>OX344765.1:41789385-44289385 GCA_947034895.1 Rhytidiadelphus loreus
AGGCTGAAAACGAGCTTGAAGACTGTCCGGTGCTGCGCTTGTCTACGAAAGCTTCATCCATCGCATCTTCGGTCTCTTCTTCACTAACACATTAATCTTCTGCATCTGCCATGCCTGTCTTGCGAGGTTGGTAATTGTTGTCGTCGTTAGAGAGCAAATCTCGCGAGTGTGGTGGCTGCATGCTAGGTCTGGTGCCATTCCACTCATGGATTGCATGGAAAACTTCTCGAGGAAACGACCTTGGCAGGCCTTGCGCCTTCCTGTCACTAGCATTGAGTTCCCAATAGTCAACACTATTTGTACCAGTTCTGGCAAAGTAATCAGCAATCCTCTTATACTCAGGAAGCAATTGGTTCCACTTGCTTTTGCAAGCAGGACCATCACGAACGTAAGTCGAAAATCCTACTTGCATCACTTGCAGACTGATGTGGGACCACTTGTTGGAATCTACATGCATCAAGTCTCGTGTATCACTAGCTTGCAGTTCATCAACAAATAACTGCCGCTTTGCTTTAATCAACGCTAAAATCTCTTGCGGCTGCTAGTTTGGACCTCGGTCTTTTCGTGGACGCTTCGTTCGGTTAGTATTGCATACCACTTCCTGTGCATTGGCTTGTCGAGGTACACCGAGCGCTGAAGAAGAATGGAAACCAGTGGATAGTCTGCTATCCGTAGGAGTACCTTCAGAATACATGAAGATGAAAAGACGATCAGTACAACATTCTCAACAGTGGTCACGTCATATCTAACTTCTATATTTGTGCAGTGCAGGTGCTCGAGCAACCACAGAAGACCATGGAAGACAGACCATGCAGAGTGACCTCACCTACGGGGAGCACCAGATCGGGAGATGGTGGTTGTTGTTGTGTGCCAAGCCTGAAGTAAGCTGCCAAAACCAGATCGACAATTCGTGAGGCTTCATGTATTCACCGTACTCATAGAAGCATCAGAGTGTGTGTTTGTTGTGTGCAGGTCAGATTGTTGTAATAGTAGCGACATATAGAATTGAAGATTAGGAGAACTTACCTTCTGCGCCCGACATCAATCCACCAGTTCCCACAACATGATGTGCACCCGGTTGGCGATTCTCCATGATTACCTGCATTCCAAATTAAGTTAATTTTCAATGAATCAGCTATTACAGAGATTGATCAACTTAAACAACTTCCAACGAAAACAACAAAAGTGTCGCATGCAAGCCATGCAGAGTGCGCTTACAAGGATTGATCAGCTTCACTGCACACAACTACAGTGGAAATCGATAACAGAAAGTACAAGAGATTTCAGTCACACTCGTCGTGTTGCACTATCGACACCGAAATAACACATCTTTATACCGGAAGCATCGGTGTGCATCGCTGTCTTCATTTATTTGTGGGCCAGGCTTGCACAATTTTGAGCGGGCCACGGCGCCTCTTTACTTTTAAAGCGACTGTAAAACTAGCATATTGCCGTCACTTTTACTTAATCGGACCTTGAAAGTCCCATTAACAAATACCGCTTCTTCATTTCTGAAATCTTCATTTCCAGCAGATGGCGGTCCTCCATAATACCAGCCGAACTCCTTGCACTAAAAAATGAAACTTGCTACCCCATGAACAAGGCACCGCTATTTTCTACTGCCATGTCTGTGCCACATCCGCTTCCCTGTAGGATCGGCATTTACAAATGTACGCTGGTCTGAATACGCAGGGACTTATCCTTCTACTACCAAGCACACATTTGACCCTTAACGCTAAGTGAGGACGGACCTTAATAGTAGTTTCAAGAAAAATAGACACTTTGATGATTGTATTTTAAGAGAATTATAGAATAAAATAAAAAAATAAAAAAATTCTTTATTAAGAACTTTTGGTCAGCCAAATTCCATCTCAAAAAATAATATATATAGCACAATAGAAAAAAACTTTGAACACATGTACAAATTAAAGATTTCATTGTTTTAAAAATAACTTTATGAAGTTAATATAATCTTAGAAGATGAGCTTAATTCTAATTTTTGAATCAAAATCTTTATTTTAGAGATAATAATTGTAATTACCCCCCCCAAAAAAAAAATCAACAAAAGTGACATTAAACAGGGGGTTCTTTAAGAAAAAAATTTCCCCCATAATTATGAAAGGTTTACAATAATCATGAATACCTTGCTTGTGAATCCTAATCAAGTCATTCGGAGGTTTAAAGCAAAAGTTATAGCCAATAAAATGACTCTTGGATAAGTGTGATTTACAAGGAACATTTTAAAAGTCTCTTATAGGCCATGTAATGGAAATTCCCTGTGACAATTCCCTTTTTTACCTCTTTTTTCTACACATGGGGAATGTGGTCATCGTAGGGAAATGTGAGACATGGAGTTCTATGGAAGGGGGAATTTTGTGTATTTTTAGTGTTATTTGAAGATGTCTCCAACTCCAAATTAACTCAATTTGTGAAATTCAATATTTTAGAATGTAGAATTATGCCTCTAAAATCTAAATTTAATGTAGATTTTGGTGCACATAATCAAAACAATTTGTAGATTTTGGAGGCTCATATCTAACTAATATGTAGACTTTGAATTTCCAATCTCATTGATTTGTACATTTCAGAATTTCTGATCTAGATCCTTTTTTAGGTTTCAAAAGTTCAAAATGTTAGTAATATGTACATTTCATTTGTTTAAACATTTTACAATTTCATAGATCATTATAAAATTTCTTAGGTTTCTAAACATACAAACTCTAGAAATGTAAGATTTATACGTTGTCATGAAGACTAACAACTTACAAGTCTCATGTGTCCAACTTCATGGTACCCTTGACAATTGATATGGAATAATTGCATCTTGTAAAATCTACCCAATATTAGGTGGAAACAACATTGAAATGTACGATCTGTCAATGTGTTGTAAAGTCTACCAATTTGGATTGCACACAAGGGTTTGGAGAGAGTTTATGAAAATCTTTGCAAAGAAAATCCATTTGATTTCCTTGCGTATAGGATTTCTTTGAAGATTCCTCTATGATGACATTAGAACATAGGGAAACAAAAGAACTGGCAAAAAATAATAGGAACAAACTACAGAATCTCCAAATTGGTCACAGGGAATTCCAAACAAGTTCATCATAATTATGACTAGCACAAGTATTTCAAGTAAACATCAAGTAATACAAGTAAAACTAACAAAAAGAAGAAGACAAAAAAATCAACATGACCATAATTTAATCCAATTTGAAAGCATGGGCCAACTTAAATTTAAGGTAGTCTGCTCTTAAAGCAACCTTTGAAGTGTTAAATTTGTGACAATGATTTGAAGTCTTTCAATTCTCTTTTCACATGTCAAATATAAAATTGAAGTAAAGTTGATTGCATTTGGGGGGAAGAAAAACTCCTTGAAACAATTTTCAATCATTTTCCATAGGAAAAAAAATGGAATCAATATCTAACCCAAGTCGTTTCATATGTTTTGGACCTTCCTAGAATTAGTTATGAATTTTTGAAGTTGAAACACAACAATCACTAAAAGCGATAATCTGTTGAAATGTACACTCTTGGTACATTAGAGAAAGAAAAATGTACCTCTGTGTTAGAGGGTCGCTTT
Organism: Rhytidiadelphus loreus; assembly: GCA_947034895.1. Taxonomy (NCBI): domain Eukaryota; kingdom Viridiplantae; phylum Streptophyta; class Bryopsida; order Hypnales; family Hylocomiaceae; genus Rhytidiadelphus; species Rhytidiadelphus loreus. Next base: position 41,792,966 of record OX344765.1, read on the forward strand.
TAGAGCCCAATAGCTTCTAAGAGCACCCTACCTTATATTCCTTATGCATGGACTCGAATGATGCACGAGCTTCATTGTTGAATGATTTTATGAAAAAACATATGGCTAAACTATAAATTTTTCCGAGAACTGGTGGTAATTAATCATAGGACAGTGCACCCGTTATTAGACCTTGATTAGACTTTCATGTACATAAGAAGTACACTTTCAGAACACGTAGGAATCGATTTTGCAACGAAGTCGCAATTATGCGTGTTGACCCTTGTTAACGTTCCAACTTAGTGTGTGCCTGACCAAATGTGTGGTCAACAAGCGTCAACTGTTGGTCTTGAAAACGCTGACAAGGTTCAGTCAAACAGATAACATTAATTTTGTAGTAGCTGAAACTTGACGTGACTTGTTCCTATCTTTGATTGTACTGATAACTTATTAAACTTGAATCAAATATTGAGCTCTAAAGTGTGCACTGAAAAACCAACACTTTTTTTTCTTTCTAGTGTGACTATTTACGATTATTAGACTGGTCAAATTTTCATTGATTTTCTTGTGGGCAAGTGAAAGGAGGTTTCAATGCACCAAAAAATGTAACATTTGGATATTGCATGCAAAAGTTAGGAAGGGTCAACAATTTTTTGTGGTAGAGAATGTTCTGAAATCAGTCCTTCCACAATTCGGAAGATACATATTGATTTTGAAGATGTACAAAGAGTGATGATGATTGTTTTGGGTTAGTGGCACCTTTGGATTTTGGAGGTGCCCACTTTATGTGGGAGTGTAGGGTGTTCAAAGACAAAATAAAAGGTGCCGTGGCACATTCCCAATCTACCATTTTTGAAGGTGAATATGATCGTACCGGTAAGCATCACAAGTATACTCAACATTGACTGTGATATCATGTGCTTGGAAAATATATGACAGTGGTGAGAGAGACAAGGTACCAACTTGGTTTGTTAAGGTTGGAGGACCATATATCGCCTACCTAAGAGTTGAAACTGAATTTTGGGGAGGCTAAGCTTCTTGAAAAAAAATTCAGTAAATTTTCCTTGAAAGATAAGTGGAATTGACATCTAACCCAAGTCGTTTCATTTTTTGGTGAGCTTTGTGGAATTAGTTATGAAATTTTGAAGTTGAAATGGCATAGGGCTCTAAAATTTTCCATCTCCAAAAATGTACACTAAGAATTTTAAAAACATGTGCAAATAGTGTACATTTGAAGAGGTGGGTGATTATAGAGTCTGAGCCCTTTTAGAGCCTCCTACCTTAAAAGTGTAACAAGAGTCAATTCAAGACTATGCAAATTAAATAAAGAGTCTTTTGTCGTCTACTTGTAGACATCCATTGCATGACCATGCATAACTTATTTTGAAATTTTGAAAAATTAGGGTTTGGTATTTAAAAGTTTTTTTGAAGGGGGTTGATACTAAGGTAGTTTGTTTTAAAAGTGACCATGTTCTAAGTGCAAAACCTATCTAGTAATGGGTGACATGTTGCTTCAAATATTTATTACTGCCAATGATGAGTTAGGTAGGCTTAAATGGTCACTTCAAGGATAACCTACCTCATCAAAAAGGGAACATTTATATTCCTTTATATAAGAGGAATAGCTGTACAATAGTCTTCTTACAAGTTGTCTCACCTCCTAAAATTGCAGTGCAATTTGAATTGATGGACTACCCCCTTAAGTTCTTTGACTATGATTTCACCAAAAACACTCCAAAACAACCATTTCTAGTACAAGTACCAAATGTTAGGGGAAAAAAATTTGACACAAGTAACTATAGGATCATGTAGTATGCTAGTTAGAAAAGATGTGGAAAAAATTTCAGAAATTCCCACCGCATGGATTGCAAGATATAAGCATTCAAATTCACTAAAATCATTTTTTTGGCCCTGAAAAAAACAGGGCAGCTGCGCTTCACAAACTCACTTTTCTATGAAAAAATGTCCAAAATGGTGGTACTTCTTTGGATTCTTTTTCCTAGACAAGTTGGCTACATGCTTAAAATAAATTTCATCATTTGAAATTGTACAACATATAGGAAAAAAATAGTAAGTAGAAAGAAGTAGAGAATGATTTAGAATACAAAATTGTTAAGAATTTAGTTATGGAATTGAAAAATGCCAATCCCAATGGTTGAAATGTTGCAATAAGCAATCTACATCCTATAATTTTATTTTTTCCAAAAAATATTGAAAATTGAGTAATACAAAGGACTTCAAGGTTTATTTTAGAGTAGAGATTCTATAATTGCCCACAAACTAAAACTCTTCATAACTTTTGACTTGGTGATCAAAATGGAATGATTCAAAGCCCTCCGCATAGGTTAGGGGCTAAGTTACTAACCTAATTTAGTAAGAAAATGCTTGTTGTAGGTAGTACGTTTTAGGTCACAAATGTATCCCTAGAAGAAATCTCACACATTCCAATTGATGTTTTGTGTTAAATTTAATACAATTGTGTTTAAAATAACACAATTTTAGTGTTATTTTAGAATCTTTTGTAAGTGTTTGTTACATCATAAGAACATTTTGGATGAATTAGGTATAAATTTCCTATTGAATGCTAGGGTGAGAAATAAATTCTTAGGAAAGGTGACCCCCAACTTGCTATTGTTGATTTTTAACACATGCATGTTCCATTTTCATTTGGCCTTGTAACTTTTTGAGTTTCATGTCAACACTCTTATAAAAACACATGGTTAGGATTCCACTCAACATAAGTATTTTCTTTTGAATGATGAGCCCAACATACAAGTGCTTTTAATACAAGTCTCACTTTCATTCAAACTTTGAACATAACTTTCAAACTTTGAACTTGGTTGCATACCATGATTCTCTCCCTATGAGTAGAGATAGGAGAGACGACCCATTTCCAACCATTGAGCAATTATGCATATTTGGATTGCAGGTTTTTGGAGTGCCAATTTTTACTCATGTACATGCATAGAATATGGAAGGATTGCATATTTTTTCAGAATTTTGTTACACAAAATGTAATTACTATGAATTTTTTAGTGGAAGATTCTCTTCAACCTACAATGATGATATAGACCTTTCTATTTATGACCATGGTCTGATTGCAATATTGACATCTTTGTAGCCAATCATAATGTATCACAACTGCTCCTTGAACCGCGCTACAACTTACATAAATAGAATGGTCTATAGGTTGGAAATGATGCGTGTATGTGTGTGTGATTAGAAATGGATCAACTCCCTAACAAATTTCATGTAAGGTGAAGTCACACAAAAGCGTCCTTGTATCTATTCTTGTAGCTTAGACTGCCTCTTAATGTATCCCTAGACTTTAGTTAATGTGTCCTTCAAATGCTTACTTCTTATTTGCTGACGCATTTGAAGGACACCTACTTAACTATGATTTGCTAACTACTCATTTTTGCAGATTTTGGTTTAAGATCCACCTATGTGACAGTTTCAGTGGTTTAGGGAGTTGACACTTTGAAAAATCATAGAAATTACATACCACATCCAAAAAATCTAATTTTTTTTTTAATATTCATGATTTTCACTTGTTAATACTACAAAAAAATATAATTTTAAAGAAAAGGTGTCTGAATTGCTTATATTGACGGTTTTGGGTGCTTCCACCTTACTCCCATTTGAAGAATGTATGAATTTTTTTGAAAATCGGTAGAAGAGTTAGTAGCTTGGGCCACTGGGGCCTGCTCATATGCCATTAAGATAGTACCCTGCAATTCAGGACACTAGACCAGTATCATAAGCCTGGACATGTGTCAGGCAGTTACTCCTTTTGAATGTCTGGACTCCACCACCACTAACAGCATTTTGAGCAAACTTACGATTACGAAACATAAACTAAAACTTTTCATGGGTCTTACTGCCAAGTGAAAGAGGATTCCAACACACTTTAGCATCAATGCATTATTTGGACCCAGTAAGAATAAGTTTCGAATCTTCAAAGTACAAAGTCAAAAAACTCAGTCTCATGGACTCTCATCATGTTCTGATTGTGTACATCTTATGTAACCAATCTCTAATTTTCTTGTGACTCTTTTTGGTTCAAATGTAGGTGGCACATCGCGGGCACTGTTGATTATGGGTGTACACGCCTTTTTGAGTCAAGGATGGAGGCTTTGCCTAACACCTTCAAACCGAGTGTTGCAATGGCTTGACAGATGTTCAGAAACTAGGACTTGAGAATGATCTGCACTTCAAACATAATTCGAGTTTAGCAAGTGCGAAGAAAATTCCATGGAATTTGTGCTTTTGTCTCACAGATGTATGATTGAGTGAGCTCTTTTCTACAGACAGTCCCAATAATTTCATAACGGTCACAAACACTAGTGGGTGCCGACAATACCCATAGCGCTGGGAAGGACATGAGAGCAGGAAAATAATGAGGTTGGCTTTAGATGGTTTGAAAGTGCGTGAATTCCGACAAAGTAAGACTTCAGATTATTGAAGATATTTGCAAAGAAATCCCTTTAACTTATCATCTCAGATTCTCAGCAGGTCCTGTACGAGTCCATGTCATAGTGTACACCAAATGAAGGGCAACACTTGCTATCGGTCTTCAAGTGAGGCAGCTCGTAGAACTACCCCAATGATTTCTTCATTGGGTCATAGTTATTCTCGTACCGGTTTGTGTATGAAGCTATTCAGACACTGAGACTTTAGACTATAATTGAAGAAATTAATTTGCAAGGAAGACGGAGGTGTTGTTGTTATTGAATTCCTCTATTATCTGTTTGAGTCAGGTAGTCACAGAGTGTACTGTACAAATATGGGTACCACTCGCTGTCTGTGTCCATGTGGAGCAGTTTTGTAGGACTTTCCCAGCAGACTCTTCAGTCTTCATTCACTCATAAGCCTAGTTATTCTGCTTCTTCCCAACAAGTTTGTGTATGAAGCTAGGTTTTTTTTTTTGACTCGGACACAGTGAGACATTAGATTGGTGGAGAGGTTAATGGAGAGCTCTCTCTTGAGTCTCTTCTACAGTAGCCTTAACAGCTGTGCACCGGTTACCACCCCTCCTAGTGATGCCGACCATGGAAAAAAAATTGAGACCGAGTAGGAAAATAATTAGGGTATGCAATCGCTGTGAGTCCTCTATTAGCTCAACCAATTTTGGTACGAAGCTTGACTGTGCTATTGACTTCAGATACAGCGAAACGTAACGTAGGTTATGGACAATTAAGAAGAGGTGTTCAATACTATTAGAAGCTACTGTATGTTGGTGGATGCAAACCCTTTGACGCTGAAGTCAGATCATTGAAAAAGTATCGTTCGTGAAGCTTCAGACTACTGAAGCTAGTGTGTGTTGCTGAATGCACACACTGTGAAGCTTCAGATTATTTGAAAAGTACTGTGAGGCATCCGATTACTGAAGCTCGTGCGCGTTGTTCAATGCACACACTACGAGGCTTTCAGATTATCGAAAAGTATTGCGAGGCTTAAGGGTTTTGAAGCTCGTGTGTTGTTGACTGCACACACAGACTGTGATGGAGGAGGTTTCACGCGGATTCTTGAAACTAGTGTGTGGTGTTGATCGAATGCACAGAAGTACTATCTTTCAAGTTTCAGATCATAGAAGCGAGTGTCTTGTCGAATGCAAACACTACCAGTGAGCTAGGCTTCAGATTCTTGAAGAGATTTGCAAACCAGAGATTTGTGTAAATTACTCCAGGTTGCACTACCAAGGTAGCTATGGCTCTCTTCGTTCCATCAGCTCTATGGGCCCTCCTGCCGCTGCTCCTCACAGCAACCAAAGCCACCGGCTTCTCCTTCTCCCTGAACGTCTCCCTTCCCACCACCCAAACCTGGCTCTCCGAAAACTCGACCTTCACTTTGGGCTTCCACCCCATCCCAGAAACCTCCGCCTCGCTCTACCTGGCGGTTTGGTATTCCGGAGTGCCCGTGGCCCCCGTGTGGCTCATGCACCGAGAGCGACCAGTGTCTGCCGGCGCCACGCTCCGGCTCACGAATGTGGGAAACCTCGTGGTGCAGGACGAGAAAGGCGCAATTGTGTTCACGTCGAATACGTCGGCATTGGGGGTTGTGGGAGGACGCTTCTTGGAGAATGGGAATGTGGTGCTGGTGAACGGAAGCGGGCAAACGGTGTGGGATAGCTTTGATTATCCCACGGATACGTTCCTGCCTGGACTTAAGGTACGTTACCACGCCTTGGCATTCTTCTTCTACTTCTTAAAATTTCTCAAGGAAAAGCTATATGACAGTTTGGGAATGTTGTTCTTGTCACTGACTCTGGGGAAACTGTGTGGGATAGCTTCAATTACATAGCTTCAATAACCCACTGATGCTTTCCTTCCTGGCCTTGCGGTAGTTTTTTAATTTGTTTTTTGGGATTGATGGAAGGTTACTTCACCTGCAATCGTCTGAGTATGCGTGTGAGCATGGTTCCTATCATGAGTCTGTTTAAGGGGATTTGAGATTCTTTTGGTAACCAGTTGTTGGACTCCGTATGAGTGAAATAGGAATTGAATTTCAAAGTGCTGATCGAAGGTAGGAACTGATCCTGAGATCTCATGAATTGAAGCTGTGCTGTGCTGTTCAGTACAGTACATTCCCCTTGCTGCTCATCCCCCCAAAACTATCAATTTTTTGTTTTCTTTATTGTGATTGACCTATAGTGGTTTGGGTTCTCGTCAGTTCAACGAAATTTGTTGAAATGACAAGTGTGAAACGAAGGAGTGTTGGGTTCCAGGCTTTCTTGGATGTGATTGCATTCTACAGTGAATGCTTTCAATGGTGAATGACTTTGCCGAAGAGGTCGCTAGGCAGTGGACAGTAGAGTCTTCCATCATACACTTATTCCTTTTTTCTCCCACTTAAACAATGAAAAAATATCGAATTAAACATCAAGTTGAGCATCACCCTAGTTTTCCTCTTCATCCCTGATTGAGAAACTGCCTCCCCCATCAACCTAATGAATCACCCCACTAGACAAAAGATTTGGTTCAACTACGTAAACTAGGGATTGAAATGATCCTCAAGAACACTCCCCGCAAACCATGTTTCCGGGATTCACCAATTCATCCACAAAGCTATTGCTTCTCCTTCGTTGAGATGGTGCAATGTTGTTGTAGGAATAGCCTCAAAGGTCACCTGTATGGTGAGTGGAACATCTCCGTTACTACTGTATGGTGAATGGAGACTTTACATGAATGAATCTTCTTCATGCAAGTCGCTCCCCCGCCAACCTTGTTAGCACCCCTAGCTAGCCTCTTTCTAGATTCCCGTTCCACCGTTCAGGGATTCATCAAGTCATCCACAAAGCCATTGATATATTCTCAGTCTTTTTCTGACACCCACTCTAACTGTGTGAGTTCCATGCATACCCACAAGCAATGGTTCAGTTCGTACCCTAGCTAGCCTTTTTCTAGATTCTCGTTTCCACCTTTCAGGGATTCATTATGGTGCAAGTTTCGAGACATATTGTTGTAGGAAAAGGCTCAAAGTTCGCCAATATGGTGAATGAAACCTCTCGGTTACTGTATGGCAAATGGAGACTTTAAATTAGTGGATCTTCGTACAAGCCATTCCCCACAATTAAACCATGTTTCAAGTTAGTGCCTTAACCTCTTTCTAGATTCTCGTTTCCAACACTCAGGGAGTTTCACACCCACTCTAATTACTCATCATCCCCCAAGTCACTGCTTCTCCTTCCTTACTTTTTTGACCTCCACTCGAACTCTGTGCATCCCATCCCATCTCATCTCATCTCCTGCAGGTCCAAGTCGGCCACAGGTTCACCTCCTGGCGCTCCCCCACCGACCCTTCCCCGGGCCTCTACACCTTCGAAATCACTCCCTCGGGGGAGCTCCACTTCCTCTACAACCACAGCCAGCTCTACTACAACTCCGGCCCTTGGTCCAACTCCACCAATCACTACACCAACCCCCCTCAACTCGGGACCTCCACGCCCCCGGACGTCTTCCACTACGACACCAGCACAGGCAGCCCTCGCATCTGGTACACGACCTCGGGGAGATCCGTCACCAATGACATCTCGCTCAAAAGGATGCGCCTGGACCCAGATGGAGTGTCGAGGCAATACATTTGGGTGATTACTACGGGGTCATGGCAGACGTTCATTAGTGCACCGGTGGAGGCGTGTGATAGTTGGAGGGTGTGTGGGGCGAATAGTGTTTGCAAGAGCAGTAATTATGTGCCGGGGTGTGAGTGTTTGATGGGGTATAAGGCGGTGAATGAAGAGGAGTGGCGGGGTGGGAGTTACTGGTTGCATGGGTGTGAACGAGAGGCGGTGTGCGAGGGGAATGCGACCAGTGTTACTTCGTTTCTGGCATTGGGGGAGAGTACTACTGTTGAAACTGATCTCCAGGCACAGGTATGCAGAAATAACATTCTTGAATTTCACGAAGGAAAAGAGAATCTTTGCAAGTGAATAATCATTTCTTGCAGCCTCTCCATGTCTTCAGTTTAGTGTCGTCCACGATTTGATGGAATACCATAGAGTGGGATGCAGAGGCAGTGAATAGCCAAAAAAAACAGTACAAGGATGATTTACAAGGGCTTGATTTTATGTCCAAACAGCACATGCTATTAGATGTTGTAAGATTTAATGGGATCCCATCTTACTGAACTCTTTTCGATTTCGTTGAGTAAGTCATGAAGAACAAAGAATTTTTCCAAGTGGACGTAATGTAGCTACAGTTTAGTGTCGTCCATGATTTTATGTAATACCATAACGTGTGACGTACAGTCAGTGATTTCTTTTTGTGATATTGTGTACGTTGAGACCAGTGTCACGAAGTCTGTCAACAAGTGGTCACTTAGGCAACAAAGGGACCATTCGACGTGAGATTCAAAGCTCACTAAATGGTGTAAGTTCATCAATTACGACAACAACACGGGGAAATCAGAAACTGGCCGTTGCTGGTTGGACCCTCTTCGCTTGTGTGCTCTTTTGGGCCTCTCAACGGAGAACTCAGCAACTGTACATTTGACTGTCTTATGATAAATTGCAATATTTTTTGCAACGATTTTGCAACGACCGCCAGAAATCTATTAGATTTTTGCAATGGTTTAATACTGTAACATTGTGCAACGTGTTTGCAACTATTTTGAGATTGCATTAGTATTTGCAATAGTTTTTGCAACAGTTTAGGCATAGATATGCATTAATTCTGTGCCCAAGACTTTTGCATTACAGTTGCATCACTTTTGCAATGATTTGCAGTAGACCATGGGTTGAAGGCAGAGTCCTTAACCGCTACGAAACCATTACAAAATAATTGAGCATTACCCTACTTCTTGTTGTCGTTAACGTACCATTTTACTTTGTGCAGATCCACTTGAACGACACAGAGAGTTCCTGTCGAGAGAAGTGTTCCCAAAACTGCTCCTGTAGCGGCTACTCCTTCACAGACACGACCTGCACACTCCATTCACCCTCGTCAGTTGTGTACAACGGCAGAGCTTCGAATGCTTCCGTGAGCCCTTTCTTCCTCCGTTTCCTAGCCACTCCATCAGAGGTTATTCCTGGAGGTTCATCCACGAAGGTGATTGTCATTGCGGTGCTGGTTTCGTTCGTGGGAGTGGTTTTGGTAGGAGCTCTGCTGTGGTGGCTGTGGAGGGCGAAGCAGAGAGGAAAGGGGCACTCCAAGCAGGAATTCAGTGCTGTGGGAGTGATGAGATTTTCGTACAAGGAGCTCGTGGATGCCACGGGGAACTTTGGGACGGAGCTGGGGAGTGGAGGCTTTGGGACTGTGCATAAAGGGACGTTGGGGGACAAGAGCGAAGTGGCGGTGAAGACGCTGGCCAAGCTGAGACAAGGGGAGAAAGAGTTTCGAACGGAGGTGTCCGTTATTGGTGAGTGGAAGCATGCATGAATAATGTCAAATTCTATGTCAAGTCAGGGTTTCTGCCGTGAGCGTGATTCTGTTGCTTGTTTTGACACAATTCCAGCTTACCCCAAACTCTTTGTCCCAAAGCATTTGAGATTTTTTGATACTGTGTTTCTGGGAATCGCTTCCATTCTTGGAGAACAATTCTTGAAACCTTACAACCTCTCAGTAGCATGGGGAGTCATAGACTTTATACCTATATTCCCTTGGACTCTGTCCTTATTTCTAAGCACAACAAAGGGAGAGTTAGGCAGCAAGCTCTAGTATGCAGAATTGTTAGTCTCACATTCTTCACGTTCATTGCTTGATGAATTGGGAAGAGGTGTTCAAGGCACATTATCACCGACTCCATTGCTAATCATAGGAAGCTGATTACTCAGAATCTTCCTTTTCTGTTGAAGCTCTTTGATCAACCAAGAAGTGTAGATTTAGACACCCTTGATTGATTAGAACGACTTGGTATTATGTTTGATAATGCTCTCAAGACTCTTAGCTCTCAAGCACTAGACTAATTAGTCCCTAATGGATGCTTGTTGCAGGAACCGTGCAACACATAAACCTCGTTCGTCTTCGAGGTTTTTGTGCAGAGGGCAACCACCGAGCTCTTGTCTATGAATTCATCCCCAACGGATCCCTGGAGAAGTTCCTCTTCACCAAATCTAACAGGAAACAGCAGGTGCAGGTAGGTTGGTTTCATTCTTTATTGTACCATTTTTTCCCGTTTCTTTCCCTTTTTTCTCCTTTTTGCCGGCACATACAATTGGCTGCCACATTACATTCTTGGACTTCAAGGCAGGTAACCCTTTGCTTCCCATTTGTCAAGGCTCCTTTCATTGTAGAAACTCTTGAATGCAAGCTTGTCCATGAAAAGTGGGCCAGTGTAGCACGAATTATTCTAGTTACAGTGACACTGTAGGATCCTGTTGTTGTAGGACCCCACGGCTGCCTAATGTTATGCATAACCAAGCTGCAACAAGAAATCACTGGACTGACCTTGCTACATGTGCAGGTTTTGGATTGGCCAACTCGAATGGCCATCGCCCTGGGCGCAGCGCGTGGCATTGCCTACTTGCACCATGAGTGCCGATCCTCTATCATCCACTGCGACATCAAACCGGAAAACATTCTCCTCACTACAGACTTCACCCCCAAAGTCTCGGACTTCGGCTTGGCCAGGCTCCTGGGCAAAAACGTGAGCCATGTGATTACCAACATCCGCGGCACCCGAGGCTACTTGGCACCCGAGTGGCTCACCAACTGCACTCTCACCTCGAAGGTACGCATTCATGTGCATCTTCTTTGAATTAATGGCCAATTTTCCAATTTCCAAATGAAGACCGAGTTGCAATTCTTCTTTTGAAATGAAATATAAGATTCCTCAGATAAATCTGTCAAACTTTGCATGAGAGCGAGGCAGCTTGGATTCTTGAGGTTGATTTGTTTGTCGTGGAATGATTACTAACAGTAGGACCAAATTTTGGTCAAGGGTGTGTTAGATGGGCTGTAGAATGCATAGGGTGAAGCCTGACTCTTTTTCCGGCGTAAAGACCTGCAACAATGTTGCATCCAAGATACCTTTAAATAGACAAACATACGAATTAGACTCTTGTTCTGCTAATCTGGGCCAGCCTTTTTGGACCTCGTCATCTCTTGACGACGTACCAATCTCCGTATAAAAACTCACTGAGTACTTAAACGGATACCTCCATTGCCATGTCCCTTGATCGACCCACAGGTGGACGTCTACAGCTTTGGCATGACCCTTCTGGAGCTCATCAGCGGGCGACGAACCGTCGACTTGTCCCTCCCCTCCGAGAAATGCTTCTACGCAGTGTGGGTATACAAGGAGGTCCACAGAGGACAAACCATGACATCCCTGGTGGATGAGAGGCTGGACAAGAGGAGCCTGGACGAGGGCGAGCTGCGGCGGATGCTGCAAGTGGGGTTGTGGTGTGCACAGGATGACCCTGAGAAAAGACCCACCATGCGAGACGTGGTGAAGATGTTGGAAGGCACTTTGGAGGTTCAGGATGCACCGGCTCCTCCTTCGTATGCGCAAACGTCAGACGAGGGATTCCATTCTGGCCATGCTGCTCTGTTCCAACCAAAAAAAGAAATTGGTGATCGGGGTATGAACAAAATCTCGTTTGAATACACACAAACCTTCTCAGCTAGGTAGCAGAAGAGGAAGTGGAGAGGATACAGGAAGTAGGAAGGTATGCATATATACCCATTATGGATCCAAGACTCAATTGTGTCCCTATCTTCCTTGACTGTCCAACATTCCAGGCAGTGAACAACTTGAATGACGAGCATTTGCTGCTAACTACGGCACATGGGCACAGATATTTATTGGAATGAGGACCACGCTGGGACTGAGTTTTGTTAGAATTTCGAATGAATTTATCAATGTCGCTTCTGTTTGCCACAGTACGAATGTTACGAAACTAGCGATCAAGATACTATGATCAAGCTCTTGTTTCATCGATTATGCACAGACCTTCACAGACAGGTAGAAGATGAGAAGTGAAGAAGAAGACGAAGAGGAATTACTAATCAGATCCCAAGACCGGCATGAACAAAGAGTATCAATGCTGGAGACCTGGATTTCTAGTACAACGGCGTACCTAATTCATGCTCTTGAATTAGAATGCATTCTAGTTCATCCTCAAGAAATTCATATGCATTCTAATTCATGCTCTTGAATTCAAATTCTATAGTTTTTGTTATTATTAGATGTAAGTGGAGGATTGAATAGAAGCAGTGTTTTTAGCAAAAAAAATTGCATGGTATAGAAATAGAGTGAGGTCGGTAGTAGAGGTGTTTATTTTTGTAAATTTTACTTATGTACATTGAATTTGTAGTTTGAGGTGTGTATAGTTATGAGTAATTGCAATTTTGGCCTCTAATTTGAGTCGCCTACTCTATTCCGAGTTTGGAGAAGACAACTTGCACTAACAATTTTTTTTCCTCTTGGTTGTGTAAGCTTGCAATTGTGGTCGACATCATAGTGTTTTTTGGCTTATGGATTCAAGAAATGCATGGCTTCTATGTTGTGTGTCAATTTCCAAGCACATCACACATGTGTCCAATGTAATTGAATTGCAACAACAAAAATTTGAAATTCCATTGAAATTTAAAAAAAACTCTAACAACTCCTAGGCGGTGCTCCTCCTTATATGCTTCACTCACCGCAAAGTGGCTTGGAAAACCCAATAGAAGAAGTTGCTTCCTCAAATTTGCTTTCTTCTAAAGACCGCTTTTCTTTTTAAAGATTCCCCTTTCTGAAGTCCTTTCCTTGTAATAAACTCCACCCCCCTTCTAAGGACCCTTCCTTACTCTAAACCCCACCCCCTTACCTATTGCCCAACCTTTTGTATGTGGAAACACCCCTTACCTATCAAGAACCTTGTTCATTCCGGGGAAGACCCCTACCAATTCTAAGACCCTTTAGAGACACCAACAAATAATGAAAACCAAATTTTGGGCAATTTTTTCCATCTCAACCCACTCATTGAACTTTGTTTGCCTTGTGTTGCCCAAGGAGCATATACTATTTAGAGCATAACTTTTGAATTGGGCATCCAAACAAAGTTTTTTTTCACACAAAGATATTCATTGTACGCACCTTGTGTGAGTTGTGTTGTGTCCAAATTTTAGAAACATTCATCTAACATTGATTTTGTAGGAACTTACCTAGATTTTCATTTGTCTATTTAATGGACAATTGTCCTTAAGGGATTAAGAAGATAAGCTTTAGTTGGCTATAAAAGTCAATCAATAAGAGCTTTAGATTTGAAATTTGGAGTTATTGCAAAAATTTGTGTTAACTTTCCAAAACGCTATCATAAACTTAAATTGGAGTTTTGATGAGGTTGTGGTATTCATTTAATTGTTGGCTACATTTAAGTATATGACTTTTGTATGGTTATATGATATTATATATGACCTACACAACTCTTGTATATGGTGTATACAAGTTAAAATATATTTTGACTTATACATATTGTATGAATTAAGTAAGACTATAATTTGGTTTTGTAATATTATATGGATATGGATATACTTTGGCCTATATGAATATTAATATGTGAACAATTGTACATACTTTATACCAAGTGGTATACATATGCATATAGTTTATATGAAGATATGATTATGGAACTCCTTCATGTTTTGGTTGTATCTAGTTGCACTAGACATCTAATATTTTCATAAAGCAAACCCTCTTCATCCAAAAAGGTGTCATTCAATTTCAAAATTCAAGAAAAATTAGAACATCTAGACTTTAATTTTCATATTTTAGTATAATATAGATTTTTGGGTTGAAAATTAATGCACCAAAAATCAAAACTTGAATCCATTTTGTAAAAGAATTATACACCTTGCAATATTGTTTGTGAAGATCAAAACGTTGGGAAATATTCATAGGACTACAAAAATTTCAAATAAAGGTGGCTTTAAATTTTAACAATAGATTGTTGAATTAAATTAAAAAATAGTAGGAGGTGAAAAAAATTAATTTAAAACATAAATTTTATGGCAAAAAGTTGAATTTTTTTCACCATTGATTAGAAAGAGAAATTGAAATGTTTTGACCTCAAGTGCCAAAAAAATTATTAAGTGGCAAGTTCTTCACTAGTCCTTGAATGATTCCATGAATTCAATTTTGAGGCAAAAGCATTCAATAATTTATAGAAAATGCATCCAAAATGCATCCAACTCAAATTATAATTTGAAAGTTGAAATTTGAAAAACATATATACATTTAAAATTTTAATTTGTATGTGGAAAAGCTAAAAGTCCAACTGCAACAAATTTATCAAAGCTTCAAAAAACACAATTTGGTTTTAAAGGTTTTTAGGGGTTCAATCAAAAAACACAATCTAGTTTTAAAGGTTTTTAGGTAGGATTAAATCACTCTTGCTTGAATGGTTAGCCACAATATTTGGATTATTGTACTTGGCGTAGTTTCATCTTCCATCTCTTGAATCATTCTTGCTTGAATGTTAAGCTACATTATTTGAACTAACAGGTACTTGGTGCACTTTCATACCTCCACCACTTCACTCACCGACCCTTGCTTACATGTCACATTGCATTATTTAGATGTACTAGTAGTGTACTTGGTGTAGTTTCATACCTCTGTCACTTCAACCACCGGCCTTTGCTTAAACATTATGCCACATTATTTGAATTGGCAATATACTTGGTGTAGTTTCATACCTCTCTCACTTCAATCACCGGCCCTTGCTTGAATGTTGTGCTACATTATTTGGATTGGCAATGTACTTGGTGTAGTTTCATACCTTCGTCACTTCAATCACCGGCCCTTACTTGCATGTCTTATTGCATTATTTAGACGTACTGGTAGTGTACTTGGTACACTTTCATACCTCCGTCACTTCAATCACCGGCCCTTGCTTGTATGTCACACCTCATTATTTAGAGTGGTAGTGTACTTGGTGCACTTTCATACCTCCACTACTTCACTCACCGACCCTTGCTTACATGTCACATCGCATTATTTAGATGTACTAGTAGTATACTTGGTGTGGTTTCATACCTCCGTCACTTCAACCACCGGCCTTTGCTTAGACATTATGCTACATTATTTGGATTGGCAATATACTTGGTGTAGTTTCATACCTCTCTCACTTCAATCACCGGACCTTGCTTGAATGTTGTGCTACATTATTTGGATTGGCAATGTACTTGGTGTAGTATCATACCTCCGTCACTTCAATCACCGGCCCTTGCTTGAGCACTAGATGCCACATTATTTGAATTGACGAGGTACTTGGTGTAGTTTCATACCTCCGTCACTTCAGTCACCGGCCCTTGCTTGCATATTACACTGCACTATTTAGACTGGTAGTGTACTTGGTGCACTTTCATACTTCTATCACTTCAATCACCGGCCCTTACTTGCATGTCTCATTGCATTATTTAGACGTACTAGTAGTGTACTTGGTACACTTTCATACCTCTGTCACTTCAATCATGGCCCTTGCTTGTATGCCACACCGCATTATTTAGACTGGTAGTGTACTTGGTGCACTTTCATACCTCCACCACTTCACTCACCCACCCTTGCTTACATGTCACATCGCATTATTTAGATGTACAAGTAGTGTACTTATGTACCTATGTTACTTCAATCACCGGCCCTTGCATATCACACTACATTATTTGGACTAGTAGTATACTTGGTGCACTTTCATACCTGCACCACTTCACTCACGGACCCTTGCTTGAGCATTATGCCACATTATTTTAATTGGCAGGATACTTCATACCTTTCATTTCAATCACCAACCCTTGCTTGAATCTATTACGCCACATTATATGAAATGGCAGGGTACTTGGTGCACTTCCATACCTCCATCATTTCAATCATTGACCCTTGCTTGAATGTTACGCCACATTATTTGAATGTTGTACTTTGTATAGTTTTGTATCTCCATCACCACTTAGAACCTTCTAGCTTAGTTAGTATTACATCACATCGCTTCTTCTATAGTTGCAATCCATGCAACTTCATACCTTTGTTTGACTAGATTTTTCAAAATATGGTTGAAACATGTTGTTCTAAAGGTTTGTTTAGATATATGTTAAATCCACCCTTGGTACATCCAAATTCTATTATAGTACTAGTAGCTGCCATTCTTATGTCTTCATTCAATTTCATGTTTCCATCACTTAATGATTTTCACAACATTTTTTCCATTTGTTGAGTAGAAGTAGTCATCATCATTTGGAGGAATTTTTTAGAGTTGAAGTGAAGAGAAAAGTTAGAAAATGTGGATTATTAGGGTGTGGCCTTTTGTAAAGATTCTTATAGGATGAACACCCAAATTAATGATATGAAATTTTTTACGAAAATCCTATGGGCACCAAGGAAGCCCTTTGAATATATGGTAGTTGGGATAGTTTGGAAATTTCTCATGCCATCAGGATGGGGCCTGTCGCATGAGCCCTTTATAATTGTCCAAATTTTGTTTTGTCCCTTAGAATTCCTTCAACCTATAGTAAATACCTTTTGTGAGAATAATAAGATTGGGTCTAGGAAGGTATTTGGTGTAGTAAGCCCCAATGTTATGCTACATTATTTGGATTGACATTCCTAATTGTGTGCTAGAATACAAAGATTGTGGCATATTTTTAAAAAATCTCAAACTCCAAATCCAAAAGGCCTTCTTAGTATCGAGAGGATTTCTAAAGTGGTGGAGTTGTCACAAAATAACAATTTTCTTAAAAACAATTCAATTTTTTTATCAAGGCCCTAAACTCTAGGTTTGTCTTAGGTTGACAAAATTGTGACAAAAAAGAATAGAAAAAAAGATTGAATTTTGTTTTGAGAGTTCCAACTTTTAGACACCCCAAGGGACATGATCTTGGTGACAAGAGGGTTTCTTGATTCTCTAGGGGTGATGGAATAGCAACTAGAAGGAAAATAAATGGACAAAGTGTATGGACGAGGAGTTTGGATAACATTTATTTGGAGTCATTTAATACTATTTTAAGCCAATTGACATATTCTCTTAAATTCACTAGATATAAAGATCCTAAATTCCTAAACTACTGTCATCGGTCCAAATTTAATCCAAACAACACACGAAATACGTCACAAATTTAAAGCTTAAAGCCTCTCAAGTTACTAGGCTTATTCCCGAAGGTTCACAAAATAATATACAATTTCAAGTAGGTTTTACATACAAAATAATGAAATATCTCTTTGGGGTGATTTTAAATAAAAGTAATTGGTGTCACTTATGACATCAATAAATCAACTTGGCTTTCATAAAAAAATTTCATATCATTAATTTGGGTGTTCATCCTATAAGAATCTTTACAAAAGGCCACACCCTAATAATCCACATTTTCTAACTTTTTCTCTTCACTTCAACTCTAAAAAATTCCTCCAAATGATGATGACTACTTCTACTCAACAAATGGAAAAAATGTTGTGAAAATCATTAAGTGATGGAAACATGAAATTGAATGAAGACATAAGAATGGCAGCTACTAGTACTATAATAGAATTTGGATGTACCAAGGGTGGATTTAACATATATCTAAACAAACCTTTAGAACAACATGTTTCAACCATATTTTGAAAAATCTAGTCAAACAAAGGTATGAAGTTGCATGGATTGCAACTATAGAAGAAGCGATGTGATGTAATACTAACTAAGCTAGAAGGTTCTAAGTGGTGATGGAGATACAAAACTATACAAAGTACAACATTCAAATAATGTGGCGTAACATTCAAGCAAGGGTCAATGATTGAAATGATGGAGGTATGGAAGTGCACCAAGTACCCTGCCATTTCATATAATGTGGCGTAATAGATTCAAGCAAGGGTTGGTGATTGAAATGAAAGGTATGAAGTATCCTGCCAATTAAAATAATGTGGCATAATGCTCAAGCAAGGGTCCGTGAGTGAAGTGGTGCAGGTATGAAAGTGCACCAAGTATACTACTAGTCCAAATAATGTAGTGTGATATGCAAGGGCCGGTGATTGAAGTAACATAGGTACATAAGTACACTACTTGTACATCTAAATAATGCGATGTGACATGTAAGCAAGGGTGGGTGAGTGAAGTGGTGGAGGTATGAAAGTGCACCAAGTACACTACCAGTCTAAATAATGCGGTGTGGCATACAAGCAAGGGCCATGATTGAAGTGACAGAGGTATGAAAGTGTACCAAGTACACTACTAGTACGTCTAAATAATGCAATGAGACATGCAAGTAAGGGCCGGTGATTGAAGTGATAGAAGTATGAAAGTGCACCAAGTACACTACCAGTCTAAATAGTGCAGTGTAATATGCAAGCAAGGGCCGGTGACTGAAGTGACGGAGGTATGAAACTACACCAAGTACCTCGTCAATTCAAATAATGTGGCATCTAGTGCTCAAGCAAGGGCCGGTGATTGAAGTGACGGAGGTATGATACTACACCAAGTACATTGCCAATCCAAATAATGTAGCACAACATTCAAGCAAGGTCCGGTGATTGAAGTGAGAGAGGTATGAAACTACACCAAGTATATTGCCAATCCAAATAATGTAGCATAATGTCTAAGCAAAGGCCGGTGGTTGAAGTGACGGAGGTATGAAACCACACCAAGTATACTACTAGTACATCTAAATAATGCGATGTGACATGTAAGCAAGGGTCGGTGAGTGAAGTAGTGGAGGTATGAAAGTGCACCAAGTACACTACCACTCTAAATAATGAGGTGTGACATACAAGCAAGGGCCGGTGATTGAAGTGACGGAGGTATGAAAGTGTACCAAGTACACTACCAGTACGTCTAAATAATGCAATAAGACATGCAAGTAAGGGCCGGTGATTGAAGTGACGAAGGTATGAAACTACACCAAGTACATTGCCAATCCAAATAATGTAGCACAACATTCAAGCAAGGGCCGGTGATTGAAGTGAGAGAGGTATGAAACTACACCAAGTATATTGCCAATTCAAATAATGTGGCATAATGTTTAAGCAAAGGCCGGTGGTTGAAGTGACAGAGGTATGAAACTACACCAAGTACACTACTAGTACATCTAAATAATGCAATGTGACATGTAAGCAAGGGTCGGTGAGTGAAGTGGTGGAGGTATGAAAGTGCACCAAGTACCTGTTAGTTCAAATAATGTAGCTTAACATTCAAGCAAGAATGATTCAAGAGATGGAAGATGAAACTACGCCAAGTACAATAATCCAAATATTGTGGCTAACCATTCAAGCAAGAGTGATTTAATCCTACCTAAAAACCTTTAAAACTAGATTGTGTTTTTTGATTGAACCCCTAAAAACCTTTAAAACCAAATTGTGTTTTTTGAAGCTTTGATAAATTTGTTGCAGTTGGACTTTTAGCTTTTCCACATACAAATTAAAATTTTAAATGTATATATGTTTTTCAAATTTCAACTTTCAAATTATAATTTGAGTTGGATGCATTTTGGATGCATTTTCTATAAATTATTGAATGCTTTTGCCTCAAAATTGAATTCATGGAATCATTCAAGGACTAGTGAAGAACTTGCCACTTAATAATTTTTTTGGCACTTGAGGTCAAAACATTTCAATTTCTCTTTCTAATCAATGGTGAAAAAAATTCAACTTTTTGCCATAAAATTTATGTTTTAAATTAATTTTTTTCACCTCCTACTATTTTTTAATTTAATTCAACAATCTATTGTTAAAATTTAAAGCCACCTTTATTTGAAATTTTTGTAGTCCTATGAATATTTCCCAACGTTTTGATCTTCACAAACAATATTGCAAGGTGTATAATTCTTTTACAAAATGGATTCAAGTTTTGATTTTTGGTGCATTAATTTTCAACCCAAAAATCTATATTATACTAAAATATGAAAATTAAAGTCTAGATGTTCTAATTTTTCTTGAATTTTGAAATTGAATGACACCTTTTTGGATGAAGAGGGTTTGCTTTATGAAAATATTAGATGTCTAGTGCAACTAGATACAACCAAAACATGAAGGAGTTCCATAATCATATCTTCATATAAACTATATGCATATGTATACCACTTGGTATAAAGTATGTACAATTGTTCACATATTAATATTCATATAGGCCAAAGTATATCCATATCCATATAATATTACAAAACCAAATTATAGTCTTACTTAATTCATACAATATGTATAAGTCAAAATATATTTTAACTTGTATACACCATATACAAGAGTTGTGTAGGTCATATATAATATCATATAACCATACAAAAGTCATATACTTAAATGTAGCCAACAATTAAATGAATACCACAACCTCATCAAAACTCCAATTTAAGTTTATGATAGCGTTTTGGAAAGTTAACACAAATTTTTGCAATAACTCCAAATTTCAAATCTAAAGCTCTTATTGATTGACTTTTATAGCCAACTAAAGCTTATCTTCTTAATCCCTTAAGGACAATTGTCCATTAAATAGACAAATGAAAATCTAGGTAAGTTCCTACAAAATCAATGTTAGATGAATGTTTCTAAAATTTGGACACAACACAACTCACACAAGGTGCGTACAATGAATATCTTTGTGTGAAAAAAAACTTTGTTTGGATGCCCAATTCAAAAGTTATGCTCTAAATAGTATATGCTCCTTGGGCAACACAAGGCAAACAAAGTTCAATGAGTGGGTTGAGATGGAAAAAATTGCCCAAAATTTGGTTTTCATTATTTGTTGGTGTCTCTAAAGGGTCTTAGAATTGGTAGGGGTCTTCCCCGGAATGAACAAGGTTCTTGATAGGTAAGGGGTGTTTCCACATACAAAAGGTTGGGCAATAGGTAAGGGGGTGGGGTTTAGAGTAAGGAAGGGTCCTTAGAAGGGGGGTGGAGTTTATTACAAGGAAAGGACTTCAGAAAGGGGAATCTTTAAAAAGAAAAGCGGTCTTTAGAAGAAAGCAAATTTGAGGAAGCAACTTCTTCTATTGGGTTTTCCAAGCCACTTTGCGGTGAGTGAAGCATATAAGGAGGAGCACCGCCTAGGAGTTGTTAGAGTTTTTTTTAAATTTCAATGGAATTTCAAATTTTTGTTGTTGCAATTCAATTACATTGGACACATGTGTGATGTGCTTGGAAATTGACACACAACATAGAAGCCATGCATTTCTTGAATCCATAAGCCAAAAAACACTATGATGTCGACCACAATTGCAAGCTTACACAACCAAGAGGAAAAAAAATTGTTAGTGCAAGTTGTCTTCTCCAAACTCGGAATAGAGTAGGCGACTCAAATTAGAGGCCAAAATTGCAATTACTCATAACTATACACACCTCAAACTACAAATTCAATGTACATAAGTAAAATTTACAAAAATAAACACCTCTACTACCGACCTCACTCTATTTCTATACCATGCAATTTTTTTTGCTAAAAACACTGCTTCTATTCAATCCTCCACTTACATCTAATAATAACAAAAACTATAGAATTTGAATTCAAGAGCATGAATTAGAGTATTGGAATCAGGGTAACTCTATCAATTTGGTGAAGTCCGACATTTGGTTTAGTGTTGAGTGTCTACCACTATTGCATATGGTCTAGTGAACAATGAAAAACAAATAAAGTCTCATGAGCTCATGCTTGTAGGCTCATATAATAGAAACCTTCATGTCAAATCATTAAAATAAAGTAAAACTTGAAAGTTTTATGACATTTGGAAGATATGTGACAATGTCGCTAGAGAATAAATCTATGAAAATCCATACATGCATAAAAGTAAAATGGAGTCTACGATGTGAAGGGATTTGATGTTTGATTACATTAGACTTTGACTTTGTAGAGTTAAGTAGTAAAACGTAGTGCAAGGTATGAGAGTTGAAAATTTAAACCAAACAGTTGGTGGTAAACTCATCATGAAACTAATTGTATATCTAACACTTATTGTATCTCTATTTTGACTAAGGGAACATGCTCTAAAAGCGCCCATTCACGGGCTGTTCCACCTTTCTCATATGCTTATGGAGACCGTAAGAATTTTGGATTATTTTTCAGAGAAAGACAAATGAATTCGCCAGAGAACCCAAGTGGTTTTGTAATTTTCCAAGCATTTTTGAATTACTTATGGATTTTCAAAGATTTCAGGCGTAGGCACCTATTTGTAACCATAGGTCTCCCAAAATGCGTCCACTTGCAACTTGTAAAGAAACTTGCAAAAATCAAGGACAATGATTGGCTCTTACAATTGAAAAACAATTTTTCCTTGATGCATTCAATTGCTAAAGTGGTCCACTTAAAGATCACCCCGTCTCCATTTTCCACCTAAAAATAGGGGCGGTTTGAAGAAGATGGGCGCATTTAGAGCATGTTACCTTAATACACCTTTCTTGCACTTTAAAGCGCCTTTTGAATTCAATTGTCTTCTCTAAAATGTGGATATAGATGTAGGTTTAGATATTCACCTCCAAAGGACCAAAGGACCATTTAATGCACACCAAAAATCTTGGATAGCTATGCATGATTGCACAAATTCAATTTGGTTGGACATTCATAAAATTTTGACACAAGGTGTGAACATGTACCTCCTTGGTAGGAATATTTTTTTTATCGGGTGTTTGGGTCAAAATTTATGTTGCCTTGAACTTTTTGAGTGCCTTGAGCAACTTTGAACAACGTGGGCAAAACTCTTCTTCGACATCTAAAATTTGTCGGGTATGTAACTAATATGATATAGAATGCAAATGTAAAGAAGACATGTGTAGTGCAAAAATCTCACTCTAGGAGGTGTTAAAGTTTGTTGAACCTCTCGAGCAAGGCTAAAAATTTATTTTCTTACAACTTCAAATGTAATAATCAGTGGTTTCTTTGGAAAAAATAATTGTTAAGTGGTGTCATTGCATTGGCTTAACCCTTAACCCCAAAGTGACAAAGAGGACAGAAAGTGTCCTCACACAATTTAAGGCCCAGTTCAAAGTACTGTAACTTTTGCATCCAAGGTCTAAATTCAGTAAAACTTGTTGTGAATGTTGCGTTCTCCCTTCTAGTTTGTATGGTAAAATTTTCAGATCAATCAAAGATTTATTGATTTTTTGGAAGCCAATCGAAGTTCACAACTTCAATTTGAGTTCACCAAACTGCATTTTAGGGCTGCAACTTTGGGGCCTTGTATCTCCTTCATTCATTGCTCATTTTCAATAAAATTTGTTGGGTTTTGTTCCTCTTGAAGTATAGTTACTGTGGTAAAGTTTTCATGTCAATCCAAGTTGTTTTGAATGTTTGGGACCAATTCGAAGTTCAAAATCCTGCCATTTTTGGAGTACAGTGAACTTTGGCGACTGGTTTCTTCTTCATACAAAGTTTATTTTCAATAATTCTTTTTGGAAAAGTTGAATATACTAGTCTAGTTTGTGTGGCTAAAATTTCATGTTAATCTAAGAATGAATGAGTGACTGAAAAGCATTCTAGTAGAAGGAGGTTCACCTTTAGATGTGTTTTCTGCGATTTTTCTTGTTGATTTTTGACATTTCAAAGCTGTTTTGTAGACACAATGAGTCAATTGAATGAATTTTTTTTCCACCAATGTGTTTGTATACTAGTTTTGAATCATTTTGTAGTGTAAAGTTTTTACATTTGAGTAGGTTTAGAAATCAAATTTCACCTCCAAATGTGTTTTGGGGGAAATTTCAGCATTCATTTTCAACACTAAAACATTATGATCTTGCAATCTATGTGGCCAAATGACTTCAAATTTTCTACATGTACACTACAAGATTGTACGGTTGAGATTTGTATAACTTGAAGACGTTTAGATCCATAAAGCTTCAAAAGCAATGATGTTTTTGAACCCCAGAAATTGAATGTCACTTTGGGGTTAAAGGACCGTCACTATACTTTCACCCAAAACGCTCCAAAACTTCCATTTCTAGTACAAGTACCAAAATTTTGGAAGAAAACTTTTTTTGACATATCTAACCGTACAATCTTGTATTATATAGTATCAAAAACATGTGGTAAGAATTTCAGACATTTTCACCGGGTGGATTGCAAGATATAAGCATTCAAAATAACTAAAATCATTTTTTTACGCTGCGAAAAGCAGGGCAGCTGCACTTCACAAGCTCACATTTCTATGAAAAAATGACCTAAATGGTGGTGCTTCCTTGGATTTGTTTTCCTAGACTAGTTGGCTTCATGTTTAAGAAAAATTTCAGATCATTTGGAATAGTACAACATATAGAAAAAAAATAGTAAGTAGGTAGTAGTAGAGAATGATTGAAAATACTAAATTATTTACAATTTAAATATGGAATTGAAAATTTCCAATCCCAATGGTCGAAATGTTGTAATAATGAATCTACATCCTACGATTTTATTTTTCTCCAAAAATATTGAAAATTGGGTAAGATAAAGGATTTCAAAGTTTATTTTAAAGTAGGAAATCTAAAACTGCCCGCAAACAAAAAATCTTCATAACTTTTGACTCATTGATCAAAATGGAATGATTCAAAGCTTTTTGTGTATATAAAACTCTAGAAAATCAATTCCAAATTTTTGTTTCTGAAAAAAGTGATTTTTTCTGATCTGCCCAAACTGCCCGGTTGGGGAAAAAAGTAACATATTAGGCTATAACTTTTGACTCGTATTTCCAAATGTCATGAAATTTGGTGCATATGAAAGATCTTCCTTTCCCCCACATTCTATTAAAATTTCAGCCCCAAATATGAAAATCTCCGCTTGTAGATACCTGCCCAAAATTTCTATACACATGCCGGTCGTTTAGGGGTTAATCCCTAAAGAACCAAATACTGTTTTTTGGCAGCATAGCGATTTTGGGCAGCTCACTACAGACGAATTTTATTTTATTTTTCTTTGAAAATTTCACACAAACTGTGTTTAAGGAGTAGCTTTAAGTCACAACAATTTTCATAACTTTTGACTACATGGTTAAAAAGTTATTGCATGATATGTAATTTTTAGTGTTTGTTGGGCAGCTTGGGCAGCCCGAAAAACTTCATTAGAAATCACTTTCAGAAAAAATAAAAAATAAAAATTGGTTTTCTAGATTTCTATATATGTGAAAATATTTAAATCATTCCATTTTTATTTACAAGATGAAAGTTATGAGGTGTTCTAACTTAGTTTGTAGGTAGTTATGGATTCCCTACTCAAAAATAAACTTTGGAGTCCTTTATTTAACTCAATTTTTTATATTTTTTGAAAAAAATAAAAAATAATATGATGTAGATTGTTTATTACGACATTACCACCGTTTGGATTGGAATTTTTTAATTTTTTAATTAAATTCTTAATAATTTAGTGTTTTGAATCACTTTGTACTTCTTTCTACTTACTACTTTTTTCCTATATGTTGTGCAATTCCAAATGATCTAAAAAATTTCAAGCATGTAGCCAACTTGACTTGAGGAATGAATCCAAAGAGTAACCACCATTTTGGACATTTTTTCCTACAAATGTGACCTTGTTAAGTGCAATACACTGTGTTTTCACAGGGCCAAAAAAAAGGATTTTTGTCACTTCAAACGTTAATATCTTACAATCTACATGGTGAAATTTTTTTCACATCTTTTCAAACTATTTTACTAAAAGATCCTATAGTTATATGTGTTCAGAAATGTTTTTCATCTAAAATTTGGTGCTTGTAAATGCAAGGGCAGTTTTGGAGTGTTTTTGGTGAAAACATAGTCTTTGACCTTTAGGGGTTAACCTAGAAAGGATTTTGGTGTATTTTGGCCCAAAACTGCTTCAAAGTACTCAAATCCAAAGCAAGGCTAAAATTGTCATTTTTATTTATTCATTAACAAATCCAACCATAGGATCTTTTAGTTAACTTGTTAGAGTGCACCCTCTTAAAATTTCAAGATAAGAAACCTTACTAAATGTGAAATCTTATTGCTTGAATTTCAAAAAGAAGTATTATCAACTATTCCCATTTTATCTTTCAAACTTTCTACACAAAAATGTGTAGATCCTACAACTTGTTATTCTCTGTAATATATTGAAAATAAGTTGGGAATATATTATGTGAAAAATTTCAACAAAAAATACTCCATATACATGCTTGCAAAAAAATAGAAAGTAGAAAGAGGTAGAGTATGGTTCAAAATACTAGATTGTTAAGAATATAGTTATGGAATTGAAAAAATGTCAATCCCAACGGTTGTAATGTTTCAATAAACAATATACATCCAATGCTTTTATTTTATTTTTCAAAATATTGAAAATTGTGTTAAATAAAGAATTTCAAAGTTTATTTTAGAGTTTAGATTCCATAAGTGCCCGCAAACTAAAACTCTTCATAACTATTAGGATAGATTTCAGCTACTTGGGAGATTGTTTCAAGGTTGTTCCCATTGCTAGGAACCAGTCTTGTACAGTTAAAATATAATAATATTAATATAATAATATTAATTTTTTAATTAAAAAATTAATTAAAAAATTATATCTGATGTGGCCATCTCCTGGCTACGTTAGATCAACATTCCCATAGTATTCCCGCAGTTCCTGCAGTCCGGGAACTCACAGTCTCTTAAAACGCAAAAATCTCCCCTAATGTTTCAACTTGTGAATCAAAATGGAATGATTAAACGCTTTCCACATACATACAAATCTAAGAAACCAAGTTTAAATTTTTATTTCTTAGAGAAGTAGTTTTTTTTAGTTGTTCAAGTTGCCCGCCAAACATTAAATGAGACATTAAAAATTACATATCATGCAATAACTTTTAAACCATCTAATCAAAAGTTATGAAAATTGATGTGCCTTAAAGCTATTCCTTGGGCACATGTTGTGTGAAAATTCTAAAGAAAAAAATGAAAATTCCATTTGTAGTAAGTTGACCAAAAGCACTATGTTGCCAATAAATGTTGTTTGGTCCTTTAGAGTTAAATTTGGAGGGACTTGCTTTATTGGCCCAAACTTGTCAAACGAAGTGATATATCACTCAAAATAGAAGCATTGGTTATAATCTTTCAATTTGTGCCATTGAAATTTAAAAAAAAAATTCTACTCATTCCCATAGTGCTCTACTACAAATTTTATTTTTTTCATTTTTTTCCTCACTACACAAAAAAGTGGCAGTTTTTAATAATTTCTGCATGAAATGTGCCTCGGCCTTTCAGGGGTCAGCACGATGGGGCTCTTATTGTACCTTATCTATCCTTGTTAATGATTTTATAAATTAATGTGAACTGTCAAGTAAAAAGCATGGGGGCAATAGAAAGAGGCTCAACTTGAAGGTTGTAACTTATACATAACTTAGCTGTAATTTTTGTGTTCAGATCATGCAAGAGAATACAATCTTTTAACAAATAAGTTGTGCAGTACAAAGGTGCCTCCGTCTCCAAAAAAACGCCACTGTAATAATAGGAATTACAATATGCTATCAAAAAATCTTTAAATAAAAATCCCAGCAGGAGATACTTCAAGTGCATCAAGCTCTACATAAAGTGGATTGAATTTATTTAAAAAAAGTTAAAAGCATAAATCGTAAAGGAAAAAGAAATATGAGCAAAAAAATCCATTGAATGCTTAGTAAGCATCGACGATTAATAGAAGCAAACTCGCTGGAAGCACACTTTACATATGAATATTACGTGACATCGTATGACAACTGAGCTAAAAATGAACCATCATTGCAAAGAAAATGGTAATCGAAATGAACCCAACAAGTAGTCAACTTTTTCATTGACATTAAGAAACTGATCGTCGTAAAGTGTGCACTCCCATTACAACTTTCAACAGCTTAACTTGCAGGTTAATGGAGTATACACATTGACAAAATATGAACAAGTTCTGAGACTGTACAAGGAGTATTGAGCCTCATTCTACATCACCCAGAAAGACAAACAATCATCTTCCCCAAGGTGGAAAAAGCACTAATATTCACTTCTCAAAGAATTTGTCTATCTGATGCTTGCAGATGCAAACTACTGTGCAAAGGTAACCTTGCCAGTGGGATGAAGAGCAAGGTATAAACAACACCGGGAGGAACAAGTAGCAACGCACAAGGTTGTTAGTTGCAGTTCCCACACTGGTGGTAAAAACCAGGCATGCAAAAACAGCTTGATTGAAGACGTGGGGAGGATAGTTACGACCATCGCTAGGCAGTTTTGGAGTTCCCTTGCACAAGGACTGCCTGCAGGATCTTATGCTCCCGGTAAGCAAAGTAGGCGGACAAGGCCGAGGCCGGGCCTAAAATGAAGCTCCCCAGCGCCACTACGCAAGCAACGTCGGTGCCATCTTCTAGCACAATGACATACGTGAATCCCAGAAAGAGCACCGACACATCCACCAGGAGGAAGTAGGCCTGGAACTCGGTGTTGGACCACGAGTGGAGCAGCTTCAGGACTTTCCAAGGAATTTCAGGGTCACGAATGATGAAGAGGATGCCGATGAGATGCCAGATGAGCCCTGCTTCCGCTTGCATGAGGTGCATCGCCTTGACGCGCCGGTGCCCTTGCACTTGCGAGACCCCTTCGGCAGACAAGCGAGGCAGCCATAGCCACAGACAGGCCAGCGCAATCGGGGCGATTTGGAAGAGGAGAATGGAAACCTCGTTTCCCTTGTCTGAAAACGGGAAGAACATCGCAATGGCATTGAGTTTCAACAGAATTAGGGAGAGCGCAATGCCGCCAATTCGCACCGTGGACACCTTCTTGCGCCACATTTCGCTCGGCGTCCTGTCACCCGCATTGTAGAGGATGTAGGACGGCAGAAAAATCGCTGGCACGATCACCGAAATCCCAATCAACTTGAAGAGCAACGCATGGAACGGAGTGAGTGACAGAAACCACCCCGATTTGGCCCTCGACCCTTCCACGGCCAAAAATCCATACACCGAAATCAAGGTGCTGATTAGGTAGCCTGTAATCCACGTTCCTTCGGGGGTGCTAAACCCTTGCCGAAATGATTGCACAACCACGCAAACAAAATCGTCCACAGCAGGGATGCCGAACCGCCAGTTGTAAAGTGGACCTGTCGTCTTGCAATGATCCCAGAAAACTTCTTCCGGCTCCCCAGCACGGCCAAAGAGGACGTACGATGTGAATGCGCCCACGAGCAGCAACGGCGCAGCTTTCAACAAGCAAATCACATGCGGATCCATGCCGACCACAAACAAAGAGGTGGTGTGGATTCAAGCGACGCAAACATTCACATGAGGGGAATGGAATCAATTAATCGCCCTCGCTTGCTCACGCTGATCAAAACCTGTACAAACAGCCCTACACAAATTGTCTTCAGTAGCCCTCGATGGGTTCTAACCCCGACAATCCGTGATATGCAATTCCTAGATTCCGTGACCAGACTCTCAGATAGATGTAACCGGAACTCAATCAGAATCTGTCTGCTTCCGTGTTTCCACTAAGCCATTGAAATTTAACAAGACGAAATCGAACCTGAACGACGAATAAGAAGCTCTCCAAACGCTCCATTCAACAAGAGGCTTCCATCAGACCCTTCCCCCCTTCATGCAAATCCTCCCACGGCCCTCAACCCCCGCATCCCTAAAACTCCCAACCGTTCCAATCAACGTCAAGTAACAGCAGAAATTGTGCACGCCAGGTCGTCGGCAACGACGCTAAAACCACCGCCCAAGACGAAACGCATGATGCCCGTCCCCCAACCACCGCAACCCAACAAATTCTGTCAACAAATTCTTGCTCCTTCCACACTCTAGCCCACTCTCGCTCGAAGAAAGCAACTAACTAAACCCCTGCTTGCTGCACAGAGCCGCACAGTTTAGCGGATTCGCTAAGTAGCGGTGGCGGACGCGCTACGCACCCTCAACTAAACTCCCAGACTTCTCTTCGTCAGGCGCGGGCGGGCATGGTGATATTATGATTATGGCCTTATGGGTGTGGCCTGGTGGTGATGATTGTCCAGCGCACAACAATGGCGCGATGATAAATAGCGATTGTCGAATGAGAATTTGTTGGGGGGGGATGATAGTAGAGGCGCTTTTGGCGGGCGGGACGAAGTCTTGCGTTTTTCCTGAAAGGGAGTGGGAGGCGGGTGTGGCGCCAAGTGGGCGCCAAGTGTACGTCGCAGGGGAACGGAGAGTGTCGGATTCCAGCCCTGCCCCACAAACTTCGTCAGAGTCTCGTTTTCCAACGTCGCTGTTGGGACCTTGGTCGGACCGCCATCGCCTCACATACTTCTTCTCCTACTCGGAAGAAGTAGGCAACTCCTTCTGTCTTCTTCTTCTCTTTCTTCGTGCAGTACAATCTTCCAATCTTTGGAACACTTCCATGCAGCTCCTTCCTAGGCCACATGTGCACCACAGTTCCGTTCGGAGATGATCCTCGTGATGCTTTCCACCTGGCTTCTCGTGAGAATGAGGTGCCCGCCATGCCCCCACCAATTGCCCAATTATGACTTACCCTACTGTCTACAGGAAGACCAACTCCTACTTATTAAGCTTATAAATTATGCATGCATTTTTTTTAGTTTCGGTTCCTTCCGACCTCGTTCGTTCTGTCGTTTGTGGCAATCTCAATCATTTGTGCCGAAAATCTATCATGCTGGGCCTTCGCTGGCTGGTCACGCTGGAGATTTGTGATGGCCCGACCGCATTTGCAGCGATTGGGATGCTCACAGCATAACGTAGAGTAATCCTATGCTTGCATCAGTTGCTCTCAATAACTTAGATTGGCTCTTTGTAGAGACAAGTGTTGCAGTTGCTGCTGCTGCTGCCTCGTGGCGCTTGACAACTGGAAGTTCGAGGATGCATGATCAACCAGGCAATTAGGATGCCGTGTGAAGTCTACAAAGTGACAAAGGCAACGAAGTATGGGCCACTACAGTTGAATAGAACGTAGACAAATATGGAAAGTGGGCCCTTTCCCAGTCTAATTCCTAATTTCGAAGCTTGATATACGGAGTACTAGTTTATTTATCGTAGAGCATCGGTCACCAACTTCGCACGCTAAGGGTCTGGCACGCGGGCAGAGGATGAAAATGCTGCGGGTCCAGGTGCCAAATATTAGGCTCCTTTCATCCGATACAAATCTTTGGCACAATAAAGCGATAGTAAACTTAATAGAGCCAAATGATTCGGTTGAACGCATCCATAAATTTAAAGCTTGACCAAGACCCCTTGGATCTAGTCTCTACCAGTGACTCGATTTCTTTACATATCTACGTCAATTCTAGGGTATCATGTAGTTAGTTGGAAAACTTCTTTCACTACATCTGTAGATAACGATTATAGAATCGATATACAGGAGGTCTAGCCGATCATCCACACTCCACAGTAAGTGAGAAGGTGAAGAAACTGGCGTTCACATTCGTTCAAACAGAAATACCCCCCTTACACAGCATTCAAGACAAGATTCTTAGATTTAACCTTCAGTAAGCCTATCCCAAAATAAGGGACCACTAGAGCAGCCTTACAACAAAGACATTCAATTGTCAGATTCGCTGATGGCTCGGAACCCTAATGGTGCGACGCAGATACTCCCTGAATTCAATTTCTGAAGCAATCAGTAACCCCTCTCTAACTTGCAAGGAGAGAGACGAAAGGTACCCTTAATCTACAGCCACAGTTCTGACGCGATTCACAGTTTAGGATGCTTGCAGTGCACACGGTCGACACCGCATCACCAAACATGAGCTCCTATATAAAAACATTATATACAACAACAGCATTCGTATAAGCAACTCGTTCCTGGATCTCAGACTCCAGCGAAGGAACCATAAGCAATACCGACCTGGGGTTTATCACTTTGGCCACCATCCGTCCCCGTGCCCCAATCGGTCACCCCTTCTCTTTGCCCACCAGCAGTCTCGTTAACCATTTGCCGCATCCCTTGGCGACCACCCGGCTTGTCAAGGGGATCCCCTTCCTCCAATGCCGCCGGAATGCCGTGCATGTCCGTGAACATCTGCGTCGCACCATTAGGGTTCCGAGCCATCAGCGAATCAAGCGAGTCCTGTTGTCCTGAAGTGGATTGCCCTGATTCTTTCGTTGAGCTTCGGTCGTTCTTCGTTGAATTCTGCTCCCTGCTGTCTTCTGTTGATGGTTGTAACTGAAGGGGATCTAGGTCATCCTCGGCCTGGCGTCGTCCGAAATTATCCTGCCATGGCCATTTCACGATGAATTAAAAGAAACCGAAGCCATACAAGATTCATTCCAGTAGAATCGAAGAGTAAATCGTTGAAGTCTTCTGTTGATGTTTGTAACCCTGTTTGTAACCCTAAAAAGGAGCCGCCATTGAATTGATCACTCGAATCCCTTCCGCTAATACCAACTACCAAGGCTTCAAAAAAGAGTAATAAATCTATTGAATCAGCACAACGCGACGAATTACCAAATTTCATCAAGCTCAACACACCAATTACACACCTCATGCACATTTCACCGAAATCGAAAGGAATCAAACCAGACATGCTTCATTCCAAGAATTCATTCTGGTCTAAAGATTGTTTGTAGTCCCCCCAAAGAAACCGCCACTGAATTGCTCACTCCAATCCTTACCCTAACGCCAATCTGCAACGCTTGAAAGGAGAACTAGCTCTACGGTGAATAGAATTCAAACAAGCTGGAACCCTAAACAATACGAACCTTGTGCACTATCACCGAAACCAAGAGTGAACCCTCAGTGAGCAACAGGATATCTAATTCCAATGCAGCAACATTCAATTCGAACGAGCTGGAGGGATGGGCGTTACTTACATTGAGCAGAGAGCTACCGAAAGTGGGATTCCGATTCGCAACCTCCATCTTCGTGGAATCCATCGAAGTGACGAGTGAGCGCTGCAATGAGGCGGACTGTTCGAATTCGCAAAGTTTCCACGACACTCGAAATTGATGCAATTTAGTGATACGGCCGGAAACAGAACGTGTGGCCAAATGCTCCAAAGCCGACTCACTGTCCACGTGGGTAGTGCTAGTTCTGCCAGGTGTCGTTACATGGCTGTAATATAATTAAAATACCCAGAGTTGTTTGTAATTGAATTTTAGTAGGAATTTTGAAATTTCTCTTTCAAAATTTGTAAGAAAATATTGGGGATAGCATTGGTGAATCTAACCATATAGATGGAATCTAAAATTCAAAATCTATAACTTTTATTCATAAATCAATTTCAAAATATTCTCTCAAATAGTACTTTATAATGATTTTTCTTGAATCATCAATTCTAGAGAAGACTATGGACATTTAGAGAATATCTAAGTTTTAATGTAACTACACCTAAAATTGCATGAATAAGTACTAACAGACACTTTATTCACGCCGGCCTTTTATAAAGATAGGAGTTTATACTACTACTACTACTGCATGAATAAGTTTGTGGCATAACTGATTTGTTCCAAAAGATGAACAACAATTTTCACACATTGGTGAAGGACTATGAATCAAAATGCAAGTGGTTCCATAATTTTTAGAAGCATTGTGAACTAGTTACAAATTTTCAAAGATGCAAAGTGTAGGAGGCTAAAAGTGTTATGTATGTGATGCCAAGATCCATTTGATGCACATTAAGAAATGACATTAGTTGTATCAAAACATGTCACAAAGTGACAATCAAAATTGAGTGTAGAATTTGAAATGCATTCCAACTTTCATGAATGCTACAAGATTTGTAAAGATTGCTTTATAAATTTGAAGGCTGAGTGAAAAAATATATATACAATCTTGTATACATGTGCAAAGTTTCACATCAAATTGATAATAAAACATTATTTTACAAAGTCAAATCAACATCTATATACATATTATACTCATTGTTGTTCATTATAAATCTTCAAACTTCAATATTTTATCCAATAACCTTTTGCTTTCAATACAACAAAAATCCTTCTTAGCTTGCTTTTGTAAAGCTTCTCACAATCTTTTGCATCAAAACCAAGATAAACACTACACACGTTCTTCTACAATTCTTAAACTCCTAGCTAGGCCTTGGAGTGATTTGATTTAGACATTGCTTAAGAAAGGTTCAAAAATCGGTTCCATTAGATTCAAATTTGGATGAAGATTGAGTAGCCATTCCAGGAGTTGAAATGGTTGGGAAGAAAGACACAATTGAACACTTTTTGCCATATGTTTAGGATCATCACCATATTGAAAAAACACCCTACTAGGATCTAAGCTGTAATTTTGTATGGTGCTCTATAAATAGGTTTCTAAAATATTTTAGTGCAAATGTTGTTCCATCCTACTTTCAATTTGATACTAAACACCCAGACCAAAAGTAGTCATACAACTCTACATCATGATTGAACCATCACCATATCTAATAGTTTAACTAACATGTTGATGTCTAAGTCTCTCTCCTTTTTTCAACGAACACCATGATTTATCATCTGAATTAAATAGGTGAATCTTGGTCTCATTGCTAAAAGTAGCACGTCTCCAATCATCAACAATCTAATTTTTGTACTTGTAAGCACACTCATCCAATAAGCAACTACATGTTGTAATTTAATGTGACTCCAATATTATATACTCTAATTAAGATAGAGGCTCAAAAGATTGTAAGAGTAGCATCAATGGATGCACTCTAACCAGGTGCTGGAAATGTTGGAGCAATAGTTTTGATAAATAAAAAAGAGTCCCACGTTGTATTTTTACCTTGAAGTAGTTGATCAAGTTTCTCATTGATGATGCTCTAATCTCATTTTCATTTGCACGGAAAGTGTCCTTAATCCTGTAAGGATGTAGCCAATGACTTTCACTAAAGTAGTAAATAAAAAATCATAAAACTTTTGAATATGTAGGTGCATTCTTTGTTTTGATAGTTTCTTTGAAATCTATTCATTGGATACATTCTATTTTCTATAGCAATTTAGGGTTACCCCCCTAAAAAATATTTCCATTGACAAATGGTCAAATTTCACTTGCAATCCACAATTAGACTATTTAATTGTATACTAATACATGAAAGCTATATTCAAGATAAATTTATTCATTTTTATCTAAAAGTGACTTGTAGCATATTGTGATTGGATTAGGGTGATGTAGACCTCCCCAAACTTGGTGTGGAAATTCATTTTCAATACTCCCTTGCCGATATTGACTATCATGTACAATATTCAAGTTTTAATCTTATATGAAGCTATATATGTATAGTCAATCAATCACGAAAACCTCTATTAGTTTTGGTATAAACTTCAACCATAATATACACTTCATTTCTTTTTGCTATTCTTCAAAAATCTTCAACACCTTCCTTTCAAGACAATGTTGCAAATTTCCTAAAACAAAATTCTATTTATACTAAGTGACCTCCAAACACCTTCCATGGCACTTTAGAATATTTATTGGTTGTTGAAAAATTCTAAACAACTTTTTTTAAGGATGATGTTGAATCTTATCTTTTATTGTTCATTCAAAATGCAAATTAAAGTAAATTTTTGAGAATATAATTGTTTTCAAAATTTTCACTTTAATTTTACTTCAAATAATAATAAATGATTAACAAATTTTCATATTTTTACTTGTCTAATTTACACTACTCAGTTTATGCATTTTTGCATGATAACACACAAAAATCCTTCTATAAAAGCAAAGCATGTATTTTGTGATTAAAGTAAAACAACCCATTACAGACCTTTTACCCATTGTGAACTCCTAAGAATAACCCCATTATGGTTTTCTTTTAGTGATTGAAATTAGGGACACATTCAATGTCTTTGCTAACTAGAATGGAGTGACTAGTGACTACAATTTCAAAAATGACAAGAGGAAAAAAACCCCATTTGGTCTGTAATAGGCTGTTTTACCTTACTTTCTATGGACTTCTAAAATCAAGATGCTTCATTGGAGTCATGATAGATGGTCTAGAAGCATTTTTAACACTTGTCAAAATCTTTAAGAGGAAGGTGGGGTATAGAGAAAATAGATACAAATTTCAATTGGTGCCAGGATGGAGGATGTGATATTAACGAAGGTGATATTAAAGAAGTTAGAGTCTCCAAAACCAAGGTCTGCATCTGCCTTGAAAGTGGTCCTAAAACCGTGGCTCGGCTCGGCTATGCGGATGATGAAGAAGAAGCATTCAGAAACCCTAACTAAACCCTACCGCGTTGAGGATCGGACCCTCGCCATGGATGTTCACG
Organism: Rhytidiadelphus loreus; assembly: GCA_947034895.1. Lineage (NCBI taxonomy): Eukaryota > Viridiplantae > Streptophyta > Bryopsida > Hypnales > Hylocomiaceae > Rhytidiadelphus > Rhytidiadelphus loreus. The sequence continues at coordinate 41,829,394 of OX344765.1, forward strand.
CCGAATCCCTCCTGAGCTTCTTTGTTGTAACAATTTGCCAATATAGTCATTCCACCGCCTTTGGTTCTTCCATCAGCTCATTACCTTCTTTGCCTCTCATCATTCCCCTGCAGGCCCTTCGACTTTCCTCTTTCCAGAGGTGGTTTGTGTTTTGAATTCGGGTGGCTTTGCTTGTGCACCGCCATGGAGGGGCGTAGCCGGTACGGTACTCTCTCGCTTCCGTTCTTCGTTGTCCCTTCGCAGTTTTGGAACTTCGAATTTAATTCAGGGGAGCGTTTAGGGTTTATTGGAAGCGGTGAATATCGAAAACTGTTATGTCGATTGGATCGTTATGGAATTGGTGTGTCGCCTGTGCTCATAATTTACATTGACCAATCGTGATTTGTAGAGATTCTGGAGATTTTGTTTTGAATTTTGTGTTTGGAGTGGCTTTGCTTGGACGTAGCCGGTACAATTGTCTCTCGCTTCAGTTCTTCGCTGGTCCTTCGCAGTTTTGGAAGTTCGCATTCAATTCAGGGGAGCCTTTAGGGTTTATTGAAAGCGGTGAATATCGAGAACTGATGTTTGCTTTTCGGTTCGATTTGATCGCTATGGAATTGGTGTGTCGCCTGTGCTTAGAATATACATCAGCCAATCGTGATTTGTAGAGATTCTGGAGATTTTGTTTTGAATTTCGTGTTTGGAGTGGCTTTGCTTGGGCGTAGCTGGTACAATTGTTTCTCGCTGCAGTTCTTCGCTGGTCCTTCGCAGTTTTGGAAGTTCACATTCAATTCAGGGGAGCGTTTAGGGTTTATTGGAAGTGGTGAATATCGAGAACTGATATTTGCTTTTTGGTTCGATTGGATCACGGTGGATTTGATGTGTCGCCTGTGCAAACTAAGAATCTCGTCGATTCGAGATTCTAGAACGGATGTGTTGTGTCTTTAGTAGGAGATCGAGCACGCATATGCTTGTCATTATCTTATTGTTGCTTATATATTGGTAATAATTTTCGCTGGAGTAGTATAGTTTGACTACGAGACCTGAATTATCCCTCGTAAGCAATCTCTTTCCAGTAAATAGACCGTATGTTTGACAGCTCGTTATTTGTTATATTCCCACGAGTAAAGTGTAAATTATTTTGAAGCTTGGTACATATTTTGCTGAATTGATTACCTCCAAATGGTGCTTGTCTGACCGGTTTATTTCATGATTTTTGGCAACTGTGAACAGCGTCTTGTGCAAATTCTTTTTGCACGGTGCATGTCTCAAAGGAAGCGATTGTACGTTTTCTCACAATTGGAGCGACCAGGCAAGCCAGGTACGAACTAAGCGGGTTTAGGGTTTAGTGTACCCGACTGCCTGTTTGTGCACGACTGCCTGTTTGATAATCTGTTCCGGAACTACATTTTCTGGTTATCTTCTTTCTCGCTCCTTTCTCTTGCATGACTCCTGAATTTGTTTCGATTTGAAACTGGAAATATTGCATTCGAAAGTCGTAAAGTGGTGGTGTGGTGAGAATGGTTCTCGGATGTATCTCATTGAAGAGCTGCATGATGCAATTAGGGTTAATACTTTTTTGGAGTATCGTATGACGTTGGTTGCGGAAACGCGAAAAAATCATCAATCAAATCTGGATGGTCCTTCAAAACATTTGCAGCTTCATTAGTAATGGATTTGGCCGTGGGCTTTCAGGTATGCACATTTTATCAGCGGGGTCTCTGCACATATGGAGCTCACTGTCGATATGAGCACGTGAAAATGTCTCGTGTGTCGAAACCTACTCCACCTCCGGTGCAGGTGCCGGTGCCGGTGCCAGTGCCAAGGCATTTACCTACCCCCACTCCACCAGCTTCAAAGGGAGACTCAAGCCTGACTAGGGGAACAGCAGTCAAACCCTCGATAGTTCCATTGAAAGATGCCTGGCAGCACAATCCGAGACCCAGCCTTGCAAAGGGGTTTGCAGAGATATCCCTTGGAGAATCTGACGCCGAAGAGTCTGAGCCCATCTCTGATGATCCTAGTGACAGGCCTATTTGTGCATTTGCTGCCGCCGGCAATTGTCCTCAAGGTGAATCGTGTCGCAATATACATGGCTATCTATGCCCGACTTGCGGGAGGCACTGTCTCCACCCTTACCGGCCTTCAGAGCGAGAGAATCACCAGCTTCAGTGTCAGCGAAATAAGAAAAATTTAGAGGCTCTCTTGAAAAGCCAAGATATCGAATGCAGCGTTTGTCTGGAGAGGATACATTCAAAGCCTACAGTGGCGGAGCGAAAGTTTGGATTGATGTCCGGATGTGATCATCCATTCTGCGTCGGGTGCATACGAGGCTGGAGAAGCGGCTCTCACGCCCCTGGAATGGATATTGATACAGTGGTGCGAGCTTGCCCAGTGTGCCGTGTGCCAACCCATTACGTGGTGCCTAGTGTTGTCTGGTACTTCTCCCCTGAGGAGAAGGAGGAGATTATCAACGGCTACAAGAACAAGCTGGGGTCTGCTTCTGAACTTATAAGGCCCACCTGGTTTATCACTTTGTTGTTCATTAAAACATATTTTGCATTTGTGAAACAATTTGATTGTTTGTAGAAATTAAGGCGCCACTCAAGAACATGTGTGTATTCCTTGGAGAGTTTGAGATAGGACTTCCTTGGCTCTGATATGTGTTAGGCCCTTGTAGTGCAATCCCACCGGATTCTTGCCTTGGCATGGTTGTGGGTTGGGAAACTTTTTTAATATCCTGAGTGCATGATGTTCAATACCTCTACACTTCTAGCTGTTTTAAACGTGTTGTGCATCCAGATGAATTATTATCTGGTTGAGGTCTTGATGCAATCTCGAGAATACAATCTATGTTTTGTGAATAATTGGAACCCATTGTACTGGCAGTGAAAGGGATTGCAGGCACTTTGATTTTGGAAATGGGACCTGTCCTTTTGGTTCAAGCTGCTTCTATAAGGTACGTTCTCTTCCCTTTGGATCAAGAGCGTAAACATCGTAGATCAAGAATAGTTTAATGTGATGATTCTGGGGTTCAACGTTTGTGAGTAACTTGATGTAAATTTGAGGAACTTGGACGAGGCTAGGATTCTTAAAAAGCAATTGACGTGCACTTCAGTGTACCCATTGGACTAAGATGAAGGATTGGGGCTCATTTTTTATTTGGTTATGTTCTCAACATGCTTAATCGTAAGAGGAGAGTTTTTGTTTACTACCTAATGTGCAGTTTGCGATCTGCTCACACCTGTTTTCTTGCCATTACCTGCAGCATGCTTTCAAAGATGGTACCCTAGAGGAGGTGAAATTGCGTCACCTTGGAGCTGCTGATGGGAGCACAGTTATTGTCAAGAATGTCAGGTATGAAACCTCAATTTCTCTTGAATGCATTCTTGTTTTGGATTTTGGTCACGTGGAGTGTTAGCACTTCCACCTCTCGGTGGTTGATTAATTTCTGTGAAGTTAATGAGCAGAATTTTCATACTTCTGCGTAAATTCAGGTTTGTATTCTTTGCCTGGATTCTTTGCTTGAAAATGCAATTGGTCGTTTATGTTTTGTGATGTATGTGCAGGTTGTCAGATTTTTTGAAGTTCTAAGGTCAAGGTAAGCATGGATAACATTGTATTGAACACGGACGACATGGACGGTGGTGGTGTTCAACTGGATCGAGTTATTGTTATGGGTGTTACCTGGTTCCTTGTGTCATCGCCAAGAGGCAGGCAGATGTTTATGGAGCCGGGATTGCATATCATTACGGGCATATTACTGCATAACATTGGCAAATGTTTCTCATTCACTTCTGCTTGCTGGGGGTCATTGCTATCCTGGTAAGTCCTTGTGATTGATATTTTGTGCTTTACCTGTCCTAAAGTGTTTTTTTGAATCGGAATGAAGGCCAAGACTGTATCGCTGAGTTGTTTTGTAATTTATTTTGCAGCAGTGGATCATCTCGAGAGCTTTGGGTGTTCCGCGTGGAAAGTGTGGAACTCTAATGAGACTTCATTGAAAAATATATGAAGTGGAAGGGGACAAGGGCACTTACATTGCCTCCAATTACCCCAAAGTTAGTTCATCAGTCGACAATCAGTATTGTCTAGACCAAATTGAAGCCCATTGAGAAATGGTCTGAGTTTATATATGCTCGGCATACAACAATATATTCCAATGAAGCTACAATTATTTCCAATAACTATATTTGTAGAAAATTGGACTTATCTGCACGATTTTGGGTTGGGCAATGAGAGTGATGAACATAAGTTCCTTGACTGGACTTCCGTTATGAGCGAACATGAAATATGAGCTTGAATAGAGAAGGAATGCTTGAACCATTTCTAGTGAAAGTCGTTGGCAGGACTAATGAAAATGGGTCATAGAGAGTAAGTGTACACATTATCTGTAGAATATTCTTGTCTCTCTTTTTTTATATTTTTGATCCAAATACCTCAATATAAAGGTGAAAAGACTTGTATACAACATGTAAGGAATAAGCAAGCCCATTGAAGTAAACAGTAGAAGAACCATAGTGAGAAACCAAAGACAAGATTGGGAGCCAAACAAGAGTTTTAGTTTGAGCTATGGGAATTGTGGCAACCAAGTCTGTCCATACACCACAACAAACCAACAAAAAAAATCCAAAGGATTTCATGTTGAAGGGGGAACATTGGTCTCACAACTCTATCTAGTTATTTGAAGAACCAAAGGAACTATCGATAAGGTGAAATAAATTGTTACCAATGTCCATGCTCAACATTGCTGGAAAAATTTGGTTGCAAGTGTTTGAAGGTTCCCTCCATCTTAATATATTTTTTGAATATCCTTCTCATCAAGTTGAGTATAAATTTTTGAAATTGGTTACTCTACCAACAACAATATATATTATCTAACACTTCCCTTATACAAAATACACACTATTCTCATTTATACTAATTATACACACATATACAACATACGTATACAAAACTCTACATAAACCATAAACCAGCTAAACGCGCACGACTACATCCGACGTCGCACGGGCTCCGTAAGCCTCATGTGCGCGGGCTTAAAGAGTGATCACTCTTCTCCGATCGATTCCGACACTACTTCGCAAATTTAGTCATTTCCATTTGAGTTGCAATGCAAGTTAGGTGAACACAGGATCGCTTACTGCAGCGAATTATTTTTTCGACCAACCCAGAAACGTCGAAAATGGAGCTCAATTTTGTATAAAGCCTGCACACAATCGATCATATCAATTTTGTTGTCGAGATTTTTTTTCCTAGTTTGATTTCGAGGCTACCAGGTGCGGAAGAAACAGATCATCATGCGCGGAGAACGGTGAGATCGAGTGATGGGAGAGACCACCACCGGCTCTGGTCGCCACCGGATTCTCATGGTCTCCGATTTCTTCTACCCTAATTTCGGCGGAGTGGAGAATCACATTTATTACCTCTCGCAATGTCTATTGCAGCGTGGCCACAAGGTCGCTCCCTTAATCTCTTCTTATGGTATATGATTGATTTGTGGAAGTAGCATCAATGAATTTCACCTTGTTTCACTCCTCGAATGCTGTCTGTGCATCTATTGGCGATCAATGAGGGTTTGAGGGTTTAGAGTTTTAGCGAAGTGAAAGAAAATCATTTTGGGTTTGAGGGTCTGTCTATCTTATGGTACATTCTCAGAAATTCGATTGCTTTGTGGAATTAGCGTCCTTGGATTTCACCTTGGAATGATGTTTCTGCATTTGTCGGTGATCAGTGAAGGTTTTAGAGGTTTAGCGAAGTGGAAGAAAATCCATTTCGGGTCTGAGAGTCGGGACTCTCTTCTTGTGGAATGCTCTCGAGCATTCAGAAAGCCGATCGTTTTGTGAAAGTAGCATGATTGGATGTCACCTTGTTTTGCTCCTCGAATGCTGTCTCTGCAGTTGTCGGCGACCAGTGAGGGTTTTAGAGGTTTAGCGAGATGAAAGAAATTATTTAGGGTTTGAGGAATCCTCTGCTTGTGGTTTTCTTTCAGTAGTCATTCAGAATTCCGATTGGATTTGCAACTGGCACCCTTGAATTCACCTTGTTTTACTCCTCGACTTCTGTCCCTACGTTTATCGGCAACCATTGAGGATTTTAGAGGTTTAGCGAAGTCATAGAATGCTATTTAGGGTTTGAACGGTTTCTGTGCTGCAGGTGGTCGTTGCAACGCATGCATATGGGCAAAGGAGTGGTGTTCGGTACATGACCAATGGTCTGAAACTGTACTACATTCCTCGCCTTCCTTTTATCCAGCAAAACGTGCTGCCGACTCTGTCTGGATCCCTACCGATCATCCGAACCATACTTGTGCGAGAGGGCATCACGTTGGTTCATGGCCACCAAGCATTCTCCACGTTGTGCCATGAATCACTTCTGCACGCTAGGACGATGGGGCTTCGGGTTGTCTTTACGGACCACTCTCTTTATGGCTTCGCGGACCTTGGTAGTATCCATATGAACAAGGTGTGCCTTCTCTTCGCGTGCAAATTTCCTGAAATCATTTGTTAGCATCTTAATCTGTATGATTGTCTCAACATTAAAGAAAGTCCGCCTTGTCGAATTGAAGGGTATTGCAAGATTCTCAAAACCAGTGCGCTCAACCCTTTCTGATTGCACACTCTGTAATTGAACATCCCTGAATATCTCGATAGTCTTTCATGTTATGTATACATCTGAGTCGACAACTTCCACATGCGAAGTTGTGAAAATATGTCGGTGCATTTTAGAAGCCCTTTTGTCCCCCCGAGGCATTGCAATTAGAGACGGTTAAGTGCACCGAAGCTGCAAGCATGACACATGGCTTATGCTTGTGAAAAGGTTCTTGAAATGTGCTTAAACTAATAGGGGATTGTGGTCGCAGGTTCTGCAGTTTACTCTCGCAGATGTACACCAAGCTATCTGCGTTTCTCACACCAGTAAGGAAAACACAGTACTTCGCTCAGGACTTAACCCAGAGAAGGTGTTCGTCATCCCGAATGCTGTGGATACAGCCATGTTTCGACCCGATCCAGAGGCTTCCCCTAGTATAACGGATCAGGTTATCATTGTGGTCATTAGTCGTCTTGTGTATCGAAAGGGTGCCGACTTACTGGTGGAAGTAATTCCAGAGGTCTGCAGACTTTATCCTCAAGTAAGCTCTTCTGAATGCCTCTCTAAATGTTAAGGAATTGCTTTGGTGTTATGGCACAAGTTCCTAGCTGTAGACTGAAATATGCGATTCTGGAGGTCCTAACTTTAAGTTTAGCTTTGCGTTATTAAGAATTGCTATAGCCCTCTGCCGATCACCTTAGACCTTTGTGCAAACCTTGATTTCGTGAAGGCTTTAGACATACTAAGCATTCTGTTTTGTTTTTAGGTGAGATTCATAGTGGGTGGTGACGGACCCAAGCGGGTGCGTTTGGAGGAGATGAGAGAAAAGCATGGGCTTCAAGATCGTGTTGACATGCTAGGAGCCGTGCCTCATGCTGATGTCCGCTCTGTCTTAGTCCGTGGGCACATTTTCCTCAACAGGTATGTGACTGTCCCAGGGATTGCTCATGTATCCTCTTTGGTCTTCTTAAGAAATTGCTTGTGTACGATCTCGTAGAGTCTTCATCGTTCCTCAAATTTGGTTAGTTTCTATGTTTTGATTTGACGTATCTTCATTGTGGATACTGGCATGACAGTTCCTTGACAGAGGCATTTTGCATTGCGATCTTGGAGGCAGCTAGTTGCGGGCTTCTCACAGTGAGCACTCGCGTTGGTGGTGTTCCCGAGGCATGTATGGCCTTCACTTCTTTGTTCTCAATGTTCTTTGACATGAACTTGGCAAGGTTGGAGCTTCCTCCATTCAGTTTGGTATCAATCATTATTCTTGGTAGAGTAAACGCAATGGGTTCTCTGTGTGACTATTACAACGTCCAAGAGAAGTTCTTCATCCTTGACTAATAAATCTTCGCTGGTGCTGGCAGGTGTTGCCTGATGATATGATCGTTCTTGCTCCACCTGTGCCAGCGGAGATGGTGGTTGCTATCGATCAAGCTATTAAGCTCCTGCCTCAAGTAGACCCTTTCTCCATGCACAACAGGGTACCACTATCTTGCGAACCTGTGAACCCTCTTTTTGATGAATTTATTTGGTGTTCAGCAATGCAACAGGCTAGTCAAATGTCAAATGGCTAGTTTTACTGTAGAGGACCTGGAGGTGGAAACCTCACAATCACAAACCCTTCAAAACGGAGCCAGTGGGATATGTGATACGGCTGGAACTGCCATGCAGTCTGTCCCGCTTAGGTCCATTAAAAAATTTATAAAATAGATTCTCCTAACGGTTGATCTCATAGACATTTCGTTTTTATGAAACAGACTAGGGTCCTCTACACTTCCGCTAGGGATTTGTTGCCCTACAGAATGCCGGCTCTGCAAAGCGGGTCTTGTGTACAACTCAGGCCCTCCTTTTTTTTAATACTGCAGTTTTTTTATCTAGACTATGAACTGCCCCTACTTTCTTACAGATGAAGAATCTGTATAGCTGGATGGATGTTGCCAAGCGTACAGAAGTTGTATACGACCATGCTGTGAGTGCTGAGGATGATGACTTGCTGCTTCGCCTTTCACGGTACGGATTCTTTTCATATGAAAGGGTTTTCGAGAGTTGGTATTGCTGTTGTACTTTATATTCATTAGGTCATAGAATTTGAAGTTTTACTCCTGAACATATACATGATTGGCAGATCTGTACAGTATTTCAAGCTCAATGTTAATATTGCAAGTTTTGTGGTGGGTGGGTGGACCTTCAGATATTATGCGTGTGGACCTTGGGCTGGAAAATTGTTCTGTTTGGTAGCAGTGGTGAATTACATTGTTTGGTGTTTCCTTGAGTGGCGACAGGTACATTCTTTCTATTCTCTCTTTCCTTGACCCCTTGAAATATTTTTTGAAATCGGTGGAGTGTAAGAAAGAATTGTTCCTTCTTACCGTTGCTAACTATGCAAGTTCTCCTGACAGCCTGCGAGGGATGTGGAAACTGCTCCAGACTTACCGCCACCTCAAGCGTTCGTGGACGCGCTGGATTAATTCCAAACTACGTAACATCTTTCATTAGTTCCAAGTATCATTCTTCACGCTATCATTTAAGTTTCTCAAACTACATCTTGTAGTACACATGAGTTCCTGTGTGACTGCTGTAGTCCTCACGAGGTTCTAGATTTGCAGTTTGAGGAGCTTATAAATATGCTACCCAAGCAATTACCGGTCATAACATTATTAACCAGTTCTAGAAACCCTATTAGTGAGATGCCAATTGCGACTTCAATGAGAATCCCTATACAAGAATCATGAGGATGGATATTCTCTTGTGACGTGCCCCAGAAGTAAAGAAATCTGGTATATGTTCATTCTGGATACTCCAAATAACTGCGAACCTGTTCATTGGAATCTGCGAAAGAGAGACAATGACTCCACCAAATACACCTCACACATATCATTGGCATAGTAACAAAATTATTGTGACCTACGTCAATCTTTCAGCTACAGCAATTGAACACCCACGATACACTCAACCTCTGTGACATTTGTGTGACAAGTGCGCAAGATAATTCCGTAATGTCATTGGAGAGATGGGTCACAATCATTGACTTCATCACACTTGTTTCGCATTCACTCTTTGACCTTTAATCTGTTTGGCGTGCATGTATTTTTTCCATCTCCCCAATGCTACAATATTTTCAATTCTAAGCATGACTCTCAGTAGAGTAGATCATTGATCTTCAACACGTCAAATTCAAAGAACAGTACTATTTATCAAATGATGTTGGTCTTTATTACAAATTACCACTACAGTAACCAAACAATGGTTATAAGCTACCATGCTCAGAAATGTTGGAACATGCATGACTGCCGGTGCTCAGCCTATTTCGTCAGCCTATGGACAACTCCAGATTCTCACAATTCAACCCCGTACATCTTCGCAATCGGAAGCCAAAACTTTCAAAATTTAACTTGAATGTCCTGTTGGCACTGAAGGGTTGGACTCCTCTACCTCTTGAATAAATTACATCTCTGCTACCAGCTACACGGAGAGATCTTCCATTATGTGAATTGCAATGCAAATGACAAGTTTCATGCCTTGAAGGCTCAAGACCACCAATGCAAGGAAAAGAAGACCTCATGTGCCTCGGTACTCTGAAAAAGCTGCCATCCACTAGTTCTTTGAGAATCCCAGGGTTTTGCAGAAGTGGCATTGCATCCATGAATTTCACTGGATATCTAGAAAACCCAGGTTAGAATAAGTTAGCTGGTGTAGCATCCTATGGGGACACCCCCCTATTGATCATGAGACAAGTGATCGTCGTCAAGGTCGCTTCGACAAGCTCCAGGTACTAAGGGGTTACCGTAATGCCACCAACTTAACTGAAGAATTTTCACAATTTACATTTTCTCTGGGAATCAATCACGAGAGAACTAGGATATACAGTTTCTAATCTGTTTCGATAACATCGGTCACTCTGTTTCGATAGCGCCTGACAACTCGACCAGATTTTCCTTGCCCTATCGAACCACTAGATGTGCTATCATCCTCCACGGTAATTAAACCTCCTAGATTTGAATCCATATCAAAATTTGCTGCAACATTGACAACCCCCATTGGCAAAAACCCTTCTGTTGCCATTCCCTTTCCCGCTCCTCTGCCTGGCTCCTTGGAGCTTCTTTTCACAAGAGGGTTGAAGCTGATTCTGGTAGACCCAGAGGGACCTTGAGATTCCTCCTCCGAAATCATATCCTGGGTTGATGACGACACTACCCTAGCAGCGCGGAAAGCGGCCATGTTTGCCTGCTCCTCATCCTCCTCTGACCAATCTAATGTGTAGTGAATATATTTGGAGGGATTTTTCACATAGTCTGGAACTTTACTGTATCTATTTGGTGTGGAAAGAACAGCAGTTCTAGTACTCGCACATGATGGTACAGGGTCCGAAACAACAATCGCCATGGGAGTAATGGTCATGTCCTCAATTCTAGTACTTGGAGTCTCATCGATAGAAAATTTTACTCTCTTGCCGGATTTCCGTTGTTGACCCTCCCGGACCAGGGAGCTCACTAGGTTTAGGGTTTCATTCTTGACCTCTTGCATGGGCTCCTCCCTGTGTCCATCACCATCAACGTCCATAGCTTCACCTCCATTATCCTGTCTTACTGTAGGATTCTCTACCTTTTCTTCTGTTTTGAATTCTTCGGTAGTTTGTGATGATTCTTTGGCAGCTCTAGTAGCAGCTTCGCGATCGTCCTCCTCCAGTCGTGCCAGTGCAGCCTTGTGATTAGCACGCCTGTCACGACTGGCTTGACGCATTTCAATAAAAGAAGTCGGCTGAGAGTTCAACTGCTGACGACTGGCACCAAAATCTCGTACCTGACTCATGAACAATCGATCATGAATTCCTTCAGTTCCGACTGCTACTTTATCGTACTCATCTTCCTCGTCCTCGAAATCAAGCGTACAGTCCATACCCACCATTTCACGCACTTCTCGCTCTTCATCATCATCTTTGGAAGGCTCTAGCGGACCATCGACGTCGCTTGCCCTGTTCACAACTTCAATTTGAGTTTGTTCTCCACCTCCCTTCTTCTTCTTCCCAAACCGCATCTGTTCTTCCTCGTCACCGTCACCGTCACCGTCGTCCTCCTCGTCATCCCCACTCTCCAAGTCCTCCAGATCTTCCTCCCCAAAGAAGCTTGTATTCAACCTCTTTCGACTATTTTCAGATTTCAGAAAGTCCGCATAACCAGACACTTCATCATCATCATCATCGCTTTCGCCCTCACGTGAGAGTCCTTCGTTCTTCATAGACGCAACTCTCTCTTCCACGCTCCACAAATGTGGAGCACCATCGTTTGTAGCATCGTTGAGAAAACCGAACGTCCGGTCTAAGCGAGACCTAAAAGAGGCTTCCATGTTCTCTGAGCGCACAAAATTCCCAAGGTGGAATACCAGTATCCTATGTCCAAGATCCGACGCAAATCCTGAGCTTTCACTCGCGTTCTCTAAACTGAACTAATTAATTCCGGCAATTCAAACAAGAAAATGAACTCGTCAGTCACTCAATTTCAGAGAATTGGAGAGGATTTCACCTTCTGGTGGAAGCCAAACTACCCTTGAAACCTCACCGGCAATTTCTCACGCAACCCCCGAACCCTAACCCTAAAAAACGATCACAGTACTGTAACGATCTCTCGACACGGAGATCGTGGACAGAAAAAATTGAAAATGAGAAGGTGACGCTGAAGAAGACGACGAAGAAGTTTAAGAGGACAGAGGTGTACTTCTACAATTGTTGTTATAACGGGTGCTGTGCACGAGACAAGGCTCCACCATCGCCACAGCTTGTTTTTCTCGACAGTGCAATAAAGCCCAGCTTGTGTTCTTCTTTCTTCTTTACTTTCAGTTCTTCTTCTTCGTCCGAGTCATCCATTCGGTGATAACAGAGTTTCATTCATCCATGTTTCGTTGCTTGGCCGGTAAGGCTCCCTCCTAGCATATCTAACAAAGCATAATACCGGGGAGGATCATTGCTTGGTTATACAATGTTGTGAGTTGAATAACCTAGTGGATATCATTGACTCTCATGGTGGAAATACTTAGAAACATCCAAATACGCAATTTCAAGAGAAAAAAATAATTTTGTAATATTAGTGATTGAAAATCATGAATTTTCAAAAAGAAAAATTGGATGAGATAGGTAATTATTATGAATTTTGAGAGTGAAAGCTCCCTAGGTCACTGAAATTGTTACATAGCTTGGTTATAAAATCTAAATTTAAAAAATTAATAGGCAATCATTCACAATTAAATATGGGAACAATCATTTAATTGCACTTTGGGGGACACTTTCAACAAAAGTCTATGGGTCATGGATGTTTTGGGATGTTATGGGATGTTTTGGGATGTACTTGAATGTGTTTGCATGAATGAGCAACTCTAATTTTTCATACAATTGAATTTTCTAAATGCAGATGTAGCGGAAGATGGTAGAACTAATTCCCTCACTTGAAGTTTTAATTAGTGATCTCTCTAAGATAAGATGTTACAAAAATAGATGACAAAATTTATTCTTTTAGTGTATTCTAGCAACTTGTGTATCCTTATTCTTGATCTACATTTCGCACATTAAAATAATTCTTTAGAGATTTGAATAAATTGAAGCTTCTTAAGTCTCTTTTCTCATTATTTGAATTTGAGCTCAACCAATGAAATGAATTCTCAGGGGGTGCACTTAGTTCTACTATAGCAAACCACGTGCGAACAAGTGGTTTCTAATAAACTATAATTTCAACCTAAAATTTTGAGTATTGTTTAATAATGACTACAGGTTTTTATTTCCAAAATTTCCAACTCAAATAAAATATGAAATTATTTCTAGAAGAGGTTGAAAATTAACCAAAATGACATGTTTTTCAACTCAAATAATTATAGAGAACACATTTAGAATGACCATTGAATCAATATTCAACTCAAAAAGAGCTTTCAATAGAGAGTTATTTTTAGGAATTTTTTGTTCATTTTCTAGACAAATTTTTCTTATATAATATAGGGGTGTGAAAGTTATTTTTCAGTTTTACAGTGTATCTTTTTACTTCAAAAAATTGTAACTAATTATGATTAACAAATAAAAATTTCAATAATTCAAAACATAAACTTCCAAAGTAGGAAAATCTATTCATATTTTTCTTATTTTGTTTTATTTAAAATTCAAAAAGTATATAGGATGTCCAAAGTTTTGTTCACACGTGGTTTCTAATGGACACTCTAAGTGACCCCCCCGAGAATGAATTTAATGAAGTGCAGTTTCAACTCTAACTTGAAAATTCAAAAAATTCAATATCTTATTTCATTTTGAACTTTAGGCCAACAACATTGTCTATTTATTATCTAATTATAAGAAGATATAGTAGATGTTTTACTCCATAATATTCTACACTACTTCATACATCCATAGAAAAAATTTCAAATTTTAGGAGCAATCAAGCTCGGATCCTACAAAATCCCATTTTATTTTGAATTGATTTATCTTTTGCACAAAGACACAATAAATTTGGATTTAAAGTTCAATATCCAAACTTTAAAATCCTTCATGCAAAGTGTATAAGACATTGGCTATAAAATAATAAAACTTTTGAAATCATGTCTATAGGTGCCAAACATTGATAGAAGTTTTGGCTCCTAATTTGTTCATACAAGAAACTAACATAACAACACACAAGTGGATTGGAGAGAGTGCCTTAGGATATTAAATGTTGAAGTACAGATTAAGGTAGGCAAGGATTTGTGATTTGATGGCTAAGATTTGGCAACCTTATTTGGAATGTATGGCCATGATGAAAATAGTATAGGCAATTATAGTGATTAAGTAGCTTAGTGGCAATGTAAGCTTTTGATACAAGGTCACATGGCTAAACACAAATAGTGGATAGTGCAATTAGGTGAAAAAATACAATTTATACCCTTTAATTCATGTAGTAAAATCAAAATATATGGATGATGAGTGAATTTTGGCAATATTTTGCCCCTAAAATCCCCAATGCCCCAAACATATACCAATTTGTCCTCACACTAATTTAACAAAGTCTCGCACTAACAATGATATTTAGTGTGAACCACACTAATTAATTAATAATTATTGTAAGTTTTTACTCTTGATGAATGTTTTTACTGACTACGAGTATAGAGATCCCTTCTTTAAATAATATAGATATTTGTGCTGTTAGTATAAATCTTCATCAAAAGTAAAATTTTATAGCATTTTCAAATTAATTTATGTTTTTAAATTAAATATTATTATTAGTGTATTGTACTTTTAGAATAATTGGATTGGTGAAGGTTGAAATTTCATTGCTTTATTTTTAATTTCACAAAAAAATTCTTTAATATTGAAGGGCTCAAATTCCCTACCCTCTACATCTTTCATAGAAGGAGAGATTTTGAGCAAAAGTTAAAGCGTATAATGTTTGGCTTCATCAAATAATATTAGGGAGAGGATGATGATGATTCTGCCAAGCATAAGCATATAGAAGCATAGTGTTTGAATATGGATTTGTTTGTTGGTGGTTGAGCAATTCATACATGTATCACATGGGATTAATAACTTAATCCTTGAAAGACATTTGATGTCTAAGCTTGGTCACACTTCAATAGATTTCTACATTAAACTATACATTTCAAAAATTTGATATTTTTCACATGTAAAATTTCATCTCATTTTTTCATAATTAAAAATGTAAAAAATGAAATTTATATAATTATATATATATATATGTGTGTGTGTGTGTGAAAATCATAATAATTACAAAAATGGTTAAAATATTACGAAAATTTTAAGAAAAATGGAAATAGTAGTGATAAACATTGTAGTGTAATAGATTTACTCCTTGAGCATGTAGTGAAATTTGATAGAAAAAGTCCCAAAGTGGTGTATTTTTGAACTTTGAAGATGCTATCTTCAAAGTGTCACAAAAATTGCAATTTCAACAATTTTGAAAAAAAATTCAAGTGGAGTAGAAATTAGATTACTAGAGCTAAATTTTCTTAGTTAAATTAAAAACATTTAAAATTAAGAACTATGTGAAAATTCAAGTCCTGACTTTCAAAATGCTTGTGGGGCTTGCAATGTCCTTTAAGGGTTAAATTGGATTTTGTATTCATTGGCTAAGTGATGCAAAGAAGTTGGCTTTAGGATGTATTTTGGACATTCAAAGATAGTTACTTATTCATGAGCCATAGGTCAAATTGTGTTTGATTGATTATAAATTCATGTTGGAATATTTATGACTCCTACCTTTGAACAATTTATTTATTTCCAAAAATAACCACTTCATAAAAATCACAAGGCATACCTTAAGTTAGGTTTTTTGTTTTTTGTTTTGTTTTGTTTTGTTATGGTGAGATCTCATGGACCATGCGTCCCCTAGTCACGTTCTTGGTACCATCGGAAATCTCTCCGCAAGGAAGGGTGCACGCGCTTTGTTTCGTGACATTAGGACCTATAGTGTGAAAGTTATGGATTTCTGAGTTATTTTTGGATCTTAAATTGAAGAAAATTACTATTTACTTTTGATTGTGGCAATGACACAAGGCATAATTAGGAGCTTCTAAAAGTGCACATGAATCATCCACCTCCTTAAGTTTACACTATTTGAACATGTTGTTTTTTCATAGCCTTCAGCAATGTACAAATAGTGTACACTTGAAGAGGTAGGCAATTTTACAGCCCTATGTCATTGTAGAATTAGTAATTGACCTTGAAATCTTGAATTTTTATTTTTATTCTTGTCTTTTCTAGTTAGACCGGTTAACTAGCCAATTAGATGCTAAGTAGTGTGAAAAGACATGATTAATCCAGTAGGCATTAGAATGTATGAAACCCAATTGGTTGGAGGAAAAGTTGCTAGTTGGGAATTGAAAGGCTAGGTCTAATTTGGTTTGACAACCATTTGTTGGCTCCTATTAGGCTTTGGAGCTCTTATTTTGTTTTTCATTCATTGCGAGAGAAGCAAGTGTGAGTCCCAATCAAGTAGGTTGTGTATCTTTCTTTTAGAAGTCGAGGAGATGAGTATTGAATGATGATATATGGAGGATCTAATGCTCAATAAGAATATTAATGGTGATTTGATGAGATGTTTACTATTTAGATTAACCCCTAAAGTCCCATTGTCCCTACGAGGGACAAAATGGATTTTGGGCATGCTCTTATGATCTCAATTTTTATTGAAACTTTTTGAAACTTCCTCATAAGATACATAAACTTATGAGCTTTCCAAGAATATAATTTTTATTCCAATCAGTGCCCACGAGCAAAAGTTATGCCACAATAACCTCAAAATGGGGGAGACCGGGTACCAAAAAATATCCACCAAAAATCCACCAAAAATTGAAATAAATTTTTTAATATATAAATTTTTTTCTTTTATATTTTTTTCTAAATGGGAAGCTTTGATTCATGACATTTGGATTAGTGATGTGAAAGTTATGGAGTTTCTTGTTTTGCGGGCAATCATAGCAACTTCTTGAAAGAATTTTTTTCTTCCACTTTGAATGCTAATATCTTTCAATCTATACAGTCAAAAATCACAAAAAAAAATTTATGTGATCTAAAATAAGTGTAGAACAAGATCCTACGGTTAGATTCTAAAAAATATTTTAAAAATTCATTTCATAGATGAACATATCAAAAGTGGTAGTTTTGAGTGGTTTTGGCAAAAAAATGGCCTTGGGACTTTAGGGGTTAATATGATGAAATTCTAGGCCTAATTGGGTTCAATATGTGTAATATGGATGTGTGAGTCAAGTTGAGCCATGTGCAAATTGGATGTTTAGGATTATATGTCCAAGTTGGAATGTCGTTGTAGTCCAAATTGGATGTTGTGTGTGTGAATCTAAGTTGGAATCATTTGGAGTTGTATAAATTATTGTTGTGGAGATTGGTGTAGGGGTTGATACCAATTTGGAGGTGTGTCTTTTCCATGTGTTGTAGTTGCCTAATTTGATTGTCTTGTAGCAAATCCATTTGAAATGATCTCCTTAAACTTCAAATTTTCATAACTAATTCCACAAAGCTACAAAAAATATGAAACAACTTGGGTTTGATGCCAATTCCACTTGTCTTTCAAGGAAAATTTACTGAAAAATATCTCAAAAAGCTTCACCTCCCCAAAATTTAGTTTCAGCTCTTAAGTGGGCGATTTATGAACCTCCTACCTTACTAGTAATTATTGAAAAGGCATATTTCTTCTTGCATTTTCTACTCTCTCTATCTCCATCAAAACCTAATTGTGTGACTTTTAACCCTTGAATGTCGAGCTCGTCACCGTGGAAATCATTTGTTTTATCACCGTGTGAATTGTTGGCTTTAAAAAAAATGAAAAAGTACTCATTGGAAGACAAAACTACTATAGAAGATGTTCCCTTTATACACAAAATTTAGAAGATAAACAGTTGCACTTCTATTCACACGGAGAGATTCTTTGTCATCCATCGGCTGAAAAACGTCCTCCAATAAGGTAGAACTGCCCAATTCCATCAATGATTCAATTCCGTGGTCTATAGCTTTGTCCCAATTCCGTTAGAAAAACATGCAAATTTGCTTCAAATTCTCACAAGAGTAGTTTATTAATGTTATTAAAAGACAACGTGTCAATTAATGATTGGTGGATCTTCAAGTGCTATTAGATACATTGGAAAGTGGTATTGAGTCGTAAGAGGACGTTTATGAATCCAATCTAGTGGTGGTTTTGCAATTTCACTTCAAAAATTCACAGAAATTACAATTTTTATTGAAAAATTATAATTCCACTTGGGTTTGACTATCCTAAAACAAAAGCACACCTCTAAAAAAATATGTGTCTTTCCTAGAGTTGACTCCAATATAGTCAGATTGCGAATCAGGGTAGTAATGGGTGGTTCTACCTTATGTTTATGCGTTAAGATATTCAGATTCTTATCACACTGTAGTCTTTGGTCATGAGACAAATTGGCTCACCAGCTATTTGTACCAGTCACATGGACTTTAAGTTGGGCATGAGACATGCAAGTGTTGGAAAATGAAATGAAAAAAAGATAAAACGTACCTCAGGAGGATTATTCCCTTGACATATTCTGAACAGAAAAAACACGAACCAATGACCGAGTCTATGATTGTTTCCATCTGAAAGTCAGTCAGACTTTTGCAAAAGAGCCAATGCTTTGCAACACAAAGCTCCTTAATTTCTGGACACTTTGGAGCTTGCTTGCTTTCATGACTTCTGTACTTCCACCCCCCTTTTTATTTTTTATTGCTGGAGGGTTTCAGTTGAAGTTTCAGCTTTTTGTGTCAGCATGAGCTTCATATTCCAAAGCATAAAAACATGCGAGTCTGTCGTGCAGTGAGTCTTTGGATAAGAAAGATACAAAATTGTGGAAGGCAGGGCGGAAGTCCGGAACAATTTGGAAGTTGTTGTATGTTAGCTTGTGAAATTCAATAAGGCCCATGGAGCTCTTATGATTGGTTGAACATGGGAATCACATTATGGATGCGACCCAAAAGGATGTGCCATGGTGGTGGTGAATTTGACGGAGGCCCTCCTTCAAATTGAGAGGCTGAGGATGTGGATAAAAAATCTCCCAAGGTTCATGGCTTGTCTTTGAAAGGCTAATCTCAAGATGAAAATGTAAAGTAAGACTGACTACACAGTGAACTATCTATATTTTTTTGGTACTTTTAAAGATATGGCTGCTCACAACATTGGATGGGATTAAGAGGTCTTGGAAGGCTACGAGTTCCCAAGCTGCGGGGAACATGGGCGCACTGCTACTCTAGAGCCATTACAACAGTCTGATTTGGCCAAACTTTGGCCATGGCAGATGGGAAAAAAAATGAAATCTTTTTTTCACTTTCTTTTTTAATTTTAATTTTTTTAATTTTAATTTTAAATTTTGATAGTGAGACATTCTTTCACTACATGTGAACATGCCTGAAATGGACCTCCCCCCTGTTCCAAATCACATCTAATGTATGAGTTCTTTCAATGATTGGCTATGAGCATTTTGGCACGAGGGCCCCTGGAATTTGGATCATGCTAATTTTTCAGTGGGCTTGATAGGGAACTTAGAATTTGCGCAATTATGTGAGGTCAAAGGATAAATGTAAGGTCAATGTCATTATCTTCCCTTGGGATTCTTTGGATTGAAATTTCAAGTTTGAAGAAACATTTGTTGGTAACCTCAAACTTTGAAGCTCTCATTGAACGAAAATTTGACCTCTTCTAACTTCCAATATTGAATTTCTTAATTTGAGTTTAACTATTTGTTGTTGATACACTAATCCTACCATCTCTTTCGGATGTTTACCTCCAAAGGACAATTGTTCCTTTGGAGGATATTTAAAAGTTCCGAAAAAAGTTCAATTAGGTTTCTATATTTTTGAAATTTTGAGAGATTTTTTGAATTTTTTATTTAAAATAGAAAAACATATAAACTTTCTCAAAATACAATTTTAATTTCAATTAGTGCACAAGGGCAAAAGTTATGCCATTTAAAGCATAAAAATCAAATTTAAATGTTTCTTTAGTGAAGGAAAAATTACCATATGAATATATATACAATTTGAGTATTAGATTCTTTAAAAAGCAGTAGATAAGCTCGGGGGGGTCATTTAGAGTGTCCATTAGAAACCACGTGCGAACAAAACTTTGGACCCCCTATATACTTTTTGAATTTTAAATTAAAAAAATTAAAAAAAATATGAATAGATTTTCCTACTTTGAAAGTTTATGTTATGAATTATTGATATTTTTTTTTGTTAATAATAATTAGTTACAAATTTTTGAAGTAAAAAGATACACTATAGAACTGAAAAATAACTTTCACACCCCTATATTATATAAGAAAAAATTGTCTAAAAAATGAACAAAAAATTCCTAAAAATAATTCATTATTGAAAGCTCATTTTGAGTTAAATACTGACTCAATGGTCATCTAAATGTGTCCTCTATAATTATTTAAGTTGAAAAACATGCCATTTTAGTTCATTTTCAACCTCTTCTAGAAATCATTTCATATTTTATTTGAGTTGGAAATTTTGGCAATAGAAAGCTATAGTCATTATTAAACAATGTTCAAAATTTTAGGTTGAAATTATAGTTTATTAGAAACCACTTGTTCGCACGTGGTTTGTTATAGTAGAACTAAGTGCACCCTCCAAGTAGATAAGAGGGAAATTTGGCACTAAGAGTCTTCGTATGGAAATAAAAAAACTAATATATTGCACTAATTCCTATGTGCCAAAGCTCTTTTTTTTAAACAAAAGGTAGAGACATTGCATTTTAAAAAAACAAAAACAATACAAAGACAACTAAGCCATCAAGTTGGACATTGAAGAGATAAGAGCAAGAAAAAGAAAACAAAGGACCACGTATTAAGCCTAACAAAACAAGGAGAGAGAAGGTCCCTTCTCATTCCAAAGTAATTTTAGAGCTCGGGGGGTGCACTTAGTTCTACTATAACAAACCATGTGCGAACAAGTGGTTTCTAATAAACTATAATTTCAACCTAAAATTTTGATCATTGTTTAATAATGACTATAGCTTTCTATTGCCAAAATTTCCAACTCAAATAAAATATGAAATGATTTCTAGAAGAGGTTGAAAATGAACTAAAATGACATGTTTTCCAACTCAAATAATTATAGAGAACACATTTAGATGACCATTGAATCAATATTCAACTCAAAATGAGCTTTCAATAGAAAGTTTTTTTAGGAATTTTTTGTTCATTTTTTAGACAATTTTTTCTTATATAATATAGGGGTGTGAAGGTTATTTTTCAATTCTACAGTGTATCTTTTTACTTCAAAAATTTGTAACTAATTATTATTAACAAATAAAAATATCAATAATTCATAACATAAACTTTCAAAGTAGGAAAGTATATTCATATTTTTTTAATTTTGTTTTATTTAAAATTCAAAAAGTATATAGGGGGTCCAAAGTTTTGTTCACACGTGGTTTCTAATGGACACTCTAAGTGCCCCCCCCCCCCCGAGTTTTAGAGTCATTCTTCCAAGTAAGAGTCTAAGAGTGAATCCAAATGCGGTCAAATTTAGACCAAATGTTAATAGCATGATAGTGCCAAAGCCTTTCGAGACATTTACAAGTCCAAAATGGTTTACATGTAGAAATCTTGATGAATTTGGACGAGATCCTAGATAGTATTGAGACTTGATTAATACTATTTGCTTTAAAAGAAAAAAAATTAGTTCATCATGCTAGTTATGGATGAATAACCTTTTTAAAGCCATTCATTATATTTATGATACCTAATGATGAATATGAGAAGTGTCTAATCCACTTCAAAGTGATAAATCAATGAGAATTAAACACTTCTTTTCTCATATGCATTACATCTAGTCTACTTCTTTTCAACATGTCACATAAGATCAATGCAAGATTGAAACTTCACCTCAGTAAAGTATTGAAAAGTTTTGTTTTTAAAATTTAAACCTTGAAAATCCTTTTCATTTTGAGCCTCCCAAATAGAGAAAATAGTCACTTTGGGATCAAGTTTTTGGATGGAAAATTTTGTAAAACTTGATTGTTGTAATGATAAGATCTTCACTTCACCTTCATATAAAACACACAAAAAAAAAATTAATTTGAAATTCTTTATAGTTTGTGAGATATATGTGATCAAAGTATACAATTTTTTTCTTCCATTGCATGCATGCAGGTGTATCTCAACGTCAAAATTCAAGAAATGATAGAGTATGTGGAATTTAATTTTTATGTTTTGGTATGATGTAGATGTTTGGTTTGGGAATTACCGCACCAAAAATCAAAGTTTTAATATACTTTGTGGAAGATTTAAATACCTTGTGTTACTATGACTACTATGAACCCTTTGTGAAAAACAAATTCACCAAAATTTCCAATTTTTTTTGTTTTAAGATTCAAATGGTGAATTTTCGTAATAAAATAATATTAAGTAGGAGAGAATTTTCTTAAAAGTCTCAAAACGCATGTTTTGGCATAAAAGCCATTTCTTTGCCATAAGGAGTAATTGAAGTGCCAATAAAACTATTGATAGTATTTTTTTAATTCTTTCTAATATTGTACAACTTAATCAATTTTATTTATTTTATGTCAAATCTTATAGCAATAGATTGTGACCGGGATTGTGACTCATGCAAGTTAAGGTAAAACCACCCATCATAGTCAAAATTAGGAGTTTGCCCTTATGTAGTTGTTGAAAATTTTCAATTCCCCCCGCATAAAGACAACTATGATAAATAGTGAGAGCAATTGAAATTATGTTTTTTGGAGAAAGTATGAATTTGCTATGAATTTCTGAAGTGTATTGTCCATCATGACCCAAAAGTGTCTTTAGACTACCCCAAAACCAACAAAAATTGTATCCATAATATTCATCTTACTCACATACAGTAGTCACAATATTTTCTAATGTGGAAGGCCTTAAAAAGTCATTATCTACAACGAATTTACACTGAAAAGCCAAAAATATCTAATAAGGTCACTAATCACTCCATTATTGTCAAATAAGACATTGATTATGGCCTAAATCTCACTTAATACCCCCCTATAATGGGGTCATTCCCTAGGTGTCCACTATGGGGGCATCTAATTGCAATGGGCTATTCTACTTTACTTTGTTTTAAATAAGTGCCCCCTTCCTTTTCAATTGTTTCAAAGGACTTATTCATCAAGAATTATTTATGCTTTAGAAAAAATTAACTATAGTTAGACTTTGATGATGAGACATAAGAGTGAAGGGATATGAAAGAAGGGGAGGATTATTCCTCTATCATATTCAAAGTGTCTAATTTACTTCAAAGTCCCTCCCTTTGTATGTTTCCATTTTGCAACTATATATTAAAGAATTTATGGTTTATATTTGTTTTTCAAGATGTATTCACATGTCTTTTATATATCTCACAATGTTCAAATTTTGGGGTTGAGATTTGAAACTATTGTGAATTTTTTAATGAATAGTGAAAAAAATTCATATCAAATACAAAATATGCTCCTAAAATTTGAAAACTTCTCCATGTGTGTATGAAGTAGTGTAGAATATTATAGAGTAAAACATCCATTATCTCTTTTTATAATTAGAAAATATATAGATAATTTTCTTGGTCCAAAGTTCAAAATGCAATAAAATATTGAATTTTTGAATTTTCAAGTTTGAGTTGAAACTATACTTTGTTAGGCTATGGACATCCAAATCAAGAGGCTATGGGAGTTCATTACTAAGAGTTTGGACTTTGGGCTTAGCCTTGAGAGGTTTCACATTATGGCCATCCCAATCGAGAGGCCGTGGGAGTTCATTGCTAAAGATTTGGACTTTGGGCTTGACTTTTGGAGGCTTCACATTATGGCCGACCAAAGGCTCCAATTCCTATATTTTTTTGCCAAAATTTGTGCTCTGTCATCCTTCATACATGCCTAATGTATTGACAAGTGCTAAAATAGTATTGAAGATGAGAGTATATTTAGCACATTCTTATTTATCAAGAATTGGTTGAAGAACCAACTTACAACCCATCTTGAATCATTTGTGGCGATGCATGCTTAGAAGTTCTAGATCGTTGAAAACTTCTCATATTCTATTTGCTTGGCATCTTGGCACAATGCTCGTAAGTGTCATGGATTCTGACAGGGTCATCAATTCATTGATGATTAGTACTTGTATACTACAGTTTTTGAACAATATAATCATTAGGTAGTTAGAGAGCTCTTTTTTTAAATGATATTTGAACTCTTACATCAACTTACATTTTTACAACCTCTTTTGTAAATGATGGCCTTAATCTACTATTGAAATGACAAGAAATGGTTATTGGTAGGTGTTGTTGTATTCTTGTTTTGAAACCATTCACTACTTTAATACTCTTACATTCCTTGTCACTTGTATTGTCACTACTTTCCTTTGGACCGTTGCCAAACTTCAACAATTCAAAAAATGTAGAAACCAAAAATTAACTTGGAATTTTTTTAGTTCTCACCAATATACATCTAGTGCTCCGAAGATAAAAATATTGCCTCCTTGCTTTCCTCATCAAAATCTACGTACAGAGGGAATTCACTAATGTTCACTCTTCCAAGGATGGATAGAAGTAGCCTCTCATCGAAAGTTCATCCAAAATGATTAAAAAAAACAGCTTAAAAAAGAAAAAGAAAAAGCCCGCTGACATAAGAACCAAAGCAGACGAGACTGCTTTAAAGAACGACAGGCCAAGTAAAGCACCGACCAACGGACAGCCGTACAGTTGGTCGCCCATTTTGCGACACGGTGCCCAAGTCAGATTAAGCTTCGTTTGAATCGGGCGTGACGGAGCGGACCGTCGCTGGGCCACCACGTGGAGCCCACTCCGGGATCACCCCCTCGCAACAAACGAGGTGGCACCGCACTCTTCACGTCCCATGTGTAAGCGCTGGAGCCTCTCCTAGAATAATAATAACCTGAAAAAACTGTACTTGCAAGCCTTCGGTGTTTTCTCCTCCTTTTCTCTTGCAGAGTTGCAGTTGTAAGTTATCCATGTGATCCTTGCTAGCTTCACTTACCCTCGTCCGCCAGATCTGTCTCTCACACAACAGTATAGTACAACACCCTTGAGCAAGCTTGTTCCTGGCCTGAATCACAGCCTTGAGTTCTTGCATTCCTACTAGCTTGGATCGATATCTTTGCCTCTTGAAAACGCAATCGAGAAATTTCATACTTGGATCGATCGGATATAGAACTAATGGCGATGGAGCGGGGTCTCCTGCGCTTGATCATGCGCATGCGTGCTGAAGCTAATGCCTCTGGAGCTTTGCTTCAGGTTGGATAGTTGGAATGATCGATGCTCGTGTTTAGGATCCGTTACTCTTTCCTTTCTTTTCGATTCGTGTCTTGGAATTAGTGGAGCGATTCGCTCGTGGTTTTAATTGCCATGGTGGTTGGAATGGGGCAGAGAGGAGCGGCATTACCAATGCGGGAGTATGCGGCTTCTGCGTTCACATCGGCTTCAGGTAACCTTAAGTGCTGGAGATTTTGAACGTTCGCTCTCGGTGAGTGGGAAGTGAGGTAGGGGCACGCGAAATCGACATTAGTTCGTATCAGTGGACGCGTCAAATTTCTATGTGTTCGTGTTGGGAAACGGAAGAGGATTCCAACGCACTAAAAAAATACGTCATTTGGTTACCTTATGCGAAAGTTACGAAGGATCAGAATTTGATGTTCTGAAACCGTACTTACGTTTCGTACTGGAGTAGATGTTGAGGTCGTGTGCATCCTCTTTACCAATACGTATCGATTGGTTACTTAAGATTTTAGGGTGGCGCTGGAGATTTGGGGAGTACCTACCTGTGCGAGTAGTGGCGCATAAGCGGTTGACATTAAACCGGAAAATGGGTGTACCTGAAGGTGGTTAGGGTACCTTAGGTTCTTATTGAATTACTCTTTGCTGGTGTCGCATGTTGATAACACAGTGGTGAAGGTGAAGATTTAGTTGCGTGGAACGCAAGTTTTCTTCTGTAGTTGGAGAGGGGAATTTGGTTAAGGACAGAGTTGTGGTATGGATTTTAAGTAAGGTAGAGAAAGAAGGATTTATTGGTGATACCGTTGAATTGACGGTGTTCGAATTATCTTTAGTTAGCTTTATTTTACGGAAGCTTACTTAAGTATCAATCGACAGACGATGAGCAAATCAAACGACTTGCTTATCCTTTTGCTTCCAGTCGTGCCCATGCGAGTGGATGTGCGACGGCTTGTTTGTTAGACGTAGCTTTCATCTGAGGAAGGCAGGATTTGAATTTCTGCCTCTGATTCCGCAAGATTTTGAACTGTGAAGAATCTCTTGATTCCCTTGTTCAAGAGTCTTTGTGAGACATGATTCTTGCATATCTCTGTCTTTGTTTTCCCCTTTTTGCTGAGTAGAAGGCGCTAATTTGAATTGTCCCCCTTCTTGATGTTGGAGTAATTCTACATCGATCTGGCACGAGTGTGGAACGCGAAATGTACATTTATGTGTGTAAGTTGTGCCGGTTAGCCGTGAATTTAATTATAGTACTTCTTACTTTTGCTCATGTGAATTGGCCTTTGTATTGCAGACGGATTCTCCCACATGGAGTTGAGGTATGCCCAGCACTCAAAGTTGCCTTAGACTCAGGAAAGCATTTAAACTGCCTGGAGTTAGGCTTACGCATTGTGAAAGTTAAAGTTGCTGAGGATTGTTGGCAGAAGTAGAAACTTGCATGAACTGTATGTATCAATGAACCGAAATAATTCATTTAATCGATGAGGTTCTCGAATATATTTCCAATCATTGTACGAAAGTTGTTCATCATATACTTAAAATTATTGGAATGAAAATCTATAATGCATAGAGTGTTTCTCGACCGTCTTAGCCAAAAAATCTTGAGCACTTTTCAAAAGAAGCTTGAGCGTACAACTGGTATGATACCGGAGTAACAATTAATTTTGAATTTTGAACTGAATCCCACGACTGCGAGTCAGGGTTGGTGGGCTATCATTGGTCAGTGGACCCATTGCAATTGACTGCTGGTGGGTCTTCAGTTGAATGTCATGTATTTGGTTGGTTGCATGTGGTGCATATAGTTAGGCATGCATGTAGTTCTGGTGCGTTTGTGTGATGTTTTTGTCCATGCCTGGTCCACTGCAGGGAGTCAATGGTTGGTGGAAAGAAGCGACCTGTTTGGCAAGAATGGAGCTGCAGAGGTTACGCAAACTCAAGCGCTGAGAAAGAGGATGTGCCTCAAGGCAATGAGGAGTTCCTGGAATTCAGCACACCCAAGACCCCTGCAACCAAACGATATGCAGTCGGCAGAACTGCAATAACCGATGACGAAGTCCAAGGTGAGCGGGTGGACAAAGAAGTCAAGGAGAAAGCCAAAGAGATTCTTCAGCAAGTCGGTGAGACGCTAGGTGGGACGGTGGAGGAAGCGAAGATCAGGCAATTACAGGAGAAGCTGGCTGCAACCGAGGGAATTGGTGATGTAGTGCACGAGTTGTATAATCAGCAAGAGGAGCACACCGATTACTCTCAAACTGGAGCAGCCGGTGTCAAAGCGTAGCTAGGATTTATGTTCAATTCCTTCCGTTGTTTGTTCTCGATCATCTTTCGATGCTTCATTTGAATGGCCTGGCCTGGCCTGGGGCTGCTGAAACTGGCACGTAATCTTGCTTTCTGGAGGTTCAGCCAATGTAGCCTGCTTAGAACTTTAGACGACTCCAATCACATTTTCAAACATTGCTTGTTGAATTGATTGCAGTGAACTTACCAGACAATTCGCCAGGAAGCTTTTGAAAACTATTTGAAAACTAACTTTTGTACAGCGAATATTTCTTGTTCGGCACCTAAATCTCTTCAGTTTTGCTGATCACTTATGTGCCTTCCAGCTATTGTCTGGTTGTGTCCAGACGCTTTACCTTTGTTCAGTTCAGTGTTTTAGAAATTTTCCGATCCTTGATCTCTTTTGTAGAATGGGTTTGTGGAGGTGTAACAAAGGAAGCCTGACCGATTTCAGAGATGAAATGACATGCCCTGGTTAAGTCCCATTTGTTATCTTGAGGGACAAAATGGATTTTTGGTAGGCTTGTGTACAGGTAGAACCTCTCTTAGTGCATGGTGCTGGGACTATGCATTAACCCCTCATCGCCAGAGGCCTATTTGAGTTCAAAAACACCACTGTTTTTGAAGTGGTGTAGCTCTAAATGTCAGTAAGGTATAGAAATCTCAACCGTACAATCTTGTAGAGTACATGAATCAAATTTGCAGTCATTTGACCGTGTAAATTGAAAGATTGTAATGTTTTAGTGTTTAAAAAGGATGCTGAAACTTTTTTAGAAACACATTTGGAGGGAACATTCGATTTCTAAACCTACTCAAATGGAAAAACTTTAAACTGTAAAGTGATTCAAAAAAATACCTTTGTAAGAAAATATCATAGAATTGACTCATTATGTCTGCAAAATGGCTTTCAAATGTCAAAAAAATAGCAAGAAAAGTTGCAAAAAACACCTCTTAGGTTGAACCTCCACCTACTAAAATGCTTCTCAGTCACTCACTACTTCTTGGATTGAGATGAAATTTTAATCACATAAACTAGACTAGTATGCACATCTTTTCCAAATTATTTTTATTGAAAATAGACATTGTATGAAGAAGAAACAAGCCGCCGAAGTTCACTCTAATCCAAAAATGTCAGGATTTTGAACTTTGAATTGCTCCCAAAACATTCAAAACAACTTGGTTTGAAATGAAAATTTTACCACAATAACTAGACTTCAAGGGAAACATAACCCAATTTTTTTTTATTTTATTGAAAATGAACATTGGATGAAGGAGATACAAGCCCCAAAAGTTGTAGCCTTCAAATGCAGTTTGGTAAACCCAAATTGAACTTGTGAACTTCGATTGGCTTCCAAGATATCAGTACATCTTGGATTGATCTGTAAAATTTATCACATAAACTAGAAGAGAGAGCGCAAATTTCCCAACAAGTTTTATTGAATTCGGACATTGGATGCAAAAGTTACAACACTTTGAATTGGACTTGAAACTATGTGAGGACACTTTTTGTTCCCTCCGGTGGTGAGGAGTTAAGAGAGTTTAACCCCTCACCAAACTATATAAAGTGGTTATTGGATTCATTGTTCTCAATGAATTAAAAGTCAAATTTTTACAATTTGGTTTCTAAGCAACTAAACTACTTCACATTGTATATTACCGCACTAGGGGCCCTTCTTGGCTTGTCTACCATAGGGCACAGGAAGAGTAGTGAGGCCCTGGTCTACAAAACCACATGCCAAATATGCATTCTTTGTTGTCCAGAACAACTGAGTATGTAGATTTTTTCGTATTGTTAACTGTAGGCCGATTCTAACGTCCTAAAGGGGATAATGTGAATTCTTGTTCGATTTTCACTTTTCACTATACGAAGGATGCAACAAGGCTCAATTAGACTAGGAATGATTAAATTTTTTTTGGCGCATATGGCATTTGCCGTTGTAGTGAGAAGTAATAGACTAACCATACCCTGACATTTATTCTAAAGGCAACATCCTTGCCAATGGTGAGGGATTTTGTTTCCCCATCAAACCAAAGGATTGTGTTCAAGCCATGGATACTAGTAGGAATCAAACCATAAACCTTATGGACACAATGAGTCTAATACTAAAAATAAATAGGATGTGCCTACCTCTCATAGGATGTTATATAGATCCAACAAAAAATTATAATTTGTATGAAAGTGTATTTATGTGAGTTGAAATTCAGTTGTTGTTAACTTGTTATACTTAGAATTTGCCGATATTTTATTAATAAGAAAGCTACAGAAGTCTTCTTTCATTTCAATGGTGGCAATTATCAAAATTATTCCATATGACACTAGTAGAAAATCAAGCCCAATCTATTGTTTTGGTCGCATTGATTATCAACAGAGTTTTGTTGATCAACAAAAATTTGTTGATGATCAACGCAACCAAAACAACAAATTCGGCCTGATTTTCTACTAGTGTGAATGAGGAATAATGCTTGTTATAATAGGTAGTTAAGAAAACAAGAGCTATACTCAAACATCCTTGGTCCTTTAGGGGTTAAGAACAAGCTCTAAGTAGAAACAAAGTAGTATCCATGGTCTTTTTATTATTTGTCTAAAAGGAAAAGATTAGTTCCTTTTTTAATATACAAATCTCTATTTAAATCTTTGCATATCCTTGCTTGTATCTTGGTATAAATAGAAATATTAATTAAATCCAATTCTTGTTTATAATGTTTCCATATCCTTGAATCCCTAATAAATAAGTATTTTTAATAACTAATAGAGTATTTAATGCCAAATATGATTAATTGAATCATATATACTCCAATTTTTAATCAATTCAAACATTGAAGTTATAAAACAAGATGTTGGTAGTTGATGATGTGTTCATCTAATTTTGAAAATTGCATGAAAAACAAAAATAGGATATATCACATTAGATTAGTAACCTTGCAAATTGAAATAAAATCCAAGTGTACCTTAATTTTAAAATTTTATAAAGGTATGTGTTGGGTTTGTTAATCTATATTGTGTTTCTTATTCTATACCTCCAATGTTTGAATTGATTGAGCCCCTAAAGTCCGAAAAGTCTCCTTGAGGGATTTTTAAAGGTTTGAGCATGTACCTATAATCTTAATTTTTGGCAAGATTTTTTGAATTAGTTTTTGAAGGTAGAAAAATTGATTAGCTATTTAAGAATATAATTTTTATTTCAATTGGTGCATGGTAGCAAAAGTTATGCCACAATAAGCCAAAAATAGGCAATAATGAATAACAAAAAAATCCACAAGAACTTGAAATAAATAATTAAAAATAAATAAAATCTTGTAGATTATATTTTTGTCTCTGGTAAGATTTGATTCATTCCATTTAAATAAGTGATGTGAAGTTTTGTTTTTTTGTAGGCAATCTTAGCAAATTCTTCAGAAAATAATGCATTGGATCCATTTATGAACTCAATTTTAACAATTAAAAAAAAAAGTTGCACATGGTTTAGTTTGCTTTTTAGAACAATCTCACCATTGGAATCTATAGTATGTTTCAATTCCATCTTAGAGCTATCAACAATTTATTTTTTTCCTTCTATCTCATATCTACTTTGACTTAATAATTTTTTAAAGAATGAAAATCATTGGTGGTGGGCGTGTGTGTGAATTATTTTCTCCTAACTCTCGAATCATTTTTTCAATATAAAAAAGAATAAGAATAATTCACAATCTATAGTACAAAAATCTTAAGTTAAGAGAATTCAATGCCTTATAATTTAGTCACGTCAGGAATGAAAAAAAACTTGTTTTTTTTTCACTTAAAGCATTTATATATTGTCATTGATATGATCAAAGTTTTTGAAATTTCTTCTACACATTTTCTCATACTAGTCTAATACAAGATCCTACGATTGAGTATGCAAAAGAAACAAATGTATAATTTTTTTTTTGTTTGCATACAAAATGATAGTCTTAAGTGTTTTTTTATGAAAAATTGAACTCAGGATTATTGGTGTTAAAATTGAGTTTGAGTCAAGTACAATCAACAACCTTAGGATTAATTTATATGTTGCTTGGACAAAATATCACTTAAAAATATTCTATTTATTGTGTAGAATATGAATTTCATTTATAGTTGTCACATTCTATAATAAAAAAATATCTTCTCTTAAGCATACTATGATACTTCATAACAGGCCTAAAGAATACTCTAGAAAACATGATGATCTCATGATAATATCTTAAGATAATGAATTCTTGAGGATGTATAGAATATCCTTCTCCAAAACATAAAGATATTGCATAATTACACCAACAACGATGGTAGTGCATGAGTAAAGAGACATGAACCTACAAGCTTTGAATGTAGTTGTAGGTATGTACCTACAACCCTCTAAAGGTGTTTATAACATATGTGTCTATAACATAGGTACCTATAATATAGACACCTATAACCATAGAGGTTTATAATATAGACTCCTAGGCTCATGAACTCATAGATTTTATGATAATGTGCTAACACTCCTCACTACACTAATATCCTAAAGAGACTAACTATATTTGTTTTTAATATATCTATGAATATAATTACTGCAATTTTATTTTATTTATAATGAAATGTCAATATTAAAATTGATGTCAAATTTGAAATTCCTCAAAAAGTTGTTTTACAGAGATACAAATGTATGTGTTGTTTCTACATTGAAATGTATTGAAATGGCAGAAATCAATAAGATAATACATGTGGCAATAGCTAGGACTTTATTTTTCTCTAATTGCAAATTGAAGTGAAAATGATGAGAATCACAACCATATTAAAATAAATTACTTCAATTTACGTTTGCCTAAAATAAATGCTTAACTATTACCACACATATTACATGTTCATTTTAGCATTTTAGTGCATTCTTAATATAGAAGAAACATGAACCTATCTATTTTGTAAAACTTGCAATTGAAAGGACAATTTTTTTAGGCCCACTAATTTTGAGATGCCTTTGTATAACCATTTTACCATTAATTTGTTTGTAATTATGTATTTGTGATGGCTACAATAGTGACTACATTTTTTATATTTTTATTATAGACATTTTATTATAAATATTACCTTTTATACAAATATTTTAGTATAAATAAAGGCAAACCAAAATGATCAAACTCTGGGATGAATTGGTACATTCTTTGCTTCTACAATAACCTTAAAAGTCATTTGTTGGAATTTTTTTGTCTTCTATAATGTTTCACAATAAAAATCTTGTTAACCTAGGCACAAAGTCAAAACTTATACTCTACCTTTTTTTCATCCTTGGTGCAAATGTATCCTTAAGGTACACTCGCCCATAAGTGTAACCACCTAATTTGTGACAAATTCATATGGTCCTTAACCCCTCAAGGACTAAGAGTACATAATGAGTCTTTTTCAAATTTTTAATGGCAAATGCATGGTAGGGTGAAACGAATCTCAATATTTTGTAAACTAGGAACTTATAGAGTAACAAGTTTACATACGTGTTGCATTTTCTGATTTTCAAAATTTGAATGTCAAAAGTATTTAAAATTTTATTTAGGAAATGTAATCTAATAGAAAAATGAAGCAACACTATAAGAAACCCATGTTTTTTGTGACGAGCCCTGATTTTTTTGACTGATTTTTTTTTATGTCTAAGTTGACATTTAGTTGTTTTTATGTTTTTCATGACATCCAATTGATCTAATGAACATAATTAAAAACGTAAAAACAGCTAAATGTCAACTTAGACATCAAAAAAAATCCGTCAAAAAAAATTAGGGCTCGTCACAAAAAACATGGGTTTCTTATAGTGCAAGCATAATGATTTTTCAATGAAAGGAATACTAGGGATGGAAAAAAACATTTTCTTGGACATTTTATAGTCTTTATTTCGTACAAACATAAAGGATTTGGAGAATTAAATTTTATTTTTTTTCATTTTTAGCAATTTAAAAAATAAAAGGTTCAATCTGGAGTGATTAAGAACAAAAAATAATTAGAATGAATTCAATTTTTTTGAAGATGTTCCAAAAGATTTGCTAATAATATCAATTGTTAAATTTCAAAAATTGACCTATATATAAATTTTTGTAATTTTTGTAAGATCCAATTTGGTCAATTTTGACTTTCTACTCCTTTTGTTTGAAAATGTTACAAATTTGAGAGAGTTTTTTTTCTCAATATTTTATATTAAAAAATTAAAAAAGAATCTTAGATTCCAATATAATTTTTGGATGGTACTGGTGGTGTTTAAAAACACATTATTCATCTTCTTACAATTTTTCTTCCCCCAAATTGCATTTTTTTGCCTATAAAGTTGACCATCCAAATTTGTTATAATCTAAAAATCCAACGGTCAAAAATTTCCACAGTTAATTCCTTGCATGGTAGACAAAGTAGTTGGTTAGCAAAAAAATACATTCTTGAATGAATAGGTGCATTCTTTGTCTCTATAGTTTATGAGAAAATAAATTATAAGACACTTTAAATTTTTTATGTTGTTATAGGGTTAAAATGACCACCTTCATTCTCAACCATAGCCACCACAAGCTTTCAAGAGCAACCAAAAAGAGTTGAAGAATTCTTTTAAGCAATTAGTGGGAATTAAAGCAATTTCTCTTTTGAAGATGACCGTACAAAAAGAATTTAGTGGAATAAGTATATACCCTATGCTTTCAACTTTCAAAATTCATAAAATATTGAATAAGTGTAAAAAAAAAATTACGAAACGACTTCCTTTGATTCTCTTTCAAGGAAGCTAACATTATTGATTATTGTTTTTTCCGTGGGGCACCAAAAGTGTCGGTTTTGGGTGCTTCTATGGTTAAGTTCCCCACTAACCCAAGGCTTGTTTAGACGAGGGCGAGGGTTAAGGTCGTCACCTCCTTCCCCGAGAGTCCCAGTGCCGCTGGCGTCCATCCCGCACATTCCATTGCCAGCTTCACAAACCCATCGTTGCAAGTTACCAAAACCATTTTGAAACGATCCCTTGCACTTGATCCGCTTTGCTTTCTTGCGCAGATCGTCGACGTCAAACAAATCTCCTAGTCTCGGGAGCTGCAGAGCTCTGCCATGGTGATGGAGCGCGCTCTGGTGCGCTTGCTGCGCTCGCAAGCGCTGCGTGCGACTGCCTCGTCCTCCGCCCTCGTCCAGGTTCCCTTTCCTTTTCTTCCATTTACAGATTTACCACTTACAGATTTGCGATCGGCGCCGGCTATGCGTGGAATTTGATGGTTAGCGTTTGGTGTGGATGGTTGGCAGAGAGGATTGGCGGCACCTGTGCGGGAGTATGTGGCGTCGCCCTCGCCTACTTTAGGTGATTCTCGTGTTTAGTTCGAGTTTTGATTAGTTGACAGGGAGGTTCATTCTTTCTAGGTTTTCGTGCGGTGTACGGATTCGCTTGTTTGATTATTAGGGTTACTAGGCATTCTGTGTTTTAAGATAGCGATTAGGGCAATCTGAGGTCGTTGGGTTAAGCTGGATGTGTGGCATGCATATGCTAGCCATTTGGAGTTTAATTCAAGTGTGTTTGCGATTTTGTGTTCTGCTGCAAATCTGATATTTGATTTCTTTTTGGAATTATAGCTTGACATTGAAGTGCATTCTTAGTACATTTGCTTAGAATTTGTGAATTGGTTTCTGTGTTGCAGATGGGATTTCCCGCGTGGAGTTGAGGTATGGATAGTACTGTCGACTACTTGTTGACTCTAGAAAGAATTTCTTAGAGGGGATCCGGTCGGGTTTCGTGGACTTGGTTTAGGGTTTGTGGAAGGTCGTTGTCTCTAGGGTTTCAGGATCTGTATAGATTCATGTTTTATTGTTTAGGGTTTACTAGGTACACGATTGTGAAGTCAGTGGTCAAGCTTTGGATTTTTATGTTTTTTGAGTTTTTGATTTTACGTCACAAAAACATTCCCGTTTGCTTGACTAGGCTCTTAATGCTGTGCTAGTAGGCATTAGAGTCATATATAGATGAGTGGATTTGAGGTTTGTGATAGGACAACACTATTTGCATTGATGTCAACTAGAAATCGGTGATTTACATCTGATGAGTGAACACGAATTTGAGATTATCTAATACTGATATAATGTTCTATTAGAATTAAGAATTGTGTTTCCACTAATAACTCGTGAATCTATTAGGGGTATCTTTGGAGATGTGTGTTTATCGTTAGTTCGGGTTAATATGTATTTATGCAGATGGTTGCATTTTTTTTTACTATTTTGGGTGTGGTTCATTGTAGTGAGTCGTTTATTGGCAGCAGGCGACCAGTTTGGCAAGAATGGACCAGAGGTTACGCATCAGGATCAGGTATCACTAGCACCGCCGATTGAGTGCTAATAGTCATGACTCTTTCTCTTTGTTTGGGACCGTGTACGTAATTTGGTGGGTCGAATGTTACAG
This sequence comes from Rhytidiadelphus loreus, assembly GCA_947034895.1. Taxonomy (NCBI): domain Eukaryota; kingdom Viridiplantae; phylum Streptophyta; class Bryopsida; order Hypnales; family Hylocomiaceae; genus Rhytidiadelphus; species Rhytidiadelphus loreus. The sequence continues at coordinate 41,865,337 of OX344765.1, forward strand.
TATAAGCGAAGTCTGTCTAGTTTGTACCATAGAGGACCTGGACGAGGAAACTCAACATTCTGTAGGGATTGTCGGCCATAGTAGGAAACTCTTCATTCTATATGAAGACTTCTATCTCGGCTCTAGGGTGCTCTTTGAATACCCTCGTAAATCACAAGTCTTGTGGTGTATGACCGCCTGAACAGCTGCTAGGTAGCGCAAGCCGTCCCACTTCTGGTATTATACAGGATTTACAAAAATGGGGTACCCTAGGGGTCGATTTCACCTACCTTTGGATTATACACTAGGGTCTTCTATGCTTCAAGGGAGGACTTTGCCGCCTTCAATTCCCTAAGAAATGGAGTTTGAGCGGCGGGCCTTCTATATTACCCTTGTCCCCTTAAGCCTTTTTGGTGTATGGTTGTGGGATTCTTACGAGGTGGTTGGTGTTGTTCTATGGAACCTATTGCAGAGGAACCTGGGGTGGTAGTTGTTCCGTTCATGGGGGAATCTATTGAAGATGGCTCACTGATAGCAATCCTAAAGCGTACGTGATTACCTGACGAGCAACAACTTTTTTCTGTTACCGATCCGGCTGCATCCCTTCTGTGAGTAGAGTTAAACGAATTTTCTGTTTGAAGGACAGTGTATAATTATAAGACTAATGGAATTTGAGGGTTACAGAACCTGGCGATGCTGTGGCTGTTGATGAAATTATCGCTCAGATTGAGACCGACAAGGTTCATTTTTATCTTTACTCTCATCCTCTCTTTTGTCTTTCCTCCCTTTGAGCACTAGTTTCCGGAGTTTCAAAGCTTAGTTTGATATGCCGATGTATGCAAGAGTAATGGTTGATATAAGTTGTTCCCCCTTATTTACTCTTGTTCTCGAAACAATATTCTAGGACATTTGTAACCCGTTATTTATTGCCTGTTTGACTTTGATGTTGTGATCTTCAGGTGACTATTGATGTACGTAGTGATGTTGCTGGGAAGATTGATGAGGTACCTTTTTTTTGCATAAAGGGTCTTGTCTCTGCATCCATCAATACCTGAGATTAACTCGATATAGAAAGCTAGGAATTGTGGCCTGGTATCGGGTTATGTTTACAAATGTCAATGCAACCTTCAGTTGCTTTGCTAATATAAAAACTGACATTCACATGTATGCAGTTTCGTATTTTTTTAGCGAGGTGTCGTTGATATGATATGCTTCCTGTTTAGAATGACTATTTATGATTTTTTGTGCTGAAGTTAACTTGTGTCAGCTCTGGAAGTTTTTTATCATCTGGTGGGCCATGTTTATGGCACCTTAATTGTGTTGAGCATCTCAATTCTGCGTAGAGTTCAAGCTCTACATTCATCAAGCCAGTTGTATAACGTTGGTACTGATATTGCAGATTCTAGCGAAAGAGGGTGACACTGTTAAAGCTGGAACACAACTTGCTCGAGTGGCCGTTGGAGAGGCTGGAGCCCCCTCGGCTTCTCCTTCTAAAGAGTCGGCCGCTCCTCCGAAAGACTCGGCTCCTCCTTCAAAAGATGACTCTGTCCCTCCACTTCCTCCTAAAACCGCGGTTGCTTCTAGCTCCTCTCCTAACAAGGACTCGCCACGTCCTCCTCCGTCTGCACCTAAACCACCACCTCCGGCACCCGCCCAACCTAAATCTACCTCGGGAACTGAAGTACACATGCCCTCGAAGGGAGGAGAACGACGGGTAAGTTCATGTATCTGGTAGTAGCTACAATCACTTTGAGAAATGTCTCCCCCCCCTGGTGGTATTCTAGAAACCTAGCGGCATTAAAATTGTCTGGATTATATTAGAAACCGCCTTAATTGGCGGTACATTCGGCGGAGTTATAATGCGGTTATGTTTTTTAGAAAATCTCTGGGGACCTTATTTACTCGTGAACAATTGCCGTGGCTTGGATACACGCGTGTGCGTTACGATTGTCTGGTTATCTAAGATGACATAGTTCATGGTAGTACACTTGCAGTGTGTTTTGGAATGGAATGTCGCGATCAGAGAGGTTTTATATTATGTTCTTTTCTTTTGCAGGTTCCAATGACCCGGTTGCGAAAGAGAGTGGCCACTAGGCTAAAGGATTCTCAAAATACCTTTGCATTGCTCACTACCTTCAATGAGATTGACATGTGAGCTTCTGATTCTTACCCTGAACTGGTTTACAGTTTGAAGCTTGCAGATATTCTGGCTGATTTGGTGCTCATTATAACTTCATTTCTGTCGTTTTGTCGTAGTCTTTGTAAGTCGTCTGTAGGATTCGTGTTAGCTGCCGGTAGTGAAATATCCTTATTGAATTTTCCCAAGCTAAGGGTTGTTGGACATGCTCACAACGACTACCACTTTTGAACATATTTTTATGAAATGCAGGTCCAACTTGATGCAGATGCGCACTCAGCACAAGGATTTGTTTCAAGAGAAACATGGTGTGAAATTGGGATTCATGTCTGGATTTGTGAAGGTAGCTGAGTTCCTGCACTTCATGCAGTTTGTACTCCTGTTTGCTTTCTGTTGTCATAGGGCATACAACTAATCCTCTATCAATCGATATTAATTTATTCCTGTGTCATCGACGATTATCTGGCCTGTAGAAGACCAAGAAACAGCAAATTGATTGACTTTGCCCCTTGACGTAGAAGGATTGTTTGTGACTAAATAGTACTGCAACTTAAGTGATTTGAAGAAACGGTCTTGTTGAGTCACGTCACCAATTAATGTGCATCACATAGCAGCATGTATTGCAGACTCTAGGGTAACATTTTTGCATTCTCATAACACGTATTGCAACTTAACACTTATTTCGCATGAAAAATTAAAGTGCAATATGTAGTGGCACGGATACTGCTTTACGTTATGTTGAAAATAATAGGGGCAGATTCTCGTGTCGTGTAGCTGCTTGTTCTCATTTCAATTGGTGCTAATTTGACATGAACCGTCAGCATTTTTTTGCTCGGTAATGCTGCTGTTTTTTTGTTCACAGTTTTCTGTGCTGATTTCGAATGTGTGATTACAGGCAGCCGTCAGTGCACTCAAGCAGTTTCCTGCAGTGAATGCAGTAATTGATGGAGATGACATCATCTACAGAGACTATGTTGACATCAGTATCGCTGTTGGAACTGCCAAGGTCAAGAGTTTTGAAGTTGATGTGAAATTTTGTTGTCATAGTCTGGATTATCATCAAGGGATATTTTGGATGCTGATTCTAAGTAATTGAGTTCCTACACATGCAGGGACTTGTCGTACCAGTTATCCGGGGAGCAGACAATCTTAATTTTGCACAAATTGAGAAGACCATCAACACACTTGGCAAGAAGGCAAATGATGGGAGCATCTCAATAGATGATATGGCTGGCGGTACGTTTACCATATCTAATGGCGGTGTCTATGGAAGTCTCATCAGCACGCCTATCATCAACCCGCCACAGGTAACTCTTTGGAAATTCATAGTTTGTTCATTCGGTGTGAAGAGAAGACGTGATTATATATTTTGGAAGCATCTATTACTTGCCAAGAATTCCAGCAAAAGTTAAGTTAGGACTCCAGTATGATCCATTGTCAGATGCTTTATTAGATGCTTTTCAGTGTATAAACCTTGGTTTCTTCCTCACCATATTAATACTTGATTATGTTACGTGGATGCAGTCTGCAATTCTGGGTATGCACTCAATCCAAAGGCGCCCGATGGCAGTAGGCAATGATATTGTTGTCAAGCCTATGATGTATGTGGCCCTAACATATGACCACCGACTCATTGATGGAAGAGAAGCCGTTCTATTTCTACGGGCCGTCAAAGACAACGTGGAAGACCCACGCCGTCTGCTGTTAGACATCTAGAGTTCAGTGTAGGTGATCTGTTTTGCACTTCTGTACCCTGGGACACATATAGGATTATAGGGTATTATCTTTCAATGTCTCACCCGGGACGTCATCCACACATGGGGGTTACTACGCGTTTCAACTTGGAGACACTGTATGGTGCTTGTGCATTGAGGAATCGAGAGGCCAAGATTGAGAATGAGGCATAGTTGGTATTTACCAGCATGCCAAATCAGTTGCCCTCTAGTTGATCTGCTGCGACTGGTGTGAAATGATAGGAGTCTTTTGGTCGTGTCCTGGCGCGAAGCGGAAGTCGCTGTGTCTCTACTACGTTATGGAATAAGCGATCTTTATTGATTGAAGGCATGGATCTGTACGTGGATGTACCCCCCATTTCTTTCTCTTGAATTTTCTCATAGGGAAGCAAGCTGCTACGCCACAAGTTTTGTATCGACACACCAAAATAGTCAATTCTGAATAACCAATCCTTTCTCCTCTCCAACCTGAAACTGCATACCAGAATTCGAAATAAATACTCGGAGAATTTCAATTACAGACAAGGATGTGAAGGACACAACCTATCATTTCAGCCTGCGCCAGCCACATCGGGATGAGAGCCGCGTTTTGATTTTCCGAGTTGGTACGAGACCGGGGAAGCACTGCCGCTCGTTGCAACGCTATTACGATTTTTCTTCGGGTAGTGAGGTGAAGGGCGTGCCAGTTGCTTCCACCTCAGGAGGCTATTCTTTCCTGTTGCCGGATCTGGAGTTTTGTACAAAAGGTTTTGCGACATGAAAAATTGAAAATATATTTTAGATATTTATTATTGCATGAGAAAATTATCAAAAGTTTGAAATGTGTATTTTAATATAAAAATGAAGAAGTTTAACCAAACAAGGAAGTTGATTTGTCCTTTGAGGTCAAGTTAAGTACTCAGATATGCTACGGTAGTATGCTCTAAAAGCGACCATTTAAGAGCTGAGCATAGGCTTTTGTGGACAGAATTATTTTTCAATCATTTTTCAGAAAAAGAAAAATAGATGTGGAACCTAACACAAGTGGTTTTGTATTTTTCCAAGCATTTTTTGAATTAGTTATAAATTTTCAAAGATTCTGGACATAGGTACCTATTTGTGGCCATAGGTCTTCCAAAATCCTTCCACTTGCAACTTGTAAAGAGATGTGGAGAAATCAAAGACAATTCTTACAATAGAAAAATGCATTTAAGGATATTTTACTAGAAATTGTAGAAATTGAAGGATATTTAAGGATATTTAAGGATCACCCCATCTCCATTCTCTACCTAAAAATAGTGGCAATTTGAAGAAGATGGGTGCTTTTAGAGTATACACTTTTACCTCCAAATGAAAGAATACCAACAAAAATTAGGGGCTCCACAACAACAACAAAGTATGCCCAATTGAAATAAATAAGAAGTTCACTTAAAAAGTACTTATATTATATGCTATATGACCTCCTCTTATCAAGTATGAAATGTTATCTATCCTCTTAACATTTTGACTTTGTCTTGTACAAAGTTAGATTATAAATTTCTAATAAAATATAGTTGGGAACTATGTTTAAGTTAGTTGTGTATGTATATTGATTTGACTAATCAAATGGTAATATAATGGAAGGTGGTTTTGATTATTGAGTGAAAGGCAAAAAAGGATGTAACTTTTCAAAAGGCTCACCATGTCAACAAATGATATGTAAAGAATGTTGAAAAGTGTTAGTAGTAATGATAAAAGAAATAATTGATGTTTATGACCAATTGACAATTTGACATGAACTAAAATAAAATAAAAATATTTTTTTAGACACTCTCACAATTTCTATAAAGTATTTGGAAGACTTTGTCATATTTCACTCAATATAATGTCATTCAATAGAATTCAAAAGAGGATAAAAAATCCTCATTCAACTCCCATCAACATCCAACAAATCACGATAGGCCAAAGCTAGAATACATCTATTTTTTGTGTGCCTCATATTTTGTAGTTGCTTAATCTATGTAATCTCTAACTATTTTGAAATCTTTGCTTCAGAATATAGATTCAAATTTTCAAATTTTGATCAATAGTGGTAAATAATATGTTCCATATTTATTTGCATTCAAAAATTGGGTAGTAGAGTTCATAAAACTAGGTATGATGTGGCCTTGACCCTCAATTGCTTATTCATTGAATTTTAGGTAATGTTACCTCATAGCTTTATAACCTCTAGCTGAGGTTGTGACATGTGTTTTTTACTAAACCTAATTTGAGTTAGCAACTTTCACTACTGGAATACCATAAGTACAATTTGAATCCAAAGAAGTCTAAACAAGGTTTTGGTAAACCTAGGTTGAACTTGTAGCAAATATAGGCACAAATAGTAAAGAGAGTTAAAACTACATCCATAAAAAAAATTACTCCCATCTTTAAGAGTTTGTCTATGCATATTGATAAATTGTTTTCAATTGATAAAATGTCTTTTTATACACAAGTTAAAAAAAAAGCACAAAGTAGAAGACAAAAGTATATTTGATGCATAAAATCTTATAGTAAAACTAATAATAAGTAGATTACAAAGAAAAACAATATATTTTGATAGTAAAGTATAACATACAGTACAATCTTTCCTAATATGAACAAGTAATAAAAATGTAAGCTTTATTATCTATCAAAAATAACCTTAACAAAAGCTATGTAAAGTTCTACGAGGGGACATTTCAAACCACATGCTTTGCAGGTGAATCAATGCCCCGTGGCATGTGACGTGGTTGTAATTCGACCCAGGTGGACATGAGTGCCAGCTGAAGGTAACGAGAAGCTTTACACTCTCAGTCAGAGTGCTGCTGAGAAGCGTGGCGATGGGTGAAATGGGTTCGAATGCCGCAGGCCTTGCTGATCAATCCGCCATAGTCGGAGTTCGTTTTTGTTTTTGTGCTGGGAGCTTAGTATGTGATTTGGGCCTTCATTTTGGCCATGGTGAACTCAGGTTATGATTCATGATGGCGTCGTGTTTGCGTTCTCTCCTCCCGTGGGGTGAGCTTCTTTGCTTCCTCCTCTGTAATCGACGATCTCTGTGATTTGATTTCGAATTTTGGTGTGGAGTACATGTTTGGGAGGAGAAAGGATTGGTTGTTTACAATTGGCAAGGTTGTTGTATTGATATGTTTACATGTGGCAGGTGAGAGGATGCAACTGCGGTGGTATGGGATTACTGCTGGCTCGAGTTGTTTGGAAACTTACAAAGACTACGTTCGGAGAGGCGAGTTGGAGCCTGGAAATTTGGCGCAGGTGGGTTCTTCGTTTCGTGTTTTTTCCCGATTCATAGTTCTTCCCGATTCATAGTTCTTCGGTGATTCTTGCTCGGGGATTTTTTTTCAAAAATCTAGGGTTACGTGATTCTTGACAGCCACTCAGTATGGAAGAAACAATGTGATTTATGTCAATGCGAGTGCTTTGGTAGGGACTCCTGACATGCAGTTGCAATTTTAGTTCTAGGATCAGTTGCTATAGTTATATGGCAATCTTGTTGAAGGAAAAAAAGTAGTAGAAGATGGTGTAGATTACTGAAGTGATGACTTTAGTGCGTATATGTATTTTGAGGGTCCGTCAATGTGTTTCTTATTTTTGATGATACCCTCGAAAATAAGGAAGCTCGATGTTAATTTGACATTTACGGTGTTTGGCTATGAGCAGGAGAGAGCTGTGGAAGTACTTGAGAAACTTAATCAAGAATTGGGACAGGCTGAGGAGACCAGGTGAATGTATCCTAATTTGAAATCTTCTTTTTCTCGACGTTTATCAATAAACCTTTCTTTCTAAACCCCTATTGTAAATGCTTTCAAACCCAGATGTGCTTTTGTATACGCTTCCTCAACATTTTTGAAGTTGGTGTCAGAATAGAAGATGTTAAGTCTAGCAATGACATTCTATGGACGTTCTAATTGCGTAAATCTGATTGTGAGTTCATTCATGAATTCGGCTTTGGCAGGTGGTGGCCGCCAATAGCCAGGTGGTACCGACCTTCAGCAACGAAGGGCATGTACATGCATGGGACTGTGGGAACTGGCAAAACTTTTCTGATGGATCTCTTCTACAACCAAGTACCTGTGCGCAGAAAACGCCGTGTGCACTTCCATTCATTCATGTTGGCCTCTCTTTGCTCTTTGAGTTGCTATTTTAAGGATCATAGTACTTCTCCTGTATCGTAATATGCTACATGCTGCGAGTACCTGATGGTGAGAATTTGAGTATGCTAGGCTGGATGTGCACAAACGGCTGCACAAGCACGGGAGAGTCCCCAACGCAGTCCAAGTGGTGGCCTCGCAGCTTTTTGACCAATCACGTCTACTGTGTTTAGACGAAGTTGAAGGTATGTCGTCTTCTTCTATTGACTAACTTTCTGCAGTAAACCCCCACCCTCCTAAGAGGTATTCTAGAGAACCTACTCGTGAGTTAAACCCTGCATTAGGTATTGTAATGCAGCTAGGTTTTATAAGAAAAGAGCCTCTAGTGGTGAATTTTACTACTACAGCTTCTATCAGCTGAGTAATACATAATCATCCTGGTCTTTCTTGACAAATCATTGCCTTGAGTCATCAAATCGCCCTGTATGTTGTGCTTTGCTTTGATCATTGTATCCCAAGATTAACAAGTATCTCTTTGAATTGTGGACTATTTGACTGGAACCACAGTAACAGACATAGCGGATGCTCTCATGCTGAAGCGCTTGTTTGAAGTCCTGTGGCCCATGGGCATCGTAGTAGTCGCTACTTCTAACACGATGCCGGATCAACTTTATCAAGACGGTTTGAATCGCCACTTGGTCAGTGATTTACTATTTTGGTTTTACTCTCTGGGAGTCCCCTTTGCGAACGCCACCTGCGTTTCTAATTGAAATCCTGAGGCGCTTTGCTTTGTCATACGAAATACATGGTCGACTAGCTGCATTTCTGGATTTTCTTTCTTTGAGGATTATGTCATACTTACACTTTCATATGCTTGACAGTTCTTGCCTTTCATCCGCCAGCTAAAGGAGTACTGCAATGTCTACAGTTTGAATTCAGTGGATGGAAATGACTACCGGCGTCGCCATGCTTGGTCTGGGCGTTTATACTATTGTCCTGTAGATAACAATATTGAGGGCATCATGGATCACATTTTTTTGAAGCTGACAGGTGAAATTCCAGTCACTGATTAATCTGAACTTAATCTTCTCAGTTGTTTTTAGGTTGAATGTTAACGAATAATTTGGAAAATGTCGCAGCCTTGGAGAGGATGTGGTTTATACCTCTCTGGGTCATCTGCGGAGTGGTTCCTCTTCCTGTTGGGAGATAATTTGTTACCAACATTTGAAAATGATTGTGTTAATCTTTCGATTTAATTTTTAGTAATTTTCATTTGAGGGTTCTGTATTTTTCTCGTCCATGTGCAGTTGAGAGTTCAGTACGTGCAAATTGCAATAAAGCTTCTCAGTGAAAAAAATGCTGTGTGACACCAGGAGTGGCAGGGAGTTTCCAGTCCATAGTGGGGTCTATGGGCAGAATGTTTCAGATATCGGCTGCCAAAGATGTTGCACGGGCTTCGTTCTCTTCTTTGTGTAAGTCAGCATTTGGAGCTGCAGACTACATTGCAATCGCTGAAAAGTTCACCGTCTTGCTTCTTGATAGGTGAGACACTGACACAAGTAAGAATTTTGTTTAGACTGTACATATATATATATATATATATGAAAGAAATGACTCTTCATCTCAACAATATCCATGACATTCTAGAGCAGTGTGACCACCCACCCTTTGCTCTCTGGTCGTAGTATCCACACTTGTCTATTATACTAGACGTTAGTATCAATGCATTAACTCTTGAACTCAAGATGTAAGAGGATCCGAAGTCAAAGAGAAGAGATGGTAGAGTATTGGAGCGTCTTGGACACCCTGATTCTTCTCTTGAATTAGAACTCGGGCCTAAGCTGTTCACAGCTCCTTTCGAGAGTGTTTTGCAGTTCCGCATTTTGACCTAGACCTGATATTTTTCTGACAAATGTAAGGGTTTTGATGAGAAGCAGAATTCCGAGGCTTGCAGACCCCAACTGCGAGAATGAGGCCCGGCGATTCATCAATCTTATTGACATACTCTATGAAACCAACACAATACTCATCTGCTCAGCTGATGTTCCTCCTGATTCTCTCTTTTCTGATAGCTCACAAAGGGAGGTACCTGTAGAAGAAAGCGATGTGGACGCATTTGAAGACGAAGGCATTCGAATAGTTGGTGAGGGAGGTAGTTCTGGCAGGTCCACGTTAATGATAGGCACTATGGAATGGAGTGCCACTGGGAGGCAGGGGGCATCATTGGCAGACCTGACTGGGGCCAGCTTCACAAGGAAGGCAGCTCCTCGTGCTGTGTCTCGACTTTTGGAGATGCAAAGTGACGCATATGTTGCTAAAGCTAGAAGTGTACAGATGAAAGCCCAAGTAGAACAGCTAATCTTCACGAATTTGGGCAAAAACTGCCAAAATTAGACAATCATTTATTAGAGATACATTCACAGTGCCCATGGCAAAGAAAAATTTACAATGTTCACGCTGAGCAACTCTTGGCCAAACTAAACGCCAAGTTCAAGTGAGAAAATTCAAATAGGGACAAAACGCCCACTACCTCAATCCTCTCTAATGACACTACCTCGGACATGAGTCCACAACTAAACACGCGGAAGCTGTCCAATCAGATGTGTACACAACACGGCAGATTCTCAAAAATATACAAGCAATGTGCTGCAGTTAAGAGATTGTCGTTAAGGAGAATTGATTGCGTAGCCTTTGAATCAATTTCAGTGATATTAAATATAGTGACCACATAAAACACAACTTCAATGAATAATGGACATAATGCATTGATGCAGAAGTAGTGTTACAAAATTGAACGCCGAAAATTCTCAAGTTGGACTCCAGAAGCATTCGGACTTGACACGCTTCCAAACCACTCTCTACTTTGACGTTCACTGGGCAATCAGGGTTTGGCAATGTCCCGAGTCTTGTATCCTTTACCTTGTCTACCTGCTTGATGAGCTGACCTAAATGGAGGATCAGCACCATGGACTAAATTTTGCCTTCAAATCAGGAGCGGCATTGCTTGTGAAAACTTGCCGTCGAATCATTGGACTAATAATGTCTGGGTGCGACAAACGTTGATAAAAAAAAATTCAATACCCAGTACGAAAGATGTGCGAAGGCACAGAAAGAAAAGCCGTCCTCCTATATTGAACCAAGCATGTCACAATCTGTCAGAGTTGGTAATTGATACGTTGCAATCAAGTTCTCGTAGGAACCCCTTTCCAAACGACCGTTGGTTATTGGGTTGTTTCAGAGTCAGTTCCAAGCTTAGCTGGTTCAGATCGCAACTGTTGCTTTAAAGCCTGCAGAGCATCCCGCACTTCAGGATCCAGATTGTGTTCCAAGAGCTTTCCTTTTGTTGAATAAATTCTGCAAAACACCAAGAACTACATCATAACAGATTCGAAAACTAAGTGATTACAAACCTGACAAGTTGAATGTCTCGAGAGCATTACCCTTATGTAAACGCAATAACTAGGACACATTCATGTCAGTAATCAAGAACTGGAAATTTCCTGAAATAGAATTGCAACGTGCAAGTTCAGACAAAGCGGAAAATCATACGAGTCATCGTGCAGCAACTCCTGCAGCTCCTGCTTTGCGTCGTTGATCTACATTCAACATGAAGTATCCCATCAGCATATTTGGTGTCGATCATAAGCATGAAGAAGTTCTAGAATACCTCGGAGGGAGAGGGTTTTCTACTAGTGGCACACAGGAGATTGCACGAACAATCTGACTGGGAGGAAAATTCGATGAGGGTACAAATCGATTCACCGATTAAATCGGTGAAAACTGGACAGTGAGAGTTTCTGCAAGCATACCTCCGATATGAGGTTCTTGCAGCTCCAAATGAAGGCACCCTGAATGCATAATCAAATGTCCTGTTAATTATCAGTTCATAACGACATAGTTAACCTTTGAAGACTACGCTTGAATTTTATAGATTCACAAATAACTTGAAAGACAGAGATGTGTTGAGGAAACAAACACGTTGCGGTGAAAATTACATGAGAAGTGCAAAACTAGGCTCATGCACATACATTGATCTCCAGAAGTAATATGGTAGAGAAATAAAATAATAATTGTAAGCACACATTGTTGACCACTGCTGATGACCTCTCGGATCACTGTCACTGTGGCCACTAGACAAGCCAAGGATACGACATTGTGGACTTATTAGAGAGAAAACTCAGCCTCCCTTGTGACCTAGAGTGAAAATATTTATATTATTTTCTGGGTAAATAGAACTAATCACAAATCATTATTTTGTGAACTGCACGGCAAGCTTGGACAAGTGGGTTGCAGGAAAAAATTCTTAAGATAGGATACAAACCGCGCCATGTGCAGCCTGTTGATGGAAACTATCCGAAGTGGCCACCCAAACCTTAGGACAACCATCTGCCCTTAACAATGTGACCTGACCATCCAAAATGATTCAAAGATGCCATGAGTTATTGAGTTGAATGGAAATTTGTGATGCTCAACGAATACTCTTGACAATGTTACACTTCTGCGGTGGGAGTAAGGGCTCACAGTACAATCACAAGTATCCTGGTATTCTAAGAAACAGAAGACCGAAAAGATGATCATGTACACATAAGGTGAGATAATTACTCGCCTCTCTCTCAATCCATGAGTCCGAATCTGAGTTCGCAGAAAACACGACATCCACACTGCAAACAACAAAATAGGCCATCTACGGCCAATGGGTTAGCCCACAAGTCTCCAAGACCACCAATATTCTTCTAACAGTGCTGACGACAACTGTGTGAACCACCTTCACAATTAATAACTTCGTATGGTCATCTGATTTTATTTTAATAGTCACACGAGTAGAGAAGGTGTTCTAAAGATGATTTGAAAACATAGTTGCATTACAATTGGCACGGTTTCACGAGACTAAATTTTCTAGATCACCTCTGGTGGAGGTATTGAGAGGATTTATACTGGTGACACCAAGGAAAAAACAATCAGACTCTAATGTACAACTTGGAACAATAACAACCTCGTTCTTCACTGAAAACCCAAAGTCTACTCTCAAACATTGGTACGATTGCACTTCCTTGATTACCTGTTCACAACTTCCTTGTGCGTGGGCAGTTTAGACATAACAGCGTCAAAAACACAAACTACTTTCACACCTGCAAACATTGTCAAATGAACCGCTGTCAGAACAACTGTCGATCAACCTGATCAATGCAAGAGTCGTACAATGCATACCCATAGAAACTATCAAAGAATCATTTGATAAAAATCTGAAGTCGCATCTCCTACACTAGCCCAGGCAACCCTAAAAGGGCATCAAAGTGATCAAAGGAGCAACAAATGAGCGGTTGTTTGAAACACTCTGCCGTGAAAAGAGGATTCACACGTTCAAAATTCAGCGTATGAATTCAAGCATGCCAGGCAAACAGGCAAACAAGCATGGTATATGACCACAGATTTTTCTATGTACATATAAAATTACCTTTTATATGCGCGAATGTGATAAGCTCGTGGACAAGTTTGTCCCTAGCTGTGTCCAGGTGACCACGTGCGAAATGCTTCTTCAGCTTGGGCCAATAGCCGCACATATTGTAACCATCAACTAACAGGACCGGCGTCGCTAACTCAAAGCCATCGGTGGTGCTGCCATACATTATCATGTCCAATAACTTAAACCCTAAAGGAACAAGATTTCATGGTTTGAAAATGACCAATTCGATCGATCAAAGTGTGGAATAATATAAATCAGATGGGGCCAAATTTTACATGATCAGAAATTGGGAAGAACATTGCAGGTGTTTGTCAAAAAATTTAATAAACTTGGACACAGAAAGTTCTCATATGCCTTCTACTCAAAACTGCTGAAAATATGAGCCGATTTGGCCTCTAGGTCCTTCAGGGGTTAAAGTCGCGGCACATAACAACCTATAACACACAACACACAACACACAAATCTGATGATGACCATCCATCAAACTTCTGAAAAGAAACGTACTGGTAAAGCTTTGTAGTAGGATCCTCGTAATCGTCTGCACTATCAGGCATGTCCTGCTTATCTATCTTTTTCTTCCGATAACTCGTAGTGGGCCTAGGTGAGGATGTCTGCTTCTTTGCAAATTCCTAAACACAACACGATGGCCAAGTCAGGAACTCATTTTCTTATCATATAAATAGTTTGCAGGTAGACAAACAACGAATCCATAAATAATAGACACTATACACTAAGCCTAAGAATATACTCCCTCCGTCCCGAATTACGTATCCTGTTTGGACCTCATGTTTTTTTAAGGTGTTTTGAGTAGGTCGTATGGAGGCTTTAAGGGTTTTGAGTAGGTCGTATGCTTTCTGTCAAATTTTATTTAGGTTGCATTGAACGCATGCAATGCTTTTCATTGATTCTGGCGATATAAAATTTCTAGCTTCTGTATTTATGCTGTTCATAACATGATCGATGAAATTGGTATCAAATGTTTTTAACAAAACTGAGGACACTTACTTCGGAACGGAGGGAATACTTAGGTACGAACAGGCTCCTCAGATGTACAGCAAACACTTTCATTGATCCCGGTTAATTTAAAGAAAACGCCACAATCGACATATCAACAGACAACAACAAAAGAGAGCAGCAATCATCACCTTGAAAATCTTCAGCAGATGAAGGTTACGTTTGACATTGGAGGTGATCCTTCGAGGCTGAGGCTCTTGATTCTAAATAGCCAACAAATTTGCCAGGCATGTCACAATGGATAAACAGCCTGGGTGAACGGAGCATGCTACGTTCACAATATACTCGGAGATCCCCCATATAGCCCCAATAAGATAGATGCCCCAATTTCACCAGGCTCCTTAAACCATAAATCTACAATTTCACTAAATGCCGTTCAAGTAGCAACCTTGAACCAATGTAAACTGCCACATGCTAAGATTCCATTAGTGGAAACTTTCTTGGTTTTAGCATCTCAAGCAGGAGTCAGGAAGTTCAGAAAAAGCATAATCATCTGCATGGTTATTGAAAACTAATGCAATGCAACTCCAAAAATTACAAAATAACGTGCATGCATTGTGTTCCATTTGCTCATGGCACTAATAAAAAAGATTCACAATTAATTCTCATCAAGTGCACTTAGGTCAAATCCTAAAATGTACTGTTGAAGGGAACCACAGGCATTAGACCGGTATTAAGCACCTCAGAACCTCTCAGAAGAATCTGACCTAATTGAACAACATGGATCGCTCTTCACAAAATCTCTTAAAACCTCAAACGCCTGCAGGCAGCTGGAATGAACAGACAAATGAATACCTTCCCAGAAGCATACACCACAAGCAAAGAGCCGGCACGGCGAGGGGCCAAGTCCACGTCGAAAGGAAACACCACCCGTGGAAATGCGCCATGACATCCAATCATGGCAACAACTCCCATACCAGCAGCTCCAATGCATCCCTTGCAACAGCTCACAATCCCACACCTCTACGTCCTTCCCATGAACGCGAGCATCCAGACCCCAACATTGCTCTCCAATTCAGTCCAATCCAGCTCAATTCAGTCGTAATCAAGTCAAATTCAGGGGAGGCAAGGGTGACTTGAAAATCGGTTGCGCAACACAGAAAATGGCAGAATCCTCGCTCATGAATGCCATGTGAAGATGCGAACTACGAATTCTGAAGACATAATTACAATGTGCGCACGAATTGAACTCTAAATTCACCAAGGCATTCGGAATTTCTGCGCACATCAGTCAACACGTCAAAAGAATTTCCTTGAAAATCTGATGATGGAATTGAAACCCGAAAGAATCGAATCCCTCCGTTAAAAGCGCAATGTTCGTAAGACACTGGAGCTCTCCACCAGAAGCTCTCCACGTCGCGGATTGCGAATTTGCGACGCCATTGGACTTATCGCATGCGCTTCTCCACCACCAACTTCCATGCCCAGGTGCTGATTTCCCCATTGATGCTCACACTGCGGAGCTGACGGGTGCGGAACCGTGCGGAGAATCGAGCGGAGAATCGAGTGGCCATCCATGCTGGATACAGTACTCAGCTAACGTAAAGGACGGAACCCATGACCGTGTGGAAAGTTCCTCACTCTGTATCCTCCATTTCTTTGCTATAAGGTAGTATGCTGTTAAATGGCACCTGACCTTAAAGCGCCATCTAGAAGGTTTGTACATTTCGAATTTCAGTTATGTACCTATTTGGATGGAGCGCTTTCAGAAACGAACTTTGACCCTTAAAATTTTTTGCATACAATATCCAAATGTGGCGTTCTTTGGTGCATTGGAACCTCCTTTCACTTGCCAACATGGATATGTGAAAATTTGACCAGTTTCATAATAGCAACTAGGCTCAGTAGTAAAAAGCGACGGTTTTGGGTGTACCCACCTTATATGAGTGAATTTTTTTTGGTTTAGGGTTAAGATGAAATCACACCTTTAGTATATGTCATAAAAAATTTAGATGTTTGTGTGAAAATTTTAAATTATCATGAATATTTGAAGAAAAAAGGAAAAAAATTCATATCAAATTCAAAACATTGGCTTTGAAAATCTGAAAATTTTAGAATAGAAGTACATTAGGCTTACACTGTAAAATGTATTTGTGGTATAAAGAATTTTTTTGTGTCACTCCATATCTAAAAATGTGGTTATAGATCCTCAATTTTGAACTTCAATGAAATGCTTTTTTTCCGAAATTTTCCAAGTGGAGTAGAAACTAAACTTTGAAAGCTTTGTCTTCTTTTAATTTTTCTTGGAAGCAAAAGAAATCATTTTGAATGTCAAAATCAAGTTTTAAGGAAAAAAAACACTTCAAGTATTGGAATATACTATACAAATTGAGAAGCTTTCAAGTGTGTCAATTGACTATTTATGGGGCATACTTGATGAGCAAGGGTAGGGGACAAGAATTTTGAAGGCACTTCAAAAATAGATTTAACTAAACTTTTAGTGTGCATGGGTACAAATTGCTCTAAAATTTCATCATTTTTTAACTCAATTTATATAAAATTTGTCAAGCTACTTTGTTCCCATGTATCTCATGTATATTCACAAAATAAGTCCCTACGTATCTTATATATATTGACAAAAAAAATGTTTGCTTTGTAGAAAGATGACCAATGCATTATAGAGATGGGGCAATAGGAGGTACAACAATTTCTAAGGCTTATGTAAATTAGGACATAAAAGAATTTAAAAAAATTTCATTGTGAAGTGAAATGCACCAATCAATCTTTTCCCAAGTACACTTCAAACCTCATTTAAGCATTATAAAACAATTTCTTCAAAACTTGGTCAACTAATGAGATGTGGAAAGTCAAATTAGCTTTCAAATCCAAAAATCCATTTGTGACTTAGAATCCAAGTGAAAGAGGATACTTAACAATGCATTAATTGGACAACACATGAATAAGGTATGATTTTTTAAAGTATTGTGTCTCTATATGTAAAAAAAATTGACTTTGGGAATCAATTCTAGACTCCCATAGGTTCTCATGTTTTGATTGTGTATATTGTGCATAATCAATATCTAGTTTTATATCATTTTTTGGCCTAAGTGTAGGTATTGCTTTGGGAAAGTGATGATTGTGGATGCACATACCTTTGTTCGTTCCTATTGATATGTAAAAAGAGTACATGGCGTTAACAATCCATGTTAGTACATAGCAAATATTTGTATATTTATTAAAATTTTGGATGGAAATATGCTTGTCATTTATATAGAATAGAAATATAAATTCATTCACTTTTAGTAAAAATTGGCAACAAGAAAATGAGTTTTGGATTGAAAGATAGTTGTAAGTCCAAAAGACTCAACTACATATATTATTTGCACACAATGAACGTGGTTAGCCTATACATATTTCATAGTATGAGATAGAAACCTAGATTGTACTAGATTGCAATTTGCAATTTGCACGGCATATTTAGTGAGGGTTGTGAAGGCATAGATTATTAATTTTAATCCATTAATTGTCAAAATCTTGAGATTACTTAGATACTTCAATTCATGGAGCACAATTGATCACTTTGTTATGGTAAGGTTGGAATATCTGGGAGTAAGTTGATTACTAAGGAATTTGCTTGGGGATAATTTTCCAATTCCAATGAGGCTTGGAGATGAACTAGACTACTTTCATCACTAAAATGAATGCCAATCAATAGAGAAAGTTTGTAGCATTAGAAGATATTATGGGCCACGGGAAGGCCGTTTCAGACTTGTTCCCCTGGTTGTGAACTAGATGTACGCAATCAAAATTAAAAATAATTTTTAAAAAAAAATATAATATTCAAATACTAAAATAAAAACTAAAAATTAAAAATTAAAAATTAAAAAAAAATTAAATATTAAAATCTGATGTGGCCGAACTTCGGCCACATCAGACTGCGCATGTAGCTGAATTCATAAAGTTAGGGAACTCAGGGAACTCACAACCATCTACACCAACTGAATTTCCCCTAATGATCATTTGCGAAGGCGGTAGTAGGACCCTCGACAAGACATGCAACACAAATTGTGGTTGGAGTTTGTTTTCCTTGGTGACATAGCCCGTCAAAAAACTTTCCTATGAAGAGACAATATGCTTCAACAATAAAGGAAAGATTGTGGATATGAACATCTTTTGAAAAAATTACCAATGGTATGTGTGCCTACCCATACTGCCAACTTACATTAGAGAGGATTTATCCTTTGTAGACATCAAATAGAAAATGAGCTTTGGTAGACAAGCCAATGCCATTTGATGGATGAGTGGACAGCCATTAGTTAACAAATGTTTGATGGATTGACAAATAAATTGGCAAACAAGTAGATGACTTTTAGAAGATGGAAAATGACTTATGGTGGATGGATGAAGCAAGGACAAATAGGCATTCTGACCAAAAAAATAAGAAAGAGGCAAAAATGTGATAAATGGCAAGTTGACAAATTAGAGAAAGATAGGTTCACCTACCTACCTACTTAGCTAGCTAGCTAGCTAGCTACCTACCTAGCTAGCTTGCTAAAATTAAGCAAAAAAGTCATGTATGCATGTCTTTATGTGTCAAAAGTACAATTCTGGATGGAAATGGTTATATGTATGAGAATGTCTTAGTATATTTACCATAATAAAAATTATCATAAAAAATCACAAACATAATAATTAGTTATAAATCAATAATTAAATGGTAATGATAAGAAAATATTTATTAAAATAATGGATCATCATAGATCATAAATAGATTAATCATAATAATAATGAAAAAATAATGAAAAATATTAATAATTACTAAAAATACTTATTAAAGTATAAAATAAAATTCTACTCAACACCTACAATTTAAAAAATCCCATCCCCTACAAGAAACATATATAGATTCAAACAAATTATCAGGCAAATTATCAATGTTGCAAATCTGCACATTCCTAACATTTTATGAGAAGATTTATCTAAAGATAAGAAAGAAATATACTTTTAAAAGTTACCCATTCTTCACAAGCCATTTCACTCACTCTCTAATCTCACTGGAGCAAAAGTATTTTGAAAATATCATAATAATGAAAAAGAAAAATAATTATAAAAGAAAAATATTAATCATTATTGAGAATGCTTATTAACCTCTAAATGACCATTGTCCCTTTGGGGGACAAATAGGATTTTGGGTAGGTACATACATGGTGAATTTTTATCATGTTTTTTTGAATTTTTTATTGAAGATAGAAAACTAATTAGCTTCATGGGATTTTTTTTTTTTTTTCAATCAATGCATGGGAACAAAAGTTATGCCCAAATAAGCACAAAACAGAGGAGAAGGGATCAGGGGGCTTCTTTTGATAATAGCCTTAGCACCCACTAATTTTAAATGGTCACCTAAAATTAGTTGGAACATAATTTTGAAATCCCCTTCTTTAGTTGAAAACTTAATTTAGCACCTTCTAATTTAAATTGATTATCTTGAATTAGCATTATTTACTAAAGATGATATAATTAGTGCCAAGATCTTCATCCAATACATGTATTAGCTATTTATAGGAAATATCTCTACCAATACACCAAAAATTCATCATAGTAAAAAAGTGAATAACTTATTTTGAGGGGGGATCACTTGTCTACTTCACCCATACAACTCACTATATGAACTTTTAATCAATAGCTTGTCTCCTAGTGTGTAAAAGCAAAAAAGGATTCCATAATTTATTATACCCAATCTACTAATAGTAAATAAATTGTAGTATATAGTATGACAACTAAGCAAATTTAGTCATGGCAAAAAATATACACTAGAAGAAACCCGCGTTTTAGGTTACGTTTTGTAATTTTCTAAAAAATATTTTAGATGACGTCCATTGCAACAAACCCATGTTTTTATGTCAACATTGATGTTATGTTGAACATATTATTGACATAAAACATAGGTTTGTTGCAATAGACGTCACCTAAAATCCATTTAAAAAAATTACAAAACGTAACCTAAAATGCAGGTTTGTTACAGTGATAAAGTTAGGTCTAAGCATTGATTGCACACCAATTTCATCCAAAATTGGTGGATGTTCAAGGTTATGACTTTTGATGTATGAGTGTTAGTGCTTTAACTTAATATACCTTATATCAAATTGTAATAGCTTTAGTTTGACATATTTTATCTTGCTTATAATGCAATTTACATATTTGAGTTAATCTCTATAAGAATAGACATATCAAAAAGATTTGTTGTAAAGTCTAGCATGACATATTGGATAATCTAAAATCCAACATTGTTGTGAATTTCATATTATTGTAAACAAAAAGTTGGTAGCTCACACATGTCCCACTTTTTATTTTACTCCTTACATTTTGCTAGATAGCAAAATTTTGGATGGCATTTTCAATTTTTTCAAATTTTTTGTCAAGTAAATCACTTTTTCATCTCCAAATGATGGATGACTAGTAAGAAATAGATAAATTCATCAAAACTAAAAGGGTAAAATACAACACATGAAGATGAAAAATGATTTCTATCCAATAAAGGCTACCCAATGGATATTCTTGTTGCCACTTGAGAGAAGTTTCATAATACCAATTTAGAAAGAACAATTAACCTTGAAATAAACAGACTAGCTAGTCACTATGAATATCATCCTTTGGGCATACCAAGTGAATCATTTGCTTTAAAAATATCCAAAAGAACTCATTGGAGGTCAAACTATTGTGCAAGACCTCCCCTTTTCGTACAAATTCCAAGGATGAACATCTGTTTTAAAAAGCAAGGATTCTCTTTCATCCATCGGCCACTGTTTCGCACTAGTTGGCCCCTGCCAGCGTCCTTACTCAGGGTTAAAGTCAGGCGGAGAATGCATCAATGGTTGGGCCCTCCCGGCCTTTGCTGCAACACGTTTGTAATGCAATTCGTCATTGTGAAACTTGCTAGAGATGATCGATAAGCTAAAGCTAAAGGTAATGACTAGGAAGAATCGGTACCAGGCCAATCTGATTTCTCAGGTTCAAAAGCATGGAGAATATTCCTGCGATACTTCAAGCACAAACGGTACGTACCACTCGATATTCACAGCAGATGATAATCTCCCGCATTCTGTAGGTTGCTTGATCTTTCACAACATTGCGGAATATGATTCAGACTTTGCACTTCTGGCACATGAAGAGCATGTCTTTCAATACACTGAATACAGGCTGTTCATTTCCAGATCTTTGATTCACGTACAATGATGGGAATTTTAGTGAATGATCGATGATCTACATTCAAGTTGATGGAAACTTGAATCTGCAACTTGGTGAAACATTCATTTACAATGTCAAACGTGCATTCGTTGGTGTTCAAGGATTTTTCCGAGTCGGTGTTCTGCTAGTGGTCGAATTTATTACATGTACAGTACAGAGGAGTAGATCATGAAAGAAAGATCGGAAAAGCACCGACACAGGATAACTATGCAACCACCGAAATGGAGGATTGGTGGACGACTTTCAGGGACAGTCAAATGATTGATCACTGGTGCATCGTTCAATCGAAACAGTATATATATTGAATTATATATGTTGTATGTGGACAAGTCCGAATGTCCAAACAACATGCAAAAAACATGTGAAAGACCCAGAAGATACAATTTGAGATGAACCTAGCCAAATCTGTGTGTCCTGTTGGAAGGAGATTTATTCCTCGGACACCTGCTCAGTCGCCTCCAACCAAATCAGAGTTGCTATAGGAATTGAAGAGTGCAACTCCTGCCACAAACTCACGATGCACAAACTATCTTATGTATATATATATATGGCTACGTCCTGTACCCCCCAAACGATTAATTAATCGTTTACTTCTCGTAGATCCAAGGATGGATGGCACTCTTCCAATCGATGATGCCCTCAGGGAACCAAAGAGCAATCGCCTTCTTGGCCTTCTCAGCATCGTCACTTCCGTGAATGAGGTTCCTAGACAGAACAGGAAAACGATGGGGTTCAACAACTGACAGCAACAACAATTCACAAGCAAGGGATTCCTCCTCCAAAACCAATGGCTATTGAAAGATGCAACAAAAGCAATTTATAGTTACACTTTCAATAAAACAACAGGGGTATCGATCCTTAAATTCAACACTATTTCAGAACCATGATTGAACCATCAAAAATTGCTTGTCAACACCTATTTGTAGCAGTATTCACTGTTAGGCTGACCCCTAGTTTACACTGTAACAAGGCTAGCACCCGGTCTCATTTTGCATGAATTTAAGGATAATCTAGGAAAACATCCTGGCATGGGAAATTAAAGTATCGGAACTGTGTCAAAAGAAAGGATGAGCTAGTCACGTCATACCTGTTAACGTCAATGCAGTGATCTCCACGAACGGTTCCAGCCTCGCAGGCAGCAGGGTCGGCGAGTCCAATGATCTTGTGACCGGTGACAGCAGCGTCCTTACCTTGCCAAACCATGGCAACCACTGGCCCAGATGTAACATAGTGGATCAGAGTCGGAAAGTAGGACTGCTTGGAATGTTCAGCGTAGTGCTTCTCAGCGAAGGCACGCCCCACGTGGACCATCTTCATGGCTGTCGCACAATACAGATAAACATCAAAAAACGTAGAATATGAAAGTCGATCGTAATTAAGACAACATAATCAGAGAATCACTCAGCTAAAGAAAAGCTTGCAAGTTTATTCAATATTAAGTCCAATTGCAGGCAGGAGATAAATCATTCCCAGCACTATTTAATGGCATTTATAAGCTGATGACTGGCCTCTCTAGCTACGCAAGTCCTGAATGCACAGCAAATTAAGAGATCAGGGAGAGCCGAGGTACATCGTTCACATCATTCCTCAGTGGTCAATAAAAGTTCTCGTCACTCCTCACTGCTGCTTTTTTATATGCAGTAGGAAAATTGAAATTTGATTATAAGAAAAGAAAACATACGATGCAACATCATTACTCAACGGTGGACGAAAACTTCTAAACCATTCCATTCCAAGCTAGCAAATGACTTTTATCAAGACAGGCTGACAAAATAAACACTCTAGAGTCTAGAGCGAGCGATTACATGCGCATGAAGAGTGCATGGATGAATTGATTAATAAAATGCAGAGATTGGCAAAGATTTCATGCTCAAGGTGTAACTATAAGTTCTGCAAAAAGACAATAAAATTCTTTCTGCAAGGGTGTTCAGACCGTTAATTTCTTGAGAGAACTATAATCACTGTCCATGACAAGAAGGCTTTTCATCGCTTCAACACAGAAGCGATGTCAGGGAAAGATTGTTGACCAGATCTATCGTCCACATCATTGTTCAAATATCGAAATTTCTCGCAACCTCTTCAAAGAAGAAACCAACACGCTACACAGAAGTACTAACGCCATTGATCGAACTCTAAGCATGATCGAGCTTCGAGCATCATTGATACTCCAAGCTAGCATCCTTGAACTTCGCCGGCGATCGCTACACAAACAGAACCAATGGGAGGACAAATTCAAGAAGTGGTTCGCTACCTTTGAGGAAGAATCCTTTCTTCTCAAACCTGGTGATGATGTCTCCAACCTGCACATCCGATTCAATTTCCAAAATGTGAGAATGAGCTATAATTAATGATCGAGACACACGTACTCCATGACGGAAATCAAACCAAGTTAAAGAAGACATGAATTGAAACCCAAACAACAAAGAGAGTGAGAAGTCGGATCGGAGAGGAGGACGCACAAGGCCGCGTTGAAGGCCATCGGGCTTGATCATGATGAAGGTGCATTCGGTGTTGGCCATGGCGACGGGAGTGCAGTAAGATAGCAGGACGACTGAAATAAGGAGATCAGGAAGAAACAGTAAAGAGATGGAGAGAGGCAATGTTCCAAGTGGAGCAGACAGGGGACGCTCTTATACTTGAGGGTGGCAGTGGGAAGCGGGAGCTGGCGTCTGTCTCTTAGACGCTGACGCCCGTTTGCGGGAACCACACATGAGCCATGCCGCTAGCCTCCTTCTCCAACATGTGCGTAAATGATCGAGTGTACATTTGATGGATGAATGATTTTGAGGACGGATGATTCTATGAAAGGCCATTCATCACTCCTCTGGACTGATTTATTGCCAGAGACACAGAAGGGGAGGAGGCTGCTTTGTATAGAACGAAGCTGCAGCACATGTAAAAGCGACCATTTAAGAGCTGGTCCGCCTTTTTCATAGGCTTCTGTGTACAGAATTATTTTTCTATCATTTTTCAGAGAAAGAGAAATTTATGTGGAACCTAACACAAGTGGTTTTGTATTTTTCCAAGTATTTTTGAATTAGTTATAAATTTTCAAAGATTTTGGACATAGGCACCTATTTATGACCATAGGCCTCCCAAAATCCATCCACATGCAACTTGTAAGGAGATGTGCAGAAATCAAAGACAATGATTGGCTCTTGCAATAAAAAAAATTCGTCAATGCATTCAATCATTAGATGGTTTTGCAGGCCTCCAAGAGACCATTTGAGGGTTGTTCCCCTTCATTGTTCCCCCTGTAGTGAAGGACAAACAACTTTCAGGAAAAAAAATTCAAAAAATTCAAAAATAATGATAATATTAATAAATGCAAATGCAAAAAGAAGTTGAAAAAAATAAAAATAAAAAATTACCAAAAATGTGCTAGCAGCCTCTCGGCCACGTAGGACCGCTGAGGTGTTAGGCCAGCAATCACGTTCCTTGGGTTCTCATAGTGGTAGAACCTGTAATCTCCCGGAGGCCCGAAAAAACATCTAATGTGCTACAATGTTCCATTTAAGGATCACCCCATCTCCATTCTTCACCTAAAAATAGGGGCAGTTTGAAGAGGATGGGTGCTTTTAGAGCATACTACCTTAACCCCTTTAGGATCACATTTTCAGATTTCAGACTTTAATGTGAGTTAGACTGTAATTTACGACGTAGTATACAAAAGCGTACACTTGCTAACATCCTAAAGGGGTTAAGGTGGGTGCCCCCCAAATCGTCAGTTTTGGCTATTGTGCCTAATTACTATTATAATATTGGTCAAACTTTCATATTTCCTTATTGGCAAGTGAAAGGAGGTTCCAATGCACCAAAGAACATGACATTGGATACTATATGCGAAAGTTATGTAGGAACAAAGTTTTATTCCAAAATAACTTCTTCCATAATTAATTTTGTAGATGTACATAGAGTGAAGATGGTGGTTTAGGGTCAGTGGCACATTTGAGACTAACTTCATTCACAAAGTGAGTTAGTGCTACAAGGACAAAGACTCTCATATTGTAGTTGCTTGTTTGATTAGTGCATATGATATTGATTTACCAAATTTACATAGTGTTAAATTTTGCAGGTTGAAATATAATTATATTTTATTAATTTCCACCAAAAATAATTGAAGGAACATTAATTTTGGTAAGAAACATTGATTTTGAGCTCTTAGTACTATGACAAAGATGTAGTAGAATGTATCAATGTTGAAGGGAAATGCCAAGTTAGAGTAGTAGCACGAGTAGTAGCATTATTGTTGAATGTCAATAGTAAAAAGCGAAAGCATGATTGCAAAACACATATAACCCCTAAAGGTCCAAAAGGTGTTTTTCAAGAGAAATTGTAAAAAACTGTAGGTTTTTTAGTGCATTGCCTAAGATATAATTGAAACTAATTTTTTTTTAACTTCAACCGTACATAAGTGTAGTAGACTACTATAGAAGTTTGTTGTAAAAGCACCCATCTGCTTGAAATCAACCCTGTAATTAGGTATTAAATAGACATGAAGTGGTCCTAAAATGAATATGTGACAAACATTGAATGGATTCAGGATAAAGTAGGAGCATAGTAAAGTTTGTCAAATATTGCTTTAAATTTCAAGCATGGATTGGTTTAATATGTGCTTTGGTCCATTTTTGGAAATAGTAACAAGTGGACATGAATATTTAAAATCAAAGTTGGCCAACCCACTACTTTTTAAAGGAGAATGGAGAATCTACATAATTAAATTGATACAAACATGGGACAAATTTAGAAAAGAAAAGGATACTTTTTGAACACTTGCTTGTTATTTGTTGCAAGTCCCGACATTTCTTCTTGGTTTCTCCATCTCTCTTTACAAGCCATGTGTGTATGCATTTTGCTAAACCTATTGTCAGGAATAAGTGCCTAGGACAGACATCTTTGAAAAAACATAACTAATTCAATATTGATTGGAAAATTATGAAACCACTAGTGATACATGATGCATCCATTTTCCTTTATTTGAAAAATAAGATAAAATTCTTTCCATCTACGGAAGCCCATGAGAAAAGTAGATCAACCCTTAAATTATCGCTTTTAGAGCAAAGTACCTTATGACAATGTCTCGAAAAAAATTAAAGCCCATTTGTCCATGTGCATTCAAAGATTACAGCATGTAAAGTGAGAAAAAAAACTTTTTTTCATTCTTGCAAAACAGGGTCAACAAACTTTGAGACCTTTTGGAGTAAAATTTTTACTCTTGGTGAATTTGAATCTCTCCACTATTGAGTTCTAAATCTTGTTAGGTAAACTCATGCAATATTTTAGAAGCAAATATGAAGTCTAACTTACTCTAAATCACCCTAAGTGCAAGAAGGTAAAGTGAATAGTGAATTGGCAATATACTAGTCATTTTGTGTTCATTTCTTGTGCAATGAGGAAATTTTTTACTTGAATCAAAATATTGAAAAGTTAGAGACAAACATTTGGAATATGTGGAAAAAATTTCAAGAGCTTTGACTTCATTGATTGAAAGATAATAGGGCTTGACGTTAAAAGAAAAATGTTTTTTTCTCGAAACCTCCCCGACGTAGCCAATAAAGTTTGACTCCTCTTAGAATGTGATTTGAGAACTAAATTTCTTTTATCTTCTTGACAATTTTATAATATATTTTATTAGTTATAAACAAATTTCAAAGTTGATGAGGGTTTTAACAAAAGATGCCCAAATTGCTTAAAGTTTTTTAGGCAACATAACTTTAGGTCCAAGCATCCAAACAATTTTTTTTTTAAATTTTCATGATGGAGGTGAATGTCCCCATTTTGTGTCAAAAGTTCGATAACATCCATTAAAAATTCACTTCGTATGATCCTACCCAAATTTTGAAGTGTCCAATGAACAAACACTTGGTCTTTCAGGGATTAACTACTTGTTTGTGGTTTCTTAAAACAATATTTACATCAAAAACATTTCAATTTCAATTTAGTAACCGTATATATGAAAACCTATAAGGTGGGTACACCCCAAACCGTCAATTTTTACTACTGAGCCTAGTTGCTATTATGAAACTGGTCAAATTTTCACATATTCATGTTGGTAAGTGAAATGAGGTTCCAATGCACCAAAGAACGCCACATTTGGATATTGTATGCAAAAGTTATAAAGGGTCAAAGTTCGTTTCTGAAAGCGCTCCATCCAAATAGGTACATAACTGAAATTCGAAATGTAGAAAACTTCTAGATGGCGCTTTAAGATCAGGTGCCATTTAACAACATACTTCCTTAGATTATTTAGAATTCTCAAGAAGACCATGTTCCTTGATTCAATCAAAAGTATTCAATTTTCATTGATACAGCAAGTAACAAGTACTCCGTAATACTTTTAGTAAAGGTCAATCCCAAACAACTTACAAAGATATGCCAAGATATATTGCTAATTTGTGGTATTTAAAAATCAATTTTATAAATTTGATTTCTTAAGCACTTTTAGAAAAGTGGTTCAAAACTGAGTGTAAGGGATTGCAAACTTTGAAATGCATTCCTTTTCAAAACCATAACTACATTTTGCTTCAATTTTTTTTGTCAAAGTCAGTGTGTAATACTTCACATAAGGTGAAGGCACCCAAAAGCATCCCAATACCTATTCTTGTACCTTAGACTACCTCTTAATGTGTCCCTAGACTTTAGTTAATGTGTCCTTCAAATGCTTACCTTTGATTCGTTGACCCATTTGAAGGGCACATACTTAACTCTAATTTGCTAATTACTGATTTTTGCAGATTTCGGTTTACAGTCCACCTGTAAGACAGTTACAGTGGTCTAGGCAGTTGGCACTTTGGAAAATCATAGAAATTACATACCACATCCGAAAAATCTATTTATTTTTATTTTTTAATATTCATGATTTCCACTTGCTAATACTAGAAAAATATCATTTTTAAGAAAAGGTGTCTCCAACTATACTGAATTGCTTATATGGTAGTCTGCTGTAATTCTGACCATGTTCTTAAGACCATCCCTAGCCAGGGTCTGAAATGGACATTAAGAGGTTGGAAAATGGATATGTTGTAAGCATTGAATGTTTTGTGAATGTTATCAGAGCGGTTAAGCATTTGCCAAATGTTCCTTTATACTTTGCTAGTGGATGGAATAAGAGCGAAGGTGGATCCATTTCTGAAATGTTTACTTGAATTCAAAAAAGCTTTTTCCCTACAACTTCGAATGCTAGTATCTTCCAATCTGTATGGTCAAACTTCATGAAATTTTTATCACATGATCTCATCCAAGTATATTACAAGATCCTACGGTTAGATTTTTTAATTTTAATTATTTTTTTCCCTGGATGAAAGCAGCCAAAATGGCAATTTCAAGTGATTTTTGTCAAAAAAAAGAGGACTTGACCCTTTAGGAATTAAGTTCAGTAAAGTCTTATTTTGGAGCTTTGTCTATTACTTTCTGCATGCCACAATGCCTGTTTTTGGTGAAGCCATATCTTTTTTCAGACTCTCCATGTGTGGATTTTGTAAGGCCTATGATCAAAAAATAGTTACCTATGGCAGAATTCTTTAGAAATTCATAAGTAATTCAAAAATGCTCCAAAAAATATGAAACCACTTGGGTTAGATTCCACATCAATTTTTCTTCAAGTGAAAAATAAAGAAAAATAATTTCGTGCATCTAGGAACCATCGGAAAGGCCGACCAGCCCTTAAATGGGCACTTTAAGAGCAGACTACCATAATGACAATTTTGGATGCTTCCACCTTAATACAACTTTAATTTGTGTTCTCACTTTAATTTACAATAATTCCTTCCATCAGTCATTGGCTTTTGCTCCTTCATTTTGATTCCAAATATTCCAAATTTGTACCACACTCCAACAGTCACGTTTTCCATTCATTTGGTTCCTATCTGGTCGACACCCACTCTCATGACTCTCTGAACTTTTTGAACACAAAAGACTTCCAAGTGCATCATATTGGAGTGATAACTTACTGACAAACAAAAGACAGGATAAGACAGCATTGACTGATGGAAAGGCGGAAAAAGAAAGAAAAAAAGAAAGAAAGCTGAGATATATTAAGTTAGTCATGCAAGGCTTCAAAAACCAAGACAAAGACAGGACATGAATATAAAAAAAGGCTTCAAAAACAAGAGAGGACATGAATGAAATGGAATTACACTGCGTGTGAGTGGCTTCTGGAAAGCATTCAATTCACGAGAACCACTACTACTTTCGATGGGACCGTCGGTTGCTTCACGAGATGCACAAACTCCCACTCCCTGAGGAAAGGCATTCTCTGCAGGAATTTAAAAAAGAATTAATAAGTAAGATCGTCTTCCCATGCCCAGAAATCTGAACTACCAGTAAGGTGGTTTCATTTCATTTGAGTTTTGAGTTTCGTGCTCTATTTTATTCAATCTTCCTCATTCGGTCGCATGATGGATTATGGACTAGATAATGCTGGAGGCTTGAGAGTATTATGGTGAACATAATGCCAAGTCTAATAGTTCAGTACAAACATCCGTATGTGTGCTTTTTGCAAATCTAAAGATGTAGAAAGAGGGTTTGTGTTATGAGATGTAACACTTTTCTGACTATCCAATGGAATGGTGACAAATTCGCCTTGAAAACTGAACTTGACATTATGGTGGGAAGATCTTTCATACCTTAAGATAGGAGGAGGAACATCTTGTACTTTGGAATGTGTTAAGGTAGGAGGTTCATAAAGTATCCATTTAAGAGTTGAAACTTGAATTTGGGGAGGTGAAAATTCTTGAAATATTTTTTTCAATAAGTTTTGCTTGAAAGAAAAATGGAATTGGCATCTAACTCAAGTCGTTTCATATTTTTTGGAGCTTTGTGGAATTAGTTATGAATTTTTGAAGTTGGAATGATATAAGGCTCTAAATTTGCCCACGTCCTCAAATATACATTGTTTGTACATCGTTGTTAAGACAAAAAAGAAACATGTACAAATAGTGTACATTTGAGAAGATGGATAATTGTAGAGCTTGAGCACTTTAAAAACCTCCTACCTTGCCCTATCCTTATTTGTTTAAATCTATACAAGAATGGTTTGGATTCAGTGAAAAATTCAACGTCTTTTGGTGTTTGACCCAATTAACTTCAAATTGCTATAAAAAAATCAATCTTTATAATTTTTTAATCTACAAAGTGGATAATAAACTAAACTTCTTGTGTTCATTTCATTATTTATCATTAAAAATATATTAATTCCAAAAATTAAGTCTGAAGTACATACCTAAAAAGAACAAGTAATTCAAGACAAATCCAAAAAGAGACTAGTATTAGAGAATGGAGGGAGTATTTCACTTTGTTTCTCATAGACCATTCAAAGATGGATGAATTCACCATCTTCCAACCAATGTATCTTTCATTCTATGCCTCCAATTTTTTTAATTAATTAGAAATGAACT
The DNA here is from genome assembly GCA_947034895.1 of Rhytidiadelphus loreus. NCBI lineage: Eukaryota > Viridiplantae > Streptophyta > Bryopsida > Hypnales > Hylocomiaceae > Rhytidiadelphus > Rhytidiadelphus loreus. Next base: position 41,896,329 of record OX344765.1, read on the forward strand.
TGAAGTGATTCAATCAGTCAAAGACAGTGGGGTGTACACCATTGGTTATTATATCCACTTACTATTATGGAAGGTCAATGGGAAAAAGGCAAAATTTGCAAACATGAAATTAGAAAGGACTACGTGATTCAAGGAATTTTTGTTCACTAAGAACTTGACAAAATTTGGCAACTGGATTTGATTTGAAAAAAAAGTAATCACCACTATTTTGAAATTTGCTATGTCTAGTATCTAAAATTACAATTTACTCCAAAGTTGGGTGCTTTCAACTAAAGTTTGTGACTTGCTCTTGGGATTCGTAGGAGCTGGTTTTGCTTTGAGGTGTAGGACATGCTTCCTATCTCAGGCTGACCTGGCTGGGCATTTGGCTTTAGCTTGTCCTTTGACCTCGGGGCCTATTCATGCTTTTCCTTGGGTTGTTTGCTTTGGTTGTTTGCTTTGGTTGTTTGCTTTTTAGATTGTGAAAAAACTAAATATTTTCGCCGAGGGCTTGCCCTTTTGGTTCTGTGTATTGTTTCCCCTTGCAATGGAAATTGTCCATGTGTTTCAAAAATAAATAAAATTACAATTTACTTTGCATCAAGTTTATAATGTACTATTGAAAATTAGAGAGATTTCCAATAGGGTCGGGGTGAACTGACCCCCTCACTCGTCTCCCCCAAGTCAGTCCAGGGGATGCAAGTAAAAAAAAGCCCCCCTATTTTGTGCCTAGAAAATGTATGCTCTACATTTCACCTAGCTAATTTGGGGCCTCTGATTGCAAATATGAATTCAAAAATTGAAAATTTTATCATGCGTGGGAAATAAAAAATTTCAGGGTTTTCCTTTGGGGACAAGCGAGGGGGTCAGTTCACCCCGGCCTCCAATAGTATATCATACACCTAATTTTGAGAATTTAAGTAGGCATTTTTGACTTCATAGTTTGAAATTTTTGTATGAAAATTTTAGGATGGATGCTAATCATCTTAATCTATGTGTGAAGGTTTGTTTCACGTCATTCCAATAGATACTAGTCTGCCCTATGCCATTGCTACAACCAACATAATAGTAAAAATAATTTTTTACTTTTGAAATTCAATAACTTTCACACCATAATGTAAGAGGTTGTGTTCTTTGTATGAATAGAGAGCTTTATGCACAAAGGAGTGAAGGGGCTTTGTTTTGTGGCGTTTAGACATGCAATATGAAAGTTATAGTTTTTCTAAAATAAAGGATAATTTAATTCAATTTTTGAATTCATAAGAATTTGAAGTTCAATAACTTCCACTGTATAGGTCCAAACAACACAAAACAAAGTTTGTGCAACCTTCCTTGCAAAGAGGTTTCCAATGGTACCAAGAACGCCGCCAGACACCTTATAGTTTCTTAGATCTCAATGTATCAAACAAACAAAACAAATCAACCAACTTAAATTAAGGTATAGTTTGCAAAAATAGAAGGATTTTTCTTTTTCAATGTCAAACTAGGAAGCTAAAAATATATTATATAAAAATATTAATTATTTTGATTGAATTGTATAAATTGACACCTACTAAAAAAAATTGAACCATTCAATTCAAACAATGAGTTGAAAGTTATGGGGAGTTTTATTTTGTAGCCAATGAAGGTAGAAAGAATATTTAAATAGTTGAATCTTGAACTAAAATTTGAAAATTTGAAAATAAAAACAAAAATAAAGGATATCAATTGTGTACTATGACATTTTTCACCATTACGATTAATGATTCTCAATTTCTTATAAAATTTATTAGCAATTTAGTTTTCTCTTTCATTTATTACCACCTTCCACTTTATAATTTTTAAGTGAATATAAAAAAAAAAATGGGATAAATTTTTTACATATATTTTCAATCCATTTTTCAACATATTAACTAAACCACACAAGTTATGGGACATACTTGTGTTTTTCTAAGAATGCTAAAAGACAAAGCTTTACCTTTTGAAATGGCTAGAAAAGCCTACATTTTGAAGTTTAGGCACATTGAACTTGCAATCAATGGATGTATTCACTCTAAAATTTTAGAAAAATGTACAATAATGAGTTAAAAGGATCCTAAGGTTGGATTTGTTACTCCCTAAAGTCCCAAGGCCTTTCTTCGATAAAAAAATATTCAAAACTACTATTTTTATTGCAAAGAGTAGAATTTAAAAAAAATGCATATCTAACCATAGGATCTTACACTTGACTATTAAAAGAACGTGTAGAAGAAATTTCAAAAACTTTGACAACGTAGATTGCAAGATATTTACACTATAGTTAAGAAAACAAGTTCTTTTGCACCTTGTTCAACTAGATTTTTTGGCTTTGAATCTTCTAAACTTCAAATTTTTGCACTATTGGTTTTGAATTTATAATTTTCTATGTCAAAGAATTGAATTGAGAGTTAGGGAATTTTTCTTTCAAAAAACACACTTTATTTTTATTCTAATTTTTTTGGTAAATAAAAGTAGAAATGAGATAAAAAGAAAAACTAAATTGTTAATAGTTCTAAGATTCAATTGAAAATAGGGTACTAATCCCAATGGTAAGATTGTTCTAGCAAGCAAATTCAACTACGTAGAGTTTTTTTTTAAATTGTAAAAATTGAGTTCATAAATGATCCTATAAGTTACTTTCTTAGGATGATGCAATGATTGTCATAATTTTCACATCACTAATCCAAGTGGAACTAATTAAGGCTTCATATGCAAACAAAAATATAATCTTTGAGAAAAAAATTAAAAATTAAAAATTTCAGTTTTTTTATGATTTTCTTAACTGTCCAAGAAACTACTTTGGGGACTTAAGGTGGCATAAATTATTCTCCCAATCACCGATTGAAATAAAAAAATTATATTCCTAAAAAGTTAATGTGAGTACCTATCTTCAAAAAAGTTTCAAAAAATCATGTTAAAAATTGTTGTTACACAAACCTACTTGAAATTCCAAAAGGAGATTTGGAGACTTTAGGGGTTAAAAAGTATATATAGATGAAAATTTTAGCTTTTCTTTAGAGACTAGTATTTTTAAGCAATTTTTGGCCTCCAATCATAAAAAAACTTTAGGAGTTAAAGAACTTGTAGGGTCAAATTTTGTATATTTAAGATTATTTTGACATTGGTGATTGAACAATTGCCAGAGACTTGTTTTTCCTCTACTCATATGTAAGTGTTTGGCAATTGTTCAATCACCAATGTCCACAAAAGTATTACCAACTTTGGCAATGGTCTCAGACTTTTGCTGATTTTATAGGAATATGGAAGTTTGCCTTAATATTCCTTATTATTCATACTTTGTGAAGCTTGTTAAAGGCACTTGTACTCTAAAGCATATTGATTTCCAAAAATGCATTTGAGTCACTGCAAGGGCTCATTTTGCATTAGCTTTGTAACAATGGTTTTGCACCAAAATATCCATTTTTCCACCAACATCTACACTTTGATTTCATTTTGTTTTACCATAGCCAAATCATGACATCAAAAAATTCAAGGCCAATTATTTGTTTAAATTATATAAGAAATGCAATTAAAAAAATGAAGAATAAAATATTTAACTATTTAATTAAAATGAATAAAAAGATTTCAGTATTTAGAGGGAATTTTGTTTTTGGTAGGAATTTTAAAAATTAGTTTTATTTGGTGCAAAGAGAAAAAAATCAGTGCACCCTGACTTGTAAATATTCTATCAAGAATTAGTTATGAATTCTTCAAATTGAAATTTCTGATTTACAAAAGTGCTCCAAAAACATTCCTACTATAATCATGTTTATTGTTGATGCAACAAAGAATCCAACATCAATCCTTGTGGTACATTTTCGGAAGAGATGTTTGTAAACAAGTCAAAGTAGTTTTAGCACACCCTACTTCTCCATATAATAAGCCTAAGAGTTGTTGATCAATTGTATTATCTATTCAATTTTGGAATTTTGCCTTTTGGGCAGATGCACGGTCAAGTGGCTCACTTTTTTTTTGTCACAATGCTATTTTCAGCGCTATTTTCAAGAAGTACTTTGTATTCCAAGATGAAATAGACATAGTAAACTCATGTTGTTGATTATAAAAATTTATATATGTACAAGGAACTTCATTGTGTTGAAGATTGTGCTTGATTTTTCTAAAATTCATCTTAAATTCACTATAAGAAACCCATGTTTTAGGTGATATTTCATAATTTTTTAAAACAAATTTTAAGTGACGTCCATTGCAACAAACCCATGTTTTTACGTCAAAAATATGTCCAACATAACATCAATGTTGACATAAAAACATGGGCTTGTTGCAATGGACGTCACCTAAAATCCATTAAAAAAAATTACAAAACATCTTCTAAAACGTGGGTTTCTTCTAGTGATTATAGGAGTTAGGGATTTTTGAAGTTGGGAATATGGACTTTGGCAAACTAGGAATGTAATTTTCTTTGGGGTTTTTTATAAAGAAAAAGAACATATTATTGAAATACCAACTTACTATATGTTGTATTTTAGGTTTAGAGGCCTAAAATTCATTTCCTTTTAAGTATGATCATTTGTAGAAGAGTACTTATAGACTTTTCAAGGGTCTAATTTCAGCTTTTTTTCTTCCAAAGTCCATTTAAGGGTCAAAATAGGTGTTCTTCCATTTTTTTTTTGGAAACCTGTATGACAAGGAAATCTTTAGATGGGCGTGATCACTACAACAATAGTAGTGTTTTATGACTACAGAAATATGACTGAGGATGACTGGCGACTGTTCACAGTCATATTCTTGGATGCCAACACCTTGGGGAGAAATATGACTGCAAATATGATTGCTAGTCATTTTTGGACCTTGTACTTCACAAGCATATATTATACGCCCATTGGGAACACCAAAGTATTTCATAGAGAACGTAGGGAACATGTTTGGGGATTGTTGAGCCATATTTCTAGCCATATTTTCATGGGAGTGACATTTTTTAATTTTAGGGTAGCCCAAGAAAAATATGGGCAATCCAAAAAAAAAATATGGACAAGTCATTGTTTAAAATTTTGAAATCCTAGCCAATTCTTATTTTAAATTTTCAAACCTAATCACCACTTTTTTAGAGTTTTGAAACCCTAGCTATCATTTTTTTACGGTTTTGAAACTCTAGCTGTTATTTTTAGGATTTTGAAACCCTATCACTTCTTTAGGGTTTTGAAACTCTAGCCGCCACTTCTCTTAGCTCTTCTTCCTTGCTTTTTGTTGTCTCTGAACTCTTATTTATTGTTACTTGTTTTTTGCTTCTTAGTTGTTGATTTTTTTGTTGCATTTTAGTTCTTGTTGCATCTTAGCTCTTGCTTCTTGTTGCTTTTTAGTTTATGAATCTTGTTTCTTCTTCTTGCATTTTAAGTCTTTCTTCTTTTTAATTCATGCTTTTTGTTTCCGCTTATTGCTTTTTAGTTCTTACTTCTTGTTTCTTTTTGTTACCTCTTAACACTTGTTTCAAATTGTTTTTTAGTTCTTATTTCTTGTTTTTTTTTGTTGTCTTTTAACACTTGTTTCTTATTGCTTCTTAGTTGTTATTTCCTATTGCATCTTAAGTCTTGTTTGTTGTCATCTTTTAGTACTTGCCATTTTTTCTCCTTCTTTCCTATATATTTTGTATTGTCGTAAACCTTAGAAGGTTGAGCTGTGTTGTTCATTCACTAAAAATTGACCTCTCATTTCTTTAATTGTATATGCAAGCACCAAAAGTTAAAACAAAGTTGTTGGAGGTTGCTTGCAACCCAATAGAGTCCTCTTCACATTATTGTAAGTAATATAGGCCCTATTGGATTGTGTGAATGATTCATTGTGATATATATGTTTTACATTGTTGGCTAATAAATGTCAACAAAGAGAGTTGCATCCCTTCTTGCATTCTCCCTCTCCAATATGATTGTCTCATGTATATCTCTAAAATCATGTGTATATGTTTTTAACTACGTGAATGGTTTTTTCAATTGTTAAATCATTTTGATGTATAATTGCAATGTGTCATGTCCATTTTAAATGCATGAAAAATGTAATTGTAGTTTGTAATTAAAGCTATTTTGGACCTCAATCATTCCAATCACAAACTACACACAAATTTTAAAAATATGACTCTCAATTATTCAAAATATCACTTGCTTGAGTTACATTTCACAATATGTATTGGCCAAAATATAATTAGTTATAGTCATATAATGCTCATATTTATGTGTGTCAAAATGTAACCTTATACATCCCAAAATATGACTACAATTAGTTATAAAATTACTAATGACATTCACATTAACTACCATGTCAATAAAGAATATGACTCACAAGAGTCATATTTCACAAGAGTGACTATATATGGCCTTGTAATTGAGGGGAGAGTGTTGATCATATATTTGACCAAATCGGTTTCAAAGACGGTGTGTCGAAGGGTGAATGCAAGAAACACCGGTACTATTTTGCGTCACAATTGGAATGACGGAGATGCCATTCACCATATCTTTTGGGAAATGAAGTTCATGTACTTGAAACTTTTATTGGAGATGGCTAACTTGGAAGTCCTCAGATTCCTTATTTTTGAATTTTTTTGAAAAGAAATCCTTTAAGTAAATTGTAATTTACCTAATTTGTCACACTTTGCTTTTTAAGGGTTTTTAGTACTGTGGAGTATCCAAAAATGATGATGTATGTCTAGGATTGTTGTGGGCTATTGCCACAATAGAAGGGAATATGCCCACCAAAGGGCATTCAAAAAAACAAAATTCTTTGTTCTCAACATGCATGCAAATAGGGGTCCCTTGCCCATAGTGCTCCAAACATTCATGATAGTTTCAACTTTTAGTTTTTGGTGAAATGTAATCACTATCAAGTCTTTACAAATGGCCAGTTTTTAGGGGTTTTTTATTCATGATTTTCTAATTATTATTAATTTATACTTAATTTTATCTACTTTCTGTGACAAACTATCATTTTTTTTAAGTAGTACTGTTTCAATATTATAAAGTACTCAAAAGTACTATTGGCCGTTGATTTTTCGGATCAACGGTTAAGATTGCTCCGTTTTGTAGTACTAGTAGTACTGGGCAAAAAAAACGCAGTTTTGGCAAAATGCTCCCTAAATTGTTCGGTGTTTCTTGCATCTATCCCCAACTCCTCACAACTTCAATTTTGTATCTTGAATCTTCTGCACATAGTTGTTAACTCCTCCTCTTTTGGAAAGTCTGATCAAATTAAGCTTGTCAAGTAGCATGAGGTGCAATGCATTATTCGTTCTTTCAAAGCGCTTCTTTAGTGTATTCTATGCTAATCGTGGGTTGGTCTTGTTTGTTAACTCATTGAAGATAGACTCATAGCAAGATGTGATTATAGAATATCGTGTGCATGCTCTCCCTCTAGATGTGTCCTTAGGTTTGTTAACTATTAAACAATTGTTTCCTACAAAGTCCACATATTTCCATGTATTCTCTTTCATGAGTAGTAATCAACATCGTGTCTTTCAGGTTTGGTTTAGGACTTGTGTGAAGGTGGAGTTTAAGTTGCGTACATGAAACTTCTACGTGATCTATGATATTTTTTTTTCTATACTAAGCATTTTCTTATTCCTATATGTACATAGAAAAAAACTTTGGCTTCCAGGAAAAAAAAAACTTTTGCACGTTACTACAACTTTGGATAACACTCTTCAACTTCCACAATAATGACACTCTAGTTCTTCTCATAGTTTGCAATTTTTAATGAAATATAAGTCGACACTCAAAGACAAGTTAATACTCATAGATCGTCCCCTCAAGGCTCTGATACCATGTTGGAATATACATAGTAATTGACGATAATGCTTCCACCATATAGGTGAGTTTCACATTATAATGAGGGCTTAATATACCTCTGTGGAGGACGAGGGAAGAATCGGAGAATAATTACTTCACTAACCTATTGATCTACATATTGCTAACAACCTACTAACTAATGATGGATCATATGAAGTACCACTGAAACGTATGTGTTTGAAGTCATATGTTATTGTTTTTGGAAGATTGGAATATGTAGAAATCCTACATATATATCTTATATATCTTAATTAGATTGAGCTAGGTAGTTTGGAGAACAACAATGAAAATCACACTATAAGAAACCCACGTTTTAGGTGACGAGCCTTAATTTTTTTGAACGGATTTTTTTTGACATCTAGTTGTTTTTATGTTTTTCATGATGTTCATTGGATGTTATTGTTGACATAAAAACAACTAGACGTCAACCTAGATGTAAAAAAAAATCCGTTCTAAAAAATCAGGGCTCATCATCTAAAACACGGGTTTCTTATAGTATCATGTGCTTATTTTGACTAGATCTAATGAAATTTTGAAGTGCATTGGCTTCATTGAATCTTCTAGTGAATTGTATTATGGTGTCATGGTACGTTCATTGTTGGTGTCACTATTTTAATGAAGTGTTATCTAACTTCCAAAGTTGATGAACACAAGACGATGAAATTCGTTGGCTTTTGGCTTTTTTTTTTTGTGTACACATTGCATCAACATTGAAGTAGTATTGAACCAATGCAAATTGAATCAATTTGAGAGTTCTGCATAATGTCATTGCTTGGGGAGGTCACTTAGATTGTCCATTAGAAACCACGTGCAAACAAAACTTTGGGACCCCTATATATTTTTTGAATTTTGAATTTTTTTTTAAAATGAATAGATTTTCCTACTTTGAAAGTTTATGTTTTGAATTATTGATATTTTTATTTGTTAATAATAATTAGTTGAAATTTTTTGAAATAAAAAGATAGAACTAAAAAATAACTTTTACACCCCTATATTATATAAGAAAAATGAACAAAAAACTCCTAAAAATAACTCTCTACTGAAAGCTCATTTTGAGTTGAATATCGATTCAATGGTCATCTAAATGTGTTCTCTATAATTATTTGAGTTGAAGAACGGTCTTTTTTAGTTCATTTTCAACCTCTTCTAGAAATCATTTCATATTTTATTTGAGTTGAAAATTTTGGCAATAGAAACCTATAGTCATTATTAAACAATGGTCAAAATTTTAGATTGAAATTATAGTTTATTAAAAACCACTTGTTTGTTGTAGTAGAACTAAGTGCACCCCCTGAGTGTCATTGTCTCAATGTTAAAGTTGTATTGAACTAGTGCTACTTGAAAGAACATTAAAGTAAATACTACTCCGTAATAAATGATACATTGGATTAATATATAAATGATACTTTAACAAGTTACTTTGCTTCAACATTAAATCAATGACATGTCAATATTGATAAAACTTATCATTGAAACAATAATCTTTTCAACCTTGAGATAGTAATGAACACTGTGATTGAAACCATTCACTTGTTTTAACATCAAAACATCATTAGTTCAAGGTGTCTTGTTATTTGACATGTACATTTGTGTGTGAAAATTGATCCAACACAGTAACATTTCAACCTCAACTAATTTAATTATTATATAAATAGTGTAACAATTACGTAGTACTGAAGTTACGCTCAAGTTGGTTCAAACTCAAAAAGAATCAGTAGCATCGACACGACGAGCTTGCAGATAGCGGGCCAATTAACCCGAAAGAACATCATAGTACCGACGTCGTCAACAAACAATTTCTGCAATGCCAATCTGAAGTCATGAGTTTCTGTGAACATCAAGAAGGATTCTCGGAATACACAAGAAAACGGCAATTACGAAGTGCGCTATAGTGAGAGGAAGACATAGATTACTTGTATGTACACAACAGCGCATTCATGATACCATCGAATCACAAGCTATGAAGCTTCATTCGAGACATAAGAACTAGGAAAATCTCTCTTCCAATGCACTGCCTGATATTCAAATGACCAGACACGCCACTAATTCACCATTTCATTAGATGGGCACACTCCGAAATCAAAGTTACGCTCATTTTGGATGATCCAAACTTCAAAATTTGGTCCCATACAAGAAACTGGCAATGCCAATGTGCACAATGCGTGTGTGAGAGAGAGAGAGAAGTTGTACTGTACTGTACACAGCAGCGCCTTTATGATACCATCAAATCAGAAGCCACGAAGCTTCACTCAAGACATACGAACCAGGCAAATCTCTCTCTTCCAATGCACTGCCTGATTCTGACTCCCATACCGTCCCTACCCCCTACTCGAACACTTGGATAATTTTAATTAACCCACCACTTGCGTGGTGAAGACGACTCCACTGCAAGCCCATATCCAGAACTGGAACGACGTCAGAAGAAGCGACCATTCTCGTTGAAGCAGACTACAAAATTTAGTACCCAATTGCCGACGCGCGCCTGGAGATGGCCGACCAAGGAAGGTCGCAAAGAATGAAGGGGAAACGACATCGAAGAAGAAGAAGAAGAATTTCGTGCCAGCTACTCTACTGTCGTTGTTGTTGCAATCTCACAAGACCAGCATACGCGCCGCCACTTCTCACCACAAGCTCATTGTGCGTGCCTTCTTCGATGATCCTGCCGTCTTGAATAACAGCAATGCTGTCCGCATTTCGAATCGTGGACAAGCGATGGGCGACAATCACCGAAGTTCTTCCCTGCATGAGTCGATCGAGCGCTTCCTGCACAATCTTCTCACTCTCAGCGTCAAGAGCGCTGGTCGCTTCGTCAAGCAGCAAAATCGCTGGATCCTTGAGCACCGCGCGCGCAATCGCAACGCGCTGCTTCTGTCCTCCCGAGAGTTGCACGCCGCGGTCGCCGACTTGCGTCCTGTAAGCTTCGGGTAACGCGCTGATGAAGTTGTGCGCGTTCGCGGCGCGCGCCGCGGCGTGCACTTCTTGCTCGGTTGCAGTTTCCCGCCCGTAGAGGATGTTCTCGTAGATTGAGTTGGCGAATAACGCCGGCTCTTGGGAGACGAGCGCAACTCGTCGTCTGAGCGATTTGAGGTTGAGCTTCCGGATGTCTGTGCCGTCGACCATGACGCGTCCCGAAGTCGGGTCGTAGAAGCGCTCCAACAAAGCGATGATGGAGGACTTTCCCGATCCCGAAGCGCCTACGAGCGCGAGAGACTTCCCGGCGCGCACTTTAAGGTTCAAGTCCTTGAAGATTTGGACGTCGGGTCGGTTCGGGTAAGTGAAAGAGACGTTCTTGAATTCGATGTCACCTGTGACAGTCTCCACGACCTCGGATTTCGGGTCGTCGGCGTTGATCTCTGTGCGGCGGTCGAGGACGAAGAATACGGAGGAGAGGGCTTGGCCGCCCTTCATGATGTCGGGAGCCAGAGCTAGAGTCTCGGCAATGGCGAACGCCGCGATGATGAGAACCATGAAGACGCGGATGACGTCGCCGAAATTAGCGTCGCCTTTCTTGACAAGCTGCGCGCCGTACCAGAGGCCGAGACCGTAGGAACCGAAGAGGCAGAGCTGCGAGACGCCATAACCGATACCCGCGACCTGGACGGAGACAGCAATTTTCCAATTGAGAATTTCTTCCAAATGTTAAATTCTCCAAGACAGCAATCAAATGCGATCATACATCCAAAATGTACGTATAACGAGTGAAAATACGCAGTCGTTTTTTCAATGACGATTCAACAGGGAGTTGCAAGCGTTACTTCCAAATTTCGAATTCACCAAGATAGCAATCAGATGTGCTCCTAAATCCACAATGTACGTATAACTAGTGCAAACCCCAGTCGTGTTTTCAATGTTGATTCAACAGGGGGTTGCAAGAGTTAGACGGGATTAGGGTTTAGGGTTTAGAGTCGCATTGACTAATCGCACTAGTCCAAGCCAAAAGGCGAAAAATCGTTCAAAAAGCACGAACACTGACCTGGCCGCGGAGGAAGCCACGCTTCATGGGAGCTTCGAGCTCATGCGAGAAAAGATTCACGACGCGCTTCTCGGCGTTGAAGGACGCCACGGTGCGGACATTGCTGACAGCTTCCGATGCGACCATGCTGGCACGCGCCTGCGCGCTCGCGACGTCGCCGGAGAATCCCTTCAGAAACATCTGCTCCACGATGGCGGCGAACACTTGGAGGGGGAAAGTGGCGAGCACCACGAGCGCCATGTTCCATTGGAGGCTGAAGGCGATGATACACGTCGCTAGCAACAAAGTGAAGTTCTGGACCATCAGGGAGATCCGGTCGCCGATCGCGCCCTTCACGGTCGTGGCGTCCGCAGACAAGCGAGCGGAGATTTGGCCGCTACTGTTCTCGTCCTTGTCGAACCAGCTGATCTCGTTGGTTAGTATCCCTGCGATTACCCAAATCAATCAATCAGTCTAATCCACATCCCTAAAACCCTCATATTCGTTACATCGGAAAATTTCATCGTGTCAAAATGTGACAAAAACGACTCGAGGGCGCTCAGCAGGGTTTTGCATCTAATGGCAAAATTTCAAGAGAGCGGCACCCTCCAAGGCACCCTCCAAGGCACCCATCTACAACATCAAATATATATCAGTCTGAGCACTTGAACGTAACAATTACGATTCTCTGGAACACGCCAAATTGATCATGTTTCAGTTGCCCAAAGTCCAGGATTGGCATAGATCTGAGATTTCAAAAGAGTCTCAAACCGCTCCAGTTTCTAGTTGAGAGCTCTGTTTGAATGAGTGAATTCTGTGAAGATATGCGTATGTGACGTGATCTTTAGAACATAATTCGCATGAAATTGGACTGGGCTGTAATGGACAAGTCAGAAATTGCGTGAAGAGACACTTACGAGCAAACATCATCTCCCTCACGCGCTTGACGAGATTCTCGCCCATGATACCAAAGAAGAAGTGCTGGGAGAAGTATCCGATAATCGAAGCCCCCGACAGTCCAACAAAGATGAGCGAATACTTCGCAATCTCCCTCTTCATCTTGTCGAAATCCGTGTAGTAATACGCATACAGCACATTGCTAATCACCAAAGCAAAAGAAGGGTTCATGAGTCCTGAGATCACGGAACCAAAGCATCCAAGAACGCCATATCCCCACTCAGGCTTGTTCACCTTCAGCAACCTCCACATGGTGGCAGAGGCCACTGGCTCAACTACCTCATCCACATCCTTATCCGAAGTTCCCTCAGACATCGCGGAGCTGTGTTGCCGGCTCAATCGCCTCCCCGACTTCGACATGGAAAGCCGCTGCGACTGCGACGTCTCGCGCGCGGAGTTTCCACGCGACAAGGCGCGGCCACCGCCGGTCGTCATCGCCATCTCCTGCAATCGCACCAAGGAGCTGTAGGCGCCGTTCTTCTCCAACAGCGTGGCGTGGTTGCCCATCTCCACGATCTCGCCTTCCTGGACCACCGCGATCGTGTCTGCGTTCTGGATCGTGGACAGACGATGCGCGACGATCACAGTCGTGCGACCCACCATCACACCGTCCAGAGCCTCCTGCACGATCTGCTCCGAGCTCGCGTCCAGAGCGCTTGTGGCTTCGTCCAGGAGAAGAATGGCGGGGTTCTTCAAAATGGCGCGGGCTATGGCGATTCTCTGTTTCTGGCCACCGGACATCTGCACTCCGCGCTCGCCAACCTGGGTGAGGTAACCTTGAGGCAGCTTCGAAATGAATGAGTGAGCGTTGGAGGCTTTGCACGCGTCCTCGATCTCCTTGTCGGTTGCATCAGGTTTGCCGTAAAGGATGTTCTCCTTGATGCTCGTGGCGAAGAGCGCTGGTTCTTGGTTTACGAGACCGATTTGACCGCGAAGCCATTTCAGGTTTAAGCTCTTGATGTTCACCCCGTCCAGCAAGATCTCACCTGCAGCAAGTCACATTCCTCAAATCAGCTCCTCACACCTTCGCTAGATTTAAAGAAAAATCAGGGATACAAGATTCGATGATATTTGCTGACATTTACGCACTTCCACTACATATGTTAGGAGTTCGAAATTTGAAATCAAACTTCCTGAATTATGTTTCATCATCCACGATTCCAAAGTTGTAGTCCTGAAATACATGCCACATGATTCTAACATCGCGAAACCTGCCACATGATTTTAAGATTTCAAGAAGCTGCCAAATGGTTCTAGAATTACAAAGTCTTGGGATTCGAGAAGGATTGTGCGAACACCTCCACTGGGGTCGTAAAAGCGCTCGATCAGCGACACCACTGTCGACTTCCCGGAGCCTGAGCCACCCACGATGGCCATCGTCTTGCTTGCAGCGATGTCGATTGAGAAGTTCTTGAAGATGGCAACGTCCGGTCGCGACGGGTAACTGAACTGCACGTTCCGGAACTCGATGTGACCCTGAACGGAGTCCAGCACCTTGGCGTCTGGCACGTCCAGGTTGATCGTCGGCTGATGATCGATCATGGTGAAGATGTTGTATGCGCCCGCTTTGGCTTTCGCAAACGCAGTTAAGTTCGGCATCGCTTGACCCAAAGATCTAAACAATGAAGCCAACACGAAACATCAGCTAGCAGCTCCAAACATTGCTCTCGAATGCCACGATGTAGACAACAATCTGGGAGCAAAAACGGCTTGATAAGAATTTACAAGCAGTGTGCACTTTCAGTAAGTTCGATTTAATTTATTACGAAGTTTGATCAAGCAAGAGAAGCTTACATTCCTCCGATGATAACTGTGAAAATGGTGGACAGTGCCTTGCCGCCGTTTGCTTCACCATTGCGAACAATCACCCCGCCGTACCAGAGAAGAAGGGCCCAGCAACAGAAGAGAACGCCATACGTAACGCCCATACCCAACCCTTTGGCTAACCCGCTCTGGTACCCTAACTTCAAACTGCCTTGCAAGGAATCGCCGAAAGACTTGTTCGCCCTCTGCTCCCCTACAAAAGAGTACACTGTCCTCACCTGTGAAATGTTCTGCAACCCCATGCCACAAAAGAGTTTCATCAATACCAGCATATAAATTGGTGGAAGATCATGAGTCTCAATCTTAGACAGCAAGAAGATGAATCTCCAACACCAACGATACAGTCGAGTTTTCCGCATTGAAAATTGTCACCCAGGTAGGCGTCATCTTCCAAAATTGGACGAGCCATTGAACAATGCAAGTACGCTACATGACAAGTTCGGTTCAACGATAAAAAGAAGCTCCTTTGAAATACTGACCTAAAAGTTTTGAAAGTGATGAGCAAATGGCTTCAAGTCTAAGCACGATGGACACCAAACCCTAAAAGAGCAAGGCAGTGTCTCCACAGAGTGTTTGCGTACCTGCTCTGCAATGCCGCCGGCCTCAGCGTAAGCTTGCTGGCTCTTGGAAGTCAGACCCGTGAGAGCATAAGCGTAAAGTCCACCGGCAAGGGCAATGGCGGGCACCACAGCCAAGGTGACGAGCGCCAGCTTCCAAAGCGACGTAAAACCGATAATAAACCCAGAAAGGAAGGTGCACATGTAGTGAATGAAGTTGCCCATCTGTACCACGACAATCGCCACGCTCAGCACAAAAAAACAGAAACTAACGCAGAAGCAAAAGAAGGAGACTGAAAGAAGTGGTCCACACCTTCTCGCTGAGGGCGTCTTGCACCAGGAGCGTATCGGAGGAGATACTCGACACAATGTCACCAGCCTTGGCGTCCGTGTCGAAAAAGCTCACGTCCTGCTTCAGCATGGCCTCCAAGTAGCGAACGCGGATGCGCGCGGCTTGTCTCTCTCCCGAGTACATCCACGCCGCCACTTCGGCCCACGAAGCGAAGCACACCACAAGGCCCAAGTAGAGCATGTACAGTGAGTACTGCCATAACGTCAAAACCACCGTCAACAACAAAGCTCCAAAGCACTCCTTATCACTTTCTCTTCAACAAATTATCTGAGCTCGCGCGGATGCCGTCTTCCCAAATTTCTCTTCAATTCGTTGATCTAAAATCAACTCTCCAAGAGGTAGGTTTCTTGAACCAACAGATGAACGCAGTTACTCAAAAAAAAAATTGACACTCCAATTCTATGAAAGATTTTCAACCTCACTTCCTCCACGCACTTAATTCTTTCACTTGCCGCTTCGTAATATTTTGTGCACGATGGCGCAAATACTCTCAACGACGAGCAGAACCTCACAACCATCAAAAAGCAAGCAACGCTCACAAATGCAAGGATTCATGGCATCGCCTACCTTGCCCACGGTATCTGCGAGTTTGTCGGGATTGTTCACATTGGCGCCGAATCCATTCAAGAGTTTCCCGAAAAAGAGGAAGAAGACGGGCAAGGCACATCCATGCGCCGCAGCTCCAATAGTTCCAATAAAGACGAGGAAGTAATCAAGTGGATCTGCAAACGCAAACAGCTTGAAAATCGACACGGAATGTCTGGCCACTTCCCCATCCTTCGCTACCACTTTCTTCCCCTTCTCCGTCTCCTCCGTCGCTACTTCTTCCACCACCACCTGCCCATCGCCCACTTCCTTCGCCACTACCACCTTGTCTCGCCCGTTCTCCAAGCTCGTAGATTCCAAGTTCGTAGGCTCCGAGCTCGTAGGCTGCAAGCTCTCCGCGTCCACCGCGCCCTCGACGCTCGCCTTATCGCCTCCCATCTCAGGGATCCAAATCCAAGTCAGGGATCCAAAACCAAAACCAAAACCAACATCCTAATCCCGCAAGCTTTGCGATCTCGTGGCAAAATTCTTGCCCGTCGTCTACCGCCCCACCGACGACGCAACCAAACTGCAAGATTCCAAGCGTACACAATCAGTACTTCCCAAAACTCTCACGAGTCAACACACTGCACACAGTGAGCTTCTTCTGTACTCGTGAATCCAAGTTTGTACATTTCTAAGGACCCAAAGTGTAGAAATTTTTACAGAGCAGACATGCACACACAGCGAATGTGTAGACTGCAAATGGGTGGCAAGTGTGTACGTTGCGATTGTTGGTCGATTTCGGACGTGCTCGAGCTCGGAGCCGAAGATGGTCACGAGTGATATCATTACGCTCGAACTCGGTAGATATTGGCGTATTTGTAGTGAGAATGGGGATCGGACGACTGGTGTGAAAAGGGCAACGGGGGAATTGGTGGCATTGCAATTCTAGGGCAGACGAAAAACTGGAAATTTACGGGCAGCCCGGGTGGAATTTCTTTTATCATGAGGGGGCTGCCTTGCACTGCAGTTCTGATTCGGTGGGTCCTATTTGTCGGATAGTAAATCTGAAGCTCAAGTTGCTTGGGGAGTTGGGTGGATGAGAGACGCAGGGTGGGTGGATGAGATAGTTTCAAGGGATGAAAAAAATAGTTTTTTTTTATGAAGGAAGAGGTATAGTATTTTTTGTAGCGTGGAGTCCTAGCACTTTGGAATCTAAATCATGTGGAGAGAAGCAACATGCATGGGAAGAAAATAATATAGAATTGGAAAATAGCCAATGAGAAATGAGCTTTTGACGACTCAAGGATAATACTTTTGGGATTCCATTCAAGTTGCAAGTATGTGTTGGGGGAAAAGTTGAATGTAAATTTTTGTAAGCCCCATGTGAATAAAGAGTGAAAAGTTCTCATGCATGTGATGGATTGGAAAAAAGAAGGTAGAATTGGTATTAGCAATAGGGATAGTCACATCTTCTATGAGCAGCAAACTTTTACCAAGAATGAGAGGTTGGTGAGAGAAAAGTGGAGCCAACGGGGAGTCATTCTGCACAAAGAAAGTGTGACCCCCCTTTTGGTGTGCAGAGCATGGAGAATAGAAACTAGAGAATGGTTTTACGTATAAGTTACAATCACTGGCCAAATCACAATCAACGGTAAAGAGAACCAATGTCAATGTTGGCATTATCACTGGGCCACTAGGGTTCAAGCAGTAATGAGAATGAGCATCTGAGATTTGCAGTGATGGAAATCGAAATCAGTGATCAGGGGCAATGCAGGCACGCAACGAGTTAAAGTCAAACTAAAATTCTTTAGATAAACGTTCTTCACGCCCATTCTTCACCTCCATGGGAAAATAAAGGTCGCTCCTAATCTCATTACAAAAAAGAATTGGGTCAAATAAAAGGCCATTTTTATATCTATATCTACTCGCTAATCTGACGTGGCACTATTGGTGATCACGTGGGCTCACAAAAATCCATTAATCACTTGCATAGTTGGGTGTGAAGTAGTGGAAGACAAGATCTTTATACAAATTGGATGGTAGGAGGTAAAGTAATCCATGTGGGATATACTAAGGGTTAGGGAGTAGTAGGAGCTCAATCTTCAAATTATCCCATATCCTTTGAGGGTCGGTACGTAAGGAACAATGGATTTCATTATGAAAAACACCTCTCCACCCTCCATTCTCATTACTTGTTGATGTAGAATTTTCTTATTCAACATTAAACTAAGCAGTAGAAAATAATATTTTAAAAAAATATTAATTATTGTTGGAGATTGTTCAGATTGATACCTACTTAAAAACATTTCAACCATTCAATTCCAAATAATGAGTTACAAGTTACGAGTTATGATTTGCAGATATTGAATGTAGAAAGAACATATGAAGTTGTTTCTTGCTCTCAAAAATTAAAATTACAAATACCAACTGTTTAATATTAATCTTTCTAAAAATGTTGAAAGACAAAATTTCACCTTCAAGAAAGCCTACATTTCAAAGTTGCTACTTCGTTTAATGCTGAATAAGAAAATTCTACATCAACACTTCGTGAGAATGGAGGGTGGAGAGGTGTTTTTTATAATAAAATCCATTGTTCTTTATGAACCGACCCTCATAGAATATGGGATAATTTGAAAATTGAGCTCCGACTACTCCCTAACCCTTAGTTTATCCCACATAGATTACTTTACCTCCTACCATCCAATTTGTATAAAGAGCTTGTCTTCCACTACTTCACACCCATCCATGCAAGTGATTGTTGGATTTTTGTGACTCACATTTTGTATATTCTGTAGTATGATGTTGAATTACCAATATTTAAATTTTAAAGTGCTAAGAGCATCCACACCAGGGAGTTCTCTTTCCCTAAACTCGGGACCTCAATCTAGTCAACCTTGACTTTATAGGGATGAGACCTCGCGAGTTCTCTATATGAGCTCCAATATAGGGAATTGGGCCCAACTTTTACCGAGTTCTCTATAAATTTGGGGTAGAGCTCTTGTTTCGAGACCGGTGCGCGCAAGCTCCTGTATCCCCATCCCCATCTGAGGTCCTCTCCCTAAATTTTTAGGGATACAGAACTCCCTGGTGGGGATGCTCTAACCGTGCCTCTCACCTCCGGTGTTGCAAAGTGGGTGACTTTTGATGGTTTCAAGACACTCTCCACACTGACTCAGCACTGCACTCACGAAGGTCATTTGGCGAAGGCACAGCGGACGGAATACGATCTGGGCCGGGCCGGGCAGGCACACCGGGAAAGGCGAAAGCCAGTGGGCCAGCCTCACGAGCCCGGAGCCCGGCCGATCGGGCCCACTGCGTACCCCCGTATTTACTGGGGGCTACTTAATAACGTCTCCCCTTGTACAGGCCCGGCCAGTCCTCCCCTGTAGCTAGCCCAGAATAGGACACCACTTGCATTAAAAAGCCCAGAGAGATGGATCCCAGAAAGAAAGGGGCCATCATACCCATTCGATTTCTGGACATTTCACAGGACCTTTTTATTATTATTTATTGGCACAGCTAGATGAAGGCGATTCATTGGAGCTCCGGAATATCACTCCGGGGGACAGGACAGGCGCCAGGTGATATTAAAGAGGTCAGAAAACACTACCCAGAAAAACCTGCTCAAATGCTGGCTGCAGTCACGAACAGCCAATCCTTCTAGAATGCCGACCGGTTGAGCCGGTAACCTGCGGGATCGTGGCATGAAAATACGGTATCTATACGGTATCGTCGCAGTAGGTGAGGGTGTACATGGCGGCTGGTACTTCCACGTCATTTCTTTAGTCGGGAAAACTATGAAGGAACCTGCCCTCATGTTACCGCCAACATGAGCACGGCTAGTACATTTTATGATCTTATTGGCACATGCTTCACAAGCTCACAGTCTGGAAATGGCACCTTACCTGCCCTTAGTTGGCTCCTGACAATGTGGATTGTTCCCCAAGTTTATCAACTTGGGGAACAAGAATTATGCTCCATTTGTTAAAAACTAAACTTGGGGAGGAAGCAAGCTATCAAGACCATGAGCTTCATGGCAAACTGTCTTTGCTTTCCACAAATCTTGACTTGAAAAATCTTGAGGTTTTTTTCGTTGTAGAAAATCTTGACTTGAAGCTTAGGAATTGTGGGGCATTGTTTAAAGAATTATGTTTTATACTGTGACACTTAGTTGTCGAAATTGACCCGCTCCCAACAACCTTGCTCAAGAATTTTATATAAGAAATTTTGAATGCATGTTTGAACTCTTGAAGTATGTTTTGTAAGATTGAAAAATAGAATGCAACCAATTAATGGCATGCGAGAATAGAATTCAAGAGGTCAAGAACAATATAAGATTTGCTCATCCCATGTAAGTAAAATGATTGTTAGAAGGGGGGTGTCTGAACTATATTCTCTAATTGATATCACAGAGAGTATAGTTCTATAGTAATCCAATGTGAGTGAAATGACTATTGGGGGTAATTTTTCTAACAATGGTCTATTGATATTAGTAGAGAATGTGATTCAATAGGTCAAATTTGAATCAAAACTAAAAGTTATACGATTATTTGTTATTTTTGTAATTCTTTATTCTTTCAAAGTTTAAAATATTGTATTCACTATAGTACAATAGTTTTCTAAATGACGATTGTTTGCATGTGAGGCTCTCGATGAACCTATAATTTTGAGCCCATGAACTTAGGCACCTATGTTATAGACATTTTTCATCATTATGGAATATCTATGTTATAGATACCTTTGGCATGGTTATAGGATATTTATATTATAGATATCTATATTGTAGGTGGCTATATTATAGATACTTATTTTATAGGCACCTTCGACAATTACAGGATATTTATGTTCTTGGGCACCTTCCATAGTTATAAGATATCTACATTGTAGGTGCCTATATTATAGGTATTTATGTTGTAGGTGCTTAGATTATAAATTCTTCTATGGCTACAGGGCATCTATGTTATAGATACATTCAATGGTTGTAGAGTACCTACTTATACCTAGGTTCAAGGCTCGTAGGCTCACATTCTAGGTTCGAATGATAACATCATTGAAATCCTAAGAAAGATCATCCAATCTCCAAAGGCAAATGATTTAGGTTGATTAACATTGTGACAAATTTTTCGACCTCTATACAACATTAAGGAAAAAATGATTGCTAGTTCAAAGCTAGCCAATGGAATTGGGAAAAACAAATTAGTTGCAATTTGAAACATTGGCAAAAAAAATGGTGACAAAATCTAAAATAAAATTTCTATTTGGAGTAAAAAATAGATAACATAACTAGACTTGATACTTGAAAAAACGGTTCAATATGGGAATTAAAGAAAAATATTCCCTTTGTTTTGAAATGATTGTTCTCTTTGAATGTTATGTTTTTTTAAGATTGATTTGAATAGGCCATACAAAGACTTCTTTGTGACTTCTTTTATTTAGGTTGCAATGAACACATGCTCAATCACATACACAAATCTTACAAACTACCCATTTTTGCCATTCAAAGATTTTTGCATAGTATAAAAAAGAATTGGAATTTTTCATCTTGCATAATTAATACTCAATTCTAACACAATTCCAATCAAGCATACTAGATTTTAGTTTCAAAAAAACAAAATTCCATTTTAAGTGAATTTTTAAAATTAATTTTCATGGTTTTATATAATATTTTATTGAAAACAATTGGCGATGAATTTTTTTAATTCAATTGCACATCCATGTAGGAAACATCCACGTGCATAGCTTTTATATTAAAAAAAAAATTCCATTAAGTAACAATAATAAATATGATCTATGAAGGATTCAATGTGAAGTGTTAGATGACCAAAATTTGTAAAATATATATCTATGTTAATTAACTAGATTTTAGCAAAGTAATTGTACCATTATGCTCAAATGTACAAAATTAGTTACCACGTGAGGGGCAAATAGAAAAATCTAACTATGAAAAAGAGATATTTACAAAATTTTGGCATTGTCACCTAAAGATTGAATTGTCTATAGAAGAAACTGTGAAACTTTTTTGGAGAGGCTCTTTGAAAAGAAGATATGCATATGGATGTTCCTACATATTTCCATAAAAAAAAGAATCCTAACTAATTTTTTTCAATGAATCATAACGTAAATCCATAAAACGAAATGAAAAATTCACCAAAAATAGATTATTGTTTTTTTTAAACTAAAATTAGGTGTACTTGATTGAGATTGTGTAAAGATGCAATGGTAATTATGCTTACTAAAATATACCAATTATAATCCATATTGTACAAAATTCTTTGAATGGCTTATAGGTAGTTTGTAAGATTATTGTACTTGAGTGTACTTCATGGATTCTAGTGATATATATAATATTTGAAATTTTTTATTATGTTTTCACAATATCCATACCTTAAATTAGGCTTTTTTCTTTGTTTTGTTTCTTATGGTGATATCTTTGGAATCGTGCGTCTCCCAGTTGCATTCTTGGTACCATCGGAAAGTCCTCCACGAATAGGGGTGCATGGGCTTTGTTTCATGGCGTTTGGACCTACAATGTGAAAGTTATTGAATTTTGAAGTTTTTATGAATTAAAAGAAATTAAGAAATTATTTTACTTCTATTTTTGAATGTAGCAATGGCACAAGACACACTACAATACAATTTGGGCACTTGGGATTCAAAATTGTTCAATTTTAGCATTTTGACAATTCAACAGCTTGATAAAAATTTATTGACTTTCAACAATTAGCTCTTCCTAATTTTTCAACACTCTTCATTGCAGTAATGTTTTTTTCACTATTCATATGTAAATGTGTTCCTTTTATCCAAAATAATTCTCTAAAATAATTTTTGGATATTCATAATTGGCAACAATGAAATTTTCTCAAATTTTCAAATATAGTTGTACAATTTTTTTATATTTTAGACATGTTCGAAAAATTTCCTAATTATTTATAAAATTTTACAACCTACACGTAGGGTAGTGATCAATCAAATTGGCATTAAAAAACTCTCAACAAAATTGTAGACAATCATTTGGGGGACGGAGAGAGTAGCTCAATCTTAGAGCATTCCCACAGTAGACTCGCTAGATACTGGCGCCAAATCTTCAAAATGGTGGGTTTGGCATGGCTGCATGAACAGGTTGGATATATTGCTATTCATTTGTCCCACAGTGCAAGGAAAACTCACTCGTCAAACACAATGCCCAAGGTAGTCAGACACCACATCATAGCGTCACATTCGCACAAGACCTTGGAAACTGGGCCAAAAGTGCAGCCAAACAGTCTGGCGAGGCACAAGCAAGACACTACAATTGCCAAGGCCCTCACAAAAGGCTCACAAAAGGCCCTCCAGTGTGGCCGGTCAAGATTTTCAGGTTGATAGGGCTGCCACGGGACAAGCTTCCCACCACTTTCATGTTACCATCTCTTGGTGCCCCGCCGTGGGGATGCTCTTGAGTCTGAACTCTGAACCAACTGCCCCCACGTGACCTCCCTCGTGCTCCTCTGGTTCAGGGTACTAAGTGACGGTTGGTAGTACCGTACGGCAGTTCAGAGTTTTTGGGAGGATAAAAAAGTAAAAGTCTTGGATGCCAAGGATGCCAAACACGGGCAGCAGGTCCAAAAGGCAAAGGCATCGAAGGGGGCGGGAAACTCCGCGCAGGCTTTCTTCGAAGTTCCTGTCCTAAAGCTGAATGAAGCCACTGGCAGTGCAGGGCAGCGGGCAGGTTACGGAAGATCCCGGGCTTACTTGCGTGGTGCTCAAGCTTGCTGCCAGACTTGGGGAACTGAATGGGAACGGGGAACGGGGAACGGTTTCCTTTCCATCCCTGCGGCTTATTTATTTAAATAAAACCAACGGTCACGATTTTGTCATTCCACCGCCCAATCACTACTCCTGCTGAACAGTGTCTTTTGGGGCGATCACTGACCACCAACAGTTTACCAATGACGGAGGGGTCGTTTTTTGTTTTTCTTACACAAATAAAGGAATACCTTTACTGCAAGGGAAGAAAACAAAAGAAAACGAGGAGGAGGAGGGGTCGCTTTTGCATCCTTGAAAAGGGAACCTCTATTGTGAACAAAAATGGTCTTATTGATGGCTTTGTAATCCCTAAACGTTAAGATCCGTCTCCAAAATTCACAAGTTGAGAAAAATCATTATAAAGTACTATTTGGAAGAATATTTCGGAATTCTTATACAAATAAAGAATTTGAGTTGTAGATTCCATCCATATAATGACATTCACCAAATTTATGGAATCTAATTGTATGTATGAATTTTGGGTTTTAGATTTCAGAAAGTGGATGTTGGAGTGATTCAGGGTTAACTAACTTGAATCTGTGAATTAATAAATCATAAGTCCCTCCTCAAGATCTAGCAAAGCAATATGGTACATTCCTAACATGGAGTGGACCATTGTCTGGTTATACAATGTTAGGGCATCCCCATGGCTAGCGCATTAGAGAGGTGTGTTAAGGGGCTGTTTGGCATGGTCTTTAGATGTAACCAATGTGTGTGGTCTTTCAAGTGCCCACATGTAGATAGGAAGTAAAACATGCCAAGAGGAAGTTGCAAAGAGACTAAAAAATCCAGCTTGCTACGTCATCAATGTCGTCCACTTAATGAGTTTGCCCTCCTTGGCGTGTCGATACGTACCTTGAAGACAAAGTCAAAATAACAACCAAAGGTCTTGGTGCGCTACGTGTGAGACTTGCCATTTGGCCTTGCAATCTTCAAATTATGAAGTGGCCAATCATTTTGGGGGGCGTGCCTATTGTAAGACACTCCAATTGGCCTAGCTCACCAACTCCTCGAGTCTGCTCCCCTTGGTGTGTTGCCATGGTGGTGTTCTTATGTTTGTTGCAAAAGATTAATCTTCTTGAAGTCGTTGCGACAAGTGTATACTATCTTTTGTCTTAAAATAAGTCTATGGTCTCTAGTAGAAAACTAATTAGAGTACCATGGCTTTGATTTTAAAAGGGCAGGGAGCATAAAATTTGGAACTTTTTTTTACTATATCTTGCCAAATCTATCTTCAAAATTCACCAAATCTTTTTAATTAAAATAAACTATGAAATACAAATGTAAAAATATAGATTAAAAAATAATATTAGATGGTGTCTTCATCTTACACATCATTGCCACATAAGTGACATGGTTAAAGATAAAAAAATATACTTTGTTCCTTCATGTCCATTCTATGGTTCAATAACAACCAACCTCATTTAATTCATGTTTTTTCTTTCATTTTTAGGAAGTACTAATATGATGATCACTAATATAATGGAGACTAAGATATATATATTTTTGTATTTTCAAGAATGGTATCTTTTTTGTTACATTCATGCATAATTTCATTTCCTTTTTGCAATTTCACCAACATATATAATGTAGAAATAGAGAAAAAAAATTATCAAAGAAGACTACTTAAATTTTTAGCATCAATGTAGAGAATTTTCTTGAAATACTAAAATTTGACCCCATAGTGCACAAAAAGAAGAAGTCGGTAGCTACATCTAAAATGAACCAAATAAACATTTTAAGCATGGTTTCAATTATGTCCCCCTAGGTGCTTGAAGTAAAGATAGTAAGATAACTTTCAAAACATCCAAATAAATAATTGTGGCTCCTTCAAATTTTCAATATTACTAATTCATATAAAATTGTCTAAGTTTTTTCTTTTCATTTATGTATTACTTTATTTTTATGAAGCTTCTGCAATTAATATCAATTGAATGAAGTGCACTTTTCATAAAAATTGTGATCTAGCCAATATGTGATTGGATGCTTAAGGGTTAAATTGTCCTTATTGAACCTTTTTAGTAATTGAAAGATTCCACATTTTTCTTAGTTTGTATTTTTTGGACACATATAATATAATTATATTACTATGTTCAATGCATTCATTATAAGTAGATCCAAAATGAATAATTGGTTCTTGCATGTGGAGGTTTTGTGTGCCACTTTTTTTTCATTTACCCATGATAGTCCATAACACTTTAACTAAAAAATATAAACTTGGTTGCTTAGAAGGTTTATATTGCAATCAAGAATCTAAATTGGACAATTTTAGCAACAAGGTTGAAATTAAATGTATTTAATTTAATACTTTAGTTAAGGATGAAGGAGTAGTCCATGTTTTCAAAATTGTGAGGATGAATTATAATTTCAACTTAAAAAACAAACATAGTGATGAATTTCGAAAAAAAATATACACTATAATCCACAAATCAGATGAATATGAATAGATCATGTACTACACTAACTAATATTTTTAGTAGAATTTGAAACCAAAAATTGAAAATTCATTCTAAAATTGATTATAGATTGAATATTTGTAATTTTCACAAGATTTGTTTCATTAAGTTCAAAATGATAAGTAGTCTAATTATGATGTTCTATATAGATTTGATTCATTACATTTATGAAGGGTTATTTTTTGAATTGAAAACTTTATTTTGAGGTTCAACATATTTATCCCCTTTGAACTAGAAAAGAATTTTAATGGAATGTTGTGAGAATTTGTTCTATATAAATGTAAGAGAACTAACTAAAGAATTTACAAAAGTTTAGGTGGATGGAAAAATAAAATTTTGGCATACTTAAGACACATTTGCATTCATGTGTTGTTAGAGATTTGAATGTTTGGTCCTTTAGTGGTTAAAAGAGCTCAATGTACCAAACTGTAAGTATAAGGTAGGATCAACACTTTTCTACCAAATATTTATATATTTCCAAAAAACAAGATTCATTATATGCTAAATATGGAATTTGTTTCACCTTAAAAAAATAGTTTAAAAAAAACTATATTTTTCCTAAAATTTTGGCATTTACTTTCATTAGAGGGGATTCAGCCCCTTTGGAGGGTTATGAGTTCCCTTGGTCTAGGAACAACCCCCCTAGCAGTGCCCAGTAGTTCGCAGCAGTTCGCAGGTGCTGCTTGATGTGGCAAGGCGACTGCCACGTCAGTTTTTTTTTAAATTTCAAAAAATTAAAATTTCACTCAATCTTTCATTTTAAAATTTTCATAAATTTTTTTTTTTCAAAATTTTTTTTTTTTTGGTAGAGGCCGTTCCTGGACTGTTGGGGGAACAACGTCGAGAATAGGCCTGAAATAGCTCTCTCGACTCCCAAAATCTCATCTAATGTAGAGTTAATTTCTACTTATATTGTTGTACAACTATGGTCTTTACATCCAAATTTTGTCTACAATATTTGGTGTGAGATGACACAAAATGATGAGTTCTTATTTAGTAGTCTTAAAGCAATTGAAAGTCTCTTCTCTTAAGTGTTATTTCTAAGTAGTTTAAAATTATTTTAAATGTTGACAATAATATCTATCATGTAGCCAATTTGGATCTACACATTTTTATTTACTTGTGATGTCATCTATTTTAAAGAATTATTATCCATCATTTGAGGATAGAAAATGATTCTTTAGACCATTTTTATTTATAAAATCCTTCCTAAATTTTTTCAAGTAAAATAGCACCAATCCTAATAGACATAAACCTTTGTGTAGATTTATCAAATTAAAGGTAAAAATATTTAGGTAAATGCATTTAATTGCGACATGGCTGCAGAATCAATCTTTGCAAATTTTCATCTAGAATGTATACTTTTCAAAAATCAAATTCACAATTTATAGTTCATTTTTTAGGTATCCACTATAACATGTTAAAAGAATATTAAAGTCATTTTGGATTGCTATAAAGATTCAACAAAAAACTAAAATAATTTTTTAATAGGAACCATCTTATATACCGAAAAGATGCGAACATAATGTTTGTATTTCAATTCCTTCCTCCCCTTCCTTTGAAAAAATCAAGAGCCGTTGATCTAAGTTCAAGAAAAATTCCTCCCTCTCAAAATGTGGTCAATCTTCTAAAAAATTGTGCAGTCATATTTTTTGTTGATGTGTAATATAACTCTTGTGAGTCATATTTTTGGTTGGCGTGGTAGTTCATGTGGATGTCATAGTAATTTTATGACTAATTGTAGTGATGTTTTGGGAAGCGCAAAGTCAAATTTTGACGCACATAACTATAAACATTATATGACTATGTCTAGTTATATTTTGGCCAATATATACTGTAAAATGTAACTCAAACAAGTGATATTCCGAATGAAAGACAACCATACATTAAGATGTTTTAACAACTAAATAAAAGACTTCATGCAACGACATTAGTATATGAGCTTGGAGTGGCTAGCTAGTAAGTTGCAAGCATAGAGCTTGTGAGCTTGGAGCCTTGAAATATTTAAAAAATATATATATATATATATTACTAAAAATACCTTTTTTCTAAATTTTTCAAAAAATTGAACAAAATTTACTATTTTTAGCAAAATGAAGGACCTATGACCGTGGATTTTGTTTAATTTATTTTATACTTTGGCAATTTTCATTTCCAATGGGAAAAGACCTTCAAGCTTTAGTGCATAGTTAAGCACTTGGCTCACCTTCTATAATTCTACTCTCTACCTAGTTCTAAATTTTTTATATATCAAACTACCACATATTTATAATAAAATCAATCTATATACCAAACTATGTCCATTCATTTATAAATTTTGTATGACATGTTGCCTTTCTATTAATGGCTAAATTTCAAATAATGAACAAAGAGGAAGAAATTTGTCAAACACACTAAAAAGGCATTTTTGTAATCCATGGATTTAGTGCTCATCTTCTTTTTTGAAAACTTATATAGTTCTTCATTGATTCAATGAGGAACTTTCTACTAGACACCAAGTGATGCATGCAAACTTAGATTAGATGAAACTAATCCATTTTTCAATTATCTTAGACCATTCATCAACTACTTTGTACTAGTTGCATCTGTATTTCAAGGTGGACTTTGAAAACATGAGACCTATTACTAATTGAAGGCAATCAATCAAAAATGATTTGATTTTTGAACTAGTAGGTGCATTCTTCATTTCTACTATAACCTTGAAAGTCATCTATTGGCCACTTTTAGCCTTAGGATATTAATGGATTAAACACATGGATGCTTTTAAAGACATTCTTTGCAAAAAAAATTCTGAAAATTCCAATTTTGCTAAAAAGTGATTAAATAATTAACTCATAGTGTACGTAACTACTCCACATATGTTTATCTCACTATCATAAGATTTGTAGCTAAGATTTTCAACTTCCCTTTTGAGACATTTCTCTGATTTCTATATATCGAGTTCTCGCTTGCTTTTTTCATTCATATAATAAATCTTTCAAATTGGGAAGCTAATTGTGTGACGGCTTCAAGAAGGAAGTCACCCTTTTGTAGTTCTACCAAAAAGGTGCATAGTTTTTCATTGAATTCACGTGGTTTTTTGTTTTGAACAAAATGAGCTGCATCTTTGATGATAACAATTGCCTTGAGTTTGGGCAAGAGTTCTTGGAAAGTTGACTAGAAGCTTTGCAATGTTTGGGAATTCATTGATGACAAGATATTCTTCTATGATGTAGTATGCGTTCATTGAAATGAGGCAATTTTTCCAAGGTATAAGGAGCCTGTACAATAGATACAATTACATGAACTTGATCAGAATATCATATATGATTTCAACAACAAGAATATAATACAACAAATGTTGAATGACAGTATGACACCTAAACTCATGGATCATACCTTCCAAAGTTACAATACTAGTTCAAAGGGTTAGTAAACCCCAACTTTTCAAACATTTCAACATTGTAATTGTGCTCTTTTGCTAGATGTAATGATGGAAGCTACTCTATCAAGAATACGCTTGATAATTCTTCTCCATTTGGAGCAATTGTTCTAGTGCCCTTTTTGAAATCTACCAAAGCACGCACAAAGGCTTTCAAGGTTGCTAAAGTTCTGACACTTGCAAAATTGCATTATGTTTTTTTTGGTTCATGGCATAATGTAAAGTTTGTGATGTGAGTTGTATAACCAAAATCCAATCATTCCAAGGGCAATTCAAATTAATATATGTACTCTTAGTTCTAATTTGTAAAATACAGTACAATACATTATTAATATTGACTTTATACAATGAGACACAGAAATTTTCAATGGAGAAGACATGACGTAACATCAGGTATTGATCCTTAGAACTAATGGTCTTGACTCTCTTGAGATTCTCCATGCTTTATGGATAGCCCTCAATTAAAGTAACTTGTCTCTCGAGCAATTTTTATTTGTGGCAACCATTGACAATAGAGTTAACAAAAAACATTGACAATTCAAGAAAAAATCAAATCACCCATGTCCCTGATATAGGTCTCTTCCAAACTTAGAGAAAGGATTATGAATTTTTAAAGTACTTTAATTTAAATTGACTAACCTGAAATCTAGCCATATAAAATCCTTCTCTAAATAGAGATGTCCATTGTTGTACCTAGTCTACCTTTGAGGGTTCTTGAGGTACAACTAGAACATACATTGCAATATAACCTTTCAGTTAGTCGGGTCTCAACTGGTACAAAAACTAGCCTATTATTGATCCCCAATCATGCCTACCAACAACATTTGGATCAAAACTTGAGCATTGTTATTAAAAATAATGAGCTAGAATCCTACAATTTATACCTAGATAATCAAACATCCTAGTTCATCAATATACAAATTCTTGTTTGCAATATTTGCAAATCCTACACCATGCATAGATTGTTTACTTATTTTGGTTTTGTCTCATATTAGTAAGAGACAAATTGACCAAAATGAACATTGATGTCACTCAAGCTTTACTTAACAATTGTATAATTACCTTTTTTTTGGCTAAAGGCATCCAAATTCCAATAATATATCCAACCACATGAAAAATTGTATATTGGTCTTCAACAATTGACCTTCAATTTGTTCGTAGCCTCGTTAATTCGGAACTACTACATGATAATTAGTGTCAACCTTGGTTGCTAGCTGGTGATGCCACATCAACCAGATTGACGGAAACCCGTGGAACAAGTCATGTCCAAGTAGAAAATCTACACCACCGTCACAAGCTAGAAAACAAAATAGTTTATTTAGCAATTCCACTTGAATCCAAGATCGAAAAGAGGTTGGATTAGATAGCTAAACTAGTGCAATACTGCCAACTACATTACTTCGAGATGCTGTTCTTGGTTGCGAATCATGATCTTCAATAACTGTAGTCCAATAACTAGGAAAGGGCTCATATCAATTGAAGAATCATAGTTGGAAATTGAGGCAATAATCTTGTTGACATTTTGAATACCATCGAGAACACCTCACCACACTTAAACATCAAATTGTTATAGAAAACATGATAAGTGTCCCCTTGAATTAGTAGAGTACATTTGGTCATTAAAGAAGAAAAAAATCAAGACAAAAATTGCAAAAAAATTTAATCATTAAGTAGAACATAACATAAGATATGCCACATTTAACTACTTTTGGACTATTCAATGAATTTTGGACAAAACATTCAAAGATCTCCAGATCTTAACATCAAGGGATCCCCCAATGTTTCAATAGATCTCTTGATGTTTTGTCTAGATTTCCAGATGTTTTGCATTATCTCCTGATGACCAATTTTGTTTTCTCTCAATGACCATTACTAATTTTAGACTTTCCATAGTCCAAAAGTAGTTAAATGTGGCATAGATACATCTTGCAACTTATTTGGCATTCAGTTACTTGCCAGAGGAACACGGAGAAGTATATTGTTGATAGGCATTTTCTTTTGAGCCTCTTGAGCTCCACCCCAAATCCCCAATCCATCTAGTCATCCCCCCATATATGAAAGAAGTTGTTACCTTCTAGTCTAGGGCACTATCACCCCAAATGTGAGAATGTAGATTATATATGGTTGATAACAACATCAAGATGTCAACACAATCTACTACAACCATTAGGCACCTAATCCCATCTACTACTTCTATCCTAGTGACCATCAATTAAGCAACTCATCTATTCGTACACTTGCTCTAAATTGTTATGGCTTATGCAAGTGGTGTAAGGATGACTTGGCTGAATGTCTATGGCCAAAGATCTTTGAATGATAATGAGGTTGTCTCTGGTACTAAGTGGCCAAAAGCCTCCCAATTTGTCATTGCATAAATAATTCATACAAAAAAATTGTTCTGAATAGATTTGGTTCTTGCACCCTTATTGATATTGTAAGCTTTTATTTACCTACCATTGATAAATATGCAAACACAACAAGGTTCTTACTTTGTTTGAGTTTTCATACTAAGCAGGCATCTAGATGTGGTCCATTGTGCCTGATCAACAGAAATTTGTTGATGATCAACGCGACCAAAACAACAAATTGGGCCTAATTTTCTACTAGTGGCACAATTAAGAAAATCCGTCAATTGGGCCTAAAATTGAGTTTACAATAGAAATCAACCCCCTTATTATGCATGAAAAATTTAATACTAAGTTGAATTAGGGAGCCAAGATAAAATTGTGGATGAAGTTTTATTAAGCCTTCCAAAGGATAACTGACTTCATCTGGCCATATCTTTTGTTAGGAAGGTCAAATCATGTTGAATTTTATGGATTTGAAATTGGCATGAAATTCTTGACGACTTAAAATTGCTAAATTTAGACTATCATCACTTTCTTTAGGAAACCACAACAACCAAGTTAAGCTCCACCATTTACATCATACTAAGCAGGCATCTTGATGTGGTACAAAAATTTGTTGATGATCAACGTGACTAAAAACAATAGATTGGGCCTGATTTTCTACTAGTGTGCATCCAATTACTCATGCAAACTTCATTCCTTCATATCTTTGTAAGATTTTGGTCTTTTCTAAAGTTTAAGGTACTTTTGAAGTCCTATTGACTAGTTCTAAGAGTCTATGTATTAAATTGCTTCCTTCAATCCACTTTCCCTTTAGTTTCTTAATTGGAATTCCTTTAGTTTTTAAGTCTAGGTTCAACTTTTGTCAATTAACTATTTGTTAGTTTTTCTTGGTAGAAGTTAATTTTAGCTCTTTGAAATCATATGACATTTGAGATTTGAACTTTCTACTAGAAGTTATGAATGGATGAAATTCTACTACTAATTGGTCTTTTAAACTTCATCTACCGTTTTCTATCTACTTAGAATTTGGAAACGCCTTTTACTTTTACTTTTGACCTCTAGGTGTTTACCGAGACTTAACTTCCTATTTTTTCTTTAATTGGATAAATTTTACTATTTTTTCATCCAAATATACTCCTAACCTTCATCCTTCTATAACTTTTTTGTTTTAGCTCCGATTTCAACCCCTGAGGGGGTCACTCAATGTATTCTTTGGACATCATGTGTGATCAAGTAAATTTTCTATCCCTATTTACTTTTTAATAAATTTTGATTTAGCTTCAAATTTTTGAATGTTGTTACCTAATCAATATATCTTTTATGTGAATTCAATTGAATTCAATTGAATTCAACAAGATATCCAAATGCACAATTGAAGATTACACTAAGTTGGCTGTATTTTCACTTCAAATATTTATCAAGATTGCATTTGAATGACAATTGTATCCAACTTTGGTATGCATAAACTTTAACCAAGCCTTCATTTATTGGCGATTTAAAAATTATTTTTAAAATATTATTTACCATATAAAATAGGGGGTCGATTTTTTTTTCAACTATACAATGTATTTATTTTCTTACAAAATTTTTAAGTAATTATTTCAGATAAAGAATTTTTTCAAAAATTCACAATATGAACTTCCAACATATTAAAATATACTATAATTTTTTCAAACTATTTAAATTATTTTTTAACGTATAAGATAGGGGGTCAAAGATTTTGTTCACACGTGATCCAAAGAATACATTGAGTAAACCCCCCAGGTTTCAACCTATTTTACCTTTTGCGGAAAGCTCTAGACTTCTTTTCTATGATTCTACCTTCAATTTTGACTTGACTCTTGTTTCTACAACTCTTGCCTCTTGGCCTTCAATGCATTAGATGGGATTTGGCCCATCCGGAGGGCCATGAGTTCTCGACTGTAGGGAACATGCTGCGCTACGCCAGCGTAGCAGTCTGACGTGGCCAAGCAACTGCCACGTCATTGGGAGGGGGGAAATTTCATTTCATTTTTTCATTTTAGAAGCAATTTTTTTTGGTAATACAACACCCGATGCTCCTTCGCTGCATTGGGAACAAATTTGAGAATGGGCTTGAAACGGCCCTCTAGTACAACTGAAAAACATCTAATGGTATTTCTTCTAATTAGATAAATTGAGTGAGGATTTAGAGTTTAAGCTTACCTTGTATTGTGCTTCATTGATGAGATGCTAAAAGACTTCAAATTCTTCGTTAGCCATTGCATGTTGTTTCTGCAATCCACGTTTTTTGTTTGTTTTTGTTTTTGTTTTTTTATAAGTATTTGAAATTTACAAGCAATAGAGATCCTTCTTCTTCTACCTCTTTCTAAAAAAACTTTTCCTCTCTTGACTTTCACCGCTTATTCTATTCTACTTTGCATTTTCTATTCATTGACTTCTATAGAATATAATTTTTTGCCACTACATTGACAATTTGGGCATCTCCTTTTTGTCAATGATTCCTCCAAATGTATATAACCTTGTAAATGTATCTCTAACCTTCTTCTCTTCTTCTAAATCTCAATCTTCCTCACCATTTCTCAATTTCTTTTTTCTAGTTTTGAGAATTTTGTGTATAAGCGTTTGAGAGAGAATTATAATATAGATTGGCACTAATTGTGGTTTTCTCCTTCTAATCAAGCTTCTACACTCTCCACTTCTTCTCTTTCCTTGCTAATTTGTACTCCAACATGTTGAAATGACCTTCTACTAGATCTAAGAAGTTTTAGGAACTAATTGTCGTGAAAATTTGCCCTTATAAGAGATATCCTAATTAAATTTGGAGGCTCCTAGTCAAGGTGGCAAAGCCTTTGGCCAAGTGAAGAAGCCCTTAGTTGGGTGGGGAGTTCCTCCATGCCTACCTAGGTGGGGAGCCCCTACTTGACTGATAGGGAGCCATGCTAGGCCATTGTCGGTAGGGAAGCCCCTTGTAGCTCTATTCTACCCTTGGTTGGTTGGCTTGACCTAGGGCATTGGAAACCTTGCTTCCAAAGGTCTAACCGCCCTGGAGTTTGATTCCAAAAATTAGATTTTCCTTTTCAAAATTTGTATCTATGGCATCTTTTAAAATTCAAAATTCAAAACAACTCCCATTTTTGTGAGGATTTCACAACTTCTAGTTTGGGGCAACTAAGGCTTTTTTTGCAATTTATAATTTCTACTACTATTTGGAAAATTTTGTTACAACCTTTTGGAGACTAAACTTGGGTTTTTCAAGCAAAGCTTTTGGAAACTAAACTTAGTAGAAACTTCTCAACATGTTAAAAAATGCCAAACAATGGCTAGAAAGGGATGATTCAAGAGAAGAAGAGGTGTCTCTAAATACTCTTCCAAGGGCACCCATCAACTAAGATTTTCACCCTAAACTTCAAATTTTTAACTTTCTACGTTGGTCCAAACTTTAGCTTTTGGAGATTAGCTCCAAAAAATTGCACCATTAGCTTTAGAAGGCCATTTTTAGTTATAGGAATGTTACCTCCCCTTTTTTCCTACGCCAAATAGCAATGAAACCTAGAGTCAACTTAACACCCAAAAGGGGTAAAAATCCAATTTTTGGAGCTTGATTTTTTGTGAAAAGTAACTAGCTCAGGCGCTTTAGTAGGTAAAAAGGAATAAGAAAAGACCCCACTTTGACCCCATTTTGATTTCATATGCCTTTGGATCGTCAGTCAACTCTACAAATTTTTTCAATTTCACCAATTTTGAAGAATCTTCCTAATTCGGATACTTTTGGCTATCATAATGTTTTGAAACTTGTTGAAACATCTTATTATTATAGAAGAAGTTATTCTAATTTTTAGTGAGATTTTATTGCATTCTAGGTAATTTATGCAAATTTCCCATTTTGAAATTTAGCGGTTGACTATCTGGAAGAATATCTTCCGGCTATCAAAAAATTCCGAATTTTTTTGTAGAACCTCTCATGGAATCTTGCAAAAATTTGAAAGTTCATATGCTTACTTTGCACACTCAAAAAAGGATAGTCAAATCCCATTATTTCCTTTAAATTTTGGTGAACAAAGAATCTTTCATATGAAAAAGAATCTTAGCAAATTGAATGCGCCATTGGACTTAATTCCCTCATCAAATCCTTGTA
The DNA here is from genome assembly GCA_947034895.1 of Rhytidiadelphus loreus. Classification (NCBI taxonomy): domain Eukaryota; kingdom Viridiplantae; phylum Streptophyta; class Bryopsida; order Hypnales; family Hylocomiaceae; genus Rhytidiadelphus; species Rhytidiadelphus loreus. The sequence goes on from OX344765.1 coordinate 41,932,395, forward strand.
CTTGAGGTTGTAGATGCCCTTCATTGGTCTATTTTGAGTTTTCTTCACTTGTAGGCTATCAATTGTGGTTTCTACTATTTCGTTGATATAATACAGAAACTAAAACTTCTCTCCGGGAATGAACTTACGGCTTTCACATAGTTCTCTGAAAAAAAATTTAGCTAATATTTGTTACATATTTTATAGGTTTAGACAGTTTGGGCAAATTCTATTTAATAGCCTTACTTTGTATAACTTGTAGGTTTTTATCCTATTTACATGTGAGATTTGGCTATATTTAAGGAAAATACTCTATTTTAGGACCAAATGCTATATTGGTATGTGACATATCTGTTTTGGTTTATATTCTTTTAGGGATATTTTGTATATAAAATTACATTCAAATTTGCAAAAATAAAAAAATCATGAATTCCAAGTGATGAAATGGAGGCTCACAGACATCTAAAATGATCTCCCAAATATCGTACTCTATGTGTTAAAATGCTAAAGTGATGCAAACAATAGTATTCTCTACCTTCAAGAACAACATGATGCTAACTTGCTAGGAACCAACTCACTCACATACCTAGTAATGAGTGGTATTCAAGCAAAAACACTAAGCAAAAAGATATATTTCAAGCAAAGCTGTCCACTTGCTCTTTCAGCCAAGGTGTGGAATAAGTAATTTGTAACCTTTGTAACCAATTCAAACTACACTCATATAAAAGACATTGTTGCAATGGTACCAATACTTGAATTATGACAATAGAACCTTGTAACTATCATCAACAATAGTAGAAGATTGCAGTAGCAAGAAGAAGGATAGTCAACCACTAAAATACTTTGAATCCTGCTCATTGAGCATGTTGCTAGAGGTGTAGGTCCCGAACTTCATATTAGCATATTTACGAACTACTACAAGTCCCCATGGACCTATATCCCTACAAACTACCATTGCAAATTCATGATAGTTTCACGTGATCCTTGCAACATAAAATAGTAGAGTCCTAGACATTAGGTGAGCTATATATATGAAAGAATAAATTGAAGTTTTACCTTATAAGTTTTTGTGGTGTAAAATTAGAATTCCACATGAAATTTTTGACGGTGCCTTCCCATGTAAATCTGAACTGAATGATCTAGATTGATTTGTTAGAAAATCTAGCTACGCATACTATAATAAGGTGTTGGATATGCTTGGATGTTGTGCATGCATATTCAGAGTTGGTGCAATATTTTTTTAGTCTAATTACTAAGTGATTTGTGAGAAAATTTTCAATTCAAATTAGTAATCATGGACTTAAGTAAGTTTGGGTTTGACAATGACCTTGAAGGTGTAATGGATTGCCACATATCTTCCGAGAATGCCCTAATGAAACAATCTATTTCTTTCACCCTTTACCATTCTTTCAAAGAATCTACAAACCAAGACTCGGTCTTGGTTGATGCAATAAATTCATTTCTTAAACTCTCCTACATAGAAAAAGAAATACATGCAACATGCTTAGAATTTAACTTATGGCACAAAGAACTTTAGCCCTAAAAAACCAAGAAGGTCAAATTGAGGCCTATGCTTTCTTGGTAGTTTTCAGAAGGTAATATGTGGGTTTTCTTTTGTCCAATTATAATAAATTTTGGACCAAAACATGAAATCTACTTCACAATACTAAATTTAGCACTATTTGAATTTCAATTTTAAGAATATAATCAATTGGAGTTTAGTTAATGCAGACTACAAACAATACCAATGACTCAAGTAATATGAGTTTTGCGCAATGTAGGGCAATACCTTCAATGCTTTCGAAGGTGAAATTTGTCATGCTTGAAGTCTTAAATCTGAGAGATTTAGACAAGTTTAAAGTTAGCTAATTCTTTTTTCAAACGCTAGCATACTATACAATGAATATTACACAACCAATCCATAATATAAGTAGATTCAAATGGACGGTTTATGAAGCAACAACAAGGGAAGAAAAAAGAAAAGTCACCTAAGCTAGTCCATAGTGAGAACTCCAAACCTTGTGCAGCACTATAATCATGCACCAAATCCAAAGTTGGCACATTCTCTTATCTTACCTATGCTACTTCCCTCTTTCATTGTCAATTGAACGTAGCATAGTAAAGCTCATGAAATTTGAGAAAAGTCACATGAAAGAAACATTGGGCAGTTTGCTGCTTGTGAGGAGGATCTTTTCCAAATCTTTTTTAAAAAATCAATTTTTTAAGTGTTCAAGTCTTAAGACCAAAATTGTCAAATTAGGGATACCGTCAACTATCTCCCAAACCCTCATTGGACCTAATGGGGTTTGGGGAGATAGTTGGCGCTACCCCCAATTTCAATCTTAAGATAGGAAGACAAAATTCTTTTACTTTTAAAAGATGTTTTCTTAAGTAAACTACTAGTTAGCTCTTTATTGTTGAAGAAAGTTAGGGAGGGGATTTTTTAAGCTTGATGGCCATTGATTCTACTTTTCGAATATGATATTAGAAGAGTGTGATAGGAGACAAGGTGTCATATCTGGTATAATTCAACCATTCATTTGCAACATCCTAGATTTCAAATTTGAAAAACACAATATACTCACAAATTGAAGCTTTATAGTTGTGGCACTTGAAGTAAAAAAAATTCATTTAAAATACATATTAGGTAGTTTTGACCCTTAAAATTTAAAGAAGATGGAAGAAATATCAAGCTTGCATGTAAAGACCCTAATTATTTATACAAATTGTTGTAGAATAATGATATACTCTCAAATTGTATGCACCATCTTCTCTCTAGCAAGCATACATGAGAGAAGAACTTTCTACAATTGCATTTAGTCTTGGAGTTCTAAATTTCTAAATTAAACTACTTTTTATGACTTATAATAACCATGTTGAGGTATAAGTTTTTTGACCATTCAATTTTTCATTCAATTTTTTGCTCAAAATTAATTTTATTTAGGATGTTTCTCGTACATTTTGGAGGCCAATATAAGGATTCATGCTACCAAGCTAATGATAAATATTCTAGCAAGTCCTTTGAAATGACTCAAAATGTGGGTAGCACGAGCTACCTTCAAAACCTTTGTCGGAAGCGACAATGGTTTTGGGGGTAGCTCGCGATGCCCACATCTTTGGTCAACAATAGATGGATTTGTAAGAAATTGTCAAAATCTTGATTATATTTTTTCGAATGTGCAAGATAAAGTTCTACAATTGTTACTAGTAAGAAATAATGGTGAATTTCACCTTGATTGATCTTCAATTTGTCTACATTCATGGAATTTGAAAGGTGCCTTGGCACAAAATGGGCACATAATGGTTGGTAATGGCACGCATTGGGCTCACAAAGGCCTCATCGTTTCAAATCTCGTGAATGCTTAGTCAGAGCTAAGTTGGACTAAAGAGACAATTTTGACTTCTTAGTGCAAAGAATTTTCAATTTTGAAGAAACTATATGAAAAATATTTTAAAGAACAAGTTAAGAAACCAAAAGTTGGAGTACCATGAGGGACCCCCAAAACCATAGTCGGACCCAACTATGGTTTTGAGTGTCATTCATGGTACCCCATTTTTTATTTTTTGTGGTTGAATTTACACTATTTATAGTATTTTTGTTTGACTTTCTTTTTTCATTTGCAATATGATTGGAATTTGGTTTGATGTATATATGTTTTGTTGTAGCTTGAATTCATTCAAAGCACATTTTCCATTTTGAATTAGCAAAGTCAATATAGAAAGTTTCTTGGGTTTGGACTTTTTAGTATAAAAAATTTTCAATTTAAGAAAAAACGTATAAAAAATATTTTAAAGAACAAGTCAAGAAACCAAAAGTTGGGGTATTGTGATGGACCCCAAAAACCATAGTTAGACCTGACTATGGTTTGGGGGTCTCTTACAATACTCCAACTTTTGGTTTTCCATCACACTCTCGATCACACTTCTTAACTTCTAAGGTTTAAATCAATAAGGCAATGTTTTTAACAAAACATTAGGTATTTCTATTAATTGTTGGACATTATAAAATCTTTTCCATCGGTTGATTATTTTGATGGTTGACACTATGCAATTTTGTATTTCCAAAATCAAATGTAGCCAAGTCATATTGGTCAAGCCTCTCCGTCCGTGGTTATGAGTTTGATTGTCCTAGTTGTGAGAGCGGTAGGCGTTTTTTAGCCAATGCCTCCACCAAACCCAGATTTACAAATTTTTAGCAAGTCTTTGGCACCTAAAGCAGAAGGAGGTAATGTGGTAAGCCTTGAAGACATCTTAGATGCTTCAAACTAGGCTTGTGACTATATAGAACAACCAGATTAAGTGATCCGAGAAAATGCAAACAAATGCAACTTTTTTTTTCAAGAGTTATAACATTGAGTATACCTTTAAGAAGTAGACATTGGTGTCAATTTCTAATCCATTGTTTGAGGAGACTTGTGATTGTGCTAGTGTGGGTAGGCACAAAGAAGTTTTTATTCACCTCAATTTTGGCTAAGATTTAATATTGATGCTAATCCTATTTGAATGGAATTGCTATCTTACTATGGTTACTTGTAGATTATAGACATAGTTTGGAGTATTTTTCATTAAGTGCCCTATATAACTCTTTTATCAAGACGCCTTACATCCATTGAAGTAAGTGATTGTTTTCATCCTTGAACTTAAAATTGGTATTGTATGTAATGTCTTAAAGATTTTGAACATTATGTTCAGTGTTGCAAATGGAGGAGTCAACTCTTAATCTTTAATCTATCACAACATGAATATGTTGTAGTGACTTTAATGAAACAACTCAATCAGAAAATTGGAAGTTGAGAAGAACAAGATTTTGAGATGGATGACATTGTTGATGATGATTGAGGAGAAAGAGTTTCTTAAAGATGAGCTTTGGTGATGGCAAAAGGTTCACTATAAGAAACCCACATTTTAGATGACAAGCCTTGATTTTTTGGAATGGATTTTCTTTTACATCTATGTTGACATCTAGATGTATTTATGTCAACAATAACATCCAATGAACATCATGAAAAACATTAAAACAACTAGATGTCACTAGAAATGTCAAAAAAAATTTGTTCCAAAAATCCGGGCTTGTCAAAAGAATTTGGGATTCTTCTAGTGGTTGACTTTGTGGTCACCATCTTGAGTTTGAGGATGAAGCCTAAGAAGCACTGACAATTATACACTCCGATGTGAAACTAGTGATAATGCTAATGGTGAATTGGTAAGACCTATCCTTTCTTGTGACTTGGACCACATTTCCTAACAGTATTTGGCAAACTTTTATTGACACATTGCTATTGATTGCATTGTGCTAGATATGAAGAGGAGAATTGAAGTAACACCATTTGAGGAAAAGAGTGACATGAGGGGGGGCACTAATACTAGGAGAGTTGGAGCTAAAGACAAGGCTACAAAGTTGTATGGAAAAATGAGAAACTTATTGGCTATGGCAAACCCTGCATATAGTCTTGGATTTGGTGAGGAAGTGCATTTTGCTTCAAAATCATTAGTTATTTGTACTTGTCATTCTATGCATTTTATGTTTGGTTATAACAAATTAGTATTTTATTTTGTAGGTTGAAACGCACTAGACTACAAATAGGGTCCCGGAAATGACTCTGGCAAACTACAAATGATTCTATTGCCATTCTACAAATACATTAGATTCTTTGAAAACACTACATGTCTTGTTCCAAAACACACACCAAATTCATGAAAAAAAGAAAATTGTTAATGAAATTTTCAGCTATAGATTTTTTGTATGTTCAAACTTCCGAAAATAAGAAAACTCCAAAAAATGAGCATTTTTTGAGATTTTTTTAAAAAATAAAATAAAATAATTATATATTTTTAATTTATTGAAATTGTTTATCTACTTAAAAAAAATTGTGTTTTTTTTTGGAATTTCATTGTGCTAATACTATTTGATTTTAAAATTGGTTCTAAAACTAGTGTTTTAAACAAAACTTACAAACTACACAAAGTGCACCTGAATCTTTGCATAGAATTGGTTGACCATAACTTACATTTTCTTTGCATTTAAAAGTTTTGTGGCTTAAATTTTTTATACAATCAAGGTCTTTTTATTTTGCACATGTTTACTTCAATTTCTTTTTAGGTCAATTTTTAGAAATATATATTTTTAGTGTTCTACCAAAGTAAATATTTTACTGAAATTATTTTCTTCAAAATCTTGTAGTGATTCCTTCTTTTGTCAAAAAATCAATAAGTATTTATTACAATGACCAAAAGACATGAGGTGAAGAATGTTCTATTAAAAGGGATTGAGTTCAATTTTTAGATTTACAAAAGTACAATGACTGATTTTATGAAGTAGCCATAGCTCCAAAAAAATTGAAAAAACCTTAGTGCCCAAGGCCTTACTCTTGGTTTTAGAGGTTGTATTGAGCACTAAAGGTGTCAAATTGTGGTAGAAACTATTAAAAGTAGTTGCTATTTTGAGAAGTTTATTTTAGATTTTGTTAAGAACTTTCCAAATATCCAATAAGACTTAATCATATCACTTGCCTAATATTGGGATTTATTAGATATGTATAAAGTTGTCAAATTGATTAGTAGATTGCTTAGGTGACTTAAGTATTAGGCCAATTGAAGTCAAATGTGGTCACAATATTATTATATGAAGAAATTAAGATGTCAACAATGTTGGCTCTACGATGAACTCATGCTGCACTTGGCCAAGTGAATCACTTTAAGCACTTGTGCAAAGGCTTCCCTTCCCAAGCTCATCTTTACAATGACATGTTTACTACAAAGGACTATGGCACATGCAGGGCTTTATAGATTCCAAACCTTAAGGAGCTATTAGCTATCAAGCTATATAGCTAGTTACTTGCTAAAATGAACTCATTCAAAGTAATAAGCTATAGAAAACAGACTAACCATAGTCCAAAAATACATTGGTGATGCCTTTCTTTTGCAATTGTTTTTAATAGTTAGGAGAGGCAGATGAAAGGCACTAGTCAAAACTTTGTGCACTACAAGAGAAAGGGGTGTTTTAAGTGTATTTTTAAGTATAGTCCTAAAGATAAGATATTAAGTAATGACTTTTATGTAAATTTTTACTAAAAATCTACATAAAGGTCAATATAAAGATCATTAATTAATATCTTATCTTGACTATACTTAAAACACTCCTTTCTCTTGTAGTGGTGGTGCCCTCCTATTATGTTGTTGGTGCTCACAAATATCCATTCTACAAGAGATACGATGCTTGCTAAAAATTTCAACCACCCCATGTCTCTTGATTCAAGCTTGGCATGCAAATGTATTGTATAACTTCATGTATCATTAGTGTAATGAACTTTTGTCTAAGTCACTTCCCTATCATGTATGATTTAAGGTGAATATCATAAATTAACTTGAAGGATCTTTTTAAGTAGGCATTTTTTTCTTGTAAGAGCATGTATTTCAACTTCATTTAGAATGAACCTAGAGAATTTACAAGTTATTTCACTAACATTAGAAGTAGATGTTATAATCTTGAATTGACCAACATAAACTTCTTCCATTATAAAGAGGATGTATCTCTCTAGTTTGCATAATTATTGTTGTTGAAATTGCAATTGATTCATCCAACTCATTATATTCATTTAGTATTACATCGTTAGATGGAGGTCCATAAAATATGCACATAGGAAAAATGTGGTAGCAACACATTATAATGCCACATTTAAGTACTTTTAGACTCTTGAAAGTTTAGAATTAATAATGGTCATCAAGAAAAAAAACGGTCATCAAGAGATAATCTAAAACATTGCGAGATTTATGCAAAACATCATGAGATAAATACAAAACATCCAAAGATCTATTCAAACATTAGGGGATCTCATGATGTTATTATTCGGAGATCTATGGATGTCTAGTCCATAATTCATTGAATAGTCCAGAAGTAGTTAAATGTAGCATTGTAGCTCAATTGATTTTTTTTAATCTTTAAAGGTGTTAACTATATATAATGTCAAGATGACCAATTGATACTAAGTAGGCGTTTGTATTAGGAGAATTTAATGCCATTAATAGGTTGTAGTTTCTCATGTTCTTTACAAAAAAAGTTCCTCTTGAATGCTAATAAAAGAGTTTAAACATTGAGTTGATCAAAATGTTAGGTGCTCTATACTCAATACTCCCAAATTTGATGCAAAAAAAGAACTTTACAGTTTTAAACAACCTTGGCAAGTAGAGTTTTCTCCAAATTGAATAAGTCACATACCATTGGAAAATCTACACAAAGTCTTCCTAATGCTATATGACCCAAAATTTTGTACATGGTGGTTTTGGTTTCAAAATACTTTTTGGATACATGCATTGGTTGGGGGATTAATATTGTTGTTGTTGTCATCATCATATGTATTGGGTGCTTTCATTGTAATATTACTATATGAAAACACCATTTTTATCATTTTAATTTAAAAATAATAATGTAAATATCAGTTAACACTAACTTTTTCACACCTCTATCAATGTCACCCTCTACTTCTAAATTATATATGCATTTGTGAATTAGTAGGAAAAATTGACAATAAAGGAATGTGCACAATTTTGTTTTAAATCAACATGACATATAGGATTTACACTATCTACTTGTATGACATTACTAGTATTAGTTGGACAAGTCATATTGGTTGAACCTAAGAAGTCAATTTTGAACGGGTCTTTCTCAAATTTTGACACAAAATGTAGACATATACTTCCTTTTAGGAAATATAATTTTTTTTATAGATTTGGTATCTAGATCAAAAGTTATGATGCCCAAATTTTTTTGGGCAAGACATGCAACTTTGGGCAATATGAGCAAAATTCGCCTTCTATCTCTAAAATGTTAGGTATTTAACCAACATAATATGGGATGTAGTAGTCTACTATAAGTTTATATGGTTGAATTTATTTTTCTAAGTCTTTTTCCCATTATTTTCTATCTTCCTTGAAAAGTGGCAAGTAATAACAATTTCTACCCAAATTTTGCCCTAGTCCTTTGGGGTTGAAGGAAATATTGTTTCAGGTGCTAGCTAAACACACACTTTCATATACCTTTCATATATACAAATCAAAATTTAGAAGGATGAGACGACATCATTTGATGTAATTCAAGAACATTCCATGCATGACACTTGAATTCTATCGTATATTATTTTTGAGAAAGCAAAAGCCACGTTGATCATTGTAGTGTGACAAAACTAGGTGCTCCAAATTAGGCAACAAAAATGAGTTCATCACTCTCAAGTGTGCATAGAGTGTTGATTAGGTGGACTATGTTATAGACCAAAAATGCTAGCACGTGAGGGCACAACATAAGCCTACATCCTACAAGCCTTGAACTTAGTTGTAGGTATGTACCTACAATCATTTGGAGGTCTTCATAACATGTATACACTATAACATGGAATTAAATATCGAGTTTATAGCATAGATACCTATAACACAAATACCTCTAACTATAGAAGGCGTCTATAATATAGTCTCCTAGGTACATGGGGTTATGAATTCTATGCTCACATGCCAACTCTCCCTTCTTATAGATGGGCAGTTGGAGAACATGTTACATGAAAACACTCTTTCATTGTTTTACGTTAAAAGAGTGATGTAAGTATAAGTTAAAGCGTGCTTCTTCACACTTATACATCCCCCTCCTTCTAATATATATGTATGTTTGTGAAATAGTAGGAAAATAACAATGAGATAATGTGCACAAATTTCTGGAAATATCTTCCTATACCGGATAGGATGTATAGTAGAAGTACCTATTTTCAATAACTCAAGCATTTCAACCTGTAGGATATGGGAAATTTGTTGAGAAATTGAGCTCAATGTGTGCAAACATAAGGATGAGGAAGAATGCAAAAAACAAACAAAAAACAAACCAATTTTTTTCCCCACAAATGAATATTTTATTCAATATAAATGTGAATTTTTCATTCAAATCCATTCCAATCTCATAAACTTGCCTATTACAGTTAGCTTTGGCTTTTTTCCTTGAGCAAAGAGGGAAGAGAGACGAGTGGACGAGAAGGTACAAACAAAGAATCTTTTTCAATGAAATTGTTGTCCACAATAGATCACCCTATACAACCATCGTGGGGTTGTCCGAAATAGGTACTTCTACCATACAACAAATTTACCACTTCAACTTCTTCCCGGACAAGGGTTTAGGCCATGTATCCTTTTGGGTGTTAAGATACACCAACAGATCCACATCAAAGACTTATTAACACCGGCACTCCTGTCCAACACTGATTCTAATTCATAAAGTTGTGTTCAAGTACATGTGTATCCGCTCCAACAAGCCTTGACAATACTAAATAACACTCTCGGATGTTGTTGATTCAAGAGCTCACAACTTAATTAATATCACTATGCAATCTCCAACTTCCTGCCTGACTCTTAATGGCTATCTCCTCCATTCCAGTACCTCAGTCTCTCCAATGTATCTGAATGCACAAGCTGATCAAACCTGCAGATTGAATTTGACAAATTCAATTTTAAAAAGTTCAGCATGATGTGATGTGGAAAGCAAAGTAAAGTCATAGTAAAAAAGCACAATTGATTCGTCAGCACAATTGATTCAGGATGCTGGTTTAATGGAGAGATTGTTGAATCACTTCATGCAAAATTTCAATTTTGTTTCAATGATGTTGTGTAGGCGCACAGACAGACAGACAGACAGAGCCATTGATAATATTGTCCATCTATATCTCCCTTTGAGGTCGTGAGATGAAAAAACTTGGCAAGAAGCTGAGACAGTCCCAATTAATATAAAGGTTCTAAGTTTATATCAATCAATCAAATATTTTTTGTGATACATGTACACTCAAGTTCAATAATCTTACAAACTCAGGTACCAGATCATGCTAGCAAAAAGTCTACATGCTAAAAAATGCAGAGATTTTCAAACCGCAAATTGCATTGGAATTGTAGGTAGTAAAGTGTACTTGAATACTATACAACAACTTCCAAACAAGTGGAGACAAGCTCATCGTATGCAGAAGTTAGTTTGTACATCTATCATTATGCAAAACCAAAATTCCCCAATATTGATCACAGTGAGTACTACAATATCACAATTGTGGTGCAATTGGCACCCTGAAACCGTAAAGCATAAACCCTAAAACCCTAAACCGTGGAAACGACTCAGGAATTTCAATCTTCCAGTGTGCTACTGTTACTGCTTCCTGTGATTCCTTTCCATTGTTGATCTTCGACAAACTTGCAGTGAAAGATGTTGCCGATATCACAGATTTCACAGATCACGGTGTCCATTTAGCACATTACGGAACATGCCTTATTACAACCCATCCTGTTTTAAGTTCTGGTTGTAACTGTAGATCTCCAGACGTTGACAATGACGGACACATGATTCAGGGCATAACAAATTGACAGAAAGCAATGTTCAAAGGAAGCAATTCAAGCTGAAATTTGATTTGGATCAAACAATCAGCAAATCTGAATGTTTTTTTTTCTGTTTTTCTGTTTTTCTGTTTTTAACACAGAATGATTTTTGTTTTTGTTTTTTTGAGTCTCTGCGTCGAAGTCACATGCATATTAGATTGGAGTGAGAATCAGTGGTCGGAGTGCTTGAGTGAGGCGAGTATAAGTATAATACTTCTGCAACCATTGGGAATAAATAATGCACGGCAACATTCTGTTCTTCATTGTGTATGTCAGGCACTCATGGAAGTCTGACAGACGGATCCACCGAGAGGAAGAAAATCTCACAGTTAAGAAAAAGTTACAACATTCCTTTGAACCGCTTGGAGCATCTCTGCAGAGGAGCAGAATCACTGGCCTGGATGGCCTGGCAAGGAGTTTGCCACGCCTGGGCTTCTTCCTCACTCAATCCCACGCAGCTTGTTTGTTTTGGTTTTCGTACAAATGGTTACGTGGCATCGTTTTCTTTCAAGAAGGTTATGAGTTTCATGACTCCTTCGTTATGGGGGTTTGAAGCGAAGGAGGCCAATTTTGAGTATGCAATTTTGAGTATATAATTATTGTATGCAATTTTTGTATGTGTTGGCTTTGCACAATGGATGAAATGAGGTTTTGGAAACATTGTGGTAACAATTTATTGAGCCATCATTACAATCTAACTAGCATTTTCTTAACAAATTTACCCTCTCTTTTTCTATAGGCTTGAAGCTACCCATTTCTTTTTGGAGGAAATTCGACATTTAATTACCTAAAAAAAGAAAACCCATTGATTCCACCAGTCCGAGATTTACTTTAGGGTTTTTCAACACAAGCCTCTCCAAATTTTCGTCGCTACATTTGAAGTTGTAGGGTCACTATGTTTGACCTCGCTATATTTTTGACCTGAAGCTAAGGTTCAGGGGTCATGTTTCCATGTCCACGTTTGGAGCCCCAATTGCTATGTGGGGAGTTGTTGATGCTTCTAACTTGTCCCATCGGCCTTGCCTCTTCCATACCTCACCTTACAATCCCAGTCAATTTGCATTGGAAAACTTGTATTGGATTATGCACTGGAATTCAAGATTGTGCAATCTTTAGGGGGAGGTTTGGTTAAGAGGTGAGGCCTTGATAGAGCAAGGACTCGCCAAATTCTCCAGAGTAGGGGTAATTTTGCCCTCTACTAGAAGAGATACTCTAAGTGTTTCCATGGACACAATGTGATGATTACATTTGTATTCACATAGATGTTACTCTTCGTAGATCATAATTTTGTTACTTCAAAAATATTTAAGCAACAAAATTATAATCTATGAAGAGTTCAATGTGAAATATTGTATGACCAAACTGAAATTTTGGCAAAATAACCGTACCTTCATGCTCAAAGGTACAAAATTAGTCATATTACAAGGAGCAAATAGAAAATCTAATTAACCAAAATTTGGACATTGTCACCCCACCATTGAAATCTCTAAAGAAGGAATTTTGAAACTTTTTTAGAGATGCTTGTTGAATGAAGATGTGCATATGGATGTTTCTTATCTATGCAATCAAATTTTAAAAATTCATTACCAATATTTTTGAATCAATTATCATGTAAAATCATGAATATTAAATGAAACAATTCACTAGAAAAGGAGTTTTGTTTTTTCCAAATTGAAATTTGGTATATTTGATTGGGATTGGGTACGAATTGAATGTTAATTATGCTAGATAAAAAAATGCTAGTTGTATTGTATATTGTGCAAAATTCTTTGAATGGCACAATAGGATGTACATAACATTGTTGCTACGTATTCTACAATACACTCATAAATACTAAATTTCGGTATCAAAAACTAAATTTATCCCAAATCATGTAATCCAATTACCATACCCTATGTGAAGATCAAATTCAGCATAAATTAAGTCATTTAAAAAAAAATGCCATGTGTCATCTTGTAATAAATGGTGTGAGGTGATGTAGACCCCTCAGAATTTGATGTGGAAATTTGATTTTAGTACTTCAGTGCTAGATCAGACCTTCACTTATCGTAGTGGTAGTAAAAGATACAAAGGCTGGAAGTGGGAACTCTAACTCCCAAAGGAGTTTTGTCTTGTAGATGTGATCACATTCCTTACTGTGGTATGTTTTAGTGCCAAAATTTCAACATCCAAGTGCCGGGAGTTCTCTAGATAGAACTTTCAAGTGCCCAAATAAAACCCTAGAAAGTCCATTTGGTTTAGATTTGACGGTGTTTTTTTTAATTTAAATTTTTAAATTTTAAATTTTTAAACAAGCGTGTTTAGGAGTTTTTTTTGTCAAGAAGAGAGGTTGATTTCACACAAGGTAAAGAACTTGTTGCCACTAGGTATCAAACCTGCAACCACGCCATTCAATTTGGGTACCTCACCAACATCACCCAATAGTTTAGGGTGATCTTAGACCTTTTAGATTTGAGGTGCTTGAAACTATTCAAATGCCACTAAAATCTGCTTTAAAATTTATTTATTTTTTACACAAATGAAACACAATTTCATTGCAAAGATGAAATTACAAGACCTGCCAGTCACAAGCAGTCTGCTATTTCATTTCAGGATTACGAGGTGACTACTTGATTGTATTCGGTGGTGCGTTGAGGATTCCAAGTGCAGAGAGTGTGAAATTGTGGCAGTCATTTTGTGAAACATCATGATCTTATTTTGTGAGCAACCCAGTTGTACAGTACAGCACAGGACCATCCAGTTGACGACTTCCGGTCAAGCACCCAGTTGACATGATTTTAGGTATAGGACCCAGTTGACATGATCCACCGCAACTTTGAAGTACTGTACAAACGGACATTAGTCAACACAGACTTGAGTCAACAGTTTGGACATTCTTGACCACAATTTGTCAGTGCATTCAAACGATAACTGATTTAAATTTGGTGGAGGTAGGTCAATCATTCAATCTGATATATCAGCCCACAAGTGGAGCAGTCTTTAATTACAACAACATTATAGAATGTATGATTATGGAATGCATTCATAAAGTTATAACTTAGTTGAACATGAAATGATCCCGGGGACAAACATCTTGAGAACATTTTGGTTCAGGTTTTCAATTGCAGCAGCTTAGATATGCGCTGCTCTAGGATGAAAAATGCAGGTTGAAGCTTCGACGTACCTAAAGGTTCAATCAAACATAGACAATGTGGAGAAGAGAGGTTTAGAAAAAGATGTTGGAATTGAAGATACATGTTCAAGTTGGTTTGTGTGAAAAACCCAAGTTTTTCTTGTTATTTGTTCGCCCTCCTAGATCAAGGGGAGGAAGAACTCTGCAAATTCAGCTTCTCAAAAATCTTTTCTACCATTTCGTCTTGACACCCACTACTGCTCACATCACGCAGTAGCAAACAACCAAATTGTATATTCATTTCAAGGATGAACATAAATTGTTTTTTAACTCCTCACCGATGCAGTTTAGTCATGCATACAATTCTCTTTATTTTATTGATTCTTTTTGTGTCATTGCAAGTATTGTCGTTCAAACTTCAAAGTGACGCTCCCCACTTGTGGTCTGACATAAAAAACTCGTGGGGAATCTCACAACAATTTGCTGACAATCTTTGAAAGGTATTCTAACGTCATCTTAAATCTGAATATGATATACTGTCTTGCAATTTTTGTTACTGAAGTGATCATTTGCGTAATGAATGGAGGAAATGGAGAAATCTTCAAGCAGGACATTCGTGAAAATGCCAAATTCTGAGGCCGAATCTGTGCCGATATTCGTTTCCCTTGTCGCATTCTAAGTGTCGGTGATCGAAGCTGATGCATGACAGAAGGTATTCAGATGCAAGGAGAATTCACAAATTCGATTGTATCCACGGGCGTGTCAATGCCAAAATTTGGTTACAAATTCCCAACTTTCTGCAAAGTTCAATACACATGCAAAAAACAGAATTCTCTTCCTAAAGAGACAGACAGACAGACAAGTATGACTATTACGACATCCTCTCGATTTTTGCACAAGAAAAATTAGTAGAAATTTCAAGAATATTCTACAAGATTTGAACAGGGTTGAATATAATGTACTTGACGCTCAGCTACCTCGACATTAGAGCAGCTCCATCGCAACATGCTAAAGCAACACTGTGAAGCAAATCAATGGAGGACATTCCTCATTATTAGAAGATCACTGGTGCAGAACCTTTACAGTGTTGCTTCAGCGTATTGCTGTGGGGCTGCTCTTACACATATAACACAACATCAAAGGAGGCATAACCTGTAAATAAGACAATCGTGATATACTCAAGACAGATATCAAAATTCATATGTCAAATTGCAAGACGTGAACGAGCTGCAAATGTGATTCCGGTTTCACTCTGCAAACCCAAATGCCAAAAAGTTGCAAAAATTGTGTGATCCATGGAGCTAAGGTTTAGTGCAAGAGGAAAGGTGCAAAGGAATTAGCCTCAAAATTGCGTTTGGAGGAGTTCATGACGAACTCATACTCACATGACATGTCTCTTCCAAGTTTAATCTCTATCAATACCTAATTTCTATTTCTACGAATGAATAATGCATACGAGCTGAGAGAACGTGCTGGCAAGAACACCTCTGTGGACTAAATTCGGCTCAATCGGTCCCGGCCCTCGGCGTGGCGGACAACAATGGCAAGAAATTCAAAGTGACGAGCCTTGGTGAAGGAAGAGCACCGAGAATTGTCCTTGGCGTATCCAGCACGTTTGCGAATTCGTTTGCTAGCCCGGCGTCCGCTTGAGGATTTGAATCAGGTTTGTTTGGGATTGCCTTGGCAGCGTCTGTCTCGAAGAATTGGAAAGTCCGGGGTGGCTTCGGCCTTGCCACAGCCTTGCCGGTCAACTTTTGCACCAATTCCAGAAACTCTTCGGGTTGGATCTTGTACACGCGCGGCGAGTACGTGTGGATAACGCGCGGAGGATACGTGTGGACGACGCGCGGTGGCTTCGCACACCCGCCGCTCGACACCTTGTGGAGATGCAAACCGGTCGAAGACTTGAGCGTATTAGTCGGTTTGCTCGCGTTTACGTGTGCTTCAATTGCCCCCATTCCCTCGAAATGGCGCGCCAGAACAGGCTGTGGAAATGAATTAGGAGAACTTGACAGATCTCGCTCCAACGAGTTTCGAAGAAGCAAGTGGCGCGCTTCAATTTAAAGCCTCCAACCAAAAAATAGCGTAACCACAACTTTAAGTACGCGCTACCTGAATCTCGAAATCATAGAGGCGAAACCAAGGTCATTCGCTAACAGGAATGGTCTTACTCCAAAGAATAAAAAGATTTCCGAAGAGTCGAGCTTCAATTTGCAAAACTTGAACAAAACAATAAGGTAACAATAATTTAAGAATGAGCTGCCTGGTTCCGAAAATTAATAGAATATAAACCTAGCTCGAGCACTAGAGGAAAAAATGACACAATCGGAGGTTGCAAGGAACACGATCTTGAGCTTGATGCTTTTAAGGATGACAAGAACGGCGATCGACACTTGAATGAATTTTTCAACCAGAGAATACAAGAATTAGAACTTGGTAGAAGAGAGAAGAGCGGTTGCTACAACTTGACGCTTTGATGATGAAGACAACTAGCCGTGGATCGCTTTTGTACGAAGGGAGAGTCGAACTGGATCGCGGCATCCGAATCCTCGCGACACGGCAACACATTGACGACCCGTGCCACCTCGGCAAGCCTCGGAAGCTGGCGGTCTGGCTCCCGTCCGGACGATGCTTCAAAGTCCAGAACTCGGAAATTACCTCCACAACATCATCACGCCAATCTCGGCATCTAAAAATAAGGTCGCTTCGCAACGTCACACACCAAGTAGGCTACAGTCACTGCCCCCATCCGATTCCTCGTTTGCCGTACTGTAGTTTCACCGGCTATCAAACCCTAGATCTCTGCAAACGCCCCCACATCCGACGGTACCGTTGACAAGGAACACGCAAACAGGGACAAAAGCCAATCCGTGAGGTAAAATCATACGTCAGACCCTTCGGTTACCTGCGCAATGCTCTGACTTCACTCACTTATCAGGAACGAATCACTCCAACGGTGCTTTCTTCCTCACCAGTTGCTTTTAATAGTGGAATGTGAGATCCCCTTGGAAAAGGTCGCCTGACCTGGCCCCCATGGACGGACGTTCTGTGTGGAAGGCGGGCGCGAGCAAAAGTGGTGCACATTCCTCGTTGCACTGTACTGCAGTAGCGACTGGTGAGTGAGTGGCTAGTCGGAGTGGGAGGTGGTCCCGCCACTTGTGTCCGGTGCAAGACCAAAAATTCGCACTGCAAGTAAGGTACGTTATTACCCCTTCATTTCTCTTTTTCATTCTACTGTAGGATCAGTCCTTCCGTGTGGTCAGTACTTGATACTGTCGGGCAACAAAGCTGGCACTTGTTTACTTAAAAACCTCTTTCCTCCTCCCTTTTTCCGCTCACCTCCAACTCGGGGGCTGCCTGCCGAACCTCCTGCAATGGGAAGAGTGTCAACTGAACATCTAAGCTATTAGCGGGAATTTCGCTCGCAGCCAATTCTCAATTGTTTTCCACTTCGAAATTCAATCTACAGTATGCCGATCCACAAACCTTGATGATGTGCACGCATTTTCCAGGAATTTTTGTTTTCACGAATTCTCGAAAGTTTCGTGACGTCGATTTGCTGGTGACTAGAGAGTTCTACCGCCGATCTTCATGCTTTTTGCGTGTCTTTCCAAGTCAACGGTCACTGATAGGCTGAAAAAACGGTCGGCGCTCGAGGTGAGTGACGGAGTGGGGGACTGGGGATCGTCGTCTACAGAGATCTCGGGACGCGTATCTTGCAACTGCGATCACGGTTGGTAATTTCGAGTAATTGCCGCAGCAGTTCCCATTTGTGCACTGGAATTGCAATGAAGTAACCTATTAATGAGGAAACCCAGTTGTGTGAAAAATGAATTAAAAAAAATTGTAGTCCGGCTAAAGTGGAATTATGAGGACTGACTAACGGAACAAGAGTTGCAGTAAACTTGAAGTCGAGAAGTTTCTGTTTCTGTGTTTTTTGACACAAAATTGAATTACAAGGAAACACTCACGAATACAGACAGAGGTCTACTTCACTAATATTAGAAAGACGACTTGATTTATGATCCCTCCCTGCCAAATGACGCTGCACCGCAATCTCGGCAGTCATTAAATTCGAAAATTCAGACAAGGCCGTAAACCGCTCCGTTGGCTGCCATTGTCAAACTGACATGCAAGAATAACGTTGAATGCAAGTCATCAGGCTGTTGAAACTGAGGCCCAAACCACGGAAGCATGCATCATGAACCCTAAAGAGTCCAGTCGCCTTGCCAATTTTCAGTTTCAAGAAAAGAAATTCGTGTTTCGTAAGCAATGTGAAAGCACTACAGTAGTTATCGCCAAATTTAGTGACTCTAGGAAATGCAATTTCTGAAGCTTGCACTCTCAAATTTCCCGGAAAAAGGTCGAGAGCCAGCCATTCATGAACAGGATGCGCCGTATATGAATGCGAATTTTTCCATTGTTGTTTCATTTACGCGACTGGCTTTCTTCCATTCGCTCTACCAACATTGCATTGCTTGCGCCGCACACGTGAGCCATAGTATGATCAGATACAAATCCCTGTGAAAGAAGAAATTGTGAGAAAAACAATGAAGGCAAATATGACAAACTATTATCTAAAAATGTAGCAAAAATGTCGTACAACAATGCGTCGCAGAATTGAAGGCACAATTTCTTCAATTCTGTGCACATGCATATGGAGGATTGTCAATGCGTGGAGCGGTAACTTAGTCCACTCGGACGCAGAATCTGTCAGGTTAGGTCATGAACAATTGTGTACGAATTGCTGCCATGTGCAGCTAACAGCCGCAAAACAACAATGCTATGACAAAATTAAACTAACTTAGCATCACCGTCAACATTAGACTGCGACTAATCAAATGACTTAGTTCAACTAATATAGGGACCTTCATTTATTAAATTGGCTCATTTAATCCATAAACGACGCGGAGGACGTGTTTTGACCAATGAATGACAAAGAATCTCTCCATGTGGGACAGAAGTGCAACTATTCATCCTCCAAATTTTGTGTAGAAAGGAAAGAACATCTACAGTAGTTTGTCTTCCAATGAGTACTTTTTCATTTTTTTAAGCCAAAAAATCACACTGTGACATAATAAATGATTTCTAGAGTGCCCAACCCAGCAATTAAGGGTTAACCCTTAAAGCACAAAGAGGTGACCTTGGAAATCATCGTTTTTCATTACTGTGTGAATCATGGGCTTTAGAAATAGCAGAAGCACTCATTGGAAGTCAAACTACTGTAGAAGACCTCCCCTTTTCACAACAAAATTTCAAATATGAATAGTTGCACTTTTGTCCTACTACAAGGATTTCTTGTCATCCATCGGATGCCAAATGCCGTCTTCGACATTTAAAGGGTTAGCCCTAAAAGGACTAGCTAATCATCGTAAAAATCATCATTTGGGGTATCATGTGGATCATTGTCTTTGAAAAAGAATCTAGAGTGCTCATTAGAGGCAAAACTACTATGCAAGACCTTCAATCTTTCCGCACGAAATTCCAAGGATGAACATCTATATTTGAGTCATACATTGAAGGATTCTCTATTATCCATTGCACACTTAGTGTCCACAATGGCATACATGGTTGACCCTTGAAGGACATGGCCCCTATGACCAAAGTAGTCACCTAAATACTTTTATTAATGGACCAATAGGTGCATTGACTTTGATCCGTTGGACACTTAGTGTTGGCAACAATGGTACAAGATTAGCCTTGAAGGATGTAGCCCCTACGACCACAATAGTCACCAAAAAACTCTAATTATTGGACTAATAGGTACATACTTTGTTTTTGCAATGAACAATGAAGTCATCCATTAGACCTTTTAGGTCTACAACGTCTTTATATTGTTAATCCAAGTAACGTAGGATGGTCATATGTATTAAACTTCAAAAATTTAGAGCACCAAAAATGTGATGTTTAAGTGTTCAAAAAGCCCTAAAGATCTAGAATGGAGGTGGATTTGAACTTCGACTAATTTGAAGTTTCAGCTAGGAAGAAACTACATTTTAAGAGCATCTTTGTCTTATTCTCAAACTGATAGCAACCAAAAATTTCAAGCCTAATATTAATAATATTTTTCCAAAAATCAAAAACTTACTTCCCCAAAAATTATGCTCATTGATAGTTATTCTGAGTATCATCTTGCAACTATTGTATACCTCTATATTGAATTCCAATTTTTTGTATAGGTTTCTATGGAAGATTGCAAGATTTGATTGATTTTAAGTGCATGAAAGTCCATCTAAGTATGCAATAAGAAAGAACAAGTTTACATTAAAGATATCATGTTTGGGATATTTTTTGAATTTCACCAACTATTTTCCTTTAATTCCCATAATCAACTAAAACAAAAAAACAAAAATTATTTTTACTCAAAATAAAAAATTTATAAATAAATTTTCATCGGAGTGTTTTCATTGCAACCAAGTTTTTTCCAATTCCATTGGCTATCAATGAACTCACCTATAGTTCTCCATGAACATTAATGAGCATTGTCTCGTGAGTTAGTTACAATTTGAAACTCTAACAAAAGGGTCACCAATCCCACAGGATTAGGACCCCCGGTATCACAAATGCCCCTTGTGCATGGCAGACACTAAACCCATCCTACAAAGTGAATCTTGCAAGGTGAATTTTAGGCTCTATAAGGTAAGTCATTTCAAGGGTGCATGTAAAAAAAAGACCCCCTATTTTTGTGCTTGATTAATTTATCTTCTTCACTTTCCTAGAGGACTTTGGGACTGCAAATATGAATTCAAAATTTGCAAATTTTATCATGCATGACAAATAAAATAATTTAGCGTTTTCCCTCAGGGACGAGCGAGGGGGTCGGCAATGGAAATTGGCCCTCAGTCGCACACGAACACGAACACGGTCGTTGACATGTCGTCTGACCTTGAGTTGTCCGTCTGGCAAAGAACAGATGCCGTCCTATCGAAGGATGCCACCTGGGTAACCGGGACAGGTGTCCATCTTCCATTGCCGTGGTCCCTGACAAGGAAAGGCCAGTACAGACTTCCGTCGTAAGGAAACTCTGGTCGTCGTTGCCTGGCTTTTGAAGCTTGAGGAGATTAACATAAGTTACTAACGTAAAAGCCATCAGTCCCTTTGAAGTTTAGCTTTCCATTTGGCCCTTCGGTCCCTTGCACGACAACTCCACCAGTCCAATGGGCTCATGCCACCTCTCTCATTAATGAAACACAATACTCACAGATTAGGGCTTGCACACTTGTCGTGCTGTTGTTGACTGCAGCACACTTGTCACATTATCATTGACTGTAGCACACTTGTCATACATTCAACTTGTTTCTTGTGGTGTAGTGGGGAAGTTGGGCCCATGTGGAAATAGTCAATAAAACATGTTCAAATGGAATATAAAGAGAGAGAGTACATTTGGACACTGCAAAATGTGGTTGTCAAAACTCTTCTAATCGTGAAGTGGATCATGAATGATGTGGAGAGGAAGGAAGAAAGAAAGAGTGAGAGAGAAGTAACGCCAACCTCTTGATTTGTCGGTTGGCATAAATGATAACATTATCTAACCAGGAAATGGTCCTCCCCCATGGTGGGGAAGGTATTATGTTTTGCTAGATACCTGACCAATTAATTCAAAGATCAGGGTTGACTAAAAAAGCCATGTAAGACAAATTTTGTTCACTAGAGGGACCCTGGGCCTTTCTTTCAAGAATGCAAGAGGGCCCCATGCCTCGGTGATAAACAAAAGGGAAAAGGGAAGGGCATGTTTTTTCTTTGGTTCCTACAACGAATCTTATAGGGCTTGCATAAACAAACAACCTTTTGATTTACTCCAACTTTGTAAATAAATTGAATTGTTTTTCTTTGCTAAATTCTTGGAGTGAGTTTTAAGTAGTTGATTAACGAGTAAATACTCAACCAACTAATGGATATGTGATAAAAGTTTTGAACAATACACTAGGGCTATTTGTTCAGTCAAGAAGCTTCATAAAAAGCCAAGTGTTATCTTAATGGAAAGAAGAAAGAATATTTTATATGAATTACTTATAAAAAGTCACTTCACTAGAAGAGTTACAAACGGTCTTTTTATATTTAGTTTGAGTGCTTTGGATTGAATTTCATACAAAGTAATTGTACCTAATTGTAATCCATTTTTAAAATAGACAAATACAAATATTTGCTGAAAATGTACCTTTGTTCATATGTGCACCAATTTCCAATACTTTGAACATTCATAGTTCATTCATATTTTGTTCAAAAATGCATTCTAAGATAACCTAAAATCTCCTTTTGAATACCAATAAGACCCAGTCTAAATTTGTCAAGCCTAATATTATATGAACCGATCTCAAATCTTTATATGGACAATTTTAGGTGTCGTTATCTTAGAAATTGATTGAGTGCAATCTACGTGGATAGTGATGTTGTGGAGCATGGATGCAAATGGCTTTCTTCAACTTCACAAAGGTCACTTTCTCCATGAAATAGAAATCCTTGCTTGCACCACTTTTGTTTTGCACCGCTTTTGTTTTGTTTTGAATCTACACTTATACTTCTTTAATGTGAACTTCATTTATCTTCTAAAACATAGAGGGTGTTTTGGAAGAAGAAAAGTACAAAACTGCCATTTTTTGATGCATTGTCCAAAATCCAAAATTTAAATTAAAAAAAAAATTTCAATCATACAAAAGTATTTTAACCATGTAAGGATGCTGCAAACTAAAGTAGTACAATGGATGATAGAGAATCCTTCTATATAAGACAAAAGTGCATATGTTCATCTTTAAAATTTTATGTGAAAAGAGAAGGTCTTCTATAGTAGGTTGACCTCTAATGATTTTTTTTTATACATAGATGATATACATTATTCTAAAAATAAAGATCTTTTTGGTGACCAACATATTCTTACAAGATTAAACATGTAAAGCAATGAGTAGAAAAAAATTAAATGCATTTGATAGCATGGACTGAAAGATTATAACATTCAAAGCACGAAGGAAACCTAAACTTTTTTTCATTCTTCCAAAACAGGGTCAACATACTTCAAGACCCCTCGGTTGAATATTTTTTTTCTACAAAAAGATGAAGATTTTCACCATTCACAAGTATATGATGTTAGGTTCATTGATGCAAAATTTGAGTTGCAACTAAGATGTCTAACTTACTCTAAATCACTTTACAATGCAAGGAGGCTAAGTGAATTGGCAATAAACTACTCATTCTCCGATGATTTCTTGTGCAACGAGGGAAAAAAATTTCAAATTTTTTAAATCCAAATGGTGAAAAGTTAAAAGACATTCATTTGTAATTTGTTAGGCAAAAATTCCAAGAACATGTTCACACTTTGAGAGTCAAAACTTCATGAATATCCAACCCAATTTGATTTCGTCAAAACCTACCTCGATATTCAATTGTCCGTTCAAACGAACACCTCTTCTGTAGGGGTTTCCAAGACTCCATTCCAAACAAATATATCCTTTGCACTTGCCATGAATGAATGACCCTCTCTTTCCTTAGAGCCTACTTGTCTCACATTCAAACTATTTGACTCATACTACTACCATGGTCTTCTACCAGTAGTCAAATTAAGGGTTTTAGAGTGTATTGCAAGCCCCCAAACCAGGAACTTGCTGTGGGGCACCCTTCCAACGGCTGTAACTTACCCTCAAAAGGTGCATGTAGCATTCCAGTGCCGATTCTAGCCCCCCCCCGCCTGTCCCAAGTCCCGAATCCCACACCTCCCAAGTCCCAAGTCCCCCCCCCCCCCCGCCCTTGGCTGAAGACGGGCTTCGGTAGCAGCAGTTGGACAAGTCCTTTTCCACTTGCCCCGCCATTTGCGGAAGTCGATCCAGTCACGTACGGCATCATGCAGGTGACCCAAGTGGTCCGCAGGCGCCCATTCAGTTGGGTGGGTCCCACCCACCCTCCTCTCCTCCTCTCCTCCTCATGGTCCCGTTGGGGGTGATTCGATTCCTTCCGCTCGCTGTTTGTTTGACTTGGCAAGGGCGGGTGAGCCAGTGAGGTGCTGCAGGCGGGGCTTTACGTAAGCTGATGAGAGATGAGTAGTAAAAAGCCCAATTATTATGCAGTCTTCGAGAATATCCTTGGCCAACTGAAGACTTCGTCAAACGGCTTACCGTCCTTTTCGGGACGGATGGCATCATCGTCAGCACTGGCTACTAGAACGGAACTAGTCTAAGTTGTAGGGCCTCGCACATGGGCGGGGGGTTGCGTCCGGTCATTCCCCAACGCAGCAGGGCGGGCCCCGCCACCGGCGATGCTTCTCTCGTTTCTTTCAGTTGACGGACAGCTGTCTCCTCAAGTTACCCCGCCCACTGCAGGCACGCCGCCCAGGGTGAACTGGTCTGGCTGGCCGGTGAACTGACCCCTCGCTCGGATCGGGGTGGATTGACCCCCTCGCTCGGCCTTACCAGGGTGCATGTAAAAAGAAAGCCCCCTATTTTGGGCCGTTCTAGGGTATACTCCGGACCTCTCTTCACTAATTCGGGGTCCCTGATCGCAAATATGAATTAAAAATTTGAAAAAAAGTCATGTGCGGAAAATAAATAATTCCAGGGTTTGCCCGCAGGGCCGAGCAAGGGTCAATCCACCCCCCGAGCGAGGGCCAGGGTGAACTGACCCCCTTGCTCGGCCCTGTGGGCAAACCCTGGAATTATTTATTTTCCGCACATGACTTTTTTTCAAATTTTTAATTCATATTTGCGATCAGGGACCCCGAATTAGTGAAGAGAGGTTAAGAGTATATCCTAAAATAGCCCAAAATAGGGGGCTTTTTTTTACATGCACCCTTAGTAAGGCCGAGTGAGGGGGTCAATCGACCCCAATCCTCGCTCGGGCCAGGGTGAATTGACCCGCTCATTGCCCCGTTTCACCTCTGGAAAAAACACTGTGGAATTTTTTATTTGCTAGCAGATGATAAAATTTGCAAATTATGAATTCAGATTTGCAATCAATGGTCCCTAATTAGCTAGGGGAGCTATAGAGATTAGAAAAAACACAACAAAAATTAGGGGGCTTTTTTTTACAATAACCCTTGGATGGGGCAATGAGGGGATCAGTTCACCCTGCCCCCTTACTCGTCCCTGAAGGAAAACCCTGAATTTTTTTATTTCCCATGCATGATAAAATTTGCAATTTTTGAATTCATATTTGCAATCAGAGGCCCCAAATTAGCTAGGAGAGATATAGAGCATACATTTCCTGGGCACAAAATAGTTTTTTTTTTTTACTTGCACCCCCTGGGGGGATGAGCGAGGGGGTCAGTTCACCCCGACCATCTGGCTAGGATTGGGGTGGATTGACCCTCTCGCTTGACCTTACCAGGGATGCATGTAAAAAAAAAGCCCCTATTTTGGGCCATTCTAGGGTGTACTCTTGACTTCCTTTAACTAATTTGAGGTCTTTGATTGCAAAAATGAATTAAAAATTTGCAAAAAAAATCATTTGCAGAAAATAAATAATTCCAGGGTTTGCCCGCAGGGCTGAGCGAAGGGATCAATCCACCCCGCCCCTGGCTGGGGGCCAGGGTGAATTGACTCCCTCATTGCCCCGTATTACCTTTGGGGAAAAACTTTGTGGATTTTTTTATTTGCAATTAGATGATAAAATTTGCAAATTCTGAATTCAGATTTGCAATCAATGGCCCCTAATTTGTGAGGGTAGGTGTAGAAATTAGAAAAATCACAACAAAAATTAGAGGGCTTTTTTTCACAATAATGAGGGGGGTAGTTCACCTTGGCCCTAGTTGGGGGTTTGACAACATTGTTTTCTTGATGAAGGTTTGACCCCTTATTAACACCTCCATCTTTTTTCAAAATTTGGCACATTTTTGTTTATATCTTTCTACATAAATATCATTTACTTTACTGCAATTTTATGAAATTGGTCATCGAGGAAGGTTGTCTTTTCAAGATTCAAGTGTTACATTGGATGAATGAGAAGTTAGTTGGACTAACCAATGCCTCTAAGCCATGTACTCATCATCTAGAATATGGATGTTGGAAAGCTTAAGGGTCAAGGGTGTTTGTTTAGCTATTTCGCTGTAAATTTTTGTTTTTCTTTTGAGTTAAGGTATATGACCTCATTTTGACCACTCAAGCAATTAATCTTATTTCCAGTATTTCCAATATGCATTTGGTGAAGGGAAAAATTCCCTTGTAGAAAAATAGATTTGATGAGGGTTCCAGTATTTTTTTTCCTTTTTTTCCCCTCTAAAACAAAATAATTATGAATTTTTTTATGTAGAGATTCCATGCAACCCATTTTTGTTATATAGGATATTGCATTTCTATAGATTGATTACAAAATTGACCATGCTTCAACGTAGGTGATAATTGTGGCTTCCAATGTACATCTTGTGATCATTGTATGCTTTCTCCCTAACATTTGTGCTACATGAGCTATCACCTAACCATATGAGTTGTCACCCTAAAGCACAACTAATTGGAAACAAAGTAGTCTAACTAGCGAAAATAGGTAGTGGTTGGAAAGAGGTTGGCTACCTAAAGTTGTTGGCAAAGCTTTGTGGTGTGGTTGAAGCAATTGGTGCTCATGTGCAAGATACTTTCAATAATTCTTATGACAGTCATGAAGAATCCCTTTAGGTCCAAGTCAAGGGCTTGGGAGGTATTGGATTTTGATTTTCGAAATTCAATGAGCTTGAATATTTTGTCAATGTTGTTGTTACTTGTTTCACATAAAAAAACCAAATTTTCTCGCTTCTTTTGGATAGAGCCTAGGCAATTAGTACATTAGAACTATGTAGAAAGGGTAGTGTAGAGATCAACATATGAAATGCACCACAACAAATACATTCAATTCTATGGGATGAATTATGATGCATTTTGCATTTTGTTGGACAAATTATCTTTTCTTGTGAAGTAGGTGTGTAAATTAAGTGAGGCCACAAATGGAAATTGAAAAAATAGTATCATGTGTAATTTATAGATTTGCACACGGTTATAGTGCCAAATACATGGTAGATCGTTTCAAGATTGGAGCTTCAACCATTAGAAAGTACGTGGATAATGTTTGTCACATACTTACTAATAGAGACAAATTATTTAGCCACTACATTTCAATTCTAAGTGAAAAATGCCTTCTTAGCATTATCTTTGATTTTGAGGAAATAACAAGTTTATCCAACATATGTGGAGTAATTGATGGGATACATATATTGTTATCAGAGAATCCAAGTAAAAGAATCACATTAGTTGCTTCTAATTTTATAATAAGAAAAAAAAATCCAATTTCTTTGTTTTGCAAGCAATTTGTGATTCACAAAAGATTTTTTGGAATATATGTGTGGCCAAGTTAGAGCAGTGTATGATAGTAGGCAATTCAAAGTGTCTAGCTTGTACAAGAGTTTAAGAAAATGAGATGTTTTGCAAGAACTGGTGATTTCGATTGGAGATGTTAGATATACTCCTTACTTAATAGAAGATGTTGCCTATCCCATTCACACCTATTTGATGAAGAATTGGAAGGCAACTAGTGATTTGCAAAAGAATTCTAGAAGAGTTATGATTGAACAAGCATTTGGCACATTGAAAAATCAATGGAGAATTCTCAAATGTTTTAATTCTGGATTGATAGAGTTGCTAGGGTTCTAGTAGCTTGTTGTTGGTTACATGACTATTGTAAGTCAGATGATGGACCAACTAGAGCCTCGTATATGTATTGCACATTTGTGAAGAGATCCACATGTTGGATTTAAAAATGCAAGATTACATGTGGATAGGGAAGGAAAACATTCAAAATGTCAAAGATAAATTCTTAGGCAAAAATTGTTTGAGCAATGAATTTTGGGAAATGTTAATGATGAATAACTACATCTTTTTCTTAAGCCTTAAAGGACATTTTATGTCTACATTTTGGTCAAATTCCAGTAAATTTCAATAAGAAAACATAGATTTCAATTTTTTTATATTTTTCACATGTAGTAACATATGTCTAAAGCTTAATCTCATTTTTTATAATTAAAAACATCAAATTCAATTTTGTATGATTTAAAAAATTTCCTATAAAAATCATAGTAATTACAAAAATAGTAAAAATAGTATGAAATTTTGAAGAAAAATGGAAATAAAAGCAATAAACATTATAGTGTAAATGATATATTCCTTGAAATTGCACCAATAGGAATTCAATAGAAAAATTTCAAAATGGTGAATTTTGAGCTTTCAAGAAACTATCTTGAAAGTGTCACAAAAATTACAATTTTAACGATTTTGAAAAGAATTCAAATGGAGTACACAATAGATTATTGGAGTTACATTTTTTTAGTCAAGCTTTAAAATATTTAAAATCAAGAAGTATATGAAAAATTAAAGTTTTGACTTTTGAAATGTTGGAGAGGCTTGCATTGTCCTTGAAGGGCTAATGATTCAAAGTGTTGAATTGAAATGCATGTGTACATGTACATGTGATGGAATAGAAAAAAAATTCTTTTATTGAATGTGATGGAATTTGGAACAAATCAAACCAAACTCAAATCAAATCAAGTTCCAGACAAGATTGGATATAAAATTCCAATGCCCTAAATTCCGAGAAATAGATCACATATGAAAGCAGACATCAACTTAAAACTACATGATGAATCCTTCCCCTTCAAAGTTTCTACAAATAAATCTGCCATCTCCAATTGATTCTTCATTGTCATTTCCCTACTTTCTTTCATTGTTCATCATCATCTCTCTATCCTCTCTTTCATTGTCTATAATCTTCTCTACAACAAACAACTTTGTCTTTTCAACCTCCAAAATTTCCTTTGAAAAATTGTTAATGGTTTAGGCAATGGTTTCATCTCTTGCAACCAATTTCCTCTTCTTCTTCTCTACACCCATGTTCACTTGTCCTTTACAATCCAGTTGATTAACCACCTCCGTGTGTGAGGATTGTAATGTAGAAGTACTTGGAACATGGGGAGGAAGAGGAGGTATGTTGCATTCATCATCATCACTAACAACTATAGTCTCAGAATGCTATAAATAAACTCTTTGATCAATACTATGAGACACACCATTAATTCTAGTTGTATAAATTTGATAAAAAAATTTGTACCTTGGTACGCAAATGGTGTTCTACTTTCTTCTTATTTGGCCTTCTCTTTTGGGTATGTGGACTTTATATTGGCCCACTTACCATGGGTTCACTATAAGAAACCCGCGTTTTAGTTGGCGTTTTGTAATTTTTTCAGATGGATTTTAGGTGACGTCGAAAAAAACAACTTGTTTTTTTTTCGACATCATCTAAAATCACTACAAGAGAAAGGGGTGTTTTAAACAAGGTTTTAAGTATAGTCCTAGACACATGATATTAAGTAATGACCTATAAATCAAATTTCAGCAAAAAATGACCTAAACACATGTCTTTTCAGTCATTTTTTGCTGAAATTTGACTTAAAGGTCATTACTTAATATCTTGTGTCTAGGACTATACTTAAAACCCTACTTAAAACACCCCTTTCTCTTGTAGTGAATCCGTTTGAAAAAATTACAAAACGCCAACTAAAACGTGGGTTTCTTCTAGTGGTTGGTTGCCAAGTTCATTGAAGCTCTTCTAGGAATTGTGTGTTAAGCTCCTTTGCAAAAACAGTCAATTCGCTTGCTTGAAGGGCTTGTGGTCATACTCCTAATATTTGTCTACACACATGTCCACAAAATACCTCACACTCCCCTCCTTCCACTTCTTCCTCACATTTATGGTACCACAAGAACTTATATTCTAAGTTCCTTGAGAACTATCACCCCCCTTTTATAAAGCATCAAAGATAGCAACCCTCCCCTCGGGATCTTTGTAATGTCCACTGAAAATTCAAACCCTAAGTCACTATCCTCAACAAAAACGAACAAGCTTCACGCAATAAATACAGTGCAATGAGATGGAAGGAGGGAAGAAGTTCCATGTTATTTTCACTACATGTGGTAATTCCCCTCTATGAGGGCTAAGACCTCACACTCTGTGGGATCTGACCCATTGGGTTCCTCCATCTTGTTACATGTGCGAGGGCCTTATTATTAGTTTATTACTATTTTACTTGTGTTTTTTTTGTATTTTTTTAAACAAATGAAATGAAATTTCATTGCAAAAAGGTGAAATACAAAACCACCAACTACGAGTGGTTTGGTAGGAGAAACACAAACAAAAGAAAACCACAAGGACAGACAATGAATATGGACAAGCAAACCAAAGGCACAAGTGAACCCGGAGAGAGGTTGTAAGGTCTCTCACGGCCAACTATGAGGCAACATCATGTCATCCCGTGAAGCTCATCAAGGTGGTTGGAATATGAGGCCCACACTTTGAAGGCAACCACCAAAGTTGCCCTTCTTCCATCTTGTTTTTTTTTTACTTATTAGACACAAATGACCAACGTTCAGGAAGTTTTGGAAGCTAGTTTGGTAAGAGTTCATTTCCATTGGCACATTAGAGCTTAAGGAATGGAGTGTCGAGGTGATTTTCATAATTGCAAAGTATTTTTATACTATGCTTCGACCACCATCCTCCATCCTCCAACCCTTAATTTGTTGAAATATAGACTTGGATATTGAGTTGGAGGGGTGAAATTTTAGGAAAATGATAAGGGTCTAGCTATAGTTCTCTAAAATTTGAAGATTCTTGTTATCTTGATAGGAGGTGATTCACTTTCGGTGGAAAAGAGCTTATTGTGATTTCATAAAAGTATGGAGTGTCATGTTGATTTCTAGGGAGCTTATGATTCAAACTACAGCCCAATGGAAACCTTATTAGAGACCAAGGCCTACCCAGAGTGTCAGGGGAGTTTCCACCCTCCTATAGGTCTTTGTCCTTCAACTAAACAATTGAAACAAGTTCTAATTTGCCTCTTCCTCTTTGTAGAAGGAACCATTTTTTCTAGGGCACTAGTTGCATCTTCTTCTTATCAAATGATCTCCCGGTTCATTTCTTCTAGTATCAAATTCTCATCATCCACTTTCCTTCAACTTCATAATTTCTAAAAGGTTGTTGCAATCCTCCTCTTTCAAAGACAAGTCAATTTTCAAACTAAACCCCAAATTTCATTACATTAGACAAACATAGACAACAAAGCAAGGGTTGGACATCACAACCTACCTTAAGGCAATACTTGCTTTTTCTAAGAGCACACTTCCCTCTTGCAACCCGGGTAATAGCCTTAGATTCAAAATGGGAAGGACCTAAAATTTGATAATATCATGAAAGCTATAGCTACGTATCTATCTTTTAATTTTGCACATTAATTGGTTGCTAGTCCTACAGATTTTGGATCCTCCATTTTTACACTCCAAACAATTATTCTTCCAAAGCGAGTTCCAAAGGCACCGGCTACCAATTCAAGTCACTTTAGATCAAAGCGTCTAGTTGTAGTGGACAAAACCCTTTGTCTATTGGATTGTCCACCTTGGTATGGAGGAAAATTGCCATGTCATCATTGGGTTTTTTTATTTGATGAATGGTTTTGCACTAGGAACTAGACGTCTAGTGAAATTATCAACTTTCAAAAGTTACGTTGTAGTTGCGTTATTGTTCCAGAAAAGCTGCTTCACAACTTTTTTTCCTTCTTGAACAAACTCCTTTTGTCCATCAGACAAAATTTGGGGTCACTTCCCAATCAAACTTCTTTAGTACTACAAGTATACTTTCATCTTGAATTTGTGTAGGAGTGGTCTATGACAAGGACTTATAATGTCAAGTGGCCATTCCTCTAGTGTGAATGTCGTAGCGGATGAAATTGTACACTCGACCAATGAAAATACTTTTCATCTTACCCACTCCTACATGATGTCTCAATCTGAACCCAACTTACCCAACCTAAGAACCTATTTCCATTGGACATTCCAAGCTCTTGGAGCCAGAGGGGATCTAGAAGAATTTGGACCCTCTAAAATGAGGCAACTTATTTCTACTAGACAAGATTGTGAACAACACAACTTTCGGATTCCCTAGCACAATTTACAGATTGGAACAATTCAACGACAAATCTAGTGGAACTACAATAAGAATTTTCTCTTCTTAGCCACCCATCTAGGCCCCCTAGCTATGCACAGGAGAAAAAACAAGGACTAGAGGGCTAGAGTTCCAACGACAATGTAAAACACTCACACATTCAATTTTAGAAGCTCTATGACATCAATAGAAATATGCTTTAAGATAGTCTACTTTAATAGCGCCCATGATTTAAAAGCAATGATGACACATAGGTACATCTTTTTTTCTTCAATGTACCAATAATGTACATTTCAAGAGGTGGTTGCTTTTAGTAACCACAACATTTCAACTTCAAAAATTTGTAACTAATTCTACGAAGATCCAAAAAATATGAAACTACTTGGGTTGATTAGATACCAATTCTATTTTTCTTCCTATGAAAATTCCAATGGAAACTGTTTCCAAGGAGTTAAGTTTCTCCGAATAAGCAATCAACTCTTAAATGGTCGCTTTAAGAGCAGCCTACCTTAACACTTGAACATTGACATGGATGCCAAACGTTCGATGGATGACAAGGAATCTTTGAGTGTAGGACGAAAGTGCAACTATTCATCTTTGAAATTAGTTTTGGAAAGGAAAGATCTCCTGCGATTCACATGGTAATACAAAAGGATGATATTTTTTACACAAGTGTGTTAACCCCTAAAGTCCCAAGGCCATTTTCTGTCAAAAACCACTCAAAACTGCCATTTCTACTGCGTTAGTCCAAAAAAACAAAAACAAAATACTTTTTTTGGAACTAAACCGTAGGATCTTAAACTTTACTTGTTTTAGATCACGAGGTAAAAATTTCATGAAGTTTGACCGTATAGATTGAGAGATATGAGCATTCAAAGTTGAAAAAACAAGTTTGTCCGAACACTGGACTGCAATTTTAGATGACTTTGATCTCTATTTGTGGAAAAAAATTACATTGTGGAGTTTGAATTTAAAATTTATTGTGTTGAAGAATTGAGTTGGGAGTCTAGGAAAAAAAATTCAAAAAATAACAACTTGATTTTCATACTTCAAAAAATTGTCAACTAGAAGTAGGTCCAAGATTGAAAGAAAAACTAAATTGATAATAGCTCTTAGATGGGATTGAAATACAATAATCCCAACAGTGAGATTGTTCTAACAAGAAAATTTAACCTTTTCAAAAAAAAAATTGAAAAAAATTGAAAATTGCATTCTGAGATGAATCTTACAAGTTTTTTTTCTTCCAAAAAGATGCTTAGATTGCCCGAAAAATTAAGATTGTTCATAACTTTCACATCACTAATCAAAGTGGAATGAATCAAAGCTTTAGATTTAGACAAAAACATTATCTTTGAGAAAATTTATTTTGAATTTTTGCAATATTTTTTGTGTTGCCCGCCGAGTTCAGTTTGAGGCTTTTTGTGGTATAACTTTTGCTTCCGGGCACCGATTGAAATAAAAATTATATTCCCACAAAGCTTATCAGATTTTCTATCTTCAAAAAAAGTTTCAAAAAATTAGGGTAAAATTTCAGCCCATAGGAACCTGCCCGAATTCCAAATTGTCCCCCGAGGGGACAATGGAACTTTAGGGGTTAAGGAAACACACTGCAAGGGGTTTCCGTCAGGAAGAGAGGTTGATTTCACGCTAGGTAAAGAACCTGCTGCTACCAGGTATTGAACCCGCAACCATGCCATTTGGTTTGGGTACCTCACCACCATCATCCGGTAGTTTAAGGTCATTTCAGACAACAAAAGGATGATTTTGAGCCGGTCCCACTTTCCAACATTGCAAATGACATTCTACTGCTTTTGAGTACTTCCCCAGCTGGCCGTGCCTGAGTGGTTGTGTTGTGCCCCGCCTCCAGGTACTCCTTTCCTGTACTTCCAGCTGTTGGACGGACGGACGGACGCTCGGACGGACAGACGGTGTGTGTCTCGAAGCTTCCGTCCGTCAGTTGTGGTCAAAAGCCTGAAATTCCGTCCTTCCAACCCAAGTGTCCGTTATGATGGACTGGCTACACTGGTCGTGTGTGAAAAAGCCCGATCTGATTTCTAAAATTTATTAGTTCGGAAATTCAATACTGCGCCCTCAAAAGTGGAATTTTATGTTAAAAAAAAAGAATTAGATCTGTCTTTTTTTTCTTTTCTTTTTTCTGATAACGATTAGATCTGTCTTTTGAGAGAGAGCAGTTCAGTTGTCGATAGGCAAGTGGCTTGGTTTCGTTGGGAGGACGTCATTCGTAGTAACTTACCGTTGACGAGAAAAAGCATAACTTAACCGACTGAAGGACCGCTTACCTTATCTGAAGTTGATGGTACACGGGACAGACAATCGGAAGACCTACAGGCGGACCTCTTTAATATCACACCCATATTCTGTGGCCAAACTAGAGAGAGATCAGGGCCTTTTCTTTTCATTTTCTAAAAAGTGCCAAAGTGGCAATATAAAATGTTATAGTGGTGCTCCAAATTTCAACATTCATCCACATATTGAATAGAAAATATCAGATTAGCACATATCACATGCCTACAATTTGGTTTTCATTCACAATCTAGCAATTTCATCCAAGATTTTTTTATATTTTTATATTTTTTTGCGATTTCATCAATTTTTTCTGAGCATTTTTCTACCATTGTTTAGCCAAATTATTTTTCTTGTGCAATTTGGCACCAGAAAGCTAAAAAAAATAGCCCTACTTCGTATGTTCTTGGTGTCCCTACAAGTACAAAAGGTTTTTATAATATAGATACCTATAATAGAGGTGTTTAAACTCCTAAGCTCTTGGACCCATGATCTTAAGCTCACACATTGGTACCCCTATGCAACAATTAGAGTTGGTTGCCATTATCCCCCTTGGAGATTCAATTCCAAACCTTCCAAGTGGTTTCCGTTTTAAGAAAATCCATTGCTATATGTTTAGCTGGCCTTCCAACCTCCAGTCTTTGTAATTGGAAATACAAACCTAGAGGGGTTGGAGGGTAAATTGGAGATCCCTATTCCAAGATAAAAACAAAATGAATCTCACTTGGAGGGGCAAGTGTTAAGACTCGGGATCCAAAGCGGTCATCCTGCTAATGCTTCCCAGTGGATTTCCAATCCGGTTCCTACTCTCCAAGGCAACTATTTCAAACTCATGTCTCCCTCAACGGAACTCGATCTATGAAACAACAACAATATGCATACTGCCAATTATGATACATAAAAAGTACAAGAACACACATGCCAATCAAGAAGAAACCATAGAATCAATTCAAGGAGGCATTGGTATCATGGACTCGTCATTTGGAATAGTTCTTATATTAACATATGTCCAGTGAGGGACATTGTTCACTCACCAAGCTTTAATTCATGCTTCGTTAACCAACTAGGAATAACTGCTTAGTTCTTCTCCCACTAGGAGTAACCGCTCCCCGTCCATCATGGAACCTTGTTCAACTTGGAGCAATGTAGTCGTGACAACAAGAGTATGCTTAATCAAGCATTCCTTGGTTTTGAGGTGGTTTCCGTGAAACTTAATCAAGTATTTCAAGGAACCTCTAGATTCTCTTATGGGTGTAATGGAGATTGATCAATGCAATGGAAATTAACCCACCCCTAATACCACCTCTAGTACCGAGCCCTTCGATGACCCAATGGAGACCGGCCCCTAGGTATAAAGCCACAAAGATGATAATATTTTCCTAAATATTGATTTCTTTATACTTATAATTCAAATCTGTTTGGTTTGAATAATTTTTTTTTCCTTCTTGAATCTAGATTCAATTCCCATATTTGCTTTCAAGACTCAAGAGGTTCTATGACTTGTTTTTGGCACAAAAATTAATGAATTTATATTTATACTAACCAAAGCAAAATATCTATTTCTAAAAGGACTCATTATAGAACTCATTATTCTATTGTCAACCAATTTTTTTTTCTAAACTTGATTCCAAACTAATATTTTGGTCAAGCTATTAATTGAAATCTAGCCTATTGGAAATGGATGGAAGAAAATGGGATTACTTCCCTAGAATTTTCTAGCAAATTCATTGAAATTTTGCCGTAAATTGCTAAGAAATGTATTGTAGCAATCAAAATAATGTAAAGATAATAAAAGAGTTACTAAACATACTTGCACATGCCACTCGACTCTCTTAAAAACGGTTAATTAAAGCACTTCACCTCTTTCTGGTTGCCTCAAACAATTTTGCAACTCCCATTGATGGATGAAAACTAGAAAACTTGTGGCAATTTTAGTTGTGATTTCTGGTGACTATTCAAGGTCCAAATGTAAGTGATGGAGAACAAGAAAAAGACAACACTTAAGGTAAACTATTGTTTAGCACTTCTCTGACTAGATCCTTTGTTTGATCCCTTACTTGCTTATCCCTTTTTTTTCCAAAAGTGTCTTACATTAGTATGCATATTCATCAAGTTGGACCCAACTTGCCTTTGTACAATTTCATCATTTCCATCTTCCAACCATTTTCTTTTTGGAATATGACAAGCATTGGTTTAGCTAATGTTGCTATTATTTGCAACATGCCCTCATTAGAGTCCTCTTCCTACAAGCAAATTTGGTGCATGGAACTAGTCAACAATACCCCAAGCAAAGACGTGTGGTGCTCTTGAACTTGTTGATCTAATGAGTTCTCCCACCTATGGCAATTTCCCAATCTTAGTAGGTCAGTAAGAACCATTAAGAGAAGAGTACAAAAAACCAAACCAACCAACCTAAGAAAATGGAGATATATTGTAAGTAAATCTACATTTAGGGACATCAAATGTACAATA
This sequence comes from Rhytidiadelphus loreus, assembly GCA_947034895.1. NCBI lineage: Eukaryota > Viridiplantae > Streptophyta > Bryopsida > Hypnales > Hylocomiaceae > Rhytidiadelphus > Rhytidiadelphus loreus. The sequence goes on from OX344765.1 coordinate 41,969,581, forward strand.
AATAGTACAAAGGGTCAACTGTGGGTGCACTTAAAATTACACTCATTTCACTTTCCCTAACAAAATTTTCCTTCAACACTTTTCTAGTTCTAGGCCAAAGTGGGGAACCTCACCTAAGATCTATACCAATCCTAGTTTTTAGAGCTCTATGAGTGCATGACAATCTCAATTTGGTGCATTGAAATATGTTGTCTCAATGGCGGAGTATGACTATGACATAAGACTAATCCCTTAATCCTACAATAAATGAAAAGTACACACGAAGTGCTTCAAATGAAGCTAACCATAAAAAATGAATTAAAAAAATCTAGTGATTTGAGGAATGAGTGTTGGGATAACATTTGAGAATTTGGCATTGAACACTAAATTGGAAAAACAAGAACTAGATCATCTTTCCATATGAACAATTGCATTGAAAGAGGACATAGGAACTTTGATGGTGAGGAAATAAGAAAACAAAGATGGTCCATAACAAATTGATAATGGACGACAAGCAATAGAATCAATATTTTGATCAAGAGGAATGTCTAACCTTATAGTGTAATGAAATACATTTAAAAATGGACGAAAGAGCTAGTTGATAAGTTAGTAAGAAAAACTCACATAGCCAGTCATACGGGAGAAAGGAACTAACAATTCTAATAATCACAGTTAGGAGCATAGCATTAGAAAGTGGAGAAGAGGAATCCAGAACGCAACAAATTGATAACAAAATTGACAACAATTTTCAAGTTAAGAGGAGATATCCAACCAAGAAGGAATATGTCAGTTGATATTGTGAATAGAAAGAATAAGATATTGCAAACAAGCATGATTTATGACCAAGAATCACAAGAACTAGTTCATAATAGGGAAGCCATGATATAAAATTCCATTTAGAGAGAAATGATTGAATGGTAAATCTTGTATTTGCAACACTCATGACCATCTATAATACACAAATTTCCTGGTGACAGACACAACAACTATGTATTTGATATTTCTACTATTTTCTATTAACATCAAGGTCTATTTTTTCTAAGGAACATGTCTTCTCTAATAGATAGCAACTATACATAGGATGAGATTAGAGTACATTGTTGTCTTGGCACTATGCCACATTCTAAACCTAATTCACCATCAAAACTTAACTAGACAAAGCTTCAAATGGCAAGTATTTACAACTTGTCAATTCACTAAGCAGTTGAAGGAAAAGTGAAGGAGCCTTTTCTATGAGATTGGTTGAAGGAAGAAATCATTGACAACAGCATAGGCATGAAATCTAAAGTGACATACTTTGGCCTAGTAAGCAAGTTGAGCAATTGATTGGAGTTTTGAGTACCTCACTTGTTGGTTTCAAAATTTGAATTCTTGCTTGATAGTCGCCGGTGAGGATGACATTGGGGTATCTTCATCCTCCTTGTCTTCCATCCTCTCAACTTTAAGTTCATTTCCAAAGAATTGATAAGTGAAAATCTCTTCTTCCACCTTAAGTTGTTCTATCAATTTTTGTACCACATCAAGAAACTCTTTTGGTTTAATTTTGTACACTTTCGGGGAGTACATAAGAATGATGTACGGTTTTATGCATCCCTTAGGGTTCGCAATCTGTAAATTAGTTGGTGGCCTTGGCATTGAAGATTTTCCAGCACCTAGCTAAATATTATAGCCTCCCATGCCCATCGGATTACTAAATGAAGTCTTTGAAATTGCCTTTTGGTCTAATAAAGAAACATTAAAACTGAAGTTCTCAAATTATTCTGGTAGAGTCTACAATGAAAAAATTAAACCTCCAAAGCTACTGCATCTGCTTGCTCTAAATAACTTAACAAGAAAGAAATCCAACACTTCACAAAAAAACTCTAGAAATTGAACCTCACACTCATGTGAAGTATTCTGTTTTCAAGCGCTAAAATAGAGAAAGAATATTGCAACTTTCGAGTAGAAAGTTGAAGCCAATGTACGATTGTGTTCTAGAGTTGCTCACGACATATGTATACCACGTCAATGAGCTCAATTGAGGACAAGGAGCAACAAAACAACTAATAATACCTGTTCAGAAAGGATGCTTTCCATGTTGGTTAAATAGGACATAGAACAATAGTCCATAACAAGAACTCACACTATCACCTCAACCATCACCACTCAAATATATATCATTATAGCCATATACCTACAAAAGCCATTTAGAACAACGTTGGACATTGGCTTTGGCACTCTCTCCGATTGATGTACATCAACATCACTTTCCTCAAACAGTTCAAATGCTCAATCAACTAATTGAATTCATCTTCATACATAGAGTAGTAACTTAATTACATAGCTAATCTCCAATAATGGGTCTTCTATTCTTTTGCTTACCATCCAACAACATTGAACGTATCCACTATTCACAATGAGCATATATGCTATCTTGCATCTCATCTTTTATTAGTAAAAAGACATAGTTTCTGTTAGTAGTTGTACATCTTAAAACCTTTTTTCAAGACACTAAATGTAGGGTATTTCAATGGTGTGAAAGGCAACGGTGCTAGTATGTGAGCCTAGGCACATAGGTACTCTACAACTATTGGAAAGGTCTATAACATACATACTTATAATATAAACATCCTATAACTATAAAAGGTGCTTATAACATAGCCACCTATAGTATAAATATTCCATAATCATGAAAGGTGCTTATAACACAGCCACCTATAATATAATTAGGCACCTATAATATAAAATCCTATACCCATGTGTGAACCACCATATTGATTCACCTTTAAGATAATTAAAAATATAAAAACTATGTGTGAGATTTTAAGTTTAAAAGTGTTAGTACATTAGAATAAATTATAGCCATTAGTTAAAAGGCTTTTAGTATGTAGGACGAAAAACTAGATCAAAATGACAAATTAAAAATATTTAAAAGATAATAAATACAAAAAGGAATTAAAAAGAAAAATTAGAAATTGAAAATGAATCTAAATATAAATTGAAAACCAACAAGAAAGAAGAAATATGAAAAGCACAAAAGAAGCTATCAAACTTAAAACTACTATGAGAATACTAACATAATGTAGAAACACTACTTTAAGCAATAAGTAGTGATTTAATGATTTTTTCAATAAATTAGTGCTGGATGAAGCAATTAGGAGTTAGTTAGGAAGTTGGGGATATAGTCAAAATCTTGTGTTTTGAGTGTTTATGTGTGTGGGAGAGTAGGTAGAAGAAGTGTGGAAAATGGTTCAAACATTAAAGCAATGATGGCAAGGGGTAAGATTTAGAATCACAAGCAATTTGTTGAGTAGGTTTTCACCTAATAAGGTAAAGAATGGGGTGAAAAGTGGAAGTGTGTTAGGTCATATGGGAGATTGGAAAGAAATCATGAAAAAAAAATTAGATTTTCAAGTCTCCCTTGGAACACTAGAAGAAAAACGTGTCCGCTGCAACCGGCCATATGCAACTCAAATGCAAATAAGTGTCCTATATAACTATCTTGCAACTGCAATCCTCTATAATTGAACCAATTTTGATGTGCATGTTGTTGTAGTTGCAGAGTAGTCGTAGAAAAAAATGTAGGAAAATGAAATCGTAATAGAGTGGATATTTTACATCCTATATTTGTTAAAAACGTCGATGTGGACAACTTTGTGTTATGTGGAATCCACAACTACAGTGCAACTAGAAATCAATTCAAAGACAACTAATAAATAACTATAGAACAACCAAAATACAACTAGCTTACAACTACAAGAAGACAAGTTATGCAATTAGGAAACGACTACATTTCGAGTAGAAAACAACTAAGAAATCATTGGAAGATTAATATAGAATAACTGTAGACAACTAGAAGACTACAAATCAATTATAGTCGGATTTGTTACTTGAAATGCTATGGAACTTGCTTCAAGTTCACAATTTGTTCTTTTATTACATGAGTTATAAATGAATCATTGCCCTACATAAAGCTCATATCGGTTGAAAACAACACTTCAAAATATAGCTCATAATGGCTTCCACAACTTTATGATAAAATTGGCTCAATGGCTTCCATGGAACAAAGGATTTCTAGTTGACTTTTTCTTTCACAAAATGCAATATATATATATATATATATATATATATATATATATATATATATATATATATATATATATATATATATATATATATATATATATATATATATATATATATATATATATATACATATATACTTTAATATAATTCTTGCATTTTATATATCTCATATCATTTGTCATACCTCTTGCCACCCCACTTGTATAAATAACTCGTCTTCTTAACACTCTAAAATCACAATAAGAGGCCTTTGGAGCTACCTAACATAATTGTCCAATATGGTGAGTATTGTATGATATATGGTGTATATTGTATGGTTTACTGTATGTGTTGTATTATGTATGATATATTGTGTATAATATGTTGTATAGGACATTATGAGTATACTAGTTGACCATCAATTACAAATGAATTGTAAGACACTTGTATGCAGTCGACTACAAGTTGCACAAATGTATCATCGAGATGCATAGTAGTTGCAAATAAGTTGTACTCATGATTCATGAGTCACAAAAAAGTTGTACATATTCTATAAAGTAATCATAGTAGTTATAGAAAAGTCATAACCTAGTTGCAAACCAATTGGTAAGAAGTGACAAACATGTCGTAAATGAGTCGCAAACTGCTTACATTGTCCCATAAACATTGTTCCATAATCATTGTCTCATAAACGTTGTCCCATAATCATTGTCTCATAATCAAATATATACCTAAAGCAATTGCAAAGTAGTTGAAATGAAGTAGCAGACCAATCGCATCAAAGTTGCAATGAAGTCACAAACAAGTTGCAACTTAGTTACCGACCTCAAACGGCAGTGAATACCACGTAAGCAACCACGTCATAAAGCGCATCGATGAAGTTCCAAGTAAGCTGCCGAATGAAAAACAATCCATTTTGTTGTGCAACTATAATACAACTAAGAAACTTGTCCTAAACAACAAGAGGCCTCTACAATATTACCAATTGCAAATGTCCGATGCAACTCAAAACCAGTTGCAAAGTCTAGTTTCAAAACCTCTCTTTTTCTTCTAGTGGAACTGCCAACTTCGGAGAGCAATTGTGAACGGATGGTAGCTTGAATGAGATTGAAGATTTGACGACCGTTTTTGTAAGAGAAGGTCTGCTGCCATGGCGAATGGAGAGCATCAACTTTGGCGAGTTATTCTGAGCAATTGGAGATTTGCATTGAGCTGAATTTTGGAGAGAGTAAGGACAATCAAGTCAGATTTGGGGGAAGTTAAGATTCAACTCATTTGAAGTTACTATAAAGATTTGGTGACCGTTTTTGTAAGAGAAGGTCTGCTGCCATGGCGAATGGGGAGCATCAACTTCAGTGAGCTATTCCGAGCAATTGAAGATTTGCATTGAGTTGAATTTTGGAGAGGACAAAGACAATCAAGTCAATTTTTTGGAAAGTCAAGAGTCAACTCATTTGGAGCTAGTATGATCAAATGGTGACCTCTTTTGAGAAGGAAGGTTTGCTGCCCCTAGGAGAAGGCACAACTTGAGGTTAGGATATGTCTTGTTTTAAATTGTTATGAAACAATTGCAATTTTCATTGCACATTGTAATGAATCATCTTATAAATTAAATTCATGTGGAAGTGATACATTTAGGTGATGGGATTGTGGATTGTATGCTGGAATTTTAAGTTAAACCTCACTTAAGACCCAATTGAGTGCCCTAATGGTGATTTTGGAGGGCAAAATCATGTTTAAAGGTTAATCCACTATAATTAGGGTGAATTGCAACTATTTGGGGGTCAATGCATGTGATTTTTGGATTTCTCATGTGATGAATTATGTGCTGAATTTAGTTTTTAGGGCTAAATTAGGGCCAAATCCGGTGTTCTAATGGTGAGTTTTGGGAAATATTTAGGCACAACATACTATCCATGGTTATAAGAGTCCATTACTTGGAGGCGGTTAGGTAGGTCCATACACTCCCCCTCGGCCCAATTTGTGGGTATTTTTTGCCTCATGGTGAGAAAGGCTCATACCATGGAAGGTGCTTACAATATACACCTATAATATAATTAGCCACCTATAATATAAACATCCTATAACTATGAAAGGTGTCTATAACATAGGAGGCTAGGTTTCTAAATGCTCATGGACTCAAGATTCTTGGCTCACATAATAGCACCCATAGTGTGAAAGGTGTCACATGCTAATTTTTCACAAGAGGAATTGTGTCAATGGTGTTATTGATGAGTTTCATAGCATTGTTCATCTACAATGCTATCTACGATGCTTAATAATTATGTTCTTTAATGGTTGTTATGAAATTTGGAAATAGCCGGAACATCAATGACACTAGTCAATTTTATGTTGGGAATTACAATCTTTTATGTCCAATTTCTGTTGCCTAACGATTGTTGGTGTTCAAGCTCGTTGATTAATTAGTGCAATCCGTCCAGCAATCACGTTATTTTTGCCTCTCCAATCCCACCTACTGTCAAGAAAATCACCTCATTACAAAGGTCAAAATTTGCAAATTCACCTTTAGAAGGCACATTTAACTACTTTTGGACTTTTGAAAGTCCAGAATTAATAATGTTCATTGGGAGGAAAAAAAATGGTCATCAAAAGATAATCTAAAACATCGGGAGATCTATGCAAAACATTGGGAGATCAATGCAAAACATCCGAGATCTATACAAACATTGGGAGATCTCCCGATGTTATTATTGGGAGATCTTTGAATATTTAGCGCATAATTCATTGAATAGTGAGTCTAGAAGTAGTTAAATGTGGCATTTCTAGAATCTAAAAGATTTAGGATCAAAGATTTATTGAAGATTCAAAAAGAAGAAGCATTCACTTCTTTTGATTGTTTCTTCTTGTGTGAGAGATTTACATTTCTCTACCACAACACTACTATTCAACATAAGCATTCTAGAAGTCCTAGTAAGGTGTTCAATTAAAATTTAGAGTATTAGAACCTCTGGAGGCCTTTGGAGGTGCTCATCCACATTAATGCAACACTTACAATTTACGGTAAAATTTGAGGGAAGCGTATACACTATTACAATATAGCCTTGCAAAGTATGGCTTTCTCATTCTACACATCAAAGTAGAGTCATGATAGAACATGCAAACCCCAAGATTCTCATAAGGACGTTTTCTAGCCGATGAATGACAAAGAATGATCTCTCCATGTGGGACAAAAATGCAACTGATTCATCCTCCAAAATTTGTGTGAAAAGGTAATGTCTTCTACTACAGTAGTTTGACTTCCAATGAGTGTTTTTTGCATTTCTTTTAAGCCAACAATTCACATAGTTCCAAAACAAAACAGTTTGATTTCCACGGTGACTAGCTCGTCGTTTTAAGGGCATCCCCACCAGGGAGTTCTCTTTTCCTAAACTCGGGACCTCAATCCAGTCAACCTTGACTTTATAGGGATGAGACCTCACGTGTTCTCTATATGAGCTTGAATATAGAGAATTGGGCCCAACTTTTACCAAGTTCTCTATAAATTTGGGGTAAAGATCTTGTTTCGAGATTGGTGCGCGCAAGCTTCTGTATCCCCATCCCCATCCGAGGTCCTCTCCCTAAATTTTTAGGATACAGAACAGATTGGTGGGGATGCTCTAATTAGTCTAATCATCGGTGCATTGAATTATTTTTTATCTTCTGATGTTTGACGGTCGTCACACGGATGATGCTCTTCGTGACCGACTCCAGTCGCCGACGCAGCGACTGCCTTTCTGTTTCAACTTCCAATTCCAGGATGGATCCCTTGATGGATCCCTTCTTGACCAAGTCATACACACATTCCTAAACATTCTCTGTTTCTCTGTGCCTCACCACAATTCTAAAATGACAATGAACAATGTCTTTAGAACCAGCAAGTTACTGATCGATCCTGTTACGACTAGCCACGCATTCTGTTGCAAATAGGTCGTAGGCCAGGGCGGCTGATCACGCCTGCCCTACCACAGGGTAGCTGTGAAACCCAAAAAATCACTGCTCACAATCCGCATAGCATTGCCGATTATATCCGTGCCGGTTAATTTCACAAATAAAAAGAACTCTAACCAAATATGGGTCCGAATTCCATTCGCTCCATTCCTACAAATTCCAAGACATCGATCGATCGATCCACAGTGAGTGTGTTTGAATACTTTCCCTTTTGATTCCGTCGCCATGAGTCAAAACATGTGGTGAGTCGTGCAGTACCTTAATGTTTGGTGAATTAACTTAACTCTGGGATTGTAAGCTCACACTTATTAATTACTGTACTTACCTTGATCGATCGGTCGATCGGTCGATCGGTCACTGTAGCGTAAAGATGGAACCAGAGAGGAAGAGTTGTGGTTTTGACCAGCGTTTTTTTTGGGCGAAATTTCGCTCAACTGTCAGAAATCTGACCTCTCTGGCTTCAATTGGCCTCTACAGTGAAGCCAACACAGGGACACATGTCCAAAAAAAAACGCTGGTTTTGACTTCCTTTCCTTTTGGCGCTTGACAGAAAGAGTTTGTAAGCTAATCATGGACGGCGATGCATCATCGAATAAGCTTGAAATACAAACTAGTTTTCTTCTTTTCGGCGCAGATGGTTGTGGCATGGACACTGCGGCGCCTGGAAGTGCTGGAAAGCATATGCAAAAGGCTACTGTAGTGGCGGACGGAGGGGGGCTGCCCTCACTTGCATTATTAGTGAAGTTTTCGAGCTCCGTGTGAATGATTTGGTGCCGAATGCTGATGAGTCGGTTCGGTTTGGGAGCAGTCAGGTTGTTTAACTCCAAAGTTCATTGACTATTTTTCACAAAAAAACAATATTCAAAACTGTCACTTTTCAGTGCATTGAACATTGTTGAAATATTAAAAAAAAAATTCAAACTTTCAACCATACAAATGTGTACTAAACTACCATAGGAATGTGACGATAAAATTTCAAGAAATTTGACTTCTTAGATAGTGAGAATATAACGTTTGAAATTAGATGAAAGGAAAATTTGGGCCTATTCATGAATAGGTCAATAGGTCAACATAGTGTGACTCAACATTGTGGAAAAGGACACAACTAACCACTATTTTGGGAATTTGAACCATTAGGTAGGTAGTTATGTTAGTTACTTGCATGCCAATCTTCAAAGATAATGGAGAAACCTACCCAAGATCATCTTGCATTGAGAGGATGTCCAATAAAAAACACATACATGAGCAAGATTTCAATTTTGGGGGGCAATTCATTTTTGGAAGATGTGCCTTTCAAAATTAAATAGAAATAAAAGGAAAAAGAAGAAAACTCTCATGAATTTACACTAAAATTTGAGCTAATGGTTTAGAAATTGTTTCTAAAATCATTTATAGGGCAATGGGTGCACCCCTCCTTGAAGAGAGTTTCTAACAATACTATGAATGTGATTGGGGGGATGCATGGTTTCAAAGATTTCACCGTAACAAAACAAACAAAACAAACAAAAAGCAAAACAAAACAAATTTAATGTATAGACTAGTATGCCTTGTGCCATTGCCACAATATAATAAAATAAAAATATGTGATTTTTAATTTTTTAATTCACAAAACTTTGAAATTCAATATCTTCTTTTTTGTCATGAATCGAAACACCACGAAACAAAGTTCGTGCACCCTCTTTTGTTGAGAGCTTTTTGATGGTAATCAAGAACATGACTAAGGGATGCACAATTTGGGAGATCTCATTGTAACAAACAATATAAACAAACAAAGAAAAAGAAAGAAAACAAACAACCTAATTTAATGTATGGATAATTGGGCTACTTTAGTTATTCTAAATCACATTACAATACACAATACAAGGAGATCAAGTAAATTGGCAATACACTAGTCATTTTTTGATTATTTATTGTGTAAAGAGGATTTAAAAAAAAATCTAAATGGTCAAAATTAAAAGATAAATGTTTGAAATGAGTAGAAAAAAATTCAAGAATTTTGAGATCCTGGATTTCAAGATATTAGCATTTGTATTTAGATGAAAATGTTTATTTTTTCAAGGCTAAAGATGATTTCAAAAGCCAATTGGTTGCATTGTAGGAGTTTTGTCATGGAGATGATTTAGCTACAAATGAATGGAAGTTGTCTCTCCAACATCTTTAGTGCATGTAAATTGGAGTCATTCAATGATACTATTCTAACTAATTGAATGTTTGTTCAATAGACAATTGGATTTTGGGTAGGTGATAATGAAGTAAAAAATGAACAAAATGTTTCTGAAAATTTGACACAAGATTCCCAAGAAGGGAAGTAACAAGTATAATGAGTGTTTTACAATTGGCAAAAGAATTCAGATATTTTTTTCCATACAAAGACAAATGTGAAAAATGAAGAGAGCAATTTTTTTCATTTTTTCATTTTTTTGACAAAGTACGAATTTCTTAGGAAGTTTTGAAGTGTGCTATCTCATTGGCCCAAAAGAGTCTCTAGTCTATGTCAAAACCAACAAAAGTATATGCATGATGGCCATCCTACCACCTAAAGTAAGAGGTTCTAAAAGCACACAGGCTCTAAAATTGCCCACCTCTTCAATACACTATTATTACATGTTGCTTTTCATAGCCTTCAACAATGTACAAACAATGTACATTTTAGGAGGTGGGCAATTTTAGAGTCCTATGCCATTTCAACTTCAAATTTTCATAACTAATTCCACAAAGCTCCAAAAAATACGAAATGACTTGGATTAAATTCCAATTCCACTTGTCTTTCAAGGAAAATTTACTGAAAAATATTTCAAGAAGCTTCACCTCTCCAAAATTCAGTTTCAACTCTTAAATGGACGATTTATGGACTTCCTACTTTAAAGGAGTCACAACATGAAGGAATAAAAAAACCAATTGCTTTGATAAATTTACACTAAAAAGGTAGAAGTTTTCAAAGCAATCACTAATAATTCCATCACCATCACCCAAGACATTGATTTTGGCTACTAACCAACCTACTACAATGTAGTTCTAATCTCATTTATTAGAAAAGTTTGTCATGGATTGATATAAGACTCTAATAAATCATTTCCTAGGTGCCTATCATGGGTGGTTTGCTTGTCATAGGCAGGTTTACCTTATAAGGTAGTATGCTGTTAAATGACATCTGACCTTAACCCCAAAGTGACAAAGAGGACAGAAAGTGTCCTCACATAGTTTAAGGGCTAGTTCAAAGTGCTGTAACTTTTGCATCCAAGGTCCAAATTCAATAAAACTTATTGGGAATACTGCTTTCTCACTTCTAGTTTGTATGGTAAAATTTTCAGATCAATCCAATATTTTTTGATTTATTGAAAGCCAATCGAAGTTCACAACTTCAATTTGAGTTCACCAAACTGCATTTTAGGGCTGCAACTTCGGGGCCTTGTATCTCCTTCATCCATTTCTCATTTCCAATAAAATTTATTGGGTTTTGTTCCTCTTTAAGTATAGTTATTGTGGTAAAGTTTTCATGTCAATCCAAGTTGTTTTGAATGTTTGGGACCAATTCGAAGTTCAAAATCCTGCCATTTTTGGAGTATAGTGAACTTTGGCGGCTTGTTTCTTCTTCATACAAAGTTTATTTTCAATAATTCTTTTTGGAAAAGTTGCGTATACTAGTCTACTTTGTGTGGCTAAAATTTCATGTTAATCCAAGAACTAATGAGTGACTGAGAAGCATTCTAGTAGAAGGAGGTTCACCTTTAGATGTGTTTTTTGCAATTTTTCTTGTTGATTTATGACATTTCAAAGCCATTTTGTAGACACAATGAGTCAATCGAATGAGTTTTTCAATCACCATTGTGTTTGTATACTAGTTTTGAATCATTTTATAGTGTAAAGTTTTTACATTTGAGTAGGTTTAGAAATCAAATTTCACCTCCAAATGTGTTTTCGGGAAAATTTCAGCATCCATTTTCAACACTAAAACATTATGATCTTGCAATCTATGTGGCCAAATGACTTCAAATTTTCAACATGTTCTCTACTACATGTACACTACAAGATTGTACAGTTGAGATTTGTTTAACTTGAAGACATTTAGATCCATAAAGCTTCAAAAGCAATGATGTTTTTGAACCCAAGAAATTGAATGTCACTTTGGGGTTAAAGCACCATCTAGAAGGTTTGTACATTTCGAATTTCAGTTATGTACTTATTTGGATGGAGTGCTTTCAGAAACGAACTTTGACCCTTAATAACTTTTGCATACAATATCCAAATGTGGCGTTCTTTGGTGCATTGGAACCTCCTTTCACTTGCCAACATGAATATGTGAAAATTTGACCAGTTTCATAATAGAAACTAGGCTCAGTAGTAAAAAGTGACGGTTTTGGGTGTACCCACCTTATGTCACAACTCTTTCAAGTCACTTTCTTTGCCACATGGCACAAGGGCGATTCGAAAGAGTGAGGATAGTTCATAACCCCGTTCACCATTTACTTCATGAGAGCGCCGTAGATCTCCAAGATCTGATCATCTTGATAAGTTTGTATGAGAGGGTTATGTCTAATAACAGGCTCGCAACTTCACCAATTATCTACAGTAGCACAAAATATGTGTGAATATATGAATCAGGAACTCAATTTCAAGCTCGTCAGCTTTGGAGCCTTTGACTGAATGGTGGCCACGGCACGAGCTGCTTTGACAAGCTCCTCCTTGATCATGAAAAGCACGGCCGCGGCCACAACACTCTGTACTATTTTGGTGCGCATGCCCTTGTAGAAGCCTCCCAGGCCTTCAAAGCGAATCATCTTTGCAACTGCATCCAACGTGCCTGCAACCAATTCAAACAAATCAACAGAAACATAGTTAGTGAGCCGAAATTGTTATCATAAAAAATGGGGGGTCGTGACAAAGCCTGAAAACAGAAATGTTAACTTTCAAGGAAAGCCTAGTGCAAACAGGATTGAAGTGTTTGTAGAACTTGAAATTATGCATGTTTTGATTATCTTGGGCATCTCCATCTCTAGGAAATAGTTCTAAGAGAATAAGGTTATACTTATGCTCCCACTTTTGAGTATTTTCCTTTCTTCCAACACTATTAATAGAAATCAAACTCCTGTATACTGGAGGCATTTGAACAGGTAACCAATGTTTATGTTTTTCCACCTTGTGCTTTAAATTTTCGAGTCCAAAAAGTGTGTATTTGAAAATTTAACGAATTTTTTTAACACTTGCAGAGTAATGTGACGGCTACAAACTCAAATCTTCAATCAAGTTGATTGGTTGAAGTAGCACAGGAAGAGATATAGAGGTAAAAGGATGAAAATTTGAGTATTGAGACCCACACCTGTGTATTGCAGAGCAGCGTGTCTCCCACCTTCCTGCTTAGCTTGGAGTCGTGACTGTGTGACATACAAAGAGTGAGACCAAATCAGTCTTCCTAAGCAATTGCATAGTTTAAATTTCAGTTTTTCTGCCAAAACAAAAGAAAAAAAGGTTTGGACATCAGATAACTGGCTCAGATGATGATTAAATAGAATAACATAATATAATATTTTTGGTGACTTCTGTAAACTCATATGACATTGAAAAAGTTATTGAACTTGGTCGCACCTTTACAACCAAGAGAGGATATGTTACTACGGTTGCTCCAAGCTTCGCAATCGCTCCAAGAATAAAGACCTGACATGCATTGCAAAGACTTTTGCGTTATTGAATTGACATCTAACATACTTGCCCGACCACCATTTGTACAACCCATTTCTAACCACAATTGTTTGTCATTTTATGTAGTCACATATAGACAAATTGCAACTAGAATTGCAACTAGAATTGGATGAAGTTTGAGAATGACATATGAACATTGTATGCAAAAGTTAAAAGAGGTCAAAGTTCAATTGTTAGATTTTCTAAATCCATGCCCTTGGTAGTCTTTGTGATGAACACGTGCAATGAGCATCTATTTATTCTCTAGATTCACATTTGGGAACACACTTGATTTTGAGTGATCCTCCCTTAGAAGTGGATAGGAGCCTTGTTGGGCTTGTGCTATCTTCTAGCCAATGTTTTGACCCCCAATAAGGTTGAGAACTGAATTAAGCTAAGTTCCGTTAGACAAGGATACAATCACCCTACAAAATATTTGTTTGAATACAAGGTGACAAAAAAGATGAGCTGGGAAAAATGATACATCAGGAGCAAGACTACCTCAGTTGCCAATACATGTTTCAACCCCCTCTCATTTCTAGGCCGCTTCTCTGTCAGTTTCTTGAGCAAAGTTTCATAGATCATGAATTGTATTGAAGGATTGCTGACCTGTTGGGAAAGAAAAAGAAGCATCACACCAAGATATTTGAGAAAGTTGACCGATAAATAGAGAAACCCCACTTCACGTTAAATATGTGTAAACTAAACACACCCTAAACCACAGTCATCAACGTACAATCAACAAGATAACAGTTCTGCAAGTGGTGCAATTACTACCTCGGTTATGAACTATGTTAATGTTCTAAGCTTCAGTGATTATGGATTGCTATTTGATTCTGTAATACAGAATGCAAAATTTCAAGAAAGACATTACCATAATGAGAGTGGGCAAAACGCCTTTCCAAAATCCAAGCACCCCAGCCTCCTTATACAAGTCCTTCACCTATTGTGACATGCACGAGAAGCAGGAAATTCCGCCAATTATACTAATTAAAATGCTGGCTGCATGAAATGTAACACGAGAGAAAATCTAACCCACTTCGGGCAAATCATGTCATACTGTAGATATTGAAAGCAAACAAGAAAAGAAGGTTAAAGTGTTTTCAAATGAAACAGAACAAAAATTCTCCCAGAATACTGCAGGTTAAACAACAAGTAATTAATTGGCAGGTGTCAAAGTTAAAGAGGCATACTGTATCAAATGCTCCAAGGTGTGCTTTGGTAGGGGATTCACTGGGACTTGAAGCTGAAATATGAGATCCCTTAGCATCCCTTAGTCTGAGATCGTCAGTATTTACAGTTGCCGGAAACTTATTCTGTTTCTGTGTCTGAGAACAAACAGTCAAACAGGTGAAAAGATATGTTAATAAAATGTCTAAATTCAGATTAAAGTCATGAAATCAGCGCGGATTTTCCAAGAAAAAACAGTTGGTAATCAACTAGATCAATCGAGTAAGAGAGTTGGAGTGAACAATCATGGATAAAAATCAAATGAACACCAACCTGCATACGAGTAACAATCACCCAGATGGGATTTGTGATCAAAACATTTGCACACCTGCATGCAAATGATATTATAAAATTCGTCAGTGTCAAGAGATTCAGCAAGTTCACATAAATAATAGACGTTATGAATACATAAAAGTCATGCACATTCCTACGCGTTTCACATACCAGAAGCTTGCGACAAATACAAGTACACAAGTTTTGATCTTCGCATGAAAACTTCTCCACAATGTTGAATTCACAATACAAGAAGGAAAAGAAAAAAAAGAGAGAAAAAACTATAATTTTGATTTATGGAACATACCCAAAACATGACAAGAGAAAAGCCTATTCAATGACAGCCAGAAGAGGAAAAATCTAACCCGCTCAAAGCTGCAACAAACAGAGATGTCAGAATTCCCACTGAACCATCTTCACCATTCCGCTTTTTGGACCTCC
Organism: Rhytidiadelphus loreus; assembly: GCA_947034895.1. Lineage (NCBI taxonomy): Eukaryota > Viridiplantae > Streptophyta > Bryopsida > Hypnales > Hylocomiaceae > Rhytidiadelphus > Rhytidiadelphus loreus. The sequence goes on from OX344765.1 coordinate 41,985,172, forward strand.
TAGCTCGAGTCTCTGCTTCGCTTCTAAAGATTTGATAGAAATAGTAGTAGACACCCTGCAACCATGGAAACGAAAGTTTCAAAATCCCTGGAGCCCTGGCGGTGATGACCCGAAAAGGCTAAGTAACGATTCTGGCTCGCATTGATGAGGACGACATTACATATAGAGCAGAAAGATGAAACAAAAACAAACAGAAACCTGATTTTCCAAAATAAATCCTCAAGAAACATCTCACGCAAACATACTCTGAAGATATTCTGATCAGATCCGAACATACAAAGTTAGGACATACCTGCGAGAAAGCAGTGCCAACTAACGATGGCAAGAGCCCCCTGTATAATCCTGCCCATCCTTCGTTCTTAATGATCTGTAAAGTTAAAAAATGTAAATCCCTTGAGAAAATGATTCATCATGCCAGATCAAAGCATTCGACTCCTTCTCTACTTTCATTCTCCACACAATATGAGGACTCACAGCTCGAATATATCAGCAATCAATCTCGCAGATTTCCATTACTGATAAATTTAACTTTCCATCCTTACTACTGATAAATTTTAACTCGGGCTACGATGCTGCCAAACCCTTCATGCAAATCCCCACCTCCCAAATTTCTTGTGGAGCTCCCTTTGGCAGCTTCGTTGGATATTCTTTGGCAAATGCTAAGGCGCCTTCCTCGTCAACTGGAACATTACCAGCTTTTGCTGTCCTCTCCGTTTGTTGCCTAGTATTGACCTACATGAGATAAACGACATTACGAGATCACAAGGAGAGTTATATTCAGCATCGCTGTAACTATTGTATCATTTAAACATTAAGAAAAAAAGCCACTCACCGGGATGCCGACTTCTATATTAGCACCCTCTTTCAATCAACTAGAAGGCAGCATCTAAGGTAGAGGATACTAAAACCATTAGCAATCTAATGCCGTCTCCTGTACTGATCCATGTTACCAATCATCTATTCACACTAGGTTGGATTTATTAGAAAATGTTGTAAGCATGGCTAAATGTCTACATCCATCCACTCTTTGAATGGAAATGGAGTTCTCTACTGCCACTTATTGTGGTCTACAACCACCCACTTTGAAATTTCGTAAGAAATTCATACATAGTAATAAATAAAAATTGATCTCAATAGATTTGGCTCCTGCACCCATTGTGATCTTTCCACATACCTATACATCTCCCCAAAATCACTCTGATACACATATTTGAACGCTTAAAATGACGCAAATAGTATCCAGCTTCTTAAGTGCGGAGAGAGCACTCCGACTTGTATCTGCAAAGCCGTTCGATGAAAATTCCTGCATTATCCTTCAAATGTATTTCGAATCTAGATTTTCCAAATTCCCACAAAACTATTGAAAGTGAAGAATTACATTTGACTTACCGCTTGCAGAGGATAGGTCAACAGGACAGCTACAATGCCACCTCCGGCACCAGCGAGTCCATTTACCACCGCATCTGACATCGCTTCACTCAGGTGCTACCACCTCCTCAAGCCTCTTGAATTGACAAGCCTTCACATAAAAATAAAAATAAAAATTCTCAGTCCGGTAGAACCGCAGTAGCTATACACACTTCGTTACAAAACGAAATTAAAAGATGAATGCAACAGTGATCAGCCCATATTTCAAGTACTCATCCATTCTTTAATCCTTCATCTGGAGGAACCAAATCAAAATGAAAATCAGTAAATCTTCACATATACATTTCAAAAGGTTATGTCTCCAGAGCAGCATGATGCCGAATCGACTCACTTCAAGAGGTTAATCATAAAACTCAAAAAAATAACATGAATTCTGCCGTGATTCGCTTCAGAAACCCCAAACTGCAGAGAAGATCCAAAAATTATCGAATTGGGCTCAAATTTCATTGAAAAGGCGAAAAAATCCTCGGAAGACAACGGAATGCAGGTTCAGCCAGAAAACGGCAGAATAAAAAAGATAAGCCAATGCTTAAAATCGAGTCTCTATCACTATCTCAAAACGTGAACCCGAAGCAAAATGCAGCGAATTTCACTTGCAATACCTTACTTCACATCCCTCAAATCACTTGAAAAGTGAGCTGAAATTTAGAACGAAGTGCTGCTCAGAAGGCACCCAGTTTATGTTCAACACAGAGGATGTACCGGATGTGTACATTTCAGAGGGGGGTGGGGAGGTTCTCATCCCGAATCAACTCACTTCCAAAAACGTAATCAAACAAAGTGCTGTCTCAATTCTCGTTCTAAACCTAGAGAAACCCCTAACTGCAGAGAAAATACAAAAAAATGGCTCAAATCACACTACAGAAAAAACGAAAAAACAGATCGAAATGCATCGAAATTCAGGATCGGAGGAATTCGTCAATAAAAATCCCCGTCATGAATAAAATCTGGTAAAAAAAAATTCGAAAGCAAGCCATGGAATTAACACTACCTCCAGGAGTGAATTCTAAGGCAAAATGCAGCAAACTCCACGTGCCGGCGAACTTGCGGTACCTAAGAAGCTCCAGAGATGAAAGGGAAGTGATTTTAAAATGAATTAACGAGAAAATATTACAGAGAGACTCAAGCAATCCACCTGCATAAGCAAGAGCGCTCAGACTGCACGAAAGGCGGAAGCGTCTGGAGGCGTCCGGAGGCGATACTGCACCAAATTGAACGAGAGTTGTCTGGATGGAAGCGCAATTGTGGCGGAGAGTGAAGGTGTGCGCGGGGGAGGTGATCGGAATGGGATCGGCGATGCGAGGGGCGAGAGAAGGATTGTTGCGGGAGGGGAGGTCCGGGGCGTGTTCGGTGTTCGGTGGTGGAGATGATGGAGCAATGCGCACTCCGGAGCCCACCTGCTTTTACTCACTCGTGCCTTTTGCTTTTTGAATTGTGCACAGAGTAAGTAACTTTCAGTTCCCTTTTCACCCCCGCTGCGGTAACTTTCAGCTCAGGAGGGGCAGTCCTCATTGCCCCGGTTAACTTTGGTTTGAAAAAAAAGCCTCTTATGTTGTGCCAATTTTTTGGTAATTCTTGCATCTCCCGAGAGTAATTTGGGGCCTCTGATTGCAAATGTGAATTCAGAATTTCAAAAAAATATTAAGCCTTGCAAATAAAAAATTCCAAGGTTTGCCCTGGAGGAGCAATGAGGGGGGGTCAATTCACCCTAGCCCATTGCCCTAGCTAAGGGTAATTTAAAAAAATTGGCCCCTATTTTGGGCCAGGGTGAACTGACCCCCTTGCTTGGCCCTGCGGGCAAACCCTGGAATTATTTATTTTTTGCACATGAATTTTTTTGCAAATTTTTAATTCATTTTTGTGATTGAAGACCCCAAATTAGTCTAGGGAGGTCAAGAGTATACCTTAGAACGGCCCAAAATAGGGGGATTTTTTTTTACATGCACCCCTGGTAAGGCCGAGTGAGAGGTTTTTTTTCACAATAACCCTTGGCCGGGGCAATGAGGGGGGCACTTCACCTTGGCCTATTTTGTGCCACATATTTTAGTATTTCTTCATCTCTCACATGGAATACCTAATTTGGGGTCTTTGATTGCAAATATGAATTCAAAATTTTCAAATTTTATTATGTGTTGCAAATATAAAATTTCAATGTTTTCCTTAGGGATAAATTGCAAGGCAATAAGGGGATCAATTCACCTTCATGACCTTGATTTGTCCTTGTACACTATAGTGAACAAACCCCATCTCATTTTTGCAAGATACATTTTAGAACAAAAATTTACACTATGGATACATGAGAGTGGAATTCTAATTTGGGTGGGAATAAGTTGTTTCACTTTTAAGTTAATGATGATATTTAGTCTTTGTTGATTTTTGTATTGGCAATTCAAAGACGTTTTTAAGTCTTCTTTGTATGTATTTTTGGGACACTATATAATAAACTATAAAGTTTCCTAATGTTGATTATAAGTGTATTGAAGATGAACCCTACACTTCCAAGTTCAAAGGGTATGGCAAAGAGTATATATCAGTTTAGGCAAGAATCAAGATGGGTTGGTTTTAGTAATGGGATCAAAATTAGGTGAACTTACCTTTGATTCATCTTCATTTAGAAGTATGAAGTCTTTGTAGTCATGGCTACATTTTGAATTTTATAAAGTACTAAGAGTACCACAACTTTATGATTTTGAATAATTAGGAGCCATTCTACATAGATGGTGACTTAACTTTGGTGAAGTTCAAAAATGACTTTTGACATTGTAATAAAAATAACTAAGAATTCAAGTTAAATTGATAGATTTTCTAAAATCATGTCCTAATTTCAATGTCCTAAAGATAAACTTCCATATACAAAAATTGACTAAAGTTTGAGTAAAAGACAAGAGATTTTTGGGAGTTTTATATGTTTGCAAAATGTTTGTAAAAAGAGAATTGGAATTGTTTGGCCAACAAAATTATAGAGAGAGGCTCATGAAAAGTGGAGGAGGTAACTAGGGAGTTAACTTTCAAACTTCATAAAAACTAATTTTGACATTAGACTTGAACATTTTAGTTATTTTTAATTTGACAACAAGACAAAGCTATTCCTAAAAATGTAGGTGAAGGCTATTCCTAAAAATGTAGGCAAAAGCTATTCTAATTCTAGAAAACTTAAATTTTTTTTTTCAAGATTGACTCTACATGAAAGTCCCCCCTTACGTTCAACATTGTACAATCAACATCTATTTTTATCTAGAGTGACAAACTACGCTATTTGTTCCAATAGTACTTGTGGCACTAATTTACCAAAGTCATACTAATTGAAATTAGTGGAGGTTGAAATAATGTTGAAGTGTACCAATTTCCATAGATATTAAATATTCCACTAATTTTGCAGGTGACACTAATTCCCACCTCACTATGAGTACAAATTAGTGTAGTTACATTGTCATTGTTTGTGAATTCAGAGATTGTCTAGTTACATGGCATTGTTTCAGTATTGCAGTGAGGATTTGACTGGAAATAGGGTTTAGGGTTTGTTGCAGGCCTATCGGACTCACCATCTTCCTCGCATTGTCCTGTCAAGCTTGCAACAATTGGCTGCGCGTCAGACACTTCCAAGCTCACGGAGACGGGGTCCGGTCCTCAGATTGGGACGAAGGCCATGGGCGCGCCTCGCCAGGACCGTGCTGCACAGGTCGCGTCGCACCAGACGCGTCTTCAGAAAATCGTCCTCGCCTGGGATTATCTTCGCATTGTCACCGACAGCAAGGTGCACACCGACCAATTCTGGTCTCAATTGTCACAATTCCGCTTCGAATTCAAGCTGTACAATATTTCAGACTTTTAATTTCAGTCAATTTGATTATGAACTGAGAGAATACGGGATTGTTGTTGATTTTGTTACATGAATCATGGCCTTTCTCAAACCCTAAACCCTGAACCCAAGCCCTAAAATCTAAATCTTGTCCAATGGCCTTCCCATTTACAAATTGGAAGTCGTTGACTCTCTCGCACTGACTGTCTTTTTTTTTTTTTCATGAATTTAGTAAAGAAAACAGTGGAATTGTGTGCCTCATCATTCTGGATCGATTCCCTTTCAGTCGATTTGCTGGTCTTAGAGACGGAGTACCGCTAGACGACGTTGTGCGGTTGCTGTAGAGAGTAAAACCTGACTGGCAAGGTTTTTGGAATTATGGCAGGCTAACCAGAAGAAGAGGAAGGCGTCGGACTACACTTCAGGGTCTGGACTGCGCAAAGTTCCTGATACATTTCATAATGTGGATGACTATCTGGATGTCTTTGAGTCTCTTCTTCTCGAAGAATGTCGCTCTCAAATTCTGCGAGGGGATGAAGAAGAAGGTTTGGCATATGTTCATCTGGGCTTACATATCTTTTTGTAGCTCCTGAGAAAATGTGAGTATTACTACTTTTGACCTGTCACTATTTAATTTCTGATTTGTGGTGTCTTGCAGGTGGCACACAATGTCATATGGTCGCAGTGTTACAGTGCGAGAGAGTGAACGAGTTCCATTTCGCAAAGGTCGCTATCGACGCTGGAGATTGTCAACAGTACTACGAGAATGATCTGGTGCTTCTTAGCAAGGAACAGGTATGAGGAGTGGTATTGCATGTGTATTTTTGTTGGATATAAGGTAAGTATGCCTAATTGCAACACCTACCTTATTGCAGCACAATGCATACCCCATCTTCTTATAGGAACCTGAATCTAGAGTTGTCATTCTTGACTTATTCTTCTCTTATTCATGTGGCACAAATCTCTTAAGACAAGAACGACTATCCTAGATTTATGTTTTGAAATAAAGAGCCGGTGTACATAGTTACTCAATTAGGTTGGGGTTGCAATTAGGGGTACTTACCTTACTTTTAATGCCTTGGGGCTTTTGAACTTTCAAAGGGGTAGTCTTGCCGTGGGTAGTCTTCGTTTCTGACCTTGAGGTTGCGCAAAGATACTTGAAAATACTATGTACCCGTCACTTTCATCATTTTTTTTCTTCTGAAAACCTACCGTTTGTGAGGAATTCAGCTGGGCCAAGGGAAGTTACCTAGAACATATGCTCTTGCCAATGTGGAGAGCCGCGAGGGTCAACAAGCTTTACGGCTACGCATGTACCTGGAGAAGGAAGCTGGGAAGGGGGGCACAAATCAGAATGAATCTTCAGCAAACGTTCTCGCATCCCTTGCAGGCCCCAAAGCCGCGTGGTGGATTCTTAAGGTGTTTTTCTGTCTCTTGTTTATGCTAGGAGTAATTTGTCCCACGTCCGACTTTGACGTGGAATAAAGTTCAACTTTTGTTGCTATCGCGTGCAACCAAGAGTATTCTTAGTGAATGTCACAGAGAATATCTTCGGAGTGCCTTTGTTCTTGTGTGCATCCTAATAATTTCCAGCGATGTTTTTTAGTTAATCATATTTTTTAATTATTAGTTCTTGAAGCACCTTTCAACTGACATTCCCTTCTGTGCACAGTTATGCAACATGTCAACTATCACACGAGAGTACACCTCGCTCCGATCAGTGGGCTCCCTGCCATTTGTTGACACTATTCTTTCTGCCAGCCTGATTGAAGAAGATGAATCGGACTCAGCGAAAGATTCAGGCCGATGGACAATTCCCCCCTCTCTGTTTGATCATTTGAACGAAACTCATAACATATCACAGCTTCAGGCTATCCAGGTAATTCTGAAGTGTGTGTGTGTGTCGACAGCTAGTGCTCTGTTCGAATTTCTTAATGCATGCTTTTGAACTTTCTGTCCTCAATTTTTCTGTCCTCAGCTGTGGTCAAGCCTTTGGTTAGTTTTAACTCGCTCTACTATCTGAAAAATTTAGAGGTGCTCATTTTGAGTTTTGGTTGAACAGACTGCTTGTTCACAAGATCCTCTAGTGCTCATACAGGTACTTTTCTTGTCCTTGTCAGGTGGTTCTTATGCACGCATTTTAGAGCATAACTGATTGTTTAACGACAGCTAGGTGAAAAAAACAATCTTTATGCTTCTAGTCCAGGAACAATTGAATTTCTTGTCAGTGACGGAAGACTTAATTTTATCGGTGGATCTTACAATTTCCACTAACCATTCTATAATGATACAGGGGCCACCTGGAACAGGCAAGACACAGACTATTTTGGGTCTTCTCAGCGTTGTTTTGCACTCCACACCGGTTAGACAGGCTTTCAAGTAGTGCATTCACTTCGTTTCCCACCCATTGATGTTACTGCTTTTTCTTCATTGGATTTACATCTAAAAATTCATCCTCTTTAGGCTAATCGTTGAACTTGAAATTTTGTGCAGTAGTAATCTCTTATATTAAATGCACACTGCGTCACGTTTTCATACGCACAGTTTTTCATTCATTATTTCTTTCTAAGCCCTAAGAACATCTAAACATCTTCTCAATGATACCGTGCAGCTTGGTAAAGTCTTTTTGGCGCTATTGCATTGCATAGACTCCATTATAGTAAATATTAATTGCATAATTTACTGCTATTCTGCTATTCTTGTTTTATTACATTACTATATTTCCCTTGTCTCGTTTCTGAAAATTGTTTTGTTTGCAGTAATGGTGATGTATCTGTTCAACACAAGCTGGAGCTTACGTCTAAGGAGAGGTTGACCATCCTATCATTTAATTATCTTAGTATCCTGATTTGCTTCATATGCAGGCATTTCCATCGTTCGTTTGCATATGATGTGCTGTGAATTAGTGTTCAACAGATTGTTGTTAGTGCTATGCAGCTAAGATCTTTGTCTGGCCTGTTTGGGATCAAGAACTTCTTGGCTCCTTGCTTCTCTCTTTTGACATGGTACTTTCTGGCATTCACTGCAGGTTGGAAAACTGGATAAAGGCTTCACCATGGCTAAACCAAAGTGTGAATCCTCGAGATCTCATCATGCCCACAGATGGTGATGATGGGGTTTTCCCCACCTCTGCCAATCAGTTTGTAAGTCTTCATGTTTTAGTCAGTATGAGGAAAAAAATGTCCTCTGTTTTCATCACAATGTTGTAATTGAGTAGTCAGCACGTAGTTCAATTCATGTTTTGGATTATTTCGCTTAGTTTTAATGGCTTTGTATGTTTGATGGTTAATGTCAGGGGTCTTATAATCAAGTTTGATGTATTTTCACTAATTACCTATTTGCGTTGAAATTTTTTATCTTAGATTTCTCAGCAATTGTTTAGATTCTCAGAGAGTCTAGTAGCTTGTCCAATTCTCTTCTCAAACTTCATGTTCATAATGCTTTATTTCTGGAGATGTCTCTGCACTACCTAGTCAAAATGTTTTATTTTTCTAAGCAAATAAGTACTGTGATTAGAGATTTATCATATCTGATTCTTCCTCATGGTTGGCTGCAGCGGCCAGAAAATATTGGAGCTAAACGGAAACATCGTAAACACGTGTTGGTGTGCGCCCCGTCAAATTCTGCTTTGGACGAAATAGTGTTGCGTCTATTAAATACAGGTTTCTTTATATTCCCTGTTTTGTTTGCAAAATATAAGATTGCTTCTTTTCTTCCTTTCTTAACTAAGTGTGGCATGCGATTAAGAAACTCTTGGAGCCATGATAATATTCTATGTTGCTCACTAAGACTGACCTAAGTTAGTGACTATGAGCAAATTTCAGGTCTTCGGGATGAGGCTGGACTATCGTACACACCTAGTGTTGTCAGAGTGGGCCTTAATGCACATCATTCAGTCTCTGCTGTTACTATGGACACTTTAGTGAGTTTTGCATTTCTTTGCCTCGTTGATTCCTGTCAATTGAATTTGCCACACAGAACCAACGGTGCCATTGTTGAAAACGGGTCCTTTGAAATGTACCATAACGCCCTTCTTAAAATCTAAGCTGTCGAAATTCGTCGAATTTGGAATTACCTGGAATTTGTATAAGCTCTGTGTGTTGACGTCATGTTCAATGGGTATCCTAGGCCGTATTAGATGTTTTATTGGCGAGGCACTTTGTGGCAAATGTTCCTCCTGGATTGGCACAAAGACTTTTCATAAATCTGGCGGAACACGTGAATGATCATTTTATCATGTGTAAGTAGTAACCAATGAACTTGGTTTTTATAGGTTACACAACGTCTGAGCAGTGTGGAAAAATCAGCTGTATCAGCTGGACCGAAGACTAGTGCTGGAATGGAACGTGACCGATGTCGAATTGCCATTTTAGACGAGGCTGCCATTGTGAGTTTGCCTAGAAACTACAACTATGCCCAATTCATGTTCTGAATTTATATGACAATGTTTGAATATACAATAGTTTTCTTTGTTGATTTACATTTGCATTATGCCATTTTGAAGCATCTTATATTTATGTTAAAGAAGATAGTGAATGTGGATTTCTGCAGGTGTGTTCCACTTTGAGTTTTAGTGGTGCTGGCATTTTCATGCGAATGAATCGCGGTTTTGATGTTGTTGTTATCGATGAGGCAGCTCAGGCGGTGAGAACCATCATTTCTGGAAAGGTTTTGTTTACGTAGCTTCTTCATATTGGAATATGGATATTCAATGAGTTTCGCTTTTATGTTTGATCTTATTATGTATATAACTCTGGAAAGCAGTTGCCAGGTAAGTAACATGGTGGAAGCCTGTGCAGGTGGAGCCTTCAACACTAGTGCCACTTGTTCATGGTTGTCGGCAAGTATTTCTGGTATGTACATGATTTGGGAAGACTTTTTCCAGAGGGATCGTTTATGTTGTAATCATAACTGCCATATTGTTAGGGCGCCGAACATGATAGTGAAGATGACTGCAGACCATATTTGGGGTAAGAAAGAATTAAAATAACCAAGTCATGGTTTTAAGCTTTCACCGCTTCAAATGTACACAAAGAGCGTTGGTTGCTAAAGATTAGAGTCGGTATTGGTTTTCATGGAGTCCTAGTGTTGATTCGCCAGAATTTCGTATGATGTTGCAGGTTGGAGATCCACTACAACTGCCTGCTACTGTCTTATCGACGCAAGCAGTTGCTCATGGGTAATTACATATACATTCAATTGAGTGAGATTGCCGCGATGAAAGTTTTCTGCAGCTGAAACTTACTCATTTTACAGAATGTCAGTCCGTCAGTTTATTTTCTTCAATACCTAATAAATCTATGAACCAATGTTTTGGTGCTGAAGGTATGGTATGAGCATGTTTAAACGATTTCAGAAGGCTGGGTATCCTGTGCAAATGCTGAAAACGCAATATCGTATGCATCCACAGGTATTTCATTTCATTGAACCAATGTTGATTGACTTGAATTACTCATTCAGCGTTTGAAGAAGAAGTTTGTTTAATATCTGAAGATTCACTGAATCACTTTTCCCTGTTTGAAACGTCTCGTCCGATGTGTGCACAGCACTTACCGTTACTAGGACACTAACTATTTTTAATGTGGTGCGACTCCAATTGTTTTGGTGCTCATGGATTACGTCTGTATCAGATTCGTGAATTTCCATCGAACGAGTTTTATGACGGGGCATTAGAAGATGGCGATGTCGTGGAAAGAGTGACAAAGCGTGCATGGCATGAGCACCGATGCTTTGGTCCCTACACATTTTTTGACATAGATGGCGAGGAGAGTCAACCTCCAGGAAGTGGGTCTTGGGTCAACAAGGATGAAGTCGAGTTTGTTCTAGTATTATACAGACATTTGGTTGCCTTATATCCAGAATTGAAAGGGGCTCCTACTGTTGCTGTTATATCTCCATACAAACTTCAGGTCAAGTTGCTTCGTCAACGGTTTACGGAGGTTCTCGGAAAAGAAACTGCTCGTCTTGTTGATATTAACACTGTCGATGGGTTCCAGGTATGACACTAAAATCCAGCCTTGCCCAATTTATTCCTAAACCTCCGTTCATTTAGATCTCATGTTTTTTCTGTTTACATCGAGACCAAATCTACCAGCTCATCGTTCCGGGTTTATTCTCAAAGCTGGTTTGGGTTTATTTCGATTGGACTCATTTGACGTTCATCCATGGTTTCATTTCTTGTCTGACTTAATGGTCTTGTGCAGCATTAGTGATTATATCTCAGCATACCGTGGTTCTGAATTAATTGAGCTCGTCTTGCTGTGCTCAGGGAAGAGAGAAGGATATTGCTATTTTCTCCTGTGTGCGAGCCACAGAAGGGAAAAGCATAGGATTTGTTTCTGATTTCAGACGAATGAATGTGGGCCTAACCCGAGCGAGGGCATCTATGCTGGTTTGAGGTCTACACCCTCGTGTTGTTTCCGTGCTAACTGAACAGAACTGCATTGTACATGTGCTAAAAGAGCTACACTTTTAATTGTCGCTGTAAACATGTCCTAGATGATTGTTCCTTCATAAGGGCAATGTTCTGCATGTTCACTGGGGTGCATGGTCTGATAGTCACTATGGTGACTAGCGTTATATATTTGATGAGTGCAATAGTGTATACTGTGTTTTCTCGAGTATTTTCTCGTCTAGCACTGGAGTGCATAGCTGATGCAATGGAGCGGCCTAAGCATTGTTGCGATTTCTTATAAATAGTTTTGTGTTTATTTTTGTTATCAATTAATCTGTTGTGCAGGTTGTTGGGTGTTCAAAAGCTTTAAGGATCGACAAGCACTGGAGAAATCTGATTACCAGTTCAAGAGAACGGCATCGTTTCTACAAGGTTCGCACTCAGTGAACTCTTTGACCTTGATGCAACATTGCCTGTTCTGGAGTATTTGAAGTTGTTCCAGACTGTCCTTCAGAAGTTTGTCTCAGAAACTTTTGTGCCTGGAAAGAATAGTGTTTACAGGATTCCAAGATTCTTTACTTTCACCATCTTACATGTTCTTTTGCTGCAGGTTACCAAACCTTACCATGCTTTATTCAATGATAAAAGTTTGGAATCCATGAAGAAGCAGGCGGAGCAATACGAAGAAGAGGAAGCCAAACGAAAGCTGGAACAACCTCAAGTCCCAGCTCTGAAGTACACTGATATGGAAGATACGGACATGGATGAATTGCTGGATGCTGATGCCGATGAAGAAATTTATGAGACTGCTGAAAATTTTGGAAACGTGGATGAGGATGAGGAAGATATTTAAGGTATAATTTGCAGGATCCATTCGACTGTAGGACTTGCAGGGATCTACTCAACTATTATATATTCAGGAAATGCATTAGTTTGTTGGAGTCCGTCTATGTTAATAAGATCTTATAAATCGTAGAATCTATATATGTCTGCAGGTCTAGCCACGGTTTCCACGGTTTAATTCAATGTACCATGAACCTTGAGCGAAAATGCAGCTGCTTCATCAGTCACTAAACATATAAGTGAAATATTCATGGACACAAACCTTTCATTTATTAGGACACAACGACCTTCTTTTGTACATGTGAAAGAAAATTTATATGGATTCAAACACTACATGGAGTCCATCAATTTGACGATTCCTACCAGCCAGATGAAAGGGCTATTTGAAGGTGCTTAGGTTTAGACAATTTTGCAAGAGTAGGATACATGTTTACCAAATTGATAGTTACATTAGCAGTTCTTGGTCAATCAGGTTTGATTCATTGCATAGAGACTGGCCTCTTAGTATATCAAATCTTATGTACTAAAGAAAACCCTTGGAAGGGATTCATAACCCTTAATGGATTGTTAACCGGTGGAAAGTTATGGACTTGGCATCTCGAGCACTGACATTCTACATTTGAGTACGATCATTTCCTTGTTGAGCTACAATGCTCTTAACAGTTGAAAGTATTTGATATTTTTACAGGAGCGAAAGGGAATTACTGCGAACACAATGTAATTTTGTGATTTTCTTGAGTGTTCTATTGTATTATTAAAAAGCATCTATTTCTGCAGAAGAGCCTAAATTTCAAAGAATTGCATTATATGCTTTGTTTCTTTAGCCACCAAATGTGGACAACTTAGTGGAATGCCATCCCAATTTTTCCCCGTGCTTGGGGTTCAAGCTTGCTACATGTCAACAATTTGGTCTTCTTCAAATGAAGCCAACTTCAATTTCTAGTAAATTTTGTGTTATTATACCCTTGATAATACTAAACACTCAAGCTATATGAGCCTCAATTTCCATTGATAGTCATGTAAGACGTTTACTTCAAACATTCTCTACGCCTAGTAGAAGATAGAATCTTAAGTATTGATCACTTGTTTCCTTGATAACAAGAGTATGAGGCAAATTGGCTACCAATCACTTATTGGCTATACTATTATAGTTACTTTTGTTAAGGCCATTCAAAATCTTTGCTTCAAGCATAGTTGATTACAATACCTAATATAATTGCATATACAATTCAAATGATGACTTCTACATTCTAAAGTAAGGTAAAGGGTTCAAAAATCACCCACTTAAGGAGAGAAATAGATGTGGTTTGGCACTAGCATGTCAAAATATTTCAAATTAATCATCACATGAAGAGAAATTGAAAACAATGCAAATCCTTTTTTTCATAATATTTGGAGTAATATTGAATTTACTATGATTTTTTGCATGGAAAGGGGCGTAGGGCGCTATATGTGCACATAGATTGCATGAGTCATGAACTGGAATGTGGCTTTGAATGCAACAAGTGAGTCCTAAAATTAACTGACATGAAGCTAAGGATGTCCATCAAAGTTGTCGAAATCATGAAGAGAGTGGTAGAAATGGAGCGACTCTATATAATGGATTGTAGTCATCGTTGAAATCAATATCTTACTTATCTACTATCACTATAAGAAAACTGCGTTTTTGGTGAGTTAGCCACAGAACGGCACATGTTTTTTGAGACGTCCTGCGTTTTCAAGTTAATGTATGTAGTCGTGCAAATTTTTTTTGACGTCTATACAGATATGGCGTTGTAAACATTAGAACGCTAGATGTCAAATGAGACGTGTACGTCTTTGAAGACATCCCAAAAAACATCACTTACAACAACTTTGTCCACGTCAAAATTAATTACAATTTGCACTTGCAAAAGTTAGCGTGGTTAGCGATAGAGTATTGCCCGCCGGTAAAAAATGCAATTCGGGCAGAAGGCAAAGATGTCAAGTGAGACGTTTACGTCTTTGAAGACGTTTGCAGGAACGTCCCAAAAAACGTAATTCATTGTACATCCCCTTTTTTACTTATCCCATATCGTTTGTCTCTCTATGGGCAGAGAAAGAATATAAGTAAAACCTCGTAATCCTTCATTTTCACTAAATTTTAATGAAGAAATTCCTTCATTTTACCATCAGAAATTTACTTGAAGGTAAATGATAAGTTTTTTTCAATTTTTGTTGAATTTGACATTTTTTTTTAATTTTTTAATTTTTTAATTTATCTTCATTTTATAGATAGGATATGTTATATGTACCAATTGATGTTTCAAAAAACGTCTAATTTGACGTCTTAGAAAACACCAATAAAATTTCAAATGATACAAAAATGGTCTGACCAGATGGATGAAAAATTTCACACGTAGCATTGCCCGCCAAAAATAGGTGACATGTCGTTGACATGTCTTCCACGTGGCTTGTTTTTTGAAGCTGAAAAACACACGTTCTTCTTGACGTCAACAAAAAACATGCCAAAATCGGACACATTTTAACATGTTTGTTAAGCGTTTTTTGCTAGTCAGTTATAACGGATTTTAGGAGACATCTACGTTGATTACTTCGCATCAAAAAAGATGCCATCCCATGTTTTTTGCAACATCAAAAAAAACTCTGTTTTCTTATAGTGTATACAATCACAACTATACTTGCCATTTTCATTTTTGACCTTCCCTAAAGTTTATTGCATTTAATTAGCAACATTTGAATTTTCGTTTGTGCTTTTTAATGGCATTCTCTTCAATCACAAAATGTACATGCGTAGATTGTTTATGGTCTTGAAACCAAGCAATCTCAATGAGTTTTCTTAATGTCAAAAAATCTACTCATATTGGAAACCCATCTATACTCTTTTGCCACCGCTTCTAAGGGCAATTCAAAATGCCTGCCTGATTTCACAGCCTCCTACTTTCCTAAAAGTGGAACATGAGAAATACAAACTTTGGCATGTTGCAAATTGTTGAGCATGTTATCACTATTTTTTATGCAAACTTTAGAAAACCAATCAAGCTAATGCCATCAATTTTGTAGATAGAAAATGTTTCCAATATGTCCTCCAAGAGTATGCAAATGGAGTTTTAAGCTTCAGAGGAACCAAATGTGATCTTGAGACCAATTAGAGGTTAAGATATTGCTTCTCAAGTGTCTCAATTTAGAAGTAATCATTTAGTTGAACAAGTTTGTTGATGTCTTATATTTAATCCAAAAATTAAATGAGACATTACTTTTATATGACTAAAAGTAGTTGATGCATAATTAAGGTCACTTTGAGATACTAATACATGTTTTAAATTCTCTGAATTCAAAAAAAATCAAGAATACTCTTGCTAGTCAGTGTACAGTTGGATTTAATAATCTTACAAAATTGCCTATTGTGCCATTCAAAGAAATTTACATAATATAGAATACAATTGACATTAAATTCTTATGCAATTTCAATCGAGCACACCAAATTTCAGTTTCAGAAAATCGAAACTTCATTTTAAGTGAATTGTTTCATTTAATATTCATGATTTTACATGATAATTGATTGATCAACATTGGTGATGAAATTTTTTTAATTCAACTGCACAGATATGTAGAAAACATCCATATGCACATCTTTCCTTCAAACAAGCATCTCCAAAAAAGTTTCCGAATTCCTTTTATAGAGATTTCAATGTTGGAATGGCAATGCCCAAATTTAGTAAAATACATAGCTTTATATTTTAACTACTGTGTTTAACTGGTGTGACTTTCATCACTCTTTCGCACCGAACAGCTTCCGGTTTTTGCGTCGGAACCACTCACGGATCCTTCCTCTTCAATTTCTCAACATCACAAACACAACATTCCATTCCATTCCATCCGTGCTTCTCAATTTCTTGCTTTGTCTTCCGATTGCGCACAAACTTTGTTTTCAAAGCAGCAGCTCGTGCTACTTCATTCTGGTACTCCCTCCAACTTCTCAAAGCTCTGCTCTTTTCCTGTCCTTTGCATTTGTTGAATTGCTTGACCGATGGCTTGCTCGCTCCAAGATGGCGTGATTGTGATGCAATTGCACTGACGCAGTGGTCGAGGTTTCGGAGGATCCGGTTTGGGGTTTAGGGTTTGGGTTTAGGGGAGCATTTGTACGAGGAGCTGGTGAATTGTATGAAATGGATTGCGCTTTCTGAGAATTTTTAGAAGCGGTGTTTGCTCTTGTTATTAGTGACTCTGAATTTATTTTGAGCGAAAGCGGATTCAATCTAGGGTTACAGTCTATGCTGGGTGGAGAATTTCGACTCAATTTGCGTACATGGGGCGTGGGTAGAGGCTTAGACCTAATTGGGTTTTCGTAATATATACACTTCTTGCAATGGATTTAGCAAGGATTAAGAGGTTGGGATATCCAAATTCGCCACTGTGCTGGTTAGTTTTTATATGTTCTTGTTGGCAATTGAAAGACTAGTCCAACGCTCTGAAGTAAGCTGTTACCGGATGCAAAAGTATGAAGGTTAAAGATTTTTTGGTAGATGTTCTAAATCCAGCACTTGATCAGGTGCTGTGGTGGTGGACAATCTCCTAATCTATATGTGCCCATTGTTTAAGATTTTAGGGTGAATTTTGAGTCCTTGGCGGTTTTGGGTGCTCTTACCTTAGCACTTGTTGAACTTTTGAAATTATAGAGCCTAATTTAGAAACCTGTGGTTCAAATGCTTATATGTTGATGATAGTGCGAAAGTTGTTGCAGGTATATGGTTCGTTTACTGCTATGCTCGTTTCAATTGTCTTACAGAAAAAACTTCTGACATTGAGGACTATCAGTGAATCTTTTCTTACCACTAGATACAACTTCTCCTTCTGCCTCAATAGCAATGACAATCGCACAGACTAGATCATGATTTTCTTGGTTTCTCGTTTTGCCTACACACCTTAGGTTCCTTAAAACCACAATTAAATTTAGGTGTGTAATCCTAAAAGCGCCTAAAGTGTCCATATGAAAGTTTCCATCACTAGTGAAAGTTTCCATCACTAGATTGATTCCATTTTCATGGAGTCTTGTTGGCCATTGTAAGAGGATTCCAATGCAAGTTAGCATGTAAGTTTTTCGACATTGGTTGCATGAACTGCAAATTTTCATAGTGTTCACTACTGGTGTATGAAATATTGACCTAGACTCTCATGTTCTTTTCGCTTGCATTTTGGTCAAGAATGTATAAGGATCCTTTTTGCGTAAGACTCAGATTTAGGTGCACTTCTCTCATCCTCTTTTCTCATTGATGTTCATACCGTATACATTTCTTTCAAGAACGTATAAGGACCGCTTCGAGTAAGAATCAGAATTAGGTGCACTTCTCTCATCGTCTTTTCTCATTGATGTTCATGCCTTGTACATTTTTGTCAATATTGTCTAAGGATCCCTTTTGAGCAAGAAGTGCACTTATCTAATCCGTTTTTCTCATTGATATTGTTGTTGCAGAGACCTAGCTCCTGCAATTCTGCTAATTTGCAGCCCACATAGAACAAATTTTTGGAACTTATTTTCGTAATAACAGCAGACTTGGAGATGGCGGTGAAGCTCGACTTTTTAGCCAGCAATGTCTACGTGCTCACCCTCACAGGACCAGGGGAGCACCGTCTCACTCCTGAAAGCCTTCCCGAGATCATGACTGCACTGGACAAAGTGGAGGCGGATCCCAAGGCCAGTGCTCTCGTGACCACCGGAGAAGGCAAATTCTTTTCCAATGGACTCAGCCTGAGCTTGGAGGACCGAGGCTCCAAAGCCAACATGCAGCTGATCGACCAGTTTCATGCGTTGTTGAAGAGAATGCTCACGTTTCCCATTCCCACTGTGGCGGCTGTGAATGGTCATGCTGTTGCTGGAGGATGCATGCTGGCCCTTGCCCATGACTACCGGTTCATGAGAGCCGACCGAGGCTTCATGTTCCTTAGTGAGATTGACATCAAACTTCCATTCTCTCCAGGTGAGTTCGTATTCTCATTTCTTGAATCCTGTAAGGACAAGGAATTCTCTTATGTATTTTCTTTTTGGCAGTTTTGAGGGATTTGTATGGAGTTTATTTATTATTCTGGAATATATGTTTTCTTGAACGTACACGTGCAATGTTCTTCACTCAACTTTATGATGCAAGAATCTTCATTGCTTAAATTCTACTTTCCACGATATGATTGATGAGAATAGTCACTTTAAAGTCGTGAATCCATTGTCCTTTGTCCTTCAGGTTAACGCCTGAAGGACCAAGGATGTATACTCTCCAGGTCAGTTCTTATTCTCACACCTAAAGCCTTTTTGGTGTCATGCATTTTGTTTTGGCAGTTTTGAGGAATTCGTGTGGATATTTTTATTCATCCTAGAATATATTTTCTTGAACCAGCACGTGCAATGTTCTTCACTTCAACTTACAATGTAAAAATTCTCTGCTGGAATTGTACTTCCCACGATATGATTGATCAGAGTAGTCATATTAAAAGTCGTGGATCCTCTTGTCCGTCAGGTTAACCCCTGAAGGACCGAGGATGTATGGTTTTACAATGACCACTTCAATTGATCAAACTGTGAGAAACATAATTCAGATTGAGCCACGTTTTATATCACCAGTAGCAGTGAAGAGCAGTGCACGTGTTTGGGAAAAAATTGAACGAAGGAAGACTTTGTATGACCTGCATATGTACAAATGTAATAAGCTCCATCAGACTCGGAGCTTTGGGGCCATTTCAATGGGTGCGTTTCAAGTGATAGATTCGGTCATTGTTGAATACGTCCTGTATCTCTTAATTTGTGTATGGGAACAATTCTGTCCACTTGAACGACATCCAATGTCCAGATTCAAGTTTTTGGTCGATTCTATTTCGGTTTCCGTTTTGTATAGAGCATCATTTATTGGCTCTGGCTCTGGACCGATGGGCAGGAGGCTTTGCATCGACAGAAGCTACCTTTTAGGAAGTTTGAGTAGCTACCTTACTCGAAAACCAAGCCAGGGCTACAGGGACAGAACCTCTCTTAGTGTCGTTTCTTGTTCAATCATCAATGTAAACCGTTATACGCACTGGATGATGTATTTAGAAACACAGTTGAAAACTGACTTAAGACAAGTTGTTCAATTGTGCAACTCAGGTATGAATGCGGTGATTCGATGCAAACTTCCAGTCATGACCTACCATAAGGCCATGCTCTCAGCGTTTCGGTACACTGGGAAGACAGCGGTCGAAGCTGGCATGGTGCACGCCTCTCATCCAGATGAGCAATCCACGTTCCAAGAAGCGTTGAAGCTTGCCAAAGGTCTTGCAAGTAGGAACTATGACCGTGGCGTCTACCAAACCATCAAGAAACAAATGTTCAAGGCGGAGATACAGGATTTGGAAATACTGGCCACTTTGGAACCAATTGTTGGTCCTTCGAAACTGTGAATTATAGCAGGGAATATACATAATACTATCAATATTGACTAGTTTGTCAAGCTCTTTCCACAGGTGTCTGTACATATGTAACTTAATGTCTTTTGGAAAGTCCTCAAATATACTCTATAAATGGATCGCATTTCCTACATTTAGAAAGATCATAAAAGGAACATTATTTAATTCCAAATTAGCACCCCTTACATATTGACATTTTGGGGCAATTGTATAGGTTGGAAATACTATAAGGTGGGTACACCTTTAATGGCGCCGTGCCTTAAATCGCAGTCTACTTTAAGCCCCAAAATGGTGTCAGTATAATCTGAAAATTGCACCTCCTTGTCTTTAGCAATTCTTAAAAGCAATATTGACCATTTTGAGGCATGTGATTGACTTCTTAACTCAGAGAACACAAGGATTTAATAACACGGGGATTTAATAATTGATTCTAGTAAAGACTTGTCAGATGTCAAAAAAATATGCTTGTGCTATTAAACCCTTGTGTTATTAAATCCTCTTGTTAATTCATATGATGCATAGAATACGAGAATATAGAATCATAGGTTTACAAGTATGTAATGTTTTATTTAATAAATATGAATAATACTATTACACCTTTGTGTCTGTTATTTCTAATACCATTGAGGGGGGGCTTTTGAATGTGACCCTTCTCTTTCAATGCAGCCTATAAGCGGTTTTAAGAACCCTACTGTCAAAACTTTGTTCCCCTACTATTGTCTCATTTTTGTCAAAATCTGAAAATTGATTGTGCAATACTTCCTCTTCTACATATTGCTTTGCTCTCTTGTATTCAGTATTTACTAATTAGCCTACAATTTATCCACAACCCAATTTGTGGCGGTTTTAGGTGTACCCACCTTATATGATTTCGCACTTGCCCAATTTGATGGAAGCTATCCTTTGGAGAACCTCAATGCATTGTAGTATTGTACATTAAGATTCCTTCTTTACCCCCTAGAGGACCAAATTGTGTTTTTTGGCAACATAGTGATTTGGGGTCAAATAACCATGTCTTGGCCAAAACTTCATGACTAACCAGTGCACTTTTCCACCATAGTATAAAATGGCCCTAAGGTAGACATATCTATAACTATTTGCTCTATAGTTCTTCCCAATTATGTATTATGTTGTATAAAGGTCTTTTGAAGTGTAACCATAGACATTGACTTCAACATTACAAAAGATCTAGTATGATTGCAAAATAATAGACCCTTTAGCAAATGGCTTTGAGCCCCTTCAAAGGAAATTCAAAGATGCACCTATGACAACTCAATGTTTCTTCAATTCTTGATTTGAAAATTCACAAAAATTGTCCCAGAAAATGAATCACTAGTAGCTCAAAAATTCATTCAAACCATAGAAATTCTTCCTTTCCAATTCTAGAACTCAAGAAATAGGAAGATATTGAACCCTGTGTATGTTGCTAGCTAGCTTAGTCATTGCAAACTAGCTGAAGTGTAAACCAAGTGGATTTGTTCTACGAGATAATTGCATGCACCTTAAAGTCTATTCCTATGTGCATTTGGTCCTACAAATTTGTTGGAGTTGGGCCACTTTGGATTTTTTTAAAGTTCCATGTTTATTCTTGAAATGCCAATTTGATGCCATGTAAGGTAGAACAACCCATCATGGTTAGAATTAAGAGTTTGCCCTTATGCAATTTCTGAATTTAAGAAAAAAAAATCCCCACATAGAAACAAGTGTAAAAAACAATGAGAGCAATTGAAATTGTATTTTTTTTGACAAAGTATGAATTTGTTATGAATTTTTGAAGTGTGTTACATATCATGAACTGAAAGAGTCTCTAGACTACCACAAAACCAACAAAAAGTGTATCCATAATCATGGTCATCTTACTCACCTAAAGCAGTCACAATATTTTTTAATATGGACACAATGTGAAGGCCTAACGAAGTCACTTCATGCAATGAATTTACACTCAAAAGGTGGAATTATCTATTGTAGTCCCAAACCACTCCTTTACCATCAACTAAGACATTGATTGTGTCCCAAATCTCATTTATTGAAACTTTTGTGTAATAGGTTATTCCCTAGGTGTCTAGAATGGGTCTTTTGACCTTAATGGGTTGTTCTACCTTAATGAATGGCATTGGGTATGATGGAGGCTAAGCAACAATTACTACTATAAACAAGAGTACAAATCCTGAAACAAGCCTAAGGTAATGTGCTTTTAAAGCAACCTTTTAAGAGTTGATTGCATTTTGGGGGAATCTAAACTCCATGAAACAATTTTTAGTAAATTTTCATAGGAAGAAAAATAGAATTGACATCTAACCCAAGTCGTTTCATATTTTTTGGACCTTCATGGAATCACTTATGAATTTTTGAAGATGAACACATTGGTCACTAAAAGTAACCACCTTCTAAAATGTACACTACTAGTATGTCGAAGAAAGAAAAATGTACCTTGGTGTCAAGATCACTTTAGAGCATGGGGTGCTTTTAGAGTAGACTACCTTACAAGTCCAACAATTTGCAAAAAAATGATTCTCACTTTGCCATCACCCCCATAAAGTAGGAGGTTCTAAAAGCACACATCTCTAAAATTGCCCACCTCCTCAAATGTACACTATTTGTACATGTTTCTTTTTCTTAGCCTTTAGCAATGTACAAAATAGTGTACATTTGAGGAGGTGGGCAATTTTAGAGCCCTATGCCATTTCAATTTCAAAATTTCATAACTAATTCCACAAAGTTCCAAAAAATATGAAACGACTTGGGGTAGATGCCAATTCTACTTGTCTTTCAAGAAAAATTTACTGAATAATATTTCAAGAAGCTTCACCTCTCCAAAATTCAGTTTCAGTTCTTAGGTGGGTAATGTATGGACCTCCTGGCTTAGTTGGAGCTCAAAGAAGGAAAGCGAAAGGACATTTTGATCATAATCGTTTCTGGTTTTCTTATTTTTTCGCTGCCCGTGGCCCGTTCTGCCCCTCTCCTCTGAAATGCGCAGAATTAGCCCGTCCTTCATTAACTTAGGTCGTCTGTTCCCGCCCAGCACAGACCTCCTGTCTGTTTTGTGGCCTTTGCCTCCTGATGTAGGGTTTGCATCCCCGATCAAGCGCGAGCGAACTTCTGCATTTTTGACGCTGTAGGGGAGCAATTGTGCCAGGGCTCCACTGAATTTCAGTTTCCGCATTGGCGTGTGTCAGCAGATTTGGATATGGCTGGGCGTGGAGAGAGGAGGATCATAGCGAAGCATCTTCCTTCACTTGCCGTGCCATAAGGTAATGCGCAGCGTCGTTGTCTTGGTGCAGATTTCAATAGCGTACGATATTCCATCGATCGTAATTTGAGATTGAGTAATTTAATTGTGTAGTGGTTTCGGCGATCCCTGTGTTGCTGTCCTGAGAGTCGAACTAAATCGACGGCGTCGTGTTGCCATTGCTTCCGTTGCGTTCTACCTCACTCGTTTCCTCCCATTCTGTCTTTGCAACATTTGCGTCCTACTTGCATTGTTCATCACTTGGGATGGCCACATTGTTGTGTATGTTCTTATGTTGCTGTTGCCTCCGCTTTAGCTCCCTTCATGTGATTGGCGAATCTGGCTATGAGAGCTTGTGTTCATTGCTGTAGTTGTTTTTGGAGAGGATGGGAACTGGCGGCTCGACCATCTTGGTTGTGTATTTCTGTATTGTCTGGATGCATTGTATATTTCTGTCACGAGAGCATGCGTCTGTGTTTAACAAATTGTCTTCTTGGGATTCTAGAGACCTGCTTCACATCTGGACCTCGGCTGCAACGAAAGTCTGCTCTGGCGGGTATTTTGTGAGTGGGTTGCCCCTTGGGGGATATGGCAGACAAGCGCAAAGCCCGAGAGCTGGAAGACGACGATGACGCGCCGGGAACGTCAAACGAAGGTCCGAAGCAGCAAGCGAAGGCAGCGCTCGCTTTCAAGAAGAAGCTCAAGTCCGACAACAATATCTTGGCTTCCGTGACCAAATTTTGTCTTTCTGCGAAAGATACGGCGCCGGAAACGCGAACTCTTGCGGACTTGAATCTTGCAAGCAGTTGCAAGGAGGTAGTGGACCTCAACACAGGGAGCGTTGTATTTGAGATCGAGAAGAGCATCCTGGCCATTGCGAAGTCCATTCTCAGTGGCAATGGTTTTGGTTACTTGGTGCCTTCCCGGTCCAGTGCGAACCAGTTGTATGTGCCAGAGCTGGATCGGATTGTCCTGAAGGACAAAGGGTCATTCCGGCAATTCGCCAATATTGCTAGCGTTCGCAAGACGGCCATCACCACCCGCATTTTGCAGCTTGTGCATCAGCTCTGCACGAAGCGCATTCATGTCACGAAGCGAGACTTGTTCTACACCGATGTGAAGCTGTTCCAGGAGCAGGGTCAGAGCGACACCATCCTTGATGATGTATCGTGCATGTTGGGATGCACTCGGTCCAGTCTGAATGTTGTGGCGTCGGAGAAAGGGGTGGTCGTGGGACGCCTGGTATTTGTCGAAGATGGGGATCGCATTGACTGCACGAAGATGGGCGTGGGTGGGAAGGCCATTCCTCCCAACATTGACAAGGTCCAAAGCATGGAAAGCGATGCTCTATTCATTCTTCTCGTGGAGAAAGATGCGGCCTTCATGCGCTTGGCTGAAGATCGGTTTTACAACCGGTTCCCCTGTGTCATCATAACCGCTAAAGGCCAACCAGATGTGGCCACCAGGCTGTTCTTGAGGAAAATGAAGACCGACTTGAAACTGCCCGTGTTGGGGTTGGTCGACAGTGATCCGTATGGACTCAAAATTCTGTCGGTCTATATGTCAGGATCGAAGAACATGTCCTATGACAGCTCCAATCTGACGACTCCCGACATCAAATGGCTGGGGGTCCGGCCCAGTGACTTGGACAAGTACAAGATTCCCGAGCAATGCCGCTTGCCCATGTCCGATCAGGATATCAAAACCGGCAAGGACATGCTAGAAGAAGATTTCATCAAGAAAGACAAGAATTGGGTGAAGGAGTTGGAGCTGATGGTCAAGACCAAGGAGAAAGCCGAAATCCAAGCGCTCAGTTCTTTCGGGTTTCAGTATCTCTCGGAGGTTTATCTTCCTCTTAAGCTGCAGCAGGAAGATTGGATCTAGTGCCGCTCCTCCATCAGGGTTTACCTTATTCTATGTTCGTCCTCGATATTGAGTGAGGCATTATGTATTTCGCGTAGACTTGAGCCTTTTGCCACTCCTTGTTCGTGCAGGAAGTTGCATCACACAAGGTATTCTGGTAAATTTCAACTGCATTAAAGTAATATGCCTCAGCGATTGTATTTGGATGTTCAAAGACATTACTCTGCAACGCCCTTAGACCAGGAAATCAGGAATGTCTCGTTAACCCCTAAGTTTCATGAGCATGTTTCACCAAAAATTACTCCAAGAGTACAAAGAGATAATGAAAAAAAATGTTATTTCTTGCATATCCAACCATATGATGCTGGACTAGAGTGGTAGGAGGATACATGGAAAGATTTACAGACTTTTGGCCAAGCAAATTGCAAGATATTGAAGTGACAATAAACATTTTTTCCACTGTAAGGTAGAAGTCTCAAGAATGCCACATCCAAGGAGAAAAATAGATGTGTGGAAGAAATTGTCTGGCTAATGGTTTCCATTTTTTTTGGTAGGCAGAAATGGATAAGAAATGAATTGCAATTTAAATTGTGATTTCTTGACTGAGAATGAATTAGATATGATTTTTCTAAGTGAAGAGTTTGTAAGTTGCTATTGATGGTCATAGATTTCAATAATAATGAATTAACGTGTTTTTTTGAAATAAGTAGAACAATCACAATAAAAATGAAAAGGGTGTTCAAGTTCCATACTATGCAAATATAGTGTCCTAAATTGAGCAAGAGAATATGTCCCCTAAAATTTATATTTAATGCTTCTTTCTTATTTGCATTTTGAATTTGTGTTCACAATTAAATGATGCATTCATGATTTGTGAATGACACATTATAGTAGTCCCAAAGCACTATTCACTATCCTAAAATTATGCATTTACAATCACATTTTCCTACGTTAGAAAATGGAATCCATTTTAGCAACCACATGCACTATTTATAGACCTTTCCTAAGGTCAATTCTAATACCCACATTATGTAAGGACCTCTTCCTATACCATACTTTTTGGTCCAATTATACCTTGTTGCTAACCTCTTACCCTTAAAGGACCAAGGGATGTCAAGATTTCTTAAAAGACCACATGTAGTTAAGATTTCCAAAATTGTAGTGATGCATTATAAAACTATAACTAAGAATAATAATTTAGTATTGACTTTCAAACAAAATTTGTAAAGTATGATCTATATATCACATGCATACAATTAGATTAGCTTGTTGCATTGGTAGGGCTTTTTCAATAAAATTTGAGACCTAAAATTGAAAATTCCTTTTCAAATAGATTAGTGATTAAACATTTCTAAAGTTTCATAAGAAATTTTTCTCTTTTAGTTCAAATGACAATATCACTTTTTGAAGTCAAACATGCTTTTTAACCCTTCAACTATAAAATATTTGCAAAACAAAATTTTGAAAATCTATTATAAAGAATTATAAGAGAACAAATACAAAAATCTATAAACACCTACTATAGATAGATGAAAAAATATATTTAGTGTGCTTGGGAAATACTTGTGTTCATTTGTTGTTCAAAGCTTGAATATCTAATCCTTTATGGAATTAAAGGCTAAAATTCAATTGGTTGTAGTTTAATTATACTCACCAATTGTAATATCTTGGATACTAAACATTAGCTTTGAAATTATAGGTCTATTAGTAATATAATTATCCAAAAAATACAAAACAAATGACCCTATATTTTGCCAATATGAACTTTCCCACTACACTAATAATGATACTTGGTGTTATCTACACTAATTGATTTAAAATGATTTAAATTTTCACTCTCATTGCAAATTTTTACCCATATATAAACAGTAATAGTGTACTGCTGGCGACGCTCTAAGAGGGGCAGCACGGGCCAAGGGGCAGCGAAAAAACGAAAAACAAAAACGAACTCCGAAGTCAACCCCTCCTGATCCTTTTCCTTCTTCTCGTCTTCCCATCTTTAAGCTCCAACTGTGGCGGCGGTGGCGGAGCGAGAGTCGTTTCTTCGCGAATCGCAGGACTTGTAAGCTTGTTTCAGGATTTGTGCTCCTGTTTACAGAAGCTTTCGGTAGCTTCCGTCGTGCACAACGCCGCTCAGTACATAGCAACGTTGCCATTGCCATCAATCTCGACAAACTAAGGTGCGCACGTCCATCTTCTACAAAATTTCACTCGGATTGCACTTCCACTAGCTTGCAAGGACTCAGCTAGCTAGCCACGTGATCAGGGTTCAGTATGTTTCTCTTTCTTTAGGTTTCGAATTGCGGAATCTTGAAGAGTTTCCATAGTTGGAATAAATTTTTTGAGCTACTAGTTATCCATACGCGCGCAAAACAGTGTTCATAGATTGCAAGATCAAGAATGCATTTCCATGGCTTGGATGCATTGGTTTCAACGGCACTCAGGACATGACCAATATCTTACCAGCAAATGCGGTTTTTGAAATCCCTCTCGCTTGCTGAGAAATCATGTTCACTATCACGAAGGCCTCGCCTCTTGTAAGTTAGACTTTGATTTGACTGGAACCTAACATAGTGTGAAGAATTTCTAATGATTCTTGAAATGTTTTGTATCTTCAACATAGGGCTTCCTGATCTCTTAACTCAATATGAGATCAACTAAGAAGGCTGCCATTGCTGCTCTCAAGAGCGACTTCAACCAATATCGGTTCAACGTATGTTACTCCTGCATTCCTCAAGCTCTAATATGTTCGATCGATCTCTAGGGTTTTATGTTTTTTGCAAATCGGTTGTCAGAATTTGAAGTCAGTCGAAGACAATCGATATTGTCTCCAGATTCGTTAAGTTCTTCAACTTGCGGATAATTCATGGATGTGGATTTGCATCCTAATCAAACCAGAAAGTAATGAACTCCACTCCACGAGTTTGGATTCTGAAAAGCTGGAGAGTGCCTTTGGCCCCAAGAAAGTGGCCATTTTATTCGACAGGTATTATTTACAAGACTGGTTTGGCACTCTTCTGTAATGATTCTATCTACAACAAAAGTGCAATTACTGTAAGCCAAACTAATTCTAATTATTTATTATTTTTGTTTTTGCTCTAAGATTTATTTAGAGGTATCATTTTTGACTCAATTATATAATGGGTTTATTATAAAGTCATGTACGTTGCAGCCCTTGATACATTTGAAAACCGGCTTCTTCATAGAAAAATTACACCAAGACATAAAACAAGATGTAAATTGTAGTCTGCCCGCAGTAGTGGCACTTTTGCATGGAGAGACGCATTTGCATTTGGTGTGAGCTTACTCTGTTTTTCTTTGCTGCCCGCTTTTTGGTAGTTCGTAGCTATGGAGAACCAGGAGGCTGTTGCAGATGACCGGTATTGGACTGAAGCCTGTCACCGCATCATTGTAATGCCAAAGAAAAAGAAGTTACATATGAGGAAAGACATTCGCAAATTTTAGGTGGAGATAAAGCTTTCGGAGCTGCTTGGACAGGGAGGACAGGCGATTGTAAAGGAGACGCGAATATGCAGGCCAAAGCATTCGAGTGAGTACGAGCCTACAGATTGGCCACCATAATCCTGATGCTCGGCCTAGTTTTGAAGAAATCATTGAGGAATTGAAGGAAGTGATTGCCAGTTTTGGCGAACCTACGGTGAGCGCATTTGCGGGTCGGTTACTCATGGAGAGATTGTTCCCCACAATCCAGAACGCGACCTGGTGGAGTTGAAGGCTTTGTTTGCGCTTCTTCTCGTGAAGTACCACCAAGCGGAGTTTCTAGTGATCGGTTCTGCACTCGTGTATGCGATGGAACAATTCCAGTCAGACTTCGGGTTGCGATCGTTCCGAGAGCAACGCGAGCTCCTTTTCAGTCAGTGGTGGGTGAGGCGGCAGCTGCTTGAATCGATGTTTTGGAAAATGCGTCAGTTTCAGAAGGCCCGAGCCTTCATTGACGAGTTTTCAGATATCAATGAAAAGCTCGGCAGCATTGTTGATACAATCACGGACGGTTTGAAGGGCAACAAGTATTTTGATGCAGAGGATCGCCAGGCTATCCCTCCAGGCTGCTCTGATGGAAGAGCAACGCAGTCGTCCCGAATTGAGCGAGCCTCATGCCAAGTGTATTCTGCAACTCAACCATGGCAATCGTGCCGACCCTACGTTCCAAGCTTGTGATTTGTGCAAGGGTGAGAAATTTCTCAAGGCGCAGGCCAATGCAAAAGCCGGTGTCAAGCTTGAGAAATTTCTCACCCTTG
This sequence comes from Rhytidiadelphus loreus, assembly GCA_947034895.1. NCBI lineage: Eukaryota > Viridiplantae > Streptophyta > Bryopsida > Hypnales > Hylocomiaceae > Rhytidiadelphus > Rhytidiadelphus loreus. The sequence continues at coordinate 42,014,394 of OX344765.1, forward strand.
AGCTTCAAGCGGCTCTGTTTTTTGCCCTTTCGGTGTCACCCTGGCTTGGATAGGGCGTTGTTGGTAGGTGGAAAGAAGTGAGTTTGAAAGAAAGGACTGAAGTTCAGGATAAGTAGACCCAAAATTACCGCTTTGGCTTTGGAGCAAGTCTTTATTGTTATAGACTGGTCAAAATATCTGTAGGCAAAAGAAAGAGGATTCCTTTGCACCTGGGAATGCATTGTTTGGATGCGCAGGGAGAATTGACCCCCTCATTGCCCCGGTCAACGTTGGTTTGAAAAAAAAGCCCCCTATGTTGTGCCAATTTTTTGGTTATTCTTGCGTCTTCTTAGAGTAATTTGGGGCCTTTGATTGCAAATATGAATTCAGAACTTCAAAAAAAAATTAAACCTTGAAAATAAAAAATTCCAGGGTTTGCCCTGGAGGGGCAATGAGGGGGTCAATTCACCCTGGCCTTGTTTGGATACCATACGTGAAAGTTATGGACAGTCAAAGTTCTAAAATTGTTTATTCTTCAATAGAATCATTTTGATCAAGGGTATGTCCGGCAGGTGAACATCTGATCAAGCACCGCCTTGGGATCTTCTTAGATCCCTGGTAATTTTTAGGTGTCCTTATCTTTGAGCCTGATCTGGACTTCCAAGCTACTGTACCAGTTCATCCAGTTTTATGGAGCTCTTAATTTTGTGGTCAAATATATTCCAGAGCTTTCCAGATTAGATATTTTTGGACTCTATTTTTGCTATCGATCTGCATGATTCGGTAAGAGCATGAATGTGAACCACTCCACAAGAATATTTCTGGAGCTGGAAGAATAGTAAGTCTCATAAGTCATAACACGATAGAAACTCAATTCTTTCGGTGAACCTTCTCCTTGATCCACCGTCGGCTGGACGACATGCATTAGCAACACATCTCTGCACCTTTGAAGAACCCTCGAAGTGATGCTACAGTGCACTTATTTCAACACGGTTTGTCTCTACAAGTTGATCGTAACGGGTAAAAGAGACAGCCGACAGTAAACTGGGGTTACTAGCGGGGTGCCAACTGGGGATGGTACTGTAGAGCTGTAGGCCAGCTTGGCAAGCTGAGAGGAGGCGGGGCGTGAATTGGTCGATGGGGCCTACATAATATTTCTGGGGGAGAATAGGGAAGACTTTTTGTTGACGCACTACTGTAGCAGTAGTGGTGCCGTCCTTTGCACACCGAGCTTCCCGACTGAGCCAAGGAACCCTTTCTTTGATCTCCGACGTCGCTACTCCACGCACTTGGCCGCTGCTTTCTTGTGGAACGCAGTGGGCGCTGCCCCGCTCGATCGCGAAGGCTGGATTCAGGCTCCCCTGCGAATTTCGACTGGCGGGTCGTGCGGATGCTTGTACGTCGATCGAGGTGAAGTCTCTACTCTCTTGGGCTTACCGACAAACTGAAGCCTTCTCCGAGATGCATGCACGAGAGCAGCTTGTATTGTGAGTTGTTGTTGCGGTGCTTGTCACAGGTTTCCTCGTCTGCCGGTACGAATCTCGCTCTGGACACCAGGTTCTTGGTGGTCTGGGAGTTCCAGGTTAGAGTTCCGCTTTTGGTGTGCGGAAGTGGTATGCTCGATCTTGGATGCTAATCTGTGGCGATATTCTCTCTTGTAGAGCCGTGAAGCCAAGCTATTGAGGGTAAAAAGCCTGCAACATCCGTGCGAATTCTCACCTCCTCAAGGTACGAGTGGCTGCATTTGCATCTTTGTCGGTATGCGGTTGGGATTGAGATGTCTGTCTGGGTCAATTGATTCTTGGTGAGAATTGAATTTGCCTGACATTGGGACATCGGTTGTCATGCAACTTTGTTGATCGCCGTTGTCGTATTTAGTTGGGTAGATTCGACAGGGTAGGACTTAGCCAGTTTGCGATTAAAGATTGCCTTGCCATGGGCAAGTGGTTTAGATGTAATGCACCACAACAACGGCTTGGGTTCTTGGTCTCTTCTATAATTATTAATTGCTTTAGGGTGACAGCGTCATGTGAATCATTTGCTCACGGTGTAGATCAACTTTGTCAGAACAGAATACGCATAGGGGTGGTACTTCAATTGTGAAGGTTTCACTGCGGATGACACCAACTGGCATGTTTTGTGAATCACACCATCGGTGAAGTTTGCCCGCAAGTTAGTCGGTTCAGGCCTTGAGCTAGCCTGGTGCTTCTTTCCTTTCTTTCTAAAGGTATGAAAAGTTTTGAATATGATCTGTCTTGCTTTGTTTTGCAGGCATACTTTGAGTCTTTGACATTGTTCATACCCCAGTAAACTCTCGTGGGGAAGGTTCATGTCATGACTTACATTGTTGTCTCTTCGTCGTACACACAGCATTCGTTTCAGGAACTACGAATGGTACTTCGACAGGTATGTGGTGCTTTATTAGGAGAATTATGGTCGATCATTGTTGTTTGTATGTCACAATGTTCTAATGTGCTGCTCTGTGAAAGCAGCTAGGGAATAATGCAGTGCATGTTGTGAGTCCTCAAGTTCATTAAGGGAGGTAGGAGGCTCTGAAATGGCTCATCTAAGGGCTGATCCGCCTTTTTCATGTATTTTATTAAAAGGAAATATTTTTAGCTCATTTTTCAGACAAAGAAAAATAGAAGAGGAATCTAACACAAGTGGTTTTGCATTTTTTGAAGTTTTTTTGAATTACTTATGGATTTTCAAAGGAGTTGTGTTATAGGTCTTCCAAAAACTATTCTCTTCCAACTTCTAAAGAAAAATGGGAAAGCTAAAAGAGTGATTGACTCTAGCAAATATTAATGCTTTTTTCCTTGATTCATTCAATGACTATAGAGGTCAATTTATAAATTAATGTTTGTCCATTTTACAACCATTTAAGGGGTCCACTCTTAATGCCCACTCCATTTTAGAGCCTCTTACCTTAGAGGGGATTTCAGGCTTCTAAAAGGCCCCCTTGTTCTAAACAAGTGCAATGCTGCAAGAATATTATTATTATTATTATTTTTAAATTTAATTAATTTTAAAATTTAAAATTTACTTAAAATTTTAAAAAATTCAAAATTCAATTTATTTATTTTTTAAATTTTAAATAATTTTTTTTTTTTTTTTAAATTTAAATTTAAAATGAATTTAAAATTTAAAATGAATTTAAAATTTAAAATGAATTTAAAATTTAAAATGAATTTAAAATTTAAAATGAATTTAAAATTTAAAATTCATTTTAAATTTTAAATTCATTTTAAATTTTAAATTCATTTTAAATTTTAAATTCATTTTAAATTTTAAATTCATTTTAAATTTTAAATTCATTTTAAATTTTAAATTCATTTTAAATTTTAAATTCATTTTAAATTTTAAATTCATTTTAAATTTTAAATTCATTTTAAATTTTAAATTCATTTTAAATTTTAAATTCATTTTAAATTTTAAATTCATTTTAAATTTTAAATTCATTTTAAATTTTAAATTCATTTTAAATTTTAAATTCATTTTAAATTTTAAATTCATTTTAAATTTTAAATTCATTTTAAATTTTAAATTCATTTTAAATTTTAAATTCATTTTAAATTTTAAATTCATTTTAAATTTTAAATTCATTTTAAATTTTAAATTCATTTTAAATTTTAAATTCATTTTAAATTTTAAATTCATTTTAAATTTTAAATTCATTTTAAATTTTAAATTCATTTTAAATTTTAAATTCATTTTAAATTTTAAATTCATTTTAAATTTTAAATTCATTTTAAATTTTAAATTCATTTTAAATTTTAAATTCATTTTAAATTTTAAATTCATTTTAAATTTTAAATTCATTTTAAATTTTAAATTCATTTTAAATTTTAAATTCATTTTAAATTTTAAATTCATTTTAAATTTTAAATTTTAAGTAAATTTTTAATTTTAAGTAAATTTTTAATTTTAAGTAAATTTTATTTTATTTTTATTATCTTTAAGAAATATATTGATTTTAAATTTTTTATTATTTTTTAAATTCTAAATTCTAAATAATAATTTGTATATTTAAAAAATATATATTTAAATATTATTACCTAGTGTAGTTATCTCTTGACCATCTCAAACTAATGATGTGGTGCAATTCCTAAGTTCCCTCAATCTAGGAACTCACAATCCTTTAAAGGCCTCTAGAAACATCCAATGCAAGTACCTATTGTAGGATTTGTAGTATTTTGGGGCATTTTAGTAGCTTGTTTTGTGATTTGTTTTTGTACTATTTGTACTTTTTTCCTTGGTTGGTGTTATAAATCATGAAGCCTAGGCCTTCGTGGTTTAAAATTTTAGTTTAGAATTGTAGGATTGATTATGCTGGGTTTGTAGTTTTCCATGTGTGGTGATTTCCCACCTTGCAGATCCATGAAGGTATTGAGGGAGTGAAGTCTTGCACAATGTGAATGATCACCTACAAGTGCGGATTACACTGAGTGTATCTTTCTTTATATTGTGAGGAGTAAATGTTTATTTTTATTTTTCCTAAGATAGGTTTGCATGTATTCATTACTTCCTCGACATATAGACCAAGCTTGTGTGGTCAAAATGTTGTAGTTGATCTTTACTATTTGTCTAGGGCAATGTCCTAAATTTGAGGAAGGTATTGCTTAAGAGAATTAAGCAATGCATTGTTTGAGTCCTCAAATTTAGGTTTTGGTTTTAGGATTGTTGGCATTTTGTGGATTGAGTTTGAAGTTAGTTAAAGTAAGTTTTGATTGCATTTGATGTGTTTATTGTTTGCAAATCGTCTCTATAGGCTATTTGTCTTTATAGAGGTTCTCTTTCCAAGTTGTTTAGTAGACTCTACATAGGGGGTCTAGGGAATATGTGGTTTGTAATTACATATTAATAACTTTGTCATGTGATAATTAAACGCAACCAAGTAATTAAAATACTTAAAACTCTTTGTAATTACACCCTTGGCGTCCACAATTGACAAGAATCTTTAACATGGGTAGGTGATACTATGGTATTAGCAAAGGAAATTGACATTGTATTCTCTAAGATTTAATAATCTAGTATATTGGTTATTGAAATATAATATAAAAACAATAATTTACTATTAAATTATATAACAAATTATAGTTGCATATAAAGCATTGTTAGTATTTGATGTTATTTCATAGTTTGATTAGTATTGTTGGATAATATCTTTTCATACATATTACAAGGTAGAAGCACCTCATTGCAACACTTTTTATTCTCCCACACCTAGTTGCAAATTTTAATGAAAGTTGAGACATGTTTTGCTTCAAAGATTTAGAATCAAGGTGAGTTTAGTCTTAAGTATAGGTTATTTCGTGTTCTCAACTTTGAGAATTTGTAAAATATTATTAGAATGTCATAATTAAAAATTGTGATATGTACTAATGTGATATTTTCTATCCAACATGTGGATGAATGTTGAAATTTGGAGCACCACTATAATGTTTTATAATGCGCCTTTAGTACTTTATAATTTTTTTTTAAAGTCTTAGTTGAATAGTTGTGGCCTTAATTCATGTTATCACATTTATATAGAATTTATTTAACCCCTAAAGGACCTCATCCATTGCAAAAGGTCAAACATCATATCTAATCTACATTTAGCTTTTTAAATTGTGTTCAAATATCAATCTTATCTTTTTAGAGAGTGACATTATGGATTGCCTATCTCTATAACCAAATTCAATTAGTTTCATGTAAAATTGCCATTGTTATAATTTTTGCACAAAAGTTGAAAATACAAGTTAAATACATGCACTGTTATATATTTTGGATTCTATATATAGGATTTGCAATTGCAATAATTCTTTTAGTACTTGGATTTTTCAAAAATTTCAAAATGGATTAGAAAAAACTTGTAAAACTTCATACTCTTAGATTGAATCAAATACTCCTAAGTGGTTAGTTTGAAAGTTGTAGTCAGGTTGACCAGTTCCCTTTGGGATGCATAAACCTTTAGGAGTTAAGGCAAGGTGATTGTTTTTTCTTCAATCATAGAAGCCAAGGACATGAGAGTATTGGATTTGTTACTTGCTCATCTTTTGTAGACTCATTGGGACAATTGAGTAGGGCTTTGGCTATAGGATTAAACCACTAATGAATGTGTTCATGAAACACATTGTTTTGTCAATTTTTTTTTAGTTTCTTTATTCTAAACGACACTTTTGAAAAGGTTAGAGATGTTTTTTCTGTGCAATTTGTATTGCAAGCATTAATCACCTCTTGATTGTTGTGTCTATTTGACATTGTTAATACCCGTGGAATTTGTTTAGGGAAGGTGTCTTCATGTCTTGGAGTTATAGTCCTGTTTTGAAGGTTTAAACACTTCCAAGGATGTGGGTTTTAGGATTTCTAAGCTCCTAACTCTTTGCTCAAAACTAGGCTTTGTTTGAAAACCTTCAAATAATTCTTTGAGAAGGATGATATGATTAATGATCTTGTAATTTTTTTGATTGAGGGGTGAAATTAGATGTTGCAAAGAGGGGATTGTAATATCCACTACCTCTCTTTGAAACTTGTGCAAGTTGAAGTTAGTTTGCACCTTGATGCAAGCAACTTTGTTGAACGCCACTTGGAATGTTACATGTGACAATGGTGAACTATATTTCTAATAACAATGTAATGATAGTAAATGCTTGTATCAATTCCTCTAATTATTAAGCTTTAATTATGTTACAGAGTCTAACCAAGGAGTGCATTGGGAGGTGACTATCCTTTGCATATTTTCTATGGTGTTGTAATCTATGTTTATAATAGAACTTCCCACTCAATTGCTTTAAAGTTATGGTTCTTCAATATCTCAAAATTTTTAGTGGTCTTTAATTCAAATACTTCTTGATCATGGTAAAATCTCCACTCCAATTGGCTTATCAGTAGTTTAGAGACAATTTGGTAGAGGCCCTTGAGAAATTTGAGTTGTGAGTGATTTGGGGAGCATTTTGAATTTGTGAGTGTCCTTTGAAGTCTTGTAATGCATAAGGATTGGATATTTCAATGGAAAACTATATGTTGTAATGCCAAGTTTTCCATTGAAATTGTACTCTAATAAATGTAAAATATTGCTCAATAATTGTTTTATTCAAGTGGTTCAAAGTTGACTAATGTTGATTTTGAAGTTTGGTGGTTTATTGGATTTTTGGAGTTTGATTTTAGTTTTCAAATCTAGATTGAAAAATTAATTCAACTACTCATGAGTTAGTTTTAGTGGTACATTTTAGCATCTTTAGACTAAAGAAATATAGTGGAAGTTTGAAACTTAGTTTAGAAGTTTGAGGACTACTTATTGACATTTGTTATTTTCATTAAAGGTTCATGATTCATTGATTTATAAACTTAGTCATTCTTGGCATGTATTTTGGATCAACCTTCGAGTCTACTATTGTTAATTTTTGAGACATGCGCAAAACTAGAAAGGTGCTCTTTAAATTTTAGAATGCAATATTGGTTATATGTGTAGTGCTAAATAATGCTAAAGTTCCCGAAAGGTTGTTGGAGTTTCCACAATGAGGGAATTGTTGCTTGTAGGAGGTTCTAAGTCAAAATTTACCTTTCTATTGCTAGCACTATTACCTTGTGAAGGTTTTAGTAGGTTGTTGTCCAAGTGATATTGCTAGGATTGTTTTTGTTATAGTGTGCTCACACAAATGCTTTTCTATAATGGGATTTCTTCTAAATTCAATCATGTATGACTTGTAATGTTGTTGTAGATAGATAATTTCTAAGTTATGTTTTTTTTATTCAATGTGGATTTGGGTGGAAATCTGATTTGATGAGTACTAATGAGGTGGATGTAATGTATATATGTCTCATTGATATTGCCATTGAGAATTAATAAGCCTTTTTTGATAGCATATGTAGTAGAATATTGAAGCAAGGAATCACATTGGAAAATCAAATTTGGACATAATATCTTTGTTGTCAATATATCAATATGGTACATTAGAAAACCAATGTGTGCTACTAGGTTAATTAGAATTGAAATAAGAAAGTTTAGATTTCTTTTAAATAAGGTTTATAATTAATGGCTCTATTTTTCTTATAATTTCTAATAATTTGCTTTTAATGTATGGAGGCTTTGAATTTTTTGTTGAATTTGGATTGCTTTCTTATATTCTTTAATTAGCGTTTATACTTAGTTGCTCAATTTTGTCATTTGATTTTAGAAGGTTGTGCACATGTTGCAAACAATCGTGGATATGTTATATTATTTTAAACACTAAGACTAGGTGGTTGTGGCAGTTTGGAAACAACTTTTGACAAGACTACATCTTGAGCATTTTAAATTATGGAAGAATCAGAGTGTATGGACAATCGACCTTCTTCATCAACAATGAGGCTATATGAAGGTAATTCTCCTACTATCTTAAGCTATCTTTCTATTTTGTACTTCTATTTCTACTTTCATAAAGACATAATTGTGTGTACTCACTTTCTTAAGGAATAAATGATTATCATCTAATGTCAAAGAATAAAGATGATTATTTGTAAATAAATGCCACTATGTACAAGTATACCCAAATATTGATTTTATTTTCTTCTTCTTGATAGCTAACAAATATTGACAATATGCAATGAATGTATACAGAAGGTCTTACGAGTCTCAAAGGAGAGTTGGATACATACTCAAAAAATTTGGTGGCTTGTAATAAACGAGTGCAAATGATGCATGCACTAGCATTCAACAATGAGCAATGTCAATATCTTGTTGATAAACTCAAAGAGGTCATTGAAAGTTCAAGTGCATTTTTAAAGACATTACATAGTGCACTCATTGCATCATATGCACCTACAACATTGGAAAAACATCTTTTAAGCTTCAAGCTACTCCTTGTGTTGGCCACAGAAATTGAAAGATTCGTCAAAGGGTGTAGCCAAGATGCATGGCTACCAATTGCAATGACATTGACACACGTGTCAGAGTTTATTTCATACATGGGATTTCATTTGGAATTGTGTCGAGTTGCCTTGTCTAAGAGATGTGGAGCATCTGGTGGTTTAACCTTGGATCAGGTGGCAAACATTAGCAAGGATGTAAATGAAATTGTCAAAACTAAGGCCTCAATAGACAAAGAAGACCTCTTGAAGAAAATTTCATTGGCCTTGCCTTCATTACATGGAGACAAGAAGGATTTGGCAATTTATTTGCTTCAAAGACTTCTACGAGTGGCCCCAATTCCGGGTATCCCTTTACAAGAATCAAAATGGGATTTCTCTCAATATTTGACTTTATTGAGAAGTATATCTGAGAAGGTAGAAAAAGGGGTGCCCATTGGAAAAGGAACTTCAGCTATTGTATTCAAAGCCATGTGGTTGGAAATGGAAGTTGCAATAAAGGTTTTCCGTGGGAAAAACAATCCAGAGTTCCAAAAAGAAGTTGATATCCTTACAGGATTATGCCATCCCAACATCACATCCATGTTTTGCTACACACAAGAGAGGCGAAAGTGTTCCATTTTTATGGAGTTGATGGATGGAGACCTCTTTACATTGATGCAACACAGATTGGAAGTGAATCATGATTCTCCTCCATTCAATATTTGGGAAGCAATTGACATAATGCACCAAATAGCAGAAGGGGGAAAGTACCTTCATGAACAAAAAATTGTACATAGGGACTTGAAGTCATTCAACATTCTTGTCAAAAGTGTAAAGACACTTGGTATAGATTTGGAATATATTCAAGTTAAGCTGTCGGACTTTAATGTATCCAAAATCAAGAAAAACATCATCACAAACTCAGAGCAAACAATAAATGTTGGAAGCAACAGATGGATGGCACCAGAGTTGATACATCTTCAATGCATAGGCAATCATTTGAATGTAGAGACGAGTGATCAATTTGTACCAAAGTATCCTCACAAATGTGATATTTATAGCTTTGCAATGGTGTGCTATGAAATACTGACTGGAGAATTGCCTTTTTCGGACATTGAGGAGATACAAAAGATGAAGACAATGATATTGGAGGGCAATCGTCCAAAGCTTCCCGCTCAGTGTCCTTTTCAACTCAAAATTTTGATCGAAAAATGTTGGAATCCAGAGCCGAAAAGTCGTCCAACTTTTGCTGACATTTGTAGAGAGTTGAAGTATGTGAAGTATGTATTAATGACAGGTTAGTATTTGGACTTTTAAAGCTTTGAATATCTAAAGATTTTACTTGTCTTGTTCTTTAGTGTATAATGTCTCTATATATGGCCGTAGTTTCTAATTGTTGTTGATATGAATGCATGATATCTATGTCAAATGTTATTAGAAATTTATTGTTTATTATTCAAATGTAGTGTATTGTAGTATATACTATTAATATTTTTTGTCCAATGACAAACAAAATTGAAATATGAAACACTACACTTTTAAGTCCAAATGGTTGTGTTTTAAGATACGTTTGAGAGCTTTGTACTATGCAACCATTGTAAGATTTTGAAAGTAACTTCAATACTTTGAAAATTGCAGATACCTCTTCCGCATCCAAGGTATGCTTTCAACTCACTAGTGAATTTCAAGATTTCTCTTAAAATAGTTTATGTATCTTGAATTTCATGTACTTTTATTTCATACTTTGGTGAAATAAATTTTGTAATACAAATGTACTTTAGATTTGGATACAAATTCATACTCAATGAATCATAGATGCATTATTGGGCTTAGTACCCGTACATGGAAATTAATTATCATATATCTTCAATATTGTTACCACTTTGAGGATTTGGGATAAAGGAAATGATGGCAAGTCTATAGATGCATGGAGAACTTGAGAAAGGTTGACGAACTTTAGCCTAATGGTGCTTTACCATTGCAGACTCATAGGGAAGTTAAGAGAATGATGGGCAAGTATGAAGATGCATTGGAGGACTTGAATAAGGCTAATGAACTTGAGCCTAATGATGTTTGGACATTAAAGAGGCGTGGGGAAGTTAAGAGAATGATGGGCAAGTATGCAGATGCATTGGAGGACTTCAACAAGGCTGATGAAATTAAGCCTAATAATGCTTTGACATTGAAGAGGCGTGGGGAAGTTAAGCGATTAATGGGCAAGTATGCAGATGCGTTGGAAGACTTGAACAAGGCTAATGAACTTGAGCCTAATGATGCATTCATTTTGAAGAGTCGTGGGGAAGTTAAGCGATTGATGGACAAGTATGCAGATGCGCTTCAAGACTTAAACAAGGCTAATGAGCTTGAAGCTAATGATGCATTCACTTTGAAGAGTCGTGGGGTAGTGAAGAGATCGATGGGCAAGTATGTAGATGCATTGAAGGACTTGAACAGAGCTGATGAACTTGAGCCTAATGATGCTTGGACATTGAGAAGTCGTGGAGAAGTTAAGCAATTGATGGGCAAGTATGTAGATGCGTTACAAGACTTGAACAAGGCTAATGAACTTGAGCCTAATGATGCAATTGCTTTGAAGACTCGTGGAGGAGTTAAGCGATTGATGGGCAAGTATGCAGATGCATTGCAAGACCTAAACAAGGCTAATGAGTTTGAGACTAATAATGCTTGGATATTGAGAAATCGTGGAGAAGTGAAGAGAATGATGGGCAAGTATGTAGATGCATTAGAAGACTTGAACAAGGCTAATGAACTTGAGGCTAATGATGCATTTACTTTGATGGTTCGTGGAGTAGTTAAGCGATTGATGGACAAGTATGCAGATGCATTGGAGGACTTGAACAAGGCTAATGAACTTAAGCCTAATGATGCATTCACTTTGAAGCATCGTGGGGAAGTTAAACAATTGATGGGCAAGTATACAGATGCTTTGCGAGACCTAAACAAGGCTAATGAACTTGAACCTAATGATGCATTTACTTTGAAGAATCGTGGAGTAGTTAAGCGATTGATGAACAAGTATGTTGATGAATTCACTTTGAAGAATCGTGGAGTAGTTAAGCGATTGATGGGCAAGTATAGTGATGCATTCACTTTGAAGAATCGTGGGGTAGTTAAGCGATCGATGGGCAAGTATGCAGATGCATTGGAAGACTTGAAGAAGGCTAATGAACTTGAGCCTAATGATGCATTCACTTTGAAGAGTTGTGGGGTAGTTAAGCAATTGATGGGCAAGTATGCAGACGCATTGGAGGACTTGAACAAGGCTGATGAGCTTGAGCCCAATGATGCTTGGACATTGAGAAGTCGTGGAGAAGTTAAACGATTGATGGGCAAGTATGTAGATGCGCTACAAGACTTGAACAAGGCTAATGAACTTAAGCCTAATGATGCATTCACTTTGATGGTTCGTGGGGTACTTAAGCGATCGATGGGCAAGTATGTAGATGCATTGGAGGACTTCAACAAGGCTAATGAACTTGAGCCTAATAATGCATGGACATCAAAAAGTTGTGCAGAAGTTAAAAAAATGATGGTTAAGTTGAGGACTTGAACTAGGTTGACGATCTTGAACCTAATGCTCTTTTAATTTTTTGGAGTGATGGGAAAGATTGGCAAAGTGTACAAATCCATTCGAGGACTTGAAGTAGGTTTATGACCTTGAACCCAATGATGCTTCCCCTTTAAGGAGTTATGGGCCTTTGGGGAAGTTAAGGGAATTTTAGACAAGTATACATATGCTTCAAAGAATGTTGGCAAGGCTCATGTTCTTGAGTCTGAATGGTACTTTTATTTTATCAAGTTGCAAGGATTTTTTTTATCAAGTCTCTAGTTTAATGTGGTTTTATTTTATTGAATATTTCATTGTTTATCCTTTGGTTCATTTAATTAATTTTAAATAACCTTCTTAATTGTGCTTGAGATTGGAAATGATGTTTCTTAGAAAGGCAAGCATTAGTATTAATATTTAGTTAATAGATTTTTGTTAATTTTTTATTTTCTTGAATGATTAATGTTTATTTTATTGGTATGTTCTTTTGTAATTCAATGTCGAAGAAATTATGGTATTGTATAAAAAAGACTTGTATTCAATTCTTGTGTATAACTTCATAGTGAAATGTTCAATAATTTGCTTTTGATATTATTGTGTTTGTACAAATTTAGATGTTTAGTTGCTCAAGCATAATAGCATTATCTTGCAAATGCTTAATTGCTTATGTATGTTGATGATGTTCTTGATATTGAAGTACATTGTTTGTTTATAGAAATGGTAATACAAATGTTAATTTAGAATTTGAATAGTTTCTCTTGCATGTTTTTATTGGATCGAACTTGGAAGATGAAAACATACCAATTAATGAAATGTTGACAAATGTTGACAAATTGTATTCAATAAATTCTATTGATACTTTCACTTTTGGACCAATCGCAATTTTGGTTCATCATGTAAGTTTTATATTTTTTCATGACGTTTGTGCAAAGTATACTCCTTTTAGTCATTTTGTCTTCACCTAATGTGATTTCTTATCTAGGTATATTTAGGATGATTAATAAAAATAGATTATATAGATGAAGTATTTATAGATTATATTTACAATTCCAATGTTGAAATATCAAAATCCAAAGGTGTGTTTTTTCACTTTTAGATAATATACTTAGAGCATGTGAAATTTGTCAAAAGGCATTCATTATTGATCATAATAGTGAAGGAAGAAAAATATCTTATCATTCTCCTCTTGCTAGAGCTTTGAATACATCTAGCTATAATACTTCATCTATATAACACTTAATCAACCAACTATAGCACTTCATTTTCTAAGTGCATGGAAATTGACAATCTTCATCCCGGTCCTTTTTAAATTTAAAATAATTTGCAATATATAAGATTATCACATGCTCCAAAAGAGTAATATCCTTGTAATTTCAATGTTTTGTACCACTTGATCTTCATTGCCATTGTCAAAATCATTGAGTAAGTTATTGATATAGCCCAACTACATCCACTATTTCCTACCAAGTTTAAAGTTCTAAATTTAATTTCACCAATCATTAGTCCCATTTCTTATTTTTTCTTTGTTAAAATAGGCATGTAAAAATGATCCAATTAATTCAAGCAACCTTTTTGTCTTCCCAATGACGGTCCATAATTCTTCCATGAAACTATGTTTCTAATTTCACTAGTTTGCCATTGATGTGATGGGAAAAGAATATTAGTATTAAATGATGTTATAGCACATGGTCTCAAATTGTAATGATTCAAAGAATCCCAAAGTTCAATTTCAATTTTGACTTTTTGATTTGGTGAATTATAATTGTCATTATTGATGTTGCAAAAGGCTAGCTATCCATGTCAGAACTACCTATAGGACACTAGGACTATGGATTTCTAAACAAGATATATAGTTGCAATCCATAAAGCACAATCACTTCTACTAATTATCTTGCCTATATTGAAGATAGTCAAGAGAAGAGGGAATCCTAATTTGAAAAGCATGAGTTCTAGCATGCCCTTCTCTATAGAGACTTATTATCATCTTATACATATAGAAGACCTTTGTGGAGCTTAGATTGAAGCCTTAGATGTAGTACTCTAGATTTCATGCACATTGAAAATTAAAGTGCTCACTTTAGTATTGCAAAGGACACAAAGAAGAAGAAGCATATGTTTCTCTTATTCTCTTTTTCCAAGGCTCTTAGGAGATCTAAGTCATATTCACTATCATGAAGAACCCACCTCTTATAAGACTTTGATTTGACCTAACATTATGTAAAGAATTTCTAATGATTCTTCAAATGTTTTGTATGTTCAACATAGAGCTTCCTATTCTTTTAACATAATATGAGATTAACTAAGGAGGCTTCCATTTCTGCTCTCAAGAGCGACTTCAACCAATATTGGTTCAACGGATATTATTCCTACATTCTATATGTTCTAATTTGTTTGATCAATTTTTAGGGTTTTATGTTCATTGTTAGAAAAGTGGTGATTTATAACCACTGAAACAATGATTGTGTATTCTAAGCAACTAAACAATGACTACGGGCACAAAAATGGGCTTGGAAACTAGCTTCCCCAATAATGAAGTCATTGAGAGGTGATTTCGTGGATGAGTGGAAGGCAACATGATAAAAATCATAGTAGAAAGGAGGCAATGAATGGTTCTATGTGAAGACTCTATCAACAACAAATCCGTGGCATAGGCGTAGGCATTCAGTAGTAGTAAATTTATCACTGTTTGAAATTAATGACTACGAAGTGATTGTATTTTTTGAAGACAATGCACTACAAGGGAAAAGGGTACTTTAAGTGCAAATTTCAGTCCAAAAATCCATACTAGAAGGTCTCGCACATTCAATAAAATTTGTTTAAAAATCTTGTGTCTAGAACTTGTCTTATTGTACTTTACTAATCAACTACCAAACGTCCTTTCAACACAAAAATGCTTGACTTTTAAGGTATGAAGTTACACAGTGTTCTATGAAGCCATGAATTTCATCTTTATACTAGAGGCCAAGTTTAGTCTTTTTTTACTTTTTCTTACTTGCTAGCACTTGGTAATTACTGAAATCATGTATGGCTATTTTGGAGTCACCTTTGTAGCCAATGGCCTTAAATTGGCTTCAAGAAATAAAGCATTTCACAATCCACATGTGAAGCAACGCATGCAACTAATTTGAAAACAAGCCTACACATCTGATAACAGGGATTGTACAGAAAAGCATGAAGGATTTCCAAATCTAAGCCTATTGTCATCCTCAAAAGATTATCCAAACAAAGCAATTAGTTTGAGGACATCATACCAGCCTCACATCAAGCAAGTCACAATAATCACGTGTTCAAGGTTAATCCCTAAAGGACCAAGCTGCGTTTTTTGGCTGTATAGAAATTTTGGGCAGGTGCGTGTGACTAGAGATTTTCATATTTTTGGCCCAAATTTTGATAAAAGGTGGGGACGAGGAATATCTTTCATATGCACTAAATTTCATGACATTTGGAAATAGGAGTCAAAAGTTATAGCCTAATATGTTACTTTTTTTCCGTAACTGGGCAGTTTGGGCAGATCAGAAAAAATCACTTATTTCAAAAACAAAAGTTTGAAATTGATTTTCTAGAATTTTATATACATGGAAAGCTTTGAATCATTCCATTTTGATCAATTAGTCAAAAGTTACGAGGATTTTTTGTTTGCGGGCAGTTTTGGATTCCCTACTCTAAAATAAACTTTGAAATCCTTTATCTTACCCAATTTTCAATAGTTTTGGAAAAAAACAAAATCTTAGGATGTAAATTGTTTATTACAACATTTCAACCATTGGAATTGGCATTTTTTAATTCCATATTTAAATTCTTAATAATTTAGTATTTTGAATCATTCTCTACTACTACCTATTTACGATTTTTTTTCTATATGTTGTAGAATTCCAAATGATCTGAAAACTTTCAAGCTTGTGGCCAACTTGTCTAGGAAAAAGAATCCAAAGAAGCACCACCATTTTGGGTTTTTTTTTAATAGAAAAGTGAGCTTGTGAAGTGCAGCTGCCCTGCTTTTCACAGGGCAGAAAAAATGATTTTAGTGAATTTGAATCCTTATATCTTGCAATCCACGCGGAGGAAATGTCTGAAATTTTTGTCACATGTTTTTGATACTACATTCTACAAGATCCTACGGTTACATATGTCAAAAAAACATTTTTTTCAAAAATTTGGTACTTGTATTAAAAATGGCAGTTTTTGAGCATTTTTGGTGAAAACATAGTCATAGAACTTTAGGGGTTAAACGAAAGAAAACTTCCACAAATTACCTTCCAAGATACATCAAGATTTTGAATTCAAAGAGTCTCGTGGTATGCACAAAATGAAACCCTAACCCTCTTTAGAATTTAACACAATGAAATTGAATTCCAAAACATGAGATTTAAGCAGAATTGAACAATCTCCAAATTTGCTTGTGTCTATCTATTTGTGTTCAATAGAGTAAATTAGAGCATTGGAATTGTTTATTCAATTATTGTAACTTTCTGCCACACTAAATTGTATAATACAATAACAGCCGCCATATATCGCACACCTACAATTCAAAACATCATGAGCAATTACAGAAATGTAGTATGGAAAAGCATGTAAGCCTAGTATAGAATTTCAGCCCTCTTTAACAATATGTAAGTCAAGTGATTAAACCATGAACCATGAAATTTAGATGGAAATCCTAAACCCTAAATCAAAAGCAAAAAAGGCTTGAAATCACCACAACGCAGATTAAATCCTCGCTTCCAAATAAACAAGATCTAAGGTGAATTACAAACTTTGTCAAAGCAAAGCTATTGCTCCTGCCTCCTTGCGATTCCTAGCGCTTCGCACAACATGTCCCAAAACTTACCAACACCTTGGCAAAACTTTCCCAACCAAAAGCCTGCCTCCGTAATAGTGGGAACCCTAACTCCAACTCAACGGTGTTGATCACCCTGGGCGGTGGCTGACATCAATGGCTATAATGTTATGAAAATCAACAACATTTGAGAGGGGCCTGTGACATTGCCACCTTCTTCCATATTGGCATTTTATTTGTAAAGCCTTTTTCACAGTTAAAATTGCATAGAAATATGAACTGCATAGAACTTTATGAATTTACTAGGGCTAGCAAACAGTATTAACTTCTGACCAATAAATACCTGCTTTTCAAACTTGATTTATTTTCAAACTTGATTCAAACTCTGCACTTTCATTTATTGATTTTTGCTATGAGAAGAGACCTTCTAGCAACAGAATGCGAATTTTAGCAATTCCATCTTCTTCAATTTTCCTCCTTAAAACCATCACGTTTCTTGTAGTGATGGACAACGTGTAAATTTTAGGTATTTAAGTTTATTTTAATTGAAAGTGAGGGATTGAGACTTCAATTCATCCTTTGCAATGGTAGTGCAATCATTCTGATAATGATTGTGTTGGTTCCTTGATGTAATTTCATAGTTTTTATGATGAAGATTTATGAACACAACCCCAATAAAGTACAATCATTTTGAAGTCATTTTTTGTAGATGACAATAGACATCAAACATTAATTCATTAGGATGGCTAAGGTCATGCACACTATAAATTTATAGATGCAACCAGATGGATGGCTTAGATGGATAGATTAGATTGACAAATCAAATTGTTTATTTGTTCAATGGCTTAGATGGACAAGTAAAATTGTATTTTGGTAACAAATGGGCGATTCAAATTGTATGTTGACAACAAATGGATAGCTCAGATTTTAGGTCAACTGCCTTTCTACTTCTGTGGCGGCTGACATGTGGTACATTGAAATTGCCTCTCATTTATTAGTCATTGTGAAGTCAATAGTTAGTCATATCATACACTATGACATGGCAACCACAAATTGTAGTTGCAACTGTTGAAGATGAATGATAGAGATTTTGTCTCTCTCATTTATAGTTGGAGATTAGGTTAGTTGCCACCTCTTTATTGCATCTTCTTCTCCTTCTTGCTTATGAACATCTCATTACAAGAGGTTGCAGGCCTTTGGAAGACTATTTCATTGTTGGGAATTGTAGTGATGTAGTCAAAATAATTAATAATAAATTTTTAAAAATAATAATAATTTTTTAAATACTAAAAAAATATTAATATCTGATGTAGCAAGGTCTTGGTCATGTCAACAAACAAATTTCAAACTATTCGCAAAGTTCCCATGTCTAGGAACTTACAGTTTTTTTGAGGCCTCAAAACTTCATCTAATGTCTTATTTTCTCTTCTTGTTTTTGCTCAAATTTTCCTAAGTAAAGGTTTAGTTTACATCCTTCTTTTTGTTGTGTTGTTTTGAAGTGTTATTGTTTGTTCTTGTGTTCTTGTTTAATTTAGTTGTCGTTTTTTTTTTGTGTTCTTGTTTTGTTATCTTGTTGTTTTATTTTGTTGTTTTTCAATTTTGTTGTTTTGTTGTCTGTTGTTTCAGTTAGTAGTTATCTATAGTTTTCATGGCATAGAAACTAGAAGTTTGAGGCAAAGTGCAGTCTTAGTTAATCATACTATAGTCATACTACTAGAATAGTTTAATCCTAGTGTAGTAATCATGTAGTCATAGAAAGAGAATGCAATTATAGTGTAGTCATAAAAATGTAGTCACATAATAAATGTACAAAATGATTCATCAACAAATGTTCTAAAATCTTCTTACTTCTTGTTTCTCTGTTTGCAACTACAAAATAATTAATGAATGATTGCAATAGTCATCTACAAAATTATTGTGTGACCAACATATAAATGACTAAACAATGACCGCCATATCATTATTAATGACTATCATATGACTAAGCAAAAAAATAATAGTTTCCTACTAAGGCAATATTATGACAAGCGCTCTGCCTACCAATAACACTTTGCTATGCAATGCAAAGTGGAGCCCACATGGCCTTAGAAAATCACTTTGTTGTCACTTTAGAATGACTTCGGAATGACTTTTGAATCACTAAACCACTAAACCACTAAACCGTGATGTACCAAAGAAGTCACAATTGAGTCAATCATTCATGTGGTGACTCAAAAAAATGCTTGGAAAGTCCACATGTTGACTTGGCATGACCCTAAATCCGTCCAGGTCCCAAACCATGTCAACTAAACCTAATTTATGAACTTTTATGGATGACCAAAGAATCCCCTTGTCCTAAATAACCGCAATGACCAGAATAACTCATCTATTATGACTCCAACCTAGGCATGGCTCCTATGGTCATTGAATAGTCACATGTGTCCTAAACAACTTGAATTGAGTCATTATACCTAAGTATTAACAAGCCTTTTCTATTAGTGTTTTTTCATAGCTCAGGTGTTAAAATTTGAAGGCAGTCCAAGACAATTGATATTGTCCCATCCTAATCAAACTAGTTATCTTAGATTTGTAGTTCTTCTTGGATTGATGTTTTCTAGCTCTCTGGAGTAGCTTTGGTACTAAGTGTTGTTATGTGTACCACTAGAGAGTAGAGAGCAATGAACTCCACTACACTAGAGTTTGGATTTTGAAAAGCTAGAGAGTGCATTTGGCCCGAAGAAAGAGGCCATTTTATTCGATAGGTAATATTTACAAGAGTGGTTTGACACTTTTCTATAAATTCTATCTACAACAAAAATACAATTATTGTAAGCCAAGGTAATTCTAATTATTTATTATTTTTTTATTGCTCTAAGATTTATTTTGAAGTATCATTTTTTATTCACTTAAATATATAATGGGTTTGTTACTGGGGGGGGTCATTTAGAGTATCCATTAGAAACCACATGCGAACAAAACTTTGGACCCCCTATATACTTTTTGAATTTTAAATAAAACAAAATTAAAAAAACATTAATAGATTTTCCTACTTTGAAAGTTTATATTTTGAATTATTGATATTTTTATTTGTTAATAATAATTAGTTACAAATTTTTGAAGTAAAAAGATACATTGTAGAACTGAAAAATAACTTTCACACCCCTATATTATATAAGAAAAAATTGTCTAAAAAATGAACAAAAAATTACTAAAAATAATTCATTATTGAAAGCTCATTTTGAATTGAATATTGACTCAATGGTCATCTAAATGTGTCCTCTATAATTATTTGAGTTGAAAAACATGCCATTTTAGTTCATTTTCAACCTCTTCTAGAAATCATTTTATATTTTATTTGAGTTGGAAATTTTGGCAATAGAAAGCTATAGTCATTATTAAACAATGTTCAAAATTTTAGGTTGAAATTATAGTTTATTAGAAACCACTTGTTCACACGTGGTTTGTTATAGTAGAACTAAGTGCACCCCCCCAGGTTTGTTATTAAGTCATGTACATTTCAACCCTTGATACATTAGAAATCTTCTTCAGAGTAAAATTGCACCAAGACATAAAACATGATGTAAATTTTAGTCTACCCAGAGTGATTGTAAGAAGACCGGTCCTTTTTTTTATTACATGTAGCTTGAAGGATTTGTCATCCACTATATAACTTTTGAAGCATGAGCTCAATGAACTTGAAATTTTTATTGGAGATGGATGATTCCATGGTAATCATATACCATATTTTTCAAAAAAGTCAACTTTGTTAATTTATCACACTTTGAGATTTAGGGGATTTAGTAACGAAGAGTACCCAAAATTAATTATTTAGAGCAAAAAAAATTGTGGTCTATAGATTAGGGTATTTAACTAATTAAGAAAAACACCCAATAGTAGATTAATTCATTCCTAGGGAGAATTTCAAATAGGATTTACAAGCTAGGAGATCAAAACAAATTGAGAGCACAACTCAAAGATTAAGAATTTGAAATCTCACGAATTATACCTAATTTCAAAACTACACTCATTCCTCCGCATTACACACAAAATTATTCCAATTAGCACTCACAATCATTCAACAACTACAATGACACCACAAAATCAAAATCAAACATCCAACTTGGTGGCCGGACTCTCACTGGCTCTCATCAACAATGGGTGGAAATCCCATTTCAAAAACGGACCAAGTAGGCCACGGGGGGAACCACCACCAACCAACTCAAATGATTTCCAAATCGTGACTGACTAGATCTCTGAATAGGCAACTTACCAATCAACTTTCACTATTAGAATTCAATCCTAATTGGCTTACCAAACTATAAATCAAAATGTCTTACTATTAGGCCTCATTCACACTCCGGCTACTCAATAACTCCAAATTGGCACTCTATTCCTAAATTAGAAGACCAATAATAGCCAATAGCATTGCCAACTTGGAACTACGTCCAAAATTTTTTATTCTTCACTCTACATGGTCTATTTCCACAATAGGAGGGCATGTTCCTATCAAAAGAAATTTTAAAATATAGTAATTTATTTCCTCCACATTCATGCAAATAGGGCTCTTTGGTGTGGGTACTTTTGAACATTGAAGATAGTTTTGAGCTCATTTATTTGGTGAAATCTAATTACCATCAAGTCCTTACAAATGGTCAATTTTTAGTTTTTTTTTCTTGATTTTCTATATATTATCAGTTATTTATACCTCACTGTATTTTTTTTCTGTAGAAAACTATCTTTTTCTTCACATAGTATTGTTTTATTACTCGCAAAATAGTCCATAGTGTTTGCAATACTACTTCTAGCTATAAATTTTTCCATTTTCCTCTCAATGGCTAGGAATTTTCCTCTAAAAAGTACTCATATTACTCACAATCAAAATCCCTATTTTTGCCAAAATGCTAGAAAATCAACTAATCTTTCTTGCAATCACCTCCATACAATAATAACACTTTTGCATGGAGAGACACGTTTGCAATTGGTGTGAGTTGGCTTTGTTTTTCTTTACTACCCACTTTGAGATAGTTTGTAGCTATGGAGAACCAAGAGCCTATTGTAGATGACATGTATTGGATTGAAGTTTGTCACTGCATCATAGTATAATGCCAAAGAAAAAGAAGCTACATTTGAATAAGTACAAGCCTACAAATTGGATTGTAGCAATAAAGATTTTCAAGAATGACAAGGAGCTAGTATGAGTGACCACAAGAGATTTTTGCACACAATGTATTTTGTAGTTACATTTGACAATTTTATGGGTATTTCTACCTTGATGATAGTGCTTTGGAGCTTGTTATGTTGTTATGCAAAAGTATGATTGCAGTCTTCATGATTTGATTGACTACAAGAAGAGTAGTAGTTGCAAACAACCTTTTAGAGACTAGGTAGTATTGGTTATCATTGTTCAAATTGCATCAAGCATGGTTTACTTGCACAAAAATGGCGTGGCATCCTACACCAAGATCTAAAGGTGGATAACATGCTTATGAAAGTGAACTCGTAGAGATCATATGGTTGGCATTTATCGTTGATTTCAACATTACACCATTAATTGTTGGATTATGCTTTTGGTGAGTACTTGAAATTTTGCAAGCACTAAATAAAAGGAAGGACCATATCACCATGTGTTTATTCCCAAAGCGTATGTATATAACTTTGGAATGACTTGTGAAATATTGACGGGTGGCATTCTGCTTGAGAGCTTGAAATATATGGATTATGCTTCAATGATTGTATCCAACAAGAGATTTATGCTTCCTTCGACACTAATACTTGAAGTGAAGGATTTGATTAGTAAGTGTTGGCACTATGATCTCAATGCTTGGCCCAATTTTGAAGAAATCATTGTGGAATTGAAAGAAGTGATTGCCAGTTTTGGTAAATCAACTGTCAATGCATTTGCAGGTCGGTTTTGCATGGATGAGATTCCCCCCTCCAATCCAGATATATATGACCTAGTAGAGCTAAAGGCTTTGCTTGTGCTCCTTCTTGTAAAGTACCACCAAGTAGAGTTTCTACTAATCAGTTTTGCACACATGGGTACAATGGGGAAATAATTTGAATCCGATCAACTTTGGGTTGCAATTGTTCCAAGAGCAACATGGGCTCCTTTTTTCTTTCAATGTAGGGCAAGGCGGAAACTACTTGACTCAATATTCTAGCACTAGAAGAAAAACATGTCTACCACAATTGGCTAAAAAGTGACTAAGTATCTTATGCAACTATCCTGCAATTGTAGCCTTCTCTATTAGCACCAAATCTTATGTAATTTGTTTTACATCACTGTTTTACATCATTAGTATATTGTTTTAGTTACAAATTAGTCATAGAATGAAGTATATCCTAGGGGGTCACTTAGGAAAATTTATTCAGCAACTTGCAGCCAAAGATATGATCTTTTTTATTCACGGCACTTAAAATTTAGAAAATAATTTCAAGTAATATATCATATTAAAAATAGAAAAATGAAAATTACAACATATATATGGTTCTAAATGATTTTATCCATTTGATTCTTGTAGATCTAATTTATCATCAACAATAAGTATTCTAGCTTGGGATTAAGGGTAGAATCTGTATTCTTGCTTGTAATTAAAAAATGCAAGGTAGATGAAACTTCCATACAAAGAAGTCAGTCCCCTAAAGTAACTATCATCTTCTTTTTTCATCCCACGGTTGTTGCTCTTCCTTGTCTATGGTTGGATTAGGATATGTTTTGTGGTAGCCTCTAGCAAAGTTTTGTTGTTACAATTTTTTGTATTCACTGCCTTCTTGTGAATACTTTGGAGGCAAGGATGTTTTTAGTTAGAGGTTGTATGAACCCAAAAGCAATTTTGTTTCATTTCAATTGTAGTACATGACAACATAGTTGATTGGGTCACCTTCTAGACATTGGACGATGAGGCTTTAGTGTTGAAACTTTTTGATAAGGTCATGGCATTGGAGTCTAAAACTCTAGCGATGTTGAGGGTGTAATCATCAAAGATTTGAGGTTCTATTCCTTGGCCTTCTTTTATTTTGTTTTTGAATTTGTCTTTGTTTGCGCGCTCTTTTGATTTCTAGTCTTCATTCCAATCATTGTATGGTCTTCAAATGCATTCATTGTGACTAAACAAGAGATCGCTTTTGCTCAATCCCTAGTGGCTGGTGCAAAATTAAAGTACTTCCTCTTGTGTTGCAGGACATGGAGGTGGATGCTATGTGTCCTAAAACCACAAACTTGGAACTAGTGCACCCACTTGAACAAGATCTCAGCAAACATGATGTTGATTGTCTTTTTGTTTGCTACTGATAGAGGGAATCATGTGGTTCTTCAAACAAGTTGGTGTACACTATATACGACAAGGCAAAAGGGCTTCTTGGGGGGTCACTTAGAGTGTCCATTAGAAACCATGTGCAAACAAAACTTTGGACTTCCTATATACATTTTGAATTTAAAATTAATTAATTAATTTTTAAATTAATAGATTTTTTTACTTTGAAAGTTTATGTTTTGAATTATTGATATTTTTATTTGTTAATAATAATTAGTTACAAATTTTTGAAGAAAAAAGATATAGTGTAAAACTGAAAATAATTTTCACAATCCTATATTATATAAGAAAAATTTGTCAAAAATGAACAAAAAATTCCTAAGAATAACTCTCTATTGAAATCTCATTTTGAATTGAATATTGATTCAATGGTCATCTAAATGTGTCCTCTATAATTATTTGAATTGAAAAACATGCCATTTTAGTTCATTTTCAACCTTTTCTAAAAATCATTTCATATTTTATTTGAGTTGGAAATTTTGGCAATAGAAACCTCGATAGAAACCTATAGTCATTATTAAAGAATGCTCAAAATTTGAAGTTGAAATTATAGTTTATTAGAAACCACTTGTTCACACATGGTTTGTAATAGTAGAACTAAGTGCACCCCTCGAGAGGGCTTTGCTTGATAGCCTGACTGAATTTGGTGAATAAAGAGTGGCGCAACGTTGTATTCAATTGGATCGAGTGTGTGGTACTAAGATTGGTAAAATTTGAGTTGGTTTGGGAGTGGTGAGCACCTTAGATATCTTGGGATCGGTATGTGGTGGAGCAATTTGACAACTCCATGTTTGTTTTGGGGCACACTCTAGCACTATTGAAGCCCCTCCTTGATCAATTCCGCCTTTTGCCTTTGAGGAGTTGTCACTACAAGAGGAGTGGGTATTTTTAAGATGAGGAATTAGTAAGGAATTACTTAAATGAAGGTCATGGCACTAGAAGGTCGCAATGGATACTACAAATTAGTAAATGGAGTGTTTCTTTTTAGTAGTTAGGGGAATGTATTGAAACACGACATTTTTATCGCATTTGTGTAGACTAGTCCTTTCAGCCTTTCAGCACTAGTTTTTAACAGATTTCTATTGGATTTTGTCCAAAACAACGCGTCCAAAATGACAGAAATTTCAGATTTTCTACTAGTGCAGGCAATACTTTTAGTATGAATTTCTCATGAGTTTACCCTTTAATTTAGTGGGATTTGTTGTTTTAAGAAAAAAATGGCACTAACAATCAATGTAGCTACCTAGTCATTGTTGATTTGGATAGGTTGACTAAAGCTTCATTGTTCCCAATTCCAAGCATGGAATTTGGAAGTATATGATAAGCAATCCATTACGGATGATACAATGATAGATGCCTTCCTTCCTTCCACTTGTCTAGTGTGCATAGTGACAAGTAATTCATTCAAAAACCAGGATTTTCAAAGGGCTTGACACTACAATTTGATCACCAAATGAAGCATCATTGTCATATCATGAAACTTTAGATGATTTCAAGTGAAATGCCAGGCGGTTACTGCATATTTTTAGAATAAGCAACTTCTAGGAAGGTAATGTTCCCATAATAGGAATTGCAAGTGGTGAGTAAGTAAGGATGTAGAACTCGTTTCTCAAATCAAATAGTAGACGCGCAACTGCCTTTGTAAATCACACCCATGTGCATTTTGCACAATTTTGTGAATGATTTTAATGACTCCATCAATGTGTGTTATCAGCCCTTAAATGCTCCTTTTTGTCACTCTATATAGGAAAATGTATCAAGCGCGGTGTTTGCTTGCTAGCCCCTTGAATGTGTTTCTTGGCTCCTGGAATGAGTTTGCTAGCTCATGGAATGTGCTTGCTACAATCATGTATTGTGGATTTGTTGGCTTTTTCTATTTGCTCAAGTAATCTATTTGTAGACTAGGAAGTCTTAGAAATGTTTCAATATTCCATTTTAAATAGAGTACTAACATTGTTTTCTTGGCCTAAAATTATACTACTCTAAATGTAAATGTTGTAAATCTATCCTAACCACATTCAACGTACTTCTTTAAGTTGCAGCATTAGTAGTTGTTCTTGAACTTATTAAAGAGTAAACCCAAAAAACTAGGGTTGAGCAAAAACTATAGAATTTTTTTAATAAACGGACAATGAAAGAAAACATAGTATAAAGAAAAAATACTAGACATGAAGAACATTGCTTCTTAATCATGTTGTCAATATTGACTATATTGTTGAGCTAGGTTTTATAAGATTGGTTGGCATAATTTAGATAATTGATGAAGAGACAAATCAATAATTAATGTTGATAGTGATATAGATTACTAGCAAGAATAAAAAAGAACAGGAATCCAAACAAGTAAAGAGTTTATTAAGGACTACATCTCTAATGATATCTTCACCTTACACATTATGATCTATGCTTTCAAAGTTTTAGTGTATGTCTTATATTAAGTTAAAAATATAATTCTAAATTTTGAATTCTAAATAAATAATTGTATAATAAATTAGCCTCTCGCACTAATTGAAAGTAAGTATATGGTACTTAAAATATGCCAAATTAGAAAATAAGGTAATGATATGGTCTATTTAATTGGTCCCCTCTATCAAAATATCCCCATTAATAATATCTTGTGGTCACACGTGATATGTAAATGTGAGCCACCATATTGGCCCACAAATTAGATTTAGGAAAAATTTAGACAATTTAGATGAAATTGCGAGTTAAGAGGTAGTAGTTGGAAGAATTTAATTTATAATCACGAACTAAGGAATTTTTCAATAGGTAGAAATGGAAATGCAAGGAAGTGTAGGAAATGCAACTGTACAAGAATGAGTAGAAAATCCTTAAGAAAACTTAGGAATTTTAAATCAAAATTACTTTAAGTAAAAAATGAAAGATTAATTAAATTAGGCAAATGGTTAAATGAAAAGAATTTAGAAACAAAATACTACATGTAATAAATTGCATTAGAAAGAAATTGAAAATACAAAATGAAAATACAAAGAATACAAAACTATTTATAGAATTAGAACAACTATTAGAACACTAACATTGTGGTTGGCACTCTTAAATAGGAGAAAATAGTAAACTAGTGAGATTTATAGTAAAGTAGTACAGTTTCCTACAATTTAGTGCATTTTTCAGTAAATTAGAGTAAGGATGAAGTTTTAATGGATGAATCTTGAAACTAATGACTCTTAGTGTAGGAAACTAGGGTTAGAAGCTCTTCTTCTTCTTCTCTTTTCTTCTCTCCCATGTGTGCATGAGTGCTTGAGGTGGTACTTAAGAAAAATGATATTAGCAAGAGATCTAGAGTAGGTTAAGTAGGAACCTTTGTTGAGTAGATTTGACACAATCTCCTTCATGGCTTGGGAGGAGGTTAGTTGATGTTAGAGTTAGGAAATGAATCATGGACTAAAGCAGAAACTTTGAAGGGTAAGATCAAAAAGAATATAACAAATTTGAAGATTAAACTTTGCAGTCTCAAGAGAATTTGAGTTGGCTTTCCAACAAGCCTAGTTTCGACTTATTTAGAGCAAGTATGAAGATTTGGTAGTTGTTTTAGTACAAGGGTGTCAACTGCCAACATTAAGCAAGTGTGTCAACTTTGATGGGCGGTATCAAGAGGATAGTACTCTAGAAGGACCTGAATTTTTGGAAGGTGATATATTGGCAAGTCAGCTTTCTAACAAGACTAGTTTTGATTCATTTGGAGCAAGGATGAAGATTTGGCGTCTATTTTAGTGCAAGGAAGTTTGTTGCCCAAGATTCAACAACGACTATGAAGTTTTGTGATCTCTAGACATTTGATGAATAAACTTGATTAGAGTTAGATGTGTTGCATTTGAATTTTTCATGGTTATCAAAATATTTGTAAGTGAATTAGTTACTAAAACAATTCTAACGTGAAAGATGATCCTTCAATTCATACAAGTTCAAGGTGCATGAATGGATCCTTGGTGCATGTGCAATTTGCAATTGAATGAGTGAGGTGCAATGGTTTGTGTGCTTAGGTATCTTAGGGCAGCATCTAAATATAGTAATTTATAGGTTTATGGGAAAATTCCATTGCTTGGAAGGCTAGTTAATACACACTCCTCTTCAGACTCTTCTAGGGGTGTTTTTTGCCATGCCGGTGAAAAACACTCATAATAAACTACTTAAAGAATAGTCCCTCCCTGTAAAGTACATACATTATTTTAGTTGCAAAGCAATCGTAGAATGAAGTATTAAATTACAAGACTTGTAACAAAGTTCAAATGTAGAATGAATTTGAACTATTCTCCATCCAATATTCATTACAATTGTCAAAGTGAGTCTATGCCCTATGAAATTCATTGTGTCAATTTGAGGTCACAAAAAACGACTAGAAAGATTGCAACTGTAGTGTGATGATAGTCATTTCCTAATTGTTTCCTAGTTGTTTTCAAAGTATTTCCTAATTGTCTTATATCAATTGTTGTGAGTGATTTTTTTTGCTTGAAGAAAAAAAAAACCTAGAGTTGGGCGAGGGGGAGTGTATGGGACCCCAAATCCATTGGCCTTCCAAACAATGGACTCCTCATAAGTATTTCTGGTAGATTTTTTATTAAATGACTCTAAGTAGAAATGGGGGAGCACCTCTAAATCACCCAAATATGTTTTCTATTGCCCCAAAATTATTCTAAAATATAGTCTAAGAGGCTATGGCATCTTTTTAAACCAAAATCCCAATTAAAACTCCTAATTAGGACCCAAAATTGGCCAAACGGAGTCCTAAAAAATAATCACAGCACACATCAACTGACCATAGAACAACTAAATTCACATGTATTGCCCACTTTACACTTCTACTTAGTTTTCTAAATTAATGCTAAGACATGCACCTCATTTTAAGCCACTAAAATAGTGCCTTCCTTTTGGTTACACATACTAACAAACCCTCATTTTAGCTAAATTTGGGTAGCACTTCTGCACTTGCTCTAAAACCCTAAAAAACAAAGTTCACATTCATGAATATCTTTTTAAACATTCACATCCCACAAGATAATTCAATGCATGTGCATGATCTATTCAATCAAAACAAGGCAAAAAAATGTTGTGATCAATCATCATAGTTTTTTTATTAATCAACAAGCAGAAAAGGGTCATAAAACAGTGCATAAACGAAAAACAGTCACCAAAGCGTGGCAGTTGACCTCAGTTCACAGATTTGGTTGCCCCCGTCATTGTCTTTCTTTCAAATTTGGTGGGGCGTATCTTTTCGGAAAGCTAAATTCAAGGCACATCATCCCTCCAAATTTCAGCTCAATCCATCTTGCCAATCTTCCACAATTGCCCATCAAAGTTGACATTCTTCAATTGCAATGGCAGCAGACTTCTTTGCACAAAATCAATTGCCCCAACCATTAGATGGGATTCGGGGGGGCTGGAGGGCTATTTCAGGCCCATTCCCAGCTTCGTTCCCCCGGCCCCCATCAAACACGGGGGTCAGAATTTATTTATTTAAAAAATAAATATAAATAAATAAATAAATCTAAGTTCTTAAAATGAAAAACAAGGTTAAATTTTTATTTTTATTTTTATTATTTTCTTTCAAAAAATCTGACCTGGCAGTCGCTTGGCCAAGTCAGCACAGGCGGGTTTCCGCGGGTTTCGGCAGATTTCGACTGGGTTTCGGTTGGGGAACTCATAGCTCTCCCCGATGGCTGAATCCCATCTAATGCTTGTCCTTGCTCCAAATTATGCAAGCCACAACTTTTTGGAAAGCTAACTTCAAGGCACACCACCTTTCCAAAATTTGGCTCCATTCAATTCTCCATGCTCTCAAAATTGCCACTCAAAGTTGGCAACTCCATCTCACTCAAAAAATCCCTAATTCTTCCCATTAGACCTCCAAACTCACCATTTTCACTCATTTTCACCCATTTTCTTCTATAAATGACAGAAAGTACTCAACAAATTATCCTACATGCTTTTCTTTCTTAGTTTCTCACAATTCTTGCTCAAAAACGCCCATAATCACAACAATTTCTCACAAAACACATGCATACAAAAAATTGCAAGAGAGAGGAAAGGAGAGGGAGCCAAACCCTAATTTTACCAATATCAAACTCCCTAATGAATTAGTTTTTACTAACAACTTTCATCCTACCTTCATTTACTCTAAAATCACTATTTTAGTGTGAAAATGCCAAATTAATGCAAATCGTGCTAATTTAGTATACATTGCATTAATTTAGTGTTAGACCTCCTAAATTACTGTAAAACTCCTTCTTGAGTGTTTTTCTCACTATTCTAATATTCTATTATAGTTTTAGTTTACTAACTTCTTTTGTGTTTGCTTCTAATTATTATTTTTTAGTGGTTTTTACTTTCTTTCAAGTTCCATTTCCTACTTTTATTCTATTGTTTTTAATTTACTTTTGTATTTTTTATACTTCTTATTTTTTTGGTTTGCAATTGAATTCTAATTTCAATTTCTACTCCTAGTGTTTTGTTTTCATTTGGGTTTGGTATTGTCTGTGGTTGTTATCTTTTTGATTTCCTATTTAATTCTACTTTCAGTTTTTTTTACTTACTAGTATTTTGGTTTTTTATTTTAGCCTAATTTGGTTACTCTACCAAATCTTGCTTAACTTCTTTTTAGTTTTAAATCCTCATTTTTTTTCTACAATTTTTCCTTCATTTTTACCTAATTGTATTTAAAAACTTTAGTACTAATTTTTCAAAGTTCCTATTGTATTCTATTGGAAAACTCCCTAATTTGTAGTTTAGGTTGAATTCGCTATTCTAATACTTCCTAACATGTAATTTAACTCACTTTGTTTAAATTTTCCACATTTTAAAATGTGAACCATTATGGTGGTTCACAATTGTCCAATATCAATTGTCAAGAGTATCATTAGGTAAAACATGTAAAACTTATAAGTTGTTGTACTCTTATATATTGAAT
The DNA here is from genome assembly GCA_947034895.1 of Rhytidiadelphus loreus. Classification (NCBI taxonomy): domain Eukaryota; kingdom Viridiplantae; phylum Streptophyta; class Bryopsida; order Hypnales; family Hylocomiaceae; genus Rhytidiadelphus; species Rhytidiadelphus loreus. Next base: position 42,045,743 of record OX344765.1, read on the forward strand.
TTTGTTAATATAATTCTAAGATTTTTATAGTCTATAGAAACCAACACTGAATATGTAAAATTCAAGAAATTTTGAAACCTAAGAAATTGTAAAGTTTTCTAAACCAAATGAAATCTATTAAATATCAATATTCAAATTTTTGAAATTTATAAAAGAATATAGATCTGAAATCTTGAAATCTACAAATCATTGAGATTAGGATTTCAAAATCTACAAGTCTACAAGTCACAAACAAATTGCAATGAAGTCACAGATGAGTTGTAAATAAGTCATACATTAGTTGCAAATGAATTGCCAACAAGTTGTACAATTTGTGAATTCAGTATCCAACCTCACATGGTAGTGAATACCACATAAACAACCATGTAAAAAAGTTCATCAACAAAGTTCCAAATAGGTTGTCATACAAGGAAAAAAACTATGTCTTTTGTGACAACAATTCCACATGCGACCTGTTTATAGCAATTGCGGATCTCCAAATTAGCACTAATCGCAAATGTCCCATATACCTAAAAAAACAATAATTCTTTGAAGCGCAAAACTCTTCATTTTGTAGAAAATGCGTCAGTTTCAAAAGACCCAAGCTTTCATTAACAAGTTTTTAGATATCAAATGAAAAGCTTGACACCATTGTTAATACAATCATAGATGGTTTAAAGGGCAACAAGTATTTTGATGCAAAGGATCCAAGTGACCAAGGAAGGATCGCCACACTATTTCTCCAAGTTGCTCTAATAGAAGGCAATGTAGTCATCCTAAATTGAGCAACCCTCATACCAAATGTATTCTACAACTCAACCATGGCAATCGGGCCAACCCTATGTTCCAAGCTAGCTTTTGATTTGTGCAAGGGTGAGAAATTTATAAAGTCACAAGCCAATGCAAAAGCTTCATGTGAAGAAAGTTTGTTTGTATTTAGAGGAGTCATCATGTAGATTGAATATATGGGTTTTTTCAACAGCTTTGTTTTTGGCCCTTTTGGGTGTCACCTTGGCATGGCTAGGGCATCGTTGGTAGGTGGAAAGAAGTGAATTTTCTTGCAACCTTGACTTTGAATGATAGGATTGAAGTTTATGGTAAGGAGATCCCAAATTGCCACCTTGACTTTGCAACAAGTAGATTGGTCAAAATTTCTATAGCTAAAAGAAAAAAGATTCTATTGCACTTAAGAATGAGATGTTTGTATACTGTATGTCAAAGTTATAGAGGGTCAAAGTTTGATTTGTAGAGGTTCTAAAATCACTTATTCTACAATTTAGATTCATTTGAATCAAAGATTCAACAATATGTCCACTGAGTGAACATCTAAGAAGTCACTAGAAGAAAATGAAGGTTTTGTGACTACAAAGAACAATTAGTTTTTTTAGTTGCATAGGACATTTGCAATTGGTGCTAATTTGGGAACTTGTAACCACTTTAGAAGGACAAGTCGCTCTTGGAATTGTAGATGTAAAGTACAATGGGGTTGTTTCTCATCTGATAGTCTAAATAGAACTTCTTGACATATTCTTCTGACATGGTTGCCCATGAAGCATTTACTACCAAGTAGATTTTATAGATTTTGAAATTTTGAAATTTCAGATTTCATTTCTTTTTTAGATTTCAAAAGTTCAAATATAAATATTTAATATATTTCACTTGTATAGAAAACATTATAATTTCATAGGTTTAAAAAAAAAATTAATATTAAATATGTCCAACAACTTAGAAGTCTTTATATGTCCAACCTACTAGTACTCTTGACAATTGATATGTGACAATTGAGAAAACCACAATCATTGTACAATTGTAGTCTTTTCCTAGTTGAATTGTAGTCACTTTTTAGTCAAATTTAGGTTTTTTGCAACTACAAATTGATATGGTAGATTCAACAAAGCATAAACTTGTTCACATTGACAATTGTGAATATTAGATGGTGAATAGCTCACATTTATTTTGAATTTGAACACTACCATACTCTCATAAAGTATAAACAATCCCAACTTAATTTTCCCAACACAAGTGTAACTTCCTCCTCCAGTTGCAAGACCGGAAAAACATTGAGATTCAGCTGAACCATTACTGTCAAAAACAAGTTACACTGTTTTGAGGCCATAAATTCAAAATTTCACACCAGTTTACATATTCACTCAAATAAGGTAGTTTTTGAACTTCCATAATCAAACCACGTTGCAGATACTAAAACCATCTACCCAAATGATGAATCGAGAGAGTCGAGACCAAGCAAGATTGATGAGCAACGCAGAAACGATTCACCAGCCAAAGTCCAAGCAAAATACGTCTTAACTTCTCATTACTGGGCAAGACAATCAATAAATGGTAAGTAATATTCCCTCTCAATCATTGCGAGGGAATTATCATGATCTAATTTCCTGTACTATTACCCGGGATAATACTGATATCAGAGCACTCTACACCCGTGGACCATCAGCTTAGTGTAGAGTCCTCGATCATCTCTTAATCCATAGTTGTAGGTGCTTCAAACATTTGCAACCTTTCTCCATCTTTGAGATTCGAAGTAAATGTCAAGGCACTTGATCCCTGCGCTTCCAGATTTATAATTACATTGTCCCACACCGGTGACCTCAAGAGTTCGGTCTTCCAAATCGGGCAAGTCACATTCTTTCACTAAATCTAATTTATCAAAGATAAACTTGGAGAAAGAGGGAGTTGTCGTATAAACAAACCAATTGGTAGACAATCTCGGTTGATGGAATCAGCTTAATTGGTGGAGGGATGCGCCGAGCTCCAGCAACGCACAGTGAAGAGACCAAAGCTGTGTCCCGACGGCCGATAAAAACAAGATCGACATTACTGGCACAATCGCCAAAAGCACGGACACAATGGAGAGCGCCGTGCCGGGCCTCAACGTCAGCAACTGGCTTTGCATCGTGCTCAGCAGGTAGCAAATGTCAGCACGGTAACCAGGGTAGGCCGATCGCTCCCACTCGGCCCACTCGGCCGGGGTGTCGAAGCAAGACTCTTGAATGCGGATGTTCTGGATACGCTTCCTCAACACTGTCATATTGGAGTCGACCATGCCGGAGCCACCTGCACAATCGGAAGAATAAGTTCTGGGCACGTCGAAGAAAAATTTGAACTCCAGGCTAAACACTCATCTACATTTAAACATTTTTTCAAGAAACGAGGGTTTACCAGTTCCAGCCGACTCTGGCTCCGCCATGCCGGAAGCTCTCACCAGACAAGCCCTGTGCCGTCTGTACTTCAATGGAGTTCGCAGACCTCCAAATGGAAGCTCCAGAGATCGGCTGCTGCAAGAAGAAACAGACGCCGAAGGAACCGAAGCGAGGACGGCCACCTGCGACACCTTGAGCGCCATTGCGAATTATCAAACACGGAAGTGCTCACCACTGCCCTTACTAAATTTCCTCACAGAGCAATCGATGTCAGGCGACGTTCACGCCACGTTCAACACTTTCTTCACGTCAACTCTGTGCTCCTCCCGCTTGTAAAATGCAGAGCAACAAGCCACCGGACACTAAAATCCTCCACAGCGCAACTTTAACACAATTCCCTAGTGTTTCTCCACAACGATCACACCTCTCGGTAAAGGTCGACAAATTAAGACACTGAGTAGAGTCAAGTCGATCCTGCACAGCTCTGTTTGTAAGCTTGCACCGCCTCCCTCTCTGCACTCTAAACTCCTCCAAATTTAACAATTCTGGATCCAGTAAGTCCGATTTCAAAAAATCTCAAGAAGCACTACTACTTCGGAGGTGCAGATCGAAATCGACGCCGAACTCGCAGGGATGTTCGATCGTCCCGGCGAGTGGAGCGACGATCGCTGAGTGCACTGTACTGTGGCCGCACTCTTTGTTCGCTATTTGAGAGAGACAACGCTGGGACCTAAGGTCTAGGAATAAGACTCATATTCTACGAGTCCCAAATCATTACCGGAGAGACATTTTGAAGGGGTTCTTCCTTGTAACTAAGATTCCAATGAACTTCGTTGATTTCCACCACTTGACCACTTGGATCTACGACGAGAGGATCTATCCAATCTATGGATGAATATGTGGATGGATAAAGGATGAAGATACTCAAGTGGTTGCTGACGGAGATCGGACTTGATTCTATCCAACTGGACGAGGTCTACTTTATAGCCTTTTAGTGAGATACTTAACTACTTTTCCCCAGCAGTTACTTCGCAACTTCCTATTGATATTCTCATTGGCCAATCCTCTTGGATACTTTTGAAATCGTTGGCGGTTCAGAAAACGACTTATTTCATCAACTCCAATTTGGATTTCAAAATGCTCAAAAAAGGAAAAAATAAATTTCAAAATCAATAAATAAAACAAAAATCAAAAGTACACTGTAAAATATATTTTATGTCACCTACAATAATTGATTTTAAAATGCTATAAATTTAGTTTTAGTCTTGATGAATGTGACCATAGTTTTATCAATTAGGTTTATAGAGATTCTTCTTTTTGAATAGATAGTATTGATATCTATGCTTTGGATATAATCATTCATCTTTTGTAAAAACTTATTGCCTTGAGTAAGTAGTTAGGATGGGTGACTCTAAATACAGTTTTTAGTATGGTTTTGTTCTTTACACTAGAAATGACACTTTTGGAATGGTTTGGGGGGAAAAAAAATTTCACATAATTTTAGGGTTTAGATATTAAGAAGGTGACATGCAAATTATGGCATGCTAATTCAAGTCTTGAAACCATTCTTTCTAATTTTATAATACTACACAAATTTTTTAAATCCATCTAAGTATGGTAATACCAATACCAATACTCAATTCAATACAAGAATTGAAAGAAATTAGCTGGTTAAACTCCAAAAAATTCCATGAACACTAATTTGTACTCATCTTGAAGGTGAAAAACTAACGTCACTACAATTTTTCTTTTTCCTTTTTTTTTTTTATGAAAACACACCCTTAAAGGACGAACATGTGACCTTGGAAATCATCCCTTCTCATTACCATGTGAATCATTGGCTTAAGAAATAGCAAAAGCACTCATTCCAAGTCAAACTACTATAAAAGACCTTCCCTTTTCACAACAAAATTCTGAGGATAAATAGTTGCATTTCTTTCCTACTAGAAGGATTCCTTGTCATCCATTGGGCACCAAACACTTGTGTCGACGTTTAAGTGTTAATTGGTAAATTAGTGTGACAAAACGAATAGTGTGGGTCAAATCAGTGCCGTAAGCTTTATTGCTGCGGTAAGTAAGTGGCCGCTTCCACGGGGACCCCCTCCCCCCGAGGAAAAATCTCCTGCCCAAGTGGGACCCCTTCCCTTCCCGGCCACAGCTTTTGCAGCCTTGCGTTTCAAGTGGTGACCTCCTTTGCAAAGTTTCAGGATAAGGTCTGCAACTTGACACTGGCTTAGCCCATAGGCAGATCTGGTTTGGATAACTCTCTTTTTACCCACCTGCTTGAATGTTTTTTTTAGCTAATAAAAATGAGGGCTAAGATGAAAACCGACCCCAAACCGTCAAAATAATAAGCAGTTCAGTATAGGTGGAGTCAAGTGGTACCTTTTTTAAAAATAAAAAAATATATATAATTTTTGGATAAGGTATGTGTTAGACAATTGATGAGCTGCACTAGCAGCAAATAGGTTATTGTACATTTTTCAATAGGTTATTATAACCAGTTGTACATTTTTCAATCACAACCTCTGCTCTTCATGATCCAAGAGTGTAAGAAGTAGGTTGAAAGGAAAGAAGGTTATGAATTGCAATTTGTAATGGCAATGGTGACGGGTTGCCAATGGAACAATGTCATGTTAGCATTGAAAAGTCAACAACCAATTATGTAAGTCTTGTGAATTTTCAAAGTGGAAGCTTCCTAGGCCTTTGAAACCCTCACATAGCTCAATCATAAAATTGAACACTAGTCAACCAATTGCAATGGAAGTTTACTTGTCAAGAATGGATATGAAATAACGTAGGGGAGTTTATAGAACTTTGCTAACAATTATCAATCCTTATGCATATTTCACGGCCAAGGAAAATTGACCCCATATTACTCATTTTTTCACTATGAAAGAAAATATTGAAACTTATTATTTATTATCAATCAAAAACTTTGAATTCATACTTGACACTTCATTGTCTTACAATGATCAAGAAATAATGGAAAATTAGCCTATCACATAATAGGGGGCAATACTTACATTTATCTCCAATGGAACTTGGATGGGGCAATGAGGTGGTTGGTTGTCCTAGCCCATATTTCTCCAGTTTCTCACTTGGATACTTTAGTTAATCTTATAAGGATGCTACAAATTTAATATGTTCAATGGATGACCTCATTGTGAACTATAAAAACAAAGAATGCATCTATTGGTCTAATAATAAGGATATTTTGGTAACTACCTTGGTCATGGGGGCCACATCCTTCCAAGGTTATCTTGTAATTATGAACTTCAAATTGTATTATTTTATTTTTTATAATTCATTTTCATTAGTTCACAATATTAAAATTGTTGATTCTCTTTCATAATTGGTCTGAAATTATAAAGCTACAAATTTGATGTGGGGTGCAAATTGCAAAGGATTTTTCCAGATTTGTAGATTCTTTTGTGATAGAAAACAACTTCTCTATATTTTGTAGTCTCTATTGATGTTGTAATGATTTTTCGTGTATATCATATTATTTTAATTTTTTTTTGATAAATTCATATCTCCACATGTAAAACAAGTAAACTTAGGACATTAAGATTTTAAATTCAATTTAATATGCGTTACACATTCTATATTGTTTATAAAATTTTAGAAAATCTAACAAACATATATTATTTAGTAAATTAAATAGAAATTAGCAATAAGGAAAAATCTTTCAATTTTGACTTGAAAGATGATTTAAGAATTCATTTAAAAAAATAATAGTTTTGCAAGGATATTGAAGTAACTTTTTGAGGGTGTTGATAATAAAGTGCTTGCATGGAGTAATTACTATGTTTTCAAATTTGATGTTGCATGATGGGTGAGATATGTCTTAAATTTGTGAAGCTAATATTTTATAGTTAAGATCTTGCCTCAAAATTATAAGAAACTAAATATTCTCTCTATTGTTTTTTTACATTGAGATCATGACTTTCAAATCAAGTTGATCATACATGATTCCATATTTAGCATTAAATGTATAATTATGAGTGTTGAAGGAGAATAATGACCTATTTGGAAATTACCCTTTTAGTATAATAAGTTAAGTCCATGGAAGATGATCAAGTAGGGAATCTATGCTAATAGGTTCAATATCCAAAATTGAAATATCTCGATTTGAATTCAATAATCCAACTTGGAATTTCATAGCCAAAAACATTATTACAACGACATTGCACTCATTGACTGGAATAGCAATTTGCATTCAATCACTACATTTAAAATTTACACAATTAACTCGATCATAACTTATCCAATTTGGAATCAACATAATACACTCAAGGATTTCCAATTTAAACCACAGTTTTTACTTCCATTTTCCAACAACTAGCACAAATTACACATTGACATAACAATGAACAACAATTTGGTATATAATTTCTTGTTGCACTAATTGTATTGGTGATCAAATCACCATGTACACATATAAGAGTTTATCACAACAATTCTCCAATCTCACCACCTTTTCGCATATTCTTTCCACATATTCTTCAACATCCAATCAACTTCTAACACACACAAACTTCTCCATCACATTTCACTTAAAAACACACAAAAGCAAAAGAATATGCAACACTTTAGGTTGTGATTCACACTGCATGTTCTGTCAATAGTGGGTAACTTCAAAATGAATCTTCATCAACCTAATAGGATGCAAGCTAGCAATCGCAAAGCCAAACCGCCAAGGCAAACTACCAAATTAGAATTGCACCTACAAACACCAACTAGCTTCCAACTCGGCAATCACCAACTTGATAGTTGGCAGCATTGTCACTTATCACATCCAAACCTACAAATTCAACTTGGCACTAAAGCTACTAATCTCTCCCCAAATTGGCAAACTAACATACCAAATCACCCACTTTGACCACAAAATTAATAATTAAATCACCAACTACTCCAAAAGAACAACAAAACACAACAAAAATACTATTGTAAAAGTCCAACTAGGAATTCTACAATGAATGAATTAAAAAAAATAAAGGGGGTCTTGATTTAGAATTTGCAATATTTTTTGAGAATATACATTTCAATTTGATAAAATTCAATCTATTTGAGTTTTTGAACTCCTAAAATTTGAACTCATTGAACAAAATTATTGTATTTGAAGTCAATTTCTAAATTCTAAGAGGCAAAAACTTCCATTTTTTGAGTAGTTTTTAATTTTTTTAATGGGACTAACCAATTGGGTTTAATTGGTATTATGTTTTGTAGCTCATACAATGTACAAAACAATCAGGTAGATGTTGTGGTAAACACAAAATTGAACAAACACTATAAACCCCAATATTTTTGTGGATGCATTTTAGGTGACATCCACTTGTTTTATGTTAACAATTGTGTTAAACATAACTTCAAGATGACATAACATCAATACATAATGGCATCTTGATGTTACGTTTGACGTTATTGTTAACATAAAAATGGGTGGGTGTCACCTTAAATGCATCCTCAAAAACACGGGATTCTTGTAGTGAATATTAGGTCAATTAGATGTTCATCCATTGACTTGAATTCACCTATATAGAGTGATTATCCATTGGATTGATTTATAGAAGATTCCTCAAGGATGGAATTTCTTTGAAGGCTAGAGTGTCATTGAACTCAAGTCACATCTTTTTAGGTGCATATCACTTAGAACATGATGGTTTCTCATAGAAATTGGGAGTTGTTACGTCTCTAATGTTGTTGCAAGGGGCCAATCCATACTAAATTCACCCTTGTGATTAATTTTCCTATTTAATTATTTTCCTATAACAAATAGACTTTGAAATTCAATATCATTTATTTTGTAAAGATGAAATCATTTAAAATTGTGATGTGTATTAGTGCAACCACATTGGTTCAACTCAATCCATATTCTATTGTATTTCATTTTACTAATATTCTAATTTTTATACTTTGTGAGAAGTCATGGCAAGGAGCTTTGAGGGATTGGACTATTTTTTTTTTAAGACTTTTAAGTGAAAGGAGAACCTACTGCCATGTGAACATGAAAAGAGTAGCAATTTTTTAGGAATTAACTAGTTTTTTATTCATTGACACATAGTAATAATTTTGCATCTACAAGTGGTAAGCAAATATTTTCTCGTTCACTACAACAACACAATATCCCCTTCTTCATCAAATGTTACAAATATGAATATCAAATGGAACTCCCAATTATATTAACCAAAGTGAAACCAACATGGTAATGTGACCAAAAGATGATTACGGTCTTTGACCTTGCAATTTCTTCCCCCCCATCCAAAAAAGAGAGCCATTGATGTTGATATTGAAAAAATGACCCCCTCCTCCACTGTTGTCAACTAGATGATCAATTGAAAAAAAAGTAGGAATTTGAAATAACAATGTACTTAAAAGAGGCAAGCATATAGAAACTTGATATTTTTTTATTATTATTTTTTTATAAAGTTGGTATCAACATCTCCAATATAATTACATAAATACAATCCCCACATCGATGTAGTAATATGACATAAAGTTTTTTATTGTCTTGGAAAGAACTTCAATTCCTGAAAGATCAAGAGGCTCTAATAGAGCATATAAATTAGGTGAAATTTATTCATACTTTCAAAATTTGTCAATTTTGTTCATTTTGAGCAATGAAGACAAAAATTGAAAATAAAAGCTTTGTTCTAGTTCTAAGTGGGTAAATATGTATATTCCTCATGAAAAATTATACTTGAAATAAATGACTTGAGTGTTTTTCAATTTGAAACTATAAATTACTGAACTTTGAAATTTATAGACACTATATAAGTCATAAATTTTCAAAGCATTTTTTCCAAGTGAATCCAAATTGACATTGAGGTCTCATACACTCTCATGTATTTATTTTGGACATCTTTGGACATTGATGATATTGGTGCATGTTTATTAATTATAGGCATTTCAAGACATTTTGGGAGCATTGATTAAATAACCTGTAAGGACCATTTTTTTTGTTTCTTTTTATTTCCTTTTTAGGGAGACATTGTGTAAAATTGCGTTTTTTTGGTATGTTATTCAAAATTGAAACTTTATTTTGAAACTTCAATTGTACAAAACTATGATAAAGTATTTTACCATAGCTTGGAAAAAATTTCAGCCATTTGATCTAGCAAATTGAAAGATCATAACATTTGAAGTAAGAAAAAAAACTTTTTTTCATTCCTTCAAAATAGGGTCAATATACTTCAGGCCCTCTCAGAGTAAATTTTTTGCTCTATATGAAAATTAGAATTTTGACCATTTGTAAGTATATGATGTTAGATTCATTCATGCAAAGTTTTAAATGCAAATATGGACTCTAGCTTACTCTATATCACCCTATAATGCAAGGAGGTTAAGTGAATTGACAATACACTAGTCATTTTTTGATGATTTTTTGTGCAATGAAGAATTTTTTTATTTGAAATCTGAATGGTAAAAAGTTAGAGACAAAGATTTGGAATATGTAGAAAAAATTTCAAGAATTTTGACTTCATAGATTGCAAGATAATAGGACTTGAAGTTAGAAAAAAATGTTTTTTCTTGAAACTGCTCCAACGAAGCTAACAAAGTTTGACTCCTCTTAGAATGTGATTTGAGGACCAATTTTTTTTTTGACAATTGTATACCATATTTAATTATTTACATACACACCAAATTTCAAAAGTTGATGAGATTTTTTGCAAAAGATTCTCCAAAGATTCTTAAATTGTCCAAACTACCCAAAAAGTTCAAGGTAGCATAACTTTTGATGTGAGCGCCCAATTGGAAAGAAAATTAGTTTTCCACCAAGGAGGTACATGTTTATACATTGTGTCCAAATTTCATAAGTATCCAACCAAAAATGACTTTGTAGGAACTTATCCAAGATTTCTTTTGTATGTTGAACAAAAACTTGGTCCTTTGGGGGTTAAGGAGTGAATATGGGTGCCATAAATCAACCCTTCAAAGGTCCAAAATATTTTTTTGATTTAAAAAATAATTCAAAATCATGTAGTAAAGTATGGATCAAATATGTGGAACACTCTAATGATAGCCCAAAAGAGGTTGGATACTATTGAGCAATATGATCATGAATAGTAAATTCTCTCAAAATTTAGCTATAATCACCCAAAATCACCCCTATGCCTTGCAATTTCGTGCAACAATTCTCATATCAAGATTGTGAATTCTCATATCAAAGAACAAGAAAAAGAAGGAAGGGCAACTTGTAAGGTTCAAAGTCTTAGCAGTAGATTACTGATATTCATTATGAGCTTTTATGTTATATCAAGGTAGGGTACATTTTAAAATTAATCTAACTCATTGTGCAAGGTTTAGGGTGTCATATTCAAGTGACTCTACCTTTGCAACTACCTTTTGCATATGAATCTAACTATCTTACACCATTTCAATCACTAAGAAAAAAATGGATGGAAAATGAATCCTTGATAAGAATATAAAAGGGATCTTTAGTGCACAATCAACCCTACCACAGGAGTTACTTTAAATATGACCAAGAATTTTTGTAGTGAATTACATAATTCATCTTGGGCAAAATGGTTACCTTATCCCTATGAATAGTTGATTTTTTTTAATATTCTTCATACATATACAAATATAAAGAAGACAATAGTAGTTGAAATTATATTTATTTAGAATGAATCCTTAAAATGTGCTATCTATGTATAATAGCCCCAAAGAGTCACTAATCCCCCAATACAAAGTTATTGTACATCCATAAGTATGTACATCCATATTTCATCTATATTATTCTCCTAAAATGGTCACAAAATTTCATGGCCCTAAAAGAACATTCTTCATTTACATGTTGCTCTACAATCCCTTCAAAAGATACTACAAAACATGGCCAAAATCCCTCCTCCACAACCGTTGATGAAGCCAAAGGCCTTTTCTTGCCGTCGATCTTCCCAACAAGATAAAAAGAGAGCCGTTGATGGAGCATGTGGTCGATGTCCACAACCGTTGATCTTAGGATTTTTCATAGCCGTTGATCCAAGCTCCAAGGCCGGCGCTGCATCTGAACCATCGAATGAATACGTATATGGTAGAATACAGATTAATCCCATAATGTTTGCATCTCCCTACCCCCTGAAAATTACAAGAGGGGAGGAGGAGGGCCAAGGGACGTGGGCTGAAAAAAATAATTAATTTTAAAATTTAAAATTTAAAATTCAACCCCCCACCCCCCAAAAATTAAAATTTTAAATTTTTTTGGGAGGAGGGGGGTTGGGCGTGAATTAAAAACTATTTTTTTTTAAATTAAGTTTTTCTGTCATGGTGCATAGTTTGTCACTATGCACTCACTATGCACTCAAGAGACGTTGCACATTCATTTGTCACCAGATCGAAAAAAGAACTCCATATAAGTTAATCACCTGTATTATCGGTGGCCAAGTACTGAGCGCCAGGTGCTCATCTTTTCTTTCTGATCCGTCTTTATCTTTAGGGTTTGGCGCTCCTTCCTGATATTCAAATTTGGTGGTCAGTTGCAGGGTTCTGCTCTCCCAAATGTTGCACTATCTATCATGGGGAGGCCCTTGTGAACCTTTGTCGATTGCATTTCTGGCATTGCATTCCTTTCCTTTTCGTTTTCAAGAGAATTACCCGTTGCGTTGAATTCCGTTCTTGACGGAGCAGGGATGGAAAAGAAAAAATATTTAATAGCGAGGTGCAAGAATCAGGGGCTTGGGGTTTAGTGTTTCGGTTCTGTCGTCATGTCGCAGGGGGTTCACGCGAGACGGTGCAGGGACTGGGCGAACACTTCTTATGGTGCAGAATCACGCAATGAGATTACCGGGAGACGAACTCAATTAAGGAATTTCGGTCGGATGTGCCAGTGCACTGGCGCAATGTCCATGGCTTGCCGTCTTCTGAATCTTGGTTTGCAAAAATCTCCGCAATTTTCAGCTTCAGAAAGAGAGTGTCGGGTGAGATTGGTATGAAGCGAGCAAATGGTAGGATTCCTTGCATTGTGATGGCTGGACAGCGAGATAGAGGTGGTGGGGATGGCCTTACTGAAGACTTGAGTGAGGACGTGATAGCGTCCTCATTAGTGACTGAAGCGCCCCAGGTAGAGTGTTGGCCTTCCTGCTTTCTCTTAACCCTTAAAGGACCGTCGCTATACTTTCACCAAAAACGCTCCAAAACTGCCATTTCTAGTACAAGTATCAAAATTTTGAAATTTTTTTTTTTTGACATATCTAACCATAAGATCTTGTATTATATAGTATCAAAAACATGTGGTAAAAATTTCAGACATTTCCACTGGCTGGATTGCAAGATAGAAGCATTCAAATGAACTAAAATCATTTTTTTTACCCTGCGAAAAGCAGGGCAGCTGCACTTCATAAGCTCACATTTCTATGAAAAAATGACCTAAATGGTAGTGCTTCTTTGGATTTGTTTTCCTAGACAAGTTGGCCACATGCTTGAAAATTTTCAGATTATTTGGAATAGTACAACATATAGGAAAAAAATAGTAAGTAGGTAGTAGTAATGAATGATTAAAAATACTAAATTATTTACAATTTAAATATGGAATTGAAAATTTCCAATCCCAATGGTCGAAATGTTGTAATAATGTATCTACATCCTACAAAAAAAAATTTGTCCAAAAATATTGAAAAATGGGTAAGATAAAGGATTTCAAAGTTTATTTTAGAGTAGGAAATCCAAAACTGCCCGCAAACAAAAAATCCTCATAACTTTTGACTCATTGATCAAAATGTAATGATTCTGTTGAGAATATAAAATGAAACAAAAATCAAAGACATTCAAAGTACACTCAAAAGAATACATTAACTTCATAAGTGTTTGAAGTATATACAATAGAAGAATAGGAGAGAGACAATGAATAGTTGTCTTCTCCTATTCGTCAAAGAAGATTCCCATTCATCTTCATGACACGTGTCACTCACCATTATGGTGAGCGTTCACATTAGAAACTACGTTTCTTAACACTCCTCCTCGCTCAGCATAATATGAGTAAAATATTATAAAATAATAATCTAATATAAACTAGCCGATGGTATGTATAAAATCAATCAAAAACCAGTCGTTGTCGCCAAGTCGTGGACTTGGTTGGCTGGTTTCGTAAGTTGGTGGTCAACCGATCGGTCCGAGGTTCGATACTCGTCGGCCTCGTCGACTGATTTGGGAAACTCACGGTTTGGCATTGCTAGTGAGGCAGGAATAAACAACCGACCTGCTACCCTACCCCTGAGCTGTGATGTGACAAGATGCAGGGCACCCCAAGATGGTTAACAAGCTCCAACATTGATCGTAAACCGTGGTTCTCACCACGACCCCCACCTTTTGTATGTAATTTCCGTAATCTCGTGAGTTTACGGTTGCTGCCTCATTAAAACCTTATCTGGGAAAACCTTGATTATAATCAAAGACAAAACCATAGATGAAGGAAAAAGAGTACAGCACCTTTATTAATCCATTCTCATAGTAAAACCCAATGGGAAAAAACTATAGAACGATATCAAAAGGTTTACAAATTTTCATAAAGAAAACTTATTGAATCTCTTGTTCTAAAATATTAAGTCGCCGCATACCAATGCCATGAATAAGTCGGCGATGAACAGATAATGGAAGAGCCTTGGTGAAGAGATCAGCAAGATTATCAGCTGATGATACTTTCTTGATTTCCAGGGCCTTGTTAGTAATCAAATCATGTGTAAAACTGAAATACTTCGGATCAATATGTTTTGTTCGGTCACCTTTAACAAAACCTACTTGCATTTGTGCAACACAAGTATTGTTGTCTTCATATAAGACAGTTGGAGAATCATCATATGACAACCCACAATTTGTTAGAATAAACTTGTCAATTGATCGTAGCCAAATACACTCTCGAGATGCTTCATGTAAAGCGATAATTTCTGCGTGGTTAAAAGATGTAGCAGTAATGGTTTGCTTCACTGATTTCCAAGAGATTGCAGCTCCATGTCGTAAAGAAACATAACCCGTTTGTGATTTGGATGTTGCTGGATCAGATCTATATCCAGCATCAGCATATCCAACCAATGTTGGATCTGCAGATCGAGTGTAATGGAGTCCCAAATCTTCAGTTCTTTTCAAATAACGAAAAAGATGTTTGATTCCATTCCAATGGCGAAGTGTCGGTCGAGAACTATGCCTTGCAAGGACACTAACTGCAAATGCAATATTAGACCTTGTGGATGTAGCCAAATACAAGAGTGCTGAGACTGCTGCGAGGTATGGATATTGTTCACCGAATGTTTCCTCCTCCTCCTCGCAAGGGCGATACGGATCATCATCTTTGATACTTCGACCAACCATAGGTGTAGATAAAGGATAAGCGTCAATCATATTGAATCTTTTAAGGATTCGATTGGTATAAGTAGATTGAGATAGAAAAATGCTGCCATCTTGCATATGTAGAACTTGTAAACCAATGCAAAAAGAGGTTTTGCCAAGTAATTTCATTTCAAACTCGCGAATAAGAAGCTGAGTAGCAGCAGCACATGCAGATTTGGTACCTACAAGGTTCAAATCATCAACATAGACAGCAATAATTACAAATCCATCTTTGTCTCTTTTGATAAAGAGACATGGAAGTAATGCATCATTTTTGAAATGATGTTCAATAAGAAATTGCCGCAGTCGTTGATACCACATACGTCCAGACTGTTTGAGACCATACAATGCGCGTTGTAATTTCACGCCACAATGTTTGCCAGAGATAGGTGGATTTGGGCTGGTGGTTTCAAGACCAGGAGGAATTTTCATATAAATATTTGCATGAAGTGAGCCATAAAGATAGGCTGTAACAACATCCATAAGGTACATCTCAAGAATGGCATGAACTGCCATTCCGAGAAGATATCGGAAGGTAATAGTGTCTATAACTGGTGAATATGTGATATCGTAATCAATGCCAAATTTTTGTGTAAATCCTTGAGCAACAAGACGAACTTTGTAGCGAATAATCTGACCTTTGTCATTTCGTTTGCGTACAAAAACAAGTTTGTATCCAAGAGGTCGTGAGTTAAGATTATTCACGATAGGTCCAAAGACTTGTCTCTTGCGCAAAGATTCATACTCCTCCTCAATAGCAGCTTTCTACTTGAGCCAGTCAGAGTGATTTATCGCTTCTTCAATAGTACGTGACTCAGGATCATCTTTCTCACAAGAAAGATGTTTTACAATCATAGAAATGAAATTTTCATCCATGTCAATACTTGCTCTATCCCATATGTAGCCAGTACTGCAGTACATCACAGATAATTCTGTATTCAAGTGAGATACATCTTCTTTAGAAGTAGATGAATGAATAAAATCGGAAGTGGTTGCTATAGATAGAGAAGGATTAGCAACATCAGAGATTGTCTTGCGTTTGCGTGGTTGTTTATCTGGTCCACGAGTCCGTTTGCTCAAAGATTGAGGAGTAGAAATAGTTGTAATATCTGGTACAAAAACTCGAGCAGGAAGATTTCGGGCTTCATTCAATGGAGTTTTTGTAATCCGTGGCGCATCATTAAAACCATTAGGAGTTTGATCCGCAATCTTTTGCAAATGCAAAATTTTGGCAACTTCAGTTTCAGCCAAGGATGATCGTGGATCAGGATTTGATGTAAGTGTTTGAGGTGCTTGAAATGTAATACCAGAAGAAGTCTCTGGAATAAATGCTCCTCCTCTTAAAGATGGAAATACGTCTTCTTCAAACCGACAGTTCGCGAAACGCACACGAAGTAATGTACCAGTTGAAGGATTAATGTATCGAATAATGTTGGGAGAGTCAAATCCAACATAGATGCTTTTTTGGCGATGAGCGCCAATAGTATGATGTTGAGGTTCCGCAATTGGAACCCAAATACGACATCCGAATACTCGCAAATGAGAGACATTGGGAACTCGTCCTGAAAGAAGTTCTTGTAATGAAGCGATCTCTACAGATGAAGGACGAAGTCGAATCAAAGTTGCAGCATGTAGAACTGCATGTCCCCACATGTATGCAGGCAAATTTGCATGTAAAAGCAAAGGCCTCGTAATAAGTTGAATTCGTTTGATGAAAGACTCCGCCAATCCATTTTGAGCATGTTCGTACGGAACTGAATATGTCAGATCAATTCCAGTAGCAATACAATAATCTTCGAAAGATTTGGATCGAAATTCTTGAGCATTATCCATCCGAAGCATTTGATTGGATAATCAGGAAAATGAGCCTTGAACCGGATAAGCATAGAAAGTAAGTTGGCAAAAGCCAAATTTCTGGTTGATAGTAAGGAGACATGAGATTGTCTACCTGATGCATCAACCAAAACCAAAAAATATCGAAATGGTCCAGACATGGGTGTTATAGGACCACTAATATCACCATGCAATCTCGAAAGCATTGGTGGTAATTCACTGGGCAGCTTCCATAGAGATGGTCTGGCAATTAATTTGCCTTGTACACATGCTTGACATAGTGTCATTGAATTTACATCAACGGACTGTAAATTATGACCAAGAATACATGGAAGAATTTTCCGAAATAAAGTGGAGCTTGGATGACCAAGTCTTCCATGCCACAGTGAAATTTTATTATCTTTAGAAGATGAAGCAAAACTAGATACAAATGGTGGTCGGATTGGAATCCGATACAAGCCACTAGCCGCAGCAAAGGCTGTTTCCACTACTTTATTATTTTGTACAAAAACCAGAGCCTCTCGCCTATCTAGATTTTTGGTCGAGAGGTGAAAACCATTGGTGCGGATATTTCGATAGCTGATCAGGCTTCGAGGCGCAGAGGGAGAAAACATAGCACGCATGCATGTTATGGTGGTGCCCTCAGGCAAAATCACCTTTGCTGGTCCCTCCTGGAAACGAAACACATTCGATCCAGCCATAGTTATTAAATTTCTGGTTTGCCAAGTTGAAAGATTATCAACATCAAAAAATTGTTTATGTTGCAAAATAGTATGTGTGGTTGCAGAGTCAAGGAGCGCATCACAAGACTCACCAGTGGAGGTATCCTCAGCAACATATGTTTCAAAATCTTCAGCTCCATACGGGTCCATAGACGCATCCATGGTATGAGTTTCACGACCATGAGCTTGAAGTTTCTTGTTTTCTTGGAACATCTTGACAAAATAGTCTGATGTACGGCAAACATTGGCCAAATGGCCAACTCTACCACATTTGTGGCAAGTACGCGTCTCTGACGGACGCTTACCATGGTTTTGAGAAGAAGAATTGGTATTCTTCTTGTGCACATGACTCTGACCATAACCACTGGACTGTTTATGACGATGTTTCTTAAACTTTTGTGACTTAGGTTTGAAATGAGAAACCTTGACAGCATGAGACTCTGGTACTGTAGTCCCAATAGGGCGGGCTTCTGCATTGCGCAGAAGGATCTCGTTTTGCTTTTCAGTAAGGAGTAATAGAGACATGAGATCTGAGTGATTTTCAAATTTCATGTTTCTATATTGCTGGGCAAGTACAGTAGAAACCGGTGGAAATGTTGAGAGAATTTTCTCAATCATTTCCTGTTCGGTAATGGATTGACCACACAACCGTAATTGCGATATGATGCGGTACAATTCATTGTTAAAAGCAACAAGTGTTGGAAAATCCAACACTCGTAAATGCGTCCAATCGTGGAGAGCTCTAGGAAGGAACATCGTTTTCTGATGGTCAAAACGAGACTTGAGCTTCTGCCAAAGCTCATCTGGTTTTTCTATCTCTAAATACTGATGTTGTAATGCAGGAACAACATGGCGACGAAGCAAAAGTAAAGCTTTCCAGGAAGTGGAAGCGGAAATAGTGATAGCAGGACCAGTGGAACCTGTGACAGTAGGAGCAGTGACACTTACAGTGGGAATAGTGTCAAAATTAATAGCGTCTGATAGTCCCTCGGCAAATATATGTGCTTTGACCGTCCTGGCCCATAATAGATAATTGCTGCCGTCAGCTGCCAGTTGTGTAAAAAGAAGAGGTTGAAGCCTTGGTGGCTCAATAATAGTAGCAGCCATCGGAATAGTCGTAGATGTAGCAACCGAAGAAGTTGAAGTAGTCATAATGTAGAATGAAAATAACTTTGGGGAGAAATTAGGGTTTGAGGAAAAAAAAAAAAAAATAGGCTTGAGTAGAAAATTAGGGTTTTGGAAAAATTAGGGTTTAAATAGGAAATTAGGGTTTGAATGGAAGATAAAGATAAAGATGAAATTGGAGATAAAGATGAAATTGGAGATAAAGATGAAATTGGAGATAAAGATAAAGATAAAATAGAAATAAAGATAAAAAATTAAAAAATTAAAAATTAAAATTAAAATAAAAGATAAACTAGTAAATAGTAAATAGTAAGTGGTAAGTAGTAAGTAGTAAAATGAAGATAAAGATCAAAATAAGGGAAAAAGATAAAGAACGAGATTAAGATAAAGAAAATATAAAAATATAAAAATATTAATAATATATATGAAAAGTCTAAAATAAATTTAATTTAATTTAATTTTTTTTTTTAAATTCTTGGGGTTTGGAGAGACAACCAAGAGACTTTGAGGCGAAGGGGTGGAAGTGAAGGAAGAAGAGATTTAGAAACTTGAAGGAAAAGAAGAGGAAGAGAAAATAAAAATGAACTCCAAAAGGCACTTGGTCGGGAGGGGGGGGTGGGATGAAGGGGCTTTGGGCGAAGAGAGCCAGGCAGGGAGCTGGGTCGGAGGAGCCAAGCACAGTGAGTGGGGGTGGAGAGGCCTGGCAGGGAGCAGAACGGTGAGCGGATGGAGCAGAGGCTGGATGTGTGCGGGGAAGAAGGAGAATGAGCTGGGCGGAGGAAGAGTCAGGCTGGGCGGAGAGGAAGCCAAGCTAAAGGGAGGGGGACCAGGGCGGAGGCAACACAGGGGATTTCAAGGAGACAGAGGGCTTGCAGTACAGGGAGAACAAAGCCCGGGGAAAGCAGAAATGAGAGATGGGGGGGGGGTTGCAAAAGACCTCCTCCTAAAACTAAAAACTAAATTGAAAAACTTATACGAAAATCGAAAGAACGAAAGTGCGGAGAGCGTGTTGATAACGTGTTGAGAATATAAAACGAAACAAAAATCAAAGACATTCAAAGTACATTCAAAAGAATACATTAACTTCATAAGTGTTTGAAGTATATACAATAGAAGAATAGGAGAGAGACAATGAATAGTTGTCTTCTCCTATTCGTCAAAGAAGATTCCCATTCATCTTCATGACACGTGTCACTCACCATTATGGTGAGCGTTCACATTAGAAACTACGTTTCTTAATGGATTCTAAACTTTTCGTGTATATAAAACTCTAGAAAATCAATTCCAAATTTTTGTTTCTAAAAAAAGTGATTTTTTCTGCTCTGCCCGAACTGCCCAGCTGGGAAAAAAAGTAACATATTAGGCTATAACTTTTGACTCGTATTTCCAAATGTCATGAAATTTGGTGCATATGAAAGATATTCCTCGCCCCCACATTCTATTAAAATTCAGCCTCAAATATGACAATCTCCACTCGTAGGTACCTGCCCAAATTTTCTATACAGCCAAAAAACACAGTCCGGTCCTTTAGGGGTTAAACTGAATTGTGTGCTGTCTCTTTTGTTTGAAGGACATGTAGCTCCTACTGAGAATTTGAGGATTTGGATTTCTTCAATGAAAATTGCTCTCCTTCAGAATAATAGTGAACGATTACTCAACCTTAGGTTCTCATCTAGGTGCAGGGGAGGGTTCTCATTGGGGTTCTCATTGAAACGTCCACTCATTTCTTGTTACAATGTAATTATGAGTAGAATCATTATTGATGTCTCTTTTGGAGTTTTTTTCAAGATTTAGGTGAAATGATTACAATCTTTGATTTGAAGATCTCTGAGAGATGAGTTATCCCTTAAAGGACCAAGAGGTCCAAATTAAGCCTGAATTAAGTCTCGTTGTTTAATATTTAGCAGTTTTGATTAGGTCATATGGGGATTTTTTTTTCTATTCTTTTTTTTATTAACCAGCATGTCACTGATTCTAGTGATATAAAATCTGGCTCCATCTGAATGATGCTTTTCACAGTATGATCACGATATGGTCACAACATTGGGCGTTTGAAACATTAAGTCCTCAGTTCCTGTAGAGGGTTAACGGAATACGGAAATTGGCAGGTTTATGCCTTCTGATGCTTAGCGAGATCATAGAGGTGTCTTAAAGTTACACGTTACTGCGCATGCATGAGGAGATGCTAGTAGAAAGGTGACCCTTATTGTATTTATAAAATCAAAGGTCAATGTAATCAATCCCTAGGGAACCTCTTTTCGTAGATTTTGTATTCCACCCTAAGCGGAACGGCCTGCATGGCCTTAGTGTGCTGCATATATCTCAGGCATTTCTGCGGAGTTCTGTACTCTCCTCTCTTTTTTCTTTCTTTTTAGATTTTTTTCATTTGAGTTACAGTTCGCTTTTCTCGTCTTTCGCAGATTTCGAGGGGTGTTCCTATGAATCTAGCAGCAGGAGTTGGCATCACAGCCGCAGTCATAATGATGGCAGCACTTGGGTTTATGGCAAAACCTCGGGACGATGGTGGAGGCTCTGTCTCAGATCTTATCAAGAGGGGCCAACTTAGAGTTGACAGAGGAGTATGTCTCAATTCTGTGCTCAATTTGACATATTTGGTTGGTTAAATTTGTTCTACTTATATAGTTTTCAGTACAGTGCAGTTCTTACACGCAGTAAATTTTTGCTTCAATATACTTTTGCAAGTATAATCGTTATATAATTGCGTTGCATCAGCGTGGATTGTGGGTGTAGTGGAAGTCCGCTGAAGTACGAAGACCCCTTCAATAATCCTCTTGTTGGAGGAAAAGCGGGAGGGAAGAATTCCGTCGTGAGAATGTACGGTAAGCTTTTCAGGGTAGCGCCAGTAACATTGACCAACGAGGAAAGAGAGTCACCAGAATAGGCGTGTTCAGGCTTACAGGTGGAAGCGACCGGTTGTTTTCTTAAGTGAAGGCGAGCCTGTTCCTCAAGGTGTTGATCCTGAAGAAGTTCGGTGGATACCCGCAATAACTACAAATTACATCGATGAAGACTTGGCGCTACAGAATGTCATGCAAGTGAGGGGAGTGCCCTCTCGTCTGAAAGCTAAACACGAGGCTCCTCGGAAGAAGATGAAGGAAGCTGCAAGCAAGGCAAACCGCACCCACTTGGAACCGCATGGAATGCAAGACCTACTGATCACTATTTTCACGTGTGCATGCAGATTAGAGTTGAGGATGACTAGGTTGATCAGGACATTTTTCTTCTTTTTCAAGTGTAACCTATTCTGCAAGGCTGTAGCTTTGATTTTCATTGCATCTAATTAAGACCTGATGCGTTTGAACTTTAGAACTAACTTTTTCTTCTGAGAGAAATGAACTGATGTTTTTGCTAACTGGGGTTAGTAACAGAAATTGATTTCGCAAAACAAAGTGCAGCAACGGGGAAGTGAACCCTCACTAACTATACTTGATCAGATATGGGGGGTGCCCTCTGTAACAAGGCACAAGCAGGCACCTCTCTCGCAGACGCGAGAATCCTCCATCCATCATATTGTAAAACCAGAAGGATCACTTCCGACAGAGAAGGCGCCGTCGAAAGGCTTATGTAGGCACGCTCAAGAGGTCGACCTAGCAATCCATATGGGTTATTTCGGAAAATGCTGATCAGTGCATAATATGGTTAATTAATCGTTTTGAACGCCCAAACCTCTAATATTTGGAATTATTGAGTAGTTTTGCTTATTGCTTTGTACCAATATAATGGATGAAATATCCATTAGTGTATGATATTATTTAATCATTCAAATTTTATAAAGCCTCAATTTTTTTTAATATTTTTAATTTTTAATATTTTGCTTATAGCTTTGTAGGTACTAGGCTATTACTTCCTATTTAATTTCATCAAATTGGACATAAAAGAAGGTGTGTTTTCAACGTTCCACTAATTTAATGAAATTAATGTTGAATGGTCCAATGCACTTTCAACAAGGGGTGCATATGTAGTTTGGGTATCAAATATCAATAATGTAACTAATGTAATGACAACCCAAAAGAGGTTGGATGCTACTCTTTTGAATGCATAGTGAAGAGAAGTTACAAGAGAGGTTAACTTACCCAATTTAAATATTTTATTCATTTTCTAGCCCCCCCAAACCCTAACCCTAACCACCACATACACCAAATCCAAATCCACCAATCTCCTATTTGTAATTTTAGATTTGTAATAATCCCATATACAATTGATATTGGTGTGCCAAGGCCAAGGCCATTGAGCCAAGGCTATAGGTGCCTTATTGAACAATAAAGAAGTAACCATGATCACAACAATCACAAAGTTCCAAGGAAGGAAGAAAACATTGCAATGTCCTCATCTACAACTACATCTAATTTTGGCCTCCAATAGTCTTGAACATCCAAGGGTTGCAGACCACATTCTAGTGATTTCTTGATTTTATAGTAATATCACCAAAAGAAAGGGTGTAAGATAAATACACCTATTGGCAACCTCCATCTACTTGTGTCACTATATGCACACCTTTATTTCAAAACCTAAATCTAAGATGATCATTCTTGTCTAATAAGAGTTTGTGCCACATGAATAAGAGAAGATCGACAACTCTAGATTTAGGTTCTGAAATGAAAAGATGAAATATACATTGAGATGCAATAAGGTTAGGGTCACAATTAGGGATACATACTTTAAACCCAACTCTATGCAGATTGAATTAATTCCTCAAGCTATTAGGATGTCTGCAAGGTTTAAAAAGGTCCATCACAATTTCTTTTTTACGATAGTGCATGTCCAACATCTTTCTATACCAACTCACACTTCAAACCATTGCAAAGGCAATGTTATGTTGCATAGTAAGAAAAGAACATAAACATACAACCACAAAAGCGACATCAAAATGGAAGCAAATAGAAAATGATACACTTCAATGTTTGAAAATTTTGACTGTACTATACAATGGGGTGAAATTCATTTAAGAATTTTTCAATTAGTTTTCACTAGAAAGTACAACAACTTTAGAAAGCTCTAGTGTGCTAAAAAATGAACCGATTTTAAACCACAAATTGCATTGGAATTGCAATGAAGTGCACTTCAACTTCATAACAAGTTAAAAATGAATTAATTTAAAATCATACAACAATTTGGATTCCTTTTAAACACTATCTACCATTTCAAAAAGAACCTTCAGAGGATAGTCAAAGAATTTTTGCATTTGGGTGAAGAACAAGCAAGAAATCATACAAGCAATTCAAGTGGTATGAGAATAAGTATCTCTAAAGCAATTGTGAAGGTTCATTTCTTATATGTACCATTGAATACAAGTTGTAATTTTCACAAATGTTGGCAACACTAGATAATACATAATGTAAAGAAAACATCAAACTCTTTGTATGATTTTCAATTCCATATGTGTGTTTATAATGATGATTAAGTAGACTTCAGTGTGATTCCAACGCAATTTGCAATTCGCAATTCCGTTCATTTTCTGAGCGCACACGGGCCTCCCAAAGTTCACTCCTAATCTCAGGAGGATCCAAGAATTCGTAATTCAGCTGGACCTGACTGTACAGAGGGATGCCTACCAATCTTCCCGTGTCTAACACAGGGTAAGATCTGCAGCAGCTCCCATGGCCTGAGGCCCTCCCCTCTCCAGCAAAGCCACGGCCAAGTCATGCTCATGCCAAAACCTCAACCCTGTTGCCAGCTTCCGTAATGTGTCGATCTTAAGCTCCAATATCCAGGATGGGGTGCAGGTGACCATGAGAGCCAACAACCCTACCACATAGGACCTCCACACAGTTTGCTCAGACCGAAAGGGAAGGTCACCACCTAATCCAGCTGCTAGAAACTCCATATGAGCGCCCAACACATGGTGTCTCCGCATCTGGAAAGGCACGCCTGTCGGGACGCCTGTGGGTTCAGTTTGTGTGCTGGAGCCAGAGACGCCCCAAGCAAGTGCTCCTGACAAGAGTGCAAAATGCGCTATGGCATAGCCCTCGACAATCAAACCACCTGGAGACTGGGTGCCTTTCAACCCCCTGCCAGAGAGGAACCACGTTGGGATGCTATCAGTGAAAAGCTTGGCTACCAAAGTAGTGCCCCCGGAGACATACAGCAGAGAGGCTCCTAAGGAAGAGCCTTGTACTGCTCTTGCTATGCACGACGACAGGGAGCCTTGAACACA
This sequence comes from Rhytidiadelphus loreus, assembly GCA_947034895.1. Taxonomy (NCBI): domain Eukaryota; kingdom Viridiplantae; phylum Streptophyta; class Bryopsida; order Hypnales; family Hylocomiaceae; genus Rhytidiadelphus; species Rhytidiadelphus loreus. The sequence goes on from OX344765.1 coordinate 42,071,056, forward strand.
GCGTAACCGTGATGAGGACTCTTCCATGTCCCCTTGGGTACCGAGCTCTCTGGCTGATTCCGCTACCAGGAGCAGCGTTTCGTCACTCAAAAACATGATGTCGTGCCATAGAACATATGAGCGGAGATAGACTATTCCCGGAGCTGTGGGTTCAGGTCCATAGGCTGACCAGGAGCCTAGAAGAGCTCCAACACCACTGTTCACCTGCAGCTTAGAACCCAGGGTTTTGGAAGTGGAGAGAGTAGCGGCAAAGCAACTCCTCAGCAACTGCAACTTCGCTTCCTTGTTCAGCTTGAAAACTGAGCATGAACTCACAAACACAATGTGGTCATGCCACCTCTTGGCTTTCTGAACCCAGAGCGCTGCAACCACCTGCATACTAAACCAAGGGCCTGCGCTGGAACAGCTCTCCAGGCCTGGACCTGCCACACTGAGGACCAGGTCTCCGTGCTTATCCATCTTGTACGTGATAGTCAAGCCTATAAGAGTAGCCAACGGTAGCGGCAATGATACAGGCGCGTTCCCTCCCCCAGCACCTGTGCCAGAAGAACTTCAGTACGAATGATTCAAATTGAAATGCAGAATCACCTCTACACTGGAATAAAATTAGAGACAGACACTGCCAACAATTGAATAATAGGCTACTACCAAGTTTCACAATAGAAGGCAAAAAATTCTGCACGAACTACCCTCATTGCGTGATTACCTGTTGGGTTTGAAATGTGAACACCAACACTTGCCAAAATTTCCTTGACCTCTCCTTGAATGGTGAGAAGATTAGCAGCTGGACTGGGCCAGTCCTGACCATTCATAGAAGCATAATTCCATAGCCCCCTTGTGTTTTCCGCCGAACAATAGCTTACAATACTTGCAATGCTGCCTGGAAGATAGTCTACCAGATCTCGGAGTCCTGAAAACCAACACCCATCTGTATCAATGCACACTCTAATAATACGAAAATACATCAGCAAGACCTGCCTCAATTAACCCCTAGAAGACCTTGGTACATTCGGGATACTGTATTTTTCACTTTATACACTGTACATGCCTACAAGCATGTACAAACATAACACTTCTTGTCCAAACTACAAGTTTTTGTGAGATATTGCAACGAATCTCTCATAGGTTTGATGCACACAAGATATAAATAAGTACACACATCTAAAAAGGGCTCTCCAGTCTATTAAAGGTTAACACAGATTGCTAGAATCCACGTAACAAACGTACCTGTAGTTAATTCACGAGAAGACAGTGTGCCATGGGAACAAGCTGTGAGTGCATACTCCAACACAATCGGGACAGCTGCAATTATTTCCCACGCACACAAAATCGGTCTGCCAGAAGCGTCCTCACTCGGACCATTGACATTTCCTGTCAGCCCTGGTGTCGAACCCGAGCTACTTTTGTTAACCTTCTTAAACATCATAGCAAGCAAGCGATCTGCCACAAGATGCACGGAGCTGTTAAGAAGTGTGCTTGAGACAGTAGCAGATATCCATGCTTGGTGTCGCATGTACCAAGCCTGGAGCCTTGGGAAAGAGTCTAGTGACACATTGCTTGGCGGTGGGGAGTAAGTTAACCCAGGCACTTGTATCCGCTGCTTGCCAAGTCTGTTGGAGTTGGATTGTATATTACGCAGCTGCAGGAGATACTCGAGGCTCAAATCTGCACCCAGACCAGCCCCACTACCTAGTAGACAGTGTTCCAAGGGAGGTCGGTGAAACTTCCACAGCTTGACAAGTTGTAAAAAAGCCATCGTGAATAACATATGGGCTGTGACTGCTTCCCCGTCCAAGCTTGTTGCAATCGGTTTCGCATTTGTAAGCGACCCAAATACTTCACAAAGGGGCAAAAGAGAGGCCGCCAACTCTGGAAACTGTAGGTAACCAACATTCGTTCATCTTATGTTAACCATGAAGATCTTCCAAATTTAAACAAAAGATATTCATCCAACAAAACCTTCGTTTCCAGACAAGAAAAGGAACCGAAAGAAACTCATAAAGTTGCTGAGATGCAATTCAGCATGCAGATAGACAAATGCTCAGAGAAAAGGTAATCATAAAGCAGAAGAGGGCAGGAAGATTCCGGTAGTATTACCATGCCAAATAATGAGAGTACGTTGAGCGCATCAGTAGTATGCATGCCTTGAAGTGCAGCATAAAGCATAGGAGCATGCCCAAGCAGTGCGTTATTGTTCCCTGATCGGTTATCAGTCCCCAGCGGAGATAACAGTTGGACAGCAAAGTGCACTGCATGTTCCTGTCATTCCTACAGTTCTGTTAAAAAATGATCGTAGATGATCTCTAAAAGTACATGACTGAGAGAACAAAATAAAATCTCGCCTCGCTATCAAAGCACATAAACTATGTCTCAAACTGATATACAAGAGTGGAGAGCCAGAACTGCTGAGTCGGCATAGTCATCACACAAGATCAACGAGGAACGAACCTGCACTGTCCAGCTGCGAATAAGAGATGCCCCACAGAGGATGCTAGCTGCTGCTGGCCTTTCCTCTTCAGAACCAACAATGGCTGTTTTATAGATCTTTTCCAACTCTGCAACACTTTCAGACGTAACATATGACCTTCAGCCAGAAACTATATCCTTACATATCAACTTTCCGACAAACACAATTCAGTCAGTGATTGTACAAGATACCTCCAAACCTAAACACGACAATGTCAAGTTCATTCCAATCACATAGGTCGCACGTTAAGAATGTTGAAAACGCTATATATTTTGCATACCTTCCTGCAGGACTAGTAATCAGTGCGTTTCGCAAAGCACTTGAGAGGGGAGCCCCATCCATGAACGCAGACCAAGGAGAAGGTTGAGAAGGGGAAGCAGGGATACTTGTCAACGGCCCTCCGGTTGCAAGCCAAAAGTAAGCTGATTTTTCCAGCAAACCTCTGGCAACACAGGATTCGACGATCAGGTGTCGCAAAGTCCCAACTGGTGCACAAGTTCAAACAAAGGAATTTGTTGAGAGCATGAAGTAATTTATTTCTCTATCACACGTCGATGAGATGCGAAAGAAAAGTAAAAGGAAAGGTATGCGCGTCTCGACATCTCAACTAACACTATTTTGATTTCTTGCTCGGTTTCCAGTGTTGTCAACGTCATAAAGAACATAACAAAACTCCAAAGGACCTGTGTACAAAGATACTAACATACCTGCAGGTTTTCCAAAACTGCTGGTATCTGCAGCCATGCTTTGTCCTCCAAAAGCAGCCACCTTCGCAGCCACCTGATTTGCGGCAGTTACTGCAACAGCTGGGGCAACCACCAGAGATTCGAACTGGCCAAGAAGCTGTATACAGGTTTCCAGAGCAGCACGTCGACCGCCTATAACTTTTCTATCCTTGTCATCTCCAGGTACATTCTCAGGATGTAATTGCCCTTTCTCTTCTTCTTCGATGACAACGCCCACTGCAAGTGGCAAAATAGATAACAGCATACATAAGCGAGATTCCACATGTGTGTGTGGCCCTTCTTTACTGTCCCGGTCCTGCACCATAAGAAAGATCATGAATCAACTTCAGATGAAAATCATCTGAAAATTCTAGATCATCTATTCACATTTTAAGTGCATGCCGAATCAGATAGTGGCGATCAGATGCCTTGCATGAACCAGAACAACTACAGATTAAGTTTCCAAATCACTTGATTTAAAACAACGAGAAACAGAAGTACATGAACTGATCACTGTTCAAAAGTACTCCATGAGATAGTATGAACGATGAGGTCATCATACCCTTGCCACTAATCGCAACGCCGCTGTCCAAACACCCAAAAATACGTCGACCCAGTTCGCAGCATGTACAGATTGCACGGCCTTCATAACATCTGCACCATGTAAAATATCACACTAATAATCAAATATGGACCGCAAGTAGTTACAAAACCAAATTCGTTAAGCATGCACATGGCTTTTAAAAATGGGCATTAATCATGAATTCTCATAGAGCGGTTCTGAACAAAAATGATAATCAAAGATATTGGGAAAGGGTGGTGCACAGCCGCCTACCCCTCTAGTTTCACTACCAAGTTAGAGGCACAAAGAATGCAACATTGAAGGTTGTATAGGTGGGATGGGACATCAAGGCAGAAAGAGCATACAAGTCTTTGTGCACTTATAACAAAAAAGTATACACTGACTTTGTGCTTTGTCTGAGATGGAGAAATCTAACCAGAAAGAATCTCCGCATTGGAACGAATGGACAAGCGACGCCCTTCCATGGCAGCTTCCATGTAGACATCAAATGGCAGCCAAATTGAACTGCAGCCCAGCCCACCTGCCACAAACACCAAAACTATGAGACAACAACCAGTGGAAGGCCACAAAACGAAGCAAAACCATCTGAAATGACTATGCTTGCTCAACTTCCAAGAAACTGTACCTGCGTTAGCAAAAGAGCAAGACCGAGCGGAGGCCGGAAGCAACGCCTTAATGACTGGCATCTGAGTTGGGCGCCACTCTTGACGAAGGCCCTGTTGTATCGCAGTCGCCAGTTGTCCTAATGCCTCCATAGCCTCCTTGGGAGCCATCGACGAAGGATCGTTGGTCAAGGATTCCAGCAGTTGCAACCTTTGCACAAATAAAGTCCACTGCTCCTGTCTGCACAATCACATCACTCACTCAATCACAAATTCTCTGCTCAAACATCCAGGGTTCCAATAGAGTAATCAAACTCAAAACAAATACAAAGCTGAAAAGCTTCCATAACACCGGTAGGAAGACCATCCTTGTAGGAAGAAACAAACCATGTGTAGGCTTATGTGGAGTCACGAGAATGATGGAGAGAATAGCGCAAGATTTTCACTAAAGCTAGACTATTTTAGGAACTCTTGATAACATTACAAAGAGAATACTCCTCAAGGTTCATGAGGCCTCCCAATGGTGGTAGTGATCACAGGAGACCTTGTGATGAAGATGCTCTTTAGGGTGCTATTCACAAGTTCCTGGATTAGATTGAAAACCCTGTTATGGTAGATAGGATTGAGGAATAATAGATGGATGGGAGAAAATGAAGAGGAACACGTAAGAGTCAAAAAATCTTGTACGCAGAATAAGTATCTTTGTGCACAAAAGCATTCTTGGTAGGGAAGATGATCTGTGAAGCTATGTCTGTTACTCACAAATTCCGACGGGCGATGCGAAGGAGGCCTGCAGTGCGTTTGTTATGCATAATCCTGGCCATGAGATGCACTGCTGCCAGGCTATTGTTCTTCCTCAGCTGTTCTAATCCCATTTCCAGCTTCTCCTGCTCACCCCCTAATCCCATCATGTGGCCATGAAGAGCACCTTTGTTGGATTTCCAGTCCTCGTACACAGCCTCAGCCAGTCGTGCCACTAGGGCGAACACGAAATGTACAATCATGGCCCCCACCTCCGTAATGGGAGCATCGGGCACTTTCGACAAGTGGAGAGCCTCATCAACGGCCTTCACAATCCTGCACCAAATCATACCAGTTACAAAAACGTACTCCATTAATGTCCATACACAAGGAGCAACTCGAGTCATCAAAAGTGAACGAGACCTGTTATACCCTGTGCCAAATATAACGTCATTTCTAACGTGGTTTCTCAAGAAAACCTCCAGCAGGTGCTAAAATAGCTAGGATTCCAATTACAGCATCCAACTCAAAACGAAACAAGATTAAAATTCTTACACAACCAACTCTTGAGTCAATTAAGCGACCATCCTCGTGGGAAGCAACAAGCTGTGTGTAAGTTTATGTGGCGCCACCAGAATGATGGAGAGAATAGTAGAGAGGACGCCGGAATAATCGAATGGCTACCAGAGTATGGCGAAGAACTTGTAGGAACACACGTAAGAATTTGTAGGAGAAGACAGGTATAAACAACTATCTTCACGAGCAAAATCATTCTGTTAGACCACCAATGTCATATCTGATACTCAAAAACTGACTCCAGAGATTGAAATGAAGGAGATTTGGATCACCTGTCTCGACACGGAAAGTGTTTGGTGGATGCTAGCGAGAACGCGAAGGTGCTCGTCACCTCCAAATACATTTTATACATTCCCGGTTGCTGTTGCCGATTTGGCAGAAATCTGCAACAAAAAGAGGCGACAGCGAACTATTGAATAACCAAACGGCGACAAAAGGAAGAGAATTGGGGGTAAGCAAGCAAAGGGGGGAAGCACCAACAGACCGACCTGCTAGTGAGAAGCGCAAGCATGTGAAGCGCAGACACCATCTGGCACGACATGGCGTGGTGAACGTAGTTCCACACAGTCGACGCCGAAGCACTGCCGGTGGTGGTGAGGCAGAGCAGGAGAATCGGAGCGAGCTCGACGTTGGGCAATCCGAGGCCGTGCTCGTGAATGCACATGACGACGTCCGTCCCCCACACCAGCGGAGGCTCGTTCTGCGCCACCGCCGCTTTCGTCACCTCCATCACGGCCTTCCATGACGCTTGCATCCTCACTGCATTCCTCCTCCACCACCAAACATCCTCAATCACAAAGAAAATTTCTCAAAAGAAAGAAAAGAAGAAGCAACCTCACTGCATTCCTCCTCCGCCACCAAACATCCTCAATCACGAACAAAATTTCCAAAAATGAAAGAAAGAAAATCCACAAGGAAGCAACCAGCAACAACGAAAGAAATCCACAAAGAAGACGAAACCCAACCTTACCGAAACCACAGCTGCAACCTCTTGGTTCAGCTGCAGAAACTCGCCAATCTCACAGGTGCCATGATTATAAACATGATTGTGGACATCGTCATGCCCTCCGACAAAACGATTGTTCCCCGAAATTGAGGGAACGGGACGAAACGGAAGCCACGCCAGAAGGACGTCGGCAAGGGTTTATGGCTTTAGCAGAATTTCACGGAAACGAACGCAATTTCCGAATCTCTTTCTACGCATCTAAGCCTACACTGAGGTTTCGAAATTCGAATTCTGTCCAATCTAAGTGAGCCGTCCAATGTGTCCATGTCTTGGGGAGTACTCCTCCATGATCCTTACGTCCTTTCCACTTTTTAGTGAATCTTTATGTGCAGGACTCACTCTGTCTGTCTGCTGGAGAATGTACAGTGATTCGTAAACCTAATCGTAATAAGTCTTGACAGTCAAGGACTAGGTCCACAAATCAAGGGAGATAGTGATAGAAACGATTCGGTCTCGACAATGTGCGGAGTGGCGTCTACAGTACCCTGAAGAAGTACTTTTTCAGTAAAGTCAAAGCTCATGACCTAACTTATTTTGGTGATAGACGGGCTCACGGGCGTGAGTGGCAAATTTTTGTATGCAAACCCGCTTGGTGTTTCTGCGTTTCCAATTTGTCCGGTTTGTTTCTGGTCGAGTGCAGCCGCAGTGAGGCTTAGGGTTTCGGAATTCGTCGAGTTTTTGGTCCGGGTGAGCGATGTTGAGTGCTTGGGCGGGGTGCGCAAGTTTTGAATTTTTGGGCGGGCTGAATGGATTGAAAATGACTTGGCATTGATAGAGACGGAGAGATTGGCTTAATTTATGGCGATGGCGGAAGACGAAACGGGGGAGACGGCGAAACCCGAGTCAGATTTCGCGCACCGAACGCATGTTTTGTATTTCCGAGATGCGTTGCTCGAGCAGCTCCCATCTGCTTACGAATCCAACGATGTCAACCGCGTCACGCTTGCCTACTTCGCTGTGTCCGCGCTCGATCTCTTGAATGCTCTCGACCAGGTACGCAGATGGGGTTTCTTCTCGGTTATGGTGGTGGTCGCCATTTCTTCCGAAGCGATGTCAATCCTCTCTGAGTTTAGAGTTTAGGGTTTGGGATTGCCCTGCCCTGAACTGCAAGACTTGACGAATGCAAAAATAGTTTTCTGTTGCTCTTGTCGTCATCAATCAATATATGGATCCGTGTTTTTTTCTTCTGCGAGGATTTGGGATCACGTCCTAAAGGACCGAGAGGCTCAAATAAGGTCTCAAGTTTTTTTGTTTCTGCATTTTTTAGTAGGTTTTTGTTTGTTCAATTTTATTTGTTTATGTAGCAATGTTCTTCGAGGATTGGTGTGATACAAAATTTGGCCCTATCTGAACTATCTGTATCCCAATATGATCAGTCGAAATTGGTCATTTGAAACCATGAATCCTTGGTTCCTTATGGTATAATGTCGCCTCTTTATAAGTGCAATTGTGTGACTGCAGGTTCCAGTAGCAGATGTCATTGACTGGGTGTATTCGCTTCAGGTGCTTCCTTTATCGGTTGATGATCCAAGCAGCGCTGCAGTAAACCAGGGTATAATTCACACTGTACGTTTTCAGCTGAATGTGTAGAATGTTTGGGTCTTCAACTCTAATTGGTCCAGTATGTTATACCACTAAATCAGTTTTCTGGTCTTGTTGGCATTGGAAGCTTTAATTGAATTTTTCTGGTGAATTGAATGCATCAATGTGTTTCGTAGCAACATTTTTTTAATGTCTGTTTCAAATGTAGTAGCAATCATAAACTTATTTGGGATTATCTAATTGCAGAGCCAGTTTTTGGATTTCGAGGGTCCTCTGCTATTGGCATTCGTTTTAACTCGAATGGGGTACGTCCTGAAACCTTCGTGTTTGAGAGATTCATTGCGATTTACTTAAATTATACTTTCTTTGGTTTTCAAATGTCATGCTTTTCTTTCTCTACACTAGCAGAAGCCACCCCCAGAGAGGTATTCAAGAAAACCTAGCCAAGCCAACCCTGCCAAAAGTAGTGCAGTTACGTTTTCTGAAGTATCTCTTGGGGGTTGAATTTCTACTTGTTCTAATTTGCAGATGCAGTAGACACTGTTATCATGCACTGAAACTTGTTGCGACCCGTGAATCCATTAGCATACAATTTTATTTAAAGTATTTTCTGCAGTCCCCTCCTATCTTGTACGATGGTGGCCACTTGGCGTCAACGTATTCAGCACTATCAATCTTACGAATTTTGGGAGACGACCTCTCTTGTGTGGAACATAAAGCCGTTCTTAGCACTGTCCGTGGTCTTCAGCAACCAGATGGCAGGTCAGAAAGTAGGCCTGAGTATTTATTATTTGCGTTATCACAGGTTCTGCGATTTGCAACATTAGGACAGGCAATACAGCATTATTTCTTGTAGGAATGATTCTGAGATTGACTATGGTGTCAACAGTTTTTGTCCAGTGCAGCTGGGAGCAGAGAGGGACTTGAGATTCACTTATTGTGCAGGTGAAATAGGTTCCTTATTGCATGCGCCTGGTTACAGCAATTTGTGTTTGCGGTTCTGCTAGCTCATTCCTCTGCCACTTTTATTTTTGTTTCAAATTTTGCTGAGTTTCCTGTCCTGATCTTGATCCCAATTTGCTTGGACGTGATGGTCGACTTTAGACGCGTCTATGAGCCGTATTTGTGTGTGCTTGAGTTTGGTTTGGTAGGTTTGGGTCCTCTGTTTATGACGGTATTGATAGGTTTGTTGGGGTTTATGTGAAGGCAGCTGCCATTTGTTCAATGCTAAATGATTGGACTGGAATGGATGTGGAAAAGTCAGTGGCTTATATTTTCAGTTGTCAGGTACTATGCCACGTTACAAATGCGCTGGTCTTCTCCCTTTGCTTTCGCTGATTTCCCTTGGCACAATTGATGGCACATATAGTATGGCATCTGTTATGATTACCTTTCGTTGAATTCACTTTCAGGTCACTAACCTAGGGTTGTGGCTTCTTTTGTTTGCAGTCCTACGATGATGGTTTTGGCATGAATCCAGGTCTTGAGGCTCATGGTGAGACTAAACACGAGGTTCATATTGGGTCTCATGTTTTTTTTAAACCTTGGCTCCTTGGTCCTTCAGGGTTAAGCTTTTCTATCATGTGTTCTTTAAGATCATTTCTTACTCTAGGGTTTTGTTTTGGTTTCAATCAGAAGTTAGTTTTACACGAATATATACAGAAGCAGTACGGGTTCAAAAACAAATAACTGATGAGAACTTAAAATGCCTAGACGGCTGTGCACTTTGTGTTGAGGCAAAGATCGTTATTCACATATTCGATTGTTGAACAGGGGGTGGGACGTATGTTGCTCTTGCCAGTCTGAAGCTCATGGGTAGGCTTCACAGCAAGCCTCTTCATGACCTGGGACCTGTAGCCGCAACTCTGGATAGGCCAGGCCTTGTAGGCTGGTGTGTTCGAGTAAGTGACTAGCATGCTGTGTTTTGGTCACGTTCTATCCGAATCTCCTCCACCCTCGTGCATTAGAATGTCTCAGTGCATTGTCTTTTGTGACTACAACTTGCAGTATGAAGTGGAGAAACCGATTCTTCAAGCCCTTCAATTCAGATCTTTGGTTGATAATGGGTTTGGGGATGTGCTTCATTTTTCTGAGGACAGAGACAGGCTGAATCTGGAGGTTTCCAAGGAAGAGTGAACAAGCCTGCAGACACTTGCTACGCATTCTGGTACTTTCATTTCAGATTCACCTACTTTTGATGTCTACTTACATACCATTCTTTGAATTTCTGAAATGCTGATCCTCGTAGCATGCAATTGCACACGCTAGCTCAAAAGTTTCTTGTTAGGTGCTATTATATTTTGAAATAATTTCTGATGATTATCTAGAGTTTGGTTTGTGCAGGGTAGGGAGCTCATTGAAGATGCTTGGCACGTATGATTTGTGCAACACTGCGGAACTGCGAGCTTTTCTTCTCACTTGTCAAACGGGGGTAAGTTATCTTATTAAACGATTTATAACCACATGTTGAAGGCAACCATACCTAATTGCATCACTTACCTTTAAAGTGACGCTAACAGTTTCGTGCCTAAAATACAATCGGTCTGAACATGAGAGCCTGGGATCGATTTTGGGAATACCTATAATCGGCACTGTAAAATTCAAAGTTCATTCGTATGGTGTCCAAATATACATGCTAAGATCCATTGGGATTCTCTTTCAGTTGCCTGTATTATTTAAGACAGTCTTATAATAAGAAGCATACTCATGCTTATTTGGACGCTTGTAGGTGGGCATCCCTTTGTTCTTTGAAAGGTTCAAAAGAAATTTGATTCTTGCATCAAGGGATTTGAGAAGAGCGAGGTGCTAGAAGAGTGTTTTGGTTTACTTTTGCAATTCCACGTTTTGGTAGAGACTGATTTGGTGCTTTTGTGCAGTGGGGTGGCTTTAGTAAACTTCCATACGGGTATCCAGACCTTCTGCACTCATATTACGGCATATGTGCATTTAGTTTACTTGAAGAACCTGGCCTTCAATCTCTATGTTGTGAGCTGGGGCTCTCTATGCGGGCCAGTGATGATTAATTAGCCACTTGTTTCATTCATTTATTACCGTAGCTACATAGTTTCTACGATTCTGTCTTAAATTAACATGCTTAACCCTTGAACGCTGGGCCCGTCACTGTGGAAATCATCTGTTTTGTTTTGTCACCATGTGAATTGTTGGCTTAAAAAAATGAAAAAGTACTCATTGGAAGACAAACTACTGCAGATGATCTTCCCTTTCCACACAAATTTTGGAGGATGAATGGTTGCATTTCTGTCCTACATAGAGAGATTCTTTGTCATTCATTAGTCGAAAAATGGTCTCCATGTCATTTATGGGTTAATACTTGAAATTCTTCAAATTTGAAAGTCAAGTTTACATTAGACTTATTTCTATTGAATAGGAAGGAAACTCATTTTCAAGATTGAAATGGGGTTTTACCAATGAACATTCATTATGTTGATGATTTCTTCAATAGATTCAAGATTGGCTTACAATTTTTCCTAATTATAATCTCCATGATGATTGTAAGTTATCTATATGGCAACTTTAATCCTTGGAGGATCAAATTGGCAATTTTAGTAGGATACTCTAAAGTTTGTTTCATACAAAATTGTCTAAAATTCTCTCACAAGGCATAGAAACATTTTGTGTGAATGTATGTTTTCTTCAATCAAGTGCTTAGATCAAAGGTTAGGCCATCAATAGTGTAGACAAACAAACAATGTTCTAAGAGGCTCAATCACAATAAGCATAGGAAAAAGAGTGGCAATAGAAAAGAGAGGTTTATATAAATTAGATGCTCAAACCTTTGTTTCTTTGTCTAGTTTTGTGAACCCATATGCTTTGTTTGTTAGCATAATATTTTTAAGGTACAAGTACAAGCAACCTATTTGGATGCCCTTTAGATGTCTTAGTTGATGTCCAAAAAAACATTATTTAAAGTTTCAAATGGTGTCAAAGTGTGCTAACATGGCATGCCACCTCATCCTTATTGGATGTCATCTCAATCAAATGCCATGTCAATTGGCACTTTAAATTTTTATTTATTTTTATTTTTAAATTTCTCTTAAATTTTTTTTAAAACATGCCACATGGCTGCCCTTTCCCTACATTTTATATTTGGTTAGGATTTTACTCAATCCATAGTAACTTTTTGTAATTTACCTGGAGTTAAACCAAAAACCCTTGCAAACATGACATTTCTATGTTTTTTCAATGCCTCCCGACACATCACCATCACACAAGACTTCGACTTGCTCTACTTGAGACATCCAAACGTTTTTTAAAATATTCAACTCAATTCTACCTCCTATAGCTGCAATCCCATCTTTATACTTATGTTTTGAAAAACATGTGTGTTTGATGCTAATATCCCCCCAAACACAAGTTTCTTATAGTGAATGCTATGATTTTTTGGCAAAGGACAAAATCAACCAACTTTTGAGGGCCAACCAATTCATTGCATTTTCTAACCTCGGTTGAGTGATTTGTAAAGCCTTCAAATATTACATTGGACATTATTATTGACATAAAAACACAAGTTGTTTTATTCTACGTTCATAATAATCCATCTTCTAAAATTATGAAAACATCACATAAATATGAGTTTCTTACAGTGACAGCTACTAACCTCAAATTTGTTATGCCTTAGTCGAGGTTTTAGTCATCTGAATCATTTGGTGGTTGATTCAAGTCCAACCTTCTTGCTTGCCTAGTTGAGATCAAAATTGAAGGTAGGCCAATTAGAATGTATCCACCTTCTCATGCACCCTCCTTTGCCTCCCTTACATGAATCACTCTTCCCCAACCCTCCAACCATTGCCTTAGCCATGCTCTTTGTTGTCATCCAAGTTATGGCAAATTTACGCCTTTAGGCATTGAATATGGATGCATCCTCTTGAAATGTGTGAAATTTGCAATGTTCGGCTTCTCCCCAAAGCTAGATAGGGGATTGTTCTTTGAAGCTATTGGCCATGTTCCTAGGGGCGCTTAGCCCATCTTCCTCACCCGCCCCCTTTGCATCTACAGTTTGAAGGCAATTCCTTTGTCACACTTTCATTCACGGTCGCCCACCACTTGGTTAAGATGAATTCATTTACAAGTACAAGCAACCTATTTGGATGCCCTTTAGGAATGTATTCATATATGTCCAAGGATCTAAAGCACTACTGGTGGAGCAAATATTGCCACAAGTTCATGTTTGGATTTAAAGGCCAGTAGTGCAATGTTGAAGGTTTGATGAGGCCTAGGAGGAATTCTTCTTACAAATAGGACTGCACCCTCACTACCTATTGTGGTCTCCAGTTGCCTAGGCTACCAACGTTGCTTTAGTCTCTTCCAATTATTTGATTGAAGCCCTCTGCTTAAGGTGTGGCATCTAGAGGGATACTCGGCTGCTCAACAAGTATTGTTGCCATCTCAAGCTCTCCACAACGCTCTCTGAAACCTCAAACCAAGCACTCCCCACGATGATGGATGTTGTGATACATCTACAATCTCCCAAGCAAAACCATTATTGTAGTGGTGATGGTGGTTGTGCATTACACCCTAAAAACTTCAAGCGCTTTCCCACTCCATGAAATTGAGCATTCATTGCTCTCTCCACTCTCTATTTCAACTTTCAAGACTACACAATACTCTAAACAAGAATCAAGCATGAAAGTAAAGGAATTATATTCATAGTCTAAACCCTCTATTGTTCTCACATGCTATGTAGCACTTGTGAATGACTGTGTGGGGAGGCTTAGTCCCCCTTAACAATGTACCCAAAATCTACAATGGTCTCATATTAGCTGTTGCCAATGATTTTTTAGCTTTGAGCATTCATTCCGGTCCTCCATTCCCGATGTATAGCCATAATTCTCATTGAAACCACTCCTCACCATCACCAGCACCCTCTTGTACCCTAAACTCCTTGTCCTTTTTTTTTACAATACCTCCAAGATCTAGAGGCATTTTGGCCTCTGAGGTGCTCAGGAATTAATAGAGAAAATACATTTTAGGCAAAGAATTTGTAAGGGATCCGTTTTAAAAATAGGGTCAGCAACTCAGCATCTAATTCACAGCCTTTCATCCAAGTTATCGTCCTCAAGCGCGCTTTTCCAAGTCATCACAAAGTGCCGAAAAGCGATTCCGTCGGCGTGGACCTACATTCATCCAACCCCAGCAGCCTATCGTCACCTTCCCCAGTCCACACGTCCACACATTCTGGCCTCCCCTGTCCGCCACAACTGCCGAACATTGAAGTCCACTATCAGAACTTCCGCTGCATCCTCTTCGTTGCAACGCTTCCACCATTCACTTCCCGGGATCGAAGCATTCCGCTTGCGCGTCCCAGGGAAGCAACAATGGCGCTCGCAGCAGTTTCCCGGAGCTCGTTCCTCGGCAATGGACTGGAGAGCCTCACCAGTAGTGGATCCTGCAGCAGCTTCCGGAAGAGGGGAGCTCCAGGGCAGATTGTCATGACCTCCAATTTCGAGAAGAACAATCCGTACGCGGATGAGTTGAAGAGGACCGCGTCTTTCATCTCACAGCCGGGGAAGGGCATCTTGGCCTCTGACGAAAGCAATGCAACCACTGGCAAACGGTTAGTACAATGCTTAGTTGCTGGGAAACGGAATTGTAGCTTCGCTCTCGCAATTCTCAAAGAAAAACTGATTAGTTGCTGGAACATCTCCGCTCTCGCAATTCCTGTGGCGTTTTCTCGATTGTGTTTTAGAAGACTCTATTCGTCAACTGGATATACACATGCGAAGATTGAAAAACGTTAGAGAATGTGCAAATTGTTGCTGAATTCGGATTTGGAGAACGAGATTATTTCATTTTTGTGGAACTAATGTCTAATGCGATCCTTGCATTGAAAAATTTGGAGGATTGAACACAGCAAGAGAGCAAAATTCATAAGTTCTTGATTAGATCTTCGGTATTGATTTTTGATGTGGAGTAGAGAATTTGCTGAAGTTTTAATACTAGAGAATGTGGAGTTTGTATTCTGCGTTAGTCTGCATGGTGGAGGATTCAGAGAATTTTAGAGTATTGAGCTATGGAAGAAATTACGAATGACAGCGATGGTGGAAATGCAGGTTGGCGACGGTAGGCATGGACAACACGGTGGAGAACAGACAAGCATGGCGCGAGCTGCTATACTCTGCTCCCGGTCTTGGCAATGTGATCGTCTTGTACCATTCCGATCTCATTTTCTCGCAATTCACTCTGCGTCTAACCACATTTTGTGAATTCATCAAGTGAATTTCACTAAATGACGTGTCTTCGTGGTTGGTGCAGTATATTAGCGGCACTATTATGTTCGACGAGACGCTGTTCCAGTCGTCGAGAGCAGGAGTGCCGTTCGTTGACATCTTGAAGAAACAGGGCATATTGCCTGGAATCAAAGTGGACACAGGCTTACAGCCTATCGACGGCACGGACGGGGAGACCGCCACTCAAGGCTTGGATGGCCTCGCAGAGCGCTGCCAAAAGTAAGTTGTTGCGCACAGCAGTGATAACATTCAGTCACGTGAGGACTGAATTACTTACTTGAAAGCGGAGAATTCTCATTCTCAAAATTCTCCAATTGCGTTTGTGATTGTCTTACACTGCGTTTTTCTTAATTCTGTTTTTTCACTCCATTCTTTAGCTGTAAGTACACATACGAAGACTGGAAAACGTTTTAGAGCGTTCAAGTTGTTCTGAAGTAGTTGCCGGAGGACTAGAATATTCCGTTTTCCCGTAGCCGAGCATGAGGAAAATTTCGAATAGCTACTAGGGCTGATGCACTGGTGCCGTTTTCTTGATCTTTGAAGGTATTACCAGCAGGGAGCACGCTTCGCCAAATGGCGTGCAGTGCTGCGGTGCGACAACGAAGTACTTCCCTCCTCCACAGCCATCCTCGAAAATGCTCACGGGCTTGCTCGCTACGCGCACATTTGCCAGGTACCCTCTTCGGTCCCCCTATCGCTTACAAACCATCCAGAAAGTTCAAGTTGGATATAGTTCCGGTTAAGCCGTGCGTTTTAGATTCAACACTACTGACATGGCGTGCGATGCGAATGGACTGTAGGCTAATGGCCTCGTCCCTATCGTGGAGCCTGAAGTCACTCTCGGCGAGGGTGACTACAGGTACGATATTCCCCTAAGTTGGAAGCTGTTTCGAGACTCAAATTTCAGTCATGTTTTACGAGCCCTACAACATCTGCAATTCTAATGTCTGCTTCTACCTTTGGTGTTGAGCAGTATCGAGCGAACAGCCTACATTTCTGAGAAAGTGAACTCTCACGTCTTCCGGTTGCTGAATGAGTACAAGTAAGCTTTCCTCAAACACACTTAGAGCCATCTCCTTTGATCAGATAATGCCTTGTCCTTGACGCCAATGTCGTGCTTGTTCTAACTATCATTTGTTCACAATTTTCTGCAGTGTGATCCTGGAAGGCATCTTGCTCAAACCAAACATGATTCTTCCAGGTTCGAGACATTACTGGAGAACATTAGTGTTTCTTGGCCATATCTATGTCATTGCCATCCTGAAGTGACGTAGAGTGTTGTCAATTTGAAACAGGTTTAGATGTGCCTACACCAGCTCCCGAAGAAGTGGCTCGCTACACCGTGCGTACCATGCTCCGCTCTGTCCCAGGGGCTGTCCCAGGTAAGCTCCGGCAATTCATCAACTCTAACGCTTCTGACCAACTCCATGTTTCGTAGATTCCGTTGTTTAAGCTCCAAGCATTTCACGCTCTCTACTTGTTCTTGTCTCCGTGTCTTCACCATCATTGATTAACAAAAGCTCGTCGAATGAAATGGTGTTGGGACAGGAATTCACTTCTTATCAGGAGGTATGAGTGAAGAGGAAGCGACCTTGAATTTACAGGCTCTTCAGGTACTTTATCTGATGTAATTAGTTATGTATAGCACTGACTCTTCGTTTGCTTGCATGTTTATAGAAGTTTTAACCCTAATCGTTGCTTGTTCATCACCAGGCCTTCGGACCTACCCCCTGGTCTCTAACCTTCTCCTACGGAAGAGCGCTGCAATCTAGCACCCTCAAAACGTGGGCAGGAAAGGTATGATCGTGGACTTACCGAAATTCATTGTGCGCATATCATACAGTCCTCGACCTTGTTTAATCTTATACATGCTTAGAGATGAGGAATCTTACTCGGATTACTTCTGTTGCAGGAGGAGAAATGGCAAGCCGCTCAGGAGAGACTTGTTGCCCTGGCGAAAGCGAACTCTGAAGCACAGGCAAGTCCCTGCACTCTGAACATGTTTTTCTATTACAATAACCCGTCCTAATGCGTTTCTTTCGCCAAGACCCTTCGAAGTCCGTCAACTTAACAGTTTCTAACTTTGAAACGACTGGTGATTGTTTTGCAGCTTGGAAAGTACAAAGGTCCGCATCCATCTCCCGGTGGTGAACGAATTCTGCAAGCTCTTAGATTAGGTGGAGCAGGCAAGTAGATTTGTAGCAGCACTCCTTTTCCATCATATTTTTTAGCTTATGTTGCACATAAATTATGTGCAACCCTAACCTTCTGATTCCAGAATCTCTCCTGGTCGGATCTGTTGGGAACTATACACATTTTACAAGTGAAACCACTTATTGCTCTTGCATCGCAAAAAAAAAAGTATCATGCATACTGCGTTACCTTTTCCATGTCCTGAAGATTTTCCATTTGAAGTCGATGTAAAATCCTCGATTGAATCGTCGGTTCATTTCGGAGAAGTTTATGCAATAACATCGTGGAGTTCTTGCGACTGCTTGCAAAGTTTATAATAATACAATATTATTGGATTTGAGGTTGTCAGAGACTGTGTCTCAGTTTTAGGCATGTGGATCAGCAGATGCAAACCCCGATTGCCTGGCAGCGATCTCTTCTTGCTGCTTCGGACATGGCATTTCAAGCTACAATTGTCTCGTACAGTCACACCTGTATATTACTGGCATCGCTAATCCTCTTGGAGCCTCGGTCATTCAACAGAATTTGAACTTTGGAGTCTCACAGTACATTGTCTTCAACAACATCATTTACGAATTTAATATTTCTTCAGATTCTGGAGTCCATTTAGGGCTTAGGGTTGCAAGTTCCATAGGTCTAGGTTTGTCAAACGCACATTCTACATGCGACGCCCTTTTCGTTAAATTCGCTGTTGCTGCAAGCGGTGCAAGCAATCAAGATGACTACTCTGCCATCTTTGGTGTTGCGATCACCGAGCTCTCCGGTTTTGTTTCCCGTAGCCAGATACGATCCGCCGTCTGTGGAAATTCCGGTATCCGTCAAGGGAGGGTCGTGTAGCCGTCGAA
The DNA here is from genome assembly GCA_947034895.1 of Rhytidiadelphus loreus. NCBI lineage: Eukaryota > Viridiplantae > Streptophyta > Bryopsida > Hypnales > Hylocomiaceae > Rhytidiadelphus > Rhytidiadelphus loreus. The sequence goes on from OX344765.1 coordinate 42,089,583, forward strand.
GCACATCTCGGAGCCGAATTGGTTGCTCCGCAGCAGGTAACTATTTTCGAGAGTACCTAATTTTTTCACGGAGAATTCCACTCGGCGTCTGATGTTCTCAAGAATTGTAATTGGAAATTGAAATCGAAATTGTAGTTGAGGTGATGCGAACGAGAATTTATTTAGTTTTTAATTTTTTGTGATGGCAATCTGTGTCACCACCTTAGCTGCATCTGTGCGGTCTTTCTTGCTTCAGCTGACATTGAAAGTGGCGGAGTCGATTAGGTTTTCCACTAGAGTTTGTTCTGGGGGAATTCTGCCTGCTGATGCTCTCAAGAAATTGTAATCATTTTAACGGAGATTAAAATTGTATCTGTAATTGCGGTGCTAACTGAGCGTCAGGCTCTAGTGAGAGTTTATTTTTATTTTTTGGTGAGATGGCAATCTGTGTCACCATTAGAGCTCCATCTCGGACGTTGGTGATTTTTTCTTGTGTGAGCTGATTTTGATAGTGGCGGACTCGATTAGGTCCCTCCTTCGGGAAGATGGAATTAGCGATTTCCAAGTTGGATCGCAATATACTGAATCAAGATTTGCCTTGTTGATCACATTCTTCACGCAGAACATGGTGGCGCTTTGGACGAGCTCAAATACGGAGTCTCAGCTCGCCTCTTGTCTATCCGAAAAGCTAGAGGCGGATCGGAGCTAGCACGGAAAGCTCGTGCGCTCGACTTGCGATGCAAAGCTCATCTGGAAACAGGGGTTGTGCACGAAACAAATGGCGCTGCTGTGATTCCCAATGACTCCGGGGCCAAAAGTATTCGATTGGAGGGCATTGGAGGTGCAGATTTCGCAGGGGCGTCCATATCCAGCCACATTTGGGAATGGCGCCATCGCTGGAACATCCATTACGAGAACGCAGGCACCAACCTCCACCATTTTCATAGGTTTCCGTTTGCTTCTGCCTAACTACCTCTAGTTCTGTCTTTGCAGATTCGTCTCGATCCTGCAAGCTATTCCTTGTGCAGAATCATGCAAGATGATTCCATGTGTATATTCCTATAGGCTAGGGTTTCAATTGTTGTATTCTACCTTGGCTTTAGTATGTTTCTTAACTCATAAAGGACCGACAGCCCAAATTAGACCTCATGCTCTTTTTGACGGTTTTGAGTAGGTCATACAGGGACTTTCTTGTGTATAATTTTTTTGGCCCAACGCATGCAACGTTTCTGCACTGGCTCTAGTGGTAAAAAATTTGACCCCATATGGATTATAGTTTCACAATATGATCCATCGAATTAGTCAATTTTATAATATGAATTCCTGGTCCTTAGGAGTTAATGAGGAATGCAACCGGCTGAGGAATGCAATCAGCTGTGCACAGGTATGGGAAACATCGAAGCTCCGGCATTACTCCTACTCTCGGGGTTCGGAGTTGGCTCATACCATTACGACATTCAACTACGAGATTTGGGGCAAGAATACAGAGTGTGGGCAATGGATTTCTTGGGGCAAGGAAAGTCGTGGCCATCACATGACCCGGCACCTGGAGAAGAAGTGGTAGAGGTAGCGGAAGGCCAGTCGAATGCGAAGGCTCGTGAGTGGTGCTCTGGAAAAAAAACAGAGTCTTGGGCAACGGATCTTGTGTATTCGGTTGATACGTGGCGAGATCAAGTTCATGCGTTTGTGGAGAAGGTCGGATGTATTGTCTGCCGTGATGTGCTTCGTATATTCTACGGAGAGGGAAGCAGTTTCTATATGTGCTTCACTCTTTCCTGTTTTCTGACTGCGCTTTCTGTGTAGGTGGTTGGCGGGCCTGTCTATATTGTGGGAAACTCTCTTGGTGGTTTCGTTGGCACTTATTTTGCGGCAACGAACCCAGAATTGGTGAAGGGAGTGGCATTACTGAATGCAACTCCGGTTTGGGCTCTCATGCCCAATGCAAGACGATATCCTTTGCTTGCTAGATTGGTTCCATGGGCAGGGCTCCTGCCAGTTCCTGTCGTTGCCAAAGCGGCAGTCAGAGTATGGTGAGACTTATATCCATTGATGTAGATTCTTCAAATAGAGTTTGTCCCGTAGATGTCCATTTAACCAAAGTATTGGTTAGGGATTGGAAGTACGTATGAGTGAAGTTTGTCCCCAACCAAAGGATTATTCATAATAGATGGAATTCTTCAGGTGGAACCTTCTTCGAAATCCGCAAATACTACGAAGGGCGTTAAATTTCGTGTACGCAGATCGCTCAGTAATTAATGACGAGCTAGTACAGAATATGGTGGAAGCAACTGATCACCCAGCTGCGTTTGCTGCATTTGCTTCCATCATTTTTGCTCCTCGAGCACATACAAACTTCGGCGAAAACTTAATCAGGTTCTCCCTGAACCTCATTATCTGGTTTTCATTAGCTAAGTTGGTCAAGATGGTATTCGTTAGTCCTCTTTGAATATAAGTTATCTGACCCTGGAAACCACCATTCACCGTTTTTGAACACTTGTGGTTATCAAACGTACCGTTCCGTTTTAGAAGTATTGTAGTGAGCATACTTGTGCTTTGTCTACACTGCTGATCATCTTATCAACAATCGCCATGGTGGTTTACGAGAGTCTAATCAATAAGTTCGTGATGTCCTCAATGCTTGAAATCTAACCAGCTTCGTTGCTTTCGTTTGCAATAATTAGTTTGAAAGAGAAAAAGATCCCCGTGTGTATGATATACGGGAAAGAGGATCCATGGGTAGTGCCATTCTGGGGCCAAAGAGCCAAGCAGCGAAATTCGGATGCAATCTACTACGAGCTGAGTCCAGCGGGGCATTGCCCTCACCATGAAGCGCCAGAGGTTCTATATCCAACCTATATTCTCCCCCCGAACTTTCCTATCGTCCCGCACTACTGATGATACACTCAACCTCTCTAATGACACTCTAATTGCACATTCCCTGTAACATCATGTCATGTTCTTCCATATCTGATTGGACAACTTCTACGTATCAAGCTGTGAACACACTGTGCACCCAGAACCCCCTGAGGTAGTGTCATTAGAGAGGGTTGAGTTGATTTGACTCTAAGCCTAGATTCTGCGGCCATGGTGTATTCTCGCAAGAACCGATTCCTAACAGACTGGTTTGTCAGGTCGTGAACGTCCTTCTGCGGAGGTGGGTGGAGAGCGTACAATCAGAGGGGGCTCTCTCGCCTTTTCTCATGGAGGCTGGAGTGGATCAGAAACAAAATCATTGGTTTGTGGTCGAAGAAAAGAGAGTGTCTGTACGAGTGAAGGGCACGCAAGGTTTCTGGAGCAACTTGCTGGACAGCATCAGGGAGATATTCTCGAAGCGGTCCCTGCAGTCCCAAGTCGTGGAAACTGTGGAAAAAGCACGATAACTTTGTAAATCAGAAGGTCATTGCACTGTCCATTAGATGTATCAATATTGTTGTTCGCTCTCGCTGAACTTTGTCGGGTTTGTCTTGAAGGTCTGACGATTAGTTCCACGGCATTTACCGGTTCATCTGGTCCCTTGAAATGACCAGATGAATGCTTGCACATATTGTACAATATTGTATAACGATTTTTCTCCTTAACCCTTCAATCCGAAATCCTTTTTTGATTTAGCACATTTTGGCTTCTATCTATGTACAAATAGTTATTTACCTGAAGTTCATCAAATTGGTCACGAGGAAGGGTTTTTTTTTAAAGATTCAAGCATTACTTTGGATGAAAGAGAAGTTATTTAGACAAAAAAACTCCCTAAAGTACTATGTTCATAGTTCCTTAAAGTACTTTGTTCATAGTTCCCTAAAATACTATGTTCATGGACTTCAAAATGCTTAGCCGGGTTAATCTCATTGAGTTAATACGACAAGATGACCCCAATTAAACCCCAATCCAATTGTGACTGCTACAGTCTATCCAATTTCATTTTGTACCGTTAATGTACATCAATGTAGTGAAAATTGTACTAAGTTTACAAATAGTGAGGTCGGAATTGGGGTTGAAAGTGTTGGGCTAAGGCTTCAAGAAAACAATTTCATAACCTCCGAGGAAATGACAATGTTTTCCATGACAGCCGAAACTTTAACATGCAACTCATTCTTTAAGAGAACATTTGCCAAACCAAAGTTTCAGGGAGAGGGTTGAGGTGTAGGAATGGAACTCCAGTCGTAGAAACTAAGTCAGAATCGATTAAAGTTCAACGCCCTCATACAAGCAAGCCCTCAGTCACAATCTGTTGACAGTAGTTGCCAACAACTGTGACACTCTGTAGTTAGGAATCTGACTAAAGTTGCATACAAATACGTGAAAAGCATTCTCGACCCCAAGTTCCTCATCAATACCACTTTCACTTGCAACACTACTAAATTGTCATAATGTGACAGAATTTCATTGAAGATCGATTGCCATACCATGATTGACATTAGAGAGGACTAGAATTGTATCCGAAGCACATCAATCCCGTGCCTGCGCAGTTTCAGGAAGAAAAAAGATTCCAGAAACAATACAAAATTAAATAAAGCAAGGAGGCAATTTGCCACAACACACTCTCTAGGCTACACTACACTGGAACTCTCCTGATTCTTGAGAGCCGTGAAGAAAACCGCACTTTCCTCAAAGATGTGAGCGCGAAGCTTGTAGTCATCGACTGAGTTTCCTCCCTCATCCTCGAAAATGGCATCCAAGCCATCGTTCGATGCGTGCACACGCCAGTCCCTCTTGCCACTAGTACTTCCCCCCAAAGGATCAGCTGCCAAGGCGGACTGTTCGCTTGTCCCGAGACCCTCCCCAATGGACGAAGAAGCAGTTTTAGGGTTTAGTGAAGTAGCTTTGGATGGCATGATTAAATTGTCTTTGGAACTTCCTTCCCCTTCTTTATCTGTGAAGGGACCGTCCGTGTTCTCGTCTGCGGGAGTGAATGGGCTAGACCCGCCTTCTGGTAATGGCTCAGGGTCCTTTGAGTCTGCGGGGAGTTGATTCTCCTCTTCGTGGATCACTTTTTCCACCACTTCATTGATGTCGTAATCCTGCAACAGGTTCGCATGCTCTTCTTAGAGTAAGAAAACGATGCTGTACACGCAGAACCAAAGACAGCACTCAACATTTATTTGGACGAATCTGGGACAGGAGTAGTGTAGCGGATCCGCTACGCAATCCGGCATTCTATTAAGTATTGAAAGTCACTGAGTCCTATCAAGAACCCTAGTGTGTTTATGATAATAAAGGGTCAATGAGATCAGCACCTAGGGGACCTCTTTTTGCAACTGTTTTACTAAAGCCTGAAACACGTCAGCCTCATCACAACCGTTACTCCTCCGCTCCGTGTAGGGTCTTTGAAGAGCACCTTGAAGTCGAGATTAGGGCTCTTCAAAGCATTGGGCCAGGAAGAAGAAAACCTAAAGTATGTTGCGTTTACACTTCCAGATCTTCGATGATACAAACTAGACACAAACCTACAGTCCGTCTTCATCGATTAAATCATCGTCAACATTGTGTCCACACACCGTCGCATAGGTATGACGACACCAACAAAAAAGAAGAAACATATGTATCCCGCAAGAAATAGAACTTTATCGCCATGACTGATTCCTCACAGCTCTAAACCTAATTGCGTACTTCACTGGCTACATCCAAACTATCCTCACCACAACAACAATTCAAATAAATAGTTACATTTCCAAGAACGAAATTCATCACGAACCTTGTGCGGAGGCTCAGCGTTGTCGCCGCCTGCAGAGATGGCGCTGCACCGGAGTCGAAGCTTAGCGCAAGTTGTCTGCACAGTCACGCAATGAGCAGAAAGAGCAACCGAAGGCCATCTCTTCTGCGAACTAGCGTTCCTCACCGTGACACGCTGCAACAGCTGTGGCTTTGCACATGCAACTCCCGCATCGCCTCTCGCACACACACCATCAAAACCCACGTCACGCCCTACAACCAGCATCTCCATCTTGCACACCGCCATTGCGAATGCAACAATTGAAATCTCTCAAGCTCTCAAATCTCTCAAAACCTTCAAGTCTTTCAAAACTATCACATCTCTGAAACTCTGAAAAACTCTCGAGGTTCTCGAGGCTTTTGAATTTGGCTCTTCGTGCATAGGAAAGGCGAGAGGCGGTGGCGGTGGCGGCAGGAGAAGTTGGAAGTTGGGCAAATTTGCAGGTGGCAGCGGCGGAGGTGTTCAGCTACCGGTGCCACTTGGGAGATGCGGAGCAGCTGCCAAGTGACACTGCCACGTGGGACATGACCCTTACTTGGAGCCCTTCATAACATCCATGTTCATCCTTGAAATTCTATCTGAAAACGGAAGGTCTTGCATAATAATTTGACCTCCTATGAGTGATCTTGGGGTTTTTTAAATAAATGATTCACACAATACCCAAAAAAAAATCTACAGTGATCAGCTTAGTGATCTAGGGTTAAAGTAAAATTCCATAGTCATAGGTCGAGAGTTTCAAGGTTAACTTAACTCCTAAAGGACCAATGTCCCCTTGGAGGACAAAATGGATTTTGGGCAGGTTCCTATGACCTCAATTTTAAGTGAAACTATTAAAAACTTTCTTATAAGATTGGAAAACTTCTTAGCTTTGCAAGAATATAATTCATTTCATTTGAATTAGTGATGTGAAAATTATAGACAATCTTGTTTTGGGGGCAATCTAACCATCATCTTAAAATAATAACTTATAGAATTCATTTTTTAATGCAATGTTCACAATTTTTCAAAAAATAGTTTAACAAGGTTAAGTTTTCTTGCTAGAACAATCTCACAATTGGGATTATTTTGTTTCAATTCTATTTTAGAGTTGTTGACTATTTAGTTTTTCTTTCAATCATGGATCTACTTCTACTTAACAATTTTTTTAATTCAAAGTCCATAGTCCAAAAAAATTCCACAAATGGCGGTCAAAGTCATCTGAAATTGTAGACCATCATCTAAAATAAGAAGTACACCCATTTATACAATACAATTAGTGAGGAAGGAATTAGCATCACCTAAAATTTTATGTCACCACAAAATTTTAGTCTTGTAGATATTAGTACAATACAATTATATTTCAATTCCCAATAATTTAAAATACCATGACTTTGGTACATAATGCTAGCCATACTACTAGAACAGATCCATGTTAGTAGTCCACCCTTCTAAAATTTCTTCCAAAGATAGACACCAAATCTAAATTTAGTTGGTTTTTGCTCCATTTCACTTGCAATTGGTTGATTCACTATGTATGAAATACATTTGGTATAGAGATATGAGAGTCAAGAATTTGGAAGGTTTGCCAAATATAAATATAAAATTAGAACAACTTGATTTGACCAACATGAGGTTGCAATGTCCTTAGCAGAGTATGGGGGCATAAGAGGAGATCTAAGGCCTTTAAGAAATTGTATGGCTATGGTTCCCCATACTATAAACCATGGCCGGACAGTCTAATTATTTAATATTAAATAAAATAAAAATTGATTTTTAAAAAATATTACTTTTTAAAAATTAATTAATTAATATTATCTGACGTGGCAATCTCTCCGCCACGTCGAACTCCTGGTCCTACAACATTCCCACAGTCTAGGAATGTTGGGGAACTCACAATCTCCCAATGGCCTCAAAAATCACTATTGAAACATTCTTGAAGGTCCATGAATGTAAACTCAAAATAAGGAATCATCCTTTGTGTGAACTTGGGAAGATAGGCCACCTTACATTTTGCAAGAACATTCAATTCTAGATATTTGGATTTGGATCAATGTAATAATTGGATCCTTCATCCTTCAATGAAGATGTTATATTTACTTCAAATTTCTACATTGAGTAATGTCCAACTTGTTGAATAGATATTGAAATGCTCTTTCAAAGTTACAATCTACAACCATCCTAGGTATAGTACAAACTTTGATCTTGAATTTGAAAAAAAAAGAAATACATGGTAGTTCAAATTTCCTCCCTATTGTGAACAAATGTTTCCAACCTCATTTATAAAGAGACTTAGAAGTAGTTTACACTAATAAGATGGAATCCTATAGCCTATTGCTAATTGATTGACTAGTACCGCATTTGGTGGATGACCAAATAGAAGCATAGGCCCATCAAATTAACCCCTAAAGTCTCAAGGCCATTTTTTTCTCAAAACCACTAAAAACTACCACTTTTGCTATGTTCACCCGTTAAATAAATTTTAAAAATACTTTTTTTATAATCTAACCATCGGATCTTGTTCTACACTTGCCTTAGATCACGTGATAAAAATTTTGTAATGTTTGACCGCATAGATTGAAAATTATTAGCATTCAAAGTGGAAGAAAAAAAAATCTTTCTTAGAAGTTGCTATGATTGCCTCCAAAACAAGAAACTCCATAACTTTCACATCACTAATACAAATGGAATGAATCAAAGCTTCCCATTTAGAAGAAAATATAATCTACAAGAAAAATATATTAAAATTTTCATTTCAATTTTTTGGCCATTTTTTTTGTTGCCTTGTCTCCCCCATTTTGAGGTATTGTGGCATAACTTTTGCTCCCGGGCACCAGTTGGAATAAAAATTATATTCCTGAAGAGCTCATAAGTTTATCTATCTTACAAGAAAATTTCAAAAAGTTTCAGTAAAAATTGAGATCATAGGAGCCTGCCCAAAATCCATTTTGTCCCTTGTAGGGACAACGGGACTTTAGGGGTTAGAAGCAAGGTCCCTTGCTATTTCAAGCTTTCATTTCTATCATGTCATGGTCTACTATGATTTTAGTCAAGCCTACCCCTAGGAGATGGTTAAGAATGTGGTACCATAAAACCTTCCATAAAACCAAAAAACATTATCTTCAATGTGCAAAAAGAATTCCATTGATAGACTATCTTATCCATTGATTTTACTTGGGGCTTGTGTAACCCAAGTTGGACAACATTTCTCTACCAATTACAACCCCGGGGAGGACACTCCTTGTATGTTTGGAGGACCCACGTGCGGTGGTGGGGTAATTTTTGGGGTTCTATTTACCTCCTAGAAAGCATTTAAAGGGCCCCTATCATTACATAAAGCAAAAAAATCACCCATATTATCATATCTATCATTACTTATAATATGTAGGTCAAAGGAATTTATTGGAGGCTATTTTCTTTGTAAGGAAAAAAACTAACTAAAAAAATAATGAGAATAAAAGTGACTAGAAAATACCTTATAGAAGAAAGGATTCAAGTTATAGCTGAAAAATGTATGCCATCTATAACAATGCATACTTCAACACAAATACATGCATGAATGAGAATCAAAAGCAAGACATTAGAAATGAAAAAGTATTGAAGAGGTTTTATATACAAAATGTGTTTAAAAACATAGACATGAAGTTCATCACAAAACTATGAATGTAAAACCAGTACTGAAAATGTGAACGCACATCAACAACAATGTATCAATGTGCATCAATGTTTAAATGTGCTTGGCTATGAATTGTCACTACAACAACGACAATGTTTTATGATTGCAAAAATATAATTGAGGATGACTGGCGACTACTCGCAGTCATATTCTTGGAGGTCAATACCTTGGAGAGAAATATGATTGCAAAATATGATTGCAAGTTGTTTTTGGGCCTTGTACTTCACGGGTGTATATTATACGTCCATTGGGAACACTAAAGTATTTCATAGGGAACGGTAGGGAACTCGTTTGAGAACATTGAATTATATTATTAGTCATATTTTCATGGTAGTAACATTTTTTTGTTTTTGGGCAACCTAAGAAAAACATGGCCAATCAAAAAAAATATAGACAAGCCATTGTTTAAAATTTTGAAACCTAATCACCACTTTTTAAGGGTTTTGAAACCCTAGCCACCACTTTTTAGGGTTTTGAAACTCTAGCTGTCAGTTTTAGGGTTTTGAAATCCTAGCCACTACTTCTTTTGACTCTTTTTCCTTACCTTTTGTTGTCTCTTGTCTCTTGTCTCTTTGAGTTCATTCTTGTTTCTTAGTTGTTATGTTTTGTTGCATTTTGAATTCACTCTTGTTTCTTAATTGTTGTGTTTTGTTGCATCTTGAGTTCTCTCTTATTTCTTAGTTGTTGTGTTTTGTTGCATCTTGAATTCACTCTTGCTTCTTAGTTGTTGTCTTTTGTTGCATCTTGAATTACTCTTACTTCTTAGAGTTGTTGTCTTTTGTTACATCTTCAATCTTGCTTCTTGTTTTTTTTTCTTGCATCTTAATTCTTTCTTCTTCTTATTTCTTATTTCTTACTTTTTGTTCTCTCTTTTCGTTTTTTGTTTCTTTTTGTTGTTTCTTGTTATCTCTTAGTAGTTGCTCCTTATTGTTTCTTGTGCATCTTAACTTGTATTTGTTGTTATCTTTTAGTACTTGTTGCCTTTTTTCTTCTTGTTCCTTGCATCACCATTGTTTTTCTTCTTACCCTAAATTTGTATTACATATTTTCTAGTGTTGTAAACTTTTGAAAATTGAGCTTTGTTGTATGTTCATTAAAAATTAACCTCCTATTTCTTTAATTGTATATGTAGGCAACAAAATTGAAACAAAGTCGTTGGAGGCTACTTGCAACTCACTTCATATCATTGTAAGAAATATAGTCTCTATTGACTTGTGTAAATAATTCATTGTGATATACATATTTTGTATTTGTGACTAATAAATTATAAATGTCATTGAAAGGAGTCACATTCCTTCTTATATATTCCCTCTCCAATATAGTTGTTTCTTGTATATCTTTAAAATCATATGTATTTGTTTTTAACTACATGAAATCTTTTATTCAATTGTTAAATCATTTTAATGTATGATTGCAAATATGCTTAGGTATCCTACAACCGTTGTATGATTTATTCAATTCATAGTTCAAAATACATATCAATAAAAAAATGACTACTTGGAGTCACAAAATGATTATAATAATTTCCAAAAAATGACTAGGTGCTCTCAATATGACTGAAAAATATGACTTAGAAGAGTCGTTTTACAAATCATCAAAAAATATGACTCACCGCAATCATATTTTACATGATTGCAAAATATGACTCACCGCAGTCATATTTCACATGACTGCAAAATATGACTCACCGCAGTCATATCCCACATGACTGCAAAATATGACTCACCGTAGTTATATTCCATAATAACAAAAAATATGACTCACCACAGTCATATTCCACGTCATCAAAAAATATGACTCAATGCAGTCATATTTCATAGTAATAAAAAATATGACTCATCGCAATCATATTCCACGTCATCAAAAAATATGACTCAATGCAGTCATATTCCGCAAAATATGACTGACCACAGTCATATTCCACGTCATCAAAAAATATGACTCAACGCAGTCATATTCCACGTAGGGTTTTTTCATTTACCTGGGCAGCTCAAGAAAAAGTCAAAGAAAGTCAAAATATATGCCTTGTTGGCATACTATGGCTAATTATGGGTATTTATACCCTTCAACTTATATGACTGCCAATATGACTGATGTCTGAAACGACTACTTCTAAACGACTGTAGTTAGTCATATTCCAAGTCATCTACAGTGATTTCTGAGCGAGTTATATTTATTGATTTTACGACTCACCGCAGTCGTTTTTTGCAGTCATAAAACACTGCTTTGTTGTAGTGTGTGAACACAAACATATGCCTCGTATACAAAAACTACAACAACAATACCCTACTGCTGTTCTAATGCCCTCCATTGCATGTGAGAAAACAAAATCAGGCTCTATGGCATGGTGCTATCCAAACTTTAGAGAGGTCGTTCGAGGCACTAGCCATGTTGAAGTCTTGCACCCAACCAGATTGCAAACATCAACACAGTTCGATCATTAAATCTGCTATTTTATCCACAATATTGCGAAACATTTTCAAACATGAGCTGCATATATTATGAAGCAAAGGGACAATACGTCTTGGCATTCAGTGCAATGATTAGTGCAAAAATACCTCAACATCCACAGTTGTGCGAGTAGAAGCACTGTATCTTTATTCTATACCAAAAATCATCTTGCATTTCTGTCGGTCAGAAACTGACGCAAATGCTCTGCATCATTTCAATCTAGAGAGTAGACATCATTTCCAGGGTTATATGCCAAGGTCACGGTATAGATAATGCAATTGATGTCAATCCATTTACTGTCAGTATGATCATATTTGAATTTGTCTCGTCCAATATATTTGTGGTAATACTACAACATGACCTCAATATGTGGATTCTGAGCTTTTCGCTTTCCATTTTCCTCCTACCTCGCAAGCAAGTCCACAGGCTGCCGCAGCATACCAAACTGCTTCCCATTGCGCCACTTCATGGCCTGGACTCTACCCAACCAGCAAGCATCCTCATCTACAACATGTAAAATATTAGTAGTAGTTAACCTTGAAACATTGGATGGAGGACCTCATTTTCGCTTTGTAGCAGATTTAACAGTAGAAGACAATCAAGTAGTGCTTCATTGGACAAAATGAACAGCGCAATTAGATCCAATAAACAACAAGCCCGACCCTGATGACAAGCCCACCTACATATAGGCCAGCCTCTTCGTCTACTAAGGAGAGGTGGTCCGTGTTTCTTCCCCGTCTTTGCCTACTCTATGGCCTGCAAGTGCTTAGAGGATACCAAGTGGTACTGCAGATTTAATTCCAAATTCTTCTTGGGTGGGCACAGGCTGAGCATTTCTCGACAATAGAAACAACGCACCTTCATCCAAAAACTCTTTCGTGTGCTTTCCTTGAGCGGCTAGAACACGGTGAAAGGCTTCTGCAAATCTCCCAAACTGGCGTTTACTACTTCCATGACTTCAATACCTTCTCGTATCAAGCTCTCGTGCATCTCGGGAGTCAATGGAACAGTCATATCCTTAGGAGCAACGAACTGCGGGTGATCAGCATACTGCACTCCATTATGAGTGCACCAATTTTTCACATGGTTGTTGTTGAGCAAGTGCTTCCATCTGAAATTGTTGAAAAAATTCTGAATGTTGCTCTTCTCGTGCTTACCCCCCCCCAACCTCCTTGTGGCATTCCAAGCAAAAAAAATTCACTACCACCTGTCCATTGATATCAACAGTCCTCAACAACCACCGATTGTCTTCCAACGAGAAGCACTGCAATTCCCTCTTCATCTTCTCATTGTGTTCAAGGTAGCGGTCCCAAATGTCCTTCGAAATCAAAGTGGAATGCAGTTGATGCTCTAAAGAATCAGCGACTCCCGATGTCCCACTAACCCTAGAGTTTGCTATTGCATCCAGATTTGGGACTGCACCTTCTTCACGTACGAGAGCACAATTTCCATCTTTAGGTGTGGCCTCACTTTGCGTACCTACATCATCCAAGTGTCGGTGTTTGGAGGCTTCCCCTAAAACCGCAAGACCCAATGGCAAAATAAAAACATCCGCAGGCATGTCGTTGAAGGATTCCATTTTCTACGGAACTCTGCGGCACTCGTCGTTGTCCCAAAAGTCGAATGGCCATTCCAGCGTTGATTTTTCTTCCAAACATAGCCTCAGTGATGCATAGGTTTCGTCTTGGGAAACCTTAAGTTTGTTGTAGAAAGTTGGAATACCAAAGTCATTCTCCATTGTCCACATCTTGATTGTAGTGGCCATGACTTAATTTCCGAGAACCCTATCCCAATCCAACCCTAAGCACGTAAGGAGTTCACGAAAACGCCTAGAATTGAAACCCTAAACCTCCTGGAAGGCATCTGAATTGATGACCCTACAACTGAATCGACAACAACAATCGGAAGAACCGATATGTAGCGCTAAACTCTAAACCGCAACTCTCATTCCGCACACTCATTCCGTAGTGTTCCTCAATTCGGCCTAAACCCTAAACTTCATACAAATTGCACCTGCATTGACCAACTGTGGGTACCTCAACTCCGTTCGGACTACCCGAGATCCCTCTACAAAGAATACAAAACACCTTCACCACACTTCTGTATCCTAAACCACAAGTTCAAATTTTGTCAAACTCACTACGCATCACGCTCGCGCACAATACCACTAGTTGTTACACTGAAAACGCACTAAAGTACTAAAGCTTAACAAAAAGTCCGGATTAAAATGAGCTCATTCATCCACTGACTTCAAGATATGCTCTAGATATATTCTAGAGTTATATAGTATCTGTATTTAACTAGTACTGTAGCTCAATATTAACTGAACCTATTAAATTTAATTCCTTGAATCTCATTCTTTTGCCCCTAATTTATATCTACCTAAATTTTGATGGACCATATTTTCAGGCTACCTATATTACTTCTAAAGGACATGCCACTTTTAATGTCCACTAATTTATATGTAAGTTTTTTATAAATTTTACCCAAAATGATTTAAATCTAGTCTATCTTTTGTCGCACGTAGGTTTCTAAAATGCGGGAAGTATCCTCCCCTAGATTACAACATTTAAAATTCAAGCACCCCCTTGTTTGATCTTTGTATAAACCACCCCTTCCACAAGGTTAATTCTACTTCTACTTCAATGCCTACACTCAAATTGGCAAAGAGTAAGGCTTTGCTATACCAAACTTGCTCATGAGTCATGACATCAATGGTTCAAAATTTGCCTAAGTGATTTAAAAGTGTGTTTGCACTTGGTGGTAGGGATGATGTTTACAATATGAATTTGGTCCGGAAGGAGGTCTAAATTTGTTCCTAAGACCCTCATCAACAACACTCTTTTACACTATAGTAAGTGCAAGCATATCCTACTCCCTCCAAGTCAATCCCCCAAAGTCACCAAAATTGCAAATTCTTCAATATAAAATTCGAAATTCTAGCATGTTTAGTCTGCTCAACAATTGTAGCCATTACATGAGTTGATTTCCAAATTTCCAATTAAAATTCACTGCACGTCAAATCCTTACAACCCACAGATACTTGAAGTTGCATTCTCAACAATATGAGATTTGCTTCATGTGTACAAATCTCATCTTAGGGAAACCCATCTCATTGACTAGCTTGTCAGAGAAAGATTTCACCCTCATTCGAATCCCTTAAATCCATCAAAAATAACAAATTTGAACAATCTTGATTCATTGAGTATAACAAAATTGACAATCTTGTCCTACAACCATTGATTCAAGCCTTTTCTACTAAAAAAAACAGTGAAATGAAAAGCTTGAAGTAACTTAATTGCAAGCGGCACAATCGAGTCCATGTGGTTACTAACGGTAATCAAACACCTGCAGGTGCTCCGTCTTTTCTCTTGTCACTAACTCCAATCAGTTTTCCGAAGGAGACGTCGTGGTGAGGAAACATTCCTTTCCCAAACCAGGTTTTGAACCAGGGTTGGATCGTCATGGGACAATCCAAGTCTTGCACCACAAGCTGGCACATGGCGCCGGTAGCGTCGATAGCTAATTTGAATTTCATGTCAACAATTTGACCTAATGTGAGCAATTTGAGCTTCATTTGAATAAATTGAGTGCAATTTGAGTTTCAATTCAACTTAAATCAAAGAGATTGATGAAATTAGAGCCAAGTTGGAGGAAATTGACCTAATTTGAGCTATTAGACCTAATTTGAGTTTAATGTCAACAATTTGACCTAAAGTGAGCAATTTGAGCTTCATTTGAATAAATTGAGTGCAATTTGAGTTTCAATTCAACTTAATTCAAAGAGATTGATGAAATTAGAGCCAAATTGGAGGAATTTGACCTAATTTGTCAACAATTTGATCTAATTTGAGCAATTTAAACATCATTTGATCTAATTTGGGCAATTTGAGTTTCATTTGAATAATATGAATCAAATACTATCAATGCAATGTAAACTAATGTCAATAGTTTGATCTATTTAAATTCAAATTAGGTTTTATTGTAACTTTAGCATTTTTGAGGCAAACATGAACAATTGAATATAATTTCAATGGTTTGATTTAATTTGAGCAATGTCATGCACATAAATTTGACCTAAATTTTGAAATAGGTGCCAACATCCAAAGTTTTATTATTGAATATATGTTGATGTGTTATGGATGTTAGGAGGCAAAAGTTGTAGTAAAGTGGAGCATATTCAAGGAGTGAAGATTTTTGGAGCACAAGTTGTAAAGGTGCAATTTCAAAACTATTTTTTTTTTTTTACATCCTAAAGTGCGAGTTTTAGGATTTGAGATTGTCATCTTTTGTAGACTATGGCTCGAGCTTTGTTTACAATTGATGACTATGTAGATGTCAATATCGATAGTCTTGGATCTATGTCCATCCAATGTCCAAAATGTTTAGCATTTTGTTTTAGAAAAGAAAAAAAAACAATTTGTTGTTACAATGGCAAAGTTGGTAGTGAACACGTTAGCCATCCTACCATTCACCCCATGTTCAATGAGATTTTTATGGGTAATACGCCCAATTCTTGAGGATTTCTTAAATCCATTAGAAAATATAATCAAGCGTTTGCGTTTACAAGTATGCATAGTAAATTCCAGTCTGGCCAAGCTGAGGGGCGAGGGGTATATACTTTTCGTGTGAATGGAGAGTTATGCCATCATATTGGAGATTTAAAACCCGAAGTAGATCATGACGCAAGATTTGCAGAGATCTATATCTTAAATGATGATTTGCAAACCAATTGTCGCATAGCGATCTTTGATGATCTTGACCGTGAGACCGTTAATAACATCCAAGAGGTTTTAGAATCAATCAATGCATTGGTTTGTGGTTTTAAGTCTTCACGTCATGTTCTTTTGGGAGGACATAATATGGGATTGTGTATCTCTGGTGAGACTCCTACCGGTGAATATAGTCGTCGATACAATCGACCTATGGTTCTAGAAATTGTTGTTGTTGTTCTTGGCGAACAACATTTAGAATCCAGTTGAGATATTATTCTTCACCAACATGGTGGAGATTTACAACGGATAAAAGAAATTCATCTAACTTATGATGCTTTACCCTATCCTCTATTGTTTCTGGATGGTCAATGCGGGTGGTCATCCACTTTTAAAGCAAATACTGGGGTGACTTTAAAGTCATTTGTCCAATATATGCTTCACAAGCGACCTGAATCTAACGTATTGCATAGGGCCGGTAGATTATTCCAACAATACGTAGTAGATCAATATTTGTGTGTAGAACATGAAAACTTGCTTTTCATTAGACAACATCAAGTAGAACTTCAAGCAGAATGTTATTAGGGCATTGTAGATGCTATGCAAGATGATACTCGAGGACGCATTGGGTGCCGCATTATTTTGCTTGCAACATTCATTGGATCTCCTCGATATATGCAAAAATTCTTTCACGATAGTATAGTCTTAGTTAGAGTTTTAGGCAAACCGGATTTATTTGTCACAATGACATGTAATCCAAATTGGTCTGAGATCATTGATGAGCTTCAACCAGGCCAAAGTCCTCCCGATCGTCCAGATATTGTAGTACGTGTCTTTGAGCTCAAATTAAAAGCCATGATGGACGAAATCACAAAGAAAACTGTCTTGGGGGAGACAATTGCTTTTTGTTATACTATTGAGTTTCAAAAGCGCGGTCTTCCTCACGCTCACATTCTTCTTTGGTTGAAAGATAAGGTCAACAATTGTGACCTTGTAGATAGAGTTGTATGTATTGAGATTCCAGATTTGAATAGGCAACTGCAACTTTATGCTACAGTTGCTAAGCAAATGATGCACTGTCCATGTGGTTTTAATAATCCCAATTGTCCGTGCATGGAAGATGGAAAATGCTCCAAGCACTATCCAGTGCAATCTCGAGATACCACCGAGATGGATGGTGATGGTCATGTTTTGTATCGTCATCGAAATGATGGTCGCTATGTTGAGAAACGTACGCGCGGTCAAATTGTCCATTTGGACAATCGATGGGTTGTGCCATACAATCCATATTTAATAGGGCGTTTTAATTGCCATATTAATGTAGAGGTTTGCAGTTTAGTAAAAAATGTGAAATACCTCCACAAGTATGTTTTTAAGGGTCCAGATCGTGGAGTTGTAGAAACAGATGAGATTATTGATGAAATTAAGGAATTTTTAGAGGGACACTATGTTGTTGCGCAAGAAGCATGTTGGAGGCTCTTTGGTTTTGAAACCAACAACAAGAGTCATAGTATTTGTGGTTTGCCTATTCATCTTCCCAATCAACAATATGTTACCTTTGAAGAAGGAACATCTTTACAATCGGTGATTGATCAAAACACTAAAACTAAACTTACAGAGTTTTTTGAACTCAATCATTGCATTCGTGCCTTGATTGCTTCTGGAAATCAAGGTAATCATATGCTTCTTTGATACATGGATCTTCCATTGCACTATAAGTGGAATGAGAAAAAAAATGTGTGGGAAAGAAGGCAACGCAAGATAAAAGTTTTTGGTAGAGTAAACATGGTTCCCATAGGTACTGAATTATTTTACTTGCGTTTGTTGTTAACTCATGTTGAGGCACCAACTTTGTTTGATGACCTATTTTGTTTTCAAAATACGGTACACTCGACATACAAAGCCACTTGCATTGCAAAAGGACTTTTACAAGATGATGGTGAATGGGACAATTGTCTCCAAGATGCAACTGTCATTTCATTGCCTAGACAAATTCGACGGTTGTTTGCAACATTTCTTGTGTTTGGACAACCAATGGATCCTCTTGGTTTGTTGAGGAGACATATTGACGCTATGTCTGATGATTTATGCAATGATCAAAATTGCTATAGCAAAGCGATTTTGTCCATCAATGAACATTTGTCGTTTAATGATAAACGCATTGAAGATTTTTTTGACATTCAAGATTTGAATGAATTTGGTTATCCAAATATTATTGATGTGGTTGATGATGTCAATGACAATAATAACTTAGATAATTTAAACACTAACTTTACGGAAGAAGACATAGACAAACTAAATGACGAACAACGTATTGTTTTCAATGCAGTTACTAATGCCATTCTAGAACCTCATCCTCAATGTAAATTATTTTTCTTGGACGGCCCTGGGGTACCAGCAAGACTTTTGTATATAATACCATATTATGTTATCTTCAGGGTTGTGGTACTAAATGTATGGCAATGGCAACAAGTGGGATTGTTGCTTGTCTTTTGCATGAAGGGCGAACAACACATTCATCTCTTGCCATTCTATTACAATTGCATGATAAATCAACATGTTCAATTAGTATCCAATCATCATCAGCTCAAAATTTACATGAAGTACAATTGATTGTATTTGATGAAGCTTGTGTTGGACATAGATTTATGATCGAAGCAATAGATCGATCATTGCGAGATATTCGAGGTAATGATACTCCGAATGGCGGTCTTGTAGTTCTATATAGTGGTGATTTTCGCCAAATGTTACCTGTCGTTGTAGGTGGAAGTCGTAGGCAAACTATTGAGGCTTGCTTGCGACGTTCATATTTGTTTCCATTAATGCAACATTTTCATTTGACCACTAATATGCGTTTACAAAGTCAACCCGATTTTCAACAATTTTTATTAGATATTGGTGAAGGCAAAACCGGTTCAGAGGTAGAGCTACCGCTTGGAATGGTTGCACATGAAAATTCTTTAGATGGACTTATTGATGCAATTTTTGATGATCCGATTGATTTCTCTGAGCGTGTAATTTTCATTGTCCGAAATGATGATGCTCAAGAAATCAACCGTAAAATCACTGACCGTATGCCTAGTGATGTGCATCAATGTTTTAGCGTTGATTTTATTCACGGAAATGATGAACATGCCCATCATTATCCGGTAGAGTTTTTAAATTCTTTACATCTTAGTGGTTTGCCACCTCACCAATTAAATCTTAAATGTGGTCAATATGTAATGTTGCTAAGAAATTTAAATCTGGCAAAAGGTTTGTGCAATGGTAGTCACTTACGTTTGTTACAAGTATCGCCATCTGTATTATTGTGTGAAATTGTGGAAGGGTGTTATCGTGGTCAAGAAGTGTTGATTCCAAGAATCACACATCATTGCAACGATAGCCGCTTGCCATTTACACTATGCCGGAGACAATTTCCTATCATTGGTGCTTTTGCAATGACAATCAACAAATCACAGGGCCAATCATATAATCGAGTCGGCATTTATCTTCGAAATGAAGTGTTTAGCCATGGTCAATTATATGTGGCTTTGTCTCGTGGTAGACATCCTACAAACATTAAGGTCGCTAATGACAATTCAAAAGCCGTGGGAACGGTAAAAAATGTCGTTTATCATGAGGTTTTTTCATGACATTGTCTTGGAGATTCCTACAAGTATTTACACTTGAATCAGGTGGATAGAAAAGTTAAAAGTTTGTTCCAAACTCTGCATGTTTAGGGTTCATGCACGCTTTGGTGACATCCCCTTCCATCCAACTGCATTCTTTTGGTGTTCATTATTATTTCACTATCTCAATTGAGATAACCTACCATATAAATAAATATGGTAGGATGATATGTGTAGCCATCTTGCTACAATCTTTTACAGTCAATGGAAGAATATTTCAAGCATGCATCTTTAGATGCATTCTACTATAAAATTTATCACTTTTCTTTGAGAGTATGCAAATAGCCAAATATGCAAAGATTCTAATATATAAATTTGAATTTGAATATATGAATATATTTTTCTTTTATTCTTGATTGCAATATATTCAAATGATTATGAAGATTTTTATAATTTACTATCTGAATCTTCTATTGAAATTAAAATCTTTCTCCTACAACTCAATTTTGGAATTGAAGATTTTCTTGAAATTGGAACTATTGCTCTACATATTCAAATGTGAAGATTTCACTTACATTGTTTATATAAAGAAATATAAAGAGATAAAAACATATATATTTCAAAGAATATTGTATGAGGATGTCAATATTTTCACTTAAAGATTATATATGCTTTAATTATCTACATTCTTTTACACAAAAAATTGATGAAAGTAATACATTTAGTGCGTAGCAAAGCAAGCGCCAACCACTAGTTCTTCAATATAAAATTTGAAATTCTAGCATGTTTAGTCTATTCAACAATTGTAGCCATTATATGAGTTGATTTCCAAATTTCCAATTAAAATTCACTGCACGTCAAATCCTTACAACCCATAGATACTTGAAGCTGCATTCTCAACAATATGAGATTTGCTTCATGTGTACAAATCTCATCTCAGGGAACCTATCTCATTGACTAGCTTGTCAGAGAAAGATTTCACCCTCATTCGAATCCCTTAAATCCATCAAAAATAACAAATTTGAACAACCCTGATTGATTGAATATAACAAAATTGACAATCCTATCCTACAACCATTGATTCAAGCCTTTTCTACTAAAAAAAACAGTGAAATGAAAAGCTTGAAGTAACTTAATTGCAAGCGGCACAATCAAGTCCATGTGGTTACTAACGGTAATCAAAGACCTGCAGGTGCTCCGTCTTTTCTCTCGTCACTAACTCCAATCAGTTTTCCGAAGGAGACGTCGTGGCGAGGAAACATTCCTTTCCCAAACCAGGTTTTGAACCAGGGTTGGATCGTCATGGGACGATCCAAGTCTTGCACCACAAGCTGGCACACGGCGCCGGTAGCGTCAGCTTCCAACACATGGCCTTTGGATTCCAAACCCTTTCGAGTCTCTTCCCCGAGTTCCAAATGCTTCCCTGTTACCAGCGTCCAATTTTCGTAGTGGATGATGTTGGGAGCCAACTGCAAGCAAGTTTGGCACACAATCATTCAACAATTTTTGCAGTCAATGTAGGAGCTTCCAAATTTGTCAGATTTACAGTGGAAACACGTAATTGAAAATCACAAATTCTCAAAAAAAAAAATTGATTTTTTTGGATATAGCATGTAATTTCTATGAATTGTCAAAGTGGAAGCTTCCTAAACCACTACAACCGTTACATAGTTGGATCTTAAACCAAAATCTGACAAAATCAACAATCAACTGATCATAGTTAAGTAAGGAGACAATTTAATGATGCTTTTGAGAGACACTTTGATGGATTCTAGGGACACTTTAAGGGAAATCTAATGCGCATGAATGGGTACATGGATGGTTTTGTGTGTTTCTACCCTACCCTGTCTTCTATTCCCTCACCAAATTTGAAGGAACAAACATACCCAACTTGAGACAATCTATGTCCTCTCTTTGTAAAGCTTTGATGTCACATGGAATTAAATTTAAACTAGAATTAAAGGATCATGTTGCAATGCAACAACACCAAAAAGGTATCTTTCAATTGTAGGATTTTGTCAAGAAGATGTTTGGGTTAGCAAAAACATGTGAATAAAAAATTGTGTGGATGAAATGTGGTGTATGAGATTGTGAGATAGTTTGCATTTAATTGAAGATTAAGATGTGATTTTTTATAGTTTGCACTTAATTAAAGATTTTGAACAATGTGAAAAAGTTCTAGATCACCTTCTTAACCACAAGCACCTATTTAGTGTCACTTTTACATATTATCATGAATGTTTGAGAACTCCACTCAACCTTCTCTAATGAGACTAAATCAAGGGGGTAAAACTGAGCTTGCAAATGAGCATCTAAATGCACTCACATTTTAGCATGTGAATAAGTGTCCAATCAAATGTGTAAATACCATGACATTTTCTTATAACAACATAGAATTTACAAAGAATGTGCAATTACAAAGTGTGCCAATACAAAAGGATGAGTTGAGCATCCATCAAAGAGGTATTAGGATATTTGCTACTATGGAGATTAATTGCTTTGCAAATGATATTTGTAGACTCACCTGGTGGTGGACACGTGTGCTTGCAACTGATGTCAATGTATCCAATTTCTTCACAAAGTAGTTCAAGAAGACTTGAGCAACAGTCGTTATAATTCGGATTCCACCACTACCTCCAAGTACCCCATAGAGACGTCCATCCTAATAGCAACACAATTGACCATGTCAAGTTATCTCCAAATCATGTCCTACATTTATATATCATAATACATAATGTTAAGGATAAGGAGTCAAAAAGAAGATATAATCCATTATTTACATCTCTAATTAATGTTAATCCTTTGATTAAATCCTACTCACTTCAAAGTACATATTCAAGATGATGAAGAGTGTACTTCAAGGTGATGTTTCATCCAAATAATTTCTCATTCATCCAAAGTAATGTTTGAGTCTTCAAAAAACACCTTCCTTTATGACTAATCTCATAAAATTGAGGTAGGTACTTCTATGGAACAAAGATACAAGTAGAAACATGAAAAAATACCCAAAAAGATTTGTCCATTTAACCCTTGAAGGACGATGAGGACACCTAATGTTAACATGAAAAAATGGTTGATAAATAACTTCATTATTCACTATAGATACAAAGAATGCACCTATTGGTCCAATAATCAAAGAAATTTTGGTGACTACCTTGGTCATGGGGCCACATCTTTTAAGGGTGAAAGGTTAACCTAAACATTCAAAACTCAACATAACAACATGACATCATGTATAATAATATCCTGGACCCCTAGCCAAACCATTTTTGAGTAGTACTGCGTTAAGGTAGAACCACCCATTCCCAACTAGGGAACCATGCCCAACCTATAGGGTGCCACTAATTCCAACCAAGGCTGGAACAAATTTCCAACCAAAGCTTGAAATGCGTTTTGTTCTCCTTTTCAAGGTTGGAACTAATAAGGTCATGACACATGTCCCAAAGTGTGCGTGAAGTAGCAAGAAAGTAGAAAATAGGAAGCTAGTTCTTGAATGATCAGAATTGGAAGAGTTTAGACATTGGCTATGGGTTTGGAACACTTTTTGACTCCTAAAATTCATAGTAATTTCAATCTTGGGGGATAAAATTACGAAAAATTTGCAGTAACAATATTTCCTATCTATCTGCACGGGAAAATTTTCCATTGCCTCATACTGCTCATGATCTGTCCCAGAATCGCGTAATGGAGCAGCTATGTTTGTTTCTACCTTAGCATACAGTTCTTGAGACCAATGTCAACAACGAGCGAGTTCTCGCCAAATCGGAGCAAATCAAACAAAACTAAAGCTGTGACACACTTCCACAAGTGAAGCCAACGATTCATCATTGGCGTGAGGACCTCTCACTTGTTCAACTCTGCAAAACAAGGAGTCGGGGATTCCTTTTCATGCCAATTCAGAGAGTTCTCTAAAACTCTTTTTGAAGGTTCTCTAGTCTGCTTCAGTCACTATGACACCAGAGGGGAATTGAGGATTAAGATGAGCATGACAGAGTTTTGCAGCGACTTGTCATACCTTGAGGACGATGGTTGGAGTCATGGACGACAACGGCCGTTTCCCGGGCTTCACAAAGTTCTGAGGCGGAGGAGGGAGAAAGCCTGGTGGGGAGAAATTGGGGATGGCGAAGTCGTCCATCTCATTGTTGACAAGGACGCCCGTGGACGGCGACAACACCAGAGCACCGAAAGGGTAGTTCACGGTGGTGGTCATGGCCACAGCGTTTCGGTTGACGTCCACAATGCTAAAGTGACTCGTCCCATGATCCTCCAGTTGACGCCACCTGAACGCAAACCCATCACGTTTGATCAGAATCGAGGGTAACCCTACACTCTAAACCCCTACCCACCGGGTATATGAAGATCTCCAGTGGAAAGAACACAAAGATTGCCTCAAGTAAGAGAATCTCATAGATTGAATGATCGATACTTTCAAACACGTCCATGCATGATCGAATTTGGGAACCCTGAATTTTCGTAAACCCTAAAACCCTACCCACCAATTATGAATATCTTCAGGTGAAAGTACATAATGATAGTCTCAAATGAAAGAACCTCATATACTGACTGATCGAAACTTTCAAAACACGAGCATGCATGATCGAATTTGGGAACCCTAATTGTGTACCTGCCTCCGTAGTATTCCGGAGGGAAAGTGGTATTGTCCATAATTTGGCTCTGAAGAGAAGCAGCAAACTTTGGGTCGAGCATATCTGCAACAACCGAGTTCACGTCAACGAAGTCCGGATCGCCCAAGTTCATTCGGACTGCATACGTATGCTTGAACGCTTCAATGACACGGTGCAATCCCTCCACGCCGTTCAATGCTGCAGCATACCCGTACTTCGCCAGAATATTCAAGATCTGCAACAACGCAAAAACAGAAATCCTTAATCTCACGACTTGATCGAATTGAGGGTGAATGTGATCGAGGATTCCAATAGCAAAAAAAAACAGATCATAGGAAACAGAGAGTTCTTATAGAAATCTGCACTACAACAGGAAGTAGAGGTTGCAACACATCATCCATTATTTTGCAATGCAATGATTCTGTGTCGGTTCCTTAGTTGACCGTTAATTCATGGTTTATTGCGAACCATTGCGAAAGTGCCGCAAACTTGTTGCAAAAGTCTTGGACACAGAGACAATGAATATCTACGCCTAAATTGTTGTCAAAACTATTGCAATCTCAAATAGTTGCAAATACATGCACAATGTTGTCATGCAAAGTCTTCATTCACCATACAGGAAGGGAGAGGTTCCATTCAGTACACAGGTGAACTTGGATCCTTTCCCTACAACAGTTGAAAAACTTGCGCCATCTAAAAGTTTGCAAATTGATTTCGTGGTAAGCTGAGAGAAAATCAATTGCAAAAAATGGAATGTTAATAGATTATGTATTTTCATACTCAACACAAATCAAAGCTCACCTGTATGGTCAACGAAGTCTCCAATATACTGTATGGCTGATGGAGTCTAAAGCATTGCAAAAGTGTTAATAGATTTCTGACTGCCATTGCAAAACCACTGCAAAAACTATTGCTGCAATCTCATCCTGAAACGACATTCATGAGAGATCGACTCACAAGAATCAACGACGCGCCACCGGAGGAAGGCGGCGGCATGCTGATGATCGTAAACCCCATGGCATCCGCCACCAGCGGCTCCCTCACCGCCACTTTATAGTCTCTCAGATCCTCCACCGTCATGATCGCTCCCGTTCTTTGCACATCGCGGATGAAGCTCTCCGCAATGGGACCCTTGTAGAACGCGTCCGGCCCTCGCGCGGCGACCGCTTTCAACGTCTTCGCCAAGTTCTTCCGGTAGCAGATTTCCCCAGCTACCAGGGGCGTCCCGTTCGGAGCGAACGTCGCGCGAAGTCCGTCGTCAGCGAGGATCCCGTCTTTGTCGAGGTCGAGTAAGTAGGCGAGGTAGGGTTGGACGATGAAGCCGAGGTACGCGAGGGCGATGGCGGGGGAGACGAGGGAGGACCAGGGGAGAACGCCGTGGTGAGACCAGGCTAAGTAGAGACCGGCGAGCTCGCCGGGGACGCCGGCTGCGAGGCCTCCCTTCACTTTTAGTTCCGGATCCACGGCATACATGTCCTGCAGGTAAAGATGGAGGCAGTCATCACAGTAAGTTTCAGTTGTTTTCTGCACTTCGTCTCTAAGTCCTTGCAATGCATCCCTATTCTCTTGACCAGCACGGTTGCATCCCCAATCTTCTTGGTCGCATTTACTTTCCCAAGCATTTTCGACATTCTGAAAGACTTTACTCAGTCTGAGATCTGGATCGTTGAACTCCAAACCCTATTATTCATCAAGAGAGACGAAATATTTTGGGAGTAAGCGTAACGACTTCCCCTCATGCTTGATGAATTGAGTTTCTTTTTGAGTTCAAGCATGGAGGGCCAATTTGAAAGGTCAACGACTTCCCCCATTATTCAGCATGCAGATGGCGAATGGGGGAAGGAATGGGATGATCGACTCTGCTTACAATTTGATTTCTTTAACAAACGAAACGAAAAGGAAAGAAAGTTAGAGGTTCATGTCTAGTAGGGTCTGTCAGAGTTGACCTGACCTGCAGGAAAGGCAATTTCAGAAGCTTGTCCCCAAAACCTCCGTCAAGAACTTCGGGAATGAAAAAAATTGCAAAAATCTCAGAATTGGTGGAATTCCCGGCACCCGTGCTCAGATACACAACAGGATACTGCATCAGGCGTTTCCTAAGCAGGAATGCTTGACGAACATTTGCTTTGTGTTCAATTTGGTATCCAGCAAACCTGCAAATTGCGGAGCAGATATTCCTAAAGTGCAGGTGAGGAGACAAAGCAGGCCAGGGTTTTTCACCTGATGAGCGGCCGCGGGGGCAGTTTCTCGCATATCATACGCGATCGCGGTGCCATTCGCCAACCTGAGCAGTAAGAAAGCGCCTCCTCCGATCCCACTTGCAACGGGATTAACAACACCCAAGCACAAGGCCGTCGCGACAGCTGCATCCACGGCGTTTCCACCCAAAAGCAAGGCGTCACGACCAATTTCAGAGCACCTCTCATCATCCGCTGCCACCATCCCCGCATCGGCTTCCGTGATCCGCTTGCGGTGAGACGACCAAACATTCCCGCCGGCGGAGAAGCCTCCTGCTATTGCCTTTCGCGAGATTCGAGGGGAGCTCGTGCACGTCGTTGGCAACGCAATAGCCACCAC
This sequence comes from Rhytidiadelphus loreus, assembly GCA_947034895.1. Taxonomy (NCBI): domain Eukaryota; kingdom Viridiplantae; phylum Streptophyta; class Bryopsida; order Hypnales; family Hylocomiaceae; genus Rhytidiadelphus; species Rhytidiadelphus loreus. Next base: position 42,116,897 of record OX344765.1, read on the forward strand.
TGCGGATTTCCCACAGCGCAAATCATACATTCACATCCTCTGCGACACCTCCTCATATACTAGAGAAAGGGCCATTGGTAAGACTTTTATCGTCAATTTTGCAATGGTTCTGCAATTAAAGTAAGGTGAAGGAACTTTGAAAGGGTTCATAATTTCATTGCAAGACTGTTGTCGCAACATCAAAAAACCATTGCAAAAGTGTGCAGTGTAGCAGTAGTTGGCAAGAAGTATGCTACAAAACTATTGCAAATACAAGCGATAAACAACGCACTATTTCGCTACAAAACCATTGCAAAATTATGGAGTCCCGTTTCATTTCAACTGGAGAATCAATATTGCTGAATGCGCAAATTCACGTACCCAGGATCAAAAGCAGCCTCGACAACGGCGTGTATCGATATCGTCGCCATGGGCTTGGGATTGACGTCGCCTTGATGCAATCGCTCGGAGTCCGACTGCTCGCCATTACCACCATAACTTCATGCAAGGTCCAAAATCAACACAGTCAGTGCTTAACTTTGCACCCGAGCGAGACTCTCATGGAATCGAAACTCCCGAATTTAATCAAAGCCTGAAGCAAGTTACAATATAAAATTCGAAACAGAGTGCGCACACAAGAATTTCGTGTCCTCTCGTTCGGGATGTTGTACACTGCTCCTAGCTAGCCTGTAAGCTACAAGTCTGTCGATATAAAGCGCTAGCAGGCTTGGATTGAATTGCAAAAAGCTTCACTTTTGCAGGATTCTGAGTGTCAGGGTCACCCATGTGCATCAAATTAAAACCAAAGCGAAGAACAATCTCAATTACGAGCCTTTCTAAGGCTTCGATGAGTCAATTAGGCTGAAATTTCAAACCACTGATCGCAGACTTTCCTTTCGAATCGCTAGGCAAACGATCGAATTCTCTGTTTTTATGGGAAGTTTGCAATCAATGTCGAGATTCCCAATGTGGAAGTATGCATGTTGCTTTGCATTAGATTCGTTGTTATTTATAGAAATTTAAATTAAAGTTTCCGGTGTACGTTTGTCTCTGCTGTAAGTTACCTTCCCAATGTGTCCCTTTTCTTAGTTCCCTCCTATTCCAGCAACCGGGCGCGCAACCGGGCTCGCAACTGGGGACATGCAATCTTCAGATGACCGAGTGTTCTGCATATTTTTTGAGTTTGGCCAGCTATTGATTCCCATATTGAACCGTTTTTTCAAGTACTAAGTCCAGTTATTTTCTCTGTTTTTATCTCAGAATAGAATAGAATAGAAATTTCTTAGATTTAGAATTTTAGACCCGTTTTTTTTCCAATATTTGCAAATTGCAACCGGGTTTTTTCCCAACTCCATCACCTAACTTTGAACTAGCCTTTGGTTTTTCCCAGACACTACAACCTATTGATTATGAATTAGCGCATTGATGGAGCTCTCTGCGTTGCGGAGCTATGTTTGGAGGTTGTCTTCCAGAGATGTGTACAAGTGTCCAAGGTTTATGATTGGCCCTAGAATTCCTAGGCAAACTCATTGCCCCAAATAGAGGGGAACTTTTGCACTATGCATCCAAAACTACATATATTATTAGAATATATTTTTATTTTTCCACTTTGACATTGAAATTTTTAACTTTTGCAATATTTATCATAATGATTTAAAACAAAGCCCCACATTTATATTTAGGATGATTAGCATCCATACTAAAATTTCATGCGAAAATTTCAAATTCTGAAGTCAATAGAGGCTATTTGAGTTTTCAAAATGCCCAAAGTATATAGGCTCCTTAGTCAATTAGGGGTTAAATGTATAGCTTAGAGAATACAATGAAAGTTAGGAAGAGTATGCAATGAAGAGTTTGTTGAACCATAGTGGACACCTTTGTGGAAGGCATGGAAAGTACGTCTTGGTTATGGGATTATAAATGATAATTGAAAAAGAATTTCCATATTTTTTTCAAATGTTGTAGTTCAATAAAAAAGAGTTAAAGGTTGCACTCTACAAATATAGTAGTAGATAGGAAGTTGTAGAAAAATGAGCTACAATATTAGAGCTTGGTGCTAAAGGCACAAATGGATACCAAGTCAATGTGCATATAAGCTCAATCTGTCAACCTTTCTACCAGTGATACAAGTTTGTAGATTATTTCATATTGTATATACTTTCAAGGGACACTGCCATACAAATTTCAACACCTATCAAGGTTTAAAAAAAACAATTATTTACATCCTATGAAATAAAACACAATAATTGATATAAATTGACTAAAATTTTACATTTATATATATAATGTGTATATTCTAATATATTCAAAGCATATTTTTTAATTATTTTCAACAATTTTATTAATTATAGTGGCATTGTAGATATTTTAAATTAACCAATGTTTGGGATATTTTTTGAGTTTGCCCAGCTATTCTTATTTTAATCCCATATTGAATTGGTTTTCTAAATACTAAGATCTGTTATTTTTTTTTTTTTCAGAATAGAAATTTTATAGATTTTTTTATTAGTTTTTTTCTAATGTTTGCAAATTGCAACTAGTTTTTTTTCCCAATTCCATTAGCTAACTTTGAACTAACCTTTGGTTTTCTTTTAACACAGACTACAACTAATTGATTATGAGCTCTCCGTGTTGTAGAGCTAAGTTTGGAGGTTGTCTTCTATATGTGTGTGTGCAAAAGTGTAGATTTGCGATTGGCCCTAAAATTTCAAAGCAAACTCACTACCCAAAATAGGTGCAACTTTTACATTGTGCACCTATAATTGCATTCCCCATACGTTTGTGCCTAAGATTTTTCTTTAGTGTGAACAAGAGCACCACATGTAGTTGTGGTCACAATAATAAATGTAGAGATGAACTTGGACATGTATGTGGACTAGATTCATTTTGTTTAATTCATATGTTCCCAACTCACAATGCTAATGAACCTTTACAGTATTGTAGATTTTTTGGGGTTCCTCTCTTATTGGAATTTGTGATTTGATGACTCAATCACTAACTTATTGTAGTCAATTTTGAGTCTTCAAAGTGCTTCAAAATACTCGTACTAAAAGCAAGGCTACAAACTTCATCTCTATTATTCTTTAACAAATCCAACCATTGGATCCTTTAGAAACTTATTTAAATATATCCTTTCAAAAACTTTAAGTAAAAATTGTCACCAATTGCAAATTCAATGTAACGTAATTAAACCTCAAAAAGTAGTTTTAAACCGTGAATGCCTAGCTTGAATCTAGAAATCAGGCCACAACTACCACTCAAGTTGGCCCTACCGATTAAAAAATAAAATCCAGAAGAAGTGGCCATTGAAATTGTGAGAGGGTTAGAGAAGATAGCTTTGGTGGAAATTGTGGAAGTTTTCACTATACGACTTACAAGATTATAATGGTCAAACGTGGGGTGCTCAGGGGTTAAATAGCCCTTCCTAAAGTTGAAGTTTTGTCTTTCAAAATTTCAAGACAAAACCCCTTCAATTATGTCCCATAACTTGTGCAAATTAGTCAATGTATGAAGAAACGGGTCAAAATTACATTAAAATAAAATAAAATAAAAAATTGGGGGAGAAAATTGTATTTATTATTGACACATTTTAGGTTGACATCACAATTACATCAACGACACAATTGGGTCCCAGTACCTTCCATACTCCAAGATGTATGCTAAGGGCCGGTATACACTTGGGGCCGGATTGAAGGCCGGCCGGAACTCTCCAAGTTTGAACCAATGGGATTGCTCAATTTCTCCAAATCCGGCCCAAGGGCTTTATACTTGGGGCCGGATGGAACCACCACTCATCCTACGTGTCGCCTTAGGTGGCATGGTTTTGGCGCCAAACCATCCGGCCCCAAGGGAGCAATCGGGCCAAGGTTTTTTGGTGGCCCAATTTCCCATCTAGGGCCGGATTGGTGTCACATTCGTCTCCTCCGTTGGATTGGACAAATCTCCACCGTCTACCATGCAAGAGCTTTTCTTTTCTTTTTTATTACATTTTTTATTAACTGTGAGCTCAATCCCATCTGGTTGAGTCATGTTGTGATACAGATACTGTTTTACAAGATGTTAATACTGAATTTTATTGTTAATACTGAATTTTTGTTAATACTGAATTTTATTGTTACTACTGGATTTTATTATTAGTCCTGAATTTTATTGTTAATGATGAATTTTATTGTTAATGATGAATTTTATTGTTAATAATGAATATTATTATTAAAAATGAATTTTATTGTTATTAACCATTGCAATTGTAACAATGATGTCTTTGCAATTGTTTTAGTATGAGGTATTAATAATTAATTTTTTTGGTGTAGACACAAATTACATACTATGTTATAGACACTAATTTTGATAAATTACATGCTTAATAAGTAAATTTTTTATACAGACACAAATCTGTAAATGAAAGTCATTGTTGAAGTTATGCCAAAAACTTTGACATCTACAAGATAATGTGTGTTTTTATCAATTTTGATGACAAATACTTGAAAAAAGAATATGGTAAGGAAAAATTATACTACTAGAAATAACATGTATGGTAAAACCTGATTTACATTTATCATTGAATTCATTCAAGTTTTCATAATAAAAAATTTCACGTTTTTCTTTAAAATAAACTAAGAATATAGATTTGAAAAAGAGATTAAAAAAAATTACATGTTTTCTTGAATTGTATGTTTAATAAATGACAACTATTATGGGGCTACAAATCTTTTTTCAATGTCAACTCTAGTTTTAGTGTCAAAAAAAAAAATGTTCAAAAGAAGTCAAAGAACTTCCTTTTTCCAAACAGAAAAAATAGGAAGAGAGTGGAAAAGGTTAAAAAAAATAAAAAAAATCTCTCTTCCATTTTGAAATAGGTAAAGTAGGAATAAAAAGGAAAAGTCTAAAGAATTCTAAATTTTTTTTTCTTATATTTGAAATAGAATAAATAGAAAAGATTTTTTTTTTTTTCTAAAGTATAAAAAATAATAAGAGAAAGGAAAAGATGCATGTCTTAGATTTTTTTAATTGAGCATTTCAAAAATTAAAGAGTGTAGTAATCAAGAATTCGGCCTTAGAATCGGGCCCTAAGGGCTTTACATTGCTTAGGGCCAAAGTGATGAATTGAAATCCGGCCCCAGAATTTGGCCTCAGCCCCTTTACATTGTCTGGGGCCGGAGTGGTGATTTGGGGCCGGATTGTGGGCCGGATTGGAGGCAAATCGGGCCGGCCTTCCATCCGGCCCCAGGCCATGTATATACCCGCCCTAAGCCATTTACGGTGTGGGAGGCTCTCATCATCCTATTGTAGCATTGGCTCGCTTTTCACGAGCTAGTATCACACTTGGTCACTCAAATCTCAAATGTCGAAAGGTTCTTGTGCTTCGCTCTAGAGCCAGTTGCACAAGATTCCTCCACTGGACCCAGTCAAGCCTACTGTCCGTCCGTCTCTTGCGACTAGCTGGTCACCCCGAACGTCACCTTTCTCCGTCTCTTGTGAGAGTCAGACTCCCTGAGAACTGAGGTCCAGTCTAAAAAAAACTAAGGTGGTCTGGACCTCAGGAAGCATCCTCATGTTCACGGCAGCTTTTTTAACATCCCACCACAGTTTGTAGACGCAAGCTTTTTCTAAGGTCCGTGGTTCTAGAACACAAGAACAGTAGTGTATCGAAATTGCAGAAGCTTCGACTGCAGGAGTGCAGGACAAGCAATCGCCGATGGAATAACGGGCAAACAGCCAGATATGATCTGCAATTTGATTCCCTGCATGATTGATTGGAAAGAGTGAGACGAGCCATGCTTCGGCTTTCTAGGTTTCCTTGATGATGCTCGCCATATCTCCAGATACTGCTCAGTCCCGTTTGTGGACCTGGGGTGCGTAACAGCCGTAACTCCAAATCTTCTATTCTACTACCTCTGTTTCTGGAAAAAGACCCACGTTTTGCTTCGTATTTTACAAAGAAAACATGGGTCTCAGTTTTTCAGAAACAGCTAGAGGGAGTATAACTTACTGTTAATAAGCTTAACATCGGGCGCCACTCGTGCTCTCCAATTAGTGAAGAGCCCGGGATGGCAGGAGAGATGGGGAGGTCCACCATCAGTCAGTCGTGGTCACGGCCTGGTGACCGGAAACCCACCAACTGGGCTCTCCAAATTTTTTGCTCAGGCAGGGCTCTTCAACTTCCGGGGCCCGGTCATGATTTCCACCGTACGTGCCTCCCAAGATCGATGCCGTGGTTTCCGTTGCTTGTAGTAGACGGATTTGGCATCTTTTCTTTTGACACAAATAAAAAGGGAACCTTTACTGCAAGAAAAAGAGTAACAGAAACCCAGCTGCAAGCGGCCCTGCAATTTTCTTTCTTTTTCTTTGTGAAAACAAATGGCGGACCATTGCATTAAGAAAAAGCGGAACAAAACAGCCAAGCCCTGGCGGTTGGATAAAATTTGACATCTTTCTAACAAGAAAAAAAACAAGAACTGACTGTCAAAAAAACAAAAACAACACCCATGTGACTATGAGACTTTGTCCACTCCAACTAAATGCTTCGTGCAATGTGAAAGGACTAGGTAATTGCAAAGCAGGTTAAGTTATCAAAGAATGATCACTCATTAGAACCTACTAATAAGCCAAGGTTGGTATTGACCTACAATTATTCTTGATGACTTGGTTTACTTTGCAATTATTGGACATAATGTCAATGTAGGAGAGTTGAGCCATTTGACTTCTTTGTTTGCTTAACCAATCAAAACATGCCACAAGCCCACAATGGTGAAAGTCTCATACATTTAGATTACGTTAGGTGGATCCTCACTTACTAAATTAATATGGTTGGTAGTAGAGATTTCTCTCATTGCCACACCAATGAAATTTTTGCTTCATACCCACCTTGTTGAAAATTTGTACAAGGCAACCAATGAACATTATTAGTCTCAATTTGCCTCTCCTTAACCAATTGAAACATGCCATGACGGTGATTGCATGTACTACACTTGTCGTGACTATATATTTTGAACAAGGTCGCAAAATTTTATCCATCAGATCACAACTTTTTACTTTAGTTGCCCTAAGTTGTACTTCAACATCCAGTATCGTGAGGCACACTCTCCAATGCACTTGCGTATTGCCATATTAGTTTCTTGTACAAACAAATTAGGAACCAAGATTCCTATTAAGGTTTAGCACTTATAGTTGTTTTTCAAAAGTTTCATTAAGGTATATCACTTATTTCCAACAATGTTAAGTAAAAGCAAAGGATTTTTTTATATTAACTACTACATTTTTATTAGAAGCATGTGAATTAAAAGCAAAGAATTTTTATTAGAAGCATTGCCAACTAAAAGCAAAGGGCATTTTGTATGAACATGCTTCCATATAAGAAATGGTCGTTGGTAGGTGTTGCTACATTTTTGCTTATAAACCATTCACTAATTTGATACTCTATCATTCCTTGTCTTGACACCTTTGCCATCAGTGCTTTCCTTTTAGACTTTGCCAAACTTCAATAATTCAAATATATAGAAGCCAAAAATTAGCTTGGAAATTTATGTTTTCACCAACATACATCTACTATGAAGATGGATATGTTGCCTCAAGACTTGCTTTCCTAACCAATCTCTCTCTCTCTCTCTATACATAATTTACTTAGTACTAATATAATTATTGTCTCCCAAGGATGGATAGAAGTAGCCAACTCATCAAAAGTTCACTTCAAATTATCACCACTACTTAAAAAAAACTAAATCTAAAAAGAGTGCTATAATTGTACACTACCAAAAATGGATGTTGTTTTTTACTCTATTTTCCTATACTAAAGTGTCAAAAAATAAGATGTCATGCAGTTTAAAACATTTTACACTTTTTTTGACACTATAGTGTTGAAAAAGGGTAAAGAAATTTCTATTGTCATATAGAATGTCAAAAAGAGTGTCGAAAATAGTATTGAAAATCTCTATTATCAAAAAGAATGTCAAAAATAGTGCCAAAAATAGTGCCAAAAATAGTGTTGAAAAGAATGTTGGAAATAGTGTCAAAATGAATATCTAAACAATGCAGCAGAAATAATGTTGATAAAAATGTAAAAAAAAAATAATTCTCTTTGAAAATTTGAAACTAATTCAACAAATTGAAGGTCCAAAAAATACAAAATAGCTTGGATTTGATTCATTTTCCTCTTGCCTTTCAAGAAAATTTAAGTAAAAATATTTTGAGGAGTTGTACACCTTAAAAAAAGTAGATCAATGGTGCAAAAAATTGCTAAATAGACATGTACTCTCATATAAATTGCAAAAAAAATCCCCAATTTTAGACACTTTTTTTGAAACTAAAGTGTCAAAAATTGAGATTTTTTGCAACGTTTTATCAACACTTTTGTATTAAAAAAATTTCAAATTCTTTTTATCAAAACAACATCTTTTTTTGGTAGTAATAGCCGATTGTATGGTACCCTTGCACACCATCTATTGTTCTTGTTTCCTCATGAGATTCACTTGAATAGTAATCAATGTGTTTAAGAGCACTCAACTAGTACAATAACTTGTGTAATTACATGCAAAATGACTTTTTCATCACAATATTCATCAAACAACCATGTTTACATCAAAGTTTTTATTATGGCAATCTTGGTTTTGTTTGTCTATTTTTCCTCCTTATGAAAACAATAACAAGGTGTAGGTAGTGGATTGTAGACACCTTGCCTATAATAGCTAACCTTATAACTTGATGTTGGATTTCATGAAGTCTACTACCACTTGAAGTTTTTTGAATAGATTTCAAAAACTTTAAATACCTTATTTTCATACTTCATTTTGCAAACTAGTCCTTTAGAGCTTATATTAAGAAAATAGCAATGCGCTTTCACACAATTAAGATTCACACAAATATAATATATACTAATATGCTTTTATGCAAACACTAATTTGTTCATGTATCAATGAAAAAATTATAATAGTTGAAAAACAAGTATATGTAATTATGTATAGGTTATTGTAGCTCTCTATAGCTTGGTCAATAATTAAAAGAGTGCCTAAATTCTTGGGAAATTACTAACCTAGTTTGTCCTAAAATATATATATTTATATTAAAAAATTACCTAATTCATAGAAATTCAACTTGCATGTGCTATAATCTAATAAATTAACAACTAACTTGCATTTTAAAATTGACACAAGTATAAGTAACTATATTCCAGCATCTCAAATTATGTTGACAAGCACTAATAAAAAAATTGATGCTTTTCAAAAATTACTTGGCATGAGTCTCTTACAAACAAAAGATATCTCTCACATAACCAACTTCAACACTTAACCCTAGACCGCCCAAGAGGACAAAAAGTGTCCTCACATAGTTTTAAGTTAAATTCAAAGTACTGTAACTTTTGCATCCGATGTCCAAATTCAATAAAACTTGTTGGGAAAGTTGCGCCTTTTCTTCTAGTTTGTGTGTTAAAATTTTCAGATCAATCCAAGAGGTAATGATTTTCTGGAAGCCAATCAAAGTTCACAGGCTCAATTTGATTCACCAAAGTGCACTTCATGGCTACAACTTTGGGGGCTTGTATCTCCTTCATCCAATGTTTGATTTCAATCAAATTTGTTGGGTTGTGTTTCCCTTGAATTCTAGTTATTGTGGTGAAATTTTCATGTCAATCCAAGTTGTTTTGAATGTTTGAGAGCAATTTGAAATTCAAAATCCCGCCATTTATGGACTATAGTGAACTTCGGCGGCTTGTATCTTCTTCATAAAATGTCCGTTTCCAATAAAAAATTTGTAAAAGTTGCGCATACTAGTCTAGTTTGTGTGGCTAAAATTTCATATCAATACAAGAATTTATGAATGACTGAGAAGCATTTTAGTAGAAGGAGGTTCAGCCCTAGATGTGTTTTTTGCAACTTTTCTTGCCTATTTTGACATTTGCAAGCCATTTTGCAAACACATTGAGTCAATTGAATGATATTTGTTTTCACCAATGTGTTTGTATCCTGGTTTTAAATCACTTTGTAGTTTAAAGTTTTTTCATTTGATTAAATTTAGAAATCAAATTTGGCCTCTAAATGTGTTTTTAGGAAAATTTCAGCAGTCTTTTTCAACACTAAAACATTATAATCTTGCAATCTACACGGTCAAATGACTTCAAATTTGATCCATGACATCTACAACATGTGTACTACATGATTGTACGGTTAAGATCTTTATTACTTTGTCACATTTAGATTTATAGCACCTCAAAAGCTAGGATGTTTTTTACCCAAAACGGCCATGGGCGGTCTAGGGTTAACAAGACATTGACATATAAGGTAGAGAGTTTAGAGTTTGGAGGTCAAGACAAGAGTTTAGGTAAATGCATCCAAAATGTGCTTGTTCTAGGGATGTTCCATAAAAAAAATTTACATTTACTTAAGAAAATTATTTGTCACACTATTTTCATATGCCAAAAGAATTATTTTAAAAGAATAATAATAAAATTTGATTGTACACATGATATTTTTCCATACTTATAGATTATTTGTCATATTTTAAGAATTAAGAATGCATATAAAAAAAGATTTAATACCTAAAATATCATGGTGTTTTGAGGCCCAAAACTACTCAAAATAATTGTATACAAAGCATGGTAAAATCTCTCTCTCTCTCTGTCTCTCTCTGGATTCGTCCCATTCCAGAACAAAATAAAATGTTTTCAGTGATGTGACGATTTTTCGTGCTACATCCTTCTTGGCAATCCATGCATCGTATATATCTTAGTGCACATATTCTAATCATAAATTAGAATTCATTGCTCATACGGACTACCATAGGATTTGGTACCATACGTATTCATACCAAAGTATCCCACCTAGCTGGCATATTTACTGGTGATGAAAGCTCCAGACCAGGTTTAGATTCTCAGATCCACAATATCTCCGTGACCGCCATATTACACACAGCACAGCCATCTTTTGCATGGTTACCTACCTGCATTAGTACTAGGCTTTACCAATATTAATTAGGCAACGGTCTTACTGGCTAAAATGGGACCAGAGCAGGGAAGCTTCATCAATCAGATAGCTTATTAAAGGTATGCTCATAAGCAACTTTGAGCTGCTACACTGGGCTACTTTGTTACATTACTATTGTAACTTTGCTTCCGTTTTTGCACTGCAGGCCTACTGGGAAGTGTGAGACCCAGCTACCGTATTTACTACGGGCTTGTTGCATCGAGAAGGTCTGGTGGATCCCGGCACGGCTGGACAAGTCATACGAGTGCAAACGAACTGCTTCCTTGACACTCTCTCAACACTAAGAACGATCATGGACAACAACGCAAAACAGGTTCTTGGAAAAACAGAGAGGAACTTCACTATTTACGGAACAGTCTTGCATTGGCTCCATTTTTCTTGAGTAATTTGCTTTTTGTTTATGCTACTTTTTGGTGACACGGATAACAACGTGGAATGCTCTGAAGACACCTCACGCGCGCAAACTAACCAACTTTTTGTTTGTTGACCTGCATGGGCGTAGGTGAGGAGCATTCCTTCCAACCTTGTGGCAAAAATGGAGAGCGAGTTCACCAATTTTTTTCAATACCTCTATATCTCAAGCTTTTTTACTTGCATCTGTAAATTGCTTAGGCTGCAGGTTTATCTTAATGACGAAACTAGCTCGGGTTGGTAGTTTTCTGGATGATACACTGTATCTGCGACTAGTATGGTGGCCCCAAGTCTTGATACGTGCTACCACCCCAGTTGTCACACGGCACTGTGGGTCATGACTTATCTTCACAATCTGATCACCGATACTATTGATGCAAGGAATCATACTGTAGACGAGATTTCAGTTGGTCTTACATTGCATACCCCATGCCTTTCGGAGTTACAGTTAGTCACTCCCAGAAAAAATTGCCTTTCATTGCAAAAAATTAGTGATACTCTTTCTTTGTAAGCACCAAGTATTTACCTGTTCTGGCTTATCATGAAAAATCCTGAAATAATGTGAATCTGCCCTGTACAAGGGTGTCATGACTACTCCCTCTCTCTGTCTCTCTCTCTCTCCCTCTCTCTCCCTCTCTCCCTCTCTCCAAAAAATACGACTAGAATGCCTAGATTGTATTTTGGACTACTGTCTCAGCTTTTTTGACAATAAAAACTGTGTGGTCATGGATTAATCACTTTTATCTTGACTACTTTGCATCTGATCTTACTTTCAGACTTTAAATTAATTAACCGAGCCTCTGGAAACGTCCGGAAAAAAATTTCAGCTTACATTGGGTCGTACATTTGAGTTGGTTCCTTGTGGATTAGGTACCCACCCTCCTCCTTTACCACCTGTCCAGCCCAAATACACCAAGCATTGAACCTTTTTTGGTGTTCTCTTTATGTGCTTTATATTGGTACATTGAACTCATTTCCATGAGTGACGTACCGCAATGACCAGTACCATGGTGGACCTCCACGACTACAGTTGTGATCATTTTACAGGTTGGGTTTAGTGACTCAACCGTTCTTTCCATCATGGTGTAAAACAGCTACAGTAACGGTTATCCGGTCCCCCTTCCCTCCCAATTTTTTCTTTAAAGGAATTTGATCTTTGGGTTAGGGCTTGCATAAACTTGGGTTTATACTTCTGGGTAACATCGTACAGCTTGCTAATCATTTCGAGTTGCTCTGGCCCTTACTGTTCCTGCTGGGTGATTTTTTACGGATGCTGCATCTCTAGTCGCTCCGAAGCTAGTCACTGCCGATTGCTGAAGGAGTTTGAAAGTGTGTCAATTGCAGACCGGCACTTGTTTACCACCATGACGGACGATAATACAAGCACTGGACAGGTTCTGGTTTGTCAAGAATGTTGTATGTTAGTATGTATAAAAAAGTTTTTTTCAGCATAATGCTTTGTTTTGTTCAATTCACGCAAAGGATAACAACTGGGGTTTAATTGAAGACACCTCGCGTACGTATACTGACAAACTGATTGTATGTTGGGATGCATGGGCGCAGGTGAGATTATTCCCCCTTGAATTGGGCATCAGAAGTTGCTTCTGATACTTTCCAAAAAATTCCTAGGTCCTCGGACGTCATCGTTCCAGGATGTCATTTTTGTCTATGTGTATATCTTTTTATATACCCTAACAAATTTATGTGGTTCAAATGGTCTGGTTACAATGGTATAAGTTTTTTGACTTAGTGAATTTGGACTGGTGAATATGCTTGATCGATACGGAGTGGCTATAGTTGAATGGGTTTTACGGATTGGTCGATACTTGCTTTAAGTGTGATTCTTACAGTCTGTGGCTCAGGCATTGTTACTTTGCCGATTGAAGCACACGCATGCATGTCTTGATAAGACGCACTGTCGAAGGATATTGGCATATCGTTTTTTGAAGGTCCAGTGGTATTTTTTCGTCAGCTTGAACTATTCAGAAAGTGCCCTGAAAAGGGATGTCTAGTTTCTCTCTCTCTCTCTCTCTCTAGTCTAATACAGCAAAAAAATTTCTTCCAAGCAGGAAAATGCTGTACAGTACACCCAATGAATACCGATACTGAAACGTAGTGTGTAAAATGTCGTTGAGAAGCACTGGATTAGTCTATAACCCAGATCCAAGCAATTATATAAAGATAATTACTTGTGAAACAAACGACAATATTTACAAAAACACACAAGGATCTGGATTTATGAAAAGGATGAATCTGACGGAACCATGCACTAGAAGAAACCCGTGTTTTTTTTGACACGCAAATTCTGCATGCTCGTGTCTGGAGTGATGTCCGTCCATGTCCAATCAGACATCCAAATTTTTGCGTTCATTAAGACATGCAAAAAACATCGAAAATCTGCCCAGACATCACATGTTCAAGGCTTGATGTCAAAAAAAACATTGGTCAACAGGGTTCTGAAATTGTGCCATCTGTCATGCCACGTGAGCGCGGGAAGCCAAGTCGGATTTTTTTTCATCCATTATCCGTGAGTGACATGTCATGTCGACGTGGCTTATTTTTTGGGTGTGATGTGGCACTGTTCTGGGGCCTGAAAATAGGTCTAGAAGGAATGCTACTATGTCATAAATGATAACCATAAAGACATTATATCGTCTTCTAGGATGTTTGTGAAGACATCTCAATAGACATTCTATATCCACAATGACATCATGTTGTCATTCTAGACGTTGTTCTCGTCACGTACACTGTGAAGAGAGACGTCTACTTTGATTTTCATTGTACTGAATGCAACATGTCCATGACTTTTGTGTTGTCCCTGTGAATGTTGTTTGTGACATGGGACGTAGCTCTAAAAGCAATAGCGTGTACTGTACAGAACACCTGCAACTGACTTTGGACGTTTCCGCCTACATCCCTACAAAGTAAACTAGACACAACGATGTCACCATGAGCATTTCCTACACTGTTTCATCAACATCAGAGAAAACATAGAATGTCCAAAACAATATAGTTGATGTACAAAATGATATCAGATTTGACATTCATGTGTTAAGTAAAGTAGTTTATTATCCAACATGATGTCTAGAAAAACAATCATATGTCTTACATAATGTACATGTCCATATCATGATGCCCTCTATATAAACACTGTATAAAATTTCGTACATAATATTCTATACTTGTACCATATTATATACACCATACATAACATAAAATACATACATACATAATATAAAACATATACATACATGATATATAATATAAAATACATACATACATGATACATAATATAAAATATATACATACATCATGCATAATATAAAATACATACATACATCATACATAATATAAAATACATACATACATCATATATACAAAAATAGTTTACCATACATAATATACAATATTTGATAGTTAGATCAAAATAAAGGCTTTAAACGCACCTTATTATGATTAAAGGGAGGGAAGAAGCCAATATATTTATACAAGAAAGGTGATGGGAAGAATAACAAACGGTATGGGATATTAAAAATGTAGTCATGATAGAGGATGAAAAGAGGTGATGCTGACATTGGTGCTAACGTTTGTTTGGACGTCGGTGCTGATGTTATTGTTAGACATGACGTCTGTAGCCGATGTCTTTGTAGGCATTCTTTTGTTTAATACAACATCTAATAAGGTAAGGCATGCACGTGGATTTTTCTACTTCTGACATGTTTTACCTTTCCTTTTGCAAGATCTCCTAGAACAATACATTTTGGATGTCATGCATTGTGAAAAAAATTTATGCGAAAATATTTTGAAGATGTTGCTTTCAATGAACGATAGCTAAGCAATTGTGTGGATGCTGAGGATCTAGGAATTTGTGAGGAAATCAGGTTGCAGGCGCCAAGGCAATGCAATGATGATTTCCACATGTCACATACACCTTACATCTTGACCACGCAGGAACAAGCTGAGTTCATAGCCATAGTGTGCAATATACGCAATTACGCACCCTCACAAACTATATCAGTGCAATTCACAAACACGATAGGGATGACAAACTACAAAACATGTAAGCACATGACTACCACGTACTCATGCAACAAATAAGACACACCAAAATCAATTGCCTTAGAAGTGTTTATTTTATTTCCAATAGTACTAGGTCATGCAAATTCCACAATTGAGTGAATGTATAGGTCCATGGCAAAGGTAGTGCTTCCGATGTTTGTATGTCTCCATGGCCTTTGTCGTTTTTTATAAAATGAATGTAGTGTCTCCCTACAATTGCGTGTACCATACGCCCTTCTTCAAAGCACAAATTTTTACTGATTTCTAAATATACTATATATAGTTTGTTGTGAAAGTGCTCGTAGAAACGAGACATGCTGTCAAGGATATTAGTGACGACATTGCATTGGCCTACACTTGATAGTACCGTCTTCTTTGGCAGCAGTGCAATCATATGCCAAGATTTGGCATACACAAGAGTGTCCTATGAAAGATCTTCAGAGGCAGCCAATGTCATTTGCGCAGTGACAAATATCTTTGTCAATGTCTAGGTGCATTTGGAAATGTCTATGTAAATATCAAGATGGATAGTTAACTAATGCTATTGCATCTGTTTTGTTGTAGATTCTACCGGTGGTGGTTTGAAACATTTTGGATGACAATGTGTAGTTGGCTATCAAAAAAATCAGGAGAGTATTCCAAAGACTTTGTGACAAGGAAGTGAAGGAGATAGAGAAGGACATTGTCATGCAGAATGTCTACATGAGAAGGAGTTTCCCAGACACGACTTTCTTGAACATTATGACACATTTGCCGGTGCATCTCGTAAAGTAGTTATTTGTTTGTGATCCACTACATTGTCTGTACATGAAGACATTAAAGGACTATATTTGTACCTGTGCACACCCAAAAGGTAGCATAGCTGAGGGATCTTTTGCACAGAGTATATGAAAGATTATGAAAGAACCAATAAAATATTTGTTGCATTCTTAGTCCTCGCGCACCACATGCACTCTTTTGTTTTCTCACAATGATTTTGTAGGAAGTACACGCATCTTAATACATTAACATGGAATATTGGAAATGAACAATTTCTATTTGTCTATTTGAATTGAATGGTGCATGTCGTTCATTAAATTAGCTTGAACTTAGTCTAGAGGTACAATACTACAATGCTTGAAGTGCTCACCGTGTGTTAGATAGAAATGAAACGAAGAAGACGGTTAAGCATTCCAAAGTAGCCTTAATAAGATAATGTAAACGGATAATGTCATTGTTAGGAAGTACTCCCCTATTCAGTCACTTTGTTGTCCAGGCTGCTCACTCTTCAGTAGACTAGTAGAACACATGAACGCCTCCAGAACATCATTGTGCTAGAAGACAACGATGTCAGAATGAAACCAAAGTATCTAAAGACATTCACATGTTATTGTCAACATCAGCATGAGCATTGTAGTGCTTGCCAAGAAGTCCCTAGCTAAGTCAGACATCTCAAGCGATGTCCATACAAACACGCATATATCATCTGAGACATCTAAAAAGATGTCATGACGCCTCAACAGGTAGTTTGAGGTTGTTGAAAATAGGAAGGTCAACATTGTAGTGCTTGTACAAAAGTCTCCAAGAATGTGAAGACATCTCAGGTGACGTCCACATTGACATTGAGATGTCATGTGAGACATCTAAACAAGCGTCATGATGTCTCAACAAATATTGTCAGGAGGAACAGGGAAGACATTAAGCTCAATGCTTCAAAATCTGTGCTAACGTGGCCGGGCCAGGTCAGTCAAAAAAATTGCCACATCAGCAAATTTTCCTCGATCTCGCCACGTCATTTGCCACGTCAGCATGTCTAGCATTTTTCAAGATCGGGAAATGCCCGGCCCTCCCTTTTTTCATGGCGGGCAAACATTTTAATTAAACAAAAATTAAAAATTAAAATTACAGCCGATGAGAAAAAGTCAACAATGCTAACGTGGCAATTCCGATTTTTTCAGACACTATTGCGGACATGCTCATGTCCGCAAGAATGTCAGAAGAAAGGGGTACGTTAGTAGAAACAAGAAGCTGTTATCACCTAAATTTTGGCCTGTTCGCTGCAACAACCACTCAGATCTGTTGGAAATGGCAAACCATCTTCTAAACATGAAGATGTCTCCCTGGACATAGTGTATCCAGCCTCGGACACTCTACGTTGTGACCCCGCTGTCAAAAAAAACACGGGTTTCTTATAGTGATGGCAGGTTTAAAGTTACAGAACTGACGATGGTACATCGGGACCATATAAGTCAGATAACCTGGTCGGGGCAATGAAGAAGCGCCATTTGCAAAAAGAAACGGAAAATTTAATGGGTGCAGATAATTTGAGCAGCTAGTCAAGCTCATACGACCACAGGAGGAAATGACCACCGCCATATGTAGGCTAATGGTTTAATTTCAGATTTTCAAATGTTGTAACTAAAAGGAAGCAACACCCCAGGGGGCTCATCCTTGAACTAGCCATCCAATGTGTTAAGGAGAGCAAGTGCGAAGGCAAGGCTCGGTGCAAACTAGTCAGTGATCCAGGGGATAAACTTGCTGTTGGAAGTATCGGAACAACGTAGCTTGACGATATTGTGAACTGCAGCAAGTTTCTTTGTGCGGTATCAACATGGGCGATAAGGTTAGACAGAGATAGAGAGTGAACACAATTTCTTCTTAGGGATCTTATGGACTTGTGATTGCGACACAGATAACAACTGGTTGTCGTGCTAAAGACACCTTGCATGCGTCACGATTCTAACTTTTTGTTTTGGATGGTGGCATGGGTGCAGGTGAGGCACGGACCCTCAATTGCAAGTTTTTTGCAGACTCGACAAGGAGAGGTGGCAAGGAAACGATGAACATGTTTTGGAACTAGGGAGTTTGTTTATGATGGAAGGGTTTCTAGAGCTAGTATTATGCATGTGGAACTTTGGGCCAAAGTAATGCGATAATACAAAGACCTGGTCTGTAGAATGACTAGCAGGAAAGTCCAGCAGAGGTTTTTCTTAAAAAACGAGGGACTCATTCTAGAGGTCATTGCTTTGTCTAAATCCAGCAAGGAAAGCAGTTTATGGTAGCTTACTTGAAAGATACCAAAAAGTGGATTAATTTCACTTATGTAAGCAAGCGTGAAGGTGTGAGTTTGGCTCTAGACAAGTTTTAGTAGATGTTCAGAATGTTTTGAATGACCAACCATTAAATTACCCATCCCTCCATCCCATTCATGAAAATACACCTGTTATACAAGTAGGTGTAATGAATAACTAGACGAGATGATTGCATGAATAGTACTGGTACGTGGAGTGTATGTCTTTGAATGAATAGAAACTGCCTTGACAGGGCGATGAATTGTTTTCTCTCTCTCTCTCTCTCTCTCTCTCTCTCTCTCTCTTAAATCCAACCATTGAATCTTTAAGTTAACTTGTTCAAGTACATATTTCCAAAAAAATTGAGAAAAAATTCCTTCCAATTGGAAGTTTAATGTGCTTGAACTTCAAAAAGTAGTTTTTTCTTGCCCTTCATGAAAATAAAGTAGATGTTTTTCAACATTTTTAGGAAAAACTTGCATGTCTAGAATTTGTCTAGCTTAGACAATATGTTAGAAAATGGGTTTAAAACATATTTTGAATTTTTTTTTAAAACACTTTCAAACTGATCTTTAAGAATATTATAAAGTAAAAGGTGATATTAGATGAAATAAAAAAGTGAGTAGCTAATAACATTTATATAAAATTGAGAATTGTATTGCTAGTGGTGAGATTGTTTTAGAAAGAAATATAAATCCTATATTTTTGTTTTATTTGGAAATTTTCAAAATTGAGTTCAAAAACTGTCTTTGTATGTTTTTCTACCTTCATTGCTTACAAAATAAAACTCCTCATAACTTTCACCTCATTAATTATTTGGAATTGAATGCCAGTTCAAATGTTTTTGAATAGATATCAATATATATAATCTAAAAAAAATTAATTAATATTTTCTTTGGAATATTTTTTTCTATGTCTACTTTGACATTGAAATTGAAATATAACTTATAACTTTTGCAATATTCATTGGAATGACATGAAATAAAACTTCATATGTATATTAGATGATTAGCATTTATATTCATACTAAAGTTTCATGCAAAAATTAAAATAATGAAATCATATAAGCCTACTTGAACTATCAAAAAGCTCCAAGGATGTTCCTCAATCTTTTAGGATTTACGAAGGGATTGGCCATCACTTTTGTGGCCATTACAAATGACATATTAACCCCTAAACATTAGAAACTATGTTGTCACCAAAACTACTCCCAAACTGCCCTTGCATTTACAAGCACCAAATTTTAAATGAAAAACATTTCTGGACACATCTAATCATAGGATCTTGTAGTCAAATAGTTTAAAAGATGTGAAATTTTTTTTAGAATTTTCCACTGTGTAGATTGCAAGATATTAACGTTTGAAGTGATAAAAATCTTTTTTTAGGCCCTATGAAAATACAGACAACTGCACTTCACAAGGTCACATTTCTATGAAAAAATGTCCAAAATGGTGGTTACTCTTTGGATTCATTCCTCAAGTCAAGTTGACTACATGCTTGAAATTTTTTAAATCATTTGGAATTGTACAACATATAGTAAAAAAAATAGTAAGTAGAAAGAAATAGAGAATGATTAAAAATACTAAATTGTTAACAATTTAGTTATAGAATTGAAAAATGCCAATCCCAATGGTTGTAATGTTGTAATAAACAATATATAACACCTAATATTTTTATTTTTTTTCCAAAAATATATAAAATATTGTTAAATAAAGGACCTCAAAGTTTATTTTTAGAGTAGAGATTCCATAACTACCCACAAACTAATCCAAATTAAAAATCCTCATAACTGTCATCTCATTAATCAAAATGGAATGATTCAAAGCTTTACACATATATATAAATCTAGAGAATCAATTTCAAATTTTTATTTTTTTTAAAAGTGATTTTTAAAGAAGTTTTTTTTGCCCAGGCTGCCTACCGAACACTGAAAATTACATATCATGTAATAACTTTTGAACCATGCAGTTAAAAGTTATGAAAATTGTTGGGCCTTAAAGCTACTCTTTGTACACACATGGTGTGAAATTTTCAAAAAATAAAAACAAGAACTCTGTCTATAGTGAACTGTCCAAAATCGCTATGTTGCCAAAAAATGTTGTTTGGACGTTTAGGGGTTAATGGTTGTGGTAAGT
The DNA here is from genome assembly GCA_947034895.1 of Rhytidiadelphus loreus. Lineage (NCBI taxonomy): Eukaryota > Viridiplantae > Streptophyta > Bryopsida > Hypnales > Hylocomiaceae > Rhytidiadelphus > Rhytidiadelphus loreus. The sequence goes on from OX344765.1 coordinate 42,137,504, forward strand.
GACAACGATATAGGGCATACTAGTTGGAAATGTATGAAGTGAAAAGGATTTTAGTTCTTCACTTTTCATATAAATTGGCATAGATGATGAGTTTGTTTGTTTAGGACGAAGATAAGGTAAGTGTATTTGATTTTGACCTTTAAGTTTTCTAAAAAAACTAAAAATTCTAACCTAAAATGTGCTAACTCTATTCATAAGAGCCTAAGGTCACTTTTGGATATACCTATTTTCAACAATTTGAAAGTTCACATTTTATTCATATGGTGTCTAAAAACTATACATAAAGAGAATCTAGAATGCCCTTTTGACTTCTAAAAAGATCCAATAAAAAATTAGGCAATTTGATGTAATCTTCTTGCTTATTTGGAAGCAACTAGTTGTAGCTATCTTTAATGTAAGCAAATTCAAGAACTACATTTTGGCATTCTTCATTTAGAAAGTAAAGATTTTCAAGTATATGTTGACCAACAAATCTTAGTCTTTGAAAGTTCACGGGAAGATTTATGACTATGTTTCACCAAAAATCACTCCAAAACTATCAATTTTAGTGCAAACAACAAAAATGAGAAAAGAACAAAATTAATTATGGTATTTGCCTTATCATTTGGATCTTTTAAATTTGAGTTGAGAATCTACAGGGGAAAAATCCTAAATATTTAATCTTCATTATTTACAAAATCATTAACCCTTAAAGGACCGTCACTATATTTTCACCAAAAACGCTCCAAAACTGCCATTTCTAGTACAAGTACCAAAATTTTGAAAAAAAACTTTTTTTGACATATCTAACCGTAGGATCTTGTATTATATAGTATCAAAAACATGTGGTAAAGATTTTAGACATTTCCACCGGGTGGCATTAGATGTGATTCGGGGGGGCTGGAAGGCCGTTTCAGGGTGTTCCTAGCTCCGAGCCCCTGGGCCCCATCGAACGCGGCTGACAGTTTGTTTGTTTTTCAAAAAAAAAAAAAATTTAAAGTTCTTAAAATGGAAAACAAATTTAATTTTTTTTTTTTTTTTTTTCAAATCGACATGGCAGTCGCTTGGCCAAGTCAGCAGGCCCTGGGAACGGCCAGTTTCGCCCAGTTTTCCACTTGGGAACTCGCGGCCCTTCCCGGTAGGGAAATCTCATCTAATGATTGCAAGATATAAGCATTCAAATTCACTAAAATCATTTTTTTTACCCTGTGAAAAGCAGGGCAGCTGCACTTCACAAGCTCACATTTCTATGAAAAAATGACCTAAATGGTGGTGCTTCTTTGGATTTGTTTTCCTAGACAAGTTGGTCACATGCTTGAAAATTTTCAGATCATTTGGAATAGTACAACATATAGGAAATAAATAGTAAGTAGGTAGTAGTAGAGAATGATTAAAAATACTAAATTATTTACAATTTAAATATGGAATTGAAAATTTCCAATCCCAATGGTTGAAATATTGTAATAATGTATCTACATACTAAGATTTTATTTTTGTCCAAAAATATTGAAAATTGGGTAAGATAAAGGATTTCAAAGTTTATTTTAGAGTAGGAAATCCAAAACTGCCCGCAAACAAAAATCCTCATAACTTTTGACTCATTGATCAAAATGGAATGATTCAAAGCTTTTCGTGTATATAAAACTCTAGAATATCAATTACAAATTTTTGTTTCTGAAAAAAGTGATTTTTCTTATCTGCCCGAACTGCCATGTCGGTGAAAAAAGTAACATATTAGGCTATAACTTTTTACTCATATTCCCAAATGTCATGAAATTTGGTGCATATGAAAGATCTTCCTCGCCCCCACATTCTATTAAAATTTCAGATCCAAATATGAAAATCATTACTTGTAGGTACCTGCCCAAAATTTCTATACAACTAAAAAACATAGTTCGGTCCTTTAGAGGTTAAGTGGAGGAAGAATGAGATGAAATGAAAAAACTAAATTGCTAATATTTTATAAAATATCAATCCTAATAGAGACAACCTTGTTGCAAATTATGTACATTGAATTCATCTTTTTGTTTAGAAAGTTGTAAAAATTTGATTAATCAATAGACATCACATATTTTAACAATTCTATAATTTGGAAATTCTATGTTTGTTTCATCCACCTAAGAAAGAGATACTTCTTGCTAAATACTTAAAAAATAATTTAAATCCCTTTATAATGATATATTGCTATACAAAATGCATTATTTTACAGCTAAATGAAAGCACATTTATTTAACCCCTAAAGGACCATTGTCCTTTCGGGGGACAAATGCGTTTTCGGGCAGGTACCTACAGGCTGAAATTTTCTCCTAATTTTTTGAAATTTTTTTTGGAGTTAGAAAAGTTGATTAGCTTTGCGGGGATATAATTTTTTTCAAAGTTGGTGCCCGGGAACAATAGTTATGACCAAATAAGCTCAAACGAGGGGACGGCAGGCAGCTCGGGCAGCCAAAAAAAATGGAAAAAAATTTGAATTTTCTTCTTAATATTATTTTTTCTCATAGATTATATTTTTGTCTATCTGGAAAGCTTTAATTCATTTCATTTGGATATGTTATGAGAAAGTTATGGACATTCTTGGTTTTCGGGCAGTTAGAGCATCTTTTTGAAAAAAATAACTTGTAGGATTCATTTCTGAATGCAATTTTTCAAATTTTTCAATTTTTTTTTGCATGGTCTGATTTACTTGCTAGAACAATCTCACCATTGGGATTAGTGCATTTTAATTCCATCTAAAATATATGAATATTTTAGACTTTCCTTCTATTTCATACCTACTTCTACTTAACAATTTTTTTAAGAATGATAATTAGTTTTCTTTAAAATTCTTTTTATCCTAGACTCTCAACTCAATTCTCCACTATAAAGATTTAAAGCTCAAAACTTTGTAGTGCAAAAATTTTAAATTAAAAATGTTCAAAGTCAAAAAATCTAGTCCCATAATGTGCTGAAATACTTGTTTTTTCCACTTTAAACGCAGATATCTTGCAATCTGAGCGGTCAAAAATTCTGAAATTTTTTCCACACACTCTCATACTAGTTAGGTGCAAGATCCTACGGTTAGATATAGAAAGGGGAAAAAAATTAATTTTTGAATTTTTTTTACTCCTTGCTATAGGTATGGCAGTTTTGAGTCGGTTTTCTGGCAGAAAAAAAGCCTTGGTCCTTTAGGGATTAAACCCATCTTAAATATGGTAGTCAATTACTGCTCTTTATAGATTTTCCCAACAATAATGCTTAAAAATTGTTCTTCTCTACCAACACAATCTATTGTTTAAACTCATTGTAATATTGTATAAACAAAGCACATATTGCAATGATTACCCCCTAAACGTCTGGATTCATCTCCAAAATTGACGATTTGAGAAAAAACATTATAAACTACAATTTGGAAGAATATTTTGGAATTGATATACAAATGAAAGCTATAGATTTTGATTTTAAAATTCTATCCGTACGGTTAGATCTACTAAATAATGCTATCACTAATCTTTTTCTATAAATTTTGAAAAGAAAATTTCAGAATTCCTTCTAAATTCAATTACAAGTAAAATATTATCATTTTTTGAGTAAAACTTGTTGGAATGGATTTGAAATAAGGTTCTCTTCATATGGTGATTTTTTGAAGTTTTTGTGACCTTTATATCTTTGACCTCATTTTTGCACATCTAGTTTTGAACTAAAGTCAATGCAAATTGACCACTTGACATACTTCCACATTTGTAATTTTAGAAATGTAATGTATTCTAGTAACACCAAATCCAACTAATGGATAGGTATCACCAAAAATTATCACAACAACATGATAAAGTATCACCAAAAATTAGGATGACTTTCATCCAAGCAGGAATGAGATAGAAACAACCCGGGGAGGACACTCCCTATGTTTTAGCAAACTACGTGCGGCGGAAAAAGTAAAACAAGTAATACACCTTAAAATTTAATTTCTTTTTCAAAAAAAAAATTATGGATAGATTTTACTACTTTATAAGTTTATGTTTTGAATTATTGGTATTTTTTTGTGCTAATAGTAATTAGTTATAAATTTTTGAAGAAAAAAGATACACTGTAAAGCTGAAAATAACTTTCACACCTCTATATTATATAAGAAAAAAAATTTGAAAAATGAAAAAAAAATTATATAGAATAGCTTTCTATTGAAAGTTTATTTTGGTTGAATATTGATGCAATAGTCATCTTCATGTGAGCTCTATAAATATTTTAGTTGGAGAACATGCCATTTTAGTTCATTTTTCAACCCTTTCTAGACAATATATCTTATGTTATTTGGAATTGAATTTTTTGTCAATAGAAACCTTTAGTCATTGTTAAACAAAGCTCAAAATTTTAGAATGAAATTATAGTTTATTCAAGGTGAATTACATGAATTACTTTTTCCACCGCCGCACGTAGGTACCCCAAATGTAGTGAGAGTGTCCTCCCCTAGAGAAACAAGGATCTGAATCTGTTCATCGTCCAGAAAATGGACGTCGGAGCACTCTAGGGTTAATACTTAAAAGATTGGAGGTGTTATTCAAGAGAAATTGTTAAAACCACCTTTTTTTTTAAGGCATTAACTAAAATTGAAAATACTTTTTTTTTCTAAACTTCAATGGTTCAACCATTCAAAAGTATATTAGACTATTATGTAAATGTGTGGGACAAATTTCAAACCATTTGAACATGTGGATTAAAATATTATAATGTTTGCACTTTGAATTGAGAATTTTTTTTTTTCATTCTTGTAAGATAGAGAGTCAAGCAAACTTTGAGCCTTCTTGGACTAAAATTTGTTCTTGATGAATTTTTATCTCTTCACCATTGGGTTCTTAATGTTATTAGGTACACTCATGCAAAATTTCATAACAAAATGTAGAGTCTAGCTTACTTTAATCCCTAAAGTCCCATTATTCCCTCAAGAGACAAATTGAATTTCGGGCAGGTTCTTATGACCTTAATTTTTGGTCAAAATGTTTGAAACTTTCTCATAAGACAAAAAAATTGATTAGCTTTATGAAAATATAATTTTTATTTCTATTAGTGCCTAGGAGCAAAGTTATACCACAAATAGCCTAGAACTGAACTCAGTGGGCATCACATAAAAAATTGCAAAAATTCAAAATAAATTTTTAAAATTTTTCTTTCTCAAATACTATATTTTTTTCTACATTTGAAGCTTTGATTCATTCCATTTGGACTAGTTAGGAAAAAGTTATAGACAATCTTGTTTTCAGGCAATCTAAGCATGTATTAAAAAAAAACTTTTTGTCCAACTTTGAATGCTAATATCTTCCAATCCATAAGGTCAAATTTGATGAAATTTTTACCACATGATCTAGAACAAGTGAATTACAACATCCTGTGGTTAGATTCTAAAAATATATATTTTTTCCAGCTTCCGTGGGTGAATGCAACAAAAATGGCAGTTTTGAGTGGTTTCTGATAGAAAAATGGCCTTGGGACTTCAAGCTTTAAATCATCCTACAATGTGAGGAGGCTAACTTTTAAACACTTGGACAACCCAATTTGGGTTATATAGGCAAGTTTATTGGGTATTTGGTCCAAATATAAGTTGTATTGTACCTCGATGTACAAGAGATAGAAGTATTTAGTGCAATACGCATTCATCAAACCATGTTGTGTATATAAGAGATCAATGTTCTCCTTATCAACGACATTCCAACATTTTTGACATGTGATAAGATTAGTGTGACATATGTGTTGCATGCCTCAAGGTTTCCCCGGATGTATAGTACCTATGAGATGGACGTTGTTGGATCCTTGCGCACTAGGTTTTTGTGTGAAGGGTGGTGGAAATAGTAAGTGTTACAAATCTAAGGAACTCTTCCTCTCTTGCACAATGTTTGTGTGCTTGCACACTCACAAATGCAAGACATATGAGGTAGGACCATTATGTACCATTGTATTTCACAATAAATCTAGAGGAATGGAGTTTATGAGCATTTTATCTCCACCCTTAAGATAAAGCATGCACAATTGGGTTCTTTGCAATTTGATATTTTAGTCCTAAGTTGGGTGTCTAAACGTCATTCAATTGACCTTCCAAGCATTGGACAAGTCTTTTCTAATAATAAGTTCTAATTATTTCAAATCTCAACTGAAATCAATGCAAACTATGGAAGTTAGAAGTTTATGGGTGGTTCCAACTGACGTGAACCCAAACTTTGGACTTTTTATTAAAAGTTGTTAAATTCTAACTTCTAAATAGCCTAAGGTGTAAAGCATTGCGTGCTCATTCCAAAATGGTAAGAAAAACTTTGTAAATATACCTTCCTATCAAAAGTTATAAGCGGATGAAATTTTACCTTTAAGTTGCTTTAAAAAACTTCATCCATCAATCCGTATTGATTTGTTGGTTAAAATCAACTTTATTTTTTGATGTTAGTTTTAGATTGTTCCTAAATTCTAAGGTTCTATTTTTACTTAGATTGAATGAATAATTGCAACTCTCATCCAAATCTTTAACAAAGTACCTTAGTGATAGGTCTCATTTTTTTTAGGGTTAATTCGTGAACAATGTTGCAGACGTTTATTGTCTAATGGATGACAAATAATCCTTCTATGTAAGAGAGAAGTGCACATATTCATTGTTGGAATTTTGTATAAAAAAGAGACATGAAGGTCTTGTAGAGTAGTTTGACCTCCAATGATTAGTCTTGGATTTTTAAGCAAATGATTTACAGTGTACTCCAAAGGATGAATTCCATGATGACCAACTATTATAGACCTTTGACAATGAACTCCAATTAAGAATACAAAGAACATTTCATAAGGAATTCAAACCACCTGATTATAGATAGAGATCAATCTCCAAAGAGAGTCTCCTCACCCCAAATCTCCATCTTACATAATAGAGACTATTAATAAAGGCTATTTGTCTTTAACCCCTAAAAGACCAACATGTGTTTTTTGGCAACATAGAAATTTTGGGTGGAAACTAGTGACTGGAGATTTACATATTTTAGGCTAAAACATTGATAGAAGGTGGGGATGAAGAATATCTCCCGGAATATCTGTATATGCACTAAATTTGGGGATGAGGAAGATGGCCTAATATGTTATTTTTTTCCCTAGCTGGGCAAAGTCAAGGGACTTAAGGATTGTAAACGCACAATCAATATTGTTCCTAATGAAACACCTACATTTGGACCAGAAAGTGGCCCTTTTCCCTAAATATTTGTTTGCACAACATATTCACAATCAAAACATGACAATTGATGAGGGCCTAATGTTGGATTTTGAACACACTTCAAGAATGTACTTTGTAAATTCATAACTTACTTAAAGGTTGTCCAAATAAAACATGCTAAAAGTATATTGAAATGCTTTGTAAGTTGACAATAAAACCATTTATGCTTAATAATAGTAACTATGCTTAGTTGTACTTAGTGACGATATCAATGTGCATACTTTTTAAGCTTGATTTAACAATGGAAGGACGCCATCTTAGTGATAGGTACTCATTCCCTCTAATACAATTCAATTTTTTAACCACTATAGGAGGAGGATGGTAAACCGTGCAAGCAATAAGAATTGTTTGTAGAAAAGTGACAAAAATCATGCTCAACTTTGTTAAAGTAGATGGAACTTTTAGAGGCAAAACTATGTCATGACATGTGGGTTATTATAGTGTCATCAGCAAGAATTTTTGAACCAAATGTAGTTGTAAATTCAGTTGTGCTTAAATCTATATAATTGCATTTATTTGACTGCAATAATGAATGATTTTCCTCTGGCAAGTGAATTTATTGAGAGCCTCTTTTGCACCATATTTTAACTACCATGCACATTGCAAGTTAGATTAAGGAGTCAAAAGCATTCATAAAAATTACAAGTGTGGAGTATTTACAAATTGAATGTGCGTGGTTTCGCAGGGTTGCTATATTGTGAGCCTACGAGTATGAGCCTATGAGCTTGTGAGCCTGTGAGCATATAAATTTTTAAAGGTTTCATTTAAAAAATTTGATCAAAATTTTTTATTTTTGGTAAATTTTAGTATCTAATACCATGAACCTATTACTGTGAACCTATTACTGTGGTTCCTTCAACAACCTTAATGTGCTACTTATTGGACTTTGATAGATTTTTAGGAAAAAAAAATTGGTCATTAATTAGAATTCATTTGAAATAGACTGAGGTTGTTTCATTGAGATTTTAATTTTTATAACCACTCCCCTATTAGAATTGGGCCCCTCTCGGCGTTGAGAGGAATAAAACTTTAAATTTAAAAAGAAGACCTCTTAGAGTTGAGCTCTCCTTGGCGCCGAGGATAGCCCCTCGGCGCCAAGGAGAATAATTTTTTTTTTCTGTGGCTTAAAAACTCTCCTCGGCGCCGAGGAGAAAAAAAAAGTATTTAAAAAAAAAAGTTTTTTTTTTTTTTTTTTTTTTTTCTGCGGCTAGAAAACCCTCCTTGGCGCCGAGGGGAGTTTTCTAGCCACGAGGGGAGCTCAACTAGAAGAGGGGAATGAGTGCTCAATCCTCTTTTTGGTACAAAAAAGTCTCACAAAAGGACAATGATCAACTAAATTAACAATTTGGTGTAACTAAGCTCAATCTTTATAGAAATAATTGCTATCAACCAAAAAATTTCTTTCAAAATTTGAACAAGCTCAATTATTAGCTCATTAAGACAAAAGTATAGGTACCTTCCATCAGCCCTAAGAAGATCCATGCTACTACAAAATAGTGATCAACAAAAATGAAATTTGGTGCACCTAAGCTATTTCTATTTATAATGAATTATTATTAACAATTTTTTGTTTCTAAAATCTAAACAAGTCTACAGACTTACAAATCAAGATGGAAGTATTGATACCCTTCCATTGACTTTGAGAAGATCCATGATGCTACAAGACAATGTTCAACTAAAATAAAATTCAATGTGATAAAGATCATTAGATATAAAAATAATTCTTATCAACAATTTTTTTTCTTCTATAATCCAAGCAAGTCTAACAACAATGCATTAAGAGAAAATTATTAGTACCCTCCCATCAACCATTCAACCCTAAAAGGACCCACGTTCCTATAAGATAGTAATCAGTCATTATTCTATATGAACTTATTTCCATCTCCATTCATCTTTCACATCAATTGAGTTCATCATTTTTATAATTTCTACTTCTAATATTTTAAACAACATTGAAAATTTTAATTTTCATCTGAATTCTACAAAACCACGGTAATAGGTTCATGGTAATAGGTCTATAGTAATAGATACAATAATTAACTAAGAATAGAAAATTTTGATAAAAAATTTTAGATGGATTCTATTTTTAGAAATATTCTTAAGTTTTTAGTAGTTCTTTAAATTTTTGAACTTAACACTCGCAGAATCTTGCTTACCGCTCATGCGCTCATACTCGCAGGCTCACAAACGAGCACCGCCGCCTGGTTTCGGGTGCAATGACCACCAAAATTTGAAACTGAAGTGCATACTTTCATGAAGAAAACTTTGACATTAGTTGATTAAATATATAAAAATAAAGCCGCATGACATGGCCGTTGGACCTGCTCTGCGTGAACACAAACACCTATCAACTTTGGATTCCATTGGCAACACATGCCAAAGCAAAAGGAATTGAGGAAACTAAACAAGCACAATATAAGTAAGTTGTAGGCAATCAGATTCAATAGTTGTGTGGGTGCAATGGGTGAGGACAATAGCTCGGAAGGAAGTGAAGTTGATGGCAGTAGGCCGGTGGAAGAGACACAAGAGTTGGAGCATCAGCCTCTCCAAGGATGCAAAAAATACAAGTGATGAAGATAACGGTGGATTAGAAGAGAACACAACATTGTTTGACTAGGCAAGTCGTGAAGCACAAAAATAATATGTAGATCAGTTGCAAGCCATGGGTGTAATTAAAGATGAGGTCATATGCGTAGAAAACACTACTATCGACTTCGAACCCCTAGAGTAGAGAAGAGTATTGCACCGCCAACCAAAGGAAGCTTGCCACAAACTGAAAGCTAGAGAAGTGAGTGTGCCGGACTTTCAAAGCTTGGAGTTATGACACTTTAACAGGGGAGCTCAATATGACCATGATCCCATCAACGAGAAGTCACAACAAATAGCCCACAGTGGTGAAGCAGAAGACAATGACATCGACAGGAGTAGACATCAAAAGGGAAAAGAAGGGCAAATCCACAACTCCGGAGGTCAAGACCCATGGCCCTAGGGTGCACAACTAAGTCGATGTAGAAGAGCTCTTGGACGAAGACAATAGATTAGCAAGCGGGCGATGGTAGGAGGTATCAAGACTACAACGACAAATCAACAATACCCTAAACAAACGCATGAGGCAGGTATGAGCTTTCAACAAAGTCTTGTACCACCTCCATCTTTTCCTTGTCCAAATCACAAATCTAGTAGGAAGAGAAAACTAAATGGAAATTGGATGACAGAGCAACTAGAAAGGGCCATTGCCGATGTTGATGATGGATTACCAATTAGATGTGCTACTAGAGATAACGGAATTCCACAATTAAGTCTCAAAGGTCATCTTTACAATACCATTATGCATAGAAGAAGGGGCAAAAAGGACATTCTTATAAATGATGAGGAGAAAAAGCTTATTGACTACCTTCTAAAAATGCAGAATATAGGATATCCATTGCCCATTAGATGTTTTTTCGGGCCTCCGAGAGACCATTTGAGGGCTATTTCCCTTCACGGTTCCCCCTACAATGAAAGACGCCCAACTGTTAGAAAAAAAAATCAATTTTTTATTTATTTTTAAATTCTTCAAATGCAAAATGAAGTTGAAAAAAAAAATTCCAGAATTGTGCTGGCAGCCTCTCGGCCATGTAGAATCGCTGAGGTGTTAAGCCAACAGTCACATTCCCTAGGCTCTCACAGCATTTGAACCCGTGGTCTCCTAGAGGCCTAAAAAAACATCTAATGCAATTGGCCAATTGAGAAAAAAAGTTGGGATACTTACCCAAGGTAGAATAATATCCTTCAAAGATGGAATGCTAGGGCTTGGGTGGGTGAAATGTTTTAGAAATAGACATGAAGAAATAGCTAGCTTTGAAAAAAATCCAATCCTTAGAACAGAAAAGAACATGACATCTTTGCCCTAAAATAGTTGCCACCTTCTATGACAATTTGGAAAAATTATATAGCACTTACAATTATACACCTCATTAAATATGGGATTGTGATGAGAGTGGTGCACAAGCAAGGAAAGATAGAGGAGGGTTTGTACTAGCTAGAAAATGATCCAAAAATGTGCATATGGTGACTTTTGATTAGAGAGAATGGATTTATGTTCTTTCTTGCATCAATGCTAGAGGTGATAGTGTATCAAATTTCTACATTTTCAAAAGCAAGAGGAAATCAAGGAATTAAAAAAAAAAAAAACGAACTATCTATGCAATGCAAAAGAAGGCATGTTTGACCTATGATTTATTCAAAGCTTGGATGCACCATTTCTTATACTCAATTTCTAAATTGTATAATATTTCTCCTTCTACTAGACACTTATTGATTTTGGATGATCATAACTCTTATGTAACCATGGATGTTATTATACTACCCATATCAAAAGATTTAAATCTTCTTACTTTGCCTTCCCATACATCCCGTACCCTTCAACCATTAGATGTTAGTTATTTCAAACCTTTCAATTTATATTTCACGGCCTACATGAATAAATGGATCTTGAATCACAAGGGACAATCAAGAGGACTTGGCCCAATGGGTATTTCATGCCTTGAAAAGGACATTGTGAATTCAAAATAGCACCAAGGGTTTTGAAGCTAGCCATTGAGCATCTACCCATTGAATGCAATTGCCATGCAATTCAAAATGGGACCTAGTGAGGTTTATGAATTGTCCCATGCATGATTAGTTAATGGAAACGCTCACCAAAATCAACATCATGATCATAAAAAAAAACTGTATGATTGGGAATTGGAGGAAATTTTCGAAGAGGTCCCTTCCAATCTTCCTCACTACCACCAGTACTACGTCAACATTGACGGTGATGACGAAATACAAGCATAGTAGCAATCACAACACTGAGAGATGATGTAGATGGTGAAGCAATGGAAGTGCAAGCACGTCCTTTTAGTGACTTATTGGAACTACCACATCTACCTATACAACATGTGCAAAAAATTCAAATGGAACCTATAATTGACTATTAGTAGTCAATCCTACTTACTAAGGAACAACATCTAAAAGAGTTGAAGCACGTTGCAGCCAAGAGAGAGGAGGTTGCAAAAGAAAAAGAAAGAAGAAAGTTAGAAATGAAAGCCAATAAGAAGAAGAGAGTGGAAGAGAAGAGAAACAAGTTGTAGGCAAGAAAAGCAAGAGCTAAAATTGCAAGATCCAAGAGAAATCACAAAGAACTTTGGAGTTTGAAAAACATGAGAGTTCTAGGTGACAAACTCCATGTTGCTATTAAAGTGAACGCTCTTGTGGTAGGATACAAGGCCCCCTACTGCGGTATCATTCCTCAAAGAGAATCAATGACTAGCACTCTTGTTAGCACTCCAAAGAAAATGGGCAAAAAAAACGGGGAGGATAATATGCACTTACCTCCATGTCAAGAAGTTTGGCAACATTTTAGGAACTATTTTGTCAATCAGCAACAATTCAGCAATAGCATGTACACCCTTCCCTTTGTATACAACAAAGGTCCATTGTTTTCACATATTGCTGCAAGTAATACAACAAGCATTACTTATTTCACGCCCTAGCCAAGTCAGTGATGTGTGCTGAAGGCAAGGAGACAATGAACAACGCAAGTAGATGGAATAAGCATTGCCATTGAAGGGAAGCAAAAACATGGAAGAAGGCTACGTGAAAGTAGAGACAACAAACAAAAGTTCATACTTGTAGATGGCCAGTTCTACAAATTGCTAGCAAAAAACGATGTAGACTTCTAGACTTGGTGATGACTCATGTACAGAGGGAACCACAACAATTACCTAAGAAAAGTTCATGAGAAAACAATACTACTACCTAGGTTCAAAGCATTTAACAAGGAAGAAAAAACAAAAGAAGGTGTAAGATCACTTTATCTATGAATGTCCCATGCAAGGAGCAGCCTATTGAGAGACGATGTGGTACTTATTGTTGTTGTTGCCTACGATGGGATGGTCACGCGCAATGCACATCGAGTGATAATCGTTGACGATAGGGGTTGATCATTTCGGAGGAACTAAAACGAAGGAGGAGACGGAGCCCAACGGGTGGTTGTCGATAAATAGATCAAGATGGTGGGAGGTGGGCGTATTGAAGAGGTTTGAGCTCATTAGATGGGTGGGCTAACTACGCAAGTTTGGGCTTAGGTAGAAGATGAAGGTAACTAGGTCCATCTCAATGCTTAAGGAGATAGTTGACAAGGGAGGCGAGGAGTTCAAGATGGACAACCTTGGAGCGCGCCAACAATTGGGCAATCTAATGGAAACTATGGCAACAGATTGCCCAGCTAGAAGCATGTTGGACCTGGTGGATCCAATGTATACATGAACGTCTAGTTCATCAGTGACGTTGACTTCGTACATATGTTAAGTTAATGCGCGGTATAGCGTAGCCATTTTTTGTTTTTGTTTTTAAATTTTTGAAGTTTTCAAACTTATAGAATGTGGCTAGTTTGTGGCATCTTTTGTGCCATTCAAGAACTAGGTGGGTAAAAAAAGGAATAACTAGTGTGCGATTTTATAGTTTTATCCTAACCATTGGTGAATTCAAAAGGGCCAACTTCACATGAAGTCAAACATATCTTTCAATTGTGTACAATCCATTTTTATAACATCATTGCATTGCAATAGGAGTCGTTAGGCTTTAAAGTTGCAACATTGGACATGTGGAGTCATTAATCCTGAAAGTGAAATGCACACTTGTAGGACTTAACTAAACAACCTTAGCACCATATTCATTACTTTTGCCACTCAGTTCTTGTAATTTCAAGCATGTTCTAGTTCTTGCTAACTCATGTCTATGAACTGCAATGGCAACCTATGAGTCTGTGACTTCAGAAAATTAGATCTAATTCATTCCGAGTCAGAAATTTACAACAAAAATTTCCATAGACTTCATTTTCATTTGTATGATAATGTTTTGGTGTCCTCATCTTCGAACACACCAATTTTTTCTCTTATATGGACGCTTGATGAGCCTCCTACCTTACTCTCTTTCTACATCAGCATAGAAAGTCATTCGTCGAACGCTTACCACCGTTTCACCCGTTTCAGGGTTAACTTTTTGATGCTGCACCCGTGCAATCTGCAAGTTCAAACGAAATTCCTTGGGCACCCCTTCCCATTCCCTTCCCACACTTCTGACACATGGAAAAGGACCCGCCACCTTTTGCAGCATCTCTCATAACTACTGAAGCTTACTTCAAATCATCCTCTGAAGTCTGAACTCTCACATCCTCCTCTCGCTCATTATTGCAGCATTGCTGATTGTGAGCTCGCGCACTCGCTTGCTTGATTTCACATTTGTTTTGTTTAGCGCAATTAGACAGTCACCGAGTTGCAGGAGCAGCGATGGCGAGTGGGAAGACAGTTTGCGTGACGGGCGCTTCCGGATTCATTGCCTCGTGGCTGGTTAAATTCTTGCTGGAGCGTGGCTACGCCGTCAAGGGCACCGTCCGCAACCCAGGTAACGACTCTAGTGTAAGCGGAGTTTAATTGTATTTTGGTTTTCTGGTTTGTACATTTTGGAGGGTGCAATTTGTCGCACTGCATTTGAATGTGGCGAGGATTTTCAGTTTGGTGGCTTTTAGGGTTTGAGTTCTCTTGATTTTGCAGTTTTGGGTTCTGTGTTGCAACGATACTTTAGCTAGAGGGGTATAAGGTGACAACAGCTAAATGCGTCTGCATAGGGATTTTTGAGCATGGATCCTATTATTGAAATGTCAAGTGGGTTTTGTTTGGAGTTGGAAGGGGATTCTAGATTCTCTTTCTGGACTCCGTATGAATAAAGATTTGAAATTTCAAAGTGCTGAAAATAGGTGTACTAGGTCCTAGGTCCTCATGTATATTTTGAGGCGAGCATCAGATGGGACGGTGTTGCACACAGGTCTCAATTAGGTTCTGTTACTTTAATTGAGTTTGCCTGTTTTCCATGAGATCCTATGTCTATCAGGGATTTCTTCATGCAAACTCTAGGCGATATTTACATGAGGATTGCAAATTTTCTCTCTTCAAAGTTCAAGTTGGGTTATATGCCTATTTTCCTTGAGATCACATGTTTTGATATACGTTGAGGTCACCTCTTGCATGGCTTTGGCCAGTCAGGAATTTCTCACATGCAGATTCTCAGGGTTTTGTACATGGGAGTTTCAAGTCCTCTCTTTAAAGTTTACTTGCGGGTTTTTTGTTGATGATACGAGTTGATTGATCTAAATTGGGCTTTGTGGTTTGCTTTTGTGCAGAGAAATCTAAGCATCTACTGCAGCTGCCGGGCGCCAGCGAGCGTCTCCAGCTGGTGGAAGCCGACCTTCTGAAACCGGGAGCGTTTGATTCGGCGGTGCAGGGTTGTGATTGTGTTTTTCACACGGCGTCGCCTTTCTTTCACAAGAACATCACCGACCCTGAGGTTCACATCTCTTTCTTCCTTCTAGTGAAGTTATTTTCAACTATGTTTTTGAAAACCTAGCAATGAAGTACCATGTGTTCACGCTACTTGGGTGCATTACTTCGTTGCTTACGTGGAGAAATCGCTTTGGGTACTTGAGCCATTACTTGGGTGCATATGGAGGAGAGCACTTTGGGTACTTGGATGCTTACCATGTTTTTGTGAGTGGTCTGGTTCATTTGACCATTTTCGTGACATGCTCTATATCTATACTATTAATTAAGACATTAAGACAGACATTTGTTTTGTTTGTTTATAACGCTACGTTGGGATCTCCTAAATAGCCGGGCTGCCAGGTGCAAGACTGGTTCGGAGGAGTGAAAACCGGCCCTTAGTCATCACATAAGTTCACATTAGGATAGCAGGCTACTTGCATCCCATGATAAGGTAGCTGCGAGGCCTGATTAGGGACTGCTAATTGGTGGTTGTGGTTGTTGCAGGCCCAGCTCCTGGACCCTGCGGTGAAGGGAACCCTGAATGTCTTGCAATCTTGCACCAAGGAGAAAACCAAAAGGGTTGTGCTGACGTCCTCTGTAGCATCTGTCTCCTACACTCCCAAACGAATTGGGGCCAGCGTCGTGGATGAGAGCTTCTTCAGCGACCCCGACTTATGTCGAAAGGAGCAGGTTCGTTTGTCCTGATTTCTTTTGCTATAATTTTGTGCATTTGGCGTGTTTCGAGGTATATGGTGTACTTCGAGTATCTTCATGAACAGTGGTGAACGAGGTTTGACCCTAGAACTTTCTGTGCAAGTGAGTACTACTCATGTATTCTTGACTCGTTGCAGAGATGGTATGTGTTGTCCAAGACATTGGCTGAGGTGGCAGCATGGGACTACGCGAAAGAACACAAACTGGATATGGTGACAATCCATCCGACCATGGTGCTCGGTCCTCTTTTGCAATCCTCCATGAACACCAGCAACGAAACTGTTTTGGAAATTCTGAACGGTAAGAACTCGATTGATCGTTCCGATGTTTATTCATCACGACAGACCGTCCATGAGGTTGACAAAATTTATGATGTTATGTTGGTAGGCATTGTGGCAAAAAAGAACATACAAAGCAAGGAATATTGAGGTTGTTCACATGGTCATAGACTCCGTCCATAGACTCCGTTCTTTAAGGGTTCAATTAACAAAGACATTATTTTAGCATTACCTTAACCCCATCACCACTGATTTCAAGCCTCATTGCTGGTCACTTAGTTTGTTGCCATCTTGCAACTAGATATGTATGAAAAAATTTATATTTGTTTTGCAGAGATGAAATTATATTGCTTCACAAAAAATTTAGATTTTTTGTGGAAAATTGATTTTTTTGAGAATTTTTGAAGTTAAAGTGAAGAAAAATCACATCAAATAAAAATTTATTTAAAAAAATCTGAAAATTTCACCATGTGTATACATTACAATGACAAATATCATAGTGTAAACCCAATTTCTATAATTAGAATTCCATAGACATTGAAAATACATCCAAAATTCAAATTGCAATCAAATATTCAATACCAAAAATATTTCCAAAGTTTAAAATTGGAGTAGAAACTAGAGTAGGGTGACCTTCATTTTGTTAGTTGGGCTCAAACTCAGAAAACATCATTTTTGTGGAGAAATTTCAGATTTAGAGCAAGGAACAACAACTTCCCAAAACACACTAAAATAGCATATTTTGTGATCAATTTTTTATTTTAACTTCTCATTTATGTGAAGGCAAACACTTGCAAGACTACAAACTCAATTGGATACTCTTCATAACTCAACATGATAGGTCAACAAGGAAAACAGGGATGAAAAGTGCTTCCAATAGCTTTATAGCTCATTGGATTGTCATCTAAATGGCTATAGAATGGTGTTCAAGACGTTCCAGGGTTAATATTCTATGAGATGAACATTAACCCTAGAATGCCGCACCAACCACAAAATAGTTGATGGATGACTTTTCAGATCAGTGTAGAAAATGAAGGATGCATCTATTGGTCCAAGAATCAAATCAATTTTGGCAAAGTACCTTGATGATAGGTATTAGGGTTAATACAGCATTAGTATCATTCTGAATCTGATAGAAGAACGCCCCTTCCATGTGACATGCTGCAGGCACTACAAAGACTTTTGCCAATGCTGTGCTCGGGTGGGTTGGCGTGAAGGATGTGGCCATGGCTCATATTTTGGCGTTTGAGAAGCCACAAGCAGAGGGTCGGTATATCTGCAACGCTCGCGTACTTCATATGGGCGACGTCGTCTCTCTATTGAAAAAGCTTTATCCTCAGTACCCTATTGTGGCCAAGTAAGTGCCTCACTTTTGGTTTCGTCGACTTCAGATCAGTATGAAATGAAACTTTTGCTTTGATTGCTCCCTTTTTTCTCACAAGAGGGATGAGCTGGTGGAAAAGGTTAGTTTGTCAGTAATGCTTTCTGCTCTTTCATTTGATGATGTCTTTTTGGATATCGCAGGGATGCAGATGAAAGCCCACGAGTTCATGCCTACAACCTGTCCAGCGAGAAACTGAAGAAACTTGGACTGACCTTTCAGCCCGTGGAGGACGTTTTCCGCGAGACCGTCGCAAATTTACAGGAGCTCAAGTACTTGGACTGAACTCAGTTTGGAAGGAAAACGGCGCGTTGAAATTTGCTTGAACATTGTCATAGGTGAATAGCCATATTTTGTGAATACCGGTGTATAGGCATCCTCTCTTCAACGGCAATAACAATTTGAAACTTCAACACTTCTCATTGAATACACGAGATGGATTTGAACTTTTCATTCTGAGTTGTCACTTGGATGTGTTCTGAAATTTGCATTACATGATGTGTTCCAGAGTTGGGTGTTGGATAAAAAATGCACCTCATTGTTCCCATCCTTTCTCTCCACTATGGCAATGTATGTGTTTTTATGTTTTAGTAAATTACTAGTACTAGAAGTCACGTGAACATGAAAGGTGCGTACCGGCGTCGAAGCGACGGCATGGAGGGTGTACATGTCCACATGACCGCGCAGCTGGTGAGGAGGGAGAGGGATGGCAGGACGACATTCAAGCTTCTGCGTCTACACCAATTGACTTAGAAATTTGATGGAAAATAATGTACGAGGTCTAGAATTTGTCAATTTGTCTCAAAGTGAAGGTACTTGAGTAGGCTGCATAATTACCTTGTTGTCAATTGTCTGCCCCCTCAAATTCACAATGGCACCGACTTTGGAGGCACCGGATCCGTATGCGGCCCAAAAGAAGCTGGCATTGAATGTCCCCCACAAGGAAGCGACGGTAAGTAAACCTGGCTCCTGTTCGTTTCCTTTTCTCTCGTTTACCAGTGTTGCAATCTTCCTTGCTTAAAATAATGAAATACGGAGTAGAAGATATACTTGCAATTTATGCTTAGGCTTGCCTTAACCTTACCCTGGTGGATGCTTGGAAATGAAGGAATTTAGCTTGACATGTGTTACTTTCACATTTATTGCTTCATGTGCGTCGGGTTTCAGAAGGGAACTTAGTTGTATTTGTAAAAAATGTTATGGTGCAAATTGTATGCCTATGGAGAAATGCACGATATGCAGAGTCCCTGCTTTGATAGGACCCTACACCCTGAGGAGCTGCAGATCTTGCAAATGAGGCAGTGACGTTGAAATTGCAGCCTAACCTCTTTAATCTGACTGCTTGGGGTCCCAAGAAAAAGATCATGACATGGTTTTAATGTGTGATAAATGTGCTTCAGTTAATGATAGCGTTATTAATCACACATTAAAACTGAAGCACATTTATAAAAGATCATGACATAGTTTTAACTGAAGCACATTTCTAAAAGAGGTCAGATTGTGGTGGTCTCCTGAGCTCTGCAGATTGTGCTCGCAAGGGGGGCTATGGAGCCGTGGTTGAGAGCTCACGGCAAGCTGAAAAGACCCGAGATCAACAAGAAACAGCAACTGGAACTGAGAGAGTGCTTCGAGTTACTCGACGCTGAAGGATCTGGCAAGTGCTTTTTCTTTTTTTTTGGGGGGGGGGTTGACATGAAGAGGTCATTTGCTTGAGATCCTGTTTACTTGCACATTGGCGTTACTTGCACAACGTGGTTTCCTGTCTCGCAGATAGCACACATTCGTTTGTCATATGGCTTGAATGGTGGTCATTACAGGCGTGATTCCAGCTCAAGAGTTGCCGTTGGCCTTCACCGTGCTGAATATGAATGTTAAGAGATCAGAGATCAGAGATGCGACGGAAGAGTTCAATGCTGACAGACCCATTGTACTTCCATAGCTTTTCTTTCTTCTCTTCAATAGAAATTTGGAGTTGAACTTATTTGATCTACAGACCTGCTGGAATGACGGCGATTTACTGCAATGCCAAGGCAAGTGCAGACAAAGGGGAATTGACTTGAGCACAATCGTGTATGGACAGATGGAGTTTCCCAAGTTTATGCAATTGATGCTGTCAAAGCTCGACAAGCTACCTCCCGATGAATTTGCTCCCCAAATCGACAGTATGCCCACCAACTTTCTCACTACGTTGTAAATTCTTTGACAGAACAAGAGGCCAAAATGTTTACCCTCGAGAGGACCAAGACGGTATGCACCTTCATGTCTTGTTTAGCAGTTTTGAGTAGGACGTATAAGTTACTTTCTTGGTTTAATTTTATGTGTTTATTGACCAACGCATGCAATGGTCTTCACTCATTCTGGTGAAATCAAATTTGGCGCCATTCGAATTATATTTTGCATTATAGGCGAACTGCCCATAACCGACCGAATAAGCAACTGGGGACATGATGTGGAGTACAGGAAGGCAAAGGAAATATTTCCAGAGGTGCAGAGATAGAAATGAGGGGGATTGCCTAAATT
Organism: Rhytidiadelphus loreus; assembly: GCA_947034895.1. NCBI lineage: Eukaryota > Viridiplantae > Streptophyta > Bryopsida > Hypnales > Hylocomiaceae > Rhytidiadelphus > Rhytidiadelphus loreus. The sequence continues at coordinate 42,157,925 of OX344765.1, forward strand.
TGGTAATTTTATTGCTTGAACTAAAATTACTGTAAATTTTGGAAGGCAAAAGTTGGTCTGGACCCATGTCCAATGTGTAGACAATTCCAAAAGCGCTCATTTCAGAGACTACTTATTGTTCACTTTGGCACTCCAAACCAAGCACATGTGTCATGAAAAGAATGGAGGAATTGATGGTCGGAAATCGAGAACTCTTACAAGTTTGGAAATTAGTCCCAGCCTCTCCTGAATTTCAGACACTCTATTGATTGCTGATGGTGGTGATGGGTGGCTCTACCTTACATGATCAATTCAATTGGTCATTTCAAACCATGAATCCTTGGTCCTTCAGGGGCTAACATTTTGAAAGCAGGAATTGATTACAGTTCAAGAACCAGTCGTTAAAGATTGGTAGCGAAGATGTGGGGGGGATTGAGAGCTGTCTGTGGAAGTGTGATTGCACTGGTATGCCTACCGTTTAAAATTAGGATTTTCTAAGAAGTGTCGAGCTGCTGCACGTTGCAGGTGTGCGTGTAACGCCTGAGTATACGCTTCCATTCCCCTTGCTGGCGCAAGCTTACAGGAGAAAGAAGGTGGAACATTCTAATCAACTTCATGTGTTGAATATACCTCTGGGTACATTAATAAGGTAGGGACACAAAATCGCCACTTTTGTTGATGATCATAGTCAGTTTGGTCAAATTTTTACATATTTTTCTTAGCAAATGAAAGAGAATTTCAATGCAGCAATGAGTGCGTAATGCAGAAGTGATGATCTAAAACCGACACTTATCCTCCTAATCACAATGTACCAATTGTCACAGTTTTTTAGAGTGGCGATTTTGGTTCAGAGTGTCCTTACGTTAGTGGGATATGTATAGCTTAAGTAATACTCCTAGGAGTTGAAATTTTAAAACCTGTTGGATGTCATATCAATACTCGTGGTTAGAACCCTGAGGGCTTTTATGGTGTCGTCGTTAGAAATGATTGGTGATGACTGATGAGTCTTGCCATGTGAAGCTGACTGGTAGGACAGATGCTGAACTACTCTCTGGACAGATAGAGGCAACTATGCTTTATTTGACGATTGACATTCAACTATCAATTTCCCGGTGCTGCGCAGCTGATAGAGGCAGTCATGGGAGGCGACAAACCATTACGGGACCGGATGAACTATTGCTCTCGTAAAGTCTTCAGAGAGCGACAAATTTTACGAGATTTAGCTGCTGGGAAGCCAGTACAGGTCTGGTGATTCTGTCTTTGTGTTCCAGAAAGTAATTGAACAGGACTTGCACTTCTGGGGTAGGGAACCCATTCCTGTGGCTTTCAGGTTTCTTAAGTTAGTTTTTTCATTATTCTAATAAATGCATTTTTGTTCCTGTTTTTGAGAGGATTCCAATGCTCTAAAATACGAATGTTTTGGATATTATATGAAAACTTTTTGAATTCTTGAAGTTCGAAGCAGTAAGGTCTCAACCATGCACTCTACCTTTGAGGCATCAGTATTGCATCCGTGATAGAGCATAGTTGCCTATATCTGATATCAGTATAGAGGCAACTATGCTTTATTTGAGTATTTGCTCTCTCTATTTGTTACTCCTATGAGTGTTATTTTACTTAATTGTTAAAAAAATTGTACTCCCAGGTTGAAGATATAAAAAGGGTGTTTTAAATTAATCGTTATATTACTCTTTGTTACCTCAACCTCCATAAATTATATTTTTCATAAATGGCTTGTACATCACAGTAAAGCTTAGCTAGAAGTATTTCATTTACTACTAGTTATGGGAAAGAGACCCCCATGTAATTGAATTCTCTTCCTTTCGTTTCTTACACAGTATGGGTATAAGCAACATTCATTTTCTTACTTACAATATTTTAAACTTCTACATCCTACACAAAGTTTGTGTGTGCCGTTCAAATCATTTTAAGTGCACTGTTTTCTGTACAGGAACCGAAATCGACCTTGTCCATGACTGTTGAGCCAGACGATGTACGATATTCAGCCATTTTTTTTTTGGATATTAATTTCGGTGTACATAGAATCTGTAATATGAATTTGGGCTACGATTCTCTGCTTGCAAGAATTCTTGATTCATGATCAAGTTCTCCAAATTCTCCTTCATGGATGACTTGGACTAGAAATCTCATGTATTGCTATTTTTAGGAAGTACTCTTAAGTCGATCTTTGAACTCTTGCAGCGGGAAAAGAAGAGGCGAAGAGCTGCAACGCTGAAAAAAACTCCAAAACCTGAACCACCTGGTTCAACACAAACCACTGCTGAATCTCTCACTCAATATTTTATAATGTTTTTCACTAAAATTAGATTTTTTCAAAAACTTTTTGACAACTTCAGACTTTAGTAAGTGCTCAGTAAGGGAAAAAACTAACATCTCTTTCACAATCACTCAGAGCCGGACGTCCGAGCTTACGTTGTACAGAATATGGATACTGATGTGAGGGAGCTTCTACTTGGAGAAAAACGGAATGATATTATAAAGGCTGCTCTTGAATCCGAGGTCAAGTTTGTGCCCCCAACCAACAAGAGCATTGAGCTTGATAAATCGATTGAGTCCAAGGATGGAGGTACATAAAATCCTGCACTATTCACTGAACACTGTCCCTAGTAGCGAGGGTACAAAATTTAGTCACTACTAAACTTTTTATTTATTGGAAACTAGTACAAATACTGTGATATTTTGGCCTTACTAAAAAAAATTAAACAGTTTGAGTTCAATAAATTAGTGTAGTCTCCTCTTTCTACTTTCTCTTTTACTACTCGTTCCATTCCATTATCATTACACTCTTCTTTCCTCACCATTGATCAACCAAAATTTTAGGATTCTCAAATGAGAGTACTATGCTAAGTAACTTGAATCAAGACTTTGGTTATGAAACCCATAAATTCGGAATTCTGGAGCAAACTTCAACTACATGAATGGTCAGAAGGGAAGAGATTTGGGGAAATTTTGCAATGTAATGTTACAGTTGACGGATATCTCACCACTGAGCCTTGTTGAAGGTAACCTCGAAATTGATGCAATTCGTTTTCTATCGCTCCAGATAAGAAATGGAGCAAAGCCTACCTCGCAGACAAGCTTGCAACGTTTAGAACAGATGTAAAAAGATCACCCAATTCATCTCATTTCACGTATTGCTCTAGATTGCTAGAGTTTGTGTAGACTTTGAAAGCAGAAAGCCACCAGAGCCTGTGCTGATATATATATAGTGTGATGGAAACTGGAATGGCAGTTGCAACACAAACCGGCAAAGAAAGCGCAGATTATACATGTGCAAGCAATGAAGAGCCTGCGTGATTTCATTGATAAAGGGACTTGGCAGGTGAAGGGTAGCCCTTTGCTTTACCCAGCTTCACGTCGCCAGTGAAGTCTATGTGACGCTGCTCTTCGGTTGACTAGTTGGATTGAGCTTCTAATGTCCAAATAATAAGAATCTGATTTTCAGGGTTCCTTTTATTAGGCTGATTTCATTGTTGTTGGGTCTTTGTTGGCCACTGAAAGAGGATTCCAATGCAAGGTTAGCTAGTGTGACATTTTATGAGTAAATTATGAACTTTTAAATGATGATTGTAGGTGTATGCAAAAGGAACTTTCTTCTTTAGATTGTCTTTGTGGTAGACTAGAATTTATAAAGCTTGCTTTTGGATTAGGGTTACAATAGGTGTAGTTACTTTTATGTCTAGTAGCAAGCAAGATTCCAATGCAAGTTAGTGTGACATTTTATAAGTAAATGATGAATTTCTAAATGATGATTGTAGGTGTATGCAAAAGGAACTTTCTTCTTTAGATTGTCTTTGTGGTAGACTAGAATTTATAAAGCTTGCTTTTGGATTAGGGTTACAATAGGTGTGATAACTCTATATCTAGTAGCAAGCAAGATTCTAATGCAAGCTAGTGTGACATTTTATAAGTAAATGATGATTGTAGGTGTATGTAAAAGGAACTTTCTTTTTTAGATTGTCTTTGTGGTAGACTAGAATTTATAAAGTTTGCTTTTGGATTAGGGTTACAATAGGTGTAGTTACTTTATGTCTTGCTTGCTACTAGACATAATGCATCTTTGTGCTTGCAAAATTATGCATTGAGTTGTCTCTTCTCTCCAAGACATGTTAGTGAATGACCTAGATATAGATATGTTAGTGGAGTAGAGTGCACTCTCAATTGTGGAATTGAGAGTATAGACATGAATCTTTTCTACCTTACATTTTTACACTTGTGCAAATTGCATGAAACATGACATTATTAAACAATGAGTGAAGGATGTCTTTGGAAGTCATAAAAACTTATAGTTATATTTACATGTACCAAATCACCATGCATCCAACACCGAATTCCTTACTCTCCTTCCAACTCGGTTAAAGATTCACAACCTAGCAAAGCCAATTTCTCTTTCTTAAGAAATATATAATGAATTTTAGCCAAAATAAAGTGCACTTCTTTCCTTTTGATCATCTCTTGAGAACAATCTACCTAACAAAATATTGTTTTCAAAGTATTTGATCATTCTCTTCCAAGAGAATGTTGTTATCAAAGCATTTAATCATTCCCTTTCAAATGAATATCAACTTTAACCTTAGAAGGACGGGCCCATGACCATTGATTTCAAGTCCTCAAATTCTATCTCTTTGTTTGCTACTATTTTGCAACTGGATATGAATGAAAAAATTTATATTTAGTTTTCAGAGATGAGGCCATATGTCTACCATAAGTCATCAAATTTTCAAATTGGGGGGGCAAGATTTGAAATTTTGTGAATTTCTTAAGAAAAAAATGAAGAAAATTCATATCAAATACAAAATATACTCGAAAAATCTGAAATTTTCACCATAGATGTATATTATAGTGCATAACATTATGGCATAAACCAAAGTTATTGTGTCATTCTAAAATTAGAAAATAAAAAAACAGTGATTATTGACCAAAAGTTCATATTGCTATAAAATGTTGAAATTTTTGAATTTTTCAAAATTTCTAATAGGAATAGAAATTGTACTTGATAAGCTTCATTTCATTAGCTAGGCCCAAATTCAAAAAATATCATTTTTATAGCTGAAAATTCACATCAAGAGTAAACAACAAGAAATGGCCAAAATACACTACCAAGGGTGATCTATGGATTAAGCTTCTTCTCAAGAAAAGTCAATATTACTATAATGATGGAATTTCCAATACTATTCCTTAAAAAATATACTCAAGTAACTTCACTTTTTAAATGGATAAAAAAACACCTTTTTCCATCCTACTATCTTAAATTAAGTCTACAACAACATTATAGGGTTAAGTATCTACACTAAATACTGGTAGTGAAATTGGGTACTTGAATAATTAGGTTGCCTTACCCCAAGGAAGTTACTTACAAGCCATCAAAGGCAACAAATATTTCTACAAATATTTCCATTTGTGCACATGGAAGTTGATGAGTCCTAATTACAATGAATCTAATTTAAAAGTGGTGCATTCTTATCCAGTAATAGCAAATATCATATAGTATCAAAGGTTGAGAAATTAGTGTGGGATAGACTAATTTCACTATTTAGCATAGCATAGGAATGGCAATAAAATCAAGATCATCTTTTGATGGAATTTCACATTAGACATGCCAACACACATGCTATACAAAGTCTTAAATGACCTTCCCTCAAATGATTTTTTCAAGTTCAATCATATACATAATTCTTTATGTTTTTGAAATATCATACAAAAAGTTGTAGAAGTTGAAGTTGGAGATGAATAACACATCTAAGTTGAAAACACCCTAAACTATCTATGTACCCATTCCTAACAAGTAGATTTCTATTGAAAGTGTCCTCAAAAGCACAATTAAACCATTCCTATACTTAATTGTACTTAGTTGACTATTGATTCACTCAATTTCAATACTATGACCCACCTACATGATGGTTTCAATGGTCCGGGGAGCTTCTACTTTGAAAATTCATAATAATTACATGTCTTATCCAAAAATTATAGTTTTTCTTTCGAAAATCCATGATTTTCAATTGCTAATACCACAAAACTGCTTACTCTTGAAAAAGGTGCCTCCAACTACGCTGATTTGCTTATTGTGACAGTTTTGGGTGTTTTCAGTTTTCACCTTAAGTCTTATCCAAATCCAAATCCAAAACCTAGAAAGCATTTAGGGGTTCAGTGCAAATATTAAAATATAGATCCTGGAGTTCCAATTGTATATGGCTCATGCCGAGTGTGGTCAGAGTACCTGACAAGCTTCAAATGATTGGGCAATCAGCACCTTGAGACATTATTCCTGCGCCCGAGACTCTGCTTTAAATTCCTAGCCAGACACCGATTTTACACTCATGACCCTGAACTGTAGAACACTAATAAAAACTAACCAGTATTTTCAGTGAATAGCAAGCCAGATGCTGGGCCTAACTGAGTCACCAACTTCCAAGGTCCAGCACGAGATAGGGTCTCAGATGTTTGATGGAAAACTTCACGCTCGGCCAGAGTATGAGCACAATATGATACACCGTACAGTAACACTTCAGGCCTTAAGGACATAACCGACCATGCTACACCTTCACCTGCAACACAAAAGAAATGCTTTACTGGATAAGTGATGCAAAAGTCTTCAGATACCTCCCTAGGCAACTGGTATCCACGCATTTAATACTACTGGAAACTCCTCACAGTGGATCTCATAGAAGCGTAAGCTGCGAGATACAAATTATATCACCTTTGCAAACGTATCCAGGATGAATGGCATGTACAAATCTCTGTTGCGCGCTCAGCAATGACAATTTAAATGAGCGAAGTTGAGGATGTAAAAAACATTAGGGACCTGACCCCGTCTCCTATACTGACCTCTGTCGCCAACAGCAACTCGCCTTTTCAACACTCAATTAAACTAATTAGCAAGAGGGTGTAAGCAGGAATGTCTATGGCTACAGTTCTTTGAATGGAGATGAGTTTGTCTACAGTCACTAATAGTGGTGGTCTGCAACCTCCTACTTGAAATTGCATAAGAAATTCATAAATAGTGATAAAAATTCGATCTCAACAGAATGGCTCAAGTACCCAAAGTGATATCTCCACAGCTCTATACATCTCCAAAAAGCACATTCCTACATATGTTAAAATGCTTTAAAGTGGTGCAAATAGTATCCACTACCTTGCAGTAGAACGGATTGAGACAAAGAGCTTACCATGAGAGATGCAGAATACGTTTTCCGCGGGAAACTTGCCAGCAACGGCAGTGAAAGTATTGGCGTAGCGTTCATGGCCAGCGTTGGTTTCCTCTTCCCAATCAGGTAACTGCAAGAGGGACATCAACGAGTTAGGAAATATAAACGGACAGGAGATATCGTCACTATGATACTAGCCTCCACAACATGAGCATGCTGTTTGTTTGGTTTGTTACGGTGAGATCTCCGGAACCGTGCACCCCCACTCACGTTCTTGCTACTGTCATGTCATAAAGCTCTCTGCGAGGAGGGGTGCACGGACTTTGTTTCGGGACGTTCCAACTCACAGCAGAAAAGATATTGAATTTCAAAGTTTTTATGAATTAAAAAATTAGAAAATTACTATCACTTTTTTTTTATTATACTGTGGCAACGGCACAGGGCATACTAGTCAGTGATGATGTAAACATTAACTTGTTCATCAGTAACCCTGATGAACAACACATTCGATTGGAATTTTCATCATAATCTCTGGTCCAATGAGTGGTCAAACTCTCATCTTCAAATTGTTAGCAAACTCCCTGGAAATCTTGCGAACTCCAACAGTAGAAGCTCATTTCGGCTTGTTGAAAGTAGTAATTACACACCTTGGGAAGTATCGATTGTACTGAGGTGTCCACAACACCACTTGGAAGAACAGAGTAGAGCTTTTCAAAAGGTAAATGCCAAGGCTCGGTACTATCGGGCCGACGGGGATTTCGAATTGCTACTTTATTCATGAGCTCAGCTAGCCCATACTCAATAGAAACCTGCTCTTCAAAACAGCAAAACAAATCTTCATATGTTACAAAGCATATCAACGACAATCGGTGACCACAGGACACATCTGGTGAGCATATTTTCATAATTGGGCTCCCCAAATGACTAACTAAACGTCGACACTAACTTCTTGACAAAATCCACAAGATAGAGCATATTAAAACCGATAAAGACCTGCTATCATCTCCTATACTGACCAATGTATACAAACAGCAACTCATTCATTCATACTACCCCTATAATTGCATGAATTCGTGATACCTTGCGTCACAAAATAATGGATTGCAAGAGAGTTTGGCTGTTGTAGTAACCAAAGTGATCTCTCCATAGTAAAATCCCAATAAAAGCACTCTCCAACAATATTAATTAAAACGCTGGCAAATCATATCCTCCACACAGCAGCGATAAAACCTTCACGGGTAGAACGTAGAATCAGGAAAACCCTCTGCAGTATACTCAGACTCCCCTAGATGTCTCCGATTCAAGATGTCTCCAATAGACACATCTTGCAGCGGAGGCTCCCGATTCTACATCTGTTCCACCCTTCACTACTACCGTAACCCTAATTCTCCAAGAAGCACAATTCAAGCAATTCGATCATCTAATAGACACATCTTGCAGCGTAGGTTCCCGATTCGACATCTGTCCCTAAAAAACCGTCACTACTACCGTAACCCTAATTCTCCAAGAAGCACACATTCAAAGCAATTCTCTCACCTTGAGCTTGGACATGTCATTCCCTTCCGGATACAAGCCCTTGATAAACCCCGCAGCAGTCTGCACACACCGCAAGAAGGGCGAAACCAGAATGCGCGTAATGAAAAACCCCTCACTCCGGAACTTCTTCCCGACCTCCATGGCTTGCTCCCACCCGCGTTCCGTGAGGGGAGGATCCCACATTCGCGAATCCACCCAAGTGGGATTGGCATCGTCCCACCGCTCCCCATGACGCATCACAAACAGCTTCTGCACATGAGACTCCATGCTTGACCCCGCAACAAAACCCTGAGAATTACCACACAAACAAGCAGCAAACCTTGAGAATTAACACACAACAACAAAGCAACAGACCTTGAGAATTACCAAACAACAAGACAACAAACCCAGAGAATTAACTTAACACAACAAGCAGCAAACCTTGAGAATTTGGATACCACCCCTCTCACACTCTGTCTCACAAATCTGACACTTGACCACTCCAGAGATTAGCTCCTTATGAAGCACAGTCCTATGCCCAAACGATTCAGGGGATATTCCTTCCGTAGATGCTGTTTCTGGCGAAACCAAGTGTACACTCCCAAACTGAACTACCTACTGTAATCGTGAATTGTAAGAGTATCATCGTGTGCGAATATTCTAGTCAGGTGCGGGCAATTGGATAGTCCGTGAGACGCGACAAGAATAGTACTCTGATCCCCCAAGGCAAAGAAACTGACGTTTCCAGTGCGTGCCATGCATGATTTTCTCCAATTTCTGCAACAAAGCTACCCTACCCTACCCTACCCAAGCAAGGCCAAATAATTACAGAAGAACTGCACTAATAAGTTTAAGCTAAACTAATCTGACGGACGGACGATTGAGTGAGTGATTGCTGCAGCTTTGTAAGCTTAAGTTCGTGAGGGGACCAGGAGCAGAAGATTTAGTGTTGGAGCCAGAACCGACCTTAATTAGAATCCTGTGACAATTACTCAATTAGTGTTCTGTTGCAGGGGGGAAGACACACTTGGCGAGGATTGTGAGAATAGGGTTGCTGCAGACGGAAGTGAAAAACTGAAAGGCTTACTAAGTTTAGATGCTTACAAAGCTCCATCCGTCCGTCATTGCTACAGTAGTAGTGTAGTAGTGTAGGAGCCTGTGTACAGTAGTAGTGTAGGCGCTGGACCGACGGGAGGGTACAGCACCAATGGAAATGGGCGTCCTGTGGTGGGTGGGAGGGGAGCTTTTGGTCAGTGGTTTTTTGGGGTTTAGGGTTTTGTTTTGGGGGGAGGGCGAGGGAGTTAACCCATAAACGACGCAGGGGACATTTTCCAGTCGATGAATGACAAAGGAAATTCTCCATGTGTAGGACAGAAGTGCAACTATTCATCCTCCAAATTTTGGGTGAAAGGCGAATGTCTTCTGCAATAGTTTGACTTCCAATGAGTGCATTCGCATTTTTTTAAGCCAACAATTCACATGGCTCCAAAACAATTGATTTCCACATTGACCAACTCATCGTTTAAGGGTTAACCCATAAACGACACAGAGGACATTTTCCAACCGATGAATGACAAAGAATCTCTCCGTGTATAGGACAGAAGTGCAACTATTCATCCTCCGAATTTTGTGTAAGAAGCGAATGTCTTCTGCAATAGTTTGACTTCCAATGAGTGCGTTCGCATTTTTTTAAGCCAACAATTCACATGGCTCCAAAACAATTGATTTCTACAATGACTAGCTCATCGTTTAAGGGCTAACCCATAAACGACGGGGAGGACGTTTCTCGACCAATGAATGATAAAGGAATCTCTCCGTGTGGGACAGAAGTGCCACTATTCATCTTCCAAGTTTTGTGTGAAAAGGGAATGTCTTATGCAATAGTTTGACTTCCAATGAGTGTTTTCACATCTTTATTTTAAGCCAACAATTCACACAATTCCAAAACAATTGATTTTCACAGTGACCAACTCATTGTTTAAGGGTTAATTAGGGTGAACCTTACTTGGAAGTAAGGCTCAAGATAAGGTGAGTGATCTCATGAGCACAAGGGGGTTTGGGGAGCAATTTTTCACTAAAAAGGGACAATTTTTTTTTCTCAGGGAATAGTTTGGTGAGATATTCTTGCTTTCAAAGTTTGTAGATAGGTATGGCATTCAAAGAATCCATATGTATCCACAAACTAAATGTCCTCATAACTTTCATCTCATTAATCAAAATGGAATGATTCAAAGCTTTCCATATATATATATATATATATATATATATATATATATATATATATATATATATATATAAATCTAGAGAACCAATCTCAAATTTGTATTTTTCTAAAAAGTGATTTTTAAAAGAATTTGTTTGGATTGCCTAGGCTGCCCACCGACTACTCAAAATTACATATCATGCATTAAATTTTGTAATCATGTAGTCAGAAGTTTATGAAAATTGATTTGCCTTACAGCTACTCCTCGGGCACACATTGTGTGATATTTTCAAAGAAAAAAAAGAAAAATTTCATTCATATTGAGTTGCCCAAACCCGCTATGCTACCAAAAAACGGTGTTTGGTCATTTAGAGGTTAATACCAAAACAATTCCAAAATTAATATTGTAGTTCAATATTCTAACAACCCTTTTTTTTCCCAACCCTTCTTTTTAAACACAAATGAAAGAATTTTTCTTACAAATATAAAAATACAAAGCAAACTTCATCATGCTGGCATTGCCAGTCCAGGAAAGTTCCCAAATTACTGTAAATTTCAATGACAAGGGTTGTAATTAGGGACGAGATTAGTAAATTTTAGTTAAGCTGAGGATGTCGGTGCTTGACATTGCAGCCGACATTGATCACTGATGAAGCCAGTGCGTACTTGAATTATTGAAGAATTAGGGGCTAAAGTTAACCCCTAAGCACTCCGACGACCAGTTTTTGGATGATGAACAGATTGAAATTGAAATTTCTTTCTCATTATTTCTTGGATGAAAGTCATTCTAATTTGTGGAGATATCTTTATCAAGTTGTTGTCCTATCTAATGGTTGGATTTGGTAGTATTAGAGTACATTTTTTTTTTAAATTATAAAAGTGGAAGTATATTAAGTAGTTGACCAAGCCAAAATTGCATTGACTCTAGTTCAAAACTCGATTTGCAAAAATGAAGTCATAGATTTAAAGAGCACAAAAATTTCAAAAAATCACTATATGAAGAGAACCTCATTTCAAATCTATTCCAACAAATAGTACTCAAAAACTGATAATATTTTGCTTGTAATTGAATTTAGAAGGAATTTTGAAATTTCCTGTTCAAAATTTACGAAAAAACAAACAACTGGTGATAGCATTGGTGAATCTAACCGTATGGATGGAATCTAAAATTCAAAGTCTACAACTTTTATTTGAATCTTGCTTCCAAAATTTCTTCCAAATAGCACTTTATAATGATTTTTCTCAAATCCTCAATTTTGGAGAAGACTCTAGACATTTAGGGGTTAAATTAAATCCTAAATACCCAATAAACCATTTTATGGTTGGTGCCAAACTTCAAGGGCTGCCCAGATCTCCCAAGAAATACTTCTTTTGAAAGTTTATATTTTCCTCGTGTCATTTATCAAATTGTCTTTCCGTAGCCAAAAAAACAATTTTTGATTTGGACCAAAATTCCACCTTGGGTGGTTTTTCAAAGTCAAACTTAACTTCAAGAAATACCATGTTCTTCACAATTCATAATTGCATTTGGTCACAACTAGAAACCTCTTCTTTTGCAAAAATTTGAGATAATTAAAGGCCCCCCAAAATCATTCTACCCAAAAACAAAAACTTTGATCGAAAATATCTAAAAATCCATATAGTCAAAACCTCTTGAAATTGAAAGGTAGACTAATAATTTGATAGTGATGAACAAGATCATGCATGTGGTTTGATTCTCCAAAAATGGCTTCTAGTAAATCTTTAATACTTTCATTTCAAAAACAATCAACAGTTTGGAGGTGCTTTTGGAGGGAAGACATGATAACATTGTATACCCAAGCATTGGTCCTCCCCCATACTAGGAAGGTATTATGCCATCTTAGATGCCTTAGAGGCATTTATCAGTTAATTTAAAGATTGAGGTTGGTCGAGGAGCCATATCAATAAGACAATTTTGAAGAACCATGTATAACAAATTTTGAGGAGCCTTATAAGACAATTTTGTCCAGTGTAGGTAGGAGTCCCCTCTTCAAAGATGTGAAAGGGACCCCATCCTTATTGGTAAACAATGTTATGGATGATGCCCTTTGCGGACAATTTCAGCCAAAGAATTAAAAAACAAAACTAGGTAGAATTATTTATCTCTCCAATATGACGAACACATTGTTGCTGTATAGAATGCTGACTCAGGTCACTCAAGTGTATTGAGGTACTAATTGAGCTGTACTTCTCTTTGTAATTTTTTTTGTGGATCTGTGGCAAAAAATTGACCTCACTGAAGTCTTTGCATTGGAAATTTGGGACTTTTTTATACTTCATTTTGCCAAATCCATCCAAGGAGAGGGGCTAGATATTTGCCAAATCTTTCTCATGGTAATAAACTTTGAGATATGAACAAAAAAATATTGTTAAAAATAGTATAAGATGGTGTCTTTATCTTACAAACCATTGTCACATGAATCACTTGGCTCAAGGACAAAAGATTTACATTGTTCAGAATGGCGGGTGCATGTTTTTCGGGCAAGAAATGGGGGTCCAACAATATGTCAAACACACAATCCCTTCAAAAGATGTTGCAAAATCTGGCCAAAATCCCTCCTCCACAGTTGTTGATGAAGCCAAAGGCCTTTCCCTGCCGTCGATCTTCCCAACAAGATAAAAAAAGAGTTGTTGATGGAGCATGTGGTCGATGTCCACAACCATTGATCTTAGGGGTTTTCACAACCGTCGATCCAAGCTCCAAGGCCAGCGCTGCATCTGAACCATCGAATGAATATGTATACGGCATAATACAGATTAATCCCATAATGTTTGCATCTCCCCTGAAAATTACAAGAGGGGAGGGGGAGGGCCGGGGGATGTGGGCTGAAAAACTGAAACGTTTTTGTATATTCATTTACGAGTAGTTCCTTTGCCGAATATATGGAAGAATTTCATTGGAAAAAAAAATAATTTTTAATTCAACCCCCCTTCCCAAAAAATTAAAATTTTAAAATTTTTTGGGAGGGTGGGGGGGGCGTGAATTAAAAACTAAATTTTTAAAAATTAAGTTCTTTTGTCATGGTGCATAGTTTGTCACTATGTACTCAAAAGACATTGTACACACATACTTGTGTTCTTCCAATGACAATTTTCTTATCTTCATGCTTAGCAAATCTATCCATTTGCCGAGGCCAACAACTTGTGCATCTATTCCTTTGCGCCAAAATTCTATATGATACTCTATGTGGAGGTCTGATTTAGCACATGGTTACCGAAATTGAATTTCCACATCATATTCTCAAGAGTCCATGTCACCTCAGACCATTCACAAGATGACATGTGGCACCTTTCTACAAAAATGACTTAATATCTACTGAATCTAACCTTCGCGTAGGGTAGCACATTTCTTGTCAGTTGTAAAGTAACTACACCTTAAATCGTACACTTTCTAAACCCGCACATGCTAGATTCTTGCCTAAAATGTACTTCCACTATTCACGAGAGTCTATGGTTGGTCACCCTAACCCCTTTTTTCAACCCCTTGAAAATTCATAGTTTATTTGTATGGTGTCCAAAAAATGCATTCTTAGAGAATCTAGAATCCCCTTTTGTCTTCCAACAAGATCCTACCAAAGTTTTTCAATATAATAATGGCAACCATGTTGAATTGCTTCTTATTTGTGTGATTTTAGGTGTAGTTACCTTAATGCAACTACAGTAGAGAGATGATGCAATGCATGAGGGAGGCAATGAAGCAAAAGGTATCGTTCAATGTTGTTGTGGATTTGCCATGTGGTAGAATATTTTTTCTTGGCACTCCACTCAATCAGACCAAGACCACTGTGGCAATTCTTAATTCACGCTGGTCTTTCAAACCGGAGTCAATGTTCTTCTTCCTTCTGAGGTATAAACTTAAACTTAGCTACAATGTGCATTTCTTTTTCATTTCTGCCCCCCAAAATAAAATAGATGACCTCATGAAAAATAAAAAATAAAAATAAAAGAGATGCAACTGTAATTCTGCTTTCTGTAATAAATGAAAATAGAAAGAAAATGAAAAGAGAGATGTAGACACTAGGCAACCCTTTTTTTTCAAACACAAATGAAAGAATTTTTCTTACAAATATGAAAATACAAAGCAAACTTCATCATGCTGGCATTGCCAGTCCAGGAAAGTTCCCAAACTACTGTAAATTTCAATGACAAGGGTTGTAATTAGGGACGAGATTAGAAAATTTTAGTTAAGCTGAGGATGTCTGTGCTTGACATTGCAGTCGGCTTCTGGTCACTCACTGATGGAGCCAGTGCGTACTTGAATTATTGAAGAATTAGGGGTTAAGCTAACCCCGTAAATGCCCAATCAACCATTTTATGGTCAGTGCCCAACTTCAAGGGCTGCCCAGATCCGTGAGAAATATTTTTTGAAATTTTATATTTTCTTCAAGTCGTTCATAAGGTTGTCTTTCCATAACCCAAGAAAATACTTTTGATTTGGACCAAAATTCCACCTTGGGTGGTTTTTCAAATTCGAACTTGACTTCAAGAAATGCCATGTCAGTCTTCACTATTCATTATTTCATTTGGTCACAAATGGAAAACTCTTTTTTAGGGAAAATTTGAGGTATGCGACCCCGAAATCATTTTTCCAAGGAATTTTTTCTTTTCTTTTCAAAAATTGATCTTTGGTTGAAGATATCTCAAAATCCGTATAGTCAAAACCTTTGAAAATCAGAAGGTAGCCTAATAATTTGATAGCGATGAACAAGATCCTACACGTGGTTAGATTCTCCCAAAATTAATTCTAATAAATATTCGATACTTTCATTTCACAAACAACAGTTTGAAGGTGCTTTTGGAGGGAGGGAAGACACGATAACATTGTATACCCAAAGCAATGGTCCTCCCCCATGCTCAGAAGGTATTATGCTTCCCGAAATGCTTCAGAAGGGATTTATCAGTTACGAATTCAAAGATTGAGGTTGGCTGAGGAGCCATATCAATAAGATAGATTTTGAGGAGCCTTATAAGATGTTTTGTTCACTGTAGGTAGGAGTCCCTTTTGCAACCACATAACATTGTATACCCAAGCACTGGTCCTCCCCCATGCAAAAAAAGGTACCATGCTTCCCTAGATGCCTTCACAGGGGATTTATCAATTATGAATTCAAGGATCGAGGTTGGTTGAGTCTCTATATCAGTAAGGCAGTTTTGAGAAACCATGTAAGACGGATTTTGAGGAAACTTATAAGGACAAATTTTGTTCATTGTAGAAGTTACCTTTACATCCACGTAATATGGTATAACCAAACAATGGTCCTCTTCCACGCTAGAAAGGTACTATGCCTCCCTAGATGCCTCAAAAGGATTGAGGATTGGGTTGAGGAGCCACATCAACCAAACAAATTTCGAGTACAATTTTGTTCACTATATGTATAAGAGTTCCCCCTTTCCAAAGATGCGAAAGGGACCCCTCTCTCATTGGTAAAAACAATGTTATGTTATGGACGACGCCCTTGACAGCCAATTCCAGCCGAAGAATTTTTTTCTTTTCTTTCTTTTTGAAATAAAAACTCGCCCCCCGGATTCTTTCATTTCTTTCTCCCTCCCTCCCATATGATGATGAAGGCATTGTCGGTGTATAATGCTGACTCACGCCACTCAAGTGTATTGCGGTACTAATCGAGCTGTCCTTCCTCTCTCTCTCTCTCTCTTTGTTGAGCTACATAACTTAAAGTGGGGGCTATCCTACCACTTGGGGTGCAGGGCAACCTGCAGCAAAGCCCACCACTGAGCCCCAAAAAATCAAAGAAATTCTCTTGGAAAGCCTGAGAAATTCCTTGTGCGTGTCCATTGCATTGACTGCCGGGACAACAGAAAATCAATTGAATCCAATGCCATGCCATAAAATATTTGGCCACACACATCACAACATAAACTTAACTAAAAACTTTCGGTGGGGAGAGCTTTCGGTGGGGGGGTCTGCCTGGGTCCTCAAGGGGAAAAGGCGTCCTTCCAAGATTCAGCAAATATTCATGTGTACTAACTTTGTAGGGTTAAAGACAAAATTTTGGAGTGTAAAAGACAAAAAAGACAAAAAGACAAAAAGAAAGAAATTTTTTTGGGAGTGTGCAGCATTTGCAAGAGGAGAATTGGAATTGGCATTGGACTATAAAATTATTGTTGGAATTGAAGCGGTTAGTTGGAAAAGCGGTGGAGTGCAACTTATTTTTCAACTTCTAGAAAACTATTTTTTTTAAAACTTTGGACTTGAGTGTTTTTGGTTGTGTTTTTTTGTCTTTGGTAATAAGGTGAAGCGGCTATTCTTTAATTTATGTAGTTTTTTTTCTTCCTATTCACATAGAATTGAAAGCATCGTGAAACTCGGGGGTTGAAGGCGATTTTGACTTTGGAAAACTTGAAAATTCTTTTTCTAGTTTTGATACAATATCAACACGTTTGCTTTGATAAGAAGAAGAAACTTGTATTTTGTAAGGGGGTTCACATCTGGAAACATTATTCATACAATTTCTTGAAGACAATGAAAAACTACTTTGAATCCACTTTAATTCATCTTTTTGAAACTCTTATTAGATTAGGTACGGTTTTGGGGAGTTGAGAAAGGAGAGGTTAAGTTAAAATGCACCTCTATTTCAATCCCATAAGGTTCTTGACTATATTTCACCAAAAAAAAATTCATAAAAATTCCCATTTTTGATGCAAAAAGAAAATTTGATTTAAATATCCCAGAGTAGGATCTTGACTAACACAACTAGGAGAATGCATAGAGAAAATTTCAATATCATTGACAATCATTATAAAATTATATTGTTGCAATGAAGAGAAGAGAAAATGAGAGAGAGATTTTTGCAAGCTCTCAAATAGGATCAAGAAACTTAGAATTCTCTTGGCTTAAAAGTTTTGCATTGCAAAAACTTGTAACAAGGATTTATTTTTCCTATGGAACTTCTACAAGATACATATCTAAAAAAAATCAAATTCTTTTCAATTTTTTGAAGTGAATTAGAGTCCTTCATTTTGTAATGAAGGCAATATAATTTTTTTCCCCAAGGTCTAGTAAGAAAATGATGTCCCTAGCTTGAAAGCTAGTACATTTGTACACCTTCAAAAAAAAGTTCTGAAAATCACTTTAGAAATTCATATCATTGAAACCTTCCCAAAATCTAAAAAAAACTATGAACCTTTAGGGTTTGAAGTGTTCATTGACCAATTGCATTGAAAACTTGAATATGTCCCCTTTCTATTACATGATGTTTGCAAATAACATTACCTTAGGATACAACATAAAGTTGGCTTCTAAAAAAGGCAAATTGTTTTATTTATATTGGTAATTAAAGGAAAGACAAAAAAATTCATAGATACTTTGTTATGGTTAATGTAGTTTAGGTGCCTAAAATGTGCATGATAAATTTGATTTTCAATCATTATGACAATCAATGGACTTGCATAAAAACTATTTTATTGGGATCATCTAGATCATGATTATGGGCAAGAATCTTTTTTACAATTGTCAAACTTCTTGTGACACAATAAAATATGATTTACAATTAAAGTATCGAGTCTACTTTGAATTGGGTACATCCATCCCTTGGAGCTTGATGAGAGTATGAAAAAAAAAGGTGATGTTAGAGGGGCTATTATTGAAGAGATCAACAAGTATCATATAGGATGAGTGAAACTACATTCAACCCATTCTAATTGCATTGTTTTTAAGGAACAAATAGTTTTTTACATGTGTTTACATCTCAACATGTGGAAGCTAAACTTCTAAAGATTCAAAGACTTGAAATGGATTTTTAAGGATTTTGTACTTGTTCCTTTGATGCTAAATTTTATTGTAACTTATTGAATTTTTTTGAAGGTAAGTGAATATATTAACTTTTGGAGAATGCAAGTTTTTTCAATTAGTGTCTAGAAGAAAAAATTATGCCCTCCTAAGCATAAAGTCAACCCTTGTTCAAGTTTCAAAACTTATTTATGCCTACAAGCCCACAAAATAAGACTCTTCAAAACTTTCACATCACTAATCCAAATGGATCGGATCAAATATTTGAAAAACAAATTTATCTATAACAATCCAATATTTCCGTCTATCTTGTACTTTAACAATTTTTTAAAGAATAATAATCAATTTTAATTCTATTGAAATTTTCTACTAAGATTTTCAACTCAATCTTCTACCATGAAGACTTAAGCTTCAATACTCAATGGTGCAAAAAATAAAAGTTTTAAAACTTTGTATATGACAAGGATTAGAAAACACTTTCCTTTTCACTTTGAATACCAATGTCTTACAATCTAGTACTCAATCATGGTTCCCAAAAAATTCCATATGTTCTCCTACAAGTCTAATGCAAGATCCTATGATTAGATATGCAAAAATAGTAGTTTTTTTCATTGTAGCATTTGGATAATTGTAGAGTTCTTTTGGTAAAATGTTGACATAAACCTTTAGGGATTAAAACATGTTTACAATATAAGAGATTCAAGGGAAATACAAGGTGTGCAAGTAGTGTGGAATTTGAGAAGGTTTAATGATTTCATATCACATTGTATAAGGAATGGGCAACCCAAGTGTGTGTAACTAAGGCAAATTCAATGACTCTTGGAATATGAGAAATATGCAATTAGAGAGGTTTGAGTGATTATTAGGATCAATCATCTTTTTTTGAAAAGTACCAAAATGGCGATTACTTATAATGTGGTGAAGCACTCTATTTCTACATACGTTGGTTTTTTTTACCTTCAAAACACTTTATAGTAATACTCATGCACTTCCATCCAAAATTGGCAACTTCATTTATATTTTAAAGAGAATTGAAAAAAAAATTGGTGAAAAACACTAGATGTGATTCGGGGGGGCTAGAGGGCCGTTTCAGGCTGTTCCCAGCTCCGTTCCCCCGGGCCCCATTGAACGCGGCTGATAGTTTTTTTTTTTTTTCAAAAAAATAAAATAAAAATAAAATTTAAGTTCTAAAAATGGAAAACAAAGTTAAATTTTTTTTTTTTTTTTTTTTAAATTTTAAAATCGACCTGGCAGTCGCTTGGCTAGGTCAGCAGGCCCTTCGAACGGCGACTTTCGTCCAATTTCGTCAGTTTCGTCCAGTTTTCTTCTTGGGAACTCGCGGCCCTTCTCGGTAGGGAAATCTCATCTAATGAGAGTACTTTCATGTAGCAAAAAGTAAATATTTTGACTTCACGGTTCAATATGACCTTCCAATGCCTTAAAAAAAGGGTTGATTTGAATGCACAATGAATGTGCAAGTGGAGTATATTCAATTACAAGAAGTTCAATGATTCTTGGGATATATAGAATATATACAAGTAAAGAATATGCAAATAGAGAAGGATGGTGATTCTTAGGATGTACAAGGAATGTGCAATGAGAGAGTGTGCACCTAGAGAAGGTTGAATGACTTTTCCGATACACAATGGGACTGTGCAAGTGGACTAGTGGGGAGTGTGCAATTAGAGAGAGTTGAGCGGGGTTGACTGTATGTAGCCGTAAATTTAGTCCTCCATTAAGACCACGGACTAGTCATGACCAATCATCGTCAAAATCGCGAAGCCCCTCCAGACAAAACCCCAACGAAAATCCAGGCCTGGAAACACGGCAATTGAATCTCGGAAACACGGATCAAAGGGATCCTACAGCGCGCAAGTGAGGACGTTTAGATTTGGTAATCCCCCTTATCCGATGCGCGACAGTCAACACTCCTCCTCTCACAAATTCCGATGAAAGCTCGCATTACTGGACGACGGTAGTCGCGGCATACTCACTGGATTGCTTTGCTTTGCTTTGCTTTGCTTTTTGATGACTTGTTGATCAGGACTGCGATAATCTAATCATCGTCTTCTACGATTGGATCCACGGAATTTCCCTGCCGAAGAAGCTTGCCGATCCCGGGCGAACATTGATGAAAAGCTTCGAAACGACAAAGCACGTGCCTCTTCTCGTGACAAGTGTGAGATTCGGTTTTGTGGTGGTGCCGATACAGTGGCTGGCTGCTGGCTGGGGCGATCGGGCCACTGGTCGCAGGAGATTAACGGTTTTGCGGTAGCTCCTTCTCCCGAGGCAGGCGAGGAGGGAGGGAGCGGGGACAAAAGTTTTTGTGAAAGGGAACTGAAGTGCTGCTGCAGGTGGCGGGGGATTGGCTGTGTGTGAAAGGCGCGTTCAGGAGGTGGTGGCTTGTATGGACCGCGTTCTTCGCCTTTAGGAGGTGGAGTCTTAAGCCAGACTGGCTTGCGCAGGGGGCTCTGCAGACGCCGAGATCGGTGAGGGACGGCCTTGCGATTGCGAGCCTTCCTTATCATCAAGCGGGGATTCTTACCTGGCATGGCTACCCTCGTGTGAGCAAGATTCTTGGCTTTCAGAAAAGAAGGCTGGCGTCTGCAGGAGGGGTGGCAGGGAAATGGGAAAGCTTTTTTTGGCGACCATGGCGACCAGGCCGCATGGTGCAGGCAGGGTGCCAGTGATGGTTGGGGTCGCAGTGGGAGGGATCAGGAGGCTCACTGGGAGGTGTCAGATTCTCCTGTGAAGAAGACGGGAATGGGATTGCGGGTTTGTTAATCGACGGTTTGACTGTTTGCTGTGGTTATAGTGCGCGCATCGACGTTCGCTATGGCGGTAAAATGAAGCTTCCCGGCTGCATATCCTGGCGCATGTTTAGCTTAGCGGCGGCGCTGCAGGGGTCCAATCCTCTCCACACTGGAGCTCTGGCAGCTAACTTTCGAGTCGATTCACGGACGTGAGTGGAGAGCTCGTCGTTGTGTGAGGGGAAGGTAATAAATGGTGCAGGCCATGTCCGGAGCTCACCGCACGTGCCAAATCATTTTAGAGAGTGGATGTGTTCGTGGTTGAAGAGAAAAGGTAATTCGAAGGAGCAGTGGCATCGAGCCCGGGCTACGGCGTTAAAAGAGAGAGGGAAAGACGGTGTGTGCTCTTGCGTAGGTTATACAGAAGTCGGAATCGTACTCCAAGAAGCGAAATCCCGACTTCGTTGGGAGTTAAATCTAATTTGTCGACACGGAAAAGGTTGAAGACCAAAGGTTGTGACCTTACTGACGGGGAACTCACCTCAAGCGTGACCGGAATCTCCGTTTTCCATCGAGTGCCGGGATTTTTTCTAAGGAGTTGTATTCGTTCGACGTTTTCGTCACTTCCATACAGTCAATATTGCAAAAGGTGAGTGCTCGCTTCTCTTAACAAGCGTAAATAAGCCTTTACTGTACGTAGGTGCGAAACAACGCAGGTCGGGATGGAGGACGACTCTGTAGAGTCATGATGAAATCTCCGTGAGAGGCAAGTGAATTGGTATAGTTTATCCGGGATCTTACATTACAACCTAGTATATTGATGGTCTAAAGGAACCTCAGTCTACTGTTGGATTTACAAAGTCTCTGAGAGTGTTTGCTGCGGGACAAAGCTCTATGCTGAACTTTTCTGAGCATAAGTTGGTGCGAAAGAGCGCGAGTCGAGATGACGGACGTCCGTGTAGAGTTTTGGTGAAATCTCCTTCAGAGGCAAATGAATTGTTTTAGTATATCCGGGATCTTACATTACGACCTTGTACATTGATAGTCCTAAAGGAGCCTCTGCAAAGTTTCTGAGAGTGTTTACTGCTGGACAAAACTCGGTTTCTGAGCGTACGTTGGTGTGAAACAGCGCAGGTCGAGATGACAGATGTCCGTTTAGAGTTTTAGTGAAATTTCCGTGAGAGGCTTACTGATTAATGTTGTTGCATGTCCGAGATCTTACGTTACAACCTAATATATTGATAGCACTGTCTAAGCTCATCAGCGCATCCGCGAGCTGTGTGCTGGCCGCGTAATGAGCATATTCCTTGTCTATTTAATTTTTTTAACGCTTCTGGTCGTTGATGTCTTCGGTTGCAGTTACTTGATTGGAAAGAGGAAACCGTGGCTGCCATAAACGGTTCAGCAACACTTCCTTTGCCGTTGTTGACAAGCTTCCAGACGCAAACGCACCGCGCGTCTCCGAGGGTAAGCGCTTTGTCTCAATCCATTTCACAATGACCGGAATATTGTAGCAGCATGTGCCGTTTTGATTTCAGTTCTCTTGACCACTGCAAGTGTGAGTGAGTCCCGGGAGCAAAGTGAGGTTTGGAGAGACTGTTGCGACTTGCGAGCTTTGTCGGATATGGTCCTTGGTAGCATAGTTATCGAGAGTTGACCGCCATGAAATGCAGAAAATTTGACAATGCCGAGCTTGAATCGCAGTTTCAATGATAGGCCAGGTGCTGGAAGAGGCGTCCTTCAGATATTTATATTTCTGAGAATAAACGTATTCTCCTGTGTTGCAGATGAAGGAGTAGCTAACGAGTGACTTGTACCTGAGGCCAAAGGTATTAGTGAGCTGGAGGTTTGTCGTTAGATGCAACAGCTGCTTGAGGGACATACGTAGGTGATGCATGAACAGTTGCCAGCCGTTATTACTCTCCGACATGATGAATAGGTGATGCAGCTGGTTGTTAAAAATTGCGTAATCTCTGCATGCGATGGAGCCTCTTGGTGCTGAAATAGAAGTTTGGCCATCGGCGGTTGAAGATAAAAAATCTCGAGCTCACAACCATCACATCAGCTTGAAAGAGAGGCTAAAAGAGTTCCAGAACAGAATTGAACAGGAGACGCATCCGAAAGCGGCGGGCGACAACGTTCACGAGACAACGAAGGCGGCGGCCTGGGCCGTATTCAACCATCATGGGGGAGGAGGTGTTGTCAATTCCCCGACCCTTGGAAGCGCTGTCCGACGTCCAACACGCTTCAAGATCGAGGCGCAGATGAAGCATGAGATCGCGCATCGGTCCAGTGTTTCCGAGTCTGTAGCGGCTAGCTGGGATGCTGGCAGCACACTTTTCGACTCCTTCGAGCTTGACGCCCTTCTGAAGACTCTGGATGAGGCAGCCAATCCTGCAGGGATTTCATCGCAACTAGAAGCAGAAAGCGGACCCGGTGCAATAGTGGTCTACTCCCAGAAGCATTGGCTCAGTCGTCCCCAGCTTAATCCTCAACGGACCAATACCAGATTACAGAACCAGCGGAGCTTCCCCTTGACTCAGAAACCGCTTGACGATGGCCGGCTCGTCACTTTGGACGAAACACGTCCTCTGAAGACGGGAGAGAGGGAACTCGAGCAACGTGCGGTGAGCTACAAACTTGCCTCTAATCTTACACTTGATGATTTATACGAGCAAGCTCAAAAGGAGGCTGAGAATGATCCATTCGCTGCGTTCTCTCACACGCCGAGTCCCTTCAATGTGAAGAAAAACTTTCGGCGATCCTTCGACAGCTCATTTCAGGACAAATCCGTGAAGGGAGGATCTGGGAATCCTCTGAATCGGAGTAAATGGAAAAGTCTTTTGCATACTTTGCACCTCGACAGCGCCACTGGACTGTTCCATAGGTTCCAAGGATTCCACGCGCAAGTTGCACCTCACGATTCGCAGAGAAAGCTGGAGCAGCAGAGAGGAAGCACTCGAAGGTCATCGAGGTCGATGATCGTCGAGTCGAAGTCCGACCTGCTGGGTGATAGCCTGAGGCAAAGCCAGAAGCAAAACCAGAATCCTAATACCGACACTGATGGACGCTTTGATCCCCGCTTCGACCCGAAGAATCTTCACGTCTCGAAGGACGTCAATCCTGTTCCTGAGAAGCCAATTGAGAAAGATGATCGCCAACGCAACAATTTCTGGAAATCTGGATTCAAGGCGGTGTTGTCACGGCCGTTCGGCCGTCAAAGCAGCGTCGTGGCGGAGAGTGAGGAGCCGCTCATTCAGAAACCGCTCCTTCCTCGCAAGGCTGACAACCAACAGAAGAAAACCGATCTGCAATCATCCCGGCAGAAGAAATCCGATGTGCAATCAGCGCGACTGAAGAAATCCGATCTGCAATCGGCGTGGCTGAAGAAGTCCGATTTGCCATACGCTTGGCCTTCCTTCATGAGCAGGAGTAAGGACGAGGACCAAGGACGCCAGCGAGCAAGAACCCTAAAGAATCGCACCGGCCAGCATTCAGAGCCCGAAGTTTCCCACCACGAGATCCATCACCATCACCATCACCACCACCACCATGTGGCCCCCGAGGGTGAAGACTTCGAGTTAACCGTCCAGGCCATCTCCAAGCGCGTCTCTCGATCTTCCTTCGAGGAGAAGCTGTCGCGCCGATTTTCCATCGAGGATGACGGCATCAAAGCTCCACGGAACTCTCTCAACACTCCTCGCAACTCTCTCGATCCTTCCAGCGCATACGATGACCCGGTCCGCATCCGCTTGACACCCTGGGAAGCTGAGAAGGGCTATGGCAAAGGCTCGTATGTACATTGATTTACACTAGAGAGTTTTGAGTGATTAGAAGTCCAATTGGCCGCAAGGCAGCTGTGGACGAGTACAGATTGTATAATATAGAGCTCATCGACTTGCACTTTTCGAGAGTTTGTTGTTCGCCTCGCATGATCTGTGCCGTTTGCCTTGCCCTGTATGCATCCTTGACAGACGCAGGGCGATTGCAGTGATCAATCTCACGAAGAAATTTGGGTCTAGTGTGAATCATATAATTACAGCTATGAGATCGTGAATGGAACTGACCGTGGCTTGGATGCTTGATCAGCTTCATCGTGGGTGTGGTTTGGTTATTGGGTGGCACATCCGCTCCATGTTGAAGCCTGACGAACTCTATCAAACAACGGCAACATTCCGACACTTATGATCTACAAAAATTAATGGCATTCTTGCTCTCGATTCTTGTGAGCATTGAGAAACCAAATTGGACCCCTGTGGTAGAATCCATGGCTAGTACAACAGTCGTTTTCTTGCATTTCCTTGGGAATACAGACAATTGTGAAAAATGGATGTGTTGAATTTCGACATGGGCTAAACAAGTAACAGATAACAATGGTAGCTGAATCCAGCTACAGTGCATGTGTAACACTAATTTAACAAAGCCACATTCTTTTAAACTAGTGCAGGTCGAAATCTCACTGTATTGTACTCATTTTCACAATTTGTTTTCCGGCAGAAACACTAATTTTGCAATCCACACTCACCTCGTGTGCCCTCACTAAAGTACCGGGTGGTCACGGTCAACATACTTCTCTTGACGAATATTCGATTTTCTTTTAAGAAAATATGGGTTCGAAGATGCTAAAATAGACGTTTTTTGCAAGATTCTTTTCGTCATAAATTTTTGGGAGAAAATATATAGTCTCCCGAACTATAATAACAAACTGGTAGCGAGATATTTTTAGAACTATTATTTGCCAACCCCGCCACCCCCTGGTACGGTAGAAAGGGCAGTGTGTTCATTCAGCCACTTGAATGGCTTTTCCTGTGATGCCTGGACATTTGCTGTCCATGTTGTAACTTAAAGAGGTCTGTCAAACGTATTGATCATATTGAGCTCTTTACACCGAATTATAGGAGACTTCCCATATTGATCTGTGAACATGTCAGTGAGCCTTGCAAAGATTTCTGAAAAAGTTTGAGAAGCTCAGACAGAGGGTGGCCACCAATACTTATGTACGACGTTGAAATTTTTTTACTTCGTCCTCTAAGAAATCTGAATGTGTGCAAAAAAAGTTCACGAATTACAAGAACATGGAGTGGAACAATTGTCGTGGAAACGTTATTGTTTCGGATTGGGTCGAGTTCAAGTGCCTTCCTAACTAACTAGCCTTCTACTTGCTCAGTTGCCGTGTACAAGTGACTGCTCCGGTGCAGAAATCATCCATTTAAGAGCATATTGGCTTAGGATCTTTCCCACGTGGATCAAAGCATTTTCTAACAAATTTTCAGGGAAAGAAGAGAGGAAGGACACATCCATCACAATTTGATTCATAATTTTTGGACTTAAATTGGATTAGATATGATTTTCTAAAAGCCCATAGGAGTAGAGTGCTATTGAAGTCCATAGGTACGACCATTAAATGTCACAAAGCTATCCAACAATGGTGTAAATGGAGTTCAAAAATGAAAGCATGCAAACCTTAAACTTGAACAACATGGTGCATGTAATTGCCTAAGATTGCACAAAGTGTCTCACCATTCATAACTTCACATTGTTTACACTGAAATTGTGTCTATTTCTAATTCAAACTCAATCCCCCAACCGCTCATTAAATTGTGCACGAGAATCCCAAATTGGCACCAATTCAATAATTCACCATTGGATAGTTTTACGTTTCTCTAGTAACAATTCATGATACAAAAGTAGAAACAGTTCTTGGAGCATGGGTAGAATATGGATGGGCTACTTTATTTTGTCTTTCCAACCTTGAGCCCAACACATGCTTTGTACTATACAGTTGGATCTATGAACCATATATAGTAGAACCTCTCTAAAGTAATAAAGTCTTTGAGGTAATATTGATTGCCATGTCCTACCCTAGGCCAGATTCAAATGACTCCAATTGTCCTAAACCCTCCCTAATGTAAAATCCTAAAACCCTAAACTACAAACAAATGCCCCTCTATAATGTGAAAAAATTCTCTAATGTAACATAGTAAGCCCAATCCCATCCATTTTACTTGAGAGAGGTTCTATTGTATAATTCTTGTACTCCAGTGATAGTAGCATTTGAAGTTGCAATTTAGGGATGAAAAATGAATGGAATTGAGAAGATGTTTTTCACAAATGAGAGGTATAAGAGTTAACTTCAAGTTAGTATAGCTCAAAAGATACTACGGTTTCAATTAAATTTGTAAATCAGCTTAACAAGAATGTTTGTTGCCCCAACATATTTCGAGTTCAAAAAATATGTATATTTCTTTTTTTAGACACTAGTATACAAGGGCCTCTAATAAAGATACATATTGCCTATTTGAAACATTCAAAGAATTTTTCAAAATTTGGAATATAATTGGTACATTTTGACATGGATAATGATCATTGCATCCTTACACAATTCCAATCAAGTGTATCAAATTTCAATTTCAAGAAAAAAAAACCCTCCATTTAGTGTGAATTTTTGAAGTCAATTTTCATGATTCTATGTGATAATTTATTGAAAACAATTGGTGATGAATTTTCAAAATTTTATTGCAGAAATATATGTAAAAAAAACATCTATATGCATATCTTTTCATCTAAAAGAAATCTCCAAAAAGATTCAAAATTCACACCAAAGAGAGTTTAATGTTGAGGGGTGTTGCATGCTCGATTTTTTTTTAAATAAATATTTATTTATGTTGTCTACATGAGGATTGGACGAAAATTGAGTCCTTTCGAATTGGCCAAGTTATTGATTAGGCAGTTGAACCACTCAACAGCCTTTGAAATAAAGTCCAATGTGGGAAAAAAAAAAAGGAAAAAAACAAACCCCACTGGCAAAAAGATATTTTGTGCCCATTGGGTCCGGCCAGGGAGAACAGACCCCCTCACTCGGCCCTGCGGGCAAACCCTGGAATTATTTATTTTCTGCACATGTTGTTTTTTGCAAATTTTGAATTCATTTTTGCGATCAGAGACCCCAAATTAGCTAGGTGAGGTCAAGAGTATACCCTAGAACGGCCCAAAATAGGGGGCATTTTTTTTACTTGCAGCCCCAGTAAGGACGAGCGAGGGGGTCAATCCACCCCATCCATTGGGTCCTGGTGGGGGCAGATTTTAGCGTGCCACTCTGGCCAATGGAATGACTTTAATCAGTCCCTCTTGCATGTCACATCCTTGGAAACTCACTGGCAGCATTCATCCATAGCATTCATCCATAACATTCATCTATAATAGGGGTTGTCACACCTTCTCCAAATATTAAACTTCTATGAAGAATGAGAAATTGAGAAGGTCGAGGGTGAAAGCAGTAGCACAACCAAGTGAAATTGGGGAGCGCAAAGGGAAAGCAAGATGAAAAACTCTTTAGCAGATTTTTTTCTTCATGCCAATTCTTCACGTTCAATGGAGAATAGTGGCCACTCTCAACCTTCAGAGAATGGGACCTCTGTAAGCCAAGGAGAGACAATAAGAGAGTACCATGTCCTCGTTCTTTGAAGACTGAGGATGGAGTGAACTCAATGAAGATGGAAGTGAAGAAGGTGTGACAACCCCTATTGTTTTACCAATGAGGCATGGGCCCTTTCTTCATCCTTGAAAAAGGGCTCCCTACGTATAGTGAACAAAATTGTCTTATATGGCTCCTCAACCAACCCCAATCTTTAAATTAATTGATAAGTCTCTCCCAAGCATCTAGCAAAACATAATACCTTCCTATTGCCTAGTTATACAATGCTATGTTTGTTCTCCCAAATTAAGGTATACTACCTATTTCCAACCACATATAGGGGTTGTCACACTTAAGCATTCTAGTATATGTTTAATTGAGTGATGGTGGGGGGGGGATAATTTTCTCCACTTAGGGAATAGAAATTTGAAGATTGCACTATTAGTATAAATTAAAGAAGTGTAGATTACAATCTGACTTATTCATAATGTATAGGCAAACCTAAACTTCTAAAAAGCACAAAACTAAGAACTAGTCTTAGAAAATTCATTAGGTATCAACATGTTATTAATTTTACAATAATGAAGGCTCTAATTGACATCATATTCCTCTCATTCATGAAATTAGGTCACCCTATCTTATGCAAATGGGGCCCTAGTAAAAAACAAGTTGTATACCTTACCTTGGTCTTCTCTTCACCTAAGGTGAAATCCAACGGTGCTAGTATGTGAGCCTAGAAATGCGAGCCTATGAGCCTTGAGCCTAGGCACATAGGTACTCTACACCTATTGGAGATGTTTATAACATACATACTTATAATATAAACATCCTATAATTATGGAAGGTGCCTATAATATAAACACCTATAATATAAATATCCTATAACCATGGAAGGTGCTTATAACATAGACACCTATAATATAAACATCCTATAACCATGAAAGGTGGTTATAACATATATAGACACCTATAATATAATTAGGCACCTATAATATAAACATCCTATAACCATGGAAGGTGCTTATAACATAGGTACCTACAACATAAACACCTATAATGTAAACATCCTATAACTATGGAAGGTGCCTATAACATAGGTACCTACAACATAGACACCTATAATATAAACATCCTATAACTATGGAAGGTGCCTATAACATAGGTACCTACAACATAAACACCTATAATGTAAACATCCTATAACTATGGAAGGTGCCTATAACATAGGTACCTACAACATAGACACCTATAATATAAACATCCTATAACTATGGAAGGTGCCTATAACATAGAAGCTTATCATGGGCTCAAGATCCTAGGCTCACATAATAACAATCGTGAGGTGAAATCACCCTAAAGCGTAAAAAATAAACAATTCAACATGATTGGAAGCACAGTTTTCAAGAAAAAAATATTTTAATGGACTAGTATTAGCAATTGAAAATCATGAATTTTCAAAAAAATAAAAAAGACTTTTTAGATAAGACATGAAATTATTATGAATTTGCAAAGTAGAAGCTCCCTAGGCCATTGAAACCATCACATAGCCTAGTCATAAAACCAAAATTTACAGAATCAACATCAACCAATGACAATTAAGCATGGGAATTGTTTCATTGCACTTTGGATGACCAATACTTTCAATAGAAGTCCACTTGTCAAGAATGGATACAAAGACGTACAATTTTGGGATGTTTTCACTTTACAACACTAATTTATACTACTACTGATAGTGTTTTTGAGGGGATAGTCATTTAATGTGTACTTCAACAAATAATATGGGATATACAAAAATATGTATTCGTATATATATATATATTATTTTTATTTTTATTTTTTATTTTTTATTTTTTATTTTTTATTTTTTTTATACTGTAGGTGTATTCATATTCATATTTAGTTTTGGGTGGGTGGATGAATTAGTTTTTCTCCTTTTTGTGGCCCTTGTTTTTGAAGAGCCATTGGCTAGTGTTTTTCAAGGGATAACAAAGTCTCAGTATTTTGAATTAGTGTAAATTGAAATAATACAATATTGTATCAATTTATACAAATATAAAATTTTGTGGTGACACTAATTAAGAAGGTGGTACTAATCTTCTGCCTCCTTTTACTATTAGGACAAATTAGTGTAGTTATAAAACATATAAAAACGAATAAGGTAATTGTTTCCAAATCTCCTATATTAGCATATGAGCAAGATTCCCACTATTATCCCCTAAAGGAATTGAAGGACGAACAAAATCTTCAAAAACTTGGAAATGTCAAAAGCACAAGCAAAATGACCATATTGGGTTTTTTTGCAAACTACAAATATTTGACTAAGATGATAATGCAAATTGTCCAATTTTTTGAAGAAATAAAAGAGGATGTATGTGTATTTTAAAGCCCATTATGTGGTTGTATACACTAGAAGAAAATGAGGGGTTTTGCAACTACAGTATGCAACTCATTTTGTAGTTGTATAGGACATTTGCAACTAGGTGAAAATGTAGAGTCCGTAGTTGCAGTGGACAAGTTGCATTAGTTGCAGTCTAGTTGCAAGGTTTTTTGTCATCTGACACCATACAAAAAACTTCATCCTTGTGTGCAACTTGTTTGCAACTTGTAGATTTGTAAATTTTAAAATATAAATCTCAATGATTTGTAGATTTCAAATTTTCAGATCTACCTCCTTTCTAGATTTTAGAATTTCAGAACTACCATTTTCTTAGATTTTTGAATTTCAAATCTACCTTTTTCTAGATTTCAAAATTTCAAATCTACCCTCTTCCTAGATTTCAAAATTTCAGATCTACCTTCTTCCTAGATTTCAAAATTCAATTTCCTAGATTATAAAATTTCTTGAATTTTAATTATTTTTTAAATTCTTATATACAAAATCTACAAATTGTAGAAACCCACAAATTATAGAAATCTTAGAATTCTATCAAAAGAATTCATTACATAAGACTATAACAACTTACAAGTCTTATATGTTCAATCTAATGGTACTCTTTACAATTGATATGGGTCAATTGATATAACATGAATGGGAATGAACTTTGAAAGCAACTAGGAAACAAGTAGAGTGCAACTAAGAAACAACTAGCGTACAACTAGGAAACAACTATGGTCATTTTATAGTTGCATAATAGTTGCATAGGACACTAGTTGTTTCCTAGTCTTTTTTTGCAACTACAGAATGACTACTTTGCAACTAAAACAATGAATGAATGTTGTAAAACAATGACACAAAACAACTACATTAGATTTGGTGCAAATAGAGAGGAAACTAGTTGCATGACAGTTGCATAGGGCACTAGTTGCATAGTAGTTGGTTGTGCCGGACGTGTTTTTCTTCTAGTAATATTTGTATTTTTGAAAAACTTGAATATGATACAATACAAACCAATACAAATAGAGTTTTAGAAAAACTATGGTACAAACCAATACAATTGTTTAATCTATTCATTGTCCCATGTCCAAACACTAGTCTTGATACTTTTGGGAAGAATGAATGTCACTTCAATGGGAATGATTGTCACACATCAAGAATATTTGGTACTTCACACATAATGGAGGTCATTATTCTCATGCAATCACCATACATGTATATAAGAAATCTTTTCTACCAATACAAAACAAATTTACTCTATTTTTGAACCTCTTTTGTAAGAAACATTTTGTAGGATTTTCACATAACAATATTCTTGATTTACATGTCAATGTGGAAAAAAAATTGGCATTGAATTTGGAGTTACCTTCCACTATTGATGCCCTACTAAAGTCATTGTATACAAGAAATTGCACTATTTTTTCCTATTTTGAGTGTACAATTTCTTTTTTAATAATTCTTCCTACTATCACAAAAATCCATGAGTTCTACATAATACAAATGCCTACATTTTTTCAGTCCACTCCAAAACTCAAACCATTTTGGACTTCCTTTCCTATTCAAATACAACTTTGTATTTGAAAACACTCCTTTTACTGTGGAGGGCCAAATGTGTTCAAGTCCTTTCAAGAATTAAATTGTTTAAATTCTAGTTGAGTATTGATGAGAGTCAAAAGGGAATTTGAGATTCTCTTATCATGAATTTTATGTAAAATTAGTGTCACTTAGGAAATTAGTGCCACCACACCAAAAAAATATTGTAAAAATTGGTACAACATAATAATGCTTCAACCTATACTAATTGAAAATAGTGTGACTTTGTAAATTACTGTCACATGATCTAAGTGCAGTTGTAGTTTCCTTATCAATCTACAATGATGTTATGAGATTTTATTTTTGGTCTAGTGATCTTATTTTATTTTCAAATGCCAAGGAAGTAGGTCAAGATGAACTCATGAATGACCAACCACTAGAAGAAACTTTGTAGAATTGAAAATTGGGTTTCATTCTATTCTCAAATAAGGTATGCACACCTACAATCAACCCTAATTACAATTATTATTTTTTTTGTTATTAAACATATGTTATTTTTATTGGATCTTATTGGCAATTGAAAGAGGATTCCAACGGACTATAGCATGCATTATTTAGGCATCATGTGAATAAATTATGAATTTTCAAAGTTTTGTTTCTAGGAGTACTATGGTAAAAAACAACACTAGTAAGATTCCCATAGACTTTCATTTTCAGATTTTGTACATCTTGTCTAATCAATATCTAGGAAAACCCAAAAAAGTGACTCCTTTTGGTTCAAATGTAGTTGTTGCAATTTGGGTAGTGGGTGTACATACCTTTGTACAATTGACTAATCCATATTGAGTTTCATGTTTTTACATCACAAAAAATAAAAATGTCTCTTAGAATTTGTTTCTTTCAATATGATTTTCTACTTGTGATTCATGGTTTGGAAAGCCATTCATTTTTCACAATTCACAATTTGAGTGAGTTTTTTTTTGTCACCTACTTGATAAAAAAACTATTGTATCAAAACCATTCATGTGAGATGATATGCTTAAGGTGTGTTCCCACTTGGCGGTCGTATAGTTGTAAATGTAAATTAGAAGAAGTGTCATTTCCACCAGTAGATATAAGCAATAACCGAACCGAGGTGGCATCTGAGGTGGCAGGTGTGTAACAACAATGTTATATCAATTAAGTGAGCAAGACGTGGAGACCTACCAACACTAAAATAGCCGTTAGTAGCAATTGACAAATCTTGTAGATAAGTAGATTTTGGGGTTCATTGGGAGGTCTTAATTCTCGGGGGGTGCACTTAGTTCTACTACAACAAACCACGTGCGAACAAGTGGTTTCTAATAAACTATAATTTCAATCTAAAATTTTGAACATTGTTTAATAATGACTATAGCTTTCTATTGCCAAAATTTCCATCTCAAATCAAATATGAAATGATTTCTAGAAGAGGTTGAAAATGAACTAAAATGGCATGTTTTTCAACTCAAATAATTATAGAGAATACATTTAGATGACCATTGAATCAATATTCAACTCAAAATGAGCTTTCAATAGAGAGTTATTTTTAAGAATTTTTTGTTCATTTTTTAGACTATTTTTTCTTATATAATATAGGGGGGTGAAAGTTATTTTTCAGTTCTACGGTGTATCTTTTTACTTCAAAAATTTGTAACTAATTATTATTAACAAATAAAAATATCAATAATTCAAAACATAAACTTTCAAAGTAGAAAAATCTATTCATATTTTTCTTATTTTGTTTTATTTAAAATTCAAAAAGTATATAGGGAGTCCAAAGCTTTGTTTGCACGTGGTTTCAAATGGACATTCTAAGTGATCCCCCCGAGTCTTAATTACTTGGTGGGCTTAGTGGAGCATTAGTGAAAGACCGTTGCCACAACTATGAGCTGGCCCACACATTTTTCGAGGCCCCAGTGGAATCCACTGCCACCAAAAGCAAGACTTCAAAAAACCGTCAAGGATTGAATAGTGTCCATAGCAACTCTAGAGTGTGCAAATGTTGTATGCAACAGTAGGAATTGCAAAGTCTACAAGAATAGTAAATTTGGTAAAATGATGAATTGTACATTGAAATTCTATTTGACAAAGTATTCACCGATAGTCTTTGAGGTGCTGACTTTGTGAAAAAGTTGAAACTAATTTTGAAGTCCTTGTAATGTGATAGAGTATAGGGACATTTTCACTGTTGGTATTTGTAAATTGTTTGAAGCGACATGGAGAATCACCCCCCCCAAATTGCATCGGAGGACAACCAATGTGCTCAACTCCCATTTTGGTCCTTTTTGAGTGCACAATCTAGAACTCTGCTTGCCTTCACAATTTCCTTGTCCATTTAAAACCAATTGATGCTATGATAGACAAATCTGCAAAGCTAAATTGAACCCATACATCCCCCAAGTACAATGCTTCATTATAGAGGAAGGTTGGACTTCCATAGTTGAATCTACGAGCACCTCTGGTACAAGAAAATAGGAAGTGTAAACAATAAAATGAGAATTGTCACCTCCAACAATTAGTCGTAAGGCTTTCATGCAGTAGCCCTGTGATATATCAACACTTCTATTAGAAGTAGAACCCCATCGTTTGTCTCTAGCATTCCCTGCAAATTGCACGAAAAATTGCATACATGTTTGAACTTCACAAGAAGAGCACACACATTGAAGAGGGCGAAAACATATACAACACTAATTAGCTATAAGCGAGTCTCTATAGGAACTTGAAAATCATGAAAAACATTGAAGTGGTTGTTTGTTAGAGAGACTTCATATATAGAAGTGTTGTAGCAAGGCATCAAAAAAACCTCAACAAACTTAGCACCAAATTGGCTCCCGTAGGAGGTGTTCGTTTTTATTCAAGCAAACTACGACTTCTAGTAGGAGAAGGAGACCTCAGACTATCGCGATCTTATGATACTTGACACAAGAAAATTGATTCACATCTTCAACATCGTTATGAGTGTTGGCTTCTCCCTTTGTTTGTGTGATGGACCATCATGTAAGACTAAATAAAACGAGATGATGCCCGACTACAAAAGAATTGTCGACTATCTGGAATGTAGTGGCCAGAATGAAGTTGATTATTGAGATTTCAATGCAGCGCAGAGAAAAACCAAAGGTTTGCTTATGGGTGATTGCAAGAAACACCTGTCCTATTTGTTGCGTTTTGTCACACCCTACTTTTTCATTTGCTTTTTTGCCATAACTTTTGTGTTTTAGCTTCAAATGACTCAAAAATTTTAGGAGAGAAGCTCACAACCAAGATGTACCTTTTCTGATTTTTAAGGATTTTTCAAAAATATTTTATTATTTTTAAACAGCCCCGATATTTTCTCACAATGGCCAATTTAGGGGTTTTTTGCACTCAGTTTTATCTTAATAAACGAATTTTGAGCTAAAATTTGGAGAGGATAGTCTCCTAGTACACTTTTAGCTACTGTACAAAAGATATTTAAAAATACTTATTTTTAAGTCGTGTAGGAGTCCACAAAAAGAGCATCTTTGTGCATTTATTTTGAAGCGATGAAACACTTTTTTGGTGATTTTTTTGCTTACATATCATCAACAAAAAGTTATCTCAACATGGGCTATTTTATTTGTTTAAAAAAAAAAAAATCCTATTTTTTACAAATTAAAATATCAGAAGTGGTATTTTCTTCACTAGAATTTTGGACATGCTTTTTATCCTAAAACGGGTGAAGAAAATACCACTTCTGACATTTTAATTTGTAAAAAATAGGATTTTTTTTTTAAAAAACAAATAAAATATCACGTGTTTAGATAACTTTTTGTTGATGATATGTAAGAAAAAAAAACACCAAAAAAGTGTTTCATCGCTTCAAAATAAATGCACAAAGATGCTCTTTTTGTGGACTCCTACACGACTTAAAAATAAGTACTTTTAAATTTCCTTTGGACAGTAGCTAAAAATGTACTAGGAGACTAACTTCTCTAAGTTTTAGCAAAAAGTTAGTTTTTTTAAATGAAAAAGATTGCAAACCCCCCCTAAATTGGCCATTGTGAGAAAATATCGGGGCTGTTTAAAAATAGTAAAATATTTTTGAAAAATACTCAAAAATTAGTGAAGGTACATATTAGTTATGAGGTTCTCTCCTATAATTTTTGAATCATTTGGAGCTAAAATAAAAAAGTTATAATAAAAAATAAAATAAAAAACTAGGGTGTGACAATGGGCTTTAAGTGTTTCTTGCATTTACCCTTATACAATTTTTCCATGAGTTCTTCAACACCATCCATGAGTGGTTTGGCAGTTGTCTTCAAATTCAACCGCTACATTTTTGAGACCTCTTGTCACCCACCGATTCCAACTTTCAAACAATACAACGGTCAAGAAAAGGGAGTGTGGAGTATTGTGATGCAAACACAAAAATGGAGGATGCTATAGACATTGCATAGTGTATCTATCAACGGACGAGAGCTCATCCACTCATTCTTGACTTTGTAGCTCAAATACAACACATGACCATCCCTATGTCAACATCCAACATGGCACCCCTGCAATGATTGTATTGAAGGAGAATAATGACCTAGTCAAAAATTATCCTTTTAGTATAATAAGTTCGTTCCAAGGGAGAGCATCAAGTAGGAAATCTATGCTAATAGGTTCAATATCTAGAATTGAAATATTTCGATTTAAATTCAATAACCCAACTTGGAATTTCATAGCCAAAAACATTACTACAACGACATTGCACTTATAACCACTTAATTCCAATTTGACTCACATATCTACAAAAGCAAATACAAGATCACACCCCAAATAAGCACACTTCATTCAACTTTGCATCTACAGACATAAGTACTCACAACAGCCAATTCGGTATGTAATTCCCAATATATTAACCAAATTGGTGACAAATCACCGTTTACAATTTTCAGAGTTTACTTCCTTAGATCATCTTATTCATCACTCCAATTAGGGCTCAAATATTTTCATAACTTCCACTCATTCTCCATCAATTCAACTTTCACTTGATTTCTTCATCTTTCATTCACTCACACATATTAATCTCCTACACTTCATTTCTTCACAGTAACATACCGATTTGGTACACCTTTGTGTAACTTCAAATGCAGCTCATCTCTCAACTCCATTCCAACTAGGACATACACACATCTTCACTTCACAACCTAGATCACCCTTGTGATACTGTAGGTACACCACCTAATCAAAGTTCACCAAGCACCGACTTAGAATACAAACCTCATCACATTACGCACACAAATTAACTTTCACAAACACACATACAAATAAGAAAGCAAACTACACAGTACGACTGGGCTAGGACTCACTTGGACTTTCACTCAACAAACGGTAAACCAAAATGGAAACAAACCAAGCCTAAAAGGGATTCCAAATTGATGGTTATCAACTTGGAGATGACAACCTAACCACTTGCAAACCACCTAATTGAAACCGCAAATTCAACCACACATGCATTCCAAAATCCATCCATGCCACCTTGATCCAAACTCCACTCCAACTAGGCAACTTCACCTACTCACTTGGCAAAACTGCCACCTCATCCTAATAAGCTTGCTTTAAAAGAACAATGAAAAAGCACTCCCAAATTGGTAAAAGAACATCCAAAACCATCAAATTAAGACACAAATAACCAAACAACTTGACAAAAGCAAACCAAATACATGCCAAACAAGCAACAAAATCACAAAAATAATTCTGAATAGTATATTTACAGATTGCCTTTACAATTGTTCCTCCTAACACATCGTTGCAAATGATCAACTCCTCCAATACCACAAATACACCTCAGCAAACAAGGGCAAGCACCACAATAGTGCAACACACAACGCTCAGAGGGTTCCGCAGCCCCAAGTTTGTGCTGACACTGCGCCGACATTGACCACAAAATTTTCTCTAAGTGGTATGACCAACGAACATGATCTGGCAACCACTGCCAACCCAACAACATAAATTGACCGTAACTCCCCGATGCCTACCTACACAAACGGAAATGATGTCTAACGTCGTCGGCCCACAATAGGGACATCGTCTTCATTCTGTACAATTCCTACCGCATTCTATATTGCCCATGGATAAAGAGTTGCATGTTTTCTCTGGTATTTTCTTTGTATAGTGGTTGATGAACCAAGTACTCTACCTACAACAACTCTTTTGTGCACTAACCAACTCACCATCCTATATATGAACGACATGAACGACGCCCCTATCAACAATAATTGTAAACCTCCCAGAGCGACTTCGTCAACAAAGATGGATCGTATCACAGTGTCCTCTCCATTCTCGTGATTTGTTTCTCTTCTGCAAATCCACATAAAGAAGTGAAGATTT
The DNA here is from genome assembly GCA_947034895.1 of Rhytidiadelphus loreus. Taxonomy (NCBI): domain Eukaryota; kingdom Viridiplantae; phylum Streptophyta; class Bryopsida; order Hypnales; family Hylocomiaceae; genus Rhytidiadelphus; species Rhytidiadelphus loreus. The sequence continues at coordinate 42,196,981 of OX344765.1, forward strand.
TGTAGTGTACATTACTATTCCATAGCTAGTCACCATTTTGCAATATAGAGGTGATTGTTGTAAACACTAGCCTAGCTTGTATGAAGAACATGTTTGTGACAAAGACTCTTGTAAATGGAAATAAAGTTCTTCTATTGTAATGGACGTGTACTTCTAAGAAAACAATGCAATTGCAATAGTAGTTAAACGATAGTGGATAGACGGAGGTGTCTTACCCTTCACATGTAGAGAACACACTTTATATTGGTCAATGCCTGGTCACCAAGTATAGCCCCAAATTTGTCCGCTTTTGTGAAGCTACCTCAAAAGCCAGTTCCTTCATTAGAATGCTTGTTGTTTCAAAGACATGGTTGACTTTGTCTAGCAGTGGTTTCTGTAAACCTTCAGAAGTGGAGAATGTGGAGAAAATCTTCTACTTCATCATGTGATTGTCTCAAAAGAATGTTGTGCAAAATTGCACAACACACTATAACATCTAGAAGGAATGCTACATAGAAGTCCCTTTGTCCAACAATTCTTGGAATGAGTGTTTTAGAATGCCAAACACACTTTCAACAACCAAATGTCCTTTTGCAAATTCTTGTTGAACAAAGTTTCGAAGAGAGCGAGGTCATTTCATCCTTGGTGTGGTACTATGAGCTAGAAGAGCAATGGATAACTAAAATTGCCTATGAAATAGGAACTATGTCCATCAACTGAGTCACTAGTTGGCAGTAAGTTCCTATGTGAAGTAAGAAAATGCGACAACAACTGTCTCAACACGCGATTGTTGTTTGCAGGGTCTGACATTCCAACATACAAGTCAAAGAAGCGCTTGTTGCTATCCACAACGGCTTGGCAGTTTACATAATAGACACCACTTTTGAAGTAGAAGTAATCTGCGGCACAAAAATTGGGCTTTGAAATGGACACATGCATTCCATCAATAACTCCTACAATAGCAGGTAGAGAGCATAGGTTGGAAAACTTTTCTTGTATGAGGCATATTCTTTCTCTAGTCAACCAACAAATCTTGTGCTTGCAAGTCTTATTTATGGTAGAAACAACTTTATGAAGAATTTTACAAATAGTACTGCAACCTATAGCAAACATCTCTGAGCAAATTGTCAAATTTTCTCTATGAGTCAACTTGAAAAGAGTACATGCAACACAAACTATGACAGGAACAACTAGACAAGATTTCGTGTTTTCTTTTCTACTTGTGGTTGTAGCAATTCAACAAAATTGAAGACAACGGCCTTTGTCATTCTAAACATTGAAATCTAATGTCAGTTATCATACTGCTCTATAAGGAATCGACAAAACTAGGTGGTTGAGTGCGATTTTAGCCAGAAAGCTACATCCTCATGAAAGCCGTAGGATGCAAAGCAGAGCTTGAAGTTGTATAAAATATTGGCAACAAGGGAGAGAGTATTGACAACTGGCTCATTACCAATGTTAAACATCACAAGAGCTGCCTCTTTGCTACCATCGCTATTCTCAAGCAACGAGGATAAAAGCGTTGCTTGATTGGCATCTATAATGAGAGCTAGTATCCATGAGGCATAAGTGACAACAATCCATAGGTCATTCTAGGCGTCCATGGTAGGCCGATGTAGCAAGGTATTATGATTTTGTGAGGCAAAGGAGGAAAAATCCTAATTAGGTCAACAAAGTAAACTTCAACACAAGTTGTAGTATAGAGGGCATAAAGACTCCACAACAATGCTTCTTTCTACGAGAATGAACCATAACTGCAAGCCACCAGGACTCACTAATTCCTATGTGATTAGAAGACTCCAATCACAAGAAACTTATCGTTTAACTACGCAGCACAAGGCACTACCACAAGTGAGACAAAAAATTTAAAAAAAAGAGCCCTCTCCCATTGCATTAATCAAAACACTAGAAGAAACAGGTCCTTGTTTTCTATGTTATTTTAAAAGATGTGAAAGTGCATTATTTTGAATTGAAGGCATATCAACTCTAATGTCATCTAAAATCTGTCGAAGGTAGTGTTTCTATGAACAACTAAAACTTCTAAAACGCGCACTAATGTCTAAATGTTTGATGAAAACGCATTACATGTGTTTTGGCTACTAGGGAGGGTTGCGAGTTCCCAACTTGAACCCCACCTGAAAACAGCCGAAAACAGCCCTCCAGCCCTCCCCCCCAATCTGCCACATCGATGTCACGGCAGCCACGCCATTTTTCTTTGTCAAGCAATGTTCATTTAAAAAATCAATAAATAACCACTGAAAATGTGGCATATGACATGATTAACTGAAAATACGTGGCATTAATGGTATTAAATTATTTAGAATTAAGATTATTTAACTATACAAAACAATTAATTTTTTAAAATAAAAAGAATAAAAATCAAAAGAAATTCTAAAATTCACAAATAATTTATGAACTACCATTTAAAGAACTTCTAATGGAGAAGTCAAGTATTTGACTTATTTGTACTTCTGAAAATGAGGGGAAGAAGGGTCCCTTTTATACCGAAATCCATTTTCCGTACATGACAAAAGGATATGGGATAATTCAAAATTCAAAACTTGACCACATAACATGCGGATGTTTTTTCAAACATTCAATTTTGAACAAAAAATTTGTTTTACATATCCCGTACGGATTGCTTTACTTCCTACCAACCTACTAGTATAAAACCTAAAGGACCAAGGCTTCTTCATTGCAAATACACACCCAAAATTGCCATCTACACAGAAAAGAGTAAAAAAGAAATTTAATTGTTTCTTTTGCACATCTAACCGTAGTTTTTTACACTTGATTAGTATGAGAATGTGTTAAAAAAAATTCAAAATTTTTGACCGCATACATTGCAAGATATCAGTGTTTAAAGTGAAAAAAACAAAATTTCAGCACATTACGGGACTAGATTATTTGACTTTGAACCTTCTTAAATTAAATTTTTTGCACTATAAAGTTTTGAGCTTCAAATCTTTATTGTGAGGAATTGAGTTGAGGGTCTAGGAAAGAAAGGGACTTCAAAAAAACTTAATTTGTATTCTTTAAGAAATTATTAAGTAGAAATAGGTATGAGATAGAAGGAAAATCTAAATTATTAATATCCTTAAAATGGAACTTTTTCTTTTGAACAATTGTAAAAATTGCATTCAAAAATGAATCCTGCAATTTATTTTTTCAAGAAGATGCTCTAATTGCTCGAAAAACAAGATTGTCCATAACTTTCTCATAACAAATCCAAATGGAATAAATCAAAGCTTTCCATATAGACAAAAACATAATCTATGAGAGAGGAAAAAAATTTAATTTTAATTTTCAAATTTTTGTTTGTTGCCCCCCATCCCTTATTTTGAGCTTATTTGGGCATAACTTTTGTTCTTGAGCACCGGTTGAAAAAAAAATTACATTCCCATGAAGCTAATCAGGTTTTTTATCTTCAAAAAAGTTTCAAAAAATAATGACAAAAATTCAGCCCATAGGTACTTGCCCAAAATTCCATTTTTTCCCAATGGTCCTTTAAGGGATAAGGAGCTCATTATTTCATTCATAATGCACATCCATCTATTTTCCTTTTTATTCAAAGTATGCCATATGATTGCCCTTCCTCTATTTTTTTATCATCTAGTTTGCGTTTTATCTCATTCCACTATAACTTACAAAAGTTTATTCAAATGAATCTAAAACTTCTAGTTGATGTGGCACTTCTATATTTTTTAAGACGCTTTAATAAACATGACCATGTTTTATTTGATGTCTGGAAAAACATACACATTCCTTGTGTCATCCACCTATTTTTGCTTTGACATCCCCACATCTTCCCCAATATTAGTAAAAATTTGCCTCCCATAGGCTCAAAATTTGTGACACATTGATGTCAATGAAAACATGGCCCGTTTTTTTGTAACACCACAAAAAACATGGGTTTCTTATAGTGAAATCAGCCTGCTCGCTATTTCTTTAAAAAATTCAAAACTGAAGACTGAAGATTCAAGGGAGCATACCTTTGATGCACTCCAGTAGCTGCCACTTACAAATGTCCTCACTACTTCGACATCAAATGGGAAGTCGCCACTCACACTCCCCTTCCTTCTCGTCTTCACGCCAATACACAAGAACCCCTGTGCATTTCGAAATCTGTTTTTAAAGCACACCACAACCACTGCAGCAAGACCTAAACATAAAACCCTCGCAAACACAAGAATTGCAAGGCAACAACAAGCACATAGAGTGCCAAAATTTTGTGATCCTAGAATAGGCGACATTGTGCAATGTTCACTTCCTCAGTGACATTGAAGCTATAGCTGAACCTCAAACCTTCTAGTGAACCGCAGTATAACTTGCCAACCTCTTGACAGAGTAGGTAGGAACAGACAATTGTGTCACTTTAAAGACCCCGCATGAAGTTCACATATGAGCCCATCTATAAAAACGTTGGTAGCACTAAACACTATCTACAGAGACATTTATCACCTTTGTGGCTTACAATAGTGTAAACTACACTTCTCCAAACTTTCCCTACACTCTTACCTTCCACATAGGGTTCCTCTCTAACACCAAGTGGGAACAACCTTTTAGCTAGAGTCAAATATTTTAGAGGTTCTTTTTTTACTTGTAAAAAACTGAAAATTGTAGAGATAGAGAGACAAATAGACAGATAGATAGATAGATAGATAGATAGATAGATAGATAGATAGATAGATGTAATTTCAGTGAATTTTAAAAGTCAAGACTTAAAGAAATTTTAAAGCATAACATACTCACATCAGTGCATCTTTAAAGTGTCTTTTCCCCCCAAAGGTTCAAAGTTTTGGAATGGATTTTAAAATTTTTGGACAAGTTCCTATGATGTCAAATTTTACAATAATTTCTTAAAATTTCTTGCAGAGGTAAGAGAATGCACTCAATTTCTAGGAATATAATTTTTATTTCAATCTTTCCCTAGGAAAAATGTTATGCCCTCCTAAGCTAAAAACACCAGACTCCAAATATCAAAAAAATTCTTCGAAAATTCAATTTGCTTCTTTACAAAATATATTCATGTTTACATTGAAAGCTTTTATGAAGCTATGAAGAGTCTTGTTTTGTCTACAATCAAGGCAATTCTTGAAAAAATATTGTATAGGATTCATTTTTGAGCTCAATTTTCACAAATTTTCTAAACAAAGAGGTTCATCACATGTGGATTACTTGCTACAAAAATCTCACTATTAGGATTGACATGTTTAAATTCCATTTTAGAACTATTTGTGATTTATTCCCGGGAAGATCACTTAGTGTATCTATAAGTAACCATGTGTGTTAAAGTGTTTTTTTGCCCCCCTATATACTTTTAATAAATTATAATTTGAACCTACAATTTTGAGCTTTGTTTAATAATGATTGTAGGTTTCTATTGCCAAAAATTCCCAATTCAAATAACATGTGAAATGATTTGTAGAATAGTTTGAAAAATGAACTAAAATAGCATGTTTTTTAACTCAAATATTTATAGGGAACACATTTAAATGACCATTGCATCAATATTCAAGAAAAATGAACTTTAAATAGAAAGTTATTTTCAAGAATTTTTTGTTTATTTTTTAAACAATTTTTTCTTATATAAAATAGGGGTGTGAAAGTTATTTTCACCTCTACACTGTAGTTTTTTACTTCAAAAATTTGTAACTAATTATAATTAACGAATAAAATGATCAATAATTCAAAACATAAACTTCCAAAGTAGGAAAATATATTGATATTTTTTTTCCTCCTTTTATTTAAATTTTAGGATATAAGATAGGGGGTCCAAAATCTTAACGCACATAGGTTCTAAATGGACACTCCAAGTGATCTCCCCAAAGATTTATTTTTTACTTCCATTTTTTATCTATTTATACTTAACAATTTTCTGAAGGGTGAAAATCAATATTTATTTATTTTTAAATTCTCTTAAATTCTAAAATAAATTTGATATTTAAACCTCAAAACTTTGTAGTGCAACAAATTTAAGTTAAGAGGGTTCAAATTCTCAAATCGTAAGATTGCTAGGTTCAAAAAAACTTTTTTTCCACTTTGAATATATAGTCAAAGTTTCTAAAAAAAGTTCCACACATTTTTGTACAATTATTATGCAAGATCCTTTGTTTGGACATTCAAAAATAATAATAATTGTAGCTTTTTGCACTACAAATGACAGTTTTAAAGTGTTTTTTGATAAAATATAGTTATGAATCTTGGGGGGGTAAGTTAGAAAGACTCAAGCCCATTCACTGAAGGCACTATTACTTGAGAGTTGTGTGTGCATCTTATGTAAAGTTAAAGACATTCTACAATGATGATTAAATTGTATAAGGACACTATAGATATAAAAGGTTTGATGAATGACTTCATTGTTAATTGTAGAAACAAAAAATGCACCTATTGATTCAATAATTGGAATATTTTGGTGACTACCTTAGTCATGGGAGGTGCATCCTTCTTAGGTGAAGGTCGTATGGGTACCACTTCAAATTAATAGTGCAAGTAGACAATTTTGAGTACCCTATGTTAACCCCTAAAGGACCATTGTCCCTTCAGGGGACAAATGCGTTTTCGGGCAGGTACCTACGGGCTGAAATTTTCTCCTAATTTTTTGAAATTGTTTTTGGAGGTATAAAAGTTGATTAGCTTCATGGGAATATAATTTTTTTCAAAATCGGTGTCTGGGAACAATAGTTATGACCAAATAAGCTCAAATGAGGGGACGGCGAGCAACTCGGGCAGCCAAAAGAAATGGACAAAAATTTGAATTTGAATTTGAATATTATTTTTTCTCATTAAATTCTAGATTATATTTTTTTCAATCTGGAAAGCTTTCATTCATTTCATTTGGATATGTTATGAGAAAGTTATGGACATTCTTGTTTTTCGGGCAATTAGAGCATCTTCTTGAAAAAAATAACTTATAGGATTCATTTCTGAATGCAATTTTTCAAATTTTCAAATTTTTGCTTTTTGCATGGTCTGATTTACTTGCTAGAACAATCTCACCATCGGGATTAGTGCATTTTAATTCCATCTAAAATATATGAATATTATAGATTTTCCTTCTATCTCATACCTACTTCTACTTAACAATTTTTTTAAGAATGATAATGAATTTTTTTTTGAATTTTTTTTTTACTTAGACTCTCAACTCAATTCTCCACTATAAAGATTTAAATCTCAAAACTCTGTAGTGAAAAAATTTTAAGTTAAAAATGTTCAAAGTCAAAAAATCTAGTCCCGCAATGTGCTGAAAAACTTGTTTTTCCCACTTTAAACGCAGATATCTTGCAATCTGAGCGGTCAAAAATTCTGAAATTTTTTCCACACACTCTCATACTAGTTAGGTGTAAGATCCTACGGTTTGATATGAAAAAAACGATTTTTCAATTTTTTTACTCCTTGCTATAGGTATGGCAGTTTTGAGTGTTTTCTGGCAGAAAAAAGGCCTTGGTCGTTTAGGGGTTAACCCCTAAAAGACCAAACTGTGTTTTTTGGCAACATAGTGCTTTGGGGCATTTCACTATGAATGGAATTTTTATTTCTTTTTCCTTGGAATTTTCACATGACATGTAGACAAGGATTTTCTTTAAGGTCCAAAAATTTCCATAACTTTTGACTACATGTTTAAAAAGTTATTTTATGATATATATTTTTTTACTTGGACGGGTAGTTTAGGCAGATTAGAAAAAACACTTTTTTTAGAAACTAAATTTGAAATTGGTTATATATATGAGGGGAAGAAAGCTTTGGATCATTCCATTTTCATTAATGAGACAAAAGTTATGAGGAGTTTAGTTTGGAGGTAGTTATGGATTCTCTATTCTAAAATAAACTTCAAAATCTTTTTTATTCACTCAATTTTCAATACTTTTTGAAATAAAATAAAATCATTGGATGTAGATTGTTTATTAAACATTGCAACCATTTGGATTGGCATTTTTCAATTCCATAACTAAATTCTTCACAATTTTGTATTTTGAATCATTATCTATTTCTTTCTACTTCCTATTTTTTTCCCCTATATGCTATACAATTTCAAATGATTTGAAATTTTTCAAGCATGTAACCAACTTGCCCTGAAAAATAAATCCAAAGCAATACCACTACAACATGGACATTTTTCATACAAATGTGACCTTGCAAAGTATAGCTACTTTATTTTTTGCAAGGCAAAAAAAATGATTTTTGTCAATTCAAACACTAACATCTTGCACTCCAAATAGTAGAAATTTTTGAAATTTTTTCTACACCTTGTCAAATTAGTGTACTACAAGATCCTATGGTTACATGTGTTCACAAATGGTTTTTTTTCTAAAATTTTGTACTTGTAGTAGAAATGGTAGTTTTGGAGTGTTTTTGGTGAAAACATAGTCAATGAACTTTAGGGGATAATGTAATGCTAAAGTTTGTATTGGTGAAGATATACAACTATGAATCTTTGAGATTCAAATAACAATGACATTTCTTCTAATGGAATGATTGCCAAATAACACAAGTTGTGATTTTTACCCCCTAAAGGACTAGCATGCATTTTTTGGCAACATAGAAATTTGGGCAAGTACTTGTGACTAGAGAATTGCATACTTTAGTCTGAAATTTTAATAGAAGGTGGGGACAAGAAATACCTTTCATATGCACTAAATTTCATGGCATTTGAAAATATGAGTCAAAAGTTATGGCCTTTAGGCAGATAAGAAAAAAATCACTTTTTTCATAAACAAAAATTTGAAATTGGTTTTCTAGAGTTCTATACATGAAAAAAACTTTGAATCATTCCATTTTGATCAATGAGTCAAAAGTTATGAGGAGTTTTAATTTGTGGGCAGTTACAGAATCTCTAATCTACAACAAACTTTGAAGTCCTTTATCTTACTCAATTTTTAATATTTAAAAAATAAGATAAAATCATAGGATGTAGATTGTTATTACAACATTTCAACCATTTATATTGGCATTTTTCAATTTCATAACTAAATTCTTAACAATTTCGTATTTTGAATCATTTTCTACTTCTTTCTACTTACTATTTTTTCCTATATGTTGTACAATTTCAAATGATGCTAAATTTTTCATACATGTAACCAATTTGTCTAGGAAAAAAAATCCAAAGAAGCACCACCATTTTGGATATTTTTTCATAGAAAAGTGAGCTTGTAAAGTGCAACACCTTGTTTTTTGCAAGGCCAAAAAAATAGTTTTAGTAAATTTAAATGCTTTTTCTGAATTTTTTTCCATGTCTTTTCCAACCTTCGTACTACAAGATCCTATAGTTATATGTATCCAAATGTTTTTTTTCTAAAAGTTGGTACTTGTAATAGAAATGGTAGTTCTAGAGCATTTTTGGTCAAAAGGTAGTCAAGAAACTTAAAGGGTTAATCCACAACAATTAATCCCTAAAGGTTGTGGACTATGTTTTCACCCAAAATGCTCCAAAACTGCCATTTCTAGTACAAGTACCAAATTTTGGAAGAAAAATCATTTGGACACATATAACTGTAGGATCTTGTAATGTTGTAATAAACAATCTTCACACTAGTAATTTTTAGTTTTTTCCACCTTGAAGTTTATCTTAGAGTAGAGATTCGTAACTACCCGCAAACTAGAATTCCTAATAACTTTCATCTCATTAATCAAAATGGAATGATTCAAAGCTTTCCATGAATAAATAAATCTAGAGAACCAATTTCAAACTTTTATTTATTTTTAAAGTGTTTTCTAAAGATTTTATCTTTGTTGCCCGGGCTACCTACCACCAAGCAATCAAAATTACATATCATACAATAACTTTTTAGCCATGTAGTCAAAAGTTATGAATTTTTTTTGGCCTTAAAGCTACTCCTTGGGCACATGTGTGAAAATTTCAAAGAAAATAAAGGAAAAATTCCATTCATAGTGAAGTGCCCCAAATTGCTATTTTGCCAAAAATGCAGTTTAGTGCTTTAGGAGTGTGCTCTAAAAGTGCCCTTGCTTTAAAAGAGACTACTAACACAGAGGTACATATTGCTTTCTTCAATGTACTAGAAGTGTATATTTCAAGTGGCAGTCGCTTTTAATAACCATTGCTCTTCAACTTCAAAATTTTGTAACTAACTCCATGAAGGTCCAAAAAATAGAAAACAACTTGGATTAGATGCCAATTCCATTTTTCTTCATATGAAAATTGCTAGAAATTTTTTCAAGGAGTTTAGCTTCCCCCAAAATACAATCAACCCTAAAGTTACTTTAAGAGCAGACTACCTTAGTTCAACATAATGCTATCATTCAAGTAGAAAAGATGGAAAATGAAATTGATGTTCAATACTATGATTTCTAAAGTGTTTTGAAGAAAAGGTGAATAAAATTCACATCAAATACAAAATGAACTTTAACCCCTAAAGTCCCAGTGTCCCTACAAGGGACAAACATTAGATGAGATTTCCCTACTAAGAAGGGCCGCGAGTTCCCAAGTGGAAAACTGGACGAAACTGGCCATTCGCAGGGCCTACTGACCTGGCCAAGTGACTGCCACGTCGATTTAAAAAATAAATAAATAATAAATAAATAAATTTAACTTTGTTTTCCATTTTAAGAACTTAAAATTTATTTATTTATTTTTTGAAAAAAATCAACTGTCAGCCGCGTTCAATGGGGCCCGGGGGAACGGAGTTGGGAACAGCTTGAAACGGCCCTCCAGCCCCCCCGAATCACATCTAATGATGGATTTTGGGCAGGTTCCTATGATCTCAATTTTTATTGAAATTTTTTAAAACTTTTTCATAAGATACAAAAACTTATGAATTTTCTGGGGATATAGTTTTTATTTCAATTGGTGCTAGGGAGCAAAAGTTATGCCACGATAACCTCAAAATGGGAAAGACTGGGTAGCAAAAAAAATCCACAAAATATTGAAATAAAAATTGTAGTATTTTTTTCTTGTAGATTACCTTTTTTCTAAATGAAAAGCTTTGATTTATTCCATTTGGATTAGAGATGTGAAAGTTATGGAGCTTCTTGTTTTGCGGACAATCATAGCAATTTGTTGAAAGAAATTGGCCTTGGAACTTTAGGGGTTAAAAATATGAAATTTCACTGCTAATGAATAATGCAATATAATGAAATGTAGTATAAAGCTACAAATTTATACATTCTATATTTTTTTTAGATTGACCATGATTATTGATTAGAGGTCCAAACTTCAAATTGCAATAATTTATTCAATTCTAGGAAATTTCAAGTTTTCAAATTGGAGCAAAAAACAAATCCAATACATTTTGTTTCTTTGTTTGAGTTTAAATTCAAAAGAGATAAATTTGATGGTCAAATTTGATATAAACAATAGAAATTAAAAGCTTATCCAAATATACTACACAATGATCTATTTCAACTATTAATTTAGAATTAGGGGGAAAATTCAACTGTACAAAATTGCATTAGACTTTTAATGGCAATGTATGAAAATATTTTAAATTTTTTTAGAATTGCATAGATTGAAAGATTATAGTGTTAGAAGGATTTTTTTATCCAACCTTGCCCAACATTGTCAACAAATTTTTGCTCATATGGGAATGAGATTTTTGCACCAAATATAGTTTTTCTTTACAAATCTATACAATATCATGTAAGTTATCTACATGCTAAATTTTAGAAGTAAGAGAGAGATTTTGCACAAGTTTACAAAAGTTGCCCAACGTACCCATAAAACTTTGGACAAATAACTTCTGATTTGGGCACTTGATCCTCAAATTTTTATAATTCCTACAAATGAGGTACAAGTTTGTACCTTGTGTCAAAAAGATTACATGAAAAATTCACTTCAATGTATCCTACCCAAGTTTTCAATTGTCCACTTGGTAGACAATTATTTATGCTTTAAGGGGTATTGTTTGCATATTTAGTGCAAAGAGAAATTTTATGTTCTATATAGTGTTTCAATTAATGATAAATCTTTGATCATACTGATTTCTATTTCTATAAAAAGATTTATCCCCCTAAATGCCTATGTTGGCCAAAATGTTAATTTTCATACTATATTATCATAATAGAAGTAACCTTACCCCCTAAAGGACCATTGTCCCCTCGGGGGACAAAATGGATTTTGGGCAGGTTCTTATGACCTCAATTTTTAATGAAACTTTTTGAAACTTTCTCATAAGATAGGAAAATTTATTAGCTTCGTGGGAATATAAATTTTATTTCAATTGGTGCCTAGGAACAAAAGTTATGGCATCTTAAACATAATTTTCACGTCACCGGGCAGAAAAATAAATCTACAAAAATTTGAAATTAATTTTTTGATTTTTCTTCTTCTTGAAGATCATATTTTTGTCTACATGTGAAGCTTTGATTCATTCCATTTGGATTAGTAATGTAAAAGTTATGAACAATCTTGTTTTCCGGGCAATTTGAGCATCTTCTTGAAAAAATAACTTATAGAATGCAATTTTGAATGCAATTTCCACAATTTTTCAAAAAAATTGTTTGACAAGGTTAAATTTTCTATTTAGAACAATCTCACCATTGAGATTATTGTGTTTCAATACCATTTTAGAGCTATTAGCAATTTAGTTTTTCTTTCGATCTTGGACCTACTTCTACTTAACAATTTTTTAAAGAATGAAAATCAAACGTGTTTAAATTTATTTTTTTTCTAGACTTTCAACTCAATTCTTCAACACAAAATATTTTAAATTCAAGGTCCATGGTGCAAATTTTTTCCACAAATGGCATTCAAAGTCATCTGAAATTGCAGGCCAGTGTTCAAAAAAACTTTCTTTTTTCAACTTGGAATGTTGATATCTTCCAATCTGTACAGTCAAACTCCATGAAATTTTTACTACATGATCCTCAACTAGTAAAGTACAAGATCCTATGGTTAGATTCTAAAAACAAGTATTTTGTTTTGTTTTGTTGGATGAATGCAGCAGAATTGGTAGTTTTGAGTAGTTTTTGACAAAAGAATGGCCTTGGTCCTTTAGGGGTTAAAGGTTCCTCGAAGATAACATGATTGTTCTTGAAAAGTGATGAACCTTTTTCTACATCCTTGTAAGGCTTCATTGCTTCAATTAATTTTTCTCAAAACTCCTAAGAAAATTTAAAAGATCATTGAAGTCTTTGGTTATCTCCCAAATACATATCATATGATACATTAGTCAAAAGAAAAAAAAAATGCTCTACACAAACTAATGATGTAGATACTTTAGAGTTTTAATTTTTTTAATTTTTTAATTTTTTGAGAGTGATATTAGTATCTTAATAGTTAGAGCATTTAGTGGTGAAAAGAGTTAGGCCATATTTTCTCCATCAATCATTTTTCAAGCAAAACCTATTCATCATAATTTGATAATAAGGTAAGTACACCTAATTTATACTACTTTCTAAAACCAACCACAACATATTCTTGCCTAAAATGTACTCCCACTATTTATGAGAGCCTATGGATTGTTTTAGAAACACTTATTTTCAGCACTTTATAGTTTCTTCATACAGTGTCTAAAAAATCAATACATTCTAAGAGAATTTAGAATCCCTTACTGGCTAGCAACAAGACCCCACAAAAGCTTTTTCGGTGTGTTTCACTATTGACAATCCTTAATAAACCATGTTGAATGGCTTATTAGTGCAATTTTTAGGTGTCCTTACCTTAATAAAAAGATAGCAAATTCGATGGTCAATGAGAAACATCTGAATACACTTTCATTATGCAAATCACAGAGCTGACTCAGCTTGATGATATCACCTTTCCACTTTCACTGGTGACCTGAAATACCGGTGCTGAGTTGTCACCTCGTGATTGGCCCAGATCCTATTATTAATAATTTATGATTATCTTTTGCATTGTTTAGTCAGTCCTATCACGCCAACACTCTCTTTCTCGTCATTGGCCGCTGGCTCCATTCAGTCTTGTCTGAACCCAAAAGAGAACGTAAGGTACGTACACTTTGTTCTTTTTCAGTCCCCTTTCTAAAATAAAACCCTGCCCCCCAAAATTAAAAGAAAACAAAAAGAAGAAGAAAGGACACCTATTCACGTGCACCTTCATGTCCCCTAACGATACCATCCATCCACGCATCCACATTCACATCCAAGATATTAAAAGCGAGAACCTACGTGTCACGATGATACCCATCCAAAAAGCAACAGTGGCATCCATTTGTCATGGATGACATCTGTCTGAGATATCCGTCGCGTCGCGTCCAGGGCTGCTGTTTCCTGGAGGCTGATCATGTTGCAAGTTGCAGGGAACTCTCGCATTTCGTTGGCTATGGCGGTAGAAGAATGAGTGCTCCGCTTCGCAATTGGCTGCATGTCTTGGGAAGTATCTTCTGGCGCCGCAGCAGCAGCCGTGCTGCAAGCAAGCGCTGCTCCAATCCTCGCCTCTAACTTAGTGGAGCTCCTGTTGCGGCTGCGCAAGTGTTCGGCTCTGGCGAAGTTGCGCGCTTCGTTAGTTGGTTGTCGGATTCATTGACGCTTGGCCGTGCCCGCGACGTCACCTCAAAAGGCTGCCCCTACGCTCGTGAGGTTCTCCTGAGGTTTGTGTGCGCGGAGTTGCAGGGAGACGGTAATTACCCGTTTTGAAGAGGCTCTGGTCCGTCCTTTTGGAAGGGAGAGACGATTTTGCGAACGTCGGTGGAGACGTTCTTGGTTTGAGAAGATTTGGAAAAAAGTGTTCGGTGTGGGGAACAAGATGTGAGGGAGGTGGTGGCTTGGAGGAGAAGCAAGATTAGGTTTGGCGGCGCCATCAGATTTGGAAGTTGAATGTCTTGTGAGAAATTTTGCTTCGTCTGTGGAAATACATATTCCGATAGTTTTCGATGTGAGCTTGGGATTTAGAAGTTGAATGTCTTTTGGCTGGTTTGCTTCGTCTGTGGGAGTATATATTTCAATAGTTATACATGAGCAATTTATTGTACTCCAAGAAGTGGCACGGGGGCGATCGTGGGGAGAGGAATCTGGTTTCTTGAAGCGTGAGGGTTCGGAGAGGAAGGTCGGCTGTGTTCTCACTCATGAGAAACTCTGGACAAGGATGTTTCGACATTACCTTCGCTTGTGAGGACGGGGAAGGTTGTTGGAGCAATTCTATTACCTAGGGAAGGAGAACAACAGAGACTCTGGCAGGCAGATGCGCCTGGCAGAGGTTGAAGATAGCGTGAACTTGGAGTGCTGCTGATTTTGTACAAATTCGCTAGACTCCATGTGTTTGCAAAGCGATGATCTGAACATGGTCATGAAGGTGTTGCAGGATGGCAGCAATGGCCGGAACTCATCCTCAGCACAGTGCGGCATCTCCTCCCTGAGCTTCGATCAGATTGTGACCATCTTACAGTTCCTTCCCGTGCAATCCATAATTGCGTTTGGGTTCACATGTAAGAGGTTCTTGGATATCGCCGAGGGGGACGATCTCTGGGCCTTCATTTGCACTCGCGAATGGGGCAGCCGCGCAGTTCAAGCATGGCCGATGCTTGGGAAAGACAAGAAGCGATGGAAGAGAGTTTACAGGCAAATGCTGATGCTCAAGGCTGGTTCGTGGCGCAAAGTAGACCAAGGCGATGTGTTGCCTGCGCCGCGCGCTTCGCTTTCTCTTAACACCGTTGCAGGTAAGGTGACTGTTTTCGGTGGCGGGTGCCAAGGAGGGCGTCATCTTGACGACACATGGGTGGCTTCTCTCCCCACGGAAATATCGGAAGGTATTGTGTGGCATCAGAACACTGTTGGCAATCCAACTGGACGATTCGGCCAAAGCTGCACTGTTGTCAATGACGCTCTTGTGTTGTTTGGAGGGATCACTGACAAAGGAGAGCGTCAATGCGATACTTGGATCAATAGGGGACTTGGGCGACATACGCGCGAGTATCCTGTGTGGGAGATGCTTGATATTCTGGCGTCGCCTCCTCCCCGCGGGGCTCATGCAGGATCTTATGGTGGAAACAATGGGGCAGTCATATTTGGAGGAATTGATTCGGAGGGCAACAGGCTTGGGGATACGTGGGTCTTGAATTTGTCAGAGGAACCTCCAATTTGGCAGGAGGTCATCACCCCCATTACACCACCTGCTCGGTCAGGGCATACACTGACGTGGATAGGAGGCAGGAAAATGATCCTCTTTGGTGGACGGGGAACTCGCTTCGAAGTCTTGAATGATGTTTGGCTACTCGACATGGATGGTGATTATGCATATTGGGTGGAATTGCGGCCTTGCGAACTCCAACCTATGAATGACTGTCCAGCTGCACGAGCAGGCCACTCTGCCACGCTTCTCTTTGGTGGCAGAATTTTGATTTTTGGAGGTGAGGATGCTCGGAGATCGCGGAAAGGGGACGCTTGGGTACTTGACCCTAGAGCCGGTGTACAGATAGGCTATGGATCCTCATGCATGACGAGTAATCCGCAGAAATCTCTGACTGAAAACAAATTGGCGCCCCGGTTTTGGAAGAAACTCAAACAGTGTGGTCAGCTTCCCAAGAAGCGGTCCTTCCACGGAGCGTGTGCCCTGGAATCTGGCCATTCCATCCTTGTGTTCGGAGGTATGGTTGATGGGGAAGTGTTACCAGGTGCCACGGCTCTGGGGTTTGATGCCGAGATGCACGTTCTGCAGTTAGTCCCCTGACCACCATTGCAGATATCTTCGTTGCACAAACGGAAAACCCTATCGTTGTGAAAAACCATCAGGTGCGAGGTATAATCTGGTATAATGCAAGAGTTTAGAGGTATTACAGTGGTGGCCAATAGGAGACCTCGTCTAGGGTTTGGTTTGGCTTTAGATGCCCCAGGTAGGGTGTTGACAAGCTCCACGGGAGACTAATTAGCCTGCAACGTCCATCTTGTACACATTTTTAAGTAAAGCCCTTCTCGGTGAGGGTTACGTCTTGATGCTTCCCCTGTTGCTGTTTCTTCTTCTGTCAGTGTCCAGATAGGCTTTTGATGGTTTCAATTAGCACTATTTCCTTCGTTTTACCTGATCTTTTGGTACAGCCACTGAGTTTACTACACATAGATTTGAAAGTGTACTCAACGTGTTTTCCGTTTTGCAGTGTTTGTTCGAATTCCTGCTCTTACGTTCCTGGCTTTCAGATTGTGAGAGACTTGAGAGTATGTTATGGTTTGGCAGAATTTCAGACATTGCTTCGATTTCGTTGCGTCACGCTGCCATGGGTGCCTGTGGAATGCTGTCCTTGTTGACAAAGGCTGTTGTTGTCAACAATGATTGTCAGGACATTCGTGATACTGTACAAATCCCTTGGGGTCTCTAAGATATTCAAATAATCACCCAGCTCTATTATATATTTTCTGACTTGGCTTCGTATATATGATTTGTTTCTGATATCATCAGTGTGCATGTTTGAGATCTTTTTTTGCATGCGAGTCAGCGCAGCAATTGTGTGGAGCAATGTGGCGACATGCAGTAGAGTGGTCCACACGTCCACCCCCTCGGCTGTCCACGCTTCTCCAGTTCATGGCTCTAGTGCTCCACAAAGCCATCATACAAGGCGCAGTATCAATCTCGGGTGGTTTCATTGTTTCTACCATGAAAATGAACCTGAAGCATCTCGGTTCAGGTTTTAGCGGCATTCTGGGCTTAAGTCTTAAGAGAATCTCCAGTGGTCTGTGAAACAAGCTCCCAGCCCAGGAAAATGTCGCGTCCGTGTCCTTTGGGGCAAAAACGGATGTCCAGCAGGACACCATGCAGGACGCTAAGTAAACCCCAAGTCACTACACTAAAAAGGATATTTAGTGTTGGCAACACTATTTGCGAACCATGACACTAAATATCATTTACCCTACTAAAGTAAGTAACACTAAATGTAATTTCTAACACTAAAAGTACTCTATGGTAAATCTGAAATCTGTACTCTATGGCAAATCTGAAATCTGAAATCTTTACTCTGACAAATCTGAAATCTGAAATCTGGTAAATTTAAATCTATGCATTGAAGTTTAGCACTACACTAATTGTCCTAAAATTGACATTTAGTGTAGGGTCAAGTAGGGTGGTAATTACACTAAATGTAATCCAATACTAAATATCCTTTTTAGTGTAGTTCCCACCGAAACAGGCGCTAACCTCTGTCAGAGCGCCTGTTGTGGCGGAGAGTAAAAAAAGCCCCGTATTTTGAGCCATGTCTAGGGTATGCTATAGATCACTCCAAGCTAATTTGGGGTCTATGATTACAAATACGAATTCAAAATTTTAAAAAAGAAACTTGTGCAAAAAATAAAAAATTCCTGCATTTTCCCTTGAGATAAATGTATTTTCCCTTGGGGTAAATGCAGCTTGCATCACAACCCTCTGTTTGAATTCTAGCAAATCTTGACCACCGGTTAGCGCCTACACGGCCATTTCAGTGGGAGTTCTAAATAAACCTGTTCCACAAAGTGGGACTAGTAGGGCAAAAACACAAGAATTTTATCCCTGAAAAAAATGCAAGAATTTATTTATTTTTCACACATGATAAAATTTGCAAATTTCGAATTCACATTTGCAATCAGAGGCTCCAAATTAGCTAGAGATGTGAACAATATACCTTGAACACGGCACAAAATAGGGGGCATTTTTAAAACTTTTATCCTGGATTCCTATGTTTTCACCTTGTTGGTCCCACTTTGTGAGATGGGTTTAGCGTTTTGCATACACCATCATGCATGGCATTCTGTTAGTGTTCTTCCGGAGTTCTCGTAGAGTTAGCTTCCCATCATTCATGCTCACCAAAAACAACAAGATTGTTGGTGATGGACAATCCTCTACCTATTCTTTTGGATTTGTCCTACTTGAGCATCTGACAACTTTTGAAATTGGAGTTCACTCTATTTTTGAAACTTCTTTTTATAGGTAAGAGAATGTACTAGCTTTGGAGGAATATGATTTTTATGTCATTTGGTGCTTGGGAAAAAAATTATGACCTTCTAAATTCAAAATTTTAGAATTCAAAATTCAAAATTCAAAATGACCTTGACTATGAGCAAAAGAATGAAAAAAAATGAAAATACTTGAAATTTAATTAAAATATTTTTTACTTGTAGAATATATTTGTGTCTTTTTTAGAGCTTTAATTCATTCCATTTGGTTAAGTGATGTGAAAGTTATGAAGAGTTTTGTTTGTCGGCAATTAGGACATCTTTTTGAAAAAGTAAGTATTTGATTTGTTTTTGAACTCGATTTTAACAATTTTTATAATAAATTGTCTACGTGGTGTAGATTACTTGCTAAACCATCCCACCATTATAATTAACATGTTTCAATTCTTTTTTTGAACTATTAATGATTCCTTCTATCTTATACTCATTAGAGGGGATTCAACTCCTCTGGAGGGCTGTGAGTTCCCTTGGGCTGGGAACAACCCCGCAGCAATCCACAACTGCTGCCTAACATGGCATGGCAACTGCCATGTCAATTTTTATTTTTATTTTTCAAAAAATCAAATAAAAAATACACTTGTTGTTTTATTTTAATTTTTTTTTTCAAAAAAAAAAAAAAAAAAATTGACAACAGCCGTTCCCAAACTGTCGGGGGAATAGTGCCGAAAACAGGCTTGAAACGGCCCTCTTGACCCCCCAAATCTCCTCTAATGACCACTTCCATTTAACAATCTTTTCAAGAATGAAAATGGTAAAAAAAAGTTTTGAATTTTTTTCCTTGATTTTCAACTCAATTTTTTACTAAAAAAATTTTAAGCTCTAAATTCTATAGTACAAAAAATTTAAGTTGAGGGGATTCAAAGTCTAAGAACGTAATAAAGCAAGGTGATAAAAACATGTTTTCTTTTCACTTTAAACACTAATATCAATTACAATCTACAAGGTCAAAGTGTATAAAATCCACACATTTTCATGCAAGTCTTGTACAAGATTTTATTGTTGAATATGCAACTTTCAACCATCATATTTTTTAATCGTTGCTCTTTGCACTAAAAATGATAGTTTTGAAGTGTTTTTGATGAAAGACAATCATGAACATTTAGGGGTTAACAATGATGTCATTACATTAGATGTTTTTTGGCCTTCAAGGAGGGCTGTTTTAGTCTGGTTCTGTTGTTAGGAACCAACTTGTGATGTTTGGAAGAATAATTATTAAAAAAAAATTAGAAAATTATTATTTTTTAAATTATGCTTGATAACGTGGTAGTCTCTTAACCACGTCAGTAGGCTACCTCGGGGGGGTCATTTAGAGTGTCCATTAGAAACCACGTGCGAACAAAACTTTGGACCCCTATATACTTTTTGAATTTTAAATAAAACAAAATTAAAAAAGTATGTATAGATTTTCCTACTTTAAAAGTTTATGTTTTGAATTATTGATATTTTTATTTGTTAATAATAATTAGTTACAAATTTTTGAAGTAAAAAGATACACTGTAGAACTGAAAAATAACTTTACACCCCTATATTATATAAGAAAAAATTGTCTAAAAAATGAATGAAAAATTCCTAAAAATAACTCATTATTGAAAGCTCATTTTGAGTTGAATATTGATTCAATGGTCATCTAAATGTGTCCTCTATAATTATTTGAGTTGAAAAACATGCCATTTTAGTTCATTTTCAACCTCTTCTAGAAATCATTTCATATTTTATTTGAGTTGGAGATTTCGGCAATAGAAAGCTATAGTCATTATTAAACAATGTTCAAAATTTTAGGTTGAAATTATAATTGATTAGAAACCACTTGTTCGCACGTGGTTTGTTATAGTAGAACTAAGTGCACCCCCCGAGTAGGTTGCATGGCAGAGATCAAAACACAAGAGAACGTAGGGAGAACTCGTAATCCTTAATAAGGCTAAATTTCATCTAATATCTTTAGTTCAAGTACTTAGGTGTTAAATCCTGAAAGACTAGTTCTATGGCTACATAGTAAAATTACATTTTCAAGCCTAATTTAACATATATATAAGAATTTTTAAATTTCATTATCTAAGACTACAATATATGTTATACATTCAATTTGGAAAATTTCAAATAATTTCACTAAAAAAACGTGACTTTATTACAAAAAATAAGAATAAATTTGTGATTATAACAAAAAATATTGAATTACTTTGAAATTTCTATCAAAGACATATACAATAGTAAAGAATAGTGTGAAAATTTCTCAAGTAATTATTTTATTTTTTACACTTTCAGTTTCGTAAACTATAACCTTTCAATCAAACTATACTAATAATGGTATAGTGTTGGCAACACTAATTACGAAGTACAACACTAAATGTCAATATAGGCACTATTTGACAACTTTTTGAATTTTTTTGGGATATAAATCTTTAACAAGACTTCATTTAGTGTTAAAGGTAATTTCATATTAGAAATGAGCTCACAAGAGGTGGAAAGTAAAACTCTAAATGGGTTTGGTAAAAATTAGGTAACACTATTAGTAACATAACACTAAATACCATTATTAGTGTACCACTATCAAGCCAAATTTAGACATTAAATAATTGATTGATATTTAATTTGATATGTTAAATGTGTGGAAATTAGTTATTCTTATACATACTGATTTTTTTTTTTAAATTACAAGAAAAATCAATGTATTCAATTCTTAAAACTAGAAAATGTGTAAAACATCATGATTCTTGAACTATAACTTCAAGTAGATATCTACAATCGTACCTATAGTCTATACCTTATAATGTACCATTAAGCTAAGTACATCTAAAATCAATCCTATAAGCTCTATGGTATTGTGGGCATGCAAAAAGTGAATAAAAAGGTCTACACAATTCATAGGACACAAATTAGTTGCATATCAAAATGCAACTAAATAGTCTGTCATTCATGAGAAACAAAACAGTGGCACCGTCCTTTTCAAGTCGTAATACATTGAAGAATATGGGAGAATTAGATTGAAGTATCCTAATTTGAAACTAGAATGGTGCAATTTTCCAATCAATGCAAGGATTCCATTTGGTGATTGAGAAAAATCCTATAGTATTGAAATTGGACTTTCACTTGTTCAATTCTACCTTCATTTAAATCTCAAATAAGCAAGGCAATGGATACTATGATCTTACACTTCGTGATACCTAATTAATTTATGCCTCCAAAGAACACTCTAGAATGTTTTTGAAGATGCTCAATTAGCAATGATGTTGGGTGGACTCACTGTAGACTTACAGAAGTGGACAATGGCTTGCACTTGGCTTGCATCTACCGTCCAAGTGACTGAATTTCCATCTCCCGGTAAAAGACTTCGTTCGGGACTAACACGGAGCTCCTTTCTCACACTGCCATGAAGCTCCGTGACGCCCAGCTCCCTCACCACTTCTCTGGCATTGGCTTCCGTGATCCCAGCCCCAGGCAGAATACAAATCTTGCTACTACTCCCCACCAAATCTCGCAGCAGAGGAATGCCCTCCATCGCTGTGCGTTCCTGTCCAGAAGTCAAAATACGATCGATAGGAGTGCCCAAGCTCGTTGAGATGATCTGGAGTGCTTTCAAAGGCTCCGCCACGCAATCGAAAGCACGGTGGAAAGTGACCATCAGTTGGTGCTGTCGGCAGGCCTACAACATGCCAGAGAGTTTTTAATTTTCTTAGACACGAGTTTCAACAAATTGAAAGCTAGGATTTGCTACCAGTAACCATCAAGATGAGGCAAATTCAATGGAATCAAATGTAGTAAGTTAAGTGGCTAACAAAACTATTGAGGTATCTAGAATGGTTGTCTAGGCGTAGCAATTTCGCTCATGCATGGCATTCTATTCGATTTCTCTGAAGCCCTAATTTGGGAAACTTCTTATTAACCAATCAACACTTTAGGATTTGCTGCAAAGGAATGTCAAGAGGAGCCTAAATGGAATCAACTGTAGTATATTGCTGCAAAATTATTGAGGTCTCTAGAATACTCAGTCCATGACTCTCAAGGCTGTAGCAATGTAGCAATTTCACGTCGATCATCTTTGAAACCCTAATTTTAGCGCACCCTAATGAACTGAAAGGGAAGTGTGTGATACAGATTAATCCTAAATGAGCCCAAATGGAATCAACTATAGTACGTTGCAATTGAAGAATTCTATCAAGAAATGGGTTTACAAAATTGAAAGGGCCTTAGTAAATTGAGAAAAACATTAGCACATCCCTGCCTGCAACAATTGATGCATGGCTTTCACGTCGATCTCCCGCGCCGGTGTGAGGGCGCCAATTGCCACTCCCTGAAACCCTAATTGGCCGACAGTGTCGATGTCGGCCTTCATGACGTCGAGCTCCAAGTCGGAGTAGACGAAGTCGCCCGGGCGGGGACGGACGAGGACGCGCACGGGGATTTGAACGCGGGATTTCACGAGCTTCATCAATCCGTAGCTTGGAGTGACTCCGCCCGTGCTGACCAAGTTGCCGCAAAGCTCCAGGCGCCCTGCGCCTCCGCGTTCGGCCTCCAGGGCTCCGTGGAGCGAGTCTACGCAGACCTCCAACAAGAAATCCGCCATCGCAGAAACGAAACAGAAGCAAAAGCACAAATTCTATAGCTGTGGTTGCAAACAAAGCAACAATCTGTAATCCATATTTATGGTAACCGTGACGGAACCATTATATTGCTTTCGAGAGGCTTTACACAAATACATTCAAATATGCGATCGAGATGACAATCACCAACAACGAGGTCCACGTCTCCTAGGCAATGGCAACATTTAGTAGTGTACTAGGGAGAAATGTCTCAAATAGTATATCATTGAAATGAAGAGTACAAGTGTTTCTTGTACATGTATGTCTCAGGCTTTAGCCTCATACACAAACCTTACTACAAAATTGGGAGATTGCGCAGTAGTTCACTCAATTAGTGCTCACTACTGTACTGGATGAACCCTCCCATTTGGCAAAAGTGAGATCTCAATATCCACAATCGCATGCATGCCAATGGCAAAGTCTGTCCATCAAGTATATCATATCTATGGCAGATTAAACTCCACTTGCACATTTCTTTGCTATTGTGATTCGAAAAACCTGCTTGTGAGCTAGTCAGGTCAAGAGGGAAGAAATAGATTTTGAGTCTCTCCTCGAACGCAAGGCCGCCCGAGATTTATTCTGCTTCCGTAAAGACTCTTTCCGTAGTTGTCTGCCTACATGGTACACATCCTAAACGATACATTCTAAAGTTGCATTTTTAAATGCAAAGATGAATGCATACCGGTACTTAACTTTCTTCTAGTTACCAACTCCAGTCAGTTTATGAGTTTGCTCAATTCGCCAGCTTGTTAATTTGCCTTTCACAAAGTCGTAGTGCATACCATATATCTGCAGGTGTCCACTTTCCAGGCGTTCTCGAATGAAAGGAAACGTCAATAGGTTGGCCAACGAAAGATTGACCGCTTCCTGACGATTCCAGAATATGAAGTTAGAAACGCTGATATCAGCGAAGAAATGAAGGCCATTCTTCAGATATCGCTATAATGTCAGACGCCAGCGAATATAAATGAAATAACGTGATTTTCTTTTACTGAGTGAGTGCTATCATCAAGAACCAGATAACAAGAAGCGTTACACGCTAGTGGTCACGATCAGATTGCACACTGGACATCGCAGCAAGTGTTAATGACCACAATTATTACCTGTTCACAAAAGGTACATTGCTCGAGGAAAGGCTTGTCTCCCATAAGGGATAGTGTCTTCTGCTTAGCTGGCATCCCAATTTGAACCCAACTCCCAATGAAGTCCCTGCGCAGTGCCAACATGCATGAGAAAATCAGGACCTTGGGCAGTAATCTAAAAAAGAAAACCAAAGCTTCGTGACAATCATGTTGTAAACGGCATAGAAGCCCTTATGACTCAATGAATTTGGAACAGGACTAAATTATACAAAACATGGAGTAGACACAGTACCCTGTAAAGTCATCCCGAGACATGAGAGCTTTAATACCGCCACAGCTACTATGGCCCATAACAATGATGTTTTCCACCTGTCATTGTTATCAGATATAGAGTGCGTGAAATAACATACAATACAGCTTTTGCTACCCCTGCAAATTGAATACGGGTTCAGATTGAACGACATAACAAGGTAAGAATTGAGAGTTACTTTACTACAGCTACTAGTATCACCGAGTCGAACCACAATAGCAATGAAACGTACAAGTTAGAGCATGAGCAATTTCCAAATACACTTACATTCAAAACAGTGGCTGCGTACTCTATAGCAGCGCTTGTTCCATGGTGGTCGTGCTGCAATGAACAAGCGACGGTACAGTCACCGAGATCAGTTAATTATTTCCTCAATGCAAACTCCGATTCTCACTTCGAGGTGATAGCATCAGGAGATTTGAATAAATATCTACATCATCAGACACTCGGCACCATCAAAGTGACTCTCGCTAGGCTGACAATGTTTACATCGGTCTAAAGTTAAAACAATTGACCTAAAGCCACGACGGTGAAAAAAAAAATCTGGAAATTGATGTGAAGTAAGATTCTCGAACGGAGGGCAAATAGAATTATTAATAATCCCCCAACAATCGAGCAGAACATGTTCTCCCATCACAAGAGGACTGCATAATAGCTTCAAAATCATCCTCTAATCGCTTCGTTCTGTTGCATTGACTTCACATGATATAACGCTGGGTGGACTCCACAACTCATTTGGGGAGTAAAACCAAGCCATCGGGGGAACTATGAACCAGGGGGTAATATGCGAATTCAGGCAGTTCAACCCTTACCAAATTCATTCATAGAAAACAGAAAGGACCATAGCATACTTACCGATCGTTCGCATGGAGGAACCAAGTTCGCAACATTGCGGACGATGAACGCTTCACCAGCCTCAAGCCCATGAAGCATTGTTGGACATACACGAGAGTCCGCGCATGTGATCATCATCATCTACCCACCAGACAAGTAGAGCTGTAGCATCATGCATACAATCACAAGAACACTAGTTCTACTTCCATGTGTGCTATTTACTATCCAGCACTTAAGTCTAGCAACCGCAATAATCCATCGACCTTGGCCCTAGGTCAAGGATCAAACAATCACTTGTTTGCATCCCCGGCTCCCTGCAAACAAGGGAAACTAGTATTTCAACTCATCAATCGGATGCTCCAGGTTTAAAAGACATGACGGGAACTCGTAAAGATGTGTCGAATTGGTTGGAATTATGAATACCTTTGGCTCTTGTCCAACTTTAAGTTTGTCGTAGAGCTCGGGATTCTGTCTGCACACAATAAAAAAAAGTATTACGATGATCAATAACTGACGATTCTGCGCAGGAGGGGCACTTCATACACACCTGAAGTATTTCAGTGTTACCAGAAATCAGATTATTCTCGTTCGAGATCACAATCATACGAGGACTCTGGTAAAACTGAAGTATTTCCAGCCAAGGACAAGAAACGTCTGACTATGCCGTGAACAATTTGCAATAAATGATTACAGTGAAGAATAAAGCAAGGCAGTTGACACACTACGTACTTGAAAACTTCTTCCTTGAAAGTCTTGAATCCAGTGATGAGCTTCTCTATTACTTCATTGTTTCCGTCGAAAATATGATCATCGTCAACAACAACATGATCAGTCAACTCATAACCGTCGCTTAAAATCTCTCCTAGCCCGTGCGGTTTCCCTGCGTTGGCCATAGCGAGCCGATCCCTAGAGTTCAAGGTCCGGACCGAGTGACTTGCTGAGCTTCCGCAAGTTCCTGAAACACAGCGACGCTCTTCTGGTACGTAGCACTACACTCAAATTCAGTAGTCTATAGCCAAACTGCACGTTTTGTGTATCGCTCACCTCCTTCACTGTGGTAGGAAATTCGAAAACTATATCAATGAATCCCAGGGTTCTCAAGCCTTGTAGCAAACTTTGCATCGCGTAATTATAAATAATCAGGAATTTCAAAGCATCAATCTGTCCATATCGATAGGTGTTCACTGCTGCCAAGAGACAATCTTCTGATTTGTCAAATGGAAAGCTGAAGATAAGATTCTCCCTGACGTAACGTTGACGGATTGGATCAAAAGCTTCCCAATCGACAAGCTAAAAAGAAATGATGGCGAATGAATCCTAGTGTCAACAACCGATATGAACCTTTGACAAAGTCACTCTGACCTCAATGTTCAACACACAACCCCTCTCCAATCCCACCGTCTTTTAAGAGAACATAGGCCCCCACAGAAAGGAAGCAACTTCTTCATACGCTTTTTGAAACCAGATACATAGAAAAAGAACCTCAGTCTATGTGTGCTATACAGAAATCTTCAGAGCAATTCTTAGATAAATATCCCGGGATCCTAAGTTCTCATTCCGACAAGCCTAAGAGAGTTTTTCTTAAATGCACTTTCACTTCACGATCGATGAGTTCCTTTCCCGTAGAAGCAAAAGACCAAGTACTTTTAAATCTACAAAATGAAGAACCTCATTCGACTCGACTTTGCTCGAATTAAAGATAAAACTACTCTGATCCTTAATCTAAAACTTCGCCGCTCCTAAAAATTTTCTCCGAAAGAATTAAAAACTCCGATTCCATCTAACGACAGCTTTTATGACACACTACATTAAACCGATATGCCTGAACCGTTGAATTAACAAATCTTGTGCAGAGGTGAGCACTTCGACATCCGCCTCTCGACGTTCAAAACAACACAGACCTAAGTAACCTCCCTCTTCCCGGCCAGAATTATGATTCTTCCAACCATGTCTGCAACAGTACCGGCAGGTCACATTCGACGCTGATCACCTGCCAAGCGGTAGGTGGATCGGAGCAGGAAGTCATACTGACGGAAGTGCAGCCGGACACTCGAATCCAAAAACAACTGAATAATAATCACAATATATATTTTACTGCGCGAATTTTCGCAGCAAATCCAAGTTACTAAAGAAATGCAATTATGCGGCGACCGAGTCGTGAGGTGAGGTGAGAAGTTTTTGTTTTTGTTGTTGGAGCAAGTGATGAGCGGGGCGTAGCGTATGGCCCTGGAATGAGCAGTGTCTCAGTTCTTTCTAATAAGTCTGGTTAGGTCAGTACTGGCGTCTGCACGAAGTTACGTACTTGAGGCGCCATCGCCCGTCGCCGACGACGATGGGAGAGCTAGAATCTTTTCTAGGTCCGCCCAAAAACGAGGGTCCAAGGCCCGAGAACGAGAACGAGAAGTCCGTCCGTCAGTCCAACTGACACAGTCTGTGGTCTCAGTTCGTCGGAAGCTCGTGGCCTTGTGCAGTTGAAACACTGCTCCTAGTTTTGTTTTTTTCAAGGGTCCAAGGCACCTTTGAAGACCTTTTCCGAAATATGGTCTCGAGTCGGGCGGGTTGCTTGGGGAACTGAAAGGTTTGAGAGAAGACGCTTTACACGACTTAAAGAGAGCATCCGCGCACGACCTTGGGAAAGTCTAGCTAGGCCAGAGGGTCTAGGACTAAGGTAACTACATCTAAAATCGCACAAATAAGCAATTCAGCATGGTTCCCATTAATATATTGGAATTTTTTTTGGGGTCATGTTGGTAGTGAAAAGGGGATTTTAAATTCTCTTAGAATGCATTTTTTGGACACCGTATGAATAAACTACGAAATTTCAAAGTGCTGAAAGCAATTACAGAGTCTCATTAATAGTGCGAGTACATTTTAGACAAGAATATCTAGTGTGCGATTTTAGGCGTAGTTACCTTATTGCATGCATGCCACTAACCACGCACATTTGGGTTTCAATATGGTTTCCAACAAGGTGGGTACTATTTTTTTACTATTTAAAAAAAATTGTAATTAGTAAATGAGATAGAGTATTGTGCTAAAATGAAATGACAATTGTATTTGAAAAGTTGTGACTTTTCTACAACCAAGTTCACAACTATATGCATCAATGTGTAATTCACTAACCATTCACTACAAAGGTACAAATGTTGTCCTTTTCTTTCTAAGCATAGTTGTGAGACATTTCTTATGCATTTTGGAGACATGCATGGTATGTGGTGTTGCACGATATGTAACACATCTATGATATCCCACCTTAGACTTGGAAACAAGTATCTAGCTTACAAGCTTTTTAGAATGAACCGGAATCCTCATTTTTGTGGGTCTTTTGAAACTTTTAATGTAAAGTTCTAGGGATCTTTATCCGAGACTTAGCATGTTCTGTTCATTTTAGATAATGGTAGGACACAAGTTCCGAGTTTGGTGTAGGTTACTTTTTTTCATTTATCTTAGTCACTGGAGTGATGAAGCTATTTATAGCCATACAATGGATGAAACTTGCAATATATGGATGAACATTCATTTATTCATCTAAAATAGAGGAATATCGTCCCAAAATTTGATAACAATCAAGTGATTTCATCCAGTAAAAAATGACAAATATCACACCAAATATACCCTGTTTAAGATTTTGCATTATTTTTGGGCAAAAATTTGCTAAAAAAACCCCTGCTTTGGTGAGCTTGGCCAACAAACAAATTAACTATATATTGGGCCAATGAGTCCACCACTTAAAGTTGTCGGTTTAACCCCTAAAGGACCATTGTTCCTTTGGGGGATAAATGCGTTTTCGGGCAGGTACCTACGGGCTGAAATTTTCTCCTAATTTTTTTAAAGTTTTTTTGGAGGTAGAAAAGTTAATTATCTTCGTGAGAATATAATTTTTTTCAAATTCAGTGCCCGGGAACAATAGTTATGACCAAATAAGCTCAAACAAGGGGATGGCAGGCAGCTTGGTCAGCTTAAAAAAAATGGAAAAAAATTTGAATTTTATTTTTAATATTATTTTTCTCATAGATTACATTTTTGTCTATCTGGAAAGCTTTGATTCATTTCATTTGGATATGTTATGAGAAAGTTATGGACATTCTTGTTTTTCGGGCAGTTAGAGCATCTTCTGGAAAAAAATAACTTATAGGATTCATTTCTGAATGCAATTTTCCAAATTTTTCAATTTTCTTTTTTGCATGGTCTGATTTACTTGCTCAAACAATCTCACCATTGGGATTAGTGCATTTTAATTCCATCTAAAATATATGAGTATTTTAGATTTTCCTTCTATCTCATATCTACTTCTATTTAACAATTTTTTTAAGAATGATAATTGAATTTTTTTGAATTTTTTTTTTTACCTAGACTCTCAACTCAATTCTCTACTATAAAGATTTAAAGCTCAAAACTCTGTAGTGCAAAAAATTTAAGTTAGAAATGTTCAAAGTCAAAAAAATCTAGTCCCGCAATGTGCTGAAAAACTTGTTTTTCTTCTTTAAACACAGATATCTTGCAATCTAAGTGGTCAAAAATTCTGAATTTTTTTCCTCTCATACTAGTTAGGTGTAAGATCTTACGGTTAGATATGGAAAAAAAAAAAAAAAATTCAATTTTTTTTACTCCTTGCTATAGGTATGGCAGTTTTGAGTGTTTTTTGGCAGAAAAAAGGCCTTGGTCCTTTAGGGGTTAATGTGCAAGCATAACATTTAGTAATTTTCAGAAGAATTGCCTCCCTTGGACGTAATGGTGTGGAATATTTCACACCATCAGTAGCTAAAGAAGATCAAGGTGGATTGACCCCTCGCTCGGCTTTACCCAGGGTGCATGTAAAAAAAAAAGCCCCCTATTTTGGGCCGTTCTAGGGTATACTCTTGACTAGGGCTTCTTTTTTTTGGCTTTGTAGTGCCAAATTGCACCCAAAAAAAACAATTTGACTAAAAAATGGCAAAAAAATTGTAAAGTTTTCGCCAAAAAACTTCAAATTAAAAAAAAATCATAAATGAAATCGCCAGATTGTGGATGAAAATAAAATTAGAGACATGAGAAATATACGAATGTGATATTTTCTATCCAAATTGTGGATGAGTGATGAAATTCAAAGCACCAACATAACATTTTATATCGCCACTTTGGCACTTCATAAAAAACGAAAAAAAAAAAAAACCCTGCTCTTGACCTCCCTT
The DNA here is from genome assembly GCA_947034895.1 of Rhytidiadelphus loreus. Classification (NCBI taxonomy): domain Eukaryota; kingdom Viridiplantae; phylum Streptophyta; class Bryopsida; order Hypnales; family Hylocomiaceae; genus Rhytidiadelphus; species Rhytidiadelphus loreus. The sequence continues at coordinate 42,227,759 of OX344765.1, forward strand.
GACTAATTTGGGGTCTTTGATCGCAAAAATGAATTAAAAATTTGCAAAAAATTCATGTGCAGAAAATAAATAATTTCAGGGTTTGCCCGCAAGGGGGTCAGTTCACCCTGGCCGCTAAAGAAGGCCAGGGAGAACGGACCCCCTCGCTCGGCCCTGCGGGCAAACCCTGGAATGATTTATTTTCTGCACATGAATTTTTTTGCAAATTTTGAATTCATTTTTGCGAACAGAGACCCCGAATTAGATAGGTGAGGTCAAGATTATACCCTAGAATGGCCCAAAATAGGGGGCATTTTTTTTACTTGCACCCCTGGTAAGGACGAGCAAGGGGTCAATCCACCCTGATCGCTAAAGAACACGTGCCGCAAATTGTCGGTAAACTCAAGCTCGCAAACCTGGTTAACTGGACACAGCTGCAGTTAAGGTAGAAGGTCCAGAAACCAACCATGTAAGCACTGGAACTGAATTTTAGGCAGGTAAAACCTCTCAAAATATTTTTCAGTGAATTTTCCTTCATAGACAAGTAGAATTGGCATCTAATCCAAGCCGTTTCATATTTTTCAGAGCTTTGTGGAATTAGTTATGAATTTTCAAACAAAATCTGGCATAGGTCCCTATTTGTGATTCCTAGGCCTTGAAAAACCACACATGCTTGGTTTCGAAAAAAATATGGTTTTGTTCAAAAACTAGCATTGCAACATGTAAAAAGTAACAGATATGGTTTCTATGAGCAACCTTTTCTAAAACTGAAATGAATGCTTGAATCGATCATTATTTTAGATTTTTTAACCTTTGTAAGAAGATAGTTGAACAACTAATTCTTATTTTGAATAAAATTAATAGACACCTATCCAATTAAGGTAAGAGGCTGAAAAAATGACCATCTAAGCACTGATCTGCTTTTTTCATGTATCTCCTCAGATGGAAGTATTTTTAGTTTATTTTTCAGTCAAAGAAAAATAGACGAGGAATCTAACTCAAGTTGTTTCATATTTTTTGAAGCATTATTGAATTAGTTATGAATTTTTGAACACAATCTGCTATAGGTCCCTACTTGTGATCATAGGCCCTTAGAAACCCATCCATGCATAGTTTGAAAAAAAATCAGGCCTTGTTCGAAAACTAGCATTGCAACATGTATAAAGCAATTGAAATGGTTTTTAAAAGCATCCCTTTCTAAATCTGAAATGAATGCTTGATTTAATCATTATTTCAGATTTTTCAATGCTTGTAAGAAGGTAGGTGAACAACAAATTCTAATTTTGAATTAAATTAGTAGACACCTAACCACTTAGTTAGAAATGAACCCCATGTGGCTCTTAAACCATCCATTGAAGAAGTTAAAACAAATCTCATCAAGCTCCAGTGTAATTCACATTTCCATTTTCCACAATTCACATGTCCATTTCAGAGCCCCTACTGGATGGTTGAAAATGCCCGGTTGGTTTTCGAGCCCTCTCCTATAGTTAGGAAAGAACCCATTGTGGCTCTTAAATCATCCATTGAAGAAGTATAAACCAAATCTTATCATGCTCTGATGTAATCAAGAGGCCATTTTCCCACAATCAGGTATCCATTTTACAACCTCCTACTGGACAGTTGAAAATGCCCGCACTGTTTAAGAGCCCTCTCCTATACTTGGTAACAAAATGGGTTACTGACAAAAAGTTCACGAAACAGGGCTATTAACCCAAATAAATATTTTCGAATTAAACAAATAGCATTCAATTCAAAGTGAATTCATTCACTACCCAGGCAAGTCACGCGTATTGGAATGAGAAGATAACTCTTAATATACATTTTGGGTGGTAGGAGATAAAACAAAAAATGTGGGATATATAAATTAGAATTAGTAGAAACTCAATCGCTCATAGTTAAGTCAAATTAAAGCAAGAATTGTATTTGAAGTAAATTTTCAGACCTCATTTAGTCATAGTAAAATAGCTTTTTTTTTAAAGTTTTGAACTAAACAAAGTTGTAAAATCAAGTTAAATTTCATATTCAAAAATCCATTTGATATTTATAACCTCCAATCAAAAGTTATGAACAAATTTCAGAGAGGGTTTGAAAGGGACATTTTCTTTTACATTTTCAAACATCTTCTTTGAATTTTGTTTATAACTTTTGATTGGAGGCTTGAAATATCAAACGGATTTATGAACTAAATGAAATTTAAATTGATTTAACAACTTTTTTTAACTCAAAGTTTTTTGAAAAAGATTATTCTACTGTGACTAAAAGAGATATGAAATTCCATATCAAATATAATCTTGATATTTAGATGCCATATTTAACTACTTTTGGATGTTTGAAAGTCCAAAATTAAAAATGATCATTGGGAGATCCCACGATAGTCATCAAGAGATTTCATAATCATCAGGAGATCCCATGATGGTCATCGAGAAATCTCATAGTCATCGAGAGATCCCACGATGGTCATCGGGAGATCTACACAAACATTGGGAGGTCTCACAATGTTATTACCCTATGATCTTCATATGTTTAGTCCAAAATTCATTGAATAGTCCAGAAGTAGTTAAATGTGGCATTTAGACAATGCGTACTCAAGATCTCATTTTCAAATTATCCCATATCCTTTGAGGATTCATGGTGAACAATTGGTTTTAATATAAAAATGACATCTCCTACTTCTATCCCCGCAAATGTCATAAAATTAGTTCCTTCATTAGGCCATCAAAATTAATTTTTATTGCCAAAGGGTTAAATGGCATTGGTATTTAATATATTATTTCTAAAGACTTTTAGCAAAGCATCTTAACATTTCTTTGTTGATTTTTTTGGTTGATCCAAGATTTAGGAAAAAGAATAGTGTACACTGCCACGATCATGGTACCAGTACTAGAGCTTACTTTAACCCCTTAATGCTTTGATCCTTTTTCTAATTTTGGCACATTTTTTCTTATATCTTTCTACATAAATATCATTTACAACAATTTCATGAAATTGATCATTAACCCCTTAATGCCAAAGGTGCCATTCTGTGCCATTTTGATGGTAGTTCAATTAGATGGAAAAAAATAAGAAGCATTTTTTTTTTTTTTTTTGTTGACCTTTCATGTTGAGTTACAAAGAGTAACCAATTGATTTTGTAGTCTTTTTAGTGTTTGTCTCCACATAATTGAGAGTTTAGTAAAGAAATGGATCACAAAATACATGCTATTTTCACAGCTATTTTAGTGTACTTTGGGAAGTTATTGCTCCTTGCTCTAAATCTAAAACTTCTCTACAAAATTTATATTTTTTGAGTTTGAACCAAACTAACAAAATGAAGGTCATTTGCTCTAGTTTCTACTCCAATTTAAAATTTGAAAAAATTCCTAAAATTCAATTTTTCATTGCAACTTAAACTTTGAATGTATTATCAATGTCTACTAAACTCTAAATATAGAATGAAACAGAAATTGAGTTTACATTGTGATGTTTGTCATTGTCATATACACACATGGTGAAATTTTGAAATTTTTTGAAGTAATTTTCTACTAGATGTGATTTTTTTTCACTATTTCTTCAAAAATTCTTACAAAAATCAATTTTCTACAAAAAATCTAAAATTTCTGCAAAGTGAAGAGGACATGTAATTTTGTCTTTGAAAAATCAATATAAATTTTTTCATACATATCTGATTCCAAAATGGCAACAAATTGAGTGATGGGCAGTGAGACTTGAAATTAGTGGTCATGGATTTGTCATTTAGGGTTTAACCCCTAAAAGACCAGGGCCGTTCTTCTGTCAAAAACTACTCAAAACTGCCATTTTTGCTGCATTCATCCAAAAAAACAAAAAAAATACTTTTTTTAAAATCGAACCGTAGGATCTTGTACTTTACTAGTCTAGTATCATGTGGTAAAAATTTCATGGAGTTTGACCGTACAGATTGGAAGATATTAGCATTCAAAGTTGAAAAGAGAAAGTTTTTTTCAACACTAGCCTGCAATTTCAGATGACTTTGAATGCCATTTGGGGAAAAAAATTACATTATGGACCTTGAATTTTAAATTTTTTGTGTTGAAGAATTGAGTTGAAAGTCTGGAAAAAAAAATTAAAAAAAAACACGATTGATTTTCATTCTTTAAAAAATTGTTCAATAGAAGTAGGTCCAAGATTGAAAGAAAAACTAAATCTTTAATAGCTCTAAAATGGGATTGAAACACAATAATCTCAACGGTGAGATTGTTCTAAATAGAAAATTTAACCTTGTCAAACATTTTTTTCTGAAAAATTGTGAAAATTGCATTCAGAATTGAATCCTATAAGTTATTTTTTCAAGAAGATGCTCAAATTGCCCGAAAACAAGATTGTTCATAACTTTCACATTACTAATCCAAATGGAATGAATCAAAGCTTCACATGTAGACAAAAATATGATCTTTAAGAAGAAAAAAATTAAAAAATTAATTTCAAATTTTTGTAGATTTATTTTTCTGCCCGGTGACGTGTAAATTATGTTTAAGATGCTATAACTTTTGCTCTCGGGCACCAATTGAAATAAACTTTATATTCCCACGAAGCTCATAAGTTTTCCTATCTTATGAGAAAGTTTCAAAAAAATTCACTGAAAATTGAGATCATAGGAACTTGCCCGAAATTCATTTTGTCCCCCGAGGGGACAATGGTCCTTTAGGGGTTAAGGAAGGTTGTCTTTTGAAGATTCAAATGTTACATTGGATGAATGAAAAGTTAGATGGACAAAACATCGCCTCAAAGCCCTCTATTCATTGTCAAGAATATGGACTTCGGAGTGCTTAACCCCCAAGCGCTCGAGCGATCATTTTATGGTTGCTACCCGACTTCAGGCAAAATTTTCAAGCAAAAAAAAACTTTTTTTCAATTTTTTTTTCCTTAAGAGATTGGATTGTGTTTCAATATGTATATTCAAAACTTAGATCGCTATGGTCAAATAGAAATTATAAAAGATATAGCACAAAGAGTCTAGAATTGTCGTGGCTAGTGTTGAAAAACTTACTATTTGGGGAAAGTGTTGATGTTCTCATTACTAAATCTTATGCATTTTTTCACAAATCAATAGAAACCACAATTTTGACCAATCAAAAAGAAATTCAAATGTTAAAGATAAAAATTGTATTTTTGGTGAGTTTTTGAAGTTATATCTTCAAAATTCATTTGAAGAGAATCCAAAAATAATTTTAAAATTATGAACATATAGATACTTTCTACTTTTCATGCTTCACATTATTTTCTTTGATGCAAACTTCAAAAAAATTATAAAACTTATATTTTATAATACATTTGTGTTTTGTTCAAATCCCTTGGGCTTTTAGGGGTTAAGGGTTAATTTCCTTTAATTCCCCCATGTGGATGTTTTCCGTGGATGATTTTTGTGGATGAGGCCTCCAGAGAGGGACAGGCAAGCCCTCAAACCCCTCCATTTTTTACATCTTGACCCAACCCTTGATACGACGAGTGGCAAGTCAAATTGAATGTATGTGTATGTGTATGCTCTTAACCCCTTACGTGGACACTGGACACCATATAGAAGTATATCCACAGGCCATGACAATTTTTCATCCATCCTTTTTTTTTGAAGTTCAATGCAAGCATTTTTTTTTAAAGTTCGGTACAAGTGTTACGTACCCACAAAGAATGACAAAATTAATACCTCTCGCTCAATCATCTCAATGCTGAGCTTTGATAGCATCAGAAAGGGGATACTCTACAACATCGCCATTTGTGACTTCTGCACCCCATACACTTTCGCCGTTTTCAGGAGTGAGGTAGGAGGCTCAGAAATGGCTCATCTAATGACTGATCCGCCTTTTTTTTATGTATTTTCTTAAATGGAAATATTTTTAGCTCATTTTTCAGACAAAGAAAAATAGAAGAGGAATCAAACACAAGTGATTTCATATTTTTTGAAGCATTTTTGAATTACTTGTGGATTTTCAAAGGAGTTGTGTCATAGGTCCCTATTTATGTGCCTAGGTCTTCCATAAACTATTCACTTGCAACTTCTAAAGAAAAATGGGAAAGCAAAGAGAATGATTGGCTCTTGCAATTAATAATGCTTTTTTCCTTGATTCATTCAATGACTATGGAGGTCAATTTATGAACTATCATTTGTCCACTTCACCTTATAGGCTGACCTTGATCTTGTTGCAACTGAACTGTGCGCATCTCCCTTCCTCGATCTGCCATTGCCTCTACGAATGAACATCTTCAGTTGGTGCAGATAGAAAGTTGACAGCCGGAAAATAAATAAGTGGGCAATGAGAGAGTTGCTAAGGTTGAGGGCAACAACTACACTCTTTAGCGCTGCCTCCACATCAGGTTAACACCTACAGGACCGAGGATTTATAATCATGAAACGAACAAATGGATTGATTGTATTCTGAAGAATATAATTCAAATAGGGTCAACTTTTATATTGCTAGAGTCAATATGGGCAATTTTGTTAAAATGGCAGTATTTCATTGGCATTTGTACATGAAAAAATAGAGATTGAGGTATATTGAGGCACCTATTCATCTCATATCAAGTATTGATTGTATCCCATGCGTACCCAAATCACCACTAGTTTACGTCCCACCATTGTCTTCCGCAAGATCTCATGCCCTAGTTGATCCCCAGAACCACCATTTTAATAGAATACCGCCATTTTAACGAAATTGCCCATCAGTGAAGAACATTGCACATTTTGGTAAATGAAGAAAGAAAATGGGACCACAAGAAAATCCAATTTGCCCCATGTCAAAACTAGAGGTTCCATTTAAGCTTCTTGGTAATTTTCTTGATCTTTTAAGAACTCCTTTAGGACGTGTATATATATATATATATATATATATATATATATATATATATATATATATATATATATATATATATATATATATATATATAATTTATTAATTTATTAATTTATTCTTTCTGGCTAAGCTGGAGGAGGCTCTTCAACAGAATTACCCCCACAAAAGAAACTCAGATTCAGACAAAAAAAAGCAAACGGAAGGGTTGCCATTTGTTCATAGGGTGCTACAACTGAGTTGGCATTTCCAAATCTAACCCTACAGTAGGGTATCACCGGTGCACACAAAATAAAACAAGTGGCACAACACAAAAATGCAGACGATTTGTTGAGAACCACTAGAGATAGGAAAGGATTCTGTGTGAAACATGTTGAGCGGAAAAGAAACCAGAGAAAGGTTTGGAAACTAGCTTCCTTTTGAAGGGCTTGAACCCAGCCCAAGTCTCCCACACTTCCGAAGCAGCTCCTCTTCTATTGCTGTCGCGACCCTTGAGACCTTGTTCACTGGTCTCATCATACACAACCCTCAATTCTGGGTCGATGAGCACCTGGGACAACAACATAAATACACCGGAGACACAGAATCACAGGACATAACAATGTAAAAATTCATCTTTCTCGATTACAACTCTACAATGACCATAGCACTACAAATTCGGTAAAAGGGCAGGATTATCAAAGAAGAAATGCCATATGAATTCCGACAGATGCTTAAATCATACACTCATGCGTCAAGCAATCAACTCCTGTTATATTATTTTCACATCTAATTATCCTCGCATTATCTTGAAATTCTCGATCACCTTGCAAAGTGCTCCAAATGGAATCCTTATCAATATCAACCTTTTCACATTGTATTCGAAAACCTTAGAATCGTGCAATCAGAAAGTACAGAAACGATCCCTAACAGCTCGAAGAAGCGCGTGCTCCACATTAGAACCTCTTAGACCAGAATTCAAACCCTAAAAATAGCTGCAACGGAATGCTACTACTCCACGACACAAACAAGAAACTAAGACATGGGAAAATAAGAATTGGTCCCTCCCAAGCGATAAATAAATAGCACATATCGTAACCACACTAAATTGCGACACTCCAAAATCATGCACAATGCGTATAAACATATATTTGAGAACGTTCACTACCAGAATTGCAAAATCAGAACTCTTCATGGATTTAGAGCATCTCCCATTGAACCCTTGTAACTTTCGCATCTGGTATCCAAATGACGCATTCTTTCGTGCGTTGTAATCCTCAAAGCTATTTAGAAGTTTCTTGAGTTTATCATACCTCGTAAGCGTTGCTGAGTTCCACGAAGCGCGCCTGCGCGTCCGGGTGCAAGCTAACATCCGGGTGGTGTTCTTGGCCAAATTGCGGTATACCGTCTTGAGCTATACCGGAGTGGCCGTCCTGTCCACCTTGAGCACCTCGCACAACTGCGTGAGGGCAGCTCGACAAGCCACCACGGCCGTCGTCCTCGCCATCGTCGCCACGGCCATCGCCATTTTGCTCGGGGAGAGCAAGTTTGCGAAGGTGTGAAAGGGGGTGAGAGTGACGATACCCGGACTATGCTTATGACCGGATAGAAACTTGTCTGATATCCTGGACTGGCATGCCACGTGGTATTTTGTCCTCTTTTTATTCTACATGCCTCATTAATATCAATTTTTGTCTAATACGGAGTATCAAATACTCTGACCTAGTATCACAAGATACTCCTCTACGGAAACCAATTTTTGTTTCTGTTTTTCATTTTTTGGCTTTATAGTGCTAGATTGCATTAGAAAAAAATAATTTGGCTAAGAAATGATGAAAAATTGTGAATTTTTTTGCCATAAAACTTCAAATAAATAAAAAAATTGGATGAAATTGTCAAATTTTGGATGAAAACATAATCACATACATGTGATATGTGCTAATGTGATATTTTCTATCCAATATGTGGATGAATGTTGAATTTTGGCAAGAAATTTGGAGCACCAAAATAACATTTTATATAGCCACTTTGGTACTTTATAAAAAAATGGGAAAAAAAAGCCCCGATGGGAACTACATTGAATTGTGTCTGAATAAGTAATTGAGCATTGTTCCTATTATTATATTGTCAATTTTTCGAGGATCTTGTTGGATGTCAAAAGAGTATTTTGGATTCCTTTATTTTTTATTTTTTGGACATTATGTGAATAAACTATGGATTTCAAATTATGAACACCTCAAGTGATGCAAGTTTCAATTTAATCCCCTCTTTTTGCAGAGATATGATCAAAACCTCTATTTAGGAAAGAGTCAATTCAACTTGATTAGATTGCATGCAACATGTTTAGTTGACATGCCATGCCTTGTTGTCGTTTCTAAAAATCATGCAACTAGTAGAGTGAATTTGCTTTCTAGAATAAGTATTAAACTAGGATATTAACATAGCATTGCAATTAACTCTATTATCTAACTTTGTGAGGGCACGTTTATTAATACACACTACCACGTTGGTAATGAGTGATCCTAACTAATGAGCTAACTTTGACACTCTTCCTCCTTTATACTCACACTATTACATTCAATTATGATACAAAAAACTACATACACATGTGATAATAAGGACTTTGAAAAATGTGAAACAAACTATAGTCCACCTTTGACAAGTGGGTATCCAACTATAGGAAGGTAATTCTATATTTTCATCACTAGAAAGATTGAGCTTCTTGTATAACATCAAGTTTCATTTATTTGTGCAAATCAAATTTGCACCAAAATTATGGCTCTTAATTGTAAAAAACTTTGAATTTTTCAACTTTTATTAGATGTTGGTTCAAAGTGCATGCCTTTATCAATACCACTTATTTTTGTGAATATCTACCAATATAATGAAATAAGATACTTGTGCCTTATTACAATCCATTTCAAAAAATCACTCTAACTTACAAGTTCTTGTTCAAAATGTACAATATAGTCTATTCATGAGAGCCTAGCTTGATTTGAATTTGTATATATTGTACACCTATATTCATCCCTTATAAAAATGTATAATTTATTTATTATATATTTGTGTGGTGTCCAAAAAATACATACAAAGAGAATCTAGAATACCCTTGTCATTTGACACAACCATAACTATGATAGCTTCATAATAGATACCATGTTCAAATGTTGATAGGAACAATTTAAAATGTAAACTAATGATATCCAATTAATTGTAACTCTTTTATGAAGTTTCTTATCTAAAATGTACAACCTCTATTTATGAGAGCCTATGATCAATTTTAGGTACATCTATTTTAGGCACTTTGAAAATTCATAGTTTCCATGTATTCACTTGTTCAAAAAATGCAATAAAAAAATATAGAATTGTCTTTTGACTTTTAAGATTCAACAAAAAAAATATTAGGTAATTTAATAATAGGACTAATGTTCAATTGCTTATTCAAGCACACTTAGATGTAATTATGTAAATGCTTGAGAGCAGATTTTTATGTGCAAAATTGGCCAAGTTTTGCAAAGAAGACAAAAATGAATTGTAAAATTCTACCTAGTAGTGTGCACTACTATTTGCAATAGAAAAATCAAAATTATTGGCTAGCAAAGCAAAACTACTCTTGAAATTTCACCAAAGATAGTTGCAAAAAGCGGGTTTATTTTGTAGAATTTTGGCAATTTTCATGCTTGGAGGGAGAGCACTATAAAATTAGAAAAAAATTTAATATAAAAAATATAGCCAATGTATAGTTATACCTTTGAAAAAAAACTATCCTAGGAAGGAAAAGCATAGAAAACTTTATAAGTAGGACTACTAGAAAAGTGCAAAATCTCAAGAAAATAAGCACTCTGACATTTTAATTTGTAAAAAATAGGAAAAATAATTTACAAAGAAACTAAAAATTGTCCATTTGTGAGAACTTGATGGTGATGAGATTTCACTAGAAGAATGATCTTAAAACCATCTTCAATGTTCAAAAGTGCACATGTAAGGGAGCCCTTGTAGTAGACATAAAATAATGTATTTCTAGATGTCTTTTGGTTGGAGCATGCTTGCCTAGTGTGGAAATAGACCACAAAACTTCAGTTCTAGATCATTAATTTTGGGTACTCCCAAGTACTAAACCCCCCTAAACTTCAAAGTGTGACAAATTAGCAAAATTAACTTTCAAATATAAAATGAATTTTTGAAATTTTTGAAAAATAAAGGATATTATAACTATCAAAACATCCATTTTGAATATAAAAAATTCAAGTTCATTAGCTTCACGCTTCAAAAGTTATAACAAAAGATAAGTCTATTACGCTATAGGTGATACAAAAATCAACCACCAAGTCTTGCAATCTACCCTCCAAGCTTGCATAGAAGTAAAAAGTATCATGAAATTTATCAAAGGTGACTTAAACTCAAGCAAACTCAAAAAAACTTTTTCAATTCCAACAAAATATGGAAGTCCACATGTACTTTCCTTCAAGGATTAAAATAAGAACACCTTATTGAAACACCATCTGGCATTTGTAAACACCTAAAAAATGAACTTCAACGAACACTTCCATTACTCAAATAATCACAACTTTTCAAAAGCAACCAATGAGAGCTTGAGAAGTGGGGAGTTTTCTTGAAGCAATTATGCAAAGATGAGCACTTTTTTGCTTCTAACTTGATATCTATTTAAGGTAAAAATTGTAAAATAGTACTAGAGCATCATAAATTACAAAACCACTTGGGTTGCATTTTTCTTGAATTTACTAATGATATCATCAATGTTTTTCAAGTCACATACTTAACTTTTGAAATAGTAGGATGATAATAAGTGTTGCTTTGTAGGTGTTGGTACCTCCTGGCTTCATATGTAAATTTGGTTTATATTCACAAAGAGCCCCACAAAAGTGTTTGTTCCTTCCAAAACAATCTCCGTATTAAACTCTTCATAAACAACATCATAGTGCATCATGTAATCATGCACCAACACCCAAATCACACTTCCTTTGGTTGTACACCTAAATGAATTCTTATTCAACCATTAGATGAGATTTCAGACCTCTGGAGACTTGTTTCGTTGTGCATGCCAAAAATAAATTTTCTAATAGAAAATATTAAAAAATAATAATTAAAAATAATAATAATAATAATTTTTTTCAAAAATATAATATCAAAAAGTATTTAAAAACTGAAATAACAATTGTTGAAAAAAATATTTTTTAATTAAAAATTAATATCCAATCTGATGTGGCTAGTACATGGTCACATTAGATTTAGTATTAATTATAATAAAAAATAATTTTCAAAATAATTTATTCAATTTTTTTCAATATTAAGATAAATAATGTTTTTGAGAATATTACCTTGCAAGTTTTGTTCATGCTTGAAATCTCATCTAATGCTACTTTTATCAATCTTATAACTCTTCATTGCATTGTAGAACAAGACTTTCATGGTGACACCACAAGGCACTATTCTAGTGAGGTCATTGTTGGTCTATGAAACCAAACACATAATTGTCACACCTATAGTTGGTGAACCCTTGTGTGTGTGAAATTTGTATTCTCAATACACCATAATGACGGATACCATGAGCTACCACTTGCAATCCTCCAAGTGTTCTTTTTTGTCAATTGAACCTGAGATTGAAGATGTGGAATTGAAGGGGCATATAAACAAAGTTGTTATACATGTGGATCTTGAATCTTCTAAAGAATAGCTACGGTGTCCGAAGTTGAGGTTCCAATGAGGGTCTTGGGTTTTGTTCTTGTCCCATTCCTCTTTCAAATCCCCATCCTTGTCTCATCTTGGTGCCCTCATTGATTTAGTTCTCATCCTCAAAGAACAAATAGTCAAGTAAGACTAGCCCTACCTACATTACTTCATTTGTGTCTTCATCAAATTCAAATACATTCAAATACCCTTAGTACATCTCCACCAATGCATGCATTTGCCCCTTGGTACCACCACGCCACTAGTTGCACATCTTCAAGCCCCCTATATCCAAATCCCTGTAAAATCACCACACAAAACCTATGACCACTACTAGAAATTGACGTTCAAATCAACAAAAAAGAAATCAATAGATTTCTATTGAACTGGGTATTGTAATGATTGTTTTTACAATTTTTGTTGATTTTGCACAAGTTAGCAAAATGATCACATTATTTTTGTTGATTCAAGTAGTGGAATGACCAAATAAAAATAAATTGTGGAATGTTTTGAAAAGTGTGAATATAAAAATCAAATCCTATTCAAATTTCATTGAGTATAGTTTGATTTTGAATTAGATTTTAAAATTTGATTAGAATTCTAATTAAATTCAAAATCTAAATAAAATTTTATTCAATTAATTTGATTATATTCAAGTTCTCAATCTTGTAATGATCAAATTTGAATAATTTCAAATTCAAATTGAACTACTCAATAAAATTATTCAAATCTAAAGTATTCATAATCAATTTCTATAATTTGATGACATTCAAAAAATTTCACAAAAATGTTATTCTAGAAAACCAATTTCAAATTTTCATTTCTTCAATAAGTATATTTAGATCTATCTGGCTTGCATGCATAGCAAAAAAAAACTACACATCATATAATAACTTTTTAACAATGTATTCAAAAGTTATATAATTTTTTACTCCTTCAAGCTCTCCCTTGACCACATGTTGTGTAAAAATTTCAAAGGAAAAAAATGGTCCATTTGTAAATAGATGATCAATAACATTAGCTATATTGTAAAAAAAAGGCTACTTGGTCCTTCTGGGGCCAAAATTTAAATTACAAGTTTTCTAATTATTCAAATTCTAAGTTCGTAAGAATTTAAATTATGAAATTTAAATTATTCAAATTATAAAATTTTAATTATTCAAATTATAAAATTTTAATTATTCAAATTATAAAATTTTAATTATTCAAATTATAAAATTTTAATTATTCAAATTATAAAATTTTAATTATTCAAATTATAAAATTTTAATTATTCAAATTATAAAATTTTAATTATTCAAATTATAAAATTTTAATTATTCAAATTTAAAATTTAAAACTATTAAAATTGTAAGTTTTGAATTACAAAAGAAATGTAAATTGTGGCTAATTAAACCACCTCCTAGTAAAATACCTACTATATATTCATAACACTTTAGATTAAAATGAAATTCTTATTTTTAAAACTAGACTAAAATAAAATAAAAAATTCAACCCTTGTTTTTGAAAACAAACATACTATAAGTGAGAAAACTACCTCTAAAGTTTCATGATTTCATAAAACTAAATGCAAAACAAAAACTAAATAAATGAAAACTTATACCATATATATTCAAATGAACCTAGGGACGTTGCAATGGCAAAGGTCTTTGACTACAACCATGAGGTGCAAGGTTTGAACCTCTTCACACCCAATCATTTATGTAGTAGGGTTGCTTGGATGGCCTACCTAGGTGACAATTTTTCTTGTTGCCGTTGCTAGGGTTGCTTGGGTGGCCTGCTTGCATGGCAAGCAAAGTTTTTTTTATTGCCATTGATGATGTGGAACCCGCCATGTGTTGGCTTCTAATTGGCTAGTGCTCTCAATTTATTTTGTTTTAATTTTTTGTTCTTGACCAAATTAATAAAAAATCAACAAGTTTTTGACAATGTCCAAATCAATGTGTCCAAATCAACAAAACGAATCAACACTTTTCTATTGATTTAAACAAAAAAATTCTAGTAGTGTACATCCATATATCTTTTCCCTTGAGCTCTATATACACATCGATTCTTCCAACACTAATACCACTTTGTAGGAAACTTTCCACTTCATCGACCACCCATTAGAAAAAATATGAGCTCTGCAAGGGGTTGTGAGTTCTCAACCCGTGGGAACTCTGGGTAGAAAAAAAATAGAAAAAAAATTAATTTAAAAAATCAAAAAATTAAAAAAAATTGGCCAACAATTTCTTGGACCTATTTAGCGTAGGACATGTCAATGTAGTAATTGAAAAAATATTGAAAAAATTGAAAAATAAATTAATATTAAAATAAATATGAAATTCTAGAATTATGAAATCTGATGTGACAATAGTGCGACCACGTTAGACTACTCTTTTGAAATTATTTGTAGAATTATTTTTTTAATTTTAATTTTTTAATTTTTTAAAATACATATTTTCATTAGTTAGTTTTTTTTTCTAGGTTTACACTTCAAGTTCTTTTTAAAGAGATTCTTGAAATGTTTTCTAACAGAGTGACGTTTATGCTTGATATTTGTCGGATAAACTTAATACATGAAAACTTGACTATCTGCATTGTTGATATTGAAGCCGAGGAATATTCTTTCCTTTAAAATAAAAGATATTTATTTTAATGTCTCTAGCTTAAACGGTCTTGTTGACGGTTAGAGAGAGAAAATATGTGGGAATATTATTTGCGCATATCAGTATTTACATCTCAGTTGAGTTGCAAAGGTGAAACTACTTCTCAAGGTATATATAATTAACCTTCTATTAGTGACAACTAATTTTGCTATTTTTTCTTAATGAATACACCTTGGCAAATCTTATTAACCCTTAAAGGACAAAGGGGTGACCTTGGAAATCATCCCTTTTCATTACCATATGAATCACGGGTTTTAAAAATAGCAAAAGCACTCACTGGAAGTCAAACTAGTGTAGAAGACCTTCCCTTTTCACAACAAAATTCTGAAGATGAATAGTTGCACTTTTGTCCTACTACAAGAATTCCCTGTCATCCATTGGATGCCAAATGTCATCTTCGATGTTTAAGGGTTAAACTTCCCATTGGTATTGATTTATTTTGCCTCCATAGATGCTATAGCTAATTCTATTTATTTACAGCATATTTGGACATATATCTTATGTAGTGCCTTATATTCACTTGATTTGGTAGTTGATGTACCCTTAATGCTTGGGTTCAAGCTTAATTAATTAACCCTATTGACATGATGTAATGACCACATGAGATCATATGGGGGTGAATTTTTACATGGTACCTTTGCTTCCTCATGAGCTAAATGACGTAATGTGGGATCTAGTCTCATGACTTCATTGTTTAACTGAAAATTTATTCCCTGCTTCTACTACCATATTACCTAGCATATTACTGTGTTTAGAATTTCAATTGAAGTCTCTTTCATTTGCAGTTATCTATCCATTGTTCCAAGCCTAATTCAATTTGATAGCCTAAACATATTGGTTTTCTTTATTCCTTGATTCTAGACAAGAGTTTTGTATCAAAGATGGCTTCTTCACAATCTACTCTTAATAGTCAGGTTTTGTATCTTACAATTGGTAGATACATTGCATGGACTTTTACTAGTTTATTTTGTTCTCTTTTGAGTTGTTTTGTGTGAAAACAATGACAAGTGACATAAGGTTGAAGACACCTTGCATGCATACTATAATTGGCTAATTGTTTGTTGTGGTGTATGGATGTAGGTGAGGCCTTTGTCCTCATAAAACATCTTAGATACTTATGAATTAGTTTTATTCCTACATTCCTACTTTTCCATATTAAGAAAAAAAATTGTATAGTGAGATGGAGATTTTGCTAGACAAATTATCTTGTTCCTAGTTTATAAATTGATAATTTTTTGCCTAAATAAACTTGTAGACGTGTACCAATAGGTTATACTCAAATTATATATATATATATATATATATATATATATATATATATATATATATATATATATATATATATATATATTTTTAATTTATTAATTTATTCTTTTTTATTTTGGTTCACAAACCAAATTGAAAGCATTTATGGAATATTTGATCCTTGTAGATCAATATGGCAATAAACATAATGCTAAACGATTAAGTTTCTCTTCAGTAATCACTTATGTTGTTGACAAATTAACTACACAAGCATTTTGTTAATTAAACCAAGCAAGATTAATTAATGACCTAACTCCACGTTTGATTCTACAAATCAAAACCATCAATGTATGGAGTCAATGGACCACCTGCAATAAGGCACATACAACTTGGAAGATTCTTTTAACAATCACCAAGCACATTGATGAACCTAGTTCCCATACTAGACGACCTTGTTAAGTTGAGTTCACAAACTGGACAAAAAGTACACCGGGTTCCTAAGCCAAACGAGATAGAACTCGTATTCCTGTGTTGATGAAACAACCTTATATCCACTGAGCTACTATTCACCCAAAACTTGGAGCATTCGGATTGTTTATCGTTAAATCTTTTTCTACTTTAGGGCTAAACTACTGCTTACACACTTAAGATATTGTATTACCCTCTTAACTTTGTTTAAAACTTTTGTTTCAAAGCTTCAATCACTACTAGAAAAGACACCCCGAATCGACAATATTAAGTTGATTCGGACATCTTGATTCGGCAATTTTCAACACAATTGTGTTGATTCGAACGTTTTTAGTTGGTTCGGACATCTTGATTTGGATAGGACATTCTAGTAGTGAATTGTGCTGTTTTGTGAGCATTCGGACGAGTCATGGCGTCATCACAATGTGTTGGCAATAACCAAGTTCAAGAAAATATTTTTTAGTGGAGTACATACTTTATGGGTTTTTCTTTTGTTTATTTAATTTGTCCTTTGTGAAAGCTATAACATGCGTTGTGGTCTGTAGACCTCCATTATACCTCACTAATACAACATTGATCAATTTGTTTTTGTTCTTGGGATGGGCACAAGTGAGGACCACATTCTCTTAGGGTAATCAAATGTTTTAGCAAATCACAACCTCTACATGACTACATGACCATGTGAAGCTTTAGAATTAAGTTCTTTGGATGTTTTGGCAAATACTAGGCATGTTTGAGCTCACAAATAGGGATACATTGTTATACCTTATGTTTAATAAGAGAATAGGGTGACAATTTAGTAATTGTCATAAGTCTCAAAGAAAAAAATAGGGTGGTATTTTAGAACCATATTTTATTACTACATGTTTCTAAGTCTTGTACACATTGTGCATAAACATTTAGAAACTTTAGCTATATTGATAGCTCAAAAGAAAAAAATATGGGAAGTATAATGGTCTCTCAATAGAATGCTTCTTATCTATAAGCTTAAGACAAGAAATGCATTATATATGCCTTGATGGAAAAAAATATGATAAATAGGTGGCTTATACAATAAACTTGATAAGATTGAACATACAACTATATGAATAGTGTTTATTAGAATGACGCCTTCTAGTAAGGATGTACCAACAAAAAAACTTTTTTTTTCTAAGGTGGCTACTATTCATCATCGATGATGAAATGGCAATAGTCCCTCAGAGTTTCCTTGAGGGAAACTTCTCAAAGGGACGTAGCCCCTTTGAGGACTGATTTTTTTTCTGATGAAGTGTGCTTGGATGCAAATGATAGTCCTACACCAACATTCTAGTTTCTTGAGGGCTCACTATAGGGAGGATTTGCCATTCTTTGCAAATGGGTTGTACACTATAAAAAGAGCCCAATGCCCAATGCTCATTTGTGTCTTCCTTAATTTTTTATTTTTTCCTTTGAAAAAGTTTTTTTAGCATATAGCTATATCCTTGGGAGGATTTGAACGTGGCATTGCCCCTACCGATTTAAGGCCAAGGATTTAGCCTTTCAAAAATGCAGAGATCCAAAATAGGGTCCATGCATTTTTAAGAGGCTGGTTAGTACGACAACATTCAACATTTACAAGAATCAAAGCATGTGCAAAAAAAATGGGGAGAAGAACATACAATCCACCACTTATAAGAATCAAAACATATGGGGGGAAAAATGGGGAGAATAAAATATAAGCCACCATGATCAACATCAAAACATGTTGGAAAAAAATGGGGAGAGTAGGATACAACCAAGCATGAGCAACATGACAATATCTGGAAAAAAAATGGGGAGAGTAGGATACAACCAAGCATGAGCAACATGACAATATCTGGAAAAAATTGGGGAGAGTAAGATACAACCAAGCATGAGCAATATGACAATATCTGGATAAAAAATGGGGAGAGTAGGATATAACCAAGCACAAGTTGTCAAGAAAATTCAGAGCCATATAAAGATGAATTGCTAGCACTAGGACCCATGATTGAGTTAGACAAATAAATACTTGGGATAGCACAAAGAGACTTGTATTTTGTTTCATGCTTCCACATGGGTATGGCATCCATCAAATAGCATCATACTCCTCTTCCGGTCTCTCGAAAGCAACTACAATAAAAGCTTTCAGGTTTTGGCTTCCCAATCTATTCCTCACAAAAGTTTTAATCAAATTCTGAATGCTAAACGTTCTCTTACAAGTAGCAATTGAAACGCATTGCACTATAGCAATTTCAGCAAGAATAAGCAAATTTGGATACTGGATTTGTAGGGCATGATTCCAAGTAATCATACCCCACAAATCCCGGAAAGTTTTATCCCCCCATTCTGTCGTACACTATAATTTGAAGGATAGAAACTCCCGTTTACAAGCCTATACATCAAGAAAGGGGGGAAAGCAAAACCTGCATGAGACTGATTAGTTCCATAGAGTTGAAGCAGATCAATTGTCTAACTTCATGACACCCCAACCCTGTAGTCCAACTTGCTTAGATGGTATATTAGAAGGATTAAGTATCTTAAAGCAAGAAATCAAATCATTGTCACAAAATCTAGCCTCCAAACTAGCACAAATAGCCTTAGAAAACAAACATTGGAACTGTAGAGCTTCTTCTAGGTCTGTTCCTAACCTAGAATGTTGAATTTCACAATTGTGATACATGTTCCTCCTAATTTCAAATGGAAGCTGCCTGAGTAGACCCTTCAAAGAGCCATACTCAAAAAGCACATGGTAGCTTGTATCTTTGTTAACCATGTCTGCATTCAGATCTGTAGTTTCCATAATGAACAGCATGCAAATGTGGGCTATCTCAGAACGCACGATGCTACCTACAATAGTAACATCCACGAATTTGCAATGAAACACTTTTGACAACATAGCCAAGCAATGCAAAATATCAGCAAGGAAATACAAGATATAAATGAATTTGAACTGCCCTAACTTTTGCAAGATTGGAGTGTCTGTACGTGTATCTTTGCCCTTTAGATCACGGAAGAATACCAAGACAGACTCCAACAACTTGCACAGGGTTGTGACTGCCTGCCATCGACTTAGCCAACAAATTTTATGGTAACGCTTCATTGTTTTCTTTACATCAAATAACTCTTCTTGAAGTCTAGTAATTAAGCGCATGCTTGCACTTGCTAGACTTATTGAAGAAGCCAACAATTGAATTGAGGAGAGAATCGATTTGCGAAGAGATTACCTTACAATTAGGAGACTTTGTTGCATCCAAGGCTGCTAAATTCGTCCAATGAGCAACGTAGTGGCACGCTAGAAGGTAAGGATTTACTTGTTTCTTGATTCGGGCAACCATTCCCATCAAACTGTTGACCATGGTACTGGCACCGTTGCTCCCAAATCCCACAAATTTCTGTAGGTCGAACCCCCACTTCTAAATGTTTGAAATCAAGGTTTCATAAATGACAGCTAAGTCCTTCTTCCCCCTTCAATTTGCAATAGGCCAAGAAACAAAGTGACTGGTAGACCCTCCTCCACGATGCTGGTAAATACGACAAGGTGTCTTGTGACGTTGATATCGGTTGATTCATCAATCATGATACCATAGAACGTTGAATTCCACACACGGGTAATGACTCCCTTTTGAATCACAACTAAAATACACTTCATTAGGTTAGCACAAGATTTCTCGTCATGATATATAGATAGGGTCATTGGAGCTTTCATGATTACCAACAATTTGCACAAAGCAAGGAATTTTGAGTAAGGTAATGATTGCTTCCCCAAAAAATAAGCAACCCAAAAGAGTGAAGCCACAACCTCGTTGCACGCCCTATGGCTTTGCAAAATCACTTTTTCCATAACCTTCTTGCCACTTTGTGTCGCCCAAGCCAACCGCTTGTGCTCTCCAAATCAAGCGTGGTCCTAGAAAGAGCTCACCTTCAAGTTCTTGGCACCGTCTTTGGCATATGCCGATTGCCCACCTTTATCCCTATACACTTTACAAAAAATCCTCCCAACAGTTGGACAAAAATGCAACCAATCAAATTGAATGCAACATTTCTCCTTCCACTGCCCTTGAGTAATTTTTGCATGTGAAGGAGAAGCGCTATCTATCCTTGAATCACCTATTTTGGGAGAAGAAGTCTCAGACCCTAATGATAGGATTTCAACGACGTCAATTTCCCTCAATTTAGCAAAATAATGGTCCCTTATGGACCTTTGTCGTTTAGCCATTCAACTTGCAATTACAAATCGAACTATGACTCAACTACTAACAATAACTAATCATGGAAAAAAAATGGAAAAGCAAGAAAACAAGAAAGGGTTACAGTTACATACCTTAGAGGAGCCGAGGAGGAGCGTTGTAGTGACCGAACAATGAAGGAGCGCTGCAACGAGCAGAACACATATGGCGCCATGGCCACACACATTGATGCGCGGAGTGCCCTAAAACTCTAAACTCCACCAAGCCCCCACTAGTTGAAGCATTGGCTCTTTGCTCCCCAAAAAATTGTTTTTGCAATTGCAGAATGCACATTGGCATAATGGTGCACTTGCACTCGATCAAATTACAAGAAGTCCAGAATGTTTTCTAAATTACACACTCCTCAAGACAAAATCACGAAACTCTTAAAAGGCGGAAAGTGTGAACTGCGAAGTGCAAATTGTGACCAGTGTCAAGTGTGATTTGTGAAACCCTAAATGCCAAACAACCAAAGCGAGACTGTGAGTGTGAGATAGGTGAGTGATTGAGTGTGATTGAGATTTGAGAAATGAGAATTCAAACTTGAGAGACGAGAATGAATGAGTGACTCAAAGACTACGTGTAGGCAATGTCGCACTCTTGCAGTGAGATGCTAGGTTAGTCTAGTAAGCCCACTTAGCCATTAGTCATTATGTCATTAGCATTAAGCATTTTAGCAAGACAACAAGTGATTTAACACTAAGAGCACCAAAGTCAGGTTAGCCAGATAGCCAACTACTATAAGTACCAACAACTCAACAAGTTTAAGAACTTTAAGACTAATAGTAATGGTAGAATAGTAGAATACTACTCCCTCCGTCCCAAAATGATCTTCCTGTTCGACAAAATGTTCCGGATTAAAGTCAAAAATAAATATTTTTCAATTTGGTTTTGAGGTATAAATAAAATGTGATGCTCTCCTACAATGCTCAAAATTTGAGTTTCAAATTCATTATGAAATTAAAGTTCTAAAGATTCAAAATGTGAGTTTTGGGGACCTTTCTAGAGGAGCTAGCCAATCAATTCTAGAATTCCCGCGTTGTTTGTTGAAACCATTTATCTTCCCGCGGTGTGAGTCTTCAGAAATTGTGGTTCGCCTTCAGAAATTGTGTACAGTAGTACAGTATATTTGACCTTCAGAAATTGTGTACAGTAGTTCAAGCCCAAATATAGTGACTGTTGTGCTATAATTGTTGTATGAAAAGTCTACACTGGCTCGCCCGGAGCATCGGGAGTTAACTTGAGTGGTCCCAGTATGATTATTTCTAATTAAAAAAAGTAAGCATCCCTGCTCATCATCAGGGGGCAATTTCTCAACAGGCAATTGTGTTTCATTTGGCGGGCTCTTCCTCCACGTCATAGGAAGAAGATCATTTTGGGACAAATTTTTGTGACCAACAAGAAGATCATTTTGGGACGGAGGGAGTATGTAATTATGTATGGTACTATGGTAGTATTAAAAAAAATTCTAGAGAGTCCTACACCTGTCGGCTAAAAACCGGGTACATGTATTTCCAATAGGTAATTTTCCTACATGCTCCTTGGGCGGACGGCAAAAAATGAGCATTTCTAATCAGTCAATTTCCTACACTTTTTTTCCATCTGGAACCTCTGCCTAGACTTTCCTATTTCAATAGGAAATTCTCAAAATCAACTGGCTAGGTTGTAACTAAATGATGGCACTCCCTGTACATTAGTTGTAGCGGTTGTATTGGCGGGTTCAATCTAAAGGGAGATTGAAGGATGGTAAGGAGAGACACAACAACCTGAGATGGGTTTGAAAGAGGTGGTGAATGCCCTTCTATGTTCATTGAATGTTGGGATCTTTGTCTATTGGATATCACCACATAAAGATAGAAGTAATACTAATATGGAATTCATTATGTAGTTTACTAACAGTAAATTGTATCATTAGATGTTTTTTTAGGCTCAAATAAGACCAAAAGTTCTCAAACTGTAGGAAACTTGGAAACTGCACCACATCATCAATCTTACGTAGTTGAGAGATGTCCACATGAAATAATAATATTTAATTGATTTTTAAATATTGTTTAGTATTTTTCTTAAATTTAAAATTTTGAAAGAATCACATTAAAAAAATGAGATTTGGAGAGCCGAAGGAGAAACAAACAAACATTTGTAAGATAAAAATGTTGCAAAATTTGGAAGTAAAGAAAATTAAAAAGTATTTTCAGTTTTCTAGTACAGCACATATAATATGCAAATGTATGATAGTGATATGACTTCATTTCATATTTTCGTAACAAGTTAGGTTCCTTTTGGAGTGGACAAGCTATGTTCTAGATTCTTTCTTTTGGGGGAACAATGCATTGTCTTTGATTCATTCTATGTTTTGGTAACAAACTAGATTTTGTATTTGTAATGTTTTTTTATAACAACCAAGGTTTTGCTTTTTATTTTCTTCCAAATAGAAATGGTAGGAAAATTTTGTTGCTATTCCATTGTTGCTACATTCAGTTGTAAAAATCTCATACAAGGTACACCTTTCCAAGGAATTCAAAGAATACTCATACAAAGAAAATTGTATGCAAAGAATGTCATAATATTATATAATCATTTGTGACATCAAATAAAACTTTGTAGACATCATCAATACTCTCATTTTAGCAAGGGGGCAAGAGCCAAGTATGAAAATTGTCACATGAGCAAGCTGATCGTCATAACCTTCTTCTTCCTCGGTCATATTGACACATCAATGTTGAAATAAC
This sequence comes from Rhytidiadelphus loreus, assembly GCA_947034895.1. Classification (NCBI taxonomy): domain Eukaryota; kingdom Viridiplantae; phylum Streptophyta; class Bryopsida; order Hypnales; family Hylocomiaceae; genus Rhytidiadelphus; species Rhytidiadelphus loreus. The sequence continues at coordinate 42,251,500 of OX344765.1, forward strand.
TCGGCATGCTTCTATCTTCCATTGTCACTACATACTTTTCAATGCAAGTTGTCCATACATTACAGAAAATCTAGACCCTACGTAGGGCCGTACTACTACATGAAAATGTGCAATGACAAGAACAAAATATACAAAAAATAATAAATTAATTTAAAAGAATTTGGCCTGCATGATGACTTGGTGTGCTACGTAGGACTAGGGATTAAAATAAATAAATAAATTCCCTTAGATTTGCACATCTACCAAAAGTCAAATGGCCTTGTGCAAGGTCTAGATTTCCTATAATGTGTGAAGCTCTTGAGTCATTCTCTACTTCTAGACATTGTTGCAATTTTAGACAATAAGCACTACGATAGTATGATCTCCTTATTTTAATTCTATGATTTTCAAAGCTTGGACATCCACCAAAATTGAAGGACAGTAAACATAGAAGGTATTGCTTGTAGAAATCAACGGCATCCATCTTGTATTCAAACACCATAATCTTTCAATCGCTAAAGTGTTTTCAATTAATCCTTGTTCTTATAGGTAGCAAAGTTTCATGAACTAAAAATCATATGGTTGATTAATTTCTTGTTTGATTTGTGTATTGAATAACATACCTTAAAGAATTTCATGTTTCTACACTCTTTGCACTCTTCCACAAGACTAAGGTCACTAAAAGGTTAAAACCCCTACTTGAGGGCAATTTTGTAAGGTTGGCTATTGTCTACTAAGGATGCTACTAAAATAAATTGCTATGAGAAGGTAAACACTTTGTAGTAGCAAAACTTACTCATTTATTTACTTATTTTTCTTATTTCATATGTTTATTCTATGAGCATAAGTTTTGTTGAATTCTTGACTAGTATTTATCTTCTAGTTTTAGAATTCAACAATTTCTTTTTCATTTTAACTTTGTGAGTTTGCAAAATACTAGCTACTATTTTTTCAATCACTCCTACATTATAATTCACAAAATGACACTTTGTGTTGTTGTGCACACAACTTAGAAAACTGAGATTTTAAATTTTAACAGAAAACTAAAATATTCAGATTTTAATAAAAAAAACTCAAACAACTGAGATTTTAACAAAAAAAAATTTAAAACTCAAATTTTAACAAAAAAACTCAAAAAATTCAGATTTGAGATAAAACTTCGTGATAGTAGTACGGCCCTACGTAGGGTCTAGATTTCCTGTGGAAGAGGAGCTCGAATGCAAGGTTTCCTAGGGGCAAGAGTCTTTGCCACATGTTTCTAAATTGGAGGCTTCTTGACAGCCTTCAACTTTGAAGTGGATGGCTTTTGGGTTTAGGAGTCAGGAGGCATTTGGGAAGCAGGAGTCTCTTGAAGAACAAGTACTTCCTGAGAGGGACATGGTTGCAGTGAAGGTAGAGGCGGTTGCGCTACTTCAATGTCTTCATATCTCATTTTTCCTTTGCCTTTCCTTGCAGATCCTTTAGAAACTTGAGACATGGGGGGCGCCAACTAAGAAATAGAGGTGGCTTTCTAAAACCCTGCTAAAAAAGAAATGAAAAAGAAAACTATCAAACTCTATAGCATTGACAAGCAAAACAAGGGTCAAGTAGTCCATGGATAACCATTGTCAAGCAAAAGAAGAGATTGTTCATTGACAATCAAGGAAATTACATTGGATTCTTGCCTAGCATAAGAAAATTCTGAAAACAATTGAAGTTAACACCTTAGTGCCTAAACTAATACCTCACTACTCCTAAGCTACCTCTAAGCTGCCTAACTTGCGCTTGTACACAATCAACCCCCCTGCAAGAATAGAAAATTAGGGATTAGCTTTACAAAGTCTTTACAAAATCAAATTTCACAGATCCCTACAAAAATTAGAGATGGAGCAACCCTGCTCCTCTCTAACATTGGGAACCAAATCCTCAAACCTTCAAACACCAAACACAAGCTACTTGAAACCAAAAGCCTGAAAATATAAGTTGCCCTTGCCTTTTCTCACTCATACTAATAAACGAAGGCTATCAGTTGGTAGTGCATGTTTGTTCAACAATATACTTCAGAACAAGTCTATGAATTTTATCTTCATCTAGCCTCCGGTAAAAAACTCAAAGATTCAAAAAAGAAACCAACAAATCCTCGCCCTAAATCCTAATAAACCTAAAGTACAAAGCCTCAATCGATGATAAGCTGATCATCAAAGACGTCAAGATCAAAGTTTTTGGTTATTGTTCTCAAAACATCACCAGCTTCGAAAAGTAGACAACATACATAAAACTCACAAAGGAGGTCTCAATTTACAGTTGAACGTCACAAAAATGCAGGGATATACTAGGGAGGTTCTCCTTGTCAAACAAGGTCCCAACAATCGGCCACAACTGTGCTCATAGAGGTAACCATCCTAGACCATAACCAAAGCCCTAAACAAAAAGCATCAAATCAAAAGAGCAAGTCTGTGCAAGGAGATTAAACCCAAGAGAGATACCTACAAGAGAAGTACCTAGTTTGCTTGGTGATGGAGCAATCCTACGCTTCTCCAACCAGACTTGATCGCCTTAATCTACTTGGTGATGCACCTTTGCAGCCAGCCTTGATCATCAAGATGCACGCAGGAATGACAAAAGCTCCACGAAAATACTAAGTGAAACCAAGAGAACAACTTTGAAAACAGTGAGTGAAGATGAAGGTGATCACCAAACCTTATCAGGAAAGACTATCAACGTTTCTTGAAATTTTACCTACCGACACGACATCTACGACAGCTAGGTTTGTCATTTTTTTGAAATAATCCATCAACAGCCCTTAGTGAACGGAATTCCTGGGCAGAATCGACGGTGCTTAAAGGGGGTCCATTTTTTATTTATTCCAATCAACGGCTCTCAAAATTCAATGCGGAGGGGGGGGGGCACACACACAACTGTGTTGCTTCTTTTCACTGCATTGTATTGAATGAAAAAGTTTCAAATCCATACTTAGTTTTGTTCATCACTATGTGAAGATGTTTCAGAATTGGCCTAAGATGCCTCTAAAACATTTTGATGTATTTAAAAGAATAAAACTAATAAATCAATTGCAAAGGTTAATCCTTACCTCCCAAAGGTTCAAGTGTTCCCTTGGTGGACATTACAAAGTTATGGCAAGTTTGTAAGATCTCAACTTTTGATGTGATTTTTTGAATTTTGTTTGAAGATAGAAAAAAAAATTAGCATTTTGAAAATATAATTTTTATCCCAATCGGTGACTGCTCGAGTGACTGGGATTTAGTGCTTGTCTTTTATTTTTAAACTTATATAGTTCCTCATTGATTCAATGAAGAACTTTCTACTGGACACCAAATGATGTATACAAATTTAGAGTAGATGAAACTAATCCATTTTCTATTTATGTTAGACCATTCATCAACTTCTTTGTACTAGTTGCATCTATATTTCAAGGTTGACCTTGAAAACATAAGACCTATTACTAATTGAAGGCAGTCAATCAAAAATGATTTGATTTTTGAACCAATAGGTGCGTTCTTCATTTCTATAATAACCTTGAAAGTCATCTATTGGCTACTTTTGGCCTTAGGGTATGAACCCCTAAATGCCCAAGCCTTTTCAAGTGTGTTTTGACTATGAAAAAAGAGCATGGACTTATAGTTATCCCCATTGAAGAAAATTGATTTTTTTCTCAAAATCTAACCATATGGATGTTTAAAGAGCTTGCTTATTTTGAGTTGTATGCACACTAATTTTGAGTGCAAAATTACATAAGAGTTGTGAAATTATAACAAGAGAAATGTACGTTTTTTATTTTTAGTATATTGTCCCTTCCCACAATGTTTCAAAAATTTGCACATAAAAGTTTTTACGATTAGAGGTGACATGAACAACTAAAAATTGTGTTGGCACACTAAAATGCCCTTTCAAAAAACTTAATATCACTTGAAAAGCTATTAAACTCATTACACAATCCACCTTGCAATTGTTGAGATGCAATTTTTTTTATAAGTATAAATCACAAATAACTCCAAATCAACACTTTCTTGTTTAAATTTTCAATGGTGAAAATCATGGAAAAAATTTACACTTTTGATTGGGACCATTTCAAAGCAAATGGATAAGTACAAAATTTTAGATCTCAAATCAAGTGAAATTGCTCAAAGTTGGAAAGTGAAGTAAAATTAGCAAGCTTTACTCTTCCACTAATGGACATGTATGGCTTTGGAGACCCCTCAACAATCAAATATGTACCTTTTTTAGTGAAAAATGAAAATTTTCAATAGTTAACCCTAAAAACTGCCCCCACCCCCACCCACAATTTTTAAAATGGTCAAACAAATTTAATTGGCCACTACACAATGAGCCTGAAATTTAAAATCGACTATATATGGTTGCTTAGGAAATTAGGGGTTAAGGCCCAATAATTTTCATAACTTTTGACCACATGGTTAAAAAGTTATTGGATGATATGTAGTTTTTTTTCCTAGCTAGGTAGTTTGGGCACATAAAAAAAATACTTGTTTCATAAACAAAAATTTGAAAATTGGTTTTCTATATATATATATATATATATATATATATATATATATATATATATATATATATATATATATGGAAAGCTTTTAATCATTCCATTTTCATTAATGACATGAAAGTTATGAGGAGTTTTAGTTTGTGGGTAGTTATTGATTCTCTACTCTAAAATAAACTTTGAAATCCTATATTTCACTTAATTTTCAATATTCTTGGAAAAAATAAAATCATAGGAAGTAGATTGTTTATTACAACATTACAACCATTGGGATTGGCATATTTCAATTCCATAACTAAATTCTTAACAATTTCGTATTTTGAATCATTCTTTATTTCTTTCTACTTCCTAATTTTTTTCCTATATGTTGTACAATTTCAAATGATCTAAAAATCTTCAAGCATGTAGCCAACTTGCCTTGAAGATTGAATCCAAAGCAGCACCATCAACATGGATATTTTTTCTTACAAATGTGACCTTGTGAAGTGCATCTATTTGGTTTTTCACAGGGCCAAAAAAAAGATTTTTGTCACTTCAAATGCTAATATCTTGCAATCCACAAAATGGAAATTTCTGAATTTTTTTCCACAACTTCTTAAACCAACATGTTACAAGATCATATGGTTAAATATTTCCAAAAAACAAATCCTAAAACTTGGTATTTGTACTAGAAATGACAGTTTTGGAGTGTTTTGGGTGAAAACATTGTCAAAAACCTTTAGGGGTTAAGCCAATCCTTAAGAGGATTAGAGTTTTTTGTTTTTGTTTATAAGAAGAATTACTAGAAAAAAAAAATTCACATTTCACAAGGTCAAGTCTCTATAATTTTTTAGGGTAATTATATATTGGTGCCCAAGCCCAATTCCAAATTGGCCTAATTTACAAAGATGGGGAAGACCCAAATTAGGCCAAAGTGAAAAATTGCATTCATGACCTACGGAAGTCACTTAGTGCGCATGTTAGAAACCACGTGAGATCTAAGATAGGATACTATATATTTATTGTACCTAAAAATTTTAAAAACATTATATTTAATAAACAGTGAATGAAATTACATGTAGGATATTATAACTAATGTAGAATTATGTTTGATATCATGTATTAGATTTTACATAGAAAAAAATATAGGGGGACAATAATATGTGGAAAAAAATAATTTTGTAGAGTGGTTATTTAATGTTCTTAAAATAGAGATGGACGAAAAATGACACATTATTTGTCCCAAATTTTCCATGAACCTTGGATGAGGGGCTCTAGTTGCCTTGAGAGTTATCTATAATGTCTTTTGAAGTCACTTAGAATTTGAAGAATCTATCATAAATTTTGCTTGCTTGCCCAATATTTTCATCATTGAAAAATAAATGTAAAATTTTTCATTCATATCTAGTTGCAAAATGGCAACAAACTATGTAATGAGCATTGATGCTTGAAATCAATGATCATAGGTCCGTCCTTTAAGGATTAATAAGGGACTTCAATTTGCAATATTATTTACTTGAAAGTGTACTCAAGTGTACTTAACCCATAAACGCCGCGGAGGACATTTTTTGGCCAATGAATGACAAAGAATCTCTTTGTGTAGGACATAAATGCAACTATTCATCTTCCAAAATTTGTGTGGAAAAGGAAGATCATCTACAGTAATTTGTCTTCCAATGAGTACTTTTCCAATTTTTTCGAGCCAACAATTCACACGGTGACAAAAACAGATGATTTCCACGGTGACGGGCCTGGCATTCAAGGGTTAGGATAAATAAATTGGATGAAAAAACATTTTTTGTCCATCCTACTGACAGAGCCAAGTGAAATCATCCATTGGACACTTAAACTGATAGTGTCTGCAGCAGACTACTGTACAAGGCTTCTCCTCCGTATGAATGTCGTAGTGTTGTGTTGCAGAGGGGTCGTTGTTCTTGCTCAATTGCGCGGTGTCGCCATTCCCATGACACTCGAATTGCACTGACGAGAGGGAAAGCGCGGCTTCTTGCTGCTACTGTAGTGCTCGGAGCTTTCATTTCTTTGAGCTAGAGATGTCTGCGAGAATCAGTGTTCTCAAACTGCACATTGCAAGCCCCTGGTCACTCGCCATAGCCAGAGCTCGACCGAATCATGTCCACTTTGGAGGCTCCAGCTGCTCCGCTCCATCCCCACCAGGCCACATCTGGGGTTTCGGCGGGGCCACCCCATTGCGAACTCAGTGCAGCATCTCAGGACATACCAGTGCGAGTGCGACGACGGGGAATGGTATGTCAATTCTTCAGGTCTTTCATTGCTTTCATATTCTCTCTTGCCCACTAGCGAATTGAATTCGATTTTGGGGTTTTCCATGAAATATAGACGAGACGGCATTCTCTTGCGCATTGAATTCGATTTTGAATTTTGAGAAGTCGATTCTTGAATGCCGTCTCGTCAACTTGCCCTGTTGGATTTTGTTTTTCTGATTGCCGTGCCGGAATTTGGAGCTTCCAGATTTTACGTAGGAGAACTCTTGGAAGTGGGTTTTCAAGGGAAACGGAATTTGGGGATGCGATTGCATGGGGCAATGTATTGAGTGGAACATGTTCATGTTTGGGGGTTGAATTGGTGGCATCGAACCTTAAGGAGGTCAGTATCTAAGGTTTAGGGTCTTCTTGCCAGTCTAACTTATTAACTCTATTCCATGGCGTTTATGGATCAAATACTGGAGGTGGATGTGTCACGTTGCCACGTGTCGTGTTGTGATTGACTGAAACCCGTTTGAAAAATGACGTGGAAAGTCCAAAGGCCAGCCGTGCCCTGATGATGCTGTGACATTGTTGTTGTCTGGTGAATCGAATAGCCTGTGGTTGTAATACACACAAGTCCCATATTTCTTGTTGCAACTTACCGTAGCTCCTGAGAATAAAACGAAGCTCGACAGACAGAAAACTCATGTCTTTGAATAAACCCAAAGACTGCAGCAAAGTAAAGATATACTATTCTACGAGGGATGACACTTGGACCCAACCGGCCTCCCATGTGCCGGATGAAACACCCTTCAGTCTGACGTGGAACGTTCTGAATATTTTTAATTCTCATCATTAATGTTTATTTATTAGAGTGTTGTTTCAAAATCTTAATGAATGTGCGTGAACTTCTGGCAGACCGCTGAAATGAATCAGGTTCACTCCACCACTGAAAAAATTAGAATATGAGACGATGCACATAAATTAATAGTGCTTGTGAAGTAATATCCAATTTTCTCTCTCCAGACATAATGTCGTCCACCGAAAGTTCATTTTCATCTGAAGTGGAGGCTACCACCGTGAGCTTAAGGTTTTACTATGACTTTGGGGGGAGGTGTATATTAGCTGTTCTATCATAATTTGAAGTATGAATCTTGGGATATGTTTTGAGCTGTGGAGTGGTCAATCTGGGTTCAAGAGCCACGTCTATTGAGATCAATTTTGTTTTATCAATTTCTTCTGAATTCTGGAATTGGGAGGTTGCAGATCTCTGTAGGTGACAGTTGACAACCCCATTTTCATTCAAAAAGGAATTGGCCGTAGACGTTGGTACTTTCACCAGTTGCTATTAAGTCCAACCAAGTCTATGAATTGGATGAGTTGCTATTGGCAACAAGGGTCAATATTGGAGACGGGATCAGGTCCAATGCGGTTTTATAGTATCCTCTATGTTATCATATGTTCCTAAACCCTAAACCCTACTTTATTATCGTGATGCCTGGATCTGTACGTACTGCAGTAGCCGTCTCCGACTTGAACGTGGACTCAGTGAACCTGAGCGAGTTTGTTCTTACTGGGGCGAAGGTGACCTCAGTGGCTCACGGGTATTTTCATATCCCATATTGTATCCGTTTGTAGTGTCGTTTTTTGAAGTGCATGAGACTGTCACTAGTGAGCTTGTAGTTGAATTTTTGAAGTTAGGAATTGCAATCTCAATTGATTCTTCATGGCTTTGGGATAAACTTATGTACTAGGGTGTGGAGGAAGGTTGTAAGACCGGGTGACACTGTGATTGATGCCACATGTGGCAATGGGCACGACACACTTGAGTTGGCAAGGCTGGTGTGTGCAGACAACGCTCCGGGTTATGTTTATGCTTTTGATGTACAAGAAGATGCCTTAGCAAACTCTTCATACCTTCTTGATGAGCGACTTGACTCGGTTCAGGTACTTTTGAAGCCTTGGTCTTTGGATGAAGAAGGCATTAGTCCGTATTGAAAGAAGAAACTTCATGTGCAATATTCAGTTAGATTGGCATAGCTCATTTACATCTTGATACTACTAAAATACTTGCAACATGATGATAATTCATTTTGAGCTGGGATAATATTTTTCTGACTGTTTAGTACTGCTAGAGCGTCGTCTCTTCATACACCACCGTAACGTGCTTTAGCCCTTGTAAGCCTCCACCCTTTACTTTAAGCAGAAGCAACATTGCATTTTGACATGACTGGCCCGAAATTGGTTGTCTTTCTAAACTTGATTTTTATGAAGCATTCCTCTACTCTCATACAGCTTTTAATGCCCTCTTTGCCATGTTGTTAATGGTAAGATAGAAAGTCAACATACAAACTCTAGCTAAACTTTTGATGAATTTGGATTCTTGGATACATCAGAGGACCTGTAGAGAATGTTACGATCTATTAGCAAATATGAACCTAGTTTTGCTCATATGTTGGGATCTGAACGGTGTGTAGAGAAAGCGAGTCAAACTTCTGCGCTTATGCCATAGCCAGCTTGAAAAAATTGTGGGGGAGACTGCGATAAGGTATCATCATGCTTAGTACTCTTTGTGAGCCACGCTCATGATCAACACTGCTCTCCTCCAGTGATTATCTTATTTGTTGGGTCCTCATCTTGCCACTGTCGTAGTGCACTGGGGCTGGTTGAACCTAGTACCACATCGGACATCGGCTGTAGGGGTGTTAAGTCCCTCATGCAGGATGCCAGTTTGGTCCAGCTTACGTCTTTACTTTGCTGCAGTCTTCGGCTTTATTCAAAGACATGATATTCCCTCTTTCGAGCTTCTCCTCATGATCAGGGTGATGTGTGATCTGTAGTCGTTAACGTAATTGGACTCGTAAGGGACATGCGCTTGTGTGAAGTGGAGTTCCTGGAGGCAATAACATTCCGAAATTCAATTCTCTTGCTCACAACCTACTCGTTGCTGATGTCGCCATTTTATTCATACAGGCTTGTTACTTTCAATCTTGGATACCTTCCTGGAGGCGACCACACTGTGGTGACGAATGCTGACACCACATTACAAGCATTGCAAGTTTCAAGCAACGTCTTACAACCTGGAGGGCTTATTAGTGTTGTTGCATATGTGGGACACCCAGGAGGACGGTAGGTGTTCCTCACATAAGAGTTTTCCTTTGCAAAATACCTTTGATGCAAGTTCGGAACATTCTGGAGCAGTGTTAACTGCTCACTCGTCACTGTGGTACCCTGTAATTTTCGGCTAATTACCAATACTTTCATGCTTGAAGAGATATGAGAGCATCCGTGCCAAAGAAAGAAAATGTGAAAACATTGCAGCATCTTGGATGCCATGATTCTTCCTTGGACACGAGTTTGGAGCTCTTTTCAAGAACATTTTGTTTGATGGATTAGGGATATTCTGCCTCATGAGATATTCCCAACGGCGAAGTCTTCTATTAAAAGTTCAATCGGATGTGCAGGGAGGAATTTGAGGCGGTAATGAACTTTGCGGCCAACCTTCCTTCTCACGCATGGGTATGCAGTCAGCATGAATGGGTCAATCGCCCACTTAGCCCTCGGCTCATCCTCATGCTCAAGAAATGAATACATTCACTCTTGTCTGCTGTGCGTCAGTTGGTTAGGGGATAGTGAGATCGCTTAGGGTGATTCCACGGTTTCATCTTTGGAATTCGCTGCCTGAAAATTTTGACCTGTAATTGAAGTTACTGTTTGCACAATACTTTTTTAGTGGCAATCGTGGCACATTTTAGTCGTAGGAATATCTAGTTTATATCGCATGAGCAATCTTTTTGATATTGAGACTGTTGTGATCGTACAGAGACATCCCTATGACCGTAGGGAGACCACGTGAATTATGGAGACGATGCTCTCTATGAGTTCTAAAAATCCTTGAAACAATCTAATTGCAGAAAACTCTGTTAGAGACTTGTTACCTCAGCAATTGTTTATATTCTGGAGCCATTTTTGTGCTGTGGGGTCTCTAGTTGCTTGTGTTCTTTGTAGTTCAGCAAGCATGGAGATTCTCGTTGATTGCACCTCTTTCGAGAGAACTAACTTATACCCCAGAGTTTCTTCAATCGGGAGCCAAAAGTTCAAGTGAAGGACAAATTACACTCAAAACTGTGGCAAGCCTACGACCAGTTAAAGTTCTTAGGCTTCGAATTCCATGCTCTCAAACCATTATTTAAAAACGGATCTTTCTAACCTGTAGCTTTGTGTCTCAACAGTAAGGCGTTTTTTTTATGGATCCAGATATTTAAACTTTTCATGCATTTGTGAATCTGACATACTTGCCTGTCACTAGCTGCATCAAACTACCAACTGAACTTTTCTCCAACAGTTGACTCTGAAGCAGCTTGAAGTTGACAAAAGCTTTCTTAGCACGTGAAGTGGAGGCGGTACAGTACTTCCATTTGAGGCATGCTCTCCAGTTCAGCTTTTGCTTTCCTTAGTAAGCAATAAGGTGGTGACACGTGAGCATGTTCAAATAAGCAATTGAGCATTGTTCCTATTATTAAATTGCCTAAATTTTTTAGGTCTTGTGGGAAGTCAAAAAGAGACTTTTAGATTTTCTTCTTGTGCATTTTTTGGAGACTGTATTACAAAGGGTTAGTTTGTACTTGGGGTCAAATTGAAGGTCGTCCAGAACCGTCCAGAACTCTCCAAGTTTGAACCAATAGGATCACTCAATTTCTCCAAGTCTGCTCTACACTAGGACTAGATTGAAACCACAACTCATCCTATGTGTCACCTTAGGTGGCATGCTTTTGGCACCAAACCTTCTGGGCCCAAGGGAGCAATCGAGATGAGGTTTTGAGTGATCTAATTTTCCATCTAGGACCAAATTGGGGCCAAATTGGGCTCTTCTGTTGGGTTGTACAAATCTCCACCATCTACTAATGCAAGGGCTTTGGTTTTCTTTTTTGGTGCATGCTTATTAATTGTGAGCTTGAAAAAATTCCTTCCATCTATATTGTTGAATTTTTAGAGCTCTGGTATCAATATTTCAATTTGGGAGCATTGGGGCGGAAGAATATATAGTAAAATAAACATTCTTGATCAAATGTTCTGTAAAATTGTTCTGAACATGAAATGTTTAAGTTTATTATTTGGTACAATTGTTCTTAGTTAACTAAACATGAGATGTTTAACAAATTAAACATGAAATGTTTATTTTTATTTGGTATTTGGTATATATTTATTTGGTAGAATTGTTCTTAACTAAACATGAGATTTTGATCTTTGGTGTAGACACAAATTACATGCTATAGTATAGACACAACTTTTGGTAAATTACATGCTTAACCCCTAAATGCCCAAAGGCATGTTTTCAACTTCCTGAAAACTGCTCTAAATTGAACAAAATGTCAACATTTTGATAGGATGTTTCAATTTTTCTGAAATTGTAACCGTACAAATTCAAACTAGACTTGTTAGAGATTGCATAGGAAAAGAAAGCACAACAATATCACTTATGAAGTGAAAGATTATAACGTTTGATTATGAGGGTGCTAAAATTGCAAAAGGAATTGAAGTCTTTTTTGCAAGTCAAATCTAAAAAGTTGACGACCAACAAAATATGAGGTTAACGGGCCTAACTTGAAGAACCCAAATCAATTTACGACTTCTCAAAATTCACTCTACAACTTTTTTAAATGAATTTAGAATGTGATTTTTTCTCCAAGATCTAGTGTATTTGAGGCTCATTTCCAAGAGCTCTTAACCCCTCATCGCCTGAGGGGACGAAAAGTGTCCTCATATATATTTCAAAGTGCTGTAACTTTTGCATCCAATATCCGAATTCAATAAAACTTGTTGGAAAAGTTGCGCTCTCTCTTCTAGTTCGTGTGGTAAAATTTTCAGATCAATCCAAGATTTACAAATTAAATGGGAGCCAATCAAAGTTCACAGGTTCAATTTGAACTCACCAAACTGCATTTGATGGCTGAAACTTCGGGGGGGTGTATCTCCTTCATACAATGTTCATTTTCAATAAAATTTGTTGGATTATGTTCCCCTTTTAGTATAGTTATTGTGGTAAAATTTTCATGTGAATACAAGCTTTTTTTGAATGTTTGGGAGCAATTCAAAATTTAAAATCCAGCCATTTTCAGATTACAGTGAAATTTGGCGGCTTGTAACTCCTTCATACAGTGTCCATTTTCAATAATTTCTTTTGGGAAAGTTGCGCATACTAGTCTAGTTTGTGTGGCTAAAATTCACATGAATCCAAAAAGTAATGAATGATTGAGATGCTTTTTAGTAGAGGAGGTTTAGCCTTACATGGTGTTTTTTGCAACTTTTCATGCTATTTTTTGACATTTCAAATCTGTTTTGCAGACACATTGAGTCAATTGAATGATATTTTTTTTCACCAATGTGTTTATATGTTGATTTTGAATCACTTTATAGTCTCAAGTTTTTTCATTTGAGTAGGTTTAGAAGTCGAATTTCACCTCCAAATGTGTTTTTTGGAAAATTTCAGCATCTTTTTCTAACACTAAAATAGTATTATCTTTCAATCCATGCGGTCAAATGGCTTCAAATTTTTTCTGTGTCATCTACAATATGTTCACTACAATATTGTACGGTTAAGATTTCTATAACTTAGCGAAATCTAAATTTACAACACTTCAAAAGCAATGCTGTTTTTGACCTCGTTTGGACTTCAGGCGATGAGGGGTTAACACTATGGAAAGTCAAGATTGCACAAGGTACCCGTGCACAAAATCTCTTATAGAAAAATCATTGTCATTTATTTTCAAGATCGGACTTTTGGAGGCAAAACTAGACTTCAAGAAGAACATTTAAAAAATATAAACTACTAAAAATAGAAAATTGGCTAGGATTTATTTAACTTCAAAGTTTTGCAAACACCATATTTTGGTGCCTTGGGCATTTAGGGGTTAATAATTAAATTTTTTGTATAGACACAAATTTGTGAATGGAAGTAATTGTTGAAGTTATGTCAGACTCTAACATTTGTGAGATGATGTGCGTTTAGACTAATTTTGATGGCAAATACTTGAAAAAATAATATAATAAGAAAAGATCATTACAATACTAGAAATAATATGTATGGTAAAACCTAATCTAAATTTATCATTGAATTCATTCAAGTTCTCATAATAAAAAATTCCATACTTGTCTTTAAAATAAAACTAAAAGTATAGATTTAAAAAAGAGATAAAAGAAAAGATGTTTTCTTGAATGGTGTATTTAGTCATGTGATTATTTTCAAATCCCTATATTAACAAGACCAAAATTATTTATTTATTGAAGCTCTTTAAATTCTCATGAAAATAAATGACAATTATTCAACATCAACTCTACTTTCAATGTGAAGAAAAATGAAAAGGTTCAAAAGAAGTGAAAGAATTCCATCCTTTTTTTTCAAATAGAAAAAAAAGAAGAGGAAAAGGTTCAAAAAAGTAAAGAAAAAATCTTTCTTCTATTTTTGAAATAGAAAAAATAGAAAGAAAAAGGATTAAAAAGTAAAAAATAAAAAACACTCTTTCTTTTATTTTTGAAATAGGAAAAATAGGAAGAAAAAAGGAAAAGATGCATGTGATATATTTTTTAATTGAGCATTAAGAAAATACAAGAGCACATTAATCGGAAAGTTGGTACTAAACACTTTACATTAACTAGTGCCAGAGTAATGAATTGGAAATTCAACCTCAAAATTTAGCATCAACATTTTACATTATTTAGGGTTGGAGTGGTGAATTGGGGCCAGATTGAAGGCCGGATTAAAGGCAAATAAGGCCGGCTTTCCATCTAGTCCCAAAGCTAGTATAAACCTAGCCTAAATTGTGTATCTTTAACCCCTAAAGGTTTTTGACTACATTTTCATCAAAAATGCTCAAAAACTACCATTTCTAGTACAAGTACCAAGTTTTAGGAAAAAAACATTTTTGGACACATGTAACTGTAGAAGCTTGTAGTATGTTGGATTTGAGAAGATGTGGAAAACATTTTAGAAATTTCCATCGTCTAGATTGCAAGATATTAGCATTTGAAGTGAGAAAAATCCTATTTTTGGCCCTATGAAAAATTGGACAACTACACTTTACAAAGTCACATTTGTATGAAAAAATGTCCATGTTCATGGTGCTTCTTTGAATTCATTCTTCAAAGCAAGTTGTCCACACACTTGAAAATTTTCAGATCATTTGGAATTGTACAACATATAGGAAAAAAGTAGTAAGTAAAAAGAAGTAGAGAATGATTTAAAATACTAAATTGTTAAGAATTTAGTTGTGGAATTAAAAAATGCCAATCCCAATGGTTGTAATGTTGTAATAAACAATCTACATTCTATGTTTTTATTTTATTCCAATTTATTCCAATTTATTCAATTTTCAATTTATTATTTTTATTGAATTAAATAAAGGGCTCCAAAGTTTATTTTAGAATAGAGAATCCATAATTGCTTGCAAACTAAAGCTCTTCATAACTTTCATCTCATTAATGAAAGAATGATTCAAAGCTTTCTACATAGATACAAATCTAGAGAACTAATTAAAAAAATTATTTCTTAAAAAAGTGTTTTTTTAGGAAAAAATTTTAGATGTCCAAGCTGCCTTTAGTTTAAAGAAAATTACATATCATACAATAACTTTGTAACCTTGTAGTCAAAAGTTATGAAAAAAATTGGGCCTTAAAGCTACTCCTCAGGCACCTGTTGTTTGAAAATTTTAAATAAAAAAAATAAAAATTCCATTCGTAATGAGTTGCCCAAAATTGCTATGTTGCCCAAAATGCAATTTGGTCCTTTAGGGGTCAAAGTGTTGAAAATAAGTGTACCTAAAATTGACCTTAATCTCTCATGAATAGATGTTATATATTTTTGGCAAGAATTTGTAGGGTTTAGTATTAGAAAAGAGTCACAATTAAATGTAATTGCCTTGTACATCATAAATATTTTACTTAGATGGTCAATTTAATCATGTGGTGATTAGCAAAGCACCATTAAGATTGTGTTTGAAGGAGTCAATTGTGAATAATCTTGTTGAAAACCATTTCATATTAGACATTAAACTATCTCATGTAATAGATGTATATGAAAATGCATACCAATAGTATCTTCTTAGTTCCAATATGTTCCTCAATATGATGGCCCCCCAAGTCTGTTCTACAATATTGTGAACAAAAAGAGCTTAACCTTGTAAGGACGTTGTGGACCTAATAGATGACTTCACTATTAATTGTAGAAACAAATAATGCACTTATCAATGGTTCAATAATTGGAGTATTTTGATAACTACCTTGGTCATAGAGGGCCATGTCCTTTTAGGGTTAAACTTAGTTGAGTTCTTTCTAACATTGATCTTATATTGCAAATTATTGATTATAACCAATAGACTTTTGGAAATAGTACTTGCCCACAAGCATTCATAGCACTAAGGTAAACAAGCCTATGACAAGCAAACCACCAAATACAGACACTTAGGAAATGACCAATTACAAATATACATCAACCCTTGATAGAATTTTTGCAATAAACGAGATTCAAACTGATTAGGTTGAGTTAGTAGCTACAATCAATGCCTTGGGTGATGGTGAAGGAGTTATTAGTGAATGCTATTAGGATGTTTTAATAAAGGTGGAACTTCCTAATAGTTCCTTCACCATCACGCCTTTTTAGTGTAAATTCATTACAAGAAGTAACTTTTTAATTTCTTCATGTCATTGCCATGTTAGGAAATGTTGTGACTACTTTATGTGGTAAGTTGACCATTATGGGTACACTTTAGGATGGTTTTGGGGTAGTCTAGAGATTCTTTTAGGGTCAATTGGACAACATAGTCACTTCAAAAATTCATAACAAATTCATTCTTTGTCAAAAAAAATTCAATTTCTCTCTCCATTTCTCACATTTGTCTTTATATGAAAAAAATTTAAAATTTTCAATAATGTCAAAAAGGAAATTAAACTAGCCATTCTCCTTGTTTACCTTAGCGCAATTATGGAAGGAAGGAGTCTCACAAGCTCAAACTCGTCAAAGAGTTCAAAATTTTGCCCAGAAAACACACACCTATTATCTCTTAATTATGGAATTTTGATCAAAGTTCTCTTTATAAGCATGCATTAGCTTATAAATTAGGGTTTTGTTCATCCCACCCATCATCGTAGTTATGACATTCCAAAGATTACAAACTTAAAATTTCCATTAGACCGAAGCGTTTCTCTTCACTCCTAATTTTGTAATCCTACTTTTGATCCCAATACTGTCCATCACATCATCCAAATCCGACAATTTCTCAAAAAATCATTGTTGTAGTGATTGCATGACTTAATTAACATAGTTGCAAAATATTTTTACACTTGCAAAAGGGTGGTAATAGCTAGAGATGGAGGGGTGGGGGCATGTTGGAGAGGTAAGGGAGAACTAATACCCTCGCTCAGCCCTGTGGGCAAACCTTGGAATTATTTATTTTCTGCACATGAATTTTTTTGCAAATTTTGAATTCATTTTTGCGATCAGAGACCCCGAATTAGTTGGGTGAGGTCAAGAATATACCCTAGAACGGCCCAAAATAGGGGGCATTTTTTTTACTTGCACCCCTGGTAAGGCCGAGCGAGGGGGTCAATCCACCCCAATCTAGTGAAGATAGGATCATTTTAGCTTCTTTTTAGCTTGGGGATAGCACACAACATCTTGAACCTCCATGAATGCCATTAAATACATGGGAAAGTAGTAAGTTATGGATTTGTTTATAGGATGTTCTTGACCACCCCACTCTATGATTTATTTTGTCGTTTTAGGGCAAACCACTTTAGAAATTCACAGAAATTACAATTTTCATCAGAAAATTATAATTCCACTCGAGTTTGATTCATGGAACTAGCGCACACCTCTAATTAAATTTAAAAAAAATATGTTCCCCTCTTGAAGCTGGCCCAAAGATATTCAAATTGCTAGTTTGCATGGTAAGAGGCTTCTCTACCTTGTGTACGGTGGACGGATTTGTTTTGAGATCCAGAAATCCACAGGACACAATGTCATAAATATATACCTCCCTTTTCAAACGTGGACCATGAAATGAAGCCCACTTGAACCCCCAAATGCATCTGAAATGATAAAAAACAGTCTGAGAATCTGTGACGTACTGAGGGAAGCTCATGGAAGCATCATGCAGGTGCCCGGCCAGGGGGGGCAGCGGGATGACCCCCCTTGCCAGGCGTCACGGACTTACGACATTCCTGTCATCATTATTTTGCCATTGGCATCGGCATCAGGATACGGGGTTTTCATCGTTTCATCCGCCCAGACGACCACGCCCGCCATGAGGTCAGACTCGGATTTTTTAAATTTCATTTCTTTGGAGCTGTGCGAAAAGTGACACAACATTGTTCACCAATGAGGCAAGGTCCCGCTTTTGTATGCTTGAAAAGGGGACACCCTACTACAGTGAACAAAATGGTCTTATTGTTGTACTACTCCTCACCCCAAACCCAATCATGGAATTAACCTTCGAAGGACATTTTCATGGTCCTAAGGGCCTTTTGTCTAGAGAATAACAAAAATTGCTGGAAGTACTGTGAACGTCTCTTTTCAAAAATGGTTGTCACATTTTTCTCCTCCTCTTCCTGTAGGCATCAAATGTGGTTCTCTTTTTGTGAAGTACAATGTTAATGGATCTTTCATTGGAGTGATGGAGCTAATTACAACTACGGACATAGATGAAACGTGCAAAATGTGGGTGGTAATTTATTTAATCATTCAAACATGTGTGCAATGCATATGATGTCATTGCAAGAATTTGTAGCAATTTAGTGATTTCATCCATTGAGGAAAAGAAGGTATGTCTCCTGAAGATGCCCTTTGATTTTTTTGCATTGTTTTTGTTCAAAAGAATTGTGGTTAACCTTTCTTTTTGACCCAATTTTGTATAAGGGTAGGGATGTAGTATCTATGTACCTTAGGACATTTGTTAGTGGGAGGTATGTGTGAGTTAATTGTGGTCTATAAATTGATTTGATCAATCTCATGAGGTTTAAAAGGATAATTTGGATTTTTAAGTAGGACTTTAACTAAGTGGGTGAACCTTTTGACTTTAGTTACAACTATTAAAAAAAAATCTACTTCAAGACAAATGCATCTTCCAATTAACTCATCCTCCTTCTAAGTGTCGTGGACTGCTTGCTTGCAAATCATATAACATACATGTACTAAAGTTCTTAGAATGTAGAGTTAACAATCCCAATGAGCAATCATGTGTTTCTTCATATGCATGCTAACCAACTTTCACCTTTTATGACATTCTGCATCAATGCATGCTTCTATCACCACCCCAAGCACTCCATTCAGAGTTACAATTTCTATTAATAAGGTCATTGGATATATGTACCTTGGACCATTTGTTTTTATTTTTTGTTTCTTTACAAGGAAGGATTCAAAAATCAATTTACTCATGAAAAAAGCCCAAAACCAAGGGGTTTTATTTCAATTTTTGGTGCTATCTCTACTACAAATCCATCATAGATTGAAATGGTTTTGTATTAATATTGTGTTAGTTTCAACACAATTTTTTGTTAATTTTAACATGAATTCAATACAAAAGCATTTCAATCCATGGTGAATTTGTACTTGTGTAAGCCCCCCTAGAAATGGATGAAACATATAGGTTTTGAATAAAATAAAATTGATTGACTTTCATCCAAATGTAATGAATTATTTCAAGGATAGGGAGCATTTTCTACAAATATCCACTCTATGATGGAGATTTTATTGTCAAATATTCCCTTCAAAAGCATGGCTCATAGTAAAAACATAATTTGATGCCTTTTCTTCAATTAATATTGAATAAATATAGCACAATTTTAATACAAATTATAATATTATCTCTTGTATTAAATCATGTATTAATTACAAATTTATGAATAAATAGGTTGGATTTGTATTGATTCAAGCATTGGTATGTATCCATACTACACAAAATTGCATTAGTTAAATTTAACAATCAAGTATCTTGTATGAAAAATACACACATATAGTATGAATTGCTTTCATTAAGAATTGGTAGACAATGTTGCATGTGCCTTTCGCAAATTGAATCAACACTAAATCACATGAATAAGATTTTTTTTTATCAATAGAGGCTACAAATTAAAAAAAATACCCACGTAATAGTTATTTTGGTATCTACTTGGACAATACAACTTATTACCTTCTACAAATTTTCTCTAGAATCCATTTATTTAAGAAAAATTTCTTCCTCAAATTTCCTATTGGCTTGCTAAAAATAAAATATTACTAAAATTGAGATTATTATAAAAGAATGGCAAACGGAAAGAAGTGGGCCCCGAGAGCTCTGCTGGCACGACCGCACCCGTCTTTCTCGCCAAATTCCATAAACTTTTTCTTTCATCGACCCGCTCTTTAGAACTGTCTTTCCGTCCGACGAAGGCTTCTTCCGTTCGACGAGTCCTCTTTCCGTCCGACGAAGACACTCGGTCGTCTTCCCCTGGCTTCCCTCCTTATGCCAGGAACCGCCTATTGCGAAAGTTGCCTCTGCTGCTTGTCCTCCTCTGCCTTGCTTCCTCCGCCATAGAACTCACACTTGCGCTCTTCATTCTACGTCGACCTTCTCCTGGATCCCAATCCTTCTGCGCACCTCTGCGACGTTTTCAGCTGCGTTCGTGGATCGAGGACTCGTGTTTTTTTTGGCTTCTTACCCGTGGTTGTGTTTGCTATCAAAGTGAGCGAGTGAGCGCAGCTATGGCAGCCACGCGACCTCAGAATGTCGGCATCTTGGCCATGGATGTATACTTTCCAGCAAGCTTCGTCCATCAGGTTTTCCATCTCGAACCTGTCGCCTCCCGTGGTTGTTGCTGCCATTGGTACTTCGTGGTGTTGCGATTTTGCCTCCACGAGGGTAATGCGACACCAGAGACTATTGAGTCGCTGGATTGTGGAGTCGTTTTCGTTTCGATCCGTGCCTATGCGCGAGCTGCATTGCGGCAAGCGCGAAATCTTCCATTCGCAGGGATTGCGCACTGAGTTTTGGTTTACAGGAGGAAGGAAGCTTGATTAATAGTTTGCGAAGTGATTACGTTTTGATGTTTTTTGAGGTGATCTTGCGAGGCTGATCGTCAGGATTGATACTTTTGGAGAGGAATTGGTGTTCAATGACGGAGGAATTGGTTTGGGGTTGCAGGAAGAGTTGGAGGAGTTCGATGGAGTGAGCAAGGGCAAGTACACTATTGGTCTGGGCCAAGACCGTCTTGCTTTTTGCACCGATCTGGAGGATGTTATTTCCATGAGGTATCTATTTCCTTGTGCCGCCCTGTTTTCTCGTTTTGATAGTCGGTCTTCAGATCCCGAGGTCTTTGAGATTTTTGCAAACGATCACCGTCTGAAATTGTATTGCATGGAGCAGTTATCTTACTGTTTACTCGTGTTTTTGGTTGATTTGAATGCTGTGTATCGGAGGTGCTTTTTGACACTGTTTAGGTCTGGCGGGTTTCGTTTTTTTGGCAAGGAAATTTTTCTAATAGTTGTGGTTGCAGTCAGGTTGCATCTATTGTGATCGTAAGAGAATAAATCTGTTAGTTCACAATTGATATTGATGGGGTGTCAGCTTGACAGTAGTGAAGTATTTATTGCTATCTGAAGGTGTTCATAAAGTAGTTTGGTTTTCATACTTTGCTTGTACATTTTGGCAAGGAAATTTTGGGTTCGAGAGAATGTACAATTGCAGGGGTGGGGTGGGGTGTCCCGTGAACATCAGTCGTCCCACAATATTGAAAATGCTTGTAATCGCAGTCAGTTGCTCAGTCAGCTCGTCAGTAGTTTGTCAGTTGATAAAGGTGAGTGAGCTCAAAATTGATATCGATGGGGTGTCAGCTTGACAGTGGTGAAGTCTTTATTGGAAACTTACGGCATTGCACCTGAACGCATTGGCCGCCTGGAGGTCGGCAGCGAAACAGTGATTGACAAAAGCAAGGCCATTAAGACCTCCCTTATGCAGCTCTTTGAGGTATACTATTTCTTGACACGTCTTTGGATTAAGTTTGAAGCTTTATAGATATTGAAGTGAATATTCGTGTAACTCCATCTCTATCTCGCCTTGAAACTGGAGCGGAGTCATTCTCTTTAGTTGGTATCAGTGTCTGTCTAACTCCATTATCGTTTTGTTGTGAAGTATGCGTTTGTGACTTTGGGTGTAAGTACGTCGGTACCATTCTGATTCTGTTTTTGGTGTATTGACAAGTAGAAGTCAGGTAATGGAGATATCGAGGGAGTTGATTCTACCAACGCCTGCTATGGCGGAACAGCAGCTCTGCAGAATTCTCTCAACTGGGTGGAGAGCAGTGCTTGGGATGGACGTTATGCCATTGTCGTCGCTGCAGACAGCGCTGTAAGTTGGTTATATTCTCAACAAATGGCATGCCAAATCATATGCTTACCATTCACGGGTGTAGGACATGGTTTCTTTTTTTAATTAGAATATTTTTTTATCTTTCCTGAAGTTTGCTAAATGATTAATATCAACTCTTATAGATATGGGAGCGACCACTTTCGGCACTCAAGGATTTACTTCCTATCTCTACGTAGGGGTCACATAGACACCGTGCTTTTGGTCTGTATTTTGACTAATTCAGATTTCAGTTTATTAGACAGCAACCAAGGCAATTAGAAGGTTAATAAGTCAATTGAATGTTGTGACAGGTGTATGCTGAAGGGGCTGCACGTCCGACAGGTGGTGCTGGAGCTGTAGCCATGCTAATTGGACCTGATGCGCCTATTATCTTTGAGCGTAGTCTTACTGGGACTCACATGGCAAACGTGTATGACTTCTACAAGCCTAATTTGGCCAGTGAATACCCGGTATGTTCTAAAGTTTCATGACCTCCCAAGTTCTTGAGGGGCCTGCCTAATTCATTGGTTCCAAATTTGTTTAGGTCTCTAAATCTTGACCAGCTTGTAATGTCTGTTGAACTCACTAAGAATTGGATAGTTTCGTCCATGTGACATTGCTATTTCGTCTCGTGCAATTGCTTTAAAGTGCACCTCTTTGGTATTTATGACAGGTCGTTGATGGGAAATTATCGCAAACCTGCTATCTGCAAGCACTAGACTTGTGCTACCAGCGCTTCTGCAAGAAGTATGCTTTCTGACCTCTCAGTGTGTGTTGATCATAATTTGATGAGCTTCATTGCAAGTGACGTGCATAGTCTTTGTGGTCTCTGAACTAATAGTCTATTATTCTATGGCAGGTATGAGAAGCTTGCAGGCAAACCTTTTACTCTGTCAGAGGCCTCATACGTTGTGTGTCATGCTCCTTACAATAAGGTACTCTCCGTTTCTCTAAAGACCCTAAACATGGTGCTAGTCTATTGCACATGTCGACTTGCAAGCCTCACATGTGACGTGGTACCAACAATTTACTATGTTGGTGTTGTGCAGCTCGTGCAAAAAAGTTATGCTCGTCTCGTCTACAACGACTTCATAAGAAATGCTAGGTATTCTCGACGTGCTCTTTGCGGCCTTCTGATGCCTGGTTTTGGTAATATTTAGACCTTAACAAGAAGTTCTAGTTTGTTTTCTTGTCCTTATATTTAGGTTGAGATATTGACTACATATGCGTGGTTGCTCTCTCTCTCCAGCTTTGTTGGCGAGGATGCAGCAGCCAAGTTGGAACCATTTGCAACTTTGGCACCCGCAGATAGCCTTGTGAATCGTGACCTTGAGAAGGTACATTCAAGTTTTTAAAGTTTTTGACGTTCCAATATTTAACGTGACTTTCTAAAGTGTATGGACCTTGATGATGACAACTTTCTGGTGCCATTGGGCATGGCAGGTATCACAACAAGTTGGTAAGAAACAGTATGATGAAAAAGTCGGACCCACAACAATGTTGCCCAAGGAACTTGGAAACATGTACTGTGCATCTTTGTATGCTGGTCTTGCTACCCTTGTACATAACAAGGCATCTTCTTTGGTACGTACCATTATTCCTTACCATTTGGTGCGTCTTTTTAATCGATGTATCAATCAGCAACTTATCATGTACTCCGTATTTGATAGTTCCTTTTTCTATCTTGTCCAAGTATCAATGTGACTTTTGTAACATGGTAAAAAAGTGACATGTGGGTTTGTTCCCAACAGGATGGCAAGAGAATACTTATGTTTTCATATGGAAGTGGTTTAGCCTCAACTCTCTTCTCCTGTAAATTCGTGGAAGGCCAGAAGTTGTCAGAGATTGCCAGGAAAATGGACATCGCTGCCAAACTTGAATCTCGCATTGCAGTAAGCCCTCGCACCACTGCATGTTAAGCCTCACGTGTCAAGAACACATGGTTTTATCGTTTCTACTTAATGATTTCTATGTGGCGTGAGAAAAGCATGTGATTGGGAGCTACTTAAAGAGTATTAGAATTCCTTTGTGTGAGTGCGTACTCAATGACACCGTGTGTCGTAAAATATTTCAGGTGACTCCGAAGGAGTTTGTGGAGACGATGCACCTCATGGAGACTCGCTACGGTGCAAATGATTTCATCCCAGTAAGCTCCAAGTCTACCTTGCGCCCTTCAACCTTCTTCATCACTCAAGTTGATGCTCTTTATCGCCGTAGTTACGACAGATACCAAGCAAAGCCTGTGAAGCCGGAGGCCAATGGTACAAATGGCATAGCACACTAGTCTTGCTGTAGATTTTGAGTCTGAAAGCGCCTAAGATTTCTTCGGTTTCTAGCGGTGGCACCTTTTCTTTTAAATTATCTGCTGATTCAAATATTAGGTGTCGATGCATCTGCTATGAACAACACAGTTTAGTATGGAATTAGATAGGGCCAACTAATACTGTATGGAGCATATTTGTCCAAGAGCTTGGTAAAGTTCTGATTGAGGAGCTTCCATCCATATAGTGAAGGGTTTAGCGCATTTGTTCCTCAGATTTTTTCATTTGCTGTAACTATTTACAGAAGGGTTTCCCTCGGAGCTGATTGCTCCCATTCACAATCTACTTGCCTGTCACTTCCACAAACGTCCTTTGTGGAACTCTTTTCTCTTCAGCAATTGAGGTTGTATCAATTTTGTTCTGGTTCTCTATTCGTTACGATGTTATTCTCTACTAGAAGTTGAGTGGAAAAGAGAAGTCATTGAGGCTCAAGTCAAAAATGTTGTTCAGCTTGTACTTGAAAGCTGACTGACCTTTAGACTCTTTTTCAATGGCTTGACCATGACTTCCAATCCACGGGCGTCATGTTGGAAGAAATTTGTGTACTTTGTGCATTTGGCATTGTGAAGAAATGTGCTACCGGTACTGTAGACGTCTCTGGGTGTTGCCCTTGTAACTAGTTTTAGGCTGGCCTCCAAAAAGCAAGCAATCCTTGAAATTGTCATGGGATGGTCAGTTTTTCTTACATATTGATTCTCATCTAATTGTTTTGTGCAACTTCATAATGCTATAAGGAAAACGACCCTACTTGTGCCCCACAATTGCATGTTTTGGAAAAAAATAATTTTTTCCCCGTATGCAGATGAGTATGAGGGAAAGTAAGCAGGGTTTATACTGGCTTTGGGGCTGGATGGAAGACTGGCTTGATTTGCCTTCAATTTGGTTGTCCATTTGGCCCCAATTCATCACTCCAGTCCTAGATAATGTAAAGTGTTGAGGTTGGATTCTAAGGCCAAATTTCTAATTAATGTGCTCTTAGATTTTCTTAATGCTCAATTACAAAAATATAAAACACATGTCTTTTCCTTTCTCTTCTTGTTTTGCCTATTTCAAAGATAAAAGAAAGGGTGTATTTGATTTTTTCCTTTTTCCCTTTTTCTTACTATTTTTTCTATTTCAAAAATAGAAGAAAATAATTTTTTTTACTTTTTTTGAACCTTTCTTTTTCTTTTTCTTTTTCTTTTGTATTTGGAAAAAAAAAAGGGAGTCCTTTTACTTTTTTCTTGACATTGAAACTAGAGTTGTAGTCCTATAATAGTTGTCATTTATTTTCATGAGAATTTCAAGAATTTCAAGAATTTCAAGTAATAAATAATTTTGGTCTTGTCACTACCATGTTGGGGTTTGAAAATAATCACACAACTAAACACACCATTCAAGAAAACATCTCTTTTTCATTTCTTTTTTAGATCTACATTTTTAGTTTTATTTTAAAGAAAAGTATGGAGTTTTTTGTCATGAGAACTTGAATGAATTCAATCATTACATGGGATTCAGCCTTGGAGAGGGCCGTTTCAGGCTGGTTCCCATTGCTGGGAACTAGCCTGTGCTGCCAGAAAAAAAAATTAATTTAATTTAATTTTAAATTTAAAAAATTTTAAAATTTTAATTTTTAAAAATATTAAAATTAATAAAAAAAATATTAATAAAAAAAATATTAAATTTAAAAAAAATAAATAATTGTTGATGTAGTCATCTCTTGACCACATCAGCATCCTTTGTGGCGGAGTTCCCAACGTTTGGGAACGCATGGGAACTCACAGCCCTTAAATTCACAAAATCCCATCTAATGGATAAATGAATCAAGTTTTACCATACATGTTATCTCTAGTACCATAATCTTTCCTTATCATATTCTTTTTTTTTAAGTATGTACCATTAAAATTGATAAAAAAAAAACATCATCACACAAATGTTAAAGTCTATGTTAACTTCAACAATAACTTCCATTTATAGATTTGTGTTTGTACAAGAAATTTAATTACTAAGCGTATAATTTACCAAAATTTGTGTCTATATCCGAACATGTAATTTGTGTCTACACTACAAAATTTAATTATTAAGATTATAAGCTTACCACATAAATATCTCATTTCAGTACATAACATAACCTTACCAAATAAAAATCTTGTTTTAGTTAAGAACAATTATATAGTACAAAGCATATATACAAGAAATAAACGCTATTGTATATTTGTCAATTGAGGTCCCAGTGCTCCAAAAATTTAGCAATGCAAACGGGAGGAAGTTTCTTAAGTTCACAATTAATAAAGATGTACCAAAAAAGAAAAAAAAAAGACCTTGCATTAGGAGACTGTGGAGATTCGTACAATCCAATAGAGGAGCCCAATTTGGCCCAAATCCAACCCTAATTGGGAAATCAGGCCACCCCAAACCTTATCTCAATTGCTCCCTTGGGGCCAAATGGTTTGGCACTAAAACTATGCCACCTAAGGCGGCACATAGGATGAATTGTGGTTTCAATCCCGCCCTAGTATAAAGTCCTTGGGCTGGATTTGGAGAAATTGAGTGATCCTATTGGTTCAAACTTAGAGAGTTCCAGTTGGCTTTCAATCCAGCACCAAGTATAAACCAATTCTAATACCAATTGAAAATTCATTTTTCTAGAATAGTATAAATTTATCATGGATTTTCAAAGTGATCAATCTCTAAAGCCTATAAATGCCACTAGGTCACCTCCAAACAAACAAGAAATATATCCACAGTGGTCATCTTTCTTAGTTAGAATGGCCACATATAATTCTAAAAATGCCACAATGTAGAGGTCCTAAATTGGCCAAGTTCATTGATGGATTACACCCAAAGGAATAAGGCCCTACTTTGGCTACTAATTCATTTCAAAGTGTCACTGACCACCCCAAAATGTGCCACTTTTACACCCCAACAATGTCCATCAACTCATTTATTCCAAAGTAATACATTTGGACTTCTTCTATAGACAAAATGGGTCCTTCACTAGAGTGTCACAAATAGGGTGGTTTACCTTATTCACATCATTGATTGGAGTTAAAGTTATATGAGTCGTTTTATTTTATTCAAAGTAGTCTATTAAAAAAATGGTATGATAAACACAATATATTTATTTTGTGCTTGGTGAGAGTAATATACCAATACTATTTGTATAAACAAAGAAATTCAAGTTTGAACTATTATGGTTCATATAATGTTCATTTTGGCTCACAAAGACAAATCTATATAGACAAATCTATATAGACAAATCTATATAGACAAATCTATGTAGACAAATCTATATGTAGACCAAATGATCACATTATTTGTGATTTGATTTTACTACATCTTACACCTATTTTTTGATTGCATAGGCCTTAAAGGACATTGTCCAAATAGGACCTCATGATATATTTGCATTCATAGATAACTTCATTCCATGTAAAATATACTACTACACCAATTATTTCAATTAGTGCCCCTTGCAATAACAACACTAATTTGCAATAATTTGGGGATTATGCAAATTTGTAAGGTGCACTAATACAAAAGTTAAAAATATTTTAGATAAAATCAATATAATGTTATCTACACCATTTTAGTACTATCCAAAATAGTATGATTTTCATTTAAATTTGAATTATTTTCATCCAAATTTTCATCTAATTTGTACACTTCATCCAATTTCAATTTAATTTTCATCCAAATGTTCTATTAGATCATATTCATTGGCAATTCATTCAAGTAGTATGAAGATCTCATACTCTTCAAATTTCTTGCACTAATTGAATTGACTTGTTTTCCAAGCAATTAATTAGTAATATTTATTAAATATTGAAAGAATTCCATGGAGAGTTCCATCTAGAGTTCCACCATTTGTAGGATTTGAGCACAATTAGGGCAAGAGTTTGATATAGAGTTAAAAATCTCATACCCTTAGTACAAAATTTGTAGAGAGATTCTAAATGTGCATATGGTATACTCAACAAGCGATTCCCCTTTTTCTTACTGATGAAATTGCCAGAACACTCCTAATATAACATCAAAATATTACCATAGAATTTGAATGAATGTACATACATTTACAAAAGATGAAAACACCATTTCATCTGGGAATTTGGGGATGTAAATAGCTTCGTCAAGATTGCTGCCTTCAGAGAAATCACTGCCTTTATAAAGAAAAATTGACCCACGCAGGGGGGCGCTGATAGCCTGATAAAAAAACACCCGGTAACGCAGTTCTTGCACTGATTGTGCTGATTCTGATATTTTTGTACTGTACATCAAAACCTCATAATAGTTGGTACTGAGGAGCACAACCTACAGTAATGAATCTCCAGAATGTACAGGCCGTATGGATTGATCTAGAAGGGGACGATGTCATTTAAAGCAAGGATCACGACAGCAGTATCTCACTGATCTAATCTGTGAGTGGCTCCAGCAGTTCAGCTTTTACTCAGCAGATGTGATGATTTCTCCCCGTGATCCAAAACTACAATCAATTGCAACCTTGATCATATCCGAGGAGTATTTATCTCTTAAATTTTTTTTTATCTTTACGAGCGAGATTCTAGGGGTTCTATACTTCTGACCCTTAGATCCTGGATAGGTATCTCCATAAGCCAGACGAGATTTCCAGGAAAATCCAATCAATGGAGAGGTACGCAGAATAACTTCTCTACCTAAGGACTAAATAAAACACAGGGCAAAGAAGAGAAACTTACTGCGGAAGGTCTTCTTGATAGAAATGCATCCAGGCATTCATTGTAATAACTTGTTCTGCTTTCTTCCCCACTATGTACAAGTATGGTTGGTGTGAAAAATTGTAATCCAGAAATGAGCAATTAAAGTGCTCATAGGTTTCTTCCAAGTTTTGAGCACCCGATGCTTCTAGAAATTCGGTCCACCCAAGTCTCTCTGCTTTCACACGGAGCAACAGCTGAAGCTTGATGAAGAACAAACTTCCACGACTCAGATCCAAATGATAGCCAAGGAATTGAAATTTCCATCCAAATCTACTTCTACTGTTAGAATTCTAGTACGACCATACCTGCATACTTTGCTCCTGAATATTCTGCATTTGAAGCCCGTCCACATTGGCCTTGGATGCAGGCTGGTCTCCAGCCTGTTTCACCAAGTCAGGAACAAACATTAGGTTCAAGGGTGATTCTGTAGCCGTATCCAGATCTTCTTCACCAAATTAGAAGACGTTAGTTGATACACTACCTGAATTAGAATACGGTTTGATTAGGTCTCGTATTAGACATCGAGATAGAATATGTAGCAAAGAGCATTGAGGGTGACAACTCACCAGTTGGCGTTCCAACAATTCATCAACGGCCCACTGGTACTTCGATTGATCTAATCCAAACCACTCTGCAAGTCGGTCTTCAACCTCCTCCCACCCTAACACCACACTCTACCATCGTCAATTCAAGCAAATGTTTCAATTTTCTCGGGTATAATATGAAGGGCACCGGTCGACACATATCCTCCAGATCTCAGATTGAAATTAGTATTTGGAAAACGGAATATTCCCGTTCCTACACTTTTTTTTATTGTGTTTTTGGTTGTCTAATACTAAGAATTTTTCGATTATGCATTCAAGGACTCTGTTCTTAAGCTCAAAGATTTAAAAACGCTCAACTTATTACTGATTAAGAAACAGGAGAACAAGAATGTTCCCTAACGAAAATTGACGAAAATTACGATCTGGAAACCCTAAAGCAAAGTTTGCATTGAAAGCATTGCATTCAAATTAGAAACACTGAAGTCAATTTAAAACTACCCTGCCTGCAATACTGTCAAACCCTTGCATCGCCAATTCACGTCTATCTCACAATTATCTCTGGTATCTAATGAACTTTACTGTAGTACAGCCACTAAATTTTAGATTAACGCCCTCGAAACCCTAACATCAGGCGCGCATTACCTTTGCAACATTTCTGCTTCAGATTACAAAACCTGAAGCCATTGGAAATTCACTGACCTCCCTGCAATCCTGTCGAACCCTAGCATTGCCAATTCACGACCGTCACACAATTATCTCGGGTATCTAATGAAGGTCCCAGGCGCACATCCACTCGATTTTAGATTCTAACGCTCTGGAAGTCCTCAATTCGGGTGCGCATTAAATTAGCAACATTCTGCTTCAGATTACAAAATCAGAAGTCAATAAAATTTAACTGACCTGCCTGCAACCTTGTCCAGAGAGTAGTTGGTTTCGCAGCAGCGTTTTGCTGAGCCTCTACGTCAAAATCCAATGGTGCTTCAGGGTCTGGACGAGTAGAAGAAGAAGCCACCCGAGCATCCTCTTCGTCACCGTCCACGATAGCTCGAATTGCAGCAGCGGACTGGCCTTCCGCATCCGACGGACCAGAGTATGGACGAGGATTATCCCCGAGCTTCTTCATGAACGAGTTGTTTCTTTCTTCGTCAAGGACAAATCGTGAACGTGGTGGAGGACTTGCCGCCATGGATTCTTAGAACTCCGAATCCGTTCTTTCGCAAAGGAATTCCAACCACCTCTTCCCAAATTGCAACCGAATTGCAACCAACTCTTCCAAACTTCAAACGAGTTGCAAAGCGCCTCTTTCAAAATTCAAGCAGGTGCCTAATTGCGATTGATCATCGCAAACAAGAAATTGAAGATGGTGAAGCAACAACGCCGCTTGGAAACCAATTCAGAATGGACGCAGGCTTGAAGGTCGGTCAAAGATCCCTGAAGAACATGAAAGAAGAGCCAATTGAACTTAGTACTCCCTCTGTCCCTCTAAAACCCTCCAAATTAGGCACATTTTGTGTCCCACTAAAAAGCTCTGTTTACTGATTTCGACCATTGAGTAAGCATTGGCTGTGTCGAATGACCTCGTTGGGTAAGTGGCAAGCAATCAGCGAGCATTCATCTTTTAACAAGCCTAACATTGACCATATGAGGCACAAATAGCAAGATTTCAATCAATGAGGGTTTTCAAAAATTGAGAAGACCAAGAAATGTAACTTTACATTGGAAATTTTAAGTCTAAGAGCATCACCACCCATTCACCATAACACGGTTGGAGAATCCCAGTCATCCTTGCCCTGAGAACATAGGGAAACAAGTCGATCACACGCTTAATGAGAAAAGTACAATTTTTTTAATTTTGATTCAAATTCAATGAAAAATGTAGCTTAGTCCTTTAGGGTTAACTTACAAATTTTGCAATATACATTTTGAACTTAAAATTTTCTATCATAAATAATTGATTTGAAATTTAAAAAAAAATCAAAATGCAGATAAATATGATTTTAATTCTTTAAAAGAATTAAATTAAATTTTGAATTTTGAATTTGAATTAATTACTATTTTTTAAATTGTGTTGAAAAAGTGTATTCATTTTTTTATTTTTTTTAACAAAATGTGTTGAGATGTGTTGAGGTCTACCTCAATACACTTTGACTATTTTCGTTGAATTTGAATCAAAGAGGTAAACCTCAGTATACCTCAACACACTTTGATTTTTTTCTTTTAAAATTTTGCATACTATTTTTTAACACAATTTCTTTTTTTCTTTTTGATTCAAATTCAATGAGAAAAATAAAAGTGTATTGAGCACACCTCAACACACTCTGAGTTGTTTTTAAAATTTTAATGCACTTTTTCAACACAATATTTTTTTATAAATTTGAATCAAGTGCAACAAGAAAAGTAAAAGTGTGTTGAGGTGTGCTTGACAAATACACTCAGTGAAGTACACTTTTACTTCTTTTAAAAAAAAATTGAATCAAATGCAATAAGAAAAGTAAAAGTGTGCTGAGGTGACCATTTGTCTTTTTGATATTGAATTTGAATCAACGGAAATTGAGCTCATAGGAACCTATGAATTTTGATAAAATTTGATGAATTCAAGGACAATGGTCCTTTTTTTTCTTTTATCAAAATTCAATATGAAAACTGAAAGTTGTCAATAGCAAAGTACAAATAAAATAAAATAAAAACATGTGAACACACAAAAACCAACAAAAAGCAATATGATAAAGAACAAAATGCCCATTGACAAAATCTTTGTTTTATAGTCAACAATTTGACGAGGACACTGTCCTACCATTTTGTCCTTCTCCAAGTCTGCAGTGAACTACTTTTTTCTAACCAACCACGTCCAAGCCCAGGCTAGGGAGCTTCCTAGTGAATGGGTGGCAATGGAGACTCCTTCATAGTCATAAAGTGCACAAGTTAGGAATCTCTTGAAATTGTAATCAACCCTAATCCAAGAGGTGGGCTTGATGACAACTCTCAAGGACCTTTGGACTAAAAGACTCCGATAGACAATCATTTCAAAACTCACTTTACAAACTACCTTGGTTTAGAAAATGTATAATAACAATAGTGTAGACACTTTTATGCCCTCTTCATAAAAAAATTGGGCCATATTATTTGGATGCCTTTTGACAACAATCTAATATAGAGGTCATTTCAGCATTGAAATACATGATGTATTGTCATTGTCCAAGTTTCATGTTGTTGTTTTAGAGCATGGGTGGTATAATTTTAGCATAAAAAATTACAAGGCATTAGTCTAGACCTATTCTAGCATCAAAAATATGTCTAGTCATTTAAGTGCCAATTTAGCATTCGAATGATAATCCATTCTAGTATCAAGATTGCATTTATTTAACTAAAAATCCATTAATTTGACATTTCTTTGACATTAATCTCCATATTAACTTAACAATCTATTACTTTGATATAAATATGGTACCATATTCACATGCTTTAAAGTTTTTGATGTTCTCAATTTTACACTATAAAACTAATGAAATTTAATATTTGCAATACTAATCATGAACTCCATTAGATGTTTTTTTGGAGCATTAGAGGGCCATTTCAGACTTTCAAGCTTGTTTTCCATACTGCAAACCAATTGCTACTGGCTAGAATAATTAAAAAATAAAAAAAAATTTAATTTAAACTTCTAAGTTTGAACTTTTAAATATCAATTTTAAATTTTAAAAGTTAAATCTTAGAGATTATTTCTAAATTTAAATTTAGAAATTAAAACCATTATATGTTATTTCAGGCCTCCGAGAGATGGTTTGAGGGCCGTTCCCCTTCATTGTTCCCCCCCACAGTGAAGGATGGCTAGCTGTCCCAAAAAAAAAAAAAAATTAAAATATATTTTTTAATTCTTCAAATGTAAAAAGAAGTTAAAAAAATCCTAGAAATGTGCTGGCAGGCTCTTGGCCACATAAGACTACTGAAGTGTCAGGCCAGCAGTTGTGTTCCCTGTATTCTCACAACAGTAGAATCCATAGTCTCTCAGAGGTCCAGGAAACCATCTAATGTTTTAAATTTTAAATATTATTATTAATTAAAATTATTGTTTAAATTTTAAATAAATATTATTATCTAATGTGGTAGTTGCTTTTCCACGGAAGACTGTTACTGTAGGTCTGTAGCCAAGTTTTTACAGTCCAGAAGCTCAAGGGAACTCACAACCTTGTTGAATAGCTGAATCTCATCTAATATAATATTAAATGTCAACAACGTTGATAGTATTACCAACATTAAATGTCAAAACAAATACTATTTTTAACAATGTTGGTAATGTTATCAACAGTGAATGTCAATATGAATGCTTAATTGTCAAGTTAATTTCCTACATGGTTCACTTTGCACTAAATCTATACCTTAAATGAATATGCTTGTTTTGTTTTGTTTGTTTGTTTGTTGTAGTGAGACCATGCATTCCTTGGTTGTATTCTTAGTACTGTTAGAAGACTCTTAGAGAGGAGGCCTAAATAAGCATATAAGGTAGGTACACCCAAATGTGCCACTGACCTTAAAGTACCATCTTCACTATGTGTACATCTCTAAAATCAGTTTTGTACCTATGTAGAAGAAATGCTTTTAAAATCAAACTTTGTTCATTAATAACTTTTGCATACAATATCCAAATGCCATGTTCTTGGGTGCATTGGAACTTCCTTTCATTTGCCAACAAGAAAATGTAAAAATCTGACTAGTCTAATAATAGTACATAGGCTTAGAGCATCCCCACCAGGGAGTTCTCTTTCCCTAAACTCAGAACCTCAATCCAATCAACCTTGACTTTATAGGGATGAGACCTCACGTGTTCTCTATATGAGCTTGAATATAGAGAATTGGGCCCAACTTTTACCGAGTTCTCTATAAATTTGGGGTAGAAATCTTGTTTCGAGACTAGTGCGCATAAGCTTCTGTATCTCCATTTGAGGTCCTCTCTCTAAATTTTTAGGGATACAAATTAGATTGGTGGGGATGCTCTTAGTACCAAAAAGTGGTGGTTTGGGGTGTACCTACTTTATAGTGGTCTTCCAAAATCTAGGTGAAATTCAATCATACTTCACGCCCATTCAATTTCCCAAACTGGCCATGCTTCATGTAGAATTCCATAATTTTTGAATTTTTGTATGTTTTTAGTGGTGCTTTTACCTTGTTTTGATAAGTTATTGGTGTATAGAGTACCCAAATTGGTGGTTTTGGATGTGATTTAACCAATTTGAGAGTGATTTTTGTTGTGGTTTTCCAAGTCAAATTTGATTTTGGGGTGGGCCTTGGTGGCAAGGTTGCCAATTAGGTGTTAATGTGTCCTAGTTGGAGTGAAAGTTTGGTTGTGAAGTTCCAATTTGGTAGTTATGGACAGTTAGGTCGTCTTCTCCTAAGTTGGTAACTGCCCATTGTGAGTCCTATTAGGCTTTGGATCTCTCATTTGGAAGTCAACCATTGTGATAGAGAGTCCAATATGTGTCCCGGTGCAAGTTGGTTGGTTTTCGGTTCCCATTTGGTGTGTGATGAGAAGGAATGGAGTATTCTAGTTTTCAAGTGAGTACGAGTCGATGGTGATGAAGTGAGTCCAAATTGGTAGTTGTGTATAATGATGTTGTGCAATCACTATAACAAAACATGGTAAAAAAATACCACACTCAAAATTGAGTGTGGTTTGTTTTGCCACGATTTTGTGTAGGCCCACTACGCGCATAGTCAACTTCTTTTGCAATTTCCAACTACAATTTTAAGAACCTCAGGGCGTATGATACACCGTTGGAAAGGTATTTTTAAGACCTTTCCAGCGGTATATCACTCACTCCAAAATCCCAAAAATTTCAGTCAGAAATTGCAAACGAAGTTTCAAGCCCACTACATGAGCATGCACAAAAACGTACCATGTTTTGTTATAGTGGAGTGCATGTCCTAATCGGATTAAGGTGTTATCTGGGTTAGTAGATGTGTGCAGTGTAGCAAAAATACCCAGTCGTGTGTGATTGTCTCTGAGTGTTTCAACGATCATAATTTCTGTGTGCACTACTAATTTGGTTGTGTTACTGGAAGTTGCCTGTCAAGTTGGTAATTTGTGGTGAGTCCCAGTCGGATTTTGGTGTCATTGTTTAACTGAGTAGTCGAGTCGTGCAATGGTGACTGTGTGTCTAGTGAGTGAATTCCGAGTTGGAAAGTGGTTAACATTTCAAGTGAGAAGAAATGTTGAATGCGAACATGTCTGCAAGTGTTATGATGCTGGTTCGTTAATCCAAATTGGAGAGTGAATGATTTTATTAATATGTAATTATATTCCAATTGGGAATAGAAATATAAAGCCTGAATATCATGTTGTAAGCAACGACCAGCTGGTTTAAATTAAAGAAGATAAGAGAGTCGAATTGAAAAATAAAGATTCAGTAGTATTCAAGGAAGGAGACAAGATCAAAGTTTGACAAGTGAATCACCAAATTGGAAGTTCAAGAATCACGGCTGAGTGATAAAGCGAAGCAGCGGTGGTCCAAATTGGAGAAAGAACAAAAGATCCAAGTGCTGAAAGATTTGAACAAAGAAAATAATTATTTAAAAGATATCCAATCACTTGACTGTGGCCTTTAAGTGTGGAGTGAAAGAATTTTGCAATTAGTTATTGCATGAGGAAAACACATGTGTGAAAATCAAGGAACAATTTTTCTTATTGTCTTTGGGTTGCAATGGCCAACTAGGAATTTATTTGGAAGCATCCCTATTGCACAGCCTCCTTGGAATGAATTATAAGCTATTCACTTGATTTCCCAAATCGGATCCAAGCTTATGTACACTTATAAAAAATGAGTTCCTTCAAATGCAATCAATAGGCTTGTTAAATTTTATTGTGTGTCCAAGCTCTTTAATCCTATGTATTCTTACAAATTCTTTTCCTTCACTATACCTTGTAATCCATATATTATTATATGTGTGTCAATTTTATTTATTTATTATAGGGTCTATTTAGCTATTATTTCACCAAAAATATGTCCCTATTTTATTTTCCTATATTCCGTGGTAGTTAAAATTGAAATTTGAGGAATTTAAACATGTCCCTACTATAATTCAAAATTTATACATGATTTTAGGGTTGATTAGTACAATTTGTACACTCTAACTACTATTGAGCACAAACCACATATATAAACATCATATATCAAACAATTCATACAAATGAATCATACATTTACAAGGAGAGAAAAAACACATAAATTGAAAAACCCACAAGTAGTATTATATTGGCTAAACTTGACAAATGCATTTACAAATGAAGTGGTTTAGGGTCCCAAAATCTTACAAATTGTGTTGGCTTGTAGATTGGTTTCAAAGTTTAGGGTTCAAGATATAGTATAATGATAGCTTCTACCTAGAAAAACAATAAATGACTATATAGATATACAACCCAAAATGAGATGGTATTCATTCTTTTTTCTATTTATAGATGGACAATGAAAGTTCCTTATGCAATTTCCTCCTTTCTTTTTTAGACTTCTTCTTGTGTAGATTTACAAATTATGTACTATTAATAGATCATTATAATGTATTGTGTAGTAGTTGTAACATAATATGCTTGAAATAAGTGATGCTATATTAACTTGAATATTTTTTAAATTATTAGCTCCAACATTTAAAATGTACCCTATAGTAGGTCTACGTAACCACTAGGGAAGTACTTGGAAATTCTCTAAACCCTAAAAATAAGTTTTTGTGAGGGAGACAAAACAAAATCTTTTTGTCAAGTTTGTGGTGACCTCTAGTATTGTGCTTTGATGTCCTCTTGTTCTTTAGGATTCTCAGAGAGCCCAAGGTTTGAGATACTTGCCTTGTAATGATTCTACAAAACTCTTGTAAACAACTTTGAAGTCAAAATCAATGGGATCAAGCTTTACAAACTACCATGCATATATTGTTTCAAATGGAAAAAGTAGGATCACATTGAATTTATTAGAGTTTGGGGATGAGCCTCTATATTTCATGTTAGATGTTAGAGTACAAGAGTTGACTTCATGCCACTACTTTATGTTGGATTTTTGGAAGGATTTGGAGTGAACACAAGAAGAAAAAGGAGTCTTGGAATATTTCAGAGGAAACTTGGGATAGGTACAAATGATTGTTTCCTATTAGCTTGGTGAACTCCATTGTGACAAGTCAATTGCAATTTAGATGGAAGTCTATCCCTATAAGCTTCTTTGTAGAATTTGGTTGGTGGAAGTGTTTCCTACATGCTAATGAATTGAGAGATAAAGATTGGTAGCATTTTAATTAAGTTTTCAATGTAGACGGGTTCTTCTATCTCTCTTATCTTTTGCCATTCTACTATGCAATTGCAAGACTCTTTTGCATCTCCTCATCTTCATCCATTATAAATGTTGTTTACTAGACATATCCATATTGAACAACGACACCTAACAATTGTAGATTCAGGATGAATCTTTTTGAGCTTATATGTAGGGTGAGTGCTATGGTTTGTGCTAGGATCTTAAGTGTTATTGCTTATGTAGCATTACACTCCCACAATAGAGTTGCAAGCAACATGAATGCCTTGCAAGAGCTAAACATGGGGAAAGAAAAGAAAAGAAGGTGTGTTTTCTTGCTCTCGCATACTAATGAGGTTTTAAGTCCCTCATGCACTATTTGAAATCAAGCCTAAAGTGAATGTGTTCATTTGCTTAGAGTATTGTATTCTTTTTTATAGTTTTAGGATGCAAATTGGAGCATAGTTATGATTTGTTGCTTTAGTGTTATAGTTGTGTATTGCTTAATTTGTATTGTTGAGTGGTCATTCACCAAGTCTTCTAGTAGTTCACTTATATTTTTGGTTAGTCTTGTGCATATCTTGTCTTTTTGGCATCACTTGACTTTTCATATCAATGATAGGAAAGCTCAAATATGACTCAACCAATTTTGGTGAACGAATTTTGAATGTTAAGTACCATGGTTCCTAGTATTTGTTTAGAGTATAATCACTAATTCTTGAGTGGAGTAGATCTTGCAATTGAAATGTTAAGTGTTTGGTTAAACCTTTTGGAACATTTTACATGTCTTTTTTTGTTCTCATTTCTTTTATGTGGTTGGTAGTTACAATGTAGAGAATTGCAATTGTGTAGCTAAGAAGGAACTGCACCGACTTCCAATGCTACAAAATAATGAATGAACTTCTTGTTTCTCTCTAGCATTTTCTTCTTTTTCTTATAGACACCAAAATGTGCATGTGAGTGAACTCCTTGCTATGCCCCAAACTTGTACGATGTAGTGAGTATAGTTTTGTGACAAATAGACCCACAAACACCTTGAGAAAATTCCTCTTCATCAAAGAAGAGGTGAAGACTTTGCAGGAAGATGATTTTTTACAATTTTGATACATTAGTAGTTTTCAAATTTGGGTCTCTATTCCCATGATGGACTAGGTAATTGCAAAGCAAGCCAAGTTATCAAGAATAACTGTTGGTTAGGACCTACCAAGCTGCGGGCGGCGAGGCAGCGAGGTTGGTATTGACCAACAATTATTCTTGATGACTTGGCCTAATTTGCAATTACCAGACATACTGTCAATGTAGGAGAGTTGAGCCGTTTTACTTCTTTGATTGCTTAACCAATCACAACATGCCACAAAGTGAACAACAAAAGTATCATGCATTTAGATTATGTTAGGTGAATCCGCACTCACTAAATTAATTCTGGTTGGTAGTAGTAGAGATTTCCTCTTTGATTTCTCTCACTGCCAGACCAATGAAATTTCTACTTCATACCCATCGTGCTAAAAATTTGCACAGGGCAACCAGTGAGCATAATCAATCTTAATCTACCTCTCCTTAACCACCAACCGCAACATGCCATGACGGCGAAACTCTCCTGCATTGACATTATGGTATTGTTCCTCGTAAATGCATTGTTGTGCTTTCCTTCCCCAATAACGTAAGTTCAAGTATGGTGGTTGTGAAAATTTATGATCCACAAATGAGCTATTGGTGTACGTGTGCATAGAGTTTTCCCATATCTTAGGCTCCTGATGTTTCTAGGAATTCGATCCCCCCTGGAAGTCTCACAGCATTCACACAAAGCAAGAGAAACTTACTGCGGAAGGTTTCCTTGATTGAAATGCATCCAGGCAGGCACTCATTGTAATAACTGGTTCTGCTTTCTTCCCCAGTGACTATGCACAAGTATCGTTGGTGTGAAAAATTTGTAGTCCGCAAATGAGCTAATGGTGTGCTTACAGGTTTCTTCCAAGTTTTGCATGAGCACCCGATGCATCTAGAAAATTCGGTCCACCCAAGTCTCTCTGCGTTCACACGAAGCAACAGCTGAAGCTTGCTGAAGAATTTCCATCCAAATCTACTTCTACTGTTAGAATTCTAGTACGACCATACCTGCATACTTTGCTCCAGACCTGAATATTCTGCATTTGAAGTCCGTCCACATTATCCTTGGATGCAGGCCTGTCTCCAGCCTGTTTCACCAAGTCACGTCATATATAAACAAGGATGCTATGCAAAATTTCTCAAGCAAAAGTTGTGATGATCATTCTTTGGTCAGATTTTCGGTAAATGGAGTCGATTCTTCGTCCACATCGTGCAGCAATTAAGTGGAAGCAGTGAAGATTTTGACGCTGATCGATATATACCTGTAATTGATCACAGCCCCTTGATCATTTGCCAGGGTACCGTATTTGCTTTGATCTGGAAGCTTTTGATACCCTTGTGGACTTTCAAATGTCGAATGGCGTGGAAGGTCTGATCGTTGGTGGAACGACTGGCGGAGGTCAGCTCATGACTTGGGATTGTCTACAGCTGTGACGGAAGGATTACAGTTGTTGGTAAGCACTCGGAACCGGAAGTTTAATGATTTCCGTGAGCTGGCCTGCTGAAGTTTTATAACTGATTTGATGTTGATTTCCGCCTCGTTGCCACTTCAGCTGTAACGGAAAAGCTTTGAATCTACCAAACCAGGAGCTCAATGAAAACATCAAATGAATGCCATAAGCTGAAATTCTAACCCCTATATTACCAAGATTGAAGCCCAACTTGGGTCTCTTGTGTTGTTGGCAGTTCGGAGTATCTCATATAGGGACTATCTTCTGCCCAATTTGTTAAGAGAATCTGAGCAAAGTTATGCATTTTTTTCCTCTACTGTAAAATTAGTGCCATCTGAATTATTTTCACAATATGAGCAATCAAATTGGTCCATTTTAAAACCATGAATCCTGGGTGAAACAAGCTATTCTAAGGCTTGCCCTAAAATCTCTTGAGGCATGCTTTCTGGTTGCTACGTCTTGTCATGTTTAGGGTTCTCATTGTTTTGAAGAATGTGATCCAGTCTTGGGGTTTATGTTCAGAGGACACAGGCAGCAACTCAACAACTTAGGAAGCTATCGATGCAACAGAGCAGGGTTTTGCTGTGGGGATGTATGTTGCCCTGATCTTCATATCAATTCCTATTATGGCAAGACCTCGAATTAAAGCCTGATCATTTCGAAAGTGAACTGAGCATGAGTCCAACTAGCATGATTCTACAACGTTCGGGATAGTAATTCTTCTTCGGAAATGGAGACGATTTCAGGGAGTTTTAACTTAGAGTAGGCGTGATCGAAGGAGTGCATGGGCAAGGAGTGCATTGCTGACAAGGGGCTCAGTACCATATGCAAGCGGAAATGATGACCAGTTCCATAAGGGCAAAACCAACTCTTCGTGAATTCTGCCATCTATAATATTTGGGCCTTGAATGGCCACCCACTGTCACTCAAAATCGAAAAGGTTTCAAGGTCAACCAATGAGAGACAAAGAGTTCTTTGAGGCAATCAATGAAATTTGAACATTTTGTGCTTCAAGGGTGTCTATTTAGAGGGAATCTAGGGGGATTGATTAGGTTTCTTGTGTTTTTAACTTTGAAAATTCATAGAATATTATGTGAGTATTAGAAAATTATGAAATGTCTTGGAGTGGTTTTCACTTGAGTAAGCTAACATTCTTATCCAAAAAAAATTCATCATGTGGAGCATGCACCTGACTAGAGATGCGAAAGTGTAGTTTTTTTTGTTTTTTTTTGCTTCTACGTAACACAACCGCATCTTCCTTTTTTCCTGTTACGAAATCTGTTATTCACAGCTTTCTAAGTGCATGATATAT
Source organism: Rhytidiadelphus loreus (assembly GCA_947034895.1). Lineage (NCBI taxonomy): Eukaryota > Viridiplantae > Streptophyta > Bryopsida > Hypnales > Hylocomiaceae > Rhytidiadelphus > Rhytidiadelphus loreus. Next base: position 42,293,267 of record OX344765.1, read on the forward strand.
TAAAAGCCATCAGATGCTAAACCTAAGGTTCAGGATTTATATAGGTGGAATAATTATGGATCATGAGGGGGTATTTCAATTGTAAGAAATTGATGGCCCACAACTAAGCTGGGTTTTGACAGCAGGAATGTGGAGCTTGTCAAGAAGCTCATGCTCTTCATTCATGAATTGGTTGTGTGTGGAACCCAAGGTCCGTATAATAATAAGCCTGAATTAATACAGCTCTAGCACAGCAGTGGGTTTTAAGTCCGCCTGTTACGTTTTTCAGCTTCCGTAAGATATTGGCCAGGAACATTTTGTCAAGTTGTGCAGACTTTACAAGAGGATGATTTCTTACCTATGCATGTATTTTGATAGGTAGAGCAGTAGTTTTTCAGTATGTTGTGATTCGCCACTCACATGACGGTATTGTTTTTTTCTCTTGTCCGGTAAAGCTGTGATAGCATACACAAGACATCTACAGATTCTTGCCTAAAATGTATTGTCACTATTCATGAGAGTCTAATTGTTGGGGTTTTAAAAACACCTATTTGCAGCACTTTGAAAATTCATAGTGTATTCATAGTGTCCAAAAATGCATTCAAAAATAATCTTGAATCCAGACTTTTTGACTACCAACAAGACCCCACCAAAAAAAATTCAAAATAATGATGTAACCATGATGAATTTCTTCTTTTGTTAATTATAGGTGTACTTGCCTTAGAAACTTCTAGACTCATATTTTTATACTGTTTATTTATGTTTTTAATTTGATGCTATCATAATCAACTACATCATCATATTTTAGAACTTCATACCACAATATATATACTGGGTACATATTGGGTATTTTGGAGATATTATACGTCAAATATTCATAGTAACGGCTCTATAGCGACCTTTGGAGTTAATAGCATTCATCTATAAGAGCGTCATTCGTTGAGCTGAAGAGCATACCTGGTTGCATTGCCTTTCAGGGTTCAATTCTTCCTCCTTCACCAGTACACAACCGTTCTCTTATTTCCGGTGCTGCTTGTATCAATTGACTTATTGCAACGTTGACAGCAGCAGATCATTCGGAAGCTTCAAGGCCTAGCAACACAGCCCCCGCACAGGACCCAACTGGTGATTCGGTGAGCCTGTGTTAAATGCAAGTGACACCTTTGACATGTTTTGTTCAAGAATAATAACTTAACGTCTGATTCGTACAACCAAATTGGTAGTTCATTCTCAACTGGAAGCTCTTGAAGTACGGCGTGAATTGCCGTTTCCTATTCTTTAGAGAGGTTATGTGCTTCGATTCCTGTTGCCTAGTTTGCAAAATCACTTTCCTTCAAGCGCTCCAGCTCACCTGCCTGTGTGACCCTGGCATGAGACAGTCAAGATGGTGGCATGGCTTACGACATCGAAGGACGAGTTCAGCGCTTTTGAACGAGGTGCGGTGGGACGACACAGTGAAGCCATTTCTTCCATGCAAGCTGTGCAAGCCACGGCCCCTGTGCCCCTCACAATGCAGGATGCCGCAAGTTTCCTCGTGCCACTCGCTGAGAAAGTGACTTTACTTCCCCATCAAGACTTCAGCCACGACATTCCCGTGATCGATCTCTCTGGCAGCCTTGAGGACACCATGGCTGCTCTTGCAGATGCTGCCACATCATGGGGGGTATTTCAGGTAAGATTTGATATGCAATTGGTTGCTCGCATTATGTGTTTCGTACCAGGTTATCCTGTTTTGTTATTTCGCGTGCCCTCCATTTTAAAAATGGATTCGTTTGGTTATCAGCTTTAGTGCTCACAATTTGTATCGTTTTTAACAATTCCACTTCATCGTCGACGGGTCATATCTCGAATGAAAGATCTTTCCAAGCTGCTTAGAACGATCTGTAGCTGACTACATGACTCTCAAGAGTTCAAGATGTAAATTCAATTCCTCAATACTGAATGATGTAGCCAGGGTGCGTGAAATTTGTACCGGGAAACTGATGATAATCTTTGACGACATGGTCAGGTGGTGAACCATGGAATCCCCGCATCAACCATGAATGAGATGCTGGCCGTGGCAAAGGACTTCTTTTCCTTGCCGGAAGAGGAGAAATTGGCTTTGGCTGTTGATCGCACGAAGGACGTGCCTCAAGGTTACAAGCCAATGGCACATTCGTTCCACCAAACCGCTGGCTGGAGCAATGTGCTGGAATATGTCCTTCGACCTGAACGCCTCAGCCCAACCAAAGAAGTATTTCCATCTGCTGCATTCAGGTACGACCATTAGCAGGAACCTGCATCCGAAATCTTGTGATGTAATTTTTATTTATTTTAAAACATAGGAGGTGGCACGGCATGGAAACTAATTTTACATACTTGACTCATAACAATCACTGCCAAGTAGGAAATTAATCCCAAGTTTCTTGAACAAAAACTAGGAAGATCAATTCAAAAATCATAAGTTGCAACTTTAACTCCCCTAAATAAATGCATGTTACCGAATTGGATCATGCAACACATTCCATCTTCTTTGGATTGAGTATAATTTGGATAAAGTGACATTCATCATCCACATGGTGTATCGTTTTGCAGAATTCAGGGTAGTGATCCATCTCTACCTCTTCCATTTAGAAAATTTCTATTCGTGCAACAATGAATGACGTTCAGTTCAAAGTTTCTAGTGTTAAAACAAATAATAGTAGCACTTGTTTCCACACGTCTATTCCAAGTTCAGAATAAAAATCCACTAAGATTTCTGCGCACCTTGTTGTCGTTCAGAGCTGCAGTTGAGAATTTTGGGGAAGGTCTTCACCAAGTGCTGGTTGGCCTAGTGGAGCTTCTACTGACTGCGTGTTTGGGTCCCAAATCTGGACCAAGCAAGTCGACCCAATTACTTGATGCCAATCACGTGCAAGTATTTCGCATTGCTTCGTATGAACCATGTCCGCAGCCTGATGCGGTAATGGGTATAAGAAGCCATGTGGACCTCACGCTCATCTCTGGATTGGTGCAAGACAACACCGGTGGACTCCAAGTGGAAAAAGACGGTCAATGGCACGGGGTGGCACCTCTGCCGGGAGCCATTGTCATCTTCATGGGCACTGCCATTCAGGTGATGCCTCGATACCTTCCTTCTTTTTTCCAAAAGTAGGATTTATTCAAGATGTTGTAATACAATACTTGCATAACTGTACACCAGGCAGCCCTTCAGTTTTCTCAACAATTTGGGTGCAGATGATAACCAACGACAAGATCAAAGCTGTGAACCATCGGGCTTTGGTGAACGGGAACTCCAGTCGCATCTCCATAACATCTGGTGTCAATCCAAGCAACGATACAATCCTATTTCCTTGCCCCGAGCTTGTTGACGAGATGCACCCGCCGCTCTATCGCCCCTTCAAGTACGGGGAGTTTCGAGTCCAAGCATTTGAGGGTGGGATACTCAAATCCAGGGATGCGTTGGAGAAGTTCCGCATTCAGTCTGTTGACGCAAAATCGGCACATCCAGTTGGGGATAAGCCACACACACCCGAATTGGAACGGGATCATGGGTATCTGCCAGATCTGCTTCGATTTGAAAGAGCCGGCATTGTTGTAGCTTAGAATGCTTCCAATTTGCTAAGTACGGGTTCTTGCTCAGGCAGGTGTCAAAGGAAATAGAGACGTATTACCTCGCATAGTTCATCTTTCCAGTTCCGAAGATACTCAGGTTTTCACACTTCAATCATCAGGAAAACCCAAAGCCTTTCTTCAAAATTGCTGCAATCTCAGTGTAAACAGAAGAAGAAGAAGAAATCTCAGGCGGCCGAGTGTAAACAGTATTGTGCAAACAGTAATTTCAATTACAGGTCAAAATTTTCTGGCAGCGACTTCCGAAGATGAAACCGTGGACCGAATCACCCTAAGCAATCTCAAAAGTTTAGCTAGAGTTTGTATGTTGACTTGCTATCTTACCATTAAGTGCAGGGCAAAGAGGGCAACAAAAGCTGTATGAGAGTAGAGAAATGCTTCATAAAAATCAAGTTTAGAAAGACAACCAATTTCGGGCCAGTCATGTCAAAAATGCAATGTTGAACCAACGCTCTAATCAATAAGGAAAAATGATGAGAATTAAAAATAATCGGAACGTTCCACGTCAGACTGTAGGGTGTTTCATCCGGCACATGGGAGGCCGGTTGGGTCCAAGTGTCATCCCCCGTGGAATAGTATATCTTTACTTTGCTGCAGTCTTTGGGTTTATTCAAAGACATGAGTTTTCCGTCTGTCGAGCTTCGTGTTATTCTCCGGAGCTACGGTAAGTTGCAACAAGAAATATGGGACTTGTGTGTATTACAACCAAAGGCTATTCGATTCACCATGCAGACAACAATGCCACAGCATCATCAGGGCAGGGCTGGCCTTTGCTGCCAATTTGGACTTTCCACGTCATTTTTCAAACGGGTTTCAGTCAATCACAAGAAAACACGTGGCACTGAGAGTTTGAATATATTACGCTGACATTGGCTGCCCTCTCCACCTCCAGTATTTGATCCAGAGACGCCATTGAGTTGATAAGTGCAGCCAATGAGGGCATGATATATTAAAGGCCATCAGATGTTGAACCTAAGGTTCAGGGTTTATAGAGGTGGATTATGGATCACGAGGGGGTATTCCAATTGTAAGAAATTGATGGCCCACAACTAAGCTGGTTTTCGACAAGCTTGTCAAGAAGCTCATGCTTTTCATTCATGAATTGGTTGTGCGTGGAACCCAATGTCCATATACACAGGAAGAACGGCAGGGCGTCACCTCGGGGTTATTATAGTTCAACATGAATCTTACCCCTAGTCATCCATCGTCTACCTACAACTTTACGAGGGCAATGCCAAGAGTCAATGAGTACTCCCTATGTCCCACTTAAAAACTCCAAAAAAACTCCCAACAAGGGATTAACTCTATTTTTTAGTCTTTGTGTCAATGATACGTGCATTCAAACACCTCTAAACCATCCCTTAAATCTATGCAAAATCTCTAGCTTAGAAGTTTTTGTTTTGGCATCCAAATTCCTTGTGGAAAGTAGCATATTTGAGCGTAGCTTGCAAATGCTACTAGTACCCACAACCAAACACAAGTCATGTCTTCTCAATTTTCGATGGATCATGATTTGGGGATATAGATTGGATTATGAGAGATTGAAGAGAGAGTGATCTAGATCCTACTTTACTTGTATGCAATTCTAAAATGGTTCATTGCGGATATCGAAACATTGTCTAGATCCCCATTGAACGGTGCTAACCATGATATTGGTTTGGCTATTGAAACACTTGTTATGTAGATCCCCATTAAGGAATCCCTGATTGCTTAACTTGCCTTGATCATTCAACAAGGATGAATGCTTTTTTAGTAGAACCAGTAAACAGAGCTTTTTAGTGGGACACAAATTGTGTCTACTTTAGTGATCCTTTGTTTGCAGCAGGTACAAATCATTTGTGGAAAAATAATTCTGTAGAGTGAGTCACCTGTTCAATTCTTTTCGATTCTCACCCCAGATAAGGACAGTGCAGGCTAATCCGACTTTGGAATGAGGCCCTGGAGTTACAGCTGCTTGAACTTGGAACAACTGTTAAGAAACGCAAATGAAGTTTATTGTTGCAAATTTGTCAAAAGTCAACAATTTGTTGCACATGATATTCTGTTGCCCATCTGCAACTTGTCCTCAATTGTTGGGTCAATTCTAATGGCGTTTGTATTCTCTCTAACATCATCCAAGCTTAATTACAAATGTATTACCTCCAACAGTGTAGACTGTTTTGCATTCAAAGTCTGATGGTTGTAACTAAAGAATTTGATTTCCAGTTTTGTAGAGGACCCGGTACATACATAACCATGCTGAACATCTCGGGGGGGTCACTTAGAGTGTCCATTAGAAACCATGTGCAAACAAAACTTTGGACCCCCTATATATTTTTTGAATTTTAAATAAAACAAAATTAAAAAAATATGAATAGACTTTCCTACTTTGAAAGTTTATGTTTTGAATTATTGATATTTTTGTTTGTTGATAATAATTAGTTACAAATTTTTTAAGTAAAAAGATACACTGTAGAATTGAAAAATAACTTTCACACCCCTATATTATGTAAGAAAAAATTGTCTAAAAAATGAACAATTTTTTTCGAAAAATAACTCTCTATTGAAAGCTCATTTTGAGTTGAATATTGATTCAATGGTCATCTAAATGTGTTCTCTATAATTATTTGAGTTGAAAAACATGTCATTTTAGTTCATTTTCAACCTCTTTTAGAAATCATTTCATATTTTATTTGAGTTGAAAATTTTGGCAATAGAAAGCTATAGTCATTATTAAACAATGTTCAAAATTTTAGGTTGAAATTATAGTTTATTAGAAACCACTTGTTTGCACGTGGTTTGTTATAGTAGAACTAAGTGCACCCCCCAAGCTGAACATATGGTACTAGTAACCTTCAAAGATCGCATAAGGTAAACTACACCTAAAACCAACATCTACAGAGTCTTGTTTGAAATGTACTCATGAGAGTGTAGTGTCAGTTTTAGAAACACCTTTTTTCAACACTTTGAAAATTCATAGTGTATTCATACGGTGTTCAAAAAATGCATTTTAAGAGAATCTAGAATCCCCTTTTGACTACCCACTAGACCCCACAAAAGAAATTCAATATAACAATGTAACAATGATGAATTGCTTCATTTGTCGGTTTTAGGAGTACTTACCGTAGAAACTTCTAGCCTAGTATTTATATATTGTGTATTTTGATTTTGATGCTATCGTATTCAACTACATCATCATATCCTAGAAATTTATACCATATTGTGTAGCGTATATATTGGGTACATATTTGGTATTTTGGAGATTTTATACGGCGAATATTCATACGGTCCTGTAGGACCTTTGGGGTTAACTGCAGTACGTCACTTATACGAGCGTCACTCACTGAGCTCAAGAGCATCACCTGGTTGGCCTTTCAGGATTCAATTCCTCCTCCTTCACCAGTATACAATCGGTCTCGTATTTTCTGGTGCTGCTTGTATCAATTGACTTATTGCAACGTTGACAGCAGCTGCAGACCATTCGGAAGCTTCAAGGCCTAGCAACACCGAGCCTGGCACAGGACCCACCTGGTGATCGACTAGGTGAGACTGTAAAATCCACGTGAAAGCTTTGATATGTTGTGTTCAGGAATAATAACTTAACGTTCGATTCTTACAACCAAATTGGTAGTTCATTCTCTACGGCATGAATTTGCCGTTTCCTATTCGTTAGAGGGGTTATGCGCTTCGATTCCTGTTGCCTAGTTTGCAAAATCACTTCCCTTCAAGCTACTCCTGCTCACCTGCCTGTGTGGCCCTGGCATGAGACAGTCAAGATGGTGATATGGATTCCGACATCGAAGGACGAGTTCAGCGCTTTTGAACGAGGGGTGGTGGGACGACACAGTGAAGCCATTTCTTCCATGCAAGCTGTGCAAGCCACGGCCCCTGTGCCCCTCACAATGCAGGATGCCGCAAGTTTCCTAGTGCCACTCGCTGAGAAGGTGACTTTACTTCCCCATCAAGACTTCAACCACGACATTCCCGTGATCGATCTCTCTGGCAGCCTTGAGGACACCATGGCTGCTCTTGCAGATGCTGCCACATCGTGGGGGGTATTTCAGGTAAGATTTGATATGCAATTGGTTGCTCGCATTATGTGTTAAGTACCAAGTTATCCTGTTTTGTTATTTCGCGTGCCTCCATTATTAGAATGGATTCGTTTGGTGTACACATTGTCCCTATTTTTTAGAGTATTCGAAAGCACTCGACTATGTGTTCTTTTGATATTGATGGAATGAATAAGGTATGAATTGTTGTAGTTAAATTGGAGTTCTCCATTCTCATTCAAATTTCGTAGGCAGTAAGTCTAAATGAGATTTTTCAAAGGCAAGTTTTAATTCTCGAAACTTGTCCACGTTTAGCACGCCAGGAATGTAACCTTATCTACATTTGAAGATCTACACACTGAGTTCAAGATTGTCTGTAGGCAGTCCTGACCATAGAAAAATAAAGTTAAGATGTACGTTGGCATAAGCTTTACTGCTCACAATTTGAAGAGTTTTTTAACAATTCGACTTCATTATCGACGGGTCATATCTCGAATGAAAGATCTTTCCAAGCTGCTTAGAACGACCTGTAGCTGACTACATGACTCTCAAGAGTTCAAGATGTGAATTCAATTCCTCAATACTGAATGATGTAGCCAGGGTGCGTGAAATTTGTACCGGGAAACTGATGATAATCTTTGACGACATGGTCAGGTGGTGAACCATGGAATCCCCGCATCAACCATGAATGAGATGCTGGCAGTGGCAAAGGACTTCTTTTCCTTGCCGGAAGAGGAGAAATTGGCTTTGGCTGTTGATCGCACGAAGGACGTGCCTCAAGGTTACAAGCCAATGGCACATTCGTTCCGCCAAACTGCTGGCTGGAGCAATGTGCTGGAATATGTCCTTCGACCTGAACGCCTCAGCCCAACCAAAGAAGCATTTCCATCTGCTGCATTCAGGTATGACCATTAGCAGGAACCTGCACCCGAAATTTTGTGATGTAATTTTTATTTATTTTAAAACATAGGAGGTGGCACGGCATGGAAACTAATAACTTGACTCATAACAATCACTGCCAAGTAGGAAATTAATCCCAAGTTCTTGAACAGAAACTAGGAAGATCAATTAAAAAAATCATAAGCTGTAACTTGAACTCCCCTAAATAAATGTATGCTACCGTATTGGACCATGTGACGCAGTCCATTTTCTTTGGATTGAATATAATTTGGAAAAAGTGACCTTTCCAAAACATTCATCATCCACATGGTGCATCGTTTTGCACAATCAAGGGTAGTCTACCTCTACCATTTAGAAAACTTCTTCCTGCTATTCATAAAAAAATCGTGCAATAATGAGTAACGTTCAGTTCAAAGTTTCCTGAAATAATAGTAGCACTTGTTTCCACACGTCTATTCCAAGTTCAGAATAAAAATCCACTAAGATTTCTGCGCACCTTGTTGTCGTTCAGAGCTGCAGTTGAGAATTTTGGGGAAGGTCTTCACCAAGTGCTGGTTGGCCTAGTGGAGCTTCTACTGACTGCGTGTTTGGATCCCAAATCTGGACCAAGCAAGTCGACCCAATTACTTGATGCCAATCACGTGCAAGTATTTCGCATTGCTTCGTATGAACCATGTCCGCAGCCTGATGCGGTAATGGGTATAAGAAGCCATGTGGACCTCACGCTCATCTCTGGATTGGTGCAAGATAACACCGGTGGACTCCAAGTGGAAAAAGACGGTCAATGGCACGGGGTGGCACCTCTGCCGGGAGCCATTGTCATCTTCATGGGCACTGCCATTCAGGTGATGCCTCGATACCTTCCTTCTTTTTTCCAAAAGTAGGATTTATTCAAGATGTTGTGATACATTACTTACATAACTGTACACCAGGCAGCCCTTCAGTTTTCTCAACAATTTGGGTGCAGATGATAACCAACGACAAGATCAAAGCTGTGAACCACCGGGCCGTGGTGAACGGGAACTCCAGTCGCATCTCCATAACATCTGCTGTCAATCCAAGCAACGACACAATCCTATTTCCTTGCCCCGAGCTTGTTGACGAGATGCACCCGCCGCTCTATCGCCCCTTCAAGTACGGGGAGTTTCGAGTCCAAGCATTTGAGGGTGGGATACTCAAATCCAGGGATGCGTTGGAGAAGTTCCGCATTCAGTCTGTTGACGCAAAATCGGCACATCCAGTTGGGGATAAGCCACACACACCCGAATTGGAACGGGATCATGGGTATCTGCCAGATCTGCTTCGATTTGAAAGAGCCGGTATTGTTGTAGCTTAGAATGCTTTGCTTCCAAGTTGCTAACTAAGTCAGATGTCAAAGAAAATAGAGACGTATTACCTCGCATAGTTCATCATTCCAGTTGTGTACATACTCAGGTTTTCAATGTCGTTGACAATGGCTTCACAACTTCATCAAGGAAACCCAAAGCCTTGAATCTTCAAAAAGGGTACAACCTTAATACAAATGTAGCAGTGTACATTAAGATTATGCAGTTTTGATGCAGTAATATGAGGGAATAAGATGTCTGTGTGCTTTATGTATATAAAGAGTACATTTTATGTTTGCTATGTTAGTAAAGTTTTGATATCTTGCTCTTAGTGTGAAAACTATACAATTATATATTTGAGTTAAATTTCATGTGCTTCATGCATTAATGATGTGTGTGCATTATGAATTATATGAATTGTTGCATCATGTCTTGTTAGATTCAATATTCTTATCATCGATATTTGATTTTTTTAAAAGCCTATTTAGAGCCTTTTTGTGTACAAATCCATGAATATAAATTTCATAATTCCAACAATTCCAAATAGAAATTCCACGGACTTGGAATTGCAAATCAAGCACAAAAACTAATTTGAGTACATTTCTACTTATGTGCTCAACAAGACACCCAACAAGACATGATCCAAATTTCAAATCTACGATGTTATCCACTAAGTCATTTCTTTAAGGGATTATTCAACAGTGCTAGTATGTAAGCCCAAGAATGCGAGCTTGTGAGCATTGAGCCTACAATATAGGTACTTATAATATAGATACTACACATTATAAATGGTGACTATATATATTATAAACACCTCTAATATAGGTATTTATAACATATACACCCTATAATCATAAATGGTTTCTATAATATATACACCTATAACATAGGTGTGTAAGTAGTATTCTAGGCTCATAGGCTCACATTCCTATGCTCACATAATAGCAACCCTCACAGATTGTTTATGACAAATCTTCAAATTGTCTCTAGGAATACTAAAATCCAACACCAGTTTCTCATAGACTTTTATTTTTGGATGACAAAGAATCCTTCTATATAAGACAGAAGTACAAATGTTCATCTTTGAAATTTTGTACGAAAAAGGGAGATCTTACTCAATAGTTTGACCTCCAATGAATGCTCTTGGCTTTTTACAAGCATATAATTTACACGATACCTAAAATGATGATTTCCATGGTGACCAACCTAACCTTCTAAATTTATCCCTATAAGGACTTTGCAAACCTAAAAGGTTCAATGAATGACTTCACTATTAAATATAGAAACAAAAAAAATGCACCTATTGATCCAACAATTGGGATATTTTGGCGACTACCTTGGTCATGGGGGCGGCGGTGTCCTTCCAGGGTAAATGTAGGTACGCACTTGAGAGTTGGGATGTGAGATTTCCCCTGCCAGCGCTGACTGACTCCTCCTCTTTTTATCTTTTTTTCTGTTTGCAAAGCAAATGGACAAAATACATGCCAGAACAGAGGCAGCCAGCACAGCGCGGGAGTACGAGAGAGTGGAGAGTGACATACAGTATGTTTGAAAACATGAGGCCCTCCACAACACTTCCATGTCAGGGAACTGAAGCGTGAGAATGGACAGGAGGGACTGAGGGAGACAGTGAGCAGAGCGATGTCATTAACTGCGCAGGGATTCAAAGCAGGATCATGACCAGATCAGAGCTCCATCTGCAGCAGCTGCCAAGCTAAGTTAGCGCCCCATTGGCATGTGATGCCATTCCCCACTCTTCTGGCCATTGATGCATTCAAAAATCAGTTCAGCCCTTTGAATTTCAAGTTAACTTTTCAACTACTAACCCGTGATTACAACTATTAAGTAACACTGATTGATCCTATAATTAGAGGACGTGACACTTAATTACCAAGCACAAAAAAACTTATTATTATTTCATCCAAACCAATGCTTGACTTTTTGAAAACCACACTCTCTTCATGATGAATTTGATGAAATTATAATAAATAATATATATTTATAAAGATATAAGCAAAAATATGCAAAAATTCAAGAAAGGACTCATAGAGTTAATTTAAGGTAACAGGTTCATAAAGCGTTCTGGCTCTAAAATTGCCCACATCCTCTAATGGACACTATTTGTACATGTTGCTTTTCATTGTATCAGCAATGTACAAATACTTTATTTGAACTTCAAAATTTCATAACTAATTCCAGAAAGCTCCCAAACATATGAAACAACTTCGGTTAGATGCCAATTCCACTTGTCTTTTAAGGATAATTTCCTGAAAAATATTTCAAGAAGTTTCACCTCCCCAACAATCAGTTCCAGCTCTTAAATGGTCAATATATGGACCATTCAGGACATGCCCCCCCCCCCCCAGCAAGCACCTTGCTACTGCAAAGCAATTGCAGTTTTCTGTTTGGTTCACATGATTTGGGACATTGGGGGGGGGGAGCAAGGGGATTTGGATTTGAATTCCAGGCTGATAGCCTTGATTAGGGGAGTCAGGAAAGTAACATGTCACATCTGGACATAACTTCACATGTGCCACGCTTGAATGCATCACAAGAATGTGAATGTTATCCAGGACACTGAAATAAAGCTAACTTCCTGTAGAACTGGTTTGAATGTCCAAGCATTGACAAAGTGCATGATACAATAACTGTACCTCGTCGCACAAGCTGTTTTGTACATCTGTCAATTAAAAATGCTTGCCTGGTACTGCACTGGGTGATGATCAGTATGTAAAAATTTCCAGCTTACTTGATCCTTCCAAGGCTGTACTGTACTCTACTGTACAGTACAGTACAGTACACTCAACAACAGAAGACTCTCAACATGGGTTGTTGTTTTTTGGAAAGATAAAACGTGGCCAAGAAAATTCCTTTGTCCAGGAGCTGCATACAAGGAAAGGCCATAATAAAGCATTGCAAGCAAATCGAAGCAGCTCAGGTGTGGTGACCATGAGATCAATTGAAGTAAATTTCTAAGTTACTAGCTAGTATACACATTTTTCTCCTCACACAGCACCTGAAAGCTCATGCTCTCTGGGATTTTTTTTCTTCTTATTCTGCCATAGATGGACCGTCCTTTTACTAATCTCCCACTGCAACTCAGTACCGGTACTTCTGTTTCAGTTTCAGCCGGCCTTTCTTCTCCAAAATTCTCTGAAACACGCCCTGCAACAACAGGACACAAAATCTTGTGAAAAAGTTTGCTCAATTTCAAAGGACACACACCACAAGAATTAGAGCAAGAGGAAAGCTTGGAAATAGAGGAAAACAAATAACGGTACTGTAGGTCAGAAACATTAATAGGACCGTCGTTACAATTCCTTCTATACTTCGAATTGCTGTCCATGAAGTGATACCCATCGACAGTAATGCAGGAAGTATGCGGGAAATAGAGGACAAGAGAGAAGGCAAGAAATGTAGTACTTTAGGAATGTGTTAATAAGACTACTGTTATTCGATTCCTCTCATTGTTGCGAACGAGAACCTATTCAGCGGTAACCATTGACAACAAGGGAGAGTTCTCCATTGTCGTGAATAGGTCTAAAATAGGCGTAAAATAGCTATAAAGCTGAGTAAATGCAACTCGCAAGTACATATAATTATGCAACATGTAATATTTATGACAATGTTTCGTAACACTGTAGTAGGTAGTAAAGAGTCTCGAAAAGGGGATACGTAGTCTTAAGATCACTCACAATGTGCATTCACGTCACACGAAGAAAGAAAGAAATACGTAGTCTTAAAATCACCCACAATGTGCATTAACGTCACACGAAAAGGGAATACGTAATCTTCGGATCACTCACAATGTGCATTGACGTGAAACCTGAGATGAACAGATTCTTAATTCACCCCAACCTCCAAAAAGAGTTTGAAGATATTTCTCTTGTCTCGGTTCACAGCTGAAGACTAAAACCCAACCATGAATAAGTCATGAATTTCTGAAGATTTTCTCAACCTATTGAGAAAATCTTCAGAAATTCATGACATATTCATACGGTATTCCAACTACTACATTTTTCAGAAGGTTAGAATCCTCGTGACAACGAGGTCAAGATCCACAAAAACATTAGGCACGGTAACTTTAACACGGGCGTGACATTGGTCCTCTTCCTCCTCCCCATTAGTTCTCGTCTCTGTTTAGCAGGTTAAGACTAAAACCCAACCATGAACAAGTTATGAATCTCTGAAGATTTTCTCAAGCCTCTGAGAAAACTTCAGAATTTCAAAACCTATTCATACAGCAGTCCAAATAAAGTACTGTTTAGACTCCTCATGATAATGCGACCAAGTTCCACAAAAACATTAGTCACGGTAGCTTAGCGCAAGAGTGGCATTCGTCATCACCATTCTCTGCGTGCCACAATAGACACTCGGACGCTCAAATGAAAAACTCAGAAAGTTGTACCTTCATGGCTATGGCGAACGCATCCTCGCCCTGCTGCGACCCACCCACCCTCGGATCCGCATACACCAACCTCGGAATCATCTCCACCACCCTCTCTCGCAGATTCCTTATCTCCGTCTCCGAAATTCTACTCAACACATCCTCAATCCTCACTCCCCCATTCCTCACCCCCTCTTCCTTAATCAACACAGAATACACCGACTGATTCTCCGGAAAATGCCAACTATACCCTTTAAACGAGTCTTCATGAAAGAACACAGGAATGCACCCCGCAAGCATGGAATCAAAGATCGACCTCCTGGTCGCCGAGTCTCCCTGGGGTTGCAAACAAAACACCGACTGCTCAAACAGCCGCATCACGGGTTGTGGCGACTGACATGCGCCTCTATCGCAGCTCAAGAGCTTACAAAAGGAAGAATCTCGGCACTGGGTTATGATCTGACCACGGATCAGTTGCGGCATGTCGTTACGGGATCCCCCAGCGAATGAAAACAGTATTGGACGGTGAAAATTGCGAGCTTTCGTTTGCCAGAGAGTGATTTCTAATTGGGAAGATGGGTGAAAGTACGTTGGGTAAGGGATGCCGATGTCGTTGGACTCCCAGGTGCTGGATTCAATTACTAAGGTGGTGACGTTTTGCATTACTGGGAGAGTGAGTAAAACGTTCCCCCAAGTGGCACCCTTGCGACGAAAGTCCCACGTGATGCGTCCCCCGATCATGAAATGGTCGTGGCCACTGTGGCGTTTCCAAACGTGTTGCGAGTAGAGCCAGCTTGCGAATCGTAACGGCGTCGCGTCGCGGAGGGTCAGATTCGCCTTCCAGAGCGTTCGAGAAGCTTCGAGTCCTGCGTAGAAGGGGATGTAAATTGCGGACGCGGTGGCGGCTTCCGTCGTCAAACAGTCGTACTGTTTCATCCTGTTGTGGAAAATGACATCGAGGGCGAATTGGTTGGTTTCGTACCACCCAGTTCGGGTGAAGAGATTGAGAGTGTCGGCGTCGACGCGCATGGCGGGGCCGAGACCGGAGTTCGTGAGCGCCGCGCACATGTCGCTCCAGTCTTGGAGAGTGCGGCATTCGTCCAATAACTGATCGTTGAACTCCCGTGGAATAGAATGGATGTACACGTATCTGTCCTTGCAAGTTGGTGTCTGTGTGAGCATTGTTGTCGTCGTCGTGTAAAGACGTTTCTCCGAGTTGAAAATGTTGGTGGCGGCGTTGGAGAAGACGGGTGGTTGGGTGGTCGGGTGCGCTGTCACTTGGTGTTGGAGAGATTCGTGGATGCTGGGCGCAATGCCGTCGGTGGAATTGGTGAAGTGGCAGTAGCGGACCGTGGAGAGGATGGCCAAGCATGTGGTGGCGAGCACGAAGATGGTGCGCATTCCCGTGCGCAGGTGAAGAAGTGCCATGGTCAGGGCTACGGTGGGCTTGCGAATCCTTGAGTCGCGCGGGGGGGAAGGCTTCTTCATTCCCACACTTGGATGATCATGCAGGGGCATGACGAAAGCGCGTCGTCTCCTCTCCGGTCCCGCTGAATCATCATTCTCGCGCGCACCACCATTTGAATTCACTGGAAGGCGGCGAGTACCGTCGTAGTATCCTAACGTGCTTCGTCCTCACAATGTAGCTGGGGAGGCGTCATTCGCACTTGCAATCTGCACGCCAAAACTTAAACTCCGTAGCTAATATTGAATATAATGCAATAATGTGTTAGAACTACCTCTCTCCCTAATCAGCTAGACCAGGCAATGATCCATTTTCTTCAAAATTACGGTATCGGTGTACATCTCCATAGCCATGAAATTGCAACTCTGCTAGAAATGCTCAGAATCCAGTCAAACCAGGGCACGAATTTTTCAAGGTACAGGAAGCGATCGACTCACCTACAGTGAAGCTCGGACAGCATGCCGAGCCGCATCATTTATCTCTTCAAGACGTCCGACCCGCGCGCCCAACATGCAGGAAAACACGTACAGAAGCTTGGCGCTGATATAATCCACCATCTCAGAAAGCTAGAGATCGAGTCCATAGGCGAAATACGTACAGATATATATATAGCCTTGGCAACAATCCACCATCGTAAAATTAAAGCTACAGGCTGGGTCAATAAGCAAGACACGTAGTGTAGATGCTTGGCAGCAATCCACGATCTCAAAAAACCCAGAGCTAGAGTGCCCATAACCAGGAGCTAGCACCCAGGCCACATTAACACCCAAGTTGTAAGAAACTCGACGACGTCGACGTCAACTGCAACAATGGCCATTACGTCAACACTCAACCTGGTCACTTACAGCCAGCTCCTGTGCAGCAATGCACAGTCTGCGACTACCGATGAGCAAGATATATTGATCAATTAATTAGTGCCAGAAGAAAGGCCAGGGATCCGCTACAAGCTAAGATACTTGCAAGGCGCTCCTAGAAAGCGCAAGTGGGAGATTGACAGAGCTGGAAGTGACGTTACAAGCATACTACCTTAATTAAGTTACCTCCCCTGCCAGCAAAAAGCGAAGTGCATGCACACATGTGTGGAGATAGAATATGCATATGGAACCTAGCTAGGTAAGCTCAGTCTCCAAGACTATACCTACCCACTGACACCGAGCTCCAAGTAGCGAGCGTCGACAACCGAACGTTGTTGCTTTTGTGGTACTAATAAACATATAAATTAGCTGCAAACTTCATGTAGAAAATAACCCTGCGTCACCGCCGCTAAGTTAAGGACAAAAAAGAAACCAGCTTTGCTCCCTCGCAAACTACGACTGTCCGGGGACGTGACACAGCACCCCAGAAGAATCAGTCAGTCAGAAAAAATTTAGAATTGGACGGTTAGTATATTATAGAGATAGAGGTTTAGACTAATTGAATGAAATCTATTGAATGGTGTGTGAAGCTTGTTCAAAGTTTTGAGTTTTGCGTGTATGGGAGGGAAGGAGGGAGCGAGGGAGCGAGGGAGGGTGATGGTGACGGTGACGACGGGAGGGAAGGGACATTTGCAGGCAGGCAGACTGACTGACTGCAAATCATCAAACGTTCCTCAATTATCTGATAAGTATTGAGTTTAATTATTGATTGATTGTCCATTTGGTGACTTAAATTATGATTAGGAAATGGATTAGGCTGTGTTGGAAAGGAATTGGGAGTGGATGGGCAACTTGAAGTTCGTGAGTGTCACTGCAGTGATGAATAAATGAAATTTAGTGTGGGCAACGCAATGTACAAACTATAACATTGAATGTCAATGTGAACATTAAGTAATTGTCAACTAAATTAATACGGAAGTAGTTCAACTTGCACTAACTCGCTATTCAAGAGTATTTAAACCTTAAAGGACCAAGGAATCCATTTTAGGTTTTGGTGGTGGATGGTTTGGTGTCTCAATAAATTTGGTCACAAAGATGTTTTCAGAAAATGGAAAGGCTTTAGGCCACAAATGGTCATGTCTTTTCACAAATTTTTTGCCCAAAATACTTAAGGATTTGATTATGAAGATGTTTATGTAGTTGGTTTAACTCCTAAAGGACCATGGCCTTTTTTTTTTCAAGAGAAAACACTCAAAACTGTCAATTCTATAGCAAAGAGTATGAAAAATTGAATTTTTTTTTTTTTGCACATCTAACTGTAGGATCTTACACCTAATTAGTACAAGAATGTGTGGAAGAAATTTCAAAAACTTTGATTGCACAGATTGCAATCTTAAAGTGAAAAAAACATGTTTTTGAGCACATTGCAGGACTAGATTATTTGACTTTGAACCTTATTAAATTGCAAAAAATTGCAATACAAGGTTTTGAGCTTTAAATTTTTATTGTGGAAAATTGAATTGAGAGTTTAGGAGGAAAAAAATATATATTAATTTTGATTCTTTAAAAAAATATCAAATAGAAGTAGATATGAGATAGAAGGAAAATCTAAATTATTAATATCTCTAAAATAGAATTAAAACGCACTAATTCCAATGGTGAGATTATTCTAGGAAGCAAACTAAACCATGCAAAACTTTTATTTTTGAAAAACTATAAAAATTGCATTTATAAATGAATCCTACAAGTTATTTTTTCAAAAAGATGCTCTAATTGCCCAAAAAACAAGATTGTCCATAACTTTCACATAACAAATCCAAATGGAATGAATCAAAGCTTTCCATATAGACAAAAATATAATCTATGAGAAAAAAAATGAGAAAATTCAAATTCAAATTTTGATTTTTTTTTGCTACCCCCTTTCTCCTATTTTTAGCTTATTGGGGCATAATTTTTGTTCTTGGGCACCAATTGGAAAAAAAAAATTATATTCCCATGAAGCTAGTCAATTTTCTATCTTCAAAAAAAGTTTTAAGAAATCATGAAAAAAAATTCAACCCATAGGTACCTATCCAAAACAATCCCATTTGTCCTCCAAAGGGATAATGGTCCTTTAGGGGTTAAGAAGTTTCAATTTTTAATAGGAGTATGGAAAGTGCAATATATGGAGTTGAACATAACATTACATATGGAATTTTTTGAGAACATATTTGAATGTTTTCTAGTGACTTTGTTATAAGTGCTCCAAAAGTTTTACTTTAGTGAAATGTTTTCTATATTATAAGAACTTCTCTTAGTATTAGAATCAAGGACTTTTTAGTAGTTAAAATGAAGGTCAAATTTTGGGGAAGTTTCTTTTATAAGTAATTATTGTAATAATAATAATAATAATTATTATTATTATTATTATTTTCTATTGTATTTTATTTTAGAAGATTAAAGTGGGTCATTTTGTTCCCTTTGAATTTTTTTCTATTTATTTCTAATGTAAGGTAAACTACTCCATTGTGGATAAAATGGAAGCAAACCCATTGTGGGTTGAATTATGTCAATAATGTACATTTCAGAGCTTGAATGTATAACACCATTACAATTTTGCCCACAATGGGCTTGCTCCCATTCTCTCCGTAATGATATAGTTTACCTTAGTAGTCATTTAAGGGAACAACCTTTGGTTTTAGTGACTTATAGTGAGGTCACATGGGCCGCTTTGAAGACATCCATCTATGCATTCACCCTTTTTGAAAACTTCGGAGATCCATGTTCACTTCATAATTTGGAATTTTGCATGAAAATTTGTAGATGAATGTTAATCATCCTAATCTATGTTTGAAGCTTTATTTCACAACATTTTGATAAATATTGCAAAAAATTTAAAAAAATTATTTCAATTTTAATATAGGTAGCTACAAATATATTCTACAAATATATTAATTATTATTTTTGAATTGTATAGATTAATATCTACTCAAAAACATTTGAACCATTCATTTTTTAATAATGAAAAGGTGAAAGTTATGAGGAGTTTTATTTTATAGGCAATGAAGGTAGAAAAAACACATAAAGTCATCTTTTGCTCTCAATATTTAAAATTAAAAAATTAAAAAAAAAAGGATACTTATTGGTTACTAGAACATTCTCATTGTTGGAATTAACAATTTTTTTGTAAGAATTATTAGCAATTCAATTTCTTCTTTCATTCGGTTCCACCTTCCACTTTCTTAAATATGAATATGAAATCTTTTTATTAATTTTTTTAAACATATATTCTCAATTAAATTTCCAACACATTGACTAAAATGCACAAGTTATAGGATATATATGATTATTTCTAAAATTGTTGAAACAAAAAACTTCACCTTCATGAAAGAACTTTTGAGGTGAACATTGATTGTCAACTAAAATGAGAATTAGAGTGAGTTAGGCAATGGAGTAATTAATCCCTAAATGCCCAAGGCCTTTTATGAGCTTCTTGGAATTTGCTCTAAATTAAACAAAAAGCCAACAAATTCAAACTAAATATGTTAACCCCTAACTGCCTAGGCGACCAAATATGGTCGATCTGAAATTTCGGGCTCATTTTGCAACAGGCAGTTAAATTCGTTTGACCGGTTTAAAAAAAAATTTGGGCAGTTTTTAGGGTTAACTATTGAAAACTTTCATTTTTCAGTGAAAAAGGTACATATTTGATTGTTGAGGGGTCTCCAAAGCCATATATGTCCATTAGTGAAAGAGTAAAGCATGCTAATTTTACTTCATTTTCCAACTTTGAGCAATTTCACTTGATTTGAGATCTAAAAACTTGTATGTATCCGTTTGCTTTGAAAATGGTCCCAATGGAAAGAGTATAGTGTTTTCATGATTTTCACCATTGAAAATTTAAACAAAAAAGTGTTGATTTGGAGTTATTTGTGATTTATACTTATAAAAGAAAATTGCATCTCAACAATTGCAAGGTGGATTGTGTAATGAGTTTAATAGCTTTTCAAGTGATATTAAGTTTTTTGAAAGGGTATTTTAGTGTGCTAACAGAATTTGTAGTTATTCATGTAACCTCCAATCCCAAAAAGCTTTTATGTGCAAATTTCTGAAACATTGTGGAGAGGGATAACATATTAAAAATAGAAAATGTACATTTCTCTTATTATAATCTTACAACTCTTATGCAATTTTGCACTCAAAATTGGTGTGCATACTAATAAGCAAGCTCTTTAAACATCCATACAGTTAGATTTTGAAAAAAAATCATTTTGCTTCAATGGAGATAACTATAAGCCCATGTTCTTTTTTCATGGGAAAAACACACTTGGAAAGGCTTAGGCACTTAGGGGTTAAAGATCACATGGGAAAAGAATGCACAAGAATATCACTTGTGGATCGAAAGATTATAATGTTAAAAAATAAAGATTTGCAATGGACACCTTTGCACAAAATCTTGAATAGAAAAATCCTAATCATTCATATCCAAAATTGGATTTTTGATGCTAAAACTAGATTTCAAAAATAATTTTTCAA
This sequence comes from Rhytidiadelphus loreus, assembly GCA_947034895.1. Lineage (NCBI taxonomy): Eukaryota > Viridiplantae > Streptophyta > Bryopsida > Hypnales > Hylocomiaceae > Rhytidiadelphus > Rhytidiadelphus loreus. Next base: position 42,314,332 of record OX344765.1, read on the forward strand.
AAATATACAACACTAAAAATAGTAACTTGGTTAGGTTTTATTTAACTTCAAAGTATTGTCAACATCATAATTTGTTGCCTTGGGCATTTAGGGGTCAAGTAAGTACATAACATAACATTGAGTTTCATTAATAGTGTATTGCAATCAAAGGAAGACTCATGTATCTATTAGTTTCTTCTATTCACCCTAAACCCTAACTCTCATCTCCAAAACACATTTTGACAACTAGCAAAAGTGTTATTGATGTTGAAGCAAAGACCAAGTGTTGTCATGCATGTGAATGCTCCTTACCAATGTTCAAGGGGAACCGCCAGTTAGTTCATTGTTAGCCAATGGAATTGGGAAAAAAGCCCAGTTATAATTTGAAAACTTTGAAAAACAACAACTAAGTGAAAATCTATAAAATTTCTACTTAGAGTAAAAAAATAGAGAAAAAACCCTAGACTCGGTAAGGTAATAAGTCTATAAAGTGCTGAGGCTCTAAAATCACCCACCTCTTGAAATGGACACTATTTGTACATGTTGCTTTTCATTGTATCAACAATGTACAGATACTTTACATTGTTTCAGGAGGTGGGCAATTTTAGAGCCCACTGCATTTCAACTTCAAAAACTCATAACTAATTCCAGAAAGTTCCAAAACACATGAAACAACTTGGGTTAGATGCCAATTCCACTTGTCTTTCAAAGATAATTCACTGAAAAATCAATTTCAAGAAGTTTCACCTCCCCCAAAATCAGTTCCAGCTCTTAAATGGTCGATTTATGAACCTGTTACCTTACTTCAAAAACCTGGTTCAACAAAATGGAAATTCAACAAAAAAAAGCTGGTGATTGATTTAAATTTAAAACTAAAAAATAATAGTATCCCCAATGCTGCTCCTTATGGCAGATGGGCAGTCAATTGATTGGGATTTTAATTTCATCAGGTTTCAGATTCAATCATTCAGGACAGTTCTGGTGATGAGTCTGAGTCCACGGTTCCAGGACAGCTTCATAAATTGTCGCAGTTAGGGAAGTATCAACAGGTATGCTTTGTGTGAATACATTAGCTGCACACACTAGAAGCTCGCTCGCTACTACTACTGTACATAGGTAGTACTAATGTACTGTACAATCAAAAAGTGTATCATACTCTTTGGGCAACTCCCCACCAACCTGACACTTTTAAAAAAACCAAACAAACTGAAGTAAGTACACCATGGAAGGATACTGTCATGTGAATGGATCTTGTACAATCAGTTCATAACTGAAATGACTACCCATCTCCAGGTGCAGAACAAAAGGAACAAGATCCAACTTCCAGTAACTTAACTTATTTTCCGCGCAAGGGCTCCAGTTGAGGCCATATATATGCAGCAACGGGAAGAGTATTTTTTTCCTGTTTTTTTTCCTGTCAGTCTGCAGCATTTGAATTCCAAGAAACAAAGCCTCAGAGCATCATCAGTCCAATAACTTACCCAGAAAGGAAAGGGGGGTAAGATCGCACTAAGCTTAAAATGCTTGCAGGACCAAGTCCAGCTTTCTGATGTAATTAAATTTTAGGATGTGAGGATACGTATTTAGCAGAGTCTATGTTATCCCATATGTATTGTGGTTTCAGTGTCATGCTCTTTGGCCTTGCAGAGGGATGCTGAAACAAACAAATAAACTGTGAATGAAAGCCAATAAATCAGTATGGTATTCCTCTGCATCCAAAAGGCAACATAAATTGATTTTCCTGTAAATTTCAATAGGCCAATTTGGAGAAGTTTTATTGAAGATATGAAATTCTAAAATTGATATTATCCATCTACCGCCAACAACTGTGACACTTGTTAGCTATGTCCGTGTAATATAGCTAACAAAACTACCTAAAGTAGGAGGTTCTAGAAGTGTACAAGCTCTAAAATCGTCCACCTCCTCAAATGTATATTATGTGTACATGTTGCTCTTTTGTAGCCTTCAACAATGCACAAACAATGTACATTTGAGGAAGTGGGTGATTTTAGAGCTCTATGCCATTTCAACTTCTAAATTTCATAACTAATTCCACAAAGCTCCAAAGAATACGAAACTATTTAGCTTAGATGCCAATTCCAATTCCACCTGTCTTTCAAGGAAAATTTACTGAAAAATATCTCAAGAACTTAATTCTGGTTGTAGTGGCCATTTCCATCTCCCTCACAAGATCCCCACATTTGCGGGAGGCAAAAAGGACCTTGCTAGAACTGACTAATAATGTTGAGTCCATGGTGGTCGAGAACAATTACTGCTTGTTCATTGTCCAACTCCCTTGAAGTAAGTTATTGGGGTTCAAAAGGACACTCAGGGTGACAGTGAATACATACAGGTAATAATCTGGTCAATTTCCAACGATGTCAAAGCCGAGCAACTTGTAAGGGCTGTGGTTCACACGTCACATTGAGATTCAGGCAATCAGGGTAGACAATCACACAAGAACCCTATTCCTATACTTTAATCATGGAAGAGCTACATTTGTGTCTTTTACTGAAAAGTGCAAAATGAATGGAAAGGAGCTTGCAGCTGGAATGGAGGTTTGAATGGACACTAAAGCGCAAACCTGCATAAGATTGGAAGATCTGTAAATTCAGAGACATTCAAAAAGAGAGACGGCCTCTTGTACAGATACTTTGTCGGATCAGAAAAAAACAAAAACATGGACGTAGCTGAGAGCCTGTTTTCGTGATGTGCTGTTGAAAACCGCTTTGTTGACAAAAATCCAAAGTTGACAGAGTTGGCAGAGAGCAGTTGAGAGAATGGGATGTCACAACCCCTCCTCCACTGCTCCCTGCCTATTTTGGAATTTTTTCAAACAAGTAGATGGCAAGAGCACTTCATGGAACACAGGCTAACCATGACAAGTACAAGCAATGCCAACAGCACATTTCCCGATGCAGATCCATACGGGAATTCTCCAAGAAAGGTTGATCTATGATTGTTACCTTCCATCTGAAGTAATACCATCTTCCATGCCTACACAGAGCACATTAAATAACTTTCTCATGAACCCTAAGATGCTTCAAGACCATGACCTATTTGCTACAGATAAATTAGTACCAAAAAATTTGCAGAAGATATTCATTGCCCTTTCATTGCCCTCACAAAGCTGCAGAAGATGCACGACTTGAGCAATAACGAAAAAAGGGGCTCGTTCTTGCTTCACAGCTTTACCTTCCAAGAGAAAAAAAAAATACCGTCATGTGAGTGGAGACTCACAACTGAAATCCACTACTCTATCAAAATCGATCCAGAAGCAAAAAATCATCATCCTGTAAAGTCTGCACCTCTTTGTCACCTACAAAATGCTCCCGACCAATATCATTGACCATCTGCACAAACTCTTGACGCTTGTCAATGCTGAGAGGAACATACGGAAGCCGAAAAACAGGTCGAATTAAGCCCAGCTGTGCAAGAGCTGTATTCAGGCCTATAGGGTTGGGTTCCACAAACAACCAATTCATCAAGGGCATGAGCTGCTTGTTAAGCTCCACATTCCTGCCGTCAAAAAGTAATTTGTGTGCCAGCTGCGGTATCAAATTGCTTACAACTGAAATAACACCTCTTGCTCCATAATCCCACCTGTATCAAAACCTTCGGTTCAGCATTTGATGGCTTAGATACCACGAACTTAGAAAGCTGTGATAAACAGATCTCGTGCCAGGAAATTAGGAAGATGCAGTTGCCTTACCTAGCATCATGGAACTGGTCATCGTTTCCGCTCCATATGGTAAGTCCCTTGTCAACATAAGCACCAATACGCTCATTGCCCATGCACTCCTTTACTCCTACAAAGTTAAGATTCCCTGAAATCTTCTCCATTACCGAAGGAGAAATATCCTGACCGGTACGCCCAGGAACGTTGTAGATAATCGTTGGACCCATTCCGAGTACACTTTCGAAATGCTTGATAAGGCCTTCATTCGAGGTCTTGCCATAATAGGGGTTGATGTGAAGAGCTCCATGCATCCCCACCGCAAACCCCTGCTCTGTTGCATGGATTGCTTCTCGTGTTGAGTTGCTGCCGGTGTTACCTGAAACACTAACCCCAAGACTGGATCACATTTCACAAAACTATGCGTCGTGAGAACCTTAAACCCTGAACAGGACAAGACGTAGCAACCAGAAAGCAAGCCCTCAAGAAGTTTTAGAATAGCAGGAATCATGGTTAAAAACGGACCATTCGATTGGTCATGTTGTGAAAAATCAATAATTCAGATGAGGTGAAATTTCATAGCAGTGAAGAAAATTGCAAACTTTGGTCAAAGAATTGAAATTGGGCAAAATTTAGTCCCCATGTGGACCACTCAAACCTGCTAAAAACACATGAGCTCAACTTTGGGCTTCGTGGTCCTTTCGGGTTTAATATTTCAGCTCATGGCATTGATGTTTCCATTGAGCTCCTAGACCTTCTGGTCATAGTACATTCAAACCAATGCCGGCACAGTTGAAATGTTAACGAGACGAATTCAACGTCAAATCAGTCATAAAATTTCAACAGGCTAATGGAAATCAATAGACTTTCGGTTCCGAGAGCTTACCGATGACTTTAATCCTATCACCAAAGATGTTGACGGTATGAGCAATGAGCATAATGTGTTCATCCCAAGTCATGAGCTGGCCTTCGCCAGTCGTTCCGCCGACAATCAGACCTTCCACTCCATTCGCAATTTGCAAGTCCACAAGGGTATCAAAAGCTTCCAGATCAAAGCGTCCGTCTGGCAAATAAGGGGTTTTGATAGCAGTGATCAGCCTCAAACTCTTCACTGCTTCCACCGAATTGCTGCACGATATGGGCGAAAGAATCAACTCAATTTACTCTTTCTCTGAAAATGAGAAAATAAAGAAGTTCCATCTAACAAAGAATATTAATTTTACCCCTTAGTGCCAGAACTAATAAAAGAAAATGCGCTTTAAACCTCAATATCCAATAATTGAAACTTATAAATACATCTACACCCATCTAATATTGAAAAACATTCATCTTTCCATAGGTATTCTAAATGTCCCTCCAAAATGATTCATTTGCTATAGATATGGAAAATAAACGCTTTGATCCAAACATGAAACTTAAGGATTAAAGTTAGAGCTACGTAATCGTGTCACCTATCTAAAATCTACAGCCCAAAGTATCAAAATTATGCATTCTCTAGCGCATCTGAATGCGTTTGAATCCTCTCTGATTTGCTAACAGATTTACATTCGGATGATTTAATTGAACATTCGGATGATATTAAATATACTCAACACTGGTATTGTCACATTCTTTTAGGCGTGATTACCTCCAATACCAGTGGAATTAAGAAAACAAGCACTACCCAAAAGAATCCCTGTTCCTCGCCACCACAAACCTTACCCTACAAGCAAGCGGATTGGATTCGTTCGCATCAAGAGCAACATCAATTCTTGCTACAAAAATTCAAAACCCTCACACCAGGAAATAACCACCCTAAACTAGAAACCATCGAATGACTTGAATTTTTTTGGGTTTTTACCTCATCCTCGTCTCGTGACTGCGCATGGGGAGCGGCGCCGCCTGCATGAGCGCGGCCCTGACTCCTGGCTCCTGGCTCCTCCTCGTCCTCCCCAGTAACACCAACTTCGGCACCGCATTGCGAGGACGACCCAAAGTCACAAACGAGCTTTGAAGTCTCAATCCAGTGCAGCAACCCCGGGCTTCTTCGACGTGAATCCGTGTAACCCCGGGAATGCCTTGCAACGTCGACGCCATTCCTTGCACAATCCTGCAAATGAAAAGCCCCAAAGAGTGAAAATCGAAGATGCAAGAGTGAAAATCGAATGTGCAGTGCGTCGCCTTGGATCGATCGGGTGGTCACGGAAGGAGTCCAAGTATCAGTGACGAACTCCACCTTGATCGTACCGTCTAAACCCTAAACCCTGAAACCCTGAGTACTTGTGGATCCTTGGAAACACCAATTGAATCGAAAGAAGTTAGCGCAATGCTGACGTTGTGGATTAGGTGACAGGGACTGGAAATTCTGGCTCGTGCTCAAGTTTCTATGATAGCAACCAGTTGCTACCCCCAACGCAATTCAGTGCAAATCTACCCTATTCGTACATTTGAGGCCCTGAAATGTTGGACGAGTGTAGATTTGCATTGAAATAGGGTGGAGTCCATGACATGCTCCTTACTTTACATGGACAAATATGGATGGAACATGTATAATGTAGATGGAATGACATTTATTCATCTAAAATCATGAACAATCATCTAAAATCATGAACAATCATCTAAAATCATGATGATATTTTTGGGTTGAATATGAAAATTGGCAATTTTCTATAAAGAATCATTAATTTTTCAAAGTGCAAATTGCAAAGATGTGATTGAAATAGTGAACAAACTCTAAATTGCTAAAAATAAAACTAGTGCTCCACATACATTAGGGAGATGGCTAACATTAGGGAGATGGCCAATTCTATTGCTATGTGTAGGAAGCAAATAGATGACCCAATTTTGTGCAAGCAAAATGACTTGAGCATTTATGACAATTTTGGGTTGAATGCATGGATGTAATGGATTCATTCCTAGTTGTCTAAAATGGAAAAAATGTCAAGAACGGGCCTTCCTACCAATGTTCATTCTAAGTATTATAAATTTTTCTTGAATAATGATAACATGGTTATTTTAAAATTCATTATATAGTCATTTTGGGATAGAAGTCATTTTTCATCTATATAGTTGTACTTTACTTGTTTAGTTTTGATGATTTCATCTATAATTTCATAATTAGCATTCATCATTTGGGAACAAAGCAAATGGTATTTTAAACCCAAATAATCGTCTTTTCACAAACTTCTTCTAAATTCCTTCTAATGAAAACCTTGGTTAAATGATTTGACAATACTAATACTATATATGTGTATAGTAGTATTAGTCAAATCAATTTATAAACTCAACAAGAACTAACACATACCTTCCAACCAATATGCTTGACTTGTACAAAATACTATAGTCTTGAATGTGAAAAATATTAATATTCAAATCATTACATGTGTTTTGGCTGTTGGAGAGGGCTGCGAGTTCCCAACTTGAAACCCACTTGAGAACCGTTGAAACCTGTCGTTCCCCGCCTGCGCTGACCTGACCGAGAGACTGCCAAGTCAGTTTTTTCGAAGGAAAATAAATAAATAAATAAATTAAAAAAAAACTTTGTTTCTCATTTTAAGGACTTAAATTTTTTTATTTTTTTATTTTTTTCAAAAAAAGAAAAGTCTGACACCAAAGTTTGAGAGGACCAAGGGAATGGAGTTGGGAACAGGCCTGAAATGGCCCTCCAGCCCCTCCCAATCTCATCTAATGGAAATAAGTAGTTACGAGGTATGTATTAATTAAAATTTGAGGTAAGAAAGAAGATTCTTGAAAACATAGGGGTGTTTTCAAGGTATGTGTTAGTTAAATTTGATTTAAGAAAGAAGATTCTAAAAAATATTTGGGTGTATGAACCACTCATTTATTAGCCCTTCAATCTAAATCAAGAATATAGTTAGTTTTGTATAGGGTATCATTTGTAAAGTCTTTAATTAGACATTCATCCCAAAGTAGGAAAATCTTTTTATTTAGACTTCATATCCATTTACAAATTTCACCAATCCACTCATGACTGTCTTTGAAGCTTGGATTCAATTGCAATAACAATTTAAAAACTATAAATAATAATAAAAAAATTCAAATGAAATAAGTGCTATTTTTGACATTGTAATGTATGCAAATTTCATAATAAATGTGTACATGATTTTGTTTTTTATCATTCTAAAATAATTGATGCCATGTTTCAATAAATTTTCCAAGTTTTCAAGTTTTTGTATAAATCTTGAGGCCCAAGATTAATTAGGAGTAAGCATTGGCACCTTTTAATCAAAGCATGAGGCAATATAGTCGTAAATCAAAATCTTTATTATTCCATGAAGGCATTATAATGTTATGAAATTAGGAGTGCTCCTCATAAACTTACAATTTTGTTAAAAGCATTTGAGATAAATAACATTGTTGCAACATGCAAACCAAACCAAAAGTAAACATGAATGAAATGTTTTTTTGATACCCCCAAGGAATAGCCAATAATGATTGTGCTTATTAGACTTGTTGGGCCCATGAGGTATCTATAGCCTTAGGGTTGCTATATTGTGAGCCTACGAGCGTGAGCCTGTGAGCATATAAATTCTTAAAGGTTTCATTTAAAAAATTTGATCAAATTTTTTTATTTTTGGTAAATTTTAGTATCTAATACCATGAACCTATTACTGTGAACCTATTACCGTAGTTCCTTCAACAACCTTAATGTGCTACTTATTGAACTTTGATAGATTTTTAGGAAAAAAAAATTGGTCATTAATTAGGATTCATTTGAAATAGACTGAGGTTGTTTCATTGAGATTTTAATTTTTATAACCACTCCCCTACTAGAATTGGGCCCCTCTCGGCGCTGAGAGGAATAAAACTTTAAATTTAAAAAGAAGACCTCTTAGAGTTGAGCTCTCCTTGGAGCCGAGGATAGCCCCTCAGTGTCAAGGAGAATAATTTTTTTTTCCTGTGGCTCGAAAACTCTCCTTGGCGCCAAGGAGAAAAAAATATATTTAAAAAAAAAGTTTAAAAATAAATAAATAAATAAATATATATATATATATACAACCATTCAACCCTAAGAGGACCCATGTTGCTATAAGATAGTAATCAGTCATTATTCTATATGAACTTATTTCCATTTCCATTCATCTTTCACATCAATTGAGTTTATTATTTTTATAATTTCTACTTCTAATATTTTAAACAACATTGAAAATTTTAATTTTCATCTGAATTCTACAAAACCACGGTAATAGTAATAGATACAATAATTCACTAAAAATAGAAAATTTTGATCAAAAATTTCAGATGGATTCTGTTTTTAGAAATATTCTTAATTTTTTAGTACTTCTTTAAATTTTTGAACTTAACGCTCGCAAAATCCTGCTCACCGCTCGCAGGCTCACAAACTAGTACCGCTGTCTATAATCTTTAGAAGCACAATCATTTGGTTTGATGGAAGAAACAATAACAAAACCCTCCCCACTAGTAGAGGGAGATCCTTGCAATAAATGCTAAGGCTTGGTCAATTTGTTACTAGGTGATTGCAAGAAAGACGAGTCCTATTTCACGTCACAATTGAAGTGACAGAGTTGCCATCGGCCATAACTTTCAGAAAATGAAGCTGATGGACTTGAAATTTTTCTTGAAGATGGATAACTTAGAAAGCATGAGATTCATTATTTTTTAGAAATTTTGAAAAATAATTTTATAATTAAATGTCAATTTCGCTAGTTTGTCACACTTTGCGATTAAGGGTTTTTTAGTATTGTGGAGCATCCAAAAATTATGATGTTCATTTGAATTTTTAGTGGGCTATTCCCACACTAAACGAGCATGTGCCTACCAAAGGGCATTAAAAAAAAAATTCTTTGTTCTTGAAATGCATGTGAATAGGAGTCCCTTGCGCATAGTGCTACAAACATTCACGATGGTTTCAACTTCTAGTTTTTGGTGAAATGAGATCATTATCAAGTCTTTAGAAATGGACAATTTTTAGAGGTTTTTTGTTCATGATTTCTAACATATAATTTATACTTAATTTGATCTATTTTCTATGTCAAACTATCTTTTTTTTCAAATAGTATTGTTCCAGTACTTATAAGTAGTAAAAAGTACTATTAGTTGTTGATTTTTCATATCAACATTTGAGATTGTTCTGTTTCATAGTACTGTAGTAGTCATAGTAATGAGCCCCAAAAATTGCAGTTTTGGAAGAATGCTACCAAAATCGTTTGGTCTTTTTTGCAATCACCCTACTTCTTGTTGCAACCAACATGTTGTAAGGTAATCAACTCTAAAAGCACCTGTGCTCTAAAAGCAATCATGACATAGAGGTACATTTTTCTTTCTTCAATGTACCAACAATGTACCAACAATGTACATTTTAAGAGATGGTTGCTTTTAGTGACCACAACATTTTAACTTCAAGAATTTGTAACTAATTCCATGAAGGTCTAAAAAATATGAAAAGACTTGGGTCAAATGCCAATTCCATTTTTCTTCCTACAAAAAATTAGTGGAAATTGTTTCAAAGGCAATCAACTCTTAAATGGTTGCTTTAGGAACAGACTACTTGTGTCAAATTATAAAATAAATAAATATATGATGCAACCTTTCACCTCCTTTTACTGTTACGAAAAGTTACAATAGAAGCTTAGTGAGCAGAGCAATGGATGTAGTGCGGCTCTTCACCTTCAAAGGACACTCCTCAACTGCTTATCGTTCAACTGCCCGCCCTTTCAGCTCCATCGTCAACACTGACACCCACTCACCCCCAAGTCACCATTACCACCGTGTCGGTGATTTACAACGATGTGCACATGTGTTCAAGATATGTGTGTTCATTAATTCAAATCTTTCTGGACACCGTTTCTTGGGTCGATCTCTAAATTTACTCAGAGATCGACTGCACAGCTAGCTGACCTCGGAAGCAGCACGCATTCCAAGTAGCATCGATCCATACATCGATCACATACGGTATTCCATTCCAAACAAGGAAGCAAGTGAAGCAAAATGCCGTGCCCAGATCCGAAGCCCAAGTACAGGCCTTTGAATTGCGATGACGACAAGAAGAAGTTCCCTGTCAGTGCTTCCAATCTGTAACTTCAATTTGCACGCAATCCCATCCACTTTTTTGTCAAGTCCCAGTTGTTAATTAATACCAAACATGCATTCAAGTCTAACTCCCAGACAGTGGACTAGTGGACTTCAAACCAATGCTTCCATCCTCCTGTCACACCTTGCGAAATGTGCAACTTTCATGTGCTACGACATAAATAACTTGCGTCATAGTTAAGCCCTTCGATTCGTACGTACAATCTAGAAAAAGCTGGAATTGGGCCATCTTGTTCCTCCCATACCTTGACAGTCAGATTCGTAACTCTCAAGGTTAGTCCTTGTACGTCGATTGATTGCAGAGGGTTGAAGCAGTTTTTCAGAGAGATCATCAAGAGTTTAGTCAGAGGGTCAGTGTTGTATGCTGTGAGTGACAGGTGAATTATTGAATCCCAGGGCCATGACTGAATTTAATAATTAATTAATGGTACTAATTTGTAGCTGAATGTTTTTGTTGTTGGTATGGTGTGTGTGTATGTGTGCGTGTGTGTGTTTTGCAGTATGTGGAGGTTTGGGGTCCAGATAAATCTTCCCGGAGATTTGCGATCGGGACACGAGCAAGCTTTGCGGTGGATCGCTTCAACAAGAAGTTGGTGGATGCAGTGAAGCCCGTGGTGTGCGTGGAAGCGTTCAAGGAAGGAGAAGACCCGGTGGAGTTTGGGCCTGATGCTCCTCTCATGTCCATGTGCACCTGGGATCTGCGTGTGGTGCAAGAAGGTAGACTTATTAAATAATAACTGCACAACAAGACATTCCATACCGTTGGGCTCCAAAGCAACTCTTAATCAATAGTCTCGATGTTCACTGCAATTGCACAACTCCAGGAGGATATTTTTTCCATCGCAAGTGTGGTGCGATTCTGGTTGCCAAAAACTGTGATATTCAATTGCACAACGTTAACCATTGGTAGAAGAAAGGAGGTACTTGAGCACCAAGCTCTAACTCTATTGCTTGGTGCTCAAACACCTCATTTTCTACTAGTGAAAAGGGTTGGGAGTGGCATACATTTACATTTCAAGTCCTGTGCAATAATAAAAGGGCCAAAGTCGTGGAATTTCTCCGATTTAACAAAATTGACGTTTTTGGGCACGATGACATGTACTCAGACCTCTTAAACACGACCTCTTAAACAACATTCTGAAACTGAATGGAACTCGGGACCAAATGTACAAACTTTTCCTTCTAATGCCAACCCCATCCCCCATCCTTCAACAAACAATTTTGAAGCAGGTGTCATTGAAGTAGGAAACAATAATTCCTTTGTTGTTGTGTCCTCCTGGCAGCTCCTTTTGAACCCATTGGCATGGGTGACAAAATCCCCAACGGGGAGCTGACATATCTGGATGATGATGGGAAGCTGCAAGCTCACTGTATCTACGATCTCGTCAGGGAGAAGAGAGTGGTGTTTTTTGGAGTGCCAGGGGCTTTCACACCCACTTGCAGGTCAACCCTTACCCGGATTTTAGGGGTTTTAAAGTTTTTTAAAGGGTTTTAGGTTTTAGGTTTTCGTTTAGGTGTTTAGGTTTTAGGTTTAGAGTGGCTTTCAACTTGGATTGTGTACAAGTTGCAAAATTTCAATTCATCAGAAGAGTCGGTAAATACTGATGAAATCCACAGTTTGAAGCATGTTCCTGGATTCATTCAACGGGCAGAGGAGATCATGGACAGAGGAGTGAAAGAAATCATCTGTGTAACAGGTTTGTCCTAGCTCCTGTGTATCCGGAAGTCTGCATTCAGTTTCTTTCCCGTCTTGAGAACGTGTGCAGACACTTCTTGACATTTCGCATTTGTATCCTCAAGGGACCAAGTTATTATTGCGGCATTTATAGGCGGACCCCATCTTGGCCACGTATTTGGAGTAAATTGTCACTTTTGAATAAATGAGATTTAGGTCACAATTGGGTGTGAATACGATATAAATCGATGTTTGTAGCGATGATTACGGAGTTACCATCAAACATGGATTTGTCAGAATAGGATCTTCCTAATTATGGATAGTCAAGTTTAGGTCAACTATAAACAAGCAAGGTCATTGTGGAATGTGGAGAGTCACGTTTAGCGTTGACCTAGTATCACTTATCAGTCACGAGGAAAACCAATTTAAAAAATATTACGGAGTATAATGAAAATTTACATGTGATTTGGAATAGCCTGATTCTCCTTTCATTCCGTCCCAAGCCAGTTACCTTTGTTAAAAGCATGAGTCATGACTTCTCTATACACCTCTCGTAGTGGACATATTATGAATTTTTACCTGAGAGCTCTTTTGCTGTTAAACAATCCAAAAAAATAGTTGTGGACATGAACTGCTGTGAATTACACTATTGTGCAGTGAATGATCCATTTGTAGTGAAGGAGTGGGAGAAGACCTACTGCGACAACAAGCACATCAAGTTTTTGTGTGATGGTTCGGCCATATGGACGAAGAAAATAGGGTTGGAGCTGGACTTGTATGACCGAGGAATGGGAGTCCGCTCTCGCAGATACTGTCTGCTTGTTGATGACACAATCGTGAAGATTGCTAACATTGAAGAAGGTGGAGGGTTGGAGACCTCCACTGCTGACAGGATCATGTCGGATTTGGACTCCGGCAAGGGTCGTGGCTAATTGAACTTTTTTAATTTTATGTACAGACTATTAGTGAATAAGAAAACCTTAGGAATGGCACAATGAGTGATCTAACTGCACATGTATACTTAGAAAATGTGAAGGAATGGAAGTGGAATCATGGATATGAATTTTTGAAGAGAGCTGCCAAAATACCGATAAGTGCCTGATCAACACCCACACCAGCAAAAATGCATCCATATCCCACTGCTGTCATCTTCAGCCACAAGCATCATTTATCTGAACATAAATGTCTCCATATGGCATTCATTCAGGTTCGAGAGTGAACACAAATGTCTCCATAAGGCATTCATTCAGGTTCGAGAGTGAACATAAATGTCTCTAGAGCAGCATTAACCAGCAGCCATAGGACCAATGCCACAAGTAGCATTTAACAAATATTCCAGTGGCAACCAGTGAGTGACGAAACAATCGCGAGAACAGTCTCTTTATGAAAAGATTAAAATTGCTAGAACATTTCGAACTACTGTCAGCATCTACAGAAAAGATTTTATGACTCTTGAGAAATTAAAGAATGTTATGAGATAACCCGGACAGACAATGGCTACACCCAACAGGTTCGTCCACCACTCCTTCGGTCTAAACGTTGGGCCGCCCTAATCCCCAACATTCAAACCGCCACCAGATGATTGACGACGTCAGAGATTAAACTCCATTGCTTGGACAACCCAGAGGAAGTAGTGCTTACGTTATGATACATGCTTGCAGAGGTTGCCTCTTCATGCCCAATGCAAGCTTAATATGATATACATCTCCACCGTGCCAAGGTGAAAGAATGCAGTTTCTCCTTTGGATGTCATAGATTTGGAGGGGTCCAGCTAATACGTCTCCAAATCTGGGACAGAACAGCACTTGCGGTGTAGTATGGAACAAGCTTGACTCTGTGACTAATTGATGGTGTCTTCGCGAGGACGTGATTGGTCACGGTAATTAGCGAGATCCTGCAAATACAGTCAAGTTTCCATAATGGTGATCTCGTTGTAAGTTAAAACCTCTATTAGTTATCTTTCTTCCGCTCCCACTTACAGTGTCAATGATTAGACATTCTTCCCCAGGCAGGCATAGACAAACTATCAATATTTACGATATAACAGAATGAAAACTGGATATTATACGTGAATGAATGAATAAAAAGCTAACACAGTCCTAATTAGTAGAGGAGATTTTATCAACAGCTACAAACTACTCGTTAACATTTTCTTACCCCCAAATGCTAACAAAAATGGAGACCTGCCTGTAGACACATAAAACAGAGCTGCTTCGTTACCTGTGTTAAGGCGTAGACACCGTGAACTGTTGGTCCAACTGGACTTCCCCGGCGAAGAAATTTGGAACCCTTCAGAGTGTAAAGCATGGGAATGCCCGTTGATAGCTCAAGCTCGATGACCTCCTTCGATGTAAGCTGATCCAAGTACATAATGATGGCACGCAACGAATTACCATGAGCTGCAATCATAATATTCTTCCCGGCCTGGAGCTCTGGAACCACCTGCTCAAACAACACAGATATTCAAAGACAGTCCTACAATTACGAAGATCACTCCCAATATCACACAAGAATTTCCAATGATGGGCATTTGTTTAAGATTCTTACGTGCTCCACGAAATATTTGACAGCTCGTTCAGCACACATCTCCAGACTCTCTCCATTGGGAGGAGGGATATCATAACTTCGGCGCCACTCCTTAACTTTCTCGACCCCGAACTTGTCAGCAGTCTCTTTCTTGTTCAATCCTTGCAATTCACCATACCTGCATGCCAGTCACATGATCCTCAATATGTCCTTGCAGAGGCTTTTAAAACCATTGCCACTTAGTCATTAATCAATAACTCTCTGTGATGTTTTCATCGACCTCTAAAGGGCCCAGGGTTCATGGTTATAAATGACCAATTCGAGTGATTGTATTGTGGAAATGATAGAATTCAAATCTTATACAACCAGAATAGTGAAGACCATTGTATGTGCTCGTCAATAAATAAATAAAAATAGGTCCTCAATGACCTTCTCAAAAGTACTAGAAAATATGGGGTCCAATGCGGGCTTTTCTTGACCTACTACGACAACAAGGCTTCCAATTCGAAATTCTCTTGCGGCAAGATAGACTGAGATTTTGAGCTGGTTCAGATAATGGTATTACAAACGAAAGTGCACACGTTAAAGAAAAATGCGTAGGAGTAGGTCTTACATGCGCTCATTAAGCTGCCATGCTGTGACCACGGGAATGACCTCGTCTGTGTCGCTGAAGATTCGGCTCCAAGCCTCCGCCCTTTCACTTTCGTTGTGAAGAATTACGGGCACCTGAACGATGAAAAGAAGAGAATCTCAAAAGAGTATTGCATCACACTAGGAAGACCACACTAACAAATAATTTCATTACAGATTACCACCAATCTTCTGTATCTACATCTCTGGCAATGGGGCTCCCAGTCTCATGTGAAAATTATTTTCCAGATACAGACACGGATACAGATACAGAATGCGTCTCTTGCTTTCAAATCGAGTTCTATTTCGGAATCTTGCTGGAAATCTAAAAAAGATGTTTAAAAACCAAGTGCCTGACGAACTACTGAAGTGATAAGTTATCGCGTTTTCCGAATACAGATATGCCCACTGACGCCCCTGTGGATGAGGCTGGAAAGAAGGCTCACTTTCTGGCGATGGTGTTGCGTCATCGCGAGCATGGCGGTCATCTGGGCGCGGATGAGCGCCGAGGTGAAGATCAGATCCACGGGAAGCTCGCTAATGCGCTTGCCCGCTTCGATGGCTTCTTCTACGCCCGTTTGCGACAGAGGCACGTCCACGCACCCCGTGAACAGATTCTTGGAGTTCCAGAGCGACTCTCCGTGGCGAATCAGAATCAACGCCGACTCCCCTGCAATCAATCACAGCAAAATAAAATAAAATAAAAATCAATGCTGCACCCTTAACTACTAGATCTATCCATCAATCAAACAACAGAAAACTAAAGGAAAAAACTCTGGCAATCACAGCAAACCCCCAAATCAATGCTGTATCCTCAACTAGATCTATCCATCAATCAAACCACAAAAGAAAAAGAAAGAAAAGGAAACATTCCCACAGATTACGAGGCGGAGCGTACGAGGCGGGCGATGAGCACTTACTGGTGCTCGTGGACGCACCGTTGGTACTAATGATAGTTTCGGCAGATTGTTGTTGTTGCAAAGTGCAAGAAACAGAGGTGACGCCTCCTCGCTGCCGCAGTGACGCGGGCGTCCTCAAGGCGAGCGACGACGACTTGAGAAGACTACATCTACTGATCTCGACATTGCGAAGCGCAACGCAGCACGTCCGCAATGGAGCGGAATGATGGCGCCCAAATCCAGTCGAGGACGCCGGGCAAAGAGACAACGACGCAGCCGCCATAGCTCACTTTCCCAACTGCAAGCAAGCTTCGAACGAAATGAACGAAGACGTTGATGCAACTGGGAGTAGAAGGGCAACCCCTACAACCACGCCACAAGGGAATCAATGCAAGCTTCAGTGAGAAATGGCTACCATTCGTCAAGAGACAGAAAGAAGAGCAGCAAATGATCAAGCATCTTGAACCCCAACTACCATTAAGTCAGGCTTTTTCTGGTCCCGAGCTTTTCCTCTTTTTTGCGAATTTCCTATTATTCTTTCTTCTAGGGCAGATTATTCATCAGAGAGCGTGTCCCACCGCTCCCAACTCCCAAGGACCCACACTCGTTGGTGAAGAGGTAAGTTACTCAACGATAAAGGATATGGCAGAAGTCACAGAACAGGAACTGTCTAATTTTAGAACGTAAAAGAGTCAGCAGGCACGGTTTCATTGCGTACTAGTTGGGAGTGACTTGAATTGACTTGACGGGAGCGATGGCAGTTGACGATGGCTGGCAAAAGCAACAGAAAAAGTGAAACAGGAACTGTCAAACTCGGGCAGGGTTGCAGTGACGGAGAGAGCAAGGGGGAGAAACTGAAAGTTAGGGTTCAGCTTACTCATAAATATTCTCTAAAATACTGAAATAGTGCGGCATGGGTTTCTCCGGCAACCTGGGGACGCGTGTCTGATTTCCCGAGGCTCCTACACGCAATGAGTGGCCGCAAGGCCCCGAAATTAGCAACAAAGGAGGGCCGCCCATATGCTTGTCCTTCTTCACCCGTCACGCCGCATGTGAGCGTCTGTTTCGACAAGCTGGGGACCTAAATATACTGAGGTCTTCTCCAAAAGCGAAAGGGCCGCGTTCGTTTGGCGACCATTCTAGCGTGGCAGCGTGCAACGACGAACATTCCAAGGAACGGCAGGTCCCTTTGTTTGACGGAGAAATTCTCGCATGTGGTTGGGTATACCGGCTCTGACCTACTATTGAATTTCAAGAACGAAAGGTGCGTTTAGCCTTGCCATTTCAAAGACCCTGGCCCCATTCAATCAGAGTTGTCTCGATTGTGTGCACAACTGCTTAACTTCGGTCTCTCGGACTTGCCCAAACGTGCGCGAATTCTGCGCCATAATTCTATTATCGAATCTTCTCTTAAGTACTGTTAGAATTGTTTCACAATCTCTTGGTCCTTCGTTGCGTGAGATCACCAGAGAATCCATCGAATCTTAGGTCAATCTATTGCAACAAGAACATTTTAGGGTTTCAGAAAGCGCGAATGAGGTCCGTCCTTGGTTTTGTTACTGGTTTTGCAGATTGTTATTGTGAGTGATGCTTCCAGCAAGAATATTTACAAGAACCTCTCTCGGGGGTTCAGCCCTGATGTAGAAGCTCTCGCTTTACCTGGTCGTTGGACTGTTTCCAATTTGTGAACTTAGTGTCTGTTGCCTGAATTATTGCCTACGATCACAGGTGACTTGCACTTGAAATCAACATCACAGCGGTATGTAGAGCCGGCTGGATACAGATCTAAATCCTGCAGTACCCAGCTTGAATGCTGCTTCTGAGCATTGTGATTCCGTGCATGGTTGTTTTGATGCAGGAACTGAAACATGACACAGAATTCTAAGCGGTGAAGACGTGTTGATCTGCTCCAACCCCCAATGAAGACCCCAACAGGTTACAAAGATAGAAAATTCGAGTGTTACAGTAGCAGGTCAATGAGACGGGACGAGTGCTGCTCAGGAGACACCACACCCTGAAATGTTCTCCTCTGCTTCATTATCTTTACAAAACAATAGACTGGGTGCCTCCGGAGCAGCACTCCACGCAATGAGAGGCTCTTATACAAGGGAAGAAGATGAGATGGAGGGGATACTTGCCACTGCAAATTGGACATGGCCTTCAGTTCCAATTCCAGCTTCCGTGCTCGTTCCTTATTGGCATCAATCGCCAGCTCCAAGGTCTGTAGCTGCTGCTGAGTTGCTTCTACCTGAATGAAAGCGCAACATGTTGTCACCTAAATCAACATTAAATGTATCCTGGTGTGGTGCTCTAAAAAGTCTCCGAAGAGTGAGAGGAAGGGAAATCACCTCTTTGTCCTTTGCGAAGAGTTTTTCCTCCAGTTCTCTGATGTGGGCTTCCCGGGATTCCAAACTTTCAGAAATGCTGCAATCATTTGCTAATTCCAGCTCAATTTGTACCTTCGCCAATTCCATCTCTCCCATCTCGCGGCTCTGTGTTAACATCGTTAAGTCATGACCTAATTGTACGTGACTTGAGAAATCATTAGAGATGGTGCAAATCTTCATCATGGATGACTGAGGGTCACCGTGAAACACAGCTTGTGGTTTTGGCATCAGCTTCGTACCTGGTTTGTGGTTCCAAGTGCCTCATCACACTCTTGCAACCGTTTACGCAATCGTTCCGCAATTTTGAATACGTTCGACAGTTTCTCTTGGGACGCATCAACTCCCTCGATCTTCTGTGTTATACTTTTCAGCGCCTGCACATAATCTCTAGCACAGGGTTACAAATCGAATTTAGGTAGAGGATATTATTTGCGTCCTTCTGCATTTTAACCAATATGTTGGAGTATGGTTTAATTGGGATCAGTATAGAGCCGTGGAGACATCACTTCAGGAACAGGAGTCAAAGCTGTGGATGTCAACTCTTTTTTCCTCTGTAAGAATTTCTTATGCATTTTCAAAGTGCGAGTTAGACAACCCTATCTCCATTCTAAAGATCAGTGGTCGTAGACATTTTCCCAAGTCGTGCTTACACCACTTGCTATTTGATGGCCAACCGTACAGTGTTTGAATAAATGCGTTGCTGTTGGAAATAGGATTCAGGTTCTAATCGATTTCAGTATCCTCTGCCTGAATTTGCAACAAACCCTAAGTAGTAGTCCTGCTGCAGGGTGTCGTCGTGACTACTTTCTGAATCCAGGTGCAAGATGTGATAACGGATGCTTTTTGAGGGCCAACGAACCTGAGCGTAGGTGTCAACTTGATTGGATTTCGCAACAAGTTGAATTCGATGGTCTTCGAGAGTCGGGCACGCATTCTGCATTTCCGTAGTACTGTTGACATCTACAGTATTTTCCTTATCAATTTTTTTCTGCACAAGGTTAACCTTCTGTTTGATTCGGTGCTGAAAGATGTTACTGTGACTGTTGTTGTTTGACGCATTACACCTTGCCACAGCTTCACTGTTTATGCTATTATGTGTCATCCATGATTTAATGTAACACCGAAATAGCATGGTATAGAGTAAATGAATTCTTTTTGTTAGATTGTGAACTGTGGGACCATTGTCAGGAAGCTTTTGAGTGAATAATCATTCGAGCAACAATTGGTCAACCAACAAGTGGATCCAATATTGAGTAAATGTGTTCCTCAATTGGTACACCAATACATGGTGTTCATAGGGTATCATCACCTACAACCTAGTCAAAATACAAAGTGTACTAAATAGAACAAACAATGTATATCTGTGAACAGGATCTGCATAACTATGGTAATGCACAGGTCAAATGTGAAAGATAAGTGCAGTTTACGTACTTGCAAGTTTCCAATTTTGCTTTCAAGATGTTCAACGCGGTTATGACCAAGTTCGATTGCACCAAGCATCCTCTCGAGAGCTGCACCGTAATCAAGAGCATGCTGAGGATTCTCCTGTCTGTCTTGGCTGACGATGGAGCTTTGAAGGTTTGCTATTTCCAAGGACATAATGTCCAGACCCTCACTGAGCTGATGCTTTTCTTCACTTATTCGCACCATCTCATTCTTCTCGTCGTTATGAACTGCTTGAAGAATATCCTACAGGAATTAAAACATACCGTATATTTGCTGTGACGATCAGGAATATGTGAATTGCTCCCCCAATTATGCATCGAAAACCCTGTTGTGCGCTGTACAAGTACATGACATTATATTCCAGTGTTGGAGGGTCCCTTTTTCCTTTGACTTCTTACTCTAAGTACAATCGGTACAAGCCTTTTTCTAGCCCAATTCTGACTCTGCTCCCCCACCGAGCATGCATGTCTAAAGCGTTCATGGGGTCCTTCACAAATTTTCTCAATCTTTCAGTAAAGATTGGAGCCTCAGAAATCCTGGGGAGGCATATTTGGCTTCAGGAAGCAAATGGACCTGTCCAGGTATATAACATTAAATAGGCTTACCCCAAGCTTTGTCAGTTTCTCCATGGTCTCTTGATCGATGGATTCTTTCGTCATTTTTTCTCCGGCACAAGAAGTTAGACAATGCTAAGGTTTCGATAAGTACAAGCTCCGGGATGCAAAATTGATATGAGGTTGTGGCAGACTCTATTGCTTCATCAGTGTGCATGGTAACTTAAAAATTTTATACTCTTTGCCATTGCCTCCATCAAAGACGAGATTTCACAGAAATTATGATTCATGAATCTCTTCATCGAATTTCACAGATCTTATAATCCATAATTTCCTTTCACAGAATTGCACAGAATTACAATTCGCAGGAGTCTTTCACAGAATCAGCTGAGAGGAATCAAACCTTGGAGCCCTTGTCTTGAGAGATGCAAAGTGTGCCCTGGGACGTGAGGCGGTTATAACCGAATTTGAAGCTTGTTATGGACGATGATAGAGCTCATGAGGTCTTTGTCACGAGAGTTTCATTACCGTGTATTTTAAGCCCCGGGTATAAATTGAGGTGGCTTACACCAATACTAAAGGTGGCCACACCCAAATCCACCGCTTTTTCTAGTTCAACCATCTCCTAAGTAAAAAAATACATCTATGAAATTGTTAGCAACTTGAAGAGAAATCCAACCCGAGTTGTTTTGTATATTTTCAACACTTCGGTCATACTTTGTGAATTTGCAAAGTTGAAAGTGTAGGGTACCTATTTATGCCACTAGGCTCACCCTTAAACTAACACTCTTGAAGCAAAAGATGCTTCAACTCCCATTGGTTGCACTTGAGAGACATAGTGGCTCTTTTGTCAACCTCCATTGATTCTTCTAAAAGATCCCATAGGTGGTGATGATAGAAGGTGGAAAGTTTGGATACCTCTACCTTAATAAGGGACCATTCAAATACATTGATAAGCCAGTTCTCTTGGGACAAGAATATAATGATATTTTTTATTTGAGTTACCTAAGAGCATGGCTTGCAATTGACCAAACAATCCCGTAAAATGAAAAAGTAATGAGTATGGAAGTTTAGGAGTGAAAAAAGAATCCTTGCAACCCACCATCTAATCCACTACTTGTATGGGCTCACCAAAAAACTCGCCTCCTCCATATCCACTTATATTTGCTTCTTTTGTCTCTCATCCCCATTACATGCAAAGAAGAAGCAAAGCTTTTCATCCACTTTATTTTCTTTTTGATGCTCATGGAGTAATGGAGCAATGTGCCATGAAAAATTCTTCAAAGAAAAATTAAGCTTTTTTAATATTTTTAATATTTTGTATTAATCCCTAAAGGACCATTTGTCCCTTTGGGGGACAAATGGAATTTTGGGCAGGTATCTACAGTCTCAATTTTTGTCTTGATTTTTTGAAATTTTTTTGAAGATAGAAAAATTGACTAGCTTTGTGGGAATATAATTTTTTTTCCAATTAGTGCCCAGGAACAAAAGTTATGCCCCAAACAACTCAAAATAGGGGAAGGAGGGGAAAGGGGACAACAAAAAAAGAATTCAAAAATTTGATTAAATATATTTTTTCTTTCTCATAGATTATATTTTTGTCTATATAGAAAGATTTTATTCATTCCATTTGAATTGTTATGAGCAAGTTGTGGACAATCTTGTTTTTGAGGCAATTAGAGCATCTTTTTGAAAAAATAACTTGTAGGATTCATTTTTGAATGCAATTCTTATCATTTTCAAAAAAAGAAGTTCAACATGGTTTACCAAACAATCTCACCATTGGAATTAGTGCATTTGAAGTTCATTTTAGAAATATTAATAATTTAGATTTTCCTTCTATCTCATACCTACTTTTACTTAATAATTTTTTAAAGAATGAAAATTAAGATTTTTTTAATTTTTATTTTTTTCCTAGACTCTCAATTCAATTCCCCACAATAAAGATTTAAATCTCAAAACTTTGTAGTGCAAAATTATTAATTTAATAAGGTTCAAAGTCAAATAATATAGTCCCGCAATGTGATGAAAAACTTGTTTTTATAACTTTAAATATAAACATCTTGCAATCTATGCGGTCAAAAATTTTGAAATTTTTTCCACACATTTTCATACCAGTTAGGTGTAAGATCCTAAAGTTAAATATTCAAGCAAAACTATCTTCAAATTGTTTTACTCTTTACTATAGAAATGGTAGTTTTGAATGTTTAATTCAAATGTAGTTTTGAATGTTTTTTGGCAAATGTAGTTTTGAATTGTTTTACTCTTTACTATAGAAATGGTAGGGGTTAAATTTCTATCCATTTATTTTTTATTCTAATTGCTTATCTATTTTTATTGAATTTTCAAAGCTGAATCTAAGTATGGTCAATTTTTATATATCAAAGTTTAGATATAAATTGAACAAAATGCACAACATTCATAAAGTGCACTTGTTTTCGAAGAATCTTTGTCCAGTAAGTGGTTAACCCTACCGTGCATTTGCCCCATAGCAAGGCTAAAAATGACCAAGCCGCAAGACATGCTCTAACAGAGAGAAAAAGAAAATTGCTTTTAGAAATTGAAAAAAAATTATCTACTTTGGCTATATGGATGATTGCTCCGGGGGGCAGTGAGCGGTAGCAATAGAAAATTACATGCGAACAAATGATAAGGTGCCTAAAAAACATTTGAGATAAAAATTATAATTTGTTTTTATATACTATAGGGTACATAAATGCCATGCCATGTCTTCAAACTACTATAGGGTATAGAAAAATAGGTTCAATTAGAAAAAAATTAGACCTAGGATACCTCCCTTTTTATTCTTTTCTTTGGCCAAATGTTTCTACCTTGTGAGTGGCATATTCAAAGTGTTCAATAGTTTTATAGACTTTATTAATTTCTATAGTCTCAGGTCTATAGTAGACATTGGCTGGCTTTTGGTGGCTATCATTTAATTTTGGAAATTGGCAATTCCTGTTCCGAACCCTTGTTCGTTGTTCTGGTTGTTTAGGGTTCACTCATGGGGGTGGGAATCATCCAGTCTATCTTAAATCCTAAACCCTAAACCCAAAATTAGAGTAGAATTTTTTTTAATCTAAATTACCATATCATTTATTCATATCAATTTAGAATTATAAGGAATGCAAGCCCCCTCTCTAATAATCTAAAGTAGGAAATTATATATTGATAGCATGTTTTAAAAAATAAAAAAATAAAAAATATTCCCCTAAAAAATATTTGGTGTTTGCACCTATCCCCTTAGTTTTTTTACACATTGCCCCCCCCCCCTCAAGGGTGATTGCAAGAAAGACTGGCACTATTTTGCATCACAATTGGAGTGATAGAATTGCCATTAGCTATAACTTTTGGAAAATGATGCTAACATACTTGTAATTTTTATTGGACAAACTATCTTTTTTCTATGACACATTGTCTTTTTTTCTGTGACAAACTTTTTTTTTCTGTGACATACTTGCAATTTTTATTGGATCTATTGTGTGCAACATTCTAAACATTGAAGATGGTTTCAACTTCTATTTTTTGGTGAAAAGTGATCACTATCAAGTCCTTACAAATGGCCAAATTTGAATTTTTTTTGTTCATGATTTATAGTTATTATTAATTTATACTTAATTGTATCTATTTTCTGTGACAAATTGTCTTTTTTTCAAATAGTACTTTTTCAATACTTACAAGTCAAAAGTACTATTAGCCATCAATTTTTCAGATCAATGACTGAGATTGTTCCATTTTGTAGTATTGTAGTACTCATAGTACTGAGCACGGAAAACTACAATTTTGACAAAACACTACCAAAATCATTCAGTCTTTCTTACAACCACCCATATATGATTTTCATCCATGAAGGATGGTATAGGCCTTAGCCTAAGTGTAGATCAAATTCCACAAGACAATCTATATCACCGCTTTAAGAATTCTAGAGGATATGTGTTGTAGTCTTTTTGTAAACCACTTATTCTCCTAAGTCAAGTTTATTTGCAACCCTAGTTTATAGCCTATTGTTTCTTTCAATTTGTGCATTTTAAAAGTTCACTAGATTTTGACAAATAAACCATCATGTAGGAGTAAAAGTAGTGATGATGTGAATAAATAAAACTCATTGAAGATGCATAGAGTATAAGTGGATTGAATATGAAGCTTCAATTTATTTTTGTTAAACTTAAAATGATTAATAATGCAAGGAGTTCTAAGATGTAAACATAGAATTTGAGTGAGCACAAAGAAAAACAAATATATATAACATTCTTCTTCTAGAATATAATACAGTAGATGTTAGACTATGACTTAATTGTGTTTGAATTTTGAAGATATCTCTGAGATATCTCAAAGTTCGTTTAGAATGTATATTTAAATCCTATTTCAATTATTTCCATATTCCTTCAAATTTTGTCTTGGATTCATTCTATCTTAGAGAAACGAAGTTTATATCTTTGTAGTCAATTTTGCAAGGAGGTGGTTAATGAAAAGGCTCTTTAAATGAAAAAAATTGTGTTATTGTAAGTGATGATGTGAAATTAAATTTGTTTTCCTAACTCCTATTTGAAAAACATTTCAACATTTTAAATCCTAATCTCCCTCTTGATATATATTAATGTAGAGATCCAAAAATATTTGGAATTTGTTATTTTTACGAAAGATTGTATTTCAACTTAGTGTACACTAAAAATATTTGCACCCTTCTATTTTTCAACCATGTTTTGGAAAATTCAAATGAAGCAAATACGATCACAAAATGATGTTCATTGCAAAGATAAAAAAAATAATAATTCAATTCATTAATTTGGTACATCTATATTCACAAATATGTAGAAAAAGTATGCACTTTGTCAACATTATTGCTTGTTGATATCATCTTTTCAATGATTCAACAACAGTAAAATCTTGAAGACATTGTAAACTAGCAACTTTTTTATGAACAACACATATATGGTCAATGTTTTTGCAAATACCATCGCAAATAGCTTGAAGAGGTAATATTGAAAAAGGCTCTTCAATTTGTATCCCTACTTCATCAATACAAAATAAAGCTGCAGCACTTAAAAAAGTAGCAAGAACAACAAGCCAACGACATGAATCCCACAAAGCAATTGGCAATATCAGATGCCAAATAACTAAAAATTGGGATGTCAAGTGAGTGTAGGACAGTGGAATTGGAGTCTTAAACAAACGCTCGCAAATACCGACGTTATCGTGAAATGTTGTTATATTCGAAGACATGAAAGCTTTCATAATTTCGGACACGTGCGATTTTGCGAGGAGCTCGGAAAGAACCTGTATGCAATGGTTTGGATGATGGGTTGAATCCAACATAGCTTCTAAATCTTCGGGGTTTAGTATATTTACGAGCTCACCATGCAAGCGTCCTTCCGCCTCGACATTTTCTTTCATACAGTACGGATAGGCTTTAAGGTACTGAATAAAATATTGTAGTGTTCTCTCATCTTCTTTGGAACTCATCCATGTACATGCTTGTCGTGCAAGATCTCGGCATCGATTCAAATTGGCACCCCATGTTTTGCGAGCTTCATCAAATCTTCCATAACATGCCGTTGTCCGAAACCCTAATAAAATGATAAGAGCTGCAGCTGTGAATGTCAGTGGAATTGTAGGTGAATGTAATATGCTGACCTTCCACATGGGACGGTGGGCTTCAACTGCTTCATTATAACCCACCACGATTGCTGAATAAATTGTGAGGATGGTTACGGGTGGCCAAAGAGGAAAGCCTGCAAGTCGAACCATATGTTGGCCGTGACGAATACTGCTGCGGTGCTCATTCCAAGCTGCATGATTGTAGATAGTTTTGTGGTACAACATTGCAAAATAGTATATCCATTTATCGTGATGATCCTTCATAGACATGTTGACACTGTTCCGATTTTGTTTTGACATCTTGTTTATCAGTACGTAAATAACCGACAGTTTCTTTGCAATCTCTATCAAAATTGATCGTCTCTTTGCTTAAATTTCTACTCAGGATTGATTGAAAGTTAGAGCCGATGCCCTGAAGTTGGAAGAAAGGCTGTTGAACCTAAAGAAACTATCAAATCTCTATAACAACGAATTGAATTGAAGTCTTGTTATGCTGACAGCGGCAACTGAAGTTGTGTGCAGGATAAGATTCAATTAGCAGAAGAATGGAATGCATCAGAGCAACGTTTTGAAGATTAGGGTTCAGCAATCCGTATCAAAGGTTTTAGAACAATTGTACATGTTTTGTGAATCCCACATTGCCTTCCTAAAACATGGCGGTAAGCATCAATTTGGTATACGTGTTGCTTAAATAGTTGTTAAGAAAGGAAGCTAATGTTGATATACAAGTGTGAATACACATTCAAGAACAGGACTCATGTAAATGAACAGCTTTGCTGTAATAGAGATTGAAGTTCAAAGACGAATGGATGATAATTGCACGTCATCTTCAGTTCACACGACTTGACGGAGTGACTTGGTTAATCCCAGCTACAGAACCACTACTACTTCATTCAGAGCTTTCATTCTCTCCTTCATAGAAGCAACCTCTATAGTCTGTATCACATAACAGCTGCTCATCCTCTAACTTAACCTCTAACTTAAGGTAGGAAACTCATTCCCATAACTTTCAATTGTTTTCATTTCTCTTACGAGAACGGAGATTTCAAATCTTGTCAGCAATTTCAAGGCTATTTCGACCCACTAAGAGAATTACTAAGATGAGTAAAATTGAAAATAGTTGTTGACTCTTTGTAAATTGTCCTATTTAGTAAATTCTAAATATATGTAATTGTATTGTACATAACATTTACTCTACTCATGGCCTAAACCTCTAGCAAGCCTCGGTTTACTTCCTTACAACCCTGAAATTTCTACAGAATAGTAAGACTTCCATGGATCCAATTGGATGATCATCCAGAGATTCATTCATGTTCAATCTGTTCTTTCATACTAACCACAACACCAAAGATGTGATATTAATAGGCTTCTTATATATTAACAAAGGAGAAGCAATAGATTGCACGTCACACAAAATACACCTTTTAAATTCACTCATTCTAGTCAGACTAATTTCTACAGTTCCATGCTGAGCTCTTATTCCACAGAGCATTTGATGCAATCACATAGAGTGCGCAATTAATGCACATTTATTCAGTATTTAGCCATGTCACATGCACACAAATTAAGCTACTCTAGACTAGATAATAATTCTATTGATCATCTGACTAAGTTACGCTTTGGAGGTGGCCTGGAGGGCTTTGCATCCGCCTACTGCTCAGACTTCTCAGCAACTACACCTTCACTAATTTCAATTTTACGAGGCTCAGATGCTTTCATCTTCAGCTTGGGCACCGTCACCGTCAAAGTTTCGTTCGTCACCTCCGCCTTGATCTGCTCCAAGTCGGCAGTCTCTGGAAGCTTGAATTTTCGCATGAAGCTGATTTTCTGCTCTTGCGATTGTTTGTCAGTTGTAGCAGCAGCAGCTTCCCCTTCCTTGGCCGAGTCCGAGTCCTTGGTCTTGGCCATTTCTTTGGGCTGGTTGTTGTAATTGATGTACAGAGTTCGGTCGTCTTCGACTTGGATTTGCAGATCCTCCTTCTTCAATCCTGTATCAATATCAGATCATTACAATATTAAATTAAATGAATTAGATCAAGCTATGCAATGGCGATTCCACACAAATTATTTTGCTAGTCACACGTCAAAATGAAACGGAGTTTACCATCTCAGTGGTAAACTCTGTTTCATTATTTCATTAATTACCACTTGGATGGTAAACTTTCAAAACTCCAGGCTCGATCGATCTGTGCTTGTGAGAAAGCATGCACAAAGAATTCATACAAGTGCAGCAAGGATACGGTGTTCTAGCTAGCTAGTGAATTGAGCTTGTTTCCACCAAAATGTACTAGAATTGCAAATGAACGTGATGTCGCCAGTCATGTAATATACTGATACACGTACCTGGTAAACGAAGCTTGAAAGTATGACCCTCCGGAGTCTCCGCCCACTGCACAATTCGAGCGTTGGCCATGGCAGGCGCTGCCCCCTGAGAAGCCTGTCGCTGCATCATCGGCACCTTCACAATCACGAGGTCGGTGAACAGTCCAGGTCTGCTGAAGCCGAACGGCCGGGCACGCCGACCACACCCTCGCCCAAACCATGGCGACATAACCAGAGCCATAATTGAACTGTCAACTCCCAAAAAACACAAATCTCAGATCGAAGTACTGTCACCCCAAACCTTGAGAATTATTCAACAACGTACAATGTTCGATCAGAGATTTCCAAATGGAGGCTGTGGAAGTGGAATACATTTAGTTGAGCTCATCAGGGATGCATTTATGCAGATTGCAAGTGACGATACGTGGACTTCTAGAGTTTTCTGGCAGAGCCTGAAATCCTTGGCTGCGACGTCAGGCAATTCCAGATGGTTCCGTGCTGATAAGTTTGCTGTTAAGTTAATTAGTTTTGCAAACAGAATTTTCATCGTTCATGTTTTCAATCGCTTGTAGGACGCTTTGGGGAAGGATTGGATCATTAGATTTGGATGATTTGGGGAAGGAAAGTCGATGTGTAGGTGTCGATGATTAATGTAAGTTTGTGCCGTTTTCCACCGCCGTTGGAATTGGGGTCCATCCAAATCACCGACCATGCTAGTGACAGGTGTAAGACTTTTGGGTTCGCAATTCGGGGTCCTTGGATGCCAGAAACTCTTCATCAGAGGAGGTGCTGAAGCTCAATTGAAGCTGGAAAGAGTGAGTGGCAAGTTCCACTTGGAGACAGTTCGAGATCATTCTAGAGAATTATGCAATGGTCTGAAGCCATGAATGGATCGATGGTGTCCATGTAATGAAGATGAAGATCGACACTTCTTCCGTCCGCTTGGTTGACTATTCTATATAGAACACATCTCACAGTCCTCAAGCTCTTCTCTGCAAATACATCATCTCTTGCAACACTAAGGTAGAACTGCCCAATTTCGTTGGTGATTTAATTCCGTGGTCTATAGCTTTGTTCCAATTCCGTCAGAAAAACATGCAAATTCGCTTCAGATTTTGATAAGAGTAATTTATTAATGCTATTAAAACACAACGTGTCAATTAATGATTGGTGGATCTTCAAGTGCTATTAGATACACTGGAAAGCGGTATTGAGTTGTAAGAGGACATTTATAAATCCAGTCTAGTGGTGGTTTTGCAATTTCCCTTCAGAAATTCACAGAAATTACAATTTTTATTGGAAAATTATAATTCCACTTGGGTTTGACTCCGGAAACAAAGGCACACCTCTAAAAAATATATCTTTCCTAGAGTTGGCTCCAATATAATCAGATTGCAAATTAGGGTGGTAATGGATAGCTCTACCTTAAATATAGTGCTAGTCTACAAAAAAGTCTCACAAAATCCTCAAATGGGTAATTTCATTAAAATGGTGGGATTTCCATGTGCCATTTTCAAAGCACCCGGTCTAAACTGTAAAAGTGACATTTAAGACAGGTATAGATTTCAAAAATCTAGAATTGGTGTAGATTTCAAATTACATGGTTTCAACTGTGAAAGTGCCATCTATGACACATGTAAATTTCAAACATCTAGGAATGATATACATTTCAGAGCGCCTGGTTTGAACTGTAAAAACTATCAAAGTTGTAGAATTTTGCCATTTTAACAAAATTGCCTATTCAAACATTCCATTGGTGGATGATGAATGTTTCAAAAATTGAATTTCATCTAAATAATTTTAACATTATGAAAGATTCAAGAGAAAACTTGGAAAAAAATATTGAATGGAAAGAAGGAAAAAGGCTCTATATATAATGAAATAATATTGTTTTGGAGGAACTTCAATTATTTTTTATAATTTCCTTTTAACTTAAATTATCTTTAGTTTGATCACTCTAGTGTTATCTCTTAGAAGATTATTGTCCACTTTCTTCTTGGAATAAATAGGAGTTTGGATAGACTCCTATTTGGATTTGTCCTATTAGTGAGGGGAGGAAATGAGTGTCACTACAAAAATTGTTTAGATGAAAATTGGTACAATACATTAATATATCAACCAAAACTCATTTGAATTATTACGGCTTTGGAAAATTAGTGTCACAATCACTAATAAAAACAAATGAGTGTAGTAGTGCAAAGTAAAACAAAGTCCTAGTTTTAGTTTAGAACATCATTGATGGTGAAAACCAAATTTCTATGCCATTTTATACTTAGGCATGCTATTGATCTACAATTAAATATTCAATTTTAGATATTTTTCAAAGCTTTTTTTCAGTGTTGTAGAAACTAAACTTTGGAAGATTCATTTTGATAGTTTTGTTTAAAAAGGGAAAAAAACAAAACATCTTCAATATTGGAATTAAGTATTACGAACAAAAAATTGAAAGAGCAAAATTACACTTTGTGGATATTCCATTGTTTTTTAAACAAAACCCTATAAACGATTATAAAATATCTTAATTTCACTACAACTTAAACTTACAAGGATGAAGCCTATCACCACAATAGTCAACTCACCTTTTCTTTTTCATTCCCAATCAAATTCCCATGTATGCCCAAAGAAAGAAAAGATTATAAAGAAAAAAGTCAAAAGTATTCAAGAAATCAACCAAAACCATAATAATTAATGAACTAATCAATTAATCAATTAATTCAAAACCTTCAAAAATTCAATGAAAATCCTAAATCGAAAGCGGCTCCTCCCGGAAAAGGCTACAAAAAAGCGTGCTCAGCAGGATTCGAACCTGCGCGGGCAAAGCCCACATGATTTCTAGTCATGCCCGATAACCACTCCGGCATGAGCACCCTCACAGAGGATTCCAGGTGCGATTAGACTGAACTCTCCGGAAGCCCAGATGTCAGATAATCTCCATCTAATGTATTTTAACTCTTTCAATTTCCCAACCTTTCATAAATTTTTCGCTTACTATTTATCCTAGAAGTCATTCTGAAAGATTTCCCAACACCTGTCCAAGCGTTGGACTAATTTTACACCTTGCTTCATGCAAAGCAGGCTCCGTAACTTAAAGCCTTGCCTAGACATGAAAGCTTCGAGGGAAAGGAAAATGCTGAAATGCCATTTTTCATGGAGAACAAGAAATTCGAGTTCAAGCGAAACACTGTCTCTCTTCACTCACAATCTACACGAGGCAAATAACAGCTTCATTTGTATATTGATGGATCCACGTGTAGTCAACTCAATATTGATATATTTCACTTGTCTACCAAGAAGCTTTTTGCAAACCAAGGACTGGACGAGTATACTTATACTTAATGCATGGAGGAACTCAATCTCCACGAAGTGCCTTCAAATTCTGCAAGTATAAGACACATGCGTTAGTATTGCAACAATTTTTTTTTATCTCGACAACTTTCATGAAACAACCTCTGCAAGGGCGCAACTTAGACTGCACAATACAATGAGGGTCTCTCAGGATACTTGCAAGGGCAGCGCAGATTATTAAAGTTGCAAAATCGTACATAAACTGCTC
The DNA here is from genome assembly GCA_947034895.1 of Rhytidiadelphus loreus. NCBI lineage: Eukaryota > Viridiplantae > Streptophyta > Bryopsida > Hypnales > Hylocomiaceae > Rhytidiadelphus > Rhytidiadelphus loreus. The sequence goes on from OX344765.1 coordinate 42,346,627, forward strand.
GCAGGTTGTTGACTCCCTTCCACAGCATCCTGTTTGATACAAAAAGTTTTGAAAGCGCCCCAGTACTTAGCCTACAAAGCATCATAAAACACTGTCAGGAAGAAAGACCCTAAAAGACCGAATTGGGTCTCATGTTATTTTCAGCAGTTTTGAGTAGGCCATGTTCAATGTTATTTATTTTTTGACTAACAAGTACAATGTTCTTCTCTGATTCTGGTTATAAAGAACTTGGCCCTATCTGAATTTCATTACCGGTGGGTCACAGTTTGATGATTTTCAAACCACGAACCCTCGGTCTCTTAGGGATTTAACCAATTCACACGAATTAGCTGGAATGAGCTAAAAGTTGCATGAGAAACCGATGAAAATACATTAATTATACATGGATTTGTCAATTACCCGAGAATAGCAGCGCATTCGGAGATAGAGCCCTTTGTAGCCCCAAGCAAGTCCAGCAATGGCTGAATACCCTGGCATGAGGTCAAAAAGGATGCTTTGCATTAGTTTTCGCAACAGCTAGTTCCAGAAGTTAACAATTCGTCATGTGTCACAGTAGTATAGAGGCCCTGACGTCCAGACCTAGCCCTTTTTAGGGTATGGAAGGCAATATCCAAAGAATAGAGGACCCCCGTGTATTTACAAAAAACAAAGCTCAATGAGATCAACCCCTAGGAAACTCCTTTTGCATAAAGTTTTCAGTAACACCTCAGCGGAAAAGCCTGCATTCTGGCGTCATCACAAACCCTACTCACTCCACTCCATGGAGTTTGTGATTAGAGAGAATCTTTAACCACACCCTGAAACTGGGATCAGGCGTTTTCAAAGCATAAGACTCTGGAGTGAGAAGCCTTTCAGTATATGCTAGGTTTCCTACTCCAGGTCCTCTACAGTACAAACTAACCAAAAATATGCAAAGCCGACTGAAAGTCATTTCAAAACATTCAGAATTATGCAAAGCAGGCAGCATGAAATTTCCACAGGAAGAAGCTTTCGTTGCAGATGAGTAAATCACGAAATACTGGCTTAAGTGCATAAAGATTCCCCCTATCCATAACATCAATTAGCATTATTAATGAGAGAGGAAAACCTGGACAAAATCGTCATGGTTTGGACCAATCTTCTGGCCTCCCTCTCTCTTTCTCGATGTCTTCGGGACAGCCGGCAGTATGCGTATCAGCTCAAGAGGAGGTGTGTAACCCTCTAATTCCACTGGCCGCCTGACTACCCCCAACAAATTCCCAAACCCCCAACAAATACCAAATCAGAATCAAATTTTTTAAATAGCTTGGAAACAGAGCTCATTCAACTGAGTCGAAGGAGAAAACATCACATTCTTGATTAGTAGTGGCATGGCTCCTTTTGAGAATAGTGTCAACTAAGAGTTATTATGAGTAAGGTCCCGCCAAATCAGTGCAATTCAAGAATAAGTAAAGGTTTGAGACACTCTCAGAATGCCTCATTGACTTGAGGAGCATTACTAATTCAAATTGAGCTCAACTTTGCAAAACAAGGCTACAAAGGCTTCCTTTTCATGGCAATTCAGCTGGCGTACAAACAAGGGCTCTCTAGAATGACAGAGACACCCTTCTGATTTACACAAAAACTCATGAGCAAAAATCCAGATGAGCATATGACAAAAAAGACAGTCACCTTCCAAGGCAATCACCTCCCTCAACCTCTTGAAAGCTTTTGTCCGATTCTTATGCTGGGAACGATCCTCTGCCGCCTGTCAAAAGAAAACAGAAGGTGACGTCGGCGACAATGAGGAAGATATTCAAACGAGAAGAATGCAAGAGAGTACTGCAATGCTCTCTTTGAGTGCATAGAACTGAACATATCAGAGGCTCCAACGTCTCTTGATGTGTGTGTAGTGGGAGAGTACGAAGCAGACGTTACATGAGCGCATATGTGCAAGAACGAAGAAAAAGAAGTGTCACGAGTATCGTTGACAATCGCCAAGTCGAAAGTAATAGAATAGCGATTTAGGGTTCGAACAAACTCATTGGGGTTTCAGACATTCTACGAGTTTACTCAGCCGTGAATGGATCACAACAATGGATTTGTTATGAAATTTAGTGCAGGGAAACTCCAACAAGAATATTGATCTACTTGCAGACTTAAAGTATACGAGAGAATGCTACAAGCAACTCAACATATCGAAAATTGTCAAGTTCAAAGTAACAGAATGGCTCTTTAGGGTTCGAACAAACTCGTTAGGGTTTTAGATATGCGAGTTAATTCAGCCGTGAATGGATCACAACAATGGATTTGTTATGAAATTTAGTGCAGGCAAACTCCGACAAGCATATTAGTCTACTTGCAGACTTTAGAGTATGTGAGAGACTGTTACGAGCATCTCAATAAATCGAAAATTGTCAAGTGCAAGGTAACAGAATGGCTCATTAGGGTTTGAACAAACTCGGTCAGAGTTCCAAACTTGAATGGATCCCAGCAACGCACTTCAAAAGTTTCAAAAATATTTGAGAGAGAGAATATTACGAATGCAACGCAACCCGTCGGCAGATGAAGCAGACGCACGGCACTTTCGGTTTTATTCCGGTGTTGCCCTCCAGGACCCGACGATCGGAGCGTCTCCACTCTGCATTGCATCTGAAGCTCCCGATCCGTCAACTTGAGCCAGTCTACGTCTGCTGCTTGTTCTCGCTTGGGATTTGCACCGAACAATCGATGCTCCTCGTGATTCCAAGATCCTGAACTTTCTTCCTCTTCAGTAAACCCCTCCTCTTCGTTGCCTTCTTCATGCTCTACCCTGGGTGGCAAACTGCTATAGCGACAGTCTCGCAGAGCTTGCCAGAAAAACCTCTCCTTCTCACATGCACCACCAATTGCGAGAGATGAATTGTGTATTGTGCAGGCCAGTGCGGGAGCAGGCCGCATAACATGTTGTTGACCGTGGGCATACACAAGAGGGTAGAGTAACGGAGCCATCTTGAGCCATTGCCATGGCTTCCCCATTTCTAATCCTCAAACTTCTACACACGACTATCCGATCTTGCTTGAAACGCTATCAGGGGTGTCATTGCTGGCCCCAAAAGAAGGTGATTTCAGAATCGCGCTCTTAAAATCTACAAGAGGTCTAATATTGAAGAAAGAAGAATCAATTTGTGTCAATTTGGTAACAAACCTGCAAGTTGTGGAGCAGGAATCGCAACTGGCCTGCACTGTGGAGCAGGAACCTGCAAGTTGTGGCAGCAGGAACCCCATAGCGTCTTCTTCATGGACTTAAAACCTTACAAACTATAAATCTCAACCCTAAAACCGTCACTCCACACCTTCGGATTTCTTCAGGAAAGACACATCTCTTAAACTGAATTTTGATCGACCACCACGATCTAAGAGTTTCAACAAAAGCAACGATGGGGATGCTAGACAGTTGCCTTCCAAGAGAAGGCGATTTCAAAATCACCTACAAATCTCTACAAGAGAGCTAGCATATTGAGAAGTGAAGAATCACAATGTCTCCAAATTGACAAGAAGCCTGCAAATCACGGAGCAGGAATGGCAAAGCCTGACACTCCAAATATAAATGGGGTTACAGCATGGTTATGGTGTAAGACTTCGGGCTTACACTGTAGCAATTGGAATCAGGGCTTAGGGTTTAGTGTTTATGGTAATTGCTGTTTTATATTATCCATGAGTTACTGCTTCGATCTTCTTCCTGTGAGGACGACGAATGGGGTTAGGTTCCGTCGCTTTCTCTCGTTGTGTATGATCTTTCTCTCGGCTTGTCTTGATACTTTGGGGGACTTGCTTATTGGATTTAATTTGCTGGTTTACCTGCATCATCATTATAATTTTGATGCAGACTCCTTCATGACCAAATTGCTTTAGTGCGAGTTGAGGGTTTGAAGTCTCGATTTTCAATGCTTGATCTTGAAATAAGTTACTTGTCTAGTAAAGGATCAACAATACTCCCAGCCATAATTTCTGCATGCTTCTGCTACATGTTCAGAATTGCCTTTTTTCTAATGTTGTACAGAAAGAAAAATATTGGTTCTCGCCCTCAAATTGCAAACTGGGAGTGGTCTTTTAGCACCCAATTTCCCTAAAGCCCAGGCTTGTGTGAGACGGTTAGATAGTTCCATTCCCAAATTGAATCTCTTTTTACTTTCAACCCTGTAAACTCTTTTCTCTGAATTCACAGAATTTATATTTCAAAACGTCCCAAACTTCAGATTTCACAGCTTATGAGTAGTACAGATTTACTGAGCGCCTTCTTGAACGGTCTTTGGCTCTGAATGTATTTAAGCGGACATGATTTCAGGCTTCTGAGTTGCAGAGAAACTCGGCATTCATGAAGATGTTGTCAAGGCAGTATCACATGGTGTCTCTCGGAACGGCTCTGCCTGCCATGTCAAGTAAGGTAGAGGATTTTGTTTGCATCACTTTAAGCAATTTCACCTCTTTTGAAGGAAAGTGATGTTTGCGAGATCACATTAGAGCTGTGAGGAGGTCACTCCGGGGTACAAGAGCCAAATTTGTTGAGATCAAAAAAATCACTAGGTATCAATTTCTTCTGCAATTGTGAAATGGGAGGTTGTTCGCCTGTATAGAGACAGGAGACAACCCTGTTTGCATTAAAAGATTAGCCGCCATAGAAAAATAATCTAAGTCATGCTTACACCAAACTTGCAAATTGACGATCGATCAAGAATATGAATAGATGAGTTTGCTGTTGCTAAACAATGATCAGTCACTAAAGGAGACGGGATCATGCCATTACAGTTTTGAGTCTACCTTACTGATATGGCTGATTTGTAGCATGTCAGCTTGCAAATGCCAATAACACAGGACTGCAAAGTATTCAAGCTTATTAGTGTCATGACCTCTATCAGCATGATCAGATTCGACTACGATATTAACGTCACAATCACTTCCCATCCTTGGAACCCAACTGAATTGGGTTTTTTTTTATCTCTGGCTCAATACACTTGGTTGCGATCATTTCCCAAAAGAAATATGCACATAGATAGATCGATCTTAATGCACAATTCACTGATGTTTGCTCGGATCGAAGCTTTCAGGTCCAAATAACAGACTGAGTGGTTTCAGAAAATATGCGCTGTAATCGTTCTGCTGCGAAGAAGAAGAAAGGATATTCCCAGGGAACCTCTGAAATTTCACAGCCAGTTGAACGAGGATGAATGATACCAACTATGATCCTTCTTATTCAGGACTACGGTACTCTATCACGTGGAGGATAAATATCATTATATTTTGATAACGTGTAGCTTGAAAGCTCAGGAACGCGGTCAACAGAGATACCAATCATGGCCTAAGACCGAGCGCTGGTCTAAGAAGTTGTGGAGTGGCCTGACGTAGGTCGGTCGGTCCCCTGATGCGTTGCAATCTGGATTGACACAAAAAGGCCTAAAGTAAGTTTCTACGAATTTAACACAGAATATGAAAGTCTACACAGAATGTAGCTTTTTGCATGCAATGACTGTTGAGAAATCAAACTGTAGCAAATTTAAAAAATGAATAGAGGGTAGCGTTTCGGACACTACTAACACCAATTAACGCCAAAAAGACTATAGGTAAGTTCGTACTTGGTGTTAAAGAGTGTTGTTACTGAGGGTCTTAGAAACGAATTTAGACCTAATTTGGGATTGGATTCATATTGCAAACATCACTCCTAACACCAAGTGTGAACATACCCTAAGGAGTCTACTTTGGGGGGATTTGAAAACTGAAGAAAGCTCTTTCAACTTTGTAGCTTGGACTTTTTGTGTGAAACTTTTGTATTAGATGCTAATCATCCTAATCTACATGTGAAGCTTGGTATCACATCATTCTAATAAATATTGCAAAAGTTATAAGACTTTTTTCCAATTAACATGTGTTAGCGTGCAGCTAAAAATATATTTTAAAAATATTTGAATTAACTTCACTTTATTGTATATAGATTGATACCTATACAAAAAAAATTGAACCTTTCAATTCCAAATCTATGAATCTATACTATCAAGACAAACAACTATTTGTTTTGTTTAATAACTTATGCTAGGATTTCCTAAACCGAAGGGCCAACAAGGGTGTGATTAGTGTTATCAGAAAGCCCTTGGAGAATGAAGGTGCACTAGATAAGTTTCAAGGTGGTTTAACCAACGGGGTGGAAGATATTGAATTTTGAAGTTTTTTGCACCAAAAATTAGAAAATTGGTGGTAGAAAGAGGTTGACGAGCTATAGGATACTTTGACTATTACGACATCACTATGATATTTTCTCGAGGATATTTTACTTTAATCTTTGTCACCCTCACTTTTACTTTTTTCACCTTTACTTCCACTCTCATTTTTTTATTTTTTCCTTTCCTTTTCTTATTTTACTCTTAAAATTTGTTTGGCATACTATTTTTGTATCTCAAACAAACAAAATTAACATATTGCAAAAATTGATATCACACATGATATTAAACATCAGTGCTATAAATAATTTAAAGAATTAAAAAAATGGTTATGAAAGGAGATTTATGAAGAAATTGGTCATTATATTTTGTCGTAATGAAAAATTACATACTAATGGTTGTGGCAATGGCAAAAGACAAACTCATAATGATATGAAAGTTATTAGGAGTTTTGTTTTGTAAGCAATGAAGGTAGAAAAAACATACAAAGTCATTTTTTGAACTCTATTTTTTATTTTTTTTAAGGATATTTATTATAAACTAGAACATTCTCACTATCGAGATAGATTATTCTCAATTTATTGTAAGAGTTATTAGTAGTTTAGTTATTTCTTTCATCTAGTATCCCTTCTACTTTATAATTTTTTTAAAGATGAATATGAATGAAAAAATTGATTGATTTTTTTTCATGTATTTTCAACTTGTTTCCAACCCATTTTTGACTAAAATGCACAACTTATGGGACATGAGTGTTTTTTCTTTAGAATGGTGAAAGACAAAACTTCACCTTTTAGAAGGTCTAGAAAAAAACTATTTTTGAAACATTGAACTAGTAATGGATGGGAATTTTCACTCTAAAATTCTGGGAGGATGTACTTGAACAAGTTGATTAAAGGGTCATATGGTTGGATTTGTTAGAGAATAATTATAGATGAAAGATTTTAGCCTTGCTTCAAGTACAAGTATTTTGAAGTGGTTTGGAGCCTCAAAACACCACAAAACTTTGGCAGTGAAGGTAGAGACCTAAAAAAATGTTTTTCTATTGTATACATTTTGTATTATTAGAATGGTCAAACTTTTATATTTTTCCATTGCAAATAAAGATGATTTCAATGCACCAAAGAATGATTCATTTAGACATTATGATGGCTCAAAGTTTCTTTTGTAAATGTTGTGTTATTACTTTTCAACAATAAGTATATATTGATTTAGGAAATGTACATAATTAAATCATTTAATCTAGTGGTGCTTTTAGGCACTTGGGACTTTTAAGAGACACTGCCTAAAATTACATTCAACCTCTTTATTATATCGATTTAGGATATGCCGCACAATTGCCACAATATCATTGATTGTAGCTTACTTGTCATGTATTCAAATTATAACACAGTGAATTTTTTTGACCCTAGGTGGGTAGAATTAAAAATGCTTGAGTTTAGTGTATGTAACATTAATTTATCAATGTCCCACTATTTGTAAAATAATTTAAATTTTGTATAATATGAAATAATATTGACTTGTACTGATTTCAAGAAATTAGTGAGACTAATTTCCAAGGTGACACCAATTCATTCCCTTCACTAATAGGACAAATCAATGTAGTTTAATGTACTAAAAATTATGTTGTCCTAAGCAAAAAAAAAGGTGATGCTTGGATAGCTCAAAAAATGGAAAATTTTGATTTTTATAATAAAATCTTTGTATTTTAGAATAAAGCAATACATTACATGTTTTTTTGCTACTCTAGAGAGCTACGAGTTCCCATCTGGAAAACCGTTGAAACCTACCGAAACCCACCATTCGCAAGCTACGTTGACTTGGCCAAGCAACTACTAGGTCACTTTTTTTGAATAAATAAATAAATAAATAACTTTGTTTTTCATTTTAAGGATTTTTAAGTTTATTTTTTAAATATCTGACACCGGTGTTCGATGAGACCGGGGGGAACGGAGCTGGGAAATGGCCTGAAACAGCCGTCCAGCCCCCCCGGATCTTATCTAATGTTTTCATGAAAAGCTTTTATTCACTCATAGTTGATTTGTGAAGTGAACAGTACGGGGACTTTTGTGTTGCGCACAATTGCAACATTCTATAGAATAAATAACATACAATGTTTTTCTTTTTAATTCTATTTTCACTATTTTCACAAAAAAAATTAACATAGTTTATATTATTTGTTGCAATGTTATCACTATTGGGATTGACATTTTAACCCTTAAAGTCCCAAGGCCATTTTTCTACCAAAACCGCTCAAAACTACCACTTTTGCTTCTTTCACCTATGAAATAAATTTTTAAAATATTTTTAAAAATCTAACCGTAGGATCTTATTCTACACTTTTTTTAGATCACGTGATAAAAATTTTGTGATGTTTGACTATGTAGATTGAAAGATATTAGCATTCAAAGTGGAAGAAAAAAAATTCTTTCAAGAAGTTGTTATGATTACCCGCAAAACAAGAAACTCCATAACTTTCACATCACTAATCCAAATGGAATGAATCAAAGCTTCCCATTTAGAAGAAAATATTATCTACAAGAAAAAAAATATTAAAAATTTTATTTCAATTTTTTGTGAAATTTTTTTTCTGCCTGGTCTCCCCCATTTTGAGGTTATTGTGGCATAACTTTTGCTTTCAGGCACCGATTGGAGTAAAAATTATATTCTCAAAAAGATCATAAGTTTATCTATCTTATGATAAAGTTTCAAAAAATTACAGTAAAAATTGAGATCATAGGAGCCTGTCCAAAATCCATTTTGTCCCTCTTAGGGACAATGGGACTTTAGGGGTTAAGATTTTCATTTAGTACTAATAGCAATTTAGTTTTTCTTTTCATCCTATACATCTTTGAGTTAAATGGTGGTGAATGAATTATTCTTTTGATTTTTGTTCTCTTTGTGTTTTCTCAACTAAATGTTCTAATATATTAAAAAGAGCTTCAAGTCTCAATACAACAAAATTCAGAGTTAAGAGAATTCAAAGTTTGTTCACTTTATTAAGGATATTAGGTTTCGAAAACTCTAATTCAAATTATTGTAGCAATTTAAAGCAAGCACCTACAGTTGAATATGAAAATATTGGAATGTTTTGAGATAGGATACACTCAAGAAACTTAGGAGTAATTGTAAAATAAATTTATTTTGCAAAAAGTCAAAAATTCATCAAAATTCAATTTTTTATTCTTAAAATTTCAAATTTTCAAATGTTTGGTTTGAATGCGAATCTTCATCTATAACCTTTAATGTTGAAGTAATTAGGCAAACACTTATTGTCATTCTCCAAGGCACAAAATTTGTCCTATTGTCTAAAATAAATAAACTGTATTCAATTTCCAAATCCTATTGCATTTCATGAAATGTATGCCTATGTCCCTTCCAAGTGCCTTTCCAAATCCAAATGCACCAACCAATTAGGTATTTGCTTTTTGGTCATGTTTAACCTCCCTTCAAGAAAAAAACTCAATGGTAAAAGGTATCAACTCAATTTGTTGCTAGTATATATTTTTTTAAAACGTACTATAATTTTTTTTTTAATTTAGTAGTAAATGTCAATCATTTAAAACTTCCTACATGCTTAAAATTTTCAGATTTATTACATTAATTTTCATGGTGAAAAAGTCCTTAAAAGGTTGAAGTAAGGTCTTTCATCTCACTCCAATCATTATTTTCTTTCTTTATCTATTATTGATCTAAAATAGAGTCAAAGTTTTAGGGCTAAAGTAAGATGAGATATTTATGAGAAAATTTAAGTGACAACTATAATTGTTTGCAAGTAAGGTATAACTTGCATATATAGGGTACATATAGAAAAATTGCAGTTAATATTAGTGAAGTTTAGGAATGATATTTGAATATTGTATACAAAAGTTATAAGAGTTCCTAGTTCAATTCATAAATTCTTCAAAATTAATGCCTTGTTTTCATGGTCCTAGTGTAGAACATTTTGCAATGAGTATCTATTTATTATCTGTCTTTATATGATAGTTTTGGGTAGATGTTTGGTTTTGGTTCATCCAATCATAAGGTAACTTCACCTGATTATGACAATGCTTTTTGGAGGAATAATAAGTACCAAGTGCCCTCATAGAGTTGGCTAATATTTGGAGGGATCTTCATAGACATGCTAGAACATGTCAAACAAAGCACTATATTGCCCCCCCAAATGCTATATTATGACATGTTTTCGGAATCATCCCTGATATATTCTTTCTAAAATTGTATAACCTCTATTTGTGAGAGCCTAAGGTCAATTTTGGGTACACCATTTCAACTCTTTGAAATTCATAATGTATTTATAAATGTTTAAAAAATGCATTATAATAAAATCGACAATCCCCTTTTGACTACTAACAAAATCCAACAAAAAGGCTATAATTCAATACATGGAACCATGTTCAAACCCTTGTTTTGACACTTTTAGATGTTGCTACTTCAAAGTGAAAACACCCTAAACCGTCCATGTATCCATTCCTAATAAGTAGCCACTTCTATTGAAAATGTCCCCAGAAGTGTAATTAAACCATCCCCATACTTAATTGCAACTAATGGACCGCTGATTCTCAAGATTTCAATTTTATGACCACATTATGTGACAATTTTAGTGGCCTAGGGATCTTCTACTTTGGAAATTCATAGTAATTATAAAAATTCTAATTTAAAAAAAAATTGAAATTCATGAATTGAAATTGCTAATACCACCAAAATGTTTCTTTTTCTTGAAAAAGGTGCCTCTAACTATCTTAAATTGCTTATTTTGATGAGTTTGAGTGTTTTCACCTTCCATGAAAGTTAGGCTTCAATTTGTGACGAGTGATTCACATGAGTCCACCACAGTTGTTTCCATGCAAGTTCATAAAACAATTTATGCATTGGCTACGTAGGGTAAACGTGCCATTTACCACACACATCTAAAAACCAGACAACAATAGTTGCCATTTACCAAACAGTAACCGCAAGATTCAACTACCAATTCAATTGTAGTGGGAACAAAAATTTGTGTCACCACCCAATGACCGCACATTGTGCGGTAAAGGGTTGCATGGAATTTTAACTAGATTTCACCTCCATCACTTTTAAATTGCAATAAAATTTGTAGGGAGATTGATCTTTTTGCATTCTATTTTTTTGAAGATGAATCTTAACATGACATTGCATAATCACGCCAAATTTCAAAACAAGCAAGTCTCTTATATTTATGTGTGGAGAACGATTTGAATTTTGTCTATGCAACGATTGGCAAGTTTACTCTACCCATTACAGTAGTGAGAAGAAGGAAAACAAGGCTACTTGGTTTCGATTTCGGGGTCATGATCTCAGTGTCCTCTGTCCCTTTGTGAAGTTCTGACTATGTGGCAAGCACTCTCCTCTCTGTGTTGCTAATAAGTTCCCCAAGCCCTTTGTGTCCAACCTTTGGGGGAGGAGTAAGCTTACTTATAATTACCCCCTTCCCTTCCCTTCCCTGAGCTCGCCAAAGGCCTGAGTAGCACTGGGATCCCCCACCCCCTGATGCTGCTCCTCCCATTCCCGGCCAGCTGCATCCACACCAAAAGTACAGCAGCACTTGAGTGACTTGACTTGCATCATGCCAACTGAACCCAACCCTCCCTGGCTGTCTGGTTCGAGGCTTTCCAAGAGGAAAGCCAAGCATGACCAATTCACACCTTTTGTAAATCTAAAGGTACACAGCTGCATGCCATGCCATGCCAGGCCAGGCCAGGCTTGGCTTGCATCCTGGTCCAGGATGGGATGAGATGGGAGTACAATACTTATACTTATTAATTAGGGCTGGTCTCCAGTGGAGGTCTGGAGGGGTTGTCATTTGAGCTCTGGGCTCTCCCCTCCCCTCCCCTCCCCTTCAATTGGTCCTCTGGTCTCCAATCCATGAATTGAGGAATTGTAAACTTGGAGGGTCTTCACCAGTGGACCCTGGCCTGGAGGAGGGGTTAATTTAATTAGGGAAGAGGACAAGAAGAATTGTGGAGCAGATTTGCGTTGTCACCAATAGCATCGTCACCACTTCATTGAGCTCTAAGGTAGGAGGCTGTGAAACAGTGCGGGCATTAAGAATGGCTCCTATAAATGGTTGTGAAATGGTGCATCTAAAGTTCTGAAATTGACCAGTACATTCATTGAATGAACCAAGGAAGAAAACATTATTAATTGGAAGAGCCAATCATTCTCTGTGTTTTCTCCATTTTTTATTTAGAATTGCAAGTGAACCATTCATGAAAGATCTAGGGTCACAAATAGGGACTTATGACCCAACTCGTTTGAAAATTCATAAGTAATTCAAAAATCTCTGGAAAAATATGAAACCACTTGGGTTAGATTCCTCATCAATTTCTCTTTGTCTGAAAAATGAGCTAAAAATATTCCCGTCCAAAGAAATACACGAAAAAGGCAGACCAGCCCTTAGGTGCACCATTTCTGAGCCTCCTACCTTAGTAGTTAAACCAGAGGTAAGTTAGTAGTGCCAATGGAGACCACTTACTTGTCCGGAACCCTCCAACCCCCTGCTGCAGGCATTGGAGAGTGGCTCTTATTAAGGTAGAACTACCTATCACCCCTCTGATTTGCAATCTGACTATTTTGGGGTTAATTTCAAGAAGGGCACATATTTTTCAGAGGTGTGTTTTTGTTTCACGGATCAAACCCAAGTGGAATTATAATTTTCCCATTAAAATTGTAATTTCTGTGAATTTTTGAAGTGGTCAGTCCTGAAATTACAAAACCATTTATAGAGTGGGGTCAAAATTGTCCCATAAACAACCCATTACCGCCTAATCAAGTACTAGATATTCTCTATTAATGGAGTGACACGTAACCCTTGTTGTCATAAAAATCCCTGATTCTATCATAGAATTCTTTAATTTTGTCATAAAAGGAAGGGAATTGGAGGAGATTTTAGGCGGAATTGGGGCCAAAGTTGATGACGGAATTGGGCTGGTCTACTTGATGGAATTGGATTGCAGAACGGTAATGGGTATTTTGACCTTATTATGTTACTGGAAGCCAGTTCTCTCATGGGAATGGAATGGAATGGAAGTAGGCTGATGGGTTTTATTGAGTGCAGTAGGGCACCATGAAATCATGACTCATGAGGCAGGGGCTCAGGGCAGGACACTAAGTTTCCAGCACATCTATCCATAAGTTAGACCTCATTTCTCCTGACCATGTACACTATCTGCAGACAATCTGATCTGACCCAAAGATATGGTCTCCTCCACAAACTGACATCTGAACCCTGGACTGCGGGAGGGCATTTCAAATGGGAAAAAAAATTGTGTGCCCTTGGTCACCCTTTAATAACTTAGTGTACGTCAAAATTTATTAGAAACTTAAAAAATAAAATGTCACACAAGGAAAACACAAAGAAAACTGGATAAGTTACAAACTCTCCATCAGTCAGACCTTGATGAAATTGCCAAGGTTTACCAGGAATGGAAATTTTTTGTCTTCATGTTTGGGATTGGGGAGACCCCTGCCAACTACAGCACTGTAGTTAGTAGAGGTTAGGAATTACAAAATTAACCAAATATAAAATAGAGGACAATTTCTTTTTGGAAAAATACATAATATTGTTAATTCACTTTTCTACAATTGGATTAAAAAAGAAAGTTTTAATTTTGGATTTTGGACCATGCATGAAAAATAGGTTGCTTTGGGCTTTTCTCTCTTCCAAAACACCCTCAATCTTTTAGGGATTAACCTTCAAGGGACCCTCTCTCCCTTCCTTAACCCCTAAAGGACCGAACTGTGTTTTTTGGCTGTATAAATTTTTTGGGCAGGTACCTACGAGCAGAGATTTTCATACTTGGGGCTGAAATTTTAATAGAATGTGGGGGCGAGGAAGATCTTTCATATGCACCAACTTTCATAACATTTGGAAATATGAGTCAAAAGTTATAGCCTAATATGTTATTTTTTTTCCCCAACTGGGCAGTTCGGGCAGATAAGAAAATATCACATTTTTCAAAAACAAAAATTTGAAATTGATTTTCTAGAGTTTTATGTACACAAAAAGCTTTGAATCATTCCATTTTGATCAATGAGTCAAAAGTTATGAGGATTTTTTTGTTTGCGGGCAGTTTTGGATTTCCTACTCTAAAATAAACTTTGAAATCCTTTATCTTACCCAATTTTCAATATTTTTGGACAAAAATAAAATCATAGGATGTAGATACATTATTAAAACATTTTGACCATTGGGATTGGAAATTTTCAATTCCATATTTAAATTGTAAATAATTTAGTATTTTTAATCATTCTCTACTGCTACCTACTTACTATTTTTTTCCTATATGTTGTACTATTCCAAATGATCTGAAATTTTTCAAGCATGTGGTCAACTTGTCTAGGAAAATAAATCCAAAGAAGCACCACCATTTAGGTCATTTTTTCATAGAAATGTGAGCTTGTGAAGTGCAGCTGCCCTGCTTTTCGCAGGGTCAGAAAAATGATTTTAGTTAATTTGAATGCTTATATCTTGCAATCCACCTGGTGGAAATGTATGAAATTTTTACCACATATTTTTGATACTATATAATACAAGATCCTACGGTTAGATATGTCAAAAAAAGTTTATTTTCAAAATTTTGGTACTTGTATCAGAAATGGCAGTTTTGGAGCGTTTTTGGTGAAAGTATAATGACGGTCCTTTAAGGGTTAAGTTCTAGAAGACCTCTACAGTAGAGCCGAGCATACAAACTAGTTCACTTGAATTTGTATTTCGGAGGTGCTCTACATTCTACATGAATTTTGATTGACCATAAGAATTGGTAAACCTACACGATTCTACCGGATGAGATAATATATGCTTTGTGCACCCACATTCACCCAAACCTTTTCCGTGGCACTAGAGTGGTTGGTCGATCATGGGTGCACATACCTTAATAATGAAAGAGCAAGGAGGTGGGCCGGGGCGGGGGAGTACAAGTAATAACCTCATTGTAGTACTGTAGTGGTCCAGGTGGACCCCTAGAACTTAAATCATGCCCCAATGGGCCCGCCCTTGAGTAACCCCCAGTGATGTGGTCCCACTCCAGAGTCCAGACCCGATTCATTTCATTCCAATCGGTGACCCGTGGCCAGTGGCAGTGAGGGAGTTGGTTTTCGTGAGGCTCACGGCACGGCGGAGGGCGGACCGCAGGCAAGGCCTGGCGTGGGATCTGATTCACGGGTGCCCGGCCCGGCCCAGGAAGAGTCTGTCAGTGTGTCTGGGCGAGCGGGGAGACAATCCTAACAACTTCAGTTCCCTGTCCCCAACCCATACAGACCAGATGCAGCTGACTCAATGGACAGACAGAGACAGGGACAGGGACAGGCCCCTCCACGATTGCATGGCTCCGGCCTGCTTTCTGACTTCCCGGGGCTTTCCGTTCATCGACTTGCGCCCAGCCCAGCCCAGCCAAGACAGCCTGCCAAGACTGGCCGGATGATGATTTGGCATACAATCAGTGGGGGGTCGGGGAGAGCTTTCTCACAACCGTAAGGGAAGGTACACAAAAGCCTATTACCACCCATGATTTGCAATCTGGATATCTTGGGGACAATTCCAATAGGGTCACAGTTTTTTTCACCAGAGGTGTACGCTTGTTTCACAAATCGAACCCAAGTGGAATTATAATTTTCCGATGAAAATTGTAATTTCTGTGAACTTTGAAGTGGTATGTCTTGAAACTACTGAATTGTCCGTAGAGTGGAGTCCTAAACGCCCCATAAATGCCCCCATAAGTGCCTTTTCAGGTATCCAATGGTATTTGATTACTCACCAGTAAAGGATTGACATGCTCCCCCTTGTTGGCATTACCGCATAGATTTTGTCTTAAAATGAACAGATTTGGATGAATTTTGTGGCGGAATTGGGGCCAAAAATAGATTGACAAGAAATAGGCAATTGGTGGAAAATGGGATGGTCTACCTTGTTAGGGGGAGTCACAGTTGCAACGATTGGTAAGTGGGAACCCACTAAAGGTGGAGCCTAGGATTGTAATGACTATGTAGTCCAACTTGAAAGTCCCTCACTATGTACCCTCCATTTCTTCACTATTTATCAATGAAATTGTTGGGCTTTATTTTTCAGAGATTAAATCACATGCCTAATACATGTAATCCAATTTTCAGAATTTTTTGTGAAAATTTCAAATTTCCATTAATTTTTAAAGAAAAAATAAAGAAATTTCATATGAAGTTTTAAGGGAAAAAAACTCAAAGTACTCAAATACACTATAAAACTCCCCATATAAAATTAAAACTAAAATTAAAATGTATAGAATTAAAGTCAATCATGTGGCTATAGCATCATAAAAGTTGCACACAAAAAATTTGAATGAAAATCATCCATTCTTCAATATACACAAAGCCTGTTGGACCATCCAAAGGACACAAAATGTCCTTACCGTCCTTATAAGGTTAAATGAACTTGAGAAACCTTCATTGTGCCTTGATTAGGCTTCAGTGTGCAATAGACTTCAACAAGTTTGGAGACATGGTTGTACTCAACTCCGTGGCCAATTAACCCCATGGCCAATGAATTATACACAATGTTATCTTTCATTCTAATTTTAGGAGCTTTATAGCTAAAGTTCACTTCAAAAGTATTGAGGCACATTTTGGGTAAAAACTGTCCAAAATGACCACTGTTTAGGGCAATGAGGATTTTTTTTTTAATGTACTTGATGGAGGTATTTGGTATGCATGCTATTTTGTTGCTTTGGGGCATATTTCAGGTGGTTTATTTGCTGTATTTTATTCTTGCAATGAAAGTGCTTTCATTTGTGTCCCAAAAAATAAAAATAAAAATAAAATTATGGTTTTCCAATGTATTCACCACTTTGAATGTTGACTCAGTGAGCCTCTGTCAATTGTCAGTTGATTCGTCCTTTGAAATAGATTTTCTCTTGTTTAACAAATTTCTTCAAAAAAGGAAGAAAAAATAAAAAGAACTAAGAACCCTAAACCACCGCTTTTGCCCCCCTCCTATTGGTGGAGGACAGACCCCTCTGATATGGTTCTGATAGTGCAGTGAATAAGGTACTTAAACATGGGAAAAGTGTTTTTCCCCTACTTTTTAAAAAACATTCGACCAATGAACGTATTTTTAGAAACTGATAGAATTAGGCTAATTACAAAATTAGTTACTCCTACTGTATAAAATAAACAGTGTGCATGAGAGAAGGCGGCTCTGGGAACTCTGATGGAATAAAGTAAAGTTTGCTAATCAGGGACTGAGTGTACCTTTTTCATACTGTATTAGGCCCAAAAGGTTCTGCAAATGGTCCCCCCCCCCCTGTCAGTGATTTTTCAAAATTTGGAAATAGCTGCAAAAATAACTGAATGATATTGTTGTTATTATCTGCAGTGGACAAGGACAAGGACGGAGGGTGGGTGCCTGCAGAACCTAACAAATAAGGTAGGTGGCTCTAAAACAGACCCGTCTCTAAAAGCGATCTGGCTGCAGAGGTACATTCTGCTTTCTTCGATGTACCAAAGACGTACATTTCACGAGGGGGTCGCTTTTAGAACCACTGCATTTCAAACTTCAAAAATTTATAACTAATTACACAGAGATCCAAAAAATATGAAACGACTTGGGTTGGATGCCAATTCCATTTTTCTTCTTATGAAAATTTACTGAAATTTGTTTCATGAATGTTAGCTTCCTCCAAAATGCAATCAGCTCTTAAAGGGTCGCTTTTAGAGCATCCTACCTTAGTCTGTTTAGAACTCTTCTGTGAGGAATCACTGAAACTCAATATTTAATCAAACCACATCAGCTTTTGGATGTGAGCTTTATCGTGCCAAGAGAGATTGGCATGTTGTTGGAAAGTTTGGCGGGATTCCCTTGCAACCATCTCCATAATGTTTTGGGTTATTAGAGCAGCTCCATCGCATGCACTTCATGTCCACTGTGAAATCCTTTTCCGAGAGCGCAGTCGCGTGGCAGGTTCAACGACATCCCTGTTTCTCACGGCACCTTTGCAGCGCATGCACACATCATGGCTTGGTAAGACCTTGTTTAGCTTCTGTTTCCGTCATTGGTGATGTCATTGGAGAAGGGTAGTTTGAGGATTCCTATGATATGAAAGAAAAATATTCTTCCATGGTCAAAAGGATTTCAATTGTTGCGTGAACTATTGCATGCTGTCAAAAGATCATGAAAGTGGCATGGGCAGAGCTCTGTACTGTTGTTTGAAAATCCCAGAAAACCTATACCAGTAGCAACAACGCGGTAGAGACCAAAACTGTCGCATGCACGTTATAGTACCGGTCACGTGAGTGCTTCAGGGTGCGGTGGAGGTGCTCTTAAGCTTATATTGCAACGTCAACTGTTTGTGAAGCCTCCATCCATACAGTGTATGGATGCTTTTCAAAGTAAAATACAGCTGAAAAACATTAAAATATTGTATACTTTTGATTCTGTTTGACTGCTACTGTGTGTTTGCAACTTGCTCCTCCTCCCATTATTATTATCCAAATTGTTGGTTGTTGCTTCAGGGACCTCCCCCCCTCCGTTGGCTCCAGTCCCCAAAGACTTTGGAACCAGCATCTTTCCCTACTTGCAAAAGCTTCCCTTGTATTGTTGTAACCAGCTTTTGCAACCAGCTTTGAAGGGATTGTAGTACCAAAGCCTGACTTTGGGGTCCAAGCTGGAAGCTCTGTTTTCCACACACACACAGGGACAATATATCTGGGAACAACACTCTGTCATCTGCATCTTGAATTGTGCCTCTGGGGGGCTGGGAGAGAGGGATGCCCATGCCTAAGGGAGGGATGTGGTCGGGATGGTCTTATTAGCAAGGCTGATGACATGGATCGCAAGGTGGTGGCAATTAAAAAACTCAACTAGTCCTCCAATAGGGGGCTAGGGTGAACCGACCCCCCCCCTCCCCCCTTCACTCGTCTCCAAGGGAAAATGCTGATTTTTTTTTATATGCCACACATGATAAAGTTTGCAAATTTTGAATTTGTATTTGCAATCAAAGGTCCCTAATGAGGTAGTAGAGGTGAAGAAGATGAATTAATAAAGCACAAAAAAAAATCCTCTTTAGGGTTCATTTGGTGACATCTCTACAAAACATCTAACACTTGACAATCTCATTTGTTGTGTTACTTAACCCCTAAATGCCCAAGGCCTGTTTGAAGCTTCTTGAAATTTGCTCAAAATTCAACTCAAAATCAAAATTTTCATAAGTTGTACCAATTTCTTTTGAATTGTAACTATACAAATTCAAACTAGACATGTTAGAGATCACATAGGAACAGAAAACATAACAATTTCACTTCCAGATTGAAAGATTATAATGTTTGATCACGAGGGTGTTAAAACTATGAAAAAAATTCAGTTCTCTTTTTGCATGTCAACTCTAAAAAGTTGGTCACTAAAAAAATATGAGGTTATAGGGCCTAGCATGCACAACCCCAATTAATTTATGTTTTTTCAAAATATATTCTACAATTTTTTTTAATGAATTTCTAATGTGATTTTTTTTCCAAGATCTAGTGTATTTGAGGCTCATTTCCAAGAGCCCTCAACACTACAAGAAGTCAAGATTGCAATGGACACCTTTCACAAAATCTTGAATAAAAAAATCATAATCCTTCATTTTTAAGATCGGCTTTTTGATCCTAAAACTAGACTTCAAAAAGAGTTCTCCAAAAATATAAACTACTAAAAATAGCAATTTGGTTGGATTTTGCTGAACTTCAAAGTTTTCAAAACACCATAATATGGTGCCTTGGACAGTTAGGGGTTAAGCAAATTCTTTAAATTTGTTCATTATATCAAACCCCTCAAACTACCTTTCAATTGTCAGTGAATTGTACTTGAGATGGAATATAGAATGGTTCATGGTTGATACATTAACTACTAATCATACATACAAAGAAAAATGCAATTGGGGCTCTTGAAATTGACATTTGGATCAAATTTGTACTTTGAAGTGCAAATTTAGAAGCTCCTATTGAAGATGCTCTCATTTGCATAGAGTTTTAACATGTCAATTCTCCCTCTTATAGTAAGAGCATTGTCACTGTGAAGTGTTGAAATCCCCACAGTAAACAAGACATATCAAGCATTGTTCAAAAAGCAGGCACTACAGTTCTAACCTTTCCCGACCAAAGTACCTTTTTTAGTGATCAAAACTCCATAGTTCCTTGCAACACATTAATGGTCCATTCCAATTTAAAGCAAGAAGTGAATTCTTGCTACATTGACAACCTAGGCTACAGTGACAACATCCGATCGGCATATATACTCCAAGGACCATCATGCCTTGTAGTTATGATAAACATCATCTCACCCCCAAAACAATGGAAAATGAGTATAAATCAATCAACTTAGAGTTCCACCCCAAATTCCAGTCCCACACTCAAATGAAAATGTAGTGCACTTGGTGCTTTGAAAATAGAACTCAACGCCTTGGCCCTACATATTGAGTAGCAATGGGGATGCTCTAAAAGCAACTCCAATGTAGCCCAGACCCATCATGCCAACTACACAATGATGAGGCAACTAAAAAACAAAACCCAATGCAATCATCATTGAGCTCTCATGAGCATTCTTGAGCTTGCCATTTCCTATTCCCAACCTATAATTTTGCAATTTTGCAAGTTGGTTTACAGTAGGAAAAGTCATGATTGTCACACCTTTTCAAGCTTTGTTACGTGTGCCAATAAATTGGAACCCTTTTTTTTGCATGAATCTTTTCAATTCCTTTTTATATTTTGGAAAAGTCTATTTGAAGTTTGGATTGCCAACTTTGCATTGGATCAATTTTTTTTTAAAAGTGTCCGGAATGGAATGAGGTCTGCCTCCCTCCACTTCAAAATTTGCATATTGGTATTGTCCCTGTTCATATCTTTCTACTGGAGATGCTGTAAGTATCATGGCAATTGTACGCACTTTAGTGCAACGGTTTAGGGGACATACAATTGTTCCTTAAAGTAGTGGTGGCATCAACAAAATGCAGTTTTGCATGTTGTGCTTCAGAAATAGATTGCTCAGGGGGGTCATTTAGAGTGTCCATTAGAAACCATGTGCGAACAAAACTTTGGACCCCCTATATACTTTTTGAATTTTAAATAAAACAAAATAAACAAAATATGAATAGATTTTCCTACTTTGAAAGTTTATGTTTTGAATTATTGATATTTTTATTTGTTAATAATAATTAGTTACAAATTTTTGAAGTAAAAAGATGCACTGTAGAATTGAAAAATAACTTTTACACCCTATATTATATAAGAAAAAATTGTCTAAAAAATGAACAAAAAATTCCTAAAAATAACTCATTATTGAAAGCTCATTTTGAGTTGAATATTGACTCAATGGTCATCTAAATGTGTCCTCTATAATTATTTGAGTTGAAAAACATGCCATTTTAGTTCATTTTCAACCTCTTCTAGAAATCATTTCATATTTTATTTGCTAGTAGAATTTTTTTTATTGAAATTCCATTCTCCATCCAACTTTGGTTAATTTTTTGAACAATAGAGTTAAGTCATGAAAATCATCCTTTCTTTGGTTCCTAGTTTGCTCCTAATTCAAGATCATATTTGAATTTTTATCCAACATATACATTTTTGGGAGGCACGATTGCAATCAATCTAATCACATTGGATTCTCTTCTTCCTATTATGAGGTTTAGGTTAGGTTTCACCTTTTGTAATGAAAAGTTAATTCTTGTGTTCTACCTTTCTTCTACAGGGCTCTAAATTCCTCCCTTCACAAGAGCAACCTTCCATGTACAAAAATTAGCCTAGTCATGAGTAAATGTACGTACTCCCTTCACTGCTCCAATCAAGGATAAATGTAAAAATTTCCCCCTATTTTGTTCCACAACAATTTTGTGTTTCTTCATCTCTCCCGGCTACGTTGGGGCCTCGATTCCAAATATGAATTCAGAATTTGCAGACTTGATC
The DNA here is from genome assembly GCA_947034895.1 of Rhytidiadelphus loreus. Classification (NCBI taxonomy): domain Eukaryota; kingdom Viridiplantae; phylum Streptophyta; class Bryopsida; order Hypnales; family Hylocomiaceae; genus Rhytidiadelphus; species Rhytidiadelphus loreus. The sequence continues at coordinate 42,368,697 of OX344765.1, forward strand.
ATGGGTGGCCAATAAAAAATTCCCCTATGGGCATGAGCGACATCATGTGTAGGTGGAGGGCCCCCACCAATTCACCCTGCTCCCAATGCTACACTCCTACTACTACTAAGTCCGCGACTACGGTTACGTACAGCGCTCCCGGGTGAAAGGCCGGCGGAAGCGACACAGCAGCTGGGCGTATGGGAGCCCCTTCCTAGACCAGAGGGTGAGACAAGGCGACAGGCTCTCGCAGATACGGCCCCCAATACAGGCCAGGCCTTGGCAGGGAGTCCAATTCGAAAATTCCAAAGAAAAACCAGACGGGACCCTCGCTTGCGTGGCCAGGGAGAGAAAATCCACCTGTGTCTGGAGCCAGAAGACAGGGCCTGGGCGGGCACTCACTCTCGGAAGCGTAAGCGTAGCGTGACTGTGAGTGGACGAAGCCACGAGGTCGAGGTGATGGTCTTCGTCGTCTTCCTCGCTTGCTGGCTTGGAAACGACGAAGGGCGGGCACTAAGCTCCATCCGTCAATTAGGGCGAACAGGAGTCCATGATCATGCTTGCCCTGCTTTGATGAGCATTTCCCGATTGCAGCCGTTATTTTCTCGTTACAATTCCACTCATCACTTTATTGCGGCGGCGGATTCTTCGCCCGTTTCACTAATTACTCGCTCCTCCGCCATGTAGTGGCTCCACTACTAATAAAGCTCCACTACTCTTGGTGCAGATTATTTATTGCAGACCTCTTGTCTTGTCGCAGACTTTAGTTGGGTGGCGCGATCCGAGATTCACTACTACCGTGCCATGTGCGAGCCAATCTCGTGGGGCACCTACCCAATTGGGATTACTCCCAAGTTGTAGAGAAGGCTCCAAAGTTTGGCTTTCGTTGGCCGTGAGTCGCGCGAGGGTGGTCATCTTCTGTAGTTCACGTAGTGAATGCAGAGTCACAAGCAAGAGTGATCGTGGTACGTGGTGTGTTGGGCAACTAGTTTGTGTGTAGGCTACTGATGAAATTTTTTTAGGGGATAGAGAAAAATTGTGAGAGGACTTGTTGTCGTTGTTGTGGTAGTGGTAGTGGTGGTGTGTTGTCGTGGTTTCATTGAATGGTCGTCGCTCAAGGGCTAGGTGTGGAGGAGCCGCAATTCTGTGTGTCTATGGAGCAGTAAGCGTCTTGCTTACGTCAAGTCAATGTAGGCTGTGCACCTCCGGCGGAGAAGAATCTCGCAGGTTCTTTGGTTCTTGTTAGCTTTCTTGTGGAGAATAGTGGGGTGTGGGTTTACAACATGGTAGCGGGCGGGATTCAGCCACAATCCCTGACGTCGGTGTCGGCGCGAACTTTCTTGACTTGCTCTTAGTTGCGCTGCTCGCTTGAGCTTTAGCAAAGTAATTGCATAGACGACGACGGCGACGACGACTAGGAGTTTGGAGGACTCTTTCTTCCCGATATGGCAGGTGACGAAGGAGGAGTTCGCTATCAGCCCCCATCCAGCTTCTCCAGCGCTTCCGAGTATGGGCGCGCGATCCTGGGAACGCCGCGGCGTCTCGCCGAGCGAGCGTTTGCGGTGTCCACGCCTACAGAAGAAATGACGGAGGTACCGATCAATCCCAGCTCATGCGAACAGTGGCCATGGAGTTTTGCTTTCGTGGTTGGTTTGTTCCTTTTTTAGCGAAGGTTCATGAATTTCTTGATCTCCTGGGGCACAAAGTGCGATCGATCCTAGCTCATGCTCGCTTTTGCATCTCTGCAGTGTTTATGGAGTCTTTCTTTCTTGGTCTGTTTTTTCCCTTTAGCGAGTTTCTTGAAGTTTGCATCTTCTTGTGCTCAGAGTGCGATCAATCCGAGCTCATTCTCCGTCCAAATCTCTTCTCTACTGGCCATGGACTGTTTTTTGGTTGGTCTATCCCTCTTAGCGAATATCCTCGCGGTTCTTTCTCCTTGACCTTCTTGGCCTTCGTGTAAGCCCGAAATCCCGTTCGGAGGCAGCTTTGCGAGTCCCGAGATGAATTTGGATTTCTTGGAGATTCTTGGAGCACCTCGGGACTTGCTATTGCCCCGAAACTGGGAGCCTTTGATGTACCCCGACGTTGAACGCTCTTCTTTGCTTTCTCGAACACTGCAATAGTTTGGTAACTTCCTTTGAAGTGTAGAGTGCTGCTCAGTGTATGTTCTGAGGAGAGAATGGACCAGAATTGTACACTCGAGCCTCTTTAGTCTTTCTTACCACCTGGGACCCCAACTTTTTCATCTTGCCAGAGTTTGAATGTGGAACAAGTGTGCTACAGTCGATGATAGTGTGGGAAGTGTGCAGGGTATGGTCGAATAGCCTTTTGAAGAAGGACGTAACAAAGAGGTTTTGAGTGTAAATTTCAATTTGGGGTGTCCCGAGAGCGTTGCTTGTCCCACTGTGAACTTCATTGCTTGTCAAGGAAGGGTAGTAAGAATGTGTGCTCTGTTGTGTGGCGCAGGTGAAAGCTCGATCCGGCGCCGAGATGAGCCGGAGTTTGCATTGGTGGGACGTCATAGCGCTTGGAGTGGGTGGAATGGTAGGCGCTGGCATATTCGTCTCCACTGGAACTGCTGCTCACACTTACGCTGGACCTGCCGTGGTGATCGCCTACTTGGTCGCAGGAATCTCAGCTCTGCTCTCTGCGCTGTGCTACACGGAATTCGCTGTGGAGATGCCGGTCGCCGGCGGTGCCTTCAGCTACCTCCGCATCACTTTCGGTATGTGCCAGATTTTGGACCAAAGTCTAGGAAGCTTTTGTGTTCTGGAATGGCCTTGTGGTTGAAAGGATACTCAAACCTCTTTAACTTTACCACCTGGGGTCTCATTTTTTCCCCTTTGAATGGGTGACCAGTGTGCTACAGTTGGTGGGTAAGTTGCAGGATATTGCAGAATGTCATAATAAGTGAAGCTTTTCTGTTCTTGAGTAGACCTTGTACCTAACGAACACTCAAACCACTTCAATCTTTCCTCGTGGTGTCCCAACTTTTTCTCGAGGACATAGTTTGCATGTGTGACAAGTGTGTTACTGTCAATGATTAGCGTAGCGAGTGTGCTGGATACTCTAGAATGACAGTTCAGAGAAGGTCATAGTAGAAACAATCTCTGTGAAGCTTTTGTCTTCTTGAATCGGCCTTGTTGCCGAAAGAACACTGAAAATCACTTTAATCTTTCCTCCTGGTGTCTCAACTTTCTTCTCTATTACATTGACTATCACATGTGTGACAAGTGTGGGACTGTCAATAATTAGCGTAGCGAGTGTGCTGGATATTCTAGAATCCCATATCAGAGAAGGTCATAAAGAGATTTTCGCGAAAGTCGTTTTGTGTGTGTATCTTTCTATTCCGAAAGAATTTTGAAAGAGCACTCAAATCTCTTTAATCTGACCACCTGGGGTCTCAACGTTTTTACTTTGACATAATGTAAAGTCTCCATTCACCATACAGCAAGGGCGAGGCTCCATTCGCTATCTTCAGTTTCGCAGGTTTAATTTTTGTCAAGCTAAAATTCTATTGCAAAAATCTAAATTTCAATAGATTATGTATTTTCACACTTAACACAAATCAAAGCTCACGTGTATGGGCAATGGAGCCTCTACCTTAGTTCGAATGTGTGACAAGTTTGCTACAGTCGTTGTGCCGGTTATTCTAGAATGTCGTTTTAGATAAGGTCGGAATAAAGAGATTTGAGGGAAATTTGTTTTGTGTGCGTCGCAGGGGAATTTGCTGCGTTCATAACCGGGGCGAACTTAATCATGGAGTACGTCCTGTCCAATGCGGCTGTAGCGAGGAGCTTCACATCCTACGCTGCCAGCGCCTGCGGTGTGCTTCACGCCGACGCCTGGCGCGTGCACGTCGAAGGCTTGGCCACCGGCTACAATCAGATTGATCTCGTGGCGGTTGTAGTTGTGGTGGTGCTCACCGTGTGCTTGTGTTGCAGCACTAAGAAAAGCTCCCTGTTCAATCTAGTGATGACTGTTCTCCACATCGCGTTTATACTCTTCATTATCATTTCGGGATTCGTGAAAGGGGACACGCGGAACCTCAAACAAGCCGGCGACCCCGTGAGCAGTGAGTCAGGCTTTGCACCCATGGGGATCCGAGGGATCTTCAACGGCGCTGCCATTGTGTATTTCAGTTACATTGGGTTTGATGCAGTCTCGACTACCGCTGAGGAAGTGAAGAACCCCGCCAGGAATATGCCGATTGGGGTTTCGGGGTCAGTGATTATTGTCACTGTCCTGTACTCGCTCATTGCCGTCGCCTTGTGCATGCTGCAGCCGTACGACATGGTATGCTCTTTTCCACCTGATCCCTGTATTTTCATACCTCCGTAAGAATGTTGTACTGTTTTGAAAGTTTTGCAGTCATAAGTTGGCTATGACTCGTGAACTTCCGCGGTCTTTATATTGAAATTGAATTGGTACATTTTTCAGGAGTCCTCTTGTGGGTTGCCATAGTTGGTTCTGTCATGAGAGGACCGTAGTTTAAATTTTGGAGTTGTCAATGGACACATGTCAATGAGACTGCATTTAATAGCCAAGTTTCCTCCTCTGCTGCAATTGCATTAGAGGGTTGATTGGACTGTTCAGAATGACTTTGCTGAAGTTAGATTTTGACGTTGTCAATATTCTAATGGAAACACGTGGAGTAGATTCTACCGGGTGCAGTGAAGCTGAGGAAACCTCGATCTGAAAATCGCTTGTGACTTGCAGATTGATACAGGAGCCCCATTTTCCACTGCGTTCCAGCATGTTGTGGGATGGGAGTGGGCAACCAATTTCATTGGCGCAGGTGCCAGCTTGGGCATTATGACTTCCCTCCTTGTAGCGATGCTTGGTCAGGCGCGCTACTTGTGTGTGCTTGGCCGTGCACACATTGTGCCCCACTGGTTTGCTGCTGTGAATCCAACAACTGGCACTCCTGTTAATGCCACCATCTTTCTTGGTAAGTCCCTGGTCTCTGATCCACTTTGAAGTTCATCTCAATGTTCTATTAACTGCCAGCACAACAAGCTTCAGGATCCTTGCTAGGTTCCTTCAATTTGTCGCATACAATTTACTGTTTTCTGTGCTGTAACTTGTGAACGTGTTGCAAGGTTCCTTCATTCTGTTGCATACCAGTTTACTGTTCTGTGTTGGAAGTTGTGGACTTATTTGCAAGGTTCCTTCATTCTGTTACATACCATTTTCTCTTCTGTGTTGTAACTTATGAACGTGTGTGTTGTACCAGGTGCATTCACTGCAGGAATAGCACTCTTCACTGATCTCTCCGTGCTTCTGAATCTGATTTCCATCGGCACGCTCTTCGTGTTTTACATGGTTGCCAACGCTCTCATCTTTCGGCGTCACCATGTTCCTGGCAAGACCAGTGCCTTGCCTACGGCAGCTTTTTTGATCATCCTCACCGTGCTTTCAATAACGTTTGTGACCGTATGGCAGTGTGACAAGGAGAATCGACACAGTTGGGTGCTCTATCTTTTGGGTGGCCTGGTGTTTGCACTGACAACTTTATTTTGGCTCAAAGTCCCAACTGCACAAAAGGGCAAAGACTGGAGTGTTCCATGCATGCCATGGGTGGCAGCAGCGTCCATTTTCCTGAACATCTTTCTCCTGGGTTCTGTGGATAAGGATTCGTATATCCGGTTCCTAGTCTGGACAGCAATTGCAGTGGTATTTTATCTTCTTTACGGTGTTCATTCTACCTATGACGCAGAAGCTCAACTGTCACTCGACACACCAACGAAAGAAGGGATCGAATTCGGGTACTTTGAGAAATTCATGGATCGGAATTATGAAGAAGGTTTGAGACCGTTGGTGGTGGAGGTTAAAGATGAAGCTCCTCGTGCATGGATCCCAATCATGCCGCTTTCGATTGAGGGTGTCAAATGGGGTCTTGATCCAGATGCGGGTGAGAATGGAAAGCGGTATCAGGTGATGAATCTGCTATAAATGAGCATTTAGTTGGACAATCAGGGGTTTAGGTGTTTGATAATTGGTTGATATGATAAGTCTTTTTATAAGCCCAACTCTGTACAATCAACAGGATGCTACTTACTGTAGTTTGCATCTTTTTCTTCTAGTTTAGAGTGACTAACCAAGATATGTAGGAATGGGCTCAGTAGTTCATGCCCATCACACATGGTGACATGGCTGATTGTAATTGTATACTTGTACCATACAACATTACACAAAGACAGGACCCTTTCCAAGGGTTTATGACATTACTGTTTGATTGGATATGATATGAATAAGATATGAAGTGTTGAAGTGTGAAGGACAAGGGTCCTAAGCACATGGCAAGACTACCATGCAGCACAATATATTGCATATACCATGTGTCACTGAAGTATCCTTAAACGTGGTAGAACCTGAAGGAAGGTAACTACTACAAATTTTTGCCTAAAATGTACTCCCACTATTTAGAAGAGTCTATGGTCAGTTTGAGGAACACCTATTTTCAGCACTAGAAATTTATAGTTTATTTGATTGGTGTTTTAAGAATGCATTCTAATAGAATGTAGAATCCCTTTTTGACTACCATCAAGGCCCCACAAAAGGTTTTTTAGTATAATAACGGGATTGCTAATTTGTTTGTAGGTGTAGTTATTATACATCGTATTTCTCACTACAAAAGTCAAGTCAATGCATGTTGTAGTAACTCTTCATTTGTTTGGGAATTATGACTTTGACCCAGTATTGTTGTTGGCACTATATTGTGGCATTTGGATGAGTTTAGAACAATCCCAGAGAATGAGAATATTCAACATTTCATTGACTTAATTTTTCATAGATGTGTTGTCCACTTGTGCTTATCTTGTAGTTGAAAATAATGCTCTAGGACTCAAGGTCTTTATTGTAGAGTTATCTTTGTATTGAAAGTCAATGTCACTTATATGTATGAGGGTGGCGTAAAACTACCTAGTTTTTCTATTTTGGACTATGGACCATAGAACTGTAAGTGAAAAATACTAGCCCCATTTATGTGGATTTAGAATTTTTTCCGTAAAAAGAATGGGGCAAGTTGCCAACTCAACATTCAAGCAATTTCTATTGGTGGGAAACTTGGCTATTGGCTATACATTGTAGACATTGAATTTTTCTATGAAAAACACTACTTACAACAAAAGAAAACTCTATAAATTGCAACAACTATGCTACTACATTTCTCTTTTGATGCCCAAGACAATGAAGCTTTGTACACATCCTAGCTTGATATTGAAAATTGCAATGTTGTCATTTAACTAGCTTTGATCCAATCTTTGTAACAATGTTTTCTTTTGTTCAACCTTGTAATGTAGACAAGAAACATGCCCAAAATGAGAGTGGAAAGGAATTACAATGATCTCCTTAATCCAATATTCTCTCATCTTGTTTTGCTTGTGGAGCACAAGTCATTGCAACACATTTGATTACAAAGCCTAGTGCTTGGAAGTAGCATGTGGACTACATTCTTGAGATGCTTGATGAGAGCATCTTACTAGAACTCCCTACTTTGAAGAGAGAATGATTTTCAACAAGTGGCACATTTTCTTCACCGTTGGTTGTAAATGACATGGTATATTAAATTTTGGGGATGGAAGTTGAGTAGACCAAAAAGACACTCTCTTGGCTAGTATAGTGAGGTTTTTAAAATTGTATGTGACACTATCTACCCTTTCTCGAAAAGAGAGTGAGACAACAAACCATTAGAGAAAAAAATGAGGCTTTGGAGGGTTGCTTCATGATAACATCCTTAAATATTTCCACATCCAGGGTTGTCTTGTTGGATGTATTTTTGGATTTCGGTATTGTGTTGTTTGTTTGACTCCGTATATTATTCGACATTATAGTAAGACTTCAGATGTGGAAGGAAGTGCACGCCAAAGTAGAGAAATTGCAACAAAAGTACCCAACTGCCTTGAATTGGCTCGCCATGTGAATGGTAGATGCAATTGATGTCATTCCCTTTGGTGAGTATTTTTACTTCTTATACAAGTGCAATTCCCCTAAAAAGCAAAGGCCTAGTAGATAGGGGACCATGAAACTAAGGAGGGGAGAAATAAAGGAAAAAATTTAGACAAACTAGGAGGTATGTACCTAGTACAAGCATACTTTTGTGAATTTGCCTTTGGAATTTTGTGAACCTCAACTTGGATACACCAAATGTTATAGTCACTTGCCATTGTTGTTGGGTTTATTTAGAAATTTGTAGCCCTTGAAAATGTAGAGAAGTATTATCCATGAAATAAATCAATGTACTTCTTAAATTATCAATGAAAAGGAAGGAAAAACAAGAGGGTTTGGGGGTTGGACCCCTTTTACACTGCCCAAGTTTGGTGGGCATTTATCTCATTAGGGGGATTTCAGCTACTTGGGAGACTGTTTCAGGGTTGTTCCCATTGTTGGGAACCAGTCATATACAATCAGAATATAATAATATTTAAAAAAAATTAAAATTAAAAATTAAAAATAAATTAAATTTAAAAAAATTTAAATTTTAAATTTTAAAAATTAATTAATTTTTATAAAAAATATATTAAAAAATAATATGTGATGTGGCCGTCTCCTGGCCACATCAGATCAGCGTTCCCGCAATTCCCACAGTTCGAGAACTCACAGTCTCTTAAAACGCAAAAATCTCCCCTAATGCTATTTATTTGATGATGGGTATAAAAAAAACTTCAGAATTAATAGGCATATTGGTCACACAAGGAGCTCTTGTATCATTATTCTATTATTTCAAGACTCTTTGGAAGGGACCACTTTAAACTCTTGACACGATGTATACATGTGGCTAACGCTCCTTCACATGTGATGGACCATAGAAGTGCAACTCATGATAAGTTGCACAAAGTGAAGTGGATGTTGGATGATATGTATGCCACTTTCAAGTATATGTGGTTTATGAATCAACAGATGATGGTGGATGAGAGTATGGATATGTATATGGGAAAATATTGCTATGTCAAATAATATTTGCCCAACAAACTTGTATTCATGATTTGGTATCAAAGTATGGGTAGTGCCAATGTCGTGTCTAAATATGTATGGAATTTTCAAGTGTATTTTAGCAAAAGTGGCAATGCTCATGATGGGGATGGAGATCATGTAAGACATAGTTAAGAAAAAACATCATTGGAAGAAAGAAATTGTGTTAAGTGGAAAAGGTGAAAGGCTTCAAGGTCATCATGTGAGAAGGATTTGCTAGGGGCAAGGGTTGTTTACTATGGACAACTTCTTCACGTTGGTACCTTTGTTCATCAATTTATTGAACAAAGGCATTGTGACAATGGGGACACTGGAAGCCAATTGCAAGTATGTGACATGGGTCATGTTTGCAAAAGAAGCCACATAAAATCAAGACATGGATTGGATAGATTATTGCATGCACAAAGAAAGGAAAGTATGTTGCACAATATAGAAAGACAAGCAAACAGTGGTATCACTTTTAGCACATGCCAAAGTGGTTTCACCACCTGGTCCTAGACAATTTGAGTTTTGGAAAATGATATTAGAGGGTAAAAACTGAAAGTTCCAACATGTCCAATGCATCTTCAATATATTGAAAACATTAGGGGTATATACGTAGTGGATCAATTGAAGGGAGTATATTTGTGCATCACCCATAGCCACAAGTGGTGCCACCAACTTTTTTTACATATTACACTACAATAATAATTTGTTGGATTATACTTTGAGTCTTCAATTTCCAGAGGAATCCATGACACATTTGTCATTTCAATTGCAGCTAGTGAAGGAATTGGCCACTAAGTAGGTGGGACAAAAGCATATAGATTCTAACATGAGTCCAAGAATATCAACGGTCCATGAGCCAAAAAGCATAGACAAAAAATGAACGAGATAACTGTTGAATTTGTAGATAAAGAACAAACCAAATGTGTCTAAGATGCCAAGTTCACACATGCAAGGAAAACTGCTATTGAGATACTCATTGGTGAAGTAATAAAGAATTGGCTTTTGTTTCTAATCACAGGTCTTATTGTCATGTATTCTTTGAGTCATAGTTTCTATGACTCAAATTTCAAACCCTGATACCCTAAGTACTTTCTATTTATTTTTCCTACAAAGTCTATAATTTTTTTCTCCCTCTTTGAACTAGTGCTCTCCATGTTCTAGAAAATGTATAAAAGGAGCTCAAACTTCCAATTCCCTATTTCTAGTTTATCATTGTACAAAGTAGTTCAAATTTGTCAAAGGGCTCTTTCTTTGTAATGTAGTTGTTAAACAAAGAGTGTGATGAAAGAAGGGTGGGATAACAAGGTCTCAAAACAACGAAAATGTATTGAGGCAAGTGAATGAGGATGGGAAGACGTAGCAGTTTCCAAGGCCTTGAAGTTGAGGCCTATAAGTATGTTGAGTTAGTCAGGAATAGTGGCATGTAAAATACAATGAAGACAATGTCATTGTTCATCTCATGAATAGTGATTCTAAAACTTTTTTTGCCATGACCGAATTGCCCCCATTTCCAAACTCATATTCAAGCACAAATCATAGTGAATCAAGGATATTCTTCTTTGTTTTCAATTTTTTTACTAAGTGGCATTGTTGCTTGTGATTCCTTCAAGTACAATTCAAAGAATTTGAACCACTCTTCTAAGAACGTGTATCACTGTAGGAATGCCTATGTTCATTCTTTTCAACATATGATAAATAAAAAAAGATTGCAAGATGAATTTTATCATTTTCTTCAAGATTTTGCAATTCATACTAGGTGGAATTCAAAGATATGTTCTAGTATTTTTTTTATTCATGTACATAAAAATTCAGTGTTCTTTGAGATTTGGGGGGGGGATTAGACCCAAAAACTGAAATAAATAAAAAATAAATAAATAAATCTCACTTTGGAATTCAATACCTCATTGTTGCATTGCACTTTTCTTGGTTGTTTACATCTGTGCAACCAAGAACAACCAAGATGAAGACGAGTTGATTGACTACTAACTCCATTTCACTAAGATCTCAAATATCATGGTTATAGGGAACTTTCTCTCCTATCATGGTTGATGGTCCAATGTTTTGGATTAGGGGCCACTTTACACCTAGAGGTCAATTGCACAAAATTTCAACCCCTTTTGGTCTAGAGGCCATCTTCAACTACTCATTAGAATAAGATTATAGTAAGGGCCAATTTTACCAGATGTAAAGGCCTTGGGGCCAAGAAACCAAGCCGATTTTAATAAAACCTAGAAAACAAAGAGAAGGGCTGAAATTTTCAGGGTTGCTTTACACTTAGAGACCAGGCCAATTTCCCTTGAGGTCGATTGCACAACATCCAATAGTTTTGATTTGTTGAAAAAAACAATATTTTATAAACAAAAAGATTTCTTAATTGAAATTTGACATTGGCGGATTGGCTCCTACGTCAAAAATTGGCCTTTCATTTTTGGTGCACCTAATTCATTAAGCTCGGACCATGTCAGATCATGTCTTTGGGAATGAAAAAATTTATTGCATCAAATTGGCTTGGCTTCTAGGTGTAAAGGAGTTGGAACCAATTTAAGGGATTTGTCCAATCACAAGTGAGGATTCTTGGCCTTTAACATAGTAAAGATGTAAAGTCATAATAATACTTGGTTACAAGCCTATAAGAATTTCAAGAAGTACAAACGTAATCTTCAACCATCTTTCAATGAAAAGTTGTTACAAGTCAGCTAAACTAGTATTGTGACTATGGTATGACTATCCAAAATTACAAAGAATTTTTAGCAAAATTCACCAAAACTGGTAGCAAAACCCAAACCTTTAGAGCCATACAAAAGGAAATGAGAAATGAAGCTCTTCTCCAATGCATCCCATCCACTAAAAAACAGAACACTTCATTGTCAATTCCTATGAAACAACCACAAAATTGCCCACAATCAAGGATGTGATTGTCAAAGTTGTCAAAGCTTTTCTATAAATTCCTCTAGGTGTCTACAACTTTAGTTGTATCATCTTGCTTGACATGAAAAAACTACTTGCCATTATTGTAGATGTAAGGCAAGTTTGACAAAAAATATTCTCAAAATAGATGCCATCTTTGGACTTTTGGAGGGATTTTTTTCCAAAAAAAAATTGTATGGAAGGGGAAGGATTGTGGAATATTTCTATTTTTAGCATCTATCAAAACTTATTAGACATAAGTGTATTGATTATGTCCTTCACTTACAAGTCACACTTGGAGAGAATGCCACGACAAGGTTGCATCTCTCAATGTAGTGTAGTTGTGGTAACTAATCGGATGACCCCCTAAACCTAGCCATGTTAACAATTAAAGACAAGAGTGGATTCTTTGGATGAGGACATGTTGGATTTTCATTTGCTGGCATTTTCAATCTAGATGTTCTTCTCATCTATGTCCAAAGAATCAGAGACTCTAATATGGGTTGTCACACCTTCTCCCCATTCTCAATCTTCAGAGAATGGAAACATGGCACTCTCTCCTTGAATTATAGAGGGCCTATTCTCTGAAGATTGAGAAGTTTCATCCTTTTCCTCTTGGGGTGAAGAATGGATGTGAAGAAGTTTTTCCATCTTCCATTCTCTCCAATTTCTTTGTTTCTCTCCATTCTCCATGATTCTCCATTCTCTCCTCATGGAAAAGGACACCTATGGACTCCTCTTTTCACTCCATACCTTATTCTTCATAGAAGTTTTATTTTTGGAGAAGGTGTGACAACCTCTATTGTTGCACAACATGACAATGTCATTTGCTTTAATCCCTACAAGGTTTTTTTACTATATTAAATATAGTAAAAAAAAATTCACCAAAAAAGCTCCAAAAATGCCATTTCTAGTAAAAGTAATAAATTTTACAAAAATATCATTTTTGGACACATGTAAGTATTGGGTCTTGTAGTAAGCTAGTTTGAGAAGATGTGGAGAAAATTTTCATAAATTTCTATTGTGTAGATTACAAGATATTAGTGTTTGAAGTGACAAAATCTTTTTGGGGCCCTACAAAAAAACGGGCAACTACACTTTACAAGGTCACATTTGCATGAAAAAATGTTCAAAATGGTTGTAATTCTTTGGATTCATTCTTCATGGCAAGTTGGCTACATGCTTGAGAAATTTAGATCATTTGGAATTGCACAACATATAAAAAAAATAGTAAATAGAAAGAAGTAGAGTATGATTCAAAATACTAAATTGTTAAGAATTTATTTATGGAATTGAAAAATGCCAATCCCAATGCTTGTAGTGTTGTAATAAACAATCTACACCTCGTGTTTTTATTTTTTTTCCAAAAAAATTGAAAATTGAGTTAAATAAAGGACTTCAAAGTTCATTTTAGAGTAAAGAATCCATAACTACCCACAAACTAATCGCAAATTATACCCCCTCATAACTTCATCTCATTAATCAAAATCGAATGATTAAAAGCTTTCCACTTATATATAAATCTACATAATCAATTTCAAGTTTTTATTTATTAAAGAAATGATTTTTAAAGAAGTTTTTTTAGTTGTCCAAGTTACTTGTACATTGCTGAAAACTACATATCATACAATAACTTTTTAACCATGTAGTCAAAAAAAGTAAATTTGTCAAGCCTTAAAGCTACTCCTCGGATACATGTTGTGTGAGAATTTCAAAGAATTTTTTTGCATTTGTAGTGAGTTGCCCAAAATCACTATGTTGCCAAAAAAATACAATTTAAGGCTTTAGGGGTTAACTCCTACATGTTTGAGAATCCTTCTGTGTACATGCATTTATTCATATTTTCTTAACTCCTTAATGTCCAAGGCCTTTTTTGAGTTTCGTAGAGTTTGCTCTAAATTGAATAAAATGCCAACATTTTGATAAGTTTTGTCAATTTTATTTGAATTGTAACTATACAAATTCAAACTAAATATGTTAGAGATCACATATGAAAAGAAAATTCAACATCATTTATAATGAAAGATTATAATGTTTGATCTTGAGTGTATTAAAGTTGTGAAAGTGATTTAAAGTCTTTCAACCCTCTTTTCACATATCAAATCTAAAATATTGATCACCAAAAAATATGAGGTTAAAGGGGCATAACATGCATAATCCAATCAATTTACAGCTTCTCAAAATCTACTCTACAATTTTTTTAAGTGAATTTCTAATGTGATTTTGTCTCTAAGATCTAGTGTATTTGAGGCTCATTTCTCAAAGCCCTCAACACTACGGAAAGTCAAGATTGCAATGTACACTCTGCACAAAATCTTGAATAGAAAAACCATAATCAATCATTTTCAAAATTAGATTTTTGATGCTAAAACTGGACTTCAAAAAGAATTTTTCAAAAATATAAACTACTAAAATTAGCAACTTGCTCGTGTTTTATTTTAACTTCAAAGTATTATCAACACCAAAATTTGGTACCTAGGACATTTAGGGGTTAAGCATACCAGATTTGTAAGAGATCCACTCTAAAAACAAATATGAAATTATTGTTGGAATGAAACTGAAAGCACCACTGCACGTTTTTCCAACTTTACAATTTGTTAAGTTAGTATTCATCAGCTTTTTCTCGTACAAAATGAAAAGTGCAGTACCTCAGATATTGAGCAGTCCTTGATCAAAGGCGGTAGCTGGCATGAATGTCCTTCCTACAGTCCTTGGTGGTTATTTCAATCTGAGTTTTGGTGAAGAAATCTGCTGAAAAGTTGCACTGGAATGTACACCATTAGTATAATTTTGTCTGTGATGGTCTGGCTCTCATTTTGCTTGTAATAGGCAAAATTAACTTAGTTGGGCAGGATGGTTTCTTGTTCTCTATCACATGTAGGGAATTTTTCTTAATGTTGTAACATCGCCTTGTAGACACTAAGTGTCCGATGGATGATAGAGAATTCTTCTATGAAAGACAACAAAAGTGTAGATGTTTGTCTTCAAAATTTTGTGTTAAAAGGGAAGGTTTTGCATAGTAGTTTGACCTCCAATGAGTGCTCTTGGGTTTTTGTAAGCAAATGATTCACATGATACTCAAAAGGTTGATTTTCATAGTAACCAAGTAAACCAAAGCGTCCTTCCAAGGTTAAGTACTCAACGAGTTTCATGCAAAGTTGGATGTAAGTTATATATATATATATATATATAATTGTATGAAATCTACCTTCTTCGAACTTTGGACAAGTAACTTGCTCTACTAGGTACACATTTTCTTGGACTATACTTAAAACTAAATAAAAAGTCCAAGTTATGATAAGTTTTATCAATTTAAGAAAAATTGTAATTGTATTAATTCAAACTAGACGTGTCATGCATCACATTGGAAAAAAAAAAAAAAAGATGCAATATCACTTATGGGAAAAGTTGAATGTTTGATCAAAAGGGTGATAAAATTGTGAACATTATTTGAAGTCTTTCAATCCTTGTTTTACATGTCAAATCTAAAATTGAGGTTTTGAAAAGAACATGAGGTTACATGACATAAGGTAAACCATCCCATGACAGGCAAACCACCCATGACAGACACCTACTGACCCCCCCCATTACAGTCATTTATCAATCTATGAGAGACTTTTTCTGAAAAATGGGGTTAAGACTGCATTGGGCTGATTTGTAGTTGTTATCAAAGCCTTGGGGTACAATCATGAAGTTATTAGTAACTGTCATGGACACTTATACCAATCTAGTCTAAATTGGTAGTAAAAAATAGTTTTTTTATTTCTTAATGTCATGTCCATGTTAGAAAGTCTTGTAGCCATCTTAGAAAATGCTATGACTGTTTTAGGAGGGAAGATGACCATCATGGAAACACTTTTTTGCTGATTTGGGGTAGTCTACAAGCTGTTTTCGGCTTACTGGACAGCACACTTCAAAAATTCACAAAAAATTCATATTTTGTCCAAAAATTAAAATTTCAGTTGCTTTCTTCATTTCTCACATGTGTCTTTGTATGAAAAAAAATTTGATTATTCTTGCTAATGGCAACAGACCATATCAGGCAATCTGCCTGTCATAGGTTGGTTTACCTTAACATGCATAACCACAATCGATTTATGACTTTTCAAAATCTTTTCTACAATTTTTTAAGATGAATTTACAATGTGGATTCCCTCCTCTCCAAGATCTGAGTGTATTTCAGGTTCATCTCCAAAAATCCTTAACACTAAAAACCTAAGATTTACATTAGACACTTGGGCACAAAATCTGGAATACAAAGATCATAAACAATTTTTTTTCTTTTTCAAAACCAGATTTTTGATTATAAAATAGTCATTAAAAAATATTCAATTAAAAAACTTACTACCCAGAATAACACTTTGGTAAGATTCTATTTCACTTCAAAGTTTAGTTGAGACCAAAATGTGATGTCTTTGGAATGTAGGAGTTTAAATCAAATTTCAAGATGATCCATCAATTTTTGTAAACAAGTGCCCAACTCTAGGATAACAAATAGAATCAATTCATATAGTTTTTAATTGGAGAATATCTAAGTTCTATAATTGCAACCCATGCCCCCTACTATGCAGCCAAAATTGGAATCACACAATATGTTTAGAAATTTAGGGAGAAAAGTCAAGGAAAAAAAATAGGATTCCCCCCCTCAATATACAAATACAAATACTTCATACACGTACCAATACAAGTACAGATATGAGTACACATATATTGGAATCGTTCGTTGAAATGAAGATTCCAATATACGATATATTGAAATGAGAAATTCCAATAATGATCAATCTTGAATTCTTAGATTCTAGACTGAATTTTGAGAATCATAATTTTTCTACAGAAAAGTCGACCACTAGACAAAATTTGACACTTGTATCCATTTGAATATATTTTGAAAATCAGTTCTGAGAGGTGAATTGAGCACGTCTATGAGTGACTATGTGCTCAAATACACCTCCCTACTATAGCATCAACTACACCCGTCAGTATTATAGGGTTACCATCTGTCGGTCATTTTCCATGTGTCATGATATTTATCTACATTGGATTCATTTAATCTTCAGTCAGTTCTGTGGGTCATCATTTTAGGCAATTTTTTTTCATTTCATTGTCAGTCGGTTCCGTGGGTCATATTTTTAGGCAATATTTTTTACTTTCCACATCCTTTGGTTTGACTAAGTTACAGTGCACGCCACAGTGCGGCAATTTTGACCCAATTGTGACCCAATTTTGACCCCAATATTGGGCTTTTTGTGTGTTCCGGCACCAAGCAAAAGTTTGTTTCCAAAATCAGAATAAGCTTAGGTACGTTAGGACAAGCCAACGGCATGGGAGCACCTAAGGTACTTGGAGTTGGTGGTGAACTTCTTTAGTTGGTACCTGCACCCATCTCATCAATTTGGTTGACCGAAATGAATTGGGTACACTCAGGCCCCCTTTTTTATAGACTTCCACACCGGATCTCTTGGGTGCAGTGATTTTTTTTTTCTTTTTGCAGTTTTGCAACTACCCTACCTGAAGTCGGCATAAGTTAAGTCTTTTTTGTAAGAAAATGCCACATGTCATCTTGTGAATGGTGTGAGGTGACATGGACCCTTAACCTTCAAACACTCCGACATCCAATTTCTGAACGATGAATAGATTGAAACTCTTGTTTTTTTTCCATTTTGCTTGGATGAAAGTCATCCTAATTTGCGGAGAGATTTATTAAGTCGTTGTCCTATCTAATGGTTGGATTTGGTGTTACTAGAATACATATTTTTTCTAAAATTACAAATGTGGAAGAATGTCAAGTGGTTGATTAAGCCAAAATTGCATTGACTCTAGTTCAAAACTGGATTTGCAAAAATGAAGTTATAGATATAAAGAACTGAAAAGTTCCAAAAAAGATCATCATGTCAAGAGAACCTCATTTCAAATGCATTCCAACAAATTTTACTGAAAGAATGATAATATTTTACTTGTAATCGAATTTAGAAGGAATTTTGAAATCTGTCTTCCAAAATTTAAAAACACACACATTAGTGATAGCATTGGTGAAACTAATTGTACAAATGGAATCTAAACCTCTAAACCTACTACTTTTACTTGCATAATAATTCCAAAACATTCTTTCAAATAGTACTTTATGATGATTTTTGTCAAATCATGAATTCTAGAGAAGGATCTTGACATTTAGGGGTTAACCCCTAAAGTCCCATTGCCCCCTTGGAGAACAAAATGGATTTTGGGCAAGCTCTTGCAATTTCAATACTTGTTGTAATTTTTTGAAATTTTGAGTGAAGATAGAAAAATACATTAGCTTTTCAAGAACATAATTTTATTTTAATCGGTGCGTGGGGGCAAAAGTTATGGCACAAAAGCCCAAATTTGGGTTCATTGAGGAAGAAAAAGGGACCCTCAAAAACTTAAATTTAAAATAATAAAAAAATGAATTTTTTTCCTTGTAGATTATATTTTTATGTACATGGGAATCTTTTATTCATTTCATTTGGAATTATAATGTGAAAGTTATGGACAATCTTGTTTTTTAGGCAATCAAAGCATCTTCTTGAAAAAAATAACTTGTAGGATTCATTTTTGAGCTCAATTTTCACAATTTAAAAAAAAAAGTTTCACAAGGTTAACCCCTACAAGTCCAAACACCATTTTTTGGCAACATAGCAATTTGAGGTAGCTTACTATGAACGGAATTTTTATTTTTTATCTTTGAAAATTTCAAACAGTAACCTTAAGGTGCAATAATTTTCATAACTTTTCACTACATGGTAAAAAAGTTATTGCATGATATGTAATTTTCAATGGTTAGCACAAAGACTCCATACCTACTCGTAAACTAAAACTCCTCATAGCTTTCATCTCATTAATCAAAATGAAGTGATTCAAAGCTAATTATGTATACATAAATGTAGAGAACCAATTTCAAATTCTTATTTCTTAAAAAAAGTGATTTTTGAAGAAGTTATAGGGATTGCTCAGGCCTACCGATCATTGAAAATTACATATCAAGCAATAACCATGTAACCATGTAGTGAAAAATTATGGAAATTGTTGCACCTTAAAGTTACACTTTGGACACATGTTTGTGAAATTTTCAAAGAGAAAAAATAAAAAATTCCGTTTCTAATGAATTGCCTAAAATTGCTATGGTGCCAAAAAATGGGGTTTGAACCTACTTCTTTAATCTTGAACCTACTTCTACTAAACAATTTTTTAATGATTGAAAATTAGGGGGGGCCCGGGGGGGGGTGAATTTTTTTTCCGAGACTCTCAACTCAATTCTTCAACTTAAAAAATTAGAAATTCAAATTAATTAGAGAAAAATTTTAAGTTAAAAAGGTTCAAATTCAAAAAATCTAATCTAGCACGGTGCAAGAAAACTTGTTTTCTTCATTTTAACCCCCTAAAGGATCAAGGCTTTTTTTCTACCAATAAACACTCAAAACTGCCAATTCTATAGTAAAGAGTAAAAAAAATTGAAAAATGTTTTTCTTACATTGAACCATAGGATCTTACACCTGACTAGTATAAAAATGTTTGGAATTTTTTTTAGAATTTTTGACTGTGTAGATTACAAGATATTTGCGTTTAAAGTAAAAAGAAACAAGTTTTTCAACACATTGCGGGACTAGAATATTTGACTTTGAACCTTCTTAAATTAAATCTTTTGCACTAAAAAGTTTTTAGCTTTAAATCTTTCTTGTGGAGAATTAAGTTGAGAGTCTAGGAGAAAAAAAAATTCAAAAACACTTAATTTTTATTCTTTAAAAAATTATTAAGTAGAAGTGGATATGCAATAGAAGGAAAATATAAATGATTAATATTTCTACAATGGAATTAAAATGCACTAATCCCAATGGTGAGATTGTTCTAGGAAGAAAAGTAACCCATGTGGAACAACCTCTTTTTTTTAAATTGTAAAAATTGCATTCAAAAATGAATCCTACAATTTATTTTTTCAGGAGGATGCTCTAATTGCCCCCAAAACAAGATTGTTCATAACTTTCTCATAACAAACCCAAATGGAACAAATAAAAGCTTTCCATGTAGACAAAAATATAATCTACAAGGAAAAAAAATTCAAATTTTGAATTTTGAATTTTGTTATCCCCTCTCCCTTGTTTTGGGCTTATTTGGGCATAATTTTTGTTTCTAGGCAACGATTGAAAAAATATATATATATTCCCATGAAGCTAATCATTTTACATTTCAAAAAAGTTTAAAAAAACCATGACAAAAATTCAGCGTGTAGGTACTTGCCTGCAATCTCATTTGTCTCCGGAAGGAACAATGGTCCTTTGGGGATAAAATGCAAATACCTTGCAATTTATGCTTGATGACATATAATGTGGATAAGTTTTGAACAATAGATGAACACAAACACATCCCAAGGACACAAAAATGTTTTTTTTCATCCATCAATTTTATTTTTATAGATTCTTGTGTTAATTCTTTAACATTTGTATGGTCATGTAAATATTTGTATTACCAATTGTTTTGTGAACATTTAAAATTTAGTAGTAAATACTATTTCATCTCAATAAACTTTAAAAATATTACACACTTTATTAAATTGTCAATTACAATTTTTCTAGTTCAAAACTTTTGGAAATACGAATTTGGAAGATTTTGTATCTTCAACAATTAAATTTCATAATTATAATATATAAACTAATAATAATTGTCAACAAAGACAACAATTTTCATCCTTTAATCCCTAAAGGATGTTGAAAATATTTGTTGTCTTGGTGTATTATGTGCATTTGAGGATACAAAGATGTATTACTCAAAGAATAGGCAAAAGTAAATGCATGCCTATACAATGCATTTACCTTTGCAATAAACTTTGTGTTGAAATGTAGTAAATTGTTATACAAACATTGGATTTGAAGACACCATATACTTGGTTCATACAAGGAGAATGGAATGTGCATACAAGCATGTATTAATTGCTTGTGGGAATAGTGACCTCATGGCACTTAGAATTAACTTTTATTCTCCAAGTGTGGCATTTATTTCCTTTGACTTACACTTCAATCTTGGGGAGAATGACATTTATCTAAGTAGGACATGAAAACAATGAGTGGATGTAGGATGGAAGTGGTTAGCATGTAACAAAATGTACAATGATTGAAAACTATATCTGACATCCTTTGGAAATTTTGCAATCTTGCCTTGTGTATGTGGGCATGTATTGGTATTTTGATGTACCTCTACCAAATCTCACATGCTTCATTGAATTAGACTATATTTGATCCAAAATACCAATGCAAATCCAAATAATGGTTTATAGAATACATCTTATAGCCCCAAATTTTTCCAAAATTTGCATCAATCCATGACACAACTATTCTTAGATCATGATGATAATATGGTCATTTCCTTTGTAAAATATAGATCTCTACATATTTTGCTTAGGACCCCCTTGATTCTTCATTTACTTACGGGTTAATGTAGCAACAATTCTAATCCTTCTATATATGCAACTTGCTATTTTGTGAAGTTATCATGCTTGCCTATTGTTGAATTCAACAAAGGTTTGGGGGGCAATGTCTTGCTCTATCTAAGGTAGTGTGCTCTAAAAGCGACCACTAATACATAGGTACATTTTGCTTTCTTCAATGTACCAAGAATGTACATTTCAGGAGGTGATTGCTTTTAGTGACCACTGTGTTTCAACTTCAAGAATTTGTAACTAATTCCACCAATGTCCCAAAAAATATGAAATGACTTGCATTAGATGCCAATTCCATTTTTCTTCCTACGAAAATTGACTGAAAATTGTTTCAAGGAATTTTAGCTTCCCCCCAAAGGCAATCAGCTCTTAGAACGTCGCTTTAAGATCAGACTTCCCTTCCCTTTTAGAGCATACAACCTTATTAATAGGTTCAGTTTGGTTCGTCTCTCCCAATTTGCGTCAGTGCAAATGGCAGCATCTCTGCCACTTCCTGCCGTTCCAAAAACAAAATGCTGGTTGAATGTTCCACGCACGACCAGATCCTCCTCAGTCCTCACAATTATCAACTATAGTACCGACAAAAGCAGAAAAAAGTGAACCTTCACTATTGGAGTCCGGAATCATTGCTGTCAGAAATGCAGATCGCCCCTCCGATCCGGTCTACTGAAACAAAGAAACAAATTACGAAACAATTCTAGCTACTGAACTTAAGGCAGTATGTTGTTAAATGGCACCTGATCTTAAAGCGCCATCTAGAAGGTTTGTACATTTCGAATTTCAGTTGTGTACCTATTTGGATGGAGCGCTTTCAGAAACGAACTTTGACCCTTCATAACTTTTGCATACAATATCCAAATGTGGCGTTCTTTGGTGCGTTGGAACCTCCTTTCACTTGCCAACATGAATATGTGAAAATTTGACCAGTTTCACAATAGAAACTAGGCTCAGTAGTAAAAAGTGACGGTTTTGGGTGTACCCACTTTAGTTTACTGCATCCCCTAAACTAGGCCGGCCGCAGAGTGTACAGTAAGTTACTGCACTCCCGGGTGATCATTTCTGGGCAACAGCACAGCAGTATTCGATCCACAAACCTTCCTTTCATTAACATTACATTTAAGCTTATAAGAATCCATTTCCCCCACTTTCAGTCCTGACCGGCATGCTGCGTCATCAGGTCATTGGGGTGGGACTGATATAATACATGCACACCTACCGTACTCATCCGTCTAATTCTATCATATGGCGTAAAAATCTAGAAGCATCTGTGCCGTCAAGCTGAATAAGTTATGGGGTGCCGTGCCTTGGAAGCAAACGCAAGCTAGGCCCCAGTGACTGTGCCCGCAGGACCTTTCCCTGCACCATCTCGTTAGGCACGTAGATCGACTTGAGGCACTGGAATTTTTTTTCAATTTTTCAGGTTCTCATGAAAGACGTGGGAGCCATTTTATGTTTTCTAAGGGGTCGGTGACGTCAAACGCGTCAGTGAAGTAACAAGCTCGTATCCCGTGGTCCATCTTGTTTGCTTCCGCTAAATAGAAGATTGGAGAGATTTCGGAGATCTTTGCTAGCTAGCTTCAAGCCTTCATCACAGACACAGCTACCAGTCAGTCAACAATTTCTGTGAAGTTAGACATCATTCTAGCGTTGCAGTGGTTTTCAAGTTTTGCCGGAATCTGAAACGCTGAGAAAGTCAGGATTGGAGCATTTCAATTTGATACATATATCTTGCACAGCAATTTAGGAGCACGGAACCGCAACTATGTCAAGATTGCTCCGAGAGGTTCGTACCCAAAACTTGTGAGCTTGTTGTACCTTGAATTTTTTTCTACGCTGGGAATCCTAAGCCTTCCGACAGAGTGCATTTAGTTTTTGGGAGTCTGGGACTCTAAGCATGCATGCACAATATCTGCAACTGAAAGCCATTTCTGGGAGTCTGGGCACGCATGCACAATATCTACAAGCAATATCTCTGTCTCTTGAACTGAGAATCTGTACATATATACTTGCAAGAGGAAGTGCACTGGGCGTCACTTGTTTTGGTTTAGGATTGTGCAAGTTAAGGGACGATCTGAAATATTTGGTGAGTGGCCGTAGTTGTGCTAGACTAGGGATGCCATTTTTATGACATCCTTGCTAATTAGCACTTAAGTACTCACTCTTCAAGGAGAGGGCGTTCCAGAACCTATGTTAGTCAAGAACTGGAAGGGATCTAGAAGACTGAAAAGCCTAGAACTTCACAAATTTCGCTTTAGAGATGGAAATTCGTGTACATAGATTAGATCACTGGACTGTAGTCTAGCAATTTGAGGCAGTTTGAAGGTATATAGAGTTTTCAAGAGAGACTGGTTTTTATGTCAAAACATTTACAGATTTTTTGTTTGTCGGGTGTGCTGAATTGCAGTTGTTCCAAGGTAGTTCATACCGCCACCATAATCGCTACTACTACGATGATGCAGTGGTCTCTTACGGCCCCGGGCGCAGCCTTCTTCCTGTGAGTACAATTTTTTTTTTTCTTACCCCTAAAGGACAAATGGATTTCGGGCAGGTACCTACGGGCTGAATTCTTATCCTGATTTTTTGAATTTTTTTTTAATATAGAAAAATTGATTACCCCTGTGTGAATATAATTTTTTTTCCAATCGGTGCCTAGGAATAAAAGTTATGCCCATATAGCTCAAAACAAGGGAGACCGGGCAGCAAAAACAATTTGCAAAATTTCTAATTTTTTTTTCTAATTTTTTTTCCTCATAGATTATATTTTTGTCTATCTGGAAAGATTTTATTCATTTCATTTGGATTTTTTATGAGAAAGTTATGGACAATCTTGTTTTTCGGGCAATTAGAGCATCTTCTTGAAAAAATAACTTGTAGGATTCATTTCTGAATGCAATTTTGACAATTTTTCAAAAAAAAAAGTTACACATGGTTTAGTTTTCTTGCTAAAACAATCTCACCGTGGGGATTAGTGCATTTTAATTCTATCTTAGATATATTAATAAAATAGATTTTCATTCAATCTCGTATCTACTTCTATTCTACAATTTTTTTAAGAATGAAAATTAAGTTTTTTTGAAAACCTTTTTTTTTCCTAGGCTCTCAACTCAATTCTCCACTATGATGATTTAAAGCTCAAAATTCTGTAGTGCAAAAAATTTAAGTTAAAAATGTTAAAAATCAAATAATCTAATCCCGCAATGTGCTGAAAAACTTGTTTTTTCACTTTAAACGCAGATATCTTGCAATCTGTACGGTGAAAAATTCTGAAATTTTTTCCACACATTCTCATACTAGTAAGGTGTAAGATCCTACGGTTAGATGTGGGTAAAAAATAATTTTTCAAATTTTTTTACTCTTTGCTGTAGAAATGGCAGTTTTGAGTGTTTTTTGACAGAAAAAAGACCTTTGTCCTTTAGGGGTTAAACAGGGGTTGTTGCCAAATAATTTGTTCCCTTTGTTATTTTTATCTTTGTGCTCGTGTGAGTGCTTAACACTAGCAACAGCAGCAAGCTTGTAAGGTGACCTTTAAATTTTCTACATCGATGATTCAGCTGCTACTTTGCATCGATTATCAGCTACAGATAATATATATACACTATTGTTGGTTGTTCAGGATGTTGTGCTGCACGTGCCTATGGAATCCATGAGAGACGTGGAGAGGGTGAAGCAAGCGTTGGCCATTGAAGGTAAGTCTCTCCATGAATATCTACCTTGTTTGCATAATTTACATTTTCAAGGGGTTGTCCATTATAATGTTTCACAAGTTATTGACATGGCCATTTCTTGTACCTAGCTAGACCTAGAAATTCAATATTAAAAAAAACTCCTTAGGCCATGTGACATCTTCACCGGGTCATGCATGATGCCCTCCGTCTTGAATATATTCTCAATGCCCATCCTTCCATCCATAAGATACAACACTACCCAAATAATGGGGTTGTTTCTGACATTCTTTTTGACTCTGTCAAGTAAAACTGTTTTCAACTCTAAAGGTCAAAAGTGGTGTAAAAAAAGAGGTGTTGGGAAGTCATCTTGTTTTGGTGGAGCACAAAAGGAATAAGAGGATGTAAGACAATAATTTAATGTCATGTTCATATCATGTGCTTTATCAATAGGTGATGTATCTTAGCATCTGTGCAGTGCTTCAACATGTTCATGCGTTTAGAGACCTTTGCTAGGAGTTCCCTTTGAGAATTACTTCTTGTCATGCATAGGATTGGGTTAACAATTTCTTTAGCCTGTTGCTCTGTAAACTACAGCCATTGTCTAGTATCTCCAGAAGATACAAGAAGCACTAATTGCACATGATTTCTTCTTCTAGAATGGAACCGATATTTCAACTGGTTCAAGGAGTTTATACATTGTTTGGGGCTTGTATTTCAATTCATGTCCAACTCTAGATAAATCTATTGATATAATAGTAGATACCCAAATTGAATGACATGGATTATGAATTCATGGTGATTCAAGCCCATGGCTACAAGATCTTGTTAATATTAGGGCCTCTTCCATTTAGATTAAAGCTATTAGGATTGCTACATGATTGATCTGCTTGGTCCCATTTATAAACTAGACCTTGCTTCATGCCATGGCTTCAAGCAAGGTCCATGTAAGGTCTTCAAGCAATGGCTTCAAGGTCTTCTAAACTTTTGCATACACGGATTTTGCAGGCGTGCACCGCGTGAGGTGCGACATGGCTACGCAGACTGTGGTGGTATCCGGCAACGTACAACCCCATTCGCTCCTCCGTCGGGTGAAATGGATCAAACGGCATTCTAGTATCATGTCTTATGGTGCACCCTATGCAGGTCAAGCACATGGCTCGGAGTTTCCAGCATACAACCCCTACGCCCTGGAACGATACCCTAGTACTGGTGTATATGACACTCGTCCTCCGTTGCAGCTAGAATACGGCTCCGAGTACGGGTCTTCCTATGAACGGCCCTTCTCGTCGTACAGCTACTATTGAAGGAACAGAGGTTAATTTGCAGTCTGTAGCTGGTTATGATATTTTGTACATATAAGTACCAGTCCACACAACACCTTCAAAGAGATGAAAATTTTGTTGTATAACCATAGCATTTTGTGGTCAATGGTCAACAGGGCTGCTTAGAAGCGTAACGGTGGATTTTGGATTTTTCTTTTGGGGGCTGTAATAGCTGATCTGGTTGTACTGACCATTGGCTTGGCATACAGTAATATGTATATATATACATATTATGTATTTATATTTATACGGCTGTAACAGACTGTTATTGAGATGTGGATTCTGGACTCAAAACTGCTTCATAATTTCTTGTCTTGGGAAAATATTATTGTTGAACGTACCTTGTATACATCTTAGGAAACCTCACTTGATTTTAGTACTGAGCATATTTTCTACTATTAGAATGTTTGAAATTTTAAATACTCTTGTTAGCAAATCAAAGAGGATATAAATACTTCAAAGAATGTATTATTTGGATACTATGTTGTAGACATAAATTATATGTGTTCAGAGTTTCATTAATAGATGATCTCAAAATCCAATGCAAATTCATTGTATTTGACTTCGAAGTATTGCATTTAGGTAGTGTTGCAAGTAGGTATCCTGCTTTGCATATAAAGAATTCAAATTTGTTCGGATATCACACTATTTCTCTTAAGTGACTCAATCTTACCACGCATACCTGAAACACTCTCATGAAAGCACAAGCCATCACATGAAACTAGTGTAAGCCAAGCAAACATGTGCAATTTCCTTAAAGTCAGTTTTCTTATTTACATATGATAAGCTACTTCAGATCATGGTTTCATCCATGTAGGTAACTCAAATAGAAGTTTAACTTAGTAAGACCTTGTTGGTAAAGCCACTTTGATGAAGTATTATCTTCCACATTATTGAAGTAGTGAGCTTGTAAAAAGTTATGTAGGAATCACAATTAGGGTTGCTATTGTGGTAAGTTATTGCATTGTCCTTATCTTCTTGGAGAAACTAAAAGCTACAATTGAGCTACCATAAAAGACACGTCCTGACACTCTAACCTGTTTTGTAAAGAAGACCATGTAGCAGTCATGATTTTCTTCAATTGTAGGCCCTTTTTGCGTGGAATATCTTTTGCACTTGTGAGACTTCACCCACCTCTACTACAGGTAACCAAAAAAATGACTCAAAAGTCTAACATCCATTGCAGAAAGTACACATGGTGATGCAATATCTCTCTTTTCCCTACAACTTTTTATACTTTCCATTTGCATGAAATCAAAGATCTGCACAAAACAGTATGCATTCCTCATCTAAAATGGTTGCAGCAACTCCTTAAGAATGATATCTAAAAAACACTCAAGCTAATCTAATTGTTCATCTTCCGAATATGACGAGAATTACTTAGGTTGAGTACACTTATTTTTAATTGGACAACTTCCACATATCTAATTGTGCATACCAGTGAGTGAATTTAGAGCACCAATTATCTTATTGAAATCATGTCATTAAAGAAGAATTGCAAGACTTTCACAGTATTGTAGTTGGTCGTGGATGCAATTCAAGTGTTCAAAATACACAATCATAATTTATGAAACCAAGGTATACATGTACAAAATCTCAAAAATAAATCTCATCTTGAAAATCAAATAGAAAAAACTTCACACGCTCTTTAAATGAAGTGTCAAAATTGAGTGCACTTCTCTTTACAACCTAAGTACTTCTAGAAGTGGAACGAGCAAGAAAATTTTCAATCTGTCACACTTGCTTAACGAAAACCACCTTGCCTTTCAAGCATCTTCTTGTCTACTAATCTAAGGACAACCTGCAAATAAAAGTCTAATGTACACTATAATAAACCAAGCTTATCCCTCCCATATTATAAACCACAATCCTTTGTTCCATGCTAAAATCTTATCCCTCTCATACCCAAATCCATGAGTCTTCTTTACTAAAATACTTGCATTCTAAAATTTCATAGAAAACAAACAATATATTCTAAACCACATGCCAACATCCCCAGTAATTACAGCAGACACCTTTTGTTCATGCGTTCTAAGCCATTTCACAGTACAAGGTCATCATGAAAAAAAAAGAATCAAACCTTCTATGATGATCAAAGGTATCACTAGTCACGTAATTTGGGCTGAAATTTGGGCTACTAGAAGGTGGGGTCAGATCGGAAAAGCTAAAGGTGCACAAGTATGGATTGTGAGGGTCATTATGGAAGTGGTACCGTTGAAAAGTGGGCCTTGGTCGATGATGGTGGGAACTTGGGATTGGATTTGTAAGAAGTATGTCGATAGCATTGCTGTGTGGAGTGGCATCGTCGTCCCCATGAAGAGCTGAAGTGAGGGTTTACGAAGATTGTGAAGGGACTCACGGTGAAGAGGATGCGAGTCTGGCGATTCACTTTACGCAGTTTCTTCAGAAGGCGACTTAGAGGGACCATGCCTGTAACAATCACGATTTGTCTTGAAGAATCACATACGACATCCAGAAATCCTGTCACAAGATAAAATGGAAACACGTTACATTTATGTATTATGTATATGTTTATGTTTGTTTTCATGTTTATACTTTCACCCTTAACCCCTGATGGCCATGAGCGCTCTAAAGTCCATATTCTGGGTGATGGATAGAGTGCTTCTAGGTGACGTTTCATTCAAATAACTTCACATCCATCCACAATAGTATTGGAATCATTAAAAGATGGCCTTTTTTTTGCTAACAATTGGATGGAAATGGATATGGCAATATATTGGTATTGAGATCTCAAAACCAAGAGCCTATTTCTGGCCATGTATTTTTGCTTGTACACCTGTTTTCTATATTTTGATGCATTTGTATTGCCTATGTTATCGTCTTTAAATTTAAGTTCAAACTGTAGAATACAATGCATATGAATACTAAGCCGTATTTCAGCACATAATGAGAATTTTAGGGGACTTCATATGGAGTTAAGGGAGTTTAAGTGTTAACCATTCAGTGCCTGAACTAACCATAGAAAGTCCACTTTAGAAGCTCACAGTTGATAAGAGTACCTTCCAAAACATATTTCAACTGTAAAGCATGATTTTGTTTGTTCTATCGCTACGTTTTGCTACTTTCCTCGAAGGTTTACAAATGGCCTGTTTCAACTCCTAGACGTAGACATAGAAGTGGCCACTTTAGACTTGTCAAGGGCCTTGGAGTTTAAAGTCAACGCAAGAGAAGCAACAAACGTGAAAACATGCCAAGGAGCTCCATCTTATGAAGATTGCAGGTGCACCTTTTATCAAGAGAGCATTTTTCACCCTTTGAATGTCGTCCTCATTTTCCATTGGCACTTTGAGTTGTACGTCCTATCATCATATTAAAGAGAAGATTATTGAATGAACTTATAGGCAATAAATTGGTAGAAAAAGGCAATCATGCAAAGGGCAGTCAAAGAGAAACCTCGACAAAACATGCTGAGTGAAAATCATTAATCTCTAAGTGCCCAAGTGGCCAAAAGTGGCCCAACATCCATAACTTTAGGAGTTGAAACAAAAACATTAGAAAGCTTCACAGAAGGAAATAAATCGTACTAATAGAAAGATAAATCATACCCTACGTTCTTCAACAATAGAAATATGTTTGGAAAGTTACTATAATCTGTTATTAGCTTCCAAATAGGAATGTCTAGTTTAAGCTAGGGCACCTAACCAATAAACTTTGGGTTCTAAAAACTGCAAACTATTATCTAGAACTACTAATGACATTTCCACGATTGGACTTGGAAATAAGCAAAAATACCATATCAGAAAAATGCATGTGTACAATCCAAAACTACTCACATTCATTCAATCAAATGTAGGATGCTCTCATTGTGAAATACCACGTCCTTCTACTAGAACAAAACAAAACCCAACATTGTAGGGCAAAGAACTTACTCCCTTTTTCTCCTAGTAGCCACAACAATCCTAGGGACTGCACCCTAGTGACTGCAGGGATACTTTCGTCCTCTTCTCCTAGAGGCCATTAAACGAAGAGAAATTAAATGCTTTCAAGCAGAATAAAATGGAATATAAAACATATAGAGTAACTGGCACTAATTGAATGAACTTGTTTAGTAGCTACAGTGTACGATGAAAACATGGAAAAAAAAACTATTTAATTATTGAGACAGTTAAAAAGACATACTGGGAGTACAAGCGGCATAACACCCGATGCCAATGGATTGTAGAAATCATCACTATCATCAGAAGAAGTGCTGCAAATGTTGTCATTGTCGTCATTACTATCATCAGAAGAAGAGCTGCAAATTTCGTCATTGTCATCATCACTATCATCAAAAGAAGTGCTGCAAATGTCATCATTGTCGGCATCACTGTCCATCTGCTCACACTCACTATACCCTGACATTTTTGGTACTCTCATCTTGCCTAATCCACATTCAAAGATCTTCTTCCTCACAATCATTTCCATGTCGTTGTCAACACCATTCCCAACGACTCCACTTGTTCTAGGAATGTCTTGAGGGCAAGATATTGTAGCTTGATAGGTCGAGCTTTCACCTTTGTCTTGTTTAATGGATGCTTTGTCTTCACCTATTCTTTCTTTCTTGTCTACATTTCAACGTCACGCACTTTGGGATCGTATTCCAGTTCCTCGCCATCAAGGGATGATGGTCGGCTAGATCGAGGTGCCTCCATCTCCTTACAATCTTCCTGCAATCACGAATTTAAAGTCATGGTGAGTCCTTGTGGTTGTCATTCAATGTCAATCACTAAGCACAAATGTAATGTTACAACATTTCAAGCTTTCTTAGTTTTTCCGTATCGTCTAAGCGCCATAGATGACATATATAAAATACGCAGGACAGTGCCTAAAAACCAATTTTGGAATAAGGCATGTTCTTTTGGGATAGGGTGCCACTCAGAGAACATTAAGAGTATCCTCTGTGAAGAAACTGTGTTAGAGGTGTATGTTTAGGGGCTAGTGTCCCTTGAGCAACACTAGTCCCTAAAAATTCCATGCATGTTTCGGAAAAACACTACGCAGATGAAGAGCATCCATGAGCATGTCAGTTTTGCACTTCAAGTGCAAAATCGCAGACTACCCAGATGAAGACAAGTAGTGCTTGCAATTCCCCTAAAAAAACTTCCTACGAGCCTACAATCTTTTATCACACAAAAAGTTTCTATTTCGACATACACCAGGGTTCTCAGCTCAAACTACGATATACGACTCTGCACACGATTATGAACACTTACTAAAGAACAAAACAATAGATTTTTCTTCAAATCTCTAAAAACTAGAACAATCAAAGAAACTTAGCAAAACCGCCCGTTCATCACACATCAAACACTTGTTTCATACCACAGAAGTTTGATCAAGGTCTAAATTTCACTCTAACACAAACTAAACCGCAAAAACATCTACCACTTCGCGAAATTGACAACCCCAAAATGGTTACAAAATGGTTACAAAATGCCGTACCAACTCTGTCCTTAAAAACCAAACAACAACAGCAACTGATACTCTTCAAAACCGACTTTGCAATTTCACATCTGGGTAACCACAAGGCCCCAAATCAAACATTCAGAAGCTTACCTCTTGGTTCATCCTCAATTAGAACCTCCAATTGTTTGAGGTTGTACAAGTGCCATTCCAACTCAAAACCTAAAATTAGATGCTTCCAAACCCTCGCACGGGAGAACAACTGCAACACCCACCCACGTTCCAAAACCTAAGACAAATCTGGATTGTGCGATTGCAGTTGCAATTGTGGCCTACACAGATAGAAATTGCACTTGTGAATCACGGATCTGGAGTTGCAAAGATGGAATCATAGGCGCAAATATAGTAGTAGTGGAAAACAATGAAGGCTGTTGTGGGGTTGAGAATCCAAGGTGGTCACTAAGATACAAAGAAAGGGAGCGGAAAATGGGGCCAGGCGGCTATTTTAGGGGACATAGGCAGCCGTTTGTTTGGTAAGGTATGTGACAGGTGACAATATGCATGTGACTTCATGGTTGGTTTTGTGGCAACTCCCACCGGGGTGGGGGTTGCTACGTTGACACGGAAAAATCTTTTTCCTCTAGGCTTGTTCTCATCACATTCTTGAATAATTGGGGATGCATTCACACCCACCCTAAGAAGAAATAAGAACCTTTTGCGGAAAATTACTAGCAAAATTATTCCAAAATTCCACATGGAAATGTGCAACAATTGCAAGAGTAGAGTCAGAATTTGTCTGTACACAAAATTTGGAAGGGAGGTACGTGAAAAGTGGAGGAGGTTACTTATTTTAATCTCCTCAAAACAAATTTGAATACTGTACAATACTTGAATTTTCTAGATTGTCTTTGGTTTGACAGCAAAGGCAAAGCTACTCCTAAAATGTAGATTCTTCCTACTCCTATAGAAGTGAAAGCATCTTGGAACACAATAAAGGCGACTGTGACTTTGGAACATTCAGAAATCCATGTTTGATGTAGACAGGTTGTAGGAATTCTATCAAAGTCAATTGTGTTATTAGTTAAAGTGGTTTATTGTCAAAATGCACTAGTTGCATTCATTATAAAATGCCAACCTTGGATTATTCACTATACTTTACTCTTAGAGTAGCTTAGAATAAGAGATTTTGATTGGTCTAAGATTGGCATTCAACAATAACAACTTCTATATTTTGACAGTATTTTGAAGACTCATATTTTGATTGTATACATTGTGTGTAATCAACATCTGGGTTTTTATAATGTTCTTTGGTACCATTATAGGTGTTGCATTTTGGATAGTATTGCATACCTTAGCCTTAGCAATAAACGCACTTTGAACCATCAATTGGTCTTCAATTAGGCCTATTAATCTCCAAACTCAAGATCCTAGCCTTGAATTGCAATTCTTTTTTCTACATGCCATATGCTTGAGTTTTCATTGGTGAAAGCAAAACTAGGGAAAAAACTCAAAAGAATTCATTTTTTGACCCAAAACAAGTTTAATTCTTTTTTTTTGGCTATTCAATGAAAAAAATCCAAGTTTTTTTCCTATTTACAATTAAACCTAATAGTTTGCAAAATTCTTTGGAGATGCTTGTCAAGTTTGCTATAACAATCTTCATCCAAAATTGACCCTAGTATCACCTAAATATAATCCAAGAATCATTTGTACAACAAATCAATTATTATTATAAATTTAGCTTTTTTTGGTACCAAGACTTAGCTTTTGTGCTACTTTCCAAAACTACAATTGTTTATATATAAGGCAGTCATTGCCTCTTTTGAACTCATCGTCATTGTGATGAACTATCACAATGACAATGAGCTCAAAATAAAATTTCATTTAAATTAATGAGCAAAATTCATTAACTATGCTTTTTAAATTAACCCCACCCCATATTTATATTTTTCAATAAGCAATTGAGACTACATTCGATATGAGATATATGGAATTGCCGTATGTATTTCATATTTGTATTCTACATACATGTACATATACTCTTCTTCGTATTTAGTATTTTGCAATAATACTTATATAAGTATCCATATCAAGATCAATGATTTTCACCTATAAGGTCAAATTATAGGTGAAAACCATTTCAAAAGTTACTATTTGGGGGTCTTAATGTTGTAACTATTTTAGGAAGAAATTGTCATTATTTTAACCCCTAAACATCCAAACAACATTTTTTGGCAACATAGTGATTTGGGCAACTCACTACAAATGGAGTTTTTCTATTTTTTCTTTGAAAATTTCACACAATATGGAGACAAGGTGAGTAGTTTTAAGGCCCAACAATTTTCATATCTTTTGATTACATGCTTCAAAAGTTATTGCATGATATGTAATTTCAGTGTTCATCGGGCAATCCAAGTAGAAAAAAAAACTTCTTTGAAAATCACTTTTAAAAAAAATTAAAATTTGAAATTGATTCTCTAGATTTTTATACATGTGGTAAGCTTTTAATCATTCCATTTTGATTAATGAGATGAAAGTTATGAGGAATTTTAGTTTGGGTTAGTTTGTGGATAGTTATGGAATCTCTACTCTAAAATAAACTTTGAAGTCTTTTATTTAACTCAATTTTAAATATTTTTGGAAAAAAAATAAAAACATGAGGTGTATATTGATTATTACAACATTACAACCATTTGGATTGGCATTTTTCAATTCTATAAATAAATAATTAACAATTTAATATTTTTAATCATTGTCCACTTCTTTCTACTTACTATTTTTTTCCTATATGTTGTACAATTCCAAATAATCTAAAAAATGTCAAGCATGTAGCCAACTTGACTTGAGGAATGAATTCAAAGATTAACCACCATTTTGGACATTTTTTCATACAAATGTGACCTTGTGTAGTGCAGCTGCCCGTATTTTCACAGGGCCAAAAAAAGGATTTTCGTCACTTCAAACGTTAATATCTTGAAATCTACATAGTGGAAAATTCTAATTTTTTTTCCACGTCTTCTCTAACTATTTTACTACAAGATCCTATGGTTACATTTGTCTATAAATGTTTTTCGTCTAAAGTTTGGTGCTTGTAAATGCAAGGGCAGTTTTGGAGCAGTTTTGGTGAAGACATAGTCTCTGACGTTTAAGGGTTAAGTGAATTACAAAACCTTTGTAAATACATTTCATAATGGTGGAGGGCAACAACTCTTTGGGTTTGTTTAACCCCTCATCGCCGAAGGCCTATTTGAATTCAAAAACATCATTGCTTTTGAAGTGTTGTAGTTCAAAATGTCAGTAAGGTATAGAAATCTCAACCGTACAATCTTGTAGAGGACATGTTGTAGATGACGTGAATCAAATTTGGAGTCTTTTGATTGCATAGATTGAAAGATTATAATGTTTTAGTGTTGAAAAAGGATGCTGAAATTTTCCTAGAAACACATTTGAAGGTGAAATTTAATTTCTAAACCTACTCAAATGAAAAAACTTTAAACTATAAAGTGATTCAAAACCAAAATACAAACACATCTGTGAAAGAAAATATCATAGAATTGATTCATTGTGTTTACAAAATGGCTTTCAAATGTCAAAAAAATAGCAAGGAAAGTTGCAAAAAATACCTCTAAGGCTGAACCTCCTCCTACTAAAATGCTTCTCAGTCACTCATTACTTCTTGGATTGAGATGAAATTTTAGCCACATAAACTAGACTAGTATGCGCATCTTTTCCAAAAAAAATTATTGGAAATTGACATTGTATGAAGAAGAAACAAGCCGCTGAAGTTCATTGTAATCCAAAAATGTCAGGACTTTAAACTTCGAATTGCTCCCAAACATTCAAAACAGCTTGGATTGATATGAAAATTTTACCACAATAATTAGAATTCAAAGGAAACATAACCCAAGAAAACTAACATTGGATGAAGGATATACAAGCCCCCAAAGTTGCAGCCTTCAAATGCAGTTTGGTGAAACCAGATTGAACCTATGAACTTTGATTGTCTTCCAAGAAATCAGTACATCTTGGATTGATTTGGAAATTTTACCACGTAAAGTAGAAGAGAGAGCGCAAATTTACCAACAAGTTTTATTAAATTTGGACATTAGATGCAAAAGTTACAACACTTTAAATTGGATTGTGAGGACACTTTTCGTCCCCTCTGGCGATGAGGGGTTAAGCAAGACACTTAACAAATTTATGCTTTGTCTAAAAATATAATTTTAGTTTTTCTCACCTTATTTTGCATTTCTTTATGTATAAATCAAAAAATAAACATATTTAATCATCTTATTTGAGCAATTATGTAGGATATAATAGGGTAACAATGCCAAATTTTGATCTTGAATCTTCAAATTTACCATACATGCTTCTATAAAAGTCAAGTATTACCTAAAATTCAAGCTATACTACAAACTATATTTAGTATCACACATACTACCTACATATTCAACACTATCATTTTTATAAAAGATTAATATTTTTACCAAGAGCATAGATATCATTACTTCGAAGAGGATGATCTCTATAAACATAGTGGTAAAAATATTCATCAAGAGTACAAATTTATAGCATTTAAAAATCAATTGGTGTAGGTAATACAAAATACAATTTTTAATGTAGATTTCATGAAATTTGGATTGTGGTTGTAAAAATACAATTTGTAGTGTAGATTTCATGAAATTTGGATTGTGGTTGTAAAAATACAATTTGTAGTGTAGATTTCATGAAATTTGGATTGTGGTTGTAAAATTATTACTAGTTTAGCCTTTTGATTTCTAAATATGAAAAAATATGGCTATCGAATAATTTTTTATGCCTCAATGAATCTTTTTGTTGTTATTTTATTATAGAGATTTTCAATTATAAATTGTCAACGTAATTATCAAATTAGTGCATTAAATAGCTAATAATAGAGCATACAATGGTTAGAAGATTAAAGAGGTATTAGACTTTGACTTTAAAATCCTCAAAGTGGGCCTCTCATACCATAATTCAACAATTTACAAATATCTTTAAGAAGGTTTTACAATCTTAAAAATGAATAAATTTCATTTATATTTAGGTATATATCAAAACTATTCAACCATTCATATACTACTTTTGACTCTAACAACTTTGCAAGATTAACCATTAAAGGCTAATTTGAAGGTCATGCAACCAAACATCATTTATAAACTTCAATTTGGCCTTCTAAATTCTACAAGAATTTTTATTTTTATTTTTATTACATGAGATCATCTAAAAGCATCACTTCAATAAATCTTTGCTTTGTACACCTCTTGTAAATCAATATGTACCTTTTGTCAAAGAAACATTTTAGAACATGAAAAAAACTTTGATCCTTCATAACTTTTGCATACAATATCCAACTATAACATTCTTTGGTGCATTAAAACCTCCTTTCATTTGCTAACAAGAAAATATGGAATTTGATCAATCTTATAATAGTACCGATGCACGATAGAAAAAATAACTCTTTTGGATG
This sequence comes from Rhytidiadelphus loreus, assembly GCA_947034895.1. Lineage (NCBI taxonomy): Eukaryota > Viridiplantae > Streptophyta > Bryopsida > Hypnales > Hylocomiaceae > Rhytidiadelphus > Rhytidiadelphus loreus. The sequence continues at coordinate 42,405,867 of OX344765.1, forward strand.
TCCCTACTTTAGCACTTTTGCTACGTAAGAGTAATAATTGGCTTTGTTGGTCATTGCAACTTTGTAACTTTGAAAATAATCCAAATGGATTTGAAAAATATACAAAGCGATTCAATATACATATGTTAGTTTACCCCAACCTTTTGATGTTAGCTAGTATTTTGAAGTCCACCAATTTCATTATTTTTAATCCCTAAATGCGAGAGACCCAAAATTATGGTGTTGACAAAACTTTGAAGTTAAATAAAATCTTATCAAGTTACTATTTTGGTAGTTGGTGTTTTTGAAATTTTATTTTTTGAGTCTAGTTTTAGCATCAAAAATCCAATTTTGAAAATGAATGATTATGATTTTTCTATTCAAGATTTTGTGCAAGGGTAAAATTTCAAATCTTGGTTTTCTAGTCAAACATTAAAAATTCATTTGAAAAAGTTGTGGAGTAGATTTTGAAAAGGCATAAATTGTTGGGATTATGCATGTTATGTCCTTTAACCTCATATTTTTTTGGTAACCTCGAGTTCATATTTGACATGAAAATAGCATTGAAAGACTTCAAATCACTTTGACAATTTTAACACCCACATGATCAAATATTATAATCTTTCAATCCATAAGTGAATTCAAACTAGACATGTTAGAGTTATTATTGTGTTTTCTTTTCCCATAGAATCTCTAATATTTCTAGTTTGAATTTATAAAATTAAAATAAATAAATTTTTATTAAACTTATCAAAATGTTGTCTTTTTGTTTAATTTAGAGCAAATTCTAAAAAGCTCAAAAAATGCCATACACATTTAGGGATTGTATCCATTGTATATTTTTGTCCAAGAATTCAAGATTTATGGACAGGAGGCATTATTGGAAACTAAATGCTTTTGAGTCGCTTACCATACACATCGGATACTAATTAGTCATTGAAAAACAAGCCTTGGTCCTTAAGGGGATAGAATCTCCTTTCTACTACTAAATAGACCCAACAAATGCTTTTATAATTCAATAAAAAGAATCATACTCAAACCATTATTTGGATAGATTTAGATGTTATTATCTAAATACATCTATGGAAAGACAAAAGAAACCTCTATCTACATGAAACAATAGGCCCACACACATGACGATGATGGAGCTCGTTTGGCATTGGATATTGAAGTTGCGGATTTACTCCCTTTCACCTTCATGGTGTATGGAAGACAAAATTTGTGACCAAAGCCTTCACTGTTTTAATATCATGATTTTTACCTCTATATGTAAGAAAGGAGACATCAAATTTAGCCCACTCACTACACAATTGCAACTTCATGTCCTTCTCCTTCAACACAAAGCCTTGTCTTCTATCTTGTGCCACAACAGTGATAGAAAGAAAGCGTCGATTTTTTAAGCCTTCCTAAATCTTGTTGAAATCCACCCTCTAGCCTAGGATTTACCAATGAGAGGATATAGTTGGTGGAGTAGGTGACAGAACATAAATCAAAGGACGGAGACGTAGCTACAAGTTGGGAGAACCCACATCTAGGTTTCCAAAGTCCAACTCACCCCTCACCGTGCCTTGTATGCACGGGCCTAATAGTACACATATTTTGAAAAAGTTTACTATTATTGTTGTGATTTTATTATCTTTAGTACGAGCACTTAATATTTAAATAATTTAGTTTCTGGATTTCTGGATTTGTCTCATGACAAGGATGAATCTCATTGGGCAGTTCCGGGTTCTGGGAATAAATAGTGTTGCCGGCTATATTGAATAAGTTATGTCTCTTTTGTTTTACCCATTCCGGGCTTCCTACAATCGACACCTGGCCATTGTTCGAAGACGGGAAGCCTTTGTGCCACTTGGCATGTTTCTGTGCATCGTACGGATCACGCCGTTTCTGTCAGAAGGAGGTCGGAAATGCTCCCAAAACAGCTTCTTCAGCTCATTCAGTCTTTTCCGGCTGCCCAAAAACTTTAAAAAATCAATAAAAAAAGACTGTGAATGGGCGAAGAGACATAACTGGCATGAATAAGAAATGGAGGGAGGAGGATATATACATTCCATCTAGCAACCATTCACTTACCACAATTTGGGGGAGTTTAATTTCTAGAAATATATTTTTGGAAAGTTTTTGATTAAAGATAATTGGAATTGACATCTAACGTAAGTCATTTCATGTTTTTGGGACCTTAGTGGAATTAGATATGAATTTTGAAGTTGGAATCACGTAAGGGTCTAAAGTGTCTACCCTCTTATATGTTCATTGTTGGTACATTGACAAATGGAATGTATATATTTAAGAAGGCAATATATACCTTTGTACTCGTACTAGATAACACTTTAAGAGCTCGATGAACCTCCTACCTTATGGGCATCGCCACCGTGGCCTAGCTTGAAAGGCTTGCTAAAAGAAACTAAGGATGGGTTTACATGTGAAGCCCTATAGATAAAAGAAATACTAATAGACAAGAACAATTTTACCAATCGTCGGTGAGTGTGGAAGTAAAGAAATGAATTCCACATATATCAATGTATTTCTACATTGTAGAAGAAACATCAAAGTGTTTTCTATAATTTGGTATTGGTGAATGCATTCACCTATTGATACTTGTAAGGAGGCTCTAAGGTTGGTTCTTGAAGAAAGAATATCCAAAGTTGTGCTCATTTGCCTTCATCTTGTCTTACTCAAAGAATGGCAAAACAATTCAAATTTTTTGAATTTTTTGGGTAGAGAATGTCAAATTTGGCCATGACAAGTGAATGACATAGAAGATGTCAAAAGTCACAAGAAGTGCGTGGAAGACACGAGCGGTGCGTGGAAGAGCGAGTGCGTGGAAGACACGAACAATGCATGGAGGACATGAGCAAGTGCGTGGAAGACACGAGCAATGCGTGGAAGACATGAGCGAATGCATGGAAGACACAAGAAGCCCGTGGAAGGTGGAAGATGTCAAGAGGCAAGAGAAAGGTGTGGTTGAGTTTTGGAAGGTGAAAAGCCAAAACAAAACTTAGTAAGGTCAATTGAACTTCAAGGCCACCTCTTGTTATTGTGAGGTTTCATTTTAGACTTCTTTCATTTTTCTACCATCTCAAGTTCATTTGGAAAGCAAGGATGGTGATATTCTAAGTGAGGCAACAAAGTCTTTTCAATACCAAAACAAATATGGCAATATTCTAAGCAAGGCAACAAATTCTCTTCAATACCATAACAAGTGTGGCCCAAAAAAATTATGCATTTATCATGTGATTGAAAAGAAATACATATTGCTTAAGAGATTTACAAACTTCAAAATTCCACATTAGTTTATTGGTAATATAAGAATCAATTACAAATATAAACTTTAAATTTTTATACAATTTTTATACAATGAATATGGAATGCCATTCCCTACCTTCATCCAAAATACCAATGTGAAAGATGTTTGAGCATGTTTAAGAAACCTCCTATTGGTAAGAATTTTCATGAACTTGATTTGGTGTTTGTTCTTTAAATTCAAATACTTGCATCTATATAAGTATTCACAATCTCCATTCAAATGAAGCTTTTGTTTCAAATATATCCATAATATATTTGTATTTACATTTAGAAAAGTCCAAATAAGAATTTAAATATGTTTTTTTTATTATGAATGTCTCTTCAATTTTTTGTTGGATGTTGTTGATATTTGAAAGAGTATTCCAGATTCTTTTAGTATGTATTTTTTTTTCAAACTACACAAATAAACAATGGATTTTTAGAGCATTGATTATGTGTATGCATTGATGTCAACATTGGATTTTCACATTCAGAAGGTGTGTGTTTTAGACAAGAATATGGAAGAATTAGTTAGGATAAAAATTAGATATAGTTACTTAAGCAATGGGTTGTTCTCGGGGTTGTTAGAGAATTCTCACCTATAAATCAAAATTCAAGATTCTATCATTGGCAAATAGGAATGAAAAATGCACAATTTATACTTGGACTTGAATTTTTTAATCCTCATTTTTAACCTTCATTTTTTGGGAAGTCCAAGATTATTCTAATATACATCATAATTGCCATGAAGATTTTATCCCAATTGCACAAAAGAAATTTAGTTTTATAGTGGTAATTTAACTCAAAGATCATTGCCAAGATATTTTGAATATAAAAATAAAACAGTATTTTGTGAAATTTTCATTATTCCTTGTACTCTGTGATGAAATTTCAAATTATTTGAATTTTAAATGTTATGTTTTCCAATCTCTAATCAATTTTTGCTATATAAATTATATGAATTATATTTTTTACAAAAATAGTAGAGTTTTTTCACATTGACATTGATAAATAATATACAATCAAATAATATATTAAAATTTGAATATATTTTTAAAATTATAAATCACACTCGGAATAATGTTTGAGTTTATAGCAATAGAACTAATTTTTTAGAAATTAAAAGTTTCAAGTACCCTTTATTGACTATATAATTTTGCTTATACACCTGTATTTTGTATTCGATACTAATATCATATTTGAATACAATTCTATGCTTTAGAATACACTATGAACAAATGCAAAATTGTCTTTTGATACTTAATGAAGATTTTACGGGACTCTATACAATATATACATATACAATCCCAATGGGATATTGATTAATTAAATCTCAAAGGGTTGTACGAAGCTATATATAATGACATATTTATCTCTTAGAATATAAATTATGAATTAAAATAATGCAAGACATACAACATCGGATTGATAATTCTACAATCAACATATATTATTTTGATGTCATACTAACCTTTAGACTCTAGAAGAGACAAAAGTAGTCATTCTAATCATTTAATTTTGATTAATGTGAAATCTTTTTAAATCTATAACTCATACAAGTTGAACGGATGTTTGAAATCTTGCATTACACTAACTTGTACATAATTTGTTGCATTTTAAGTTGTGGAAGATCTCCAAATACCATAATATTTACTATTAATACATTGAAAATACATGAATTATATGCCACAATGTATACTAATATATGATGATATATTATTGTGTACTAACAATATATGCCAATGCAATTTGCATGTTTTATTTTTGAAGATCATAAAGTCGGTGTTGAGCTCTTAGGATTAATTGACCTTCCAATCTTGTAATAAACATGCAATTTAGTACTAGAAGTGTGTTTTATCTATATTTTATATCTATTATTCAAATATCAGGATTTGTTCCAAGTAAAATTAAAATACATTATAAAAAATTTAGCTACATTCCAAAATGTATGTAGATTGCAATTTCTACCTTTGAAATTCAATAGATATTTAAGGAAAAATTCTATGTTTGCTTGCAAATGTGTTTTTAGATAGGTTAGAATGTCTAATTTCATGGCTTTGCTCTTTGAACCACCTCTGTTCCAACCTTACATTCATTGCATGTCTTTTTTATAACTTTGATGACTTACAACCAACTCTCAACTTACTCCCCTTCCCTTCTCGTTTTAACCCTTGAACGTTGAAGGGGTGATGCTCAAAATCATCCTTTTGTATTATCGTGTGAATAATTGGTCAAAGAAATAGAAAAAACACCTATTGGAAGTCAAAGTATTGTAGGAGATCTTTCTCTTCCAAACCCAATTCCAAGGATGAATAGTTGCACTTTCATCCTACACTCAAAGATTCCTTATCATCCATCGAACGTTTGGCGTCCATGTTGATGTTCAAGGGTTAATTAATTAGTATAGAGTCTCCCTTCTTACGAATGAAGTTTAGATGTTAGTAAGTTACTTGGTTTTCACTTTCTAGAGTCCAACATAGGACCCTAAACTAACAGACTCTACATGTATGCCAACTACTTAGAGTGTTAGGGTTATTTTTCTCTTTCTAATTTCATATCTACATTTGTTTCACTAGAATTAAAATTAGTTGTAAATTCTATATGGCTATGAACAAGATGAAGTCATTGAATAAAATACAAAATATCCAATCATATGCCTTACAATACACCAAATGTATTGCAAAATAAATTTGACATACTCTAACAACATGATGTACTTCTACTTTTGATGGTTGGAATTGTGTACAAACTTTTATATTTTTGTAAAGAACAATATTTTGTAAGTAGATATTGAAAAACTACAATCTTAAAAAAACATCTAGAATTTAAAGAGTCAACTCTTAAAGTCCCAAGGCCACTCAAAACTACCATTTCTATTGGGTTTTTTTGCATATTTTACTAGAAGATCTTGCACTGGACTAGTACAAGAATGTACAGAAGAAACTCTAGAAACTTTCACCATGTAGATGGATGTTTGCACACGAGTTTAGTGTATTTAAAAAAATAAAAATTGGGTCTATCTAAAGTACATAATTACATTGAAAAAATCAATGAAAAATCTCCAATTGGACATACTAGATGAGCAAATTTACACAAAAAGAGTGCTTCATCACAATACACCATGTATACTAAATTCAGGGATCTCATAGATAATAGTGGAAAAACATTTAGTTTTTAAATGTAGATATTTACCTTCACATGGATTGCATTTTTATATTTATATTTGATGTTTAGAACATTTAAGGATTTTAAAATACATATTTTAAACTTTTTGACGAGAATTTTATACAAATTATGAGGTGGAATTTTTTTTCAAATTTTAATGCATTAGAGGGGATTTACCTTCTTTACAAGATTGCGAGTTCCTTGTAGTTTCCAAACTGTGGGAATGCATGCACTACTATAGTTTGACGTGGCTAGAGCATTGCCAATCAAATAATATTAAAAAAATATTATTATTAATTTATTAATTTATTAATTTTAATATTAAAAAATTAAAATTTTATATTTTGACTATTCCCAAGGTAGGGAACAAGCCTAAAACAGCCTTTCCTTGCCCTCAAATCTCATCTAATGAAGATCATGAAGTGGTTATGGAAAATTGAGTAAATTTATAGTGTAAAATTTGGTATCAAAATGTGTCACTTAGAACAAGACTAGTGCAAATCAAGCTTGATGTACATGATGGTGCATGCCAAGAATTGGTACACTTTGTTACTTTAGTGTACAATTACCTAGATTGCAAGATATTTACGTTTGAAGCAAAGAAAAGTTTTTTGGGATATATTTTGTGACTATGTTACTTGACTTTGAATCTTCTTAACTTAAAATATTTGTACTAAAGATTTTGATTTTAAAATTTTTTATATTGAAGATTTGAATTGATAGTATAGTCTAGAATTTTATTTTAAATACTCAATTTTCATTCTTTAAAAGATTATTAACCCCCAAAGGACCATAAGGCCATTAGGTTGCTTTTGCAATTTATATTTTTGCCCCCATGGTCTTTTAGGGGTTAACTAGAAGTTGGGTATGAGATTGAAGGAAAAACTAAATCTTTAATAGCTCTAAGATGGAATTAAAACTCACAAATTCCAAAAATGAGATTTTTTGAACAAGCTTAATAAACCATATGGACCCTTTTGTTTTTGAAAATTGTGAAATTGAGATCAAGAATGAATTCATCATGTTATTTCTCAAAAAGATGTGATTGCTCACAAAACAAGAAACTCTATAGCTTTCACATCACTAGTCCAAATGGAATGAATAAAAGCTTTCTATGGAGGCAAAATATAATATACAAGAAACAAGTTTAAGAAAAATTCATTTCAATTTTGTAAATTTTATGGATTGCTTAGGCTAAGTCATTTGAGGTTATTGTGGCATTAGTTTTTTTCCTAAGCACATATTGAAATGAAAATCATATTACAAGAAAGTCAACATATTTTTCTATCTTAAATTTTTCTTTTATAAAATCACAACAAAAATTGAGACCATAGGAGCTTACCCAAAATCCATTTTGTCACTAGTAGGGACAATGGGACTTTATGGGGTAAGATCTTAATCTTATCATGTGTAAATACAATACCATATAAAATAGAATTCTTTTATAGTTTCTAAGGGTGGACTTCCATGTACAAAAATTAACCAAACTATGTAGGAGAGACAAATATTTTCCATAATTTGATATGGAAGTGTCCAATATTTGCAAATGTAGGAATAAGAATTGTTGGTTAGAGAAATTATAGGGAGAGACCCAAGAAAAGTGGGAGAAGCAAGTTTTGACTTCTAGAAAACTAATTTTAACATTGGGCTTGAACTTCTTGATTGCTTTTAGTTTGACAATAAGACAACTCTACTTCTAAAATGTAGTTGCTCTATATTCAATAGAAGTCTTAACATATAGGAAGTCTTTGAAAGCAATTGCAATTCTAGAAAACTTGCAAATTGGTTTCTAATTTTGACTCCACATGGAATGCCTTGAAAAATGTAGGAGGTGCAGCAATAATAATCCAAAATAGGAGTGTTGTATATCATTGGATATGGATCAATATGAGAACAAATTTTTATTTCTAGTATGTACTTCACTTCATGCACCTTTTATGTCAAATCCAAAAAAACAAATTTTGTCGCGTCCAAAGTTAGATTTTCCAAACTTGAAACAATTAACTCTTTAGGTATGAAGGAATCAAGCAAGGGACCATTGACTGGATTTTAGAGTGAAAATAGAAGTAACTCATAATCTGAGAGAAATTAGAAGTGAGGTAGGAAATAGAGGCCAAAAAATTCATTTGATAGCTAGAAAATGAATTAGAGCAATTATATCTAGAAAATACAAGTACATGCCATAGTTAAGTGCGTTTATGTATAGGGATGTGTGCCAATCGCCATATGTTACATGGAAATATATGGAAAGGATTGCAAAAGATGTATCCCTTCTATATCTTGAATAGCATTGCTTTGGCAATGTTATTTTTGGAAAAAAATGAACCGAAAGATGGCACAATTGGATTGGCATTTTCTAGAAAGAAGATTGCCATAAAGAAATATGATGCATAATATTGTGATTAGAAATGTTTTCAGTACTTTCATGCATAATGGTCAACAATATGCTTTTTTTGAGTATTTTTTTCATCTTTTGTTGTAGACGTGGGCTTCAACTATCCCTATTTAAGTGTTGATTGGTCACAAAAGAAACTCAACCAAACTTCTTTACACGTCCATGTCGAGTGTTTCTTGTATTAATCATGTATTTTTAAACATTTAAGGTGTATTTTTCACTATTCATAATTTAGTATGAATCATGAAGCAATGTCTACCAAATCCAAAAGTCCTTGATGCAAATCTTTTATGAGATTGATAGTGTTGTAGGCATGTATTTGTGCATTTTTCATACATCAATGTCAATAACAATGAATACATTGTTAGGAAATTCTAAATTCTTGCAATACCTATGGTGGATGGTCCTAATTTTTTGCACACCCATTGTCAATCACTCATTTACCAATTTGGTATAGTTAGTTTCTTCACATCAACTCTTTTGTCTTCAACAATCCACTAAAGATTCTATCTATATTCTTAAGGACCTAAAAGGTTAAGCATAACAAACTTTAACCCCTCACTTCCTAATCAACCACATTTGGTCAGTCTAAAATTTTAGGCTCATTTGAATGTGAACAATTAAATTCTTTGATCATTTAAAAAGGTTTCAAGAAAATACTAAAAATTAACCATCAAAAGCTTTTATTTTTAATCAAAAGGTAAATATTTGATTTTTGAGAGGTCCTCAAAGGCATATGTGTACCACTAGTGCATAGTGCCTTGTACTTTGTGGGTTTACTCTTATTATTTAGACTAGCTTGCCAATTTTACTTGATTTTGAGTTACATAAAAAATTGTACTTATCCATTTGCTTCAAAAATGGTCCCAATGGAAAGAGTAAAATGTTTCCATGATTTTCATTGTTGAAAATTTATACGTACAAGTGTTGATTTTGGAGTTATTTGTAATTTCTACTTACCAAAACAAAATTGTATTTCAACAAATGCAAGGTGGATTGTGTAATGCATTTGATAACTCTTCATTTGAACTTAAGGTTTTGGAAAGTGCATTTTAGTGTGCCAACACAATTTCTAGATGTTCATGTCACGCCTAATCCCCAAAAATTCCTATACGCAAATTTTTCAAACATTATATGAAGGTTACACTAAAAATAGGATACATACATTTCTCTTGTTATAATCTCAAAATTCCTATGCAATTTCACACTCCAAATTGGCAAACATACTAATAAGCAAGCTCTTTAAACAACTGTACAATTCGAATTTGAAGAAAACCATAATTTGCTTCATTAGGGATAAACATAAGCCTATGCTCTTTTTTCATAGGAAAAACACTCGGAAAGGCTTAGATACTTCACGATTAAGGCATTAGATGTTATATGAGGCCTCCGAGAGACTATTTGACTATGGTTCCCCGTGTTGTAAACCATGGCTGGACAGTCAAGTTATTTAATAATAAATAATAAATATAAAAATAAATAAAAAAAAATAAAAAAATAAAAAAATATAATTTTTTTTTATGCAGTCCGACATTGGTAGTCTCTCGACTACATTAGACTGTTGGTTTTCCGACGTTCCCATAGTCCTGAAACGTTGGAGAACTCAAAGTTTCTCAATGGGTTGAAAAAACATGTAATGTAGGAGGTTCTTGAAGCGGTCAAGCTCTAAAATCGCCCACTTCCTCAAATGTACACTATTTGTACATGTTGCTTTTTCATTGTACCACCAATGTACAAATAGTGTACATTTGAAGAAGCAAGTGATTTTAGAGCCCTATGCCATTTCAACTTCAAAAATTCATAACTAATTCCGCAAAGCTTCCAAATACATGAAACGACTTGGGTTAGATGCCAATTGCATTTTTCTTTCAAGGAAAGTTTACTGAAAAATATTTCAAGAAGTTTCACCTCCCAAAATTTGGTTTCAGTTCTTAACCCCTTAATGTTAGAGACTATGTTTTCACCAAAACTGCTCCCAAACTGCCCTTGCATTTATAAGCACCAAAATTTAGATGAAAAAAATTTCTAGACAAATATAACCATAGGATCGTGTAGTAAAATAGTTAGAAAAGATGTATAAAAAATTTCAGAATTTTTCACCGTGTAGATTGCAAGATATTAACATTTGAAGTGACAAAAAGCCTTTTTTGGGCCTTGTGAAAATATGGGCAGCTGCACTTCACAAGGTCACATTTGTATGAAAAAATGTCCAAAATGGTGGTTACTCTTTGGATTCATTCCTTAAGTCAAGTTGGCTACATGCTTCAAAAATTTAATCTCTAAATTTTTGTATATGTGTAAGTTTTGAATCATTCCATTTTGATTAACCCCTAAAGTCCCATTGTTCCCTTGGGGGACAATTTGGAATTTAGGTAGGTTCCTATGGGCTGAAATTTTACCCTAATTATTTGAAACTTTTTGTGAAGATATAAAAGTTGATAAGCTTTGTGGGAATATAATTTTTGTTTCAATCGGTGCTTGGAAGCAAAAGTTATACCACAAAAAGCCTAGAACTGAACTTAGCGGGCAGCACAAAAAATATTGCAAAAATTCAAAATAAAATAATTTTTTTTTTTTCTCAAAGATTATGTTTTTGCCTACATCTGAAGCTTTGATTCATTCCATTTTGATTAGTGATGTGAAAGTTATGAACAATCTTATATTTTGGGCAATCTAAGCATCTTTTTGAATAAATAACTTATAGGATTCATTTCAGAATGCAATTTTCAAATTTTTCAATTTTTTTTTTGAAAAGGTTAAGTTTGCTTGCTAGAAAAATCTCACCATTGGGATTATTGTATCTCAATCCCATCTAAGAGCTATTAACAATTTAGTTTTTCTTTCAATCTTGGACCTACTCTCGGACCTACTTCTACTTGACAATTTTTTGAAGTATGAAAATCAAGTTTTTATTTTTTGAATTTTTTTTCCTAGACTCCCAACTCAATTCTTCAACAAATAAATTTTAAATTCAAATTCTGTAGTACGCATTTTTTCCACATATAGCGATCAAAGTCATCTGAAATTGCAGTCGAGTGTTCAAAAAAACTTGTTTTTTCAACTTTGAATGCTCATATCTCTCAATTTGTATGGTCAAACTTCATGAAATTTTTATAACATAATCTCAAACAAGTAAAGTTCAAGATACTATAGTTCAATTCCAGAAAAGTATTTTTTTTGTTTTTTTGGACAAACACAGTAGAAATGGCAGTTTTGAGTGGTTTTTGACCAAAAAAATGGCCTGGGGACTTTAGGGTTTAATGAGATGAAAGTTATGAGGAATTTTAATTTGGGTTAGTTTGTGGACAGTTATGGAATCTCTACTCTAAAATAAACCAAATTAAAAGAATTAATTTAAAGTGATTTTCAAAGAAGTTTTTTTTTCTCTGCCCGGGCTACCTGGAGAACATCCAAAATTACATATCATCCAATAACTTTTGAACCATGCAGTCAAAAGTTATGAAAATTGTTGGGCCTTAAAGCTACTCTTTGTCCCCATATTGTGTGAAATTTTCAAAGAAAAAAAAGGAAAAACTACGTCTATAATAAGCTGTTGACAATCACTATGTTGCCAAAAATCGATGTTTGGCTGTTTAGGGGTTAAATGGATGCTTCATGGACCTTAGACTAAGGTCAACCAATCCATCACCGTTTTCTTCCCAATTTTGTTACCTACTATTTGACCCCAATTTTGTTCATTGCCCCATCCAAATCTATCTAGGAAATATCCTAAACCATTAAGATTCTGATAGATTATGGTATTAATGTGACATAGGCTAACGTGCTAGCCTTTAATTGGTGGATATTTAAGTGCTACTGAATTCACAAAAGGGTGGTTATGGTGTGTTCATAGGGCGTTTATGATTCTAGTCTACTGGAGGTTCGGTAATTTCAGGCTGATTACTTCAAAAATTCATAGAAATTACAAGTGGTGATAGGCAGTTTTACCTCACCTTACAGTTAATCACACCCTGAAGTGTACCTTGTTCAAAGTGGATCACATGGAAGCGGATTGCGGTGGATTGATCCCCTCGCTCGGCCTTACCAGGGGTACAAGTAAAAAAACTGCCCCCTATTTTGGGCCATTCTAGGGTATACTCTTGACCTCACCTACCTCATTCGGGGTCTCTGATCGCAAAAATGAATTCAAAATTTGCAAAAAAATTCATGTGCAAAAAATAAATAATTCCAGGGTTTGCCCGTAGGGGGCTGAGCGAGGGGGTCAGTTCTCTTGGCCAGGGTGAATTGACCCCCTCATTGCCCCTCTGGGGCAAACCCTGGAATTTTTTATTTGCAAGGCTTAATTTTAAAAAAAAATTCTGAATTCATATTTGCAATCAAAGGCCCCAAATTACCCTAGGGAGATGCAAGAATTACCAAAAAATTGGCACAACATAGGGGGCTTTTTTTCAAACCAAAGTTGACCGGGGCAATGAGGGGGGCAATTCTCCCTGCGCAGTTCTCCCTGGCCCATGGAAGCGTAGGCATGATAACAGATTTACAGTCTCCTCCTCCAAATGGATTTTTGCTCCCCCAGATGATTATCTGTTATTGGACCATTGCAACGTGTTCGAATCTCCGAGAGTTCGTGAACAACGAGTGAATGTCTTAAGACTATTTAACTCTCTTTAGGTACTGTGTACCTTCTCTAGGTACCTCCTTCAGTTGAGTCCTCCTCAGTTGGCCCACCCAAGTCTTCCCCTTTTCTGCAAACCTTCGGCGACCTTCCGTGACCTTCGGCGACCTTCTCCTCGTCCCTCCCGTTTACAACCAGCGCCATAACTCCACTTCCCTGCCATGCTAATTGACTTCCTCTCGTCTTCTCCTTGCTTCAATCTTTTCCGTTTGATGCCAACTCTGTGCAATCTGTAAGTCTGTGCAATTTCCGAGTCTGTTTTGGCTGCTAGAGGCTTGAATTGGAATCACACGAGAAACTCTGGACAGTCAAGCTAGCTAGTGCGTTCGTTTTGAGCTTCGGTTTGTGACAGGGGAAGGAAACATGTCGAGATACATGCCTGAGGTGAGGCCTCACTTAAGCTTCCCCATCTCTGCTTCGAAATTGCTTGTGGTAGCCATCAGAGTTCTGGGGTCACTGCAATGTCGACGCTTAAGCAGATTAGTGAAAGAATGGGAAGTCTATTGCAGTGGAGTGCGCTAGGGGTCACCGACGTCTTTGGCTTTGTCAATTATGATGAGTTACATGGATGCTGTGTCTACTTTGCTTAAATTCCTGAGACTGGTGGCGGTATCATGCGAGCGGCTAGCTCACTTGGAGTACCGTTGTTTCGTACTCTTGTGTAAAAAAAATTCAAGCCAGTTCGGTGCTTGGAAACGTAGATCTGTGAGTGTAGGCGAGGATTTGTTAAGGATTCTGAGAGAGGATTGTGATGTTTGTTGCATGTGGGAAACTGTGTGCAGCTGTACGGTCAACCAGATACTCTGTGGGCCATCAACAATCGACGGCGCGGTTTGGATCCTTACTACCGTGGAGGAGCTTACAGTGCTACACAAAGCTTTGGCCCGTACACTCGCGGAGCTCTTGTTCCAGTATGTGCAACCACCTTCGTTTATTGTTCGAGTCTAATCTAGTTTCCACTGCTGCTGTTTAAGTCGATAGCATCCATTTTGTCAACGTTGTTGGTTAGTTTCACTGGCTTAAGATACACACTTTTACTGGGCTCCTTACAGTAGAGAGATGGTGGTTTATCTTTAATAGGTTTTTGTTTTCGTTCTGGATTTTATTTTATTCTAAAGATGTTATTTTAGAGCTCGCTTATACTAATACTGTGTTCGTGAAATAACCCTCGCCACACAACTTCCAGTTTTTCTCTGTATCCCAGATCTGGCTCGTTAAGTAGTTTTTTTTATGTCGCCCTGCAGGATGTGCAAATCAGGACTCCCCTGTACCACTTGGAGGATATTGCCAGAATCAAAGACGCCCTAGCCATTGAAGGTGAGATTGCACCCAACATTTCTGAATTCGTGCCTTCGTTCTTACAGTATCAAAACTTTCCCTAGCCATAACCAAACTACTATGCCCTGTATGATTGCCAAAACGACGATGGCGGATCAGCACTCATATCCAATCCTAAACTTTGACCACTTTTTCTACTTTATGATGATTTCTCTTACACACAGCAATGCTTTGAAATCAATATTGTCCACCTGTCCAAATCATTTCAACGTGCACAGTACCCCTCGTTGAATTCTTATCAATGGAACTAAGATTCACGTCATCTTTGCAGAAATCTTGTGTCTGACGACAAACGAGCAAGCAATATATAGATTTTTGGGACAGATGTAGAATCGGGACCCTATGTCTCTATTAGATCTTGAATAGGAGACCATCTAGGGGGGCCTGAGTATACTGCAGGGGAGGGGGTCGTCCCGATTCTACATTCTAACTAAATTTTTGATGCTTGCAAGTTATGTGATCACAATCAAACACACCGAATATTCTCTTCAACACTAGACGCTATTCTTGGTGCCTTCAATCATGCTGAGACTGGAGTTGCCGGGGTGGTGGTGGTTGTTGCAGGAGTGTACAACGTGATCTGCGACATTCCGGACCAAACAGTGGTTGTGTCCACCCGACTGCGGCCCCACACCGTCGTGAGCCTCGTGCGTCAAGTAATGGGAGAGGCTTCGCTTCTCAATGTGGTCGACCCGTACTTGGGCTCCGCAGCGATGCCCTTGGACAGAAGCCGATACTCCTCCTACGACGACATGTACTCATATCCTTCCTCGGGCTACGCTTACGACCCTTACCAAGGCCGCTCCTACGACAACGAGTTTCGGCCGTCTCGATACTACGGCTCCACCTACTACTAACTCTCCCACCCACCACCAGTTTAGGGCTCCCGACTGGTTGTGATTGGGTGACACAGTGTCACATGTGTACAAATGGTTTTTGAGTTACTACTTATGAGGTTTGAATTGGAGGTCGTGGGGAACTGCAAACTAGGCAGAAAGAGATTTATGGAAGAGGTGATGCTCGGAGATTTTGCCAGGAGGGGGCTAGATTTGCCCGCATTGGGGCTCCTCCTGGTTGGATTTTCTGAGAGACGCTGGATGAGATTTTGCTTGTAGGACAACAAACCAGACGTCCTGGATTCTGAGATGGATCATGTCCTCAGACCTGCAATGCCGGCTCTGATGGACTGGACTTCATCCGAAAGACAGGGGCTTGTACCTCAAGATTTTGTGTAATAATACAGTACAGGAAGTTAACTATGGTGCTGGATTGTATTCCGGTATTTTAATATTGGACCTATGAGTGAGATTTGAGAGGTGTATGTGCAGATGTCTTCGGGGTGCATGAGCGTAATTCTCTGTTTTATCAAAAAGAAATTATCTGTGTATGTGAATTTCAAGTGGGAGGTTGTGGACTGCTGTGACAGTAGATATCGCCATTTCCATTTCCATTTGTAAATGGGTGACCACAGAGATTTTGCCAAGTTGTGCTTGTACCAGTTGCCAAGAAGTGCAACCAATGTATGAATAGATGAGTTGTCGGTCCCTAATGATTTGGGGATGCTCCACCACCATACAGACATTGCTGCAATTTGATCTATGCAAGAATCTGCCTTCACGTGTAAGCTAGAACAACCCAATGCCGTGAGTCACTCAATTCCAACATCTGTTGGATCCTCCCATTTGTGTCACTCACCCACCCGTCACCACAATCTTTGCAACCCTTTTGCATCACAACAATGCACTTGGAGACGAGACATGTCAACATGTGGTTTAGCATGGGTCTACCTATCCTATACCAATTTAGTCCCAACAAACTTTAAAAAATCACAAAAGATTCATTTCTTGTAGGAATGTTTCATTCTACTTGCAAATGACTTCTTTACAACTTTTTAATCTTTAAAAAATATGTGAGTTGACAAATAACTTCTCCAAAGTTACCTAGATAGTAGATATGGGTGGTAATAGGTTGATCTATTTTATTATTCTTTTCACAATGTTGGTAAATTTTGCCCTCTTTGTTCAATATTGTTTTACCCTTTACATCCTATAACTTTGGATTGGGTTGGGATCATTTTTTTACAGATTCTATGTAGAGATCCTTAGAGATGAACTTCAGTGAAGGAATTTCAATATCCAATCCTTTTTATTTGTAGATTACTTGTGAATGAACATTTGAACAAATTGTAAGACATTCACTATTAACCTTTAAATAATGGAGCTATGACCATATGAACATTGTCAATATTTGCACATGTATATTATAGTATGGAACATCATGATGTAATTCAAATTCTATGCCTTTCTATAATTAGAAAATTTAATATACCACCATTATCAAAATTAGAATTAGTTGAGCTCAAATTCAAATAAAATCATTTTTGAGGTTAAAATTCAAATTTAGAACAGGGAAGTACTAGTTGCCAAAATACACTGAAAAAGCATCATTGATGATCCATCACTAATGCAAACACATTCAAAGTACCCACCCAAAACAATTGGATGAAAAAATGTAGCAATTAATCATGTTTTGCTCACTTGAATTCATCCAAGTGTCACTTTTGGGCTCCATGGCTCTTAACTTCTAAGATATTAAAGCCATAAAAGTGACCTTATATACACTACCAACTAAAAATATACACTACCAACTTCACCCTAATCTAACCGAAGACAACTTCTTCGTACAATTCATGTTGATTCAATTATTTTTCTTTTAAGGTTGTGTGATCACTGTCTGTGTTCCTGGGATGTGAAGGGTTGAGTCTTCACCACGTTGATTGAGTCACCACCACATTCACAGTTACACGCAACTCTTATACACAGTGCCTATGCATAGCTCTTGCCATGGCGAAGAATAAAATACACATAACTTACACACAAAGGCAGCCATCCGGATTAGACAGGAGATTTGATCAAATCATAACCAGGCAAAGCTATGTTTTCTTTTCTAGGGGAGTGAGACAACTGTAATTCAGACTTCATTGCAAAATAAGAGCCGCTGAACCCTAAACCAGGAGGGTTGGATAAGGCAGACTCAAAAGCTCTCTTGTGGAACCGATAAGAAAAAACTAAACCGCACATAAAATGGATGGCAAAAAGGTGAGGCACTTACTTCATCATCTGTACACACTCCACTACAGCCCCTTCTATTGCAAATCCAACGATCTCAGCTTAGAGATCCCTAACTGCCATTGACCCAAAAATCGTCAACCTAGAATCCTAAACAATAGCTACATATGGAGAATAAAGACCACCGAAACACATGTTTCCGTGTCGAATTTAGATCGTCTACTAGTAAAACTGTGAACCATTGCAACTTTTGCATACGGTATCCTAATAACGCATTTTTGGTGCGTCGGAATCCTCTCTCGTTTGCTAACAAGAACATGTAGCCCATCTACTAACAGGAACATTGCTCATCGCCAAGAGTGACAGTCTTGGGTGTCCATACCATAACAGATTTAGCCAGGAGCAGCTTGTTGCTCTGCCAAAAAAAGGAAAGAATCTAGGATATGGCCAGTAAACTACACAGTAAATTCACGAAGACACTCTCGAAATCTCCACACTGGCCATCATGAAGGATCCAACCCCCTTGGGATCATTCGAAACAACAGGTTCACTAAGATAGTACTCATAAGTGCCATTGCGATACGGATTCCCACCCAATCCCCCCACCGCCACGGTGCCCGTATAACTCACCCCACCATCAGCATCATCTTGTACAAAATGTGAAACAATCCCATCATACCCCGTGAGCGCACTTTCCAAAAACTCCTCCTTGGAGAGCAAACCCACTCGCACCCCTTTCGCAAGCGTGTACACAAACAGGGCGGAAGCCGAGCTCTCGAGGTAGTTTCCTGGATCACCGCCCTTGTCCATCACTTGCCACCATAGCCCCGACTGCGCATCTTGAAAGCTCTTCACCGCAACAGCAACACGGTGCAACACTTCTACCAGGTCGGTTCTCTTTGGATGATCGACAGGGAAGAAATCCAATGTGTCGATGAGCCCCATGGCGTACCACCCCATTGCTCGCCCCCAAATGCTCGGGGAACGGCCGGTTACGGGATCCGCCCACTTCGAAACCCTAGACTCGTCGTAGCCGTGGTACAACAACCCTGTGGAGGAGTTTCGGGTGCGAATCTCAGTCACCAGGAATTGCAAGGCGATGTCGTCGTAATCGAGTGGTTCGTTGAAATCTCGAGCGTATTGGGCGTAGAAAGGCTCAGCCATGTAGAGACCGTCCAACCAGATTTGGTAGGGGTAGACCTCTTTGTGCCAGAACGCGCCTTCGTTCAAACGAGGCTGCTTGCGGAGCTGCTCACGGAGAAGGTCTGCCGCGACCTAGTATTAAAGAAATTCATCAATTCATCGTTGGTTAGGTCTCAATCTGTAGTTAAGCATAATCTGCAGAAGTTGCAGTGGAGAATGTAGTGTTGTATTGAAGGGATACAAACGACGAGATCTTGTAATTCAAGTGCATTGCAAAAAGAATTTATACACGAGATCATAGCCAATTCCACTACCTGGTACTTCAACGCGCCCGTGGTTTTGAAGAGCGTGAGCAGGAGCCTTCCCGAAAGGATGCTATCCAGCTGAAACTCGTTAAACACATACGTACTGATCGCGCCATTATCATTCACAAACCGGTCCACCTTGAACTTGATGAAATTGAAATACTTCTGATCGCTCGTAGCCTCCAGCACCAGCTCAATCCCGCGCAGAAACACCCCGAGCTCGTACTGAAACCGATCTTTCGCAGGCCCTGTGACACTCCAAAGCTTGGTGGACGTTGTGGCCATCCGCTCCGCGTACCCTAAAGCTTGCGTCCCGGTGACGTGCGCCATCGCCAGGGGCATCCGAGAGGAGACGCCCAAGATCAACACGATGAGGGAGACAGCGAAGGAAACCTTCAAGAGCACTCCGCGGTGGCGACGTAGAGCTGTCGCCATGGCTTCGCTGCCCGTGACTTTCATGGTGAACAATGTGTAGGTTGGACTCTTAACCTAATGCGAGTCTCACTGAAATCTCTGGCACCCATGAAATTAATGCGCCAACTTCGCAGAAATCTAATGAGACTGGAACTGATTGCGGAGTACTCGAGCGACATGGTCAATCAAGATGGATGACGGACTTCGCTAGGCCTGTGACTGTTGCGGATTGCTCTACAGTAGGGTGAATGTTGACTTCCTCGATGCATTGGGACTCGCCTTGAAACTGCGGCGATTTCCTCAGAACATGACACTATGTCAGACGGGTATGTAAATAATGAAAATCTGTACCAATGCGAGACGCGTGCAACCCAACTTGGAGGATAAACGCACCGAAAGTTGCTTCAAAACATTTTGCCCGCCAAGTCGGGTTGCACGGATTACGAGACGGCAAGCCGGGCGCCGCTCATCACCGCAGTGTCGGTAACTTCGAGTTTGGAACAGCGATCGAGGTCCCAAATCTGATTTTCGTATTTACCTCAAGTTGCTAAGTTTGACCTGTTACACGTGCAAAAAATTCAAATTTAACACTTTCTTTTTCTTTCTTTATTGAAACAAATGGACAATTCCCATTGATAAGCGGACAAATTTAATACTTTGGTATTCGCATTTCTGGTAGCTGTAAATTGGTTATTGGAATAGTTTTTCGTCTTCTTGGAGTGCTCAGGGCCCATGGAGACCACTTACATGGAAGGAGGGCATTTTCTCGGACCCCATTCCTAGCAAATTTGACGATGTAACATATGGGCTGCCCTCTGCACTGTCATTGTTCGGGAGCTTTGGATTGAACGCAATGATGCTGCATTCAACGAAGTGCAGTGGCAACCATCCAAACTCATGCAACATATGTGGCTGGGGGTACTTGATTATGGACAGCTTGAATGGGAGACAATATGCAAGATTTGAACCAAGTCCAATGACCGGTGGTTGATGGCTAGGGATTGCTTCAAACGTAGATGGTGTTGCAATGACGTGTTTGCTAAGATGATCAACTGGACTCCTCAATAGGCTCTTTCTAGCCTGTGGGTTGGTTTTGTTTTCCAACCCATTTGTTGGCATATAGCGGAGTGGCACCTAGTCTTGCAGCACAGTGCCTGCACCACTACTTGTGGCGCGTGGGGGGAGACCCTCCCCTGTAGTTTATCCTTTCTTTTCTTTTTTCTTTTTGTTTGTTAATCCCCCAAGTGGTCGCATTGCGGCTGGACTCTTATATTTTTCCTTGCAATAAAGGTATTCATTTATTTGTGTCAAAAAAATAATTATTATTCCTAAATTTAACCACCTTTGGGAACAATACTTGGGAAATTGGGAAACAGAGACAAAAGGACTTGGAGATATTCAAAATGTGCTAAGGTGGAACCACCCATAACCGATAACTTAAGCCATAGCAGATATGATCTACAGCAGTATGTGGCAAAGCAAAAATGTAGGGAAGTGGAAAGATAGAAATCATGGGGATATAGAAAATTTGGTGAATTTACAGTTTGAACTGAAATTACTGTGAATTATGAAAGCCTGGAGTTGTGTTTGACCCATATCCAATGTCTAGAGTCTTGCAAATTTGATCATTGGGAGAGTACTTGTAGATAACTCTGGCACATAAAAGGAGCATGGCAGTGTCAAGACCATAGTGGTCCAGAATTGATTTTCTTTGAATTACAAATTAATGCTAGTGAGTCCTACCATCTTCTGGATTTGAGGCACCCTATTGATTGACTATGAGGGGGTGGCTGGTAATGGGTGGTTCTACCTTACTAGTGATGAATCTGCCTTTAAGAAATCCATTTATTGTAGCAATAGTTTGCACTTTGTGCAATGGAATTTTTTGTTGTCTTGGGCTTTTAGAGATCACTTCATATCCTAAAGACCTAAACTAAATTATATTTTTATTTCCTACTCAATATACTTGGTTTCTTTTTCACTAAAAGAAAATTTTGAAGGCCTCAAAATCCTCAAGCATTGGATGAAATTCAACCCTCGTTAAGGGATGTGAGTTTTCCTGTGTTCTCATCTCTGCCATGCAATCTGTTGACGTGGTCGAGAGATGGCCACATCAATAGGCATTAAAAAAATTATAAAAAACATATTTTTTATTTTTTATTTTAATATTTTAATATATATATTTTTTAAATTATTTTTATTTTATTTTAATATTTACATTTTTTCCCCAGACAACATAGGTTGGTTCCCAACAACAAGTACCTGAAGGATTGAATCCCATCTAATGTTTCAAGAAGGGACATATTTAAGGTATACATACAAATTATGGACTTTCTTCCAATACTGTCTCCTATCTATGAAAATTTAACATTTCCACCTACAAATTTCAAACAAGTGTAGAGAGGGGACACAATTGATACAAGAGCCATAATGAATATACTTACATAAGGGCATGCCTTGCAACCTTCATTGCAAATGCCAATGTTACATTAAAAGTAGAAGGCCTAAATATTGAATGTGAGGATTAGATCCCATGGTTCAAGCTAAACCTTCTTGGTGATGTGTCAACCAAAGTCATTGAGTTCCTTTATTGTTGGAGTGTTTTAGAGTTTGGTCAGCAAAAACAAAAAAATTATTATGGAAACTAGTCTTTGTATATTTAGATTTATTCAAAATCTCAAGAGTTTAGCAAGCCCTGAAAAGAGAGGCTTGATTGTAGACGAAGACATTTCTTTTTACAGGGTTGCTCCAATAGAGTGTTGGTTTGTCTGTTGTAGGGGACAACATGTTCCTCTAAACCTCACACGGATGGGACTTTATTATTTTGGATGGCTCTTTTAGAGACAATGTGATTTTGCCTATGTTAAGCTTCATTTTCATTTAATATGTAGTGTTACTAGATGGTCTTATCTCACAATTTGGTGTGGTGTTCCTACATACATTATTTGGTAACTACCAAGTCCAGATGGAATATGAGGGGGCAATGGATAAAGACATAAATACTATGCAACTTTCAATGATGATTATGAAAAAATTATTAGGTTTAATGAAGCAACTCCATTATGAGAAAATGAAAACTTGTGTTGTTTAAATGCAATATTGTATATTGTTGCATATTTGTGGTCATTACATGATGTTGCCATTGTCCTTAAGCTTTTGTGGAGACCAAGTCAACTCTTGATGATGCTAACTTTCAGACTCTGGATTCACCAAACTCATCAAATTCTCCAGTTCTTAAACTCTTATTGTCAATCAAACAACACTCAAATTCTTTGATTGTCGCTTCACTTCCAAAATATGATACTTCAAATATAACAAAAGATGTGAGCCTTGTGTGAATAACAAATAAATATTATCAATTGTGATTTTGCCAAACCCGAACCCACTAGTTTTTTTTTTGTCACACGCTATTTTTTATGAAGATGCTATGATTGGATTGATTGCCCACAAAACAAGAAGTTGCATAACTTTTACATCACAAATCCAAATGGAATGAATAAAAGCTTTCCATGTAGACAAATATACATCACGTCATAGAAAAAAATTTAATTTTTTATTTCTAGTTTTTGTGGACTTTTTTTTTTGCCTGCTGAGTTGAAATTTGGACTTATTGTGGTATAACTTTTTCTCCCATGTAGTGATTGAAATAAAAATCATACTTCCTCAAAGCTAATAAGATTTTTCTTTCTTACGAAAAGTTTCATAAAACTTTGCCTAAAATTTTACTCATAGGAACCTACCCAAAATTCATTTTGTCCCTTGTATACACAATGGGACTTAGGGATTAAGGTAAACCAACCTATGACAAACAAAAGGTCCATAATAGACACCTGAGGGAATGACCCATTATAGTCTTGTATCAAATGATGACATGTTTTTTTCAATAAATGAGATTTGGGTTACATTAGGTTGAATTAGTGGCCACAATCAATGTCTTGGGTGATGGTGATGGAGTGATTAGTGATTGCAATAGGAACTTTCACATTTTGAGTGTAAATTCATCACAAAAAATGGTTGTTTTAGGCCTTCATATTGTGGCGATATTAGGAAATATTGGAAAATATTGTGACCACTTTAGGGTTGTAAGATGACCATTATAGATACTCTTTTTGTTAGTCAATTTGGGGTAGTCTAAAGACTCTTTTAGAACAATTGGGTAGCAAACTTCAAAACTTCATAACAAATTCATACTTTATCAAAAAAATAAAATTTTAAATCCTCTCCCCATTTCTCACGTTTGTCTTTATGCAGATTTTTTTTAATAAATTTTCAACAATACCAATAGGATTGATTGGTTGCCCTCTTGGTATATATTGTTGATTTCAAAAACAAAGTAAGATTGTCAATGCCTAGAGCGGTGGGATCCTTCATTGTGTTTGAAGTATGGATGCATTTGTTGAAAGGGGAATATATTAACCTTAAAATGTTGTAGAATACTACTTGTTCAAGTAGATGACTTCAATGAGCCTTAGAGGATGGAAGAAGATAAATTTTTGCATCTATTTTGTAGACATGAGAATTGTTTGAATGCATTTGCAAGTTGATGCCTTTTACTAGTAGAAATTTGGTGGTAGAAGACTAGGAAAATGACTTATGAGAAGTCAAACAAGTAGTCTAGGTTGCCATGTAGGTCTTCTCATGGGTCACTTCATTGGTCTACATATGTCAAATAAAAGTGTGTTTATGCTAATGATCAAGGTGTTTGAGATTCCCTCATACAAGTATTGTTGACTTTTTTACATAAGAAGATGCTTAATCCATGAATCAATGGAAAATCAATTTTTTTTGAGCAAATTGTATTTGATATGAACTTTCTTCACTTTCTCTTCAAGATTTCTATACAGAATAGTGATACAGTTGCCTTGCCCATAAAAGTTATCTCATGACTTATTGCTTGTCAACGTGGAAGTGCAAACAACTCTTTAAATTAGGCCTAAATTGGTGCACCAACTTATGCCACATACATGATTTTAGATGGATGAAAATTACTACGCCTTTGTACAATAACAATAAATATTTATATAGTACAAAATGTCAAAAAATTAGTAAAGGACAATCTAATTTCACTATATAATGTAGGTGATTTTAGTTTCTCACTAAATTTTTTTAAATGATTACTAAATAGAAGGCAAACATGATTCCATGATTTCTATCTCTAAAAAATTAAATTACAAAATGTTCATCTACAAATTGTCACAAAATAGGAGCATACAACTAGTGAAATATTTTGAAGTTCAATTATGTGGTCAAAAGCCTCTTCATTTAGAGATCACCTTAAGAACTTTTTTTTTCCTTTGAAACAAAGGGATTAAGAACTTGGATAAACAACCCCAACAAAATTGAAGGGGCAAAATAATTCCCTAGCTTGTACCTCTTTTCAGTTGCAATCTTTTATCATCATAGAAGGTATTTTATCCTCTTCAATAATCTTAAGGTTAAGATATTCCCATATTGCATAGAAGAAGCAAACTAACTACCTTTGAATGCATAAGATAAACCTTGAACTTTAGCCCTAATGGACTATGCATCCGAAAACAAAAAGCACCTTAGTCAAACTCAATTGCATTCATTTTTTTATATTAGAATGCATTTGATTCGAGTGCTCAAATTAAAAGTGGCTATGTCACCATAAGCTTTTTGAACAAATCAAACAACTTTTGTCAATTTCCTCTTCTCCTTCCAAAATTTGACATGAATGTAACTAAAATAATATTGTTTACAACTATCAAAGATATAAATTGGTGCAATGTCTAAATATCACTCAAAGAAGACTTAAAGTCTATTGACCGGTTAGATAGAGTCAAAAAAGATCTTTTTGTTCTAACTTCAAATGCTCTAATCTTACAAACCACTTAATTAAAATTTCAAAAAAAAATCCTACACATGCATATAGTACATTTTTACTATTGAATATTTTTTTACTTATACTTGATGCATTAAAAAAATGATAATTTTTGACAATTTTTGCCTCAATTGTACACTAGTGTTCTAAGTGGGTTAGGGACTAGTAGGTAAAGAAGCTAGTCATTTTAGAGATGGGAAATTTTTTGGCAAGAAATTGACACCTACCATTTTTTGGTAGGGAAGTATATAACTAATGGAAGAATAGAAATATGAAATCTTAGTAGAGATACACTAGCAACAATTGAAAACAACTTGCTTCATTTTGGGACCATGTCAATTGTTTAAATGTTCACATAATTACACTATATTACTTAATCCCTTAAGTTCCTTGACTATGTTTCACCAAAACGCTCCAAAACTGCCATTTCTAGTACAAGTAACAACTTCTAGAAAAAAATAAAATTTTGAACATAAGTAACCATAGGATCTTATAGTATGCTAGTTAGAAAAGATGTTGAAAAAATTCAGAAATTTTCACCGCGTGGATTGCAAGAAATTAACTGAAATCATTTTTTTGGTCCTGTGGAAAACAAGGCAGCTACGCTTTACAAGCTCGTTTTTCTATGAAAAAATGTCCAAAATGGTGGTGCTTCTTTGAATTCTTTTTCCTAGACAAGTTGGCCACATGCTTAAAAAATTGCACATCATTTGGACATTAGATGAGTTTCAATTGGTGTACTAGACTACAAGTTCCCTTGCATTCCCCATGGTTCCTAAACTCTAAGAACTCTGCTATGGCAATTTGGTGATGTGGCAAGGCGATTGCCATGTTAGATAATAATAAAACAAAGAAATAATAATAATAATTATTTTTTAATCTAATTTTTTAATCTAATTTTTCTAAATAGTAGTGGCTGGTTTCCAACAATAGGAACCGGCTTCAAACGGCCCTCTACGCAGGCCAAAACACATCTAATGAATTATACAACATATAGGAAAAAAATAGTAGAAAAAAATAGAGAATGATTCAAAATACAAAATTGTTAAGAATTTAGTTATGGAATTGAAAAATCCCAATTCCAATAGTTGCAATGTTGTAATAAACAATCTGCATCCTATGATTTTATTTTTTTCAAAAAATATTGAAAATTGAGTACGACAAAGGACTTCAAAGTTTATTTTAGAGTAGAGATTCCATAATTGCCCACAAACTAAAACTCCTCAAAACTTTTGATTTATTGATCAAAATGGAATGATTCAAAGCTTTCCCTATATATATAAATCTAAAAAACCGATTTCAAATTTTTATTTCTAAAAAAAGTGATTTTTTCTAATCTACCTAAACTGCCTAGCGAGGAAAAAAGTGACATATTAGGCCATAATTTTTTACTCATATTTCCAAATCTCATGAAGTTTAGTGCATATGAAAGATATGATTTCCTTGTTCCGACCTTCTATTTAAATTTCAACTTAAAATATGCAAATCTCCAATCACAAGTACTTGCCCAAAATTTCTATGTTGCCAAGAAATGCATGTTGTTTCTTTAGGGGTTAAATTGAAACTTTTGCATGAATTTAAGACTTCATAGACTTTAAGGTAATCAATCTTAAAGACCTTAAACATCCTATATTTAACAAATTATATACGGAATATTATAAATACCTTATACAAACTTATATAAAAGTAATTGTGTTATAAATATTCTTATAGACTGTATTTAGATCGAAGAAGGCTCAATTAAATTTAAGGTGCTATAATTTGGGGACTTTGGAAAGTCCCAAATTAACAAATATTGTCAATAAAATGTATTCATTTCCACCTCACATCATACTTTTTTTAGTTGATCCTTGGATTTTCTAAAGTGTCAAAGGGGCCTTTTTTCAACAAAGGGTTAAAAATGCTATGCAATGTGTATTTCTACTTTTCCACAAAGTTAGACTTTTGAAAACATTAGATGGTTTTTCAGGCCTCCGAGAGACCATTTGAGGGTTGTTCCCCTTCATTGTTCCCCCGCAGTGAAGGACAACCAGCTATCAAAATAAATAAATAAATTTAAAAATTCTTCAAATGCAAAAAGAAGTTGAAAAAATTAAAAAAATCCAGAAATGCGTTGGCAGCCTCTCGGCCACATAGGACCGCTAAGGTGTCAGGCCAATAGTTATGCTCTCTGGGTTCTCACAGCAGTAGAACCCGTGGTCTCCCAGAGGCCCGAAAAACCATCCAATGACTACATGTAGTTGAAAATTTGAGACATTGAATTGTAGATTATAGCTTCTAATTGATGAAATCTTACCTTTGAAAGTTTCAAGGTGTGGCCTAGTGCAAATTGAGTTTTTAGATCTTTATCAAGATATGGATCAAAATTAGGTGAATAAAATTTTAGCAATTTGGTGATCCTCCAATCATAGGGTTCTTAATCCATAAAGACTCCACATTCAAAAATACTCAATTCAACTACTAATATTTGATTCATAATTCAAATTTTGTAATCAAATGGTAAAGATGTTGAATTGATATGCCTTATAATTTAGTAATGTGAAACAATTATCTAAAATCAAGAATTTTCTTTTAAGTTCCTCCAAACTTATAAAGATACCAAAATTATCATTGATCATTTTTAATTAGTTAAGTTCCAACTTCAAGTTCAAAGACTACATTTAAGATGCAAATAACTAAATATGTTCAAATAAACATCGAAACAAGATTAAAAAAAGAATTTTTCAATGAAAATATGAACAATGAACAAAAAATCATTTAAAAATGGAATGTTGAAAGGTGTTTGCACTATGTAGTACTCAAACTTCTTTTTGTCATGATCCACCAATGTGTATTGTAGTTCAAAACTTTAGGAATTCACCTTGATCTATGGAAATTGAACTTGGAATGGACCAATGGACTATCCAAAATACCATCATTCATTAAAAGCCAATTTCAAATTCAATTTCCATATGCAATATGAATTTCCAAAGTTTTGAACCGCAATGCTCATTGGTGCATGATGACAAAAAAAATTGTGTACAATAGACTGACTACAAGATATGCAAATACCTTGAATTGAATGGTTGGTTATATGTCAAGTGAGTCTAAGAAGATGTCTTGGCTTTGTTTTATTTAAAAAGTATGGAAAGAAATAAGTTTAAAATTAGTAGATTATATTTACGGTATTAGATGATATTACTCATATTAGAGTTTATCCAATAAGTGAATAAACCAATTCTCCTTCAATTGATTCCTCTTCCAATTTTTTTTAATTACAGATTGCATTTGAAATTTGATTCAATTTGCTATTTGATTTTTTTTTATAAGAATGACAACTAGACATGACTCCAAGCTCATTGGGTTGTCTTCTCCATCTTTCACATGCAAATAAAGGTGAGAAATTGGGGTTAGAATTAATCACCACGAAATCAAGATTTGATAACATGCGTTCAAGTGAGCTCTTAACCTCTAAATGCCCGAGGCACCCAAATTTGGTGTTTGTAAAATTTTGAAGTTAAATAAAACCAAACCAATTTGCTATTTTTAGAAGTTTATATTTTGGAAAGTTCTTCTTGAAGTCTAGTTTTAGCATAAAAAAACCAATCTTGAAATTAAATGATAGTGATTTTTCTATTCAAGATTTTGTGCAAGGGTACCCATTGCAATCTTGACTTCCCCGTAGTGTTGAGAGCTCTTGGAAATGAGCTTCAAATACACTAGACCTTGGAGAAAAAATCACATTCCAAATTTATTTAAAAAAATTATAGAGTAGATTTTGAGAAGCCATAAATTGATTGGGAATATACATGTTAGGCCCTTTAACCTTATATTTTTTTGGTCGCCAACTTTTTAGGTTTGACTTGTGAAAAGAGGATTGAAAGATTTCACATCACTTTTGTAGTTTGAACACTGTTGTAGTCAAACATTATAATCTTTCACTCCATAAGTGATATTGTTGTGTTTTCTTTTCCTATGAGATGTCTAACATGCCTAGTTTGAATTTGTATGGTTACAATTAAAAAAATTGATACAACTTATCAAAATGTTGGCATTTTGTTCAATTTAGAGCAAATTCCAAGAAGCTCAAAACAGGCCTTGGGCATTTAGGGGTTAATTTATGAATATCGTTCATTCTAGTAACATGCACCTACTATCCATTTCAGGTAGCAACATTGTACAGCAGAAAAGCAACCAAATTGGATCGATTCACCTTCACGCACAAGTACACCGGCAAAGAAATGTACACATATTCATATTTATTTGAAAATCTTTGAAGAGCATCTCACTCGAGTTCTCAACAAAATTCCGAAGCTGTACTGAAATGACCTTGAAAACCTCTACAAAACTGGTTCGCCACAAATTCTGGTAAAAAACTTTTCGGCAAGCTTATCTACATTGCACCGAGAGGAGCTTGATGATCAAGAACTCCCTCTTCTTAGCTTCACAGATCTACGTACAAAGTGGACTGTAATTTCAATTAGCTCCAGTACTCCGGCGCCTGGACGTGCTGAACGTAGCTTGGATTCGTGATCACCATCTCCTCGTAACTTGGCCGCATCACGTGATTGTATCCATACGACTGCGGACTATGTTGATAGAATGAAGTGTGATACTCCGAAGCTGGCTGCACAAAGCTCGAGTAACTCGAGTTTGAAGGCCGGTACTCGTAGCGGACGTGCTTCGGCGAAGCCATCAACCGGTCTCCGGATAGCAACTGCGCGTCCTTCTTCACCTTCCGCGCCTTCCTCAACGTTCGCAAGGGATCCACGAAGCCAGTCACGGTGACTCGCTGCGAAGTTGGATCCACCACCAGGCCTTGCACGCCTTCGAGCTCCAGAAGAATCTCGCGCACCTTCTCCTCGCATTTGACGCAGCACATGGGCACCAGAAGCTCCACCACGCGAGGGCGACTGCCCACGTAGTAGGGACGGCCGGAGGATTCGCTCATCACGACGTAGGAGGGTTCCCTTGATGAAGGCAGAAAAAACTCGCCCATGTCCATGATCGATGCAATCGTCTCAGTTAATCAGTAAGTACGTGCAACACTTGCAGCAGATCGATCGTGCCAAAATTCTGATGTTGCAGCAGACTAATCAAATTACGGAGCTACACGTTTGACAGTCTTAACTAGAGTGTTCCCTTGGATTGGGAATTTGTATAGAGAATGGCACTAGTAGGCAGAATTTGCTGAAACTTGCAGTATTTGCGGCTAGCAGTCTATTCGAATTTTGGAGCTGTCAAGCAGTGGGGGACAGAGAGATCGATCGACTGTTCTCCGATGAGAAGAATGTTGGATTCGAAAGAGAATGCACATCGACAGGAAGCTAGAGAATGATGCTGTAGACAGGGAATGAAGATTTCTTATAAAGGAGGATGAGCGTCATCGAAATACTTTACAATTTGCTGAATCGTGTGGTGTCATTCGAAAGATGGTTGGGCCTACTTTCCGTGTCCCGCTTGTCTGCGTGCATGCGAGCCGGTAGTGTGGGGGCTAGAGATTTGATACAAAGGTAGCCCTTAAAGTTCCCTACACGTTTGTCTTACTAATGTACTTTGAAAAAGAAGAAGGAGGATTAGTTGTGATTGGCGTTGGACTGGATGCTGGCTCTTGTTGCTACGAACTCTCCAAACATCCCGCCCCTACGAGTGTTTTTTGTTTTTTCCCCCACCCCGCCTCGGGGCATAGATCATACATGAAAAAATCTGCGCCGTTACCCCCCGTAATGGTTGATTAAATTTGTAGTTCTTGCCTCCCTCTACACTGGCCAGGGCCAGACCTCATTTGATCTTGTAGATCCTAGGGTGCTAAAATTCCAAAACATTCACTCGGTAAATATATTCATGTTAAAATCTGACCCTTACGTTACTGTTGTAGTGTTCAATTTTGCATCACATTCCATTCCATAATTAATTGAAGATCTCTGAACCAAACATGAATTCCAAATTTCCAAATTTTTTTCATCTGCAATAACAAAAAGATTCCTGCACATGTTATTCACTAGGGTAAGAATTCCACAGGACCATATAAGGTATAGCTCTAGCCTTCTACAATAGGTAGTTTGGACTTTCTCATTTCAAGTATGCCGATTGAAATCTTCCAAATTTGACCATCAGTGGCAAGTGAATAGTTTTGAATGTTAAAATTTTCCAAAGGTGAAAAAATTGGAGCAAAAAGATTGTTGTTTAGAGAGATCCATGTGTTTGTAATGTAGTTGTAATTGAGATGTGCTCACTTTCCAAAATGAATTTCATTAAAATGGCATATTCCATATGCCATTTTCAGTCTATGAGGTCTGAACTGTAAATGTGCCATCTAGGAGTGGTATACATTTCAAACATGAAGGACCACTGTCGATTCCAAACACATTTCAAAATGCAAAGTGTAAATTGTAAAGTTGTGGAATGGCACCATTTTAATGAAATTCACCCTTAAATCTCTAACTTCATTCACTAAATTATCCTACTAGTATGGTCAACACTATTTTACCAAAAGTCACCTAGAGCATATATGTAAGTAGGAAGTTTCAATTGTTGATCCCCCTTTAATCCTAAAGAGCTCCAACGTTCAATTTGTAGACGACCAATAGATTGGAACTCAACTTTCATTCTCAACACTACTTAGAATCTTAGATGAAAATCATCCTAATTTGTGGAGATACTTTATCAAGTTGTTGTCCTATCTAATGGTTGGATTAGGTATCACTAGAGTACATATTTTTCTAAAATTACAAATGTGGAAATATGTCAAGTGGTTGACCAAGCCAAAATTGCATTAATAGGCAATTTCGTTAAAATGGCGGCAGTTTTTTGCCATTTTACCAGAATGTAGTGTTATTTTCTAACAAATGCAGTGCCATTATACTGGAATACCGCCATTTTAACGAAATTGCCTATATTAACTCTAATCCAAAACTAGAGCTGCAAAAACGAGGTCATAGACTTAAAGAATACAAAAATTTCAAAAAATAATTGTGTTTCAAAGAGAACCTCATTTCAAATCCATTCCAAAAAATTGTACACACAAAATGATAATATTTTGCTTGTAATCGAATTTTGAAGAAATTTCCCTTTCAAAATTAAAAAAAAAATATTGGTGATAACATTCATTTCGTGAATCTAACCGGCATATGGATGGAATCTAAAACTCAAAACCTACAACAACTTTTATTCAGTGTATATGAATTCCAAAATTATTCTTCCAAATAGTACTTCATGATGATTTTTCTGAAATTGTGAATTCTGGAGAAGGATCTGGACGTTTAGGGGTTCTAAATTTTAATAATTGTCTTATGGGATCAAAGCAACTGGATACTCTGATTCCACTCCACTTGGAACACATCCATAGAAGACCATCTTACAGTAGCCTAGCTCGTGGGAGGAGTGGGAGCACTGCCGACGAGCTTTAATTTAATGGTGAATTCCGTCCGTCAGAACTCAGAAAAACTCGTCAGTTCAGTTCAGTAACTTCAGTTCCAAAAAATTCGTGAATAAGTTGATATATTTGCTATCAACTTTTCAAGCTAAAGACTTAAGAAGTTTAAAAAAGAAAAGAAAAAGTTATTAACTTTTCACTATCAGCGTGTTCTGCATTGTTTTGTCCACCTCATCAATTGGGCCACACTTAAAGAATATTCTATTCACTGCACCCACCACTCAAAGAGAAATATCAGCGCCCATTGCTGTTAATATCGCTCACACGATCACGGAACTCGTTGTAGGGGGAGGCAGAAAAAGGCACAGCTGGCAGCCATCGGAACCGCAAGCCTCCCCAAAGACGGTTGCTGGGGCCAAGACGACGGTAGATATTACTTGCGCGTCTATTCTTGATAGTAGACCTCGACTGACGCTGTACCGAAGTCTACAACCAACACACGAAGTTGTTGAACGGTAGTTTAGATTTCTGAAAGTCCAACAACTTTGTTTATTGGTTGGAATACTACGTGGCGTGCAAGTACTTGCTTGCCGAATTCGTTTGGCCTGCGTGTCAGATTTTTGAAACTACAGTGGCCGGCCTGTCACTGTTGACCCCTATTGCATTACCAGAACAGTTCTGATACTGGCTAGCTTCGTGACGAAAGATGACGTCTTCACGCTCTACTGCTACTGAACTAACTGGTGTTTTCTAGACACGCTCCCCGCATGGAGAGCGACCCAGTTGCGAGCTGCCACGTTCAAGATGCCGGAATCTAAGTTGGGATAGAACACCGGATCGAAAATGCCTTCCTATATATCCCCCTTTCGACTTCCTCCCAAGTATCATCGAGAACATTCATTGCACTTCTCCTTCCAGCAGTCCCGATCTTCCCATCTTGTCGAATTCTTTCGAGAGTTGTGCCTTCTCAACAGTGAATGTCTGTGCTTAAGTCTGCAGTCCCAATCCTGCTTAACTTGCAGTAGTCGAGAGCGTTGACAACAGTCAAACAGCTGAGAATCCGTGCTTGAATTTCGGGAGCCATGGCCATGCTGCATTACGAGCCAACGTACGGGATCAACCGCGCCGTCCACACATCACCATACTTCGCCAACACTCTCCATGCGCCTCTGAGCTACGGCTATGGCCGTCGCGTCCCAGTCGTGGAGCTCATCGTGCCCATGTGCTGCACCAAGTGCCAAGAGAAGATCCGGGAGAATATGCTGGAGCTTCGAGGAGTGCAGAGCGTGATTGCGGATCTGCAGGCGCAGCGAGTGGTGGTGACGGGGTTTGTGGATCCCATCAAGGTGTTGAAGAAGGCGAAGAGGGTGAAGCGCGATTCCATGTTGTACACTGGTACCACTTCCGGCTATGGCGGAGCTGAGTATCTGCCTTCGGTGTCCAAGTACAGGCGCAGTGAGTATCGCCCTTCCTTGTATCGAACCTCGTCGTATGAGCTTCGGAGACCGTCAGTCTATCGAACTTCGTCTCTTGAGTATCGGCCTTCGGTTTACCGAACCTCTTACAACCAGTACACGCCCAGCTATGGGCAGAGTTATGTTCATCGGCCTTTGTTGGGTAGCAACTACATTGACGGGTACAGCCCTGTTATTACCAATCCACACTACCTCAAGCACGTCGAGTCGGAGTATTACTGACGACTCGCCTAAATTTGGAACAATTTTGTTAGGATTCCAGCCTGTGTATAGCGTTGTGAATTATAGCATTGGAGTTGGAAATTTGTTCCAGAGGTTCATTCTCTTGGAACAGTCGTCACGGCACATCATGCCGTCGCTAGATGACTGGATGTTCCCACAGCTTTCTCCAGAGCTAGCGTTCTGTGCATGTACATATGTATCTTTTGAGACTTATTTGAAAATTTTGTTCATATGTAAACACTTCGAGTACCACATCTCTGTTTAACATTTGATCTGTGCACTGGGTAGGTACTTGCATTGCACGTCCTTGTCCATGTTGGGAGTTATTGCACTGTGTATGTTGGCAAAATTCCGTCAGATCAATGGTGTATGATATGATGGAGTTCTTGTAAGTATCCCAATATCCCAATATTCCCATTAGTTTGAATGGCATGTGTCACCAGAAGCTCATATTATATGCTGTGTGAAAAATGTACAGACAGTGTTGAGGGTTCTACACCTATCGTAGGACCCAGTATTCTCACGAGATACATCTCCTAGGATATTCAATGAGATAGGGTGTTCCAAAAGCGACCTCTAACATACTTACAGGTACATTATGTTTTCTTCAATGTACTGACAATGTACATTTGAGGAGGTGGTAATTTTTACTGACCACCGCATTTCAACTTCAAAAATTCATAACTATTTCCACGAACGTTAAAAAAAAACGAAACAACTTGGGTTAGATGCCAATTCCATTTTTCTTCCTACGAAAATTTAATGAAAATTGTTTAAGGAGAATAACTTCCCCAAAATGCAATTAGCTCTTAAAATGTTGCTTTAAGAGCACTCTACTTACGACATGCCGGCATTTTAAAGAGCCAAAATTGGTGGCATCCAAGTGCAGAGAGCTCTAAAAAGAATGTTGATACGAGTCGGCTGTTTGGAAAAATGTAAACTTTTTCCAAATGGTAAAAATTTCTTGGAATTTTACCATTTTAGTGAATTGAAAAATTTCAGCATAAAATCTAACAAGAATCATGTTCTGACATCTTCGAATGATGAACGTTTGGTCCATGCAGAATCGGTTGTGATCGTAGTATTTTCAACGACCAGGACTTCTTCAACATCAATTAGAAGTCTGAACTTGGTGAAATATTGTGGTGGCAACTGGGTTTCGCTGAATTCCGTCGGTAAATTGTATACGAATTTTGCAATCGCCATGCTTTTTCTTTCTTGAAGAGTGAAATTTGAGAGATCTCCATGTCACTAATACTTCTGGCAACAAAGTGGATGCCATATGGTGTCTGAGCTATTGACTGAACATTATCAAGCAAGTCAAGACGTTTCCCACAGGAAATGGCGAAGGCATGTACTGTACACCAGAAATCGCCACCTGAAACGTAGAGAGAGCGGTTTGCACTGTAACATGCAGATTGTCGCTGTGGAAAATAGAGTTAAAACACCCGGATGAATAAAACCCTTCTGCCATGGAAGTAAAATGACCGACGTCCAAACAAGCTTTGCATAACTTAGTATTTTGTAGTCGCTGACATGTCAACGTTTCCCTTCTTCAGAGAAGAACCAGTCAAACTTGGATGAATTTGAATTACAACTTCACATTCTGGCTAAGGTATGCGCACCTAGAATTGCCACTCATTACAATTTAGAGAAATTTATCTTGAATCTAGATGAAGAAATATTGTGTGATTTTAGTGATTGAGGTGGTGTGCTGATCAAGTGAAAGCAAAGAACTTTGGTCCTGTGGCCCTCAAAATGGAGAGAAACTTTCCATTATCCATCCGAGTAGAGCACCTATTATTGATAGCAGGATCACCTATAAATTAAGGATACTCACGTAATGACCTTGTTCCTACTTAATGGCTTCCTTGAATGACAATTTACCATATCTGCCTTCCCCATTCATGCTCATATTTTAGGTGTGGATATTTACGTAGAGCTGCCAATGGGTGCAAACGTTATAGCAAACTCCATGCTGTCTTGTGTTTGTGCTTACAAACAGGCCCTCGATCTGTCTTCGAAAATTTTGCAAACTGGAATTAAAGTGTTTCTTGATATGTAAAAACAAAACTCCAAGATTACCGCAGTTATCATCCCAGTGCGGGATAGATGTTTTCTGCAATGAAGTTTCAGTTCAAGTCGTATCCACAAAAAATTTAACGAATTACAGCACCCCGTGCAGCACTCAGTGGCATTTGTAGCTTCATCTTTCGCCAATTGGCAAGACCGCAAAATACTGTATTTCTCCGGAGTACAAAAAATAAAGCGCTCAAAATGGGATTTGTAGCTTCGTCATTTGCCACTTCGTTTAAAAAAATTTAATTACAGCACTTCGTCAAGTAGGATTTGCAGCTTCATCTCTCGCCACTTGGCAGACGTTTAAAAAAATTTAATTACAGCACTCAAGTAGGACATGCAGCTTCACCTCTCGGCAATTGGC
Organism: Rhytidiadelphus loreus; assembly: GCA_947034895.1. Lineage (NCBI taxonomy): Eukaryota > Viridiplantae > Streptophyta > Bryopsida > Hypnales > Hylocomiaceae > Rhytidiadelphus > Rhytidiadelphus loreus. The sequence goes on from OX344765.1 coordinate 42,442,934, forward strand.
AGAGCGTTTTAAAAAAACTTAATTACAGCACTCAAGTAGGATTTGCAGCTTCGTCTCTCGGCAATTGGCAGAGCGTTTTAAAAAAACTTAATTACAGCACTCAAGTAGGATTTGCAGCTTCGTCTCTCGGCAATTGGCAGACCGGTTTTAAAAAGCTTAATTACAGCACCGACTTACGTAGGAATTTGCAGCTTTCACCTCTCGCCAATTGGCAGACTGACCGCAAAAACTCAGAATTACTGCCAGTATGCTTCGCCTTTCGCCGATTGGCAGACCACGAAAGGTGATTAAAAACCACAGCATTCCGCCAAGTGGAATGACTTATCGCTTCGCTATGATACCCGTCAATTGTCAAGGTGAATCACTCTGCAGTAGAGTAGCATCACGGGAGTATTATCTTGCGAGATACAAGGACATTGTTTTGTTATAACAAATTCTTGTTTGTCTGACCAATGCAACTCACTACTTTGTCTTTCAACCAACCACAAAGGTTTCTAGTGGCTAAAGCAAAAAGAATGTGACCATCATTGCTAATCCAATGAACTATTTGTGGAAGAAAAAGTAGTTTTGGCAAGAGTATTCTTAACAAAATTGCAATTTTTGGTGTGCTAAGGAAAATATTTTGGTAGGGTCAAGTATTCATTGCTCACTTTTCATCCCCAAAACATTGGATTGGGGGCTTGTTTGGTGCTTTGCCTACCAAAATGATGATGCTCTTATACTTGGACTTAGGGCCTCCTTACATGTATTGGTCATCGGGGAACTTTCACAACAGGTGCTACAGTGAAAAATAGACATTGCACTTTCATGTGGACCCGGTGGGTGGGGACAGAGACAATAAAAAAATTCCACGTATTAGATTCCCTCGTCTCCACCAATGAGGTTGTTGACCAGTATCGGTGAAACTTCAACTCCTCCTTTCCCGCTTGCCCACCCCGGCAAGACCATCGATGGAGCTGCTTTTGCCTTCTTGCTTGAATTAGAGGAAAACTTGCCCATTGGGTGAGTATGTAAGTTGGCCCTTAGTCATGGCTAACAAGTGACTAATTAATTATCTATTGAAATTCCATGACCGTACCTATTACATGACCACAAAGGTAACAAAACCTAAAAGCATCCAAAGTAGGCATTCATTTGAGCATTTTTCTTGTTATTGAATTGCACAAAAATTGTTTTGTGGTTTGACCCCCAACATGGGATGTTCTATGAGTGGTGTTTCAAATTTGGTGTAGTTTTTCTTTTTTATGCAAGATTTTTCACTAGTTGGCTACAACCAAAAGTCCCTGGCTATTTTTTGTGAAGAAATTTTTTATTCTCTTCTTGTCAAAAAATAAGCAGATTATTGGTTGTTTTTTTAAACTAAATTGCGTGGGTATCAGCTACTTTTGATCTAGATATCACCAACTGAAGAATCACATGAGCATTGAAGAAATACCTGGCCGCTTCTCCCAAACTGAATGATAAAAAAAACCCACTGATCTGTTGCTCGTGAAACCGTGTCTTATTTCCAATGGCGCGCGTTTCAACGTTCTTCAATTCCGCCACTTGGCCTCCCGGGACCCCATCCATGCTAGGAAGGCAAGAACTGGAGTAGGATGCTGAAAATTTACGGCAAATGTACCGTAAGTAATTGGTGCCAAAATATCGTGTTCTGCTTTTGATACTTCACATTCCCCATAGCTCCCTCTCTTGCCTCGAATCTGGCCTCCTCAGCTGCGACCCGGACTAAGCTTAAAGGCGGGTATACACACGGCCTGGGGCCGGATGGAAGGCCGGCCCCATTTGCTTCCAATCCGGCCCCAAAACACCACTCCGGTCCCAGACAATGTAAAGGGTTGAGGCTGAATTCTGAGGCCAGATTCCAATTCATCATTCTGGCCCCAAGCAATGTAAAGTGTTGAGGCCCGATTCTAAGGCCGAATTCTTGATTACTATGCTCAATTAAAAAAATTTAAGACATGCATCTTTTCCTTTCTCTTATTATTTTTTATACTTTAAAAAAATGAAAGAGAGTTTGTTAGTCTGTATTTTTCCTTTTTCTTCCTATTTATTCTACTTAAAAAATAGAGAAGAGATTTTTTAGATTTTTTTTACCTTTTCTTTTTTATTCCTACTTAACCTATTCCAAAAATGGAAGAGAGTTTTTTTGTAATTTATTTGAGGTAAATGGATTTTCTTTCTATTTTTCCTATTTGATTAAAAAAATTCATATCTAATTACAAGGAGGTCCAAAAAATATAAACAAATCAGATTAGATGTCAATTCCATTCTAAAACATTGCACAAAAATTTCTAAATAACTGTTTCAATAAGTTCAACTCCCCCCAAATGAAATGAGCTATTAAAAGATAATTGTACTTGACATGAAATTTCCTATTATAAGTACCAAGCATGTTAAGCAAATCAGCAAGTACTTGAAATAATTCAATGCTAAAGATATGGTATTCCCAGTAGATGAAGGCACCGAGGTAACTCAAGCTGGAAACTCAAGCTGGAACTGAAGCTCTGAGCGAACAGGGTAGAGAAGAAATCAAGCCACATAGATGAAGAAGGTTAAAATAAAACTAAGAGTAAAACTAAAAGTAAACTAATAGCTTCTATCTTTATCAATGGTAGAGATTTGTACAATCCAACGGAAGAGACCAATGCGGCACCAATCCAGCCCTAGATGGGAAATCGGGCCACCAAAAACCTTGGCCCAATTGCTCCCTTGGGGCCGGATGGTTTGGTGCCAAAACCATGCCACCTAAGGCGACACGTAGGATAAGTGGTGGTATCAATCCAGCCCTAGTATAAAGCCCTTGGGTCGGATTTGGAGAAATTGAGCAATCCTATTGGTTCAAACTTGGAGAGTTCCGGCCAGCCTTCAATCCGGCCCCAAGTATATACCGACCCTTAAGTCTTGTGTTCTCTGTTCTTTTAACTCCTTAATGCCTTGATCCTTTTTTTAAATTTGACACATTTTTGCTCATACCTTTCTACAGAAATATCATTTATTGTAATTTCATGAAATTGTTCATTAAGGAAGGTTGTCTTTTCAAGATTCATGTGTTACATTGGATGAATGAAAAGTTAGTTGGACAAAACAACACCTTGAAGCCCTTTGTTCATCATCCACTTTATGGATGTCGACGCAGTTAGGGGTTAAACATAATGAAAAGATTCAACTTTTTTCAACTCAAAAAAATAAGAAGTTTATGTAGTCTTGATGGTGGTCTCAAGTGGGTACCCCAAACCGTCACTTTTTGCTATATTGAGCCTAGTTAGTTACTATTATTAGACTAGTCAAATTTCCATATTTTCTTGTTGAAAAGTGAAGGAGGTTCCAACCCACTAAAAAACACATTATTTGGTTACCGTATGCAAAAGTTATAGAGGGTCAAAGTTTTTATGGTAGTCAGGTTTTAAAAATTGTTTCTTCCAAATAAGTACATATTGATTTTGGAAATGTACCCAAAGTAATGATGGTAGTTTGGGATCAATGGCACATTTGAGGGTGCCCACCTTATGTATTGTCTTGTTGGAATTGTAGTGACTAGGGAGAAAGGATTTTAGATACTCTTGAAATGCAATTTTTAAAGTTTGTGGGATTTTTCAAGTTTTGAAAATAGGTGTATTGAAATTTAAAAATAGACTCTCATACATAGAGGTTGTACAATTTAGGCAAGAATCTATAGAGACCGATTTTAGAAACATGTTACAATTAGTTTGAATTTGTAATTATTGAGACTTGTAACACAAAAAATTCTTTGCTAAAATAAGGTTGGGTATAAATAGGTGTCTCAACCTATCCATTTTGTGTAAAGGAAGTTTTTACACAATTGACTTTCATGATGCCAAGAACATTATTCATCATGGCTCTTGATCACTTGTGTAAAGACTCCTTTTCATTATGACCATGAAAAATGTTGAATTTGACATTTAATTTGATGTCATTTTTAACACTAATGATGAGATGTCACGAATTTACAATATTTCAACACTATTTTTGATACAAAAGTGTCTAAAACTACATTGAATTATTTTCGACATTTTAGTGTAAAAAAAAAGTTTTAGGAAAATCTCAATAAGAGCATAAAAATTATTGTTAAAAAATTGTTGAGATGAATTTCAAAAAAATTGTTAAATAAAGTATTCTTTACATTGAAAACTCATAATAATCCCACAAAGGTCTAAAGTATACAAAACAAATTGGGTTTAATGTGACTTTCTCTTCCTTTTCAAGAGAATTTTAGTAAAAAATGTTTTTTTAAGGGTTTTAGACCTTGCGAAAGGGAGATTAGTGATGCAAATAAGCTATATACACACACAAACATTTTTTTTAACTAACAAGATAACGAACCTTTCAAATGACATGTATCAAGGTGGTATGAATTACCACCTTTAAATTTAGATGAAGGGTTCAAATCCCAACAATGGTAGTTCGTGAGCAAATGAGCCTTCAGTCTAGGCTTATATAATAGCATCCCTTATTCAAACCCCATGTATTGTGAGCAAATTCCTCATCAAGAAGCTTGGAATGGAGAATGGGCAAGTACTTGAGTATGTAGTTTGGATACAACTTGGTTTGCACAAAAGAATTTGTTTATATTTCATTTCATATTTTCAACAATTTTTTATCATATTTCATCGTCATAGCACTCCAAAGTTGGTATTTGGGATGTAGAATGGAATATTTGAGGGAAATTTTTTGTTCAAAATAATCTCTCATGTATCCAATTTAAATCCTTCATTTATAATCAATTTGGTGAATTGTAGGTAAATAATATACTTGTACAAAATACAAGGAATAAAGAACAAAATTTCAAAAATAATTCAAGTGTTAAAGGTTTAAAGAATGAGCCTAAACCCATATTCACTTTAAACACATTGTTTCTAACATTGCAGCATAATTTTTTGAAATTTGTTGGTTCACATTACTTTGTATATTTTTTGGATTATACATGTGACAATTAATTTTGGAAATAAAGACCACTAATCCCTTTTGCGCTACTTATCATTGTAATTTTGGTAAACTTTAATCATAGTAAACTTGATATTAATACCTTGAATCTCGATATTTGAACTTCGTGGCGTGCTATACAAATGAATTTTCTCTAGAATCCTATATTAAATAGGATTGAATTATACAACAACAAAAGAATTTAGAACATGTTTGATTGTATAGGTTAGTTTTTGGCCATAAATTGTTGATTGACTTCATATTTTAGATTATGAATATACTCTTGAACATAGTGCTCTAAGACATAATATACAATTCAATTGACTTGTCATGCATTGAATAATGCTTGAATCTTTAAAATAGTAACCTTCTTTTATAATAATTTTGATGAAATTGAAGTAAATTATTATATTTCTACAAGAAAGGTTAGTAAGTATATCTACATTTTGATATCCTTCCTTTTGATAAACCAAAACTTCAAATTGAAAACCATAAAGTGTATTGGAAGGAAATTTTTATTAGTCTATTTTATGGATATAATGCATTTGTATATTGAAAATTTTGGAGGATACAAAAGATTGGCTTTTTATGGCCCACTCTCGGGGGGGTCATTTAGAGTGTCCATTAGAAACCACGTGCGAACAAAACTTTGAACCCCCTATATACCTTTTGAATTTTAAATAAAAAAAAATAAAAAAAAATATGAATAGATTTTCCTACTTTGAAAGTTTATGTTTTGAATTATTGATATTTTTATTTGTTAATAATTATTAGTTACATATTTTTGAAGTAAAAAGATACACTGTAGAACTGAAAAATAACTTTCACACCCCTATATTATATAAGAAAAAATTGTCTAAAAAATGAACAAAAAATTCCTAAAAATAATCCATTATTGAAAGCTCATTTTGAGTTGAATATTGACTCAATGGTCATCTAAATGTGTCCTCTATAATTATTTGAGTTGAAAAACATGCCATTTTAGTTCATTTTCAACCTCTTCTAGAAATCATTTCATATTTTATTTGAGTTGGAAATTTTGGCAATAGAAAGCTATAGTCATTATTAAACAATGTTCAAAATTTTAGGTTGAAATTATAGTTTATTAGAAACCACTTGTTCGCACGTAGTTTGTTATAGTAGAACTAAGTGCACCCCCTGAGGGCCCACTATCTACCATCTTGTATTATGGCAATTGGTAGCAATAAAATCATACATCAAATGGTGCATAGCAATAATGAGTACATCTTTATCATATCTTTAGACAAAAAATAGATAATTCTACATGATTTTAGGGTGTATTGATATGTGATGGTTCCTAAGCATGATCATCAATAATGTACTATATTGCTATTAATAGTAAAGACAATTTTGAAAAAAATCAACCTATATAATCAAATATTTGAATCTATAATTGAAAAAATGGAGACACTATTAACAATTTCCATAGCAATAATTGATTATGGAATTGGAATTGGAAATCATGTGAAATACTTAGAGTTAAAAATGTAGGTGCTCTATTTATAAATTGAAAAGAAATTGACTAAATTTATGAATTTATTTATTTTATTATAATTGAGTAAGTTTTTTATAGTTGTTTTTCAAATTCAAGATATAACCACATATGCTCTATAAGTCATAAACATTTTAGACATTTTTGTTAAAATTTAATTGCAATGGATGTTGTTGGAAATTCATTCATAGTGGTATTATTCACTTTTCTACACAAGAAGATGTTTAATCCCTTGTAGTATGTTTTAGCCACTTCTAGATCCGTGCTCTTGATGTGAATTTTATCCATAAAAATTATATTTCTTGACTTTAAATCCAACTAATAAAAATAAATATTATCTTGTCTACTTCCTATTCAATTTGAATTTCTATAAATTCATCAAAATATACAAGTTCATCAATATATACAATTTTTTTGATTCATCAATATATTCAGGAATCCATCAAAATGGAAATTCATCAAAATATACAAAACATAGTCCAACAAATACAGTAACCCCTAAAAATCTTTTGCATTTTTAGCTTCTAATATGCAAAAATTGACCACTTTTGAATCAAGATAATTAAATGGAACAATTTGTTACAAATAACTATTGTAACATCAGCATCTCAATTTTACCTTTATATTGAGTATATATAAAAAAAAATTATTTCAATTTCTTTATTATTTGTGAGATCCATGTGATCAAAGAATTTTTTTATCATTTTAATTGCATGCCGATAAGTTTATCTCAACTTCAAAATTCAAGAAAACTAGAAAAGACATGCACACACACACACACACACACTATATATATATATATATATATATATATATATATATATATATATATATATATATATATATATATATATATATATATATATATATATATATATATATATTACTATGGTCCCTTTCGTGAAGAGCAAAATATCAAGAAATATTGATAAATTCACCAAAATTTTAAAAATGACTTATTTCTAGAATCTAAACATTAGATGTTGTATTCAATCAATTTAAAGAAGGTGATATGAAAATGCAATTTTTATATCATAAAACCTAATTTTTTGTGCCATTGTCTTCAAAGACATTAGGAATAGAATGGACCCTTAGAAAGTCTTGGAGCATTTGATAAGCAAGACTGTATCACTATATTATGAAGACTTTATGACCTATGATGACTACAATTTCTATGACACATTTATGTCTTTCTTTGTATGAATTTTTTTATGATAGTCTATTATTCTATGAAATTGTTCAATATACCAATTGATTTATTAAAAAATCTTGTAAAGCTAGTGCATGCCATAGTAAACATTAGTAAGGAATTGAGGACCATTGTATAGTTACATTAGTACATTACTACATTAGTACAAATAACTATTAAGTGAAGTAAATTGTCTAATTCAACCAATTAGAATAAGAACTCTTTGTCCTATTAAGTCAAGTAAAACATAAAAATACATTGTCAATTTGGGAGTATTGTACACATTCTTTAAGCTAATAGGTGTGACCCATCTAAAACTTGTCATCATTATAAGGGTGCATGTAGATAAGGGAAAAAAATCACTATTGTCTTGAGAAGTATATTTTAACCTCTAAAAGACCAAGAGTTTCCTTGATCTCAATTTTTGACATTATTTTTTGAAGATAAAAAATACATTATTTTTCTAGGAATATAATTTATATTTGAATTGGTGTCCAAAGTACAAGTTATGCCTCCTAAAGTTGAAAATGGAGGTTGCTAGCTTAGTAGTCCAAAAGCTTGAGTCCAAAAAAAATTACAAATACTCAAATTTGAACTTTAAAAAAATTCTCATAATTTTTTTCCAGCATAGAAAGATTTAATTCATTTGTACTAGTGATGAGAGAGTCTTTGGGGGGGGGGATTGCAATATCTTCTTCATTGAAAAAGAAGTTACATAATTCATTTTTGAACTAAATTTTTACAATTTTTTCCCAAAAAAAAGTTGCACATCTATTTTGTTGTTAGAACAATCTCACCATTGGAATTAATGTGTTTCAATTCCATCTAAGGATTATTATCAATTTGGATTTTACTTCTATTTAATACCTACTTTCACTTAACAATTTTCTTCTAAATGAAAATCAAGTTGTTGTGTTTTCACAATATTCATGTTTTATTCTGGAGTAATTTAAAATTAGAAAAATATTTTTTTAATTTAAAAAAAACTATAGCCAATGTATATATATTTATATCCTAGAAAGATAAAGCATAGAAAATTCTCTAAGTAGGAGAACTAAACTCCAAGAAATCCCAATACTTCATAAATATACAAGAATCTCAAGATCATCATAAAAAATAAACAAATGTGTTTAGAAAAGAATCACCTTCATTCCAAATCAATGAGAAAGTTTGATTCTTTTTGCACAACATTGAAACTACTCATCCATGTGATAACTTAAACTATTGTCAACTAGGAGTATTTACTATTCAACAAAAAACCATCCCAATTGCTTGTTGATTATAACTCCTAGCACCTATGAAGTTACATTTAGTTTTTTACATTTCCCTCTTTGAAATATATATAGGGTCAAATGTACTAGGAAAAATGCAACCACCATCACTTTTCATTGAAATCGTCAAGTATGAAAAATAGAAAGTATAGAAAGTATTAGATTTATAGCATAGACAGGGCAAGTTGAAATGTTTTATACATTGACTTAGATACATCAATGAATGCACATGGAAATTGACGATGACATTAGATGAGATTTGAGGGCAAGGGAGGGCCGTTTTAGGCATGTTCCCTACCTTGTGAACTAGTCAAAATATTAAAAAATATATTATTTTTTAATCATAAAAATATTAAATTATTTAAAAATTATTTGAAAATTATTTAAAAATTATTGATTAATTAATTAATATTATCTAACATGGCATGGTCATGGCCATGTCAAATTGCTAATTTGGCAAAGTTTCCATTGTTTCTAGCTATTTCGAAACTCTCGGGAACTTTTAGTCTTGTTTTGGTTCCAAAACTCATCTAATGATGTGGTCAACGTGCCTCAAAGAGTCAAAGGGTGTCTAAATTTCATTGACTCTATCATAATAAACCAAAAACTTATCCAACGATAACTTTGAGTAGAAGCTTTTATATTGGCATCCAAGGTTGTATATAAAGAGGGGAGAGTTGTTAAATATTAGTAAGGGAATACAACCTTCATTCTTATTCTCAATAGTTTGTTGTGTCTTTAACATTTAGTCCTTAGTTTGCCTTGGATAGTTACTTGTTTAGACTTCAACATGTTGAACTAAAGAATTTTTAGACAATCATTAGACCCATAGCCTCAACTAGAGCTAAGCTTGAAATTTCTTTATCACAATTATCAAAGCAATCACTCTAACTTTTGGATCTTTTGACACCACAAGTTCACCTTTGAGAATAAGGTGGATCCTTTGAATAATGGAAAAAACCTTTTCTGGACCAACTTTGGCTTGGAAATCTTCAAAACAATGCTCAAGCCTTCGTAATTTTGTTGTAATATGGAAGTGTAGAACTTAGAGGTCAAGAAGTGTTTTTTGAAGGATGTTTTAAAGGATCTAACAAGGAGTATTAGTTTTGTATGGTTCGTCAATAGAAAGAAGCACAAATAATCATTTTTGTTAAAAGACCTTGTCCACCCTTTGCCTAGGATTGAACATGGTGTATATGTAGCACTATTGACAAATTCTTGAGTTTTTAGAAATGGAAAAAATCTAAAGCTCTTTTTAGTAGTTGTCGCTAAATAAGGGGATAATGTCACGGACATACACCTTTAAAACTTCTAAAAATAGTAGAAAATTCTTTGTAAAAGAACTTACAAATAATACAAAGCTTCTTGAAAAGTTTTTTAGATAGTTGTATATAGGAAGTCCAAATTAATAGTTTCAACAATATATCTCTTAAACTTCTAGCTTCTTCCTCTTACTACACTCTTGTTCGCTTTCTTGAAATATAAGATTTGATCTTGTCTTGAAGAACATTAATTGGTCTTATGTCCATTGTGTTTGTAACATTTGTAGCAGATAGGAAAATATCTATAATGCTAACTAGTACTTGGTTATATTGGAGAGAGACCTTAGGTAGTTGGATATTTGGAATGCATGAGATCTTTTAGATTTCTAGACAAATGAATCTAAAAGGTCTCTACTAACTAGCTTTAATAAAATGACCATGATATAGAAAGGACACTAAAGTGGCAAGAGCAAAAAAGAAGGTAAGAGAATTTTGGGAAGAAGATCTAAGGGTATTTTGACTATGCCTTCATCATTTGTCATTGAAGACTCCAAATTATTGTGCTATAGCTAAGATAAACAAGGTAAATAAAATACCATGCCTTGTAGAGATGATTGTTCATGAGGCACCTATTTATTAGTATCTTCTCTCCTTTAAGTCAAAATCCAAAGATACCACTATAATGGTTGGAGCTTGTTAGACTAGTATTTTTGTTGATTTGATGAATTCGTCTATTATGCCTTCAAATTGGAAGAAATCCTTTCCCATTATAAACTAGTGGAAATTAACAGTTTGTATTGCCTCACCTCACTTGATGCCTATTAGATCTACAAGGTCTTGGTTGTTGAAGTTGAATTGATTTAATTGTTGCCATGGAGTTCATCGAGTTGTCGTGGCTAGACTGTGAAGTTGCTAAGATCTTTGACCCATTTTAAGTTGCGCAGTTCTAATACCTATGTGTACATTTTTGTCAAATACTATATCTAACTTGAAGCAATCATGAGACAAATGTGAGGTTTCCAAACATTTTTTGCAACAAACATCACCATGTTTGTATTGTAACATAATCACTACTGTTTTCCATCCATCCCTTGAATATATATGCTTTCCACCAAGCTCTTTTCAATGTCAAGCACCACATAGTAGCAATGGTTGTATGTAGTAGGCTTAAGTATGTTATAGTCAAGTATATGATGTAAGTATCTAGCTACCTATATCCACCAGTATGGAGATATACTTTAGAGGGATAAACTTCTATGCTACCCAACATCAAAGTATAACTTCTATAAGTTTGTATGGATTGAAATCAAAGATCTAGTATTAGTATACTACAAAACAAGAACAAAATCTATGGATGTTTTGGTTAAAGGTTCTAGAGGCGACTAGGCGGCTATCAAGTTTAACATAGTGAAAATTAAAGCTTTCTAGTAGTAGGCTTGTGCAAGACAAATCGATTGAGGATGATTTTCTTGTTTAGGTCAACCAACTATTTAGCTATGACTTCGTTCCCAATATCTCCTTTAAAGAAGAAAACAACATGAAGGTTTTCTTTAAAATGAACAATTTGTTGTTGTAGATCAACATTGTTTCATTGAGATAGTTGATACCACTACAAGATTCTTAACCAAAAGACCACAAACATCCGTCATGTTGCTATGCAACAACACCTCACTAGATTCAAAAGCAAAAAGGTAGGAATGGACTTTTATTGAATTTTGATGCATTGTTGGGTCTCAACTACAAACTCTGATTCTTCTCTACATCCCATATAGCATCTATGAAGCCCATTGATCCATTGGAATGCATCCACCTATGTTTTCTTTCTATCGAGGCTACCATTAGAAAAAAATTTAGGGCCTTTATAAGGCCGTCAAATTCTAGACCAACACCCCAAAATTTCCAACTAATTTTTTAATTGAAACATTAAAAATTGAAACTTCACGTGGCACCTCATATTGTCGTAGGTCACCTCATATTGTCATATTAGACTTTTATTTTTTAAACATAATTTTTTTAAATTTGGATTGCTAGTACAACTCTGATAGTCTTGTAGTCTGTAGTGGTCTAATTTTTTTTCTAATGTATTACTCAGAGTCTAACCAAATCTGACCCCTAAACCAAAACTCCAATACCATCTAGGCCAAATTCGAGAAACTTTGGCTTCTTTCACTTATCCTTGCTTCCCGCAAGGGCATGCAAATTTTCTAAAATAGAGGTGCCCCCTCTACTCTTTCACTTAGTTTTCTTTTCTACTCCTTTTCTTTTGTTGCTTGTAATCTCTTCATGAATGCTCCAGCCTATTGGCTTGGCCACATTGTACTTGGGTTTTTTTCTTAATGCAGTAGGTTTTCCATTTGTTTAAAAAAAAATTGACCCCTATGTCTTTGGTTAGAGTCTTTGGAATCAATTCTTGCTCTCCACGCTTGGATACAATGTAATTCTAGAAATTTCTCTATCCAACAATATCTCTCATCCATTGAATCATCTAAGTTATACAATGTCATCACTTGAGTCTTAAAAATCAAACTACTAATGTAATTTAAGTAGTGTTACGGTGAAACTTTATTTGAGCTTCCGTTGTGTTAAATTGAGTAGACAAAAATGGTCGCAAAAAACACCAAAAGCCCGGGGAGGACACTCCCTATGTTTTAGCAAACTACGTGCGGCGGAAAAAGTAAAACAAGTAATACACCTTAAAATTTAATTTCTTTTTCAAAAAAAAAATTATGGATAGATTTTACTACTTTATAAGTTTATGTTTTGAATTATTGGTATTTTTTTGTGCTAATAGTAATTAGTTATAAATTTTTGAAGAAAAAAGATACACTGTAAAGCTGAAAATAACTTTCACACCTCTATATTATATAAGAAAAAAAATTTGAAAAATGAAAAAAAAATTATATAGAATAGCTTTCTATTTAAAGTTTATTTTGGTTGAATATTGATGCAATAGTCATCTTCATGTGAGCTCTATAAATATTTTAGTTGGAGAACATGCCATTTTAGTTCATTTTTCAACCCTTTCTAGACAATATATCTTATGTTATTTGGAATTGAATTTTTTGTCAATAGAAACCTTTAGTCATTGTTAAACAAAGCTCAAAATTTTAGAATGAAATTATAGTTTATTCAAGGTGAATTACATGAATTACTTTTTCCACCGCCGCACGTAGGTACCCCAAATGTAGTGAGAGTGTCCTCCCCTAGACCAAAAGCACCCTCAAAAGATGCACAATCCAATGACAACAGAATGCAAGTCTCACTATGGGGAGGCGATATTTCGATCTAGATAGTGTTTTTCATTCTTTACACATTTTTTCCATGTTTGCTCCTACTATCTCGCAATCCATTGTCAAATGTGTGACTTTTACTAATACTTTAACACCTCAATTTGTTTTTTTTATTTCTTACACATTTTTGCTTACCACCTTGTAGAGATACATTGTTTCATAAAATTTGGTCATTAAGGAAGGTTTTCCATTAAAGATTCAAGTATCGATTTGGATGAATGAGAAGTTACTTGCACAAACATCAAGAAAGTACCCCCCTTTGTTTCAATATTGTTTCAAACTGTTCACAATAGAGTATTGAAAGTATACTGTGTCAAAACTCCAAATAGTATGCAACATTATTGTTGCAATGGGGGGATTTCATTTGCACCTAAACTATATTGTTGCAGTACTGCAACAATATACTTTCAATACTCTATTGTAAACAATTTGAAACAATACTGAAACAATGGGGGGCTTTTTCCCAATGAAATGCACATTCGTCTTCGTGAAATTTTTCCACAAAATGCACATCATCCAACTGTTCATTGTTCACAAAATGAACATTGGACTAATCAGAATGCATAAAGTCGCACATTACTATAGCATCCGATCATCATAATTGTGGAATGTGGAAGATCAATCCCTCACCATAATATTGTATAACCACGGAAGGGAAGGTATAATGCTTAGTTAGATACCTGGAAGGGACTTATCAATTAATTCAAGGACACGGATTGACCGAGGAGCCATGAGCAAGACAATTTCATTTAATGAAGGGGTCCCGTTTTCAAGGATGCAAAAGGGACTCCTGTCGCATTGGGAAACAACGTGATGATTCGTGAGCGAGTGGCTCCGATGACTTGTCCAACAAGCCCCAACTTGAATTAAAACTCTTTTTTCACGGCACTCGAAATACCACCAAGGCAGAGCTACTTCGCTACTTCGCTACTCTTGTCCCCCTGGACGGACCTACCGGCACTCTACGAATTCTTTTTGAGTCACTGAGTTCCACTGAGCAACCTCCACCGGCCACGTTGCGGCCCCACCTTTTGGGCCCAGGTTTGGATCATAAAGAATTGTGGGCGCCGGCCCACCACAGACAGAGACTCCGACGGACTCGAATTTCGACGAATGCCGAGCCGACATATGGGTCCAATCGGTAACACTGTTGCCACGCCCCACCTCTATCTGCAGAGTCGAGAAGGTGCAGAACGAAATTCGTGTATAAATCCCACTTCGGTGCAGCACTCGAGATCATTCCAACCTGGCGCAACTTACGCAACCCATCATAAGTTATCCAGTGCAGGTCTTCTTCGATCAGTCATGTGATCAGGCTTCCTTGATCAGGTTCCATTCGATTGTTGTCTAGCTTTTTTCCAGTAGGCGATCAGTTTCAGTTTGTTCCAGAGAGCTTTGAATTCGGACTTCTTCTACGTACTCGTCGTGTCTAGATTGTAGTCCACGAGTTTCAATCCGCGTTGTCTAGATTTTCTTGTCGATCTATCCCCACCCCAAGCTGTCATTGTCTAGATTCTCGTCGTGGTTCCAGTAGATAGTTATCTAGCATTCTTGCAGACGTCGATCAGTTTCAGTTTGTTTTAGATCGAGAGTTTTGAATTCGGACTTCCTGTACCCGTTGTGTCTATATTTGCTGTAGTATATCAGTTTCAACCGGCGTTGTCTAGATACTAGTCGATCTATCCGCACCCCACGCTGTCATTGTCTAGATTCCAGTCGTGGCTGCAGTCGATAAGTTTCGTTCCGGTTCCAAAGAGCTTTGATTCCTAGCTTGGGAAGCATAGCACCCAATGAATCGACTCATCGACAGATTGCTTTACGGTCGTTCTCGCCACTTGCCTTTCTACCCAGGTGGTGGTGGTGGCTACGGCATGGGCCGGGCTCCGGTCCTTGAGCTTCTGGTGCCCATGTGCTGCACGAAGTGCGAGGAGAAGGTGTACGAGGAGATGATGGAGCTTCGAGGCGTGCAAGGCGTCATGGTCGACCGGGAAGCGGCGCGAGTCATAGTGCACGGGTTCGTGGACCCTCACAAGGCGCTCCGGAGGGCGAAGCGAGTGAAGCGGGACTCGCAGATCTGGACCACTGGGGCGCCGTATGGACGTGACTTCTTCTCGTCGCCCAAGTATCGTCGAAGCTCGTACGTGTCGCCGTCGAATTACCGCTCCTCGGCACTGGAGTATCGACCTTCGGTGTATGAGCCCTCTGTTTACAGAACTTCGTACAACAGATATACACCGTCGTATGGACTAGACGCTTATACGCCTCAGTATGGACGAGAGGCTTATGCGCCTCAGTATGGACGAGAGTTGTATGCGCCTTCGTATGGGCGAGCGGCATATGGGCCTTCATATGGTATGCATCAGGAGTGGCCGATGTATGACGACATGTACAGCGATGTGGTTACTAATCCTTATTATGTGAAACATGTTGACTCAGAGTACTACTAGAATTCGGTCCAAGCCTTGACTTGGGTGTAGCATGGTACAGCATGTAGAGTATTCACTTTCAGATAGGGAACGTTTTAGTTAATCCCCTTTCTACTACGTGTACAGGAGCTTACATATGACTGTACTGTACAATAGGATATGTCGACTTTTACAAACTTGTCGCACTTGTACATTAGAAGATAAGAGTAGCTTACAAAAAGGTACTCTTACATGGTACTTTTACATTAGAAGGTGAGAGCCTTTTTGTAAGCTTAGAATTTCTTATGAAATTGAACACAAATTGTGATGTATTCATGTTCTTTTATTGCAGAGCTTAATTGAATTGCAGACTGATCTGAGGTGATGTCCAGGTCGATGCTCTCTGGACGTGTGAATCTTCAGCATTTTAGTTTAATTTGAATGAGCAAGGATCGATGTGAATTTTAAGCGACAATCTGAGTGCAATTGATTTCAGGTTCGGGTGTTTCAGTCCAAACTACAAGGAGCAAATGAAACAGTGAAGGAATGAGTTTATAATATCTTTTGGAGTGAGAGTTGATGGCTCTTTTCACCGGTAACGAATAAGGCTGAAGTTGCACATGCCTTGAGATAGACCGACTTACAACACATCAGTGTGATTTCGAAATCTCTTGCATGGTACGGTAATCTGTAATCACTAGTCCTGTTCAAATTTTTTCAATGATCAAGATATTATTTTGGGGGCCCATGTAGATGGGTTTTGAAAAGTGATCACGAACACTTGTTTGCCCAATTTCAACCTTAGCTGACTCGTGGTTCGGATTATCTCTACTAAATTAGTGTGCTTATTCTTGAGCGGTTCCGTCGCTACCAATTAGCTAGCGCATGAAAGTAAGTTATGGGACAAATGGCCATGTGCTTCTGAGTGTCCAAATAATATCAATTCTTCAATGGATATAATTCTTGAGAATGTAATTCTTCGGTTCTTCCCCTGTCGAGCTGTCATGTAATTTCAATTATTCTTTAAGCGTAATCTGGATCTTTATGCATGAAGAAATTATATTGTATACATCACAGAATTTCCATATCAAAAGTTAAAAATATGCAAGTGCGTAGTGGTTGCATGTTTAGTTTACTATTAACATATTGAAGCACGAATTACATAGTTCAGGATAATATCTTTGTGGTTTGTGGCATATATTGTGTCCATATTACTGTATAGAAAGACATGAACATAACAGTTTGTAGCTATGTTGCCATGGTAACATAGGTAGCAATGGTATTTTTTCGATGTAGACAGAAAAAAGGTAGTTTATTCCGTCACGAACACGGAGAAAGTAATTGATGAAATTTTCCAACTATGGTAGTCTGCTGTAATTCCGACCCTGTTCTTAAGACCATCCCTAGCCCTAGCCAGGGTCTGAAATGGACATTAAGAGGTTGGAAAATGGATATGTTGTGAGCATTGAATGTTTTGTCAATGTTTTGTCAATGTTATGAGAGCAGTTAAGCATTTGCCAAATGTTCCTTTATACTTTGCTAGTGGATGGAATAAGAGTGAAGGTGGATCCATTTCTGAAATGTTTACTTGAATTCAAAAAAGGTTTTCCCATACAACTTTGAATGCTAGTATCTTCCAATCTGTATGGTCAAACTTCATGAAATTTTTATCACATGATCTCATCCAAGTATAGTACAAGATCCTACGGTTAGATTTTTTAATTTTAATTTTTTTTTCCTTGGATGAAGGCAGCCAAAATGGCAATTTCAAGTGATTTTTGTCAAAAAAAGAGGACTTGGCCCTTTAGGAGTTAAGTTCAGTAAAGGTTGTATTTTGGAACTTTGTCTATTACTTTTTGCATGCCACAATGCCTATTTTTGGTGAAGCCATATCTTTTTTCAGACTCCACATGTGTGGGTTTTATAAGGCCTATGATCAAAAAATAGTTACCTATGTCAGAATTCTTTAGAAATCCATAAGTAATTCAAAAATGCTCCAATAAATATGAAACCACTTGGGTTAGATTCCACATCAATTTTTCTTCAAGTGAAAAATAAGGAAAAATAATTTCGTGAATCTAGGAACCATCGGAAAGGCCGACCAGCCCTTAACCCCTAAATGCCTAGGCGACCAAATATGGTTGATCTGAAATTTTAGGCTCATTTTGCAACGGGCAGTTTAATTCGTTTGACCGGTTTAAAAAAAAATTGGGCAGTTTTTAGGGTTAACTATTGAAAACTTTCATTTTTCACTAAAAAAGGTACATATTTGATTGTTGAGAGGTCTCCAAAGCCATATATGTCCATTAGTGGAAGAGTAAAGCTTGCTAATTTTACTTCATTTTCCAACTTTGAGCAACTTCACTTCATTTGAGATCTAAAAACTTGTATTTATCTGTTTGCTTTGAAAATGATCCCAATGGAAAGATTAAAGTGTTTTCATGATTTTTCACCATTGAAAATCTAAACAAAAAAGTATTGATTTGGAGTTATTTGTGATTTATACTTATAAAAGAAAATTGTATCTCAACAATTGCAAGGTGGATTGTGTAATGAGTTTAATAGCTTTTCAAGTGATATTAAGTATTTTGAAACGGTATTTTAGTGTGCTAACACAATTTGTAGTTGTTCATGTCACCTCCAATCCCAAAAAGCTTTTATGTGCAAATTTCTGAAACATTGTGGAGAGGGACAACATATTAAAAATAGAAAATGTACATTTCTCTTATTATAATCTCACAACTCTTATGCAATTTTGCACTCAAAATCGATGTGCATACTAATAAGCAAGCTCTTTAAACATCCATATGGTTAGATTTTGAAAAAAAATCATTTTGCTTCAATAGAGATAACTATAAGCCCATGTTCTTTTTTCATGGGAAAAACACACTTAGAAAGGCTTAGGCACTTAGGAGTTAAACAGGCGCTTTAAGAGCAGACTACCATAGTTTTACTCTCCTTCATTGAAACATACATTAAGGAAGAAGGTCCATAATGCGCCCATCTAAGAGCTTAAACCTGATTGGGGGAAGTAAAATATTTTACTGAAATATTTTTTCAGTAAATTTTCCTTGAAAGACAAATGAAATTGGCATCTAATCCAAATCATTTCATATTTTTCGGAGCTTTTCAGAATTAGTTATGAATTTTTGAGGTTGAAATGGAATAGGACTCTAAAATCGTCCACCCCTTCAAATGTACACTATTTGTACATTTCTAGTACAACAAAAAAGCAATACGTACAAACAGTGCACATTTGAGGAGGTTGGCAATTTTAGAGCTTGAGCACTTTTAGAACCTCCTACTCTAGTTGATTATTAGCAGAATCCTAATCTTGCTACCATTGGATGGTAGCATATTATAATATTTTTTACATGTAGAAAAATACAAGAGAAAAAAATAACAATTCAAAATATATTAATTTTTCTCTCAAATACATGAATTTTTAATAAATTCTTAAAATATGTTTCTCAAAGAAGATAAATAATCTAATCAAGTCACTTACCTAAAATGGTTACAAGATTTTTTTTTAAATGGATTAAGCACCAAGGATGGTTGCAATTCAAGCTATAATTCACTAGTTCTAAGACAACAAACTCTTTGTGTACTTGTGAGCATTCAATGTACGCTCTTGCCTATAATGACAAAATTTTGTTTTTTAACCTTTTTTGAAATGTTTAGCTTTCGATAATTACAAAATCCAAAGGCCCAACATTTAAAGTTATCTACGCGAAAAGAGACCATTTAAATTTAAATTTTCCAAAATAAATAATCTTGAAGATATAAGATTTTGAAACTTCTCATTTAATAATGACTGAACAATGACAAGATTATCTAGACCTTGAACTATGTTGACAAGATTCTATATTTGAAATTTTCTTTCCAGCCTACCTAAAGATTTTCACTCAAAACCACATCCTAAACTTAAAATCACCAAAATCACTTTTGTTAATGATAAATAATCAACTAAGTGAAAAAATTAATACATAAAAATTTATTTATTCAAAATAGAAATAAATTGTCTTATGAGTTTAGTTCGACATATTCGTCAAATGAAAATTTGTATAGCTAAAATGTCTATCATCAACCTTCTTTTCTTTGTATTTTTTAATCTTTTAGTACATCAAGATAATGTACTAGTGCATTGGTCTTTTTCTAAATGCCTCATTTCAACTATTAAAAGTTTTATTTTTTCAAATGATATGGTCTTTCATATATATGAATATATTGTTTGCAAAATTGTAAGTCACAATTTAACCCCTAAATGCCCAAGCCAACTGTTTGTGATTGAGTTCATTAGAAGAAATATCAGCCCTCTAGAGGGCTGCTCCAGAGTGACAAGCCAAGCTATTTCACAACTCGGCCTGTCACTCTAGAACTGTCCCGTAGTGAGCAATTAGCCACTGCTTGCCAAAACAGTAAGTAATCGCCATTTTTAAATTTTTAAATTAATTAATTTTTAAAATTTAAATTTTTTAAAATTTAAATTTTTTAAAATTTAAATTTAAAAAAAATTAATTAATTAATTTTAAATTTTAAAAATTTTAAATTAAATTTTTTTTAAGATCAATGTTTTTTTAAAATTTATTTATAAATTTTGGTTCCTATGCCACTGTCGCTGCAGATATAGCTGGATAGAAATAGGGGAAAAACAAATTTTTGAGCAAAAAAAAAGTAAATTTCAGGGTACCTCCGAGGGCTGTGGAGCAGCCCTCTGGAGGCCTGAAACTTTCTCTAATATTCTTGGAATTCACTCAAAATTGAACAAAACACCAACATTTTGATGAGTTTTATTAAAAAAATAATAGAACTTTAATTATACAAAATCAAATTGGACATGTTGTAGATCACATGAAAAAAGAAAACACAATGATATCACTTATGGATTGAAAGATTATAATGTTTGATCATATGGATTTTAAAACTATGAAACTAATTTGAAGTCTTTGAATGCTCTTTTCACATGTCAAATCTAAAAAATTGGTCACCAAAAAAAAAGAGTTTAAAAGGCATAACATGCAAAACTCCAATCAATTTGCGGCTTCCATTAGAGAAAAAAATGAGACCTCCAGAGGGCTGCTCTGGAGTGACCAAACAAGGCTATTGTTTTCAAAATAGTCCCTGGCCGGAATCTAACTGTAGAGAAAGTCAGTTTGGGTGAATATTGCCGGGCAATCAACCCCGGCAACTAAATTTATATATTTATTTTTTGAGGAAAGAAAAATAAATGTAAAACTAGGTTCCTATGCCACTAGCAACATTGAAAATTGCAGATTTAAGGTGGGCAATTTTAGGAGAAAAAAAAAATTTGCTAAAAAAAAAGATAGGAGGGTAGTTCAGTTGTTGCTAGAGCAACCCTCTAGAGGCCTCATTTTTTCTCTAATGTCAAGATCTATTCTACAAAAAAATTTTAAATGAATTTCTAATGTGATTTTTTTCCAAGATCTAGTGTATTTGAGGCTCATTTCCAAGAGCCTTCAACACTAGAAAATCAAGATTTGAAATGACCACCAATCTAGAATAGAAAAAAAGTAATCATTCATTTATAAAGTAGCTATTAAGTGGTGTATTTAGATTTAGAAGAAGATTTATTATCAAGTATGGGTGGTCTTGGGGTTGTAGCAAAGAGTTGTCATATGGGAAACTTTGGCCAATGAGGTAGAGGTATGTATTCATAGGTGGGTAGGATCATAATTGTGTCGCCTTGTGTTAGCAAGACTAGGCCTAACTTTTGGAATGGGAAAGAGGTGGTTGGAGACTTTGGGCACACTTTTAGAAGCAATGTGTGGCAAGAACACTTAGGAGAAATCATCTAAAGTGAAAGAGTAATGTGGTTGGACAATGATGATGTTTGGAATTCTGAAATTTGGAGGGTCCAAAAGACCACGAGTTATCATGCAGTGGGAACAAGCGAACTCGACTACTACAACAACACTGCAGCAGTCGTACATGGCCATGAACATGGCCAAGAGGCTACCACGTAATTTCTCAAAAAAAAAAATTATTATTTCAACTTTTTTGCATTTTAAGAATTTTAATTTATTATTTTTTGAAAAAAAAAATTCTAATAGTTGGCCATTCCTTCACTACGGGGGAAACAATGAAAGGAACAGATTTGAAACAGTCTTCTATTGCCTTCAAATCCCCTCTAATATGGATTCCTAGCCTATACCATTCATAGCCTTTTTTTTAGTGAAAAGTCCAATAGTAGATGAGATTTAGAGTGGCACTATCCTCCGCTTTTTTATAACTTTGCCATCGTTTATGGATACAAACAACCACTAGAATACACATCTTATACTTGGATTTGGGCCATTTCTCAAAAAAAAAATCCTATTGCGTGTCTTTTCTTGTGTTCTATCATGTTTAATCTTGAATTTGGGCTTTAGATATGTGACAAATCTTCCAGTATTTCATAAATTGTTTTTATTTAACAATGAAGTGGTCACTACTACAAGACCAATTTTTCACTCATTTTTGGTCCTAAAAATACAAGACTTGTTTTCATGCAATTAGAACTTGGTTACCTTATAGGATGCCTACTTTCTAAAATGTTAAGTGTCCAAAAGAGTCAATCAAAGTACAATTTTAACTACCCCAAAACATTAATTTCCTTGAAGTATCCTTCACTTTTACATTATTTATAATCTTGCAATCCATGACTTGAATTGAAACCAAACTTTGTAGAGATGATAAGGACTTGACTTTCTACAAGGTCCTATGATTAATTTTGCCCTGAAAATGAATCATCTTACTATGAGGTTCAATTCTTTGTAACTTACAAAATCAAAATCCGAAACACCTTGAAAATGGCTTAAAATTTGAAGGGTTAATAATAGGAACAATGCTCAATTTAGGTGTAGATGTGTAGCCTTACCTTAGTTGCCTTGCTGAATATTGTTGTGGCGTGTGAATTGGGTTGAAGAACACAAGATTCTCTAAATGACTACACTAAAAAGGATATTTAGTGTTGGCAACACTATTTGCGAACCATGACACTAAATATCATTTACCCTACTAAAGTAAGTAACACTAAATGTAATTTCTAACACTAAATGTACTCTATGGTAAATCTGAAATCTGAAGAGGTTTACATTTAGTGTTAGAAGGTAAAAAAAGAATTTGGAAAGAAAAAGATTAAAGACAAGGAAAATGATGGAAGGAGTAGAAAATGTGGAAAACATGTGCAATAAAAGAAGTCTTTGAACATCAAATAAGGGGAAAAAAAATTAATATTTAGAGCCAAAAAAATACAGATTTCATACTTGGGCTGGAACTTGTTGTCCATGGAAGTATGGTTCATGCTTGGCTATAATTTCCCGCAAATGTGGAAAAAGTTGATTGACACTCCAAGTGCCATCAACACCCAAAGCCATACCCGATCTAATCATAGCTTTCCTAGCATATGACAAATTATCACAATCTACCTCTTTGTTCACATCCTCAATGCTATCCGCAGCCAGCTGTAGGAAAAATCTTTTTCCTAGATTTGTGAGTTTTCCTGACCATTGCCCATCAACCCGAGAAGTATTTTGCCAAGCATTGGCTGTAATGAGTTTGGCCTTTTTTGCTTCCCATCGCTTGGTCCAAGCATCCTTGACCTTGGAAATGATGAATGTATCCGCCGGTTGACACAAATGTGTAGAACAAGGTGGCAAATACCTAAGACTGGCCTGTTTTGCTTCCAAAACAGCCGATAATGCTGGGGTTATACCATGGCCTGTACAATTGTCAACCCAAATGACTTTTGTACGGCCATGAACATTAGCTTGGAAGGCTCAGGGTTCAACAAAAAATTCAGCAAAAAATTTCTGGTCCATCCAGCCCTTAGGCCTAGATCTGTAATATACTCCTGGAATATTGTCTTCCAAGCCCCGAATAGGGTAATTGCTGCTGGAATTGGTAAAAATCAGCATAGGGGCTTCAATCATTGATCTACGCCCTCCGGAAATTCTAATGACCATGGTCATAGAATCTCCCCCCGAAACCACTTCGGCATACTTGACACTCGTATCTCCCCTAAATCCCAATGTCCGACCATTGTCTAAATTTACAACAAAATGAGTTTCGTCAATGTTTTCCATGAGATTTTCATTGAAAACACCGGCTTGGAACCCTCTTTGCAGCACACCTAGATGGTAAGCTGTTGCCCTCTCAATTTGTAGTTCCTTCTCGGGACTACAAGACAAACGTCCCCTTTGTGACAACAAAACAATGTTGTGCACATGCATAAATTGTTGAACCCAACTTGGGGTCAACTTGGCCATGAGTATGACATTGTCCTTTGGATCACGAGATTCGGCTGTATATGGAGAGGTAGGATCCAATAAGATGGTCATAGCCAGCTCAATGAGTAATTTGGATGAAAATTTGACCCCAGCCTTTCTAAATTTGTCAAATGCATCCAAAAGTATAGGGTAGATCCAAAGTACCCATTCAGCTCGCTTGGGCCCACGACCGAGAGCTACCTTTGTGCGGAGTTGTTTTCGCCCACCATCCTGGCTCCGAGTGCAAGAAATTGGTGGAGATGTGTTGGCCGCTTCTCCTTCATTGCAAAATTGTTGACGTTGAGCCCACCATCGGGAAGCTCGAATAAGATTGGCACTCCTTTGAGCTCGAAAATGCTCGGGAAATGTATTGATGGTGCGAATGTAGAGCCCAGGAAAGCCGTGCACAAGTTCATCTTGAACCATCCAAGTGATGATGCATTTGCGAATAGCAATTGTAGAAACTTGTTGTAAGCGTCAGGGTGTGCTCGGGGAGGCGTCAGCCATGGTGGATTCCTAGAATGGGAAGCAAGATCAGCAAAATGGTCGATAGGGCGCTGGTGAAAAAAAAAAAAAAAACGTCGACGGATCAATGAATAGGGGAAAAAAAACTTGGATGAAGCTGAAATTGTCGGGAAGCCGAAATTGCCGGAAGAAGGAACGGTGAAGCAAGCGGGAGCGGGATTAGGCGGGAGATTCAAACCGCTCACGGGAGGCGGGAATGCGGGAGTATAACACACACACACCAAAAAAAAAAAGTTCACTCACTCAAGGAATTGCAAGTGCGGAGAAGCGGGAGAGCAACAAAGGAGAACAAGCCAAGCGGTAAGGGAACTAAGTCGGAATTGTTGAGAGACCCAAAACGCAACATACAAGGTAAGGTCGCAAAAGCAGATTGCAAAGGAAGTCCAAGAAGGAAGTCCAGGAAAGAAGTCCAACGAAGGAGATGACACAAAGGCGGCGCATTGAAGTTTAGCACTACACTAATCGTCCTAAAATTGACATTTAGTGTAGGGTCAAGTAGGGTGGTAACTACACTAAATGTAATCCAACACTAAATATCCTTTTTAGTGTAGTGAAAGAAATTCTCTGAATCTATAGACTACTCGCATCTTTTGTACCCTAGAATCCATGAAGTGCGTTACCTCACACGCCAGCAGTGACTCATCTACGTTAAATGTGAACAGAATATACATTCCGCAACTGGGGGGAGTTTGGAAGGCTTTTCCAGAGGGCTCGACTAGACGATCCGAGCTTTCGAATGTCAGAATCTGTTGTTGTTGGTACTTGGTCCAGATGAATGCCACAGAGCAGTCAATGTGAATGTCAGGGATTTTTACAAATTGTTCGCCTGTGCAGCAGTGGGAAGTTAGCGTTCAATATCAGGCATGGTGCGCGAGCTAGCCCGGTGTACAATATCATGTGCAGGTTGAACCATGTGCACCTGTATAGTATTTCAGCTGTTGATCCAGCAGCATAAGTTAAGCTTAAGCTAACTTATCTGAAATTCAACTGAAACACGGCTTCACTGGAATGCATACAAATGAAAAATATTCCCCGAAACTATTAGAGTACGTGACAGAGATCTTGGGGCTAGGGCTGCTTCAGTACATGCAACAGGTGAGCCCGCCGAAGGGCAGGCAAGCTCACCTTCTGCACATCTTGACTCAAATGCGATACATATTACCTGTGTGGTCACACGTGTCGATCGTAGGTAGAAATATTGTTGCTTGCAATTTCGCCTGGGCAACAATAAAGCTCGAGTCACCCTCATTTCATAAAGAACTAAACTTGAAGTATCTCATTTAAAAGGCAATTTTCATTGATATGACAATTTTCAATTAGTATGGCGAAGTTTTGTAAATTGTACTCAACTCAAATCTATTCCTGCCCGAGTTCAAAAAAAACGTTTGTGCACCTCTTTTTGGCAATCATTTAAATTGCTTTTACAAGTTACAATGGAACACACGGAAGAATAAAGCACAACTTGGTTCATCCGAGTCTGGTAGGGAGGAAAATGCCCGGGAAATTGTAGAAATTCGGGTGTCTGCAGAACTAGAGGTATTATTGAGCACAACGTATATAGTGGTCTGGTGGGTTCATGGAAGTAATAATTTCAGGAATGAGCATATGAACAAAACTTCAACAGTAAATGACTGTAAGCGTGTTGGAGTGGATCGCGCGAAAGCTCGCTCAAAATTTGACGTGGCATCAGCTACAACTTGTACAACAGTGTCTGTAATGCGTATTGTGTGTGTATATATATATAATTGTCCATGGCAATTGAATAAGTTAATTCGAACCCCCAATTCACGCTGCAACCGTAGATCTTTCGAAACCTCGACGACCTAGTGGCTGAAGAAACCTCATATTCGTTGAAATGGCAGATTTCAGTGATATAATTGACGCAGCCGACCAACTGGAACCTCCTGCTTCCCCTGTCCTAACGTAGTTCAGGGCAATTGAAAGTCACAAATTTCACTTGCAAGTCATTTTTTGCAGCAGAGTTGATCTTAAAGTTAGGTGTAAATTTTTTCTGCCCCAGTTTTCAATTTTTACTTTTCAGTCTGCGGTCCGTCTGGTCTTGAGTGTGTTTACCTGCGAGGTAAAATACTCCTGCCTTGGGCTTCGTTGTACTCTCCTTTTTGCATTGAATCTTCTTTTCATTTGCTAATGAAAAAACGAAAATAAACAAACCATTTTATCGAATATGATCACCAGGTCTCCTCTAGACTGTGTGCTGAATAACAAATACAATCATTTTACTTTCAATTGCCAATTTGACATCTACCATCGGTCTGGCAGCAATAAGGAAATTAGACAATTGTCTCGCAGTACTCAACTGAAGCCACTCTTAGGAGGGGGGGGGGCACAAATCGTGCAACTCCGATTCATGGCCCCGTCCATGGGACATAAAAAGTTCCCGAACATCTCCTTCGTCAAAGTATCGGAATACCCATTAAATTTGCAATCTTCAATTAATATGGTAAACTACCATTATACTAAACTTAAAAATCTACAGCTACCGTAGAAATACCGCTTGTGAGTCTCATGTTTGTCAAACGGAGAATCGCTATTGTAATTGAAATTGCTCTCTAGCTGCTCGGTCAAGCTGAGATTTTATGGTTTCCTCTGTTCTTAGTTGGAGCATTGAGCAGGGGAAGATTCAAATGTTCCCAGTCGTTTCGCACTGGCATGGCTTTCATTGTGATGTCGATTGAAGCTTAGGGCACCGGCCGAAGGAATGTAGTGCAGTGCAGTGCAGTGCAGGTCAGGTCAGTGAGATGCAACATGCCAGCCACACTAACTTAACTTACACAGACAGAACCGACTGAACATTGCAGGAAGTATCCCACTCCGTCAGTTGCAGGCGGCAGTCAACACTCAGAAAACGCGTTGAGAGCCGTGCCTGAGCTAGCTGGAGCAAAGGCTGCAGCAGTGCAGCCACATCAGCCAGCAAGGGCTGAAGAGACAACCTGATCGGTGGTGGAACTTCAACATAAATGAATTAATTAAGTTAAGCTAATTACGCAGGACCGGATTCTCACACCAAGCTTATCGCAGTCTCACACTAAGCTTATCGCAGAAAAATACGCAGGACCGGATTCTCACACTAAGCTTATCGCAGTCTGGACCGCTGGAGCTTCATCACACGCCCAGTCACACCCACACAGTCTGTGGACCGACCGACCAGCTCCAAAACAAAACGGCCAGGGTGAACTGACCCTCATTGCCCCGTTTTGTCCCTGGGGAAAACACTGTGGAATTTTTTATTTGCAATCAGATGATAAAATTTGCAAATTCTGAATTCAGATTTGCAATCAATGGCCCCTAATTAGCTTGAAAAGATGTACACTGAATAGTGAAATTAGGTTGCCCCAGACTATAGTTGACCATGTCTGAAAGTGTTAGATATGAGAAATTAGTGTGGGGCAACCTAATTTCACTATTCAGTGTAGAGATTAGAAAAATCACAGCAAAAATTAGTTTTTTTTTTTCACAACAACCCCTGGACGGGGCAATGAGGGGGTCAGTTCACCCTGGCCTTCCAAAACCGGTTCATTTTGCGGATGAATGTAAAAAGCTGCTCCTGTTTGCAGTTGCGTTTGGGGGTCTCATCCACACATAGATAATAAAATGAAACCAAGGGAATTCAAAATTTTCAATTTCGATCACATTCTTAATGGTGAATAATAAGTTCTCGTGTTTTCCCAAAGGTGAAAACTTTGGAGATGCGTACATTCATTTTGTCTGCAGTAAGGTAAGAGGCTCAGAAATGGACCATCTAACAAGAAATGAAGGTCTGTACACAAATGTAAGAACTAAAAAAATATGGGGATAATTTTCATAGGAAGGCAAATTACAGACTGTAGGAGGCCTTATTTTTCCAGAATTTTGTACCTTGGTTTCAATTACTTACGATTTTATGAAGTGAAGGTGCACTAGGGAGGCAAAGTTGCTCAGAGGGTGCATGAATAATAGCACCTGATGAAGCTATGAACCAACCAAGTTAGTCCAAGACTTGTTTAACAACATGCTGAAAATGGTGGAAGTCATAGTGAATGATCATGCATGTGAATTCAAAATCAGCCCATGCACATAGCCAACAAAGAGCACCATTTTTCTAGAAAAAAGTTGTACAGATTTGAACATTCATTGGCTACTGCTAATAAAACTTTAATGCATTCTTTTTTGTGCATTCATTCTGTCTTATTATAACTCAAAAATTACTTAAGGTGTAAAATGAAATGTCACAGTCTTATATTTCACTGCCTCAGTATTCTTGAACCATGCACATGTAAGTCTCATTTACCACCATTCACAAATTGCTCTATATTAAGAACTATGTGCATGATTTTAAATACCTTTCTATGGGCGATTCTTAATGCCTGAACTGTTTTCGAGCCCTCTCCTATACTGTCGGTTGTGAGTGATGTGAGTGATGTGAGTGATCTAGTCTTGCACTCATCAAATTTACCAAAGAATACGTAGGATTTTTTTCATTGTTCCTTGGAGCACACACAATAGAGTAAGAAAAATATGCCTTTCCATGGAAATTAAGTGAGACCTTCACTATACTTGTCAAAATAAAAAATTGCACCTAATTCAGTTAAACAAATGGTGAGGTAATTACACGTAATTTTTTTTCTTTCATTTGAAACATTAGCCTCTAGACATTTTTTAATAGACATTTTTTAATAGAAAATGAATAAGCAGAGTATTGAAAGTAGTAAGATTACATTTAGGGGCTTTCACAAACTTCACCTTTGAAAACTTGTAACATTCATTTGAAACTTTTCATAATTACATTTTCAAAATTAGATTCATTTGATTTTTTAAAGCAAACTTGATGTTAAAATCATACTCCCTCTATCCCAAAATGATCTTCCTATTAGACAAAATGTTCCAAATTAAGGTTGAAAATAACATCTTTTAAACCCATTTTGTAGTGTAAGTAGAGTTTGGTCCACTCCTAACATCCTAGAAACTTCGGGTTTTAGAACCTTTTTCAAAGTGAAATTTTGGAGTATTGAAAAGTGAAATTTTGGAGGCATTTTCAAGGAACTCCAATGGGCATTTAATTGTTGGATATGGGGTGTCATTTTGTGGGTAGTTCGTATGGGTCCAAGAATATATGTGGACCTGTGTACCACCTTCCAAAGCTTCATTTCCTTCAGTCGGGCAAAGAAATGCAAAAACTAAGAACAAATAGTGTTAATTGACCCCTTCAATCATTTCATTTACTTTTCGATTGGTGATTGCATGGAGGGAAGAGGAACTATTGCTTGGGGTTGTTTTGTTAGTCCCATATAGCAATTGAAAGTTGAAATTGACCAATTTTCAACACTTCAAAGTACAACAAGATCATTTTGGGACAAGAAATTGAGGCCAATGAGAAGATCATTTTGGGACAAAGGTAGTATTGAGTCCAAGTTTTTTTTAAATAATATATTTTTGGTGCAAGAAATAGAGATTTGAGCTCAAATTTTTTAAAGTTCAATAGAAAAGTTCAAAAGTAGTGTATACTTTAACATTTATGAAGCAATCTTCATAGGGACACAAAATATGATATTTTTATAATTTTTAGAAATACCAAGAGGGAACGGTTGAAAATATTCTATGACCTTTACTAATATCCACGACTTTACCAATACTCATGGCTTAATTGATACTCACAACTTTGGCTTTGAGTTATTTTTAGGATTAAGATTATTTTCATTAATGTTTTTTATACTATTCAATTATTCCACATTAATATTTTTCAATTTTTATTAGATGCCATATTAAATTATTTTTTGAATTATTTTTTAATGGATTTGACCCTAGTGTAGGATAAAAGTCTGATAAATTTTGGCGCAAAAATTACCTTTTGTGTATAAAGCACACTTATATTATATGTACCCAAATACATACATGTTGAAACCTAACATACCTTGACAATGGTAATTTGCATTGACAAAGATGGCTAGGGTGAACTGCCCCCCGTGCTTATCCCCCTAAAGTCATTCCTAGTGTGCATGTAAAATAAAAGCTCCCTATTTTGTGCTTGATTAATTGATCTTCTACACCTCTCCTAGCTAATTTGGAGCCTTTGATTGCAAATATGAATTCAAAAATTACAAATTTTGTCTTGCATGGCAAAGAAAAATTTCAGTGTTTTCCCTCAGGGATGAGCAAGGGGGTTGGTTCACCCTAGCCAACAAAGACCAAGCACACTCCCTTGCAATAAGGTTGTGCAAAGTCTGTGCACACCCACAAGCAATTTCTAAACTAGCTAAAATTAGCTAAGTTTCTACCCCAAAAATCCTTGAGCTACCAGTTAATTGTAAAATGTGCCTTTAATGAAGACATTTATGCCAAAACTGCAACAAACAATAGAATTCAATAGCCAATTTGCAACTTCCTTCACATTGAAATTAGCATCTATTTAGTTAGTTTTATATTATAGTACCCTCAATAATCCTTCACAACTTGCAAAATCTTTTTTTTCTATTTTTTTATTACTACTCACTCAATGTAGCCCAAGTTAATGCTTGTTTGTCTTGAAGGTAGCATATTGCAAGTAAATTCCATAAACTAGTTTTGGAATCACTAATCACAACCTGATTCAAGGATATTTCTAGCTTCTAATTATCATCCTGTAATTCACTCAAATTATGCACATCAATGACAGCAACGCAAGACACTAAATCCTCCATTCAAAGTAGGACCAACAAGGTAAAAATGTAGGTTCCCCGGGGTAAAAGTAAAATATTGCTCCCTATTTTGTGTTGTATTTAGCTTGTGCTTTCTACCTTGCTAATTTGGGGTCTTTGATCACAAATATGAATTCAAAATTTACAAATTTTATCATGTGTGGTAATAAAAAAAATTCCTGCATTTTTCCCAGGGCAAGTAAATTCACTCTGTTGGTCAAACTTGGAGATTAGGGTGGATTGACCCCCTCGCTCGGCCTTACCAGGGGTGCATGTAAAAAAAAAGTACCCTATTTTGGGTTGTTCTAGGGTATATTCTTAACATCATCAAACTAATTTGGGGTCTCTGATCGCAAAAATGAATTAAATTTTTGCAAAAAAATTCATGTGCGAAAAATAAATAATTCCAGGGTTTGTCCGCAGGGCCGAGCGAGGGGGTCAGTTCACCCTGGCCCACTTGGAATGGAGGATCACCTCCGGACTCCATTCAGTCAGTGAGTCCGTCTCAAACTCAAAATTAGCCGTTTATCTGAAGTCGGAGTGAGACTCGGAGCCAGTGACGACCGCTACCGGTACCCATACCGGTACCAGGAACTTCACTGACATTCCGGCATCATTTCACTGTGGACTGTACTTGGTGGGGAATAGAAAGGCCGGGGTGAACCGACCCGTAGCGAAAATTTGAGGCCGAGGGAAAACGCTTAAATTTTTTATTTGCCACACATGATAAAATTTGTAAATTTTGAATTCATATTTGCAATCAGCAGCCCCAAATTAGCTAGGAGAGGTGTAGGAGATAAATTCATCAAGCACAAAATAGTTTTTATTTACTTTACATGCACTCCTGGAATGACTTAGGGTGGATGAGCAAGGGTGTGAGTTCACTCGACTGAATATAAAGAAGTGTTCACGAAAAAGTGAAATTAGGTTGTCCCACACTAATTTCTTGACATTTGATGCTGGCAATATGAATATTTATTGTTATTGGACAAGAACGATCTATTTTTGAATTAGGTATTGTTGTAATTGGGACTTGTGAAACTACTTGTGTACAAATGAAAATATCTATAGAAATATTTGTTGACTTTGATGGCTTCTAAAGTGACTTTCTTGCAGTACAACAACCTAATTATTTAGCCAACCTAATTTAGCTATTTAGTGTAGTTGTTTTAGGTGTAGAATGTTTAGCAAAGTATACCTTAGAGCATCTCCTATGACCTAGAGCACCAATTTGAAGGTCCTACACTTTTTGGCAAGAGATGAGATATCTTGCCCCTCGTAATCAAGCACATCACTACTACAAGTCCTCTAAATTCTCATGATTGTTGTGCTATGTGGGCTCTCTTTGGCAAGACCTTCAAAAGAATGGTAAGATCTTCAATGGCACCCCTCAAATGCTTTTAAGTTTGGAGGTTCATGTTTTGTTAGTTTAGATGACCATAATTTAATGGACCTCAGGCAATGCTCTTTGTTCTAAGATTATCATGAATAATGAGTTTGTTGAAGTAGTTCTATTACATGTTGGTTTTCACTAAGTCTCAAGTCTTTCCAAATTCTTAAAATTTGATATGTAGAAAGTTGAAAATCAAGATTTTCGACTTTACACTAAGTTCTAAGGTCCAATGCACTTAACCCTAGCTTAAACAATACATCTTGGCCCATCGAGTAGCCTAAGAGAGAATAAAAAATCTCCTTCAAGCGGGGTACAAGTCTTGCTCCTTGCCTAAGGTTTGTACAGTATTGTGGAAGAATTGACCAATGAACAAAGCTTCATCTTTGAAAGTAAATGCAATACTTGGCAAGTTATTGAAGTTGGTCTAGTAAATTGTAAGATTCTCTCCAAAAATCCTAAAGCCATTTTTTGTTTAAGATTAACTTGAAACCAAGCCCAAAAGACCTAGCATGTTGTTTGAAGGTTAAGAATGTCTACATGACAACACTTTGGGGAGGTTTTGGCATCAAAGAATTGGGATTTGAAGCCTGATTAAGTTGAGATTAGCAAAAATGGAGACTCTACTTGGGTTCCAAGTTCCATCTATTATTTTGTATATAATTTGAGAAAAATATCACTAAATCAAGCATGCTCTTGGGTTGCTTTTATATATGAATTTTTCTATTGGAAATTGTATGCAAAAGTGTCCCAAACTTTGACTTTTAGACCTATTTGGGGGTATATTTTTGCCATATAATATTTTACAAGAGAAAACTTGGGACTTAGAGTTGGAATTTTGGTCTTCACACTATAAAGCTCCAAATTCCACATATAATATTTTTTATTCACTTCCTACATTCCAAGAAAGTTAGAATTTGGCCTCAAAATGGGATTTAGAACATAGTGAGATTATGCCCTAATTATTCCCTAGATTGTGTTATGATAGGCCAACAAAATAGAAAATCAAAAGGTGTCAATTTTATTGATAGCTACATTTTTATTATAGAATTCTTTGGTTGTTTCAAGTCCATAATTGTCTAAAAACACTATGTTTGAAGACAATGTTAAATTCTATATTTCACCTCATTTTGGATAATCATTTAGTAGACTTGTTGAAATTCATCTTCCATTAGATGAGATTTAGCTTCTCTATAGGGCTGCAAGTTCCTATAAATTCCCTTGAGTTTGTGGACTATGGGAACTCTGACACAACATTAGTCTAATACTCTAATGTGGTAGAGCGATATCAAAAAATCAATTTTCAAAAATAAATAAATAAAAATATTTAATTATTTAGTTATCTTAGTATTTTATTACTTTATTATTTGTCCAATAGTGGCTACTTTTCAGCATGAAGAATGGGTTTGAAATAGCCCTCTAATGCAACTGAAAATTATCTAATGAATTCACAATTGAAACCTCACCAATTGTATGATTACTAATCATAAAATTTGGATTTAAAAACAAGTTTTTTGCAACCAATCTCATAAGTGAAGTTCTATATTACAAATTTTACAAAATAATGAGTATGCAATCCTAAAACTTTGAGGAAAAACATCTCATCAGGTTGAAAAAATAAATTATAAGTATATGGTCAATTTTGTTAAAATGGCAGTATTCCATTAAAATGGCACAACTGAATGAAACCAATGAAAGAATGAAACCAATGGAAAGATTGTCCAAGGGGAGTGGAAATGTGTGAACTAGGAGTGATTTGAATGTGCTAGGCATAAAATTGGCACATGTATGACCCTATCACGGCACACTTATTTTCTTTTATAGAAGATATTCCATTAAAATGGTGTGGAATACCGCCATTTTAACGAAATTGACCATGTATGTGGGATTTCATTTTGACAAATTCATTTATGATTTTTTTAAAGGCAAAGACTGTACATATTGGTGGTCTCGAAACATTTAATTGTTAATCATTTTGAAAAGGTTGAAAGTTGTCATTTCCAACATTTGGTAAGAATATTGTAGTGGAAAATCACATTCTTGGCTTTTCTCCTAAAAATATTTAATATTGATTTCAAAAGAAAACTTGAGGTATTATTTCTAAAGAGAGAAATATCATGATTGATCCTAAAATGAAACATATCATGACTTTTATTTCATCAATCAAAGTAGAATAATTCAAACTATCCATCCACCCACATACCTATATATATGCCTATAAAATAAATCCATTCTTTTAATAGAAAAAGTGTAAAATTTTCTTGAGTACTTGGACTCCCTAAATGCACTCCTAAGTCCTAAGACAAACAAATAAATCCTTGAGTTTTTTTTGGATCTATCAAAATTATACAAAATAAAGCTTTAGGAGAAGAGGCAATGATTAGGAGCTATACCTAAAACATCATAAGAGAAGTAAAATATCCAAAGTCATTGATGATAGTTAAACCTTTAGTGTTAAACTGTTAATATATGGCATCTTTGGCATGTTCAATGTATTGGAAAAGTGAATGTTATGAAGTAAAGTTTTACAACAACAAGAAATGACTAGTTCACAAACGCATGGTGAATCTTCAAATAAGAAAGGTTTGTTGGTACCACTAATTGCCAAAAATTGTGGTACCAACAAATATCACAATTTTTCGTAAAGTTTTGATAGACTCTTTATTAAATTACAATGACCTTAGTTAGAATTAGAATACTAATTCTCCTTCTTGCAATAAATAATCATTGAAATATAAAATTGCACTATTGTATTTCATCATTGTTTCAATCTCATATATATCAAGGTAGCCACATCCAAATACGCCTCATTTTTCATTGTCTATACTCTATAGTTGAGCTTTGACTAGTCACCTACTCATTGAAAATTTCTACAAGTATTTAAGAGCAATAAATGGGAGTTGAAGACTCTTTGAGCCAATCAACAAAAATTAATGCCTTATGTACTTCCATGGTGTTTATTGAAAGGAAGGCATGTAAAGTATAAACGAACCTTTTGCTTTCAACCTTGGAAATTCACAAATTACTTCTTTGAGTGTCCAAAAACTACGAAATGATTTGATTTGGATTTACATTAAGGAAATCATTTAAAAAAAATTGGAGTTTGAACAAAAGGAGATTGCAATATTGCACAAATAGAAAAAGTGGATTTTTTATGTACTCATATCCAAATTCATCTAATAATTTGATCGCCTATTACGGAGTGACACAAAACAAGGTGAAAGTCAATAGTCATCAATGTAAAGCGGTGCTAATTCAAGTGATGGTGTTGAAAAAGATATGGGTGTCTATGTGTAAAATATCACAACTTAACACTACATGTGAAAGGTTTTCTTGTACTTAACTCTTAAACATTAAGCCTTGCACCATGAGAATCTTTGAACTCCCAAGGATTTTCATTTGTCTAATCTACTTTGAGGATTTTTTATTTTATTTTGCATGGGTTGTCCTTGAGACAAATGTTGTTTAAAGATCAAGGCGAGGAAAAGACATCATTGTCCATATGTGGAGGCATAACAAACGAATAGTGTATGTGAAGGGCTTTTTCGTACTAAAAGCATGGAAAAGCCATCCCTACCCATACATAAAGACATAATAACCTAAGAATGTAGGTGAAAGACTTTCTTGTACTTAAGGCATAGAAATGAGAGTAATACACATGCGTAAAGGAATAACAACTTGATAGTATTGGTGATTGAAGGATTTTTCGTATTGAAAGGTGTAGAAATGATGTCAATGCTCGAGCATAAAGGTGTAACAAACTAACAACTTTGTGCTATAGATGTAGGACTTTTGCATACTTAAGATTGAGAAAAAATGATGATTGTATTTGCAATTGTATGTATTATCAACTTTGTAGAAGTCTAAGATGTTGTAGCTTTAGTGCAATATTTTTTTTTTTTTTTTTTACATTCATGAGCATAGTCCATGGTTGTATTTAGTGAGTTGAACATAAAATCCAGTTGTGATAAGAGACTATCTGAGGGATCGATTTATGAAAACAAGTGTATATAAAAAATTTGTATAGAACAATATGCTTAAAAGTTGAACTCAAACAAATAGATCATGCATTAAACTAATATATAGTGATATGGGTACTTCTTTTTAGTATTAAGAGTCGTTTATGAGAGAAATATTAGAATAAATCATAATACTCCATTGTAACCAAAATCCATTCATCAACAACTATTTCAAGCTACTATAATATCGACGATCAACTCCTGTTTAGATTGAACGATGTACATAAAAGATGAATGCAAAAGTCTAACTAACACTTGGTGATATGGTTTCTTCCTCTCAAGGTTGAGAGTTGCTTATGAGGGTGAATGCAAGAAACACCGGTACTATTTGGCGTCACAACTGGAATGACGGAGATGCAATTTGCCATATCTTTTAGGAAATGAAGTCCATGTACTTGAAATTTTTATTGGAGATGGCTAACTTGGAAGTCCTTAGATTCCTTACTTTTGAGAAATTTTGAAAAAAAATCCTTTAATTAAATTGTAATTTACCTAATTTGTTACACTTTGCGTTTTAGGGTTTTTTAGTACTGTGGAACATCCAAAAATGATGATGTACGTCTAGGATTGTTGTGGGCTATTGCCACAATAGAAGGGCATGTGCCCACCAAAGGACATTAAAAAAAACACAATTCTTTGTCTTCAACATGCATGCAAATAGGGGTCCCTTGCCCATAGCGCTCCTAACATTTATGATGGTTTCAATTTTTAGTTTTTGGTGAAATGTAATCACTATCAAGTCTCTACAAATGGCCAATTTTTAGTTTTTTTTTATTCATGATTTTCTAATTATTATTAATTTATACTTAATTTTATCTACTCTTTGTGACAAACTGTCATTTTTTTTAAGTAGTACAATTTCAGTATTATAAAGTACTCAAAAGTACTACTGGCCGTTGATTTTTCGGATCAACGGCTGAGATTGCTCCGTTTTGCAGTACTAGCAGTACTAGTAGTATTGGGCAGAAAAAACATAGTTTTGGTAGAACGCTCCCTAAATCGTTCGGTGTTTCTTGCATCCACCCATGAGAGAAATGTAAGAATAAATCATAACCAAGAACTATTCATCAACAACTATTTTAGCTACTATGGTATCAAATATCGACGATCAACCATTGTTTGAATTGAACGGTATACATTAAAGTTGAACTCTAATGAATGGATGAACTTAAACGAATGGATGCAAAAGTTGAACTAACGCTTCATGGTATGGCCGCGTCCTTCAAGGATTAAAAGTTTCACTTGTGAGGAAACCACTGAATTAGAATAAATGATAATAGTAACTGAGCACGTAATTATAATCTAGAACCATTCATCAGCAACTATTTCAAACACTATGAATCTATGATACCGTCGATCAACCACTATTTGAATTGAACGGTATGCGTAAAGGTTGAACTCAAACAAAAGGATGCGGAAGTCGAACTAGCACTTTGTGGTATGGACGTGTCCTTTAGGGATTAAGTTTCACGTGTGAAAAAACCACTATATTAGAATAAATGATAATAGCAACTAAACATCTAATTGTAACCAAGAACCATTCATCAACAACTATTTCACCTACTAGAGTATCGGCCATCAAGCACTATCGAATTCTGATTCCCTCTACCTTAATTTAATTGACAGCATTAATTTAATTTAAATCAGCACCTACCCCCCATTCGGTGATTCTCTAGTCAAAGCAGCTCCAATCCAAATTTCCAAGTCAAGAGAATAAACCACCCAACTGAGCGTCCCACGTCCAACACAGCCCTAACGTAGCTTACAAAATGAGACAAAAAATAGGTGACACTTTGGGCCAGTATCCATGTTCTCTTCCACTTATAACGAATTTCTCCCCACAATCAACCCTCGCAGCAGCGTCTCAAATTTCGGAATGATACGAAAGGAAGCCAAAACATCAAGAGCCGCACTTCCTAAAGATAAAAGGCCCTCGCACTTCCCTAGGGCAATGGCACCTTCTCTAATTCCCTATTGTAACCAGAAGGTTAGTAGAGGTACAATACCTTTGCTAACCTTCACATTGTACTACATTCCAGCCCAGCTCCGTCCACGCGCCACCATGCAAGCGGCCCTCTCCTTCTGCACCCCTACCAAGTTCCCTAGGGATCCCTCGCAGCCAAGTCATATAAAGTGCCCGACCGCCTCGTTTTCCGCAGATTCATTCCATCAGTTGCTTGGCTTGGCTTGGCTTGCCACATTGGTGGAGCTTGTGTGAGAGAGTGCATTGTTTGCATTTTGTAGTGCTGCCCCGGACACTACATTGCAGCTTTGGTGTCAATCGGCACTGGTGGTGTCTATTTGCTTGTGTACTGCTCTTGTGGTGGACAGATAGTGCGTTTTAATTTGCTACTTGTGGACTGAGCTGAAGCAGTCGACCGTGAAAGATGAGCAACGGAATGCAAAAGGTATGTAATACTCATTAAAACTTTGGGGCCCGGTTTGTTGCTCGGTTTTTTGGTTCAGCTGGATATTGGTAAAAAAGATGGGTACAAGAATATATAGATTGAGCCTGTCGTTGCTAGTAGTATAGCTTCTTGTTCATCTTATAACACTTGTTGGGTGGAGGCGGTTGTTACCCTGTGGTGCTACGTGAGCAACACTCTCGGTAATGTGAATTAGTTCGAGGCTTTGCGGTGTTGACTGTATCGGCATTGTGTGTGCACGCGTTTTATTGGTATGCATAAGGTAGTGCTGGTGAGATCAAGGATTGCTGGATAGTGGATACAGTTGACGGTGTTGAATGTTTGCAGATTTGTAGAGAACTAGAATTTGCGTGTGTGATACCATTTTTTTTATACTGCAATTCTGCTTCATTGCTTTGATTGTCTCTACTCGCTGATCTTCACTGGTACACTAGTTCTCTTCCGATCACTAGCTCTCATTGGGGCTACATTTGCATTTTGGACTTTGTAGAAGTTGCAGTAGCGGGGGACATTGTTAGTCCAATTTCAGTAAGTGAAATTTCTTCGTACTGAATTCCTTGAAATTTTGTGATTCTAGCTGTTCTATGGGGAACCCACGTACCAAACGATCCACCACGGTCAGTCTTCCCGTTCCTATTACCGCTCCCAATCTGCATACCCGGTCTTGGAGCTGCGCGTGCCCATGTGTTGCCAAAAATGCGCCGAGAAGGTGAAAGAGGAGCTCGAGGAGCTCGAAGGCGTGCAAGGCGTGATGTGCGACCAATTCAACCAACGTGTCACCATCACCGGCTTCGTGGACGCCTACCGCGCTCTCAAGAAGGTGAGGAAAGTGAAGAAGAAATCCGAGTTTTTCAAAGACAACAGCTACATTGAAAGTAGCAACGCATTGTCTCCCTATTATTACCCCATGAACAACGAGGTCCAGTACACGGGGAACTGCATGACGTCCAACCACGATTACGGCTTGACGCGGTCGAACTCCTTCGACCGCGGCCTGGGTCGATTGCCGTCGTTCAGCAGACCCACTCCAGTTTACGACGTCTACGGCGGCGATCGGTTCAGCGACTTCTATGAGCCCCATGACGACTTCCGCAGCGTTTGTCGAATGCCATCATTCAACTGTCACCCTCACCATGACGCCGAGTACATCTCCATGGACGATTAGTACTTGCCATTCTACAAAGACTGGACTCTCCTAGTGAGCGTCCCATGTATCGCTCACCGATGTTTTCCAATGTTCTTGTGACCAATCCTTATTACATGCATCTCATTGACTCTGAGTATTACTGAGAAACACATACCAACTCTGAGTATTACAACATCGACTTTGGGTATTACCGATCAGAGGACCTGAGTTGCGAGGGAGTTGAAATTCAGTTTGGTTTGTAGCTAGAAAGGTAGGAATTAAAAGGACTTCTTCGTTTTGGACATTGGTTAGACATATTTTAGAAGTCCTACAGACATTGCAGAGAAGCTCAAACATTGATTGAGTGGGAATTTTTTGGATTTGGGGTGTACACGTAACAAACTGACGGTCGGGGTGGGGTACGGCTTGTGATTGTTCATATGATTGTTCGGCATTTACTCTTTTATCAGTAAAAAAATATTGTTAGTTTTAGTATACTCTGCCTCTGTGTGTATTGCAGTTGTTGGCTTGCATTCATATGTGATTTGTTGCGTGAGGAGAATTTTGTTGGAGGTATTTTGCAATTGCTGTGAGGAAGGTTTTCATTTTGCGTGCTCTTGTGAAAAGTATGGGTTTGATTCTGGTTGCAATTGGCGTTACGGTTCGGCATTTTTTTATCAAGAAATATGTATATTTGGTTTCTTAGTCTAATTTGACTCTTCTAGTTTGATGCTATTCGATTGGTTGCATAGTATATGTTTTGTTGTGTCTGGTGGGAATAGTGTTGTAAGTATCAAGTAAATCTGCTTTGGAATATCTACAGCATGAACATGGTAACTATACACTGTTGTGTTTAGAATGGCAATTTCAACAGTCACTACGATTTGGATTGTAGACGGTGTGTGAAACTTCTCCTGACTCTCCAGTATGCTGAACTGTAACTGAAACCATATGCTAAACGTTTTGCAAGGTGTCACAATCAATGCTGTCAATTTAGAAGACTGCAGCACGACCAAGAAGTTGATGTATATAATGCATGCATTGTCCGACCTTGCAATACAACACTCACATTAAACACGTTTCCCAAATTCCTTGTTTCTATAAGTCCACCCTATGTCCCTTTTCTGAAAGTTGTTTAGGAGGCAAGGTGTTCAATGTTCAGTGCTTCTATCATTGGAATGGAAGGACCTATACCTTCGGTAGGCAAAAAGCAGAGGGTATTTTGAAACCCCGTCTAACAGTTATCGTATGGGAAGAAGATACGTTTTTAAACCTTCAAGTCGTAACATGAAGATGAGTTATCAATGTTGAAAATCTATCAACCTTTTGTGGAGGATCATTTAAAATAAAATAAATAAATTGGACTATATGGACCAAATAGAGGGAGTGACAGTTGTTTCTTCAATACTCATGTGATACTTGGGTGATACTTGGTGACATCTATATGAAAATTAGGTGATACCGATGTAAAATTTGGCTATTGGTCCTAAAATACAATAATTTGACTATTTTGACCCCCAAAATGGAAATTTCCTTTACAAAAAATGGTAAACATCTTTTAGTTGTAGCCAATTGGCAAAAAATTGTACATAAAATAAACATTGATGTTGTGGTCTCAATCTTTGCAAGGGGCATGAAACAAGCAAGGAAATCCTCTTTTAATCCTTGAAATGAGGACATTTGACTACGTTCTTGTTTGGTCAAATATCATTAGTTTTCTATTTTAAAAATACACATTTCAAAAATTAGATATCTTTCTCATGTAGTAATATGTATCCAAAAACTCAAATTTATTTTTTTATAATTAAAAATATTAAAATGAAATATATATGAAATTCACAAAATAATAAAATTCATTCCATTATTTTGTGAATTTCATATTGCAAACATCAAAGTGTGTATTATGAATTTCTTCAAGATCTTATTGCTTGAACTACAACTATAGGAGCTACAAGGATAGACAAATATATCTAAGTACGTTAAAAAATTCAAAGTTTATCTATTCTTTAGCAATAGGAGTATAGGACTAGCTTGGTCACTCAGTGCTTTGTGATTTTATACACAAGGTTTGAATTCATGCAAGAATGGGAAGAAAAATAAAACTTGCAAAAATGTAGATCTTTTATTGTCTAAAAAACTCCAAATCTACATTCCCCTTCATCTCACAAAACCTTAGGAGTTAAGATAGGCAATATTTTTGAATCTCAAAGCCAACATTTCAATTTTAATAATTTCTAGGTTATTTATAGATTAGTTCTACAAGGCGTTTTTCAAAGGGAAAAAATTTGAGCCTTGGTGAAAATAGAAGAACTTTTATCTACCACAGATGATCAAATTTGAAAAATTTGAGTTTATTTTTGGAATTCAAGACTTCAAATAAGCTGTAAGACGTCAAGAAATAGAAAATTAATAACTTCAAAATAGGAAACAATTTTTCACATTTATCCCTACGTGATAGTTGTGATGAAACCTTTTTCTTCTTTGAAACCCTCAAAGTAATACTTTCAAAAAGTTCAAAGTCTTAAGGGATTGCTCGGATGTGAAAATGCAAAATTTCTAAAATAATCTACAGGTTTCCAAGATATTAAGATAGAAAATATTAAAATCAAATAAGATTTGATTTCCTTTCTATAATTACAATAACCACTATTATCAATAACATTTCATCTATGCATACAACTTACTTACACACTAATAAACAAGATGGATGTAATCATAA
The DNA here is from genome assembly GCA_947034895.1 of Rhytidiadelphus loreus. NCBI lineage: Eukaryota > Viridiplantae > Streptophyta > Bryopsida > Hypnales > Hylocomiaceae > Rhytidiadelphus > Rhytidiadelphus loreus. The sequence goes on from OX344765.1 coordinate 42,485,948, forward strand.
CTTGATTAAAATGTATGGTCAATGAACTTTGAAAAAATAATACTTCTTCATGTGTTACAATGCTTAAAATGAGGCAAGCACAAATTAATCTTTGAATAATTATTGCTTCAATCATGCCCTAAGTCATTGGTACTTGCACATTTTAAAGTAAGATATGAAAAATGCACCAATTTGTGTAATTGTTGAGAGCCACAATATTTATTAGAGATCAAATTGTTTTTTCTTAAAGTGGTAACCAAGATTTTTTTAACCCATTAAGGACCATAGTTTCCTTTGACAATAACTAGGAGTTTGGATAGTTTTTTATGCCCTCAAACTTAAAGTGATGTTTGTGAAAATAGAGGAAAAAAATTAGCTTTTTAGAATTAAAAAATAAAAATTCAATTAATTCGCGGGAGCAAAAAGTATGTTGCTATAGTTATAAAATGCAAAAGCCTTTCTTTTGTTTAGATATGATTTTATAATTTAAAATATAGAATTTATATATATGTGGAAAGTTGATAGGGCACTTATAAGTCATGCAACCTTTTGGAGTTTTCTTTCACAAACCCACACAAAATTGTTGGCAATAGAAAATTGCTAATAATTCCAAAAGCTTTGAGTTATGGTAGACACACACTAGAAGCTATGGTCTTGTATAAACTCACTACAATAAAGCTTAAAGTGTTTGTTTTTACTCATACACTATAAAATAATTTCACAAACGGTTTTTAAACGCAATGCAACTCTTTATACAAGCTAGCCTTATGTACCTCTTTCTTCAACATTTGCATACAAATGAGAGTTGGAAGATTACTAGGAATTCTAAAGGAGGGGCAAGACAATTTTTCAAGAGTTTTCTTCTAAGAACTCTCTTGTCACCATTTTAAAGTTTTTGTAGCTTTCCAAACTTCTACATAACTATATTTATAGTAGTTCTTTATGATCCTAGAAATTGTTGCTTTGGGGTCTCTCCACTATGGTTTCAATTTCACTGAATAAGAAGACACTTATTTTCATACTAATTACATCATGGATTGTTCATTTCTCACATACCTTCATGTTATGACTCAACAAAATGTGACAATACAAACTTCATACAAATGCTCACATAAGAGTTCTCAACAATATCATATAAACAAAAATGAAGCAAAACAAGGTATTTTACTCACAAGCTCTTTAAGACTGTGCTACTACCACCAACAATTACAACATAGTATCTATTAAAGCTAATCCCCTCTACCAAAATGTAGCACAAGATCACTCATGGTGGAATACTGATTCCAATATGTATACCACAATCACAATCATCATTTCAATACAAGATTGCTGCTCATCAAAGCATTTCCAAAATTTGAACTTCTTAAATATGGAAGATCTTGCAAACTTTGCATTCAACATTTTGAGCTAAAGGCTCCAATTCCAAAACCAATCAAGGTTACACGACTTCTTGCTGCTTATCAACTACTAAGCAAGTCCAAAGACCCTTCACTTGGATCAAAAAGCTCATACTAAAAGAGTTTCTATTATAAACTGTCCTTTGAGTCATTTCAATAGAAGTTCATAACTAATTGTAGCATCCTACAATTTGGACTTTCTAAACTTAGAAAACTTTGTAGATTTTGCATTCAATGCTTTGATCTAGAGCCCCCAATTCACTAAACTGTCCTTTGAGTCATTTCAATAGAAGTTCATGACTAATTGTAGCATCCTACAATCTGGACTTTCTAAACTTAGAAAACTTTGTAGATTTTGCATTCAATGCTTTGATCTGGAGCCCCTAATTTCACTTTATAGTTTCTTCCAAAACAAGCCGAGGTTACTTGACTTCATTCAATGCTTTGATCTGGAGCCTCCAATTTCATTGTAGAGCTTCTTCTAAACAAACTCTTCAACCATTTTCAATGTCTTCTTGCCAACTCTTGAACGATTTTGAAGACCCTTGGACCAAAACTCATACTCAAAAGAACACACATTACAACCTGTCCTTTTGTATCACTTCTTCACTTTTATGCTACCTCCCTAAGTCGAGACCTCCTAAACAAACTTGATTACGTGACTTCTTGCCAACTCTTAAACCATTTCAAAGACCTCTAGACAGAAACACTCATACTCAAAAGAGTATACATTATGAACTACCCTTTTGTATCTCCTTCACTTTTACACTGCCTCTCAAAGTCAAGACCCCAAATGTATTCAATGTTTAGATCTAGAGCCTCCAATTTCCCAATGGAAGGCTTCTTCTAAACACACTGTATTCTATGACTTCTTACCAACTCTTGAATCATTTCAAAGACCCTTGGACCCAAACACTCATACTCAAAAGAAAATACTAAAAAGAACATACATTATGAACTTCCCTTTCGTCCCCCTGCCCCTCACTTTTCACTATCTCCAAAGGCCGATCCCTCAAACATCTTCAAAGATTTTCTCTTCAACTTCGAACCTCACTTTTCACTATCTCCAAAGGCCGATCTCTCAAACAACTTGAGAGATTTTCTCTTCGGCCTCGAACCTCACTTTTCACTACCTCCAAAAGCCGATCTCTCAAACAACTTGAGAGATTTTCTCTTCAGTCTCGAACCTCTAGTCTTAAGACAGTCTAATGCAACCCACAAGAAACACAAATTAATGACTTAAGCACAATCCACGAAAATGCTTTAACTAGAATTAAACTAACTCAGATCTATTTTTCACAAGAGCTTATGAACCAAGTCACCTTAGCGGAGATGGGCCCCTATCTCAAGCACTTGGAGATAGTGAAGCTCCTCCATCCCACGCACGTAAAGTAGCTTGAGGTGAGGAGATGGGAAGAAGCCTCTTCACCCCATTTCTCTTCTTGTCTCCTGGTTGAGGGTCTCAAGCAAGCAACCTCATTGCCCTCCTCTCCTCCTGGCTGAGGAGGGTCTCATGCAACCTCTCATCTCCCCCTGGTTGGGTCTCTCATGCCTTGCAAATACATTCATCCTATTTCAATTTATGATTAATACATAACTTGTCTGTGATGCGTTTTCAAGAAATGACTAGATTTTCTCTTTGGCTTTGAGCCTCACTTTTCACTATCTCCAAAGGCCGATCTCTCAAACAACTTGAGAGATTTTCTCTTCGGCTTCAAACCTCACTTTTCACTATCTCCAAAGGCCGATCTCTCAAACAACTTGAGAGATTTTCTCTTCGGCTTCGAACCTCTAGTCTTAAGAGCATCTAATGCAACCCAAAGGAAACACAAATTATTGATTTAAGCACAATCCACGAAAATGCTTTAACTAGAATTAAACTAACAGGAGGAGAAGAGGAGAGATGGGGAGGAGATGGCCCCCCATCTCAAGCACTTGGAGATAGTGAAGCTCCTCCATCCCGCGCATGTAAAGTAGCTTGAAGAAGCCTCTTAACCCATCTCTCCTTTTCTCTCCTGGCTGAAGGGTTTCAAGCAAGCAGCCTCATTGCCCTCCTCTCCTCCTGGCTGAGGAGGGTCTAATCTTGCCTCTCATCTCCTCCTGGTTGGGTCTCTCATGCCTTGCCAATACATTCATCCTATTTCAATCGATGATTAATACGTAACTTGCATGTGATGGGTTTTCAAGAAATGACTAGACTCCACTACCTTATACTTGAGCGTTGCATCACTTTACAGTAATTTTACAGTACAGTACAGTCAGTAGAGTCCTGCAGAGTTGGCACGTTAAAATTTCAGAAATGACAAGTTCAGATGACGGCAATGCTGGTCAGTGGTCACACATTTAACTGAGTCACTTCTAGTTGTACACACAGTGACCAGTAGCTGTCTAATCCCCACAAGCTTTACAGTTCACAACTTGTGGGCCATAATTTTGACAACCCTGTCATATGTCTCAATTTTGAATTAGTCTGGAAAACAATTGATTTTCTACGAGAAGTGATGCTGCGGCACATTGAGCCAGTCTGACATGCATCAAATCGCCAATAAAACTGCAGGTCGATCATGGCCACTCCGTTCCCGTGCCTGTACCGTTGTGAGGTGATACAATAATGCAGGTTTCGTTCACGTCGTTGAGGAGTCCTTGTCTGCATCAACAAAAATCTTCCGGAAGGTTCAAATTTTGCAAGAAAATCTTCTTTCCCGCTTGCATGGAAAGAAAAGATAAGAAAAGAAATTGATCCATGTCATCCTCTTTCCTGTTTCCTCTTTCCGGTTCTGCACCCTAATTTTTCACAAAACCCGTGCCTTTTCCCCTGCTTGCCTGATTCTTCTACACTCGCGGCTGTCACCACTCCCCGTCATGAATTCACATTACTTGAAGCTGAGCGAGATGACTAATCTCTTGATGCAGTTCACACTCCCTTGACGAACCAGTAGCCATGGATGAAATGTGTCTTTCAAGAAGCCTATAAACCATACCCCTAATCCAATCAATACTCGCCCCCTGTTCACCATTCATCTCGTCACGGAGCTCCGGGTATCGATGAAACCAGCCGACTAGCAGTTTATACACATGTGCCCGAATCATTTTTTTCGTAACAGGATACTTCTCGCAAAGGCCTAAATACTCCAGCGTCAGTGCCAACTCATTCAAGGCGCCCTCTCTACTCAACTCCTCGAAATTCCCAGTAACATCTTCCACGGGCTTCATCCTATGGCCTCCAAACAGAGCAGGATTCTCCAGCAAAGACTCTGCAGACATGACACCATCGACACCCGTCATCCTTATGCACTCATGCACATCCTCCAGCCACCGGATGTTGCCGTTTGCAAGTACCGGGATACGGACCGCATTTTTTACAGCTTTGATCGCTTCCCAGTCCGCCCTGGTGGCTCGACCATCCTTCTGGTCCCGTGTGCGTCCATGCACAGCCAGTAATGAGCAGCCAGCAGACTCAAGCATACGAGCATACTCAAGGGTGTCTTCTAAGTCCGGGAATATGCGAATTTTGCATGAAACAGGAGTTGTCAGGCCAGTGGCGAGTTCATACACCATTGATTGTATCAAAGGTAGATCATCCATAAGAAAAGCTCCGTATCTGCCTCTTTTTGCAACTCGTTGGGGGCACCTGTTTAGAGAAAAATTACAAACGAGCTCAGAGATTTGTTTACATCAGATGTTACATCCCTAATTCAGATCTCTAGGAACATCCAGAAAAATCAAGCAAAAATCTGAGCTGAGGTCAGATAAATCGATACCCTAAATTGATGTCAACGTAGTCGCAATGCTCTTGCACAAACATGGCTGCTTTTAGCAAGAGTTCGGGATCATTCGCACCAAATTGCACGAAGAGTGGGCGATCCTCCTGCCATGTAATAACCAATCAAAGTCCTTTCTTGTGAGCCTTCATGTAAGGCACAGCTGCGCCACAAGAACAATTCACCACAATCACAACCATGACCGCAACTATTTCAGTGAAGAGATAATCACCCTCCTTCAACTCCCAAGAGACCAAGGTTTAAAATGAACAATCTTATAAATGGTATAATGGTATGATAGCGTTTCTATATCAAATGTTTCTACTTTGATTCTGTTAAATATTTTGTTATTCTGCATATTCATGAGGGAATTGAAGAAATTCTGACAGATTATGTTAACCATGAAATAACACGAAATTGGATCTTCATTCTTTTCAGAGTGTTTTGTTTAATAATTATCAAATATGTTTTTTTTGTCCATTGATCATGGTGAGAAGATGATAATTCAGATGGAGTCAACTTTACATCTCCAGAATCAGTGAAGAACATTGCATGTGCTGGTCAAAATATTAAGCAAAAAAACACTCCATATAATCTACTCAAAATTGCCAAAAAAATATAAGTCTAATTGGCCTTCTAAGACCTGAATTATCAAAACCGAGAACAGTCACTTTGTATGCAATAAGAGATCAGACTGAAAAAATTTGAGCGTCAAGCAAACCTGAATTTACTACTTGAGTTTATAAGCACCGAGAGTTACCGGACATGTAGTGAACTCAATCCGCCTGTACCCCGCTTGGAATGCAAATGGACGAGAATGAAACATCGGTGTATAAGCACCCGTAGCACCATACTTTCGGCACAACATCCGAAACGGCAGCTCACTCTGATCCATCATGGGAGCCACTATCAACTTGGGCGCCCCAAGCTTATTCCAATGATCCCAAGCCTTCTCCATATGTGACAAGGAAGTCTCATTAACACCCCCCTTCATGAACTCTTGGAAACTCTTGACTGCTGATGATTCCATATGAATTTGAGAGCTGACATTAGAAACCCTAAAACCCTGCTTAGCATGTTCACTTTCTTCCAACCTCGTAACACCAAAATCCCAACCAGTGTCCATATTGAATTCTTGTACCTCTCCAGCAGAGATCCTAGGATTTAAGTCATGTGCACATTCTCCAACCAGTGCATCTGCATCCATGTCCGAATCTAAAGCCCTGGCAGTGGAGGAAATACTTCTGCATATCTCCGGGCAGGAGACAGATATGCCTGGTTTCACAGACCGGAGTCTCAACCCATTGAGTGTCAGGCATTTTGAGTCTCGAAAGCTACTAGAGAGAAACCTCAAATATGAGACTTGAGATAAATTGGCAGGGCTTGAGACAGATAATCCCAGAGTCTTGGCCATCCCTGTTGCAACTGAAGGCAACTTTGAAATAGCTCCTTCTCACAACCTGCACAGATGTCGATTTAAAATCTTAAAGAATGGACGCTGAAATCAGGATGAGTAGACAACCACAACTTTCATCAAGAGAGAAAGTTTGGCGATCCAAAGCGGTAATTTCATGCCATACAGGGACTAACAAAAGGATACCGATCGCTCACTCAAGCAAGGTGGAACCTGCAAAAATCAATTCAATACAGAGTTTCCCATTTTCCAGTGCTACGACTTCAGCTGAAATCTCTACTGTACGTTTTCAATTCAAAAAACCTTCATTGAACTTGTTGAACTTCAAAAATATAAACCCACTAATATGGTGTCGTTATCCAAGAGAGAGGGGGAAATGGGAAATAGGTTTGAGGCTAAACACTTTGGCCTCAACACATCTACACCCAAAGTACTATGTAGATGCCCCCATTCACCATTAAAACCGTAGAACACATCTCTCACAAATTTCGAAACCCAATCATGAACTCCAAAGGGGTATTCCCAACAGCCCTAAAACACACTACAGTACTTCCAGGCGCAATGCCAAAGCAATTCAAGGATGCACCATGAGGTCGTTCCAACGCAGGCATCATGAGCTCCTAGCCTTCGGCAAGGTATCACCATATGAAAGAAGTGACAAACGAAGCTCAAATGGCAATTCATGACTGACACTAACCTGCTCCGAGTGCCCCAATTGCCAAGCTCTTCAGCACTTCATCTTCCTCGGACCTCAAACATGACGCCCATGTGCAATAGTGGAGGTCGCACCCTAGCCCGCGACTGATTCGACCTAACCAGATGATGGAAATGCATCGGCAAGCAGCATTGGCAAGCAGATCGTGTGTTCCGAGGATTGGGAAGCTGGAAATAAAATTGCGGTCTCACGGAGTTTGAGTGACCGAATGTGGATAACATTTTGCTGGGTGGTTGCTCTGAGAGTCTGAGGTTGAGTGATCCTCTTGCGTATCGCGGGAACCATGGCGGGTATCATGGAGGGTATCAGATGTGACCTTGGTGATGAACGGTTGGTGCGGGCCTCAATCGAGATATATAGGGGTTTAGCTTAATAAGTCTTGTCGGTGTTAAGATGGCTAACATTCTCACCTGGCTGTATGAAACACCGGTGTTAAAATTTTAAATTCCAGCGGGTATTTAGTGGAAGGCCCTTTCACACCGTTGGAGGGTTTCTTTTAAAGTTCCGTATTACATGGATATGCAAGAGTTGTATGCAAATGCTACAATCTCTGTCTAGACCGGGGAGTTATGTCATCTCTGGTTACGGGAGTCATTTACGGACGGCGTTTCAATTAAAAGCTTGAATCATCTCCAAGAGAAGAATTCTCCTTGTGCACAGCATACATAATTGCTCAAGTGAGACTCCCCAATGTCTTCAGAGAGAGCAGTAACACGACAGTTACGCCCAAGCTGAGGATGGGTAAACACAGAAGAGAATGGCAGAAACGGAATAATCTCATTGCAAATGCAACAATCTCTGTTTAGTGGTTCATCTGCAAGAGATGAATTCTCCCAAAGCAGAGATGTGGGAACAGTCCCTCATGTCTTCAGGTAAAACAACAACTCGTGCACTGGTTCCATCAGCTCAAATACGAACACAGTAGAGAATGGAAAAAACAGTAATGGTTTTATAGCAACAGTGTACAATCTTCGTCTCAGTTTCAACTGCAATTCACAGCCAAGTATCCAATCCTACATGCCCCTACCTGCGAAACCTAACAACTCTAGGGTTTGTCCGGAACCTCAGCCGGGGTTTTGGTGATGAGAGAGAGAGCATGCAATCCATTCTGCAGCTCCTCCTGCAGCAATCCGTAAATGAGTCGATGCCGTTTCACGAGGCTCAATCCCTGAAAGCCATCAGACACCACCTTCACATTGAAGTGCGTCTCCGATGAGCCTCTCGGCGCACCAGCATGTCCCGCATGTTGATGGGAGACGTCCTCCACCTGCAACTCGACTGGCTTCAATCGTTCCGAAAGCTTCCTCTCAATCGAATCCTTCACCGTGCTCACTTTGTTCAATTCCGCTTCCGTTTCGGACGGTACTGCAACATCAGCCCCATTGGAATCTGCGTTCGAGGGAGTAGAAGCAGGAGAGGCTGCTGCAGGAGCGCCAGCAGACTCCATGAACGCTTGCATGGTTCTCTTCTGCATGAGTCGGAGCATGTTTAGGAAGCCATTGCTTCGACTGGGCGTCAAGGATTGTTGCAACCCTAGCTTTTCCATGAATCCAGGGGAGACTTTGAGAATTTCTAGTGGAGTGGCCCCCGACAGACCCTCAACGAGCAGAGCGGCCAAACCCTTGGTGAGAGCCGAATCCGAATTGGACTCGAAGTACATGCGCCCATCCTCCGCTAGCTTGCAGGTCACCCAGACTTGGGAAACGCATCCTTGCACTTTGTTCTCCGGGATGCAAAGCTCCTTCGCTAGGGGCTTCAGCTTCTGGCCGTAGTATAGAAGTTGCTGGTATCGCGCACGCTGCTCCGTGACGCCTTGAAACAGCTGCACAATCTCACGCAGCTTCGCGGGAAGTTCCTCCTCTGCCGTCTCACTTCCCTGCACTTGCGCCGTGGAAGCCAAACTCCAATCTCGACGTGAGCTCAAAGATAGAATTCCCGACGCCTGAACCGAATTCGAGCTCTGATTCGGCTCATCGCAAGTGAGACGGCAGAAAGTCGTGCGCCGCAAGGGGAACCCAGCAACCGAATGGTGATGAATTTCGGAAACCGCAGAGGGAGAACAGATGTGCCGCGCTGCAAGAGAAGCAGATGAAGAAGGGCAAGAAACCATAGCCATGGCCATGGCCGACGTTCAGCGCACTTGAGAGGCGCTCATCAAATTCACGTCCCGAATTTAAATGCAACTTCGCAAGAACCGAAATAGCCTCACCTCAATTTCAAACAATCCGCGAAAATTCTGACACAAAACCATAGAAATGCACAACCCAGTTAGAAATTGCAACAAAAAGTGAACCAAACCTAAACCCCTTATCCATCGACGCTTCTGCACCGTCAATCACCAAATCCTCCTGACTCCCCTATTTAGCCATGGCAACAGTCAACATTCAGCTCATTCGAGAGGCACCACTCCGAATCACGCCCCAAAATCAGGTGCAACTTGAGAAGAACCCAAATATCTTCACCGCAATTCCACGCTATTCGTCCACCTCAAAACGATGCAAACAACAAAATAAAAACAGGGGCAAACCCAAAACCCAAAATTTCGAGACATACACTACAATACCGAAGTGTGAGCTGCAAAGATGGAAATCTTACATTGAAGAAGAATCCGCGTTGCAATTGCCTGCAGTCGTGGTCCGAGATCGGCAAAGCTTGTGAAATAGAGCATGTGAGGCTTGCGGTCACCAGGACGCCTTCCCATTTACCGTCACGTATCCAAGTGCTCCTATCATTCCCGGTGACTTGGCTTGCCACTGTCACCAATTCATAGGAGGAGAAGAATTCTGGGCTTTTCCTTTTGGTAACAAAATAGAAGCAAGAGTTTAAAGTAACACTACAATGAAAAGCACTGCAGTCTCGCTTTTGAAATGAAACCGCCCATTGAAAAGCTGAGGTGTCGCATTTTGGGCAATGACAATTATGAACTATTATGAACTAGATAATGGACATGGAGGGTGCCAATACGGCCTATATGATTGCCTATTTGAGTTGTGGAGCAATAGAAGCAAATCCTAGAGGTCATTTTGGCACCTTCCGTGGCCATTATCTAGTTCATAATGGTCACAACCAAAATTCTCGATACGTGACCGGATACATGATGTGGCACTATTTGCCAATTAGTTCATATTGAGTGTTGGTTGTTTACAATAGGTGCCCATCAACCAATTATAGTATGTCAATTATTTATTGACTTGCTAAGCAACTTCATTACGTAATTCAGGGTTGGAATATGTCATGAAGGGCACACATTACGAGTGATAATTGGTGTCTCGAAGCCAGTCATAGATCTCCCACATTGGAGAGAATTATGGTCATGGCCATTACATGTTCACATATCTTATTGATATGGCATTCACTAAAACATAGGTGTTGATAGTACAAGATGTAACCAATCAAAACATGAAAACCTAGGAGATTCCAGTATTGATTTTGGTATGTCTACATACAATATTTTGAATTTTCATAACTTCAATATAGTGTCCAAATAATGTATGTTGGAGTGAATTGGAATCCACTTTCACTTGCCAATAAGATTCAATAAAATAATGAAATTTATTAATAGTAAATATGTTCAAATTACAATCAATAGTGTCGATTGTGATTGAAATTTCTTCATAAGAAATTTCATTGTCATTTGGCTTAGAGTTTCATGTGGATGCTTGGGATCAAAGATGGTATGCTCAAGCATTCCAACTATCAATGAGATGAAAAGCATTGATTTGAACATTCAAGTTCAATAAGCATCCCTTGCAACAATAATACTAATATAGATTAATTTTGGATTATGTTTATTTGCAAAGCACACTATTATAGTAAAGGTCATATTGGTTATATTGAGACTTTTCATAGTCTCATTTTTATCCTCGACTTGAGGATAAACCACTTTATTTCTTTACCAGTATTTTTTTATTAAAAATTAACAACAACTTTTAGAATTTTATTATAGAATCACTATTTGAGCATTGTTTTTTTTTTGTTTCAATTCCTATTTTTTTTCAATAACTAGCATTCTGTCTCAAAATCTGCAAAAAGTCTCAATTTAACGAATATGGCCTTAGTTCATAGTACTTCAAATTAAATCAACATAAAGTCTAAATTTTTAAATAATCTCAAATAATATAAATTTGAAAACTACATTTATTAGACAAAAAAATCTTACTATTGTTGTTCCCTCTATCTTCCCTCTTTCAACTTTATTTAACATATATTTTGATTTAATCATTTAGAGATAAAAACTTTGAATTAATTTTCAATAAACTTCATTTTTCTTGTTGTTTAGTTTAGGCAACTCTATTTAACTTCAATTCTTAGTATTTTGCAGTAATGCTTTTAGGAGAAGCAAATAAAATGCACATCTAGTGAGTTCCCATATTTCATCGAATTGCAACATTTGAATAATAAAAACTTATAGGGCATTTTGCTAGATAATCGAGATCAATGATCCAAAAGATTACATTTAGAATTTGGTTTTCATATTCTAATTGGATAAATCTATGTCTACTTGAAAAGCTTTGATTCATTTCATTGTCTTTAGTGAAGAGATAGATGTGAGAATTTTTTTTGTTATACATAAATAAGAAGAGAGAAAATTAAAAGTCCATTTCAACCAAATTTCTTATGTTTTCACATTTAAAAATTTCTTCATATTTAGAAATACCATTTTTCAATAATATAGCAAAGTTATTAACAAATGTTGTCATTTTTATGAAGTTTTTTTAACATTCACATGTGAATTGTAAATAAGATCCTATAGGAATTTTCTAGAAAATTGATAATTAATTAAACATTTGTGAATTGTATTAGAAGTTACCATTATCAATGTGTTGTATTTGTAAGGAAGGTTTGACCAAAAGAATCTATCTTATGATACAAAAAAATATTATTTTTTATATTTTTATAAAATTTATTATGGAATATTTATGTTTTAAACATATAGTGAATCTTATTCTTTAACCCCTCAAGGCCTAACAACTTCTTCACAATAGAGGTTTTCAATAAATCCTCTGACTTTGATATTTTTTTATATATGGATGTGCTTGAGATTTTAATTTTAATCGTACAAGAATAAAGACTCTTTTCTTTAGTATGCATAGAATTAATTGTGGAAAATATTGACTATCGGATTTGTATACATTTTCAAACAAAAGTAAGTAGAAAAGCCAAAATCGACCACCAAAGCCACTTTTGGGTGCATAGTGACACTTCTGTCACTATGCACTCAAAATTTTAATTAATTAATTTAAAACTCCCTTCCAACCCCCTAGGTTTAAAAAAAAATTAAATTAAAATTAATTTCTTAACTTTTCATCCCCCCTCCCCCTCCTTGGAGTTTTTTGAATGAGATTTACATGACAAACAATATGGGACAATGAAAATCCCGTATCCCATATCCATATATTCATATATCATATCCATATCCATATCTGTATTGTACAATATTTCAATATCAAATATCTGTATTTTGATACCATATCTGTATCCATATTGTAGTTTTGTATCCATATTGTGGTTTTGTATCCGTATTCTGGTTCTATATCCATATTCTAATTTTGTATCCGTATTTGTATTTGGATGGATGGCTTAGATTCAATCTCAAAGATCAATGGCTTAAGAAATTTTGAGAAATCAACGGCAATTTGGAGGGGGAAGCATTTAAAAAAAAATCAACAGTCTATTCATTTTTGGAAGAGGGGGGCAACTAATGGCAAACTAGATGTGTGACTGCCTCTTTTGGGTGCATAGTAAGTAGAAAAGCCAAAATCGACCAAATTGGATCCTAAAAATTAAAAATATATATGTCAATTTTTGAAATTCAATGAATGATATATATATGAATCAATATATCTTTTGAAACATCTTCAAAAAAGAAATTCACCTTTCCTTTTACTTGGACCATATCTAAAATTTATGCCCACTCCTCCCTTCTACAAGACTATATTTCCTAAATAAAATTTTCAATATTTGTTTTGAAAATCCAAAAATGCAACAAGTAACTATATCAACTTGTTACTCTACAAGAACCTTCTTTACAAAATATTCAGATTTAGTAGGGCAATTGCCTACATCTTAAATTTTAATACATTTCTTTCCTCTTTCTTAGCTTTCAAGATATATAGTTAGTTTTAAATTTGGTGGAGAACTAACTCAATGGAAAAGATTCAAGTGAGGAATGGACTATTTTGTCCACATCTTTTAATATCAATATACTCTTTAGGTGCATTAGTTGGGGAGGAGTCTTGACTTTCATTGTAATTGTAGTTGGGGAGGAGCCTTGACTTTCATTGTAATTATAGTTGACCAAGGAGAAGGGATTGTAACATTCTTGAATGGAATGGACAAAGTGTCTTTCTACAATTGCACTATAACAACAATATATTGCAGTCTTTGGCCAATTATTTCTCGCCCTCAACCCCATTTATCAAGACAAAGTTTGGGACAAAGTTAACCATGTGTAGAAATTACTACCACCATGACAAGAATATATTTGTATTAGAGTAGCCCACAAGTATTCATGAGCAAGTTTGCATTCTAGATTTTCTCCAAGAAAAGGAGACTTGATTCAAAGCAAAGGGTGTCCTGGCTCCTTTGAAGTTCAAGAATGTTATAATGGTGAAGGTGAATTGAAATAAAATTTACACAACCTTAAGGTCAACCATGTTCTTGGTATGAATTTAGTTTTTTTCCTTTTGAGAAGCAAATGAACAAATGGAGAATTTCGTTAAAATGACACCATTTTGCAAACTTGGGCACTCTAACGGTTTGCACTTTGCACTCTGAAATCTTTACCTGTCCTAGATGGCATTTTTGTTGTTTAGACCAGTCCTTTTGTGTGTGTGGGGCGAAATGGAGCCAAAAAGCACCATTTCATAGTGAAAATATTTTTTTTGCCAGAAAAGTTTCAATCCAATTTAAAATATGGAAGAAATTGTCAAATTTGGATGAAAAAGTGTATGAATTTGATTGAAAAGTATTTTATGGTACAAAAGATGGATGCAGGAAGAAATAAAATGCTTCACTAAATTTTAAGTGATTGCCATCCTGACACTTTTTCAAAAACCAAAAAAAAGGGCTGGTATAGACCGTGCAGCTTGAAAATGGCATATAAAATATTCCCCATACAACCACTTTTAATCTCCTTTCCATTGCATGAAGTCAGCGATACATCACCCAAGGCCGCCCCTGGGAGACAATTGAAAACAGCACTGATGCAAATGTCAGACTGTCAAGCCCATTTCACAAGTTTCATTCCGGCGATGACCAGAGCCAGTGACAACGGAATCAATCGGAATTTGACCCTTTGTGCGAGACCACGTGCGTCAGCAGCGTAGATCGAACTTCAAACTCGCACCTGAGTAATCCGGAATGAACAAACACTGTTCGGTCGTCAGCCGCTTCGTGAACTGGCTCGGCAGGTGTTTTTTTGTTTCTGTGGGGTCTGCAATAAGTTACGGTAGCAATAATAAAGTGAGGTATGTGCGCCCCCAAACCGCCAATGGAAAAGAATGGGTTGCTTACATTTCAGGGAGTGATTTTGGTGCTGTTACCGGCCTTACATTACGGAGAGCATCATCAATGTCGCCACGCAGCTAGCTCATCATCGAATATCGATGCAGCATCATCGAATAATTATATAGTGAGGGCCACATCGATCATTGTTGAAAGTCTACCTGATTTTCTTTGCAGTGCGCAGCAAATCTCTATCTTCCCCAGGACGGCATTTTCAGAATATGTACAGTACGATACTGTGCCCCCGGCCAACCCCTCACGCAGCAGACATTTGTACGTGACGCAAGATGACAGGAGCATATGTGTGTGGAGCGAGTGCAGGCAATTAACGACAGGAGCAATGCAAGCGAAGGCTCCCGAGGGGAAGGCGGGAGGGGTGATGTGGTTCAAAGTCCAGCCCCTCTTGATGCGGAGCCGTGGAATCGAAGTGTGCGGCAGACGGGGCGGCAATAACTTACGTTTGTTGGCTCAGGAAGGACACCCCAATACTGCGCAAGATGGCGCCCCACCATTGATGATGCTCTGAGCTAATTAGCGCGCTACAACCTTCAAGCTTTGAGGCTCACTGGCATCATGGCATGAATGAAGAGTCTGTTCATCATGAAGGACCAATGTCAATTTTCAAAAGTCAGGGAGGTGAGACACGGCCAGGGTGAATTGACCCCCTCATTGCCCCTCCAGGGCAAACCCTGGAATTTTTTATTTGCAAGGCTTAATTTTTTTTTGAAATTCTGAATTCATATTTGCAATCAAAGGCCCCAAATTACTTCAAGGAGATGCAAGAAATACCAAAAAATTGGCACAACATAGAGGGCTTTTTTTTCAAACCTAAGTTGACCAGGACAATGAGGGGGTCAATTCTCCCTGCGCGGTGAGACACTAAGATTATATAAGGTAAAAATAGCCCATTGTGGTCAGAATTAGGAGTTTGGCCTCATGCCATTATATCAATTTTTCAATTTTTTCCCACACACAAAGAAGTGTGAGGAATAATGAGAACAATTGAAATTATATATATTTTTTGACAAAGTATGAATTTGCTATGAATTTTTGAAGTGTTAAGTGCACCATGACCCAAAACAGTCTATAGACTACCCCAGAACCAATAAAATCTGAATCCATGATACTCATCTTGTTCACCTTAAGTAGTCATAATATTTTCTAACGTGGAAGGCCTAAAAAGTCAATTCTTATAATGAATTCACACTAAAAAGTTGGAAGTTCCTAATGAAGTTACGAATCACTCCATTACTATCATGTAAGACATCCATTGTGGCCCAAATCTCACATATTGAAAAAATCCATAATAGGGATATTTCCTAGGTGTTCACCATGGGGTCATTTGACCACAATGGGTTGTTTTACCTTACCTTCTTCAAGATAGTGGCACCTTGAATCATCAATAAAAGCATTTCAGTGTCTTTTATGAAGTCACATCATGAAATTCGGTTCAACCCAATTAGCAAATTGTAGTAAAAGATGTTTGTAGAATCGGAATTTTTGTTACTTGGACAATACATTATAAATTTTCAAAAGCAATATGTTGTAGGCTCTTACAATGAATCTTAAGGTAGAAATACTTGTTCCCATTCATTTGAGCTTATGTATATAGATGGAGTCAAAGTTACAATTAAATGTTACTTTTGCCTTATAGAAATCTTTGATATATAAAAATTAAAAAAAAATTGTGAATTTTTTAAGTCAAGAAAATCCAAAGTGTTCTACAAATACATGTTTGAAAGTGCCTTGAGAAAGACCCAAAACCATTCATTAAAAACTTGGTATTGTATAACCATAAAACAATACTTGTAAGTATGAGCCATTCAAACATTTCAAAGCAAACACAATTTTAGGTCATATTGGTAGAAATGGGGGTAGGTGAATGGTATAAGTAGTTCTACCGTAGACTCCATAGGAACATTGAAGCAACAAAGAGTGATGCATGAATAATTACCTTATAAACAATCACTTTCATTCATAATCAACTCAAGTTTTAAATTGGAGACTATTAGTAGAATAATTGGGTGATTGCAAGAAAGACCAAACAATTTTGGTAGTGTTCTGCCAAAATTGCAATTTTTTGTGCTCAATACTATGAGTACTACATTACTACGAAACAGAGCAATCTTAGCCATTGATTTGAAAAATCAACGGCCAATAGTACTTTTGACTATTTATAAGTACTGAGACAATACTATTTGAAAAAAATGATAGTTTATCATAGAAAGTAGATAAAATTAAGTATAAATTAATAATAATTAGAAAATCATGAATAAAAAAAACTAAAAATTAGCCATTTGTAAAGACTTGATAGTGATTACATTTAACCAAAAACTAGAAGTTGAAACCATCATGAATGTTAGAGCGCTATGTGCAAGGGACCCTTATTCGCACACATGTCGAGGACAAAGAATTGTATTTTTTTTAATGTCCTTTAGTAGGCACATGCTCATCCAGTGTAGGAATAGCCTACAAAAAATTCAAATGAACATCATAATTTTTGGATACTCCACAATGCTAACCCCCCCTAAACCACATAGTGTGACAAATTAACTAAATTGAAATTTAATTATAAAATGATTTTTCAAAATTTATGAAAAATAATGAATCTCATGCTTTCTGAGTTAGCCATCTTTATTAAAAATTTCAAGTCCATCGGCTTCATTTTCCAAAAGTTACGACTGATGGCAACTTTGTCACTTCAATTGTGACGTGAAATAGGACTGGTCTTTCTTGAAATCACCTAGTTTCACATGTAGATTTGGGTTTTTTTTGGCAAAAAAATAGTAGTTCTTTTTAAATATGAGACAATTTAAAGTTCTACTATCTCAAAGCACTTCTACCCTAATATAAACAAGGTTTAACACAATGAAAGTGGTTGAAAATTGCACCAATCCTTCCCTAGGGAGATCACTGTCATTTTTTTTAAAAGACCATGTAAGTTAAAAGATAGAGTCCATTTAATTCAAAGGGGGAGAATTTTATATTATATGTAGGAATACTTTAGGGTCCATGAAATGCTACATACTCTAATATATATAAATTAGAATATATAAAAACATCATATAGTAGGATTTTTTTAATTAATAAATTAGCCTTAATGATAGGAGCTGTGCAAAATATTTATAGTACCTTGAGTATAGATGTGAATAGATTATTTCATGTAGATGATAAAATGGACATAATCAAGAAAATCTCCGATGAAGGGTGGTTGACTAAAATTGTGCCATGGTACTAGTAAAGTATATATCCAAAAAAATTAAGTGTAAATATAAGACATTGACTACAAGTGGTAGAAATTGTGACATTGCATGAATAGGGAGGTTACCTTAGTGGGTTCAATGAATTGGAAACTATACGATACAAGGATAAAGTTTAGAGCCCATTTAACTTCAATCTTTGAAACTATGTGTGTTAAACACACTCATACTAAATGGAATGTTCAAAGACATTAAATGAAATTCACCTACTCCATAAGACTACAAGTTCTTCAAAGTTTCCTAAAGTTCCCGGATTGTGGGAACTTGCCACAACAACAGTATGATGTGGCTAAGCGACTGCCATGTTAGATAATAATAAATTATATATATATATATATATTCTCTTTATTTTGGGCAATAGTGGTTGGTTCACAGAATGGAGAATAGGCCTAAAACAGCCCTTCAATGCCCCCTACAAACATCTAATGATAGTTTCAATGGAGATTTTGAAGTGGCTGATGGTAAATTTGTTATTAAAAAACTTTATTTGGTCAATGGCACTTGAATTGGTTGTTGTTGGTTTCATAGTGTATATTCTATATATGTATGCAGTAGAGGGAAGAGAAAATTTGTGAAGAAGGGCAGAGTTGGTAAAAATTGGACAATTAAATTTTATATGTAAGATAGCCCTACATGGTCAATTTCGTTAAAATGGCTGTATTCAGCATGCCATTTTAATGGAATATCTTCTACAAAAGAGAATAAGTGTGCTGCGATAGGATCATACATGTGCCAATTTTATGCTTGGCACATTCAAATCACTCCTAGTTCATGCATTTCCACTCCCCTTGGACAATCTTTCCATTGTTTTCATTCTTTCAATGGTTTCATTTTGTGCCATTTTAATGGAATTCCACCATTTTAATGAAATTGACCATCTACTTAAAAAATTGCATGAATTAATTTACAAAAATTATAGGATATTGGAAATATGCCCGTAGTAGCTTTTTATGTTAAAAATATAATCACTTCAAATACAATAAACAAGGTAAATAAGTCCACATCAAATATCTTCTTTACTTCGGAGTATACTTTAAATTACAAAGAGTGATATCTTTGAGAATCCTTCTAAATATTCTCCAAGGACTCCATTTTATCAAACCAAGGATAGACATACCAAGTCTACTTTTAGTTTTTTTCCATAAGACTTGTGATTGGTCAATTAACTATTTAACTGTTTAGTGTGTAATGATGAAAGAGAAGAAGTTAGAAGGCTTGGCAAGTACAAATCTAAAATTTTGGCATTCTGATTTTGTTGTGTTGAGGTGGTAATGCTCTTAGAAAAAAAACTTTGTCAAATCTACTAACAAATCAAACAAGATATTAGTATTGTCTATAGACCAAATAAGACAATCTTTTGCATTGACAAAAGTTGTATGTGAGGGAAGTTTGATTAGGATCTTACTAAAAAAAAGTGCAAATGCTAGAAGGGTTGAGCCTCTCATAACATAGCTATTTATTTCTATTTTCTAAACATATGTAGTTGGAATTACAATGTAAAATACACATGCACACTTACATGTTTATCATTTTTCATTCCCGTATGAATGAGAGGTTGGTGTATACATTAACTTTCATTTTCTTTGATATCAATGAGATTGATGGTAAAATCAATTTTGATTCATTTCGAAATGAAAAGATGATAGTCATACTTTTCATTCTTCTTTGTTTTGAGAAGTTGAAGGTCACATCTATTTACTTTTTTCCTTTGAATGTAAGATTGTCGATCACATCTATTTACTTTCTCCTTTGAATCTAAAGTTGATGGTCCCATATATTTACTTTCTCCTTTGAATCTGAAGTTGATGTTCACATCAACTTACTATCCCCTAAATATCAAAGGTTGATGGTGATAACAATTTCTTTTCCTTTGTGAATAAAAGATTGTTGGTCGTACCAACTTTTATTCCCTTAAGGTAACAGGTCCAACAATCAACCATCTAAGGGGAAATAAAGATCTTGTTGAAGCTGACCACCCAAGCATTTGTGATTTTTTTCATAGATACAAGGATAATAGTGGAATGGCAATTGTTTTGGTAAATTTTAGATTCTGACTAAATAAAATACAAATTTTTGAAGGCAAGAATACATAGGTCACCATTTGTACACATAGCCAATAGTATTCATCACCTAGGTTGTGTCTTTGAATAGAGCAAGAAAATCCAAAAATGGATAAAGAAGATGCAATCAACACTCATAAAAGCATGTTCATGAAACTTTACTGTGTCAAAAACTAAAGAAGAGTCATGTATACCACACATTTCAAGCAAAATTGACAAATCAACATTGTAGTCTATACTATTGAATCATGTATTAATGACTCAAAAAATACACATAATGGTAGTATTAATACTCACAATCTTGAAACCAAGCACATGCAATGAGATTTTAAATGCAATTCTAAATGACCACTCCATTTCAAAGCCTGTTACTATACATCTTAATATTTACATCTAGTTTCATTCCCTTTGTAACAAAGTTTGATGATGAAAACAATTTTCATTCCCCTATAATGTTCACATGTCATACATTTTTTTATAAGTGTATTTTACAAGTACTACAAGTTTACATGGATGATAGGTATGAAGGGGAAGAGTTTCCAATCAAGATTAAGTTGTTTCAGGAAGGTAGTGCATACCTTGGTAGTGTAGTCTGACATTGGATGTAATTTTTAATGTTGTTGCTATTCAGGTGGAGTAGAGTTCGTGATCATTGTGCTGTGTTTAGTGAGAGTTGTTCAATGAGAGTATAGTAAGAAAATTAGATAATACAATTCAGAATATACTTGCCCGTTCATTCTAAAATGAACATATCAAAGGAGGATCTTTCAAATGGATTAAAAATTGCTCATTCTGTTCAATAAAAACTTACATTGAAATGTTGAAAAGCCAATGAAAAGCCTTCTCAAAAACTTATCATTATCAGTTAATGCTTTATCTTCAGATTTCATCTGACTACAATCTTTTAATCTGTATTGTACTTCACCATCGATAATTCCACCACCAAAAATAGAGTTCTCAAGATGGAAGGGAATTAAATGTCGACTCAAAATATACTCGGTTTTTTAACCCGAAATATGCATCTGCAAATTGACAACCTCCATTAGCTGCACCGTGGCATGTTTTTCGGGTCCAATACGCCTTGCGACTTGAGTAAAAAAATAGAGCAAACGGCATTTGCAGCACATAAAATCCTTGCAATTAAGCAATTATGGTTGAATATGGTTGAAGCTTCAACCATATCCAACCCTTGAATAGACAAGCCATAGAAATGAATTGAATTGTCAGGGCCCGAGTCGGTCCAAGAGCAATAAGCAATTAAAGTCAAAGTAAATGTGATATTCTTGTATCAAATCTTTATCTGTTTCTTTTAAGAGTGACAAATCACATGAAAATAATCTCAGAAAGATTCCCAACGCACTGGATGTGAGAAAGCGACCAATCCTGCATTCAAAAAAGTGGCAGCCTTCGCTCAGAAAAATCGCTTTCACGAGGAAACTAGCTTGTCCACAATATCTAGACAGACCACGTACCTCGTACAAATGCGGTATCCGGGTTGATGACGTTTGATCACACATCTTTGGGCATTTGCCTGAGGTATTCTCCCGCAAATTTAGACCAGTGAATCAAGAGATGACCCTACAACTCCATATTCCAGACTCGCTATTCGTTGTTGCCCTCCATAGCATATCTCCTTCAAACAGACGCTTCAAGGTGAAAGGTATCGACAAGCAGACATTGGTGATCATGTGCAATCTGACGAACTACATCCACCGATCGTTAAAGAGGTCGACGGCAGCATGACTGCATCTCTTCCCCTCCCAAATGCTGAAACTGGATGGTAATACAGTTAGAGACCGTTCATCTACTGTATGCAACTTCTTGCCGTGGCGAATGTAGGAAAATCCTTCACAGGTATTATGTACTGCTGGGTCCAAAAGCCTGAAAAAAATGAAGGCGCTGGTATGCTATGCACAGATGCATGAGCTTGATCAAGCCCGCTTAAGCCGTTTTCTGAGCAAGGTTGTCGAGCTGACTATGGAAACGATGGATGTCAAAGTCACGCACACTCCAATGAAGAGAATGAACTCTTCATACGAGGAGCCTTCTTGTTGATATGCTCGAATGCTGATGCTGTTCCAAAAACTTTCAGTGTACACTGGGTCAGCTGCTCCCATTTTGTCGTTAGCTTCTACGGGCAGCAATTCCCACCAATATTCCTGAAATCTTACCCGAGGAGAATATGCAGAAACATATCTGATAATACATCACAAGTAGTGTCAGAATAAGCAATTACAGGAAGCCATGCTGTTCAATCAAGGTACTAGTTCTAGCATATGTAATGCATTGAAAAATGACAACATATTAGAGTTATCCTAAAAGTCCTGAAAGTCATCCTCTTTTGGCCCTTAGTTTGCTTCTAATCCTAGATTGCATTTGAATTTCTTTTGGAATGACAACAAGGCAAGATTGCATGGCTCTCCTTTTGAAGGGTGAGAGCTAAACCTCTATTTATGAATTTAGGAAGAAGACACCACAGAAAATACAAGTTGATTAAAAATTCAAATGCAATCTAGAATTAGAAGCAAACTAAGGACGAGAGGATGACTTTCAAGACTTTTAGGATAACTCTATCAGATTCTTAAAGATTCACAACACCAATTTTGCAAGAACGCCAAACAGACTCCAAACGTAAGTCATTTTTGCAATGCTTTGTTGGCACTTGAATTCCTCTAATAATTATAGGTCATCTTTAGTAGCAATTTTGAGATTTACCTGGTTGCAGACACACGACACTGCCCTGTCTGGTTTTTTGTCGCCCCAACACATACTTCCTCAGGGTTCTTGCAAATCAACGTACATTTCTCAGGCAAACTCTCCCGCTGCAATGCCGTACGGTCCGCTAGAAAGTTCCATATAAATCGTGGCGTGTCACCAATCAGTTCTGGCATCGAGTTGGGAAGTAAGCTGGGATCTGCTTGAAACACCCCCACGTACTGACTGGCGACATCTTGAGATGCAGTCATCAAGCTCTCTACTAATCTGCACCTCATACCAGGAGAAGTACTAGAGAAGCATTCTACCATCTCCTCCACTAGCGAAATGTTCACCTGTTTACAAATGCCATACAGAGAAAACTGAGTAACACCAGTAGGTAACTGCTGTGCCCTTATAAGAAACAGTCGAGCACAAATTTATCAAGACTAGTAGATAAACCCAAATATAAAAGCTTAGGTGAGGACGAACCTGAATAGATTTGAGGGCCGGCGCATCAACAGTCGAGGTCTTTTCACTCGCAAGCATGACAAGCGTTCGGGCCAACAAAGATGCTGCTGCCGCTATTGCTGTAGTGTTCACGTTCCTCTTGTCATCATACTGGCTATGATAGAACTTATTTACGAAGCTTGTGTCAAACTCTTCAATGACAACACCTACACATAACACCCACATCACATGAAACTACTACATCATTTAAACTACCCTTGCAACAAACGAAAGCTGTTGCGTTGGACATCCAATACAAGGAAAGCAGTACTGATTTCTAGCAAATCAAAAAAATGAGGCACTCTCCTCAAGGAAAAGCCGCAAAAGTACATGCATACCAGCAATTGCAGGATCATTGTGAACAAAAGTCATGAGACTGGAGGGAGGTATCCCAGGGTTAGCTGCGCTAGCCAACTTTACTGTTGAAGAAGTCGCAGAAGCCGCCAACCGCAACGAGTCTAGGATCTGTTGCGTAGAGGCAGATTCTGCTGTTGATTGCTTATGGGCGAAGAAAGTAGACTGTGACACTTGACCTACCGATCCAACTTCCAAAACTTGTTGAATCGATGAGGCTGTTAATCCATAATCTACAAAATTTCCCTTCTTAAGCTGAGATAAGAACTGTCGACTCCCCAAGTAGCCTCTGGCCTCTCCCGTAAATACAAGAAAGACAAGTCTCTTGGGAAACTCGTCAAAGCCACTAACACGCGATAGCGCATCGACCGCTGCAAGTAACGCCATCACACCTGAAGGAGGACAAATTAGGTGAGTTTCGTGCAAAAAAGGATCTGACTGTTGAAAGTTAATTTGAGTTTATGTCGTTGTTGCCAAGAGAAAATAGAACCCCTATACCAATCGATTGCTAGTTTTTTGAGTTCTATTGAGGTAGTCGTGAATTTTCAAAGTCATTATGGTGTCCTTCTCAAAACCACGCAGTAGACTGAGGCAATGACCACAAATGTAATCTTAGCATTTGGTAGTTTTAATTGGTTTAAAGTTTCTGCTTGAATGGCATTGAGTGCAATTATAAATGTATAGTTGTCAGATAGAATTAGTACATCTGCCTTACCTGAAGCTCAAATGATGTAATCCTAGTACAATACTGGTAAAAATGTAATTGAGATGTACTCAAATGTCCTAAACATCCGTCTAAGGGGAGGCATTTTCAAGGATGATCGCCAAGGTGCAAGTCAGACCTGATATCGGTGAATCAGCCCCTGGGGCAACATCACGAAAGAAAGTCGCTGAATCCATGGATGCCATCGCCACCACGACGGGCTTCGTGACTGGAGCCGAAACGTTAACAGCAGGGAAAGTCGACATGACGCTATAACCACCTAAAGGCAGACAGGAGAGTTCCCGCAAACATGACTCAGAGGTGCGTGTCTCAGATTTAATCGTCTGCATGATGTCGCCAAATTCGACCACATTTGTGGGACTCTTGAACCCATTGCCGGCATTCTCTGACGCAAACTTTTGCGCCAGCACTGTGCTTTCCTGTCGCAAATCAACCAAACAGTTATCAATGATGGTGCTAGCTACCTTTGTAAGAAACGAGAGAATATTCTCGATCTCACATTTTCCGGCTACGTTCTCGATTGCCTTACACTGCATATTTTTGGATTCTGCTTATCAAGACTCTGTTCTTATGATTGAAAATGTTAATAAACGTCCAAATTGTAGCTGAATTAGAACTCGAGGAGGAAAATATTCGGTAGAGGAGGCTCCCTTCTTGAACTCAGTACATAACCCTAAATCCGTTAGTCCCCGTCCTAAAGTCTTCTAAAATACTGCGGTTCCCTTCGTGCGATTGAGCTAGGGTTCATTTTACATTGACCAAACAGTCTACACGAGATTTCTCAAATTACTAAAGTAATTCCCGCTACCCTCCAGGTCGTTGTATGCAATTATTAAATCCCGTCGTATTCACGAAGTCCGAGAACGCCTGCGCAATTTCGCAATGCGACCACAGCTGATTGGTCCCATGAAAAGACCAAACCAAGTACGAGAGAGGGAATCAAGCAAACCGGAGAATCACTCACCGGAGAAAGAAGGAACACAGGAAAATTGAATCGACGCTGCATCATCCCCGATCCAACAGTATTCCAAATCCAAGACCGATTCTCGTACGGCGCGAATTCCGCCTGCGGAAATTGTACGTCATCGGATTCTCCAATATCGAAACCCTCGCTGCTTCCATTTGCGACTAGCACCCCGACCACGTTTTTATTATCACCGACACGATTCATAAACTCCCGAAACGACCTCGCAGGAACCAGCACAGCCGCGGGCGAGTCCAGATTGTCCTCCACCCTCCGAATTGGTGCATTCACGAGAGTACGCCGTGGATTACCGCAGCCGAGCTCCGAGGTCAAATTGAGCCATCGCACGCAGGGAGAGCCCGCGAGGGTGGCGTACATACGATTTTCAAGCTCGGGAACGGAGTCCGATCGTGAATGAGCTAGAAATGGCAGAAGAAGAAGCAGGAGGACCTGCGAAACCCTAACCATGGCGGCCATGGCAGGGCAATTCTTTGCAACAGGCTCGCTGCCCACAAACACTCTCCAAGCATCGAGAGCTAAACGCTGTAACTCTGGGAAACGAAACTGGCGTCTGGATGATTTCAAATTAACAGTAACGGATGAAGAATTACAATTCTTCATCCAACATCTTTGGAGAATGTGATTGTAAGGTAAGTTTGAGGGACCGTATTGGGTGCTAGTATGTGAGCCTAGAAATGTGAGTCTATGAGTCTTGAGTCTAGGTACATACGTACTCTACAACTGTTGGAGATGTTTATAACATACATACTTATAATGTAAACATTCTATAACTATGAAAGGTGTCTGTAACATAAACATCTATAATATAAATATCCTATAACTATGGAAGGTGCTTATAAAATAAACACTTATAATATAAATAGGCACTTATAATATAAACATCCTATAATCATGAAAGGTGCTTACAACATAAGTACCTACAACATAGACACCTATACTATAAACATCCTATAACTATAAAAGGTGCTTGTAACATAAACATCTATAATATAAACATCCTATAACTATGAAAGGTGCTTATAAAATAAACACTTATAATATAATTAAGCACCTATAACCATGAAAGGTGCTTACAACATAGGTACTTACAACATAGGTACCTACAACATAGACACCTATAATATAAACATCCTATAATTATAGAAGGTGCCTATAACATAAGAGCCTAAGCTCTTATTCTCATGGGCTCAAGATCCTAGGCTAACATAATAGCACCCATGGGAGTGAAAAGGGGAAAGTGACAAAAGCTACATGTGAGAAAGTTTGAACATATGAAATTGTTTAAAAAGTAAGTCAATTTTGGGAGATTTAGTCTTTACAATCCAACCCTTTTGACAATGTCATCATCGTGACATCACTAAAGTGATATCGTGCACTGGTAGGTTTAGAATATTGGTTGAATTTTTCTTTTCTTAGCATGCTCAAATGTGTATTTATGATGGTCATTTTAAGGCTACTTCATTTGGGTTTTAACACAACTCAAATGTATGTACTTGAGTGGTTTCTATGCATGGTATCAGAGTGAGTGTTGAAAGGAAATTCTTAGGTGCGAGCTATGCTCCCTAAATTCTAGAAAAGTGTACTAGTTGAAGTCCTATTCCTATAGTCAATTATACATTGCAATTGTTACTATGGCAAGTGATTAAATCTTCTTCATACATTCAAGGGGCAATTTTTGCTTATCAACATACATCATGGTTAACAACAAATCATTTGAGGTCAATGAAACTAACAAATTGAATAGCCTTGAGATCTACAACATGTGAAGATTGAAAATGCAATCTCTTTTGAAGCATGAGAATTTCTAGGAGCTAATTGAAGCTATAGTTGCACCTACCAAGTTTCCAATTACAGTTGAAGTAATTGTCATGATACAACAACTCAAATGACCAAGTGTTGAGCTTGTTCAACAATACTAAAGTTAGTATGAGATGATTTGGCATTTAGAAAGGAGGACTTCGTTGAAGCATGGAGGATGCTAAAGACAATATATTAGATTGATGATCAACAATATTTTATCTAGTGATGTGGCATTTAGTGTTAAAGCACTTCATGGTGTATTATTTACTAGGCTTAGATGGATTTTTTAGCCCATGTTGTGGTTTTAGGGAGTCCTTAGTCATTTAGAAACCTCATATAAAAGTTGACTCTTTGTTCTTGTCAACTAGGGTTTGAAAAACTTAAGCTTTGAGGATTTTAAAGAACTCCATATAGAAATTGACTCTTTGTTCTTGATATAAGTGAAAATTAATAAGCAAAATATTCAAAAATTGATTTAGAATTGATATGTTGAAGCAAATTTAGGAAACTAGGATTTAGGATACTTAGGCTTTGAGACCTCTCTGACTTGTCATTCTTGTGAAGTAAAGCTTTGAATCTATTTCAGAGAGAGAGAGAAAGTTCTTTTGTTGTGGATTAGTGACTATGATGATATAGGCATTTATAAAGTTTAGAGTTTTTTCTTCAATGCATATGCACTCTTGAATTCTCTCTTGGTAGAGTGAGAGCTACTTGGTTACTTATGTATTTTGAAAGTAGTTCTTCAATCTTTGAGAGGGTATTTTTGACATTTTCTTGTATTGATTTTGATTGATGTTTTGGTTGACATTTGTGGCTATACGATGTTTTATATGTGGCAATCTATAAGTAGACAACAAATCACTTATTCACAATAAAGTACACATATTA
Source organism: Rhytidiadelphus loreus (assembly GCA_947034895.1). Taxonomy (NCBI): domain Eukaryota; kingdom Viridiplantae; phylum Streptophyta; class Bryopsida; order Hypnales; family Hylocomiaceae; genus Rhytidiadelphus; species Rhytidiadelphus loreus. Next base: position 42,513,995 of record OX344765.1, read on the forward strand.
CAATGGAAAAAAATAAGTCAATCAAGGACTTCATCAACAAGGTAAGAAAATAGGCAAGAAGGTTGAGAAATCACATGCCTAAACTCCATTAGACAAGACTGTAATCAATGTACTACTCGAACTTTAGTTTGCCAAAGTGTTACAACATGGTAATACAATACATCAATTATATGCCACTACTTACCTTTGAAAAGTTCGCAAGCAAGTTGTTGTTTGAAAGATATTGCCTACAATTTTGTAACAAATAATTGGGAGTTTACAAGGTACAAGTTGTTCTCCAAGAGGAGTCTTATGGTAATTGGATCATTAACTAATGAGGTTCTATTCACTTGCATATTTTACTATGTAATTTAAAATTTTGGTTGTTGAATATCTTGATAGATCAAATGGTTGGTATAAATTTTAGAGTTTTAGAATGCAAGCAATGCTGAATCGTGTGGTAGCACAAAGCGATATGAAACTTTGGCATCAATGATATAGTGTGAACCACTATGGTGATTCCCCTTTTAGAAAATGGAAAATATAAACAATGTGTGTGAATTTGCAAATTTGAAAAGTATTAGTATTTTGAATTAAATTACAACTACCAATTAGGGAGTTTTCTGTTGAATAGCCAAGGAGACTTTGAGAGGTTATGGTGAAAATCTATGAAATGAAATTAGAAAAAAATGAAGGAAAAATCCTAGTGGCAAAATATTTAGGGATTTCAAAGTAAAATGACTTTAAACAAAATTTGGTAAAGTAACCAAAGTAGCCAAGCAATAAAATGGTGAGAAAATGAAAATAAAATACTACAAGTAGAAAATGACATTAAAGATAAATTAGAAACCAATAAGAAATGGAAAATATAAAAATCACAAAAGAGTAGAAACCAAAAAAATAGGAAATACAAAAAACTATTGGAGCTAGAAGCCCTCTCTCTCTCAACTTTTGGAGAAGGAGGGGTTGTAAGAGCTTTAAGAGAATTGTTGTGAAAAATGAAATAAGAAGTGTTAAGAGAATTAAGGAGATGAATTAGGTTAAGAGAATTAGCATATTTTATTGAGTAGGTTCATCTATTTGTGAGAAAAAATTGATGAAAAGTTATTAGGATTTTGAGGAGGGATGAGGGTAGGTCAACTACCCACTCCAAGTAGGAGTGCCAACTTTGGCAAGTAATATCAGAAAAATAGTGAATCAAAACAAGTTGAATTTTTTAATGGATGTAGCTTAATAAGTCAACTTTTAGAAAGCTAAGGCTTACTAAATTCGGATCAAGGACAAAGATGGGGCAACCAATTTGGTGCAAAGAAGTTATTTGCCGCCTTCAAATGGGATTGCCAACTTTGGTGAACAATATCGAGGGAACGGCGAGGTGGATAGTGATGTAAAACAAGCTCAAATTTGAGAGGAATATAGCTTGTTAATTTAACTTTCCAAAAAGCTAAGGCTTGCCAAATTTGGAGCAAGGATGAAGATGAGGATGAAGATGGAGTGTTTATTCTAGTAAGGGTGGTATGTTGCCATGTTAGTAGCTCTTCCCCTTTCTTTTGGATGTGTAAACCTATGAGGATGCACACAATTGTTTAGAAATTCATGGTATAACAATATTATCTAGAGAATAAACACAACTACCTAAGACTTGGTATGTTATGGAAACTTGCATATGACCATGAATACAAGTGATTTGAATCATTGAAAAATTCAATACAAGACCTTGTGGTATCTTTTCCATTACCAAAACACAAAGGTTACACACCGTACATCATGAGTGATGTGAGTGCAAAATTGGCTACGAACATGATAAATTGGTGGAGTGATGCATGCTTAAGAAGTTTTGAGTTGGGTTATCAATTGCATGGTTGAAGTTGGATGTTTTGTGGTGATGATGTGTGCTGGAATTAATGGTGACAGTGCAAATTAATCCACTTTGAAGTTTTAAATTGCAAATTTGAGTGGTATCTTGTCAATGCATGGTTAGAGGGGGTGTTTAGTGTGGATAATTTGTATGCTGTAATTTTCCTTTAGGACTCCATTTGGGCCCATTTGGTGCCCTAATTGTCAATTTTGAGGATGTCGTGACCTTCTACAGCTTGTGTTAGGATGCCATACCTACCCACAAACTAAAACTCCTCATAACTTTCATCTCATTAACCCTTAAAGGACCGTCACTATACTTTCATCAAAAACTCTCCAAAACTGCCATTTCTAGTACAAGTACCAAAATTTTGAAAAAAAACTTTTTCTGACATATCTAACCGTAGGATCTTGTACTATATAGTATCAAAAACATGTGGTAAAAATTTCAGACATTTCCACCGGGTGGATTGCAAGATATAAGCATTCAAATTAACTAAAATCATTTTTTTGACCCTGCGATAAGCAGGGCAGCTGCACTTCACAAGCTCACATTTTTATGAAAAAATGACCTAAATGGTGGTGCTTCTTTGGATTTGTTTTCCTAGACAAGTTGGCCACATGCTTGAAAATTTTCAGATCATTTGGAATAGTACAACATAAAGGAAAAAAATAGTAAGTAGGTAGTAGTAGAGAATGATTAAAAATACTAAATTATTTACAATTTAAATATGGAGTTAAAAATTTCCAATTCCAATGGTCTAAATGTTGTAATAATGTATCTACATCCTACAATTTTATTTTTGTCCAAAAACATTGAAAATTGGGTAAGATAAAGGATTTCAAAGTTTATTTTAGAGTAGGAAATCCAAAACTGCCCACAAACAAAAAATCCTCATAACTTTTGACTCATTGATCAAAATGGAATGATTCAAAACTCTTTGTGTATATAAAACTCTAGAAAATCAATTCCAAATTTTTGTTTCTGAAAAAAGTGATTTTTTCTGATCTACCCAAACTGCCCGCTTGGGAAAAAAAGTAACATATTAGGCTATAACTTTTGACTCGTATTTCCAAATGTCATGAAATTTGGTGCATATGAAAGATCTTCCTTGCCCCCACATTCTATTAAAATTTCAGCTCCAAATATGAAAATCTCTGCTCGTAGGTACCTGCCCAAAAACCTTATACAGCCAAAAAACACAGTCTGGTCCTTTAGGGGTTAATCAAAATGGAATGATTTCCACGTACATAGAAATCTAGGGAACCAATTGCAAATTGAAATGCATTACAAAAATCGATGAATTTAATAGTTGCAATGCAAAATGTCAAAGTGACATTGAGAAAAATTGGAGATATTCAATTTATTCTACAAGGTTTGTGTAGGATTTTGCCTTGCTTTTACACTTTTGTCTCATAGGATTGAATGTATTTGATAATATAACCCTTGAAGTTCTTTGCCTATGTTTTCATAAAAACACTCCAAAACTACAATTTCTAGTACAAGTACCAAATTTTAGAAAAAAAGCATTTTTAGACACATGTAACCTTAGGATCTTCTAGTATGTTGGATTGAAAAGATGTGGAAAAAATTTCAGAAATTTCACCTTGTAGATTGCAAGATATTAGCATTTGAAATGAAAAAAAATCCAATTTTTGGCCCTACGAAAAACTAGGCAGTTGCACTTCACAAGGTCACATTTGTATGAATTTTTTTCAAAATGGTGGTTGTTTTTTGGATTCATTCTTGAAGGCAAGTTGGTTACATGCTTCAAAAAATTTAGATCATGTAAAATTGTACAACATATAGGAAAAAAATAGTAAGTAGAAAAATGTAGAGAATGATTCAAGATACTAAATTGTTAACAATTTATTTATGGAAATGAAAAATTCCAATCCCAATGGTTGTATTGGTGTAATAATCCACACCTAATGTTTTTTTGCTTTTTTCAGAATTATTAAAAATTGAGTTGAATAAAGGACTTCAAAGTTTGTAGTGAGCTGTTCAAAATTACAATGTTGCCAAAAAATGCAATTTATGATTTTAGGGGTTAATGAATACAAAGTAGGGTATCGATTCATTAGAAAAGAGACATTTAAAATGATGAAACCAACTTGTTTCCAATCTTGTCATTGAGTTTAGTATACAACCAATGGACAAGTACTAGTTAACCCCTAAGTGCCTAAGCCTTTCCAAGTGTGTTTTTCCCATGAAAAAAGAACATGGGCTTATAGTAATCTCCATTGAATCAAAATGATTTTTTTTCAAAATCTAACCGTATGGATGTTTAAAGAGCTTGCTTATTAGTATGTACACCAATTTTGAGTGCAAAATTCCATAAGAGTTGTGAGATTATAATAAGAGAAATGTACGTTTTCTATTTTTAATATGTTGTCCCTCTCCACAATGTTTCAGAAATTTGCACATAAAAGCTTTTTGGGATTAGAAGTGATATGAACAACTACAAATTGTGTTAGCACACTAAAATACCGTTTCAAAATACTTAATATCACTTGAAAAGCTCTTAAACTCATTACACAATCCACCTTGCAATTGTTGAGATGCAATTTTTTCCCGGGGAGGACACTCCCTATGTTTTAGCAAACTACGTGCGGCGGAAAAAGTAAAACAAGTAATACACCTTAAAATTTAATTTCTTTTTCAAAAAAAAAATTATGGATAGATTTTACTACTTTATAAGTTTATGTTTTGAATTATTGGTATTTTTTTGTGCTAATAGTAATTAGTTATAAATTTTTGAAGAAAAAAGATACACTGTAAAGCTGAAAATAACTTTCACACCTCTATATTATATAAGAAAAAAAATTTGAAAAATGAAAAAAAATTTATATAGAATAGCTTTCTATTTAAAGTTTATTTTGGTTGAATATTGATGCAATAGTCATCTTCATGTGAGCTCTATAAATATTTTAGTTGGAGAACATGCCATTTTAGTTCATTTTTCAACCCTTTCTAGACAATATATCTTATGTTATTTGGAATTGAATTTTTTGTCAATAGAAACCTTTAGTCATTGTTAAACAAAGCTCAAAATTTTAGAATGAAATTATAGTTTATTCAAGGTGAATTACATGAATTACTTTTTCCACCGCCGCACGTAGGTACCCCAAATGTAGTGAGAGTGTCCTCCCCTAGAATTTTTTTAATAAGTATAATTCACAAATAACTCCAAATCAACACTTGCTTGTTTAAATTTTCAATGGTGAAAATCATGAAAAAACTTTATTCTTTTGATTGGGACCATTTTCAAAGCAAATGAATAAGTGGAAGTTTTTAGATCTCAAATCAAGTGAAATTGCTCAAAGTTGAAAAATGAAGTAAAATTCGCAAGCTTTACTCTTCTACTAACGGACATAAGTGGCTTTGGAGACCTCTCAACACTCAAATATGTACCTTTTTCAGTGAAAAATGAAAGTTTTGAATAGTTAACCCTAAAAACTGCCCAATTTTTTTTTTAAAACGGGCAAACGAATTTAACTGCCCACTTCAAAATGAGCCTGAAATTTCAGATCGACCATATATGGTCGATGAGGCAGTTAGGGGTTAAGAACCTTGATCAACTAAGTGCTTCTACACATGTACTATTAGAAAAATCTATGACCAAAAGAACCAAAAATTGTTGTTTGCACCTATTGTTTCAGTTATGTTGTCTTGGTCAAAATTACACTGAAATTTGTTGTTCTGAAATTGTTAATTCGAACAATGGAAATTAAAAAATAAATAAATTGCCAGATCAACATGGTCAAAATACCATGTCAACTTTATCAAATTGCCACATCAGCATATTTGTTGGCATGAAGGTTTGATCTTAAGACCTTGGTCATCCAAACCACTTCCTTCATCCAACACACCAAGGTTAAATTCGCATGTTTACATACAATGTACAAGTTGTTATTTATAAAATAAATCTATTGGATTTCTATTGATTTGGTCCAAAAAAAATTGTAGGTACTAGAACAACAAAAAGTAGGTGGCATCTTTATAGCAATTTGTTGATTAAATTGAGTTGTAAACACCATTGCCTAAAACAACAAAAGAATATTGTTTTTTCAATTGTATTGGTCACAGTTTTCCTAATAGTGACATTATAGTATAAGATAGAGATCAAACAAACTTTGGTGGTAAGAATGAAACCTTTTCAAATGAACAATTATTTCCACCAACGTTGGAGCATAAAATTAGGTACTAATTGAACATGCAATATAGACGCTATAGGCTGTGATTGACATCCATGCCCCAAATATAGAGTTTTTTTTATACTATCAACAAAAGATGATTGGGAACCTATGACCTATGATGAAGTTATACTTCATTCTAAATTGGTGCAATGCAATTCAACAAGAATTGGATTCTATACATAAAAACAAAATGTGGAAGATTGTCCAACTTTCAAAAGGAAAACATCTAAGCTAAACTATTCCATTACAGGCAAAACAAGAGGAAGCCCATCATAGGCAAAATTATAATTGTGGTGTACATTCAAATTCTGAAATGTACACCACCATTACAATTTTGTCCACAGTGGTATTGCTCACATTTTGCCCGTAATGGGATAGTTTACCTTATTTAATTTCAAAAAGTGGATTTTTAATCAAGAAAAGGTAGTGACAATAAACTAAAGTAAATGATGAGAATTACGGCACAAAGATTCAAGTAAATTGAAGGGATTGATTTTTACAAAACTTTTGCCATAGTTGTTGGTTGGTTGACAATAGAATGTGTTTCAAGAGATATGGATTGCCTTCAAATCAGTCATATGATAGCTACAAAAAAACATCTTCAAATACTCCAAGGGCACAATGGATTATCGATCATTTTACACAAAAGAGGACCTAGGAGGATTAATCTCCTTTGAAGACTCTGATCATGATTAATATCTTGATATATGGCACTCTACATCATAGTTTTTATGTAAGATGGGGGAATCACCTATACTTGAGGAATCATCTACAACCAATTGATAGTGGCACTTTCTACCACATAGATTGAGTATAGAATCCTTTCTAGGCTAACGACCGATATATAGTTATGTTGAGAGAAAATATGTGTTGCAAATGATGGAACAATTGCTCTCTATACTAATAATATTAGTAACATTAAATTGGTTTGCAATCTTGTGATGCATGCACAAATGAAAGATACACAAACAAAACATCGTTATATTGGAGAAAGAGATTAGGCATGAAATGTAGACGTTCTCAAAACTACACAATAGGCAGGTATACTAATAAAGCTTCTATCACGCTTTAATTTAATAAATATCCAAAAATCCATACGTGTAAAATATGTGCGATTTTTTGACTAAAATGGATTAGAATTGTAAGAATGATTGAAATACCAAATTTTGCTCTCCCCTCCATTAGTGAATTTGATAGATTCTCTCTATAGTAAGAAAGATAGTCTTTTATGTCTTTCATGCTCTCTCTTACTAATTTTATAAGCAAACAATGAGATTCTTTAGAATGATATTCCTTCACCAAATGAAGACACGTGTATTTGCCATCTTTTTATACCAACAATGTCTAATTTAACAAATTCTAAATTAGACCAATTTTCACTTTCAACCATATTAGTAGCTAAGGATTTTTCAATCTTATGACTGCAATCATATTAGGTTCATTACAATCTTATTAGGAACTTTAGAAAGCAAACTCCGTACAATACATGATGCCTTAGTTGAATATGACAAATAGTGATTGATTTTCTTTATCCTCCAATTTAATCACAACGATTTGAACATTGATTCAAGGACACTCCTGTGATTAGATTAGATTAAATGAAGTCAAAAGGCCGTTTAAACCAAGGCAAAGAATTCAAAGAAGGCTTGGCAGCCTAGTGTTACTATTTTGCTAATAGCTTCATACATACTTGTCTATCGAGTCAACCCATTTTTCTAAAAACTATTTATATTGCCAATATTTTGATAAACAAAAAAAATTAGTAGTAAAGACTATTTCATTTCAACTAAACTAAAGTTTTAATTTTTTAAAGTAATATATTATTTTTTAATTATGTATATTTTAAAATTTTAAAAATAAAATATACAACCTTCAACTTTCTAATTTATTAATTTATCATTTATCAATTTAGAAGTTTAGAAAATGAAAAATTCACTAATGCAAAGATTATGAAATTTCAAAGTTTAAAGATTTGAAATCTTTGACATTTCAAAAGTATATAATTACCACTTGATCCTAATTCTGAGCAAAGAAAACAACAGTGTAATTTATGAATATACAAGTTTATAAATAAATACATTGCATTTTTTTAAATCATCATCATTTTAAAAATATATATAATTAAAAATAATAATTAAAAACCTATATAATCTCAAAGAATTGGAGGCCATTGATAGTAGCATGAAGAGCATTGAAGCCTTAGTGTTGAAATAGTACAAACACTTATGTCCATCCCAAACATGTAGAAAAAGATTATTTTTGTGGTCTTTGAGGATAAAGATAACCTTTTATGCTTCCTTGCACAACTCAATTGTGACTATGCTTCCTTATCTTTGCCTTTAGGTGGCCCAAGATTTTTGTCATGTCTTCTAGGAGTTGTAGTTGGAATGATAAAACATTGGTAAATGCTCCCAAATTTGTCAAAAAATAATACCTCCTAGTGAAAGGGCAATTAAATCATTTTTTTAGAGTTTGCAACCATAGAATCTTATTCTTTACTAATATTAGGATCACTTTTAAAAAATTTGATGTTTGTGAGTAATGTGCATATAAGAACAAAGCTAATAAAGTGAATCAAAATATTTTTTCAAGACCACCTAGGCTTTTTTAACCATTAGATGGAATTCAGCCATCGGGGAAGGCTATGAGTTCCCCAGTCAAAACCAGTCTAAAACCCGTTGATACCTGATGTTCCCCACATGTGTTGACCTGGACAAGCGACTGCCAAGTCAGAGTTTTTGAGAAAAAAAAAATTAACTTTGTTTTTCATTTTAAGGACTTAAATTTATTTAAAAAACAAAAACAAAAACAAAAAAACTGCCGTCGCATTCGATGGGGTTGCCGGGGAACGGAGCTAGGAACGGCGTCGAAACGGCCCTCCAGCCCCCCGGAATCCCATCTAATGAATGTGACTTTGTCGGGCTTTTGAGCCCCATACCTAAATTTTCCTTTGCAAGGAAGATCTAAGTACTTGAGATGTTAGGAAGAAGTATGAAAATTTTGAAAGTAAAATGATGCTCCACTTCCCTTGCTCAACTTAGGGTAAAAATAAAAATTAAATAAAAATTAAATAAAAATTAAATTCCAACCATTGAATCTTCATCAAAATTGAATTCCATGAATTTTTTTTCCTAAATTTGGAATTATAAAAATGAGAAAATAAAATTATATCTAATAATTCAATCAATTTTTTTTATCATTTTGGAGAAGTAGCCAATTAATGGTCAATTTCGTTAAAATGGCGGTATTCCGCTGTCCCATCATATATGTGTACATTATATGAAATCCGTAATTGTGTGTAAAAGCGGAGGGTTTTTTTTCATTGAAGTTTCAAGAGACATTTGGAGTGATGATCCTCTTGAACTTTAATTTTTTTACCTCTGTTAGACAACTACTTAATCTTAGTTCTTATATTCTTGTACTTAAAGATGTTTTGAAGCTTTATTTTGTTTGGTTAGAATTGTTAAAAATGAAAGGTGAAGCTTGTTTTACCTTTTGTTTAATTTTAAATGGATTAGAAGTCCACGTAGGGGATAAGAATAGAGTTATGGGGACAAAGGGACGGCCAATGGATGAAAGATAATCCATGTGGCGTTTTAGAGGCCAAAATCCACTTGCTTAGGTGGATGGCATGGAGGTTGAGGTGGCGGATGAGGTGGAGGCTCTTCTTCTTCCACCTCCAAGTTAGTTTAGGAGAGCCATGTGTTTGGAGAAGGATAGCACTTTGTACATGAAGAGTTTGGCTATGAAATTTTGGGAGGATGTTCATCTTGTTTTGGTGATTCCAAAAACCTATCACTCTCTCAAATTGGAGTTTTTGTGTGAAAGTTATGCTTGATGGAGTGAGAGAAGGAAATTTGTCATGAAGTTTGAGGGCATAATTTTAGAGGGCTCATATCTATCTGATTATGAAGTTTTTGCTTTTGATATTTGTCATGGTTGTTTATTGAGTTGTTAGCTTTCCAAAAAGCTATCATTATCTTAGTTTGGAGTTAGGATGCAAAAGTTATGGGCTTGAAGGTGAAGTAGTGAAGAGCTACCTTTTGAATTAGAGAGGGTGAAATTGGATCGACTATAAAAGTCGGACAGTACCTTAGTTTTGAGTGAAACGTGTAAGTGTTGTATATATTTATGTTACCTTTTCAATGAGACATTATATGGTCAGTTTGGAGTTAGTATGTCAGAGTTATAGCCTTGGAAGTGAAGTAGTAGTGAGCTGCCTTTGACTTGAAGAGAGTAAACTTTGACTGGATATAAAAGTCGGACAGTATGAGGTTTTGAGTTGAAATTTGTATGAGTTATAGTTCTTTGCGTTAGCTTTCCAGAGAGATATCATACTCTCAATTTGAAATTTTGAAAAAGATTTGGCACTCATATTAGTGTCGGGTACACTTTTGGAGGATTTTGTGCGGTTTATGCACAACTTATACCACTTTGTACAAACATGTAATACTTTATTTGATCTCTATGGTTCATGATGGGGGTTACATGAGCATGATTATGAGGCAAATCATGGGTTTTGATTATGGGTATATTTGATTTTGGGATCTTCCATATTTTGAGCCATTTCTAGTTGCAGCCAAGAACCCCGCGTTTTCCCAAGGTAAGGCCTCTTTATCCGACACCGCACACCATTTTAATGGAGTATCTTCTACAAAAGAAAATAAGTGTGTTGCGATAGGGTCATACATGTGCCCATTTTATGCCTAGCACATTCAAATCACTCCTAGTTCACGCATTTCCACTCCCCTCGGACAATCTTTCCATTGTTTTTATTCTTTCAGTGGTTTCATTTTGTGCCATTTTAACAAAATTGACCATATTATTTCTTCAATATTCATGTCATACTTAGGTGATACCCATGTAAAATTTGGCTATTGGTCTTAAAACAAAGAGTAGTAACTTGGTTGTTTTGACTGAAAAAATGAAAATTTATTTACAAGAAATAGTCAATGTCCTTTAGTTGGAGCTAACTAGCAAAAAATCATGCTTAAAAAACACACTTCAATGTAGATGCCCAAATTTCTCAAAAAACATTTGTGGCTTGCAAAAGGTAGTCTATAGGGCATGTTGAAATATTTATGAATTGTATTACTTTTTAAAAAAATCAAATTTTGTGGTGCAACTAATGTTCTATTTGATGCTAATTTTGCAAATAGGACAAATTAGTCGTACAATTGTTGCAAAAATATGCAACAACACTCTTGTTGCATATTTTTATTTGCAAGAGACAAAGGAAGCATGTACATCACGAATCACATGAATGCTTGTCATGTTCTAAGTTTTCATCATGCTTATTAGATGAAATAATTGGATGGTATTTCTACAAGATGAAAACTTGATGGATTTTGTGATAGGAGTCATGATACTATGTACTCCCTCCATCCCAAAATGATCTTCTTATTGGCTTTTATTTTTGGTTCCCAAATGACCTTGTTGCACCTTGTGACATTCCGGATTGGTCAAATTTGATTTTTGATTGCTATTTCGGACCAGCAAAACAACTCCAAGTAGTAGTTCTCCCTCCCTCCAAGCAATAATCAATCAAAAGACAAATGAAATGACTAAAGGGATCAATCAATATTGTTCATTCTTATTTTTTGCATCTCTTTGAATAATGCCAAATTAAAGGGGATGAAGATCTAGGAGGTGGAACAAAGGGTCACACATAGTCTTGAGTGTATGCTAGATGCCTACAAAATGACGACCTCACACTCAACAATTAATTGAGTCAAGGTGCTCCCGTTGAAAATGCCCCCCAAAATCTACTTTTCAATATTCCAAAACTACACTTTGAAAAGGGCTTTGAAACTCAAAGTTTCTAAAATGCTAGGAGTCTACCAAATTCTTTTTATAGCACAAAGTTGTTTTTTTAAATGTCATTCTTAGCCTTAATCCGGAACATTTGGTCCAACAAGAAGATTATTTTGGGACAGAGGTACAATACTTAATATCTATACCTTAAATTAGGTTGTTTTGTTTGTTACGATGAGATCTCTTGGACCGTGAGTCCTCTGGTCTTGTTTTTGGTACCGTTGGAAAACCCTCAACAAGGAGGGGTGCACAAACTTTGTTTCGTAGCGTTTGGACATACAATGTGAAAGTTATGAATTGTTGAGTTATTTATGAATCTTAGATTATCCTAAATTAAGTATCTTTTGGATTGTGTGTCATTTGGTCACGTTCTTGGTACCATTAGAAAGCTCTTTGCAAGGAGGGGTACATGGACTTTGTTTCGGGATGTTTAAACGTACAATGTGAAAGCTGTGAAAACTGAAAACAAAAGCATGATGAAATCATGACAAAATCTGGGCCAACAGCACAGGAGTACACTAGTAATAGATGACAAATGAGAGTTGCTAACTGAACTAATCTTTGGTCCAAATCGGTCAAAGTTGAACTACTGAAAGTGGTGTCCTTTTGTTTTGTTTTGTTTTTTCTCAAATGAAAAAATTGTTTTCGTTGCAGAGAGCGAGGAGTCACGGACAAGCACCCGGGTGGTCAGCAGCGCAGGAGAGCCAGAGCCAGCCAAAGAAGTGTTCTGAAATTTATACAGTACGTACGTACAGTCAGTCCCATTCTCCCATGAATCCCAATCAACAGTACTTACACAATACGGTACGGTAGTCACACTTTTTTTTTCTTCTTCCTTCCTTTCTTTAATTCTGACAATCAATGCGACAAGCATCCTCAAGCATTGCGTCTTCCCTTCCAGCCTGTGATTCCTGCCCAATTCCTGTGGGCGGCTACTCGGATAACGAAGTTCCGTAACAAGACAAGCAAGCATGTCGTCGTCAGACCCAGGTGCATACAAAAAGCCAACACGCACGACAAAACCCCAAATCCAACGCACCTTCACTTGTATCGAAAAGTAAAAATTTTACAAAAATCCAACCCGATCATCCGGACGGACGGAAGTCACGGAACGCACTCCACTGCAGGCACAAGCAAGGCGCACAACCGCACAAAGCCACAGTCACGTACGCGAGGATGTGAGAAGAGACGGGGGGGCGGACAAACTCGCAAAGTGGCTTGTGCCTCCAGCGAAGAGCCACACTTGGAGTTGAATTACCGCTTTTTCAAACATTGAGGAGCAGTCTGGCGAAACATTTCTGGCAAATTTTCGCCAAAACGGACTCAGGTTTTGTATTTGCTACCATTAACACTCGAGCAATAACTCCTATATGAATTCGAATTCAAACCAGATGTGTTATGGATCACATAGAAAAAGAAAATACAACAATATCACTAACAAATTGAAAGATTATGATGTTTGATCAAGAGGGTGTTAGAATTGTGAAAGTGATTTGATGTCTTTCACTCTTTCACTCTTCTTTATGTGTAAAATCTGAAAAAATGTGAGGTTGAAGTACATAACATGCATAACCATAATCAAACTACATTTTCTCAAAATCTACTCTATAATTTTTTTACATGAATTTCCAATGTGATTTCCTCCACCCCCCAAATCTGGTGTAATTGAGGCACATTTCCAAGATCCTCTAGCACTAAAAAGTCAAGATTTGTAGTGGACTTGTATAGAATCTTGAATAGAAATTTCCAAAATCTTTTAGCACTAAAAAGTCAAGATTTGTAGTGGACTTGTATAGAATCTTGAATAAAAAAATCATAAACATTTTTTTTCTTTTCAAAATTGGATTTTTGTTGCTTAAAAAAGACCTTAAAGAATGTTCAACTTTTAAAATACCAAAACAGGTACTTTGGTAAGATTTCGTTTAACTTGGGGAATTGTGGATAAAAGTAGATAAGGGCTTGATGGTTGTCCAATAATGGATGACTGTTGTATTTGATGGTTAGGGTTGGTAAACGAAACTATTTCTAAAAACAGATGCTGAAATGTTTAGGAATTGGTAATAAAATTTTTGTATGGAAGAATAACAAATCTTCGGCATCGCTCTGCCCAATCACAAATCGCAACTTTACTTACCTTACCTTAATTCTTCGGCAGGGAATGCGCGCAGATCCTGATCGATGAAGTCATCGATCGGGGATTTGAACTCAGCTGCTCAGTCGTAATATGGCTCTACCTTCCCTTCCCGAGAAGAAGATTTAAACGCTCAAACTTGCCAATTACGCACTGGCATTTCGATCCAGTACGTTTTCCGCAAAGCACGCCAACCCAAAATGCAAGCTAGGTCCGTCGAATTCGATCTTTCTGCATGTTGCAGTACCCACTGACCGGCCCTTCTCGATCTGACGAGGCGGTGGTCCATCCACTTTCTTTCTTTTCAGTCTCCCGAAATTGAATTCTCCAATGCATGACATGGAAATGCAACGATCGAGAATTGCGAGACGACAGACCTGCGCCATTGCTCATCATTCACTCTGGGAGTTCCGCTGTCCACGCTGCTGTCAGTCCGGTTCTGACAGTACTACAGTAGCCTTTCGCGCGCAGAGTCCGGACATGCTGATCGATGCTTCGTCGAAGACCCGGAAGAATGGAATAACGTGGTTGGACAGCATTCAGTCCAGCACAAAGAGCGAGTCGTCAGGACCGTACGTAATTCCGGAGCCTCGTTGGCTCCCGATTCGACGGGCATTAACTGAGGACCCGGATTTCCGGCTATTCTGAGCTGAGTCAATTGGATAGATTGACAGCACTTTATCAAGTTGGCAACGATCGTTGTAACCGCATCACCGCATCATGGCTGTCACTATTTTCGAAAGACTGGCCTGGGGACTTGCTAACTCAGCTGGGCCACCACCCTGCCACTAACTGTTGCACCGCCCTTCCAAGTTGCAAGCTGTGCCTTTCAATTCTCCTTTCTCTGCTGCCGTTGGAGAAATGATGAATGATGCATCGTCCTTTCCAGTACCGCCCCATGTGCCGATTCTTCCCCTCAATGATGAGCTGCACCCATCTGGGCTGGGCTGGAACCACGCTTTCGCCTGGCCTACATAAGCGGCGTTGGGATTCATTTGTTCATTCAAGCAGCGGGAGCTTACTGAGCCTGCCAGCCCACATTGGGCTCGTGTTATATCTTCGCCTTGGAAGAGAGAACCGATCGAGATTTCACTTGACTTATAGTGATCAGAGACCATTTCTTGCCATATCGCTGCTGTCCGAACTGTCCCTTGAGAATGGCAATGCAGATGAACGAGGTATGGTTCTCTTTTCGAGTCTTCAGTAATTCCTTGATCAGGCTGTGGTGTATGCGCATTGGTAGCCTTCGGTTAATTTGCTGCAGTGGATTTAGCGAGTGATGGCTATGGACTTGAACCCTAATTCTCTTTTCTGTCTGCAGTTCTTCTACAGAGGAAACGAGCCACATTGGCTGAAAAACGACGAGCACCAGCGTCCCCATGGCTACACGGCAGATTTTGATTATCCTACCTCCGGACGAACTCTCCCGGTACGCCACGCTCTGTCCTGAGTGCATTAACCTCAATTGTCCAGGTCACCATTGGTGGTGTCTTAGACTTTCGTTCATGACATACCCCACTCAATTATGAATTAAACAATGTGAAGAGCTAGCTTAACCGAAACCACTGTCTGTGCAGACCTACGAATTCAAGGTCCCCATGTGCTGTGGGAAGTGCGAGGAGAAAGTCCGTGAGGAGCTCTCGGAGATGGACGGCGTGTGCGAGATTTTCGCCGATCAGCTCAGTGAGAGAGTGACCGTCACAGGCTTCTTCGATCCATTCCAAGCGCTGAAGAAGATGAAGCGCATCAAGAAGAAATCGCAGTTCTGGAACGGAAGGGTTGCAGCTCAAAAATCCAGCTACCGTGACGACCGAAGCTCCTACAAGAAGCCTCACTCACGAAAACAGGAAACCGTGTACCGTGCGTTCCCAAGCCAAGTCTCTTACAACAGAGAGCCGTCTCGCAGTTCCAGCTCCCGATTCAAGAACAAGCACGGCTCTTACGATGATGAGATTTCGTACTCCAGCCTTCGTCATGGAAGCGCAAACAGAAACATGTTCTACGATGACGAGATTTCTTACTCTCGTCTTAGTCCTGCAAGTGCAAACAGAAACATGTTCTACGATGACGAGCTTGCTTACTCTCGTCCTCGTCCTCGTCCTGCAAGTGCAAACAGAAACATGTTCTACGATGACGAGGTTTCTTACTCCCGTCTTCGTCCTGCAAGCGCAAACAGAAACATGTACTATCCAGGGTCTTTCGATGATGAGGTTTCGTACTCTGGTGGTCGTCCATACAGAAACAAGTTCTACGGGTTTTATGATGATGAGATTTCGTACTCTGATCTCCGTCCTTCAAGCTCATACATGCCGTCGGGATACAGATACGGCGATTCTTCAAGCTCTTTGCCACGAAGCCAGCCTTTCCGATATGAAACTGTTCCACCATTTGCACAAGAGTATGACACTGAGTACCCTATGGAGGAGTATCCCTTCTACTGAAGAACGATGTTGTCACATATTAATATCAATTTTGAACTTGAGAGTAGAATGTTGATATGAATTCAGTTTACAAGATCGCGGATATAGTGATAGATATTTGTAGAGATTTAGAGCAGAGGTTTTTTACCCCAATATATGCCATTCTGCGGGATTGGAGGATCGAGCTCCACTGATTGGAGAGGTTGCTAGCAGGACTTGCGGCGTCTAAGACGCATGGAGATTGAGTGTATAGAGGAGATGAAGAGAGCCAGATGTGAAAAGCTTCGAATTCTTTGTTCTTCACATCGTATAAGATGTGACCATCAGCTGACTGTGATAAATAAACAGCATTTGACTGAAAACTTCATTTGAATCCTCTTAGCAGTCTTTTCCTATAATTGTAGTAAGATGGGAAATTTCGTTAATCTGGCGGTATTCCATATACCAATTCTCCATTCATTTCCTCCTTTATTCATTTCCTCCTTTAGCTCTAAAGTCTAGGGCTATTATAGATTTCAGAATGCACAGCCTAAACGCAAAGTGCCAAGTTTGTGGAATACCGCCGTTTTAACTAAATTTTGGTTTTATGCTTGAAATTGCGTTTTGCTCGAAATTACTTCGTCTGCTGATGTCCAAAGCCAGCGTAAAGTCTCGGCAGACGGATTCGGCGTACTCCGATTGATGAAATAGAAATCGACGTACGTAAACATTATGCACAGAAGTTGTGCGCACTCCACAATCTTCTCAATGCAAGTATATTTTCGAGGGTTTCTTTGTGTAACAAAGTTTCAAAGATGTTAACTTGGAGAGGCTACTAGTGATTTTCCATGGTTCCCAGGAGGTCTGAGGATTTGCATAGGGCAGTTATTTAGATGCGAAGCCAGGTAATTTTTCATATGGCAGAATTTCTGCAGTTTGGGGCATTCTCCTTATCACCTGCAGTGAGTGAGTGCGATATTTTGATGAGAGGGATTTGAGAGATAGAATTTCACTTCACTTGTAGGTGCAGAATTTTTGATGAGTGTGGCGACCATGAAGTTGTTAATTAGGAGGTTTATTGATCCCAGTTAAGGTCCTGCGGCATGCGATTGAGTGATGACACAATTAGAAGGAGCCTTCGATGGCACGACCTCAACTCTCCTCCAAGCAAGTGTCAAGACCAAAGCTGTTTGAAGCTGTTTTTTTGAGAAGAAGCATTACGGGTAGTCACACCTTCCTCACTTTGGTGCTTGGAGAATGGAGAATGGAAACGTGCGGCTTGGGGTTGGCTTCATGTTGGTAGAATATTCTTAGTTGGATATATCTTCCGCATTCCTAGTCTTCATTTCTGGAGGTGAAGATTGGGAGTGGGGAAGCGAGTGGGGAAGATATATCCAACTAAGAATATTCTTTTGTGCTCTACACTTTCACCTTTCCATTGCCACTTTTACCTTTGTTGTTGCCAATTTTCCTTCAACCTTACATCTAAACTTACTTTTAGGTAAATGGATTCTCCATTTTTTTCATTCTCTAGTCTCAACACATCTTTTAACCTTCTTCACCCATCGTGGCTTCCTATTGGCTCCTCCAAACCCTCACCAACTTCTCATTTTCCAAGTGCCAAGTGAAGAAGGTGTGACTGCCCCTATTGAGCACCCATGCTACTTTCTATGGGCAAAGAAGTGTTGGAATGCAACTTCGATGGTCTATTGGAGTTATGTCATATTCTTTGATGAGTCAGAATTTAAACCTTTTTGACTCAAGTTGATGACAACATTTGTGCTATACATTTATTGTCTGAAATACGCTTTAATTTATGTTTCTATTATAGCATCTCTTTGAACGACCTTTTTTTAAAATACATATAAAAATATGCAATGCATTGGAAATTCCTTTATTATGATATTATTGACTTTTCAATAGAACAAGATGTTTTTATCCATGGATCATTTGTAGTGTATATTGACAACTTCCATCTCTTCGCTCTTGCTCTTGTTGTTGATTTTGGCCATAAAGATAATATTTTTTTATTTGAGCCTTCTTAATGAAATAAAATTATCAAGTATAATTTCTATGGATATTTGTATGCTACAATAGACAATTTTTTTGGTTACAATGGACCGATATGAATAAGAGTTTAAAACTTGAAAAATTCACCTTGACATGTGGAAATTGAATTTGAGTTTTGTTTTTTTATGAATGTTGGCATTGTAGATACATAGCTTGTTTGATAGCTTCAGGAAAAAATTATAGTCCACTCTAAATTCAATTTTCACATATGAAGGTGAATTTTCAAAGTTTTGTACTTTGGTGCATATAAGTGCATTGTGGCAAAAAGAATTTTGTACAATAATGTGCAAATACCCTGTAGACAAGGGTTTGCTTGCTAATTAGGTAACTACCCATATAGTATATTAAGTTCGATCCAAGGGAAACATTTAAGTAGGGAGATAAATTTTAATTTTAATTTGATTCAACCTAAACCAATCTCATGTCTTCAACCCAATTCTGAATTCAGTCCAATTCAATCCAACACACCATTTAATAATACCAATTAGGCATTCAATTTTCTCACATATTAAACTCAACTATTAAACTGACTACAACGACACAACCAATACTAGATTCACAATTGAATAACATGCCAATTAGGTACATAATTACATCAATTTTTCATTTGGATTATCATGCATACAACACTGGACAAAAACCAAGCAACACACTTTTGAATACATTCAAGCATAACACATAAAATCACAAAGATATATTCACATACTCCAATTAAGCAACTTAACCATTGAACTATATTAATTGTCAAAAATACATAAAAGAAATTCAGCCTTCATAGGGTTGGACTCATAGTGGGCTCAACTCAATACTAGGTGCCAATCCAAATTGGAAGAAAGGGCTAAATACCCCACTAGGCACCTCTTCAACTCCACCAAATTGGCTCACAATGATTAGAATCCAACACAATTGAACTACCCACTTGGAATCCATACTAGCCTTTTTCCACTATAGTTAGCCAAAAGCACCGATTTGGACTAGAATTCTACAGTTTAACATCCTAAATTTGCAAGCTGCAACTCCAAATAGGAATTTGCATTACCAAACATTGGCCTCAAAAATTAGCCTGACTACATACCCCTATTCCTATTTGAAAGTTTGAAAAATCCTAAAATTGAATATCTTACAACAATTTGAACTTTGGACATATAACCACAATTTATTGATTTTCTAATTATAGAATGAAGCAAAAATTTGGATTAAATCATGATGTTCTAAACTTGTCTAGGAAATCATATGCATGTAAGAAAAATATTAGAGTTTCTTTAGGAGTATTTTATAAATGTTCTGAAATATTTTCACTTTTACTTCAAAAATTCGCATTAATTTCATTGACTTTTCACAAAAGAATCTAAATTTTTTACACCAATTACATAACATGTATTTGATGTCATCTTTGAATAAAAAAAATATAAGAAATTTCATTCATAAAAAGTTACAAAATGGAGTATAATGAGTGGAGGATTTTGAAGGTCAATTAAGTGGCAATTACTTGCAATGAGTATGAAACACCTAATTTAAATAAAATAAACACCTATACTACAAGCCACTATGTCCCACTAATAATGGCATGCTTTTTTGAGTGAGGCCCTTGTCAAACTTCATCCCTGAGACTTCATCACAAGTAGCTTTTGTCAATGCAAAGCTCTATTCCTTCAATTTAGAGCTAGTAAATAAGGTAGACATATTAGAGTTATTAGAAAATATGTGCAATGCAGGACTTGGGAGTCGGAATTTGAGAAAAATATCCTTGGAACACCAAATCTGGGGTCTTATAATGTTTGGTGTTGTGTTTCTTTTGTAATATTCTTAGTTAAACCTTCCTATGACACCATTGTTAGAATTAGGGACAACCTTTAAGATTAACTATATTGAATATGGACCCTCATTGTTATTGTGCCCCTATTTGAAATGTTCGCCACATATATGTAGTTGACCTATTCTTAATTGCCCCCCCCCTTTCCAACCTATAGACCATTATATTTCTATGAAGTTGTTGCGCAGTTTAAGGAGCAATTTTGGCACATTATGATTGGCTACAAGGCTATCAATATTTCCACTAGCCCTTAGTTGATTTGGCAATTATAGTCCATGGTCATAAATAGAAAGGTCTATATCACCATTGTAGATTGAAGAGAATCTTCTATTGAAAAATTTATAATAATTACTTTTTGTGTAATAAAATTCTGAAAAAATATGCAATCCTTCCAAATTCTATTTCTATACATGGGAAAAATAGGCACTCCAATATGTGTAATTGCTAAGTGGTTGGAAATGAGTCCTCTCCCATAAATAGGGACACAATTGAGAAGAAGGGCATGATGGGGTATGGCCACGGTGGTCCTGCCTTTCGGCAAACATGTAGTGCCGGTCTCGTTTGGAGAGTACGGGTCACTACGGGTGGCGATGCCCTAAAATAGCCACACTGTATGCTTTGTGGTCAACAGTGCGACAAAAAACCCTAACTAAACCCCAGGAAAGCGGACCTGTTTCCCATTCAGTTTTTGTTCGAATTGTCAGTTGTGACTGAACTTGAAGTTTTCGTGCCTTGTCGAGTTTGCGACCTCTTTTCTGGTATTTGTGCTGTGAGTATGCGGGATGCTTTGGAATTGTGGGAGGTTTGGGGTTGTGTTATTGCTGTTGCGAAGGTTTTAGGTTTTTAGGAGAGGTTGTGTCGATGATGAGCAATGGATTGGGCCTTGTTCGCAGGAGTGCGTTTGGTAGCCTCGGTTTCGTCTCTCCTCCACCATGAGCAAGTCAGGCCAACCTCCCGATTTGAAGAAGTACATGGACAAGAAGCTGAACAGTAAGTGTTGTCGTCTGATTTGAAAGATGTTCTTCTTGCTTTCCATGTTTTCTATTCACACTGTTCCGTATCGTAGGTTTGGAACTAATCGGAGTTAAAAATGGACAACCTGTTGGTATAAGTGGAGGAGCTGTAATTTGTAACTCATTATAGGTCACATTTACACCAAGGGAGATAACTTTACCTTAACCTTGAGAGAAATTAAATTTGCCCCCTTTTTCAATGGAGGGTTGATATTGGAGGACTCCAGGGGATATCTTAACCTTGAGGGTTATAATAAACCCACTGTGATGATGGAGGGTCGAGATTGGGCGAAGGAGTAGTTGGGTTATTTTATCCCTCTGAAGGGTAAGATATTCCCCTTGTTGTGAATGTACACTTACAATTAATCTCATAACTTGCCACCAATTTTATACCTTACAATTAATCTTACAACCTTACCACCAATATTTGGACTACAGCACAGTGAAAATATGATGAGAAGGAAAACATTTATCCAAGCTCTGTCATTTGTACAATTTGCAATGTAATCGGAAACTGGTCTAATCGAGCAATTCTGTTTGTTGCAGTCAAGCTCAATGCCGGCAGGAACGTGGTTGGAGTTTTGCGAGGTTTTGATCAGTTTATGAATCTTGTGCTGGACAACACGGTCGAGATCAACGGTGCAGATAAAAATGAGATCGGCATGGTGGTGAGTCCTCCGTTCGACTTTCTGAGTTCACATTTACTGGTTTTACTCCTGATATTTGTATTCTGTCTCCAGACTCCTCTTTCATATCTGGATTGTGACCAGATTTTGAGGGGTTACGCTGTGAGCTAATCGGATACATGTGTGGCAGGTTATACGAGGAAACAGCGTAGTCATGATCGAAGCTCTGGAACCTGTGAGGACGTGATCATATGTGTACTTGACGCTGCGTTCCACAATGTCGATTTCAAGGTTGCCTGGCTTGGTTTTTGAAGTTGCATAAGGTTGCAAGAAAGTCCTGTACTATTTGTTGCGTTTTGCTTCAGTACAGGTGATTTCTTTTACAGCACTCTAAAAAATAGAACACCAATTTAAAAAAAGTTTTGAAAATATCTAAACGTTCGGACCCTTGTAAAGATTACTTCTCTAAGTAGATTGATGCTTTAGTTATGCCCTGTAACGAACTCATCAGGACCGACATGGGACATGGTGTTGTGGTTCCTTCTATGTGTTAGCTGTTTGGTAAGCTCTGCTGTTTCGACTCGCTGTTATTGACATTCGATGGTCAAGTTCCTTGAAGTTTTACCTTTGTTCCAGACAAGTTCAGTGCATTTCGTCATGCTATGAGCAGCTCGGAGAAATGGCACTGGGCACTTCCCTACATATTTGTGTGTCAGCCAGCTACCAAGATTCAATTTGCTTGCAAGGAGTCAGTAATTCTGGTATGAGCTCACACAGCAGTACGAATGCCTTTACAAGCACGCTCATCAGAATCCCTCTAGCTTTTTCATAACACTGAAAGACTTGACAGAGTCCGTGGGAGGAGTCCGTGGGAGGTCTGCGTCCGCTGCCTGGTGCAGGAACATAAAATTGCACTATTTGAGCGTGGACATCGAGGCTTTCTATGCATGATATGATTGGAAATTTGCAATATTTTCGAATAGATTCACGGAAAATTTGGTGTTGTGGCGGGTTGTCCAGAGAATAATAATTCTATATATAGTTTTTGTTAATCATGTCAATCATGAATCACTAGCACTTCCAAGGTGCGCCATCCTGATCCAGGTGGCGTGCTGATGTGGTGACTGGTGAGTGGGTGTGACGGGCCGTCCTAGCTCAGTTGGTAGAGCGCAAGGCTCTTAACCTTGTGGTCCAGGGTTCGAGCCCCTGGGGTGGCGTCAATTTTTTATTTATTTTTTCAGTAATTTTGATTCGAATCCACTTTATTTTATACAATTTGGTCATCGTGTGAATTAGTTATGGAATCTTGAAGTTTTCACTTCAAGGAAGTGCACCTATAAGCAACATTTTTTCTAGTTCTACTACTTCAAAGGTTGGATGACTGAACAAATTTGATGAGATTGTTAGTAATTTCTAGAGGTCATTGCAATATGAGTGGTTTTGTAATTTTTCAATGCTTTAGTAATATATTTTATAAATTTTCAAAGTTGAGAATGTAGAATAGATAAGCTTATAGGATACTTAACACTAGACTCACCTAATTTTTTTTAATAAACACCTTTATAAACTTTTATTGGTTACTTTTTGAAAAGAAGTTGTGAGTTGTGGAAGTGTTTATGCAAGACCATTTTTAAAGTGTGAGAGAAAAGAAAGTGTTGCTACCTTATATGATTGTTTTATTGTGAAGCAAGGCAATGAAGTCCATTCAAGACACTCGGTCTATTGTGGATGCTTAATATGATGTGGTCCCATTATAGTCACACATTCAATCTAAAGCTATTAAAAAAAGATTGATAAAACTTTTTAATCTTTTTTGTGAGTACCCAATGTTTCATTAGATTGAAGATTTGAATTTATGTTGGCTTCAATAAACTAGGTGAGTCTAGTGGAATCCATCTCCAATAGTGGTTTGATTAGAATTTGGGTTTATATGGGTACAATTAGTTTAAGAAGAACAAGTATAATTTGTTCCATTAAATTATCAAATACATTCAATTCTATGAGACAAAAGTATAAAACAAGGCAAAATCCTAGATAAACCTTATAGAATAAATTAAATATCTCCAATCCTCAATGTCACTTTGACATTTTGCATTGCAACTATTAAATTTGTCAATTTTTGTAGTGCATTTCAATTATGCATTCATTGCTTCCGTCAAAGACGAATTGGCCATATCAATCTTTAGGGTTAGATTTTTATATTGATGACTTGCTATATAATTGACAAGAGCATGACAATTTTTAAAAGGTATTTTTTGAAGCTTGTCAAAACAAGCATCACTAGAGTATTGGAATGCCAATTGTTTCATTTCCAGGTCATTGCAAGAAACACTTGCCTTTATTTTGTCCCCTTGTTCTTTGACAAGTGATTTTTTGCTCATAAATTTTGCTTTGTATAGTTGTTTTCTATGAAATTTGAAATGAAGGTACTTACGGTACATATAGTGTATTGAATCATTTTTTTCAATTTTAAAAAATGATTTTACTATTTTTAAACTATCCCTAATCAGATGTATACTTTGGCCATTTCAGCAATTTTTAGTACTATTTTTGACCCAAAAATGTGAATTTGAAGATCAAAATTGGGATACAAGGACTTCTACTAAATTTATACAAGCCTATGGAGATTCTTTTTTAAATAGTCTACCTTTGTACACATGTAGACAACACAATTTTTTTCCCAAAGATGCAAATGGTTGAAAAGAAGCGCCTTCAAGTTATCGAAATTTTTCTTTTGAATTTTATCAAAAAAAAGATTTTACTATTTTCTAAAAATCAAACTCCAAAGTTTCTATTTTCTTGTATTTTCTATCACTCCTTTTTTGTGTTTAACTTTTAGAGATAAATCTTTCTAGGCCTAAATTTCACACACATACTATTTTGAATGCTTTACAAAATAGTGCATCCATATTTATTTCATTTAAAAAATAATAATTCCAAAAGTCACAATACTCCAATACTAAAATCATTTTAAACCCAAAACAAAAAGGTGTTTCTTGCAACTGCCCTCCTCTGATTGTATTGACATCTAATTCCTCTAATTGGATTAACCTCTAATCAACAATTGACTCAACATTCATATTTTGGACAATTAATTGAATTTGAATGTCTCTTACTTATAAGAACTTGTTATTTTGATTCACTCAATATTTTTTTAACAATTCTTGAATTAGTTTCTAAACATTTTTACAACATGGATTCTCATAACTTACTCTTCTCTGCAAATATCTTGTAGTTCAAACTATGTTTCATCTCAAAAACCAACTTTCTCAATTAGAAACAACAATTCAAACAGGACTTCAATAAATAAGCCATGCAAATTTAAATTATAAAAATACAATTCATACAAGTTTATAGTTTTACATTTTATACTCAGAGCAAAAAGGATTGTAAGAACATCTAATTTTCAATACAGTATCAATTTCAGAAGGAGCTAGCTCGAGCGTTAACTTAAATCTTGCCGAGTTTTTTCAATGTTGTTCAAAAAGCCGGGGTCCCCACATTCAAGTGTGAGGACGGAGGTGGAAGCCTTAGCTTGCCGTCTGACACAATTTTCCTGCTTCACAGTTGAAGTGTTGAATCGAACTGAGTATTGCGGCAGACAGTCAACATTGCCAGTGACTGTCCCATGCTGATCGATTTTACTTATCGCAGTTCACTCAAAGAATCCCGACTTCTGGCACCACACGTTCCCAGAATGTGCAATGAATTGTTTGAATTGTTTCGAAGGACTGACTCGGCGCAAATTTCTATGAACTCTGAATCAAGTAAATCATCCTCACCACGCAAGCTTTACAGCTCTTAATTAATTGCACTCACATTTTTCAAAAGGACCAAGGACCGTGAATCTCTTTGAATGCAAATCAAGACCAAAATTCTTCATATTTCTGGTCTGAATCGAAGAGTACTAGGCAGAGGATCTGAAGGAACAGTGAGGATGACCACCAGGGTAATCTTGAGACAGATATTTGCGGGCGAAGATGTGTAACATGCCGCATATATAATTCCTGGGCATGTCTACACTACAGATTGAATGCCTACAGAAAATATTTTATCCAGGGGCCGAGAGGAATTATTTTTTATTAGGATTCAGCACATGCATATGTTGGAGAAATTGGAAACACGGGAGATCCTTAGTTAATGGAACCATGTAGCGAGAGAGGGGTTACTATTCCTCATTAGAATGGTGGATTATCGATAATTTTTGAATGATTGTAGACTCACATTAAAAAATGTTTGAGATAATTATATTCACTGAGGTTTTGTCATGCAAAACATTATTCAGCAGTTGCTGGATGTTCCCCTTGATCAGTCATTTCCAATTGGCAGAAAAATATGACATTCTCAGTTGGTGTATATGCAACCAGAAGGTCAAGTGCAGTAGAAGAAATTGACATTGGCAAGTTGTGTAAAAGAAATCAAAGGAAAATCGGCATTGGGCTTGAGAAAGAGGACCACTGAAAGGTAGTCGGCAGAGTCACATTGAGGAATAGTGAAAGTCGTTTAATAATTTTTTCTTGCATGGATAGAAATGACACCCCACCTCCACCGTTGAATAATGTTGCTTCCAGGAGGCAGTCTATTGGTGCAATTTAAATTTTGATCTACCATCTTTGGTGATGTTGTGACCTAACCTCATTGCTAATACCAAAGAAATGATTGCTGGGTTCCCAGGTGGGGAATTTGAGGACAATAAGGGTTGTCAGACTAAGGTGATTCCTGCTCCCTAATTCACATGACTGTTTGTTACCAAATTGGGCACCTTGTTTAGATTCGAATTTTGTCATGCGATTGCGAAACCACAACTTGGGGGCAGCTCCGACAATCAATTAAAGAGCTCGTACTTGGCAGACACAGCTTGACCTTGACCTTGACGTCAAGTGTACTAAATTGTGTTTCCTACAGGTAAACCTTCAGTTTCTGAATGTACCGTGACCCTCTTGAGGAAGCAATCCAATTAGACAGACGGTACTAGAGTTTGGGTGTGCTTGCAATTGTGTGTACAAGTCGGAAGACGCCAATCAGTAGACCTGAAGGATTAAATGTAATTACATTCTTAATTACAAAGGACACTACAACCAGAGTGAATAACGCATCCAAAGACGTGTCGATTGTATTTTCTGTACAGTGTCCAGGGAGAAGTTTGAGGTGACTCAAAAATTTGTTCTTTTTTCTGCAAAATCATCAATGCAGTTTAATTTGTCCATTGGTCGGTTGGCAATTTCTTCCATTTATAAACTTGAAAAATGTCGGCAACTTTCATGAGCAACTTGGCTAAAGTTTACAAATTCAATCGACAAAATGGCAGTTTCACTCTACTGCCTAGCCTGTAACTTGAAGTCGACATTCCCTTCGATCTCATTGTTACAGTCCTCCCATTCTCCCAAGTTGGCACCTTTCCTTTTCAGTGGAAGTGGCGGGTTGGAAATGGGTATGATCATTTGAGAAGGAATAATCATTTTGATTCTAAAGTTTTGCGAAGTGGAGACCTGGCTTGAGTGTGGTAGATCAGGATAACTGTTGAGAATAGAGTTTAATATTGGCTTGGTCAGAAAAGGAGCACAGACAAATCTCTGCCGTCCTGCCAAGATTCAATGGGTGATCCTCTCCGTAGGAATTAGATTATATGACGCCATTATGGAACTCAAATGATGTCTGTGGGGATGGAATTTCAACTTCTCCCTGACTGGTTGGTGATTTCTAGGCATCTGATCCCGTCGGCTGCATCAAACCCTGTTTCCAATTTAAAGCAACTCCTCTAGTCAATTATACACTTGGATGGACCAATTAGCAAATGCTGTGCTCTTACACCCAAAGATTTCTCCATACCTCTACACCGGTGTCCCAAAAATCACACTCCTACGCTTTGGTTAATTAAAATGGTTAATGTGAATAGTAAATGGTATCCTGACTCTATCTTGATTTACAACTTGAATATGCATGCATATACATAATCTGCGGTTATGTACAAGTCTAAGTTTAATGCTCATTTATAAGACTGAAAACGTGAATTAACTCTACATTGAGTACCTTGCAAGAAACGTGACTACGTGAGTGCTCCGTGCATCAGTTTACCGAAACGCTCTACTGTTTTCTGTCTCAGAAGTAAGTTCGTTCCTACAGGACAGTCGTCATGTGCAATGCAAAGCTAGCTACTTAGCTACTATTGTCTGTGCTCTGGCAATTAATTGGTAGTACAAGCCTAATCGAAGACTAAAAGCTACGCACATACTACAGCTGCCGATTCTCCAATAGTTAGACTACACAGGCTACTAACGTACATTGTCATGACTTCAATTCGTTGACACGAAACGCAAGGCTAGCTTGTCCCAACCATGCAACTGTAGCTCGCTTTCAGTCGGCACGGTCTGGGGGATATGGCTGTTGACCGAATGTGCAGCTGTAAACTTTTTCTTTACGGAAATCATAAAAGTGCTTTCGAATCGTAGAGGATTGATTGCCACGTGGTGAGGAAGTAACCGGCATCACGAAACTTCTAATTGAATGACACGTTGAATATATGGTATGATAATTTAATCTACGAAATAGCTGACTCACGGGAATTTGCCTTGCTTTCACTTGGGGTAAGTTACTCACGGAACGTATTCCGTTCGAAATTCGGATGCACTTTCTTTCGCTGTAATTAAATCTTCTCTTCGTTTGCATTACAATAAGAATTTAATAAAGAGTATTTAGCTAGCTAGCTGATTCGTGTCACGTAACAAGTCATGCAACCGTTGATTCGAGACTGCACTCATGAGAATCATACCAAACAATTTTGAAGTGATCGACTGAAGCTTCAGAATTATTTGGTTGGTGGATTTACAATGACTTTGATCTCATCAGACACCGACTGAGTGAATTGAGGGATCAGATATATATCAGTGAAAAAAAGATATGCAGTCATAAAGATCCTTTGCAGACCACTGGTAGAAATCTTTCAATACTCTCTTCGAGCCACGTTAGGTTTTAATGTTCAGAAGCTTGTTCAATTTTCGTTTCAAAACGATGAGTGTTCAGTGAGGATAGATATGAGATCAGATAAGTGGCTTCCACAGTTTGTTCTCGTCTAGATCAGGAGTAATTGAACAATTCACATATATATACTCTTTCCTTGAACACAAAGAATGTGTAACGTCAATTTCTTTAAACTGGCAATATTCCACTACTTTGTTACTTTCAGAACGCAAGGCCTGAAATGCGTATGTCAACCTATACTTGCTGGTGTTAGAGCTTTGTGTCGATCGATGTTTATCACCCGAATCGAGCTAATTTAACGAAATTGACGATGAATCCCTGAATTGTCCTCCGAGACTCTTGGGTTGGAAGAAAGATATCGATCTGAGCTGAGGCAGTCGAATGATCGAGTCAAGGATAAATACAATATACTACTGCAATTCAGTGCAGATCAGGGACAGCATAGTGCTGGCAGGTGAACATAGAAATTCCACATTATCTTTCGATGAGGTCCAATCAATCCGAGGATGACAAATGGCAACTTTCAAAGCGAAAATGAATTATTTTGGGTAGACCCATATTCATACTTGTATTATCATCACGCTTGTGAAAGTGGTACTTTCTCAAGCGCCCATCTTAAACGTCAGATCTAAATAGCAGAGCTACTCTGAATCATCCTATTAATGAGAGGGCAAATTTGGTATCACAAAAATAAAGGGGAAACAATAATTCAAACTTAAGACTTCAACCTACACTAATAAATTAAATAGTGTGAATTTGGTAAAGTAGAGCCACATTCAGTAAATAATAGGATAAATCACAGCAGTTCATATTGAATCACCATGTGAATGTACAGTATATGGGGTACATGGGCAGAGTATGGGCAGAGTTTGGGAAGTTTTTTGAGTTTTAATAGCTATTTCCCTTAAATTCCCAAAGTGAACCAATTTTAAAAGTCAGATTCTGTTGTATTTTTTTAATTTTTAATTTAAAATAGAGATTTTATAGGATTTTTCACCATGATTTTGCCTATGTTTTCAAATTGCAACTAGTTTTTTTCCCAATTCCATTGATTAACTTTGAACTAGCGGTTGACTTTTACTAAACATAGGTACATGGTCCCACGATAGGGGTAAGATCACAAACCCATTATATAAATGTTTTGCACAACATTCAATGTAAGTTGATCGAGTGCATTAGTTCTAGTTTACAAAGCTTTGCATTTCTAAATATCACAATTATTGACTTTTAACATATGCCAATTTAATTAAATAATACTTTCTATGACCATTAATAACATCAATTTTGTTAAATTGGTGGTATTCCATTAAAATGGCATCGTAGACCATTAAAGAAGGAAAGAAGTAAAATGATTTTAGGAGTCAAGATGAGGATTGGGGTTGAAAATTCTAACTTAGTACAATGAGTGGCGCACAATGTCATGGATGAAATGCAATTTGCATATTAATTAATTTGCACATCTATTCACTAACAGATCTGTCAAAATGAGTAATGCATATTTGTTTTGAGACAACCATGAATTGTTTAGAGTCCGTTTGTTAAAGGTCGCAGCAAAAGTCCACAGCACAGTCCTCACGTCCAACAGAATGGGCGACTGATAGACGACACAAATATCAGACGTAACGAACTGTCTAACAATTGTCTACTGTAGCTAGAATGACGTACCAGACGTCTGTTGTTACGGCCGACATTTCCGCCGCTCTGAATACTTTCTAACACACACGACCGAACGGACGACGGAATTACTCACTTGCACCTGCAGCTTCGGGAACTTGGGAGTCACTGCACGGCATGCATGCTGCGATCGACTTGCGCGCATTCGAAGGCTGGTACTGCTGTAGGTCTTTCAATCCCGCTTGCAACGAAGGTGCCAGTCGAAAACAACTGTGGTTACTGTGCAAGCCAGGTCGACCCCCATGCCATGCATTTGCCAGTTCATACACGGCAGCAGGAATCCGGCACAAATTCGGCGATTGACGGTGCAAGTCGGCAGGGACCACGTGAGCAGTTAAAGGAACTTCACGGAAAAAGACAGTGGGCCAACACGGAAAGACTTCTACCTTAAATTCAGTCCGAGACTTTGCTTCAGTTAATGCTTCAGTTCAAGGAATTCAATTCAAGACTTTCATGCTTATTATTAGCTGCCTGCCTGCGAGTTCTAGTGGAAATCGTCGATCTCCTGGAAACTGTGGTAAGTCTTCCTGCGGTATGGCTGCGTCAAAGCTCAAAGCTCCGTAGCCGGGCGACTGGAAGTCTTTTGTCTAGACGAAGACAATTCCGACCGTCTTGGAAGAATATGGTAAACGGCGGTCACCGCCCCAGCCGCAATATTAATTGTACCCGATAATGCAGTGTCAACATTGTTTTCTATTGTACGCTTACTCTGATCAATTTAAGCTTATTCTGGGAAGGTGCGCGTCAACTTCCACGACGGTACTATGGTTACAGTTACAGTTTCACACGACCAGGCTCGTGTTTGGCATCGTTGGGATTGGGCAGTCTTTTACACTTAGTTCAAGGGTATTTTCCTGCGGAGTCAGTCTGTTCAATCAGAAGAAAAAAAACTTTCAAGTTTCCCAAAATGGAAAATTACTTTCGCCAACTTCCATGTGCATACGGAGGACTACATTTGAGGAGTAGCTTTGGCTTGTGAGTAGGGAGAAAGTACATGTTAGAGGCTAAGTAGTTTTGTCATGGTGTCCAACCAAAAGCAACCCAAAAGTTCAAGTACGATGCTAAAATTAATTTTCCTTGAAGTCAAAACCTTGCCTCCCCCCTTACTATTCATAGGTCTCTACTTATAATCTTGCCTACAAACTATTCCAATTTCCACTTTTTAGATGTTGTACACTTCCCCGTGCAGTTTTAGAAAAAATTTAGTGTATTTTAGAAAGTTACGAATCTTTGTATGAGTGGCTAAAATTTTATGCGTCTTAGAATTGATTAGTGAAAAATGATCCATTAATTGAAATGATTAGAATTGGTTTTGTCAAACATTATTACTTTCTATAATAGGAAAATTTTAACATGTCAACAATAAATGTTTTGCACTTTATATTCATTTTTTTCATAAAAACATTTTGTACAATAGCAATTTCAATGTGTAATACATGTATCCATAGACAATCCATTTTCATACACTTCAAACTTGGAAAAAAAAACTTGGAAAAAAGTTGGAATGCTCTAACTCACTTCATTTGCCATGACTCCCATGAGTGACTAGCTCTCTCCTTCCACAATGTACACTTGTTTGTGCAACTTGCAAATTGAGTTAGGCTAATGGATAAGACAAGAAATAGTGTGTATTTTTTATTTTTAATCAATGCTTATTAGGGCATGAAGGAAGCACCAACAAAAACAAAAACAAGTGCCTAAGGTTTAAAAAAAAATGGAAAAAATAAATAGGTGCCTAAATGGAATGTTGACTTTGAAAATTTATATTGATCCTTGAAGGACACAAACCCCGAGTGATCAAAGTAGTCACCAAAGTACTTGGATTATTGGACCAACACTTACATTCTTTGTTTCTATGGGTAATAGTGAAGTCAGGTCTAAATGAGGTATTAGGATTTAGGAACAAACTTCAACGTAATCACTACTTTGGAAGGACTATTATTGAATGTCTAGTTCAAATCGTTTTAGATGTCCCAAAAAATCATGCTTCATTATTCATAAATGTCATAGTGTCATGTTTGAGAATTGTATAGCTTATGATGTCATCATTTAATCTAAATTAAGTACAAAAATAGGGTTGTACCAATGCTTTTTATTCCTTTGTTGGATTTGAAATTAGACTATATAGAAACTTTTCCATTAAAATTAATGATATTTTGAATAGAGTTTGTCATTGACTCATTGTTGACAACTTTGAAACATTTTTAGAACTAATTTTGATGAAATTGATGAAATTTTTGAGTAAAACATTCTATTAGAGAGACTCCAAAAACGACCTTTTCATAGTTGCCATTAGCTCCTAATAGTTCACTTATACCCAATCATCTATCATACCTTTAAGGTCCATAGTGTGTTTACAAGGTTAACTAGTTTGAAGTAGGTCCATAAATATGAAGTAATTTTTTCTCTTATGAAACAATAAGAAAAAATTTATAAAACATGTTGCAAGGGATATACTCATATATGGTTTTTTTAATTTTTATTGACAATTATACCTACATGCTGTAAGGGAGTGCTAGTATGTGAATATAGAATCTATGAGCCCATTTATCTAGGAGTCTGTATTATAGATACCTTCTATAGTTATAGATGTTTATGTA
Source organism: Rhytidiadelphus loreus (assembly GCA_947034895.1). Classification (NCBI taxonomy): domain Eukaryota; kingdom Viridiplantae; phylum Streptophyta; class Bryopsida; order Hypnales; family Hylocomiaceae; genus Rhytidiadelphus; species Rhytidiadelphus loreus. The sequence continues at coordinate 42,547,149 of OX344765.1, forward strand.
ATAGGTACATATGTTATAAACTCTTCCCATATTATAGTATACATATGTTATAAACACCTTCAAATGGTTGTAGGCACATATCTACAACTAAGTTAAAGGCTCAAAAGTTCAAGGCTTTGTGCTCATGCACTAGCATTGTTGCATGCTACAAGTAGGAGTACCCATATTACTTTATTTTAGAGGGACTAGCATTCCTTCCAAAATAAAGATATAGGATTGGTCTTCCTTGTGAGTGCATTTCTCAAAATAAAAATCCTAAATATACACCATATACACTATATAATATTGTAATTTTGAGTATATTATAAAGGATTTCTTAAAAAAGGTAAAACTTCTTGTTAAATTATTGTTAACTCCTAGATGAATTTGATGTTTTGAGGCCCAAAACTACTTCAAAGTACTTAAGCTCAAAGCAAGCGGCTTAAATCTTCATCTATATTTAATTAACAAATTCAACCATAGGACCTTTAGTTAACTTGTTAGAGTATACCCTTCTTAAATTTCAGATAAGGAACGATACCTATTGCAAGATCATGTTGCTTGGATTTCAAAATGAAGTATTTCAACTCTTCCCAAATGGTTAGTTTTCATCTTCCAAACGTTTTACACAAAAATGTGTACATGTTACAACATTACTTTCCATAATATGTTGAAGAAATAAGTTGGGAATACATATAAAAAATTTCAACAAAAAATATTTGATATTAATTCTTGAAAAAAATAGTAAGTAGAAAGAAGTAGAGTATGATTGTTAAGAAGTAGAGTATAATTCTTAAATATTAAATTGTTAAGAATTTAGTTATGGAATTGAAAAATTCCAATCCCAATGGTTGTAATGTTGTAATAAATCATTTACATCCAATGATTTTATTTATTTTTTAAATATTGAAATGGAGTTAATTAAAAGGACTTCAAAGTTTATTTTAGAAGAGAGATTCTATAACCACCCACAAACTAAAAACCCTCATAACTTCATCTTGTTAATCAAAATGGAATGATTCAAAAGCTTCCAGGTATATATAAATCTAAGAAACCAAGTTCAAATTTTTATTTCTTAAAAAAGTGATTTATTTTTAGCATTGTAGCCTCCCCGAGGAACAACAAAACTTGCAAAAAGAACTATATATCATACAATAACTTCTTAACTATGTAGTTGAAAGTTATGAAAATTCTTGGCCTTAACCCCTAAAGTCCCATTGTCCCCTCGGGGGACAATTTGGAATTCGGGCAGGTTCCTATGGGCTGAAAAGTTACCCTAATTTTTTGAAACTTTTTTTGAAAATAGAAAAGCTGATAAGCTTTGTGGGAATATAATTTTTATTTCAATCGGTGCCCGGAAGCAAAAGTTATACCACAAAAAGCCTAGAACTAAACTCGGCGGGCAGCACAAAAAATATTGCAAAAATTCAAAATAAATTCTTAAATTTTTTTTCCTCAAAGATTATGTTTTTGTCTACATCTGAAGATTTGATTCATTCCATTTTGATTAGTGATGTGAAAGTTATGAACAATCTTATTTTTCAGGCAATCTAAGCATCTTTTTGAAAAAATAACTTATAGGATTCATTTCAAAATGCAATTTTCAAGTTTTTTCAAATTTTTTTTCTTGAAAAGGTTAAGTTTGCTTGCTAGAACAATCTCACCATTGGAATTATTGTATTTCAATCCCATCTAAGAGCTATTAACAATTTAGTTTTTCTTTCAATCTTGGACCTACTTCTACTTGACAATTTTTTGAAGTATGAAAATCAAGTTTTTATTTTTTGAAATTTTTTTCTTAGACTCCCAACTCAATTATTCAATACAATAAATTTTAAATTCAAATTTTATAGTGCACATTTTTTCCACAAATAGCGATCAAAGTGCAGTCTAGTGTTCAAAAAAACTTGTTTTTTCAACTTTGAATGCGCATATCTCTCAATCTGTACGGTCAAACTTCAAGAATTTTTTACCACATAATCTCAAACAAGTAAAGTTCAAGATCATATGGTTCATTTTTTAAAAAGAAAATTGTTTTTTTGGACAAATGCTGTAGAAATGGCAGTTTTGAGTGGTTTTTGACAGAAAAATGGCTTCGGGACTTTAGGGGTTAACTCCACAAGCTCCAACAACATTTTGACAATGGAGGTTTTCAATGAATTGTCTCACTTTGATATTTTTTTGCACATGGATGTGATTGAAATTTTGAATTTGAATTGTACAAAAGTAAATACTACTTTGTCTAGTTATCATGGAATAATTGTGGAAAATTTTGGTTCTTGAATTTTTAGATTATAACAATTTTGGATGATCAACTTTGTAGGCAAAAAACACAATTTGGGAGGAAGACAAATTATAAGATGATGAATAATGCTCATTTAACCAGCCACAAAAAATTGTATTGGCAAATGTAGTATTTTTTAATTGAAAAAATTGAGAAAGAAAATCTCTCAAATTGTAGACATTTTCAAATAGTTGTACAAAGCCAAAATTGAACAAATTTGGATCCTACAAAATTTTAAAAAATTTACATATGCATCAATTTCTGAAATTTAACCATTGATATTATTATCATATTGTTTGAAACATCTCCAATCTCTAAAAAAATTGGAATCATTTTGATTATTTTGAAATTTCAATTACACTAGATTGAACCTTTTACTTTTAAAGTTTCTAAAAATACAAATTTGAAAAAAAATTCTACAAGACAAACTTTTTCTTGTAGCATAAAGACTATAAATGTCCAAGAAAATGTTTTTTCCATCCCTACTATTCCTTTCATTGAAAAAACATTATGTTTGCTCCTTTTTCTGTTAATCTATATTTCCTAAATAAAATTTTAAGTACTTCTTACATTGAAATTTTGAATATCAAAAAATGAAACAAGTATGCCAACTTGTTACTCTACAAGATCCTAGTTTCAAAAATATTGAGATTTGTTTCACCCTACCAAGAACTTGCCATTGAAAATTTGAAAAGAACACATTGTGTCCTCTTGGTCCTTGAGGGGTTAAAGCTACTCCTCAACCACATATTCTATGAAAATTTCAAAGGAAAAAAATGAAAATTTCATTTTTAGTGAGCTACCCAAAATTGCTATGTTGCCAATTTGTGATAAATAATATTTTCCTATGTTTTTTCTAGTAAGTTTTTTTCACCAATGAGCTCTACTATTCACATACACTTGGCTATTGTGGTTCTTTCAAGGATTTAGCCCCAGATCTCAAATTTCCATGGAACTGCATTTTGGTGTTGACAAAATTTGAAGTTAAATAAAATGTAATCAAATTACTATTTTAATTTTTTTTTCATATGAATACCTTTTAAAAAATATTTTTAGCATCAAATTTTGATTTTGAAAATGAACATTTACAATTTTTCTTTTCAAGATTCTATACAAGGGTGTCCATTGCAAATTTTGAATCATGGTGTCAAGTGCTCTTAGAAATGAACCTCAAATACATTGGATCCTTGGGGAAAATCACGTCAAAAATTCATTTAAAAAAAATTACAATGTACATTTTAAGAAGTTGTAAATTTATTGTAGTTATTCAAGTTATGTCCTTCAACCTCATAAAAAGGAGGACTGATAGATTTCAAATCACTTCCATGAGTTTAACAATCTTGTGACCAAACATTATAATCTTTCAATCCATATAAGTGATATTGTTTGGGCTTTTTTATATGATCATTAGCACATCTAATTTGAATTTGTATGGTTACGAATCAACTGATCAAAACTTCAATTTTTTTGTGTAATTTAGAATAAACTCTAAATGAAGATCTTTTGCATTTATAGGTTAATATCCTCTCAATTACTTTTGAGACCCTCCTAATAGGATGTAGTAGAGACTTGGTAACAAAGTCTCCATGAGTACTTTCAAGGCTAGTTCACATTACATCTTAAGGCCTAAAGTTCATTGAATACTCAAAGTCTAATCGGTAGAGAGCGAAAATTTAAAACTTGGTGGTTCACACTACTTTCTAAATCCCCATACGCTGCAAATGTCTATATGGAAGCACTTTTTGGAAGTATAAAGTTTTGGTGCGAAGGAAGTGGGAAGTGGAGCCCAAATAATTAGGGCTAGAAAAAATGGAGACCCAACTCAGGCTTTGAGTTCCAACTATTGTTTTGAATATCAATGAGAAAAAACAAACATATAAAGCATCATAGTAGGCTTCAATTTTGTTCCAATTTTCCCAATGTAGATTTGATGCTAAAGATGCCTCAAAAATGGGTTTTTGATTTTTTGACCCATATTTTGAAATTTTAACTCTAAAAATATGAGACCTGTCACCAAGGTACTTTGCCAAAAATGATCTTACAATGATTTCAAAAATCATTCTTCATTCCTACAATGATCTCAAAAGTCACCCATCAACCATTTTTTTGGCTTGTGCAACATTACAAGGTTAACTGTTATATAATATTATGCATAAGAGAAGTTGGAAATCTTTGGCCTTCACACTATGAAGTCCTAAGTCCTACAATCAATCTTTTTTATTCACCTTTTACAATCCAAAGAGTTGGGATTTGACCTTAAATCACAACTAAATTTTTTAAACTGTTTGGATTTATGTAAGGCTTTATAAAAAAAACTTACAAGCCTTTTGTTTATATAGTAAATTTTTGGTTTGATTGTACTTTAGTGAGAGCAAAAGTTTGATATTAGTATGATATAAACTTTTAGTATACCTTTTTACGTGAACCACTCACCATTTAATATGTCCCTTCTTGAAGTCAAATAGCCTAACATTGTTAAACAAAGTATGTGGTGTCCAAAATACTATCGAAGCCAAAGAATATTGGTTGGAAAAAAACGGAATTATTCTTAGTGTTGACCACTAAGGATTGACCACCTCATGACATTCTTTTCTAGATATTCGACTCTTCAAGTTAATAGAAGCAAAGTTTACATGTGAATAATGTTATGAGATCATTGAGTTCATAACTAAAAGCATATGCATTCATTCATTAGAGAAATGACGTGATGTGAGTCTCCTACAAGGCCCTTACAGAGTTGGGTTTAGTAGTGAAGATAGGATACCTCACTCTTGCACATTAGTTTGGCCCTCTAGTTGCCAAGTGAATTGCCCTCTCCAACTTTTTCAAGACACATTTGTCATCTCTCCAATAGGATTAAGTGCAAAAGAATTGCAAAAAGAAAAGTCAAACCAAGATGCTTCAAAACTTTAACTCGCTCACAAAACTTGAGGTACCTAAAAATTAGTGTATGAAGTATTGATTCTGAAAGGTTTGGGCAAAATTTGGCCTTTGATAAGTCTGTGGCGAGGCTCTCTTTTCTTCCTAGCCACGACAGTGATTGCTACAAGCTACTCTAGAGCACATGAGCATAATATTTTGTAGCCTTCAAAGAAATTGTTTTTAGTAGTCCTCTCCATAAAGTTCATCCAACATTACTAACAATTTTTTATTATTGCTTTGATTACTAATTATGATTATTGCTCTTTTACTGATTGATTTTTTTTTCCTTTCAAAGAGACGGTGACTTTATTGACTACTTTTGTAAACCTTTCACCATTCTCATACCTCATGCCAAGTGCCCCCATAGTTATTAATGGCATGTAAAATATTCTACATCATTACATTTGGAGATAAAACGATGTAAACTATTCCACAACAAAAAAACATCATTTTGTTGATGGAAAAGGAAAGGCAAAGCCAATGGGCATGAAGACTATTGAATGTTACAATTAGGGATGCTCTAAATCTAGCTAACAAAATATATTTTGTGCTCTCTTTCAAGAGAATCCTTTAAGGCATTGATCTAAGGTAGGTACACCCAAAACTACCACTTTTTGCAATTGACCCTATTTACTATTATTAAACTGGTCAGATTTTAACATGTTATTGTTGACAAGTGAAAGGAGGTTCCAACGCACCAGACAACATGGCATTTGGATACTGTATGCAAAAGTTATTAAGGAACAAAGTTTGATTCTAAAAACGTTTCTTCCACATGGGTACACAACTGATTTTGGAGATGTACACAAAGTGAAGATGATGCTTTAAGGTCAGTGGCACATTTGGGTGTACGTACCTTATCAATGAACTTCTTGCTTTGCTTACTTCAGTAATCAGAAGGGTTTCGTGACCTCCGTCAGGAGAATTAAATTTGAACTGCAGTGGGTTTTGTTGGTTGTGCTTTTCTTGTGCTTTTTTTTTAACAAATGAAACTAGATTTCATGGCACTGTTGCAGTGTTTTTTTAGCTGTCAGATCCTGTTTGATGGAATATATTTTATTCAGTGTGGTCTTAAGTTAGCTTAGTGGACTAGTGAAACATCGAAACATGTGCCCACCATGAAGCTTATTTGGGGTCAATGATTTTCAGTACCATGCTGCATTGGAGCCGGAGCCAAGCCCATGATCAGGGCACAGTACCAGAACTCGAAAATCCATGCTACTTAAGCTAAGGTATTCCTCACTTCCCAAGTCCCCACTAAAAACTCCAAATCGATTTAGGGTTTGTACCATTAAAAAGGCTCTATTTATTGATTTAAATTGTAGATCATTAATCCTTAAACGTCAAAGAGGACGTTTGGTGTCCGATGGATGACAAGGAATCCTAGCAGTAGGACAAAAATACAACTATTCATCCTTGGAATTTTGTTGTGGAAAGGGGAGTTTTTCTACAGTCATTTGACTTCCAATGAGTGCTTTTGCTATTTCTAAAGCCCATGATTCACACAGTACTGAAAATGAATAATTTCCAAGATCATCCCTTTGTCCTTTAAGGATTAAACAAATGATGTGAAATGGAGGGTGGAGTGGATATACACATGAATTGAATTCTAGATCGCTCGCTCAATGATTAGTTTAGTAGATGAGCAGTTTAGTAGTACAAATCCTAAATTGATTTGGAGGTTTTTAGTAGGTTTAGGGTTTGTACCATTACATGTTTTTTTGCTACTCTAGAGGGCTACGAGTTCCTATCTGGAAACCCGCCGTTCACAAGTTGCACTGACCTAGCCTAGAGACTGCTAGGTCACTTTTTTTGATAAATAAATAATCTAACTTCATTTTTCATTTTAAGGATTTAAAAAAAAATTGACACCGGCGTTTGATGAGACTAGAGGGATCGGAGCTGGGAACAAGCCTGAAACAGCCCTCCAGCCCCCCGGATCTCATCTAATGTACTAAAGTGGACTCAAGGAGTATGTAAAAACAAAAAGAAACAAGTTTTGAAAATCCTTGTTTTTTCAAAAACAATTGTGGATTTTTTTTACCTATATTCTCTAGCCCTTTAGAGCATCTCCATTGGGGTCCCCATCAAATGGTTTGGCATGTTTAGGCTTCTTCATGAGTCCCACTAGTCACACAAATTCAGTTTTTTTTGCAACTAGCCTCTCCAAAATTTGTTTGTTACACTGCAACCTACATAGCCCTCTCATGTTTGATGTGTGCCTCATCTAAGAAGGGCACAGTTTTCAATGTTAGCTATAGAGACCAACCTCAACCACAACTAATCAAAATGCCAAAAACTTGAGTGTTTTAGGCCATTTGTGACTTGGTTCAGCATTGGTATTTGGAATTTTGTACTAGAATTCACAATACTGTATTCTCTTGATAGGGACTTAGTAACAAGGCTGGGGCCTTCTTCTCCCATTATATATGATCTAGATTATCCATTTTAATGTGGATGCTCTTAGCACTGATGTCCAATTTCTAAATGATGAATAAGGTAGTATGGCCTTAAAACAACCATTTACAGGTTGTTCTGCCTTTTTTATAGGCTTTTGTAGACTAAGATATTTTTTATTTATTTTTCAAAGAAAGATAAATAGATGCGACATCTGATACAAGTGGTTTCATAATTTTCTGAGTAATATTGAATTAGTTATGATTTTTCAAAATTTTCAGTCCTAGGCACCTATTTACGATAGTAGGTCTGACAAAATGAGCACACATGCAACCTATAAAGGGCGATGAGGAAACCAAGAATAAACATGGGAATTTATAATAAGTAATAACCAAAGATTTTTAAAGCGACCATACTTGTATGTCAGATTTTGTATTCTCCAAATAAAGTAGTTGGCTTGCTAATTTCTTATTTAAATATATAAATGCTCACCTATCACTACATTTAAAAATCAACCCGACCACATACTTTAACCATCGACATTTAAACCTTAAAATGATCTTTTGACACACTTGAAGTTGCTCTCACTTTAAATTCAGCCCATTAAGAGTCTGTCAATTATCCATTTTAAGATCATTTGAGGTCCATTTAAGACCTAGTTAGAGGGGCGATTTGAAGAGGATGGGCGATTTTTGAGCAGACTACCTTAGATTGATATTCTTCTTTCTTTCTCATTACTAGTTGAATGAAAGTCATCCTAATTTGTGGAGATACTTGATCAAGTTGTCATCCTGTCTAATGGTTGGATTTGGTGTTACTAAAGTACATATTTTCTAAAATTATAAATGTGGAAGTATGTCAAGAGATTAATCAAGCCCAAATTGCATTGACTGTAATTTGAAACTGGATTTGCTAAAAGGAGGCCATATATTTAAAAAATACAAAAATTCCCCAAACCACCATTCAAGAGAATGTCATTTCAAATTCATTCCAACATAATTTACTCAAAAAATGATAATATTTTTCTTAAAGTTGATTTTTGAAGGAATTTTGAAATTTTCCTTTCAAAATTTATAAAAAGATATTGGTGCTAGCAAATGGTGAATCTAACCATACAGATGGAATTTAAAACTCAAAATCTACAATTGTATATCAATTCCAAAATATTCTTCCAAATAGTACCTTATGATGATTTTTTTCAAATTGTCAATTCTGGATAACACTCTAAACCTTTAGGGGCTAGACTCACTTGTATTTTCAAACAAGTTCTCTTATCTAACATATCTATTATATCAAGTATGTAGTGTCATGACTCGTATCATAAATCTATTATGTTTTCATCTCAGAAAAATATCATCCAATTATTTCATCCAATGTTTACCAGGAAAACCTAAAGTACGATGAGCATTCCTATGATTCATAATGCACACATTTTCCCTATATGTTACCTTGTCCATATAGTTTTGGCTACTAACATATAGATACATATACAACAAATCAATATCTACAATGTAGGTTCAATGTAAACTAAATTTTCTATTATATTATCTTTAACCCCCCAAATTCCTTTGCATTCTAAGATCCAATAAACATGAAGATGGTCACTTTTTGTTGCAATTGTTTGATGCAAAAGAATGTTAAATTGTAAGCATAAGATCTTTGCCTCACTTTCATGCAGAACATATTCAAAGAAAAAAAGATATTAAAGTTTTTGTATCATTTATAAGATCTATGTACTCAAGCTATGATTTTTATTCTTCTTTTCACTACATAATTGGATTTATCTCAACATCAAAATTCAATCAAGATTATTGGATACGAAGTTTAGTTTTTTTCTCTTAGTATGATGTACTACTTATAGAACATTCACACTAAGGCTTTGAAAAAGATTGTGATGAATTTTACACAATTTTTACTATATATCATGGCTAGATTTTTGTGTGAGTGCTTGGGATTGGTAGACATATATGAATGAGACAATATGGTGTTTGAACCCTTGCATAAATTTTGAAGTCTTAACCCTTGAAGTTTTTTTAATATTTTTCACAAAAAGTATCCCAAATTGCCACTATCTAATGAATTGAGCATAATTGTAATACAAAAACAATTTTCAAACTTTGAACTATAGATATTTGTATTAGACTACAAAAGGAATTTTTCAGAAAAAATTCATACCATTTGAGTATGTATATTGCAAGGTTACAACCTTTGAAGTTAGAAGAAAGAAATTTGGGGCCCTCCCAACAAGGTCAACATAGGTTAATTCCACTTTGTAGAGAAGAAGGCAATATCTAACTTTGAAAACTTGGACCATTGGATAGGTGGTTAGATTAGTTACTTGAATGCCAATTTCAAAAGATAATGGAGGTATCTAATGTTCCTAAAACCATCTTGCAATGAAAGGATGTTTGAAAAAATGCAACTACATGAGCAAGCACTAGAAGAGTGGAGATCTTTGGGCACCAAGAAATAGTGTCAAAGTATGGTGCCCAAGACCTACATTGGCATGAAGCTAGTGCCAACATGGGCCTTGGGCACCATGCTCTAGTACTATTCCTTTGTGCTCCAAAACCACCCTTTTTATTGGTGAAGTTTTCAATTTTTGGGAGAACTCATTTTTGGAAGAAACAAATCCCAATGGTCAATACAAAACTATACAAAATTTTCCTTTTCTTATTCAAGTACAAAAAAATAAAATAAAATTCATGAGTTTACACTAGAATTTTTGCTAATGGTTCTAAAATTGTTCTAAGATTGTCATTTAAAAAAAATTGAGTGAAGATTGGAAAAAAAATCATTTCCAACCACACGTTATTTTTCTATATTGTTGTGAGAATGTGCAAAAAAAATTCAGGCCATTTAACTTTCTAGATTGCAAGATATAATTGTTCAAAATTAATGAGACTAAATTCACACCTACCTGACCACTTACCCCCAACTGCTTGCCTTCTCTATTAGCATATTGCCCAATTTGCCCTAAAACTTTCAAGCCCTATATGAATTTTTTTAAATTGTATTTTGAAAAAGTTTATAGAAATGTGCATCTTCGGTAAGAAATTTACTTTCATTCACTCAAAATTGACTTTAAATGAACCTAAAACTCAATGTGAAAGTCACCTCTAAGTTTATAACTAATACAAGAATAATCAAACTATTCTAGGCACTTTGTGAAATGTTTATACTCATGGAATACAAGGATCACATTGTGAAGATGAAACATTTGAAGGCATCATTCAAGTAAATTCACCAAATTTTTGGAAATGTTTGTTTCTAAGATAAATAAAAAGAGGAATTGTTGAACTAGAGAGGGGGGCCATTGGAGGAAAAACTTTTAAAACACAATTTCATGCCTATAAGATCAATTTTTATGCCATTGCTTTTAAGTGACAAAAAATATCCCAAATGCAATTCCTCATTAGTTCTTCAATAATTACAAAATTTGATTTTTGAGGCCAATACATTGAATCATTTTATAGAAAATGCATCCAAACTCTTTGGGACTCGCAAATCATATTCTTCATTTATTTTTGTGAGAACCATTTCATCCAAGAAATTAATTAAACTCATGAATAAGTCAAAAGTTGAAACATAGTAATTGGTGAGAATTTTTTTCTTAAAAAGATTGGTTTTCAAAAAATTTAGGGGATAAAATCTATAATGTCTTGCATTTGTAGCCAAAATAATCAATTATATTAGTAGGAATTCTAGAATAATGTGCTATGCCAAGTCAAGTTTATGTGCCTACATAAGATAAATCAAACTATCATCACTATAATTTTCAATAAAGGTACCTTTGAGACAACGATTTGAATGGTATTTATGTTCATAGATGTGCACTTTTCACAAACATACCTAGAAGACAATAATATTGTTTGGATCAAAATTGAAGTTTCTATGAATTTTCAAAATAGAGGTCCATTGAAACACCTTCTTATCTTGATAGTTATTTTGTGTTATCATTTATAAATTGCATAAGACCATTAGTTTAGCCTATTGCCATTCATTGAGAGTTTGGGATGTCTTAATTGTTTTTGGATTTAGCACATTTTTGCTTATACTTTTGTGCAAATTTATTATTTTTGTCACTTTTATTGAAGTTGTTTTAAAAAAAGGTGTTTATAGATTTCAAATTTGTTTTGGATGAATGAAAAGGTATTTGGACAATACAATGACTTGAAGAACTCTATTCATCATTCACAATATGGATGTTGATGTGCTTAGGGGTTAATTGTTTTCCATTTGCATTGCTCATCTAATCTTTGCAAATTTCATTCTCACTTTAATGGTATTGAATTTGAACAAAGGTAGAAATTGGAATGATTTTATAAGTGACAAAATTGGAGCATGATTGGTAGTAGGCAATTTTTTCTTAGTATGGCATAAGGTTCACAAAATGACCATTTACCAAATAATTTTGGATTTTGGATTTTTCAATAAATTTTCCTCAAAAAAATATGAAGTTGGCATTTGGCCCAAGTCATTTTATAGTTTTTGAATCTTTGTCAAATTAGTTATGAACTTTGAAGTTAGAGTCATAAAAGACTCTAAAAGTTTTTTTCCTTGATATGTTCACCTTTGGTATATTGAAGAAAGACATATACATCTTTGTGTTAACCCTTAAAGGTCCTATGAGGACTATATATATAGTTTTGTATTTTATTCTTAGGATGCAAAGTATATATAGTTAAATATGACAAGACATGCACTGTTGAATTGAAAATTTGACAACTAACTTATTTCATTGGGAGTTCATTCTAATATTTAAACCTTGACATGTTCAGATACAACACCATAGAGAGAGAGAATTGTGGTCATTTTGCAACTTCTCATATAAATAGGAGATGCAATAATGATCTAAATTAGAAGTGTTATGTATCATTGGATCTAGTTCATTACAAATATAAAATTTTGTAACTATTGTATACATCAATTCATGCACCTTGCATGCCAAATACAAAAAAAACCCATGTTTGAACCCAAATGGGGCTTCTTAGACCTTTAAGGATAAAAAAATATTTTTAGAAGTGGTCAATACATAGACTTCCTACTCTTGCTCCTACCTTCACCCCTAAATGCCCAAGGCCTTTTTTAAGCTTCTTGGAATTTGCTCTAAATTGACAAAAAGACAACATTTTGATAAGTTTCATTATTTTTTTGGAATTGTAACCATACAAATTCAAACTAGACATGTTAGAGATTCGATGAGAAAAGAAACCACAATGATATCATTTATAAAATTGAAAGATTATAATGTTTGATCATGAGGGTGTTAAAATTGTGAAAGTGATTTGAAGTCTTTCAATCCTCTTTTCACATGTCAAATCTAAAATTTTAGTTACCAAAAAAATATTTTGTTCAATATGTTTTTGTCACATAACATCTATAACCACAATCAATTTACAGCTTCTCAAAATCTACTCTACAATTTTTTTAAATGAACTTCTAATGTAGTTTTTTCTCCAAGACCTAGTGTATTTGAGGCTCATTTCCAAGAGCCTGCTTCGATACTAGAAAATCAAGATTTGCAATAGACACCTTTGCACAAAATACTGAATAGAAAAATCATAAACATTCATTTTCAAAATAGGATTTTGGTGATGAAACTAGACTTCAAATGAACTTGTATAAAAAAAAAACTACTAAAATTATAACTTGGTAAGATTTTATTTAACTTTGAAGTTTTGTCAACACCAAAATATGGTGCCTTGGGGGCATTTAGGGGTTAAAAGCTAGTCATCAAAAAGTTTATCTTCTCCATCAATGAGCTTAAGGTAGACAAGCCCATTTCCGTTTGCTACCTAATTCTGTCATCCTTCTTTTGGCCCTTATATTGTCCCAAAATTCATCCAAATTTGTTCATTTTCTGAAAAAATAATTGACTGCGTAACTTAAACAAGACAATAGAAAAAAAACATTTTTACACTTACAAAAGGGTGATAGTAAAGATTTAATCAAAAAATTTAGATACACTAGATTTCGAGCCAATGACAACATTGCATTTTAATGGATTTGGAGGGATGCATATTGGAGATATGATCATCTACATCCTTAAGCTTTATGGTTAACACTTAAGCACCATTAACCCTTAAATGTCGAGGAGGACATTTGGTGTCCGATGGATGACAGGGAATCCTTGTAGTAGGACATAAGTGCAACTATCACTAGAAGAAAACTAGAAGAAACTGCGTTTTACTTCATAGAAACTGCGTTGTATTCAACAAAAAAGTATCATCTGGATTTTGTTGAGGTCTTCCTTTGTAATGCAAAATTCTGCGTTCCAACGGTTCAACACAGGATTTGACAAGTAAAATGCAGATTTTTGACAAGTAAAACGCAGAATTTTGATTTAGAGTGCAAAATTTTGTGTATGAAGGGAGATCTCAACAAAATCCAGATGATACTTTTTTGTTGAGTACAACGTAGTTTCTGTGAAGTAAAGCGCAGTTTCTATTGGTTTTCTTCTAGTGTATTCATCCTTAGAATTTTGTTGTGAAAAGGGGAGGTCTTCTATAGTAGTTTGACTTTCAATGAGTGCTTTTGCTATTTCTAAAGCCCATGATTCACACAGTAGTTGAAAGGGATGATTTCCAAGGTCACCCCTTTGTCCTTTAAGGGTTAAATATGTGGGAGAGTGATTATAGGTTAATTATAGGATGTTCACGACTCCACTCTATGAATGATTTTGTAATTTCAGGGTAGACCACTTTAGAAATTCACAAAAAATACAGTTTTAATCAAAAAAAATTATAATTCCACTTGGGGTCGATTTGTGAAACCACAAATGCAAACCTCTGAAAAATATGTACCCATCTTGTAGTTGGCCCCATTCAAGATATTCAGATTGCTGGTAATAGACTTGTCTACCTTCCCGTGGAACTTGACCCCAACAACCAACTTGTTGCTGCACCATTGTCACGCCCAAGTGTGAAAATGCTTCCACGCTTCCACGAAGGCTTATCAGGATAGGGGACTGGCTGATTGTTAAGAAAATCAACATTCTCTTATCATTGGACATGGTACGTAGACCGCGACTTGTTCAATGCTGCTGAGAAGGATCAATAATTCCCTCTTTGGCTTTGTATATGAGGGTGGGACATCAACTATCAAAGTTTGACAAAGCAAGAAATAACCAAACTAGGGTTGTTTTTTTGTGGACAGTTTGATAGAGACTGTAATTTAAGGTAAGCTTGACAGGAAGGGATAACTTGAAACGCACATCTTGTGTTCTCCCAGGCCAAGGACCATGAAAAGCCGGTGCCACGAGAAACTGAGAATGATTATCATAATCAGGTAGAAGTACCTAGTCCTGATAACTTAACTTAAGCATTTCAGCCTGCATGACATGGGAAATTCGTTGAGAAACAGAGCCCAATGTTTGCAAACCTAAGGTTGAGGAATATTGAAAGAAAAAAAATGATTTTTTTTTCTCAAGAATGAATATTTTATTCAATATAAATGTGGATTTTTCAATCGGACCCATTCCGGTCTTGTAGACTCACCTATTACAGTTAGTTTTGGCACTTCTCCCTATGCAAAGAGGAAAGAGAGATGAGTGGACAAGAAGGTACAAATAAAGAATCTTTTTTTTAATGAATAGTGCATCCAACTATTGTCCTCAATAGGTCACCCTAAGAAGCCATTACAAAGGGGGTGTCCGAAATAGGTACTTCTATGATAGTTTGGGGATTTGAAACCTACCAATTCAACTCGAACTTGGCCTACAAGGTTAGAGACTGATGACCATTTGAGGTACTTTAAGTGAGCCTATTTGAGGCCAAATGGAAGCAAGTCCATTGCACGCAAAATTATATTAGTGGTGTACAATTCAAAACATGCCTGCAATGGGCTTGTTCCCATTTTGCTTGCAATGAACTTGCTCCCATTTGACCTACAAATGCTAATTAAATTCTTCATGGTCATCACATTTTTGTTCAATTGAATTGTAACTAAATGATCTTCAATCAAGTTTTTGAAGTATGCCCTCTCAAATTGATAATAAAAATCTTGCTAATCTTAACCCTGAGTTCTCAATCGACCATTTTATGGTCAATCCTTGATTTCTGGCAGTATTTTTGGTTGGAAAACAACTTGTTTCCAAAAAAAATTTAAGAGAAGGCGATTGGGTTGTCTTTTTCAATATTTATATCCAAAACTAAGATCATTACGGTCAAAAAAAATTATAAGAGAAATAACACAAAGTGTTTAGAATTTTTCTAGTGTTGAAAATTTTACTACTAGAGGAAAGTGTTGGTGTTCTTATTACTAAATCTTATGCATTTTTTCACAAATCAATAGAAATCACGATTTCGACTAATAAAAATAAATCAAATGCTAAATATAGAAATTATATTTTTGGTGAATTTTTGAAAGTATATTTTCAAAATTCATTTGAAGAGAATTTAAAAATAATTTTCTAATTTTGACCATATAGATACTTTCTACTTTTCATGCTCACATTATCTCCTTTGATGCAAACTTCAAAAAAGTTGTAGAATTTATATTTTATAACACATCTGTGTTTTATCTAAAGTCTAAAACCCCTTGGACTTGTAGGGGTTGATGTTGATCATAATGCTTAGATTTCAGAAAACAAGTTTTATTAACCCTCCCCGGATGTGAGGTTAGCGAGAAACTATACAAATTGACCAAAAGTATTAAATTTTCTAATAAACCAGAAGGAACATTTAAAAATGCCACTTCTAATGATAAAAAATATTGTCATAGTTCAGTCTACATCGGTTGTATATTTTTTATCTAAAAATATTAAAAACTGAGTTCAAACCAATGTTATTTTTGTGAAAAGATGTTGTGATTGTGTACAAAATGAAACTTCTTAAAATTTTCATTTCATCAATCAAAACAAAATGGTTCAATGCTTTTGTTGTACTTATATTCTTCTAAAAGTAAGTAATTTTCTTTTGGAAAACCCTTTCCTACTCAAAGTGCCCAAAGTTGCTACCAAAAGGGGGAAATTATTACTTTTCCAATAATTTAAGAATATGATGATCGAAATTCATTAAAATATCAAAAAGTAAATCCAAAATCCAAAGTCAGTAAACCATGTCCAAATTAGAAAAAAAAAACATTTTAATTAAAGAAAGAATCTGGAGCTAAAATACACTACATAAGCATTCCATCATTTTGAAATAGAACTCTATATAAATTTAGAAAGTAATAAACATGAATTTAACTTGACTCAAATATGTGGATATACCATGTCATTAACAAATTTGTAAGCAAATAACATACAAAAATCATGATATCTTTTGTATGACCAAGAAATACTTTGCCATTTATTATCCAACTTTTGGTTTCCATGGCTAAATATGAACTCCTTCTTTGATTTGGTTAATGGGATTCCAGAGTTTGTAGATTCATCTTCTTACTCCAAGAAGCTGGTGCACCCCCCACGTCCCCCAAGTCATTTTAGGGTTCATGTAAAAAACAAGCCCCCTTTAGTGCTTGATTAATTTATCTTCTACACTTGTCCTAGCTAATTTGGGGCTTCTTATTGCAAACATGAATTTAAAATTTTGTAAATTTTATCATGTGTGGCAAATTAAAAATTTCGGCATTTTTCCTTGGGGACGAGCAATGGAGTCAGTTTACCCAGGTTTGTCTAAACTATCAACGGTTCAACAAATAGGTGAAAGTTTTTTATGTTATTTCAAAGGTAAAATCTTGTAGCACATTGTTTCTACTTTGTTCCACCCCCACCAAAGTAATAAAGAATATAGGAAACATTGTACTACAACATATGTAACATTCTAAAATGGCAATAGTGGACTCCACCCTCTCCAATGTTAATGTTAACAATACCGTACCATTTTCTTTGCGTTCATGAACTCCAAATTGTGCAAATGAATCTAAACTCTCTTTCGAAGAGAGTTGGGGGAGCTTCTCAGTGCATGCCCCCAAATCTTAAAATAGTACGGTTACAGATATACCATATAGTTAGGGTTGCCGTCTCCTAGTCCACTCCACTCCTATACGTAGGTGCTTCAATTTGGTTAACCGTATTGCTGATTTCAGGACGACAAGTCAGCCGACCAAGGACCAATTCAATACCCACAAGCAAAACAGCTGTTGGAATTTTTTCTTACAAATGTGGAACATTCTGGGGACAGGCCCGGAGTGGATGGATTAAATACCATGTTTTTAAACCCGTGAAAAGGTCTCAAATGACCAATTCAATAACTTCCTAACTTCATCCGCAAGCCACGTCATTTGCAATTGAATGTATATATGAGACATCAAGTTGTGACAAAGTAGAAATGAACTAACTTAACTTAGGACTTTGAACCCCATCTTTATGTGCGATATATCGTAACCATTCTCTTCCAATTATACCCTTACTTGTATGTGATACCAGTATACCATAATCATACTCTTTCAATTGTGTTAGGTTAAAAAAATTGGAGTAGATCATAAGGATTAGGTCGGTCACGTGCAGCATGCTCTTCAGTTGCTGTGTTTAAAAAAATTGGAGCAGATCACAAGGATTAGGTCGGTCATGTGCAGCTACTGTGAAGCTATGGGACTCTGTTAACTTAGCTCATGCAAGTAGCAACTTTGGCTTCGGTATGCAGGGTATCTCCTCCAAATCTCTGACAAATCAAATGAATTATTTCCACATACTGCCTGTATGGTACATAAATCTCCTACAAACTCATGAATTCTTCCAACATGTGGTATAAGGTGGACTAGCCTATTACCACTCAGATTTGCAATGTGAGTATCTTGTGCAACGTGCTTCTTGTTTGCATGTATTTTCTAGAGAAAGAATTAGTTGAGTGGACTCAAATACAAGTGGAATCGTACTAATTGGATAAGAAGTGAAATTGATATGAATTTTCAAACATGTTTGGTGCAAAAACATAAAACTAGCAGTGGGTGGCAATCATAACCATCTTAAAAAAAGGTGCAAGATCAATGATCCGCCACCCTAACCGTGTTTGATAAGTGTTTGGAAAGGACAAGCTGAACATACATTCTGAAAGCACCTCTTTTAATCCTTGAATCTACAACAATTGTTTTGACAAGCATTTGTTCACAACTAAGCCTATCTAAACCAACATCTAGTGAACCACATCTTTATCAACCTATTTACCGTTCATAAATAGATATGAACCTAGTATCATTCTCTTCCAATAGCACCCAATTGCTTGCCTACAAAAAATGAGTTATACACTATGTGGAAATGGGTGACGTCTATTGTGCAAATGGGAGGATCTAGTAGATGTCAAGATTGGATGATTGGTGGTAGCAGGCTAATCTACCTTACTCGAGGTTCTTTAGATTGCTTCTCTAATTCAGGGATTTTCATCGAGTATTTGAGTACATCGTAAAAAGTAAAATCCATATTTTTGGTACACAATGGAAACTCAAAAACACCTTGCTAACCATTGGAGAAATTATACAAATGAATGTATGTGGAACATTGAAAAAATTATAGAGGCCAATCTAAAATGTAGATGAACTCAAAATCAAAGAAAGTAAAACTCAAACTCTATAACAATATTACTTTAATCCCTTAAGGACCAAATGTTTGTTCAACGAACATTTGAAAATTAGGAAAGGTCATACGAAGTCAATTTTTAATGGATGTTCTCAAATTTTTGACACAAGATAGGAACATTCACCCTGTTCATAAAAAATAAATTTTATCAAACGCCTAGATCAAAAGTTATGCTCCCCCATAAAATAAGGGCATTCGGGCATCTTTCAAGCACCTTTTGCTCAAAACCTCATTGAATTTTGAAATTTGACATGCAAATAACAAAATTTGACATAAAATTGTAAAAAACAACAACTAATTTTAACTCTCAAATTGCATTCTAAGAGGAGTCAAACTTTGTTAGCTATATTGGGGGTAGTTTTGAGGAATAACATTTCTTCTAACTTCAACCCCTTTTATCATGCAATATGTGAAGTCAAAGTTATTGAAAATTTTCCCACATATTCCAAATTTTGTCTCCAATTTTTTCACCATTAGGATTTCAAATAAAAATTTCCTTATTGCACAAAAAATCATCAAAAATGACTAGTATATTGCCAATTCACTTAACTTCCTTGTATTTCAAGGTGATTTAGAGTAAGCTAGACTCTGTATTTGCTTTTGAAATTTTGCATGAGTGTACCTAACAAGGTTTAGAACTCTATGGTGGAGGGATGCAAATTCATTGAGAGCAAAAATTTTATTCCAAGAACTTGAAGTCTATTGACCTTAGTTTGCAAGAATGAATTTTTTTTCTTGCTTCAAACATTATAATCTTTCAACCCATGTAGTCAAATAAGCTGGAAATTTTAACTTAAGCAAGTGAATTAGAAACTTAGGTAAGTGAATTCATACAAGTCAGAAGGTGCATTCATGTACTCCACATCTTTTTTAAATAAATAACAAAAAATATAAAAATAAACTTAAGAAAAAAATTGAAATACCAAATATCCCATAATGCCCATAGAATTTAGTTGTCATTCTAAAGTATATGACCATTAATAGAGTTAGTTATTCACCTTAGTATTACATCAAATTTTTGAATTCACTCTTTAATAGGCTGATTTTTAATATATTACACTAACATTTTTAGCTTTGGGTAAAACTTGGGGAGACCAAATTTTCTTGTATAGATCAAGATTGAGTTGAATACATAAAAACACATTGCGTGGGAAGTTGCCATCAAGCTTTTTAGAGAATTCAATAATAAAAAATAAAAAATATACATGTCCAGATGGAACTCTAATATAAAACACTATTTTGCGTAGAAAAATAGTCAATAGGACAACAAGATAATTAATGTAAACCGTAAATTGGTTGAAACATTGATCTTTATGCAAACAAGGAATTTATGCAAATTACTTGATTCCTTCCCTAATTGTTTGATGGAAGATGGTCAAGTGACAAAAAAATTAGCACCATAGTTACTTATTCAAAGATAATTCTATTATTAAATCTCATTCTAAAAGTGACAAGAAACCTAACGATGTCATAGTTTTAGAAAATCCACCAATTCAAGTTTATCTTCTTATCATTTTTGTATATTATTCTCGATATTATTTTAAAATATATTCTTGAATTCATGCCACTTTAGTTTCAATTGTCTTCATATGATTAAAAAATGAGAAATATCTTGCAAACAATAATGATTACTAAACAAATTTGAATTTTTTAAGTGATCCTTCTTTAATACATTGTTGAAATCAAGAATCACAAACATATAATTCCATCGATGTAAATTTTACTATTTAGATCATTATAAATTCTTGACCTATCATGCATACAAATTTATGCACAAACTAATGAAGTGATTTTGAAAATTTGCACACCAATTCTCGAGGTGTTAAAGTATGTTTAAAATTGTGAATACTTTTGCCAATCATTGTAAATAACAAGTTTTGAACTAGGATATGTCTACATGCTAAGTTGAATCGAGGATGTGATATGAAAGAGGTAGGTGTGTGACTATACTATTTTATCTTATTAACGGGGGCGTAAAATTAAAGTCAGCAAAATTTTCCTAAATTTTATTTGAAATGAGTACAATACAATAATATTGAACTTGCACTAATTTAAAATAGTGCCACTTTCAAATAAATTAACATTGGTTATACTAAAAGAATAAATTAATTGAATGTTCATCGTACAAGGAAAGTACACACTATGAACCCCATAACATTGTAAGGTGGGTACACCCAAAACCGTCATTTTTTACTACTGAGCCTAGTTGCTATTATGAAATTGGTCAAATTTTCACATATTCATGTTGGCAAGTGAAAGGAGGTTCCAACGCACCAAAGAACGCCGCATTTGGATATTGTATGCAAAAGTTATTAAGGGTCAAAGTTCGTTTCTGAAAGCGCTCCATCCAAATAGGTACATAACTGAAATTCCAAATGTACAAACCTTCTAGATGGTGCTTTAAGGTCAGGTGCCATTTAACAACATACTACCTTATAATCACAAATGATCCTCCTGATGTTAGAAAGGTACTACTTTCCTAAAAACTTAGGAGAAACTTATTAGTTAATTGAAGGATTGGGATTGGCTGATGAGCCATATAAGACAATTTTGTTCACTCCATAAGAGTCACCTTTTCAAGGATGCAAATGCAAAAGGGATCCTGCCTCATTGACAAACAATGTTATGCCTCTTCCCAATTTCCTCCCTACTTCCATTTGTCCAACATTTCAGCATTTTACTCAAAGGCCAAGAGCAACAGTATCTTTCAGGATTTAAAAATGAGCTGTCTGTATGCCCCAAAGTCAGTCATTGGTTGTCGAGCAAGAATACCAATACGGTTGACAGAAATACAGCAATTGAAGTGACGTAGCATAGGAAGTGTTATGAGTGTCTGTCTCAACTGTTATTTAATTTAAGATACATAGAATGGTTTTGAGGAATTCTCAAGTCTCACAGACCAAGTTGACTGATGAGTGATACTCAAGTCCTCAACTGAAAGTCTATCCAAGTCTCTGTCCTTGAAACTTTTGTCATTTTGTTTGAAAAAAAATAAAAATACTAAAACTTTGTCTGCGAGCTGCTTTACACTTGGAACTGTGCCACACCTATCCAACAATGCCCCCCTAAGCAGCGAATCGCAAGTATCTCTACCCAGATAAATATGTGTTACTTTTACACTTGTCTTTTCATGTGACCAGTAGAGCAGCCCCACACAGCAACACTGTAAAGGTTTTGCACCATTGATCTTCTAAAAATGAGGAATGTCCTCCATTGTTTTGCTTTAGCATGTTGCTGTGGGATTGCTCTTGGTACAATCCTTGACTATTTGATTATTATATGATAATCCATATGTAATGATCTTAGAATGCCACTCTTCCTAAATATTCCATCACATGCCACAACTCTATTACACATAAGAAATGAATTTTAACAATGATGAATCCCAATATGTTACTATTGCTTTCATCACGTGTTTCACTTTTATTTGTGTATGTGACTTTTATTTAAACCATTGCACGCGGTTGTGCACCATTGCTACATCTCGCCCTGTAAGTAGAGATAACAATCATGAGTACTGTAAGTAGTCAAAGTGGATCATTTCTAAACACTTGCCCAATGAGAATCAACATTATTTAGTTTTCATCCAATTTTATTTTAGTTGTTTATTCATGATGAAAAAATTCAAATATAAGAATTGCATGTTCACCAATGGTTTAGGATCTAGACCAAGATTGAGACTCTTGATATCACCAATAGGATAAATCAATGTTATAGAAAGGAGTTGTGATTGTCCTTCAACTTTCATCTAAACATCATCCAAATATTTACACTAATCAAACCACACCCATTCAAACATTCATTCAATTTTCAAAAACTTTGACAATGTAGATTGCAAGATATATGCATTTAAAGTGAAATAAATGTTTTTTCTTGCACCTTGCATGATTAGATTATTAGACTTTGTATCTTTTACTAAAGTTTTTGGAAAATAGATTTTGAATTAAAAATCTAATGTTGAAGAACTGAATTAAGGATTTTTTTTTTGGGGGAGGGGATTTCAAAAAGACTAATTGGACTTGATTTTCATTGTTTAAAAAATTACTAAGTAGAAGTAGGTACAAGATAGAAGGTAAATCTAAATTGTTAATAGTTTTAAGATGAAATCACAATACACTAAGTCTAGTGGAGAGATTGTTTTAGAAAGAAAACTAAACTACATGGAACTTCTTTTTACAAAAATTGTGAAAATTGAGTTAAAAATTAATCCAATATATTATTATTTAAAAAAATTTATAGATAATGGCTTGCAAAACAAGATGATCATAAACTTTCTCATCACTAATCTAAATAGAATGAATCAAGTATTTCCATTTACACAAAACTGACATTTCCGAGGACATTTCCTATGAGAAACCAAATTGAAATCAATTTTTTTTGAATTTTTGTAATTTTTTTTGCTACTTAAGGTTAAACATTTTGAGTTTTGTGTGACATAACTTTTGCTCTTGGACATTGGTTGGAATAAAAATTACAATCTTCCAAAGCTAATGTATTTTTCTATTTTTTTTTTAAATTAAGAAAATCATGTCAAAAATTAAGATCATAGGAACCTACCCAAACTTCCATTTGTCCCCTGTAGGACTCTTTAGTTAATTTGTTTAAGGAATAAATTAAGATGAAGATTTTGGCTTCATTTTGGATAAGATTATTTTGAAGCAATTTTGGATTGAAAACACTACACTACTTCAAGGGGTACTTTTAAATGTTGAAGGCTTCTTTTGAAGCTTTTTGGAGTTTGATTTGAACCAAACAAAAGATTGAAAGTAGATTTAAGTCTTTTGATTCTCTTTTTACATGTCAAATCTAAAATTGTGGTCATGAAATAAATATGAGGTTGAAGAACATATCTTGTATCATGATAATTAATTTGCACCATCTCAAAATCTACCCTATAATTCTTTTAAATAAATTTCTAATGTGATTTGCTCCCAAATCCAATATATTTGAGGCTCACCTTAAAGAGTGCTAAATACAAAAAATAAAGATTTACAAGGGACATCCTTGCACAAAATCCCAAATAGAATTATCACAAGCATTTTCTCTTGAATCACATTTAGATGTTACAAATTGACTTTAAATGAAACTAACCGCAAAACACCAAAAATAGCATTTTGATAAGATTTTATATAACCAAAGTTTTTCCACAAAAATGTTGTACCTTATGCATTCAGGAGGTAAGAAGATACTCACCCGGTCTTGAATTATATATCCCCTATCATGAAAATTCATGAGATTAAGAAAAACACTCTATTTTTTTTTACATTTGAAGGTTTGGGATTAAAGAAATAGGGTTTAGACTTTAGAATTTAGGATTTGTGGTTGTAAATTTACTCATTTCTAAATACAAGAAGGTCAATCATGTCTTCTTATCATTGAAATGTTGCACAATCAAACTACTAAAAATCAACGGCGGCAACAATTAAGCTCATAAGGTACCACATATGGAAAAATATCACTTAAGTTCAAGACACCCACAGAGCCACATACTCAAGTAACATGCCCTAAGCAAATCAATGGAGGGCATTCCTCTATAATCATAGAAGATCAATGGTACATACCCTTTAGAGGTCAGTGGTGGTGTGTTGATGTGTTGCTACTCTTAACCCCAAAGTGACAAAGAGGACAGAAAGTGTCCTCACAGAGTTTCAAGTCCAGTTCAAAGTGCTGTAAATTTTGCTTTCAAGATCCAAATTCAATAAGACTTGTTGGAAAAGTTGCGTTCTCCCTTCTAGTTTGTATGGTAAAATTTTGAGATCAATCCAAGATGTATTGATTTTTTGGAAGCCAATCGAAGTTCACAACTTCAATTTGAGTTCACCAAACTGCATTTTAGGGCTGCAACTTCGGGGGCTTGTATCTCCTTCATCCATTGCTCATTTTCAATAAAATTTGTTGGATTTTGTTCCCCTTGAATTATACTTATTGTGGTAAAGCTTTCATGTCGATCCAAATTGTTTTGAGTGTTTGGGAGCAATTCGAAGTTCAAAATCCTGCCATTTTTGGAGTGCAATGAACTTTGGCAGCTTGTTTCTTCTTCATACATAGTCCATTTTCAATAATTCTTTTTGGAAAAGTTGCGCACACTAGTCTAGTTTTTGTGGCTAAATTTCATGTTAATCCAAGAATTAATGAGTGACTGAGAAGCATTCTAGTAGAAGGAGGTTCAACTTTAGATGTGTTTTTTGCATTTTTTCTTGTTGATTTTTGACATTTCAAAGCCGTTTTGTAGACACAATGATTCAATTGAATGAATTTTTTCCCCCACCAATGTGTTTGTATACTAGTTTTGAATCTTTTTGTAGTGTAAAGTTTTTTCATTTGAGTAGGTTTAGAAATCAAACTTCACCTCCAAATGCGTTTTTGGGAAAATTTCAGCATCCATTTTCAATACTAAAACATTATGATCTTGCAATCTATGTGGCCAAATGACTTCAAATTTTGTACATGTCATCTACAACATGTACACTACAAGATTGTACGGTTGTGATTTGTATAACTTGAAGACATTTAGATCCATAAGGCTTCAAAGCAATGATGTTTTTGAACCCCAAAAATTGAATGTCACTTTGGGGTTAAGGGGGAGGCGATCTATTTCTAACCACTTAAGCAAATACAATGTATTTGCAAGGAAGGTTTCAACAGTGGTGAAATTTTTCCATGTGTAGAAATAGAGTTCATAAGGTCTCCGTAATTTTTCAGATTTGTATTTCTCCAAACATAATTACTGTGAATTTTATAGCTGAAGATCATATTCCACCCATACTGATCATACAAACCTTCTCAATCATGTCCAAGGGCTGGTTCCAAAATCCACCAAGGGTTGGTTGCAATATTGAGAGTCTCGTAGCCAATTGTAATGTGTTATGAACTTTGCCATCATCAATCACCTCCTTCGCAGAATTTCCCCCCCCCCCTTATGCTACCAAAATTGAGGGGAGGTAAGGAATAGGTTGCCTCCCTTAACCCCTTAATGCCTCAATCCTTTTTCAAATTTTGACACATTTTTGCTTATATCTTTGTACAGTAATACCATTTACTAAAATTTCATGAAATTAGGCATAAAAGAAAATCGTCTTTTCAAGATTCAAGTGTTACATTGGATGAATGAGAAGATAGTTGGATGAAACAGCGCCTACAAGCTCTCTGTTCATCGTCCAAAATATGGACGTCGGAGCGCTTAAGGGTTAAAGCATGCGGAGGAATTACCTACTCACCTCCCTTGTGATGCACACACATTGTTCAATGTGCTGGTGAGGCTATGCAAAGCATCCTGGACACAAAATTTGCGACAAAAACACACACCAACAAACCGAGACACTTCATTGGGGACAGAGGGAGCATTTCTGAAGATCCTATCCTAATTTTGGGTACAGTGGGTTCCCCGCCCACTCGCTCAGTCACTCACCTTCTATGCATGTTTGATGAAGCATCTATCTGGGACACGCCGCTTTAAACTAATGTATCTCAAATGCAGTGATCATACCGGATTCGCTCATTAATCGTAAGTTAATTCACATGCTTGGGGGCCTGCAATTACTGGGTTTTCAATTTTTGAAATCTGCAGAGCCAGCACATCAACACAACAGGCTTTTTGAAATCAGTCTGCTGTAACTTAACTTAAGTTTATCTTGTAAGTTACGCTGATAATCGAAGCACAGACAAGACTGCTTGGGGGGTACAATGAGTGACTCTCTTGGGTCTGGTGAGTGGTGACATTTTCATGTTTTTGAATGTTGTGTACATAAGCTTAATAAGATATTTGACGGAGTACTGGTACTTTGCTTTTTACTCAAGTTTTTTGGGGGACTGATTTCTTAGGGCCAAGCACATCAACTAACTTATCATTGCTGAATTGATGGAGGAGGTCTATGGCCTTCATCAAGAAAAGGCTTTCAAATTCAATTCAATGTTCCTTCCATCTCGAAATGTGGAGTGTATACAATTTTTTGGAGATTTTCTTATGCCAATTCCATTGATCATATTATGAAGAATATAATGAAGAAAGGTTGTAAATTTCATATCACTAGAACCAATGAAGAACATTGAATGTTGTGTAAGCTTAAGTTATTTGACGGAGTACCGGTACTTTGCTTTGTACTCAAGTTTTGGGATTGATTTTTTAGCGCCCAAGCACATCAACTAACTTCTCGTTGTTGAACTGATGTGTGAGGGCTATGGCCTTCATCAAGAAAGGCTTTGAATTCAATTTCATACTCCCTCGGTTTCGAAATGATTGTCCATAATTTTGTGGAGATTTTTTAATGCCAATTTTCATTGAAAAATATAATGAAGAAAGGTTCTAAATTTTATATCATTGGAATCAATGAAGAACATTGAATGTGTTCATTGCAATCTAAATAAAGCTAGATACAAGGAAGTCTCCCTGTGTCCTACTCAAAACAACTTTGAAAAATATGACATTCAAAATAAACAATCATTTCAAGATGAAGGGGGTAAGTGTAACCACATGGCAAATACAAAGGGACATAGATGGTTAGGTACATCTATGCTCTCGTCAATTATCCCTTAAAGCCCTGATTAACTTTGGACAACATTTTTGGGTTAGGAACATTTGTGCTCTTGTCAATTATCCCTTAAAGCCCCAATTGACTTTAAACAACATTTTTGGGTTCAAAAATAATTTCTTTTTCAAAATTATGTACTTTTGTGAAAACTAGATTGGATTGTCTTTATATATTTTTAAACATGATTGCTACAATCAAACATAAATTATAAGAAAATAGCGCAAAGTATTTAATATTTGTTTAGTGTTGGAAGGTTTTGGCTATTTGGAAAAGGTGTTGATGTTTTCATCACTAAATCTTTATGTCTTTTTTTCACAAATCCATTGAAACTACAATTTTGACCAATCATAGAAATCTACAAATGCTAAAGATAGAAATTGTATTTTTGGTGAATTTTTGAAATTAAATCTTCAAAATTCATTTTGAAGGAGATTTAAAATTCTAACCGTATAGATATTTTGTTTCTTTTCATGCTTCACATTGTCTTCTTTTATGCAAACTAAAAAGAATTCATGGAACTTATATTTTATAATACATTTGTGTTTATAAAATCCAAACCCTCGTGTCTTTAAGGATTAACCATTTGTCACACAAAAAATTAATATCTCTGACCGGGATGCTTCTACTCTAAATTACCCACGATATCAAAATTCCATCACTGAATTACTACTAGAAAACATGCCTTAGTAGACCAATTTTCAAGATCCATGCTTGGTCTAACACGTCAAATTGTGATGAATTAAACCAAGTGTAGGTCCTAAAGCTTGGTCTAATCATATATGTTTTCTACAAGTAGAAGATTGGAGGGCTATGCTTGCACAAATGGTGTAGGATGAAAAGTGATGGAGTTTATTGTGGTTGTTTCTATTTCATTTATTTTTGGCTAGTGCACAAAGCTATTTTTACTACAATAATGAGTTGTTTGAACCTTGGACAAAGATAAAACATGCAATACATTGATGAAGACATTTTGTTCATCCCAAAGTGTGTACATTCATAAAAAAAAAAAAAGTGATGTTATCCTAAGATTTTGTATCACTATAGTGACTTTATCCATTGACAAAGGAGGAGTATATTACCAAATATTTTCTCAATTTTTAAATTTTTATTTTTTCCACATGTTTATTAAAAAGAAATGCCCTTATTTTTTACTTATTGATTTTAAGAATAGCTATGTTGAATTATTACAATAAATTTACCATTTCGATTTTACACAAGAAGTTCCTAATTTTTACAAAACAACGTCCCTAAATTGAGTTCCACTTGAGTGGTGAATTTTTTTTGGTTTCATTAGTTGAACACCAAATACTAACTCAAGGAAAATGTCATTCTACAAAAATACATTTGACTTCTTCAACATATCTAAATTGGTTGCTATAAGTAGTGTGGCTTTCACATAGTATGACAAATGACTCTCTAAATCCAATTCAATCAACAACAATAAAGTTTTCTCACAATGTTATTAAAGCGCATTCACTCCATGAGAATAAATCTTAATCATGAGAGGGATTAAATGACCTCCATTGCAATGCAAGATTGAAATTGGAGGGAAGCATAGTGGACAATGTGGTGAATATAAGTGGTGAAGGTCTTTTTCAATCGTGTTATTTGTTTGTTATCTACTTGATCTTCCAAAGAAAAAAAGGTTTTGATTTTGGAATTATAGCAAGATTATATTGATCCCTTAATCTTAGTAGGGGTTATTTTTTCCTTCTCAAGATACATTCATGCCAAGGGGGAAATCATAAAAGGCTAAACGTTAAGATTTCAAACTAAACTAATACTACATCAAGTATTAGTGGTGGATGAATTATATTTATAACCCTAGAAGTTTGCATTTTCTCTCTTTGCATGAACTCACTTTTAATTTTGGGATGAATATTTATCTTCACACGAGTTATGTATTTTGAAACTAATGTTAGTTGTCAAATTAAGATGTTAATTGGAACTCTTGTTTGTTCTGTCCATAAGGTTAACACTTAAAGGTCTAGTAGGAATTATATATATGCTCATATATTTTACTCTTAGAATACAAAGTATGCACTTGAATATGGAAAGACAAAAACTATTGGATGGAAATTCAACAACTAACATCTTTCATGTGGATGTCATTTAAACCCCTAAACGTCAGAGATTATATTTTCACCAAAACTGCCCTTGCATTTACAAGCACCAAATTTTAGATGAAATTTTTTTTTGGACAAATATAACTATAGTATCTTGTAGTAAAATAGTTAGAGAATATGTGGAAAAAAATTCAGAAGTTTCCACCGTATAGATTGAAAGATATTAACATTTGAAGTGACAAAAATCCTTTTTTTGGCCCTGTGAAAATACAGGCAGCTGCACTTCACAAGGTCACATTTGTAGGAAAAAAATGTCCAAAATGGTGGTTACTCTTTGGATTCATTCCTCAAGTCAAGTTGGCTACATGCTTGAAAATGTTTAGATCATTTGGAATTGTACAACATATAGGAAAAAAATAGTACGTAGAAAGAAGTAGAGAATGATTAAAAATACTAAATTGTTAACAATTTATTTATAGAATTGAAAAATGCCAATTCCAATGGTTGTAATGTTGTAATTAACAATATACACCTATTGTTTTTATTTTTTTCCAAAAATATTTAAAATTGAGTTAAATAAAGAACTTCAAAGTTTATTTTAGAATAGAGATTCCATAACTACCTACAAACTAACCCAAACTAAAATTCCTCATTACTTTCATCTCATTAATCAAAATGGAATGATCCAAATCTTACCACATATATAAAAATCTAAAGAATAAATTTCAAAATTTTTATTTTAAAAAAAAGTGATTTTCAAAGAAGTTTTTTTCCTACCTAGGCTGTCCAGGTTGCCCGTTGAACACTGAAAATTACATATCATGCAATAACTTTTGAACCATGTAGTCACAAGCTATGAATTTTTTTTTATCCTTAAAGTTACTCTTTGTCCCCATACTATGTGAAATTTTCAAAGAAAAGAAAAAGAAAAACTCCATTTGTAGTGAGATGCCCAAAATTGCTATGTTGCCAAAAAACGTT
This sequence comes from Rhytidiadelphus loreus, assembly GCA_947034895.1. Lineage (NCBI taxonomy): Eukaryota > Viridiplantae > Streptophyta > Bryopsida > Hypnales > Hylocomiaceae > Rhytidiadelphus > Rhytidiadelphus loreus. Next base: position 42,577,824 of record OX344765.1, read on the forward strand.
GTTTGGACGTTGAGGGGTTAATATCTAAACCTTGTCATATTCAAATACGACACCATACATGTAGAATATATATCCAGTTTGCAACTTTTGAGGTATGTAGTATGAGGTGCAATAATGATTTAAATTAGAAGTGCCATGTGTCATTATCACTAGTAGAAAATGAGACTCGATCTGTTGTTTTGGTCGCGTTGATCATCAACAAATTTCTATTGATCAACAAAACTCTGTTGATAATCAACGTGACCAAAACAACAGATTAGGCTTGATTTTCTACTAGTGTTAGCTTAGAATGAATACAAACTTTTGTATTGTTGTGTATGTCAATTCAAAGACCTTGTATGTCAAATTCATAAAAAAAAAAATGCTACAAATCAAATTAGTCTTCTTAGATCTTTAAGGGACAAACTTTACTCTGCCTCTTCTTTACTTTTGGTATGAATATACCTTCAATGGGTATGAGCTTTCATTCAATGTGATGTAGAGATCTCTCGAAGTGTTCCGAACATGGCCTTAAACCATCCATGTGGGATTTTATTTATTTATTTATTTTTCATTTTTTATGAATTGTCAAAGTGACAATATTAAATGTTATAGTGGTGCTTCAAATTTCAACATTCATCCACATATTGAATAGAAAAGATCACATTGGCACATATCACATATCCATAATTATGTTTTCATCTACAATTTTGTGATTTAATTGAAGATTATTTTTTAACCCCTAAACGTCCAGAGTCTTCTCCAAAAATGACTGTTTGAGAAAAATCATCATAAAGTACTAGTTGAACAAATATTTTGGAATTGATATACAAATAAAAGTTGTAGATTTTGAGTTCTAGATTCCATCCGTATGGTTGGATTCACCAATGCTATCAACAATATTTTCTTACAAATTTTGAAAGGGATGTTTCAAAATTCCTTCAAAATTCAATTACAAGCAAAATATTATCCTTTTTTGAGTAAATTTTTTTGGAATGGATTTGAAATGAGGTTTTCTTGAGATGGTGATTTTTTGAAATTTTTATGATCTATAAATCTATGACCTCATTTTTGCAAATCTAGTTTTGAACTAGAGTCAATGCAATTTTGGCTTGGTCAACTACTTGACATACTTCCACATTTGTAATTTTAGAAAAATATGGACTCTAGTAAGACCAAATCCAACCATTAGATAGGACAACAACTTGATAAAGAATCTCCACTAATTAGGATGACTTTCATCCAAGCAATAACGAGAGAGAAATCTAAGTTTGAATTTGTTCATCATCCACTTTTTGGACGTCGGAGCGCTCCAAGGTTAATTGAAGTTTTCTAGCTATTTTCCACCCTCTTGATACTATTTGTGTTCTAAGGGTGTCAGTGGAGTAGGACCCATTCCTTTGGTACAAATGGCGGCCACATCGCCACCCCCCCTTGTGTAGAATGTCTCCAACTTTACATGTGGGGCAACGTGGTTGCAAAGTAATAGAGCCTTTAGTGAATGGTTTTGGGTCTTTAGTGAAGTGCATTGATAATATGCTCTTTGAAGGCACTTCTCTCATACACCAATAGAACACTTTGAAGATTTCACTTTGAAAATTCATAGAAAATCCAAAAGTTCTCCAATTTTTTTATGTTTTTTTAAATTTCTGATTTTCATTTGTCTACAGGTAAAAAGAAAAACCTTGAAATAATTTTGACTTTCATCCATGCAAGTGACCGTTTTTTTAGGTCTTTTCTACGTCAAGTTTGATGCCGCCACTCACAGGAAAAGGACTCGTTGCCCCCACCTTCGTTCACAGTTGCACAGGAGTCAGGACAAGCAATTGTAAAATATTCCCACAGTGCCTGGGCGGCCAAGTAATTGAGCAGTAAAGAACGGAAAGGTTCTCACTATAAATAGACTATGGCCCAGTTTACCACCACTTCTTCATCCGTTCATTCACAAGTCTTGCAAGCATCCTGGATGATCATCATCTTGCCTTCTGCCTCTCCCCAGTCGGTCCCCTTTATTATCTCAGTTCCACATTCGCCTCACTTACAAGCTCCCTCACTTGTCGTCTTCTCCAGCCTTCAGTTTCTCAATCCTTGCTTGCGCACTCAATCAAATCTCAAAACCAGTCACAAAAAACGTGCATGTGGTGTGATATCTCTGTAAAGATATAACGGATACATCAGGAAACGGGTCCCAGTTGTGTTAAGTGAACTCAGTTCGTTTCGGCGTTGCACCAGGGCTGAAGCTTGCTTTTGTCGACTCGATCGGAAGAGGTTTCAGGATCGGAGCAGCCATGAGTCTCAGTGATGTATAATCTCAAAACTGTCACTTCGTTTAGAACCGTCAATGTTTAGTTGCATTATTGCAGTGTTTGAGTTTGAGTTTCGGGAATGGTGGTGATCAGTAGTGAGAGGATAGACATGAGGCCGAGAAATTGGGCATCTTTATTGTGCGGCTTTAGAAGAGAAAGTAACATTTGGAGTTGAGTTTGTCCTACCCATATTTGTGTCTTTTTTCATATTTTCTAAGCGAGGCGCTGATGCTATAGCTGGTTTGAGATGGTTTGAGAGCTTTGATTATCTGACATGCTCTCAAATTGCAATGCACAGCTCTTCTCGAGGCGCTCGGAGCCTCGGTGGATGAACCAGGAGTCTCCACCTTATGGCTATGGAGGCAATTCCCCTGTAAGCCCCTCATTCTCACTGATTCTCATGCATGCTGCGTCGTTTGCTCGCGCGCCACAAAGGGGTTTCATCCACCGATGATTAATTCTCTGTTTCGAAAGTGCCTCGAATACTGCGCCTAATTGGCATATTTTGTTGCTGACGTTGAGCATGGTGGTGTGTGGGATATATCCAGAGGACCGAAATGAGGGTGATCATGTGTTGTAACAAGTGCGAGGAGAAGGTCCGAGAGGAAGTCGCCGAAGTTTACGGTGAGTAGAACTCTCGCCACCACTGTTACAATCGAATATCTCAGATCCTCTTTCTCGCAATCTAGTTATAAGCTTGGCTCTTTTCTTTTTCGACCATCAGTGGTCTATCTTGAGCACTAACCTCTCGGATGCAATCGAAAAAAGCTGCGACAGAGTTGAAACGGACATTGTTGAAACTCAAAGAGCGAGACCGTTCTCGAACGCCATTCTTCGCAACCTCTGATTCTTCGCAAACTGAAACCTGTGCTCACAAATGTTTGGGCATGCACAGGCGTTCAAGACATCATCACAGACCAGGCGAGGTCGGAGGTGGTGGTTTACGGTTTCGCGGACACGCACGACGTGCTGAAGAAGGCTCGCAAGGTGGACAAGAGAGCAGACATCATGTCCACTGATTCCTTCACTCTCCACCACACCAGGCACGGGCACAAGCACAACAAGATCCACCACAAGCACGACCGGCACCAGCACGGCTATGGCCGATCCCACAGTACTTACCCCGTGGAAATCAGCAGCAGCAGCCCTCGCTACAACTCCAGCTTGAACCAGGCGAGCTCAGGGTACGGCAGTCGCAGCTACAACCACCGCGACTACCGACACGGGTATAGACAGGAGCCTGAGTTTCGTTCCTTGCACGACGGCTACCGATCGGAGGCGGACGTGCACCGGTACCAGCAGTACAGGGACACTTATCGGCCGCAGTACTTGGAGCATCATCGCAACATGTATGACGAGTACCGACCCGAGCATGACGTGTACCGGTACCGGCACCACGGATACCGTCCGAGCCAAAGCTACCCTCCCAGTTATGTCGATGAGCGTGACTACCGAAACTCGCCGTATCCGGAAGCTGTGATGAATCCGGAGTATCTGCAGCAGCTCGACTACTACTGACTATGAATTTTCCAAATTTTTTGTACAACAATGGTGGACGTTATATATGATGATGATCCATAAGTGATTAAAATTACCGCAAAGTGACAACACGCCAGCTAGTATAGATCAGAGCTAGTATAGATTAGTGTAGATGGGAAGCTAGTAACAGGTCGAAGACTGTCCCCGCTTCTGCTACTCTGTATAACCGGAAATACACAAAAAAAAAATGTAAATTTAGTAGACTTGCTGCGTACTTTTTGAATTTGATTGTTTAATCCATTGCCAGAGCTATCCTGCTTGGTATGTCGCTGAGAGAGAGACCGTCCGAGATTCGTCATATCCGGGAGCTATCACGAAGCAGGATTATCTGAAGCAGACAGACGATTACAGATTTTGATTTGTGTACAACAGGGGTTATATGTCGATGATTGTGTATATGTGAAAATTTATGCAAGAGACAAAAGCTAGTTTTGATGAGAGGTAGCATAGAATGTGGCAAAGGATGAAGATATGTTTCGTAGTCTGGACTGATATTCTTCCAAATGATTTTGGTACATATCCTCTAATGCACAGCCAAGTGAACGAGCTTTGTGAATGTAAGGTAGGTATGCCCAATTCCGACCCCAACCTTGCTATTCTTCTCTTATTTGCGGCAATTAGGTGTACTTACCTTAGATACTGCACGGGTTTGAAGTTGAAATTCGAAGAGGGGCTGGCCTCTACTACTCTGTACACAAGCCACACCGGGAATACAGAGAAATTGTAAAATAAGTAGCTCTGTGTACCCTTCGAATTTGAATTACAGTACGATGGACCGTGGGGCATTCGTTTGTGTTGCTTGCATATTGGATGCGCAGAAATTGCGTGATCTCACATGTCTTCTGTCGATTCTCGGGTTGCTTGTATGCAATTAGGGTTGCTGTATTCGTTGCGGATGTAGTAAATACTACTGATGCAATTCTTACAGGATAGTCTTGCTACACATGGTCTCATAGGGAGGGACCGTTACCAAAGCCGACTTGAGGCCACGGTTGTGAAGACAATGCTCAGTGTGGAAACATGATCTTAATGCTCTCTCTCTCCCGAACTGCTTGACACTTCTCTCAAAAAAATTGACCCATATTAGATGATCTGTTATGCAATCAATCAAAGAAAAGAAAAAAGAGACTTTACCCAATTATTATTAGTCTGGGTTACCCAATTCAGCTCATTCCGAGCTACTTTGACATAGACAATAACACATCATGAGGCAAAAAAATGTAAAACTTGAAATGAAAACTAAATCCTAGCCCGAAGAAACATCATACCTTTTACTCACAACTCCGTTTTGGACACATTGGAAAGCTGGATCAAATTTAAATCATGTCCTCGTCAAAGTTTTTTCCAAATATTTCACGGATTCTTTAATAATTTTGTTTGCTCCAAAAATACCAAGTACTATGGGACAGACAGAGATATTATTGTGGGCCAAAAGGAGATAGCATCAGATAAACACGTCAAGTCCTTAGCCAGTGTTTGCCAGTGTCCACCAGGGTTTGTTAAAAAATTTAAAAAAAAGCAAAGTATACTAAAAGAAGGATCCATCATGGGTATAAGAAGGGCTTGGTAAGGCCTACCTCTTCTAAGCGTTTAGCCTAAAGTCTAAGATCAAGTGTAGTATCTATTATTGATCAATTTAATATTTGATTTGAGAATCATGGAGTCTCATGGTATTAATCTATTTTTTCTTGGCTATGGGCTCATTTGGCAACTTGTTGTGATGACTTGTGCGTCACTTTGGTCTTGCATTGACTCCTTGGCCGCCCCCTCCCACCCTTCTTTTGAAGGATCAAGTCCAAAATCCAAATGATATCACTGTCTCATGGTTGCACCTCTAATAACAAGCTCTTGGGTGGTTGCCAACAATGGTCTATTTTTTCTTACTACAAATAGTTTGTACACCACTTGCTTTGAGTAATCTAACTCAAGATTGTGTTTGCTGATAGAAATACCAATGTTCACTATTGAATAGCATTTGGGGGGAGCAATATATTTCTTGGTTTGACAAATTTTGGCATGTCTAGCAACTAAAGCAAGGGCCTTCCAAATCTAAGCCAATGCAATGATAGGCATTTGCCGCTTATGTTCCACCCACCCTACCCCAAACCAGCTAGTTCACACCATTTAGAAAAATGTTTGGGGTGAAATCATTGCCATATACAAAGGACCTATATCTTTAGGTTCATATACACATGTAAAGATTCTCACACAAAACCACATCCAATGCTTGAAATCATCCAATGAATTTTATATAGAGAGATAAAATTAATCAAAACTAAGGTCCCCCCCAAACTCAATCTTTCAATGCTATTGCTCTAAATGTGTAGTCAGTCCAATAATCTTAAAAACTACTTATTGTGCCATTCAAAGAATTTTGCATAAAATAGAATACAATTGGCATTTGCCATCTTGCATAAATAACATTCAATTCTTATGCAAGCCCATTCAAGTAAACCAAATTTCGTTTTCAAAAAAGCAAATCTCTATTTTTGGTGAATTGTTTCATGATTTTAGATGATAATTGGTTGAAAACATTGGTGATGAATTTATAATCAAAACATTGGATGTGAACATCTTTCCTTCAACAAGCATCTCCAAAAGAGTTCATCTCCTTCAAAATTCCCTCTATAGAGATTTCAACATAGGGGTGATAATGCCCAAATTTTGTAAAATAAATATTTCTTTATTGTAATAGATTTTGCTATTTGATCCTTACACTGGAACTAATTTTGTACATTTGAAATCTCTACAAAGGGAATTTGGTACAAATACTTTGCCAAAATCTAATTACAATAAAGAGATATCTATTTTATCAAAGTTGAGCATTGTTACTTCAACATTGAAATCTCTACAAAGGGAATTCTAAATTTTTTTTGGAGATGCTTGTTGAAGAAAAGATGTGTGCATGAATGCTTCCCACATGTCCATGCAATAAAATTTCAATAATTCATCAACAATGTTTTTCGATCAATTATCATGTAAAACCATAAATATCAATTGAAACAATTCACCAAAAATAGAATTTTGCTTTTTTGAAACTAAAATTTGATATGTTTGATTGGGATTGTGTGAGAATTGAATGTTAATTATGCAAGATGACAAATGCCAATTGTATTCTATATTTCGCAAAATTCTTTGAATGGAACAATAGGTAGTTTGTAAGATTATTGGACCCAATTGTATAAATAACAATACAGAGTGATTTTATGTCTTATACATGTATACATGTATACAACCATCAAATATCAAATTTTGATTTAACATCCTTCTGCTTTTCTATGATTTTTCTATAAATTGAATTTGGATGCAATGTGATATCATTTTTTTCTTTTTTGAAATGGATCATTGAAACTATGTGAACAAATCCAAATGTCCAAATTTCAACATTTTCCAATAAATAGTATAATGTGCTCTCCATGGGTGGTTGTAAGAAAGAGTGGTCGTTTTTTTTTAGCATTTGGATTTGTATTGGCTCTCCTATGACCAATGGTGCTAGTATTCAAGCCTAGAAATGTGAGTCTACCAGCCTTGAGCCTAGGCACATAGGGTATTCTACGACTATTCACTAGTAGAAAAGGGGCTATCAATGACTGTTGTCTATGACTGCATAACCAGTCATTTCGGACACTTATGACGATAATATGACTGAAAGTAGATTTTGGGCTTAGAGTCATAGAGGACGAGTGATTACGGACCAGATAGTCATTTAGGACTGGCTCATTCTTTTTCATCCTTGCTGATGTGGAACTTCATTCGGATGTGATAATATGGGACAGCTGATGTGGTTTGTACATGTGGAGGTTTATTATTGGTTGATTCAAGAATGACCCGTTTAATTAACATAGAAGATTTCAGATCATGTTAGTCATTTTGTAGTTATGGTTTTGGCTGAAACTGTGAAACTTTAGTCATTTTTGAATTGAGTTCAGTCATTTTTGAGTTGCATCAGTCATATATGAGTCATATGATAGTCGTTTTTGAGTTGCGTCAATCATATATGAATCATATAATAGTGGTTTTTGAGTTACAATGCTAGTCATATATGAGTCATATGATAGTTGTTTTTGAGTTGTGTCAATCATATATGAGTCATATGATAGTCATTGGTGATGATGTGGTAGTCATTGTTTTGACATTTTTGGTCCATTGAAAATTGCAACCCACTACCAACTAAAAACATCCAACAACAAAACCACAAATCAAACCACAAATCAACAAAACACCAAAATAGCAAATGAACAAATCAACACAACAACAAAGCAACAAAATAATAAAACAGCAAAACAACAAAACAGCACAACAACAAAACAACAAAACAACAAAATAGCAAAACAACAAAACAACAAAACAACAAAGTAACAAAACTGCAAAACAACAACTCAACTTACACAAGAACAACAACACAACATAAGAACAACAACAATACAAAACAATAACACAAAACAACAACAAAACAATACAAGAAAACAACAACACTACAAAACAACACAACAATACAACAACAAAGCATCAAAACAACAACAAAACAATACAACAAAAAGAAGATTGTAAACTAAAGACTTACTTAGGAAAATTGGTGTAAAAACAAGAAGAGAAAATGAGAAGGTGTTCATCAACAAAGAGGAAGAAGAAGAAGAAGATGCACTTAAGTAGGCGGCAGCTAACCTAACCCTAACTGTAAATGAGAGAGATGAAATCTCCATTGTTCATCTTTAGCAATTGTAGCTGCAATCTACAGATGCCATGTCACAATGTATTATTAAACTAAATAATGACTGAACAATGACTGAACAATGCCTAATCAATGACCAATCAATGACTACTCTATAACTACCCTAATCAATTACTAATCAATGACTAAAAAAAATGAGATGCAATTACAACATACCACATGTCAACCACCATAGAAGTAGAAAGGCGACTGACCTAAAATCTGAGCCATCCACTAGTTGTAGAGATACAATTTGAGCGGTCTATTTATTGTCCAAATATAATCTGACCCGTCCATTAATTTGTCCCAAAAATGCAATTTTCACCCATCCATCTAAATCGCTCAAAAAAGAAGCAATTTGATTTGACCATCTGAATTATCTCTCTGATCCATCCATCCAAGCCGTCCATCTGGTTGGAGTGCACTTACAGTTTGTGACTTAAAAATGACTACAATGCAACTAGACCTTTATAGAGAAGCAAACAATAAATTTAAGTTCAATTTCCACGGTGTCCCATTAACCCCTCATTGCCAAAGCCCAAACATGTCTAAAAGCTTCCTTGCTTTACAAGTGTTATAAGTCTAAATGTCATTGAGGTATGAAAATCTCAACCGTACAATCTTGTAGTGTGCGTGTTGAAGATGATGTCAACCAAATTTGAAGTTATTTGACCGTATAGATTGCAAGATTATAATGTTTTAGTGTTGAAAAAAGATGCTGAAATTTTCCTAGAAACACATTTGGAGGTGAATTTCAACTTCTAAATCTACTCAAATGAAAAAACTTTAAACTAAGAAGTGACTCGAAACCAAAAAACAAACACATTGGTGAAAGAGAATATCATTCAATTGACTCTTTGTATCTGCAAAATTGTTTTGAAATGTCAAATAAGAAAAAAAAAAGTTGCAGAAAACACATCTATGCCTGAACCTCCCTCTACTAAAATGCTTCTTAGTCATTCATAACTTTTTGGATTGATATGAAATTTTAACCACACAAAAAAGACTAGTATGCGCAACTTTTTCAAAAACAATTATTGGAATCGGACACTGTATGAAGAAGAAATAAGCTGCTGAAGTTCACTGTATTCCAAAAATGTCTGGATTTTGAACTTTGAATTGCTACCAAACATTCAAAACAACTTAGATTGACATGAAAGTTTTACCACAATAACTAGACTTTAATTAGAACATAATCCAACAAAGTTTATTGAAAACGGACATTGGATGAAGAAGATACAAGCCCCCAAAGTTGCAGCCATCAAAATGCAATTTGGTGAACTCAAATTGAACCTGTGAACTTCGATTGGCTTCCAAAAAGTTTGTACATCTTGGATTGATCTGAAAATTTTACCACATAGACTAGACTAGTATGTGCAACTTTCCCAACAAGTTTTTATTGAATTCGGACATTGGATGCAAAAGTTACAGCACTTTGAATTGGAGTGCTAGACTATGTGAGGACACTTTTCGTCCCCTTCAGCTGTGAGGGGTTAATAGTCATTCCTCCGTTCTACCATAGTCATATATTGGGCTCATTTTATGATAGCACAACTCAAGTATGACTCAACAAAAACTACATCAGCAACAAGGCCACAAAACACAGACTTAACTATAGCTGATACCAATTCTGGTTGTCGATTTCATTTAGAAGTCCATCCAATACTGTAGGAAGTGACTTCTAAATGACTGTGGCCCTTGACACGGCAGCTTTGGCGCCATTTCAATGACTGGGAGTCATTTTTTAGTAGCCTTTCAATCACTAGTCATTTCTTCACTGGTCACATTTGACCCTGTTTTCTACTAGTGATTGGAGATGTCCATAACTTACATACTTACAATACAAACATCCTATAAATATGGAAGGTGACTATAACATAGACACCTGTAATATAAATATCCTATAACCATGGAAGGTGCTTATAACATAAGTACCAACAACACAGAAACCTATAGTATAAATATCTTATAACTATGAAAGGTACTTATAATATAAACACCTATAATATAATTAGGCACCTATAATATAAGCATCCTATAACCATGGAAGGTGCTTATAATATAGGTACCTACAACGTAGGCACTTATAATATAAACATCCTATAACTATAGAAGGTGCCTATAACATAAGAGCCTAGGCTTCTATATTCATGGACTCAAGATCCTATAATAGCAACCATGCTCCTATGACCTTTTGGAAAAAATATTGAAGAGAAACATGGATAATTAGTATAACACTAAAAATAACAAATTACCAAAATTTGAGACCTATAAAAATGTATGTCAAAAGTTATTCATCAAATAGAGTGACAAATGTTGAAAATAAACACTTTGACATTTTAATTTGTACAAATAGGAAACAAAATTTACAAAGAAATTAAAAATTGTCAATTTGTGAGTACTTGATGGTGATGAGAAGTTAAAAATTAATTAATTAATTTTTAATGACCAACAACTATGTGGCTTTTCTTTTCTTTGAAGGGATTTTTCAACTATTGGCTCCATTATTTTGAATTGGAATTGAAGGTGACTAATTTGTATGCAATTTTGAATCTTGGTGGCTATATACATTTTTCTAATTATGAAGAAAAAATTGGCATTAATAGGTTATTTTAGGAAGTTAGAATAGAAAATGACTTCAAGAATTTTCTTGTTCCATTGGCAACGGTAATATTTTTCAAATAGTTAGAAGGCTACAACAATAGAAAATGAAAGTGCAATTGGGCTTCATTGACAACCTTCATTGAACAAAAATGTTGTTTGGGCAAATTTCCAAACCATGTGTGGATGATGGAAACAAAAGGGCTACTTTTCAAACTATGATCTAAACAACTCAACAATAAGTTAATTAGTATGCAAGGATGATCACTGCATCACTTAGGGGAACCTTCCTATACAATGCTAGCTAGGGAAACTTACTACTATATGATACTATAGCTAGCAGTATAGCTCAGCTGAGTGAATCCACTCTTGAAAACATTCTTTGTATAGAAAGTTCTAACTTGTGTACACTTGCTACACCTTCATGCCAATGACCACTCCCAAGTTAGCATCCAACCTATTTTGAACTTGGTCCTTCAAGTTTGTCCTCAATAGAACCAAGCACATAGATCATGGTGATTTCTACAAGTTTCATATACTCATTGAAGCTTTTGGTAAGGGCTAAGTTTGCATCCAAATACATCCAAAGCTTTGTGAGTGGATGCACCAAAAATGGTGGTTCTCATGACTGATATGGAATTTGAAATCATAGCCAGCTTACACAATGGTTGCCACAACTCCACCTAAGTGTAGTCCAAGATAGGTGGCACAAGCTTGTTGTCCTCCTTTTCAGAAATCCATCTAGTCTCACCAAATTTTTTTTTGTTCACATCAAGGTGCTTGTGTGGGTATACAACTCTTGCATTATACGTAAGGGTCATTGGCATTAAAATGATTTAAAAAACAACTTTTGTAAAAATTATATCAAATTAAAAAAGACTTAAAAATTAGGTGAAGACTAAGATAAATAAAGTGAGATGTAGAAAATTTGGGTTGCATATTTGTTAAAAGAAACTTCACAATATATATGAAGAATTGAAACACCTATACACAGCAGCACAGTTCTTAAGACACATTCAAGAAGTCTCCTCCAATTAAAACTAAATTTCATTTGCAATGTTTTATTTTTAATTGAAAAATTATTTTATTTATTAAAAAGCCACCAAATTTGGGTAGCTTGGGTTCATGATACATATATTACAAAATTCATATAATTATTTTTTTAATACTTTTATTTTCTTCAAAGAATATTCATTTCATGTATATATTTACATTTTTTGGATTCCTTGTTAAAAATGCTACAAATTTTTTCTATATTGCAATAAATTATAACCCTTAAGATTGGACTAAAATGCATTATAAGTAATTATAATTAGAGACATATAACATGGGAGTTGTATACTTGGGGGTATTTGTCAAAGTTAGCTTTGTAGTCACCTTGTAATTAGTATTATGGATAGACCATGCTAAGTGCATTCATGAGACTATAGGCCAAAAATCTAGTTCACTTCATCAATGAGTTGTTGTGTTGCACTTACAAAAAAATACAATAGTAGACAAATTCTACAATTTAGCCAAAAGAAATATAGTAATAGACAAATTACACAACATAGCCAAAATAATACAACTATAAACTAGGTCTACAATTTGACCCAAAAATTACAACAATAAAATATACCTTTATACTCATCTTTCATTGTGCTCACAAGATTTCCATGTGACAAATTGCCTTCATGCACAATAAATACAGTTTGAATACGTGAGACAAAAGCTAATTGTGAGTTATGTCCATTAATATTTAAATCCATGGGCATGGACACACCCACTTCATGTGGTTTTGTTAGTGAGAGCAATCAAAAAGCTACTTGAAAGATCCAAAACTCCTCAGTGGCAAAGGCATATTCAATGTCCAAATACAACTTGGAACAAGTATCCTTGACAAATTTGTTGGGTAATTACAAAATCTACAATGTAAACATCCCATAGTGGGGCAAAGAGGATAAGATTATCAATGCTCTCTAAAGTAGCAATAGTCTTGTCTAGTCATTAGAGAAAAAACAAAGCTCTAGATCTGCCGAGCAATGACATCTTTAAGTATTTCCATGTCACCATTGAACCTATAGAATTTCACTTATTGTGTATTAGACTTAGGGTGAAGTCTAGGGTTTTTTTTTGGATTTGTGTCCCCCTTGCTGGCTTCATTGCAGAGGCTAGTTTTTGGAGGGATGAAGCCAGAGAGGTCAGATTTTTGACAGTCTTGGTGAAATTTTGCTAGAAAAAAAAGCCCTGTTGAAGTCATGACTTAATAATTAGGGGTATTAGAGGTAGGTTTAATAATTAGGTGCATGAAGGTACATGGTGTTTAATTATCAACCTTAAATCCAAGTTTGATTATTGATCAACTCAAAGTCAAGTTGTTTAATGAACTCTAATGTATAGTCAATTGAGTTGAGTCATTAATTAACTCTAATGTGTTTAATCCCATTAGATACGCATCATAGTTCATTCAACACATTAATAGTTGATTAACATACCAACTCTAATGTAAGGTAAAACAACCCATTGCAGTCAAATGACCCATAACGGACACCTAATGACTCTATAGTGGTTTTTTAGACCATAATCAATGTCTTTCATGATAGTTATAGAGTGATCAATGACCTCAATAGGTACTTCCAACTTTTCAGTGTAAAATTCATTGTAAGAATTGATTTTGAGACCTTCCATGTTAGAAAATATTGTGATTGTATTGGGTAGGTAAGATGAGCATATTGGATTCAGTTTTTGTTGGAGTAGCCTATAGACTCTTTTGGGTTGATCACTTCAAAAATTCATAACAAATCCATACTTTGTCTAAAAAATATAGTTTTGAATGTCCTCATTATTTCTCACATTTGTCTTCATATGGAAAAAAATTAAAAAAGTTTAGAAATGGCATGAGGGCAGACTCCTAATTCTAACCACAATGGGTTGTTTTACCTTATATTCAACACATTGGTCCATTAACACATCAAAGTTTATTAAAGTCCATTAATACATTAGAGTTACAAATCACATGAAGGACTTCATTAAACACATGGACTAATTACAATTCAATATAGAAGGTGTTAATCAAATTTTGTTTCATTTATTTCAAAAAACAAAAAAGATGTTAATCAAACTTGGATTATTAACCTTTTAATGCCCAACATGGATAGAATTGGCCTATGGTTTACAATATGATAAGTCTACATATAGTTAAGGATTAATTTAAATGTTGTGTGGCACTACAAGGAAACTAGTAGCAACTGCATTGCACAGAGCCTCTTGTGGCTAGCCATCAATTTGTCTTTCCATCTTAATGAAAGTTGTATGTGAGTACTTCCATTATCGTCCTAATCATCCATCTCAAATGAACTTGTGCTAGTTTCTACCATTACCATCCCAATCAATCATTGAAGCTCAATTCATAATAATCATCTACCTCAATCCCTATGCCGAAGCATATTGTATGTAGATTTTTTTGTATTGTGAACCACATGTCAATTCTAGCTTTATTGGATGTTACAAGATTAATCAACTTAGAATACAAGGAGCACAAAAGTATAAAGTATTTAATAATGAATCCTAAACCTAAATACAAGGTGTTTAATAATCAGAATTAAGGTGCATCAAAATTAGAATACAACTCTAATACTCCGATTTCAAGCCCCCCTATACATTGACAATCATCTGACATCCCAATATCAAGTGAACAATAAAAGGGGAAAAATTAATAGAAGTGCAAAATAAAATGTAATATTCGGGGTCCTTTGAGGGCTTTCTAGTAGCCTTTTGGAGGGTCCATTTTTTCTCTTATGTAAAATATAAGGATCAATGAGCTTTGTCAAAATGCCCTTAGCCTTTATTCTCACACGTTTCTGCTTTAGAAAAGTACAAGACATAGTTAGCACCAATCTAAAAAATGCAAAAAATAACTTCAAATTCTATAAATAAACAAAATTCAATAGACAAACACAACAAAGAAAATTTTATTGTTTCTTTATTATTTGTAGAATCACCATTCATTTTAGCCACAACTGAGCAATATTCACTTAGAAGTCAATTGACAAGTCAATTAAAGACACCCAATATGTAGACACATTCTTCAGCAACTTCAAGTCTTTTGTTTTCATGATTAGTGTAAAATTGTGGAATTTGGCATACTTCTTGGGGCTATATGTAAAATAGTTATGACACACTTGCAACAAGTCTTCAATGACAAACATTATATTTAAAGAAGACAATGTCTTGGAGGCCAAGTTGCATCTATAAGCCATGCAATAAATCCCTTGAGTAAAATGGACATAGTTAGTTTGAATTTGCTTTGTCACTCCATTTCTCTAGCCTTAGAGAGTGCCTATCCCATCAGCCTCAAAGTATATGAGCTTGGTTGCAATGGCTTCTATAGACAATTCAATTTTTATACTCAAGGATGAAACAATGACAAAGGTTAGATTATTTGCTAAAGTTCCATGAGCCTCAAATTTCTACAACAAGATGAGCATAGGGACCCAATGTCACCCTATGACCCACCCACCCAGTACCTGGTCACCCGGTCTCCTACTCAATCACCCTCCCCCCTTGTATTTCTTGTAGGCAGTTTTGCCACCATTCAATATGGATTATTTAATTTGTACATCTTTGTATCCATATCTTGTGTTCAATATACGTATCTAAATTTGTATATGTGTCATGTATTCCATATTCGTATCCGCAGTCCACATACGTATATGTATCCGACGGCCAAGATCATATCTAATCAACAATGGATATTTTTTGAAGATCAACGGCATTAGAGAAGGGGGGAAAAATTTCTTGAGAGAGATCAAGGGCTCTTGATTTTCTTAGAGAAGGGGGGGGGGACAAATGTTTGCATCTTTTTGGTACATGGTTAGATTCTTGAGTTATATATACAACAACAAAAATTTCTACAATTTGTTCATGTACTAGCTTGAGTAATAGCATGTACAAATTAAAAATATCCATCAACCATTCAAAAATTGGGCAATCATGGTTGATACTATTGGACATACCAATATGATGTGCATTTCCAAAATCTGAAACTTATAATAATGCATTGATGCCTACCAACCATTCCTAATTTTATTGATACCTTTGTTTCTTTGTTCTAGTGCATTCTAGAACTGGTAACCCCAAGGTTAACGATACCCTTTGAAAATGAATATCATTACCCATTTAGTATCTCTAAAATCCAATCCACACCCAATATTGGTATCAATCTATACAATCAAATAAAATTAATGAATTAATTTAAAAAATAATTTTTAGTTGGATTCTTTGACATTGAAACAAATAAAACTTTTAATTTTTGTGATATTTTTTGGAACAATGTAAACCAAACTTCACATGTAGATTAGGATGATTAGCATCCATTCTTAAAATATCATTTAAATTTTTTCAAATTATGTAGTCAATAGAACCTATCCAACTTCTCATAAAAATCAAATTACAATCCTTCCTCCTTTAAGGGTTAAGTATATTTTTATTTTAGGGCTAGAATATCCTATTAGTATATTTTACACTAGGAAGAAACCTACATGAATAGACTAAACTTCAAAGACACATAATTGGTCTAACCTTTTGTGTGATCTATTATATTAAGTTTGTAGTGTCTCCACCCCTATCATGACTACTGTTACAAAAAAATTCACTTTTTCATCTTTGAGAAATATCATCTAGTTTCATCCAATGTTCACAATGAAAACCTAGAGCACAACAAGTGACCATTGTTCTTCAACGTGAGTGTGATGATTCATTGCAAATTTGAAATTTGAAGTTGCTAGTGATGAGTAAGAAAACAAAATTTGTAGGGTATGAAAGCTTATGGTGCTTTCTCATCTTCTGCTAGTGAGGGTGCTATAGAGGGTAGTAATGAAAGAGCAGTGCAGAGCATTCCCACCAAGACCCACTTGGAACTCCCGAGCCGAGTTGACAACCTTATTGGCAGCCGCTAAAAGCGGTGTTGTAAGTGGCTGGCGGCTGCTTGTTTTTTTAAGAATGTTTTTAGTTGCTGCAATTAAAGAAGGACCAAAATTTCTCCACTATAAGAAAATCACGTCAAATATAACATGTAGATGTTATATTGAACGTGATTATTGACAACAAAACACAAGTTTTTTTTTTTTGACGTCACCTAAAATCCATTTGAAAAAATTACAAAACATCACCTAAAACGCGGGGTTCTTATAGTGCCCATTTTGTAGATTTAGAAGGCCTTGCAGCGGTTTTACCTTAAGCATCCTCCAGCTTGCGATTACGATAAGAGCAGCGTTTAATGTTTATAATACTGTTAGTTATAAAGTTTGCACGAGAACATCCATCCCATGCAGCAAAATGAAATGCACTCATGAATTCAATTCCGGCAGCGGGCTTTATGCTTATAATAGCTACAAATGTGTTCGATAGTTACATTGGATGTGTGCAACGATTGAGAACCACGTTGACAAGGTCAGATTTTCATCTTCACTGTACAAAGTGAACATCATATGCTGAAAGATTAGTGTTCCAATGATGTTCATGTTATCCCAAATTGCACACAATCAGCATTGCATATGTTGTGAATCCTGTGATTCTCACGATTTCCTTGTATTTCCTGTTGCAGATCAACAAAAATGGAAAACCTCCTGCAATGCCTTTCTTATGGAGTGGGTGAAGCTACTTTTCTGACATCCAGTGCAGGTTTGATTTTAGTTTTCAATTTTTGGAAATGAGGGTGATGACCAGAACATTTACAAATGTATTTCATTTTTGGTCCATGCAAGCACTTACCATGTTGCTCGAACTCTGTAGTAACCACCTGCTTGTGTAATGACCACTTGTTTGTGTGCATGCAGGAAATGTGCGAAATGGAACTCCGGCTAGCACATTGCAAACCTCCATGTCGTCGCATACAAGTGCAGTGTCCGGACATCCTGCACAATTTGACTTCGTGTTTCCAATGTTCGAAAATGAGAGTGCTTGCAAAACAATTGAAACTTGTCCTTGATTTATACTTGTAAACGTGTGAATTTGTATTTCAAATCATGATTTTTGTTTTGTGGTGTAAATAGAGGCTTAATAAAGACTTAGTTTTAGAAATATATGGTGATAGGAGTGCAATTGTCAATTGATTTGAAGTATCACCGTGGGATTTCAAGAGTGTACATTTGTTTTTTAAACGGTTTAACCGAATGGGATTTAGAAGGGTGTTCAGTCAGCTGGCAATTAGGATGGGGAGTTGTTTATATGCTCTCTCTCGACCTTCTTCTCTCTCTCTCTCTCTCAGTTTCTGTGTGTGTGTAATCTCTCGTGTTTCCTTGTTCTTGTTTTTCAGTACTTTTATGAACTATTATTGATATGTAATAAAGCTTTTAAGTGTATATTTTTAAGTGTGTGTAAGTCCAAGTGATTGGACATCTTTGTGTGTATCTCATTGTTGAGAATCAAGTCTCAGTGATTGGGCATTTATTCATTTTGTGTGTGTAGTTTCTTGTGAGAAGAATTCTTGATTTCTGGTGTTTAAAGCTAATGTTGTTCACATCTAATTTTGATTCAATCATTCTCACTATTGTATATGCTTAAAGCAGAGTCTGTGTTTGTGAGATATCAAGCCATTGTTTGAGTGAGTATTTCAGATTCAAATTGTTATTTACAATGTATGTGTATGAATGTGTTAAACAGTGAGCAATCGCTTAAGCATTTATGTGTTTGAATGTGCTTTAAGCAGATGGATGTGTGTTATACGCTTTAAGCGATTTATATTGAAACTACAGTGAGATAATATTTATGTGGTATCTTGGAGTTGTGTTATGGCTTAAAGCTGAATATTCAAGGAGTGAATGTAATTGTGTAAATCCCAGTGATTGGGTATTGAGTGAAACTGTGTGATTATTTACTGAGGTGATAGTTATATTTTGATTATACAGCTTGAAGTAAAATCAGTGATTGTGAGATTGAATTTATATTGATAGAGAGACAGGGATTGAGCATTAGCATTACGGCCTTGTGGGTGTGTTTGCTTAAAGCAATTGGATATGTGTTCAGTGAACTAAGAAGTGGTCTACAGTGGAATTGTAGTGATAGAATGACTTAAAGCAAATTAGCATCGAAATGCTTAAAGCAATTTGTGAAGTCTGTCAGCGCTTTAAGCGAAGAAATATACTAACTGTGGTTTGTTGAATGTTGAGTGACGCTTTAAGCGGATATTGTGAGTCTATGCTTTAAGCAATTGCAACAGGAAATGAAGACTTGTATGCTATAAACTATATGTTATGTTTACCTTTGCTTAAGCATGCTTCTTGTTGAGCCACATACTAGAATAAGACAGGGACCGCATTCTTGTGATTGTTGCATACATGTGTGTCGGACGGAAACTAATTATTGGATAAATAAAAGATACATTACCTTTGAAGACAAATGGGATATTTTAACTTTGTTTTGGTTGAGAAGTGAAATTGTAATCTAATTCTAGAAATCAAGTGACTTTAGTCACATATACGTTAAACGATTTGACCAATCCTTTGATAATAAGAACTCCTATATTATGTATCCTAGGTTTTGAAGTTAGGTAAAAACCAGTTTACAATACTCTATGACCCACACTGACCATGCTACTCAAATTCTTTGGAAACAACCTCTCTATGTGTAGGAAATCTCCGACATGCAGCAGAAGCTAGTGTGTTTCTAACTTCCACGGCATCGCCTACAGGTATGCTCTTCGTCATTATGACTAAGTTTTATGCATTGTATGTATCAAATTGGAATGTGCATGCATGAAGTTGTAGTCCCTGTTGAAAGTCCCCTTGTATTTATTATTTATTTTTTCATGTGGTCCATGCACGCAACATCCACAATACCTCACCGTCCAATTGGTCCAACACATGTGTTACTAGATTTGTCTCACGCACCAAGTACCAGTGCAGCTGTCGGCAGCGGACCACCTCCAAAGCGCGTCAGAAAAGAACGAGGTTTGAATTGGAGTGCACAAGAAATTAAAGCACTCGTAGCTGTGAAGAAAGCTCTCTTCATCGAAGAATCGGATGTTGACGACACATGTGAACTCATGACACCAGATGTAGGGAGATGGAATCGAATCAATGTTCAGCTCATGAAATCCGATGTCTGCAATTGTCATCGAGATGGTCCTGTCTATAAGAACAAATGGAATCAAATAATTCCGGATTACAAAATTGAAGGTCTGCCAAGATCTTTCTCAGAGGAATAGAGGATGTTTTTTTTAGCATTCATGACTGGTACAGGACGAGACCATCGATAAGACCTCTACATAGTTGTGACCTTCTATCTGTTGATGACATCAACTACGGCATTGGGTAGTTGCAAGAAACACTTCACATTTTTCGTTCAAAACTGCGTTTTTTGGCCATAGGACTGGCAGTACTATGTAATACTATTAATACTACGTTTTAAAAGCGCCTCGACAAATTTGCACCATTGATTGAAGGCGCCTATAGATCTACACCATTGATTTAGTACTATATTGTACTATGTAGTACTTCGGACTACTATGAAGTATTGCAGAAGCCAC
This sequence comes from Rhytidiadelphus loreus, assembly GCA_947034895.1. NCBI lineage: Eukaryota > Viridiplantae > Streptophyta > Bryopsida > Hypnales > Hylocomiaceae > Rhytidiadelphus > Rhytidiadelphus loreus. Next base: position 42,598,465 of record OX344765.1, read on the forward strand.
TAGAAGCAGAAAATAGCAGAAAAGGGGTCTGTAGAGATTTTCATTTTTAGTAATTCAAAAAAAATTCAAAAAAATTCCATAAAAAAACCCTTTTTGCTAGAAAAGACTGTGCTCACATTGCACCAAAAATTCATGAAGGAAATTTTTTCCCTCTTCATAGCTTTTGCGCAAAGGAAGGTCACTTTGACCCGATGTGTGCAATTGACATGATGCCATTTTCATAAAAACTCATCGTTAGCCCTTTTAGTGTTAGTAGACCTCCAACATGTCTAATTTGTGGCTTCAAATTTGCATTTTTGGGTAAAAAATAGGATTAAAACCCCCCCCAAAATGGCTAAGGTAGACACCCAATCGGGGGCAGGTTAAAAATAGTAAACTATTTTTTTTTTTAAATTTAAAAATCACTCAAGGTCTGTAACTTTAGCATCTACCTTGATTCCAAATTTCATGCCAAATGGACAAACAATGCAAAAGTTATGAGCAAAAAGCCAAATTTTAAGGGCAAGGGGACAAGAAATAGGACAAGTGTTTCTTGCAATCACCCCAATCCTGTAATAGTCGCAAAGAATGCTGACATCGGAGATTTTAGCTACCATGTCGACGACGAGTCTTTTTGCACTGCAGCAGCTAAAGATGGCTACGAAGACTTCACACGTTCAACATAGTCACCTATGATGACTGTGGGTAGTTCAAAATTCAGAGTCTTCATGGATGCACCTTTCTCATCCTCCTCCAGTCCAACATCACCTCCTTCAAAGACATTCATGCCACCTAGCGTCATACCCCAGTTTTCAGTTCATCTGACATAGGTGACGCATTTCCACAACTTAAATCAAGTAGCACAGACATCAGAAGGAAGAGTCTTTCATAACATTCTCTCATTGTTGAGGCTAATAGAGCTTCGGGCGATGCATTGACAGGGCATATGAAGGAAATGGCCACTGTTAGTCAGAAAATAGAGAAGTCAAAAATAGACATGCAGCATCGTCTGTTCAATGAGCAGATGGAATACCAGTGTGACTGAGAGGTCCAACTTCAGGAGACCGCCCGACTAGCAAATGAAAATGCAAAATTGTCGATTGTGAAACAAGGTGAATTAGTCAGTTGTCTTGCGCAATTGTCTGTTGCTCTTACTGCCGGTATCAGCTGATGTCATGAAGCAGTCTTTCCTATCCTTCCAAGCACCACATCTACCTCTGTACAATCCTTCACACTACCAACGGATGAGAATTTGCAGTCAGTAGTAGGGAGTGAAAACCTACCTCACCTCTCTTGAACTAAGTAGCTTGCATGTAGTCGTTCTAAGATGTATGTACTACTACTTTTTTCAGATTCCTTTGCGCAACCTGCACAAAGAAGACGGCTGTAGCACAGATCTATTTTAGTGTCATTTTCAGCAGAATTTGTTCATATACATGTAAATTTAGTAGTTAGTTCTGTCCATGTACATAAATGTGCACCCAAAAAAAACAAAAAATAAAAAAATTGTACAGAAACAACAATGTCTTGTGATTTTCAATTCCTTGCATTCTCTTGTCGAACAACTCACCGTACGTGCGGTGCAGCAAGGTTGGACCTTGATAGTACGTAATGCTGTGCTACTAAGGAAATTTGTGCTTGCATGTCTCCACTTCATTCGACCGCGCTTTAGCCAAGTTCATTATCTCTTCATGGAATGTCTATATAGGCATTGAAAATTTCTAATCGTACCATTACTGTAATCCATCAACTTCAGGGAACTCCAGTATGCTGCCCCACCGTGTCCACTTTCTCCGAATACAACAACTTGAGTAGCAGGCTAATCTTCGACGAAAGAAACTACGATGTCCATTCCAATGGCACTATTCAAAGTGTATAGTTCTTCACTCTTCAAGTAGAGTGCAAGGAAAAGTAGACCTCCCGCAAGTCTAGTCCAGTAGCCACGCAAGAGCGGTCAGCACCATCATCTGCCGGTAGCATGCTGCAAACAATAGCCGACAATACAGACATGCACAATGGAGTTTTTGAATTTTGTAGTTCACGACGTGCAAGTCAGTTTCAGGCTCTAGATCACAAGGACATCGAAGTTTTTTGCAATCGTTGAAGAAGCATACCTACGAATGGGAGTCAGAATCGTGCGACATCGACATTTAGCCGCATATGAAGAAAGACCAGTACTCCACCAAATGGAATAGCATGACTTCAGAACTCATTTCATTCCACCGATCTCCTTGTTAGCGAGTTGAAGCTTACCGGAAGTGTGAGTTTGCCTCGGTTCGAAAACAAAGAGGAATGCTTGCATGTCTAATGGACGTGGTTCGTGATTGTTTCACTACTAGAGAAGTAGTGAAAACCAAGACAAAATCAACAAATTTCTGCTGGAATCAACATGAAAATGATTTTTCCTCATCAAACACAATTTTTTAGACCGCATTAACACGTTTTGTGTTGGTTAAATAAAAAACAACATAATTTTGTTACATTTTTTAGAATTTTGGAATCTTTTGGAATCTTTTAGAATCTTTTTGGAATTTTTAGAATCTTTTTGGAATCTTTTGAAATACCATAATAATACTAGAAAACTTGCAAACATCACCTTAAAACACCAAAAAAATACTCAGAAAATTTAAAAACACCACCTACAAATGTCCTAAAAACAACTCAAAATGCAAAACAGCACTCCCAAGTGCCCAAAAAACGACTCAAAAATGCAAAACAACACTTCCAAGTGCCCAAAAAACAACTCAGAAATGCAAAACAACACTCCCAAGTGCCCAAAAAACAACTCAGAAATGTAAAACAGCACTCCCAAGTGCCCAAAAAACAATTCAAAAATCCACAACAGCACTCCCATGTGCCCCAAAAAAACCCTCAAAAAAGCAAAAAAGCACTCCCAAGTACCCAAAAAACGACTCAAAAATGCAAAACAGCACTTCTAAGTGCCCAAAAATCAACTCAAAAATGGTAATCAGCACTCCCAAGTGCCCAAAAAACAACTCAAAAAAGCAAATCAGCACTCCCAAGTGCCCAAAAATCAACTCAAAAATGGAAATCAGCACTTAAAAGTGCCCAAAAAACAACTCAAAAATGAAAAAAATGAAAAACTTTGGAATTTGGTGTTTCTTTAATTTCAGCATATTTGAACAGTCATTTAGGCATAGTAAAATAACTTTTTCAAGAAACTTCAAACTAATAAAAGTTGATAGATGAAGCTAAGTTTCATCTCCAAAAAACCGTTTGATATTTCAATCTTCCAATCAAAAGTTATGGACAAAAAATCAGAGGGGGGTTCAAATGGACATTTTTTTCTACATTTTCAAACACCCTCTCTGATTTTTTTCCATAACTTTTGATTGGAGAATTGAAGTCCCAAACGGATTTTTGGAGATGAATCTTAGCTTCATTTAGCAACTTTTCTTAGTTCAAAGTTTTTTCAAAAAAATTAATTTGCTATGCCTAAACGGCTACCAAAGTCAGCTGACCTAAAAAACATAGAATTTTAAATGGTTAAGTATATTTTTTATTTCAAAATAGACATATAGTTGCAATGGGTGGTGTGGTGGTTAGTTCATGGGGTTTGTACATGGGAGGTCTGGAGTTCGACCCCCCATGGCGGTAATGACCTAATGGTGAGGTTGCCTGTAAATTCCGGGCAGCGGGCAGATCCTATAAATAGTAATTTTGTCCTGCCCGGAAATTTCGGGCAGCCAAAAAGAAATTGATTTTTTTTTTTTTTTTTTTAATTGTGTTCGATCCAAGAGAAAATCAGCAGAAAATGTGTTAATAAGGAGTCCGAACCAAGTGTTCCTAACCCACAGAGAAAACCAACACATTTTCTGTTGAATTTGTCTTCATTCGGACTGTTTTCTTCTGGTAGTGTTTGTGATATTCTGAAATGTAGATGAACAAGTCAAGCACAAGGTTTTCCCAATTTCCACACGAGGACTACAGAAGTTCTAGGATCATGAATAGCCCACGAGACAACATTTTCAAAAAAATTTGGTTAGGTATGCACGACTGTTGAAGGGAATACCACTGCATTCATTCACTAAATGGTTGATTTTCAAGAAAATTTCAATGTGCACCTCTTTAATTGTCAAGAAAAAAGTGTATGTATATGACGACATGAACGCTTAAAACATAGCGAATTTCATGAGTACAGTGTTCCAAGTTAATGGAAACGTGCTTGTATAATCAAGGTGTTCTCATCCTTATGGCACTGTGAAACAGTCACCAACACAGGACGGTACATACCAAAGAAGCACTCGAAAATTCCCTTCAAGTTCACTCTTTCCCCTTCCTGGAAAACCTGCAAGATAAAGAACAAAAAGGGCTACGACATGCGCAAAGCACAACTTTCGAACGGCATTCTATGAAGAACCTTCTCACAACTACATTCATTTCATTTCACCTGAAGCACCTACATGAACTGAACTCCATCAATATAAAGAAACAGCCGGCACCATTATAAATGTCTAGAAATAGAAGTGTGAATAAACTTGAAGTTCATACTAATCATTGCATAAACTTGAAGTTCACACTTATCAACCGAAAACACTGTAGAGTTCAGTGCACAACCTTAGAAGCTGCCGACAACATGGTAATTTCAACAAACTGTGTTTTGGAGTTCATTTCATGAACTTGAAAACGGTAGGGCACCATTGTCATTTCCTCAAAACTTTACTCAGAGGCTCCATTGCAGAAGCAGAAGAAGCCACGACAACCATTGTAAATGTTGACCAACAGTATTGTTGAAAAACATTTTATGCACAATCTTCAAACGTCAGTCCACAGATGAAAGTGTTTCCCATGTACAACCAACACAATGTCCTCATGACGTGAATAAGTCAAGGCACCAATGTCAGCAAATCGTAATTTAGTGTCATGCACGTAGGTTTTTCCTTCATTCTAAAGGACGGCAAGTTTCAACATGGGAAAAGTTGGTCCACAGCTTCTTCATGATTCTTCATGAAATGAATAGCCGAACAGAAAAATGAACCAGAGCACATAGAAAACTATAGGAAGTTGACATTCATTGTACATATAAACATGAAGTTCATTGAATAGAAGTGTATGTACATGACAAGTGTAGAAATGGTCAAGTGTAATTCAGATTTCCAACTATGAACGGAAAGCGAAGCCTGAAAAGAGTAAAGGGAAAGAAAAAGGAATGTAATATCAAAATAAAGATCCATGTCTTAAAGTCCCCGAAGAGTCCACCTATATCTTCGGAACGATACACTGAAGAAAACTGCGAGTTCAAGAGCAACAATGATTTGTAGCACACTATGATTTGTACAAAACTATAGACAAAAATCTACGTCCTAACACAATGGAAGTCTAAAGCGGAACAATCCTCTGCAAGGTGAGCAACACTCCCAAGTCTTTGCGTTTTGAGCGCGCCTCTAATGCCTCTATTACTGCATTGCCTACTTTAGGCACATCTTCGGCAGAGGTGTTAATTCCGTTGTTCTGATTATGTTGATCATCACTATGAATCTCTTCCAACAATCACTCCACATCTTCATGTGATTGCTTTAGGAGCACATTGTGCAATATGGCACAACAGATGACTACATTAAGAACAAATGTCACGTGGAGGTCAGTTTTGCCGTGTAGCTCACCTCGGGGGGGTCATTTAGAGTGTCCATTAGAAACCATGTGCGAACAAAACTTTGGACCCCCTATATAACTTTTGAATTTTAAATAAAAAAAAATAAAAAAAATATGAATAGATTTTCCTACTTTGAAAGTTTATGTTTTGAATTATCGATATTTTTATTTGTTAATAAGAATTAGTTACAAATTTTTGAAGTAAAAAGATACACTGTAGAATTGAAAAATAACTTTCACACCCCTATATTATATAAGAAAAAATTGTCTAAAAAACGAACAAAAAATTCCTAAAACTAACTCATTATTGAAAGCTCATTTTGAGTTGAATATTGACTAAATGGTCATCTAAATGTGTCCTCTATAATTATTTGAGTTGAAAAACATGCCATTTTAGTTCATTTTCAACCTCTTCTAGAAATCATTTCATATTTTATTTGAGTTGGAAATTTTGGCAATAGAAAGTGATAGTCATTATTAAACAATGTTCAAAATTTTAGGTTGAAATTATAGTTTATTAGAAACCACTTGTTCGCACGTAGTTTGTTATAGTAGAACTAAGTGCATCCCCCGAGTAGCTCGCGGAAAGTCAGTTTGAGTAGAGCAAAAACATTCTCTACGCAAGCACGCCCTTTGTTGAGTTTTTGATTGAAGAACCGATCAGCTACAGCCTATAGGTAGGTTGTTCGCATGCCTATGTGGCACCATCAACCAAGGCAAGAGAGGATAATCTGCATCACCTATAAGGTATGGATCAAAACCATAGAAGTAAAGGTTTGCATTCCAAAGACTGCCGCGCACTCCGTGGTGGAATAAGGAGGACCTTTGAAGTACTCGTGAGTCATTGGTGGAGCCAGGCATGTCCACATGTAGATCGAGAAAACACTTAGAGCTATCTACAACTACTTGACAAGTCATACTGTATGCACCAGACTTGAAATAGAAGTAATCATTAGGGCAAAAACGAGGTTTGCTAATGGCAATGTGCATACCATCAATGGCACATACAATGCTAGGTAGTCCACAGACATCTTTAAAAGCACTAGCCACTAATTGAAGACAATTTCCAGAAGGCCAAGAAATTGCAGCTCGAAGAACAACATTGATGGCCTGAACTACCTCCCACAACATCTTAGAGATAGTGCTTTGTCCAACAACAAAAAGTTCATTGCAAATTAGAAGACTTGCACCATGTCTGAGTTTGAACAGTGTGTACGCAAGTCGGATAGTGACAGGAACAACCAATCAGTATTTTGTGTCTTTTTTTTTCAAAGTGGAAGCTAGCAAGTGCGTCAGTGAAAACATAGATTTTTTTGTCATTCTGAACATCTCAATCCAACGACTATCATCATATTCATTTAAAATGAATCTAGAAAACCAAGTAGTCGACCTAGGTTTAACCCAGAAACCAAGGTCCTCATCTATGATGGCTAAAGATGTCCACAAATGGTAATGATGCAAACACACGCTGCTAGCCATGTCAAATGTGGATGCTAAGCTTCTCCAACTTCCTACAACTCCGAAATCGTCAACATTGTGCTCCACTTTAGTGGCATTTCCTTCATTCTTTATGAGAATTCGATGTGCGTTAAAAAGTAAAAGGAGCATGAACGACGCAAAGTTCAAGAGGTCCAACAGATCATCCAACAAATCCATGAGGATATGCCACCTTCATGGAACTAACAAACAAAATAGTCTGCACACATGCAGCTCGCTATCAAACTCTATTCGGAAGGGAAGAGCATTCGAAGCTTGAGCAAAGACAGGACGTCTGTATTTTCCGAAAGAATGAAAACATGCAATGCGGAACTGCTAGGCACTGTGCATGATGTACAACATAATCAAAAAACATGCTCACAAGTACAACGCTACTCTTGTAGTGGATGGAGAACTACCACTACAAATTGGAATTACTAGTGTACTCATAGTCTGAAAGAAAAAAGTACATGTTAAACAACAGTGTCATCTACCCACAAGAGAACCATCACAAAAGTAGAAGAACAGTACGCTTTGCTTCTCGAACTCTTAATTCCGCAATTGCTCTACGTCCACCTCCACCTCCACCTACCGCACGCCGGAAGAATGCTCCTTTTATTTCCACGTCAGATTTGAACTGTAGCCTCTGCGGAAGCATACCTTGTCACTTCAAATAGAAGTAAAAACTTCGTAGACACGCCATAGCCAGATTGATCAAAGAATTCAGTTTCGTGCGAGAACGTAATGAAACCAAGAAGAGCAAAGCCACCAACACTGTGGACACATTGCCTATCCACTGAAAACGGTCCACTTACAACGTAGCACCTCCACATGAGTGGAAACACGCTTCAGCAACATCTTCCCGCAACTTGTGTTACTTCCGTAATCACATTAGGTTGGAATAGAGCAATCATTGATTTTGCCTCTAGGGACAGTAGCTATGTCCAACGTCTTGCGCAATAAGGGCAACGGCACTTTCAGCGGAAGTCATCGTTACTTGACCATTTTAACTTCTTAACAACGGTGCTACCAAAGAGCAAGTGTGAAAGTACCTTTATTGTATTCAAGCAAGTTTTCTACTGTCAAATGTTATGATTGAAAAAGCAAAATTTAGTTTTGTTTGGGGTGCATCATTGGTTAGTGGTAAGGCGCCAAATTTATTCTTCCCTCATAAATTAATGGCCAACAGAATTCTTAATATAAATGTTGAGTTGAATGAAGGCTGATTTAAATTGCAGTTGTCCTCTGAGTGTGTTATTAAGTTATTTGATTCAATACAAGGGCAGTTGCAAGAAACACCTGCCGATTTTCGTTCAAAACGGCAATTTCACTCCTGTTCGTGGATTTTGGAATTATTATTTTTTAAATAAAAAAAAATATGGATAATGTGTAAAGCATTAAAAAAATGATATGTGCAAAAATTCAGACCTAAAATTTTTTATCTCTAAGAGTTATGCACGGTCAAAGAGGGTTGAAAATGGAAGAAAATAGACAGTTTGGAATTTAATTCTTAAAAAATAGTAAAAAAATTCTATAAATTCTATAAAAAAAAATACATTTTTCCTAACTTATAGATACTCCTTTTCACCAATTTTCACTATTGGAAAAATAAAATTGTGTTCTCTACACTTGCGCAAAGGTAGTGCTCTTTGAGCACATGTGGAGGGTGGACAATTTACTATTTTTAGAAAAAGATTTCGTGAGATTGTGTAACTTTAGTATAAATCCTTGTATACCAATTTTGAGCTTCAAATTCTTATATTTGGATCAAAAATAGTACTACAAACCCCCAAAATGGCCAAGGTAGAAATCCAATCGGGGGCAGTTTAAAAATAGTAAAATAATTTTTAAAAAACCCAAAAAATTACTCAACATTTAAAACTACCACATGTACCTTCATTTCAAGTTTCATAGAAGATGGACACACGATGCAAAAGTTATGAGCAAAAAAACACCTGTCTAAGGTCAAGGGGACAAAAAATAGGACAAGTGTTTTTTGCAATCACCCACAACACCAATATCTCATCATTTAGTACTCTAATGCTTGGGTTGCATTCTTAACCCATAAACATCGATACAGACGTTTGGGGTCTAATGAATGACAAGGGAATCTCTTGTACATGACATAAATACAACTATTCATCCTCAGTTTTGGAGGTGGAAAGGAGAAATCTTCTACAGTGCTTTGACTTCCAATGAGTGGTTTTGAAATTTAGTATACCAATGATTCCCACGGTATCAAAATGCATGATTTCTACAGTCACCCGTCCGTCCTTTAAGGGTTAAGATGTAGCCCTGGAGTACATACCATACTTACTCAACCATCTCCATCCATATGAATGGTGAGAAAATGTTGTTGTAACTTATACATTATGCAAGGCTGAAAGAGTTGCAACAACTTTCATGCTAAGGTAGGACATCTATAAAAGGGCACATTTAAGAGCCAAAAATGAAATTGGGGAAGTTCAACTTCTTGAAAAACAAATGAATTTGGGAAAGTTCAACTTCAGTAAATTTTCTTTGAAAGACAAGTAAAATTGGCATCTAACCCAATTTGTTTGAGCTTTGTGGAATTAGTTACAAATTTTTGAAGTTGGAATGCAGTGGTCACTAAAAGCATTCATTCACCTCCTGAATTGTAACTATTTGTACATTTTCTGGCGTAATGAGAAAGCAAAATCTACCTTTGTTTGTATAAGAGAATGCTTTTAAAGCCAGAGTGCTTTATACACCTCATAACTTACTGCAAGTTACGTATAACTTAGATTTGGTACTAAATGATGCACTATGCACATGAAGAGCATGCCATGATTTGGGCAATTTGGGGTATCAAGTGTAACAAAATTAGTAACTCTAAAACCCCAGGGATGGGTGGGACAGAATGAATATGATTGTTGATTTCACAATTCAAAAATAGAAATTAATGTTTTTCATCCTGCATTTGATGCCAAGGGTTTAGAGTACTGTTGCAAAACCTTGAAGTACTTTTAAAGTGATTTTGAGTTATTTTTGGATTTTATGCAAGGTCATAGTTGTCAAAAATGTAGTGGATTATTCAAATTCACACCATCCTTTCCAAAAAAGAAAAAAGTGTAGTGAAAATGGATCTCCGGGTAGTGGTTATTTTTTTAAATGTTTTTTGAATTAGAACCACGTCTTTTTTTTTCATTTTCTGATATAGTGCCAAAGTGGCAATATAAAATGTTATGGTGGTGCTCCAAATTTCAGCATTCATCCACATATTGAATAGAAAATATCACATTCATACATTTCACATGTCTCTAATTCTATTTTCATCCACATTCTAGCTATTTTATCCAAGATTTTTTTTTTAATTTGAATTTTTTGGTGAAAAACTTCATGATTTTTTTGCCATTTTTTAGCCAAATTATTTTTTTCTAGTGCAATTTGGCACTAGAAAGTCAAAAAATAAAAGCCCTAGTAAAAACTTAAGGATTAAGGGGAAGTTCAAATTCCAAAAATTGTAGAGATGTTTGGTACTATAAAATGCAACTCTTAACCCCTAAATGTCCAAAGCATCAAATTTTGGTGTTGACAAAACTTTGAAGTTAAATAAAACCTCACCAAGTTACCGTTTGTAATAGTTTATATTTTGAATTTCTTGGGAAGTCTAGTTTTAGAATCAAAAATCTGATTTTGAAAACGAATGATTATGATTTTTCTATTCAAGATTTTGTGTGAGGGTATCCATTGCAAATCTTGATTTTCTAGTGTTGAGGGTTCTTGGAAATGAGCCTCAAATACACTAGATCTTGGAGAAAAAATCACATTAGAAATTAATTTATAAAAAGTTTAGAGTAGATTTTGAGAAGTTATAAATTGATTGGAGATATGCATGTTATGCCCTTTAAGCTCGTATTTTTTGGTGACCAACTTTTTAGATTTGACATGAGAAAAGAGATTTGAATGACTTCAAATCACTTTCAAAGTTTTAACCCCTTCATGATCACACATTATAATCTTTCAATCCATAAGTAATATTATTATATGTTTTTTTTGCATGTGATTTCTAACATGTCTAGTTTAAATTTGTAAGGTTACAATTCAAAAAAAATTGATAAAACTTATCAAATTGCCATCTTTTTTATCAATTTAGAGAAAATTTCAAGAAACTCAAAAAGGCCTTGGACATTGAGGGGTAAAAAAGAATTAAATGATGTTTTTCGAACAAAAGTTGCAAAAATGATCCATAGATTTTATCCATATGGCTAGATCAATTGTTAAATTAACCAATGTTTTTCAATAAAATTTGAAACTAAATGATTGAAAATTCTTTTTTAAATTGATTATAGATTGAATGTTTGTAATTTTCACAATTTTTTTTTCTTTAAGTTAAAAAATGTTAAGTTTTAATTATAGTAAATTTTTAAGGTTTTTTATTAGACTTTTATTTTTTTTATTTATGCTACTTGCAAAGGGTTGTTTTTAAAGTCTAGCATATTTATAGTCTTTGAACTAAAGAAGATTTGCAAAGAAAATTTGTGAAAATTCATACCGCACATATGTAAGAGAAATAACACAAGAATCTACAATTATTTAGATGGATGAAAAAACATAGAATATGCGTGCTTGAGAGTTCATCCATTGTTTGAAATTTGAAAGCATGTCCTTTTAGGGTTAAATTAGGCTATTAAAATGATCTCTTGACAAAAAACATTTGATTCCACTTAACAAAAGATAGTTTTCAAAGTTCCCTTTCCATTCCTTTTTGAATTTTCAACAATTTTTTAAAGTTAATTGCTTTCTTGTCATTCTATTTGATCACCTATTATATGGATAATAGTTTTTACTAGTTTGGGTAATATGGATTATTTTATTCATGATGATGTACTTCATTGTAAACTACACTCGTGGATTTTTTCTTAAGTACAAAGAGTTTGCATTCTGCAGTCTACCAAATTACTTAAACAATAATTCTATTTCTTTTTAAATTTTGTATAAAATGTTTATTATAGCTCCTTATCATTATGCTCTACATGAGAAGCTTTTGCTTCATGTGATTTTGATATATATTGTAAAAGTTATAAGGATAACTTTGATCACAATCACAAAGTTTGCAACCAGAAATATTTAATATCAAAAGATTCTTTAATTATATTTGAATGATATCTACATTGAAATCTTTGATGGAAATAGAGCATGAATCTCAAATCATTATCCATATTGAAGTGAAAAAAATCATTCTTTTGGCTATGTGAAAATATGGGCAACTGCACTTGATAGGGTCACATTTGTATGAAAAAATGTCCAAAATGGTGGTTAATTTTTGGATTCATTCCTCAAGTCAAGTTGGATACATTCTTGAAAAATTTTAGATCATTTGGAATTGCACAACATATAGGAAAAAAATAGTAAGTAGAAAGAAATACAAAGTGATTCAAAACACTAAATTGTTAAGAATTTAATTATAAAATTGAAAATTTTCAATCCCAACAGTGGTAATGTATTAATAAAAAATCTACATTATACACTTTTATTTTTTTCAAAAAATATAAAAAATTGAGTTAAATAAAGAACTCCAAAGTTTATTTTCAAGTAGGGAATCCATAACTACCCGCAAACTAGAACACCTCATAACTTTCATCTTGTAAATCAAAATGGAATTATTCAAATTTTTCTATGTATATATAAGTCTGCAAAAACTAATTTCAAATTTTTATTTCTTTTGAAAGTGATTTTTAAAGAAGTTTTTTGAACTGCCCAGGCTGCCCCTGACTACTAAAAATTACATATCATGCAATATCTTTTTAATTATGTAGTCAAAAGTTATGAAAATTAAAGCTACTCCTTAAGCACACATTGTGTGAAATTCTCAAAGAAAAAAAAAAAAAATTCGTCTGCAGTGAGTTGCCCAAAATTGAAAAAAACAGTGTTTGGTACTTCAGGGGGTTAATCTTCTATGATTTGTTAGTCAATTGATTATTTTACAAAGATCTCCAATACTTTAGGAACGATTTTAAATGGATTGTTTTCTTGAATTGGCAAAATTGGTAATAATCTTATATATATTCCACTTTTTTTCTCAAGCAACTCTCAAAGTTAGATGAATTCATAATCAACTTCCAACCTTTAAATCTCTTATACTATACCCTCAACATTTGAATTGATTAAGAACCTGAAATATGTCTTGAATTTACATGCTTAGATATTCTTACAATTTGCATTGATAATTCCTAGAGTCATTCCAAAATTATAAATACTTTAAGGTTTGAGTGAATTAATCATTTTTTTAATTGAAAGATAAATAAATGTATTTTTTTGTTGATTTTTTCATGTATTTTTATCTCTTCTTCCAACATTTTTTCTATAATTCCTAAATTGTGGGACTAATTTTTTTTGAAAGACAAGACTTATCTTCTTGAAAGGACTTAATGATTATGTCCATTCAAAATGAAGCATTAAAAAATGATAGAAAAACAAACTATCACACACTATACACATAGCTCTGTTTCTCTTCGCACTACCAATGACGAAATAAAAGGCTATAAAATTCAAAAGATATGAAAGGCTATAAGGCCGGTACATCCAAAAGCGCCACAAATTGGGTTGTGAGTAATTTGAAGGCTTAGTAGATAATAGTGAATATAAGATTGTCAAGAGATGTGTAGAAAAAGAAGAAATGCACAAAAAAATTCAAATTTTGATAAATATGAGATCACAGAGTAGGGATACAAAGTTTTGGAAGTAGAGTATTTAAAAGTGCTTATAGGGTGCACTAAAAATCAGCAGTCACATGCACAAAGTTCTTCTCCCAAGGTGTCAGAATGAAAATAAATAGAGTTGCAATTGTATTTAAAACAATGGAAAAGAAAACCAAATTAGTAACTAGCAAGCAATAGAAAAGTTTGTCAGTAATCAATGGGAATTGTTCATCTGTTTCAAAGAGAAAATAATGATTACCTTGTCACGGAAATAAATTAACATGTGGTGTGAGCTTAGAAGCATGTCACCAATACCAAAATGGGCAATGGTTCTTTGATGAACCACCATATTCACTCATTGACAATTTGTAGATAACTACACCATTTAAGGGTTTAATCTAGGGTGTGCTTTAAGGCACTACGCCACAATAGCTGTACCCACCTTATTACTTCACAGCTCTTAACATAATGGTGTTTGAGGATGGAATGACGCATTTATGTGAAGACCATCTTAGGATGTACATTAGAAGAAATTTGAGCCTTCAGAAAGTCCACAAGTGTTTGCGGATTGGTTGGTGTATTTACAGTGATTTTCATTGTTGTTTAATTTATTATGCATAATTTGTTATGGCACTAATTGTGCCACATCTGCACCACATCAACGTCATGTAAGATTGTAGACTTTTTAAATATTTTTATTAAAAAAATTATTAATTTTTTCTTAATGGTTTGTATTTGCACTGTAGGACTGCCCAAAATCAAATCTTCACAGCCTTTCTAAAGGTTCAAAATTTTCCAAATGTTTTCTTTTGGAGCCATGACAAATCATGTAGTTAAAAACCTTCTTTTGAAATAAAAATTTGTAATTTGGTTATATATATATGAAGCTTTGAATCATTCCATTTTGATTAATGAGATGAAAGTTAACGAGGAATTTTAATTTGGGGCTAGTAATGTAATCTCTATTCTAAAATAAACTTTGAAGTCTTTTATTTAACTCAATTTTCAATATTTTGGAAAAAATAAAATCATAGGATGTAGATTGTTTATTACAACATTACAACCATTGGTATTGGCATTTTTCAATTCCATAACAAAATTCTTGACATTTTAGTATTTTTAATAATTTTCTACTTCTTCTACTTACTATTTTTTTCAAGCATGAATATGAAATATTTGTTGTTGAAGTATTTTTCATGTATTCCCAAGTTATTTCTTCAACATATTATGAAGAGTTGCAAGTTGTAGGATCTATACATTTTTGGGTTAAAAATTTGAAAGATAAAATCTAACCATCTAGAAAGAGATGAAAAATACTTCTTTTAGAAATTCAAGCATCATGATCTTGCATTTGTTAGGGGTTTCTTATTTTGAAATTTGACAGAGATGTATTCTAACAAGTCAAATAAAGGGTCCTAAGATTGAATTTATTAAAAAATAACCATAGATGAAGATTCTAGCTTTGCTTTGGTGACTAGTATTTTGAAGCAATTTTGGGCCTTTAAACATAGAAGAACTTTAGGGGGTTAAAACAAATTATATCCCTTGAGATTGGACTAAAATTCATTATAAGTCATTATAATCATGGCCATACAATACTAGAGTTGCATACCCAGGCTAAATGGTCACTTATATAGCCGAAATTTGGCGCCACTAGTTTGGTTTGGTTTGAGAAAATTAACATGTGAAATGTTATTCCGATGCACCTAACCATTAGATATTATACATTTCTACTACTTCTAATATCATGGATACAATTACTTGCCTGTTGGATTCAAGTTAACAGTAGTGTCAAGCTCTAATGTAAAGTAGATCTAAAATTAAAAAAGATGACTAAAAAGGAGTAATATAGATAAATAGACAAAGAAATAGGTTGATAAATAGATAGATACTCTAGACTTCAAACGAGGTCTAAGTAAATAAAGCAATTGTTTGTAATAACTAATAACATTGATCCAATAAGATAGGGTAATGTCTCCACACTTTAAGAAAAATTTTACTCTAAGGTCCTTTAACTTTAAGAGACTAGTACCTTTACTTTACAATTTGAGAAGCTATAAGAGTCCTTTTACTTTAAAAAAATTATATTTTAAGAATTCATTTAATATAAAAGGTAGCTAGACTTCTATAGATAAGTATATAAGATATTCCTATATTAAAAATGACTTATTTTTTATATTTGCAATAGTATATATTTTAGCTACAAAGTTGGGATTGTTATTGGTGAAGCTATTGGAGTTGTGTCAGATCAAGAAGTTGTTGTCAATAATCAAGTTGTTGGATCTAGGTTGGATCAAGGAATTGGGATGGATATTGATCAAGCTGTTGGAGTTGCATTGGATCAAGGAGTTGTTGGTGAAAATCAAGCTGTTGAGTCTAGGTTGGATCAAGGAATTGAAATGGTTATTGATCACACTGTTGGAGTTACATTGGATCAAGGAGTTGCTATCGAAAATCAAGTTGTTGGTTCTAGGTTGGATCAAGCAATGGGGGTGGTTATTGGTTATGCTGTTGGAGTTCCGTTGAATGAAAGGGTTGCTGTCGAAAATCAAGTTGTTGGATCTAGGTTGGATCAAAGACTTGCGATGATTATCAATAGCAATATTAGATTTGAAAGGATTGTTCAAAATAATCAAGTGATGTTTATCGCTCGTGTTGTTGGAGTTCCATGGGATCAAGGGATTGCTGTCGAAAATCAAGTTGTTGGATCTAGGTTGGATCAAGGAACTGGGATGGTTATCGGTCACCCTATTGGAGTTGCATTGGATCAAGAGGTTGTTGTTGATAATCAAGTTGTTGGTTCTAGGTTGGATCTGGCAATGGGGATGGTTATTGGTCACGCTGTTGGAGTTCTGTTGAATTAAAGGGTTGTTGTCGAAAATCAAGTTGTTGGGTCTAGATTGGATCAAGGAATTGGGATGGATATAAATCACGTTGTTGGATCTAGGTTGGATCAAGGAACTGGGATGGTTATCGGTCACGCTATTGGAGTTGCTTTGAATCAAGGGGTTGTTGTCGAAAATCAAGTTGTTGGTTCTAGGTTGGATCAAGGAATTGGGATGGTTAGCGACCACGCTATTGGAGTTGTGTTGGATCAAGGGATTTAGGGTCAAAAATCAAGTTGTTGGAGTTGCGTTGGATGAAGAAGTTGGGATTGTTGTTGATAATCAAGTTGTTGGAATTGTGTTGGATCAAGGAATTTGGGTTGTTATCAATTATTAAGCAGTTGCATTGACTGTGTTCGATCAAGGAGTTGGAGTTGTATTGGATGAAGATGATGAAGTTGTAATAATGGACCAATATACTTATGTTGCTGCAACAAAAGAAATGATGATTGAAACACCAATTGGAGAAGGACTCAGAGGGCATGTGCTGCAAGAAGGTGAAACAACAAAAGAAAGATAGACTTTGTGGTGGGTGATGAGGAGCCTCATGTGGTAGAGGATCAAAAGAGGTTCTAGCCGAAGAAGAGGAGGAGCCTTAGAACAAGCAATGTTGTTGGTGCCACCCATGAAATCGTTATAATTAGGTGTGAGTGATTTGGGCTAATTGGTTTGTAGAATCAACCAAGCCTGATAGAGTCCAACGAAAGAGCCCATTACAACATAAACGTTGCTCCAATGCATTGATTATAAGTGAAGTTATTTGTTCATTCATATGTTTAGATTTTTTTAGTAGTGGTAGGCATTGTTTGTTTGTTGGATTTGTCCTTTAAACACATATTATAGCATGGACTCTTTGGATTCTAAAAATCTTATCTACAACTATAGTCACACTTGACAACGTGGTTAGGATTTGGTTAGAATAGACAAAGACTCACAATCACACTATTCTTGTTTAGGATTAGAGCTAATTCAATTTTCTATAATTCTTTTTTGAACTTGTGAACTTTATAAATGAGCAATGCTTTACAACCGGAGTGATATTACCCTTGGAAGTTTGATACCGATATTCATTTTCTTCTACATTAAGTGTGAAAAAGATTTTTGATCCATGAGTATTTCTCACTCTTTTGAGTGTATAGTGACAAAGTGTTGCTTTCTATGAAAACCCCATATGAATAATTTATGGGGGTACACGAGCCATTGTGCCATTGGTTGTGAAACTTTTCCAAAACATCTAAAAGGTACTAAAGGCTTTTTTTTCTCTATTGGCTGATGCATCTTTTATGTTACATACAAAGGACAACAACAAGTATGAATTATGATTTCCATGTATAATTTCCAGTAAAACTCAAAAGCAAAGAAGTGAGGTTGATTTTTAAAATGGCCCTATGAATTGCTCATTTCATGAAGTCACTACAATTAGAAAATTCTCTAGGATTCCAACATTCATAACCTTGATTGCAAGTCAATTCCACCTAATCTTGAAAATCAAACCCCAACAACTAAACAACACACTAAAACTAGCAAACCCAAAACCTAGAACCTCCAACACCCCAAAAATCAAAACAAACCCAACAAACATCTAATTCACCTGCACGTCCGTCTCCAACAGTCGTCATGATCAACTCTTGAATTCCACAATTCCTAACCACAATGCACTTTCAGAGAAAACTCAAAGTACAAGAAAGGTTTAGGGCAATGAATGAGAATAATCTCCAAATCTATGTGTGCATGTTTCTTGATTGCGTCTACAAAAGCCAACCCAGATCCACCTTATTTTAATTGAGTTTACACTATGATATTTGTCATTGTAATGTACATACCTGGTGAAATTTTCAGATTTTTTGAAATAATTTTCTATTTGATGTGATTTTTCTTCACTTTATCATCAAAAATTCTCAAAAAAATCAATTTTCCACAAAAAAATCTAAATTTTTGTGAAGTAATGAATACATGTAATTTCATCTCTGAAAAATAAATATAAAAAAAATTCATACATATCTAGTTACAAAATGGCAACAAACTAAGCCATGGGCAGTGAGGCTTGAAATCATTGGCGATGGGTCTATCATTTAGGGGTCAATCATGGTAGGAAAGAACTTGATGAGGGTCACCCTTAATCCATAAATCTCTCCATGTGGGACAGGAGTGCAACTATTCATCCTCCAAATTTTGTGTGAAAAAGGAACTTCTTCTACAGTAGTTTGACTTCCAATGACTGACGTTGCATTTTTTTAAGATGACAATCCAAAACAGTTGATTTCCATGGTGACCAGCTTGTCGTTTAAGGGTTAATCACAATTGCGTACAAGCACGCCTCTTGCTCACAATCAAAACCTTGCAAAACTTTTCCAGGCACCTCACAAAATACAACAAAATTCTAACACTCAAAACCCTAACGAAAACCCAATGGCACCGATCACCCCAAGCAGCAACTTATATGGATGGCTTTAGTTTTCCAGAAGATTGACGACGTTTGGGAGGGTCCTTATTTCTCCTACAAAGATCCATTGGTGCTGATGAACATTGTGTGATTTAAAAAAAATTACCAAATCAAACAACAACCCTGAGTACTTTCATTTTATCCACATCCCATCTGATGGTGGTGAATTTTTCAAGCCAGAGGAGGCGAGCTAGGGCATGTTGTTTGCATCTCTTTAGGGGATATACTAAAATTGGTAAATAGTGTTGGGTGATAATTAGGTTGGATGATAATTAATTTTCCCACCATTCCACTTCTATATTTTGTTCCCATCTAATACTAAATGCACTCTCATAAAAATGTTGAAATGACTAAATTGTACTATAGAGCTAAAATAGTGTTAGAATGGATAAATAATGTTCTAACATTAACCTTGCAAATCACAATTAGTGTTGTCTTTGACAATTAGTGTAGCCAACACTATTTACCAATTTTAGTGTAGTGGATGTATTGACCATGTTTTATTATATATTATAATTCAATTCTCAATTGGATTGTGTTTTTGTTTTGTGTATTATGCTTTTATGAGTTAGGGGATTTTTATGTTATATTTTATTTTTATGTGATATAATGTTTGTCTATATTTTGAACAAGAAATTCTCTCAATTGGATTGTCTTCAATGAGGTCACAGACTGATCCTTTGAACACGGAGTCCTGGAAATTCAAAGTGCTCTAACTTAGGAGTTGTGCTCTACACAAGCCCCATTCCAAACCACATAATTCTTGTGAACTGGATAAATATTACTCCATATTTTAGTAAAAAAAAATTTAGTAAATTTATTCCACAATTTTTAATGTTTTCAAAGGTTTATTTTTTTATGTGGAAGAATATTGTAAGTTCTTGTTTTTAACCAAATTTTTATTGAAATTTTTTGAAAATAAATAGACAAAATTAAAATTAACTATAAAAAATTATTAAAATTAAAACTTATTTTGTTTTACCTAATTCAGTAAGAAAAGATTCAAATTTTTTTGAACAATGAATAAAATGTTAGATTAGATTGAGTGCCTATCTCATTATGTTGATAAGCTAAGTGTATATTTGAAGTGGTTTGCCTTGAAATTACAAAACTACTCAAAGAGTGGAGTCATAAACGTCCTATAAACAACCCATAATCACCTTTTCATGTATCCAATGGTACTTAAGTGCTCACCTTTAAGGATTGACACATTACCCCTTATTGGCATTAATGCTGTGATTTTGTCAATAAATGAACGGATTTAGATGAGTTTTAGATAAAAAATTGGGGTCAAAAGTAGGATAACAAAATTAGGTAGTTGGTAGAATGGTTTACCTTATATCAATGGTATGATGGGAGATCTACTACTAACTTGTGATGGTGGACAATAAATTTCTCGTAGTGGAGGTCATGCTTGGAACCAAGTAGGAAATTCACTTGGAATGGGGGCAATCCAAATTTTTCATTTTTTTGGCCCAATTTCATGGAAAAGTCATTGCAAATCCTCACATCTTTTTTTTCACACCTCAAAATTATCTAAAAAAAATTGCACATCAAAATCATGATGATGTGTATCCTTGGAAAGAAAAAGAGTTTTTGAAGCACTTTTGGACATTCTAATTTTAGCATATTTACAAAGTACCTCCAACCTAAACATCTTTCATCAATCTTATCAATAGTGGCATATTCTCAAAAATTGTACAATTTTTTTCCATAAGAAAGCTACACAAGCCTTCCTTCATTTCAACAATGGCAATCATCAAAATTATTCCATACAAATGAGGAATTATGCTTGTTACAAGAGTTACTTGAGAAAACGAGAGCTATATTTAAATACCTTCTATCTTTTAGGAGTAGAGTATGCTTAGAACAATCTCACTGTTGAAACTTTTATGTTTCAATTCCATTTAGAGCTATTGATGGTTTAGTTTTTCCTTCAACCTCAAATCTACTTATACTAAACAATTTAAAAAATAAATAAAGATCAAGCATTTTTTCTTAAACTTTATTTCCTAGGGTAACTTTCAACTTAAATCTTCAATACAAACTTTTTTATAATCAATATGTTTAGTGCTGAAATCTTAAGTTAAAGACAATTTAAAGTTAAATAATCTAATCACAAAATGCACTCAAAAATCTATTTTCTTCACTTTAAGAGCAAATATGGCCAATTTCGTTAAAATGGCGGTATTCCACATGCCATTTTAATGGAATATCTTCTAGAAATGGAGAATAAGTGTGCCATGATAGGGTCATACATGTGCCAATTTTATGCTTAGCACATTCAAATCACTCCTAGTTCACGCATTTTCACTCCCCTCGGACAATCTTTCCATTGTTTTCATTCATTTAGTGGTTTCATTTTGTGCCATTTTAATGGAATACCGCCATTTTAACAAAATTGACCATAAATATCTTACAATCTCTTGGGTGAAAGTTTTAGAAATTTCTTCTATACCATTTTATAATAGTTTTGTGTAAGATTTTATAATTAAATATATAGAATTTTCTTCTTATAAATTTAAGTTATTTTGAATAAGTAATTTTAACTAAAACCATCATTTAGTGATGCATTATATATACATAATAGGTATGCTATAGCGTAGCAACAATATATATGACAAAATATTGACATACATATGTGATAAAAACAAAATTATGACATATTGTTAAAATTTTGGTATCAAATTGTTGAATATTTTCATAATTATCATATTTAATCATCTATAATACAAACAAATGTACTATTATAATTCCCTTACAAACAAACATCTCGGATTCCAAGAGATTATTTGACTATCATAGATGATCTATAGGTTGCAATTTGACCTGTTGCTTCATCTACTTTGAATAGATTTGAAGATATTTGTACTATTACACAATTAATACAAATCGTTTTAATTTGTATCTAGCAACAAAAATAATTATTTTGAAGCACATGTATGTCAATTTTATACAATACCAATGGGAGTGGGTCTTAAGTGATGGACAACAACATGCAATAAAATATTGAAGCCATCATGGTGGCTCAAAAAAGAAGCATAGGTGATTTTTGGAGGGATTACCAAAACTGCCTCAACAATTGAGTTTGTGGGGTGGTTAGCTTTGGAATTCATGTATTTTCAAACTATAAACCCCTGCCAAGTAATGTCTTGTTCATTTTGCAGGAGGATTATTTCTTGTAATTTCTTCTTGGTGCGTGAAATCCACACAATTGGTGATTACGAATTTTTCATTCATCAATCACATATTTCATCCATTTCTAGACGGGTGTTTATGTCAAGCAATCTCCTTGTTGTCTAAAATTCTAAAAAAACACAAGGTTAGCATTCCTTGTCGAGCTTCACCTTCTTTGTTAATGTTTTTTTTATTTGAAAATTCCCTCTGCCTTGGTGATTGCCTTGTACGTAATTGCTTTTTGCTTCAAGTTTTTTCAAGATTGTAGTACACATAGGATCCTACAACATTCATGTTTAAACATTTGGATATTGTCCACTCAATTTCAACATATGATGCACATAATGAAACTGAATAAAACATAATAAAACATAGAGTCAATTTTGGCAACCACTGTATACCATGCAAACGCCCCATTGTTGTTGTAGACTAAAATTTTGGACATGTTTGGGATGACTTGGGTAGTGTGTGTGCAAGTGTCACAACAAGTAGTTGGTTGTTCCGTGGTGCAAGGAATCTACACTAGATAGGAATCTCCTTTCCAAGTTACCCCATGAATTCCCAATGGACATTGGGTACCGAGTGATTTGAACTTGCGGCAAGTCAGAGTGCTGGAGTCAATTTTGTAGAACTTGTCGAGCAATTACAAAAATTTGAGTTGCTAGTGTAGACTGTAGAGCTTCTCAATGGCAAAGTAAAGTAAACTAGACACACCAAATTAATTTTTTGCTGTAACTTTGTTGTAAGGATGTAACTGCACAAGAAGGCTCAGTTGCTCACAAATAAACTGATCACAGGCGTCAAGCACTAACAGTCGTAACTGGGAGATTACACTGTAACAGTCGAGAACAATTTGAGACCTTGTTTTGAAACTCAATCTCAATGTCATTAAAAATTTGTGCATACAATTACAAGACTATATATCTAGTTGGCTAGCAGATCGAATAGTGTGTCCAAAACATGCACTCTTCAAATAGCACTCTCCCAAAATTCTTTCTGGTGTAAGATCAACGTCACAACAGCTGCTAGAGATCTTTTTTGACGATGCGTAATTCAAATAATATTCTTGAGCGAGTCTAGCCGAGTAATTGAAAAGGCTTGGGAGTGGTAATGAGTGTTTAGAAACTCGTAAGATGGTCCTGTCATACCTTGTGCTTTGTTCCTTTGCAGATGAATTTGGATGTCCTTAACTCCAGTAAAGGGGATTTTTCCTTCGGAATAGGAGGTATTTATGAAATGTTGTGGTGATTAATTTGGGCTCACTAGGATTTAGGACAATACAAGCTTCTGAAGTTGTGAAATATTTACACATCATGGATCGTGCAAAACAATGTTGTTGTGTTTGCACATGTAGAGGTTGCGCAATGGATTAATAAACAAAATAGATGCTAGTGTACTAGATCACATCTGTGCCCAGAGTGGACTTCAATGCAAGTTGTTTGTAAGTGGTGGCCCGATCCTAGTATGGATGAAGCATTGTGAGTAGTGACTTCGTTCTTGCTTCAAAATTTGGAGCCTTGGTATGTGCTGAACTTTGCTACGTGCGTTTGACAGTGAAGTGGAGGGGTCCAACGACGGCCAACGATGGTAGTCTGAAGGGCCAAATTCAAGTAGATTCTTAAGCTCCAAACATTGGTGGCCACTAACCTCTCTGGTATACATGTGACTGGAAACTAAAGTTTTAAATTTGATGTGATGAATCTTTGAATCCGTTGCACGCGCCACTCCACTCCTATCTACACAGTTCTCATTACAGACACTGGGAGAAGTTTCCCCATCTATCAGAGGATCGATGACATAGCAATCGATGAGGAAATTCTTTGAAGAAAAGTAAAAGGAGGAGTGGGGTGGTACTTTGTCCCATACGTTGTGGCGAAGGTGGAGACAGATTGTGGGTATAAGAAGAGCTGGGTGAGAGAGATGAGGCATACCTTTCTCGGCCTTTTGGCTAAGATCAAGTGTAGTATCTGTTCTTATCAGTTTAATATCTGATACGAGGCTCATCGAGCCTCATGATATTAATCTAATTTTTCTTGGGTGCGGGTCCATACGGTAGCTTGCTGCCCTGCGCGCGTCGCCTTGGTCTTGCACTACTTCCTTGGCTGGCGTAGCCCTAAAACCCTCTTATGAGGGATCCAATTTAAACTCCAAACAGAAAATTTCAAAACTGTGATAACCCATGCCAGCACCTGCAGTTTCTTGGCAATACGGTAACTGTGAAAAGAAAGCGATCAGCTGAACATTCTAGGGTTTTATCCCTTTGGCAATTTGTTGCCAATGTTGATTGCTTGGGATTGCATGGGGAATTAGTCGGAAGATTGAGGGATCGGGAACAAGTCAATCAATTATCTGGACAGGATGCGGAGGTCAATGGGAAAATGAAGTAGTCAATTCTTGGTTCGTAACTAAGCATGAAATTGCAAAAAAAATATTGTGAGGGGGGTCGAGACAGATTGTTTTCTACATACGGTATTCAAAGTTTGTCTGTAGGATGCTTTGGGCAGTAGAGTGATGGAATCACGCAGAACATGAATGCCTGTGTAGATTTGAGTTGAAAGAAGTTTATTGTATAAACTGGGATTCACGTACTCATATTTCTGAAAGAGTTTTTTTGTTAAAGATACAATATGGATGGTACTAAAGCCCGGGGAGATCACTTAGTATATTTATAACATACTATGTGTGTTAACGTGATTTTTTGAACCCCTATATACTTTTTGATAAACTATAATTTCAACCTATAATTTTGAACTTAGTTTAACAATGACTATAGGTTTCCATTGCCAAAAATTCCCAACTCAAATAACTTATGAAATGATTTGTAGAAGAGGTTGAAAAATGAACTGAAATGGCATGTTTTTCAACTCAAATATTTATAGAGAATACATTAAGATGACCATTGCATCATCATTCAAGGATAATTAACTTTCAATAGAGAGTTATTTTTAGCAATTTTTTGTTCATTTTTTAGACAATTTTTTCTTATATAAAATAGGGGTGCGAAAGTTATTTTCAGCTCTACAGTGTATCTTTTTTCTTCAAAAATTTGTAACTAATTATAATTAACAAATAAAAATACCAATAATTCACAACATAAACTTTCAAAGTAGAGGAATCTGCTCATATTTTTTTCTTTTCTTTTTATTTAAATTTTAGGACATAAAATAGGGGGTCAAAAATCTTAACGCACGTAGTTTCCAATGGACACTCTAAGTGATCTCCCCGGGTACTAAAGCATTCATTTGCCTGAAGTGCTAGCCCACAAGCACAAGCAAAGCGTCCCACCATCCCACTGTGAAAGCCTGGGCAAATTTATTCTTTTGGGCCAGTTTCAAGTGGATTCTTGGGCTTGGACAGTCGGTGTTGCAGAACAGAAATATCCTGCATAGTCTCTTCACCCAGCGCCAAAACATCAATACTTGCAAACTCTCCCACTTCGTCTCCACCATAGCAAGAAATGGTCTTGATAAGGCTGCACACTTTGAGCCGTTTGGTCTAAACTTTTGTTGACTTCAACAGCCGGAAGCACTCATAATTTCAGAAGATGATGCTGGACATACTCCAGAAGTTAATTCAATTTCTGCACCACCTGGCATTAACATTAAGTCACACTCATTTGGGAATTATGCGAATGTGCAAGTTGTCACGCTCTCGAGCGCACTAATAAGGACTTTCACAATCTCTCTTTGGCTATTTCAATGGGTTTGATCTCAATGACTTTGTAGCAATAGAATATCGATATGCTACAAAACTCAAGCATAAATTTCTTCAACCATCAAGTTGCTAGAAACAATTTTAGTCATAAGTGGAGGATTGAAGATTTCACCAAAATTGCATACAATCACATTTCCTAGATTCTTCCTCTCATTTTCATAAAAACATCTATTTCAAGAGGATCTTCATACGCTTTTTATGTTCTATGATCTTTAAAAAGACACCTATCATATTAATTAGTAGATAAAGGAAATGCACTTGGAAGTAGTCATGTAAGAATATGGTTGGGTGAATTTAAATAAATTTGTCTCAATATACTTCTACATGGTATCATAACCATATATATAATCTTAAATATGATAGTCACCAAATACAATGGACTTTGAGTGGACTTAACAATTCTATCTTCACCAAAAGGCAAGCTTTTGTCAATGAAGAGAAAAAACTACAATCCTTAAAGGCTCTTTGGAGACCAATCATGTGTATATACATCACACAAAGTCCCATAAAATCTTCATTATCCATTGAAATAAGACTTTTCATTTGTGTACACTAAATACATCACTCATACAAACTCCTCTAAGTCAATCGTGGGATTTTTAGTGAGTGAATAGACTCTTCATTTGTGCCAATCCCTTTGGTGTTTGAGTTCTCTCTATACACTCAATACTATAGAATGAATGTTTACTTGAATACAACAACGCAGTCAAATATGTTAGTCTCAAATTACAAAAATATTGATATACACTAAAATACGCAGCCACAAACGGGCTTCTGAGATCTTCTAGGGTTAACCCTAATAAGAAACCCTAAACCCGGATAAGATTAGTTCTGGTAAGACAGGGACATCCCAATGACCGTGCAAGAACACGTCCATGACCGCTCGCATCAGCTACTCTGTCACAAATGTTTTTTAGATGTTTCCGCAGTTCCGTTCTTGCGATTCTATGTGATTGTTTTGAGCGCCACAGCTCGTATCATGGAATGATTGCACTAGCTTTCTTGTGCTTCTTTCCTCGCTGATCTTTCCTAATGCGTTTTTGAATTGATTGGCAGTTACCTGTAAATGCTCAATCTAGCCGATTGTGTTTGCTATCTCGATTCCATTCTGAATGAGAAGAAAGGGATCTATGATGGTGGCATGCTAACAGGATATATACAGTACAATGCGTGGATTGTTCCTTCTAAATACTGTAGTTAGAGTTTATTGCAGGAAGGTGAGCAGCTTTGAGTTTTCTGTTAGTTTGTACTGTAAAGGACCTATTGGAGGAGACCAAACATCTTTTAGGGTTTGACTCTAGACTCGATGTTTTGAAGAACCCGCAGATGAAGAGCCCCAGTCCCGTCTTCAAGGTGCTCTCTGAAGACCCAGGTCTCTTGGTGAGCGAATTGCGGTAGCGTCTATTCCGAGATTTTCCTTTTCTTGTGTTCTGGAGCGACAAATTTTTATTTAGGTCAACCTGATCCGGACAAGGTATTCATCCCTACTTCCCTGTTTCACATTGTCTTACTTCGTATTAGAGCTTGTCACGAAAGAGGCGACTGCAAACCTCTGTTTGGAGATTAGCTTATTAGACTGGTCGTTGTGCTGCTGGAATTTAGCAGAAGACTAGCTGCATTCGGACTACTCTATTTGTCACTCTTTTCTCTTCTGCTTTTCCTTGTTTTTTCTCCGATTCATTTTATCTTTTGTACTTTGCAATCAAAGAGTAATTGGATCTACATACTGTATGTACTTAGTTCACACAAATTATCTACCAGATAATTCAAATCGCTATTGAAAAATATTGCATGCTGAGTTGAGCAAGCCGTCAAGTATGTAATTTCCCCTCAATCGAGCTGCAGATTTGAGTTATGATTGTGGGCGACATAGTTGGTGGAGCAAGAAAATCTTGGGAAACTTGAGTGTTGGAATAGGAACCACAAGATGGGAGTGTTCATGGCTTATAATGCAGCTCCTCTTATTAATTGCCAATCTACCACCTGAAGTTTTATCGAGATTATTGTAGGGCGGGAGTCCAAATTCTAGGGACTCGTTCTCGTATTGCACTGTGCTCTTGTTGCTTGCCAGCGTAAAGAAATTTATACGAAAAATTCTTGAGTGGAGTGCGAATCATGAAGCATAGCCCACTGTTCTTCAAGTTCACAAAGGGATGGGACTCACATAAGTAAGCTAACTCAAAGTACAACTGAAAATACAAATAAAGTATTTGGAGAATTTTTTACACTCTAACCTCCTTAACCTGATGACCTGGCTGATAATCTATTACCGTAATTGTCAAGTACCTTGAATGCGTGACAAGTTTGGAGGGTATTATAGGATGTCCAATTGGTGAGGGTCGAATTCTAGAGGTCGTGAGTGTATGAAAGCTGACATTACTGTTGAAAATCTACGTCAAATAAAGGAGACTGAATCCGTATATATTCCTAAATCGGAGTTATCCACTGCAGTTGGTGCGCCTGTAGCTCAGTGGATAGAGCGTCTGTTTCCTAAGCAGAAAGTCGTAGGTTCGACCCCTACCTGGCGCGTTCACTTTTCAAAATTCGACACTCTTTCCCCCACTGATCCATCAAGAGTGTTCGTTTTGCAGTTTGTAACATCAAACAACTTGCTGGCATCCTCTTATGATGGCGCCGTCACAATTCTGACTGGCAGTCCAATCGTTGTAAAAGTGAAAGTGAAAGTGGATTTCATATTCTTGAACTCGAAATGGATAGAATTTTCAGTGTAAATCAAGTTCTCCGAACTAGAGAATCAAACCATGATCTTACCAAGATGTTGCAAGCAGTGTCGATGCCTCCCTTGATTCCATAAATTCAATTTACCCACTCCAAATCAAGAGTCTATTTGGCCTTGGCATAAGCGAATGTACTTAGGTCAGCACGCATCTCTTGTTCCCAAGGACCTTTGTCCAAAACGGTCATCTATAGTGACCAGTATCTGTAGTGATATTTGCATATTAGTGTTCGATAATTGTCCTTCACCCTTATATCGTTGCATTTAGTAAGCAGAACTCCGTTTTCATTAAGACCATTGTAGAGAGTGTTGTGCAGGAAATTTGTTGCATCAGTCGTTCTTTACAATGTAAATAATTACTGAAATTGCGCCAGTGTAGTGCTTACTGGAGTGACACAATGTAAGTTGGAGTGTTAGCCACCACACGTAGTTGGAATTGGTGTATACCAAGCCTTGAGTGGCAAGTAGAGCAATATCCTCAGTTCTTTACGTAAGATGAGCCACTCGATAGAGTGGTTTACTCTACTCAGTTTACTGAGCTACGAGTGTATCACAGGCTGTCAAGTTAGGTAGACACCCCCAGTGCAGTCCCCTTATAGCTCCTGTCCCTCACTCAACCTCCAAGAAATCAATCAACACTCAGACTAGACAAATTTTAGTTGTTCGAGAGAAACAGCATCCTTGTAATTATTATGCACAGATCACATGAAAGGCACCAGTGTTTACAAATGTGGCGACATTAGCAAAACTTTTCCAAAAGAAGTTTATATCGAAGTGGATGGGAATAAGCTATGAGAGTTCACCCCCTACAGCAATGTTTGTAGCAACATTTGACTGTTGATAACACTCAAATGTGATTCCAAAGTTGACATTCAACGAACGTTACTACGTGAACAATGTTTTTGAACATGTTTGCTGAAAAACATTGCACGTTTGCAGAAGTATGTTCCAAAATTTTCAAGTTTGCTGAAAACAGTTTCTCATGTACGTTCCAAAACTTTACATGTATCTAAAAATGTTGCTAAGCTCTCTAAAATTCTACTTAGTAATGATATCAGAGTATTAAGTTTGAAAGTTTTGCACAGTTAGGAGTGCTTCTACAACTTGAGCTTTTTATGAATCACATTTGGGACTAACTTACTGGAAGGCCCATCTTTGAATGCCAAACGAAGTACACGTGCTTTGAACCAGCACATGGGTGGGCTCTGAATCACCTAACTGGCTTGATGTGGCAGGCTACCTGCAATTCACAGTGCATGTATTTTGAGGCTTTCAGCAAAAGCCTGGCCGGTGGAAGTCGAAATTGAAGAATGTTCCATTTTTACCTGCTTGCCGGCTGCATGAGCATGACAAGGAACTCTGCCTGTATCACATCTTTGCTGCGGACCACGTGCCTGAACCTGAACCTCAGTCTTGTGCAGAGGACAGCCTGTCCTCTGAAAGCTTGTGCATCCAATGCAGAACCTGGCAACTGAAGCAATACAAAACATACTGGAGTCTGGAGGGCCACTGAAATTCTCAGAGCTTGGAGCCTTGCAACATGTCTCTGAAGTGAAACATGACCCCTGTGATATGACACCAATGAGATCAGCCAGCACACGTACCAAATTGGTAAGAATTAATGCTTGGATTACAAAATTGGGCCAGAAGCTCTTCCACTTAATCTCAAAGGTCAAAATATTCTTTCCCGGCAAAATGTGAACATGCAATGCCCAGGTCATGCACTGTATTGTACACAAATGTGTCAGGTAAGTCTGAGTCTCATTTGCCTAAAGTTGATGGGGTCATGAGATGGAGTGTCTTGTTCTACATAAACTACAAAATAAAATTGCACCACTTGACACTCAAGGTTTGCCTTCTACCAATTTCAACTGCATGTAGTAAATAGCTAGGGGACCAGCTTATGTTGCTTTCCTCTTTCAGTGAAATTATGTGTGCTAAAAGACACTTGAAATACCCTTGGTTTCTGGAGTTCTTTGCAATGCAATAATTGGAATAGTGTACCAATTATAGCATACCCTCCATCACAAAGGCAATGTTAGTATCTCGTGCTGCCAATGTTTTCCTTTTGGATGTTGGCAGCAGCTCTCAAATGTATGTCCTCCTGCCCTCTCACATTGCTAAAGACAACTTTTAGCTTGCTTACAACAGAAAATACTGCATCATTGCTTCTACAGTGATAGACGATTAAAACCTTGATTATCTCAGGATTCTCAGCATGATGAAGTTGAAAGTAGCAGAAGCTAAGGATTTGCACATGCAAGGTGCTCCATAGCAGACATATCATACATACAGAACTTGCAAGAGCAGAGCAAGTCTTGCAATGAAACACACATCTAGCCTATTGTAATGCCTTTGTCAAAAAGAAACTGTCACTCACAACAGGGTCAAAATTTCTGCATTTGTGGAATGAGGATCAGATTTTTGCCTTCTAAAAACAGATTTTAGCACAAATGAAACATGTCTCATTGCAAAACTCTCAGTCAATGCATCCCCTGCAGCGAAATGAATGTGAAAATTGCACACATTGGGCTGGGTACATGGACCATGGACCCATTTTCCTCACAGGGGATTCACTGAATAGGGACCAGCTGTGGCAGACTCCCACTTGCAATGAACAAAGCGCTTCAGTTGTGAGAAAAGACTCTGACAAACAGAAGACACTGGGGACAAAACAAGTCCCCACACTACTTGCCACTGTCACAGTCTCCAATATTGAATCTTGGAGATCAATTTGGATGATTGTGTTTCACCTTTGTGAAATAGAAACCTTGGAAACACCCCATACAAAACCTGATAATTAAATCACCCTGTTTGTGACAGAAGTCACCATGTGAAGGCAATGCAAGTTGCAAATTTGCAAAATGTACATTCCTGATTAATTCATAATGAGTGACAAATATTCACATGACAAATTGGGTGGCTTATAAGGTACAACCACCCAATGGCATCAGTCACCTAATTTTGGAGTACACCCACCCATTATCACATTCTTAGCAACCCTTTAGGTTCATGACAATATATTTGGGGAGGGGACTTGTCACCAAAGGCATGTGTTTTTAGCATGGGTCTATCCACACTTTACCAATTTAGTCCCAGCAAACTTTGAAAAATCAGAGAAAGTTCATTTCTTGTTGGAATGTCTTGATTTTACTTGCAAATGGCTTCTCTCAAACTTCTCAATCTCTGAAACATACATGAATTGACAAATAGCTTCTCCAATGTAACTTGATAGCAAATCCACTTGCTAATAGAATGTTTACCTTAGTAAAAGTGATTGTTTGGGCAGGTGAAACATGCTTTGGTACGGTAATGAATTTGTTTGTTGAATCACAAGTATATTATGACATAGCATGGCTTTGCTAAACTAGCCAAGAAGCACACATTTGGGGTGGGGTGTAAACTTAACTCCTAAATGATTTGGACCATGTTTTCACCAAAATTGCTCCAAAACCGCCATTTTTAGGATAAGCATCAAATTTTAAAAGAAAAAAAAATCATTTTTAGATACATGTAACCATATGATCTTGTATTATGCTGGTTTAAAAAGATGTGGAAAAAATTTCAGAAATTTTCACCATGTAGATTGCAAGATATTAGTGTTTGAAGTGACAAAAAAAACTTTTTTGGGCCTTCCAAAAAATTGAGCAACTGCACTTCACAAGGTCACATTTGTATGAAAAAGTGTCCACGTTGGTGGTGCTTCTTTGGATTCATTCTTCAAGGCAAGTTGGCTACATGCTTGAAAATTTTCAAATCATTTGGAATTGTACAACATGTAGGAAAAAAATAGTAAGTAGAACGAAAGTAGAAAAAAATTCAAAATACTAAATTGTTGAGAATTTAGTTATGGAATTGAAAGATGTCAATCTGAATGGTTGTAATATTGTAATAAAAAATATACACTTAATGGTTTTATTTTTTCCAAAAATATTTAATATCGAGTTAAATAAAAAACTTCAAAGTTTGTCTTAGAATAGAGATTCCATAACTACCCAAAAACTACCAAAAACTAAAACTCCTCGTAACTTTCATCTCATTAATCAAAATGGAATGATTCAAAGCTTTCCAAATATATATAAATCTAGAAAACCAATTTCAAATATTTATTCTTTTTAAAAGTGATTTTTAAAGAAGTTTTTTTTGTTTCCCACCAAGCAATGAAAACTACATATCATACAATAATTTTTTAATCATGTAGTTGAAAGTTATGAAAATTGTTGGCACATGTTGTGTGAAAATTTCAAAGAAAAAAACAAAATCTCCTTTTGTAGTGAGCTGCCCAGAATCACTTTGTGGACAAAAAATGCAATTTGGACATTTAGGGGTTACGTGGGTTAACCCCTAAAGGACCATTGTCCCTTCGGGGGACAAATGCGTTTTCGGGCAGGTACCTACGGGCTGAAATTTTCTTCTAATATTTTGAAATTTTTTTTGGAGGTAGAAAAGTTGATTAGCTTCATGGGAATATAATTTTTTTTCGAAATCGGTGCCCGGAAACAATAATTATGACCAAATAAGCTCAAACAAGGGGACGGCGGGCAGCTCGGGCAGCCCAAAAAAAATGGACAAAAATTTGAATTTTATTTTTTGTTTTATTTTTTCTCATATATTATATTTTTGTCTATCTGGAAAGATTTGATTCATTTCATTTGGATATATAATGAGAAAGTTATGGACATTCTTGTTAATCGGGCAGTTAGAGCATCTTCTTGGAAAAAATAACTTGTAGGATTCATTTCTGAATGCAATTTGGAAAATTTTCCAAATTTTTCTTTTTTTCACAATCTGGTTTACTTGCTAGAACAATCTCACCATTGGGATTAGTGCATTTTAATTCCATCTAAAATATACGAATATTTTAGATTTTCCTTCTATCTCATACCTACTTCTACTTAACAATTTTTTTAAGAATGCTAATTAATTATTTTTTGAATTATTATTTTTTACCTAAACTCTCAACTCAATTCTACACTATAAAGATTTAAAGCTCAAAACTCTGTAGTGCAAAAATTTTAAGTTAAAAATGTTCAAAGTCAAAAAATCTAGTCCCGCAATGTGCTGAAAAACTTGTTTTTTCCACTTTAAACGCTGATATCTTGCAATCTGAGCGGTCAAAATTTCTGAAATTCTTTACACACACTCTCATACTAGTTAGGTGTAAGATCTTACGGTTAGATATGGAAATAAAACAATTTCAATTTTTTTACTCCTTGCTTTAGATATGGCAGTTTTGAGTATTTTCTGCCATAAAAAAGGCCTTGGTCCTTTAGGGGTTAAAATTGCATTCCAAGTTGCTAAATTAGGACAAATGCACAGTAAAAAAACTTCCCCTGTAATTTCAATCAGTAAATGTATTCAAAACTCCTCGACTTGAAATTGACTACCAAGTACAATTTGACCCCTAGTGTCCAAAGGTGATAATCCCTAAAAAGATAGTCATATGCATAACATTGGTAACTAGTCTAAATCATTCTCCCTTGGAGATTGAGATAACCCCTCTTTGAATCTTTAGGAGTTAATTTAGTTTAATCTATAGAGAGTCATTGGGTAATTGGGAAGTTGCAACATTGGGGGCTCTCACTTTCTGGGGAGCAAAAGTCCGCCCCCCCAATGTTGATTAATAATGTTACAATATTTTGGCTTGGTGATGTGAAATGATCTTATCTGCTTATGTTAAAATTTATTCACTTTATCAAAATATTAGATGATAAGAAGAGTTTTTTTTCACTTCTAAGGGATTGCAAATTCACAAAAATTTCATCTTTTTTTTTAAATCTTTTTTTTAGTATTATTGCTATATAAAAAAATAAAATATAAAGTCTTATATAGAAAAAAATAGATAGAATAGTGCATACATGACCCATATTTTGGATTTCCAATCTTTTGCTCTTTATACTACAATCAATTATCAATTTTTTTCCCCATGGCATAGGTGTAAGCTATCATTGCATAACAACATGCCCTTGAGTGCACAAAATTGCATATAGAGTCAACTAAAATTTATATATGCAATTGCCCTCCTAATGAATTTGTAAGAAGATATTGCATAGATAATAGGATATCACTATAGTACCTTCTATGGTTTGTATGAGAAGTACACCAAAAGTAAGTACAATAAGGATTCCATGAAGTCTCTAATTGCTTGATTTTGGATAATGTGCACAAAAGACAATAAATGATAAGTCATTAAACAATGGATTATCAATTTATCATACCATATTATATGTGTATTCCAAGTTTATGAAGATAACACTTTTACTATACATATGATATATGATACTATATGATAACTTTATAGTCACTTCTACTAAGTATATGAATTACATCTAATTTGTTTTTCAATCTCATAATATGTTATAACATATCATATTTCTTTTGGATTTATTATATCATATTAATAATTATGCGATAAGTTGTAAGAAATGAATTGACTTTACCATTTATTCCTTGTTCAAATCAATTTTTTCTAATATACTTATGAGAGTCACTCCATTGGCTCATGGCTTAGATTTAGGAAAATTAAGGCAATTTGTAGACACTAACATAGTAGTAGACACTTTAAAATTGGAGAAAAACAATAAATTACTGTGTATTACAGTAAATTGGATTACAGTAAATTGGAATATCGATGAAATTTATGGATGAAGGTTAGAAGGCTAATGGTCTAGGGAGTAGGAAATCAAGGTTCTCACACTCTTTCTTGCTTATTTCGTGTGTGTATGTGTGTGTGTGTTCTTGGAGGTTTTCATGAGATCTATGGAATTTTTAAGCCTTGAGAGGTTATGGAGATTAAATTAGGGTTATCACTTAGAAAATTTGTCGAGTAGGTTCTCACATTGGGTGGGAAATGAATATTGAAAACAAGGAGGGTTTGGATCTCTCTCTTTCTCTTTCTCTCCTGGTTACTTTAGTTTTAGGCAAAGATCCCTTATGGTAGATTTTTTGTATAGAAAGATAGTTAGTGTTGAGATTTTGAGGGATTATAATTCTTTTCGTAGGCTTCACAAAAACCTAAAACTTGGTTGCTTCAAATGGAGCAAAGATGAAGATAGGCAACCATTTAGTCAAAGGAAGTCAACTACAAACTCCCGAGTAAAATTGATAACTTTATCAAACGAGATTAAAAGAATGGTGAAGTGAAAGGAAGTGAATTTTTGGGAGGAGTTAGATGTGGAAGTCAACCTTCCAAAAAGCTAAAGCTTGTTGAACTTAAAGCAAGGACAAAGATGAGGCAATCGTTTAGGTGTGGTGAGGTAAGTTGCCAACTCCAAATGAGACTACCAACTTTCACGAACAAGATTAGGAGAATGGTGAGGCAAAAAAAACAGAATTGTGGTGAAGTGGTAGATTTGCAAGTTTTCTTTCCAACAAATTAAGTAACCCTTGAATGTTAGAGACTATGTTTTACACCAAAAATGCTCCAAGAATGCCATTTCTAATACAAGTACCAAATTTTTTTTTAAAAATAAATTTGAACACATGTAATTGTAAGATCTTGTAATACTCTAGTTTGAAAAGATGTGGAAATTTTTTCAGAAATTTCCACTATGTAGATTGCAAGATATTAGTGTTTGAATTGACAAAAATCCTTTCTTTTGGCCCTGCAAAAAACCAAGCAACTGCACTTTACAAGGTCACATTTGTATGAAAAAATGTCCAAAATGGTGGTGCTTCTTTGGATTCATTCTTCAAGGAAAGTTGGCTATATGCTTGAAAAAAAATTCGATCATTGCAATTATACAACATTTAGGAAAAATATAGTAAGTAGAAAGAAGAAGATAATGATTCAAAACACTAAATTGTTAAGAATTTAATTATAAAATTGAAAAATTCCAATCCTAATGGTTGTAATGTAGTAATAAATAATCTACATCATATGCTTTATTTTTTTCAAAAAACATTAAAAATTGAATTAAATAAAGGACTCCAAAGTTTATTTTAGAATAGGGAATTTATAAATGCCCACAAACTAGAACACCTCATAACTTTCATCTCATAAATCAAAATGGAATCATTTAAATCTTTCCACATATATATAAATCTAGAGAACCAATTTCAAATTTTTATTTTTGAAAAAAGTGATTTTTTAAGAAATTTTTGGGCTGCCTATTTAGCATTGAAAATTACATATCATGCAATAACTTTTGACCCATGTAATCAAAAGTTATGAAAATTGTTGGGCCTTAAAGGTATTCCTTGGGCTCATGTTATGTGGATATTTCAAAGAAAAAAAAGAAAAATTCCATTCGTAGTCAGCCACCCAAAATCACTATGTTGTCAAAAAACAAAGTTTCAATTGGTCCTTTAGGGGTTAAGTCTCACCAAAATTGGAGCAAGGACAAAGATGGAGTGACAATTTTAGCGTGAGAGGGTCAATTGCCCTCTTGATTGTGAATTGAATGTGTTGCCAACTTGGGAAAAACAATTTTTGTTGATGTATTGAAGGCTTGAGGCTAATTGATTATAATCCTTAAGTGTTTATGGACACTATTTGGAATTGAATACTTAAATTATGTGATATTTGTGATGGATGGTTGTAAGTTCACTTATTTAATGCATTGGTTGTGAAATTAGGTAGTTTATGATCTTATTTGCATAGTCTATAGGGCAAAGTCTAGAAATAGTAGTTTTTGGATGGTGCTAAGGAAGTTCATTGCTTGAAAGTATAGGTTGTCTACACTCCCTATTGGAGTCTTTTAGGGGGTGGCTATTATGGTTTAAAACCCTTGTAGCTTATGAATTGATTAATAGAATAATATCATTAGTATATTTTAACAAATTATATGTCTTTCTAAAGCTCCTAGTATCAATCACTATAAAAAATCATAATATTTTAATACTATTAATAAATACAAGCAATAGTGTAATAAGTATAGATTTATCATAAGATAAAGGGTTGTTCCCCAATGACCTAGGGAAGCATTTCATTAATTGGTTCACCTTGGCTACAAATATTGCTTCAATTTGAGAGGTCTTCATGGATCGTGACAAGTACTACACTATAATATGCAAACCACTCCAAGCACTATTATGTAAACAAAAAATAGTTGTTTCTTATGCCAACAAAATTTAGATGTTAATACAACTAATAGTTTGGAGGGGTTTTATATTGTCAAACTCATTGTATTCTTACTATGTGAGCAACAATACCAAATTACAGTCCTACAAAGATGCTATGAAATTTGCATTGTAATTCCAAAAGTTATTTGAATAGTCACTAAATTATCAAAGTTATTTTGCCTCCATTCTAAAGTTGTAGACAAAGGTCAATAAGATCCACAACAACAATTTTCCATCATCAGGTTAATTTGCTTGGACAAATTTTGGCTTCATGACCACTATGAAGAAAAGCAACTCATAGATACATTAGATGTTTTCGGGGGGGGGGGGGCCGTTTCGGGCCTGTTCCCGACTCTTATCCCCTCCGGCAGTTTCGGGGAATAGACATTCCCGAGACGTTCCCGATAGAAAAATTTTGGAATTTTTTTTTAAATTTTTTTTAAAAAAATAA
This sequence comes from Rhytidiadelphus loreus, assembly GCA_947034895.1. NCBI lineage: Eukaryota > Viridiplantae > Streptophyta > Bryopsida > Hypnales > Hylocomiaceae > Rhytidiadelphus > Rhytidiadelphus loreus. The sequence goes on from OX344765.1 coordinate 42,636,665, forward strand.
AAAAATAAAAAAATAAAAGTATATATATATATATATATATATATATATATATATATATATATATATATATATATATATATATATATATATATATATATATATATATATATATTTACATTCTTGAAATGAGAAAAACAACAGAAAAAAAAAATTAAAATTTGCCAATGTGGCAGTCGCTCGACGACATCAACAGGTAGTTTGCAGCAGTTCCCAAGGCCTGATAACTCGCAACCCTCCACAATGCTGGAAACCCATCTAATGTGATTTTGTTTGAGTGAGATTTGATTTATAATGTACTAGACAAATTGCAGCTAAACTTTAGTGAAGTCCCAAAATGCAATTTGAATATCATATGGAAAAAATATCATCATCTACAACATATGAAGATAATAATAAAAAATTAAAAGAAAAACATCTTTCGACATATATGTTTTGCTATTAAGTGATACATGTGACTTCGTGGAATGGATCAAAGCTGTGAAATATAAAAGATATCATCTACTTGCATAAAAAAATCCTTGAGAAATATTCTACCAAATATCCTACCCTTGGCACCATGGATGGCCTTACTTTGCAAGAGTTGTTCTTTGTGAATGTGCACCATATTTAGTGCATGGGATATATGGAAAAGGAAAATAATTTTTTCCCCTCTTTGCAATAGAAATGACAATTTTGAGTGTTTTTTTATAAGAAAAAAAGGCCTTCAAAATTTAGAGGTTAAAATCGTGAAAACTATAGTATGTAACATATCATTTTGGGAAAGAAAGAAATGAAGAATTTTGAATAACTATTTTTTTCAGTAGTTTCAAGCTTTGTGTTTTGTAAAACAATGGATCATTTATAAGGTAGCCAACCCCTTTTTGATTAGCCACCCATTTTCACTAGTTAGGTTGCTATGTTTTGGATCAGTTGTGGTTTAGGTGATAGCTCATACCAATAGCTTAGACACAAATGTCCAAGAGGTGTACATTGAAAGCATACAATGATCATAAGATGTACATTGAAAGCCACAATTATCACTTACTTTGAAGTGTTGTCAATTTTGTAATCAATCTATGGTTGAAAATAGGGTGACTTATATAACAAGAATAGGTTGAAAAAAATCTTCATGAAAAAAATTAATGGTAATTTTGTTTTTGAAAAAAAAAAGTAAAAAAATATGAAACCCTTCTAAAATCTATTTCGCTAAATAGGGGAACTTTTCCCTTCACTATACACATATTATAGATATGCTAAATTGCTTAAGTGATCATAAAAGGGCCGGCTCCCATATTCATTGTATTCTAGAGATGTAAATGGAATACATTTAAGGTCATAATGCTTTGACAATCGTGATCATAGTACTTCAATCATGCACTAATTTTGGAAATTTGGACCATTTTATAATGCATTTGTACTTTATACAAGCATGGTTTGTAGAGACTAGGGAAACCACCTATGAAAAGACCCTCATGATGAATTAACCTTTGAAGGACACGGCCCCCTATGACCAAGGTAGTCACCAAAATTGCTTCGAATATTGAATCAATAGGTACATTCTTTGTTTCTACATTGAACAATGAAGTCATCCATTGACCACTTTTCGGCGTCACTAACCTTCAAGGGCTAAACAAGTTGTAGACCTTTTGGTGGTCATTTCCCTTTTCTATATTGGTTTATGTGGATTATGTTTCCTTTGACTCTTTAAAGACCAAGGGATAATCCAAATTTTCAAAATTGTGAAGGTGTATTATAAAATGCAATTAAAAATAATAATTGATTGGTGACTCTCAAACAATACATCATTCATGTCAATTGAATTGTAGAAATATCTTCATTCATGTCATACACACTAATCTTTGGACTAGCATTCCTCTTTTTCATCTTCTAAAATCACTAAGGTCGGTACACCCCAAATCACACCCTACCAATATCCAACAGCATTACTATGTCTCCATCTCCGAAATCAATATGTACATATGTTGAAGAAACTATTTTAGAACCTCTACCAAAATAAACCTCGACTCGTCCTAACTTTTGCATACGATATCCAAATGTCGCGTTCTTTGGTACATTGGAAGCTTCTTTCACCTGCCAATAAGAAAATGTGACTAGTCTAATAATAGTAACTAGGCACAAGAGCAAAAAAATAAAGAGTGGAAAATATCGTCCAAGTTTTTGGTATTGACAGGACCCAATGCCAAGTGAGTGGTCAATCATGGGATAGAGTGTTGAATGTGGACAAGAAGTGAGCATGTATGTGAATGTATCGCAGCGTGCCACATGAAGATGATGATCCCGACAAAAAGGGGACCCCAATTGACGAAGTCGCAAACCGACCAGCGAAGAATTTGAAGCCAGTTTCAGTCAGCCAGGCAGCTCTCAAGTCTGAAGGAGTGCAGGAAAATAATGTATCTTATTACTGTACAAGAACAAAGCTGCGTGAAATGAAAGCCATTTTTCGATCACAGACTGACTGACTGACTGCAGGATAAAAAGTCGGTCCTCCTCATTGTCAAGGAACCGCAGACCTTGATGGGAGCGGCTTGGTATTGAATGATATGTGTCATTCATGAGCACAATGGAATTCGTCGGTGTTCCTTGCACCCACGCGGACAGCCTCAGAAACCAATGATTTTCTGTTTAGGGCAGGTGCTTGGGGCAGCCAACTGGTGAGTTGCTCAGGCTGTTTCGTGGCAGGAAGATGAAGGTGAAGATGCAAGCACATCTTCTAAGTTAACCCATAAAGGGACCCCGGTGTTAAAAAACATGCTGCAAAAGCCACCTGGTGGCATTGTGGACCTTTAACCCTTAAGCACTCCGATGTCCGTATTATGAACGATGAACAGAGGGCTTCAAGGCGTTGTTTAGTCCAACTAACTTCTCATTCATCCAGTGTAACACTTGAATCTTGAAAAGACAACCTTCCTTAATGACTAATTTCATGAAATTGTGATAAATGATATTTCTGTAGAAATATATAAGCAAAAATGTGCCAAAATTTGAAAAAGGATCGAGGCGTTAAGGGTTTAAGGGTTGACTAGTATAACAATGTGTGGAATAAATTTTAGAAACTTTGACCACATTACTAGTAGAAAGTTGTTCTTGGAGCACTAGTAAAAGCGCTAGGGCTTGGTGCCTATACATGCCTCTAGCACTAAGCTTTGGTGCTTTCACTAGTGCTCCAAGAACAACTTTCTAACAATGCATAGATTACAAGATATTTGCATTTAAATAGAAGAAAACAAATTTTTGTGCTTCTTGTGTGATTAGATTATAAGACTTTGAATCTTCTTGACTTAAAAAAAATTTGCATTGTCTACAAATTCACAAATTTTTAATTCTTTATATTGATGAATTGTGTGAGAGTTTCAAAAAGATTAAAGATTTTTTTTCTTAATTTTCATTCTTAAAAAAAATGTTAAGTAGAAGTAGGTACAAAGGTAGAATGAAAACCTAAATTGTAAAAAGTTCTGCAATGGAATCGAAACACAATAATCCCAATAGTGAAATTGTTTTAACAAAAGAATGAACCTTCTTGAACTATGTAGGGTGGATTGTGAAAATATAGTTCAAAAATGAATCCAATACATTATTTTCTCAAGAAGATGCAATGATTGTTTACAAAACAAGAAGCTCCACAACTTTCACATCACTAATGCAAATAGAATGAAAGCTTTCCATGTAGATATAAATACAATACAATTTTAAAATATATATATTTCAGGTTTTGAAGGCTAAATAAATGTGTTTTTCTATCTTCAAAAAATTAGCCAAAAAACATGTCAAAACATGGGATCATGGTTCAATCGACTTCAAGGGTTAGCATACATTTCATAAAAGAAAAACACCTCCAATTTGATGATTGGCTGCTAAATGGGGTAACTCTGTGCAGAAGCCATTTGGCACAAGCCTTGAATTTTGAACCATACTTTTCAGTTTGTTCTTGTCAGGTGGAATCCATTTGATTCATTCTTATCCGCCAGTCAATGAAGTCTTCTAATTCATGAGTATGGATTTCAAAAAGAAAAAATCAGAACACATATTAAACAAACTGAATGATAATGATGTGCACATGGAGTGCAATTTTGTTGGAAACAGATTGCTTGGGGTCTACGCTAACTACACCTAATTTTAATCCTTTTCTAAAACAAAATCCTACATATTTTTTCTTAAATATACTTCCGCTATTCATGAGATTCTCGGGTCGGTTTTAGAAATACCTATTTTCAACACTTTGAATATTCATGGTTTATTCATATGGTGTCCAAAAAATGCATTCTAAGAGAATCTAGAATCCCCTTCTCACTACCAACAAAGATCCCACTAAAACTTTTTCAATATAATAATGTGAACCATGCTAAAATGCTTAGTTGGTCAATTTTATAAGTAATTACCTTAGCATGAATTGAAAAGTGCAGAATCAACAGAAGGCAAGTAAAGTCAAAATCAATACTTATTATTATTACTATTGCACATTTGATATTCCTAAATGTAGGACTTTACTATAGAATGTTAAATTTTTTAGTTTTTTGGGTTTGGATATATTTATTCTATTGAAATTTTATCAAAAATTTGAGATGTATCCCCATATAGTAATTTGTGATTGTAATGTAACAAGAGGTTATGATACAAGAGGTTGTTTTTATCCTTGTAGCACTAGCTCTGGTGTCAAGTAAGGTTCTACTCAAAAGTCTTGACATGCAACTTTGTTGATGCAAAGCCTCTTTCCCTTCAGTCTAGAGCCAACAAATAAAAAGAGGTTTAAATATCAAGAATTCCAACCAACACTAGAAGAAAATGAGGGGTTTTGCAACTACAATATGCAACTCATTTTGTAGTTGCATAGGACGTTTGCAACTAGGTGACAATGTAGAGTCCGTAGTTGCAGTGGACAAGTCGCATTAGTTGCAGTCTAGTTGCAAGGTTTTTTGTCATCCGACACCATACAAAGAACTTCATCCTTGTGTGCAACTTGTTTGCAACTTGCTTGCAACTTGTAGATTTGTAAATTTTAAAATATAAATCTCAATGATTTGTAGATTTCAAATTTTCAGATCTACCTCCTTTCTAGATTTTAGAATTTCAGAACTACCTTTTTCTTAGATTTTTGAATTTCAAATCTACCTTTTTCTAGATTTCAAAATTTCAAATCTACCCTCTTCCTAGATTTCAAAATTTCAGATCTACCTTCTTCCTAGATTTCAAAATTCAATTTCCTAGATTATAAAATTTTCTTGAATTTTAATTATTTTTTAAATTCTTATATACAAAATCTACAAATTGTAGAAACCCACAAATTATAGAAATCTTAGAATTCTATCAAAAGAATTCATTACATAAGACTATAACAACTTACAAGTCTTATATGTTCAATCTAATGGTACTCTTTACAATTGATATGGGTCAATTGATATAACACGAATGGGAATGAACTTTGAAAGCAACTAGGAAACAATTAGAGTGCAACTAAGAAACAACTAGCGTACAACTAGGAAACAACTATGGTCATTTTACAGTTGCATAATAGTTGCATAGGACACTAGTTGTTTCCTAGTCTTTTTTTGCAACTACAGAATGACTACTTTGCAACTAAAACAATGAATGAATGTTGTAAAACAATGACACAAAACAACTACATTAGATTTGGTGCAAATAGAGAGGAAACTAGTTGCATGACAGTTGCATAGGGCACTAGTTGCATAGTAGTTGGTTGTGCCGGACGTGTTTTTCTTCTAGTGCAATGGAGGTTTAAAACTTGATATAATCTGAAAGATAAATTATTATTTTTATTGTTGGAGTAGCAAGCCCTCTACTTTACATAACTCCTAAGTAAGACAATGGCCATAATCAATCCATGCAAATTAGTATATTGACCAACTCTTGTTGATGTGCACCATATTGGTCTTCACTAGAGATTATAAAAGTAGGCACTAATTTAGCTATTGCCCAATCAACTTATGAAATTAGAGTGCATTTTATATGGCACCTTGAAGGCCTGTAATATGATATTGTTGCATGTATGGGAGGAATACATTAAGTTTGACCACCTAGGACCTCTGAATAACTAGTTGTATTAACCCTAAAGGACTGGATTGCGTTTTTTGGCAACATAGAATTATTGGGCAGGTGCATGTGAATGGAGATTTGGATATTTTAGGCTGAAATTTTAATAGAAGGTGGGGACAAAGAGTATCTTCCGTGTGCCCTAAATTTGAGGACATTTGGAAGTATGAGTCAAAAGTTATGGCCAAATATGTAGTTTGTTTCTCAACTCAGGCAGTCTGGGCAGATCTGAAAAATCACTTTTTTCAAAAATAAAAATTTGAAATTGTTTCTCTACATTTATATATTACACATAAAGTTTTGAGTCATTTCATTTTGATCAATGAGTCAAAAAGTTATGAGGTGTTTTAGTTTGCGGGTAGTTATGGATTTTCCAATTCAAAATAAAACCTTTATTTAACTCAATTTTTAATATTTTTGGAAAAAAATAAAAACATTAGGTGTAGATTTTTTATTACAACATTACAACCATTGGGATTGTCATTTTTCAATTCCATAAATAAATTGTTAAGAATTTAGTATTTTGAATCATTCCCTACATCTTTCTACTTACTATTTTATCCCTATATGTTGTACAATTCCAAACAATCTGAATTTTTTAAAGTATGTAAAAAACTTACCTTTAAGAATTATTCCAAAGAGTTTCAACCATTTTGGACATTTTTTCATAATGATCTGACCTTGTGAAGTGAAGCTGCCCGGATTTTTGCAGGGGCAAAAAAAAAAATTTCGTCACTTCAAACTCTTATATCTTGCAATCTACATGGCAAAAATTTCTTAAATTTTTTGCACATCCTCTCAACATATCATACTGCAAGATCATAAGGTTACATGTGTCAATTTTTTTTTTTCAAAAATTTGCTATTTGTACTAGAAATGGCAGTTTTTGATCATTTTTGTGATAACATAGTCAAGGAACTTTAGGGGTTAACAACTAAATTCTCCAATCACAATAAATGTTTCCTATTCACATAAAGGTATATGGCTCTAGGTTTAGTTATTTTATTGAGAATATTTCTATTTTAAAAGAAGGAAATTAAACCAACACAAAATTTCAAGCTCTTAAAATTAAATTCACATTATGCCAAATTTTCAAACAGATGCGTTATAATTGATTAATAGCAAGCTACTACACTACAATTGACTCTATCCTTTTAGCCTTGGCACACTTTTTGAATAAGGTACCTACTTGAACTTCCTCACAAATAGTTTATGTTCATGTAAAGCCTCCTTTCATGTGGGCCAAAGTCAATAAATCTATAAATATTTTTTCAAAATTTGACCATAGGAAAAATTCATAGTCTCGAGGCTTAACCCCTAAAGCTCTTTTAAATCCAAAACAATTTTGGGTTGGAATGCATGGATATTGATCATGTAGTGCCTTGAAGACCTAAGTTTTTCTTTTATGTCATTGCAACACAAGTCAAGAATGATATCCTACGGTCAGAAATTCTTCAAAATGCAATTTAAAAAAAATTTACAACTCTTTTTGTTTAAGGTGTTGTCTTTGTGCAATTTTGAGAGTATTTAAAAAAAAAATTGAACCAATATAACATTCTATAATTAGGCAATGGTCTTGTCCATGTTGGGAATATATAATGCCTCTTTGGATGAATGGAAGAGGATTATCAATTGATGCAAGGATTGGGGTTGGCTAAAGAGCCATGCTAGACAATTTTGTTCATTGTAGGGGGTTCTTATTTCAAGGATGCAAAATGGTCCTCCCCATGCTCAGAATATATTACGCCTTGCTAAATGTATGGTGGGGAATTATCAGTTAATGCAAAGATTGGGGTTGGTTGAGGAGCCATACTAGACAATTTTGTTCACAACAGGGCGCTCCTTTTCCAAGGATGCAAAAGGGCCCCTTGCCTCATTGGTAAACAATGTCATGGGAACTTTAGGGGTTAACATTATTCTTCTCTTCTAACACAAACTTCAAAACAAATGTGAAACGTGTACACATTCGTATGGGTCAATTTGTGTGGGTCAGCTTCATCGGACGATGGTTTGTGCTGTGAGGCTTGAGGCTTCGCTTTGTACTTGAATCTTGTTGCAATGAAATCCTTTCATTTGAGCCCAAAAAACAAAAAACGAAAAACAAAACGTGTACACATTTCTATTGTGTCCCATACCCCGGGCCTTTTAGGGTAAAAGTGACAGTCCACCTCACCTTGCATAAAAGAGAAGCGACCATGTCCTAACCGAAGCCTTGGGAGAATCAAGCGCCCACCTAATGCTGACCAAGACGATCCTTTCACCAGATTGATCTGATCTCCGCAATGAGAGAATTGATTTATGAAATCAATCGAAGGCCACGAACAAATTGCAAACTAAGCTTAACTGAACAAGACGATCATTGCCGCAAACTCTGCAACCAAAAGAACTGGAAATTGTTTCAGAGCCCCAGAAAACTCTTTTTCTCTCTCTTTGGCTCAGAATGCTTCAGCTGGGCATCATCAGATCTCTACAAGAATAATAAGAGAATCACTGTATGAAAGCAAGTCAAGGCCACGAACAAATGCAAACTAATAACAAGATGATCATTGCCGCAAACCCTGCAACCAATTGAAAATTGTTACTGGAGCCCAAAACAACTCCTTTTTCTTTTTTGTCTGGCTCAGAGTGCTTGCCTGGTCCTGACTAAAACTTGTAAGTTAATAACATTAAGTTACAGCCAGGGAGAGTCCACTTTGGCCAACTGTCAGCCTGTGAAGCAGGGGTACCCTCGCAAAGCGAAAGGATCTGGCCTTGGAGAAGTGTGCCTGCAGCAGCGACCTACCACCCGTTGAAAGCAGCAAGTCAGCAACCCGCCGCCCTCTCCGCCAGCAACGAATTGCCTCATTGAGGAATTGCTTCTCTTTTCTACACGAATTCATCTCTTCCCGGCTTCCAGGGCCTTCCACAGAGAACATCTTGTTGCAAGTTTAAATACTGGGCCAAACCAGCTTGTTGCTTCCTGTGGTGGTGGTTTCTCTCTGGAGGAGATTATCCTGGTGGGAGCGTAGCATAGAGTCTCTGCTGCTGCTTGGCAGGGTCATTCGGTGCCAAGCTTTGGTCATAGCTTTGAGTCTGGATTTCTGCTTGGAGATTCTAGGATTTGCGATTTTTTTTGCCATTTCTGAAAGAATCTTGCCGTTTCTTGTAGTGCGATCAAAGAGATTTTACATTCCTGAAGGACTCTTGCCGATCTGAGAGCTTGGTGTTCGCAATTGGGATCGCATTTTATGAAATTTGGGGTTGGCCATTTCGTGTCGTGGTAAAAAGGGTTTGCAGCCACTGTGGTCTGTTTTGAGATATTTCAGCCGTATTGTGTTAGTGGGGGTTCGAATCTGTGATCCAGAGGAGAAGTTTGGATAGTCGAGACTCGATGGAGGACCCCGGGGTAAGGAATTTTTTTTTTTTCTTTGGGTTGCGCATGTGGTGTGGACAAGATTTGGATTTGAGAAAGGATGATGATAGATCACCGTGTTGTGTTTGAGGGATTACCAATTTGTTTTGGAAAGGTTTGGTAGTGGAATTTTCTGTTGCTAAGGAATGTACTTTTTGTGTGCAGGTTCTCTACGCTGGAGGCCCTGCTCCGGCATGGCTGGACCAGAACGCGTGGGCTATCCCTGTGCAAGTTTCCCAGGAAACCGCTGATAAAATGCCAGTAAGTTGGATTGGGTGTTTTCTCTGTGATTTCTTCTCCTTAGGTTGCTCGCCGAGTTTTCTCTGGATTTCACCGTTTGGATTCTTGAGAAGGTTGATTCTGTTGCACATGTCTCGTTCTCTGCTTCGTTTGGTAGGCAGTTGTAGATTTAAACCCTATTTTGTCCGATTATGGACTGCAGAATGATTTTTTGTTGTTGACTTGTACAGAGGATCGCAATGCACAAGGTGGAGCTGAAAGTGCGCATGTGTTGCAGCAAATGTGCGGAGATAGTGTCTGAGGAAATTAGATACTTGGGCGGTAAGTGCCAAATTCCTTCTCAAATTAGGGTAACCTAGAAGAAACGAGTAGATGCTTTACAGAGTGTTGGTGATCGGTAATCGGAAAGCAAACTTAAAGAGGCAAGACCAATTCCCCTTTTGCAGGTGTGTTCAGTGTGGATGTCAACCAGAAGATGAACAAGGTGACCGTGGTGGGCAGACCCGACGCAGACCGAGTTTTGAGGAGGGCGAAGCGGGTGGACAAGCATGCCACTTTTTGGCCTCCATCTCCCCCACCCCCAGTCGTTGAAGTAGTGGTAGTGGAAGAGAAGAAGAAGGAGGAGAAGAAGGAGGAGAAGAAGGAGGAGAAGAAAGAGGAGAAGAAAGAGGAGAAAACCGAAGAGAAGAAAGAGGAAAAGAAGGAAGAAACCAAGACTGAGGAGAAAAAGGAGGAAAAAAAAGAAGAGAAGAAGGAAGAGAAGAAGGAAGAGAAGAAGGAAGAGAAGAAAGAGGAGAAGAAGGAAGAGGCAACACCACCAGCAAGTGTTGCGCAGGTGCAGTATCCGCCTTACCAGTCCATCTACGAGGGGTATCCTCCCTATGGCTATGGCTACAGGCCCAGTCAAGCTTACCCGCCGCTCTACCCCGACTTCAACAACAACAGCATGGGCTTCTACGGTCCGCCCATGCCTTACATGAATCCCAACTACCTGAAGCATGTCAAGATAGCTTACTGAGCGTGTGTGTTGAGGCATTGATTACGGTAGTGTACATTATTAGATTGCATTGTCATGGAATAACAGGTTTCCACTTCTATCGCTTGTTCACTGCTGGGAGTCGAAGGTTAGCACTCCCTGTTTGGTGAATTTTTTGTTTGTTCGGTTGGTACTAGAGTCTGTAGCGCAGGTAGAGTTTGTAGCAGGCAGTAATAGCCGCTCCACGAATCACGTAGATGTGGTTCGTTGTGAATGTCAACAAAACCTTTGCACTACTTGTGTTGGAAAGGGGTAAAATCAAACTCTTTTGGAGTACTCTTAACTTCTACGCATTTTTATTGTTCTTCTACTTAGATGGTGAAGTGATCAGAGAGGAGCTTCTCTGTGGAAGGAGGTTGTCTCCTGCGGGAGCACTAGGGCTTGCAGGAGTTGTGATTGGTCATGGGAATTGGCAGACCTACACAACTCCATGCGCATGGGGCTCTGTGCAACTGCACTCTCCTCTGGAAGACATGACGCAAGGGACATGAGTTGCGGCCACTATAACTTAGTTCACCACTCGAGTTCTCTCCAAAAGTGAACCCTTGTTGAGCGGGTTCAATCAAACAGTAGGTAGGTGAACCGTCATTTTGGACCTGTTCTCCGAGTCTGCCTGAGCTTATCCTTTGCCAGCAACAACGGTATCTCGTGTCTTGTTTGCATCGGCAAGGACTCTGGAAAAAGCTGCGGAAAGATACTCAGTGCGTGGTCCAAAAATCGTTGTCAGGAAACATGCTGTCTAAGCTTACAATTGGGTCAGCCAGTGCTCCACTGCTCTGATTTCAGTGATGAGTGTTCTCTTACAGTAAACCGTTATGTAAGAATCAGATGATAATAACAATCATTTGTAAATGAACACAGCGGCATTGGAGGAAGTATCTTTAATTATTTTCTTGCGCACGTCCGTCTGTCGGTTGCTTCCCGTGCACATGGCGGGTTCACCAGCTTCAACGGTGCGTAGTAACAACGAAGAATGTGTGGAGGATCGTGACACAAAAAGAGAATGCGTTACAACCTACCAAGGGAAAAAAGTTAAATCTGCACCGACTATCTGCTGTTGTACTCCCAAATTGTGGAGAAAAGGGTGATGCTGCAATAAGTGATGCAAACGTATGAATGGAGTACTACTTGACTGAGTGTTGCAGATGGCCCACAAGGCAATGCTTGCATGCCCGGAGCTCAAGGTAGAACCACCTATCACAGTGGTGCTTTTTGCGGCCAAATATCCCAGATTTCGTCTATTTCCTTGGTCGAGCTTCAAGCCCTGTGGCCTTTTGGAAACGAGAAGTTCAGCCACGTTTCACTGGATGGTTTCGAAAACTTCAGTGGTTGGACATCACCACTGAGAATCTGTCAAAGATTGGAAGATTGTTGAATCCTACAAAGAAACAAAGAGATGAAGCCACATCCTCCAAAGGATTACACTAAAAAATGATTGTCAAAGATTGGAGGGTTGTTGAATCCTACAAAGAAACAAAGAAAGAAAGAAATGAAGCCACATCCTCCAAAGGACTACACTAAAAAATGATTGTCAAAGATTGGAGGGTTGTTGAATCCTACAAAGAAACAAAGAAAGAAAGAGATGAAGCCACATCCTCCAAAGGACTACACTAAAAAATGATCGTCAAAGATTGGAAGATTGTTGAATCCTACAAAGAAACAAAGAAAGAAAGAGATGAACACTTTTTGAAAAGGAGGTTATCAATCTAATTTTATTTAACTATTATAATTTATAACTATAGGATCTAGTATTATTGTCACATACAAAAACATGGGGTTTTGAAGACAATGTATGTGTGAGAACAAAGCCTACAAAGCACTTGAAGCAAAATGTTTTTTTCAAGATTGTTTGGCTTATTGACAATGTAGCTTAATTAGGCTTTCAATCCCTATATCTCAAAATTTCTTTGCAAGGAAGCTCCAGGGATTTCAAATTTGAGTAGAGTCTTAGCTAGGAAGATTTATGCAAATTTTCAAAAGTAAAATAACTTTGTGCTCTTCCTAAGGTGGGGCTCAAACAAAAATGTATACTTTTTTTTTTCCAACTATTGGATCTTAATAAAACTTAGCTTTTCAAGTATTTTTTTTGTTTCATAATTATTTTTAAGAGAAAAAATGAGACAAAATGTGATACTTCATTTTAGATGCCCAAATTTATCATAAACCATTTTGGCTTGCAAGGAGCTTGAGGGGTTAAGACATGTGGCACTTCAAAAGAAAAACTTAGAAGGAAACTTTGACGTCTCTATCATCTCCACTAGCAAAAGAGGCAACTACAAGGAGAGAACAACAACAACAAAATGAGAAATAATTAAAATTCAGCCCTTTCTTCAAGACTTCCTTGAGTATTTTGTGAAAAATAGAAGTTTTCATCCTTCACTATTGTGGCAATTTTGGAACCTTTGAGAGGATTTGTACCACAATCTAACCAAGGTAGGTGTGAAAAAAATTTAGAAATTCATAACTTATTCTTTACAATTTGGAATGCAATCATTACATGTTTTTTCAAGCCTCTTGAGAGACTATTTTAGGCTAGTTTCCCATGTTGTGAACCACAATAGGACAATTAGATTATTAAATAATAATAATAATAATAATAATAATAATAATAAATTGAAAAAATTGAAAAAAATTGAAAAAAAATTGAATTAAAAATAATATAAAAATTAATTAATTAATATTATCCAACATGGTAGTCTCTTGGCCATGTTAGATTGTAAATGTGGCCAAATTCCTATAATTTGGAAACTATGGGGAACTCATAATCTTTTAGAGGCCTAAAAAACATCTAATGGAACAAACATTCAAAGAAAGAGAAAGAAGAGATTCAATATAAATATGTAAGATGGAAAGGTTGAAGTTTGTCTTATGTTGAGACCTAATTGGTAAAGGTTGTCAACATTCTACCACTTTGATATTGGACTCAAATTTAAAAATTCATAACTAATTTTGTACAATTTAGAATGCAATGAAACAAAAGGCCAAAGAGGGAAGAAGAGATCTACTACAGAAAATACAAGATGAAAAGGTGAGATTATCTTTATCTTGAGATCTAAGTTAAATTAAGGACTATACACGTTCCACCACTTCAATATTGAACTCAACTATAGAAATTTGTAATTAATTCTCTACAACTCATAATGCAATGAAACAAATGGACCAAGAAAAAAGAAGAGATTTATCTAGAAAAAACATTAAGTATTGTATTTCAACTCACATATCCACAATAGTAGGATTCAAGCGTCAACTAGGGTTTACAAACCCTCTAATTCACAAGTTAGACTTTTCCTCTCCTACATTCTCCTAACCCTTGATAGCTTTTTTTCCCCACTATTCTTTAGAGAGCCAACAAAACTCTACCTACTAGAGGCTCTAATGTAAAGAGGGGGAGAGAAAAGAAGAAAAGAATGCCAAAATCCTAATCCTAAACCTTAGGGCTGCTTCACACTATGGTCGTCCAACTCGAGAGGTTGTGGGATTGAATGGCCAAACTTTGTTGAGAGTCCAAAGAAATGAGCAATAAATAGGCAATAATATATAGGAATTAGAGCCTTTAGCCAGCCATAGTGTAAAGCCTCCAAAGGCCAAACTCTTAGTAATGAACTTCTACTTATCAATCTAATGGTTGAAATCTCGTTATAAGTCAATGGCCTCTCACCATAGTTTGGGCATCCATTTCTAGCTGACCCAAACTTCCTTTGAGAGTCTATCGCCATGAAGGCAATTTATTGCCGTGTAGATAGTTGGATGGTAATGGCCTTAGGACTTGCGCCTTTTATTGTAAGGGACTGAAAGGCCAAACTTTTGGTTTCTTAAAATTTGATTGGTAGAAACCAATGGCCTCTTGACCTTTGGCCATAGTGTGAAGTGGCCTTTAGTATTCATCCTCCTCCTAGTCTTCATCTTCTATCTAATCTTTATCTTCCACATACTCTTCATGTTCTTATTTGGGCCTCAATAGTTTTTGTTCATTACATTCTAATATTCTAATTTGTATTTTTTTATCCCTAAATTCATGCTTACTACTTTATGATCCAACTTCTCACAATGCCATATTGCCTCTAAGCTATTAGAATTTCCTAAAATCTCTACTATTAATATTGATCTAATTCCAAGTTATAATTCTAAGTAGTAAATGAGCCTTACTCCAAATTGAGGAAAGTTTGGAAGACTCACAAGTGGCTAGCCTACAATAGAGGCACACTTTTTGAAACCAAAATTTCAATCTCCCCTCCAAAATTCAATTTTGACACCTTATGATGGTGACATTTGTTATTGTCATTAAAGTAGGAGACCTAATTTCAGCCATGTGATTATTTGCACCACCTCATGACTACTAGCCCCATTTTGTATCAATAGAGTATCAATTTGAAAGTTTAAAATGTACACAATATTGATAGATAGTGCCACAATCATGGTGGCTTTTGAATTGTGGTTTATATATATATAAATAATTTTTGGGTAAGGCATTTCATTTCTATGAATCTTCAAAGTAGAACTCCCTATGGCACCTTGAACCACACTTTAGAAAGAAACTGCTTTGGTTTTGAAACTAAAATCTAGAAAAATCAACAGTCATCCAACTACACTTCAGTATGGGGACGGTTTGCAGAAACTTTTAGGGGACACTTTAAGCCAGGAAGTCTATTGTGCAGGAGTGGGGATGGGGACAGTATTGGGTGTTTTCACCTTATTAGGGCTGTACCACTTTTGCCAACATTGGTACCCTCAATGAAATTCTTGGAGACGGGAAAGAAAAGAATCATGTCCTACCACACAGTCACATGTATTAACCCCTAAGTGCCTAAGCCTTTCCAAGTGTGTTTTTCCCATGAAAAAAGAACATGGGCTTATAGTTATCTCCATTGAAACAAAATGATTTTTTTTTTCAAAATCTAACCGTATGGATGTTTAAAGAGCTTGCTTATTAGTATGTTCACCAATTTTGAGTGCAAAATTCCATAAGCGTTGTGAGATTATAATAAGAGAAATGTACGTTTTCTATTTTTAATATGTTGTCCCTCTCCACAATGTTTCAGAAATTTGCACATAAAAGCTTTTTGGGATTAGAAGTGACATGAACAACTACAAATTGTGTTAGCACACTAAAATATCCTTTCAAAAAACTTAATATCACTTGAAAAGCTATTAAACTCATTCCACAATCCACCTTGCAATTGTTGAGATGCAATTTCTTTAATAAGTATAATTCATAAATAACTCCAAATCAACACTTGCTTGTTTAAATTTTCAATGGTGAAAATCATAAAAACACTTTACTCTTTCGATTGGGACCATTTTCAAAGCAAATGAATAAGTGGAAGTTTTTAGATCTTAAATCAAGTGAAATTGCTCAAAGTTGAAAAATGAAGTAAAATTAGCAAGCTTTACTCTTCCACTAACGGACATAAATGGCTTTGGAGACCTCTCAACACTCAAATATGTACCTTTTTCAGTGAAAAATGAAAGTTTTGAATAGTTAACCCCAAAAACTGCCCAAATTTTTTTTTTAAACGGGCAAACGAATTTAACTGCCCACTTCAAAATGAGCCTGAAATTTCAGATTGACCATATATGGTCGATGAGGCAGTTAGGGGTTAAGCTGCCTTCAGTTGTTCAAATCTTGGCAGACACCAGATTGTGAGATCATACAGTTTCAGCTCAGCTCAAAACTCAAGAGACGCAAAACCACTTGCTGAACTTAACGTAAGCTTAGATGCGTTGCTTGTGCGTTTTCCCCAAGGCTTGGTTGGGACGGACCGCAACTTATCCCAACTACCAAAAGTAGTGGCTCATTCTTCCACTTTTCGGGTCCTTTGCAAGTCACGCTTGTGATCTCACTGGCACTCAGTATTGCAGAAATCCTTGTGCACAGAATAAGAGAATTACTCCATATTTCGCTTCGGAACTCCCACTAATACTAGCATCTTCCACTTTGATATGTGCCAAGTATCCGTAACATGCATCCACTGATGTGTGGAACTTTGTGACTGCAGCCAAGCCCAATTCAATCACCAAATTCTTCTGCTTTTTCTTGTGTACTTCAATGTGACATCATGTCAAAATTGTATGACTCATATTTAGTGCTTTGATTTTGCTTGTGAGTGCCTTTCATGACCACATTGTTTCAACACCCACTGTCATGGTACAAAAAAATGTTAGGGATGGCTTCCTAGCTAAGTTAGTCGGTTTTATGATATTTGGTATGGCACAATTCTAAACCTCCATTCGTGCATGACACAGATCCATACACCTGAAGGAGTGTGCACTTGAGTAAGTTATGTTATAATTTTATTGAAAAAGTGGTAGTTTGAGAAAGCCAGTGCTGGATCAGATTTTGTAGAGGGCAATCACCGAGGCAGAGGGAGTTTTGAAAAAAATAAACAGGGTGACGAGGAGGGTGAAGTCCGACGAGGAATGCATGTTTTTTTATTCAGAATTCCCGACAACGAGGAGATTGCCCGATGTAAATGCCTGTCTAGAAATGGATGAAATATGTGATCAATGAATGAAAAATCCGGAATCATCGATTATACGGATTTCACAATTTAGGAGGAGATTATGGGAAATAATCCTCACACAAAATTGGAACATGACATTTCTTGGTGGGGGTTTAAGAAGGTTGCAATGACCTTTACTTTGCTAAATGGCTCTATATGAAGGGAGAAACAATGGGAGCCCTTCAAAGGATAGGTAGGAAAAAAAATCCAACATTTCATCAAGAAGTGTTAGCAAAAATTAAAACTTGCAAAGAAAGAGTAGGGATGAAAATGAAGGGCAAATAGTTCAAAAGGTACTAGGAAGGGTATCTAAGTAGGATTGGAGCAATATTGAGAATTGGCAACCAAGGTCAAAGTCTTAGGACAAACTTAAGGATAGACTTCTATGCAAAGTTGGAATTAGAAAAAAAATTACAATTTTCCAATTGTTGTGGCTAACTTTCATGATGTTTACACTTCTATGTGACTAGGGATGAACTACATTTTAGGAGTAGCTTTGGCTTGCTACCAAACTAAAAATAATCCAAAAATTAAAGCCCAATGTTAAGATTAATTTTCTAGAAGTTAGAAAGTTGCCTCTCCCACTTTTCATGGGCCTTTCTCTAAAATTTTGTTGGCCAACAATTCCAATTCTCCTCTTGCAAATATTGCACATTTCCTTATAGAATTCTAGAAAATCTTTGGTCTTTTCTACAAATTTTGTTCAATTTTAGTACATAGAAGTCCACAGGTAAGCGCAGTTGGTTAGGCTAGTTGGCCACCCCTATCCACCAAGTGTAGCTTCTGAGCATGTCTTCTTAGAACAAAATTTGGTAAAAAATGAACAACAAGGTATAGTGAACTATGGAAGCACTAATGAAGATGTAATTGTGTGGAAAGGAAATTGGAGCCATAAATTGATTTGGAATCTTTGATATTTGGAGTAAGATGAAACACCACAAAGTACATTGATTTGCCCTATTAGAAAGGAGGGGGAAATTAGTGACATCTAGAAAATTAGTGTCACCATAATTTTTTTAGTGAAAATTGATATAATGTATATAGTAATATATTAACTCTCACAATTAATTTATAATAGTGTGACCTAGTAAATTAATATCACAAGCACTATTAGGACAAATCAATGTATTTAAACTAGAAATGGACTTAGAAGTTTGAATCATGAAGCATAATTTGGTGTTTTATTAAATTCAATGAAGTTTTAATGTATGTCCTTTTTTACAATTAATTTTTGTATTTAAAAAAAAAAATTGATAGTCCACATGTGTTTGTTACAAAAGAATGTTAATTTGACAACCCTTCAATACAAAGGGAAAATTTATATATAGTTTAAATTATAGACTATGAAAGATAGACTTGCCCTTCAAATTCTTGCATTGTGTGCATGTGTGTTACTTGAGTCAATGGTTTTTATGCTTGCCAAGGTATTGCCTACATATTGCATTTTATAAGCTAACTATCAAAATGCACCACTATAGTTGAATCTAGCCCCCATGACCAAGATAGTCACCAAAATGATTAGATTATTGGAATGATAGGTGCATTCTTTGTTTCTACAATGAACAATCAAGTCATCTATCAACTACTTTTCAATCTCAACGTCCTTTAAGGGTTAATAAAAATACTATAATATACATGTATGACGATATTTATTCATATTTTTTTCATTTAACTGTATTAATTAAGAATCTGACCACAAGTAGAATATTTGATGAAAAATTCAAACGTAAAATATGGTTTGCAGTATAGTAATATACATGATATATTAGAAAATCTCTACTAGGGCGCAAAATATTTGTATGGCAAAGAATTTGCCATGGTCAAGCTTCTTCCTCTACCCTACTAGATGGAGACTTTATAGTTTTTCAAGATAGGTCATGTCAAATTGCAATTTTTAAAATTATTTTTTTTCCCCAATTTGCCTTATTGGCACTATTAATCCAAATCTAGCGGCCCTTTGGAGCCCAGGGGGGTCACTTAGACTGTCCATTAGAAACCACAAGCAAACAAAACTTTGGACCCCCTATATAATTTTTGAATTTTAAATAAAACAAAATTAAAAAAATATGAATAGACTTTCCTACTTTGAAAGTTTAATTTTTGAATTATTGATATTTTTATTTGTTAATAATAATTAGTTACAATTTTTGAAGTAAAAAGATACATTGTAGAACTGAAAAATAACTTTCACATCCCTAACGGTTGTACAATCAAATTATTAAAAATTAAATTAAATTAAAATAATAGTATTATTTTTTAAATTATTAAAAAATAAAAAAATAATTACATAATAATATTTGATGTGACAATCTCTCTACCATGTCAATCAACTGCTCCAACAAAGTTTCCATAGTCCGGGAACTCTAAAGAACTCACGGTCTCTTAAAGGCTGAAATCTCCCCTAGTCTACATTAGTTTCTTTACTAGAGACTCTTAAATCTTAATTCTTTAAAGACCACTTTTTTTTCACAAAATTTAAAAGAATTTGAAGTTGCAAAATGATTGGCTTGTAGAGAGTGAAGGCAAGGTGTATTTGAGAATCCAACCTTAAGGTTGGATAGAAAACATTGTTTATTTGTCTTTGAAGAAAATATGAGGACAATCTACTATCTACTATCTATTGTTACAATTGAAAAATTATAATTAAATCTATTTCTACATGAATGTGTAAGATATCATTACCATTCACAAAATATATGCACATTATTGACCACCGTAGACATATTTGAGCATATTTCATGTAGCAGGTATGGATATCAAAAGATGATTGAGAGGGTCTTCAAATAGATGTGAAGTCAAATTGAATGGCTAAACAATGATGAATTTGGAAGCCATCCATTTGGTTTGTCATGTCTATTGTAGATGAATTTTTTTAGGTGACACAATAACTATGAAAAGCCTATATGCATTTATCGAATGATAAAGTATATAGTTATTGAGTCTTTTATATGTCAAATTGTACTTCACTAAATACTCTTTATTTATTTATTTATTTATTTGTGGGAAGTTGCCATCTTGCATGCTTTCCAAACAAGTACATCGGATGAAGTCGTCTACAAACTACAAAGTCTTCTTATCCAAGTTTGGAATGGCATTCTCATAACTTAGGCATTGTATCATTAACCATGATGATATCTATATATTTTTGTTGGAGTTGTATAAAATTTCCAAGCAAGCTCTTACATTACACTAGAAGAAAATAGGGGGTTCTGCGACTGCAAGTTTTGAGTCACTGTGGACACAAATTACAATAGTTGCAGTGTAGTTGTTTTCTAGTTGCATCGTAGTTGTTTTCTATTTATCCAAATCACGTCATATTTGTTCTATTGGATGTATAATTTCCATCCACAAAACAATTTTTCATGGCTTTAAACCAAATTCATCACCAATCTCACAATATTCTCCAAATTGTTCATTTTTTCAACCCAAAATGGTTTTGTGGTCTTTAAAGGGTTACATCAATACATTAATTGAAAATTTATGGTTTGTTCATAAATTGTCTAAATTGTACATGCTAAGAGAATCTAAAATCCTTCATTCTATTGCTAAGATGATTCAATTGACAGAAAGGCAATTTGATAATAGAAACCGTTTTTAGATGCTAATTTGCAAGCTTTTTTTGGTGAACTTACCTTAACTTTGAATGGCAAGGCTTAATACCCAAACTTAGACCTCAAAATCCTTCTTTGTATATGTTCTCATTATTTTGACTATTTCTATGATGTTCTACACTATTCTATACACCTACACGGAGAAATCTTCATTTTGTTAAATCTTATTTGTATTTGATATGAATTTCCTTAAACTTTCTTTCAAAAAGTCATGATAATATCAATTTGTAAGGAAAAAAGATATTGCTTATAGAAGACATTTGATTTCAACTATGAAAAATAAATAGTCAAAATAGTTTTCATGCAGACTATCCAATTGCATACAATGCAATATACCAAATATGTTGTCAAATACATTGTTGGATGTGCACCACATTTAACATACCATAACACCACCAAGTGCACTTTCACTTTCTACAATTAGACTCTATGTATACACTTCTATATTTCCATAAACTTCAATGTTTATAAGTTGATACTGAAAAACAAGTTTTACACAACACCTATCTGGGGTCTAAATTGTTAAGCTTTAGTGAGTTTCATAGGGACTTTGGTATAGAGATTGATTTTTAACTAACTATTGACAAAGTCTAGTCAAGACTCTAGAAAGAAACATCTAGATTTGGTAAAAGTCAAAAGATTGATTCAAAGTAGGACAAGTACATACTAGCAACATCATGAATGGACTAAATTGAGGTTGACTTGTTCTAGAGATTTGTGTAGACTTTGGAGTTTGGTGCAAAGTTTACTCGATTACCAGATATCTCTATTTCAAAAGTGATAATTTCTTCTTTCTCTTAATACAATTTGTTACCTTAAAAGCTTCGTACAGATGGAAGCGGACACTTTTGGCAATTCGGCACTTCAGGGGTGACTTGAGTTGCTCGCTGGAACGCGAAGGTAGCCATACTCCACAGTTACTGTACTGGTGCCGCACCACTAAAGCCACGCATCCATGACAAAGAACAGACCGCCATATCCAAATATTCTCCAGATTTCAGATTCTAGCAACGACAAAAAAATGAAATGGAAGGACAAATAACCTTCATCTTGTGCCCCGTATCTGAAACCTGTCACAATTATCAAACTCGTAATCAGCCCCTGCTCGGTATTATGAGCTTTTGGGGTATCTTTTTACAACCCAGAATTATCCTCCTAATGCGCACGATGCCACTGTAGCCCACGGTCTTGAGAATTACAAACCCTAAGACGGTTGGCGATCGATGGTTGGAAAATACCTTGGAGGGATTGATTACGCAATGGAATGGGCATTGGTAGGAGCATTGTGGAGTGTAATTTGCCGTTCCCCACTCGCAGCTCCCACCGCTCATTCCATATTACTAAACTGAACCGCCTTCAATTCACTCAGCGACATTCAGCAGATGCAAATGCATACTATCACATCATAAAACAATACCAAAACTCTCTATGACAAGCAGCTCCAAGGACAATCAACGATTGCCCCAAATCAGTGTCATATCATATATATCTTGAGGAAATAGCAACACAGACACAAAAAGATGATTGTACAAACGTTGAAATCATGAATTATTCTTTCTCATTCTTGATGTGAAACGAGTGTGGTTCCACGCATCAATGGATACTCCATATTGCCGAGATAGGCTGCTATTATACATTTTATATTGCCCACTCGGACACTTGTCTGCAATGCAGCCAAGATTTCTTGGCTGCAAGAGAACTAACTTATACCATCTGCCTTGATCAATCACGCAATAAAAGAGATAATAAAGAGTGACCCTAAAAATGAAATCTTTGCACACATTACCCTCAGTCCAGAGGTTAAAACAACCCTGATGGCACTTCCTTGATTAGGATAAATAACCCTTCCTGGAGAGAAATGGGAGCCTCAACTGCTGCTGGTAATCTCCTGAGCCTGGATCCAGTGCTCAATGTGCTGAAGAAACGTCCGGTTCTGGGGTCGATCTTTCCTGCGCACGAAACTTGGCCGACTCCTTTTCAGTGAAAGCCTCAATGTGGGGAGCTTCCGCATTCCTGGAAGTGTGCGAAGGGGCAGCAAAATAGGCTTAGCTTGGACCACCAAATCTGGGGACGTGCATTCTTGCGCTGCAGAAGGGTGCAGTTGAAGATCTGTTAACACAACCGGACACCAAACGTACGTAGTTGCCTTGGGAAACTCCTTCCAAGTCGTCCAGACGCTCAATTGCAACACCCTCCACCTAGAAAACAACAAGCAAGGACCAAAGGAGAGGATTCGGAAACCATTAGAGACTCCATTTCCATGCACCAAAGAGACCCCTGTAAGCAATGACAATTCATGCATTGATACACTTGGTTGGCAGTCAATTAGCAAGTTGGGATTCATCAACACAATGCATGACTTCTTTCATTGGAGAACAGGCACACACAACAAGCCTACCAACTGCTCTCATCTGAGGAACCTATTTCCAAAAAGCACCTTGGCCTCGTTACTTACCCCGTAAGCTTAGATAAAAATTCTACTCCCACCTACAATATAACAAGAGGCAAAAGTGGTACTCGACGTCTTGGCACCAAGAATGAAGTACGCACAGCAAAGACGATAGATGATATATGAACATGGACTGAATTATGCCACAAATTGCCGTTGATGTCAAGATTTGTACTGCCATGATGATTCCATCTCAAATTCCAAGAGCAAACCCTCAATATTAATAATGAAAGAAGAAAAATTCCAAGAAACGCGTAAGAAAATCAATTTAAAAAAAAACATCCATCAAATTGCAAGAAATTAAAGTGATGATGCTTGTCAAGTAATCGCTCTTCTTTCGGCATGGAATGCTCATGGAATTATTATGAGGATCATACAAAAGTTAAAAATGAAAATTCATGCTCTGATATTAGCTTAGGTATGCACTCACATGACAGTTTCCACACCCACCTGTATCCCTGCCAAGTTGCTCTCCAAAAGCAAGCACAGGTAGTACCGATGCAAATAATACATACGTTGTTGCAGCAAGAATCCTGCAATGTCCTAGCGAACAAACTAATCAGAATATTAGGAAGTACACAATATGAATTGTGGTCAACTTGTTCCAAAAGTCATAGAAGAGTTAGTATTCTCTTGTATATGTGCATGAAGTTGAGCACAAAGAATAATTAACACCGTCAACGTTGCATCTTCGGAATGAATCCATGATGAAAACATTTGCAAATACAATGCAAGTGCATACATCATTACCGACGGCAACACCCATAATCTAATGATTGCCGAGTTGTGCTTGCAAACTAAACTAAAACGATTTTCCAAGTTATTGTTTCGCAATGGAAATGATATTAAAAACGTGATTCCCTGGGTAGAACTGATAAATAGATCACCTACGAAGACCTGTATCCTGAGTTGAAGCCACTAGTCCAATCCTTGTAGCAAGCAAGGCGTCCTCTCAGTTCCTCCGGGACGCCCTTGAGGGGCACAACTTTTTGCCCCATGTCGATCAAAGTTCCCCACCAGAAAATGATCCACTCGGAGCTTCAAGCTTCACGACATCCTGGAGCAGAAGTTGGGTGCGCCACCAACAGAACACAAGCGCCTTTTCGTAAGAAAGTATTGCAGCTCCTATTACCGTCATATGTTCAATGCAGGCCCCTGCTCGATGAACATGCATACTCCATTAAATTCATGCACATTGACAATCCAGGGACTGAAATGGCAACTTCATTTTCTATCGATCCAGCAATTATTACTTACAAAATAGTAAGAATAAAACACATTCTCCATCATACTGGCGTCAATTTTCTTTACGAGCCCTAGTATTGCCAGCACCTCATAACTACTTCAGTCAGTTACCACTTCCCGTTCACTCATACAAATTCAAAAATCATTCAACTTTCATGATACTTTTCGATACACCCAAAGTAAGATCTAAGTTTCCACAATCATATGATGGGGTGTATGTTCGATATTATTTTCAATTTCGTGAAATTGACGCAATTTCTAGCGTCCAATATCGGGATATTCATCTGTACAAAGCTCTAAAAACTAAAAAACTACTATCTAGATGCCTGCCCTCCCTGAAAAGTGGCAAAGTTTTGGAATTCCGTCCATTTAACAAAACTAACGTTTTTGTGACAGATACATTGGCCTTGCCAAAATTTCTTCAATGATAGAGATGGAAAATTCTAAACATTAGATACTTACCCCTGTCCTGGGACTGCAGTTCTAAACATTGTAAGTTGATATCACTGTTCTTCTCGTTGCAGAGTCAGGGTGTATTTCATCTGTGTTCAACATGCTAGATAGAAGAAATTAGCAACCCCGAAATTGCAAATGTTCCGCATCCTGCCCTTTTCAGCAGTAGAAAATCCAGACAGGAGGCATGAAAGCAGCTGATTTTCTCCGACTTAGATAATGAGGCTCAACCTAAATCATAGCAACAGTCACTACCGTGTCGCTTAGATACTCTGCTGTTTGCTGGACTTTGGGGCCGGGAAATGAGTTGCAAAGGTCTGCAATTAGAATGGAACATCAAAGGTTCTGTGAGGAAATATGTTTTGCATGATGGCAGGGAAACAAACCACTCTTGGATGAAATCGACCTACCTGCACACTCAATAGAGAACTTTCAAATTGCAAACATGAATATTTGAAGCTCGGACGCTTGGAACTCACGTAATCACTTGGATATCCTAATGTGAGTTCCAAGCGTTATCTGTTTGGAGTCGTTGTTGGAATGAGCCATTTTTTGTGTCGAAATTGACAAGATTCCGAAGCAGCTGCACACAAATCGCACAAATTTTCACATCAGACGATGACACAACACTGTTATGCAATGGACCGGATCGTGTCTCCTATTCCATCTCATGTTACCAACAGCAACTCATCTATTCACTACCTTTATACACTTGGTTAATAACAACTCATAATTCATATGATCATAGACTTGGCTGGGCTTGTTAATTAGCAAGTAGTGTCAGCACGACTCGGCAAATCGGCTATTAGTTACTCATTAATGAACGGAAATGGGTTTAACATCTACATATTCTAGTGTTCTACAACCTCCCACTTTTGAAATTGCAAGAGAAATTCATATATAGTGATAAAAGTTCAATCTCAATAGCTTCCATACCCACAGATCTATCCAAAACTCAGTCTATGCTGATCTTCCCAAAACCTTTCTGCTGTAGTAATACGATAGACTGAGCACGCGATGACGTAGATATTGATGGCTGGAGGAGTATTTAGAATTAGCTTCCTCTCACGTACTCAGTTGCTGCCACCTTTTCCATTATTTGAAGTTCAAGGTAGGCTGTACGGAGCAAATAATCAAATTGATGAAAAGGATTTCAATAGTATGAACACCTGCCCTTCTCCTCTGGAAAATTTAGCTTATGCAATCTAAGTAATACCCTTGGGCATGAGAATTTTCTTGAACATCATGAGGCTTCTAAAAAATTAATGCAGGGTAGAATAACCCATTAAGGTCAAAAGACTCATGAGAGACACCAAGGGAATGATCCAATATGGGGTGTTTTCAATAAAGGAGATTTGGACTTCAATCAATGTCTTAAGTGACAATAATGGAGTGATTAGTGACCTCAAAGGTTGGATAGTTTAATAGGAGCCATGGTTTAAGAGAGACTTGAGCTCAATTTTGAATACACTTATTTTTCACACTTTAAAATTTCATAAATTATTCATACAACGCCTAGAAAATACATGCTTATAGAATCTTAAATCTTTTTTTGATTCCCAATAAAACTCAACAAAAGTTAAATAGTTGAATAGGAACAATGCTCAAATACTCAATTGGTTGTTTTAGGTGTGGTTGTCATTACAATAGGTGCATTAGATGAGATTGGGGTGGATGGGGGTGGAGGGTTGTTTCGGGCCTGTTCCCAACTCCGATCCCCACAGTCTTCTCAAACTCCGGTGTCAAAGGGTTTTTTTCAAAAAATATAAAATAAAAAATATAATATAAAAAATATAAATCCTTAAAATGAGAAACAAAGTTTAATTTTAATTTTAATTTTTTTTCCCGAAAAAACTAACTTGGCAGTCTCTCGGCTAGATTAGTGCAGGTAGGGAACGGCAGGAAACGGCGGGTTTCAAGTTGGGAACTCGCAGCCCTCCACAACAACCAAAACACATGTAATGGTATTTACACTTGGTATTAAGGGCCAGTATATAATTGGGGCTGGATTGAAGGCTGGCCGGAACTCTTCAAGTTTGAACCAATAGGATCACTCAATTTCTCCAAATCCGGCCTAAGAGCTTTATACTAGGGCTGGATTGATACCACCACTCATCCTACGTGTCGGCTTAGGTGTCATAGTTTTGGCGCCAAACCATCCGGGCCCAAGGGAGTAATCGGGCTGAGGTTTTTGGTGGCCCGATTTCCCATCTAGGACTGGATTGGGGCCGAATTGGGCTCTTCCGTTGGATCAGACAAATCTCCACCATCTACCATGCAAGGGCTTTTCTTTCTTTTTTATTACATTTTTTATTAACTGTAACTGAGCTCAATCCCATCTGGTTGAGTACTTGAGTCATGTTGTGATATAGATGCTGTGTTACAAGATGTTGATACTGAATTTGATTGTTGATACTGAATTTGATTGTTGATACTGAATTTGATTGTTGATACTGAATTTGATTGTTGATACTGAATTTGATTGTTGATACTGAATTTGATTGTTGATACTGAATTTGATTGTTGATACTGAATTTGATTGTTGATACTGAATTTGATTGTTGATACTGAATTTGATTGTTGATACTGAATTTGATTGTTGATACTGAATTTGATTGTTAATACTGAATTTTATTATTATTAACCATTGCAATTGTAACAATAATGTCTTTGCAATTGTTTTAGCATGAGATATTAATAATTTTTTTTTTGGTGTAGACACAAATTACATACTATGTTATAGACACTAATTTTGATAAATTACATGCTTAATAAGTAAATTTTGTATACGGACACAAATCTGTAAATGAAAGTCATTGTTGAAGTTATGCCAAAAACTTTGACATCTACAAGATAATGTGTGTTTTTATCAATTTTGATGACAAATACTTGAAAAAAGAATATGGTAAGGAAAAATTATGCTACTAGAAATAACATGTATGGTAAAACCTGATTTACATTTATCATTGAATTCATTCAAGTTTGCATAATAAAAATTTCATGCTTTTCTTTAAAATAAACTAAGAATAAAGATTTGAAAAAGAAATTAAAGAAATTACATGTTTTCTTGAATTGTATGTTTAATAAATGACAACTATTATCAATGGGGCAACAAATCTTTTTTCAATGTCAACTCTAGTTTTAGTGTCAAAAAAAAAAGGTTCAAAAGAAGTCAAAGAACTTCCTTTTTTTCAAATAGAAAAAATAGGAAGAGAGTGGAAAAGGTTAAAAAAAGTAAAAAACTCTCTCTTCCATTTTGAAATAGGTAAAGTAGGAATAAAAAGGAAAAGTCTAAAGAATTCAAAAAAGAAATTCCCCATATTTGAAATAGAATAAATAGAAAAAAAAACTTTTTTTTTTCTAAAGTATAAAAAATAATAAGAGAAAGGAAAAGATACATGTCTTAGATTTTTTTAATTAAGCATTCCAAAAATCCAAGAGCACATTAATCAAGAATTCGGCCTTAGAATCGGGCCTCAACACTTTACATTACCTAGGGCCACAGTGATGAATTGGAATTTGGCCCCAGAATTTAGCCTCAACCCTTTACATTATCTGGGGCCGGAGTGGTGATTTGGGGCCGGATTGAAGGCAAATCGGGCCAGCCTTCCATCCGGCCCCAAGCCCTGTATATACCGGCCCTAAGAGGCATTCATTTGACAAATGTCTTCATAATCATGAATTTAGGTACACCTTAACTTGAGCACAATTCACTTAGCTAACACCACTCTTGATATATCAAGTGTGAATAAACCAAAGCTCAATTTTGATCATAGCAAGACCTTTGTGCCAATACTATTGTAATAGAAATCTAGTAGAGGAAAACTAGAGAAGCTTGCAGCCCATCTGAGGAGTAGAAGTCCACACAGAGGTGCTCTAAGTTGCCATATGGATCTTCCCATGGATCATTTCCTTGCTCTACACATGGCACCATAGACCACGTTTCCGTTTAAACAAGCACTTGAGGTCATAATTCATAATCAGACTGAACCGGCCAAGTGCCCAGTTGCATAGTTTCACCAAACTCTGTGGGACCTCCGTGGCACCTGGTTGAAAACTTTGCCATTTCCAGGCACAAAACCTACGATGCGACTTGGAACAAGCTATTTCTACACAAAGAATTTGTTGCCAATTGCCAGTTGGAAAACCGCTTTTGGACCCACAAAACTGATACTGAATTCGCTTTGAATATTTGCAGGGAATTGAAGCAACAACCGAATTACTGTCACTGTAGAATTTTGTTAAAAGGGGGTTGGCATCCCGACCAGCTGGCTCAGACCCGTCTGAAGAATGTGGTTGCGAGAAATGTCCTCGTCGGTAACACTGGAAATCTTCATTTCATTAAGTTACGTGCTAATTTGATCCTGTGATCTGATCGGCTAGCTTCTAATTCATGTCAGCATTGGTCTCTATACACGTATACGTATACTAGAAAATCATTAGCACCGAGTTAGGACATCATTCGTGTTCCTGGCATGCTCGGACTTCTAATAACAGGCCGATAACAGACGGTTTTATTGATAAAAAAGTCCGGAAAAAGTCGGGAGGAATATAGGAACACAACTCATCAATACTTGTCCTCCTCGCTGTCTTCTTTTACCGACTTTATGTTCCAACATACCAATGAAACGTAGCCCTCACAAACTGGAACCTTCTTCAATTGGAACCCTCTTTAATGACCAGAAGAGTTCTCACTGAGGAGGATGTGTTAAGCTTATCAACCAATTGCAATCAGAAAAAATGTAGGAGGCGTGTCCGTGCAGTAGTTAGGTGTGGGGCGAAAGCACTGTAGCTGCAAGCAATTTCTGTGAAAGATCGTACTCTGTCGGTAAGACGTCTGCAATTATGAAGCAAGGAGTACTCGAATTTACAAGGGAAAAAGTGAGTAACCGGTTCTCAGAAACGTTTGGATTTCGGAAGCGAAAATATCGACACTTGCGAATGCCGTTTACAGAACTACATTGATGGCCATGGCCTTGCCATGGCCATTCACGAAGTGGAAACCATAATTCGGCTTGATCAATGCTCAGAACAAACAGGAGACGCAAAATCGAAAACAGAGGATTCAAACAAGTTGTACATGCATAAATCAACCCCTTCAATAAAAATGAATAAAATCGAAAAGAACAATTTTTTCTTTTTCTTTTTCAGATCTCTCTATCTCCAAAAATACTGAACCCGGAATCACTAGCGTATCAATGTATTAATTACAACAAAAAATGCGTTCTCAACTAAGGAAGCTAGAGCCAGATTTCTGCAATGCAGAACCTATTCTTCACAAATGAATATCCTAAAAGCCGGTTGTCAGTCCATTTGACACAATCAATTCTGTATATTCTGAAAGGGGTATCGTCCACGACAGAAAAATGTTGAGACCGTATATTAACCTACTATTGAAGCCCCTCCGTCACCTGAGATTCGCTGGACTAATGCCAAAAATCCATTCGCGCCATCATCTGCTGGGTAACCGGTAACGGTTATGACGCTGCCTCGAACTTCGCAACCTGCAGAACGCACAGCAAGTTCTCACCATAAGAAAACGCCACTGCAAGAGGAGTCTTTCGGATCGCTTATCCTACTGAATAGTGAAGCCAATGCCCAGACCAACTCATGTCAAAAGACTTACTTAAACCCTCCTGCTGGAGTCCGATTATCAATTGATTGTCGATATATCTCCTTCTGCTGAGGCGAATATCTACTGAGATCTGTGATAAGCAAGTACACTCAGTCAGATCGTAATTGGTGGTGCACTCCGACTTCGACTCTGAACCAAATCCTGTAGAGGTCGAGCCCAGTTGAGAGCGTGTAGAGAATAGAGACGCGCGTTTCCAGTGAGCTTTACATGATCCAAACCTTGGCCAAACGGCAGATTGAAAAAACACTTCAAAATCAATCAATCGATTGTCAATGTTACCTGATGCGAGGGATATTCGGTCTCCTGGTTGTAGTCGAAGGGGACTTCTTGCGGTGCGTAACGATAATTGGAACCGTGTCGGGGGCTGTGATATCCATCATTGCCGTACGGTACGTCGTCGTGATATATTTGATGCATCTGCAGGGCACAGATTTTCTCTTGATCAGGACAAGCTATATCCATCGTTCGGTATAGAGTCAAGTCAAGTTCATAGAGGAAGTTAAGCCGGCACTCGGAAAAATGGTGTTTCAAGCAGAATTTAAACAGCAACAAAGCCGTTTTCGAAGTCAATTTGAGGTGTACCTCCTGGTGGTTGCTTCTGGGATAATCATTCCGGTGATATTCTTGGGGTCTTTCCACAGGGATTTCTGGTTCGTACATCAAAGGGTAGTTGGGATTCCACTGGTTCCCGTAGTTGAAGAACTGCAAGCAGTGGAATCGAGGGTAAGCAACGATCGATGAACGACGACGAGAAGGAGCTGAATAGATATTAGAGGACTTAGGCAAACCCATAAGCATATCTTACGCAGTTTCAAACTCTCTAAAAAACTACGTAAGCAACTACGTGAGTGATCAACTCAGAAAATGTATTAGTACTTCCAGTTCTCGGGAGTAATAAATGGCTTTCAGAATTGATTAGGTCACCTCTTCGTTATTGATGTTGTATGGGAATCCCCTTCCGTAGAACGGGTCCATGGTGATCGACGGAAAGTTCGCGTCCCAAGGTCCAAGGATGGCTCAGATTTCGACCTTCAGCAGCTAGTGCGGAGAGTTGATTTCGGTTTTATTTCACCGAATACTTCCACGTCCGCGTCCAAGCAGTTACCTGTTCAAAACATCCAAATGATTCCGCGTCAGAATATTAGGAGATCGATCACGATTCATACGGCATTTGTCTTGAACAATTAAACCACTAGCTCTCCAGATAAGAACGGCGGACCAATCCAGTTAGTGGAACCTTAAACTTGGCGGTGTAAACTTGAGGTTAGCAGTCACAATGAAGGTAACGAGATCTTGTCCCTATGCACGACTCATATGGCATTCGGCTTGAACAAACCACTAGCTCTCACGACAACTAAGATGGACCAATTGAGTTTGTGGAAACCTGAGGTTCTCGGTAGAAACCGAAACCTGAGGTTTCAGTCGGAGACTGAAAAATCTGATCACTTTGAATCCTCTTTCGCCCGTTTTACACGAATTAGACGCCAACGAAAACCAACACAAGCTAATTAGTTAAGTCGATTGAATTCACTCGGAGACCTACCCGCAACTCCCAAAATCAGCACGAGTAGAGAGAGCGAACGCTGGAGCAGCCGTTCAAAAAATCAGCCCACTGGTCTAACGGGATGGACCTTAGGCAGATAGAAAAAACACCTTCAAGCTGGTGGCAACGTAGAAGTCTGAGGCACTGAAATTGTAAGTGTCGACGGCAATCGATCTCTAGCGAGACAGCTGCTATCGACTGAAAACACGTACAGCTCCCAGCCGGTCTTCAGCGCAGCGTGATCAACGAATCGAAGGTCGCAATCAGTGATGATTGTTGTGCAAAGATTGTTCTGATTTATACCCGTAGAACCTGCTTGCGGACAATTAAATTCCAAATTAAACGTTGTGGGGCATGCAGACATTCGATCGAGTGGCAATCTTGGCGACGATGACGACGACTAGCCAGGGAGGGCTAGTCGGCAAGGCGGACGATGTGGGCGAGTCCCAACAGCTTGCACCCTGCAGCTCCCGCGCAGGTCCCACTCTAGCCAGCCAGCTAGCTAGCAAGTCCACAGAAGTGGGAGTTGTACGTTCCCCTTGACAATCGGGGCGCAGGACGCTGCGTGAATGACTTTGTTTCCCTTGCGTCGCGTACGACGTGAAAACTGCTGGGGATGGTACTTGGTACTTGGCACTTTGCAGAATGAAATGGAATTCCGGATCCTTGTCTGGCTGTCCCGACTCTCCACATACGGGCATGCACTTTCAGGTTGGTGAATTTCCTTCCGAGCTCGTTTCCCAATGATATGAATTGAATGGGTGCTCCTCACTGCTGGGGCATGCATGATTGTCTCCCTTACGGTATTCTCCGTGCAATTCTCCGTAAAGCTTCCAACTTTTCAAGCTAAGGAGTCCCTCACTCGAGTACAAGTGCCTCGTCACTGCGAGGGCCGGGTGAGTGGGTCATTCACTTCAAACAAGTCGCATCGCACTGATGATCAAACTGTCTACGGTGACTGGGCCCATAATCTTGACTAGTAGCATCTGAGATTACCAACTTACTATAGATTACCTTAATTGGATGTTATCAGTGAGGAAAAGAGGATTCCAAGGCACTTTAGGAAGCATTATTTGGACACCATATGAATAAATTATGAAATTTCCAAGTTTGTTGTTGGTAGTTAGCCAGTTAGGTGTACCGAAACTTGACTTTAGGCTCTCTTAGACTCTCGTCACTCATGTTTTGAACTCGGTTTTGAATGTATACATCTTGCATCACTTGTCAATGTCTAGGTTTTTGTACTACTTTCAAATGTAGGTGTTGCATCTTGGTCAATGATGACAATGGGGGCACATAGCTTAATGGGATTTAAGGACAATCAATATCATGAAACTTGTAACCCCAGAGACCCAAGGGTTTTGGATAAAATACAAATGTATTATAAAATATATGGGTTTTTCTTATGTTTGTATCAAACAAGATAATGTGAAGCATGAAGAGAAAAAAAAATACGTGCAACAATTATTTGAAAACTAATCCACATTGAATTGCTTCAAATGGATTTTGAAGGTTTAACTTCAAAAATTCACTAAAAATACAATTTCTATCTTAAGCATTTGAAATTTTCTATAATTGGGCAAAAGTGCAGTTTCAATTGATTTGGGAAGAAAGACAAAAGATTTAGTGATGAGAACATCAACGCTTCGTCTTAATTGGAAACTTTCCAACACTCAAAAAAATCAAAACACTTTGAGCTACTTTCCTTATAGTTTTTATTTGACCATAGCAATTTTAGTTTTGATTATATAATTAGAAAGACAACTCAATCTAATTTGTACAAATTCACCCAAAAATGTTGCCCAAGGTTGGACATCTACTATGAAATTTTTAATTCATTTGGGTCATTAAAGGTTAAATTGGCATTATTCAAGGCACCTAGAATTTTGACAATCACTGTCTTTATTGCACATAAATGTACAAAGCTCTAAAAACTAGTTACATTGTAAATTTCAATAAATTGGTTGTCATTCCATATTCAAAAGATTCTAACTCAAATCCACATAAAGTTCTATAAACTAGGATAAGTCCAAAAAATTTAAGTTTGGGGATGTGCATCTTTAAAGTACTAAAGTTGAAGAATGTGCTAAGTAAATGAAATTGACATTTTAGGCCTTGGATCTTAAATAGTATTTTCTTTTTTCGGACCAAGAAGACTTCAAAAACTTTGGAGAGGACCAACGCTAAATTTAGATTAGAAATTTTAACCACTTATGACCCAAATGATCATTTCTCGGGGAAGTCACTTAGAGTGTCCATTAGAAACCATGTGCAAACAAAACTTTGGATCCCCTATATACTTTTTGAATTTTAAATAAAACAAAATTAAAAAAATATGAATAGATATTCCTACTTTGAAAGTTTATGTTTTGAATTATTGATATTTTTATTTTTTAATAATAATTAGTTACAAATTTTTGAAGTAAAAAGATACACTGTAGAACTAAAAAATATTATATAAGAAAAAATTGTCTAAAAAATTCCTAAAAAAATTCCTAAAAAAAATTCTCTACTGAAAGCTCATTTTGAGTTGAATATTGATTCAATGGTCATCTAAATGTGTCCTCTATAATTATTTAGTTGAAAAACATGCCATTTTAGTTCATTTTCAACCTCTTCTAGAAATCATTTCATATTTTATTTGAGATGGAAATCTTGGCAATAGAAACCTATAGTCATTATTAACCCCTAAAGTCCCATTGTCTCTATAGGGGACAAAATGGATTTCAAGAAAGCTCCTATGATCTCAATTTTTATTGAAACTTTTTAAAACTTTCTCATAAGATATATAAACTTATGAGCATTCCGAGAATATAATTTTTATTCCAATCGGTGCCCGGGAGCAAAAGTTATGCCACAATAACCTCAAATGGAGGAGACCGGGTAGCAAAAAAAATCCACAAAAAATTCAAGTAAAAATTTTAATATTTTTTTCTTGTATATTATTTTTTCTTCTAGATGTGAAGCTTTGATTCATTTCATTTGGATTAGTGATGTGAAAGTTATGGAGTTTCTTGTTTTGTAGGCAATCATAGCAACTTCTTGAAAGAATTTTTTTTCTTCCACTTTGAATGCTAATATCTTTCAATCTATATAGTCAAACATCACAAAAAATTTATCACGTGATCCAAGACAAGTGTAGAAAATAAGATTCTAAAAAATATTTTTAAAATTTATTTCATAAGTGAATGTAGCAAAAGTGATAGTTTTGAGTGGTTTTGATAGAAAAATGGCCTTGGGACTTTAGGGGTTAAACAATGGTCAAAATTTTAGATTAAAATTATAGTTTATTAGAAACCACTTGTTTGCACATGGTTTGTTGTGGTAGAACTAAGTGCACCCCCCAAGGATCATTTTTTGGTCACTGGCCCTTTTATTTGAGCTTTTTGTTTTCAAATTTTGAGTTTTTCTTGAAATTAAATTCATTTTTATAAGAAGACTACTACTTTGTGAATCCAATGATAATAGTTTCATCAAATTCCAAGTAAAAATTTGCGTTGTGGAATTCTTTTTAAATTGAGTGGTGTAGTATAGTTCATGGCTCATGCATGTTTGGGGGTTTAGTTTGGGCATGGACAAAAAAATCAGACAACCAATATAACAGTAAAAAAGACCATATTTTGGAGTTCAAAGAGAAGACAAGTGTGCCCATTCTTCTTTTTCTTACAAACACTACTCTCATTTTAGTGCTTGTTGAGTCGCTGTGCATTGCAAACTCTACCAAAAATTGCAAAATGACCAGAATCTTGTGAAATTTTAGGTGAGCATTTCCAACTCTCTTTTCTTTGATTAAGCACAAAAGGTCATCATTTCAAAATATTCTTATTGAGATATGCTCTTTCAAAGTATGCTGCCCTGTTTTTCCATTGACCCAAATAAAACTTCGAACTTAAATTTCTACTAAACTGTGCAATCAAATAATCTGAAATTCTTTGAAGTGCTCACTCTCTATGTGAACTACAAGATCCTATAATATGATTTTATTTCTTCTACAATGAATATTGAGACCTGCTATAGTAGAATATTCTAGATGGAAGTATCCTTATCAAACTCTTTGCATCTTGATTAATCTAATTGACCATGAGAAAGTAAAGTAAGTATAAAATAATAAGATATGAATAAGAATATTTATATAGTAGAAATATCCTTGAAGTCCACTTCTAATGTAAGCTTAATGTTATGTTTTCCTTTTTGACCTCCAATAAGTAAGTGAACGGGATACATCTTACACTCTTAAAGATTAATTCATCTTTAATGATTTTGTATTATTAATTTTTTAATAAACTCAAGCATTGAAATTAAGTATAAAATAATAGATTGCTTGAAAGTTGATAGTGAGTCTATACAACCTCAAGAATTTTTCTTAAAAATAAATAAAATAAAAAAATATTTTCAAGATGTGATTCATTTTTATTTTGAAATGTTTTTTTAGATATTCACTATCACAATTTGAATATTAGAATAATTCAACATTATTTATGAAGGCAAAAAATGCCCATTAAAATAAAAGGTATTTTATAATCAATGTACATGCATTAAATCCTTCGTTTCAAATCCAAAAATATTGTTAGTGCATATACAAATTTTTTTAAGTATTTGTTTTCCACTTTTCCTATACTTGGATTATTTTATGATGACCTAGCTTGATGGCCCACTTTAAAGCCTTGAATAATGTAAATTAAAATAGTAAACCCCGTAATATGGGTAGATAGGTGGTTGGATTTTATGCTCCATAGGCAATTGCAAATAAGGTTCTTTAAAATTGAAAAATACTTATGTATGGCATACATCCACAAATACAAGTGAAGCTTTCATTAATTTCATAATTGTCAATGGGATAAAATCTATGAAGATTTTGTTTTGAGGGAGTATATTCAATTTGAAGAAAAATATAATTTCATGTTCATTTTGAACTCAATGTTCCTAATTTTTTTAAACAATCTTTTTTGAAGGATAAGACAACATGATAAGAAATCTCCTAATCCCATTCTGTATTGAAATCATGAGTAATTAGTTTCTTGTTCACATCTTGTGCTTTAAAATAGAATGAAGAAACAATTTTTGTAAGTATTTTTTCAATACATTCTAAACTCGCTCTTTCAACATATTATCAATTTGCATAAAATGGATAATATACAAGAATTTTCCAAAAAATCATTTTGGAAAGGACTAATAAAAGATAGTTTATATATTTTTATCTCACAATTTTGATTGGATTCTCTCTTTGAAGTTTTCAACAACATTTACTTCGATAAGTTTTCTAAAGACCTAATGGTTAGATTTACAAAATATAAAAAACAATAAGATGTTGATAGTAAATGTATTTTAGGGATTAATCTTTAAAGGTTGAGGACCATGTTTGTGTCCTTACCTTAAATTTCTTTGGGTGTTTTTGAACAAAATTGCTACAAAACAACACATGTTGAAAACAAAGTTGAACAGTTAGGTTTGTGATCTCTTTTGCAATTACTAACTATAGGATCTTGTACCTAATTTGAATGTCTACTTTTGTACCAATTTCCAAAGTCTAATTCCTTACCATTTTGAAGATCAAAATGTATAAAGTAGTACAAGAAGCTTTTTCCAATTTTTTCAAGAGGTGAAGTTTGAAGTTTGAAACTTTTTAAGAACAAATGCTTGTCTTTTTCTACTTGAGGAATTTGATATTATGTTAGAA
This sequence comes from Rhytidiadelphus loreus, assembly GCA_947034895.1. Lineage (NCBI taxonomy): Eukaryota > Viridiplantae > Streptophyta > Bryopsida > Hypnales > Hylocomiaceae > Rhytidiadelphus > Rhytidiadelphus loreus. Next base: position 42,674,490 of record OX344765.1, read on the forward strand.
AATTGAGTTGGGAGTCTCCAAAAAGCTCGGGGGGGTCATTTAGAGTGTCCATTAGAAACCACGTGCGAACAAAACTTTGGACCCCTATATACTTTTTGAATTTTAAATAAAACAAAATTAAAAAAATATGAATAGATTTTCCTACTTTAAAAGTTTATGTTTTGAATTATTGATATTTTTATTTGTTAATAAGAATTAGTTACAAATTTTTGAAGTAAAAAGATACATTGTAGAACTGAAAAATAACTTTCACACCCCTATATTATATAAGAAAAAATTGTTTAAGAAATGAACAAAAAATTCCTAAAAATAACTCATTATTGAAAGCTCATTTTGAGTTGAATATTGACTCAGTGGTCATCTAAATGTGTCCTCTATAATTATTTGAGTTGAAAAACATGCCATTTTAGTTCATTTTCAACCTCTTCTAAAAATCATTTCATATTTTATTTGAGTTGGAAATTTTGGCAATAGAAAGTGATAGTCATTATTAAACAATGTTCCAAATTTTAGATTGAAATTATAGTTTATTAGAAACCACTTGTTCGCACGTGGTTTGTTATAGTGGAACTAAGTGCACCCTCTGAGGATAAAAAAAAAGGATGCTACTAATGTCTTTGGAAAGAAAACTAGCTCCTTCTACAAAGAGGCAAATTATCGAGGCAACTCTAAATTTTTTCCAAACGGTGTGCATCCATCTGAAAATGCTAAGCTATAATAATTGTTGAGTTAATGCTATATTACTATGAGGAGACAGTAAACTTCTCTCAACCAATAAGAAAATCTTTCTTTACATCTTCAATATTGATATAAAATAATTGCACCCAATTGTGACCCCTTTCTAAAATCACCCCCTAAATTTTTTTACCTAAAATGTATAATCTAGCTCTAATCCTTTATTCATGAGATGTTAAAGTCTTTTTAGATACATCTATTTTTTAACACTTTGAAAAGCCATAGTTTATTCATATGGTGTCCTAAAAATGTTTGAAAAGAGAGTCTAGAATCTTCTTTGGACCTCCAACAACAACCCTAAACCCTAAACCCTTGAATTTGTTCCTAAACACTTGAATTATACATATGTGTTATTGCAATCACTCTAATTCATAAAATTTCACTATAATCTTTTATTAACTTCTATTAAGGTGCCCAATAAGCCAATGACCTAAATAGAATTGCATAGAATTTGGAAAATCTTTTATAGTGTTATTTATAGGGATCCTCTAAAATTAAGAACCCTAAAGTCTTTCAATGGCCAAAATGAATTTTTTTTCATTTGGAGGGAGCTTGTGTAAATGGAATTTTTGACAGTATTTTCTAAAAATTTTACATAGAAAGAAGATTTTGTTTAGCTTTCCAACAAGCCAATTTGCAAAAGAAACAAATTACATTGTGGTTAATATTGTCCTCCCCTTTTGAGCAACAAAATATCTGTTTAAAAAAAATTGAAAACAAAAACCATTTGGATTTGCATGTTTCAATTCTAATGTTAGATTTATAAGCAATTTAGTTTTTTTTACTATTTTATACACCTTTGTACATAATGATTATTTAAAGGATGGAAATGAAGTTCTTTTGTCATGAATTGCTTTTTGGCTCGTGGGGTGCACTTAGTTCCACTATAACAAACCACGTGCGAACAAGTGGTTTCTAATAAACTATAATTTCAATCTAAAATTTGGAACATTGTTTAATAATGACTATCACTTTCTATTGCCAAAATTTCCAACTCAAATAAAATATGAAATGATTTTTAGAAGAGGTTGAAAATGAACTAAAATGGCATGTTTTTCAACTCAAATAATTATAGAGGACACATTTAGATGACCACTGAGTCAATATTCAACTCAAAATGAGCTTTCAATAATGAGTTATTTTTAGGAATTTTTTGTTCATTTCTTAAACAATTTTTTCTTATATAATATAGGGGTGTGAAAGTTATTTTTCAGTTCTACAATGTATCTTTTTACTTCAAAAATTTGTAACTAATTCTTATTAACAAATAAAAATATCAATAATTCAAAACATAAACTTTTAAAGTAGGAAAATCTATTCATATTTTTTTAATTTTGTTTTATTTAAAATTCAAAAAGTATATAGGGGTCCAAAGTTTTGTTCGCACGTGGTTTCTAATGGACACTCTAAATGACCCCCCCCAAGTTTTTATCAAAATCTCTTGGTTCATTTCCTCTAGTACAAAATTTTCATTGGCTACTTTCCTTCAACTTCAAATTTGCAAAGGCTACAATCACTTTCTTTCAAAAACATGTTGGTTTTGATTTGAAACTCCAAATTTCATCACATCAAGCAAACATAGACGGCAAGCCATGACCAACCCTAAAGCAACATTAGAAGAGATTTGAGGGCAAAAGAAGACTATGAGTTTCCAAGTATTCCCGAACAATGGGGAACATTGGGAACTCTACCATAGCAGCGATCTAACGTGGCTCCAACCATGCCACATTAAATAGTATTAATTAATTAATTAGTTTTAAATAATTTTGTAATAATTTTGTAGTGTTTTTGTATTCTTAAAGTAGTGTTTTGGTCACATTTGAAGAGCGTCTAGAAGTGTGGGGGCTTATGATCTCAAGTTAGGGTCATGGAAGAGGAGGAAAATATATCAAGAATTGTGGGATATGATTACTAAAGCAATGACTAAAAATTTGAAAGGTCTTAAGGTACTTTATTACATTGCATTCAAATGTTTTGTTTTTATATTTTGATTGGTTTCCAAGGCAAGGAATTGGCTTGAGACAGCCCTCCCTTGCCCTCAAATCTCATCTAATGTACCCACCCCACCCTCTCCAAGCACTTCAAGCCCTTCAACAACCAACCTTGAAGTGATACCCACTCCTTCTCCAAGAACATACCTTCTAGCACCCCAAGTATTAGCCTTGAATTCAAAATGGTAAGGAGCTAAAACCTAACAATTTCATGAATCAAAGTGGAAAATACATATCCAACTTTTATTTTTGCACATTGGTTGGTTGCTAATCCTACCAACAATTTTTTGCCCGCTTCTGGATTGTCCATTTTCATACTTCAAACAGTTATTTTTCCAAAGGAATTGGCCAACAATGGACTAGCTAACAATTGTTTTAGCCCCCGTGAAGGACTCTCTAGTGTGGTGCCGCTCTACCCCACAACTAGCTATGAGAGGCTTGGCAACCTCTCCATGCGCTACTCTCAATGTTGCCTACCCTTCTTGTTGTTTAGTCTAGTTTGGTCTTTCTTTGTCATGTCTAACTTGGTTTCTCCGTCAAGCCACTTGTGGTTGATGGGTTTGTATTTTGCTCCTTTGCAACAATGTCCAAGGAATGTCAAGGTTTAGTTATGGCTTAGCCGAGGTTTAGTTATGACATAGAAAACATTGGAATGAGGTATCTCCCCAAAAATGTCAAATTAGGAAATCAATTAGGTAGGATAAAAAAGTTCCAAAAATTTGATCAACTATTGTAACATTACTTAGGATATTTACGGTTTGAATTTTTTTTTTCTAACAAGTAGTCAAGGGAAGGGGGAGAGCTAGGGCAAAAATATTTGGCTAGTGTGGGACCTTGGTAGGTCATTTGTGCAATTAGGGTTTAGGAAATTTGACAATCATCGTCACTTTCCCTATGGCTTAGTCACTTCAATCGCTCACTCACTCAAGCATTCAACTCACTTAGTGGCTCAATGACTTTGTGTCACTTTAGTGCTTTCAATCTCCCTCAACCTCTTGCATGCACTCTCTATCACCTCAAACATCAAGTGTTCTTTGCCTCATCTTCCTTCTCAAGGATATTACATTTTACAACGTGCATGAACCCTTCAAAAGTATAACACACAAAAACAAAAACAACTATAAAACTAAAGTCCATAAATATACCAAAGTGAAAATAAAGAACCTAATAATTTGCTAAATGACAAAGAAAACTATAAGATTTAAACAAAAAAAGGCACTTTGGACAAGTTTCTGAATGAAAAAACTAAAAATTTTGAACCTTGTTTAAAAAGGTCGTAAATGCACCAATTTTTGTACATAACTTCCCAGACTGTGCTTTGAAATGGAATTCGTTTCATTTGTTTCAAAAACAACAACTATAGTGGAAGCACCCGTTACCAACCAAGGATGAGTACCTGACTTGTAGGATACCGCTATTTCCAGCCAGGCAAAACTTCTCTGTGAATCATGTTTGGGAGTCTTGTTTTAATGACATGCACAATATGCGAGGCTGAAAGGACTAATTGCTAAATGCCACGTATTACAACATTTATTATTTTGAAATTGTACACATGAGTAGTAACTAGTCTCCCCTATTAGTGGAATTGCAAGACTCTAGATGTCATGTATAGGTTCGGAATACTTTTTGCCTTCTAAAATTCTGAAAATTTTGCAATCCCAATATTTTCTATCTCCCTACACGGGAAAAATTTCAAACACACCCAACTGCTCACCATCTGTTCCACAGATGCTTAAGTGATCAGGTATGGGTGCTCCACCATAAGTTAAGCTTAGACAGCCATTCTACCTGAACTGAACATTGCAGATGCACATGGAGTTTTAAGAAATATCTGAATAATCTGATACTGGTGTTGTCTAACTGTGCTCCACCATTGACGGAACCAATACAGTACCACTACTCCACATGGGTGCAAAACATACATGACCCTTCTGGTGAAAATGTCTGTCAGTCAGAAGCAGACATCAACTCTATATTTAGAGTCACTAGATTGTCGGTCACTCGGTCTCTACTTGCTTTTGTTTTACTTAAGGTTAACAGTCCCACAACAACAGAATATTTTGCTTCAGTCATTTATTGTGGGGAACCTTTTGAGTTATATTTAATGATATCATGCATAGAATCGTGAAAGACTTCACATAATGGTACATTCAGGGTCGCTTTACACCTAGAGGCCAGGCCAATTTCTCTTGAAGTCATTGGCACAAAATTTCAACTCCTTTTAGGCTTAAGGCCATCCTCAACTACTCATTCACCACTGCACAACCAGGTCGGTGGCCCATTCCTAAGTACTGTTTTTACATACAAGATTCATATCCATCCTAATTTTCCCCCGACTGTTTTTTTAAACAAACGCCTGGAATGTCTGCAATATTCGCTGTAATGTCTGCTTCCAATTGTATGGTCAGTTGCCAAGGAATTTCTTCAGATCATTCCAATCACCTCATGATGTGTGTTATACTAGTAAAAATAGAGTGTCAAAATAAAGTAAAAGTACTGTTTTAATTTTTTTGAAATTCAATATCTTTTTTGGTGTGAGTTGGAGTGCCACGAAACAAAGTCTATGCACCCTTTCTCATAGAGAGTTTTTTGACAATACTAAGAATGCAACTAAGAGACACACAATCATGGAGATCTCAACATAACAAACAAACAAAACAAAACAACTAGCCTACTTATGGTACATATTACTTAAGGTATAGATGTTTGCTTGTTGAAAGTAAATAATTGCACAAAATGTTGATTTTACGAGAAGTGGGTGAAAATTGGCTATCACTAAATTCATAGCTCTAAGTGGAAAGAATTTCAATAAGGTAAGGACCTTTGTATGGACCTCACCCAAGTGCATCCCTAACTACATTTGTCCAACATTTCAAAGATCAAAATGTTTGACAAATGTAGATAGGGATACAATTGGAGGGTGGGCATAATGGGTATGGATACTTTGGTAGTGCCCATTAAGTGCTAGGTGACAACTTAAATATCTACAAATATGCAAGGTATAACAAGGGGCTATGAATATAATATTCATATTTTAAAAATGCTTCATAAATTTAGAACATTTTGGAGAATATTCTAAAATATATATAATATTATTTGAATAAAAAATTTAGGGGCTATTTTGGAATTACTTATCTTTCTACATAGTTGAATTTTATATTTCTATAATAAAATAAAATAAACTACTTTGCTCTCATGTGGGTTCCAAGATTTTTGGAGAGCGAATTCTAGTAGGAATAGGTATTTAAAAATGGGATTAACCCCCAATGATTCTTGAATAAAAAAATTAGAAAATACTCCCAAAATTGTCAAAAAATAGGTTTATAATTCAAAATTTGTCTTTAAAAAAAATTGTAATAAAAGAATCTTAGTCTTAGCTAGCACAAGGATCCTGCCTGAAAAATTGGTGTATAAAAATAATGTATGTGTGAGATATAACTAAGTAAAGAACAACACAATGTTTTCTTCAAGGGGGCCCAAGCTTTTGACAATGTAGCTTTGTCAAGTTTTCGAGCCATAGTTGCTATTATGAGCCTAGGATCTCAAGCCTATGAGCATAAGAGCCTAGGCTCTTATGTTATAAACACCTTCCATGGTTGTAGGATATTTATATTATAAGTGTCTATGTTGTAGGTACCTATGTTATAAGCACCTTCCATGGTTATAGGATGTTTATATTATAGGAGCCTAATTTTATTATAAGTGTTTATTTTATAAGCACCTTCCATGGTTATGGGATATTTATATTATAGGTGTTTATAATATAAGCACCTTCCATAGTTATAGGATGTTTATATTATAAGTATATATGTTATAGACATCTCCAATAGTTGTAGAGTATCTATGTGCCTAGGCTCAAGGCTCATAGGCTCACATTTCTAGGCTCACATACTAGCACCATTGGCTTTCAAGCCCTATAACTCATATTCTACTTTGCAAAAAGATTTAAAGACTTGGGTAGATTTAAAGATTTCGGTAGAACATCAAATAAGAAAGAAAATTTTCAATTTTCAAAGCAAAATAATGCTTTGCTCCACCTACCTGAATTAGAGATTAGAAAAAAACAACTATATAATTTTTTATCCAACCATTGGATCTTGTAAACACTAAATTACCTAGAAGGGTGTTTTATTTTCCAATCTCAAATAAAAAAGAGAGAAGAAAACCAAAACATGATACTTTACTTGAATGTCCAAAACTCCCAAAAATTATTTTGAATTTAAAAGAGCTTTAACCCCTAAAGGACCAAGGCCTTTTTTCTGCCAGAAAACACTCAAAACTGCCATATCTATAGCAAAGAGTAAAAAAAATTGAAAACTGTTTTATTTTCATATCTAACCATAGGATCTTACACCTAACTAGTATGAGAGTGTGTGTAAAATATTTCAGAATTTTTGACCGCTCAGATTGAAAGATATCTGCGTTTAAAGTGGAAAAAACAAGTTTTTCAGCACATTGCGGGACTAGATTTTTTGACTTTGAACATTTTTAACTTAAATTTTTTGCACTACAGATTTTTGAGATTTAAATCTTTATAGTGTACAATTGAGTTGAGAGTCTAGATACGAAAAAAAAATTAAAAAAAGAATTAACTATCATTCTTAAAAAAATTGTTAAGTAGAAGTAGGTATGAGATAGAAGGAAAATCTAAAATATTCATATATTTTAGATGGAATTAAAATGCACTAAGTTAATCCCAATGGTGAGATTGTTCTAGCAAGTAAATCAGACCATGCAAAAAAAAAAATTGAAAAATTTGAAAAATTGCATTCAGAAATGAATCCTACAAGTTATTTTTTTCAAGAAGATGCTCTAATTGCCCGAACAACAAGAATGTCCATAACTTTCTCATAATATATCCAAATGAAATGAATCAAGGCTTTCTAGATAGAAAAAAATATAATCTATGAGAAAAAATAATATAAAAAATAAAATTCAAATTTTTGTCCATTTTTTTGGGCTGCCCGAGCTGCCCGCCGTCCCCTTGTTTGAGCTTATTTGGTCATAACTATTGTTCCCGGGCACCGATTTCGAAAAAAATTATATTCCCACGAAGATAATCAACTTTTCTACCTCTGAAAAAAAATTCAAAATATTAGGAGAAAATTTCAGCTTGTAGGTACCTGCCCGAAAATGCATTTGTCCCTCGAAGGGACAATGGTCCTTTAGGGGTTAAGAAGTTAAGGACACACTAGATTATTCATCCTATTCTTTTTCTTTTATAGAATTGTTGGAATGTATTTGGAATAAATGATGTTCAAAATTCCTTCATTAAAATGATTTTTTTCCCACAAAATAAGATAAGTTCATTGCTCAAATCAACACGTTGTACTTCACTTTGCAACTTCTAGTTTTTTGTCTTAAGTTGATTTCAATTTTGATCTATCAAAACATTATCTCTTTTTGGAATTAAACTCAATTACTTAAATCAAGCTTATCAAGTTCAAAATCTTATTTAATTGTGCTTTAAAGTTTGCGGGAATAACCACAACCACTTGATGATAAAGAATAATATAAAAAATATTTCCAATCAGATTTTGTGCTTTAAAAAATACACATATGGAGAAAACAAATATAGAGAAAAGATATCATATTTAAACCCTAAAGTCTTTCAATGACTAGAATGCATTCTTGCATTTTTGAGTAGATTCTCGTGAATGCAATTTTTGATTGTATTTTCTAGAACTTTTACATAAAGGGAAAATTTTGTATAGCTTTCCAACAAGCCAATTTGCAAAAGAAACAAGTTTGTGGTTTAAGATTTATGTTGTCTTTTTTTCATTTGAAGTTTCAAGCAACTATAAGAATAGTTTTTAAAGAATAAAAATAAAGAAAATTCTTATAGAATAGATTCAAATCTAAAAAGGAAAACTTTTATTCTTTCCATTATAATGAGCGAGTTCAAAGTTTTGAGGAATTATGTTTTGCTCGTAGTCATATATATCCATCCCCAAAAGAACCATGAGATTTGTTTCTTAATTCAATTTTTATAATTTTTGAAAATGAAAAGTACATAGGATTTAGATGATTTTTTACAACATCTCCACCATTTGAATTGGCATGTTCCAATTCCATGTTAGATTTATCAGCAATTTAATTATTTATACTATTTTAGATACCCTTGTACAATGTACATAATGATTATTTAGAGGATGGAAATGAGATTCTTTTTTCTTTGAATTGTTTTTGGGAGACTCCCAACTCAATTTCCTAACATAATATCAAATTCCTCAAGTAGCAAAAGACAAGCATTTGTTCTTAAAAAGTTTCAAAGTTGAAACTTCAGCTCTTGAAACAATTGAAAAAGCTTCTTGCACTACTTTATACATTCTGATCTTGGGGATGGTAAGGAATTAGGCTCTAGAAATTGGTATAAAAGTAGACATTTAAATTAGTTACAAGATCCTATGGTTAGTAATTGCAAAAGAGATCACAATTCACAAACTTGACCACTCAATTTGTTTTCAACATGTCTTGTTTTGTAGCAATTTTGTTCAAAAATACTCAAAGAACTTTAGGGGATAAGGACACAAACATAGTCCTCGACCTTTAAAGATTAATCCGTAAAACACATTTATTGATTGAAAGGACAAATTCTCTTTTACAACCTTTGTTTTAACAACACTGTCAACATCTTATTGTTTTTTATATTTTGTAAATCTAACCATTAGGTCTTTAGATAACTTATTGAAGTAAATGATGTTGAAAACTTCAAAGTGAGAACCCCAACCAGAATTGTGAGATAAAAATATATAAACTATGTTTAATTAGTCTTTTCGAAAATGATTTTTTGGAAAATTCTTGTACATTATCCAACTTACGCAAGTTGATGATGTATTGAAAAAATACCAACAAAAAGCATTTATCTAAAATTTAACTAATTATGGACAAATTCAAAGTCCAAAATTAGTATCACATTCATAGACTATTAATATGAAAATGGAAGACGGTTCAAAATTGTTGAAAATAAAAATAAAAATTTGAAGAAAAATTATGAAAATATGAAATACATATAGTCTAAATGTCAAATATTAAGCCAAAATGAATTCAAAATATAGACTTTGCACTCAAAAAAATGGATCAAAATCATCATTTTTGGTCATAAACCCCTTAGAAAACAAACCAATTTTTTTTTTCAATTTGTCAATCACTCAATAATACATTCTCAATTACAAAAAATTGTCTGTATTTCTATGAAAAGTCTTGAATAAGTAAAATATGGATTTTTTAAATTTCTTTATAGAATCATTAAATATATAAAGGTACAAGATGTGAAAACGAACTTAATTGCTCATGGCTTTAATACAGAATGGAATTATAACATTTTCAATGGTCATAATTTCTTAGTATGTTGTCTTATCCTTTAAAAAACTTTATTTAAAAAAAATTGGGCACATTGAGTTCAATATGAATATGAAAATCGGATTATATTTTCTTCATATTTATTAGACTCCTTCCAAACAAAAATCTTCATGCATTTTACCTCACTAACAATTATGAAATTAATGAAAGCTTCACTTGTATTTGTAGATGTATACTATGCATAAATATTTTTCAATTTTAAAGGATGTTGTTTGCTATTGCCTGTGGAACATAGAACAGAAGATCCATCCATCCCAAAAGAAAAATCACATCTTGAAAATAATGTTGATTTTGTCTCTTCTACAATGAACATTGAGATCTACAATATCCTTTATCAAATTCTTTGCATCATAATTAATCTAATTTACCATGAGAGAGTAAAATAAGTACACAATAATAAGATAATAATAAGAATATTTCTATAGTAGAAATATCCTTGAAATCTACTTCTATTGTTATATTATGTTTTCTTTTTCGACCTCCAATAAGTAAATGGGATACATCTCACTACTTTCAATAAACTCAAGTTGCAATGAATGGTCAATATTGTTCCACTTTGGCAATTTTCATACTTTTGGGGGGAATACTATAAAATTAGATTTTTTTAAAAATACATAAAATATGTCTATTATATATACCTATAAGAAGAAGGTATCCTAGGGAGTCCGAAAAGCATAGAAAATTTCTCTAAGTAGGAAAACTAGAAAAATATAAAAACTCAAGAAAATAGGTACTATGACATTTTAATTTGTTAAAAAATAGGAATTTTTTTTTACAAAGAAACTAAAAATTGTCTATTTGTGAAAACTTCATAGTGAAGAGATTTCACCAAAAGAATAAGCTTGAAACCATACTTCAATATTCAAAAATGCGTGTGTTAGGGAGCGCCATTTGCATGAACATGGAGGACATGCATAAAATAATTTATCTTTAGATTCCCCTTGGTAGGAACATACCATCCTATTGAGGAAATAAACCACAAAATTTCAGATCTAGATCATTAATTTTGATTAGCACATGATAGTACTAAAATCCTTAAACTTGAAAGTGTGACAAATTAACAAAATTTAAATTTAAATATAAAATAATTTTCTATTTAAAAAAGAAGAAGGGATATAATTGCAATCAAGACAACCATCTCCAAGAAAAAATTCCAAGTTCATCAAACCGTTCATGCTTCAAAAGTTATAGCAGTAAACAACTTTGTCATATTCCGGGTGACATAATTAAGTACCAATGTTTAATTCTTGCAAACACCCCTAAGTATAGAATACTAGATTACAACTTCAGGAGGTTGAAACTTGATAGTGAGTCCATCAGCTTCAAAATTAAAAAATTAAAAATAAAGCAAACTATATCCTTAGTTTTTGAGCATGGGCTTAAAAATTCAAATCTAAATTGAATTTGAGGTCTCCCAAGAGTTTTTGAAATCTTTCTTATTCCATCTTGTGGTCCAAAGAAGAAAATATTATTCAAGATCCAGGGCCTAGAATGTCAATTTCATTAGATTGGCATATTCTACAATTTTGGCACTTTCAAGAAGTACAACTGAAGACTTAAAGTTTTTGTACTTGTCCTTGTTTTTAGCTTGGATACACAACTCCCGTTTTATATGACCTTGTTTATAATCACTTATAATGCCTTTTAGTCCAACTTCAAGGGATATAATTTGTTTTATTAAAAACCTAATTATATGAGTTTTTTTCTTACAAATGTATCATGGGACAAGTTACCCAACTTTGGGGCTTTTTAATAAAAATTTAATTTTAATTGAAGAGAACTTCTTGTATAGAATTTTTTAAACTATGTATACATGTTTCAATTCTACATATACATTGCGAGTTTTATTTCATCATTTTCTACATTTAGTTTTCTTAATTTGGTCTTCACCTAACTTTTTGGTCTTTTTAATTTTTATATAATTTTTATAAAAGTTGTCTTCTAAGCCATTTTAATGCATATGACCCCTAAGTATAATACAACAGTTGCATACCTAGGTTTTTTAAAGCTTTGTGTGGATTTGATTAAGAATTTTTGGATTTAGAATAATGGTTAATTTATTAAAATTTACAATGTGAGTATGTAACTAGTTTTTAGAGCTTTGTGCAATAGGGTGATTGTCAAAATTCTAGTCACTCTAAATCATGCCAATCTAATCCTTAAAGACCTTATCAATATATATATATATATATATATATATATATATATATATATATATATATATATATATATATATATATATATATATATATATATATATATATATAAATATAAGATTTCTATAGTCAAACAAAAATTATAAGGAAAATATCTCAAAGTGCTTTGTATTTGTCTAGTCATTAGAGGAGATTTTAGCCTATAGGAGGGCTGTGAGTTTCCAGCCTGTTCCCAACGTGGGAACTGCGCTTCTGCAACACAATGACATGGAATGGAGACTGCCACGTCATTTTTTGAAAAAAAAAATTAATTTTTTTTTCAATTTCTTTTTGCATTTTGAGAATTAAATTTTAATTTTTTTTAATTTTTTTAAAAAGGTGATGTGGCAGCGCTGGCGTTCGTAGGGACTGCTAGGAACCAGTGCCAGGAGGTGCTTGAAACGGCCCTCCAGGAGCCTGAAATCTCCTCTAATGGTTGGAAAGTTTTCTATCTACAATAAATAGTGAAATTAGGTTGTCTTACCTTATATTTCTAAAGATATTTCCATTTATACACAACTACACATGAAGGTTTGTGATTCCCAATTACATTGATACCTAATTCAAATTGTTTGTGTAAGAGTGCATTCTTACACACAAACAATAAATATTTATACAGTGTCAAATGTCAAGAAATTAGTGTGAAGCAACCTAATTTCACTATTTAGTGTAGAGAAAGTATTGATGTTCTCATCACTAAATCAAATGAAATTGCAATTTTGACCAATTATAGATCATTTGAAATGCTAAAGACAAATATCATATTTTTGGTGAATTCTTGAAGTTAAATCTTCAAAATACATTTGCAACAAATCTATAAATAGATTTCAAATAATGATTGCACAAATACTTTCTTCTATTTATACTTCACATTGTCCTATCTGATACAAACTTCAAAAAAGTTATGGAACTTGTATTTTATAACACATTTATGTTTTGTCTGAAATCCAATTTGGGTCTTTAGGGGTTAACACGTTTCATGACATGGTTTGTCCTTAAATCTCATTAAGATATGTGCGCCACTGCACCCATTGTCATCACTAACCAAGATGCAACACCTACATTTGATACCAATACAAAAGCATAGACATTGATAAGTGACACAAGATGTACACAATCAAAATATGAGAGTCTAAGAAAGCTTAAAGCCAATTTTTGGTATCCTAGCTACTAACAACCAACTTTGAAATTCCATAACTTATTCATATGGCATCCAAATAATGCTTCCTAAAATGCATTGGAATCCTCTTTCACTCACCAATGACATCCAATTAAAGTGATCTATAGTAATAAGTATGCTCAGATGCTATTAGTTTTGATTACTGTCGATTAGCAGTGAGGAGCACCCCTTCAATTCATTGGGAAATGAGCTCGGAAGGAATTCACCAACCTGAAACCGCATGCATATATGTGCAGAGTCGGGACAGCCAGACAAGGATCCGGAATTCAATTCCATTCTGCAAGTACCAAGTACCAAATACCATTCCCAGCAGCTTTCATGTCGTACGCGACGAAAGGGAAACAAAGTCATCCTCGCAGCGTCCTGCGCCCCGATTGTCAAGGGGAACGTACAACTCCCACTTCTGCGGACTTGCTAGCTAGCTGGCTAGCTAGAGTGGGACCTGCGCGGGAGTTGCAGGGTGCAAGCTGTTGGGACTCACCCACATCGTCCGCCTTGCCGACTGCCTGGCTAGTCGTCGTCGTCGGCAGGATTGCCTCCCTCGAATGTCTGCATGCCCCACAACGATTAATTTGGAATTGTCCGCAACGAGGTTCCGGGGGTACAAATCGACACATACAAGTTCAGTGCCTCAGACTTCGACGTTACCACCAGCTTGAAGGTGTTTCTTCTATTCGTTGAAGGTCCAATTCTGCTAGTAGCTTGGTGGTGTGATTTTCTGAACGACTGTTCCAGCGTTCGCTCTCTCTACTCGTGCTGATTTCGGCGTGACTCCGCGTTGCGGGTAGGTCTGCGAGTGAATTGGATCATTTGATGGACTTAGCTAATTAGCTTGCATGTGCTGGTTTTCGATGGCGTCAAATTCGTGAAACGGGCGAAGGAGGATCCAAATTGATTAGCATTTTCAGTGTCCGACTGAAACTTCAGGTTTCGGTTTCCACCGAGAACCTCAGGTTTCCACAAACTCAATTGGCCCATCCTGGTTGTCGTGAGAGCTAGTGGATTGTTCAAGCCGAATGTCGTATGAGTCGTGCATAGGGACAAGATCTCGTTACCTTCATTGTGACTGCTAACCTCAAGTTTACACCAGTGAGAACCTCAGGCTAGGCTTCGACTAACCCAACTGGATTCAGCGTTATTATTGCGGGAGTGGTTTGTTCAGGTCGACTGCCGTATGAATCGTGCACTGGGACACGATCTCGTTAGCTTCTGACTGAGAACCTCAGATTTCGACTAAAAACCTCAGGGTTTCACTAACTAGATTGGTCCGCTGTTCTTATCGTGAGAGCTAGTGGTTTGTTCAAGCCGAATACCATATAAATCGTGATCTCGTTAACTTCTGACAGTGATTCATTTGGGTGTTTTCAACAGGTAACTGCTTGGACGCCGACGTGCAAGTGATCGGTGAAATCAATCTGAAATCAACTCTCGGCACTAGCTGCTGAAGGTCGAAATCTGAGCCATACTTGGGAGTCGACTTTTCACTTTTCAGTCGATCACCATGGAGCCGGTACATTACATTTTCTTAGTTGATCACTCACGTAGTTGCTTACGTAGTTTTTTAGAGAGTTTGAACCTGCGTAAGAGATGCTTATGGGTTTGCCTAAGTCCTCTAATATCTATTCAGCTCCTCCTCGTGGTTGTTCATCGATCGTTGCTTACCCTCGATTTCCACTGCTTGCAGTTCTTCGACTACGGGAACCAGTGGAATCCCAACTACGCTTTGATGTACGAACCAGAAATCCCTGTGGAACCTCCCCAAGATTATTACCGGAATCAGTATCCCAGAAGCAACCACCAGGAGGTACACCTCAAATTTACTTTGAAAATTAAACGGCTTTGTTGCTGTTTAAATTCTGCTTGAAACACCGTTTTTCCGAGTGCCGGCTTAACTTCCTCTATGAACTTGACTTGACTCTATACCGAACGATGGATATAGCTTGTCCTGATCAAGAGAAAATCTGTGCCCTGCAGATGCATCAAATGTATCACGACGACGTAACGTACGGCAATGATGGATATCACAGCCCCCGACACGGTTCCAATTACCGTTACGCACCGCAAGAAGTCCCCTTCGACTACAACCAGGAGACCGAATATCCCTCGCACCAGGTAACATTGACAATCGATTGATTGATTTTGAAGTGTTTTTTCAGTCTGCCGTTTGGCCAAGGTTTGGATCATGTAAAGCTCACTGGAAACGCGCGTCTCTATTCTCTACACGCTCTCAACTGGGCTCGACCTCTACAGGATTTGGTTCAGAGTCGAAGTCGGAGTGCACCACCAATTACGATCTGACTGAGTGTACTTGCTTATCACAGATTTCAGTAGATATTCGCCTCAGCAGAAGGAGATATATCGTCAATCAATTGATAATCGGACTCCAGCAGGAGGGTTTAAGTAAGTCTTTTGACATGAGTTGGTCTGGGTATTAATTGACTTCACTAATCAGTAGGATAAGCGATCCGAAAGACTCCTCTTGCAGTGGCGTTTTCTTATGGTGAGAACTTGCTGTGCGTTCTGCAGGTTGCGAAGTTCGAGGCAGCGTCATAACCGTTTCCGGTTACCCAGCAGATGATGGCGCGAATGGATTTTTGGCATTGGTCCAGCGAATCTCAGGTGACGGAGGGGCTTCAATAGCAGGTTAATTTACGGTGCCAACATTTTTCCGTCGTGGACGATACCCCTTTCAGAATATACAGAATTGATTTGTGTCAAATCGACTGACAACCGGCTTTTAGGATATTCATTTGTGAAGAATAGGTTCTGCACCATTGTAGAAATCTGGCTTTTGCTTCGTTAGTTGAGAACGCATTTTTTGTTGTAATACATTGATACGTTAGTGACACCGGGTTCAGTAATTTTGGAGACAGAGAGATCTGAAAAAGAAAAAGAAAAAATTGTTCTTTTCGATTTTATTCATTTTTATTGAAGGGGTTGATTTATGCATATACAACTTGTTTGAATCCTCTGTTTTCAATTTTGCGTCTCCTGTTTGTTCTGAGCATTGATCAAGCCGAATTATGGTTTCCACTTCGTGAATGGCCATGGCAAGGCCATGGCCATCAATGTAGTTCTGTAAACCGCATTCGCAAGTATCGATACTTGCGAAATCCAAACGTTTCTAAGAACCAGTTACTCACTTTTTCCCTCGTAAAATATAATATTTCGATTTGCAGACGTCTTACCGACAAAGTACGATCTTTCACAGAAATTGCTTGCAGTTACAGTCCTTTTGCTCCACACCTAACTACTGCATAAACACGCCTCCTACATTTTTTTCTGATTGCAATTGGTTGATAAGCTTAACACATCCTCTGCAGAGAGAACTATTGGGGTCATTAAAGAGGGTTCCAATTGACGAGGCTTCCAATTTGGGAGGGCTACGTTTCGTAAGTATGTTGGAATATAAAAAGTCGGTGAAAGAAGACACCGAGGAGGCCGGACACGTAATTGATGAGTTGTGTTCCTATATTCCTCCCGACTTTTTCCCGACTTTCTTATCAATAAAAACGTCTGTTATCGGCCTGTTATTAGAAGTCCGAGCATGCCAGGAACACGAATGATGTCCTAACTTGGTGCTAATGATATCCTGGGATACGTATACGTATACAGTTACAGAGACCAATCCCGAGACGATTAGAAGCTAGCCCTACGAAGTGTTGCCGACGAAAGCATTGCCCTGCAACTTCTGCGGAGCGACCACATTCTTCAAAGGGGTCCGAGTTGCTGGGGATGCCAACCCCCTTTTAAGAAAATTCTACACTGACAGGAATTCGGATGGTGCTTCAATTCCCTGCAAATATTCAAAGCGAATTCAGTATCTGTTTTGTGGGTCCAGAATCGGTTTGCCAGGTGGCAACTGGCAACAAATTCTTTGTGCAGAAATAGCTTGCTCCGAGTCGCATCGTAGGTTTCGTGCCTGGAAATGGCAAAGTTTTCAACCAGGTGCCACAGAAGTCCCCACAGAGTTTGGTGAAACTATGGAACAGTCTTAAGCTTATTATGGGGTATGGCCTCAAGTGCTTGTTTAAACTGAAACGTGGTCTATGGTGCCATGTGTAGAGCAAGAAATGATCCATGGGAAGATCCATATGGCAACTTAGACCACCTCTGTGTGGACTTCTACTCCTCAGATGGGCTGCAAGCTTCTCTAGTTTTCCTCTACTAGATTTCTATTACAATAGTATTGGCACAAAGGTCTTGCTATGATCAAAATTGAGCTTTGGTTTATTCACACTTGATATATTAACCCTGGAGGGCTCCGACGTCCATTTTCTGGACGATGAACAGATTCAGATCCGTGTTTCTGTCTCATACCTGCTTAGATGAAAGTCATCCTAATTTTTGGTGATACTTTATCAAGTTGTTGTCCTATCCATCGGTTGGATTTGGTGTTACTAGAATATATACATTTCTAAAATTACAAATGTGGAAGTATGTCAAGTGGTCAATTTGCATTGACTTTAGTTCAAAACTACATGTGCAAAAATGAAGTCAAAGATGTAAAGGTCACAAAAATTTCAAAAAATCACCATATGAAGAGAACCTTATTTCAAATCCATTCCAACAAGTTTTACTCAAAAAATGATAATATTTTACTTGTAATTGAATTTAGAAGGAATTCTGAAATTTTCTTTTCAAAATTTATAGAAAAAGATTGGTGATAGCATTAGTAGATCTAACCGTACGGATAGAATTTAAAAATCAAAATCTACAGTTTTCATTTGTATACCAATTCCAAAATATTCTTCCAAATTGTAGTTTATAATGGTTTTTCTCAAATCGTCAATTTTGGAGATGAATCCAAACGTTTAGGGGTTAAGAGTGGTGTTAGCTAAGTGAATTGTGCTCAAGTTAAGGTATACCTAAATTCATGATTATGAAGACATTTGTCAAATGAATGCCTCTTAATACTAAGTGTGAATACACCTATTGACAACCACACCTAAAAACAAGCTAACCAATTGGCTATGTATTTGAGCATGATTCTTATTAAACTATCTAACTTTGTATGGGTCTTGTTGGGAGTCAAAAAAAAATTCAAGATTCTCTAAGCAAGCATTTTCTAGATGTTATATGAATAATCTATGAAATTTTAAAGTGTGGAAAATAAGTATATTCAAGATTGATTCAAGGCTCTTTTGTTGATGGAGGGGAGCACTTTGAGGTGGTCTTGAAAATATTGTAGCTTAAAATATAGGGTAGAATATTTTCTCTTAGTTAAAATTAGAAAATTGTAGAAATAATATATAGTTTGTAGTATAAAGAGTTAGATTTTACAATTAAAATAGGGTGTGGTGTGAGAGACGATATTATACAAATATTAAAAGCAATATAGGATCTATTCGAAGCAATTATTTGTACAAGTATGGATTAGTATAGGCGAGAGATTTGAATTTTTGATATTGCAACATGTGGCAATTGATGGATGGTTTAATTTAATCTTCTCTAATTTTTAGTAATTGTATTGTGGTCCACAGTTGCACGCACGGTTGCTATTATGTGAGCCTAGGATCTTGAGCCCATGAGTATAGGAGCCTAGGCTTTATATTATAGGCACCTCCCATAGTTACAAGATGTTTATATTATAGGTGTCTATGTTGCAAGTACCTATGTTATAAGCACCTTCCATTGTTATAGGATGCTTATATTATAGGTGCCTAATTATATTATAGATGTTTATGTTATAAGCACCTTTTATAGTTATAGGATATTTATATTATAGGTGTCCATGTCATAAGCACCTATATTAAAGGTGTTTATATTGTAGGTACCTATGTTATAAGCTTGGGGGTGCACTTAGTTCTAATATAACAAACCATGTGCGAACAAGTGGTTTCTAATAAACTATAATTTCAACCTAAAATTTGGAACATTGTTTAATAATGACTATAGCTTTCTATTGCCAAAATTTCCAACTCAAATAAAATATGAAATGATTTCTAGAAGAGGTTGAAAATGAACTAAAATGGCATGTTTTTCAACTCAAATAATTATAGAGGACACATTTAGATGACCATTGAGTCAATATTCAACTCAAAATGAGCTTTCAATAATGAGTTATTTTTAGGAATTTTTTGTTCATTTTTTAGACAATTTTTTCTTATATAATATAGGGGTGTGAAAGTTATTTTTCAGTTCTATAGTGTATCTTTTTACTTCAAAAATTTGTAACTAATTATTATTAACAAATAAAAATATCAATAATTCAAAACATAAACTTTTAAAGTAGGAAAATCTATTCATATTTTTTTAATTTTGTTTTATTTAAAATTCAAAAAGTATATAGGGGGTCCAAAGTTTTGTTTGCACGTAGTTTCTAATAGACACTCTAAATGACCCCCCCCGAGGTTATAAGCACCTTCTATGGTTATAAGATGTTGTTATGGGATGTTTATATTATAAGTATGTATGTTATAGACATCTCCAATAGTTGCAGAATACCCATGTGCCTAGGCTCAAGGCTCATAGACTCACATTTTTAGGCTCACATACTAGCACCGTTGTATTGTGGTCTAGGGTTCACAAATTTGAGTCACCATTAGTTTTCATTTCATTTTTCAAGTTTCAAGAGTGTAGTGCAAAGTTAGTTTTGGGTGATTCACATTAATTTTGATAGTATTACAATTAGTGAAGGATATATAGGAAACTGTTTGGTCAAGTTGTTATATTAGGATGTAAAGAAATATTACTAAGTTTTTTGTTTGTGCTACCTGACATAACGTGGTTGCTTTAACATTTTTGACCAATGGTCTTGTGCAATACTTGCCATGATTGTCATTGCTATTCAAGGGCAAACAAAAACATCAAATAAAGTAGAGACAAAGTTAGTCATTGTGGATGGAAAAAAGAATTTGATCAAGATGTTATTTCCATTAGTGTGCATCTTGAAGAATAATACAATGAGGTAGTTGAAGCACTCCATAGTGGAAAATGTGCTATGTTCTTGATCAAGAATGCTACAACAAGAAGCAAAGAAGATAGCCATTTAGTTGCATAAACCTACACAACACTCACAAAAGTTGTTGATGAGGACAACGTGGCAATCTACACAAAATGTCAAGAGCACAAGCAATCAACCTCGTGAAGAAATGTCAATGTATTCTATACTTCATTAGTGTGAAATTTATGTTTTGATTTGCTAAAAAATATGAATTATTTCTTAGATCTTTTATAATTTTATTTTTTTAAATATGGTTTATATTTGAATTTTGTTTTTGTTGTTTTAAACATTGATGACATATGAAAACAAAAGTATTGTTATTTGATGAGTTCATTATTCTACATTTGTATTAAATAAAAATTAAATATTTTATTTACTGTATATAAATCTAACAATTTATGTTTTAAAATAAAAGCCACCCTCAATCACAAAAATATACTTGTCACTTAATAATCTTATCACCAATACAAATTTCAATGAGTGATACTTGACCAAGGATTATACAAAATCACAATCTCTATTTTGTAAGTACTAAGGTATACTACGTGACTCATTTTTGTATTCTTTATGAAATATGTAAAAATCAATCATTATCTAGACTTCAATGTAGAGTTGAATTTTATAATATTCACTAGAAGAAAACTGTGTTAAGAAACCTGAAAACACGTCACCTTGTTTTTGTTAAGTTCCCGTTTCATAACGCAGTGAAAACACAAAAAAACGCAGAAAAATGTTTTTTCTGTGTTTTTCTGCATTTTCACTGCGTTATGAAACGGGAACTTAACAAAAACAAGGTGACGTGTTTTCAGGTTTCTTAACACAATTTTCTTCTAGTGATTTGGATTTTGTATTAGGTATTTACTTTTTGATAAATAATACATTGTCACTATTCTATTGTCTCTCTCTATATATAAATAAAAGTGATCTTTGCAAGATGTTTTCATAATCAAAATTCAAATACTCTAATTACTGCGTGAAAAATGAAATATTATCAAGTTTGTTTAATTGTAAAGAACTATTTCTCTTCCAGTACTACTACAGTTGAAATCTAATTGAGATGATCAATCACCAACTTTGTGAGTTAATTTGTAACATTGCTAAGAACAATGATTCTACTTCTTTTTTGAATTGTATTGACAATTGTTTGTTGTGATTGTTGTCTTTACATATGTGCAAATGATGGGAATAATCCTTTTAATACTTGCATTATTTAGTCATTATTGCTAAAAATTTGAAGTTACTACTACAATGGCTGTAACCTCTTTGGACTTACATGACGCCTCAAAGGTATATATCAATCAGAAAATGATACATGCACATCAAGAATTGCTTTTATCAACAAAATGTTTTTATATGCATTCATAGCTTTTGACTTTTCTCTAAGAGATAAAAATTATGTAATTGAAAATATGAATGTTATATTAAATTTGAGATCATATTACATTAACCCCTAAAGGACCGGGCTGTGTTTTTTGGCTGCATAGAAATTTTGGGCAGGTACCTACGAGCAGATATTTTCATATTTGGGGCTGAAATTGTAATAGAATGTGGGGGCAAGGAAGATCTTTCATATGCACCAAATTTCATGACATTTGGAAATACGAGTCAAAAGTTATGGCCCAATATGTTACTTTTTTCACCGACAGGGCAGTTCGGGCAGATCAGAAAAAATCACTTTTTTCAGAAACAAAAATTTGGAATTGATTTTCTAGAG
The DNA here is from genome assembly GCA_947034895.1 of Rhytidiadelphus loreus. Lineage (NCBI taxonomy): Eukaryota > Viridiplantae > Streptophyta > Bryopsida > Hypnales > Hylocomiaceae > Rhytidiadelphus > Rhytidiadelphus loreus. The sequence goes on from OX344765.1 coordinate 42,696,613, forward strand.
TTTTAGATACGCGAAAAGCTTTGAATCATTCCATTTTGATCAATGAGTCAATCTTTATGAGGATTTTTTGTTTGCGGACAGTTTTGGATTTCCTACTCTAAAATAAACTTTGAAATTTTTTATCTTATCCAATTTTCAATATTTTTGGACAAAAATTAAATCGTAGGATGTAGATACATTATTACAACATTTAGACCATTGGGATTGGAAATTTTCAATTCCATATTTAAATTGTAAATAATTTAGTATTTTTAATCATTCTCTACTACTACCTACTTACTATTTTTTTCCTATATATTGTACTATTCCAAATGATCTGAAAATTTTCAAGCATGTGGCCAATTTGTCTAGGAAAACAAATCCAAAGAAGCACCACCATTTAGCTCATTTTTTCATAGAAATGTGAGCTTGTGAAGTGCAGCTGCCTTGCTTTTTGCAGGGTCAAAAGAATGATTTTAGTTAATTTGAATGCTTATATCTTGCAATCCACCAGGTGGAAATGTCTGAAATTTTTACCGCATATTTTTGATACTATATAATACAAGATCCTACAGTTAGATATGTCAAAAAAAGTTTTTTTTCAAAATTTTGGTACTTGTACTAGAAATGGCAGTTTTGGAGTGGTTTTGGTGAAAGTATAGTGACGGTCCTTTAAGGGTTAAATCACAAAAGAAAAAAATTATGTCTTTTGATTTGACATCTAATACAATTTGAGTATTAATGTGAGCTAGTTTTTTTAATATCTAACATCTAAATTAAAAAGTTATGAAATTTAACAATTAGATGAATGTATATATGACTTTCTAATTCATATTGTTATGGTAAAACAATGAAAACATTTATAGTTTGAATGATTTAGATAATGAATTGTGAGATTATTTGACCATTTGGTTTTGCACTATCACAACTACTTGAAAATTTGATAAACTATTAGGTTGAAAGATGTTGCCCTTCTACAAATACCATATGTGAATGCTTATTAGGTATTGCACTTCTATCAATACATGAAAAATTGAAGAATGAATAGTCTTTGGATTAGTAGTTTGTTAGGTATTGCACTTTTTAGCATTCCTACTCAGGATATTGCTTTAGGCATTGAATTCTTTTAAATTTCAAGTATTGCATAGGAATTTGGAGCTTAGATATTTTAAATGTTTATTGATTTGGATTGAAAAAGAGGAGCCTTTGCTTTGACTATTTATCCCCCAAGTGCTCTAAAGTAGCAAAGTCTATATTTTGAGTGGTGAACAAACTATTTCTAGGTACTGTTTTATCTATAAAACTTCTCATTCATCCAAAGTAATATTAGAGTCTTTAAAAGATAATTAACCTTCTTTTAAGACCAATTCGATGGAATTAGGGTGAACAATATACTTATACAAAGATATATGTGAAAATGCAAAAAGTGATTCAAGTATTAAAGGGTTAATTCTTGAAGGATAAATCATATCCTCATTTAATCAAACATCATTAGTAATTTATATTAAGCCACATATTTTATGAAAATGATATTTTTTCATATAATAATCTATATTTTAGATTTATCTTTCATGTTTTTATAATTAAAAACTTCAAAATGAAATTTAAATGATTTTATTAAGAAATTTTTAAAATAAAAATTATAACAATTAATTACATTTAAAAAAAATAGTATGACATTTAATATAAAAAATGGAGATAATATTGATAAACATTGTGGTGTAATTGGTATATTTCTTGATCTCAAACTATGAGAAATCTAATAGAGATATATCAAAAGTAGTGTATTTCTAAGTCTCTTAGATGATAGCTTCAAGGGCCACAAAAAATGCAATTTGGATTGTTTTTTAAATTCAAAATGGAATAAAAAGAAGACTATAGGATCTATATTTTTTTGTTAAATTTAACAACATTGAAAATAAAAAATAAAGGTGTTTTCACTTTGAAAATGGCCTTTGGGCTAGTAATGTCATTTAAAGCTTAAGCTACATTGAGAATGAAAGCTAGGAAGTAAATATAGACCATTATTTCAAAGTTAACCAATGCTTCAAGGAATAAGGGCCTCTTGAAGCCAACAACAACGTATGATTGGACCAAAATAAATGAAGGATTAGTGGAGAGGACCTTCGTGATTGGGTAACTAGAATGTTGGCCTACCCACTATAGCTTTATTTGAACAACACTAACTCAACCCTTAAAGATCCGCACATCCAAAAAGTAGATGCACCTTGGTTAACCTTCATTGTAGTTTTCAAAATGACCATTTTTTGTAATTTATTTAAACTAAGAAAATGAAGTTTAACTAATTTTGTTTTTACTACATTACAAAATTTTGAAAAAATACAAAAATTGAAATAATTATTGCAATTGCAAGATCTATGTGTTAGAATCTGAAATATACAATATTGTAAGTATTTCAAGGTGATTGCAAGAAAGACTGGTCCTATTTCGTGTCACAATTGAAGTGACGGAGTTGCCATCAGCTGTAACTTTCAGAAAATGAAGCCGATGGACTTGAAATTTTTATTGAAGATGGCTAACTCATAAATTATGAGATTCTTTATTTTCAGAAATTTTGAAAAGTAATTTTATAATTAAATGTTGATTTAGTTCATTTGTCACACTTTGCAATTTAGGGTTCTTTAGTACGGTAGAGTATTCAAAAATTATGATGTTCACTTGAATTTTTTGTGGACTATTTGCACACTAGACAAACATGTGCCCACCAAAGGTCATTAAAAAAACACAATTCTTGTCCTTGACATGCATGCAAATAGGGGTTCTTTGCGCATAGCGTTCCAAACATTCAAGATGGTTTCAACTTATAGTTTTTGGTGAAATGTGATCACTATCAAGTCTCAACAAATGACCAATTTTTAGGATTTTATTGTTCACCATTTTTTAATAATTATTAATTTATACTCAATTATATCTATTTTTTATGACAATTTGTCTTTTTTTTTAAATAGTATTTTTTTACTACTTACAAGTACTCAAAAGTACTATTAGCCGTCGATCTTTCAAATCTATGGTTGAGATTGTTTTGTTTTGTAGTACTGTAAACTCATAGTACTAAGTGCAAAAGATTGCAGTTTTGGTAGAACGCTACCAAAATTGTTCAGTCTTTCTTACGACCACCCTTCATATATATTTTCTTTTTTTTTAAATGTCTTTTTAATCTAAATTATAAAATTTTATTTCTCATTCTAAAATTTATTTATGGTAAAAATTTCAAATCATTCTAATATGCATTCCAATTGATATAATTATATTTTCATATTTTACTTAAAAAAATAAAAATATTTGATTTCTCTATATGATATTTTAAAATATTTTATGAAAAAATCAAATTCAATAGAAAACACATTCTTTCACAAGTTAAACTTATCAAAATTTTATATATCAATTGTCTAAAAGGATAAATTTAGCTTCATAATGACATTTGACTTGAAGTTTTTTGGCAAGTATCTTTTGGGTGTAAAATATAAAATAATTAATTGATAAATCTTCACACCAATATCCATTTTTACTTGTACTTCTTCAAAAAAAATTCAAATTAATTGGATTGTTTTTGCTATATTTACTAATTTATTTCTTTTTGTACTACAAAATTATAACAATGGCAACTTTTTACAAAACAAGTTGAATTATTTAGTGATAGAAAATCCAAGTTATTTCATAATAAAAATATACGATTGATATTTTAATTCAATTTAGAAGTCTAAATGTAGCTCAAATAAAATGTTTGACTATTTCACAATGGATCTAGTGTTTTACTTGATTTAGGGGTTAACCCCTAAAAATTGCTACATATGTGAAAATGGGTACTATTAATATCTTTTAGAACTCTTCACACTTGGTACTATACAAAAAGTGTTATGTGATAGTGCTACATACTATAAGAAAGCTTGAGCAATTTGGATTCAATGCTAGAGTAAAGGTGATATTCTATAGTGTATTCATATTTAGACAATATAGTTTCGAGTGTTTTATAACTAACTTGCCTATAGAATAACATGTGTGTAGCTTCAATGTCACTCCTACCTATTGACAAATGTTTTACAAGTGCTAACCTATTCAACCAGTTTCTACATTTATTCTATAGTACCATAGAAATATAACATTGGTCTTAAATTCATGGGATTTTCATATTGAAGGTGATTTTAGTGAGTTATATAATACACCAAGGATATTAGTAAACAAATTGTCGTACTAGTGTAGTAATAGAGCTTTCTAATTTGGCAACCCACTCAAAATTTGAACTATGTAGTACTACATTCAAGTGGAAAATTGCACTTTCATAGCACCTACTTTCTCTTGCTCCATACTTGCATGTGGAAAGGGGACATTTCTCCCACCTTTTCAATTGCTTCCAAACACTTAGTGGGAACAGGGTATAAGTTAAATAACACTATTTTTTGAAGAATCAATCTACAAGTGGTTAGTCTCTTCTTAGCCTTCAATATTTGAAAATAATTCTTCAATATTTCATTTTCAATATTTTTTTGCGTAGCTAAAGAGGCTATTGACAAATGAGAATATTAGTACTTTCCACTAGCTAATGTAGACTACGCAAAAAATCTTGGATCTACAACCACCTGCATATGTCAACTCATATTTTGAAATCTCTCAGTGAGTGCAATTACAATAGAAATTACCATAAAGGAGGTCCAAGGCGAAAAATTGTGTCTTGGATTACTACAAATACATTCCGTCGTTGACTACCACCACATCCATTGACCAAAAATCTAGTGATGAGTGACATTGAGCACTTTCTAGTGACTCTATATGGAAGGGGAGGAGGCTTGGCATTGACAAAAGTCACATTTCGTTACAAAGTTTGTGCATGACCTCACTCATTAAAAGCAAGATGATGCTACAATGACGCAACCTTAGCTCCTTTGCGGCTCTTGACCAAATAGGACTTCGCATTGGCCGAAGCTACATTAACTTTTACAAAAGAATGTGAAGACGGAAGTTCAAGTAGTACCTCACTCCAATAAGGACCGCAAGCAAGTGCAAGAAGGACCGACCCTCTCATAACGTAAGCTTAACGGTTCCTTCAGTTCCTGCAACCGTGTAACCGGTCCAGAAAAAACCTGCGAAGTCTAATTACCAGTACAGAACTAACACACAGCACAGTACAGTAGTAACAGTACGACGCGTGCTTAAATTACCACCAAAAGGTAACGTTGTCATTAGCTTCAGGATAAACAATATAAAACTCGACCAAGAAAATGAGTTCCATCACTTCCATGCCAAGTGGAGGACATTCAAGCAGCACCCATCCCCTCACGTGCAGCACAGGCGCACAGCAAAGTCCAACTCTGGACAGACATTCGGGTCCCAGTCAAAAAGAGAAAAGCCCCAGTTCAACGCCAGCTAAGCTACCGACGAACGACAGTCAGAGCACGGTCTTCAGTGCACAGTCTTCAGTGCACACAATCTTCAACCACATCCATGTCGGGGACTCGGCTAGAGTCGGGAGAGAATGTTGGCCAGCGCAACACTCGAGGAAATTCAGTTTTGGAGTCTGTGCTTCGATCGGAACAACTCACCATGTCTGTTCCTCAAGTGCCTCAATCTGGGCTTCCATTTAAGGTCAAAGGATCATTCTTGGGCCATCGAGTCTATTCACCCGGCGAGGCGCTAGTACTGTTTTCATTGAGGTTAGAATGGTTGGGATGTGCAGAGTATGTGATAGTCAGTGAATTTGCGGAAGTTTGGATTTTGCAGCGTCGGATTTGAATGTTGGTTTGAGCTATGCAGCTGTATGAGTATGAATGTTGATGTGAGCTATGTATCCTTGACAGAGTGGTTTTGGCAAGAGGGCGAGCTTTGGTAGATTTTCAATGAGGTTTGAGTGGTTGGGATGGGATGATTGTCCAGAGTCAGTAATAGTTTTTGAATATGTTGAAGTTCGGATTTGCAGTGTCGGGTTTGAATGTTGATTTGGGCTATCAATGCAGCTGTTTGAGTTTGAATGTCGCGTCCTTGACAGAATCGTTTTGGCAAGTGGGAGAGTTTTGGTGGATTTTCAATTAGGTTAGAATGGCTGGATGATTGTCCAGAGGCTGTAATAGTTGGTGAATTTGTTGGAGATTGGATATTGCACGTCTTCGGATTTGAATAGCGATTGGAGCTACATAGCTGCTTGAGTGTAAGAATGGTACATCCGTGATAGAGTGGTCATTGCAAATGGGCAAGAACTATGGCGGATTTTCATTGTGGAGATGTACATCAGTTTTCGGGGATCCATGTTCTTTGAGTTTTATGGTTACCTCAGAGCTTCCTTGTTTAGAGCTCTATTGGGATCTGCATATTCTGATAGGCAACTCGCTTGGAATGATCGGGATGTCCAGTCTAATAGTCGTTGAAGTTGCTGAAGTTTGGATTTGTAGCGTCGGATTTGAATGTCAATCTGGGTTATGCGGCTGTGTGATTGAAAGGCACATTCTTAAGAGGTTTTTGAGAGTAACAGTTTTCAATGGTTGATTTCGTTAAGAGGTATTCTGCTAGAAATTTCTAGCTTATTCAGTTAATTTGCAAAATTTTGGAATTCTGTGTTATGGCTACCTCAGAGCTCCTTTGTTTACTAGGACTATTATGGGACACTACATTTTCTGATAGGCAACAGATTTTTCTCGTTGTCTGTGCATTGGATTTCCAAATGCTTCATGTGCTCCAGGTTGTGTGGTTTATGAGGTGATTTATGAGCATTAGAATTTGAACCAAGAGTTGTAACGATTCATGATATTTAGACTAAGCGGGTTTATCCTTGCAGGGAAAAACTAGAACGAGTTTCTTATCACCATTTTTCCTTGCAACATATTTTGGAATTGACGATATCGTCCATGGAATTCGCCAGGCGGCCCATCTCATGCTCTCAAAGTCCTGTGGCGCTCCATGAGGTATTAATCTCATATCCAGTGGTAAATCTTCACAAGTACCTGTCCTCAATTTTTCATGCCGCTCCAAGATTTTCATGTCATGTGATGCGTCTGCTTTTATAGTATCGATTTTCTAAACAAGTCTTCAAATAACTGTTTATTTTCTTGCATATCCAATTTGTTGCTTTTATTTGAAACTTTAATGACATCATGGACCAAAACTTTGTGTAAAATTACCCTTTCTCATGTCCTCAAGTTAGATGATTTGTGTCCTGTATTATGTGCCATATGCTTGAATTCGGTGTCTAAGTGCTGAAGGGACTTTAAGAGACTTGATATTTGATGATATGAATGCAGATTTTTGACATGAGTCACAACTCGATCGCAGCAGATTTTCGTGCGAGAGAAGAATTGTCGAATATGCGGGTAATCATCAATGATAAAATTTGCATTTGTGAGTAGATACCAACATAAATCAAGTGGAATCCACTTATTTGAGATTTCGACGTCTTCACTAAGGCGTCTCGGGCTTTGCAGATCTGTGTAAACCTTCCAAATGGAGTTCATGATTGGGAGGGCCTCAGGAGCGCGCTTGCAGAAGAAGGAATGGGTAAGTCTGTTTCTTAGGTTTACATCGTAGTTCACAACCCTATCTTGAAAAGATCCTACTTTGAGTTCATGTCATCTTCCAGCCTGGTAATTGACTTCCGCTGGAATATAACTTTTGTGTGTCAAAATAAATTTCAAGTATAACTTGTACTCAACCCTTGAGGACAACACTGACCCCCTAGTCAAAAAACAGTATATTTGATTTTCCTTTTCAGACATCCATGCTACAGATAATCAGCCTGGAAGATTGCATGAACTCAAAGTAGGATGAATCTACTTTCATAGCAAAGTCCAATATCTTTAAGAAAAGAGTCAGTATTTTCAGGTTTAATGAGCTCTTCCACATGTAGATTCCCTGATTATATAACGAAGCCCAATTCTCTACGTCAAAAGGTAATCAGTAGAGACTCATACTGAATTACAAATACCTCGATGTTTGGGTGCAGAATTTACAGTGAAGGACGACATACTTTGTATATCAGGCTATGCATCGAGGAACGACTACAATTACGAAAGTGAAATCAGAGCAACAGTAGCCAGGTTTCGGAGAATTTCACAGAGTTCCTCTTGAAAGGTGCACTAGAGAACAAATTTTTGGGTTGACACTGAACCCCAGTGATCAAGTCATTCTTGGTCATTCTTTCGCATCATAGTGTGCGTCAGTACTAGTCTAGTTCGAAATAAAGGATTCAATTCACAGGAAACTGAGAGCAGAGAAGAGAATTGCGAGAAGACTTCATCTCAGGAATGTAGAATGCAGTTTCAAAATTGGCTGTGACCATGAGAATTCAATATCCTGCAAAATAAAGTACAGAGACCATGCATTCTTCCACTCAAATAGAATTTCCAACGAAGCTCTGTAATGGCATCTACCTCGTGTTCATGTATGCACTTTTATGAACTATGCCTAGAGCCCAACGTGACCAATAAGTTTCAGCACTAAGTACCCCAAAAGGTCAAACATGGCCTCTTCCAAATGTATTGGAGTTAAATATCATTTAGAAAGCTTCCAGTTACAAAATGTACCAATAAAAGAAGAAATAACACCCTACAATTTTTATGAAAGTAACAATTATAAACTACAATATTAGCTTCCAAAGCGAAATTCCATTATTAGAATGAGCAGTTACCGGTTAAATAAATGGAAGGACTAAAGAGCCAGAGTGACGGAAGAAAAATGCCACGGTTCATAAGAAGACAATCGAATACTATCATGATCTGATAAATACCTCACCAAGAGAAGCTTTCCATTTCTAGAGTTCAACAAACTCATAAATTACAGGCCTCTTTGAGGCACTCGTTGAGGCCTTACACTAGTTAGGCACAACTGCAGATAAATGAATTGACATCCCACGCGGAAGTCCAATTAGACATCCTGTCTGACACTCCGAACAGGAGTTCACCATTCTAAAAGGTGATTATGCATAAATTCTACAAGACTTCATTATCTCACTGAAGATGGCACCCACAGGTTCCAAAATATCTTTCAGGATCATAGGGTACTGCCTCTTCACGCACATTCAGATGTAGTAGAACCCTCAACCAACTCCAGAGTCATTAATACCTTCACCCATTGGGACATCTACATTGGGTTAAGAAATACATAGTACAACCATGCAGCAAGAGCACTCCAGTTCATTACTGGGAAGAGCTTTGAACTGAGTCCGGAGAATTGGTGAGTCGTTGACCTCGTCGCTCCAGCTCAGCCATCACCGCGGGTTGCTCCTTCTTGCGTTGTTTGCTTATTGATTGCAATGACATTATTCCGACTTTGTCAAAAGCCACCTGATCACACCAAAATATATAAAACTAAGAAGATAGAACCAAAAAACAGATGAAGCTTCCCAATCATCTTCAACAAGAATCACTTTCAAGGTGTTTTGAAGGTTATCTAGGGTAGGCTCAACTAAAGAAACCACAATGATACAAGAGAAGTTAGGTTTTCGACCTTCAACAGTTCGTCTGGATCGTAGGCACTACGTGTAGCCTCAGAAAGAATTTTCATCACCTCACCCACATGCTTTGCGACCAGCAGCTGCTCCTCTCGCATCTGCCAAGTACATCATTCGAAACATCAGTCAAATGCGTTTGAAGGTCAGACTTCCGTTAATTAAGAAACTACTTGTCAAGTGAGCCAAGCCAAGAAGACTCTCACCTTGAAAATGGCCAAGGCCACTATAAACAAGATGCTTGCACCTTCGTTGAATAGAACATCCCAAACACGCATAGCAGTCTGGCGCACAGAGCATCATAGGAGAACAGTCAGGTACATAGCGAGTGAGACAGAAGAAAGTAGTGCGATACTTCACTAGAGCACGTGCAGCCTAAAGCATATTTTACCATTTGCAACAATTATCACTACCAAGGATATGTAAGATCAGTTTTTAAACACACCTCTGAAGGTAGGCTCTTGGCAAAGAGACACAGAAACCACTCTGTCGTGACCAAAGAAACATCAAACTCAATCTCCTCTAGTCGCGCTGCCAACCTGAAAATTATCACAACATGCTGTGCAGATTAAAACATGCAAATAGAGGAAACAGGTGGCCGTATAGTATGATCCAAACAAATAAAACATTTGAATCCATATGTGAAGCAGAAAATTCAGAACAAATCAGGATGCAAATCGGACCTTGGGAGTTTCTTTCTGAGTAAGTCTTTAAAAACCCTTTGTTCTACGTGGCATCCATACAAGTTCTCCGAATAGCAGTCATCGAACAACACATTCTCAACAAGCACTGCCAGCATCCAAAAGGCATCCTCTTCCTTTTTCATAACAAGCAGCAACATCGCCGCTACAAAATTCATACCCTGTATAGAACAGCGATATGAATCCCTCGTCAGTCCAAAGAAAGCAGACAAAGCCCATGAACTCCAAAAGATTAAATGACCAGTTACCACAGGATAGAGCACAAACAGAAATAAGAACCCTTTTACGAATGGAATGGATTCTGTCACTCCTAAGCTGAGACTATCTCCTGAGGATCCCTCTGGGAGGGACAAAATTTAGTTACAACCCCAAAGAACCAAGGATTCACGATTTTAAAACGAAAATTTCAATTTGATCAAATTGACAATTCAGATAGTGCCAAAATATATATCACCACACTCCGTGAAGAACACTGCATGCCTTGGTCCAAGAAAAAAAATGAAAAATGAAAAAAAATGAAAAATTTGAAAAAGGTAAAGACACCCTGTGATCTTCTCAAAGCTGCTAAAGAAATTTGACGCCCAATTTGGGCCTTAGGGATAAAATAGAACGACGGGATTTGATACTCACTTGACAATACCCAACACGAGAATCCCGAAAGGAATAGGCCACAAGGATTCGCCTCAAAGCAGCTCGCCCGTCAGCCGAATCGATCCAGGGATGTGTTGGAAAAGTGCGTCCCAAATCCTGGATTCACAAAAAACGCAAAAATGTATATCAAGCAAAGCTGGCAAAGCACCAAATGCAGAAACTAATCATAGTGACGATAGCTCTGTCCCACTACAGAAAGACTCTGATAGTAAAATTCGATAACATGGCTGAACTTCAAGAAATTGACACTTTTCCGGACTCCCGTCTGAAACCTCAGATCTATACCTAGTTTATAGAGCATAATGTCACAATTAGGCGCTTTAAAACACGTCATTATAACGAATATGACCATCCTCTACAGGTCACCCTAGCAAACAAAGCACGTTCTAACACAAAAATGGTGAGAGTAGTTACATGATCGATTTGGCGAGTGGCAGGAGTCTCTCGTCCTTCTACTGCAGCTAACAAGTCAGAATAGTAGCTCTCTGGAGCCGATGACCTCCGCTTGCTGGCTCCCGAGACTGCACTCCACACGCGTGGTCTGAGCAGTGGAGGAATTCCACTCCTGATCAACTTCTTCAGCTGCAACGTACTGGTCATGGTCACCAGGGACAGAGACGAGACGAAATAGCCCTCCGCTTGAGCAAAGACCTCAGGTTGCAAATACCAGCCAGCACCGTTCTTGGCTTCCATGGCCCACCATACTCGACCCTGCTCCTTCACTCTCTCCTTCACCTGGTGCAGTGAAGTTCATTTATGCTATAAGCCACTTTGTTATTCTTAAAATTTGTTGGTCTGATTTCAATTAATGAAGATCTTGGGGGCACATAGCCAAAGTTGTGTGATTTTCAACTACTCCGTACAATGTTTTCAATTGGTCAAGACTTTATAGATTGGAGCTTAAAATCTACATAACTATCTTTAACATTGATTATTTCAAGCTGAAATGGATAGTAAAATGGCAAACATGAAGAGATTGAAAAAAAACTGACCTGGTGTATGAGCGTGGCTTCTTCCCGGGAAACCTCAAGGTTGAACGAGTACACATCTTGCATCTTCACCTTCGTTAGTTTTCTTGAGCGTGACGGTCCTAAACTTCGCTTTGCCTTGGTCTCTATTCTCTCTACGTGGTCCCCTCTTTCTACGCCCCATGCTGTCGTGGGCGGAGGCTCGATGGGGGGTTCTGTGTTCAGAGCCGAATACATAATGCCTTCCTCACTTGCAGAGGAAAAATTGATATTGGTTGAGTTTCAAGGCTCAGTCTTGGTATTGATCCAGATGAATGTCAAGTTATTCTTCATTTAGAAGAAGGTGATTTACTCCTCCATCCTGAATCCCTTGCAAACGAGACTTGAATCTTGGTACTCCCAACAATTACCCCACAAATAGGTTGAAATTCCTTGCTACGGATCCTGAATCTCATGTAATGATCGATTGACGTCAGACATAGATTCTAGCTGCAATGCTTCCTGAACATATGAGCATACCACCTCGGCAGTACGCAAACCCTATGTGAGTGCAAGCCTGAGCTAAGACAGGCGGTGCTTTGCTAAGAATGAAAGGTCTGATGTATCATGAATGCTAGTGTATCCACATTTGGCCAAGTAAACGCTATAGCGTCACAATTCCAACATATCCAGATCTGCACAGAGCAGGGAACGTACTACTCTCCACAATCGTCATAATGCTGGAAATCATTAAACCAAGCACCAGCTTCACAATGTAGCTACTTGAGAACATTTCATCTGCACCCTAACCTCGGCATGAGTTGTCGAAGCATGGTCGCTTCCTTGCAGCTCTGCAAAACGGGACGTTGCGTGTTAGTAATGCCTACAATACATCCCGATAGAACCGCCCAGTCCCGATGCTCAAAAGAAGAAACAGAGTACCATATACACCAACTATGATTGCCAAGAACTCGTTTGTGACGAACAGCGAGAGAAAAGTCAGAACTGCGGCCAGCTCAAAGACAGCAACCCTCTCCCTACCACACCGTCAAGCATAGAAATCGGTCGTAATCGTCCACAAAAAGAAGCCTACAGTCTCGATCTGCCAAACCCTAACTTCATTCGAGGTAGGAGCAACAACAAAACAGCAAAAAGCAACATCACAACTCACCGGTAGACCTAATGCGTCTTCTCCGACATTCGTTCCCTGCCTACTCACCCTAAATTGATCATTCAAACCCCCGGAACGTCGTCTCTCACCAACCCGACTCCGCCATCGCCATCAACCAAAGCCTAACGAAACCCACAACCCAGACGCTACACCACAAATGACAAACCCTGAATCCACTTCAAAATCATCACACCAAGTGAGATCTCCCCGACAGCAGGACGCGGAATGACGAAGACCGAAAGAACGCGATCAATCTCAACCCAACCGACACAGAGCGAGCATTACCGCAAATGGAAGGGATCACGACTTCACGATCAGGACACGGTCGGATGAATGAAAGAGCGAGACTCAACGCGTTCTTCTCTCACACACAAACAGCGTCGTCGTAGTCGTAGTCGTCATGAAGATATTCCACCATAGCCGCAGAAAAGAAAGGTTTGCTAAAGAAAGTCAGAAGTGCCGCCCACCAGAACCAAAACCAGATCTACAAAATGTGTTCAATAACTACAGTCGTCTTCTTGCGGATCGGACAGATGCAAGGCCGCCGATCCACCGTTTCGCCTGCAGGTCTGGATGCGTGATCGTTCCATGTGCGGCTCGGGGTCGGCCATTGCAGGAAGGCTTCGAGTACGACAGGGCTCTACAGTGGACACGCGAAGGAACACAACGGATGAATGTGGTGGATGTAAATCAGTGACCACGTCATTCTGTCGGTTGAGGGTGAAAGGCGAGTCTGTCCAGCACACCTGTGACGACAAGGTCAACTGAGAACGAGGATGAGAAGTGATAACCCTAAAAGATGCGATAGGGGAGTGTGTAGTGAGGGCTTGACTCTCAGCTGGCACGTTAAGTTAATGGGAACGTAGTTGCTATCTTGGTGTAGAATACTTATGGTAGAAGTACCTATTTTGGACAATCCTTTTTGATGGTTATGGGAATCAAGTACTTTTGGGGATGGCTGTTACAGCCACTTTTGGATGCATTGTGACAAACTGTGTCACAATGCACCCAAAATTCAATTAAAATTTTTAATTGAATTTTCATTCCCTACCCTCTTCTCCCTACCCTCTTGTAATTTTTAAAAAGGAATGTAATTGACAAACAATATGGGATAAACAACATCCCATATCTTGTATCCATATTCAATACTATATCGTACATGTATATGTATTTAGTACAGTATCGTATTTGTATCTATATTCACATTTTGTATTGTGTAATCATATACGATACTATATCCATACCCAGTATTCATTTTGGTATCCGTATTCATATTGATATTTAGACGGCTCAAATTAATTCTCACGAAATCAATGGCTTGTGATTTTTTGAGAAATCAATGGTGATTTCGAAAGCAAACATTTTTACAAAACAAACAATCAATGGCCTTTAAATTTTTTGAGAAATCAATGGTGATTTCGAAAGCAAACATTTTTACAAAACAAACAATCAATGGCCTTTAAATTTTTTGAAAAAGGGAGGGGGCAACTAATACAAACCAGAGGTGACAGCCTCTTTTCACTGGATTGTAGGGTGTCCTATAGTGGATAGTATCTAGATTAGAAAAAAGTATGAATAGTCAAAATGGGGCGTCATAAATATTGTCATAAATTTAACAATTCAATTCCGATGGTTTTAACTTCTGAAGTAATATGAGATAGTATCAAATTTTTGTTTCATTAAAACAACCTAAATTAACTAAAATTGTTAGTCTGAGATGGTGGTTTGCCCAAATTGGCATGACTATCAATGTTGCCAAACAAGTTTGCATTCAATGTAGAAATTAACCACATTAGGTTTTGGAATCATCTACATTAGAATATATTGTTGTCCAAGACAACAAGCAACAAAGCCCTAAAGCAATGAATGAGAGAATAAAATTGTTACATTGAAGTTGCACAATTGAGAGAAGTAAGACACAACAAGTGGTTAATTTCATTCATTTTGTGAATCTTGTTCACTTGGATACAATTGCTTACATCTTCTAGAAAGCTCAACTTTATAGAGCAACATGACACCCTTTAGGGTACCTATTGTACAAATCGCTTGTTCTAGAATTATGTATGAGAATCCAGACTTGATGCTAGAAAACTATGATGACCAAGAACAAGAGCCTAAGATGCCAATTAGCTACAATGACGCAACAATGGAAGTAGTAGCGACAACAAAGTGACCTCTACCATTAGAAGAGTTTTGGAGCCACTGGGAGACCTCGAGTTCTTTGACGTTCCCAGACTGTGGGAACGTCGGAGAACCAACAGTCCGACCTAGCACGGAGACTGTCAGGTCGGACTGCAGTAATGAATTAATATTTAAATAATAATAATAATAATAATTTTAAAATATTATTTTAAAATTAAAATAATTCTTTTAATTCTTTCATTCTTTTAATTCTTTTTTAATCAGACTGTCTAACCATGGTTCGCAACATGGGGAACCATGGCCAGAAGGTCTCCCAGAGGCCTCAATTCCTTTCTAATGAATTGAAGAGGTAGACTATAGTTCACTTGAACAAGTGCGCTCACAACACCAAGTAAACTAGCAACAACATCTATAGGCAACCTCACAATCACTTCAATCTTCTCACGTACAACTTTGAAAAATTCATATATGTTGCTACCATATTACAACTGCAAGTGCGCCTCTGTTCACAAACTCCATGCATTAAGGTGTCCAAGCTCAAAGAAATGTAACAACTACAAGGAGATCGAGACAACCAAATTCGTCAATGGTTGAAGATATACAACAATCTCACGAAGACATCAGCTACACATAAATGTAGGACATACTATAATAAGAGCGAGGTGATGATGATGAATATGTGAGGAGAAGGAAAAACATCACAACAAAGAAGAACAAGAATTGGATGGACATACAATTGTAGCAAACAATAGAGGTAGTTGATAATGGCTAGAGCATAAAGAAGGTCACAGATGAATTTCACATACCTTACTAGACGTTCAAGCAATGGTGTTATGGTGAGTATTCAATTACAAGCGGGAACCTCTTGTAGGGTTGACAATAGAAGAAGAACAAGAAGTGGTGAAATATTTAATTCACATGAGTGAATTAGGATATGGACTTACACCTATAGCTTTGAAGATGAAGGTTTATGAGATTACAAAATCTAAATGAATGCCTTCAATAATAAAATTTTAGGGGGTCTAGATGTAATGGTAGAAACATCATTATCCCGAGATAACTTTTAGAGTGTCTCAAGCACTAGAAAGTACTCATATCTGTGGTCTACGTGTAGAAAATGTTGTAAGCTTCTACAAAATGTATTCAAGACTTTCAAACAATATTTTAGACAATACTGTAACTATTAGAGCTCTAGAAACATGAATGTACTAGCTAAGAAATATACCCTTGTTCATTAGGTGAGTCTAGCACTCAAAAAGGCCCTCTCTACGCAAAAACATTAGGAAAGGCTTTGAAGCTATGGGAATATATCCCTTAAAGCATAAAGTTGTGTAAAATCAGCTAGGCTTGTCACAAGTTTTAGAGAAACTGCTCAATTGACCCAACCTACTCTAGCACATACTAGACAATCCCCAAAAAACCACGAACAACCTTGCCTAGTGACAAACAAGAGGCTGACAACAATAACAACGAAGAAGGAGGTTGGCAAAGCAATGGGGACACATATGAAGATGAGCAAGAAGAAAATGGTTGCAAGAAAATGTACCAAGATATACAAATGATGAACACCCAACTAAAGTGCAAACCATGGCAAAAACAAAACTACAAGTTGAATTTGAATAGGAGCCAAACTCTAACATAGTGTTGGGTTGTGAAGCCTTTGTCTTATGAAAACTCTAGGTTTCTGATTGCAACCAAATTTAGCCTAGGATATGAGGATAGAAATGGTAAGGCATATCACCTCAAGATATGATAAATGTGTCATTTGCAATATGGGATCTCATAAAATATCAAATGAATAAAACTTCATATACAAAAGTAAATGACTTTATATACAAAGTATACAAATACAAAGTATTAATATTTGTATGGTATGTATAACTTGAGTATATACATATTTGTAAATACCATATATAAATATTGTATAAATATAAAGTATCTATCTACATATAATATGTATAAAGTATTCATATTCATATTCATATATATATCATGTATGCATATTGTAAAAGATATATACACTAGAAGAAATCAGTGTTTTTTATGACGCCTTTTTTGTAACATCCACATGTTTTTATGTCAACAATGGCATCAAACATAACATAAAAACAAGTGAATGTTAGAAAAAATGCATAAAAAAACAAAGGTTTCTTCTAGTGATATTAACTGTATAAGTCATGCACAAAACTGAAAACCTTTGCAAAACTTTTTGAAATTGTAGTCAAACTTCAAGTGTATGTCATTGCCCCTTTAAAACTCCAAATTAAAAGTGTCTTAGCCAAAGAAGATAATGTCGGCCCATGCTAGTACATGTTCTTAGATTTTCAAGCCAAAGAAGATCACTAGAAGAAACTCATGTTTTTAGTGGTGTTTTTAAAGACGTGAAAGTATGTTTTTTTCAATTAAAGGTATGTCAACTCTAATGTCACCTAAAATCCGTTGTAGGCGGCATTTCCACAAACGGCTGAAATCTACTATAACGTGCCCTAATCTCTGCATGTTTCATGAAAACAATTGTTGATACCTCGTGTTTTCACTCTCCAAATGCTTGCCACGTAGATGCCACATGGCAGCCACATCATCTTTTTTTTGTTTGGGCAATGTCTTTTTTTATTAATAAGAAAATCATCATCATAATACAACACGTGATGTGCCTCACTGAAAAATACAAATGGCATTAATTGTATGAAATAATTATTTAAAATAATAATAATAATTTTTAAATTCCAAAAAAATGAAAAAAAAAAATTGTCAAATTCACCAAGAATTTACTATCTACTCAAAAGAATTTTTAATGGCAAAGTTAAGTAATTGTTTCATTGGCATTTAGTGAGAATGAAGGGTAGAGAGGTCCCTTTTATACTAAAATTCATCATCCATTCATGACAAAGGATATGGGATAATTCACAAATGAGAACTTGACTACATTATATGTGGATGCTGTTTTAAACATGAGGACATTTTTTTTGACATCTACATGTTATGTCTGACATCTAGGGGTTGTTTTAAACATGTGGATGTTTATTTAGACATTCAATTTTGAAAAAAAAAATTGCTTTACATATCCCATATGGTTTGTCTTACTTCCTACCACCCCACTTGTATAAAGAGATTTTTTTTTCATCCATAGTATACATCCATCAATTTTTATTTTTTTTCAAAGCATGCTACATGACTACTCTTTCCCAATTTTTTTCACATCCGGTCAGCATTTTACATTAGCCTACAATAACTTACAAAAATTTACCCAAGTAAATCCCAAAACCCTAGTCGATGTGGTACTTCCATGTTTTTTGGGACGTTCTAGTAAATGTCACCATGTTTTATTTGATGTTCAAAAAAACATACACGTCCCTTGTGTCATCCACCTATTTTTGCTCTAACGTCCCCATGTCTTTTCCAACATTAGCAAAAATCTGCCTCCCATAGGCTTAGAATTTGTGACACATTGATGTCAATGAAAACATGACGCATTTCTTTATAACACCACAGAAAACACGGGTTTCTTATAGTGGATATTGTTTGCTTGTTATAGCTTAGTGAAGACTACATTCTCAAATTTGAAGGCAAGTTTACATCTCTCCATTTCAAAGTATGCTTCAACCTCATAGAAGTTCCAAATACTTTGCATTATATTTTTTTAGAAAGCTAAGTTTATAATACACATCCTCCAAATTTTTTAGCTTTAAAAAATAAAAACTCTACTCTCAATGCTTTGTCAAAGTTGGATCTATTTCTAAATCTTAGATTTGGCAACTATTCTACATCTTCTTAATTTCTACACTCATAGCTTTTTTATAACAACTTCAAACTAAAACACTAGAAGAAAAACATGTCCACCACAACCGGCTAAAATGCAACTAAGTGTCCTATATACAACTATCTTGCAACTATTGTCCTCTCAATTTGCAACAAATTCTTACATCATTGTTTGACGTCACTACTTTACATCATTAGAACAATGTTTAGTTGCAAAGTAGTTGTAGAATGAAGTTGATACATTGTTTTAGTCGCAAAGCAATCATAGAATGAAGTGTAGGATTATGAGAGTTGGAACAAAGTTCTAATTTAGAATGAATGTGAGTTCTTCTCCATTCAAAATTCATCAAATTGTCGATGTGGACTAGTCCACACTATGAAATCCATAGTGTTGATTTGCAACTGCAATTGTGCAACAACTATAAAATGATAGTAGTCGTTTCTTAGTTGTTTTCTAATTGTTTTGTAGTTGTTTCTTAGATGTTTTGTAGTTAATTTTTAATTGTTTTCAAATCATTTTCCAATTGTCTTATATCAATTGTCCCATATCAATTGTCAACAATGCCATTAGGTTGAATATATAAGACTTGTAAGTAGTTGTATTGTAATGAATTATGTTAATAGAATTTTCAAATTTCTACAATTTGTAGATTTTTATACTTTGTAGATCCTACATTTTGTAGATTTTGACAAATTCTAAAAACTCGTCTACAAATCAAAAACAAGTTGCAAATACGCCACAAACAAGTTGCAATGAAGTCACAGATGAGTCACACTGAAGTAACAAATGAGTTGCAAACAAGTCACATATGAATCGTATTGAAGTCACAAATAAGTCATATATTAATTGCAAATGAGTAGCTGATAAGTTGTACAATTCACCTATTAATGAGTGACCAACCTCATGTGATAGCAAATACTATAAGCACCCATGTCATAAAGTGCATTGATGAAATTCTAAGGCACAATTTTATTACTTAACACGGTATTTTTATATCTCCTTGTATTCTTCCTATACCATCAATTATAATTTATCACCTATATAAAATTAGCACAGTTATAATTTATCACCTATATAAACTTAGTTCAAGTGAATTGTTTCTTGCATGCTTCCACTTTCACTATGAACTG
This sequence comes from Rhytidiadelphus loreus, assembly GCA_947034895.1. Taxonomy (NCBI): domain Eukaryota; kingdom Viridiplantae; phylum Streptophyta; class Bryopsida; order Hypnales; family Hylocomiaceae; genus Rhytidiadelphus; species Rhytidiadelphus loreus. The sequence continues at coordinate 42,716,542 of OX344765.1, forward strand.
AATTTCAAAAAAGACAAATGAAATAAAACAAAAGATAGACACAAACTACATGGAAAAGATGAAGAGAGTCAGAAAATCCTAGCAAGTTCCTGCATATCAAAGAAGCTTTCATTTCCATCAATGAATGAAAAAACTTAAGTTTAACAAATGATTGTCATCCAAGTATGTGATTTAAGATCACATATATTCTCTTAACAACAACATTAATTTCTTTTAACATAACACAAAATTTATTCTTCAATTTAGAACATTCATTTCCTCTAGATAAGACTAATTTCATTATATATAATTGGTTGTATGAATTATATGATCTCATTAGATGTTTTTTGAAGCCTCTAGGAGATTGTTTGAAGACTCTTCCCATTATTGTAAACCACTGTAGTGCTAGTAGACTATTAAATAATAATTAATTAATTTTAAATTTTGTTTTTTTTATATTTTAAAAATATTTTAAAAGTAATTAAATATTAATATTTGACTTGGCCATCTTCCAACCACATTAGACTAGTAATTTGGCATTGTTCTCATTTTTCCCACTATTCGAGAACTCATAGTCTTTTGGAGGCCTTAAAAAACATCTAAGGTAAAACTACCCAATTTCGTCGATGACCCAATTCCATCACCCTACAGTTAGCCCCAATTCTGTCCACTCAACTTCTCAATTTCGTCAACCAAATCAACCAAATCAACCCAGAATTCTGACAAAAGTAGTACATTAATGTAATTAACAATAACGTGTGAGCCCTTGATTGGTGGATTGTTAAGTGCTAATAGATACATAGAAAGGCAGTTTTGGGTTGTTGATAGGACATTTAAGACTCTAGTTTAGAGACGGTTTTGTAATTTCAGGCTGATTACTTCAAAAATTCACAGAAATTACAGTTTTGATCGGAAAATTATAATTCCACTTGGGTTTGATTTGTGAAACATTTGCACACCTCTGAAAAATATGTACCCCTCTTGAAGTTGACCCCAATATATTTAGATTGCTAATATGGGTGGTGATAGGTAGTTCTACCTTAATGCAAAAGATATTCCATACTTTGACCTTCAATCAATTGGCCTTTATGCTGTATTTTGTGGATATTTATAATAAATGGTTAGATAAGAGGCTATCAAATATTCAAGGTTGTTCCAATTTTTTCTAGTTTCTTTAAACTTACATTATGATCATGTATAGACTATTACAATTGATGCTTTAATCTAATATAATTATTTATCTTATGATCAATGGAAGGAAAGGGATAAAGATGATAATATGTTCAATATCAATCATGTGGGAGAAGACAAAGAAAGAGATATTGAAGCAATGAAATCCAAACAACATATTGTTGATGGTATATACTCAACCGTGGAGGTATTGAACAATCTCATGTCTACAACATTGAATCTAATACAACAAAATGGAATAGAGAACCTCTACCATACAAAAAAACAATAGAAAGTGATGACATTGTGCAATGGAAGAAAATGATGGATCACAAATACCACTCTTTGATTAAGAAAAGACTTGAAATTTAATGCCACTACTCTCAAAAGAAAAGTCGTTCCCTATAAAATAGGGTTTATAAAATCAAACACAAAGGTGATGAAGAGATTGCTTAGTATAGAGTAAAATTAGTGGTGAAAGAAAATTTCTAAAAGGCATATCCGCATATAGATTATAATGAGACATATGTTCCAACTTCCAATTGTCAAATATGATAGTGTAAGTAAAAGATTTGCTTTTGCAACAATGTTGAAGATATATGGGATACAATTTGACATTGGACTACATATATACATACAAATATAATTAGAAAAGTTTTATGAAGCAATCTAAAGGGTATGAAGTATTCAATGAAATTGGAGACCTAGATTGTTTGTTGGCAAAAAACTTATCTAAGTTATGTCAATCAACAAGATAATGGAACAAGAAATTTGATAGTTTCCTCACAATTTAATTACATTTTTATAGTAAGAATTGTTGATCAACACTAGAAGAAAACCGCGTTGCATTGCCCAAAATTTGTATTAAATTCCCCTAAAACTGTGTTAAATTCAACAAAAAACGTCACATGGTTTTTGTTAAAAACCATGTTGAGAATGCAAAGAATTGTGTTACAATGTAGGCAAACGCAAAATCTATGTTGGATTCTACAATATCTATGTTTTTCTTGGTTTTCACAGCGTTTTCAACATGGTTTTCAACAAAAACCATATGACATTTTTTGTTGAATCCAACGCAGATTTTGGGCAGTCCAATGTAGTTTTCTTCTAGTGCAAATATGTATTTATTGTACCCTTGGATCTATCAAAAATATCATTGGAATTCCATTGATGATATGATAGTTTTTTCTATAGACAGGATGAGCTAAAAAGATATGTACCATTTGGAAAAGAAGTTTGGAGTTACACAAGGGAATATGGATTATTGTGAAGGGTTCCAACTAAAAATGTTTTTTCTAGTGAAGAATGTTTTAAGGTTTTCAAGTAAACCTCAAAAATCTCATTAGACAATAGTTAAGAGAATTTTCATATATCTCAAAGCTACAAAAAATTATTATACTAGAGAAATGATGGGCTTGGTTTGTAGAATAATTGTGATGTTGACTATTCTAATGACTTGAAGGATAGGAAGGAAGACATAATCAAGATATGATTTCTTCAAAGGAAGGGGTGTTTTAGCTTGAAGCTTAAAGAGACAACTATGTATCACTCGGCTAATAAAATTTGAGCTCATATTGGTTAATGAATCTTGTAGAGACTATTTGACTAAAGATTCACTAGAATAATTTCATATTAGAAACAAAGCAAATTAATATAAATTTCAACATCATTTAATCCCTAAACTCGCCCCTAAAATACCGACCTATTGAATTTAGCAACATAGGGAATTTGGGTAGGAACATGTAACTGAAGATATCTATCTTTTTGGCCCAAATTTTAGGAGAAGGTGTGGATTGGGAATATCTTTCATATGCACTAAATTTTAGGGAATTTGGAAATAAGAGTAAAAAGTTATGGTCCATATGTAACTTTTTTATGTAAATAGACAGTCTAGATAGATTAGAAAAAATCACTTTTTTTAGAAACAAAAATTTCAAATTGGTTTTCTAAATTTAAATGTTTGTAGAAAGCTTTGAATCATTCCATGTTGATCAATGAGTAAAAAGTTATGAGGAGTTTTAGTTTGTGAGTAGTTACAAACTCTTTATTCTAAAATAAACTTTGAAGTCTTAATTTAACTCAATTTTCAATATTTTGGAAATAAATAAAATCATAGGAGGTATACTATTTATTACAACATTTCAACCATTAGGATTGGCATTTTTCAATTTCATAATTAAATTCTTAACAATTTCATATTTTGAATCATTCTCAACTTCTTTCTAATTAGTATATTTTTTGGATATGTTGTACATATTCCAAATGATCTGAAATTTTTCAAGCATGTAGCCAACTTTCTTTGAAGAATGAATCTAAAGAAGCACCACCATTTTAAACATTTTTTCATACAAATGTGAGCTTTTGAAGTGCAATCGACTATTTTTTGTAGTATTCAAAAAATAATTTTTGCCACTTCAAAGGCTAATATCTTCCAATCCATAAGATCAAAATCTCATAAATTCTATCCACATCTTTTCTAACCACTGTACTATAAGATCTTACAATTACATGTCTTGAAAATGTTTTTTTTTGTACTAGAAATGACAGTTTTGGAGTGTTTTTGGTGAAAATATAGTCACAATCCTTTAGAATTAATATAAAATGGAGATTACTGAAACTAACATGTTTATATGTCCCAAATTGGTTTCATTGTAATGGAAGCACAATGTATTCTAACATAACATTGTTTTCAATCTTTACCTCACCATGAGGTGTGTTTATTAATTTTGCATTTCCTTGTATACAATTATGCAATGATGTGATATAAATATGGAATAAGTTTTTTTTGAGATATGCTTGTTGCCTCAAACATGGCGTTGTTGCAATCCCTATTCAATTGTTGTTAGTATCAACAAAAATGTGTTTTGTAATATATGGTTTTATTATAATAATAATTTTTATTATTATCATGTCTAATTGAAAATTTTAATGTTTTTAATTAATGATAGATAGATGGAGAGAAGGAAGAACTTCATACAAGTGGGGATAAAAAGCAAAAGGCAAGATAATCATATAGGATATGTCAAAATGTAGAAATTGTAAGCTTTACAATGAGCACCAAAGTGGCAGCTAGCCCCACCTGATACCAAAAAATAGGGACCATTGATTCAATATAAATAAAAAAATTGGCCCCCCCTTAGCACCGTTGATTCTATTTAAAAAAGTGGCCGCGAATGTCGCCAAACACTAGAAGAAACCCACGTTTTAGGTGATGTTTTGTAATTTTTCAAAACGGATTTAAGGTGACATCCATTGCAACAAGCCCATGTTTTTATGTCAACAATATGTTCAACATAACATCAATGTTGACATAAAAACATGGGCTTGTTGCAATGGACATCACCTAAAATCCGTTTTAAAAAATTACAAAACATCACCTAAAACATGGGTTTCTTATAGTGGAACAAGGACCGTCGATGAAGATTGGAAAAAGTGAGAGGCTAGAATCAACTATCAATGTAGAGCTGCAAGGGGGAAAATGTTGGACCATCAATGCATTGGATTGAGATAGGGTTTGGTGCTCATTTTGTTTCACGTTTTGCTTGAGTGTAGTACTTGGTTGAGCATCTAGTTGAAACGAAAGATCCTATAACTGCCTTAATTGGAGAACAGATTGTGTGACTTGGCGATTTTTGTTGGAATGAAAATTCTAGTGCCTTGGCAATTCTTGTTGGAATAAAACTTTCTGTGCCTGGCATAGATGTTGGCTATAGAAGGTTTAGGTGGAGTTTGAGTTCAGTTGGACATTTGAGTGGAGATTCAAAGATTCAAGGTCTTTAGAGATGCGTGGTATGATTCGAAGATTACATTTGGGATTACTTGTTTTAGGCATTTCAAGGTGTTTTAGTTTTTGAAGTACTATGTGTAGAGGTGCGTGTTTAGAATGCAAGATGATTGTTTCCTTCTTGTTTCCTTCTTGTGTGTTGAGATACTTTTGGATGGGTATTGGAGTGTGTAGCGAGGCAGACAATTTTAGCAAAAAAGATTGTTTTCTAGTTTTAGAATTTAGGATTTTGTAAATTTTTTGAAGAAGTTGAAAATTATAGTGTTCATGAAATACTCGAGTAGTCTGAGTTCCAATAGCCATGCTTAGGGTTTTATGACTTGCTTTGAAACTATATAGATTTGTTAGATACTCTTGTTATTTTCATAATTGTTTTTAGGGTTTGTGTTTTCTATTTTAAGTTGTTCATGTTGGCATATTGACGTCCATTTCTACCGGTTTTCATAAAAATAGAAGCCTATACACCATCTTTTTATTGGAGTCTTGAATTGAATAGACATTTCTAGTTTCAAGCAGGAGGTTTGAAGACTCACTTATTGTATTGTATCTGAAGACCATTTTGCAACCAAGATTTCAAAATGTACAATAGGTAGAATTTATTTAATAGTGTCTGCATAACAATGTTTGAAGTGTAGAAGCTATGCACGTTATTTGCACTATAAGAACCCCGTGTTTTTGCTGGAGTTAGATAGAAACAGGACGTGTTGCTGACGAGATTTGTATGTCAGGAACTTCCCAATGTAGGATGGTGGAATTCTGTCGGATACGTGATATAACGTGTGTATATTTGCAACATAACAATGTCATACTAGAATGGACGCTCATGTTTTGAGCAACATTCAGAAGAGCAACATCCAGAAGAGCAACAAGTAGTTATGTAAAACATGGTAGTAAACAAGAGTTTGTCACATTGGCAAGCTCTTCCGTTTTTACCATGGGTAATTGGTAGAAAGTAATTTTAGACTTCTATAAAACATAGACCACATGGTGAAAAGGTTAGGGTAGGGCAGGTTCTTTCTAGGTATGAAAAAAACTAGTACTGATGTGGATGGTTAGCTCGTACATGAGGGCACTTCCTGTACGATTTGCAAGGAAGCCTGAAGCTTCCATGTTGCTAGTGCTGTGACACTTGTGCTCAAGGAAACGTGTTATCGACAACGTAAAGCAATGATTGAATAATGTTCAGAGAGATGTTTCCATGCACACATGTTTAGCTACTGCCTAAGTTGACACTAGAAGCATCTACAAGAAGAAGCCACATGTATGTGCATTGCCACTCTTATAATGTTCGGAACTGTAGGTAGCCTTCTGAACTCTGAAGCACATGCACTTTGTAGGCCAATACAATGATAACTACTCTGCACAACAAACACCGATGGACTAACAGACACTACTTCTTGCAGTAGACGTTTCTAGGAATAGAAGACATTGTCTTCTGCGCACGAAATAGCATCTAGAAATAGTATTACATATTGTAAGATAAGAGGAAATGGGCTTCCATAGAAAACATGGAGACAATAACATGCAGTACTACACTAAGTTGTAGGGCCACCTGAAGCTTCGTTCAAGGCATTTGCAGCATGTTGCACCAAAAACTAGCACAATTGTTGCTTTGCTTCTAGCCAAAAGGACAACTTGTGAAATAAAACACTATGCCTTTGACGGTCTATGCAATATACTTATGTGCCTTTTAACATGGCCGACATTTGAACAGTCCTACAAGGAAAAACACTGTCATACCCGACAACTTTACACTAGAAGAAAACCAGAAGAAATTGTGTTTTATTTCACAAAAACTGTGTTGTATTCAACAAAAAAGTATCATCTGGATTTTGTTGAGGTCTCCCTTCGTAACACAAAATTTTGCACTCTAATACAAAATTTTGCACTCTAATACAAAATTTTGCATTTTACTTGTAAAAAATCTGCATTTTACTTGTCAAATTTTGTGTTGAACCATTTGAACGCAGAATTTTGCATTACAAAGGAAGAACTCAACAAAATCCAGATGATACTTTTCTGTTGAGTACAACACAGTTTTTGTGAAGTAAAACACAATTTCTTCTAGTTTTCTTCTAGGTTTTTTTTATCAAGAACTACGAAAAATGTGCCGTATACACATATCTACTTGTAGTGCATAATGGCTAGCGTACTCGGTCCCCTTCCGCCACTTCCAATTCATCCCACTTCATTTACGCTTCTGCCACATTGTATAGATTCTGTAAGATGATTGACATGACATCCCTCATTGTGTTTGTGGTCCTCTTTCCTCTGTCACTGACCAACTTACAAACAAAATGAAGAAGACCATGCCCCTAAAGACAATCATAGGCACTCATAGAATTACTGCCTTTGCTATGAATAATGAAAGAGTCCATCAAACATGGTTGTATATGAACATCAACGTATCACAATGGTCGGCAGTACATGTGGACACATGTCTGCATGCGTGTGTGTCGCTGTACTTTTTCCACGATAACATTGAATGACTGAAGACATTCCATTCCCTACAAGATGTGCTCATTTAGTATGCACGCACTAAATACCACCAACATCTATCAAAATGGTCACTAATAGAAGTTTTGAAGAATATGTTCAAGCAATCACACCTTTGCTCACTATAAGAAATCCGCGTTTTTTCCTGCGTTTTACTTTAACGCGCGATGTTTTTTGTAACGTCAACACGTTTTTTTTGACGTCCACTTGTTTTTCCAAAAACATGAGAAAAAACGTCATGTTTTTGCGTGACGTTCATTGTGACGCACTTACAAAAAGCAACATCTAGATGAATGTCAGTTCCGATGCGTTGTTCAAAGTTATGTCCAAAACAACATTAGGTCTGTTTTTTGTGACGTCCAAAAAAACAAAGACTGCCACGTCAGCAAAAAAAATTTGGACTATGGATGAATTAGTGAAATGATTATGGTCAATGCTAAAATGTTGACCAAATTGAAAAGAATTTAAGAAAAGGGCAGCCACGTGGCATATTTTGAAAAAAAAATAGTGGATGGATGTGCACAATGGATGAAAAAGAAAAGTTCTTTATACTAATGGGGTGGTAGGAGGATTGACAAACTATATGGGATAAATAAAAAAGAAGTGTCATCATTGCAAAATGTCAAAAAAAACATCAGCATGTCAAAAACAATGTCCACATGTCAAAAACAACATCCACAGTCAAGTGCCTTGTTCAAATTATCCCATATCTTTTGTCACACATTAGACAAACTATGGATTTTAGTATAAATAGATCTTCTCTACCCTTCATTTTTACATCCAATGAAGTAATTCATTCATTCGGCCATCAAGATTTTTCTTAAGGTAAATGGATAAGTTTTCTTTAATTCTTATTGAATTCAATGATTTTGTTTGTTCATTTTAATTTTAATTAATTTTAATTAATTATTGCCAATTGACTTTGTTATAGTATGTTGCAGTTTATGTCCATATAAACATCAAAAACGATGTCAAAATCGATGTTTCAAAAAACATTGTAAAATTATGAGAAAGTTTTGAAAGTATGCTGACGTGGCATGCCACATCACTTTTCTTCCTAGTCCACGTCAGATTTATAAGGGATCCACGTCAAAGGACACGTCATGGATGAAAAATGATCCTACGTGTCGCTACCCGCTCAAAAATGCTGACATGGCAAGCCCATGCTAAAATTTAGACATCAAGTTTGACGCGAGTCAAAAAATGCGTTTTTTGGTTTGACGCCGCGTCAAGCCCATGTTCATGGACGCGTTTTTGGCTTGTCCATTTTGACGGATTTTTTTACACATCACAGTTGATGTCAACGCATAAAAAAAAACGTCAACTTTGACATTTTTTTTTCCTGCGTTTTCTTATAGTGGCTACTGTGCTATCTTTCTTTTGTGGAGCATTGGCAATCCGTGGGTGTGGAGCTCTTCCAATCTTCGCGGTAACATCAGGAAAATCAAAAGATTTGAAACAGTATTGCAACAGACATGTGGCAGTTACTTTTGTTTGCAATTAAAAAACATATTGTTTCAAGAGCATTGCAGTACTGAAACAATATCTTTTGTTGCAGTATTGATTTTTGAGAGTTATTGCAACAATATTGAAATTGTATAAAATGTAGCAATTGATGTTAACAGATTTGTTGCAATATAAAAACTACAATTCAATTTTTCAATATTGTTTCATTATTGATTTATTATTATTTATTATTTCTTTTAGTTATGAAACAATGTACAAACAATACTGTTGCAATATTGCAACAATTTTTGTATGATTTAGGTCTGTTGTAGTACTGCTGAATTCAGCTAGAGATTGCCGTATTGTTGCAATTTAGATTCAAAATCATTATTGTATTGTTATTGAACTGTTATTGAATTGTTGCAGTTATTAAATCCACCACTGCCTTGAGAGTCGTAAGATTAAATAAGAAAAATCACCTTTCTCTTACATTTATGTGAGAGGATGGTGCATTGGTTAACACTAGAAGAAAAGTGTGTTAGAATCCCTGAAAATACGTCACTTTGTTTTTGTTGAGTTCCCAATTCAAAACGCAGTCCAAATGCAGTCCAAACGTAGTCCAAATACAAAAAAATGCAGAAAAAGCGTTTTTTTTTGCATTTGGACTGCGTTTTGAACCGGGAACTCAACAAAAACGAAGTGACATATTTTTAGGGATTCTAACATACTTTTCTTCTAGTGTAATGAACACCCCTAGAACTACGAGGTTGTGAGCTCAAACCCACCCGATTGCATGCCATGCGGCCACGCCTGTGTGGCGTGCTAAAGTGACATCGTTCCACGTGGTCAAGCCACGACATTTGAACTTTTACACGTGGCGGCCTTTATCTGTTGCAGTACAATTGCAATATTGAAAAATATCATTAGCAATAGAAACGCAATTTTGAAATGCAGATTGCAGCAGACCAAATTGTAATTTGAAAAAAATGTAAAATTTAACATTGAAAGTGTATTGTTTATAATAGAGTTGTTATACTCTTTCAGTACTCTTTCAAAACTACATCAATACAACATTTTGCAACTGCAAGCAGTGTTGTTGCAATTTGCAACGGTATTATACTGTTAAGCGTTTAGTTTGATATTGCAACAGTACTGCAACACTACTGTTGCAATTCCTAATTTTTTCCTGATGAAGCAATGCATGCTGACCATTCGCTTCTGTACTATCTTCGTCAATGTCCATCGGATTTTTCTCTGAGTTGTCCTTCACCTTCGCTCGCTTTGCCGGTCTTGATTGTGTAGTAGTGTCCTAAACATGCACTCACATAGTCGGAGCTCATGCCATAGGTACTGAATTCAAACGGACTTGCAAAAGCATGAAATGGTGAACATGCAAGTGATGTATATAGAGAGAAGGAACAAACAGTAATTTGACATTCAAGGCAGTGCCTTGCACTTTGCATGGGGAAAGAACAACGCCTATAGAACATACTTGTGTTGGGTCAACCAACTTCTTCGCTTTTTGCGTTGTCCGTGCAGACGACCTCACTGGCTTCACCTACAACGTGCACAAAAGTGTATGTAAATCATCATGTGTACATACTAAGTGTGCCTTCAATCTCATAGCCATTACAATAGAAGAAAAATGTGAACAAAGGCGAGGCACTCTACGATGGAGTTAGACATACTTGCTTGCCTTTGCTAATAATTTTTGAAGTAGTACCCGCTACAAGAACTTCGCTCCAATTACCAAAATTAATTTCAGCACTGTGTGGCACGCTAGGGAACTGAGGAACTTGTACATCAATACTACGATTGAACGTGCTGCTTTTGGGATGGCCGACACATGTTGTTTCCACAGCCACCTTTACATATTGTGGCTCTGAATTCAAAAAGTGCTAGAGTGCATGTCCTTCGCCGCCATCCGATTCAATCTCCAGTTCCGCAGAGTCCTTTGCATTGTCAGTATCCACAATCACTAGAAGAAAACTTTATTGGAATCCCTGAAAACATGTCACTTTGTTTTCGTTGAGTTCCCGGTTCAAAACGCAGTCAAAACGTAGTCAAAACGCAAAAAAACGCAAAAAAAGCGTTTTTTTGCGTTTTGACTGTGTTTTAAACCTAGAACTCAACAAAAACAAAGTGACGTATTTTCAGGGATTTTAACACAGTTTTCTTCTAGTGAATGTCCTTACCGTTGTCAAGCATATCACCTTTTTCAGATTCATTGTCTGTAGTAAGGGCTAGTACACAATGTTGTCCTACATTGTTGTCTATGTCCTTCTTTGCATTTTGGTGCTTCTCTTGGCGACAACTGTTGCCGTCATTCAGAAAGACATTCCACTCCTCCAACTTGCTACTCCACTTGGATATGAAAGACTCTAACACCTCCACACATCTTTGCAGGTTCTCAGTACCTTGCCTAAGCACTATGTTGGAAGTAGGTGCAAAGGTCAACCTCTTTTGCTCCGCCTCTTCCTCTTCCAACAGTAATATGTCATTCTGCACTACTTCAATCTCAGCATTGTCAGGTTCAAGGTCCAACTATAGAGTCTACACAAACAACAATGGAAATGACTATTACACGAGTCCTATTGTGTTCTTCAAAATCAACTTTATGCAAGATGACCTATAGAATGATTCATTGAAGCATGAAACAAAGTTGCATGCCGCTCATACACAAAGTTTAGTTTGCATGGCCTCATCATATTTTTACAAGAATAATCACTAGAAGAAAACCGCGTTGCATTGCCCAAAATTTGTATTAAATTCCCCTAAAACTGCATTAAATTCAACAAAAAACGTCACATGGTTTTTGTTAAAAACCATGTTGAGAATGCAAAGAATTGTGTTACAATGTAGGCAAACGCAAAATCTATGTTGGATTCTACAATATCTATGTTTTTCTTGGTTTTCACAGCGTTTTCAATATGGTTTTCAACAAAAACCATATGACATTTTTTGTTGAATCCAACGTAGATTTTGGGCAGTCCAATGTAGTTTTCTTCTAGTGAATGTGCAGTTCCTAATAGCAATGTTACATTATATATAGCTGAGGATTGGGTGACAACGTACATGGGACACTGTCGTAGTTCCACGAATTTGTTACAAAGACAATGTAACAATAATTACATACCAGTCGTACTAATGCAGCTTGTTGTAGTGCTTTTCAGTTGTTTTGTTTTGTCGCTCGAGCTTTTGCGATGTTGGCCATCTTCTTGGACTTCTCTTTGGACTCCAATGTCTGCTTCTTCTCCTTCAGAGCTTTCCAAAATTCATTGGTAACATCTGTTGGTTGTGCATTGCCCTTGTCAATGAGTTGATTTAAGTAGTGCCTCCTGTGAATTAGGGCAGACCCCACAACTTTTTTCAAGTACTTCGCACTCAAGTGAGTACCCTCACTTTGGATGTCATACTGCTCTATAAGGCAAGCTACAATGCGTTGTTTTGCATCAGTTTTCTGACCCTCCCATCCTTTCAATGGATTCATGTCTTTAGAGAATAATATTATATCTACTTGGAATAAGGCCGCCATCTTCCCCATGGAAAGACCACAAGCATCCAATTGTAGGGGTCGCTTTACAGTTGGTCCTCCATTACTTAGTTGTATTTTCGCCGGCTCTACTTCTTGCACTTGGGTAGACGTGTGTGCTTCTTGCACTTGCGTAGACGTCTGTACTTCCGCTTGTTGGACATCTTGCACCAATGTCGACGATGATGGAGGAGGGCTGCTTCGGTGCACACTACTACGACCCAATTCAACACTTTGTTCCAGATGGTAGGCTTGTACAAAACCATGTACGTTGGACCAATGGGGATTGGCATATTGACTGTTTTCCTCATGCAAGTTGCTGTAAAGGTCCTGGCATCCATCATAATGTCTATTGCATCCACCAAATTCACGCCCAATTCCACTATAGTATGCTTTGGAGTCTACAAAACAATATGCACAATCCATGTCATTTGTATACTTCAGAGAATGGAAATCAGAATGACTTGAAGAGATATAGAACAAGAAAATTTAGTTTACGCACTGTATTGCACTTGAGCCCGTTCTCTGCAACAATGTATAGAAACTTACCCATTTCATGTCGCACTTCCAGTGGTGCATCGTACTGTCCTTGTTGATTTTTATAATTGTGGAGCCTCAATGTATTGTACTCCGTGCCACCGCGATAAGAACTCAGAGACCACTGCCTTTAACATACAACTTCGTGAGCATAATCACCGTCCTAGTCCATCATTCGGCTCCTTTCATGGGTTGGGGCAGCATAGCCTCTTTGCCTTGGTCTTCAGTCATCATCATCACGGTTACGAGGTTCTGTATGATGCGTATGCTTGGCATTTTGTAGAGTGCCGAGTTGATCATCTAGACATGGGAATGGCACTATGCTTGCACTAGTAGAAAGTCTGAAATTTCTATCATTTTGGATGCGTTGTTTTGGACAAAATCTAACAGAAATATGTTGTTTTGGACAGATTTCTGTTAGATTTTGTCCAAAACAACGCGTCCAAAATGACAGAAATTTCAGACTTTCTACTAGTGCTGTCACAGTGCTTCGACTAGTATGTACACTGTGCATGTCCTGTACATCCATGGTGTTATTTTTTAAGACAGGGGACATGCCTCGACTCCGTTCACTGAAGCCTTCGTGCAGAACAACTTTCTTCATCCTCCTGCAATAATAGATAACTTATTGTCACCATCTGTACTATGTAGGTAGAAGATGATGTTTTCGTCACCTACACAATGAGAAATACACACCAAAAAATGTACAGCACAAGGATGGAATCCAATTCCTTTGCATCGAGGATGCTAGGTCCTGTGCAACGTTGCATACTACAAGGTCTTTTAGATGTCTTTGTAGCTCATATGTCATTGCACTCTCCACACACATCATTGCTTTGCTCCTTGTCTAGAAATACTGCTTTACAACTGAAATTCGATACGATGTACCTACAAATCGTGCCTACAATAATTCAGGGTCCATAGTGCTCATCTTCCTCAAATTAGAAGAGCATACCCTAAACATTAAGCAACTGTAGAGGACTTAAAAAAAAGTGAATTAATGCCCTCTCACAGCTTCGAAAATATTGTCCCTACGTATGCAAACTACAACATGCCCTACAAATGTAGCGGACACAAATGCGCTGTTGTAGACCATGTTGCGGCCCAAGAGAAAGATTGAGTTGCTTGTTTAAGACCTACCAATAAGCATGCATACAGAACACCTACAATACAACGCTTTCAAAAATAAACGTGCAGTGCTCATGAAAGACAAGGCAAGTAATACAAAATTTGTGAACACGTCTTCCAAATATGGCAATTGGTGTGTTCCAAAGACATGCTATACTTGTAGCTTACATAGTAGTACCGATGTCAACATACCTTGGTGTAAAATTCTTGACATGGCATATGCGCTACGTACCGATATGTACAGGCATTGACATGTGCTTATGAGGGGGATGGAAGGATTGCATTTCACAACTTCAATTCTAGTACAGGGCAACTAATGTACTAGGATAGCACTTCTGAAGTACAAGAGTTGACTTGTCCTGCCAGGCATAGACAATGACTTGTATATATACAGTACCGGCTTTCTAATGAAGTACTCAGAAGATGAACCAGAACCTTCATTTTGTCATTCTGTAGGAAGCACAGTTCTCTAGGATTATTATCAAACATTCCAATGATGTCAGCAGTGGGCAATATTGAAGTCCCACATTTGGAAGGTAGGGAATTCTTCTATATTTCAATGTACTTGGTAGTGCACATGTAGAAAGACAATCAATGTCCAAGTTCCATTCAAAAGAATGAGAGCTTCCAAAATGCACATGTGTGCATTCGCTACTGAATAATGGTGGCACTTAGTACTGTGTATGCTTGTGGAGTAGTGGAGAAAATGCACATGGCGGAATGCATGTACTAATAGAAATAGGGAAAGTGAACATGGTTGTGTACCACCTACATTGCGGTAAGAAGTATCTTCTTTTGTTCTCAACAATTATGTAATACAGTTCCAAGTGTTAGTAAGGAGTTGGCAATGAACACATTCATATTGGACATTCAATACTCTTTCAATTATAAAATGTTAGAACTTGCTTGACAACTATGCAGGACCCTTTCTTGAACGGCTCAAAAGGTATTACAATGTGTGCAGGCATGTCACATGTGAGGGGAATGATGAGGTCGCCAAAGCTATGCACATATTGGTTGAGGGTTCACCAATTGCTATACTAAATGTTGTTGCAGAGCAACAGGTCCATGACAAATGGGCAAGTCAGGAATGCAGTGGCTGACAACATCATTTGCGCATTAGCAGTGAACAACTGGTGCTCTATCAACCTTCAGGTGAGGAGGCCGTACATGATGAAATTCTAGTACAACTTCTTCTTTATGAAGGACTTCTTCTTCAATGTAATCCATATACGTTTATTTGAAGGTCAATGGTACAGGATGTATTGATAGCACGTTCCCTAGTCATGGACAGTTGAAGTTGTATTCATGTGTGATAGAATGTAGTGCACTACATTTTTGTCTTGTGAGTATTTGAGCTTTGTATTTGAGCTTCGTATTCTTACGAATGGAGTGGATGGGTGTTTGCTTGTCACAAATATAGAAGACAGAGCCTTCCAACATTGTCGAAGTGTTCGTTGCAACCAATGGTGCGTTCTACTATACCCCGTTGTAAGAGTCCAACACCATGTGTATAGTACAAGTACTGAATTCAAGGAAGTTGTAGAGGCCGACTTTTGTACAGATGCACTTGTTGAAGAGTCAAATGTGTACGTACATATGGTTTTGGTGTTTGAGGAGAAAAAGATGCCTTCTTTGGCGTAGCTGTAAACCTTTTATACCACTGACTTATTCATCCTCTGAAGATAGATGGTACGTGCTAAGAATTCCAACTTTGTCCATGTTGAAATTTTTTTTGTTACATTGAATGGAATTGTTAGTGCACACTACTAGAATGAATGGGGATATCATTCAAGATTTGTATTGCCTTGCTGCAATTAAAAATAAACCAAATACAAATGTAGAAGGCATGAAGTACTTAGAATATGGAAACAGGCGACGATGGTGCATTGCAAGTCTAAGGTTCATGGTTAAGAGAACCGCATCGAACAAATGAGAAGAACATCATGTGGTATATAGCTAGTCTCAACAGTTGTACACTATATGTGGACATGCCTTCCATTGAACTTCAAATGTCTGACATGCTTTTGCATGAAACAAACCAAAGGATGTGAAAGCAATACAGTCCTTGGCATAGTACATGTTGTACTGTCAAAAATTGTTTGCATATGCTAGCAATAGGTATTCAGAACCCCATTTGTATGTACAACGTCCTTCATGACAGTTTTTGGTTGTACACTTCTGTACATAGTGTGTATGTGAAGTTTACATTTTTTGAATGAGTAAGATAAGCTTGTTCAGTCCTACAGGATGTAATAGGCATTTTCTAACTATGGTACTAAATGTGTAGTCCAACGCCCATGTTCATGGCTTCCAAAATGATAAGAATGTTTTCAGAGAAAGGAATAATTGTATACCAAAACTTCTAAAACGTCGTTTATACGTAAAATGATAGGAAGCTACTACAAAGTTTTGTCAGTAACATGTGCTACAGATGACAAGTGCAGGTGTGAATTTCTTACCTACTCCTCTTACTAGTGCTAAAGTTTATGAGCACAGAACAATACTTTTTCAAAGAATAGAAACACAAGAATTGTAATTGGTTAAGCTTTGTGATGCAAAATGAGGAGCGTGGACAAGAACATTGGTGTTGTTGTTGCCTATAAGGTATACAAGTATTGCCATATACACATCTTTTTGTTTTTGAGCAAAGAAATAATCATTAGCCTGATAACATGGCACGTCTTGTAAGAAAAATGCTATAGTCGTAGAGCTGCTCTCGCAATCATTATGACATGTGCTGAACTATTGTTGTAGATTAGAGTGGCATATTGTGTAGAGTCTCCACGTTTGTGCATAGAAGGTGTGTGTTCCTAACATTACTGTGCAATATTATCTACATTGACTATCATACGTGAAGCATCGAAGGGAGAATAGCATGTCCATACTCAGAAATGGTCATTCTGTAGATGTGTATTCAAATATGGTCATTGCTGAATGGAAGTGTGTGCATACAAAGTTGCAGAATGCAACTCAGAAGTTGGGATCATTGTTGTATGACAGTACTATAGAGAGTGTATTCTTTTGAAATATGAACGTCTGATGTCGTTGAAAGCGGTGCCTTTGTTAACCATACAAAATGCTTGTTTCCAAGAGAAGGCGAACGAGGTTCTAATCACACATTCAATTCAAGTATGTTTCATGAAGGAGCCATGTTCATGCTCCCTCTCCATTATCGATTATGTTCAGGTATGTGACGTTGTACCTTCATGGAACAAGGTGTCGTCAAGCAAAATGGATAGGCTCTTCTTTGAATTAATATACAGAGCTACGACCTTGAAGTGCAACAAGTATACGACAAAGGTGCTTCAATGCTTTCTTCAATGGAGAAAACAAGAAAAGTTGATCTATGCATTCAAGGATTGAAGTTGACAAGCTGTACAAGTACCCGTGGAGGACGTAGTACATGACAAGAACGTTCTTTCAGGACAGACGAAGAAGTAGTGATGTTAGCAGCAGCTTCAATCAGTAGCCTTTCAACAATATACATGCACTCCATCACTCATGGGTACTTTCATACTCCCACTTGTAGTATTGTTAGAAACATGTAGTAATTATGAACATGACATTCATGGACACTGCAATATTGTGGTCATTCATGGTACTTTCCATTACTAAGGCGTATGCATTAGCATGGCCCGATGTTAATGTGTAGAATTTTGTATATAATGTACCACTCACTAGAGTGTTTCCACTTCTTTGAAGACTTGTGGCACCTTCATTGCAAGTGTATTGGTAGCAATTGTTGGTTTTGTTGAGTACTTGAATACAACTGAAGCGACTTCCACAACTCATGGCTACAAAGCTTGCATGAAGCTTGCACAGTTATACATCCTAGTACAAGTTTGATGTTTAAGAATGCAACTCTCATATAGTCCGATGTGTACTTTAGGGTACACCGTCGTGTTTCATGCACATCCTAGACGTACGTGCACTATGTGATGTACTGGACGTACTAAGTGACATCACCTTCATGGTGTATGTTGTTCACCACAACAATATTGTCCATACAAACACCTTCTTCAACACGTCTTCAATGATTCCAACAACAACATATTCTTCACAATCTTGCTTTTAGAAACGCATTATAGTGAGTATGTATAGACATTCTTGTATTAGTTTTCGAAGACGCCGTTGTGATGGCAGTGACGCTTTTTGCAACCATCTACTTCTAGCTTTCTGCGTAGTTGAAAAGAATACATAGTACGCATGTTGTATACATTGTTGGTGGTCATGTTCTGAACAATATAGAATGTCTTTTTAGTGATATCAATAATGATGTCCACGTTAAAATGAAGGAGGAACTTTATGTAAAGCACATTGACTCTGATGCTAGGCTGGACACTAAAAACGGACTTCTCGTCACCTACAACAACGTATTGGCATGTTTGCAAATGGTACTTGTTCGCATGAACACAAAAATGTCATGCTTTACATTGCTACAAATGTAAAATTTCACGTACCTCAACAACCGTGTATGTGTTCACTGACATGTACATGTCAAGGCACGTGTCTGACAAAACGCAATGCTCTTACAAAAGACGTATAGAAGCACAACTATTTCTTTAAAAAATCCACGAATTGCATTCGCAATGTGTGTGCCAAGTCAGCATGTCAGAATTCCACGTCATGGTCAAGACGTTGCCAGGGTGGAAGTCAAACTTTTGCCGGTCAATTTCTCCCAAAAAATTGTGGGACCACCCTTCTGAATTTCCCTAACATGTAGGCCAACTGGCCAATTTTTATACGCTCCAGACAACCATGTGCAAGCTCTGTTTTCTTTAAACACCTCCCATCATCCCATGTTATTTAAGATGTTCGACCATTTTCAGGGACGTTACTTCCAATGGATTTTAGGTGACATTGCAGTTGACAAGCCTTATGTTTGCTAAAACATAATTCCATGTCTTCTATAACAGCACACAAAACACAATTTTCTTATAGTGTTGTGTGGTTTGCCATAAAAAAACTAGGGTTAGGATGTTCAACAACAATTTTGTATTGTAGTCTTCAACATTGTAGTGAGGGCACATAACATTGTAGTTTTTACCATTGGTTTTTGGGAATGCACATTTTGATCAATTTTTTTTCAAAAAGTAATTTCATATGTATTTCTTTGAGAATTTTGAAATCTGAAAGTTTGCCTGTTGTACCCCCTTCCAAAAATCTTAATAGTGAATAGGATAATGCCATGTGTACCCCTTTTGGAAATCCCTTTGTGTTTTCCTTGAAAATTGACATTTTCTTACAATGCACCCAAAAGTTGCGGTAACAGCCACACACAATATACTTGTATAGCTTGTATAATACAATAGAAATTGTAAGCTTTACTATAATTTCAAACCACATTTTAGCATAGTAATTCAATTTTTTCA
Organism: Rhytidiadelphus loreus; assembly: GCA_947034895.1. Classification (NCBI taxonomy): domain Eukaryota; kingdom Viridiplantae; phylum Streptophyta; class Bryopsida; order Hypnales; family Hylocomiaceae; genus Rhytidiadelphus; species Rhytidiadelphus loreus. The sequence continues at coordinate 42,735,989 of OX344765.1, forward strand.
ATTTTTTTGATCACTACAAAATGAGGGGATTTATGTTGACTTTTAGATTCAAATTTTTTGTTTGTGATTTGAATCATCTATTCAAAAATTATAGACAAAGTTGAGGGAGAGTATGAAAATGAACCTCTATACCCATATCCAAAACTTTCCAGTAATGGATTCAATCACAAACAAGTTTTCTAGCTATACTTAAATGAGGTCGAAAGTTTTGCTAAGTTCTCAACTTCTACATTTTTAGTATGAGTGTAATGCTTTCACTTTGCTCCAAACTATCCCTTGCACTTGTAGACATTATTCCCATTGAATTCAACATAATCATATTCTCTAAAATACTATGATAGAATTTTGTTTGGCATCTATTTAGAATAAAAATTAGTCCAAGATTTATACATCATTGTTACAATTATTTTCAATTATTTCCATTATAGACAATAAATAGGTTACCTCTAACCCTTTAAAGACTCAGAAGCCCAAATTAGGCCTCACATTTTTTGAACAATTTTGAAGAGTTTATTTGGGTTTTTAAATTTATTTTTATTATTATTATTTTGAAACCAATGCATGCAATGTTCTTCACTCAAGCTAATGATATTTAAAAAATATAAAAAATTCAATTTAGAATACACTTTCTACAATATGATCAATCAAAGTTCACAACTTAAATCATGAATTCTTAGGACGCAAAGGGTCAACATGTTTATCGTAAAAGTAACAAATATGAAAATTTTATACATCAATTAAATAAAAGGATAAATTTGGCTTGATATTTGAATTTGACTTTAGGATTTTTGTTGTGGTTTTTTGGATGTAAAAAATAAAATAACCAATTGAGAAATTCCACATTAGTCTCCATTTCTACTTGAACCTCTTGAAAAAATTTAAATTTAATTTGGATTGTTTTTGCTATTTTTACATATTTATTTTCGATTTTAGCAACAAAAATGATAACAATTACAATTTTTCACGAAAAATAGCAAAATTTCTTATAATGATATGCAATTGACAATTTCAAATAATAAAAAATATAAGATTGATATTCAAACACAATCTAATAGGCTACATTCAACTCAAACATAATGTTTGACCAATTGCCAACAAACCTTGTCCTTGAGGGATTAGGGGTTAACCCCTCATCGCCTGAGGGGACGAAAAGTGTCCTCATGTATAATTCAAAGTGTTGTAACTTTTGCATCCAATATCCAAATTCAATAAAACTTGTTGGCAAAGTTTTGCTCTCTTCTAGTTTGTGTAGTAAAATTTTCAAAATCAATCCAAGATTTACAAATTAAATGGGAGCCAATCAAAGTTCACAGGTTCAATTTGAATTCACCAAACTGCATTTGATGGCTGAAACTTTGGAGGGATGTATCTCCTTTATAAAATGTTCGTTTTCAATAAAAATTTGTTGGGTTATGTTCCCCTTTTAGTCTAGTTATTGTGGTAAAATTTTCATGTCAATACAAGCTTCTTTGAATGTTTGGGAGCAAATCAAAATTTAAAATCCAGCCATTTTCGGATTATAGTGAAATTCGGCAGCTTGTAATTTCTTCATACAGTGTCCATTTTCAATAATTTATTTTGGGTAAGTTGCGCATACTAGTCTAGTTTGTGTGTCTAAAATTTCACATGAATCCAAAAAGTAATGAATGACTGAGATGCTTTTTAGTGGAGGAGGTTTAGCCTTACATGGTGTTTTTTGCAACTTTTCATGCTATTTTTTGACATTTCAAATCTGTTTTGCAGACACATTGAGTCAATTGAATGATATTTTTTTTCACCAATGTGTTTATATGTTGGTTTTGAATCACTTTATAGTCTCAAGTTTTTTCATTTGAGTAGGTTTAGAGGTCGAATTTCACCTCCAAATGTGTTTTTTGGAAACTTTCAGCATCTTTTTTTAACACTAAAACATTATAATCTTTCAATCCATGCGGTCAAATGGCTTCAAATTTTTTCTGTGTCATCTACAACATGTTCAATACAATATTGTACGGTTAAGATTTCTATAACATAGCAACATCTAAATTTACAACACTTCAAAAGCAATGCTGTTTTTGACCTCGTTTGGACTTCAGGCGATGAGGGGTTAAACAATAAAAGAGTTTGTTTGCTAGGTAGGTTATGTTCTTAGTGATAAATGTTTTTTTTTTCGTGGCTCTAGATTGAAGGGGAAGAGACCCTGCATTTACAAAAGCTACACTTGACAAAGTTTTGAGTAAAATCTTATTCAAAAAGTGAATTAAGGGCTAGATTCTTGTTTTTGTGCGAGTAGTATTCTTTCCATACTAAAAGAACATTGGCTCCAACATGAGTAATCCTCCGTATAAGGTAAACCAGACTATTGTGGTCAGAATTAGGAGTTTGGCCTTATACCACCGTTGAAATTTTTCAATTTTTTTCCCATATAAAGACAAGTGTGAGAAATAGTGAAAACAATTGAATTTATATTTTTTTGACAAAGTATGAATTTGCTATGAATTTTTGAAGTGTTCAATGCATCCTTGCCTAAAAAAGCCTATAGACTATCTCCAAACCAAAAAAATTTGAATGCATAATGCTCATCTTGTTCATCTAAAGTAGTTGTAATATTTTCAAATTTGAAAGACCAAAAAAGTCAATTCTTGCAATCATGAATTCACATTGAAAAGTTGGAAGTTCCTAATGAGATTCCTCATCACTCCATTGCTGTCATGTAATACATGCATTGTGGCTTGAATCCCACATACTAAACCCCCCCATAATGGGGTCATTTTCTAAGTGTCCACTATGGGTCATTTGACTACAATGGGTTGTTTTACCTTATGTACAACACTTCTACAAATTTAATAGCTACACTACATGAGGCTCTTTCCTTGTAGCATTGGATCAAACTTCACCAATAGGGAGAGTCATAGTTTGAGGATCTCCCTTCTCTGAACTCGGTTCAAGTATAATGTGGCAACGAATCATTAGATAACTGAACACACTTAAATTGATGAATAAAAAAGTTTATTGAACTTGTTGAATGAATTGGAATTTATGGTAAACCACCCCATTCTAGACCACATGGAAGTAAGCCCATTGTAAGCTAAATTATGTTGCAAATGTTCATTTCAGAACTTGAATGTACACCACTAACATAATTTAGTCCACAATGGGCTTGCTCCCACTTAATCTCCAATGAGCGCGCCTTCAATGCAGAGCCAATGGAAACCTCAAATTACCCTGCCTGCCTGCCCAATAGTCGATATCCAATTGGCATCTCCGAAGGAACATTCGCTCCCATCATCTACCACCCAACCAGGGCCCATCTACGAAAAAGATTCCCGCACCACGGCACCACTAGCAACTGAACTCTCGACAAGAGTCATCCATTTGGAGGATAGATGACTTCATTCGTCGGGTCGTCCCGTCCGTCACGCATGCAAAGCTCTTCGCATCGCATCATCGCAGGCGAGCACCTTCGCATTCCCCAGCCCGCGAAGCTCCTTTGCCCTTCCCGTCGTTGAGCTTTTGTGCTGTGGTGCAGTGGTGTCCAAACCCTAGAGCTCGATTCTTCATTGTTGCCGCTCCTCGATCTGCCCGTTTCTCGCGCAGCCATGTCGGGACGCAAGGCGTTGGCCGCTGCTTTGCGGGCCGGATCCCGTAGACTCTCTTCTTCTTCCTCTTCTTCAGCACAGTCTCCCACCACCAAGGCGACAAGATCCTTTTCGAATGGGAGGAATGGCGTCCTGGCGAATGCGGCCGCGAAGGGCTTCTCTCGGGCCTCTGCGGTGCGCGTTGCTGCGGCGACGCCCCGCTCGCGCGAGATGTCCACGGACAGCAAATCGGCGGATTTCACAGGAGCCGGGAGCGTGGGCTCCATTGCCACCGTGATCGGGGCCGTGGTGGATGTCAAGTTCGAGAAGGGCTTGCCGCCGATTCTCACGGCGTTGGAGGTCCAGGATCACAACCTCCGCGTCGTGCTGGAAGTGGCGCAGCACTTGGGAGAGAGTACCGTGCGCACGATTGCGATGGAGACCACCGATGGACTGGTGCGGGGGCAGCGGGTGTTGAACACTGGGTCGCCAATCATGGTGAGTCCCCAGGGATGGACTATGGTTTCGGTTTTGGTGAATTTGGCTGGGGAAATGCCAATCTTGGTTGGAAATGGGGATGGATAGTTATAATGGGGCCATTTACGTTTCCAATGAGTCTTGTGACAGTGTCCATTTGTAATGAAGATCGATCAATTGATGTGTGAGGTTTTAGGTCACGGAGGAGATAAGAGCAGAACGCTCGTGTTTATTGCATGATTCGTTCTGGCAGTTTTAATCTGTAGAAAATTTGATCTATATGTTCAAAGGATTTGAATTAGTGACGTGTTGCATCATATCTTCAGTGCACGGTCGTAATGATCGGTGGACAGTAGGGTCTGTAAGCAGTTAGGGTTTGAGGACTGCAGTTTGGTGCATAGACCACGTCGCTATGGCCCAGAATTTATCTTCCCAGATCTAGATGTATAGATACACAATTGACCACCCAAAATCGCTAGTGTGAGTTTTCCTTTTTCTAAGTGTCAACTTAGTTAGAAGGCGTCCATGGACTGCTTTTTTGACATATTTATGCAAACAATAATGAATTATGATTAGCTTTATCTGTAGGTCGCACGAGAACGAGTCTTACAACATTTTAGTTGTGAAAGAGTCCTCCTGAACATGAGTATCTGCGAAATATTGAATTTAATTTGGAACTATTTGCGCAGGTCCCTGTTGGACGCGCAACATTGGGCCGCATCATCAATGTCATTGGTGAAGCCATCGATGAGCGAGGCGATATCAGTAAGTGACTAGTTCACGGTTCCGTCAAGTGTCTGTATTGACTCCCACCTGCGCACTTGGTCACCTGATGCCGTCTTTTCTTTGTGCTCGCATTCCCTATTACAGCGATTCCATAGCTTGGTTCTGAGATTGTGGTGCTGACTTGGTTCTTGCAGGCAGGGAGCACATTCTTGGAATTCATCGTGAGGCTCCCTCGTTCGTGGAGCAAGGGACAGAGATGGAGATCCTGGAGACAGGAATTAAGGTGGTGGACCTTTTGGCCCCCTACCAGCGAGGTGGGAAGATTGGTCTGTTCGGTGGTGCCGGAGTGGGGAAAACTGTGCTGATCATGGAGCTGATCAACAACATTGCTAAGGCTCATGGTGGTTTCTCGGTGTTTGCCGGAGTGGGAGAGCGTACCCGAGAGGGAAATGATCTGTACAAGGAGATGATTGAGAGTGGTGTGATCAAGCTGGGCGACAAGCAGGTGAGTTCTTGCAGGGCGTGAACAAGAGGTAGATTTTGGGAGGTTGTACCTCAAGGGTTAGGCAGTTCGCCTTCGGCGTTTGTTGGAGAGATGAGGAGTGATGAGGTGGTGGACTTTGTGGTTGCAGATGGAGAGCAAGTGCGCGCTAGTGTACGGGCAGATGAACGAGCCCCCCGGTGCCCGTGCCCGAGTGGGTCTGACGGGTTTGACAGTGGCAGAGCACTTCCGTGATGCAGAGGGGCAGGATGTGTTGTTCTTTATCGACAACATTTTCCGATTCACTCAGGTGAGATGGTAGGGACAAGTTTGATGGAATTTCCATCGGGCAGGGAATATGCCCTCCACCTGAAGTTTCTTATTGTGAACCACAAATTCAAACGCATCCACTTCACACACAAAAAGGCATATCGTCCCACATATTTTTTTACGAAGTTCCTAAATGATGTGCATAATCCCTCCCTTTTGCCAGTATCAGAAAGGGCATCCCAAATCCGATGCAAGAGTCATTATTTATTAGATAATGGCCATTAGGTGGATCTAACCAAGTAGTAGGTGGTCGCAAGTTGACTGTAATTAATGATCATTGTCAAATGTGATTTGAGATGCGTGTCATTGGGGTTTGGAAGTAGGCTTGTTGATGGTTTTGGGTGGTGCAGGCGAACTCAGAGGTGTCGGCTTTGCTGGGACGTATCCCGTCAGCTGTGGGTTACCAGCCGACTCTGGCGACGGATTTGGGAGGTCTGCAAGAGCGTATCACGACGACGCAGAAGGGATCCATCACGTCGGTGCAGGCCATCTATGTGCCGGCCGACGATTTGACAGATCCTGCTCCAGCAACGACCTTCGCCCATCTGGATGCGACGACGGTGCTGTCTCGGCAGATTTCAGAGCTGGGTATCTACCCAGCCGTGGATCCCTTGGATTCCACGTCGCGGATGCTGTCTCCCCGCATTCTGGGAGAGGAGCACTACTACTGTGCTCGAGATGTGCAGAAGGTGCTGCAGAACTACAAGAACTTGCAGGACATCATCGCTATTTTGGGTATGGACGAGTTGAGCGAGGACGACAAATTGACAGTGGCGCGGGCTCGAAAGATGCAGCGGTTCTTGAGCCAGCCTTTCCATGTGGCAGAGGTGTTCACAGGGTCGCCTGGAAAGTATGTGGACTTGAAGGACAGTGTGTCTGGATTCCGGGTGAGTGCTCTGTTCTCTTGAGTTTTTTCTTTGCTGGGAGCCAGTTTAACGCATCATTTGTGGTCTTAGAATTATCCTAGAAGTAATGATGTGTTGTAGTTTCATGTGAGGGTAGTGTGCTCTCTCTGTGTTGTCCGAGGAATGATGTATCTTGTTTGATTCTTTTGTGTCTAGCAGTATCTTGCTAGTCTTTTCTTCATGAGTTCTTGTGTTTGTGCAGGGTGTGTTGGACGGTAAGTACGATGACTTGCCTGAGCAGGCTTTCTACATGGTTGGTGGGATTGAGGAGGTTTCGCAGAAGGCTGAGAAGCTGGCCAAGGACATGGCCTAAGCAAGTATCTGCCTCATTCATCGCTTTTGTTTTCACACCCACCTAGCCCAATCTATAGTTTGGCTAAACCTTAATCCCGAATTATCCTAAGCAGCGCTCAGGAAGGGGATATTCAGAAGCATTACTGTATTCGATTACAACTCGCGCCTGTCGCCACATCTGGGCTTCTTTTCCTCGAGTATTTCTATGATGTGTTGTAGGGAGAGGGTGTACAAGGGTGGCAATTTTGCCCTGATGTTTCATTCTGGCGGCTGTTTTCTAATTCCAAACATGGTTAGTTACCATTGCAGAAATAATATGAGGTGGGCTTCTACATTTTGGGGACTTTCTTATTTCCGTTTTATTGAATGGTTCTTTTAACCCCTAACTGCGTCGACGTCCAGAAAGTGGACGATGAACAGACGGCTGCAAGGTGCTGTTTTGAGCAAGTAACTTTTCATTCATCCAATGTAACACTTCAATCTTGAAAAGAAAACCTTCCTTAATGATCAATTTCATGAGCACTTTTGAGTACGCTGTCTATTAGGTTTAGTGTGGGCTCCACTACTTGTCATCAACCCACAACAATCAAAACCTCTGTAATCCTGCAGATACAGTAAGATATCACTGGGAAAAGAGTCTGCATTCAGTAATTTGTGACATGCTATCACATCAATTTTAGTCAGTTTGTATATGAATGGTCCATAAGATATATTTGGCACATAATTTTAATACCACACCAAAGCAGTTGTAAGTTGTGGTTTAGTATTGAGCCTTGTTTTACAATTTGTGGTTGTCTGGACATATGTATGATGCCAAGTACTCAATGGTGCATCTTTTACAAGTGCCTTGAATACTGTATTGTAATCAAAGAGGACATTTATTTTGATAGCATATGTGGCATGGTCAGTTCAGTCAGATTTATTTCTGCTCAGATGTTCAGACCCAGCAAGAAGGTAATTTGAGGACCTCAACCCGTAACTGCCCAAGGCACCAAATTTTGGTGTCGACAATACTTTGAAGTTAAATAAAATCTAACCAAGTTACTGTTTTTAGTAGTTTATATTTTTGAAAAATTCTTTTAGAAGTTTAGTTTTAGCATCAAAAGTCCGATTTTGAAAATGATTGATTATGATTTTTCTATTTCAAGATTCCATGCACCAATGTACATTGCAATCTTGACTTTCCATAGGTTGAGGGCTCTTGGAAATGAGCCTCAAATACACTAGATCTTGGAGAAAAAATCACATAAAAAATTAATTAAAAAAACAACACAATTTATAAGTGATTTTGTTGTGTTTTCTTTTCCTATGTAATCTCTAGCATGTCTAGTCTGAATTTGTATGGTTACAAGTAAAAAGAAATTGATAGCACTTAACAAAATGTTGACTTTCTGTTCAATTTAGAGTAAATTCCTAGAAGCTCAAAAAAAGCCTTGGGCATTTAGGGGTTAACCCCTAAAGTAAAAAGCATATGATCATGTAGTCAAACTTGAAAGTCCCTCACTCTAAATCCTCCATTTTTTTTCTATTTATGAGTGAAATTTTTAGGTTTTATTTTTCAGAGATGAAATCAAATGTACAACATTTGTCATGAAATTTTCAAGTTTTTTTGTGGAAATTTCAAATTATCATGAATTTTTTAAGGAAAAACAAAGAAGATTCATATCAAATACAAATCATGTTCAAAAAATCTAAAATTTCAACAATAGAAGTAAATTATAGTGTAGAGCATTTTAGTATAAAGAAAATATCCGCGTCACTTTATATTTAGAAATGTGGTTATAGATCTTCAACTTTAAATTTGTTGAAGTACTTATTTTAAGGAATTTTTCAAAATTTCCAAGTGGAGTAGAAACTAAACTTTAGAAGCTTCATTTTGGTAGTTTGGTTCAAAAGCAAAAGAAGAAGTTTTAAATGCCAAATTAAAGATTTAAGGCAAAGTTTAAAATATTGAAGTACATTAGATAGTATACCATTTTTTAATAAACAACTCCATGCAAAATTTAAAAACAAATAAAATTTCTTGAACTTAACTCAATGATGTGGAATTGTGGATATAGCATCAATAAAGTTGCACACAAAAACAGGATGAAAAGCATTCATTCTTCAATATAAAAATCATTCATTCTTCAATATGAAAATCATTCATTCTTCAATATTCAAAGGACCCAAAATATCCTTGGCATCCTTATAGGATTAACTTCATTATTGATTTAACCTTGTAATGTTGTTGTAGACATTACGTTTGTTTGGATGACTTCAACTAAGACTATAGGATGGGAAAAAAATGATTTTCCATCCAAATTTTCTTTGAAGGTTCTTGAGTACATATTCAAAGAATAGTATTGCAAATTCCCTCATTATGGTTTTAACTTTTCTAAAGAAGAAGATGCTTAATCCACATATCACCCTTGTAGTATATTTTGTCTATTTCTTTTTATTTACTCTTTATGTGAATTTTAGCCATAAAAAAGATATTTTTTGAATTTGAGTTCAACTAATGCAATAAAGCTTATGAAGTGCAATTTCTACTTTGATTGGAAATTTTGAAATTCATAAATTTCAATATTTTATAGCAATATGAATTTTGGACCTATAATTATGGTTTGTCAATTATCTAATTTTTGAATGACATAATAGAAACTTTGGTTTATACTATGATGTTATACATTGTATTATACATTTATAATGAAAATTTTAGATTTTTAAAATATTTTTTGTATTTAATATGAATTTTCTTCATTTTTTTCTGACTACTTTAGGTGAGTAAGAGGTAGCCTAGAGATTATTTTGGGCAGCACACTTCAAAAATTTATGACAAATTCATACCTTGTTGAAAAATATAAATTCAATTGCTTTCATCATTTCTTGTACTTATCTCAATCTTTATGTGCAAAAAAAAAATTAAAAAATTAAGCAATGGCATGATGGCAAACTCCTAATTCTAACCTCAATGGATTGTTCTACCTTAGTTACCCAAAGCCTATTGTGTAGATTTGAGAAGGGTGGCGGAAATAGGTTGTTTCACCTTAATTAGATTTGAGTGAGTATGTTGTGATGGCCCTACAACTATGGTAGAAATTAGTCCTACCCCTTTTTTTTTTCAAATCAAAGAACTACTTTGTTGAATCATTTCTTGAATTTTTCCACATTTTTACTTATATCTTTAGAAATATATATTATTTACCTCAATTTCACCAAATTCATTATCCAATTTTTTTTTTCCTTAAGAGTCAAGCTTTGGTTTGAATGAATGAAAAATCAAATTGTGATAAAAAAAACACCAAAAAAAAACTTAAAATTTCTTTGTTCATCATTTAGATTTTGGATGTCATAGTGCTAAGGGGTTAAGTGTGTTTTGTTGGAATAAATGAAGCAATCAACATTGGGGGGAATTGGGATGTGACTCAAGGCACCTTTGGAATGTGCAAGTGATAACTTATCACTGACCAAGGGATTAAGTGTGCCTTGTCAGAATAAATGAAGCAATGACTTATCAGTGACCAAGGGATTAAGTGTGCCTTGTAGAATAAATGAAGCAATTAACATTGGGGGGAATTGGGATGTGACTCAAGGCACCTTTGGAATGTGCAAGTGATAATTTATGAGTGACTTATTAGTGACCAAGTTATAATCATATTCTTTTGGGGCAAAATTACCATTAGAAGAATGTTGTCACTTTAAAACTTTAACATTATGACCATTTAAAAATAAATATGCAACCGTGTAAGGTGATTGAAATGACCAGTGTAGATTCACTTCTTATCTTTTTTGTTAGTGATCTAGTGGTATTTCTAGGCTTTAAAGGATATCACTTCACTGCTAGAAAATGTCAACTAAATAAACAAAAAATAAACAAATTTATATTGACTTGAGCATTGGACAAGGACCAAATCAATTAAAATTCATGTAGTTTCAAAGAATCTTTTGGAATTTTCTTCAAAATTTGAATATAGAGGTTGAATTTGAATTAAATTTGAATTAAATTTTGATTAGAATTCTAATCACCTTCAATAGTTTTGATTCAACTTAGAATTTGATTAGAATTCTAATCAAATTATGAATCTAAGTCTAATTCAAATTTGATTAGAATTCAAACTTTGTTGCAACTTTGCTTCAATTTTAATTTCATTAAAACGAAAATTTTGATTCAATTCTAATTCAATTTTTTTGTGGAACATAATTTCATCAGAATTGAGAATTCTAATTTTATTAGAATTTATATTTATATTTTGAAATATAATACAAGTGTAATGAGTTTTAGAATTTTTTATGTTGCATTATTTTAAAATATGACTTTTTCTAAACGCATTTTTGAAATATTCTCATTTGAATTTCAAATTAGATTAGAATTTTAAGTTTTCATTCAAAATAGTTCAAACTCAGAATAATAATAAATTTGAACTATAGAACATTCAAGTCAAAGTTCCAAACTATTTTGATCTAATTTCTTCAACATTTGAATACTAAGTTTTGAACTATTCAAGTTCTAAATTTTGTACTATTCAAATTCAAATAGTTCCAAATTCAAATTGAACTATTGAAAATTTAAATTCTAAATTTTTAAAATATCAAATTCTAATGAAGTTTAGACCTATTCAATATTTAAGTTTTGAACTATGAAAGAAATGTGATTTTGGCCAAACCACCTTCTATTAAAATGCTTGCTAGTACTTCTAAACATTTTAGATTAAAATTGAAAATTGAAAAATTTATCACAAAATTTTTTCCAATAATTTTTATGAAAAATGGACAAATTATGAAGGAAAAAATGGCCTCCAAAGTCTACTAACTTTGTAGAACACTAAAGTTAAAAAAATAATAAAAAAATAAAAACACATCATTTATTTTTAATGCTCGAACATTGATACAATGGTTGGAGCCTTGAATTCTCACAAAACTTGGTAGTTGCCCTATCCATGTACATAATGCAGTGGCCCTATTTACATGGTAGGTGGGTTGGCTTTCCCTAAGTGGTGGTGGGATGACCCTTTCCACATGGCATTCTACCTATATTATAGCCAGGGTTCTTTTATTTATTTTTTCGAATAACAATTTTTTTTTTTAATTTTCTTTTGGCCTTGACCAAATCAACAAATGAAATCAACACTTTTCTATTAATATTTTATTGATTTGGACACAAATTTTCTAGTAGTGCTTAAAAAAATTTTAAGTACCATTTCCAAGTTGCAATTTTGACATATACTTAAAATAGATATATTTTATAAAATCCCTCTTTATACTTTAAATATTTGGAAAAAATTCCAAAAAAATGGACTTTATTTTTAGAAATATCTTCGATTAAAAATGTTATCGAATGTGGTAATTAGTAATTTATTAAGAAAATGAGACTCCACTTCCAATCACTTTGTATGCTATTTTTATTAATAGATCCTCAATATTCTACTTAAAATTTAAAAAATTTAGCTACAATAGAGTTATTCTTTAAATCATGAAATGATACATTTTATTTTACCCCTCTTTGAATTTTAATTCTAATATTTATTTTTATTTTTATTCTTTTGGAATGGCAAGAAGTCACGAGTGGTTACACTTTTTTCACACTAAATTGTTTTCTCCCTACATTGTAGTATTAGTCCCATTCATACAACTTTGAGGCACCATGATTAAATGCATATTACAGTAGGAAGTGCTAATTTTGTGCGTGCTCTAAGAGCTTTCCCTATAATTTACTAGAAAAAACTTGTGTTTTAGGTGACGGATTTAAGGTGACATTTAATAGAACAACCCATGTTTTTATGTTAGCAATAACATTCTTGATGTTACGTTGAACATTATTGTTGACATAAAAACATAGGTTGTTATATTGAATATCACCTTAAATACATCACCTAAAATACAAATTTCTTCTACTGATTAGACGAAATTGTAAAACAATTCACGTAAGTGTGTAGAATTGATGTTAAATGGTGTTTGACTTTTTAGAAGTTGAGAAAGGTCAAGTTTTGGACCATTCCATGAGAATTTTATGAATGTAATGGCAACAATAATGAAGCTCTTATGAGTCTTTCATTTTCAAATGAAGAGTTGTTAGGGCTTGTTGAACAACCAATTGAGTTTTAATTTGACAATCTCCTATTGCCATTTTTGGTGATGAGAAGGTAAAAAATTATGAATAAGGAGGCACAATTTAACTCCTAAAGGACTAGCCTTGAGTTTTTGGCAACATAACTTTTGGAGGCAAGTACATGTGAGCGGAGATTTGACTTATTTAGTCTGAATTCTTTTTACAAGGTTTGGATGAGGAATATCTTCCATGAGTGCTAAATTTCATTTCATTTGAGTGTAAAACTATACAAGTGAAAAATTATGATGCAAAATGTTGTTAGTTTCCCAAATAGGATAGTGGATGCAAACATCTTTACACTACAATGATAATTTCTAATAAGTGTCCAAAGCTGTGAAGACAATTCAAAGAGTAGGATATCCCAATATATATTGAGTTGGTCCATAATCAAGTTTGGACTGACATGCTACAATCCAAATAAATGCATCCATTGTCACATTTTAGGAATGCAATTTAGGCCAAGTAAATGCGAATGGGCAAGGGCCTAAGCAAGGAAAAATAATATTTCATGACACTTCATCCATGTCTATTGAATTCTAAGCTTGCTTTGCTCTCTTCAATGCAAATCTCCATTTTTTTAAATCACATTTATAGTTCATCATAATGTTTGTAGATCACTATTGAAATTTTGATTCTACTTGTATAATTTACCAAAAAAAAATTGAAATCTAAAATTTAGATGTACTCTATCATTGACATAATGAAGTGGCATTTCTCTATAGAATTGAAGGTAGTCATAAACACGCCATCAACTGCCATATGAAATTTAAAATTTGAAAAATTCAAGACATCTACTACTTTAATAATGCAATGAAGGACAATGAATTTCAACAACTCCTATCAAATCCATAACTACAAGCATGCTATTTTTCTAATCATAACTACATAGTAGCAACAAGTTTGAAATATTAGAGAGCAAAACAAGCTTAGAATTCAATAGACATGGATGCATCAAGTTTGGTGAAGAGTGAGTCCCAAGTTGTTTTAGAAATTAGTGGTTTAGGTAAGAATAGTTTAGATTTGTGACCTTAACATTGAGTCTAAGTAGTTTGAAGATTTGGGAGACGTTATAGTAAAATTGCAGCAAGTATAAGCTTTGGAAGTCAATACAATTGAAACACGATAGATTCTTTAGAAGGGGGCACAATAAAATAGTAGTCACTCATTGAATCTCTACATCTCTTGCAAGAAGTGTTGCGTTTGTTACTAGTAGATCATGAAGGGGCCATTTTATTGCAAGTGGCAAAAAATTGTGGTACTACTTGACATCAATCATTTGAGATCTCTATCTATTAAAAAAGGAAAAGGAAAGTGGCCACACAATCCAATAGCGGCAAACTACCAACATCATTTCTACAAATAGGCGGCCCACGCGCTCAAGTGGTGAGAAAGACAACAGTTTCATGAAGACGTTCATTGCTTCATCAAAGACAACATGTGACCAAAGTGCCTTCAACATCTAGTACAACAAGAGAGAAACAAAATGCCAAGACTTACTCGATTCCTAAAGGAAAAATGGATATGTGATTTGTTTTTCTATTCCATTGCCATCCTAGCGACTTATAGTGTTTTCTTAAAGGATTGGCGTACATACTAGTAGTCTACAGTCATTGCAAAAGAACAACAAAATGAGAATCAATGGCTCATGTTGTAGCTTACTTACCTATGATTATTGCAGCTCGCACGGGTTGACATATCCCTGTATTGAAGTAGTTGGAGATTGACGTGAAGGCAACACTAATGTCCAACTTCTAAGCACTGAAATTTGCATAGACAAGTCTAACGATAGCTATAGCAAACACGATGATGTCTGCCACGATCAAGAGTGTTGTTGGAGTGAAGTCGAAGAATTGGTGTAAGTGTAGTCGATGCTGGCACAAGAGCATCAATGCAAGTTGATGTCAAACCCCATCTTTGATGTAGAAATGAAAATCGGCAAACCAAAAGACAAATTCAACAGCTCCCAAAGAAGTGAGTTACCTTGTAGTGGGCGATAGTTTACCTGAAATGAAATCTTTTTCAATTTTGATAGAGAAGAATCGGACGACTCCAATCTTGACATCCAAGATTTTCATTGGCTTCTAGAGATGAGACAGTCATGTATATCATTGCTTTGTTCAAATTCAACATTTCAACAACACAAAAGAAGTTCAAAAAATTGTGCCCAAAACAATATAGGCGGCAATGATAAGGAAGAAAGTGGTGACCGCTATAGAGGCAGGGAAGGAAGCTCTAGCTACTGCATTGTCTTTGGAAATTGGTAGAGCTACGGGCAATGGGTAGGCAAAAATTGTTGGCCCAAATGTGACGATGCACACGGATCTCCTATAGCCTCTGGTCACATGGCACAGCACAAGCAAGTAGTCGCACGGCCCTCCTTCTTCCCCTTTAAATAGGTACCACACAATTCAAATTCTGAATTAGTTTTTATGTTGCCAAATTTACAACCATTGGAGGGGTTTAGATAGAGAGCCCCTTCGTTTAATTTAGAAAACCCTATTCATCTACACAAAGGTTTAGATTTTTTATGGTAAATCCTAGTAACCCCAATGGTGTGAGACATATTTTAGAGAATTAACATGGATACAATCTAATTTTACATACTCTCCTAAGCACTATGTATTTGTTGGTATGTCTTACCCTACTACACATTTATGTAGAATGCCAACATTCATAGCATTGTTCTCCTTGTTTTGGCCATATACACTTTTGCACAAAATTGGGGTTGAAACTAACTAGTATGCAACCACACTGGATGAGCACAAATTGCATTCAACGGACCAATGTAGAAGGCATTGAGCATAGGGGTTTTGAAGGCACACTTGACGGTGTATATGTTCATAGGATTGAAGAGACAACCAAATATGAAAACATATTGGACCCAAAAAGGTTTATTATTCCATTGTTTTCTAATTCTCAAATTTTTACTCGTGCTAGATTTCAAGCAATCATAAGATGTCTTCCTATTATCAATCTGACTAGTTATGTAAGAGAGAGAGAAATATCAAACTATGACAAAATGGAACAAGTTTGTTGGCTAGTAAATGACTTAAGGGATAGTTTCAAACACAATTGAATTCTGAAAAAATATCTCACTATAGATAAGATGAAGATTAGGTATAAAGGATTGTATTGTCCCGCTAAACAATACATGCCAAAGAAATCCAAAAAATAGAACATTAAGGTGTCCTGCCTAGTGGACTTAGTGTCAAAGTAAATATACATCTTTGAGATTTATTGTGGAGCAAATCCTAATGTAAATCTCAATGACATGGCATTGGTAGTCCGTAGAGAGCCTTGATGAGTCTACAATGTGGTCATGGGCTTAGTGAGACTGTGAGAGGCCTTGAAGGGAAGGGCCATGTTTTTGTAATGGACAATTTCTTTTCTAGCATAGGCTTATTCATGGAGTTGACGGCTTTCCACATTTATGCTACATGAACAATGCAATGTAATCATATAAGTTTACCTATAGAATTGAAGATATTGGAGGATTGAAAAAACTCTCCACAAGCGACATTGCAATGGAAAATGCACAAGAGTAGAGAGATTTCTTATATCCTATGAAAGTACTGCCGGCCCATGTTTCTAATTTCCACTAATGCATTGTTGGTGAGATTCCCTTGTATTCCGATTCTGGTGGTGCCTCATAGGGATGGAGCCGTGAGAAATGCCATCTTCAAATCTCCTATTCACTTGGAATATATTACACATAAGAAGGAGGTGAACATAGTGGATCAACTACATGCATCATATTCATGCCAAATTAGATCACACAAGTGGTGGCATCGTGTATTTTCCTTTCTACTAGACACAATGACAATCAACATGTACATTATGTATAAAGTCCTGTTGGAGTCACAAGACTGTGACAAGAGTTCAATGACTTAATTATAAATCAAAGCAAAATTATGTGAGGCATTGCTACAAAATTAAAGGATACATTTGCCAACATGGACTTGCATATGATGCATGTGTGCACTTTGCATCTCACTTTGCATAGACCAATTTTGCAGCTTCTATTATCCTGCCCACAGTCAAAAGTATTTGTGCCTAAATTTTGTTGAAAACTACCCCGGATCAACGCGACCAAAACAACAGAAAATTCAGATTTTCTACTAGTGTGTGATGTAGGCATGTGCTATAATGTTTATTTCCAAAGCCATTTTCAACTTCTTTCTCATGTTTTTTTGATGTTTTGCTTGTAGGAATTGACATGGCTTCATGGTAGATTGATTGTCAATGTTTTATTTTTATTTTTGGTGGACAATTTGTAGTGGACAATTGTGATTTTAATTTTAATGTTTGAACAATACCCCTTTTATTTTATTTTTTCTTATAGCAGCAACATTGCTAGCAACAATGGCAACAACAACGCCATTACTGCAACAGGTAACAATAATGAAACAATAACGGCAACAACAACGCCATTATTGCAATAGGCAACAATAATGCAACAACAACGGAAACAAGAACGCCATTAGTGTGATAGGCAACAATAATGCAACAACAAGCAGCATTACTACAATATATAGTAGGACAACATGTAACAACAAAGCACGATCAATAATTTGAAGACTAAACCTCTATTTTCAAAAGTGACCAATCTTTCAAAACAATCCAAATTCAATCTAGCCCCCCTAATCTTTAAATTTGAGAATTTTAGTAATCAAAAAAATTCTAATGGTAGAAGAGAGGTTGGGTAAGGTCTATACAATTCGGTTTTTATTTTAAAATTTTTATGAAGAAGATATGAAATTTCTAAAATTGATCCATGTTAGGCTTTTTTGTCAATGTTGTCATGACATTGCATTCTTTTCCTATAAGTTGTACAATTCCAAATATTACCAAAATTTTCAAGCATGTAGCCAACTTGACTTGAAGAATGAGCAATTTCCTTATTTTTCAAAAGACTAGAAAAAAAATTCTTATCAATTTGAACTTTGATATCTTCCAGTCCACATAGTGAAAATTTCTTAAATTTTTTCTACATTTTTTCAACCACATTATTGCAAGATCTTACAATTCATAGGCAAATAAAATAAAATAAAATTTGAATGTAGTACAAATGGCAGTTTATGAGTGTTTTTAGTGAAAATATAGACAAGGAACTTTAGGGGTTAAGAAAGTGTGGGGCACAATTTTAATTAGCTAGGTCCTTGGGTATTAAAATCCAAATGATGAACCCTCATGGCCTCATGGCATGAACATTGATAACATACTTCACTTAAGGCTTCCTACCATGTTAGATCAATGGATAGAAAAAGTACTAGAAGACAAGAAAGTCCCACAAATTGTCTTGTTGTACTCGATGAGTAGAAAAGGAGGATTTCATGTTCCACTGGAATTGATGGACCCCGTGGTGGACAACCCCATTTGTCAAGATTGGTCAATCTTGGGGGAATCAATCCGTGGGGAATTTGTACTCGATTTTTTCTTCACCTACAGGGTTCACATGCTACTACAAGTTCTCACTTGAACCTTGTAGCTCCCCTATGAACTTTGCCTACCAATCTCACATGGTAGGAGGCCCTTAGTCACTAGTATACTTCACTTATTTTAAATACCTTTTTGAAAAGTCTTGAATTTGACAAAGAGAGTGTAAATTCACTATCAATAATAGATAACAATTGGTAGGCAAATAGTGAAAGTAATGAGAGCGAGCTACATACAACTATGGAAGTATCTTAAAAGCTATGGCTCTAGCTAAGATGATTACATTCTAAGCAAATTAGAAGATGGAGACAATGAAGAAGAAGATTTCTTTGATTGGGCTAGGAAAAAGGGGGATGAAAAAACATACAAGGGTATAATGAAGGACAAAATCATCAATAAGGACAAAGAATTAATGTGAAGAAGAATCAACTTTTATTGAACCAAATTAGAGAATTCTAGAAGGTAGGAAATATCAATTACAAGGGTCTCAATGACTTATTTTGAATTGTCTTCAACCAAAATTAAAGAGAGTGGTTAATCTCAACATTTGAATGACAATGGTACACTCGATGGTACATCAAAAACCACAATAGGTGCAACAATAAGAGCAAACGTCAAAGGTTTACAGGGAACATGGGAGGCACTATTGAAGACAAGAGAAGCTTTGGAACAAGTTTACAATGCGTCTGAATCTACAACAAAAGGGCCACAAGATGAAGATGAGAGAGGAACAACCATAAGGAACTGCAACAAAGGTAATCAAGAGACTTTGCCTTAAGATTCATAAGGTACAAATGTTTATAACCTTTCTCCAAGAAGAAAAAGAAAAAGAAAAAAATCTAGAAACTAGTTTGATACACAATTCACTAAGGCCCTAGCAGATGTAGATGACGGAAAACTAATAAAGGCATCTATTAAAGAATACAACATTCTTGCATCAATATTAAGAAGTCATGTACATAGGACAACGTTGTTTAGGAAAAGGGGGCAGAAAGGAATACTTACATCAAATGAAGAAGATGCTTTGGTGTAGTTTGTCATCAATATGCAAAGCCATGGATTCCCATTAAATGTAGATCAACTAAAAGAAAAGGTCGCATTAATCATACAAACATAGGTCATACCATTTAAAAACAGAATCCTTATATGAGGTTGGATAAGTTGTTTCCAATGAAGACATCCAAAGTCGGTTTTGAAAAAACCCTAAGTTTTAGAGGGTAATAAAGCCAATGGCCTAAATCTCAAAAGTGTTGCAAGTTTCTATAAAAACTTGCAAAAGTTGTATAAAAGTATGGCCAATGCATGCACTGCAATAAGCATGGGAAATCAACAGAGCTGGGCCAATTGCAGAGTGAGGAGGTGGGCCGGTCTTGTTGCTGGTCTGGCACATGGGCATCACCCCCAATGGAGAAATGGGTTGTCCCATTGTAAATTTTTTTTAATTTCTTGTTGCACTTTTCTAACACGGCCAGGGTGCTTTTCATCATTGGAAAAATTTATCCCCTTTCGAATACGAGAAGTACTAGCACGTGTCGCCATCGTTAGAGTATCTAGGCTTCCACTGTGTTGTGCAGAGCTTAGCAAATCAGTCAAAAATGCCGAGTAGGGGCTCTTATGTGACGAGCCCTGGAAAATGCCGTTAACTACAACGGTTACATTGGGGACCGCTTTTTGGTAGAAGGTGTTATAAGCCCCGTTGACCCTGTTCTCGTGCATGTTTCCGTGTTGCATTGGAAATGCTCTAATAACCGAGGTTATGCCCTACATCAAATATGAAATTGTGACAAAAGCAAAGCTTAAGCAAACAAAGATGAAAAGGGTTAGATAATTGCAAAACGAGAATTAAAATTTGTACATACTATTGTTGTAAATCAAAGAGAATGGCTAACTATTCTAGTTTGCATCAATGCAAATGGAGAAAATATCCTTGACTTCTACATATTCTAAAGCAATAGGAAGATAAGGAATTTTCTATAGAAGATTGAGGAGAAATGGATAATTATATCCATGCAATCTAAAGCATGGATGACACACTTATTTCTTGTATTAGATCTATCGCTTTTTGAAGAATGTCTCTATGAGGTATCCAATTTCTTCATCCAATAGACATTTGTTCATTTTGGATGGACACTCATCACATGGCAGTTTAGAAGTGATTAAAATAACTATATTTAACAATTTGGACTTACTAAATTTTCCTTTGCACACATCACATACATTACAAACAAATCAAACCATTCAAATTAGCATTCAGGACTTACTAGGAGAAGTGGACCCTCAACAATAAAAGTCATGCTTCAAGCAAAGAAGATTTCCTATTTGAATCTCCCATTCTTTAAGATGAGCATTGTCATCAAATAATATTAAGAAAGACTTTGTGAAGATTGATATATTTTTTTTAACTCTAGTGCTATAGAAAGATAGCAGACACTAAACACTACTAGAAAAAATAGTATCTATTTCAACATGATAATCAACTTATATATATATTGGTAATTGGTTAGGACATTTTGGTTCAAACAATAATCAACACTTCTTTGGTGGTTTATTTTTTTATTCGATCAAATTCGTAAATAAATATTATTATTTGAATTTTCACCATGTAGACTACTACACAGGCAATATCTACCACATGGATTGGATTGCCATATAGGTAGACTTGCCAAGTAGGCAAGGCCACCTGTAGAGTTTGAACCCCATGACCACATATATGAGAAAATATAGCTCCAATCATTGTACCAAGGTTGAAGCTTTATAAATATGATAAGTGTTTTATTTAATTTATTCTTATTCACTCTATTTTCATTGATTTTATGTAAAATTATTATTTGAAATCTTTTTGGGGGGGGGGGTAAATCAACAAAATTTTGTTGATTGGTGTTTTGGAGACTACCAAATCTACATAGCTAAATTATTTTGTTGTAATCCAAGTAAATGCATTGATCTTCTATTGATTAGGCCTCTTTTCTTGTAGTAGAGTGAAGTGTACCACAAAGATGGAGGAAATAGAAGCACTGCACAAGAGACATATTAAAAAGACCAAAAAAAAAATTTCACAAATGAAAAATAGAAAAAAATATTTGATTAAGGTCTTGTAAACATACTTCATTGTAAACACTACTTTGTTGATTTTGATGGGGATCAGATTTTTTGCAAAGCAAACCACAAGGATTAGAAAGTGACAATGAAAATTGTCTAGAACCATAGGTGAGGACTGAAGACATTGAACCCACATATATAAACTAATTTCCCAAGCTCCCAAAAATTCAATTACCTCTTACGTCACACAAAATCCTAGGGCCAAGCATTGACTACTACAAGTCCATTATGGTTACAAAAGAACATCTCCAAGAACTTGAAGAAATAGCAAGAAAGAGAAAAAAAAGCATGTGCTAACAAACAAACAAAGAGAAAAAGGTGGAAGCTAACAAGACTGAACAAACTAAAGAAAAAAGAGCAAAGTTAGAGCAAATGATAAGAAAAAAGAACTAGTTCTATCAAAAAAAATATGATAAAAAATAGAGTACAAAGAGTGTAAAAGCTTATGAAAAAAATTCTATGTTTTATTTAAGTCACATATCTATAGAGCATGTACCTAGTATCCATCATCTTATAGTGGAATCATATCAAACGTACGTAAAGAAAATTTTAAAAATAACCATTGAGAAAAGGAGAGTAAGGAAGAGGGGAGAAGATACTAGCCTTCGTCTATCTTTACAAGAAGTTCAAATGGCAATACCACCTTATGTGATATTGTCTCAAGACTCAAATACTTCTTAATACACCTAATATTTTATTGAATCAATTTAGTTACTATCTTATGACCCCCCTCCTTAAACATAATGTGCAACTCCTCATCCTTACATACAAATCCCTTTAAAGTAAGATTCTCAACTAATATGGTGAATAAATCCACTCAATATAACAACAAGGCATGAGTACAACAAGCTAACTTACAAAAACAAGGGACCTTATCCAAATAGATCATGCACAAATATGAGGGTCCAAACACAAAAGCCAAAGAAGATGAACAAATGTTTAGCAATGCCTAATTTTCACAGGATGCTCTTCATGGTATGCATGCAATTTTTCAAAAATGTTAAATTATATGATACCATTAATGCAGAAGCTCATATACATTTTATAGATTTACTAAATATTTATATAAATTATTGTGACCTATATTGAACCATTCTATTTATCTTATTTTTTTGCATCTAATATCATAAAATATACATAAAGTTCACATAAAATTTGAGTTACCCCCCTTACACATATTTTAAGAATGTTTTGCATCTAATTTATAATTAGACAATTCAGCTCTAATACATTTCAAATAAATGATAACTACAATATAGATCTAACAAAAGTTTCACTAATGATTGAAATTGAACAATACCAAGGATGATTTAAATTAAAAAAGAATTGCTAACTAGAATTCTAAGTAATCAACCTACTATATTTAATAATAATACAATTTAAAAGAAACAAAATTAATTCACTTACTCTATTCTTTTCCAATTATTTGTAGTCTCTTATAAGCATTTCATAGAAAATTTTATATTTTCTCATATGTTGTTATTTTTAAATCAATGTCATCACTCTATACATTCTACTATTATTTAGTATTCTTATCATGCATGATGACAAAAATAAACAATAACAATAACAAAATATTTATCACACGTCTACATATAATTAAAAAGGTTATAAGAAGAAGCAAGTTTATATATATTTGTCAAGAATTTATTATCTCTCATCTCGAATAGCAGTTGCCAAATGTTTTGTAATAGATAAAAAATAATAGTTTTACAAAAACTAGAGCTATATTTACTTCTTGAATTTTTTTTATACTTGGTTTTTTCAATTCAGTACTTGGGAATGATAAATAATACTTGACATGAAAAATCCCCAAGACAAACAACTACCTTTGTCATTAGAGGTACAAATCTTTTTTGCCATAGTGTTTGTTTGGCAACAACAAACTATGCACCCAAAAAAGGCTGTCACTTTTGGTTTGTGATTTAGTAACCAACCCCCTCTGTGAAAAAAATCGAGAGCCCTTGATTTGTTTTTAAGAAAAATGCTCCCCCCTCCCTAACTACTGTCGATTTCTTGAAAGATCACAAGCCATTGATGTTCATCAAATACAATCTAGGCAGTTCAAATATGGATAGAGGATATGATATAGGATATGAATACGGATACAAAATATAGATACAGTCTACAGGTATAGAATATGGCAAAGGTTATGGATACGCATACATGGGAGACTAATATGGATACAAGGAAGTTTGTCCCATATTGGTTGTAGTAAGTTTGGTTTCTAAAAATTACAAGTAGCTAAGGGGAGGGAGAGGAGGGAGTTAATTAATTTAATAAATTTTTGAAAACTGGAGGGAGAAGGGGGGATTATTAATTAATTAATTTTTTAAAATTTTAAAATTTTATAGATGTATAGTGACACAGTTTGTTACTATGCACACAATGACAAAAAGTAACAAATTCGCTTAAAAGTCAAATTCAACATTTAGAAAATTGACTCAACCATAAGTAAGAACAATCAATGACCAAGTCAATGACATAGATGAGTAAATGGAACATGACAATTGTATGTCTTTGAAATTCTTCTAACATTCTAAATTCCTACTTTTTCAGAAATAAAACAAATAGTATCTCCATATGTTTTTCAACATGTGTTAGTACTGTCTCATGTGAGAATTGTAGCATGATCAATACAAAAGCTATTAGTTCATAATCTTAAAATCTTGGATATAAATTCTAAAGTGGCATAGGCAAATACTAAAAATCTAAACAAGCATGCCGAATAAATATAAGGACCCTTTTTGCACTTTATTTTCTAAATTAATGATGACAAAAGCATAATAAAAACAATCATTCATTGTCTTCAACAAAAGTATTTCAAATGAGTTTGTGTTGAAGTGACCTTTATTCTCCCAAAACAAATGAAAATAATTTTTTCAACATAAATTTTTCAATATGTATATAAGTAATTTTGAATAGAATATACTTGTCTACTATAGTGTTTAAAACTCATCTATTTCAACAAAATGACTTCTAAATGGCTAGTCTTCCAACACTTCTATCCATTGACAATCAGATTCAACAATGAATGAAGTAAAAACAATGCCATAGTTATGTTGACAATACAATAATCCATAAATGCAAAATCTCATAAAACAATATCAAATTCAATATCAAATTATAATAAATACAAGTTCTAAATTGCATCACTACACAAGATTTAATATAGTTGATCAAACAAAACACAAAATTCAATATAAACTATGTCAATCACCTCTATTATTCACACTATTATGTGGGGGTATTCCATCAATGCAAATACCAAATGCTAATCACCTCTACCATTCACACCATTATATGGGGATGTTCCATTAATACAAATACCAAATGAAAGCAAGAAATTAATATAACAAAAAGCCAATAATGATATAAAGGTAGAAAGTGTAGAACACAAACATCTATAAGAAATGATTTATCTAATTTATGAGTCTCAAGAAGAGTAGTGTTCAAATCTTCTCACAACTAAAATCTTAATACTACCACTTCAATTTAAATCCTAATACTACTATTGCAAACCAACAATGTCGTAGATTAAGTCTTTGGTGAAAAAATTGCACTTATTAGAGATTGAAGTTCTTGTTTGGATGAACCACATGTGCTTGATAGATCAAGCTTCAACAATGTGTCAATATTACAAATGTGACAAAAGTTTTAACAAGCTAAAACCTATTAAAAAAAAATTAACTTCTATTTTGAACTTCAATATTTCCAGAGGAAGTTTGATTACAACAAAATGACAAAGGATCTCAAGAGAACATTGGGAAAAAGTTGCTTGCAAAATAATTAGATGAAATTCAGCCTTTGTTAAGGACTATGTTTTCATGCGTTCCCATGTATTCTCATCTCTGCCACGCAACCTATTGACGTGGTCAAGAAATGGCCACATCATCAAACATTAAAAAAGTATTATTTTAATAATTTCAATATATATATTTATTATTTATTATTTATTATTTTTTTATTTTATTTTATTTTTTTATTTTTTTAAATTTAAATAAATAAATAAATAAATAAATTTCCAGATAGCATAGGCTGGTTCCAAGCAACGGGAACCAATGGAACGGCCCTCCCGAAGGACTGAATTCCATCTAATGAGTGACCATATGAGTTTAAAGGGGAAGATATATTTTGTTATGTGAATTAATAATGTAGAGTAGGGGCAACATTGAGTGCAATTTATGTCCATTCCAGGGGCTTTTTTATTTCAAATTCTACTTGCAAAAGTGGAAGAAGGCAACAAGATCAATAGAGAATCTAAGCATGCCAATAGTTGGGGGATTTACAAATGTAATGACGCCATTCAAACATTTTACAAAAAGCTTGTCAACATGTGATTTTATGGTATGTGGGGACAATATTGCAATTGGGGTCAGTAGTCTTTTTTTATTGTAACAACTCGATGCCTTTTTTATTAGTCATAGTAGGTGAGTACTTTAATATTGGCACATGAGCCAAGTTTTGCTTCATCCAAGGTTTATACATGCACCAAAGGAGTCCACTTATAAATAAACCATACATATTTGATAGATCTGGTTGTGCCATTAAAAGATAGGTGCTTGATATTTACTTGATGTCATCTATGAACATGAATAGCATCCTACAATAGTTGCTTTTAAAAAATCATATGTAATTTAGTACACTTACGAAAAATTTAGGAAAACAACTCACTTTCTCTTTCTTATTCTATAAATTTATACAAAATTGTTCAGATCACTATGTTAGATTGTAGAAGTGAAATAAAGTACTTCAAGATCTTGTTGACTTCACTTGTGCCACAATTTGCCTATTTTCCAAAAATTCTTCAAGCTTATATTTTAAAACTATGACCACTTCAATTCTATACCTTGTTTTATTTTGTTTTAACCTCTTTCTACTCAATTTAACTCATTTAATGAAATCTCTAATAAATTTACGTTTGGAATTATTTATTATAACATACTAAAACACTTCTAAACTGTATGTGATTACAAAATAATTTTATAGTAATAGGACATGCAATATTACAATGTCAACAAAAGAATGTGATTTACATAGAATTCAAGCTTTACAAGTTTTAAATTTAGTAATATTAATATATTGTAAATAATATAAAATTCATTATTATTAATTTAATTTTGAAATCAAAATAATAATACAATCAATAATATAATATTTATATTATAAACTAGGCCTTTGCTTCTTTCCATGTGACAAACAATTACAAACTTTGAGATTTTGAAAAGTTGAAATTTCGACATTTAAATTTTTTTGAAAGATTTGAACTTGTAAATTTTAAATTTTGTACCTTGTGTCTTGTTAAATTTTAAATTTTAAAAACTCAAAATCAATGACAAATGGTCAAATAAATGAAATTTTGGACTAATAAGAAACCAAGATTTTGGTCAAAATCAAGGTTCTCTAAAAAGAAATTTACATATACATACACAATTTTTTTTAATTTTTAATTTTTCTGAAATATTTATATTGTTGATAATTTGTAATGTTTAAAATTTTTAATATTAAACTTAGAAATAAATAAGTTTCTACTTCAAAAAACTCTTGAAACTATATTGGTTGTTTTTGAAATCATGTAGAGGTTCTTGGTGGTGTATTGACTACTCAAGGTGTACATATAGATCAAAGGATAAATGAAAATGCTTGCAAAAATCAAGGTTAAATTTAGCCACAATGTTTTAGGCATGAAACTTTGAAATTCTATGACTTTGTATTTTGTAGTCTTAATTGAGAAATTTAAAATTGGACCATCAAGGTCATTATTGTGAATATTAGTTAAATTTAGTTTTTTTTAATGCTTGTTATTGGAATTAGAATATTTTTATTTTATATAGTTATTTTATAGCATTATATTATTGTAATGATGATGTATCTTCCCACACATGATGTTGAATTATGTGTTACCGCATTTGAATGACAACTATGTGTATGATTTGTCATAGTGTTGTTGATGGTGTAGACTAAATACATCCATTCTCTAGGATTTCATTCAAAAAGAGAAGAAATGTTGTGACATTCATTTGAAAGTGTAACTATAAGGAATTTAGCTATGCACAATTGATGCACATTTGAGAGTCTCTGAAGTGTCGCTTTTTTGTGTGTATATATATCGAAATATATATACATCATATAAAACAAATTATTATTAAATTTAGGTGAAATCCAATGAGTATCAATTATCCATTTGAATATACACTACAAGAATTGTGGATTTTGATTAATTAGTTATTAAAACACAAGATTTTTTTTATGAAGAACAACATTTGAATATAACATTCAAACATTATAAGAGGTCAAAGTTGAATTAGTAGATTTTCTAAATTGATTGTACTCTAATTTTAATGTCCTTGTATTGAACATTACACAACAAGCATTTACTCATTCTCTACACTTTTTAAGGCATGTTTTGCAAACAAACTTGGATCAAATGATCCAACCTTAAACCTTTAATGCCTAAATCATTTTTTGAATTTCTACACCTTTTTACCTACATGGCATACTTGGTAGTTAGGTTCAATATTTCCTACCAAATAATTAATTAAAGTTGGAAAATATAATTTATAAATGCCTAAAATAGAAATATTCATTTTTTCTATAAAAATTTAAAAGAAAAATGATATTCCAAATAATTCCGGCATCTATTTCTAGAAATATATTTTTTCTAGCTACGACCAATTTGACTTTTAGGTATAGTACCTTTATATAGATATATTATTTACCTCAATTTCATCAACTATTACTTGGTTATAAGGTAGGGACACCCAGATTTACCATGTGTCTAAAAGTGCCACTTGATAAGTTGTTCACCTTGTGTACATTTCTTAAATCAATATTTACCTATTTTTGAGAAATGGTTTTAGGACATCTACCAAAAAAATCTGATTCTTCATAACTTTTGCATATTCATGCATTCTTTAGTGCATTGAAATCTCCAATTACTTGCCAATGAGAAAATAAAAAATTTCACCAATCTAATAATAAAAAAAATACATGGTAGAAAAATTGGTGTTTGGAGGTATCCCTACTTTAAAAAAGGTAATCTTTCAAAGTTTCATGTATTACTTGGGATGAAATTTGATTTTTGTTTAAAAAAATCATTTTTTTCTAAACCAAAACGATGAATGATATCATTGAATATTAGATGAAATCACCAAAACTATAAATACAAATATGCAAGCAAAAGTTGATTTCCATCTCCAAAAGGCTAGAGGATGGATGTTGTTGTAGCCACTCTAAAGAAATTTTGAAATACTTCAAAAGAAGGTATATCTAGTCAAATAAGAAATTTGCCACTATGTACTTCAATTCTATATATAGTGATGTCAAATATACAATACTAGTACATATTGTTGGTTTTGGGGTATACTTGAATCATTCTTAGGAGTATGCCAAACAAGTTGTGAACAATAAATGTTTGACCCTGCCAAAATGTTCTCTTTGGCACTCCAAAAATTGCAAGTTTGTTGGAGACAACAACTCCACCAAACCTACTTTTTCTTTCACAAATAGTTTATTGGATTAGCAATGATGGAGGTTCTTTTTGCTTTGAGCCACTAAGAGCCTTGTGGTTGGTTGAAAGACAAAATAGTGAGCTGTACTGATGGGACAAAGAAGTAACACTGTCCCTGTATTTCCCCAAGATGATGTCGGTTTCCCCCTTACTGCTGGAGATGCTCTTACATTTGCACTGAAGCCGGTATACAAGCTTGTAACGAAATTCGCTGAGGTGGACACTGCGGATGTGACGTGGACTCTCCGAACGAGACCTTTCACGGCCTTATGGTTCATTTCCTCGTCGATGGCGGGCTTTTCCAGCCCACTACGGAGCCGAGTTTCCCAGCAAAATTGATAACTTCAAATTTTCCAATCTCCATTGGTCTTCTTCTGAGTATTTTTCATTCAGCATCTGGGTTTTCCTTTCATGGCGATACCGGCATTGATGACTTTTGACGGACGCAGAGGAAGAATTTTTTGTTTGATGGAGGAAGAATTTGAAAATCGTGAGGAATGATGCAAGATGAGCGATGGCGGATTCGGAAGGGAGCTACCGTACAGTATGTTGCATGAGTGCTTGGTATTTTAGAGGTCTTATGGATATTGGCTTCGGCACAGTCTCGACCAATTTTTGAAGGTCTGGTTGCTGTATTCGCCGAATGGCAGTGCACATTGGGTACGATTCTTGCCTACTAGATGGGATTTCTTGTCGGATTGGATGTTGTGGAAGTTCATTTTGTAGCTGAACAAATTAGGGTTTCGAGGTTTCGAATCTCGTTTTCGCAGGATAGTTGCGCATCAGCTTCTTGATAGAAGAGTTGCAATTGGTCGTTGAATGGCATTGGTACGATTCTCGCCTTCGTGATGGGAATTCTTGCGGGATTGGACTTTGTGGGAGTTGATTTTGTAGCTCGGCAGAATTAGGGTTTCCGGGTTTAGGGTTTAGTTTACGTAGGATGGTTGTGCATTACATTCTTAAGTTTGTGCGAGAGGAATGTTCCAATTGCACTGAATTTTTCTTTTTCTTTCACAATTAGACAGACGTACTATATTCTGCTCACTCTAATTGCATATTTTGTTCTCGCACTTGAAAATTATGAGCTGGGATGCTTTGGGAGCGTTCTTTCGGAGATTGAGGTTACCAGACGTTAAGCTCTGAGCATGCTTCTGTTATTAGAATTGCAAGAGTTTTTAATATTCCTGATAGCAAATCAGAGAGGATTCCAATTGCACCGGCGAATGCATTATTTGGATTCAATATGCAAAAGTTTGAAGGGTTTAAAGTTTTATTGGTAGATGACCTAAGAAAACCGACACGAGTTTTGATTTTGAGGAGGTTTACATTCTCAAATCAATGTGTATTCATTGTGCAAGATTGAGGTTTCGCATTTAGGTAGGTGTCGCAACTAGTACCTCTACTTTGCAATAGCTCTGTATGATTTTATCTTGAATTGGGTCTGGGTAGTTGCATGGGAGTGCTCAATTTCGTCAGGCATTCTTCTGCAGATTGAAGCATATATTCCCAATCATGAGGGAAACGCTGATGTATTATACTCTTCGTGGTTCACGAATAGGGGCCACACCCCGTACGTTGATTACCTTAGCGGATGCCGCCAAGCATTCTCATTTGGGTGGCATCCCGCGACGCATGGTCTTGACCACAGTGGGCGCTGTAACCAAGTTATATGGTATTTTTCTAAATGATACAAAGGTTCGTATCTTCCTTAACCCTAAAGCATTGAATGTTAGTGAAAAAAAGTTGCTGCTGATTCTGTGTTCTTTGAGTGTCAAAATCTTGAGGTAAGGTAACTGCACCTATTATGGCCTGATTAAGCATCTGAGCATGATTCTTGTCATTAGACTAAGCGTGGTCCCCATATTTGTTGGGAGTTGAAGGGGAATTCCCACGCACTAGCATGTTCGTTTTGGACACTGCATTAATAAAGTGAGAGTTTTGACTGTAGGTTGTATAAAAAATCAACCCTAGGCTCTCATGTATACCCTTGTAATTAATATTTACTCTTGAGGAAAGAATTTCTAGTGGTTACTTTTTGGTTTCGTCATTCCGTGACGTTTAAAAGACTTGAGCATTTTGTCCCTCCCACACTGAATCTGAAGGGACGTTTTTTATGTAGGTGCATAATAAGGACACACTGTTGGCGCTGGTGAAGTCGCGTCCACCCGGTACCCCTCTTGTGACCGTCAGTAATCACATGTCGACGTAAGTTCTGGTAGTTTATTCGATCAGAGAGTTGGTGCATGTAGCGATGTCACCTTTTGTGGTTCTAGTGACCTTTGCCCCAATGAATATGCAATCCTTTTGCCTCTCAACTTAGGGTAATATTGCTTGCCTCGAATCTGTCCCTTACCTGTCATTTTTCCTGTCCACTTGTAGAGGTGTAGTTGTCGACCTTTTTGTCATCTCACTGTAGCCATCTTATCATCATGCTGCCTGTTGATCTGTTTGTCCGTTGTATATTTTGCTCATGTGCAGACTGGATGATCCTCTGATGTGGGGGATCCGGGGATTACCTCTGTCAGACCCAAATTTGTGTCGATGGACTCTAGCTGCCGAGGATATTTGCTTTACAAATGTGTTTTTCTCATATTTTTTCCGCCTGGGTAGGTGTAAGTTTTTTTACTACTAGGTGCTCTTTTAAAGGATTTGTAACGATTCTTCAATGCTGTCCGGAGTTTCAAGTCTCAAATGGCCAATGAATACTTATGTCTTCTCAACCCTTATCTTCTAGCTTTTGCCCTTGAACTAAATGGTGTCTTGGACGACATACTGTACCATCTGCATTATCATTTACAGTGTTAAAATCATGGCGTTTAAACATCGAACTTCTTGAGTTTTCTGCTTAATGCCACAGAAGAATGAACTCATTTCTTTTGCCTTGCACAGAGATTATGTCTCTTTCATGAATTAATGGTTATTTACTGCGATAGGCCAGCTAACACATGTCGATCACAGGTTAATCTGGTCTTGCGTGCATTAATTTTGCGATGTTCAATTTGGTGGATTGAGATGCACGTTTTGTATGGTGATGGCCAGCAGGTATGCATTTCTAGTGGTACTGACTGCAAGTTTGCTTTGGTTCTACATGCAGGCAAGTGCATACCAATCACAAGGGGTGCAGGTATTTACCAACCTCATATGGGTGAAGCTCTTGAGCGCCTCAATGAGGGGTATTGGGTAAGTAAATTTCTATCCGTCGTCTTAACATTTCTGGGAGATTTTTTCCGTCTGATATTTCAGTTTTCTTTATTACTGTAGAGAGCTCAATTATCGCTTCATCAGCACTTTTGATATCTGTTATATGAGGAAGTTCCAAGTCTTCGCTTATTTCTTTGCTATTGGTTTCTTTGTTTGTAGCTGAATACATTTCCTGAAGGCAAAGTATCTCAAGAAATTAAGCCACTGCGACGACTGAAATGGGGAACAGCAAGTTTAATTGCTCGGGCTAAAGTCTCTCCTATTGTGTTGCCCATTGGCCACAGTGGGTTTGAGAATGTGAGTTCTTTCGTCATGGGCTTTTATTGCCCATCTTTCCTTTTTTTTTGGAGCATGCAGTGTATTATCTGCATCCGGGTCTGGGTAATGCGCTGAGTCTAATGTAAGAAAAAGAGGGTTTAACAGTTTTTTCTTAATCTTGGACTTTTCCTGTTTTTTCTCTGAAACGACCAATGTTTAGCTTGTCAATTGGCCTTGAATTATCACATTAGGATCTGAATTCAGATCTGTTCTGCTGCAGGCTTAATTATCTACGTAACCCTATCCTGCAGAAGTGCTATTGATATTCCTTTGTATTTCTGAACACCCTTCAGCATTGCAGTGCTTAATAACATACTCAGGTGACATCACCTTTTGGTCATTGGTTAACTCTACAGTAGTAAGTTCTATCAGTAACATCTTCCTTCGTATTTGTGAACTGAATATTATATCTTAGTTTATGCTATGGGTTTGCAGGTGATGCCTGAAGATTGGTGGAAAGGGAAACGGCCTCCTCTCCCTTTGGTTGACAAGAAGGTGGACATTTTTATCGGGGAACCAATGCAGTTTGACATTCCTAGCTTGAAAGACGTCGCTTTCAACTGGGCAAGGGCGTCTGCAGGTGCTAGTTCCGTCTCTTGCAGTGTTCCTAGTAATGCTGATGACAGAAAGGTCTCTCCTTTTGGGAACGGTACATACAATCCTCATCCTCTACCTTATGGAGTAAGGAGGTGTTCTTCCTTTCTACAAGTTTCAGACACTTTGGATGCAATGAGAGAGGATGGAGTAGATGTCCCTGGCCCTTTGCTAGATGAGTCTGCATGGAGATGGATGTACACGCACATCACTGAGCACATTTGGGTCGCGTTGAGTGATGTGACTGAGAAGGCTAGAACTCTTTGTCAATTGCGAGCAGAATCATAATACGATTTCATTCTCTCTGTTTTTTTCCCTTGCAGTTTACTCAACCCTCTCTATTCACAAATGAGCTTCTATGAGCACTATCGTGTGTGTTCACAAATTGACAAGTTGAAGTATTCACAGACTTTCAGGATATATATATATATATATAGTGAATGTTCTCTTTCAGAGTTTTTCATTTGAGAGGGTTGAGAGTACTGACTTTGCAGAAGAAATTTTCTTCAGCATATTCTTGGAAATTGGTGTTGTTAGGTCAGGTATGCTCTGTGCTGTATGAGGAACTCTTGACCAACGTAATTTGCGGTGTCAACTCCCAAATATCAATTTCTTGATCTCTTCAAGGTATCAAAATTGGCAGGATCGCAGTTCAAAAGTCAAATGGTTCGTTTGAGAATGTTCTGGTATTCTGCAGGTTGTCTGATGGCAGTCCCGATAACCTTTCTTTTCGATAGCATGACACAGGACTGCCTCGTTCAAAACATCATTTAACACTGGGCGTGGCATGTCGTTCCTATCCATGCAAGGGAAGATAATTTAAGCAAAGAAAAGATTGTCACTATTTTTTTTTCGTCCAGCAATATGACCACCCTTATTGGCTTTAGATCAAAGGGAATGAAGATGTACATGAGGAAGTTTGATTAGGACCTTACTTTAGAGAGAGCACCTCTGTAACATTATTAACCAAAGGTTTTATTTAACTTAAAGAGAGCTCAAGTATTTAGGAAACAATGCTTGTCCAAGGGATGAGGTGGCCTACTTCCTCGACTTCCATAAAGAATGATTCCTTGCTTTGAGCCTATATTCTTGGGGCTACAAGAGTGTTTGGGGGGACCCTACCTTCTGGTTTCTTCTTGTTGTATTTTAGTCATTGAAATTTTTAGTAGGGTAGTACATCGTCACCCTCCAAAGTCGGCAGTACTCGTATTCCTCCCTTCATGTCCTCAAAGCAAGGTGCAAGTCTCCGTTCTATCAACTCTCTTCAATGTTGACTTTTTCCTTGCAGGTTGACCTAATAGTTGAATTTCCACACACTGACAAGAGCAGAAGATTCACCCCCATTGCAGTTGGAGAAAAGGAATCTTTGCCGACATGGTCCATAATTCTCGTCATACTTATCGGACAGAAAGCGGAGTGACACATGGATTGCAAACGATGAATGATATAAGAATGATATGTAAAAACTTTACTATTTACAGTATTTTTGGACACATGTCGCAACTACACATACACAGGGAAATTTGAGACTCACCGGGAATTAACACCGGGAACGCGATATGACTTTCCTGCGGATGAAACCATCCTGCAGAAGTCGCAACGCGAATACGCTCGCGGTGCTGCTTCCTCGACGCTGAAGAAGCCAAACGTGTATTCAAAACCTTGATAACTGATGACTGTTGACGCCCGTTGCGACTGACGACTCTCGAGACCTTTGCTTTCCTTTGCGACACGGCTCCTCCTTCCAAGTTCCCACCAAGGGATCCCTCATCAATGATTCCCAGCTCCCTCAAGCACGTCGGCAACGCCTCAAATTTTGATTCCCAGAATTTATCAACTTCTTCTGGGAACGATCGTTTGGTGTTTTTTCGGGGGTAGGGGACAGGGGACAAAAAACCAGGCCTTGCGCTGCCCGACCGGCCATCGTCAAACTGTAAACTGGTACCGTGAGTCCTGGCAAATCCAACAGAGAGACAGATAGGGCAAAATCCCGATATCGGGGGATCAGACGTAAGTGACCTTGAAAATTCTGTGGGTTTTGGGGAAACTGCCCTATTTTAGTCTGGGTGGCAAGTGATGAGGTTCCGGTACTTGTTTAGGGGGGTGGGGGTGGGGGCTACCGAACCGGATCGTTGCCTGACGGCAGTGGGGGGCACTTGCCTCGCTCCTTCCTGCGGGGTTCCTCATTCTTTCCGATATCGTGGGTCCTTCATGTAAAGCCGATGTGATTTAGTGTGACAATCAATCGCAAGTGTTGGGGCCACACTTCTTCACAATTAAGGTAGCGGCGGTAGTGTTACGCAACACTGATTGCAGGAAGTTTATTAGAGATGGACGCCGCGATGAACACCAATCCGAACACTGAGAAGGGCGAGCTCGCCGAGCTTCTTGCTCTGCACCCTCGCATGGCGTTTCTTCCCCACGAGGTCGAGTACCTCCATGTTTACCTCCCCGTTTTCCTTCCTGATGAGGACGAAGAGGGCGAAGAGGGCGAAGAAGACGAAGAAGACGAAGACGAAGATCAAGCGCACGGTGGTGGGCAAGGACCTGCGCCCGCAGTGGCGAATGGCGAGGACGCGGACGCGTGAAGCTGTGAAAATGCAGCAATTTCACTTACCTTTCTTAGGTATCAGCACTTTGTTTCCACACTTTCCTTGTCGTTGGAGGGTCCTCGTGGGGAGCTTATTGCGCTAAGAAACTCCGTGTTGTGCGATTGCTTCTGTGCAGATTGGTAGTGGTGAAGCATGGCAGTGGTGACTGGAGCCACGGTTTGGGGTGATGGAACGAGGAGGATTTGCAGTTTAGGGGAGACTTGAATCAGACCAAGATTTGAAACAGCGTACGCTTGCAATTAGAATCGATTTCATGCTTTGACTTTTTTTATCTCTAAGACATGAGGAGACATAGTAGCTGGTCCTAGATTCTGGAGTCGTGTGGTCATCGTTGCGCTAGGTCCACGCTTCGCACACTAGTTCTCGGTCAGTGCCGTTTCCATTTCATCTGACTACTATGATTACGGAGTTAACGGAAGGGGTTCTCTTGGATTTTTAGTTGGCACAGTCGTTTTGGTTGCTACTGTTTTATTCCAAGCTTTTTTTCAGACGTACCTTATCGTCTGTTCGAAGCTGATTTAATATCATCCTACTTTTCTTCTTCTTCCTTCTTTCTCTTCCTAGCACGTACATACCTCTGGCTGCCCTTCTTCTTGTCAACACTTTGGTGTCCTTTTTGAGTACCGACGTCTTCAGGTGTTGTGTTCCGTCTTGGAGTTTGCGCTCTCTTCCGTTGCGGTCGTTTCTGGCAAGATTCTAGCACGGTTGTCGTCCTGCAGCAAGTGGGATCCTCGTGTAGGTTATAAAGATCGGAGCTTTGGGTTCTGAAAATCGAGGAGATTTCGTCAGACACATGAAACTCTACAGGAGAAGTCTCAAGTCCCTATTATAATTTTCTTCCAGTGCTTGTGCTTTTCGTGCTTTTTGGAACCACTGTACTGAATGCTTACCTGAACAAGGAACCTAATTTCTTCCTACAGTGAACCTGCTGTGCTTGGTTTCGACGTTTCGAATTTCGATCTACAACAGCGGGTCTCTCTATTGATGAATGCGTGGTTTCAGTAGTCATTTTAGCAAAAATATATCAATGGTGGGTGGCCCTCACTGGGGGAGTGTTCTTTGCTTGAGACGATGAGACCCCATCTCATTTGTTATAAGATTTTTTTCTTTGTTATAAGGGAATATTTTAGGGTCAAACCTGAATTTCACATAGTTCTTGATTTTAAATGTCTTTAACCCATAATGACGTTGAGGACGTTTTCCAACCAATGAATGACAAAGAATCTCTCTATGTGGGACAGAAGTACAACTATTTATCCTCCAAATTTTATATGAAAAAGGATCATCTTCTACAATTGTTTGACTTCCAACGAGTGCTTTTGCATTTTTTTAAGCCAACAATCCGCACCGTTCTAAAACAGTTGATTTCCATAGTGACCAACTCATTGTTTACGGGTTAAGCTTGACTAAAAAAATGTAGTTCCAATCATTTATTTTATATTCCTTTTTATATTTTTCCAAAATTGTTAAAATTGTAATTTTTGTGACACTATGAAGGTAGCATCTTGAAAGCTTAAAATTCACCACTTTTGAACTTTTCTATTGAATTTCTCTTGGTGTGAGCTCAAAAAGTACACCAATTACACCATGGTGTCTATCACTATCATCTCCAATTTTGCTAAAAACTTCATCCTATTTTAAGTATTTTTTAATTACTATGATTTTACAAAAAAAATACTTTAAAAAATCATACAAATTTTAATTTAATTTTTTTAATTAAGAAAAAAATGAATTTAAATTTTGGATATATGTTACTACATGAGAAAAATATCAAAATTTTGAAAGACTGATGTGTTTTGGTGTAGAAAATTAATGAAGCATTAAGAGAGATTTGGGGCCTCAGAAAGATTGTTTTGGTGGGACTCATTGTAGTACTAGGAGAGTATTATAAAATTCAAAAATTAATAAAAATATTTTTAAAAATATGTTTTTGAAAAAGAATATTTAAAAATTAATTAATCAATATTATCCGACGTCACAATCTCTCAACCACATCAGACTACTGTTGTAGCCAAGTTCCCATAGTCTGAAAACTCTGAAGAACTCATAGTCTTTTAGAGACCTAAAAAACCTTCTAATGTTTGACCAAATTGGAACATGGAATATCCTTTAAGGGTTAAATAGGATTCACTCAAGCAAGTCATTCATTCAAATTGTTCTCCATCTAGACCCCTCTCTAACATGCAAAATTCAATTCAATCATTGTTATTATAGTTCTAGTCTTGACCTCTAAAGGAATTCAGTGTTTTTAGGCCCAAAATTGCTTCAAAGTAATCAACCCCAAAACAAGGCTAAAATCTTCATTTACATTGATTCATTAACAAATCCAATCGGATCCTTTGGTTAACTTGTTAGAGTATACCCTCCTAAGGTTTTAGAATAAGAAACCGTACCAATTGCTAAATCAAGTTGCTTGGATTTCAAAAAGAAGTATTTTCAACTCTTCCTAAATGGTTAGATTTCATCTTTTACACTTAACACACAAAAAGTGTAGATCCTACAACTTGTTACTCTCTATAATATGTTGAAGAAGTAAGTTGGGAATACATGTAAAAAATTTCAACAAAAAAATATTCATATTCATGCTTAAGAAAATAGTAAGTAGAAAGAAGTAGAGTATGATTTGAAATACTAAATTGTTAAGAATTAGTTATGGAATTGAAAAATGCCAATCATAATTGTTGTAATGTTGTAATAAACAATCTAAATCCAATGCTTATATTTTTATTTTCAAAAATATTAAAAATTGAGTTTGATAAAGGACTTTAGAGTTTATTTTAGAGTATAAATTCTATAACTGACCACAAATTTTAAACTCCTTGTAATTATTTCCTATGATGATTTAAACACCTTGTCATCCCCTCTCCAGCCTCAATAATCCCCAATTGTTGGATCTGAGATTAATAAATTGAAAGTACTCCCTATACTGTTAGATCTCCTAAAAAAATCAAATTCATCAGGTATATGGAATACTGAGTATGGAATACATATGAATATATACATACAATCCTATTTATCTCATGTGGGTTGCAATCCAAAGTGCCTCTTGAACAATACAAATATGGCGTTGGAGGGAGGTAATTGAACTAGCACCATTAATGAAGTATTTTGTTCAAAGAATTACATGTGTATCCCTTTGAAGTCTTAAAGCCAATAGAAAAAGGATATTATACCCCTTTTAGAGTTTTTGGAAAAGAAAAACCACTAGTGGCTGACTACCACATGTACCTCTTCATTTTTTTATGTTTGGTTTTCAAATAAACAAGCACTTCTATTACTTGTAGCTCACTATCCATTCAAAAGATGATTCATCTTATTAATCAAAATGGAGTGATTCAAAGCTTTCTATGTATATATAAATATAAGAAACCAATCTCAAATTTTTATATCTTAAAAAAGTATTTTTTTTCCAAGCTACTCAGTCTACTTGCTAAGTAATAGAAACAATAATAGAATTATAGAAACTACATATTATACAATAAATTTTAAACCATAAAGTCAAAAGTTATAAAAATTATTGAACCTTAAATCTACTCCTTGCCCACATATTGTGTGAAAATATCAAAGGAAAATAAATAAATAAATCCTTTTGTAGTAAGTTGTCTAAAATTTCTATATTGCCAAAAAATGTTGTTTGATCTTTTAGGTCAAGTAGCTAGTTGAAGGGGGGAGTGAAAAGATTATCACAAAATGAGTTTTTGCCATATAATAATAAAGGTATATAACATGTACAATCATCTTGTCTTTAAAGGATTTAAAAGTGTAAAATTGTCTTACAAAGGCAACTAGAATCTCTTATGTCATGAATTGGCACGTCTATACTTCCTTTATGTGTTTTTTATTCATGAAGTGAGTCTTTTCTTTTTGAGGTATATGGTTTGTTTTGTTGTTTGCTCCAAACATGTTTTAATTATCTTTGGTTTAAAAGTTGTAATTTAAGTCCAAAAACACTAAACATTAAGTTAAACCACCTCGCTTAAAATATCAAAACCACCCCTCCACTCCATGTGTTTGGTCAAACTAATTTACATACCACAATTCATATGTATTTCTCAAGTTTCAACTACTTCCATTTATACATTTATACAGCCTTGTCCTACACCCAAAGGTCCAAAACTAGAAGTCTTGGGGTAAATTTGTATGGGAGAGGATCCAGTGCATGACCTACTGTCAAAGACCTTGCAAAGATAAACAACAAGTATACCAATTTAATGATCAACAACAGACCATGATCATTTTCCCCACCAATTGGACTCTTTTGTAAACATCCAACTTTTGTAAATTTCCATGAGTTTCACTCTATCTTTGAATTTTTCACTCACTGCTTATCAAAACTCTTTGTAAAAGGAAACCCCTTGATTTGGCACTGCACATTAGCCAAAAATGATAATAAATTATTCCCCTTTAGCTAGTCTAATTATTCGTATTGTATGAAGCTCAGTCACCCTTTCCAAGGAGAACCATCTGTCCTTGCCCATACCCCTGTGGAGAATCCAATCCCGGGTGTGGGCAATAAGACTCTCAGTTTTCCACGCTAACTTTAAGAAAAAAAGGACTGAGTGGCGTTTCTTTTCACGAGACCCAGAACTCAACTACAACAGCCAGCTGCTTATGGTTGTTGAAACCGAGTCAGGGAGGAAATCTCAGTATGCATTGGAAAGTGAAGCAGTTTCTGTTCCGTCAGTCAAGGTGAGCTTAACTTACTTCTTCAGTTGTGGCGTCCTCCCGAGTCCGTTAGCAAGCTGCCCTGCACGCTCCTCTCGCCCCTTGCAATTGCAATTGTCGCTGCACAACGGTTGACGAAGTAAGATAATCATCTTCCGGGAGTTGAAGAGATCATACACACAAAGGGTACTACAGTATATATGATACCTGCAATTACAAATCAATTGAAGCGTACGATCTTACACATGAATCGAAGTAGGAGCCATACAGCCGGACTGAACTGTAACCTTTAGCTAGCAGGACCGTGACGTTTCAATCTTACAGAATGGTACCTTAACTTGAGTGCCTTATCAGGACTCAGGAGAGACGGAGAACATTTGTCAGTCTCGATTGTTGTTAACGGAAACAGTAATAAAACCAAGGCAGGCATGCAAGCTTCCCAAGTCCAAGATAACATAACAATTGTTGGCTTTTGATGCTAACTTGCAGATTGTTTCGGAACAATTGTTGACTTTTCTCTTCTGTCAGTTCATTTTATAGTGAAAACAACGAAGCCTGCGCCACAGATGAAGCCACTTTCAGAATCACATTTCGAAATCTTGCAAGTCAGCAGGACGCTTGAACGTCAGTAGGGGCGGGGCACTGTGTTGTAAGCTTATCCAAGTTCAGTAAACTATTGTGGAGGTGAAAGTGCAGGAAGGATAGGATACCTGGCCAGACTTCTTTTTCTTTTTTCTTTTTTTTCCATTATTCTGTTTTACGTTTCCAAGGGTTATCATTATCATAAATAATTTTTGTAAATTTCTAATGAACAATGCCAAAAAAAATCCTTGTAAATGTAAACAGAGGATTTTTTACTATTAATGATATTAGAGTTGGAATTAGAACCTAAATGAAACTAGACTGGGGATTTGGAAAGTAAAGAAATAGGACTGCACAAAGAACTTGAATTTGTGAGGACGGACTAAGTTGTCAGTAGCAAGGC
Organism: Rhytidiadelphus loreus; assembly: GCA_947034895.1. Classification (NCBI taxonomy): domain Eukaryota; kingdom Viridiplantae; phylum Streptophyta; class Bryopsida; order Hypnales; family Hylocomiaceae; genus Rhytidiadelphus; species Rhytidiadelphus loreus. Next base: position 42,777,267 of record OX344765.1, read on the forward strand.
TCAGGTGAACATGGAAAGGCAACAAAGGAGGGAATCCAAATGTAGGCAACAAATGAAGGAACAATTGAAGGTGACATTAATAACCCTACAGTACAAATACCACAAACAGAGAGGTCTTGGCCCTCTAATGGCACACTAGGGGGGCTTGGAACGGACAATAGTTGTCTCTACTATTGATTTGAAAAAGATTTGACTTGCTCACATATGATTAGAAACAAGTTTTAGAGGTAGTCGTTTTAGATGAAGCTATGAGATGGAAATGGGTCCAAATGAAAAATCCACATTTATATTAAATAAAATATTCATTTTTGAGGGAAAGAATTCTATTTTTTTATTCATCCTTATTTTGCACACATTGAACTCAATTTCTCAACGAATTTTCCATATCCTATAGGTTGAAATGCTTATTGTAACCATTTTATGGTATTACTACCTTAATTGTCAACTAATTGAGAATCATTTAGAGGAAGTTAGAGAATAGGGTAAATTACCCTTGAGATAAAATAACACGAAATTTCATAATAATTGGTGTAGTGGTGAAACCAAAATAACTTACTAAGTTGAATAATTAGGCCCAAAAGAATGGCTGCCACCCATATCTCGGATTCTCGGGTCCCATCATGGCTCCGGCCGGCCTTCGCCATGTTCTCCTGCCACTTGCCTCCTTCCGTGGAAGACACGTGGCTCGCCAAATGTCACTCTCCTGACTTCGGTCCCGTTCCTCTTCACTTTCAATCGTCCACATTCCTCTTCGCGTTTCGATCATTTTGGTGTCATTGAATTTTTCGCTGTCAATGGTGCTGTGGAGAGGAGGATCACAATCTAGAAGAAATCAGTGTCTGGGAACCTCACAGTAGTCGAAGTAAGTCTTCTCACAGCTTATGCTAAACTGGGTATTCCAGCGTTGGATTATGTTCTGCACGTGGTGTGAGAGTAGAATTGCTGCAGAAAAATTTCTAATGTCTTCATTCGTGGTGAAAGAGTTGAAATCTACTCAAAAATCTACTTGGGTTGACCATTGAGGGTGGGAAGAGGATGTTGTCGGGGAATTAATTAGGTCATTGCTCAAAGGTTGGTTGAAGTGTCGAGAGATACATGTGAGTGTTTTCTAATTCCTCACGACAAGGGAGCTATTGTCTTGAGATTGCTGGCTTACTCCGGTTTTGATGAGCTGATGTTGCCCAATTTCGAATTTTTAGGTCAGGGCTCACAGATGAGGGTTTAGAAGTTGAAATGTTCTTTAACTCTTAAAAGTCTTGGGCTGATTGTCAGTGTTTTTTAAAACTGGTGTCTTTGTAAGGGTTTATGGACCAAGAAGCCCAAATTGGGCCTTAAGTTTTAATCTGACCTCCAGGTTATTTTTAGCACATTTGAGTAGTTCATATGGGGACTTTCTTTAGTCTAATTTCACGAATTTCTGGACCACTACTAATTTCCTACGAATTTCCTGGTGGTATGAAATTTGGCCTCATCTGAACTATTATTTTCACAATGTGATTAATCGAATTGATTATTATAACTCACGGTCTTTCAGGGATTGTACTTCCCTGTACAGATATCTTGCTTTCCGTGCGCATAATCTATGGCCACAGCACCCAACGAGTGCCACATGCTCTGTCGACGCTTTAACCCTAACGGTCCATGAAGATCAAATTGGATATCATGTTTTATTAAACAGTTTTGAGTAGGTCATATGGGACTGTCATTCTGTCTAATTTTATTTCTTTATTGACCAACGCATCCAGTGTTCTCCACTGATTCTGATGACAATAAACTGGCCTCTTCGGAATTATACTTCATCAATTGGTTTGGTCATTCTCAAACCATGAATCTGTGGCCCTTTAGGGTTTGATGTGATGCTCCCATGAATGCAGAGAAAAAGCAAACCCATTTGGATCTTCATAGAGCTATGGCCGGCATTGCAACCAAGGTGTGCAAAATCTGGGGAAGGAGTTTAGTGCCTGATCTGCCGAGCCCTGCAGCGACTTTCTTCGCAGTAAGACACAGCAATGTGGACGCGAGACGGGGCGTGGGGCCCGTGAAAGGGCCTGAGAATGACCCTGCCACTCGAGGGAGCACTCCCGACGACAGCCGTGCTGATGAAGTGCACATGGTGGAGCCCAAGGATGTGACAAAGCAGAAAGTGGCCCAGGCGCAGGAGGAGCCCTCTGGCTTGCAGGTACCTGGCTCACTCCAAGTCTCCAACCCTAAAATGATACTGAATTATCAGAAACAATATTATCGTCAATGCAATGTGTCTGTTGACCCTTATTGTGCTTAGATATCAGTGATTGTTCAGAGTGTTCTTTCGATGTTCGACCCTTCTGAATTTCATTTTTGATGCCTAGTTTTCAATATTCGACGTAGTATCTTGAATATAACGTCTCTTTTTTTGTGTGGATGAAGAATGTTTGCAATGTGATTGTTCAGGTTTTGGTATGCTGAATAAGGCCATACTAGAAATCACTTGAAATTTGAAGAATGTCTGCATGTGATTCAGCGAGGTCTTTTGGCTCGTATTTTATCAGGGTATTTTGCTCTAGAATCTCTGTTGACTATCCTTCTTTAGTAACGGAGAACACTGTTGGTTGCAAACAGGGTAGCAAATTGATGCCAGGATTTGACTCTCCTGTTAATCCAAATGCTAAACCACAGAGCACGACCGTTGACGAAAAGCAGTAGGTGAGAAAAAAATTACTCAGGTTGATTTTAAAAAAATATTAAATTCTTTACTTGCGTGTTAGCTCCTCATGAGCCCCTATTCTATTTGTCTATTTGAGGTAATGACAGATGGCATGGTCAGCCCAATTGTATTTGTTATGTAGGTCTCCAACTTCTCAGTTCACTTCTATTGTTTTCCATAATTGTGGTTTCGAGGATTAACTTTTTACCTAACCATGTTGACTCGTGTGAACCAGGCGCTGATTTTGCAATGTTGTGGTCTTTGCTACAATGAACAGATGAAGAAGAATGTGGTAAAAATCTGAGGATGAGCGGACATTTGAATTGGCGGATAGTCAATAGCGGTTCTCTGTTCATTCTAGTGTGTTCTCGGCCAAGTCAAAGAAAGATGCTTGTGATGTAAAAACCTGGAAGACTGAAGCCAGATGGAATTTTAGGACAGGTGTTACACGGAATCAGTGAGGCGAATTCACAAACCACAATAGTGGAGGTGAGACGTTTCTATGCATGTGTAAAAGATTGCTGTTAAATTTGTGAATAAGAGTTCAATGCTGTGTCTCATCAATCGCATTGCCTGTGCCGTGCTTGTGAAAATTTCCACCTTGAACTTTGTTGAATTATAGCAAAACATGACATTCAGTTCAATGAGCCCAGAATAAGCTAGGTTTTTTGCGCACAGTCTTGAGCTCCTGTTATATTTTGCATGGGTGGGTGTGGCTCACATTGGAATTTTTAAATTTCTTTTCATTCAATTCTTGGTCGGCATGTTTGTGTGCGGATTTATCTGACAATGATTGCGTACTTGGTGATGGAATAAATTGTGTCAGCTCTTCTATATTTTAGTGCTTGAAATTCTTTGGTGCTTGAGTGGAAATGGTGCAAGCTGTATACGAATGTTACTTTGTCAAGCACAAGCACAAGCTCAAGCTCGAGGGAGAAATCTGATGAAGCATTCAAGGTCCATAAATTAGAAGACTTTGGTGCCTTTCACTTTATAACATGTGTAGTGCTCTGTTACAAAATTTCTACAGGACGAGTCCTGATGTGCAGTTGTGTGCCTACAAAGAACATATCAGTAATGGATACTCCCAAGCCAGTATGCACTCGAGTCCTCACCATCTCAATTGCCTACTTGCAATGCTCCATCTTGTTCTTCGCAAATCCTCGCTTTTTGCTCTCGTCAGATTTGTGTGCTTTGCATATATTGTAACTAATCAGGTAGAGGATATTTGCATCACTTGAAGCACTCCGTGATAATGCTTACACTAAAACTTGCAAATTGAAGGTCAACCAAGTTTATGAGCAGATGAGTTGCAAGGGTCACTCACTCGTGGAGATGGGATCAGGCCCCTAACAGTTTTAGTATCACATTACAAAATTTGACAAGGTCGGAAGCCCAAATCTTAAAATATACTTCTGGAAGCAACGTTGCTCCTATCAAAGCAGAGCAGAGTCCTCAACTACAGAAGTACGATTCCCTGAAAATTTGTCTGCACTTCCTGATGCCTTCTGGAGCTCCCACAGTAGGCCTCATCTTAACTTGGAACAAGCAGTTACCCTTCAAAAGGCTTTGTCCTCTTGTGTAGTACAGCAAGAAAGCGAGGAGAGGTTGTGAGGCTTTCTAGCTATTTTCATAGTGTGGCTATATTGCAGATGAAGCTGGATATTTGATATCAAGGGCAAGCGCTCAGTTTTCAAGTAGCAACGAACACCATGCATGAGAACTCACTCACTTCATTGTAGCTTGTGTTGATGTGATGCCTCATCCCCTTTCGTCCAGAAACAACAAAATTTGCAGATGGAGTTGCTGAGTGTTGTCTTCCTCATGACAGACTAAAACGAGGGCCAGAGGGGAAATAGTTCACCACCAATGGAGGCCTGGGCTTGGAAGCGTTTCCCTCACTGGAGCCTCGGAACCATTTCAGAGGATTTTTGGATAGCTTCCGCTTCTTGTGCAGCTCCTCGGGTGTGATTCCAACTTGAGTGCTCTTGCCATTGCTGCCATCAGAGGCCATAGCTAAATTCTATATTCTAAAGTGAGATGAGGTCTGCAACGAGTGAAAAAACAAGCAGCTACGCAACAAGTTAGCCTCGAGCAATTGCTTGTTTTTCGAATAGCAACCTACTCAAACGCCCTCGCAATCACAATAGATACAACTATTGTCAACACAAAGCCTCCTCCCCTTCAGTCCAGAGCTAGCAAGCTACTTTACGAGAGACTCCAGAAAAGTTGTAGCAATAGCTTGCTTTTAGAGTAGTTACTTACTCAGCTTCCTCACATTCACTGCAGATGTAGCTTACGTCAATACAACAAGGGCTCCTCCCGTTTGGTCCAGAGCAAAAACAAAGCAGAGAGTTGCTTGAAGAGCGACTTTCAAGTGCAAAACTTTGGCTGAACGGCTTCGAAACAAGAAAAATTATACTATTGAAGACAGATTGCAAGCTGGGAAGTTATAGGATTGCAAGCTGAGTTCTCTTAAAGCTTCATGTGCAACATACCGCCAACACAGCGTTGCAGCTTCTACGTGCCTTCACGAGGTAAGCTTACTAAGTTGTGGGACGCCGCCATGTCTGTTTCACGTTTTTCTGTGGGCCGCCGTCTATTTCACGTTTTTTTGTTGTACTGATACACTTGAATCTGTCCTTGCTGTGGAGATTATTCTATCCTATTCAGCATTTGGAAAGTTTTCTGAGCTGCCCCAGTAACTTCCTAGAAGGAGCCAGGGGGGCCCAAGGGCACCAATTGCATCTTCTCCTTATCAAAATCTCACTAGCCACTTTCCTTCATCTTCAAATTTGTAAAGGCTTCAATCCTCCTCTTTCAAAGATATGTTGGTTTTGAAACTAAACTCCAAATTTCATTACTAACATTTGGCAAACATGGATGATGGAATACAGCTAGCCACCACAACCAACCCTAAAAGTGATACCCACCTTGTATAAGAATTTACCCACCTCCAACAACTTAGGTATTAGCCTTGGATTTGAAATGGCAAGTGGTTAAAATGTGACAATTTCATGAAAGCAATGGTTATATATCAACCTTTTATTTTTGCATACCACTTAGTTGTCAATCCTATCTATTTTTTTGTCCAGTTCTAGATCCTTTATTTTCACACTCCAATTGGTTATTTTTACAAAAGTACTAGTTAATAATGAACTAATGAGCAATTCTCTCCAAATATTGCTATAGTTATTCCCTTCCTTTGCAAGTGGTAGACAGCTCTTGTAGGGGGATGTTATTGGTAGTTGATGATAGCTTAATTCTTAGGTCCTAAGAGTCCCTTCTTAGGACCTAAGAATTAAGCAAAATAAATGACGGGCTAAGAAGAATCTAGACATAAGATCTTTATATTTGCAATTTTCTCTATTTTCTCAATCCTTACATGAACTGATTTAGAACCTGGTACAAAAATCATGAAGCACCAAGTTGTCATGCTAGTCACCTCACTAAAGAATAGACAAAAAATCACTTTTTCAATATACTTGTATGTACTTTCTCCCTATACATTAGCTTCCACATGAAGCTCTTGAAAACATTCATAATGGATGCTAGGACTCTTAGGAATTAACAGCCTACAAAAATAAGAAGAATAGTATAAGTTTTATATCCACATAAATGAAGAATTGGATGGGGGTAGTTCTACTATCTATAACAAATGGACATAGTTGGGGATTTTTATCCTTGTTGCTTCTATTTTGGTGAAATTGTCAGTTATTGCAATTTGGCAAAAACTAACTAAATTTTAAATGAAGGATCAATGTGAGTTATTTTAGCAATTAGAAGAAAATGTGTAGTAAGTTGAAAGTAGACAACTTCACCTTGGAAGGGAGAAATATTCACTTTCAAAGTTCATCTTCGAAGAACACCTATAATTGACAATAGAATCACCGATAAATCAAATACATAAATATTCTAAAAAGAATAAAGTCAATGACTTCTCCCAAAGGTTTCCTTTATGAACAACTTACTATACCTTCTTTTCCAATTCATGCTCATATTTTTAAGTGTTGATATCTAGTTAGGAGTCAATAATGGGTGCTCTTACCTTAGACCCTAATATAAAGTAAACTAGTAATAGATGCTACAACTTTTAGCACCATCATTCACAATGCATAATAGTCTTTCTCAAAAGGACTAGTGCATTTTCTATTAAGTATGTTATCTATCTTCTCACTATTCATTTTATACTCTATTGGCAATTGATCACATGGCAAAAGTTATTAAATTCTAGAATTACAACACAATGGGACTTTTTATGAGTGACTAAGGAAAAACTCACCATGTTGTTTCAAAATTGCAGAAAACATCAACACTTAAAAAATATACACCAAACAACTTTGAAAAAATATAACAACACTTAAAGTTGCACAATGTATATTTTTTTTAATTTGCCACGTTACTTGAAAGTTGCCCCAAATCTCTTCTAAATCTACTATGCATTTGTAATGGGTCTAGAACATTTTTTAAATTTAGTGTAGTCAATGCAAAGAATTGAATCTAAGGTACAATCATTAAAAAAATATGCCCCAAATGTTGTCGTAATAGATTTAGATAATAAATAGATGTTCTTTACAAAATGTTCAGCACTAAGACTTTGAAATTCGGACTTAAATTTGAATCATTTATCAATTTTACTTTGAAGTTTTATGGCTTTTGTATACAACATTCAAACTTCATTAATTGCCTTAATAAATCTTAACCGCAAGTTGCCTATGTGACAAAAAAACTAGAACTCATTTGCAAAAAACTATAAAGACAATAGCCCACCTATCTTAAGTTGAAACTAGTCAAGTGTACAATAGCAACTTGATTCTTGTTCAATAGGTTGAATAACTTTGTTTGAAGATGTCTCATTTCAAAATGACAAATAAAGATTTCTTTGTTCACTCAATTCTCTCATAATTCTCACCACAAGAACTTCAACCATATTTACATCTTTCACATAAAATTTTAACTTTCTCGTTTCAACATAATTTTCAAAGGTTGTGGCGATTGGGGAACCAAGAGCTACTTTATGGACATAATATGAAGTGACTTTTGTTCACATAATATGAAGTGATTGTTTTCACTAAATTAATAAAACAATTGAGGGTTTATTTCAAGTATTGATTTTTTTTAAAAATTGAAGTGGTGTTCAATGTAAATTAATTCCTAAAGGACCATATGTTCAAATTTTGAACAATGGATGATCCAAACATATTCCAAGCACATAAAAATTTGTCTTCTTATCCATCAATTTAAAAAAAAATTCTTGTATGAGTTCTTTAACATTTATATGATATAGATTTTGGAGACTTTTTGTAGCAAATATTTTGTAATTCAAAGGGTGTTGATAAGCAAGACCTTAGAAAGTAACTTTTTCAATTCAAAAAATGATCCTTCAAAAAAACGCTTAAATAAAAAAGTAAAATAAAAATCTTTAAAAATCACTATGATTAGAATATAGCATTTGGAACTAAATGAAAAAATATATGTAGTACAAATCTCAATATTCAATCTACAATAAATTTTAGAAGGAATTTTCAATTTTGGCTTCAAATTCTATTAAAAAATATTGGTTTGTATACTAGTTGATTTAACTATGTGGATATAATATATGGACTATGTTTTACAATTATTTCTTGAGAGTCATTATTAAATTATTATTCTAAATTGTATTTTATAATATATCTTCATAATTTTGTAGTAATTATTTTGCAACTTTGGATTCTAGATAGATTTTTTAGATTCGTAGGAAGTCAACAAAAAATATGACTACATAATGATAAGTGCAAGGATAAGTGTGTAAGAAATTTGTTCATATTTTATTCAAATTATTAGAGATATATTTTGAGTTCAAATTCAAATTTTTTATCATTTTTTTCCTTTGATCTAATTCAAGAAAAAGTATTTGATGTCAATAGAATACAGAGCACCATTGTACATTGATTGAACCCATCCATATTTAATTTTTTAATTAATTGAAACATTGGACATATAGAATAAGAGATATAGAGAATGGAGTTGATTTTAGGTTCATCCAAATTTAAAATTGCACAAAAAACAAAATGAAATTCCATTAAATTAGTTGTTACTTTACAAATTCAAATATATATTCAATTGGAAAGCCTTTTTAAAATATAATTGTACTCTTCCTTAATCAACTTGTGATTCATTGAAAGAAAAAGATAGATCAAAACAAAGCATGGAACTCAAAACTCAAAACTCAAATAAAATGAAACCATATTGACCCAAATATGAGCATAAATAAGGTTATATTGGGGCACAAATGAATTGAAAAAATGTAATTTTCTACGATTTTACGCCACTACCACTACCACACACATACTCTCACACACATTGGAAAATCTAGGAGGCTCCTAGCTAGAGACTGCACATTAACAATCTAGAACTTATTATGACATGGTAGCAAACCTAAACTCTAAAGATTTTGGCCTAAATTTTATATCTTCTACAAATGAGAGCTTAGGGTTGATGAATGCATAGATTTGTAATCAGCACTTTGAAAGTTCATAGTTAATTCATACAAAGTCCAAAAAATATGAAAAAAAGAACTCTAGGATCTTCTTTCAATTACCAACAATACTCAACAAAAACAAAGTGATAACTTAATAATAGGAAGCATGCTCAAATTCTTATTCAAATACTTTTAGATGTTACCATTTGCTATTCAAAAACATCTATGTAAGACATACTTTGTTCCTCATAATAACTTGAAGCATCTCTAAGTGTGCAAGAAAATTTCACCAATGCTAGAAAGGTGAGACATTTGTTTACAAACAAATCACTTGTATCCCCTTTGATACAACTCATTGTATACAACTTTCAACCAATCATAAATTCCTCCAGCTTTTTAAAAGCAAAAAAGTGTCTCCATCTTTTATCATGACAACTTGTGATTGTAAAAGAAAATTCATGTTAGTCTTTGAAAAGACTTGATAACAATTAGGGTCAATTTGTGGCAATTTGCACTATGATTATATTTAAAATTGAATGGGTTAGAAATAAACCTCTATAGCCATTGGGTTAGTTTTTCTTTTCTCCCCTTCATTTTTACTAATGCTTAGGTTGTATTTTTTCCTTTTCTTCCTTGCAATTGAAAGAGTGTCAATCTATTTTTCAAATTAAATTAAATTAAAAATAAAAATTTAGTATTTTGACTAGTCGTTGGAATGTTGGCCCTAGTCCTTTCAAAAATGCTTATTTGGAGATACAAAGATAATTTGAAGGTGGATTGAGGGTTTGCAATTGTGAATGCACTCAATACGTGTGTGTAGAGCATAAACTATCCAAAATTTTGACGCCTATACCCCAAATCTTTGGAAATTTATAAGTAATTCAAAAACGCTTGGAAAAATACAAAACCACTTGTGTTAGGTTCCACATTTATTTTTCTTTCTTTGAAAAATGATCTAAAAATAATTCTGTCCAAGGAAGCCTATGAAAAAGGCGGACCAGCCCTTACATGGTCGCTTGTAGAGCCTTCTACCTTTAGCGCCTAAAGGTTAGTTCCTCGGCCACAAACCAAGCAACGTGGTTTGTGGATGGTTGAACGTGCACGAATCTCAAGTCTTCGTTTGACCAAGGCTTGAGATTCGTGCGCGTCTCATGCAGCCGTGTTGCCCAAGACAAGACAGTACAATTAAAATTTAAAAAAATTCACCATGCACTCACTTTCAATGGCGAACAACTCTGAAATGAGCCGGCGTGGACCAGTGAGAGTCCTCAAAGAAATTTATTTTATGTTATAATTTTCTGGGGCTATTTTTTTTAAACTGTAAAGCAGCTTTTGCAAGTCTTGACCAGCACGTCTGCAAATCAGCTTTCAGGACTTGCTGGTTGCAGACATTGCCATACATATAAGTTTTATATATATTCTTCCGCCCTCTCCATGCTTCTCACACATCATTCTTAACTAGCTTCATCAACTTCGTCTCTAGCTTGCTTCCATTCTTCTCTGCGTTCAGTTCAATTCTTCATATTCTAGGCGTCGATCTGTCCGAGTGCTAGCTCGGTCAATCAATTTGTTGCATTTCTTTCAATCGCAAAACCAAAAATTCTAGTCTTTGAAGACAATTCTACTAGCTTGATAATTTCAATATGGCAGCGTTGAAGAGTACGGTAGTGTCCGTGTTCAGGTGGCTGTTTGGCATTAAGGCAGCTGATGCTTATGATCCACTTCCTGCGACGAAAGAGAGTTCTCGTAACTCAGGTGCAGCTGAGATTGTCAGGGAGACGCCTGCTGTGGTCAAATTCGACACGGGGTCATACATGCTGTCTCGGATTTGAGGTACCGGCTGAGTTGGTAATCAACACTACGGAGTCCTGCAAGATCGAAACCGGTATTTATGGCTCCGGCCTGATCGAGTATTTTTGATGAATGGACTCACTGGCCTGCGTCAAGCGAGCCTTCTCTTGCTAGCTTTGACAGAAATCAAGCAAGGACGATATATCAATCAACCGGCTGAAGACATGACCGTCTTCTGTCACTTTCTTTGCGCATGGTGCAGGGCGATTGGAAAGAGTCAAAACCAATTCATCATTCACTCTTTGAGAGAGTCGCACATCTCCAAGATTTGACAATCTTGATCAAGTTTGCAGAAGAGGGTGGTTATGCATTAGATAACCAACTCGCTGCGTGCTCCGCGGTTATCTTTTACATTTACGTTTGTCTGATATATTATCACAGGAGTGATTTTGATACCCGAGCTTCTTATATTCAAGAGGCTCTCAGCAAGTTAGATACGAGATTTTGCTGGACACGGAAATTTGGGTACATAATTCACCAATCATGTATGTATGACGAAGGAAAGAGTAAGGAGTGTTCAGATTGATAGTTATATATATGATGCTTCTAAGTTTCTTGTAGGGGAGTACGTCTACAGTTTGATGAAGTCGTGGTGGAAGAGCTAAGAATTAAAGCATGCCAAGTGGATATTGTGCACAGAGTACATCAAGTGAATTGTGTATCTGAGCTATCAACATGACAAGCTTAAGAAGCATGGATCGCAGTGTAGCTCGTGTCTTTAGCTAGTACCTGCTCCACTTGAATTGGTGAATCGGATAACTTACTGTAATTATTCAAATTCAAAGTGAAAAGTTTTATACATATCCTTACTTTGCAAACTGTCGGTATTCTCGGATTTGTTTGCTGCGTGCACTACATCTGAATGTGATATTATTTACCAGTTAGCTGTGACCATCGAGGTCATAATCTTTGTCTGGAATACAGACTTGAAATACCGACTGTCTAACAATTCTGTTTTCTTCATAATGTATACATGATGTGAAATTTCAGGAGAAGTTTCTCTATCGACAAGAATAATGAAGTGGACCAGTATAAATAAGTTTCAAATGTTAGTGGAATCATTCATTCATTCAGTCAATTTGAGTAATCATATCCACAGTTTACATAGCCACCTGCTCGTTTTCAAGGGAGATGCGGCAATATTAGATTTGCTTTGTTCTCACCGAAATTGAACAAGACACTATGAGCCCATTCTCAAATTGAACAAGAAATTATGACAGAGCCTTAGACCACACTCTGCTACTCAACTTCAAAAATTCTACAAAGTCGGGTTTAACTTGGAATTTGAATTTGAAGATACTAGCGCCAATGTATTTACAACTTAATCTTTTCCTAAAACTGATTTTGTTTAAAAAGAGAAATCTAAAATTAGCAATTGACAACTCATAAAAGAGGGGCCAACAGCCAAAATTTGAGAAAAGTAATAAATTATCATTTCTTTACATTCAGAAAGAAAATGAATTTGTCTCCTGAGTACCAAAAATCTTAGTTTTTTCATCCATCTCATTATTTGTAGAATTTCAAGAGTTTCTTTTTGCAAATATTCTATAGTTCAAAAGATACATGAATGTTTCACTTCAAACAAAAACTTTTCTTGTTCAAAAATTGATCCTTCAAAAATGATGTTTATAAATATGTAAAATAAAAATCTACCATAATCAAAATTTTGAATTTTGAATTAAAGAAAAATTCCAGTGAAAATTAAACAAAAAATAATTTTGCAATTATACGTAGTAGGGATTTTTAAATATTGGTTAGTATAATAATAGATCTAATTGTATAGATGTGATCTATGGGTAATACTTTATAACATGTAGAAAAATCATCATTAAATTATTTTTCTAAGTTGCAATTTATAATACATTTTGAAAATTTAAATTTAAACTTAAGAAATTAATAGATTGACCTTTACTAGACATCAACCCAAAATTGTTTCCAAGGTGCATTCTATGATGCAAAGACCAAATGAATATACATGAAAATGATTAAAATAGAAAAAGACAAAATATAGTAATGTATTACTATCATTTTGTAATTTATAAGTAAAACAAACCTAACTAAAAATTGGTATAAATAATTGAAGTGAAAATTCAAATAAATTAAAAAAACATCCTTGATCTCATTGAAAAAATGAACAAAATTGACAGAAATGGCACATATTTCTTTAAATTATTATTTAATGCTAAAAAAAAAATTGACTTTACAAGGAGGCTTTGCCTTAATAGAAGTTATCTTGAGGAAGTTTAAATAGCTACTTTACTCAAGAAAGAAGATAGTGTTAAAGTCTCACGATGTAGCAATTTCCTTACTACTCAAAGTTATGTTATACTTATGATCATCTTTATGGATGATCTAATACTCTTGCTAATTCTTCAAGTCAAACTCATTATTTAATGTTATGTTATGTCAATGTTGCATCATTTACTTTTTACCATCTTTATTGGTTATCTAAGACTTTAGTAAAGACAAAGTGATTACATAAGAGAGAGAAAGAGAGGGCATTCACTAATACAAGCAAATCAAGATATATTTTTTTATCATTTGAACTTTTGAAGATGGAGAGACGAAGTTTTGGTGCAATGCTCAAATTCTTATTAATATGGTTTCTTCATATTGTTGGTAAGTATTATTAAAAATCTCCAAAAAACAATCTTTTTTCATGACCAATTTGATTATAAATCATAGGATGTTGGAGTGCATTGACAAATAGAAGCAAATTGACTTATTTCTTATCATTTGAACCCTTAAAATTTGAGATATTGATTTTGGTGCAATGCCTTTGTTTACATTCTTACTATCATAACTTGCTTGCTATTGATGAAACTCATCAAGAACCAATATTCTTTCTTGGCCAATTCAATGAAGCTTGAAAAATGTTGTTAGTAGCACATTGACCAATAGAAGCAAATCAACCAATTATTTTATCATTTGAACATGAATTTGAAAATGAAGATACAAAGTTTTGATGCAATGACTTTGATTACATTCTTATTAACATGGCTTGCTTGTGGTGTTGGTAAGTTACAATGAAAATCTTCAAAAACCAATCTTATTTATGAAGTGAATTCACAATATATCAATATATTTGAAACCAATCTTAATAGGTTACAATGAAATTGACATAAGTGACAACATATCAATATATTTGTATAATAACAATGCTAAATACATTCTTAGTAGCAAAAAAATGTGTGCTTGTGGTGTTGATAATTAACAATGACAATCTTCAAAAAAACTATCTTCTTGTATGACATTTGATGAAATTGAGGTATTATATTTGTACGAACTACATAATTGAACTTTTGAAGATGGAGATACAAAATCTTGGTGCAATAACTATTAAAATTGAGGTAAGCAACATATTTTGTAAACAAGATTTGAATTTCAAAAAACCCTTTACCCTAGAAATTGCTAACATTGTGCAAAACCTCTAACCTCTAACGGCTTGGCTTGTGCAGCGTCGTCCCCGTGCTCCGGCGCGCGCACGTCTTCTCTCGTGGGCCTCAACTACGGCCGCGTCGCCGACGACCTTCCCACTCCCACGGAAGTCGCAAATCTCGTCCACCGCCTCAACATCAATCACATCAAAATCTTCGACTACGACGCATCTGTGATCCAAGCCTTCGACAACACCAACATTAGCTTGACCATCTGCGTGCCCAACCAGGAGATTCTCAAACTCGCCGATTCTGCCGATGCCGCCTTGACATGGGTGCAGGAGAATGTGCAAACTCGCGTCCCGGCGGCGAACATCACCACCATCGCTGTGGGCAACGAGATTCCTGGAGATCTTTGGCATTCGCTGGTGCCCGCAATGTGGAAGCTTCACGAGGCTCTGGAGCAATTTGACTTGGAAGATGGGATCAAAATCTCGTCGCCGGTGTCCATGGGGGTGCTGGCGGCCTCGTACCCGCCTTCCGCTGGTAAGGAAATTTCCAGAATTTTCTCGAATTCGTAAATTTTATGCTTCATTCGGTTTGTGAGATCAATTGGCAAATGGGTTCTGACATGGATAAGGTATGCGCACCTGTAATGGTCACTACTGTACTTGGAACTTGGAACTGAGCATATGAGCATAGATACTATTAGTGAACATAAATTATTTTGAAGTGATCTCATTCGTAACTGAAAGAGAATTCCAACGCATTTTATCATGCATTATTTGGGTGTGCAGACCTTAGTTTCTAGATGAGCACACTGTTGAATTCTTAATTTCGTTGACCCATAAACGTTGATTGCATTCCGTGACCAGGTGCTTTTGGAGATAACGATGTCATGGAGCCGCTCCTGGCGTTTCTGAAGCAAACGGGCTCCAGTTTCATGATAAATATGTACCCCTACTTTGTCTTCCGGGATGACCCTGTGAACGTCGCCCCCGAGTACGCCCTCTTCGCGGAAAACAACGGCGTGCACGACGCCAATACGAGTCTTCAGTACTCCAACCTCTTCGACGCCATGTACGATGCGACTGTGTTTGCGATGAAGAACTTGGGATACGATGATATTCCTTTGGTTGTGACCGAGACGGGATGGCCGTCAAAGGGTGAAGAATCGGAAGCGAATGCAGCTACATTGGAGAATGCGGAGAGTTATAATAACAACCTGATTAAGCATTTGAGGAGCAACAAGGGCAGTCCTGCGCGGCCTTCGCAGCCTATCCAGGTGTTTATCTTCGCGCTGTTTAATGAGAATCAGAAGCCTGGGATGCTGTCCGAGCAGAACTTCGGGCTGTTCTACCCGAATATGACCACGGTGTACGATTTGCAGCTCTGATATGTAATCAACATCTCAATTTTCATACGGAGTATTATATTCGACTGCAGTGAAATTTGGGATGAATTTGACATTCAGGAAAATGCTCCACAGTAAGCACACTATGATTCAGTGTTGCACATTCAAACTCACATAAGTTTTTTGCTCACATACCTCAGGTCAGTGTGAATATCGGCGTTTTCATTTGAAATAAATCAACGATGACCAATCATTGTCGTCTATTGGTTTCAGTAAAATACTGTCTCAGTTGAGTTGTTCTTGCTTAGCCAAAGTGACTTGACAGGATCTTAATCTGAGCACATCAATTATCAGCTATGAAAGATATGTAAGAACGCATCAACGCACCCAAGCTTCACCTGGTATCAATGGTGTTATAGAAGTAAACATTGGGATTTCTGCAACATAGCTGGATCAGAGGAATTTCTCAATTGATTCAAACCGGAGTTAAAATTTACAACGAAATTGCCAATGAATTTACAAAAAAGTACGATAAATAATGAAATAACAATAACCAAAAATATTAGCGTTCATCGCAATCGGGGTGAAGGCAGCCCATTACTTCTCTCGTCTATACACAAGACGTCAGGGGAAGGTGATATCACCTTAAACCGTCCCTGTACCAATTCCTGAAAAGTAAACTTGCATTGAAAGTAAAGTGCCATTAAACGGCTCCCTTAATTAATTGCAATTAGTTGACAGACGATTCTCTAAATTTGAAATTTAAGACCAATTTATATGACGGTACAGCTAGGCACTTTTACAATTTGAACTTCCTAGTCATAGTACCTAAAAATCTAAAAACTCTACAAAACAAATATTAATTCATGATTTTGAATAGCTACAACCACAAATATACTTTCCGTCGAAAAAGATAACTACAAATATGCTGAATTGCTTATCTTCAAGGTTTTGGGTGTTTCCATCTCCGAATAGCATCGTTTGAAAAACTTCTATTGACAAGTAGACTCCCTTTCAAACTCACCAAAACACTTGGCAGCAGAAGAGAAACTTACGTACGCTTTGCATGGAATAAATGGGGGGCAAGATGTTAACATTGCTATTTTTGGAACATTGCATGTTCAGAAGAAAATATCATTCACTGGAACTGAAAATTATAAATATGACTAACTTGCTAGCAAATATACAGCATGTGACGACAAATGATATAACCATAAGCACATTTTGACGCGTTAAATATCAGTTCCACCATCCTCGGTTACAGAAAAACGAGTTGTAGCATAATCAAACCAAAACCCACTATTACTTCTCGTATATATACGGTATAGCAGATCGTTCTTATCCACCCCTACGGGAAAGATCCCCATAGCAAATTTGTGAAAATTTCATCCAAGAGATGGGTCAGAGAAACCACAGCCTTGGGTGATTTTAGCCAGTATGTCACATGCACATGTACTCTCGGAATGCAATTAACCACTGTTCAGATCATCAACCAACACCTGATACCAAGCCTGCAAAATTTCTCTTCTGAAGAGAAACAGCCCAACCGAACTCAGACAGCACCATTGTTTGTAGAGGGTTTATAACACTACACCGCATATTACTGGTCATAGGCACTAGATAATTCATCAAATCTGATCCGAATAAGACTGTTTCCCATCCTTTTTGTTCTTTTTCTTCCCCTCCTTCCCTCCTCCTTCGGCATCCGCCCACAGAGACGCTCTCTTCCGAATCTTGGCCATAGCTTTCAGGCAAGCCTCCGGCTTCACGTCCCCTGTGATGGTCACTTTCTTCGTTGGCACGTTGATGTTGATGCTGTTCACTCCTGAAAAATTAAGGTCCCACAAGTTAGGTCACAATACCAATACTGCCAAGATGCACATATAATGAGGGCTCCCAACAATTACGGGGACGGCTGTGGTGAGAATACCAATATCTTATAATTAATACTACTCGGGTTGATTGGTGAGCAAGAAACACAATTCAAGACCGACAGTGTCTAGAAGCACTAGTCGCTGACACAAATCCCCAGTCTTTGACTACTAAAATCATTTGGTACAGACAAAAAAAAAAAAAAGTCTTGAAGACTCGGTCAATCTACATAATAGAGGTACGAATTGATAGACAAATTTATCAGTACTAACCAAGACTTTGACAAAATTCATTAGAAGAGTCTTTTCATGCTGCAAAGATATACAATTACGTAGGAGTACATAGAAACTTCGGTATGTGCACACCCATTTTTATGAACACTGACAGATTATTACGTGAACCTCCACTAACCACTGTTGTTTGATTTTGCAACGGCCAGAAATGGCAACAGCTTCAGGTAGTGGAGTGTTTGCAGTCGAATAGACGAAAAAAATTCTGGGAGGGCTGGGTCAAGTTCCAAATTCAAATTCTCCACACCTAGAACTTTTCTGATAGACAAAGACTTCATATGAATAGGAAGTTGGACAAAGTAGTCTCGTAGAATTAAGAAAGTCGATATTTAAACACGGGCGAAATTGTCGTAGAAATTCTTTAAGAACTTGACTGTCACTGCAAGTGTTGGCATTCCGACACGCACCAAGTCACTAAGAAGAACAAGTCACAAAATTGTGTTGAACAAGAGTAACCTCCACGTGTAACTTACCATTCAGCTCTATGAGAACCCGCCGAACCTTTTTGACGCAAGCCTCACAACACATATCCACCTTCAGATGGACATCACCATGGTTTCCCTTCTGCAAAAAGGGAATTAAAAGAAGGAAATGAGATTGCAATTTCACATACTGCAAGTACGAATAATAAATCAACATTCTTCTAAACAAGTCCGACCGAGGAAAATTTGGGCACTGATGATAACTTTCCATCACCAAAATCCTGAAGCGCAGCTTAGGATTACCTTGTCCTTCGTGTGACTCTGCTCCTTCACAACACCAACTTCAACAGGCTTGGAATACTCGTATATATGGGTGAGTGCAGGCTCGGGGCCGTAAAATAACTGCAAAACAAACTCGGTCCAACTGAATTGTCAGAGCAGATCACTTGCAGCCGTAACGATCTTCAACCAATGCAACAGAAATCAGTTCAGATATAGGTACAAAAGGTCAGAAAGTGCATACCTCATTGATTGTCCACATATTTCCTGGAAGTCTTCAAATCCTGTCCATGATACACCGGCCTCCATCAGCGAACACTTCAGAGCTATCAACTCACATCGACTTTCCTTCGTGTCGTGACACTTCCACAATTTCAAGATCGGTTGCTAGCAAACTTATAAGCTGTTTGTATACCCATTGCAGCAGGAACTGTTACCGAAGTAAAGTCATGGAAAAAAGTATGTTTGCAAACAGAAAATGGCCCCTTCACACTTTTCCTCTAAAAAAAAAACACTGGTATTCTGGTGAAAAAATTCGGCGGAGTAATGCTGGTGACCAAACATAGTCTCTTCAGAGGTACTACAACGAAATAATGCACGAATCAATGGGAAAAAAATTCACTTGCACGAATTAGAAATGAAACACTATTACCACTGATACATAATCCGGACTATTTTTTTTCAACTAGTCCGGGATCAATGCAGTGGGAATGGAATCATGCCATGCAAGAGACTCCATTCAAACAGTAGCTCTCACGACGCGAAGAACGTGTTCCACGACACCGACACTTCCATATTTAAAAACTTCGCCAAACTTCGCCAAGGAATTGGTTGCATTGCAAAACAAAGTGTGAACAGAAACACCTACCTACCTTAATTTTCTCCAGAACAAAATTCGCATGCAGCCAACGCATTCAAAAGCTCTTATGTAAGTCGTAACAGCAACAATGTGGTCCTAAACTCTTACCAATGCTGGAGAGCCCTGGGGCTTAAAACCTCGTGCATTCGAAACCCAGTTTCACAAAGCCTAAGCAATGTCCTGTACAGTGCAATTGCAACCACGCAGAGAAGAGAAATGGGAGTAATGAGCTGCACTTAGAGACAGTGATTATGTAAGTTAAAGGCAGCCGTCAAAATGTCGAGCCCTACAATTGTCACAAGGCACATATTTATAGCTTCTATCTAGGCTTATAGATTGGAGCACTTCGTATTGTACGAAAACGTGCGGTGCTTATTAGTTTTTGGCGGCCCCATTAATGTGGACACGGATTAAGATCCATGTCTTGTGAATATTTTAGTTTCTGCATGTTTTAGCCTTAAGTTGTGACTAAATATCATTAATGGTAAATAGTGTAATGTTTTAGATAGCTAACTTATAGACATTTTACACTTAGAAGTTGGGTTAATTTGTTGTGTAAGAGGTCCGAAATTCTCATTTGAGATTTGGATGTAAGGTTGAAATTTGTGCAATGAGCCTCAAAGGAAATGGTCCTGCCTTTGAGTGTAATGCCTTAACTTCAACATTTGTTCTTCAATTGAAGGGGTGCTTAATCTATTCAGTTTGTAGGCCATTCTCATTGGTTCTTGCAAAGAAAGTTGTTCAAGAATTTAGGAAACAATAGGTATTTGAAGAGTAATTAAGTTTGGTTGGAAGATTTTCACCCATTATATGATTGGGATTCAAATATGGGGAAAACATGACACCCAATCCAATGATGTTAACTTGTCTTGCATGTAACAATGTGGAATCAATAAATATGGATGGATAAGGTGTTGAATCGGTTTAGATCCCCTTCTTTAATTTTGAGGTCTTAAATTCATATATCAACTAGGTACAAATGGCCCATTAGACAAGGAGTTGAAGCTAAAGTATCAAAACTTGAGATCATATTGAAAAAATACATCTTCAATGCCCAAGAATGAAGAAGCCCTCTTGTAGATCCAAAGAAGATAAGGATATCCACATTACACCCCGAACATAAGATAGGTACATCCCAAATTGCTCCCTACCTAAAACCACCATCATCACTCTATATATGCACATCTCCAAAATCAATATGTACATATATTGAAGAAACAATTTTAAAACATCTACAAAAAATACTTTGGCCCTTCCAAACATTTGCATACAAAACTCAATTGTCACGTTTTCTTTAGTGCATTGGAACGTCTTTTCACTTGCCAACAAGAAAATGTGAACATTCAACAAACTTAACAAGGTAGTACTCTTTTAAATTGACCCTATTTTTAGGTGGAAAATGGAGATGAGGTGATTTTAAAATGGACCACTCCGGCAATTGAATAAATAAATGTAATATTTTTTTTGTATTGAAAGAGCCAATCATTGTCTTTAATTTCCACACGTCTCTTCATGAGTTGCAAGTGGATGAATGTGGGGAGACCTGTAGTCACAAATAGTTGCCTATGTTCCAAATCTTTAAAAATTTGTAAGTAATTCAAAAATACTTGAAAAAAATACAAAACCACTTGTATTAGGTTCTACATCTATTTTTCTTTCTTTTAAAAACTAACTATAAATACTTTTGTTTACGAAAACTTGTAAAAAAGGCGGACCAACCCTTAAATGGTCGCTTTTAGAGCATACTATCTTAATAGGAACTACACACAATAGCCAAAAGTGGCGGCTTGGGGGTACCCACCTTAAGCTTAACATTTACAATCCCTGACCAAGGACAGTTTTGAAAGGGTACTTCCTATTGGTCAGAAAAGAATTATTTATTTTTATAGAAATACCCCAAAGAAAAAAACTATTGTATAGTTACACTACACCGCTAGCACACCTTGTGCAGAGATGTGATGACCCATGACCCACGATCCATTTTTAAAATCTTTTTAATTGCCACGTTTTATTTATTTTATTTATTTCTTCTTCTTCAAAAACATGGATAATTTTCATTGATCCACATTTTGGTTTTGACGGCGAAACCCACTCCATATTTATTGTAAGTTAGTTGAGCCCACTACACTACTACGGTACCAGTGCTGTCACTGTAATGATGTTCAAAATTACAGTACCTATTACGGTACCTAATGCAGAGGTACCTATAACGCCTATACAAAATGGAAAATTCGTTGAGAAATTGAACTCAATGTGTGCAAGCATAAGGATGAGGAAGAATGAAAAAATAAAATAAAGAAATTTCAAGAATAAATATTTTATTCAATATGAAAGTGGATTTTTCATTCAAACTCACTCTAGACTCATAGACTCATCTATTCCAGTTAGATTTGGCACTTTTCCCTAATTAAGGAGGGAAGAGAGATGAGTGGATGGGAAGGTACAAATAAAGCATCTTTTTCAATTAATAGTGCATCCAAATCTTTGTCCATAGTAAGTCATCCTATAAAACAATCAATTAGGGGTTGTCCAAAATAGGTACCTCTACCTTATATTCATAAAGAATATAAACATTTGCAAGTTGGTGTGCATGATCACTTGATCAACAAATCCTTACATTGTCTTACATTTGTGTTATGTGACTATTTGCGACACTTCATAGACACTTAGTTATGTACTATAAAGATAAAATTTATAACATTATACACTATTGAAAACATAGTGGCACAAATAGTGTGGCTTTTGAATTGGGGCACAGTTAAGGTCTCCTACCTCAATATAAGTTGAGGTACATATGTATACCCATGATCAACGTTGCCCCCGACGCAACAACAACAACAACATTTGAATCTAAAACCAACCCTAAAACCTAGATATTGATGGCACAAAATGTAAACAATTAAAATATGAAAGTTCATGACAACTAAGTGTTGGTTTAGGGTACACTTAGAGACACTACTTTAAAAAGTTGAAACTTATTCACGAGGTGTTCGAATAAAGCACGTTAAAGTGTGATGGAATTTTGTTCAGTTGCTAATGAGATCTAATAAAAATATAAATTATACTTAGTAATTTAGTAATAGCAATTGTGCTCATTTGTAATTAGCGGTGTTGATAAGTAGACATTCATTACTTCATTTTTTAGTTGTTAACCTTCTAAAACCCACAGAAGAGTGATTATGGTGTTCATTCCTTGAGCAATTTAAACCCCTTAATATTCGAATGCTTTTGAAAAAACTTCCTTATATCTTTATATGAATATAATCTTTATCTTAATTTCATTAAATTAGTCAAAAAATATATATATATTGAATGAATGAGAAAGTATTGGAACAAAACATTGGCATGAAGAACTTTGTTTATCATTTAGAATATGGATGTTGGAATGCTTAGGGGTAGATTACTTTGTGTGCAGTTGTATGGGACCTTATATGTAAATTTATGTGCGCCATTGATTTATAGTAAGGTAAAAATAGTCCAAAATCAATCCTAGGTCAATTGCAAGCCCACTATACAACACTTTGCAATGCAAAACACAATGACAAGAACCTACATGGGCCATGCCACAACTGAGGAAAAGGGCAATGCTAAGTTGTGTGCAATATCTTACCAAAGGTTTGATTTGTGATTGTTACTTTGCACTACTAACAATATGACAATCACCAAAATTTTGGGTAGCTAGGGTAAGGTAGAAGTACTCATTCTTGATAACTTAAGCATTTCAGCATGTGCGACATAGGAAATTCGTTGAGAAATTAAACTCAATGCATGCAAACAGAAGGATGAGGAAGAATGAAAAAGAAATAAATAAAATTTCAAGAATGAATATTTTATTCAATATAAACGTGGATTTTTTAGTTGGACCCATTATGGTTTTGTAGACTCACCTATTCCGGTTAGCTTTGGCACTTCTCCTTATGCAAGGAGGGAAGAGAGATGAGTGGACGAGAAGGTACAAACAAAGGATCTTTCTTAATGAATAGTGCATTCAACTATTGTCTGCAACAAGGTCACCCTAAAAAATCATGACAGGGGACTCTCTAAAATAGTTTTTTCTACCGTATTGTGTAATAGACAAAGAAGTCACAATTTCAGCTAGTTGAACATATCAGTATTCATTAAGTTACTCATTTGATCAAATGCATCGCAAAGCTAGTCGTGTCTTGGAGCAAAAAAATCAGATAAGAGTATCACCACCCCTACCCCATATATGGGACCAGGCCTGCAAAAACATGGTTTGATCTTTGAAACACCCTCCATTGTGGCACTGGTAGAGCCCATTCCAGAGCCGGGCACACCAAATTTGCAATTTTCTCCACAACTTAACCCTTAAAAGAGGTTGGGTTTTTCTATACCAGTGTGGTTTGAGTGGTATTTAGAAGGGCCACTGTGTACAGAATGAGTTTCCTACTAAAAGGAAATGGCTTTTTGAGCCATGATTTTTGCAAGTGCGAGTTGGTAGATTGTGCAACACACTGGTGTTGTAAGAACATGGTTTCTCAATGCCATTAATTTCTGAAAAATCCCCAACTGCAAAGAGCTTCATTAGTATATTTTTGAAGGGTACAAGACACGATGAGGATAGAAGGACTGCTGGGAACAGCCCCGCAGCAGCTTGCAGCTGCTGCCTGCAATGACAGAAAGATTGCCATGTCATTTTTTTTTTCAATTTTTTTTTTCAATTTAAAAAAAAAAAAAAAAAAATTTTTAGCAACTCTTCAATTCCAAATCTACACCCAAATTCATGAATATTAACCCCTCACCACCCAAGGCCGTTTTGGGTTAAAAAAATCACTACTTTTGAAGTGATATAGATCTAAATGTCACCAAGCTATAGAGATCTAAACCATACAATTTTGTAGTGTACATGTTGTAAATAATGTTTATCAAATTTGACCGCATAGATTGCAAGATTATAATGTTTTAGTGTTGAAAAAGAATGCTGAAATTTTCCTAAAAACACATTTAGAGGCGAAATTTGATTTCTAAACTTAATCAAATGAAAAAACTTTAAACTATAAAGTGATTCAAAACTAGCATATAAACACATTGGTGAAAAAAAGTAGCATTCAATTGACTCAATGTGTTTGCAAAATAGCTTGCAAATGTCAAAAAATAGGCAAGAAAAGTTGCAGAAAACACAGACAAGGCTGAACCTCCTTCTACTAAAATGCTTCTCAGTCATTCATAACTTATTGGATTGATATGAAATTTTAGACACACAAACTAGACTGGTATGCGCAACTTTCCCAATAAATTTTATTGGAATCGAACACTTTATGAGGAAGATACAAGCCGCCGAAGTTCACTATAGTCCAAGAATGGCGGGATTTTGAATTTCGAATTGCTCCCAAACGTTCAAAACAACTTGGATTGTCATGAAAATTTTAACACAATAACTAGGCTTCAAGGGTAATATAACCCAACAAATTTTATTGAAATCGAACATTGGATGAAGGAGATATAAGCCCCCGAAGTTACAGCCATGAATTGCACTTTGGTGAATCAAATTGAACCTGTGAACTTCGATTGGCTTCCAAAAAATCATTACCTCTTGGATTGATCTGAAAATTTTACCAAATAAACTAAAGGAGAAGGTGCAAATTTTCCAACAAGTTTTATTTGATTTGGATATCGAATGCAAAAGTTACAATACTTTGAATTGGACCTGAAATTTTGTGAGGACACTTTTGGGCCCCTTGGGCAGTGAGGGGTTAAATTTGGAATGCCAGCTCAAAAGATCTCAGGTTCATTCACTGCCTCAGGTAGTCAAGGAATACAGTGACAAAATGTAGTGTCTGACACCCTTGCATGAGTATGAAATAGAACAAGTGAAGGCTTTCATGCTGGAATACGTATAATGCACCACTTGCACATGCAGAAAATCTATAGAATGACTCAGAATAATTTCTAAAAAATCTTGAAAAATTCTTTGAGACCATGCTCAAGTATTGTCCAACCCATAATTCTGAAATATCCCCATCTTCACTCATTAAATCCCGGAATACAGCAAACGTAGGCCACTGCTGGCTCAAACCTCTTTTAAGGGTTAAGTTAGTGGGTAGGTGGGGGAGAAGTTTGAGACTCACCCAAAGTTTGAAGATTTTCCATGTTTTTCTGTGTTTTCTCATTGAGTAGTTGAAGGTTTGATGGCGGTTTACGATACTGGCTTGAAATTGTATCAACTTCTGACCAGAATTTGGTTCTTTTTTAAACCCTGGAGGACTAAAATTTGTGGGAGTGTGGAATCAACGCAGAGTTAAGTTAGTAGTTGGATTTCCCGGATTTGGGGCGCTTTGACCGTCTGTACAACGAGGAGGGGAGGTAGCTGACAACTGTCCACTAGTGCGTGCCATATAAGTTATTGTGGGGGATTGGCAGCCCCACGGTGGCAATGTATTGAAGCTTATGCAGTACCTTAATTTATTGAAACTTAACTTATAGGAATTACGAACTGCTTCCAGTTGAATGACCACCCCAGTCGCTTTGTTCTAAGGTAGTATGCTCTAAAAGCGACCATTTAAGAGCTGGTCCGCCTTTTTCATAGGGTTACATGGACAGCGTTATTTTTAGATCATTTTTCAGAGAAAGAAAAATGGATGTGAAAACTAACACAAGTGGTTTTGTATTTTTCCAAGCTTTTTTGAATTACTTATAAATTTTCAAAGATTCAGGGCATAGGCACCTATTTGTGACCATAGGTCTCCCAAAATCTGTCCACTTGCAATTTGTTAATGGATGTGCAGAAATCAAGAGTAATGATTGGCTCTTGCAATAGAAAAATAATTTTTTCACTATGCATTCAATTGCTACAGTGGTCCATTTAAGGAGCACCCCGTCTCCATTTCTCACCCCAAAATAGGGGCGGTTTGAAGAAGGGGATCGCTTTTACAGCATACTACCTTAAGTTAGCTGAGGTGGCTCACGTGGTCTCAGAGAATACTGAAAGCATTTCCACTCAGCATGGGGCTCACATACAGTCGGTAAATTAAGGTATGTACCAAATCTGCAAACTCACGTCTCAGCTGATCCTAAGGTATTGTGTTCAGATTTCCCAAGAGTGAAAACAAATTGTCAACAGCCTGGCACAAGCTGTTTTGCTCTACCCAATGCAAGGTTATCAAGTACTCACAGAAGAACATTCTGTGTTCAGCTATACCTACAATGAAAATTGTCCATGATCTAAAGTTCTAAACACACTCTATACCTTCTTCTTTTTCTTTTAATGCACATTGAAGCTACTGTAGTTTATTTCAACAGCAAAAAAGAAACCCATACATCACCATCTGAGACGAAGCCACAACAGGTCTACAGGTATGAGCTTAAGAGCAGACAGGTTTAATTTGACCCCATTTGTGATCAAATAGTGCCAACAATGCCAGCCCATCCTTGTGGATCCTACTATGACACTAAAACTTACTCTGAAACTTTTTCTTCAGCCAGGATAGAATTCATCATTATTAAAAATCAAAGCTCTCAAGGGTCTGATAGAAAATATATTTGAGAAACTGAGAATATTGTTAGAATGCAAGATAACATCTCTACAGAGATCAGGCCATTGCCTGTTCCAAATGATGCACTTCCAGCCCCAGACGCTATAACTGCGGACTGGAGCCAAGTGGAGTCAAATTGAAGCCAGATTTTCCCGGCCTGTTGAGGTTGACATTGTGAACTGTGATGAGCCTTGAGCATCGCGGAACTACCAGATCCGAGTTGAGGAGGGCATCCCAAAGATCTTGGAATAACTTAACCTAACTTTAACTTCGCTATTTTCTTGACTCCACGAGCTCATACACAGCCAGCAACACTCCCAGGCAAGTTCTCATGATTTTCAGTCTTCCAGTATCATAGAGCAAGTGCTTTGCAGTCAGCGTCGCAACAGGTGTTGAGTCTTTTGAAACGGATTCAGGTGAAATTTGATTATCCAATAATGATCATCTTGTGAGCCAAGATTTGAAGTACAACTGAAACAAATTGGTGGCGGGCACGCAAAAGAATTTCCCCTGAACTGTTCAAGTTTCCAGACTTTGGCAGAGGATATTTATTTACAGCTGAAGCATAATTTAACGTAACAGAGGCATTTTGAATGGTGAGCTGATCATCAGTTGGGTTTGGGAAATGTGCGTCCTGGCAGGGAGTCCAGCAGGCGGTCATGCAGTTTCTTATTGCTGCACAAGCCCTTGAATGCAGTGAACTTGTTTTAAGTTAAGTTACTCTTCCCAAAGTGGCCCAAACTCTGATTCACCACACCTAACTTAACTCCAAATCAAATCCCAAAGCACATCAAGTTGTCTGTATTATCTTAGTGACTCAGGATTTCTGGAGCTACAGTTAGGCGTAATGCATCCAAAAGCCTGTAGCTTATATAGCTTGTTGCCACAGTTATCATACTGTTTATGTTTTACTATAGTTGACAATTGCAGATCAAAATGCCAAAATATCATCAACTGAAAATCATCTTGCCAATATCCTGCCAAAATTATGTTATTGCAATGAAAAAAGACACCTAATGCCAAGTCTGATTCTCAAGGCAGATTTGTCACCATTCCATTGAATATTCAAAAAAGCATCACAACTCCTAACGCAACCCCTTAAGTTTTATTTCACCCTTCGATTTGCAAAAAGTACATGTACGGACATTTGTGACGAACTATTAGATTTAGCATTATGTCTCATAATGCTCTTGAGCTTCCTAGCTCTTGAGCATTATTCAGTCCATTGTGTTTCTAAAGCAAGTCATTACATTTAGTAGCATGCATTGTTATTGCCTTGGCTCTATAGTAGATGGTGTGGAATATTGCACACCCATCCATAGCTAAGTGGACAAGTAGAGGCTAAATGTGATGAGCAAGGTGCATGAAGAAAAGGTAGTAGGCATGAAGGCTACACAATGTATGGCGGATGTTGTTGCAAATGTTAAAATTATTAGAATATTAGAATATGTACACAATTTATTCAATTGCATATGTACATGTACATTGCAACATCTTGCAAAGAAAAAAAGAAATATTTTGATTCTTTTTCAAATTGGCACACGTTTAGAGTCTAGTATGCACTCTTAATCCTACATCAAATACAACAAAGCAAAGGTAAGTGATCTTGGTATTTTCACTTTTTTGTTTGATTTTCATACAAAGAATATTCTTTTAAATACTTTGGTACTTTATATTATATATTTTATTATATCAAAAAAATTATAAGGTATACAATCCTAAATACATATGAAGTTGAGTACTATAAATCCATTTTATAATAGGTTCAATTCCTAAATTGTACTCTATGGAGATCCATTTTGTATACTTTAAATGAATACAAAACTTCAATTTTGTATTTTTAGTAGATGAAGACGTAAATATATTATATACCATCATTTTTTTCATAAATTTTGGTGAAAATTTGAATTCGATATACTTTTTTAGAAGAGATTGTGAAGAGAATTCATATCATTACAAAAATTGCTAAAAACAATTGTCTAAAATAGATGTGTTATACAATGAAGAACATTATAGTGGATGAAAATCATTCATATCACCGTATAATGACTCTATTGTATTAGGCATTGAAGTTGTATTGACAATAAAATACATTTAATTATAAGAATTTTCCAAAAATTCATTAAGGGCTAGAAAACAAAGATTGAAATTTATATTTTGTATTTAGACTCAAATGCAATGGAGATAATTTTTTTAGCATTTAACTTAATTTCAAAACATATTCTACGGAGATCCATTTTCACTTCATTTTTGGGCAACTAAGACCCTAAGTAAAATTGAAAAATAACCCATATAAACTTCAAGGGGTACCAAGACCAACCCAAACCTTTGGCGCCAAAAGTCCAATAGAAATAATCCATTATTGAATTCAAGAATGACCCTCATAGAGTTATAAGGTTAATATAAGAGTATTTTACAAATAATACTCCGTAGTTAATTTCATACAATCACTATTGAGTTTATTTTAGTGAATATGTACTACTTGAAATTATTATTAATGAACCCAAGTAGATGATGCCATGATTTTTTACTTTGATAATCCATATTGGCCTTATTTGCTACACATCTTTAACAAAACACAAGATGATACTTAAAAGTCAATTACAAACAAAATGTTGAAAGATCTCAACCATTCTACCCCTTCAACCCCAACCCTTCAATCTTCATCTAACATGTAGGAGAACTTCATATATTCATCAATATTTGATTGTGACTTGAATGTAACTACAATTGTCTTAACAAAATCAATGCTAAAAAATCACATTTCCAATATGAAAATAGATTTGATGAATTATTATTTGATTGAATGTTTTGCATATCAAATTCATAAAAAGCATGTAAGATTAGAAGAAAGAGGAAATATGCCAAAGTCACAGCTAAGAAGAACTTTCTCATTGAAATTGATTTATTTACAATCATAGATGGCAAGCAAAAAAGGAGCTAGTTTAACAAGTAAGGATGTTGAGATCAAAAAAGTGATAAGCAATGGACCCACAAGCAAGCAAGCTTTCAAAAAAGTAGAAGAAGAACAACGCACTAGGCTTGCCAAACAAAGAAAAGTAGAAGAAGAGTGGCTACAACAACTTATTCAAAGAGAAGAAGATCGCAAGAAACGCATTCAGTTTTTTCTTTTTAAATTGGAATATAATAATTTTTTGTTTTCTTTTGGACATATGGTGTATTGATCTCAATTAAAATCTCCTTCAAAATGACAAATGTGTAGAAAGTCAATCCAAAAGAAGAAGACAAGAAGACAATTCAACACACAAATGTCAACAAAAAGAGTGAAATGGACACTCAAATTACTCAAAAACTCAAAAACTTAGAAGCAAAACAACAACAAATAAGTGCTCAAATGAAGTGTGTCAAGGTGAAACCCTAACTTCTTATATTATAAAAAATAGAACAAACATCTTGACCTTGATTTTGTGGCAAGTCTTGTTAAGAATGTATCTCATGCATCATTAAACAAATATTAGAGGATAAATCTACAAAAATTTAAGCCATTATAGAAATCTTATTAAAAATTACCTTACTCATCTTTAACAACTCATTATTGATTATTGTATTAAGAATCTTGATGAAATTTTGATGCAACTATCAAATAATATTTAGCTATTTATAAAAACTAACAATATGTGATTTTGATTCTTATTTTTTTTGCAAATACAGGCTACACGTAGAATTCAAAAATTGGATAGAATTAATGAAGAAACGGAATGTACAACATCTAGGAATCAAAGTATTTTAGCTCCACACACTTCAAAGATTTCACCTCGTAGAATCTATGTAGCTAGTTCTTTTGGATAACTTTTTTTTACATTTCAATTTTTTTTCTAGTCTAACACTTGATTGAAACAATTGAGTTGAAAAAAAAGTTTTGAGCAAATTATTGAGAAGACATTGGCCACATCAATATTTGGACATACATTTTAAAGTTAGAAAAATTATTTAGCTTTTGGTTGGTATTCATCAATTTGACTACCAAATCACAAATTCTACAGCTTTGTACAAATTGTTCTTTTGACTACAAAATGAATATTTGGGCACCCCACACCTTTGCATGTTGGTTGTTGGTATATAGATATGGAAAGTACAGATTGTGGTTCAATTTTTCAAATCTATGCCGTTGTGCATACCACTACATTCATCTAGATACTCAATTAAAATAGAGAGTATAGGTACATCAATAATTTTTTCAAGAATAAGAACAATATGATGATGTAGATATCAATATCGTAGATATAGATTAATTATAAAAAAGCTCCATAGATTCATAATCCACTTGAAAAATGGTTGAAACCTTTTTAGTCTTGAAATTAAATTTTCAAGCAAAATGTTTGTTGTTTAATTTTATTTTAAACCCAAAGTTTGTTGTTTTATTCCATGCACTACTTTCCTATTGTTTTTTTCAACTAATAAAGAGTACCAAGGTTTAGAGATGTATTTGTCTTTTGAGTGTTCCTCAAATAATTACAAATGCAACATTCTCAAGTCAAAATTTGAAAAAAGTACATTGCTTAACTCCTCATCGCCTGAGGGGATGAAAAGTGTCCTCATGTATAATTCAAAGTGTTGTAACTTTTGCATCCGATATCCAGATTCAATAAAACTTGTTGGCAAAGTTGCGCTCTCTCTTCTAGTTTGTGTGGTAAAATTTTCAGATCAATCCAAGATTTACAAATTAAATGGGAGCCAATCAAAGTTCACAGGTTCAATTTGAATTCACCAAACTGCATTTGATGGCTGAAACTTGGGGGGGTACCTCCTTCATAAAATGTTAGTTTTTTATCAAATTTGTTGGGTTATGTTCCCCATTTAGACTAGTTATTGTGGTAAAATTTTCATGTCAATACAAGCTTCTTTGAATGTTTGGGAGCAATTCAAAATTTAAAATCCAGCCATTTTCGGATTACAGTGAAATTCGGCGGCTTGTAACATCTTCATACAGTGTCCATTTTCAATAAAAAAAAATTTTGGAAAGTTGCGCATACTAGTCTAGTTTGTGTGGCTAAAATTTCACATGAATCCAAAAAGTAATGAATGACTGAGATGCTTTTTAGTGGAGGAGGTTTAGCCTTACGTGGTGTTTTTTGCAACTTTTCATGCTCTTTTTTGACATTTCAAATCTGTTTTGCAGACACATTGAGTCAATTGAATGATATTTTTTTTTTCACCAATGTGTTTTTATGTTGATTTTGAATCACTTTATAGTCTCAAGTTTTTTCATTTGAGTAGGTTTAGAAGTCGAATTTCACCTCCAAATGTGTTTTTTGGAAAATTTCAGCATCTTTTTTTAACACTAAAACATTATAATCTTTCAATCCATGCGGTCAAATGGCTTCAATTTTTTTCTGTGTCATCTACAACATGTTCACTACAATATTGTATGGTTAAGATTTCTATAACTTAGCAACATCTAAATTTACAACACTTCAAAAGCAACGCTGTTTTTGACCTCGTTTGGACTTTAGGCGATTGTGGGTTAAAGAAGGTAAATATTTACCAATTATCTACAAATACAACTTGAAAATTGTAAATAAAATAAAATAAAATAAAAATCTTATACTATTAACTCTTAAATGCTCAAGGCGCCAAATTTTGGTGTTCACAATACTTTGAAGTTAAATAAAACCTAATAAATTTTCTAATTTTAGTAGTTTATATTTTTGAAAATTTATATTTGAAGTCTAATTTTAGCAACAAAAATCTGATTTTGAAAATGATTGATTATGATTTTTCTATTCAAGATTTTGTGCAAGGGTGTCCGTTGCAATCTTGACTTTTTGTAGTGTTGAGAGCTCTTGAAAATGAACCTCAGATAAAAATCACATTAAAATTTCACTTAAAAAATTGCAGAATAGATTTTGAGAAGCCATATATTGATTGGGTTTATGGATGTTAGGCCCTTTATTCTCATATTTTCTTGGTGACCAAATTTATAGATTTAATATGTGAAAAGAGGATTGAAAGACTTCAAATCACTTTCACAATTTTAACACCCTCATAATCAAACATTATAATCTTTCAATCCATAAGTGATGTTGTTGTGATTTATTTTCCTATGTATTCTCCAATATCTCTAGTTTGAATTTTTACTGTTACAATTCAAAAAAGATTGATACAACTTATCAAAATGTTGGCTTCTTGTTCAATTTAGAGCAAATTCCTAAAAGCTCAAAAAAGGTCCTAGGCTTTTACGGGTTAAGCATATTCTTGAAAATTTCTATTTCTAACCTTATAACTGCATTTTTCTTAATATAATCTTATAATTTTATATGCCTTCTTTTGTATATTTTTTTGTAACCTCCATGTTTGAAAAGTCATAAGGTGTATTTTTCACATTTTAGCAATTAAATACTATAAAAAATGATTAAATGAAAATTAATGATAAAACTCCTCGTGAAGTATTAATGGATACAATCAAATTACAAATAATTCTCTAATTAGATAAGATCAGTGGGTGTCTTTAAAATGTGAGATACACTTTAATATTAAATATTAAATACAGGGTTCAATTTTTTAGTTGTTTGTAAAATTTCTACAAATAGAATTAAAAGAAACATTTTAAAACATATTGTATACTAAAATTGATAGATTTATCATAAAATGTTGATAAAGTCATAAAATTAGCTTTAATATATTATTAAAAATTAGCTTATCATTCTGAAAATATTAAAACTGAAACAATATAAAAAATGCATATTCAGGTTTAAATATTTGTAATTAAGAAGACAGGTATCTTTAACCCCTAAACGTCTGGATTCATCTCCAAAATTGACTATTTGAGAAAAACCATTGTAAACTACAATTTGGAAGAATATTTTGGAATTGGTATACAAATGAAAGCTGTAGATTTTGATTTTTAAATTCTATCCATACGGTTAGATCTACTAATGCTATCACCAATATTTTTCTATAAATTTTGAAAAGAAAATATCAGAATTCCTTCTAAATTCAATTACAAGTAAAATATTATCATTTTTTGAGTAAAACTTGTTGGAATGGATTTGAAATAAGGTTCTCTTTATATGGTGATTTTTTGAAATTTTTGTGACCTTTACATCTTTGACTTCATTTTTGCACATCTAGTTTTGAACTAAAGTCAATGCAAATTGACCACTTGACATACTTTCACATTTGTAATTTTAGAAATGTATATATACTCTAGTAACACCAAATCCAACCGATGGATAGGACAACAACTTGATAAAGGATCACCAAAAATTAGGATGACTTTCATCCAAGCAGAAATGAGACAGAAACAAGGATCTGAATTTGTTCATCGTCCAGAAAATGGATGTCAGAGTGCTCCAAGGTTAATTTTTTTTTAACTTGGATTGTACTTGTTTATGTTAGATTCTAAAAAGAGGTTATATATCTTCTCATTTATAAAAGCCTTTGAAAGTTACCCCTAAAAGTTATTGACTATGTTTTCACCAAAAACACTCCAAAATTGCCAATTCTAATACAAGTACCAAATTTTAGAAAAAATCATTTTTGGACACGTGTAACTAGAGGATCTTATAGTAAGGTAATTTGCTCTTAAAGCAACTACTTAAAAGTTGATTGCCTTTTGGATGCAACTAAATCCTTGAAACAATTTTCAATAAATTTTAGTAGGAAGAAAAATGGAATTAGCATCAAACCCAAGTCATTTCATATTTTTGGACCTTTGTGAAATTAGTTATGAATTTTTGAAGTTGAAATGCAATGGTCACTAAAAGCAACAACCTCTTGAAATGTACATTGTTAGGACATTGATGAAAGAAAAATGTACCTTTGTGTCATGATCACTTTTAAAACATGGGACCTTTAGAGTAAACTACCTTACATTGGTTTCAGAAGATGTGGACAAAATTTCAAAATTTTCCACTATGTAGATTGCAAGATATTAGTGTTTGAAGTGACAAAAATCCTTTTGGGGGCCTTGCAAGAAAATAGGTAACTGCACTTCGTAAGGTCACATTTGTATGAAAAAATGTCCATGTTGGTGTTGCTTATTTGGATTCATTCTTCAAGTCAAGTTGGCTACAAGCTTGAAAATTTTCAAATCATTTAGAATTGTACAACATATAGGAAAAAAACAGTAAGTAGAAAGAAGTAGAGAGTGATTTAAAATACTAAATTGATAAGAATTTAGTTATGGACTTGAAAAATGCCAATCTCAATGTTTATAATGTTGAAATAAAAAATCCGTATTCTATGATTTTGTTTTATTTCCAAAAATATTTAAATTGAATAAAATAAAGGACCTCAAAGTTTTTTTTAGAGTAGAGATTTCATAGCTACCTACAAACTAAAACTCCTCATAACTTTCATCTCATTAATTAAAATGGAATTATTCAAAGCTTTTCATGCTTATATAAATCTAGAGAATCAATTTAAAAAGTTTATTTCTTAAAAGAGTATTTTTTAAAGATTTTTTCTGAATTGTCTAGGCTGCTTGCAATTCATAGAAGGTTACATATCATGCAATAACTTTTTAACCATGTAGTCAAAAGTTATGAAAGTTGTTGTATCTAAAAGTTCCTCCTTGGGCACATGTTGCTTGAAAATTTCAAAGAAAAAAAAGAAAAATTCCATTTTTAGTTAGCTACCCAAAATTGCTATATTGCCAAAAAAACGCAGTTTGTTCCTTTAGGGGTTAATAAAGTCATAATATAAGCAATACCTAGATTGTCCTTTAATCCTTTAAGAACCTAGCATTCAAATTTTAAATGATGAAAGCAAACACATCTCAAGCATACAAAAATGTTTTTTTCTCATTCACCAATTTCTTTTGAAGATTCTTGTGTTAGTTCCTTAACATTTGTGAAGTAAAGATTACGAAGAATTTGATTTTCAAAGAATACTTTTGCAATAAATTTTTTACTTTTTTGTACATCCAAGTGATACTAGTAGGTGTGGCCTTGAACGACGCTAGCATGTGAGTCTAGATATGCAAGCCTACAAGCCTTGAGCCTAGGTGTAAATAAGTATCCTATAACCATTGAAGGTGCCTATAACTTACATACCTATAACCGTGGAGATTGCCCTATAACATAGATGTCTAGGCTCATGAACTCAAGATCTTATCCTCACATATTAGCAATCATGGTAACTTCATTAACTTTATTGGTTCCAAGAACAACCCTTCAAAAATGACTTATAACCCTTCAAAGAAAGTAAAACTAAAATCTTCAAAAATTACTATGATTAGAACATAATATTTTCAACCTAAGAAAAAAAATCCTTATAAAATCACAAATATTAAATCTACAATCAAGTTTAAGAGGAGTTTTTTATTTTTAGTATTTTTAGCATTTTAAATCATTTTCTAGTTATTTCTACTTACTATTTTTTTTAAGCATGAATATGAAAGATTTTTTGTTGAAATGTTTTATATGTATTTCAAACTTATTTCTTCAACATATTATAGAGAATTGCAAGTTGTAAGATCTACACATTTTTGGATAAAAAGTTTATAAGATGAAATCTAACAATTTGGAAAGAGTTGAAAATAATTCTTTTTGAGATTCAAGCATCGCGATCTTACAATTGGTAAGTTTTTTTATCCTCAAATTTTATGAAGATGTATTCTAACAAGTTAACTAAAAGATCCTACAGTTGGACTTGTTAAAAAATGAATATACATGAAGATTCTAGCCTTGTTTTAGAGACTAGTGTTTTGAAGTAATTTTTGGCCTTTAATCCCTCAAAGACCAAGAGGATACAATGTGTCGTCTTCAAATTATCAATGGCAAATTCTCGGTAGGGTGAAACAAATCTCAATATTTTGTAAATTGTTATCTTGTAAAGTAATAAGTTGACCTACTTGTTGCATTTTTTTATTTTCAAAATTTCAATGTGAGAAGTATTTAAAATTTTATTTAGAAAATGTATTCTATTAGAAAAAGGAAACAAACATAATGTTTTTCCAATGAAAGGAATATTAGGGATGGAGAAAAAAATTCTTGGACATTTCTACTCTTTATTCTGCACAAAAAAATTATGTCTAGAGAATTTTTTCAAATTTGTATTTTTAGCAATTTAAAGAAATACAAGGTTCAATTTGTTGTGATCAAAAATTCAAAGTAATTAGAATGATTATAAATTTTTTTAAGATGTCTCAAAAAATATGTTAATAACATCAATTGTTACATTTCAAAAATTGATGTGTATATTATTTTATTTTATTTTTTATAATCCAATTTGGTCAATTTTGGTTTTCTACTCCTTCTATTTGAAAATGTGTACAAATTTGAGAGAGTTTTTTATTTCTAAATTTTTTAAATTAATAAATACTACAATTGCCTAAGATTCCAATATGAATTTTTTCTTAGGGGCGGAGGGAGTAAGAAATAATGATTCATCTTCTTATAATTTTTCTTCCCCTAGAACTGTATTTATTACCTACAAAGTTGATCATTGAAAATTATTATAATCTAAAAATCCATTTTTAGTATTTTCTACAATTAATTCCATGCATGCTAGACAAAATAGTGTTTACTTTTGCATGGTTAGAATTAAAAAAATTCAAGCATATCTACATGCAAAAAAATATCAAAGTAGGACAATTCATTGAAAACCTCCATTATCAAAAAGTTGTTGGACCTTGAGGGGTTAAATAAGAAAGAACTTTGGAGGTTTATCAAAAAATATTGGTTAATATAGGAGTTGATATAACCAAATGGATATGGTCTATAGATCTTATTTTTTCAACTTTTGATTGAAAATTGTCATTAAATTATAGTTCTAAGTTGCATTTTGTAATACATCTTAATTTTAGAAAACCTAAACTACCCCCTAATCCTTAAAGATTAAGAATTGACTTTCACAATGCTCACCATGAAAATTTGGAATGTTGCTAATTAAAAATATACCTA
This sequence comes from Rhytidiadelphus loreus, assembly GCA_947034895.1. Taxonomy (NCBI): domain Eukaryota; kingdom Viridiplantae; phylum Streptophyta; class Bryopsida; order Hypnales; family Hylocomiaceae; genus Rhytidiadelphus; species Rhytidiadelphus loreus. The sequence continues at coordinate 42,815,075 of OX344765.1, forward strand.
TAATTTTTAGAGTGACAAAGAGTTAAGTATAATTTTTAGAGGTGTAGAGGATGTAGGTATTTGTTTTAAGCCATAGGAGGGGTCAAAATCTTGATAAGCTTGCTTCTTAAACAAGTCAAAAAGCTCCAATTTCTATTTGACCACTTTTAAGAAATATTTAGTTGCATTTCTATAAATCCTAAAAGATGAAGTGGCCAAATAGAAATTTTAGTATGTTCCTACAAAGTCATTTTTTAATGTATTTTTTGAAAATTGCAATTGACTCAAGATTAGGGCTTGTATATACTTTGTGAAAATATAAACATTTTTGGATGAAGTGCTCAAACCAAAATGTTATTCCACCCAATGGTTTTCATTTCAAGCAAGAAAATTTTTCAATCATCAAGTGAGGGTTGTTAGCATCTGAGTCTAAAATCTTGAGCCCATGAGCTTAAGAGCCTAAACACCTATATCATGGGTACCCTCTATGGTTATATGATATTTATTTTACAAGTGTCTGGATTGTGGGTGTTTATATTATAAGTATCTATGTTACAAGCACCTTCCATAGTTACAAGGGAACTCTATCATAGACACATATGTTATAGGAACCTTTAATGGTTATAGAGTACCTGCTTATACCTAGGCTCAAGGCTCATTGGCCTGCATTTCTAGGCTCACATGCTAGTGTTGTTGATGACTAAGTATACATGCACTGAGAGATTATTAGTGGAGTCATGCTTTTAAAAAATGCATTTATTTCAAATTGAACATATATTATTTTTTTACATTTTTGAAAAAAAGAGTTGGACATGACTCATAAAATCTCCTAATTTCAATCTTCTAATGTTGCCCTCTAACTATGTCAATTCTTGGTATTATCCCAAAAGTCTTATTGAATTCACTACATATTCTTAAGAATAGAGTGGTTCTACATAGGTCCTTCACGAATAATCATTCTTGTCATTGGAAATCAATTCAAGGTTACTTAAGCCCGAGCTTAAACCTAGAAAGAAAATAAGAATAAAAATGGTTGGATAGGTAATGGAAAGATATGTAGGGGACAAAAAAGAGATTTATTTTATTTTATTTCTTAGAAGGAGTTATTTGAAGGAGTGGTATAAAAAATAAAAATAAAAAATTTCAATCACAAATAGTCACAAAATGATAGCATTTTGAGAGATGCATTTTAGAATTCAATTCCAAAATCAACTAGTTATAGGCCTATATTTGTAGGATTAAAGTCCTCTACGTTTGCAAATCAACTGCATTAAATTTTTTAATTAAACATGTTGAGTATTTATTTATATCGTTGCTTAATACAATTCTAAGCATTAATAAATGAACATGTAATAATGTATACTGCCTAAATTTGGATGTATTACAATATGAACAATCAATAATGGACTACTTTCATTCACTTATACATTGTCTCATTGTTACGTTTAAAACATTATAGATTTTATATTATCATTGAAATAATTATATATTTTATTTTATGACTTCATTTTGACATTCTATGAAAAGAAAATCATTTTCATAAATGATATCATCTTACAACCATTTATAAAGGCACTTAAAGAATGCAATTGGATTTGTAACCCTCTAATTCAATACTTTGAAGTTTTTTTTCAATCATATTTGCATATATGGATTAAGCCTTTTAGTATTTCTAATTGAAAATACATCATTTTTTCAAACTACATCTTCAATTTGGTAATTTTCTATCATTTTTATAGATTTCAAAAATAACATATATATAACAAGTATTTATAGCTACAAGGTTTGTAAATTTATTGCATTTTGTGATCAAATTGACCAATCATTTTTAGTTTTCTAAATTCTACCAATATTTAGCAATTCTAGTAAGGTGTCTTTGGAATTTTTGCAAAAGAAGCTTAATTTTTTTATTACCATGGAGATAAAGTGTCAATTGCAACTTGTGTTATCCTACACCCAAATCACTTCTATGCTTTATTAACTCAAAATGGAAAACGTCCAAAGTTTTGAGTCCATTTAGGAGTTTTTTTCCAAATTGGTATAAAATTCCAAGTCTAAAGTGTACAAATTTGCAGAAATTATATAAATGAAATAGAGATGCTTTACAAAAAAATACTACCTACAAAAGGTACAAATTTAAGTTAGGGCTTGAAGAATAAGATAATTTTCTACTTTATGAACATGGTCTCTCTTTAGGATTAACAAAGATGTTAAATGGTTGCAAAATTCCATCATGCCTTCTATATATAAAAAAAATTGTTGATTTTCTTAGCAACCATGGGATCCTTGTGCCACTAAGATCTATAGGTCTATAACATTGTGAAGAAGACAATTGGAGATATATAAGGCAAGAGATTCATAAAGTGACCAACTTCATTTGCAATTTTGAGGAATTCTTGAAAAGAATTGATTAAATTTTCCTTGAAAGACTAATGAAATTTTTAAATGGAATTCTAACTTTGGAGTCATGAGATTGTTTAAATCTTGTCTTTTGGTATGTTCTTGGGTATGTTCTTCCATTCACAATGTGTGATTTAACTAGCCATTTAATCATATTGCCAAATTTTATTTTTGAACTCTATTAAGCCTTATTAAGCACACTTGAGTTTCAATGTAATATTTTTTTGTTCTATGAGAGTGTATTATCTATCAATGCAAAAGTTTCCTATTTTTTTTTGTATATTTTTATGATAAATTATAATTGAAAATAATAATTATAAACATTTAATTTTATGGCCTTTGATTCATAAACTAATTGAACATTAAAGGTTTCCATTGATTTCCTCGAAAAACTTTTCAAACTCTTCCAATTGAAAAGACATGATGACTTTGGTCTATGTGGGCTTTAATTTCACTTGAAACTTCAAACAAAAATCCCAAGGTCACTTCAAAAACTGGCTAAATGAATTCTAACCTAAAGATTGTTATCGAAATTTTATACTAATTTGAACTTTGACTCTATAACCGCGAGATGCTCAAATTCTAATTATAGAGTGATACAATAAGAAATTTTGCACCATTATATTCTACACCATGTTATAAAGCTATGGAGAAGTTTTCAGATTTTTTGAACATCAATTGCATTTGATATGAATAATTTCATTTTTTATCCCAAAGTTCACAATAATTTCCAATTTTTAATTTTTTTTTAATGATTAATAAATACAAAAAATCACATTCAAAGGTACTTGCCAACAAAGTTTGAAAAAGTGGTAATAGACTCATTCTTTGAGGAATATAAGTTTGTAGACTTCAATTAATGTAGAAGTCTTGGCAATCGTGAATTCACTATGGTAGAATTTGGAAGTGTATGTTGATCTATGACTAGTGTTGCACCCTATATTTGTCAATATAAGAAACGTTGAAGATCTAGCCCCCATTGGTTGCCTCAAAAATCTTTTAATTTATATATTTATTTATTTTAAATTCCAAATTTTTATAGCATTTGTTTTGTAAATTAATTGAATACCAAAGTTCTCATTGGTTTCCTCAAAATCTTTTGAATTCTATCAATTAAAAAGACACTATGGGCTTCAATTTTAGTCTTGTGACTTTGAAATTCTATTATTTTCTTCTTTGGCTTTTATTCTACCATTCAGTTTACCTTGGCTTCATTTTGTCTTTGAATTCATTTAATCCAAGTATCATTCCATCATTATTTTCATAGCTTTAATGGCACCCTATGGTCGTAAAGTGAACCCCATAGAAATCCCAAAGGTCACTCTAAAAATCGGTCAAATAAGTTCTGATTGAGTCAAGGTCAAATAAATTGGTAAATATAAAAAAATAGATTGAATAATTTTAAATTTTTCTAAGAGGTAAAAATAGCCATAAAAAATAGTGTAAAAACTTTTTGAGCCAATATTTTCTTTTTTTAAACCTTGGTGATGACCTTCATTCAAATCACTACTATCAAGCTAAATTTAGTCTTTTCAAAATTAATTGATAAATCTTGATAAATTTTTGTTTGAATATATATATATATATATTTTTATTTTTTTTTATTTTTTTTATTTTTTTATTTTTTATTTTTAAATTATTTCTTTTAGAAATTTATTAGAGAAACAAATTATTGTGATTTTTAACCCCTAATGTCCCAAGAGTCCCATGAGAGGACACTTGAAGGATCCTAAAATCTTAGTTTTTGGTGCAATTCTTTGAAACTATTCTTTAACCCCTAAAGTCCATTGTCCCTACAGGGGACAAAATGGAATTTTGGCAAGTTCCTATGATCTCAATTTTTACTAATTTTTTTGAAACTTTCTCATAAGATAGATAAATTTGTGAGCTTTTCGGGAATATAATTTTTATTCCAATCAGTGCCTGGGAGTAAAACTTATGCCACAATAACCTCAAGATGGGGGAGACCGGGCAACAAAAATAATCCACAAAAAATTGAAATAAAAATTTCTTTTAGATTATATTTTCTTCTAAATGAGAAGCTTTGATTCATTACATTTGGATTAGTGATGTGAAAATTATGAAGTTTCTTGTTTTGCGGGCAATCATAGCAACTTCTTGAAAGAAATTTTTTCTTCCACTTTGAATATCTTACAATTTATACTGTCAAACATCACAAAAAAATTATCACGTGATCTAAGACAAGTATAGAACAAGATCCTATGGTTAGATTCTTAAAAATATTTTAAGAATTTATTTCATAGGTGAACGTAGCAAAAGTGGTAGTTTTGAGTGGTTTTGGCAGAAAAATGGCCTTGGGACTTTAGGGGTTAAGGTAGAAAAATAAATTGACTTTTTGAAAATATGATTTTCAAATCAATAGGTGCCCTAGAACAAAAGTTGTGCCACCTAAATAAAAAATTAGTCAAGTATGGGCAAGAATACAAAACAATAAAATTGCGAGAAAAAATTTAAAATTTTATTTTTTATAGATTATATTTTTGTCTATACAGAAAGATTTGATTCATTCCATTTGTATTGGTGATGTGAAAATTAATAGCCTCTTATTTTACATGTAATTATAGTATCTTTAAAAAAAAATAATGTATTAAATTCAATTTCACAATTTCCAAAGAATAATCCTACAAGGTTTTAGTTTGTTTGCTAGAAAAATCTTACCATTGGCATTCATGTGTTCCAATACCATCTAGGAGCTATAAACAATTTACTTTTTTCTTCTATCTTGTACAATCAGGTCTAGTTCATTTTCAAACTGCTGATTTGAAGCATTCAAATTTTTGTGTACATTGTGTAGTATAATTTTTATAATCTAGTAAGTATAATTATCATTGCATTTTTATGCAATCCCAATGTGCATACAAATGTTTCCTACATATCTATGCAATCAAATTTAAAAAAATTCATCACCAATGATTTTCAATCAATGATAATGTAAAATCACAAATTTTAAATAAAACAATTCACCCAAAATAGAGTTTTGGTCTTTAGAAACTGAAATTGGGTATGCTTGATTGGAATTGCATAAGAATTGGTTTTTAGTTATGCTTGATGAAAATTCCCCATTTTTTCCTATACTATACAATAAAAATTGGAATGGCTCAAATCAACAGTTTGTAAATGAACTAGACCTAATTGTACATACTTGTTCTTAAGAAAATTTTAAAGAACAAAAATCAAATAAGGGGGGGGGGTAAATTTTTTCTCCCAATTCTTCAACATAAAAAAGGTTTAAAATCAAAATGTGTAGTGCAAAAATTTTAAGTTAAAAAGCTTCAAAGTCTTATATTTTGGAAGTCTTAAAAACATATTCTCTAGATGTTATGTACAAAATAGAAAAATATTTTTTTTTAAGATAATGTATATTCTCATGTTTTTATTTTTAGAAAATAGAAAGAACTTTCAAAAAAATAAAGTATAATACAAATATTATTTTCAACCTAATGGGGCTTCACATCTTAATAAAAAAAACTCTGCAATCCATTTGTTGATAAAAAGATAGTACATTTTGAACACATGTGCAAGATAGAGAACTATTATTTTTAGAAAACCACGTGGTTGATCAATATATGGTATTCTTATAGATGACCTTAGATTCCAATATTTTGTTTCAAATTTGCATTTTTGGGTGCAAAATAGTACTAAAACCCTCTAAAATGTTTGTGAAGGTGATATACTAACATCCAATTGGGTGTATCTTAAAAATAGTTAAATATTTTGATAAATGTGAAACTTTTTGGATGCAGGGACCTATACAAATTCAAATGCATTTTGGTTAGGTTTATTGAGCCATTTCCAAACATTTTAAAATTTGAACATCTCTATATTCAAAAATCTTTGATCAATTGTCAATGACATGTGTTTTGGTGGAAAATAATCTAATTTTTTCCCTCATGAATTTGACATTTGACAAATATAAAACACTTCAAAAATAACGAATTTAGGTACACAATGTTCATTGACCTCGCCTTATATACTCAGAATTTTATTTTATTTTTTAATTTGGAAAATCTAAAATAAAATATTTATAAAAAATACAACAATTAAGGTCTAAACCTAGGAGATTACATTTTTGATAAATCAAATTTTGAAGGTTGAAATATTGACAACCAATAATGCGAGAAAACCGTAACTCAGAATTTCAAGGAGTTCGGAGGCGATTGGAAGACGAAATCTCCGACTACCGGTCGGAACTCGGAAGTTGGTCTTCGTCCAAAGGTCGGAGGAAAACCCTTGATTCTCTAGACCCTTCCAGGGCATTCCAGCAGCGACTACAGCGTTCTGTTGCCCAACGCAATTTCGCACCTCCGCCGATTGGTGCTTGTAGGCTTGTCAATGATTTAAAGGAGATTTTTCGACGCCTGTGTCACATACTGGACGAGCTGGAGTTTGCGAAACGCGATTTTTGAGCTACGGAGTGTAGAATTTGTTGCAGATTTGAGGAATTTGAGAGGGTGCGGAGAGGTTTAGTTTGATTTCTGTTTCGGAGCTATGGCTGGACTAGGTCCCGACTGGAAAGGTCTTCTGAAATGGAGCATTGCTAATAGCGACGGTACTCAGGCTCCTCGGCAACTCGAGTACGTCAATTCTTTGCTTATGTTTGTGATATCTGCAGTGGATTGTGCTATGAACTGTGCATTACGGAAGGGATTTTTTTTTTACCAAGGAAGACTGTTTTAATTTCAAGATTTCAAGATTTGAAAGGGTTTAGGAGATTTTTTTCATCGAGCTCTATTTTTTATTCTTATTCTTATTGTTATTTATTTATTGCAGCGAGGAGGATAGGCGTTTTTTTGCGGAAGCCATGCAAGATCATACGGTGGATGTGATTAAGCGAATGAGAGAGATTTCTACAGTGATGAATCTGCCTGGTGAGGTCATTGAGGCTCAGGGTATTACTGCAGAAGAACTTGAAGGTACAAGCTTATTTATCGAATTTTATTTTCAAAATTGGTGAGAGAAGCTGCTTGGTAGAATCATATGTGCATGAGCTGCAATTTGCCACATGCGGAGTTTGGGATTATAGTATGGCATTTACAATTTAAACCAACCTTGCATATAACCTGACAAATATGTTTATTTTTTTAACCTAATACATCAATTACTCTATTCAAGAATGCTTAGAATTGTAAACTGCAAGATGTTGTATTGCTCAATGGTAGAAATTGGTGTCAATTAACATAGCGACACTTTCACTCGCTTAGATCACCCCTATATGATACACTTACCACTAATTGTTTTTGCGAAATTTTCCGAATCGAATTCTATTTACTTACGGAAAGACTTATACTTTCATATCCACTTCACTTTGTTTCTTAAATTATAATGAAAGTGTTTCGCTAGAAGATCTTCCAATTTTCTCAAAGGGTACGAAGAATTTTGGCAGGCGAATGTAGGTAATAGGCAAATTAAAATCAGACAGCATTGGCACAGAATGTCTGGGTATGTAAGTCCTGAAAATTCTCTTACTGATTTCATATAAAGAAGCGGTCATGATCTCAATGCAATGGAAAGAGGAGTTTGAACTCGTGTGTCTTTTCCTTTTATGAAAACAGGAATGTTGGAGGAACTTCAAGAACATGTCGAGTCCATCGACATGGCCAACGGTATGATTCACTCACTATAAATAAATTTGAGCGTCCTTACGTTAGTGTGCTTGTTTATGCTTGTTAATGCTTGCCAACCACTGCAGTTAATTCCAGATTTTTGTAACTGTATGTTTTTTAGGCTTTTTCCTGACATCTGTGCATTCTGTGTTGCAGACTTGCATTCAATCGGAGGCTTGGTGCCCCTGTTGAATTATCTGAAAAACCCTAATGCTGGGATCAGATCCCGTGCAGCAGAAGTTGTGAGCACTATTGTACAGAACAACCCAAAAAGTCAGCAACAAGTGATTGAATGTAATGGTTTGGAAAGTTTGCTGGTGAATTTCAATTTCGACGACAATATAAAAGTGCGAACGAAGGCTTTGGGTGCCATCTCATGTATGTTACTTTCTTGAATCCTATTTCTTTATCATGGTGCTGGTTGTCTCCTTATCAAATTGGAATCGTGGACTGCTAAACTCTTGTATAGTACAACCCGGAAATGCTGCTGACACTTATAATTTATTGTATTGTGACAGCTTTAATCAGACACAACAAAGTAGCAACTGATGCCTTCAGACTTTCTAACGGGTATGCGGGATTGCGAGAGGCTCTTGCATCGGAAGACCCCAGATTTCAGAGGTGGGTGGCTTTTGTTGTTGCAATACCTGCAATTAAAAACCTTAGTGCCCTAATGGATTAAAATTTTTATGGTTTTAAACTAATTAGTTTTGTTATTATATTGAGAAATATAATTCAGACTGGGCTGAATTGTATATCACCAGAATTCCGCGAAGAACATTTCATTTGGTGGTAGAAAGTAAATGAAATTGAACAACATAGAGCACCTACATGACCCTCTCAAATTTGCTTGAAGAACAATTAGGTCCAATTCGGGTCTCTTGGTTCTTCAAGGGTTTATAATGGTTGATCATGTGGACCTTCCATGCTTCCCAAAAGATCGTCATCACCACTCTAATGTTGTGTTTCTGTTCTCGAAATTGCAGGAAAGCTCTGCAGGTAATGCAGTATCTATTGCAAGAAAATCCAAAAGACCATAATGTAGCCACTCAACTAGGATTCGTTAGGTCGTTGACAAGCTTAGCGAATAGCTCAGATCTCGATGTTCGGCAAGCTGCATTGCACTCTTTAGTAGAGATTGTCCGCAACCAAGATAATCAGAGTGCAGGAAAAGCTGAGGACACTACCCAACTGAAGGACGCTGTTAGCAGGCGAGTACAGGAGATTAAATCGTTGAATCAGGAAGATCTAGCAGCTGTGAAAGAAGAGCGACAATTGGTAGATGCACTTTGGCAGCTGCTGTACAAAGAACCCTCTGAGCTAAGACAAGAAGGATTATTAGTATTGCCTGAAGATAATCAGGTACCTCCAGATGTTGCAGGTCGACAGTTTGCACCTGGATCTTTGCGAGGTTTAAGCGATGGTGCGGCTGCGGAGCCACCAAGCGGGCAAAAAGAGTCCCAAGAAGAGAAGAAGCCAGTTTTACTTTTGGGTGCCTAGTTTGTGGCCCACTGTATTCATTTAGATAACAATGTTCTCATGTTAATACAGCATGCAATGCAGCCTTTGAGGTTATCTGAACTCACTCAATTTTCAGCGTTCACTTGTATGCTCAGCATCCTCCGTTTCGGCTCCAGTCGCTTCTGTTCCCTACCTTTAGGGGTTATCTTTGCATTTCAATCTTCAATTAGGTTTGATGATAGAATATCGTCACAAGCTCTTCCAACTGCATAATTGGGATTGGCCTTTGATCTGTCAATTACTTAGATTCCTTTCATCATTACTTTTCAATATGTTGCTCAGTTGAACCTATTTATGCTCTAGAAGTCGACATTTGCTTTCTTAGTGGGAGAACCGTCTCTCCAGCAAGTGTAGAATCCGCTGGGGGAAGTGATGATCCCTCAGGTAGCTGAAAAGGTTATGCTCGGGGCATCGGTGATAAAAACCCTGAAACATAGTACGCAGGACGTCGCACTGAAGAAGTCCAAAGAGAAGGAGAGAGTGCCTGCCAACGATCTGGAGCAACGGTGAGAACCCCCCCCGCCAGCCGTGAGCTTCCACCAGGAAATACACTGACGACAACAACGTCCCTGCCGTGCCGGCCATGAAGCACATGTAGCTGAAGCTCCAGAGCTGCCGGTTGAACAGCAGTCCCACGTTGTGCAGCGCCAAGCCTACAACGACCAAGCTCGCTGAGGGCAACGTCCAGCTCCACAGCCGAGCGAGGTGTTGCTTCTTCTCCACCATCACATGACCGAAGTGCAAACCGATCAACGTCGTCGCAGTTGCAGCGAACGTGGTGAGCATTCCTTCAGACTCAAACGGTGCAAAACACCAATCAGGAGCTCCTTGATTTTGACGGCATGCAGGTAAGTACTTGTACCACGCCACTGGATTCAGGTGCTTGAGTCCCAACACCAGGCGATCTATATATGCTGCAGCATTGCAAGTCGGTTCGGTGTTGTAAAATCCCTGGACTCCACAGATAACTTTAACCGTGCTGCGTGTTGAATCATTCGCTGCGCACGGAATATTGTTGCTGTTGTCGCTACTGTTGTTTGCTGATTTCAGAGGGAAGCTCCAGTCAGGAACATGGAGTCCATAAAGCAGTGCTGCGGAGGCTCCAGGGATGAGTGCTGTCAAAGCCCAGTGACCAGACCTTGGAGCCCAAATCTTGCAAAGCGTGGTGCCCAAACATGCAACTGCAAGTCTTTGCAAGGTGCCCATGACTCGAAACTCGCCAACGTCGATACCGAAGCGCAAACTATCCCTGCCGTGGAAGAATCCACCCTCCAGAAGGACTCCGAGGGTGAACAACCACGTGGATCGACGAAGGGCGTGTGCAGTTGCAGCGATTTTGTTCCGTGGATGGGATGCATGGGCTAGTGCTGTGCTGACCCCAGCCAGGAAGAGGAAGATGGGTGGGCCGAAATCTGCAACGTTGATGCCGTCCCACGGCGCATGATTCATCACTGGCACAGCAGTGGCAATGTATTTGTCTACGATCATCATCGTGGTGGCCAGGCCTCGACAGACATCCAATGAAGCTTCTCGCGGTGGTGCAACAATTGTGAGCCTCTGAAGTTTCTCTTGCAGTAACTTGTTTTCCTCCATCACTCTGTCTAGTTGCTCTCGTCTCTTCTGCTGTGCGGATGCTTCTCCTTGGATGGGTCTTTGTGTGGAAGTACTTTGAGGAGCTGCGCTTTCTATGTCCATATTTCTCATATGATGTTGCTCATGCCCGATAATTCTGTCCAAATTAAACTTTCTGAAAGTATTTGAAGCAGGTTAGCGGAATTGGTTCGCCAGGAAAAAGCAATATTGTCCATGGATCATTGTGTGAATTGGTGAGAACTCCATTTTGGAATTTCATGTTTTAGTGCTTACAATTTCCTAGTCGATGGAGCAAACTCAAAGGTCTCTGCATGCCATGAGAATTGATTGTCCTGTTCCAGTAGTGAAGCAGAATATGGTGTAGGACCCGTCTGTGGTCTCTTCAGATGGTCAGGATGAAGTGAAGGTAGGAGCCCATAACGGTATTCTCCGATAACTACCTTAACCCTTTTGATGGTGCAGGCCTAATCACGAATGCGTGCATGGAGTGTACTGTAGCCAGTTCCGTCGTAACTTGTACCGTTGTACGCCCCCGTGTATGTCACGTGAATCTGAGGCAGCCGACGAAGTCAGCAGGCTTTCAGAATTTTCCTGTGAAGTCTGGTATCGACCTTTTTGTTCCGTTTTATTGCTGTTTCTTCTATAGTTTCTCGGAAGTTCTGATATCAGATTGCGACTGTACTGGCTTGGAAACAGGACCCCACCTATTGATCAGGGCATCTTTTGGCTTGCACGAGATACTCATGATGTTCGGGCATTCAAGTAGACCTCTCTAATATCGCCTTAGCTAATATCACTTCCTCTAAGTGTTCACTCTCAAACCACGCCGAATTCAATACTCACTAATGTAACTCAATGCGTTCAAATAAGCAATTGAGCACCGTTCCTAATAATTTTTTTGTTGAACGTTGTTGGAAGTCCAAAGAGGATTCTTCTAGATTCTCTTCTGATGCATTTTTTGGACAATATATGAATATACCTGATCACGGTGCTGGGAAGATACGCCATAGCCATCGCCACCTCAATCTCTCACAGTCCCCTCTCTATACCTCATCAATAGTTTTGTACAAGAACTGAGCTCTAACTTAGTCTCTCTCATGGACGACTAATCTTTCACACAATATCAAGAAATAATTGTTAACATGTACTACCAAATCTTTGCACCAAGGAATGGTTGTTAACGACTCCCAAGTAAGCCTCAGCTGATCAATAATCAGCAGGACCAGTAATGACGGGAGCATAATCCGGATCGTTTCCAAAGGTACGTGCACCCTCTGAGTAAACAAGTCGATTTTCAAAGATTTACCATTCAGTAGGCGTAAACATGACCGGGATGAGATTTAGTTCAACGTTTTGACTGAGTGTTGTTTAACCCTTAAAAGACTAGCACATTTTGGGCAGAAATTGTAAAAAAATATCACTTTTTAGGACAATGAGAAATTATAGAAAACATAGTTTAAAATTTTTAATTAAACCATACAAATTTATACTAGACTACTATGGGAATGTATGGAAAAAGTTTCAGAAACTTTGACTGCATGGATTGAAAGATTGTAACATTTGAAGTTAGAGGAATAAGGTTTTTTCAACCTTGCCTGACAGGGGTAACAAACTTTAACTCCTTTTAGAGTGAGATTTTTACACTACACATGGATATCTTTTTTGTTAGTCATTTTCATTTTGTATTATGTAAATTACATATTTCCCAAATTTCAAAATTAGAATAGGAATTTTGCACATGTTGCCCAAAGGTTGCCTAGGTTGTATAAAAAGTTCATGGCAATATAACTTTTGATCTAGGCAACTAATAATAAGAAAATTATATTCCACTAAGTGGGTACATGTTTACACTTTCTATCAAAATTTCATGAATATCCAACCAAAATTAACTTAAATTTGTGCATATTTTTTCAAGATCTCTTGCATACATTGAACGGTCACTTGGTTTTTTAGAGGTTAAAGGAGATCATTTGAATTGCTTCTGACAACTAATTTAGATTTGGAGCTACTTAGCAAATTTCCAATAAACAACCTTACTATATTACCACTACATTACAACGGTAACAACTATAAGTTACTAGAGAAAAATCTTCTTTTTTGCAATTGGTATGAAAGCAAGTAAGCAATGGAAGAGCACAATTTCATGCAACACCCAACCCATCCATTTCCTTGTAGCTTCCCATTGATCTTGACCCTTCCACATATTTATGGAAAAAATGAGATGGGCCATTTTTATGTGCTCATCAAACAAGCTTGAAGAAAATCCCAAATTCTCCCAAATTCTCTAAATTTCAACTGAAGAGAATTTCAAGGAAGAGGTTGAAAAGGTCAAAGACAACCTTCTATTTTAGTCTACAAAAATAAAAAAGGGAACAAGTCAAACTTGTCAAAACATGGTATGTTTAGACTAGGGACGTGATCATCAAAACTAGTTTAATTTGTCACATAAGTCTTCTTGTAGGTAATCTCTATTATGTTTTCAATAGGATTTTGAATGTTTTTCATCCAATTTAGGTAACAATACCTAAAATAGTCTCAATAAACATTTGAACATGGTTCCCATGATAAAAGCGTCTAAATTTTTGTTGGGTCTTGTAAAGAGCCTAAAAGGAGATTTTAGAGTCTCTTCACAATCATGCATTTTTAAACTAAGTATGACAAAACTATGAATTTTTAAAGTGCTAAAAATAGGTGTACTCAAAATTGACTCTAGGCTTTCATCTTAAGAGGGCTTATATTCTAGTAAAATCTTGATAGGGGCAATTTTGCAAACAAGTCACAATCAAGTGCAAGAACCTTATTCATATTCAAAAGTTTGTAGAAAACTCTTGCACCAAAGTTGAGGCACAAAAATTCTCTACAACATCAACAACCGCAAGAGGCATCTTTGATATCTTTCAATGCGTGCTAGTTGTGTCAATAAAGTCCATTTTACTAGCAAAATTCCCTCCACTTGGAAAATGGTCTAAGGTATACCGGTATATGCATATCCATTATGGACTCAATTGTGACTCCATTAGCTACTACAATATTAGACAACTGCAATGTTTTTTTATACACAAATTTTTACCAAGTTTTGTTAAGGAAATTTTCATTTTGGGGGGTCAAAATAACCAAATTATTGTTGTATTCTAAGACCAGTAGCCAAATTTTACCTAAGTATCGCCTACTACTTTGATATAGATATCACCAAGTATTAGCCAAATATAACATGAGTTGAGGAAATAGCTATCTACTTCTCCAAAATGATAAAAAAAACAAAAAAACATTGGGCAACTATATGAATTTTCAAAATGCTTAAAATCAGTGTACCTAAAACCAGTCCCAGCCTCTCGTGAATAGAAGTTGTATATTTTAGGCAAGAATGTGTAGGGGTCAAATTTAGAAAGGGGTCACAATTGAGTGTGCTTACCTTATATAAACTCACACTATGTCCTAACTCAAAACTCACACTACATTCTCATTATCATACTCTAGAATGTCAACCGTATGTCCTTTTAGTTGCTCAACATTGTTATATTTACTTGGCAACATATGTTAAATCCTTTTTAGGAAATCACATTGTATTACTTCACCTAGAAGTGACCAAATAAGTATTTGAGCATGATTTCTATCATTAATTTTTCTTAAAATTTGTCATTTCTTGTTGGACATTGAAAGAGGATTCTAGTCTCATCCCTTCTTTCCTTGGATTGGAGCCTTACCTTTCCCTTGTTGTGTTGTGTGTTGTAGAACACCATTGATTTTCTTCCAATTAATGCACTGCCCCAAGAAAAGAAAGAAGAAAAAGAAAATCTAATGTGCATTTTTCAAAGATCAAGTGAATGAACTATGATTTTTTTTAAATACTAAATTTTGGTATACCCGAAGTGGACCCTAGAAGCCTAGACTATAAAAAGGTGTACAGTTTAGCCAAGAATCTTTAGTGTTTGGTTTTGCAATAAGTTACCTTATTACACTTCATTTGAAATAGGCTAAGGTGAATTGACCCCTTGCTCATCCTAAAGGAAAAACGTTGAAGTTTTATTTATTTCTCACGCATGATAAAATTTGCAAATTTTGAATTCATATTTGCAATCAAAGGCCCCAAATGAGCTAAAGGGAGGTGAAGAAAATAAATTAATCAAGCACAACATAGGAGGTCTGTTTTTTACATGCACCTCTGGAATGACTTCGGCAGGACGAGTGACGGGTCAGTTCACCCTGGCCATTTGAATACATGGAGCCAAACTCGGAGCCCTTTTTCCGATACCTGTGGTGGGTACTGAGTTTCTGATAAGCTGCTATGACCAGACAGTCCACGGATCCCCACTTTTACTGTCAAAGCCAGAAGCCCCCAAAGAGCGGCACCTGAGTTACAGTATATCCCATTTGCCACTTCTTCAAAATCATCCCTTCCTGCAACGAACTGTTTGCGTCGAGACCGGGACTCTCATCACTCATCAGTGGGAGCATAACTTATTAAGCTATGCTGTATCAATATCTATGGTATGACATGAATTTACATATGGTAATAGAATTTTATATGGGAGGAATGTTTCTGCCAGTGATATTTGTGAAGACTCTTCAACATGAATAGCACTATGACAAGCAATGGATAAAAATATTCCTGTTTTGTTAAAAGTTATGAAAAGTTATAACCATATGTAAGTTCATTTTGGAACATGCACTCTAAAAAAAATTATTTAGTACTTGAACTACTTCGGTGAGTTGTCCGAATTATTAATATCTGTCACTCCATCTGTAATTGGATGCCTCCCTGCACTAAAGAACTGGAATTAGATCCCAAAAATTTGACAAGAGCCCTCGTGAGAACGTCAAATGCAGCAAAAGCTCTAGATAGGCGAGACTTCTGGAAATCAAGGAGGACAGGATGATGAGCTCTCTGGGCAATCTAGTGTGCTGATCTGTTGGCAACTTGGCATCGACTGAACGTACGAAGCTGCCTTCGCCTTTAGCTTAAATAGTTTTTTTTGGTACGGAGTCACGTCATATGTACCAGAGATACCTCTTATCGGAATGGATCCGGAACTCAGATACGTACGTATTGTAAAATTGTATTGTAGAATTGAACTCCCAGTTGTATTTTTTGGGTGACCAATATTTTAGATTTGACAATGCAAAAAGAGAGCTCAAAGCATTAGATGGGATTCAGCCATCGGGGGCTGTGAGTTTCCCAGCCAAAATCCAGTCGAAATCCGCCGAAACCCGTCAAAACCTGCCTATGCTGACCTGGCGAAGCGACTGCCAGGTCAGATTTTTTGAAAAAAATAAAAAATAAAAAAATAAATTTAACCTTGTTTTTCATTTTAAAAACTTTAATTTATTTCTTTATTTATTTTGAAAAAAAAAATTCTAACACCCGCGTTCGATGGGGACCAGGGGAACGGAGCTGAGAACGGGCCTGAAACGGCCCTCCAGCCCCCCCGAATCCCATCCAATGATTTTCATAGTTTTAACACTCTCATGATCAAACATTATAATCTTTTAATCCTTAAATGATATTGTTGTGTTTTCTTTTCCTATGTGATTTCTAACATGTTTAGTATGAATTTTTAAGGTTACAATTCAAAAAAAATTGATTCAACTTATCAGAATGTTGACTTTTTGTTTAATTTAGAGCAAATCCCAAGAGGCTCAAAATAGGTCTTGAGCATTTAGGGGTTGATATGTAGGCCATAGACATAGCCTTTCCCACCTTCTTTGGAGGATTCTGATTTTGAATATGAATTCAGAGTTTCAAAATTTTATCATTGGTGATGAAGAATTTGTTTCTGAGTTTTCTCCGAGCTCCAAATTTGGGAGTCCGTGGAAAGGGGTAGAGTTCCAAACTTCCACTTAAGAGAAGCCATGTTTAGTGGGAATTTAGCAAACTAATTATTGGATGTGGGCTTGCATGGAAGTGGCGTCAGTTACGTTAGTTGATACATGATTATTTGACCACAATCCGAGAATGAATACAGTCTTGTAATTGGGAGGTTGCAGGCAAGCACTCGAGAAAAGCTGCAACAAAAGTCCCAACCACTCCCTTCTATTCCTTTTCCATATTGACAATAATTTAGTCCAAGATTTTTTCATTGTTGGGTCACCCACGATTGAAGTATCCTCATTTGGGGTACATAACTCAAATCTAGAACCCAATTGATTGAAAAAGTACTTCACCGTTTGCACAACTCAATATGGACTAGGTAATTGTAAAGTAGGCTAAGTTATCAAGAATAATCACCGGTTAGGACCTACCAAACTATGGGCAACGAGGTTGGTACTAACTTGTGATTATTCTTGATGATTTGGCATACTTTGCAATTACCGGACATAATGTCAATGTTGGAGAGTTGAGCCATTTGACTTTTTTGATTACTTAACCAATCACAACATGACATAACGGCATAAGTCTTGTGCATTTAGATTATGTTAGGTGAATCCTCACTCACTAAATTAATACAGGTTGGTAGTATTAAAGATTTCTCTCAGATTTCTCTCACTGCTAGACCAATGAAATTTCTACTTCATACCAACTGTGCTGAAAATTTGCACAAGGTAAGCAATGAACATTATCAATCTTAATCTACTCCTAAACAAATCAAAACTTGCCACAATGGCAAAACTCTCCTGCATTGACATTATGTATTAGTTTCCACAATTGAGATATAGATTTGAGTCATGTACTCTGTAATTCCAACAAGGCCTTTTGATCCCCAATCAGTTGAGAGGAAATGGATCATCAGGCAAAACCACTCCCTCTCTCTGGTTTCTATTTGGATACTCAATTTATCAAGATTTCATTTCTTCACTATCAGATCACCTAATATAACAAGTTTGTAAAAGAGCCTTGTTCATTTTGATTTGTAAAATCTTGGTATTGTGATGGAGATTACGATAGAAAAGACAAATTCAAGCCCATCTTTTTTGTCTAAAAGAGTGCATCTCTAGCCACTCGCATGACTCAGCATGTACTGTACTGCTCTCGAATGGTCGCATTGTGGTACTAGCGCTTCATCCTCTTAATGTTGAATTAGGGCTATACCAAGACCACATTAATTTAGAGTTCTTTTTAGGGCAGTTGACAAAGCTTTCAATTTCTCACAATTTCCTGTAGGTTCAAAATCTGACACATAGATGCAATTTTAATTTCTATCATACCAATTTCAGACACAATTGTAACTACAAACAACAACAAAAGGGGTTTGACCAGTCAATTGTCATCTACAGAGCTTTGAGATCGATACTCAAGCCACATGGTTCTCCTCACCAGAATGGTATGCTTTGTAATTTGGAGACTACATAGGCTCAAATTGTTGTAATCTCTAGTTCACTATCATCCTCACCTACATGACAAAAATTCAAATTTACCACTAAAGCAGCACAAGGTTTGCAATTTTGCATACATGGCCTCCAAAATCCCCTGTTTAGCCAACCCTGAAAGTGGAGCAAATTAGGGTTTCTGCAATTCGCGATGTGAGTTCAGCATGAGCATTGTGAAGAAAACTGTATTTGGAACAAGTCTTGATCAGGGAAGAAGAATCATAACTTACAGGCAAATGGATCTAACATTTTTTCTGGAATATAAAAAAAAAATGATACCAATGTTACCAAAGTCTATATCTACTATGGTATGTACACCCATAATCAACACTGCTCCAAATACGACACCTAAATTTTGACCAAAAAACACCATTTTTTTTACATATTAATTACACTACAAGATGTACACTATCATGGCAATAGTTTTCGTGATTTTCAAAACCAACTTTTAGTAGAAATGCACCTTAGTACAAGACAAAGGCCCTCGTCATTGGTAGGCACCATGCTAGTGAAACAAAAGGGCAAATCACAAAATTGGGTATTCATCTTGCAACTAAATTATAGACACTTCTTCCAAAACTTTTCATAAGGTAACTACACCTAAAATGACATGAATAAGCTCTATGGCAAACCAATATGGACCTCAAAATGAACAACCATTAGAAAAAGACTATGAATCAAATGCAAGTGGTTCCATAGTTTTTGGACACATTGTGAATTAGTTACAATTTTTCAAAGATACAAGGTGTAAGGTGCTAAAAGTGTCATGTAGGTGATGCAAAAATGTATTTGATGCACATGAAGAAATGATACTAGTAGTATTAAAACACGTCACAGAGAAGAAGTTAAAACA
This sequence comes from Rhytidiadelphus loreus, assembly GCA_947034895.1. NCBI lineage: Eukaryota > Viridiplantae > Streptophyta > Bryopsida > Hypnales > Hylocomiaceae > Rhytidiadelphus > Rhytidiadelphus loreus. The sequence continues at coordinate 42,834,350 of OX344765.1, forward strand.
ACAGGATGTGTATCCAAAATTGACCATCTGTAAGGGTGCCACCTCTATAGTATTATAAATAGAGCTATACACTACTCAAAATGGTCACCAACTCTACCGTACACTTGTCCTTGTAATGCGCACCCTTGTGGGTATCCTCCGTATTTAGTTTCCCTTCAAAAAATAGGGGTCGATTATGAGGAGTGGTCCATTTTAGGCGTAGTTATTGTAAACCAATTTCATAACCTAGTGTTTTGAATGCTCACCAATCAATTATCAAGAAAACTACACATGGCAATTAGATACTACAATTGCAATTAAGTGCCAAAGATTTCAATGTTATATTAATCCAATGTCTTTACGACAAATTTATGATTAGGTGAGAAACGTCGAATTTAGTGGGTGAAGCAATACATGACTTGTTTTAGTAATCTTTATCTCAAACATAGATGCCTACGGACATGTGTGCATTCCAATATGTATAAGCACAATGGAGTTGTGCTTATGCACTGTGACATTTCTCCAAAGTAAATTGAGGGAGAAAAAAAAACTCAAATTGGTAGATTGGCTTGCAATTTAGAGAGTTATGTTCAGAAAAGTTTGTAATAGTTGGAGAATATCTTGTAGCCAATTTTGTGTCTACAATGAAGTTGCAATCTCTCATGACAAAAGCAAAAGCTTGCATTGTTAGTATGCATGAAGCTAGGCTTGAGATGTTCAAATTGAATGTGAATTAGGCACAACATGCCAAACTATTTCTAATCTTATAAAGTGGTATCGGCTTCGAGTGAGTGTTGTCTCCCCGAAGTCTTTGGATAGAAGATGTAAGCTTAACTTTTGTGACAAGTAGCAATCCATTTGGAAAGACTTGTAGTTGTTGATCACTCGGCACCTATTGTTGCACTTTACGCTAAATGACAACCAAAGTTTGCATGTGCAGATTGAGAAAATATATTCAAGCTTTTAGCTTCAATAATCTTGTTGCAGTCAAAAAACTTTTTTCAAAGATGCATATAAGACAAAAAGGGTTGCATTTGCTCAAGCTCATACACACTAGAATGTGGACAATTGGAAGAATGTTATATGGGCAATTGAATTGTCTTTCAAGGTTGGCAACCATTTGTAGTTGATATGAGTTTGGCATCAAGTTTACAAAAGATACTCGAGGGATTGTTATGCCCTAACTTTATGTTTAGTCATATTTTTTGTGATGATATGGGATGCTTTCAGTGGCTATGATAAATCTTCTATAGTCATCATGCCTACACATAGGAGAATTGATGTTGATTTTGTCGACAATATATACAGGGGAATAGTATCTGATTTTTATTTATTCCATGATCATCTAAATGATATGATTATCATGGAGGATGGTGCTCAAGTGTATTGCAACTATTTGCCTAGGAGGTGGCATGACAAAATTAATTTGGCCGCCTAACTCCCTAAATTTGAACACCATAAAGAATCTATGAAATATTGTAAAAAAACATATTTAGAACAAGTATAGGCTACGCAATATGTAGCAAATGGTTGTTGCAATTCACTATGCATTGGAAAGAGTCTCTAAAGCCCCTGCTCATCGTAGTTTGTCATGGGAGGTCATAACGGAGTTTCTAGTGTGTCCACTTTTTGCTACAATGTCTCGGAAGTTCTACTGATAGTTACCAAATAGTTACATAATGATCATATTGGCGGCAACTTTGTTTGCGGTGCTAAGGCAATCCATGGCTTTGGCAAATCATTAGATGTTTTTCAATTGCACTGGAGGGCCGTTTCAGGTCCGTTCTTGAATTTGTTCCCAATGCAACAAGGGAGCATCGGGTGTTGTATTACCAAAAAAAAATTTGCTTTTGTAATGAAAAAATGATTTTTTTTTCCAATGACATGGCAATTGCTTGGCCATGTCAAACTATTGCGTTGGCGCAGCGTATTCCCTACAGACGAGAACTCATGGCCCTCCAGATGGGCCAAATCCCATCTAATGGTGATGATTCACTCCTATTGTTTTCTTTTCCTTGACCTAAGCTTAACCCTTAAATGTCGAAGCAGATGTTAAAGCGTCCGATGAATGACAAAAATCCAAGTGTGGTTGATGTAGGAAAGGTCTTTTTCATCCGTTTTTTTTTTATGAAAGTGATCATGGAGATGTGCTCCATCAAAGAAACCCCCAAATAGGATGAGTGAATGATTTTTTATTTCTAGATGCTGCAAATTGTAAGAAAACTTCACAGAGATTCTCATGGACAGTGTTAGAGGCTTGTTGTCCTTCTTGCAATTTCCATGAGGGTAGCAAGCAATGAAGGTTTTTGGAAGACATTACAAAACATGGGCACTTTGTCCAGCACTGTAGCGGGCAGGTTCCTCATTACATATCTTGATTTTGGCAATTGCCATCCCTCCTACTGTTTACAACTACCTTGCAAGACTACTACGCTTAGATGCACTTTATGAATGTTGGAGCCTAATATGTTTCCAGTGGCATTTTTCATTCTCATCTTCAGTAATTGCAATGAGCTTTGATGTACAAGAAGCTATGTGTTTACTGTGTCCAACATTGACCATGAGATTCCACAACAATTTTAGAAGAAGAGATTTCTTCAATCTATTGTGCAGGTAAATGAAAATTGCAACCCGAATCAATGCAACTCAAAGTGGTACATGTCTATGAGGGATTAGCATTCATAAGAGTATGTGTTCATTAGCCTTAGAGTTTGATGTAGCATGAAAGTAAAATGTAGGATGCAAAAAACATGCAAATTCAAAGCACTGCTTTTGATATGAAATTTTCAAGTATTGTAATCAAGTTTTCTAGGTGCACATTCACATTTCGAGAACTTGAGTCTGGAAACTGAGTATAGTAACTTCCACATCGACAATTACGGAACGAACTGAAGGACATGAAAAGCACTAAGGTAGTATGCTCTAAAAGTGCCCGCCTTCTTCAAACCACCCCTATTTTGGAGTGAAGAATGGAGATGGGGTGATCCTTAAATGGACCAGTTTAGTAATTGAATGCATCGAGAAAAAAATATTTTTCTATTGTAAGAGCCAATCATTGCCTTTGATTTCTGCGCATCTCTTTAGAAATTGCAAGTGGACAGATTTTGGGAGACCTATGGTCACAAATAGGTGCCTATGTCCTGAATCTTTGAAATTTTATAAGTAATTCAAAAATGCTTGGAAAAATACAAAGTCACTTGTGTTAGTTTCCACATCCATTTCTCTTTCTCTGAAAAATGATCTAAAAATAATTTTGTCCACGTAAGCCTATGAAAAAGGCGGACCAGCTCTTAACCCCTTAACGCCTCAATCCTTTTTCAAAATTTGGCACATTTTTGCTTATATCTTTATACAGTAATACCATTTACCAAAATTTCATGAAATTGGGCATAAAAGGAGGTTGTCTTTTCAAGATTCAAGTGTTACATTGGATGAATGAGAAGGTATTTGGATGAAACAACGCCTGCAAGCCCTCTGTTCATCGTCCAAAATATGGATGTCGGAGCGCTTAAGGGTTAAATGGTCTCTTTTAGAGCATACTACCTTAAAATTGTCATTGTAGCCAGAGATGTGGTCCAACTCTAGGCTGCTATTGCTCCTTCGGTTGCTGCAGAGAAACTACTGCCAGAAAACTGCCTTTTCACAACATTGTGGGAATAAAACATTGCATTAGATGGGTTTCTAGCATTGTGGAGGGCCGCGAGTTATCAGGCCTTGGGAACTGCTGCGAATTCCCTGCGAACTGCTGCAAACTGCCTGCTGATGTGGTCGAGCGACTGCCACATCGAAAAAAAAAAATTCTGCTTTTTTTCTCATTTCAAGAATGTAAAATTTTTTTTTTTTTCAAAGATTTTCTATCAGGAACGGTTGTTCCCCGAAACTGCCGGGGGGATCAAGGTCGGGAACAGGCCCGAAACGGCCCTCCCCATCCCCAGAAAACATCTAATGTTACACTAATGAACAATGTTTTATTCCCACAGTCAGACATTGAATGTTGAACAGTCCACAGCCCATCTTTTCCCCGCGGTGACCAATCCGACGTTTAACCCCTAAAGGACCAAGGCCTTTTTTCTGCCAGAAAACACTCAAAACTGTCATACCTATAGCAAGGAGTAAAAATAATTGAAGCATTTTTTTTTCCATATCTAACCGTAAGATCTTACACCTAACTAGTATGAAAGTGTGTAGAAAAAAATTCAGAATTTTTGACCGCTCAGATTGCAAGATACCAGCGTTTAAAGTGGAAAAAACAAGTATTTCAGCACATTGCGGGACTAAAATTTTGACTTTGAACATTTTTAACTTAAAATTTTTGCACTATAGAGTTTTGAGCTTTAAATCTTTATAGTGGAGAATTGAGTTGAGGGTCTAGGTAAAAATAAAATTCAAAAAAAATTTAATTATCATTCTTAAGAAAATTGTTAAGTAGAAGAAGGTATGAGATAGAAGGAAAATCTAAAGTATTCATATATTTTAGATGGAATTAAAATGCACTAATCCCAATGGTGAGATTGTTCTAGCAAGTAAATCAGACCATGAAAAAAAAAAAATTTGAAAAATTTGAAAAATTGCATTCAGAATTGAATCTCAAAAGTTATTTTTTTCAAGAAGATGCTCTAACTGCCCGAAAAACAAGAATGTCCATAACTTTCTCATAACATATCCAAATGAAATGAATCAAAGCTTTCCAGATAGACAAAAATATAATCTATGAGAAAAAATATTATTAAAAAGAAAATTCAAATTTTTGTCCATTTTTTTTGGGCTGCCCGAGCTGCCCGCCGTCCCCTTGTTTGAGCTTATTTGGTCATAACTATTGTTCCCGGGCACCGATTTTGGAAAAAATTATATTCCCACGAAGTTAATCAACTTTTCTACCTCAAAAATAAATTTCAAAAAATTAGGAGAAAATTTTCAGCCCGTAGGTACCTGCCCGAAAACGCATTTGTCCTTCGAAGGGACAATGGTCCTTTAGGGGTTAAGGGTTAAGAGCATCTGCAATGCACCCGCCAAACTCAACAGTATCGACACTGTGCCGGGCCTTCAATTCCACGGCCTCGGTATGCGACCACCCGGGACTGGCTAATTTGCAATATTTGAAGGGCTTGCAAGTTGACCCGGTGTAAGAATAATAATGATTGTCAAGCCTTTTTCGCATTGTAGATTGTGCCAATCAATTCAAACATCCCTTGTTTTGATGAAAAGCTTTTTTTAAATGTAGATTCTTTTCTTTCTTTCTTTTTATAATACAAAAAAATTCACTTGACGTTGGGATTGCCGGCTTTGCATTGGATCAATTTTTCCAAAGAAAGAACCGGCACTTTCGAGGCCTCGTGGAATGGCCCAGCATTTACTGTTACAAGGCTTGTATGCCGAGTCTGCATTGCAGATGCCCTAAGCGAAGACATTTTGTGTTTGAAAAGTAAGGTAGAAGCACCCATTCCCGACCAGGGGCCAATAACCAACCTATAGACTAATTTATTTCCAACCATAGCAAAAATGTTTTTTTTTCTCCATTTCAAAATTGGGACTTATAAGTTATTGACATATGTCCCAAATTAGTGAGTCAAAAAGTAGAAAGCTATAAATAAGAAGGTAGTTTTTGAGTGATCAAAATCAGGAGAGTCTATAGATTGGCAATGGGTCTGAAGCACTTTTTGCCTTTCAAAATTCATAATAATTTCAATTCACGTGATAAAATTACCAAAGTTTTTGCAATCCTCCTCATTTCTATCCCTACACCTCTGAAAATATTTGATTTGCCTTGTATATCCTAGAATGTCTCCAATTGCTTATTCGGTCGACTATGGGGTCTTCTATTTTACATGCTACTTCCAGTACAAGTCGGGTACACGAGTTGTGGTCCATTAAAGCAACTGAAGGTTGCAATGATGAGCCATGCTACACGATCAGGGTGGCTTGACCCCCTCGCTCGACCTTACCAGGGGTGCAAGTAAAAAAAATGCCCCCTATTTTGGGCCGTTCTAAGGTATATTCTTGACCTCACCTAGCTAATTTGGGGTCTTTGATCGCAAAAATGAATTCAAAATTTGCAAAAAAATTCATGTGCAGAAAATAAATAATTCCAGGGTTTGCCCACAGGGCCGAGCGAGGGGGTCAGTTCTCCCTGGCCTGCTACACGGGGTTAACTTATGTGCAAATATAAACATTGGGCTTTCGTTCCTTTTATTTCAGGAAAAAAACTTATGTGCATTTACGTATCCTCAAGGCTAAAAAACTCTGAAATCCTCCACCTCAATCAGTCAATATCCTAAGCATCCTTAAAAATCAATTAAATTCCACAAAAGCTTGGATTTTTTTTGAAATGAGGCCTTGCCCTCTCGCAGTACTCTGTTTCCGGTAGAAAGCAGGAGATTACCTACAATAGCTACCTGGGAGAAGCTTGTCTATAGGAGCCGACCCATACCTGATCACTTAAGCAATTACGCATATTTGGAACACAGGTTTTCTAAGTGCTAAATTTTCCTCATGTACAGAAATAGAATTTGGAAGGATTGCATATTTTTCCAGAATTTTATTACAAAAAATGTAATTATTATGAAGTTTTAGTGAAAGATTCTCTTCAACCTACAATGGTGATGTAGGCTATTGTGAAGTCGATCAAGGGCCAGTTGCAATATTCACAGTGTTGCAACCAATCATAATGTGTCAAAATTGCTCCTCGAACTCTGAGAACTACAACAGCCTATGGTTGGAATTACAACAGTCTATTGGCCAACAGTCTATTGGCCAGGACTAACAGGATGATCCGTATAGTGGGAGGCCTCCACTCGAGGGCTTCCCATCATGTGAGGGCCCCACCTCGAAGGTGAGGGCGGGAGCCCAAGCCTAAGGGGGCGGGACCCTCACATGACAGGAAGCCCGAGGGGGGAGGACTCCCGCTGCGTTAAGCAGTCGGGCAGCCTGGACTCCCGCTGAATGGTTACAGTGCTTGGCACTGGTTACGGTGCCTGGCACTATAACCAGTGCCAAGCACCGTAACCAGTGCTTTATACCCTATAATCCAGTCCTTTTTTCTGAAGGAGAGGGCTCCAGAGTGCTTAACGGTATGGATCGGCTACCATAATTGTTCCCTCAATACACCCTGTCCTTTGATTCACAACACATATTACAGTTTCTTCCATTGCACATTCAAGGACAAGTTTTCAAGCCACAAAACGAGACCGAGATTTGCTCCACAGTTGAATGTCTTGTTCAGTGCACTGTGACCATAAAGGAAATGGTCATTGATATATTAAGAGCATGTGAAAAAACTCGCATACCAAAATATCTCACCTAAGGGGTGCTCCTTGGCAAGTAAAATAGTCTAGGAATCAAGCCTTCCTCCTAAATGAAAGCAAAATTTGGTATTTCCTTAAATTTACACCACTTCTTTCGCTTCAACTTCAGAGGGGAAATCAACACAACGAACTGAAATGGACATTCAAAATGAACAATCTGCAAGATTCCTAGCTACTTCGTGCCATTCCCGTAAATGAGTATTATTTTCAAAAGCTCAGATGTTGAAAAACTGAAGCAAACAGTTAAGACCATCTGCTTCTCTGTACACGTCTGACTACCTCCCAAGAAACTTTTTTCGAGAAATGCATTATTTGCAAAACTGCAATAAAAGCACAGAACCTCATTAGTCAACATCAGCTCGCTCATCATCTTCATCTGCTTCCTCATCTGCCTCTGCCTGGCCTTCCTCTCCTTCCTCGCCATCTCCCTCTGCCTGGCCTTCCTCGCCGTCTCCCTCATCGTCTTCTTCATCAGGCTCCGGGATGCCAATCCACACGTCCAAGTCGCGTAGCTCAGCATCACAGAATGTCTGTGTTGCGTGGAAGTCGATCAAAGCCTTGACGGGCTCCATGGTGTTAAGCTTACTGGAAGCAATGGAACAATGAGTTCGAAGTGAAGAGAACAACTATTTAGAAACCTTCCTATCTTTTCTCGTACTTCCACTTCTTAGAAGCTTTTTATATAGCCATTGCAGCAGGAACTGTTACCAAAGTAAAGTCATGGAAAAAAGTCTGTTTGCAAACAGAAAATGGCCCCGCCTTCACACTTTTCCTCTTAAAAAAACAAACACTGGTATTCTGGTGAAAAAATTCGGTGGAGTAATGCTGGTGACCAAAGATATTCTCTCCAGAGGTACTACAATAAAATAATGCACGAGTCAATGGAAAAAAAAATTCACTTGCACCAATTAAAAATGAAACATGATTACTGCTGTACGCATAATCCGGAACTCCTTAAGATAGGAGGCTAAAACTGCGAGCGGGCATTTAGACCACCCCTATAAATGGTACTGGAATGGGTTGGAGTGTTTCTTGAATTCACCTCCATTGTCATAAATGAATCAAGAAAAATACTATTTATCATTGCAAGAGCCAATCAATTTCCTTTCTTTTCCCATTTCTATTTAGAAGTTGCAGTGAACACTTTATGAAAGACCTAGGATCACAAATAAGGACCTACGACACATCTCGTTTGAAAATTCATAACTAATTCAAAAATGATCCAAAAAATATGAAACAACTTGGGTTAGATGCCAATTCTTCTTTTCTTTCAAGGAAAATTTATTCAAAAATATTTTGAGCAGTCTCACCTGCCCAAAATTCAGTTCCAGTGCTTAGATGGTCGGTTTATGAACAGACTACCTTACTGCAGCAACAGTTCCATTCCTGTACAGTGCAATTGCAACGACGCAGAGAAGAGAAATGGGAGTAATGAGCTGCACTTAGAGACAGTGATTATGTAAGTTAAAGGCAGCTGTCAAAATTCTGAGCCCTACACTTGTCACAAGGCACTCATATTTATAGCTTCTATCTACACTTATGGATTGGAGCACTTCGTGCAGTGCTTAACAGTTTTTGGCGGTCCCATTAATGTGGACACGGATTGAGATCCATGTCTTGTGAATATTTTAGTTTCTGCGTGTATTGTAGAAACCGTTATGTACTTATTGGGCCCATCAATGTGGACATGGGTTGAGATCCATCAACTTATGGTGGCTTATGCGTTAAGGTGTGAATAAGTCAAATTGCACTTATCATGACTTAGAGAGCTTCTCCAATGCAGACTGGAATTTACCCTTTCAAATGAACTTCTAACTTTTGACTAGTTTATAATTAGAACTTGGTTTTTTCTTCATAGGAAGTACATTCAAAAGTACTTTGTTGTTATGACTTCATCATAACAGTTGGACTTGGTGACAACTAAGGAGGGAGGTAGAAGAGTTGGCAGTTAAGGTAGTATGCTCTAAAAGCAACCATTTAAGAGCTGGTCCGCCTTTTTCATAGGCTTACGTGGACAAAATTATTTTTAGATCATTTTTCAGAGAAAGGGAAATGGACGTGGAAACTAACACAAGTGGTTTTGTATTTTTCCAAGGATTTTTGAATTACTTATAAAATTTCAAAGATTCAGGACATAGGCACCTATTTGTGACCATAGGTCTCCCAAAATCTGTCCACTTGCAATTTCTAAAGAGATGCGCGGAAATCAAAGGCAATGATTGGCTCTTGCAATAGAAAAATAATTTTTCCCTAATGCATTCAATTACTAAAGTGGTCCATTTAACGATCACCCCATCTCCATTCTTCACTCCCAAATAGGGGCGGTTTGAAGAAGGCGAGCGCTTTTAGACCATACTACCTTATTATTAAGGTAGTTATAACAAGGTTAGCTTGCTCCTTGCACCTTTAAAGACCATTGAGAGGGGGGTTGTCCCTCATACAACCTTTTGTCTCACACCAAATGATCATCGTATTGATTGAAGCAATTTGCATTAACAAGCTCATGCAATTTTCTAGTTTTGTGCATTCTTTATTTAGGTTGAATTGAGCACGTGAGTCATAGCTAGTTTATGCAAGTCTGAATGGAGCGTTGACATGCCCTTTTGATTTTGTAGTTAATTTTCCAAATCTTGACATTTGTATAGGTACAAGAAAACTCAAATTTAGACATTCAACAATGAAAATAAACCACTTCAAAGTTAGCTAAAAGAAAAAAATTATGTTTCAAAGAAAAGAAAAAAAAAGAAAAAATTATAGAAGAGTTGGCAAATCATGGTTACCAAATATCAATGCTCATTTCACTCCAAACTACACCAATTAGGAGTTATTTGGTCTTTTAGTTAGCTTATAAAGTGGTTTATTTTCTTTGTTCAATGTCAAAATTTGTCTTTCCTTGTACCTAGATCCAGAATGCTTTTGAATGTGCTTTCAATGATAGAAATTTCAACTTCTAATTCCAAAACAATTAAAAATAAGGTCTGTATTCAATGTGCCAAATTTTGTTTTGCATTGGTCATGCATGCCCTTAGAGCATTGCCACTGTAAGGCAGTCAAATCCGCATACTAGAAACCACATGCCTTGCTTGGGTTTGAAGGTGCCCACAGTGAGCAATTGGCCATGCACCATGGGCTAATGTACAAACACAAAGTGCATCAAGAGATGACACCAAATCAAAGGCTTCAATGATTAGATCCAAAGGGGTGACATGGTAGTGATGTCATCGTGGTAATGAGGTTTGTAGGGCCAACATGGCAAATGACGAGCTACAAGCACCACAACAAAATGGGTGTTTTATGACTATAATATATGACTGTAGTAAGTTGCAAAATCCCAAATTATGATTCACACAGGAATCATTTGGTAGATGATGCCTAGTATGACTAGGTCTAGTCATTATCTATTAGTTGCTTTTAACAACAATTATATTTATAAATACAATGCTTGGTACATCCAAAATACTAGATATTGGTATACCCGAAGTTGACCCTATAGAAGCCTACACTATAAAATGGTGCACATTTTAACCAAGAATCTTTAGGATTTGGTTTTGCAACAAGTTACCTTATTACATCTCATTTGAATACATGGAACCAAACTCTGGAGTCCTTTTTCTGATACTGGTGATGCAATTGCACTGGATGGGTTTTGAGTTTCTGATAAGCCACCGTGACCAGACAGAGTCTACAGATCCCCACTTTTATTGTCAAAGCAACAAGGCATATCCCAAAAGAGCAGCACCTGAGTCCAGCCACTCTTCATTGGTGGGAGCAAATCCTTAGATAACTTAAGCTATCAATGTTGTATTATCCATGTTATGACATGAATTTCCATATGGTTATAACACTTTGCATGGGAGGAATGTTTTTACCAGTGATATTTATGAAGACTCTTCAATATGAATAGCACTAAGACAAACAATGGGTAAACATATTCCTTCTTTGTAAAAAGTTATAGAAAGTTATAATCATATGCAAGTTCATTTTGTAATGTGCACTATTTAGTACATGAACTGCGTTTGTGAGTTGTCCAATTTATTAATATCTGTTGCTTCATAAGTAATCAGATGCCTCACTATGGGAAGGTGGAAAGTCCGTCCGTGGAATTCAGCTCACCTCTGCCAATGCATGCACCTTCCCTAAGTGCTAGAAAATTATTCCCCAAGAGTCCAAGCTGATGATAAAATTTTCACTTTGGAAGGTGACCACGGATTATATGGTAGTAAAGTCCAAAATGTATTTCTATCATTCAAAAATGTTGGGTGTGATTTCTTCTCACCGAGGCATTTGAAGGACCATATTGACTTTTGAAAAATAAAAAATAAAAAAATTCATTTTTTCTCATTGCCCTAAAAAGTGGCATTTTTTCACAATTTGTGCCTTGGTCCTTTATGGGTTAATTACCTTCCTTAGCTGGAAGCTCCCCGAATGATTTCTTTCAACTCATTAACTGTATAGTAAGGTCTACTTCATTTACGAATTTTGGCATTCACAGGGAATAAATGACTGCTGTCATCCACTGCTTCCATCTTTGACGCCGTCCTTAGGGATGAAAAATTGTTATTTTATCATGAATTTTTTTCACAAGATTATCTCTATGTTAATAATATATGTGACAAGTTTCAAGGCCAAAAGATTTACACATAAAAAGATATTCACAATCTACCAACATGTGTAGTTGTGAGAAAAATTTCAATGCTACCAACTTTGACACCCTCCTAATTTCTAACAACTACTTTTGTTTGTAGATTTCAAATATCTTTTAATGGGAAAATCCTTTGAACTTGAAATTTGTCACACATATTACCAACATAGACATGATCTCATAACAAAAATTTCATGGCCAAATTTTAATTTCTCAATCTTTGAGAGGGTGTCAAAGTTGGTAGCATTGAAATTTTTCTCACAACTACACATGTTGGTAGATTGTGAATATCTTTTTATGTGTAAATCTTTTGGCCTTGAAATTTGTCACATATGTTATTAAAATAGAGATGATCTTGTGAAAAAAATTTCATGATAAAATAACAATTTTTCAGCCCTAGGGAGGGCGTCAAAGATGGCAGCAATGGATGGCAGCAGTCATTTTTTCCCTGTGAATGCAAAAATTCATAAATGAAATAGACCTTACTGTACAGTACACCATAGCACTATGTACAACTCTCTAAGAAAAGGATCCTAATCCGAAAATTCATAGAACTGCGAGCAAGATTTGGGGAAACAAAGTTACATCCGGATTGTGAACAATCCAGCTGGGGCCTGATGCTTTCCTAGTGTGAGGCTTGTTGCCGATTATTAAGATATTGCAAAATCTAACAGGATGATTCGTTCCGCATCATACTGTTCCACAATTCCGTTTTCCAAACTTCTCGTTTTTATTACTTTATACAATACAGTATCACAGTGGACAAATTTCCCTCAATGCTCTTGACTTTAACCCACTGAAGACAACGATACCGACAGAAACCACACAGAAGACGACGATACCAGAGACTGGTCCTCCTTATTATCACATTCTGGTAAATACTGAGAATTCATCTCGAGTTATACACATGTGATTGGACAGGTGTCACAAATTATTAAACTCCTTTTAAACAACTCTGGTAGGAGATTTGGGTCTTCAAAATGTGAAGTAAAAGAGGTCTACAGTATGCGTTATATACGTGTATCCCTACCGACCTCCAGTTGAATCCCTACTCGCCATTTCCATTGAATTGGAACGGGTTATTGATAGACTGCAAGAATAAGCTCAAACAATTGCACTATTCTCAAATACAGTAGACGCATTCATCCACGCACTGAAAAAAGTCTTGTGATGAGCTTATCAGAATCGTTATCGGAGATCTCTTCAGTCCGAGAAAATACTGTTGGTACATTCTACCTGCTGATGCAGGTGTGGCGAGACGGTCCATGAGTGCAACGTACATAACGGAAACGAACTGGAAGCAGCTATATATGGCCCATCGGAGATTTAATACCCCGGTTGAGGCTTCGATAAGTCTTCCTCAATTCACTCTGACCATTCACTCACAGCACACATTCCGTCATCTTTTCCTTAAACTTCATGACCTAAAAACAGAGTCAGGCATAGATATTCTCCTATCTACTTGCATGAAGCTGCTGCACATTCAGGAACAAGTTTTCAGGAGACCATTGTCAAACCAGATTGGCAAGGAAAACACTTTGTAACCATAAATTAATGATCGCTGTCAGATTAAGCGCATCTGAGAGTTCAAAAATGTCTCACCTACTGAATGCTCCTGCAGTCCTATGGCAAGTAAAATAAGTATGCATTTCCCGAATTCAAGGTAACTAACAGCTCTTTCCAACTCTCTAGTGAATCCAGTGGACTAAAATGATGCTCAGGGGACACCACACGACCCCCTGAACATTTACTATATGCACTGGGTGTCTGCTGAGCAGCGCTCAAAAAGAAATTCGGTTCCAAGTAAACAAGTTCAGCTGTCTTCTTCGTCATCGTCTTCAACGTCCTTGCCTTCATCTTCTTCAACGTCCTTGCCTTCATCTTCTTCAACGTCCTTGCCTTCATCTTCTTCAACGTCCTTGCCTTCATCTTCTTCAACGTCCCCGCCTTCATCTTCTTCAACGTCCCCGCCTTCATCGTCTTCCTCCTCGTCATCTTCTTCGTCTTCCGACTCGGGATTGTCAATCCAGACGTCCATGTAGCGTAACTCAGCGTCATTAAACATCTGACGTGCGTCCAAGTCGATCAAAGTCTTCACGGAAGCCATGGTCACCAGCACAGCAGCGCTAGCAGGCCCTCGCACATGTCTGCGATGGGGGAGCCCGTTTGGGACCCATGCACAATGGCGGGCCCCCACCGGAGTCAAGTGCAGGTCACAGTTCAGTTACCCGCCCGGAACAGGGTGATTTCCCCGAGGGTCTTCAGGTTTAAAAAACAGGGGGCAGTTCTGTGTAGCGGCCTTGTGTGTTTGTTTGTTTGTTTGGTTAGCTTAGCATTGTGTTTTGTTTTTGGGATTTTAATTTTTGGTTTAGGGTTATGATTTAGAAATACCTTTGAGTGTGGTTCATTACGTTATTTTTTTATTTTTTTGGGGCTCTGATTATTTTTAAAACCAACTTCCAAGGCTTTCCAAGGTAAATATGGAGCCCTCTTTTTCTGTTCAACTTGTTGCCACATCCGTTGAGGCTCTTCTGGAAATTGTGCATTAAGGTCCTTTGCAAACAACACCCAATTTGCCTGCTTGAATGGCTTGCAGTTGTACTCCCAGTACTTGTCTGCACACATATGAACCAGAAACTTCACAATTGCATCCTTCCATTCCCTCCTTCCATTTCCAGTACCACATGAACCTCTTCCTTGAGTTCCTCCTGATCCCTCGCTCCCCTCGTCATAAAGCATCAAAGCTAGCAACCCTCCCTTTGGGGCCTCCATTTTCTATCACTGAAAATTGAAACCCTAATTCACTACCCTCCACTAAAATGAAATACCTAAATCACACGAATTAGGGTTTCAATTTTCAGTGATAGAAAATGGAGGCCCCAAAGGGAGGGTTGCTAGCTTTGATGCTTTATGACGAGGGGAGCGAGGGATCAGGAGGAACTCAAGGAAGAGGTTCATGTGGTACTGGAAATGGAAGGAGGGAATGGAAGGATGCAATTGTGAAGTTTTTGGTTCATATGTGTGCAGACAAGTACTGGGAGTACAACTGCAAGCCATTCAAGCAGGCAAATTGGGTGTTGTTTGCAAAGGACCTTAATGCACAATTTCCAGAAGAGCCTCAACGGATGTGGCAACAAGTTGAACAGAAAAAGCCAAAGGAGAGAGAAGGCAAGAAGAGGAGAGAATGAGAAGAAAATACAACCCTAACTACAACCTTAACCCTAAAATGCATGCCGACCCACCAAAGCAGACCAACCACAAACATCGAAATTGTAATGAAGAGGAAGTGTTCGTTCTGCGGCCCTCACATCTGGTCCCTCACGGTGCTTTCTGGCTGCATGTGCGAGGGCGTGCAGCAATGTGTTCCAAGCTAGTCTTAGGAGCTATCTCCTAAGTACCAAGAAAATCTTCAATACTTCCGTTCTTCCCTCCTGACTTAGAGTAATCCTTGCACTACAGAACTGGAATTAGATCCCAAAACTTTGACAAGAGCCCTCGTGAGAACGTCAAATGCAGCAAAAGCTCTAGATAGGCGAGACTTCTGGAAATCAAGGAGGACAGGATGATGAGCTCTCTGGGCAATCTAGTGTGCTGATCTGTTGGCAACTTGGCATCGACTGAACGTACGAAGCTGCCTTCGCCTTTAGCTTAAATAGTTTTTTTTGGTATGGAGTCACGTCATATGTACCAGAGATACCTCTTATCGGAATGGAAATGGAACTCAGATACGTATTGTAGAATTGTATTGTAGAATTGAACTCCCGGCAGTCGATACAAATCAAGCATTTGAGTTCTTTCGTGATCTTGGGCTACCGAACGGGGGATAAATCTATTACCGATAGTGTTGCCAGAATTAGAACCCTGTGTTGACTGCTTGACTGGGTGGCAGTTTGAGAGAGGCAGGACTGCTGGGATTGGTTACCGTGTGTTGAGAAGGTTGGTTCGTTCTGATTCGATTCTGCTAGTGCCTTGTGCAAAGGGAAGTTGTCTGAAGTAGTGCTACCGCCATTCTAATGTATACTAATAATGAAGTTTAGTGTTAACCACACTAATTGACTCTTGATGAAGACTTTTACCAACTATATTTATAGAGATCCCTCCTCTTTGAATAGTATTGTTATCTGTACCTTTGGTAAAAACATTCATAAGAGTAAAAACTTATAGCATTTTGAAATCCACTACTCTAGTATGGTAACATTAAATTCATTATTAGAGTAGTGCTAAGAGGTGAGGATTTTTTCTTATTTCCAAGCTTACGCATAGATCTCCCCTAATTTGGGCCGTTAATTTAGTATGTAGGCCATATATGTAACCTCTCCCACCTTCTTCGTGGATTCTGATTCTGAATATGAATTCAGAGTTTCCAAATTTTATCATCGGTGGTTCAGAATTTGTTTCTGAGTTTTCTCCGAGCTCTAAATTTGGGAGTCCGTTGCAAGGGGTCGGAGATTCACTTAAGGGAAGGCGTGTGTAGTGGGAATTTGGTAAATTAAATATTGGATGTGGGCTTGCACGGAAGTGGCGTCAGTTACGTTAGTTGATACTGGATTATTTGACCACAATCGGAATGAATGCAGTCTCGTGGTTTGGAGGTTGCAGGCAAGCATTCGAGAAAAGCTGCAACGAAAGTCCCAACCACTCCCTTCTATTCCTTTTCCATATTGACAGTAGTCCAAAAAAAATTCACCCACGATTTCAAGTATCCTCATTTAGGGTACGTAACTCAAATCTAGAACCCAGTTGATGGAAAAAGTACTTCACTGTACACGCAATTCAATATGTATTAGGCCTGTTTCATACATGGATGTCCACAAGTAGTGGACAAAAATCTCTACAATTTTATTGGTCAAAGGCTAGGTTTTGTTCGGTAGGGCTTTCACACTTAATGGATGTCCGCTAGATGAAATTGCCATGTCATCACCCACTCCCGCCAAAACTCAAGATGAAGCCATAGTTGTAGTGGACAAGTTTGGGGTCACCTTGGGAGGTGACCCCAAATTTTGTCCAATGAACAAAACGGGTTTGTTTGAGAAGAAAGAAGTTGTGAAGGAGCTTCCATGCAATAATAATGCAACTACAAAGGACCTTTCACACCACCGGACATCCGATTCCATGTGTGAAACTATGTACCGGACGGACAAAATCAATGATGACATGGCAACTTCCCTCCACACCAAGGCGGACAAAGTAGTGGACAAAGGGTTTCGTCCAGTACCCACTGGACAAACATGTGTGAAACGGGCCTTAGTTTCCAGATTTAAGGTATAGATTTGAGTCACGAACTATGTAATTCCAACGAGGCCTTTTGATCCACAATCAGTTGAGAGGAAATGGATCATCAGGCAAAACCACTCCCTCTCTCTGTTTTCTATTTGGATACTCAATTTATCAAGATTTCATTTCTTCACTATCAGATTACCTAATATAATAAGTTTGTGATTGAGATTATGATAGGAAAGACAGATTCAAGTCCATCTTTTTTGTCAAAAGAGTGCATCTCTAGCGGCTCGCATGACTCAGCATGTACTGTACTGCTCTCGAATGGTTGCGTAGTGTTACTCGCGCTTCATCCTCTTAATGTTGAATTAGGGCTATACCAAGACCACATTAATTTAGAGTTCTTTTTAGGGCAGTTGACAAAGCTTTCAATTTCTCACAATTTCCTGTAGGTTCAAAATCCGACAGGTAGATGCAATTTTAATTTCTATCATACCAATTTCAGACGCAGTTGTCACCACAAACAACAACAAAAGGGGTTTGGCCAGCCCAGCTGAGTCTCATCTAAGGAGCTTTGAGAGCGATACGCCAGCCACACCTGGTTCTCGTCACCAAAATGGTATGTTTCGTAATTTGGAGACTACATAGGCTCAAATTGTTGTAATCTCTAGTTCACAACTATCCCCACGTACAGGACAAAAATTCGGAATTACCACTGAAGCAGCACGAGGTTTACAATTTTGCATACACGGCCTCAAAAGACCCCTGCTTAGCCACCCCTGAAAGCAGAGCGAATTAGGGTTTCTGCAATTCGCGATGTGAGTCCAGCAAGATGATTGCGAAGACAACTGTGCTTGGAACCGAGTCTTGTTCGGCGAAGAAGAATTGTGGAGTGTAACTTACAGGCAGGGCTTTTTTTTGGCTTTCTAGTGCCAGATTGCACCAGAAAAAAATGATTTGGCTAAAAAGTGACGACAAACCGTGAAGTTTTTCGTCAGAAAACTTGAAATTAAAAAAAAATCTTGGATAAAATCGCCAGATTGTGTTATTATCTATCCAATGTGTGGAGGAATGTTGAAATTTAGAGCACCGCTATAACATTTTATATCGCCACTTTGGCACTTCATAAAAAATGAAAAAAAAGCCCTGCCAAAGGAGCTTACAGTTTTCCCGGAGTTCTTAAGAAAAATGATAGCAATGTTACCAGAGTCTTTATCTACTTACAACTTTCCCAGAGTTTTCGAGGAGATCATAAGTGTATTCATTTGAACACGTTGAGCCAAACTGTGAACCTTAATTTCTGTCGGAGAAACCCTAATTCGCTCTGCTTTCACTCAATGAATACCGATGTGAACAGTTCATGGTAGCCGCCACGAAAGAGTCAATATCATTACCGTAATACTGGCCGCTGTCGGGCGACTCGATTTAACCCCTAAGGCCAGAGGTCGTTTTAATTTGGAAGAGAAAAAGTCCAAAACTTTCAATTTTTTATGCATCGTCCAAAATCAGAAACTAAACTTTTTTTTATAACTTATCTGTCAGACAAACATTATCTGTCAGACAAACATTATCTGTCAGATAACTTATCTGTCAGACAAACATTTTGCACCAATCCCAAAGAGATGCATTTTTTCCACGAATTGATCGAGAAACATCTTGGGATAAATGTATCAGAAGCACTATCGGAGAGATTTTGCTTTAATGGGAACATGCTGCTTCTGGTAGTCGGTCACATACGCGACAGCTGGAACAACTGGTCCATGTAGTAACTGAAGGTTGCAAGGACCCACACTACAAAGACTTAGTTTATGTGCATTTATGTGGTGAATCCTCGAGGCTAGAGAACTCTGAAATCTTTCATCGCAAGTACTTACGATCCTATGGCATCACTTACATCTATTCAATTTTGTGATCATGAAACTTTTGTGTGTTTTGAGACGAGGACCTGCCCTCCATCGGTACTCTTGTTCTCTTACCCGTAGAAGGCAAAAGATTACGTACCTAGCTGCCCGGTAGAAGCTTGGCCAACTCTTTCCTCAATACACTCTGCCCTTTGATTCATTGCACATATTCCGTTATCTGCTATTGCACATTCAAACGAGACCAAGATTTGCTCCACAATTGTCTTGCACATTGCACTGTGACCTTAAAGAAATGGTCATCGTTACATTAATGAGCATGTGAGAGATTATACAAAAATTCTCACCAAAGGAGAAACTACCATGCTTCTTGGCTGGTAAAATGGTCTATGTATCAACCTCCCTTCTAAATGAAAGCAAAATTTGACATTTCCTTGCGCTCAAAGCAAGACTTTCGCTTCCACGTTGGAGCAAATCTACACAGCGGACTAACAAAACGACATTCAAAATAAATATCCTGCGTTCGAGATTCCAAAGATCGTTGCCACCCACTTCGTGCCAACTATTGTAAATGAGTACTCTCCTTCAAAAAGTTCGAAAAGTTGTAATGCCGAGAAACTGAAGCAAACAGGCAAGACCCTCTGCTTATCTGTACACGTCAAATCTCCCAACAAGCGTCCAATTTTTCGGGAAATTCACGATTAGCAATAACGCAATAAAAGCAAAGAACCTATGACTGTCGCCAAGCATTAGTCAACATCAGCTCCCTCATCATCTCCATCGTCTTCATCTGCTTCCTCATCTTCCTGGCCTTCCTGGCCTTCCTCGCCGTCCTCATTGTCTCCCTCATCTTCTTCTTCATCAGGCCCTGGGACGCCAATCCACACGTCCATGTAGCGTAGCTCAGCGTCACAGAATGTCTGTGTTGCGTCCAAGTCGATCAAAGCCTTGACGGGCTCCATGGTACTAAGTAAACCAGGTTGGAAGCAAAGAAACAATGCGTTCGAAGTGAAGAGAACAACTAATACTCCGTAAGAAACTCAGATTTTCTCTTGTACTTGCCCGTCTAAGTATAAGTCAGATAGTAAATAGGTCCTGGAACACAAAATCTTTGTAGCACAAGACTAAATTTCGGACTACTAAATGTTGAAACGCAAGAACTTTCGTGAGCAGAAGTGGCATTGAGAACCAAAGACAAGACTTTTGCAAACAAGATGAAGAGCTACTGACTGTAGTCATGTGCTTTATATTGTTTTTTGCATGCACACAGTCCAGCATAGTGCACGTATCAGAAAATACGTATAATCTTAAGGAGTCAGAATTACCGTCTAGGCCGATTCCGATTTCATTCCGATAACAGACCTGTGAATCTTTTTTTTTAAATAGTTGGTATGGCATGACTAATGGGACCTCTGACACACATACTCTTCCCAACTGGCGTTCCATAGGTAAGACCTTGTGAAAAACAAGTGACCGCTTTGTCTTGTTTCGTTCAAGGATATCCTTTCGTGTTTAATTTTTACAAACAAATTGGTGCATTACCTAGCTCTTGGTATACCGTGAAACAACTTTCACAATATAAGGCATTTACCTGATGGAGAGGTAATGTTTACAAAATCAGCATAATCTATCTAACCTTATGCACAGTTTCTTGTCCCTAGCTTGCAAACATACTTTTTACCTCTTTCTCTGTTTGCTAGTCCGACCTAAACCCTTGAAAAACATTGGAACTTATTATTTACCACACATTATAAAATTTGAAGATTTTGAGGTCTTATTTGAGGCCTCAAAATGAACTAGGAGAGGTGCAGTCATAAAAAATTGAACACAACATTGAAATAGGGGATAGAGTTTACGTGTATCCCTGGCTAGGGTAATAAGAGGTCAGTCCTATGAATTGTGCCACCCAAGTTAGCTTGGCTTGTACCATGATGGCAAGGACTCGAATAAAAGTACTTCTCCAAAATTTCTGATTGAAGCACGGATCTCGAAAGATTGCCCTCACAGCGAAGGTAGTCGTCACATATTGGGACATAGAAGTCAAAAAAACTTTCCTCGACTCAGTTTTCTGTGAATAATTGTGTGGGTTCATATTTAAGAGTCCGTTTACCATGCATGTGTAGTTTGAGGGTACGGAACGCTTCAGATTTTAAGAGTCGGTTTTGAGGTTATGGGATGGCATTTTTTTGGCGTATCAGGCGTTTTAATTCTGGATACGACTGTTTTGGGAGTGTAGACTTAGTACATGCACAACGACTCACCCAGAAATTACCAAGTGCCGATAGTTTGCTTCAAGAGCTTCAATTATCAAACGCAAACGGAACTGTTGCTGCAGTAAAGACCTAGCTTTTCTAGATTCAAACCATTGACATAGAAGAACAGGAGAAATTTTACCTTTAGAGATTAAGCCCTGTCAGATTGAATGAACAAATCATTGAACTCCACGTAAACAATTTGCCTTCAATTTCTTGCTCATTTTCAAGGCACCTTGTAACTGTCATTTGGCCAGTTTTGAGCGGGAATGTTTTTACAACTTTCTGAAAAAGTGGGAACGAAAAACAGAGTAAGCCAATTCGGTGTGTAGTGAGATCAACATTTTGTGTGAAAAAAACATGTATTGTGATACAAAAGAAGTGCATCTCCAGTGCCTCTAGATTGGAGTTGCTGAAAGGCATCTTCAGATGTTATTTACAACATTAGCCACAACCCTGAAACATTTCGCCATAGCCATCCATGGTGGAAGGGATAAGACAGAGGATACTATTTGCGCCGCTTTAAGCATTTTAAACTATGTAGGGGGATGATTTTGGAAGGTGTACGTACAATATTGCTGTGGAGAGATCTTTGGGTATCAAATTCTCTTTGCTGTGAAGTTTGAAGACACTATAGGTGGACAAAATTTCATTTTCATTCATAGATCGATGGCCAAACATGCCATCTGAAGCTGCTAATAAGTCCAACTAATTGAAAAGAATAGAAGTGTTGTTGGTTACAAGGGTTAGTATGGAAGATGGGCTCAAGTTGGAACCTTGTGTCTACACTGAACTAAATGGTCTGATTTGCACTTCAAAATTGAGGATAGCAACCAACACATTGACTCCATACAAGTGCATCTTTGAACAAAAGCAGTATATAACAAGATCAAAAATTATTTTCCTCAATTTGATCAAGATTGCCATTCCAAGGATCAGAATTTCTCGTCTTTGAATACATCGTCACAGAGCACAACTGCATCAGGTGCACAACCTCCCTCAACCATGCCATTCTCACCATGGCCTAAAACTTCCAGGAGCGCAAGATTTGTGCTCCAAGAAAGGACGCGATTTGGAAAACGCGATCTGAAATCTCCACAGGGGGCTAGCTAGTACAGTGACAAGGTTCTGGAGCTTGCAACTGAGAAGGCCAGATTTGGAAACAAAATACCTATTACGACAACCCCCACTCAACTCCAATTTTGACTCCACTTTGCTTCAAAAATGAAGATCCTTTTGGCATTTGCTAATTCTGAACAACGTAACAGACTGCGTGACAGTACACAACCGCACCCGTCACCTATGTAACCCACTATGTACTCCTCTCGTCAAGGAACACCCGTCATCATCCTACAATTTAGTGGCACACTACAACTGGGTTCATTACCAAGTGGAGACGATTTGTTGTCTCTTTTTGGATCAATGTCTTCATCTTCGTCTCCGTCACAGTCTTCCTCATCGTCTTCGTCGCTTTCATCACTTTCTTCGTTGTCGTCATGAGCTGGTGGCTGGCGTGGCCTGGGAGTCCATAGTACTTCCCACTCCTCAACGCTGAATGTCAGGTTTGAGTGAAGTGGGAACCACGGAGCAAGGTATCTTCTCCGGTTGCATTAATATCCATTTGACTAAATAGATACTGTTCAAAAGAGCACTAGCTAGCGATCTGGCTCTCAATCTCTCACCCTCACAAGCCCGAGAATACAACAAACTAGAGTGGTTTCCAAGCTGCAGTCAGAAGTAAACCTCAGTCTAGGAAGGAACACGTGCACGCTAGCTCAGAAGTACGCCTCAAAAGAGAGCTGGGTTGGGGCCCCTGGCACACTACAACAGGAATGCGCTAATTAACCACCAGCTGGATATGAGCAAAACAGTCTACGAGGCGGTCACAAGCATGAGACATACGAACTTCAAACTAAGCTTACATTCAAGCAGGGAATAATACTACGTTATCAACGGATGGGCTAGAGAGTGTCTGGCTATCTGTGAACTACGATTTGTGAGAAGTGAGACGCTATGTGAGAATTTGAGATCGAAGTTATGGCATGGGTGACAGAGAGAAATAATAATTCCTGTGAGTATCTGGACTTGCAATTCTAGCTACTACTAATTAAGCTTAGTACCCAGAGGTCTGAGACAGTAATCAGAGGTAATTTAAGCAATTGGAACCACAATGCGATGCCACTGTGTGCACCTAAAGAGCAAACTAGGAATTATGAAGGGGACTGAATTGATGGATTGGTTAAATATTGTTTTGTAATCAAGTAATGTCGTTGAAGTATCCGAACTGTATCGGACATAAAATTCAGGAAGTTATTAGAACCCAGAATTTTAAAACCGGCGAGCATATCCAGTCAGTCGGCTCTGGTATCGGAACACATGTGTGATACAATCCTGTAAAATTCAGGATGAAATGTAGATCTGAGTGTCGCGTCTCAGTGATTCTCGAATTGGAAACTGTTCCGTTTACGGAGCAATGAAGCAATGGCCGAGGTCCCCTCCGTTTGCCTCGGTTCCCTTGCAGTTTTTTCTTTGGGCTCTGGACCCAAGCGGAGGAGGCTTTGCAACGATATAAGCTTGATCGATTTGACCTGTCAATGCCTGGTATGAAATGAACTTAAAAATGGTAACAACTTTTTACAACCTTACGGAGGAAGATTTTTACAAATAATATTTGGGAAGCCTCTTCAATATGAATAGTACTCGTACACATGCAATGAGTAAAAATATTCCTTCGTTATAATATTTTATAATCTTATGTAAATTCATTTTGTAACAAGCACTATTAGGACAAATCACTGTATTTAGAGGAAGTTTGAGTAATGTATACTCTCCCAAAAGTGCCACTGTCCATTTTGCGCCGCCTGTAGTGGTGCTTGAACAACCACCTTCATTCACCTAAACCACCACAAGTTCTTAAGAGCAACCAATGGGAGTTAAAAGAGTTCTTTTGAGGCAATTAACAGGAGTGGAAGCATTACTTCAAGGGTGGTCATTTACATATGGGGAGTGTAGTGATAAGATGTAGGTACCCTATGCTTTCAAGTTATGAAAATTCATAGAATATTGTCGAGAATATTGTGTGAGTGTTCAAAAATTATTTGTAACTACTTGGGTAATTGGGATTTTTTTCTTAAAGAGGCTAAAAATTCTTATACAAAAAAACATTATGATTTACAATGGATACCCTTGTAAAAAACTTCAATAAAAAAAATCATAAACAATTATTTTCAAAATTGGATTTTTGATGCTTAAAATATACTTTAATGGATATTAAATTAAAATAGAAAATATCCAAAACAATAATTTTTTAAGATTTTATTTAACTTCAATCTTTAGTTGACATCAAAATATACTACCTTGGGCATTCAATAAGTGTTAAGAAAAAAAATAAAAAAATAATGTCAAAAATTGAGATTACACTAGTCTATCTAAAATCTAACTTTGTCCTTTGTAGGACATTGGGACTTTAGGATTTAAGAGTTACATCCAAAATACTCAAAAAATAAAATTTAAATACAATTTACTTGAATAAATTTAAAAATGCAAAAGAAATCATTTTGGTTAATAATCTTATGGGTCAAAACATCTTGTAAAGGCACACTAACTTTTAATGTTTGCAAACCTACAACTTACATATACATCACATTGTTGGGATTGAGTTATCTTCTATGAATGGTCAAAGAAGTGGTGTTGTGTTGGGAATGCTACCATTTGAGTGTGGAGTATGGAGCTTAGGTTTGTAAGCGTAGAGCTTGTTTTAGAGGTTATTCTTCTAAACATTGGTATCTTTGAAAGGTATAAGTAGGTACACTATAACCATTGAAGGTATCCTATAACATAAGTATCCTATAAGTATTGAAGGTGGTCTACATTCATACACTAGCTTTGCTCTTCACCAAATTTGTATTAAATCTTTTGAGAAAAATTTATGTAAAATTTAGGGAATTTTTGAAGACAAAGTGAAGAAAAATCATTTCAAAATAGAAAATTATCTCAAAAATTCTAAAAAGTTCATCGTATGTGTATATCAATATGAGGAACATTTTAGTGTGGACAAAATTTTCAAATAATTCTTCAAATAGAAATTAGTAAACATTAGAAATAATCCTAAAGTACAAATCGCAATAAATTTTCAAACATGAAGAGATCATCTCTTGATTTTTTAGAAAACTATGTGAGCTTCAAAGATAGGTTTCAATTTAATTCAAAGGGGGGAAATTTCATAAAATATATAGGGCTAATATAGGGTTTATGAAATGCTACATACTCTAATATATGTATATAAATTAGGCTATATAAAAACATCATGTAGTATGAATTTTTATTAACAAGTTAGTTCTCACAAATAGGACTTGTGCAAGTTTTTCATACTATAGTGAGTATAGATGTGGACATACATCAATGATAAAATGGACACAATTAAGAAAATCTATGATGATAGGCAATTGACTAAAGTTGTGCCACAACACTAGTAGTGTATATATCAAAAACATTTAAGTATAAATATAAGAGATTGACCACAAGTGGTAGAAATTGTCACACTGCATGAATAGGGAAGTTTATCTTAGTGGGTACAATGAATTGAAAATTATACAACACAAAAATAAAATTTATAATCCATTTAACTTCAATCTTTAAAGTCATTGGGTTAAACATAGTTGTATTGAATGGAATGTTCACATGATAGTTTGAATGGGGATTCTGAAGTATTCAATGGTAAACTTGTTAATATTAAAAATTGCAACTTAGTTAATGGCATTTGAATTGAATTGATTGTTTTTGATTTCATGGTGTATCCTATGTGTATGTAGTAGAGGAAATTATAAATTTGTCAAAAAGGATAGAATAGGAAAAATTTGGTGTATATTTAAAAATTCACAAAATAATTTGAATTAGTTATTTCCTGAGGAGGCTAACATTATTGCAAGCAAAATTTATTGTTTGGACCACTCACCTACTGTAGAGACATAGAAAATGTGTCAGGCCTTAAAAACTGAATGTTTCTACCTAAGTATATGTGAATAGGCCTTTGAAAACCGAATACAAGAATCAAGCGTTGAGCCCATGTACCATGACTATCATTCAATGGTATTAACTTGTTATCAGATTTTTTTATTTTTTATTTAAAATGAAATGAAATTTCATTGCAAAGGGAGAAAATACAAGACTATCAATTTCTTGAAGCTACAATTTTCAACGAGGGTTGCTATTATATGAGCATAGAAGTACAAGCCTATGAGCCTAGAATACTACACACCTATTGGTTACAGGTATATATATATTATAGAAAATCATCTATAATTATAGGATATATGTGTTATATATACATATATGATAGGTGTTTATGATATATACACCATCTATATTAACGGTACCTATATTGTAGGCTCAATGCTCACAAGCTCGCATTCTTGGGCTCACATACTAGCACTGTTGGTATGATGAAAATTTGAGATTTCTTAATCCATACAAAACCAAGGCCTTTGGGAGGGTCACAACTCACAAAACACTCAAAATTTTCATTTCTATTGCAAGGTGCAAAACTTTTACAATTTTTTTTCTTCCATATCTAACCATAAGATCTTGTACTAAATAAGTGTAAGGGGCACTTCACACAATGGCCAAAGTTCGAGAGGCCATCAATTCCACCAATTAGGTTGCCGAATTTTTGTTTTTTTGCAATGTGATTGGTGGAAATCACCGACCTCTTGACTTTTGGCCATCATATGAAGTGCCCCTAAGAATGTGTAGAAGAAATTTCAGAAACTTTGACCCCATAGATCGAAAGATATTTGTGTTTAAAATGAAGAAACAAGCTTTTTTGTACCTTCTGTGACTAGATTTTTGACTTTGATCTTTTTAACTTAAAATTATTGCACTAAGGTAAATTATCCTATTATGGGCAAAATGAGAGCAAGCCCATTGTGGGCAAAATTGTAATGGTGGCATTACATGTTATTTTGCTACTCTGGACGGCTGCGAGTTCCCATCTGGCAACTCGTTGTTCGCAAGCTGCGCTGACCTGGCCAAGCAATTGCCAGGTCACTTTTTTTGGAAAAAAACTAACTAACTTTGTTTTTAATTTTATGGATTTTTTAATCTTTTAATTTTAATTTTTTTGAAAAAAGAATATCAGACACCGGCGTTCGATGAGACCGGGTGAAACAAAGTTGGGAACAAGCCTAAAACGGCCCTCCAGCCCCCCCCCCCCCCCAGATCTCATCTAATGTGTACATTCAAGTTCTGAAATGTACACCACCATTACAATTTTGCCCACCATGGACTTAGTAATGGGGTAGTTTAACTTATAGATTTTAAATTAAATAAACTTTGTGTTGAAGAATTGAGTTGAGAGTCTAGAAAAAGAATTAAAAAACAACAACTTCATTCATTCTTTTAAAAATTGTTATGTAGAAGTGGGTACAAGATAGAAGGAAAAACTAAATCTTTAATCATTAGATGGGATTTACTTTGTCTGGAGGGTTGCAAGTTCCTTGCAATTCCTAGACTATAAGAACGCAGCCATTGTTGAAGTTTGATGTAGCTAAAAGATTCTCCTCATTAGAAAATAATAAATATTTATTAAATTTATTAAATTTTAAAAAAATTAAGTATTTTAAAATTTAAAATTTAAATAATTTTTTAATAATCCAAAAAAAACTGAAGATTTTTAAATGATTTTTAATTTTGAAAAGCAATGACTCTCTAAGGTGGTTGAAACACATTTAAGGTAGTATGCTGTTAAATGGCACCTGGCCTTAAAGCGCCATCTAGAAGGTTTGTACATTTTGAATTTCAGTTATGTAACTATTTAGATGGAGCGCTTTCAAAAACAAACTTTGACCCTTAATAACTTTTGTATACAATATCCAAATGTGGCGTTCTTTGGTGCGTTGGAACCTCCTTTCACTTGCCAACATGAATTTGTGAAAATTTGGCCAGTTTCATAATAGCAACTAGGCTTAGTAGTAAAAAGTGACGGTTTTGGGTGTACCCACCTTAATGAGTTCTAAGATGGAATTGAAATATACTAATTGCAAAGTTGAGTTTGTTTTAGCAAGAAAATTAAAACATGTAGAACTTTTATTTTTGAAAAATTGTGAAAATTGAGTTAAAAAATGAATCTTATGAGTCAGTATTTTTAAAGAAGAAGCTCAGATTGCCCAAAAAACAAGACTCTATAACTTTCTCATCAGTAGTCCAAATGGAATGATTGAATCAAATCTTTTTACGTAGACAAATGTATTTTCTATGAGAAACAAAAATTTCAAAGTTTTATTTTGAGATTTTGTGATTTTTTGGTGCTATGAGGCAAAATGCTTTTTGATCTTAGTGTGGTTTATATTTTCTTCACAGATACTGATTGGAATAAAATTATATTCCTCTAAAGCTTGGAATGTGCTTTCCTAAATAAAATTTTTTCTTCAAAAAATTAAAGAAAATTTCTAATTTTCGCAAAATTAAATTAAATTTTTGATGAGTTTTAGAAGGCATGCATTTTCACCTCTAAAAAATACAGATAGGAAAACCTCATTTATAAATATTTTAAAAATAGAAAAATATGTGTGAAAGATTTTGAGGTTTGACAACTTGGTCAATGGTCATGGTTTGTCTCTTAGAATTCAATTAAACCATGCTAAAAAATACTTGTGACTAGTTTTTCTTTTTTGACCAAAATAATGTTCAAAAGTGATTCAATTTTTAAGCAAATGATTGAAGATATATTCCTCCTTTCTCAATGGATGAAATCACTAAATTTCTACAAAAACTTGAGATAGTATTACTATTTTTGGATGAATGTATACACATTTATATAAGTGAACAAGTTTTCATCTTCTATTTGTATATTTAATCCAAGTACTTGAACATTAATAGCTTCATTACTCCAATAAAGATCATTGTTTGCATTGCCAAAAATAAAGTAAACAAGTAAGCAGACTAGAAGAGCTTTTATCTCTATAGCACTAGCTTGCTTTTCAAGTAAGATAGCTAAGATAGTAGTACTAAAAATTGCCACTTTTCTTCCCCACTAGATAGTTAGTCAAATTATGTTGATATTTTAGTGTTAGAGGTTCTTGGAAAAAAAATCGCATTGGATTTTCATTTAAAAAATTATAGAATAGATTTTGAGAAGCCATAAATCAATTATGGTTATGCATGCTATTATTTTCCTTTAACCTCATATTTTAATCATGACTTCAATTTTAGATTTTAGATGTAGAAAAATAATTAAAAGATTTCAAATCATTTTATAGTTTTAACACCTTGATCAAATATTATAATGTTTGAACCTATAGGTGATATTTTCTTGTGTTCCCTTTTTCTATGTCATCTAAAACACATCTAATTTGAATTAATATGACTACAGTATTTAAAAAATTATTAAACTTATTAAAACATGTACTTATTGTTTAGTTTTGGTCAAATTCCAAGAAGCTCAAAAAAGGTCTTGGGCATTTAAGGATTAAGATGAAAAATCACATTAGCTCTTCAGGAATATTTTTTTAATTAGTACCAAAGAGTAAAATTTATGCAATACTAAGCTCACAAGAGGAGAGACCTCATAGCAAAAAAAAAGTTAGAAAAAATTAGAAGATTAAGTTTTAAAATTTTCTTTTTGTAGGGGAAGCTTTAATTCATTCCATTTGGAATTTTGGATTAGTGATGTGAAAGTTATGGGGCTTCTTGTTTTGAAGGCAATTATAAAAACTTTTTGAGAAAAAACAAATATAATTACTTGGTTCATTTTTGAAATCAATTTTCACAATTTTCAAAAAAAAAAGTTCTACAAGGTTACTTATGCTAACTTGAAAAATCTTACCATTGAGATTAATATGTTTTAGTTCTATTTTAGAGCTACTAGCAATTTAGATTTTCTTTGAATCTCATACCAACTTTTATTAAACAATTCTTAAAAGAATAAAAATCACTTCTTTTTTTGAATTTTTTATTCTAAACTTTCAACTAAAATATTCAATATAAAAAAAAATTTAATCAAAATTTGTAGAGCAAATATTTTAAATTAAGAAGATTCAAAGTCAAATCACTTAATCAAGGAACTTTAAAATCCCAATTTCTTCACTTTAACCCCTAAATGCCCAAGGCACCCAAATTTGGTGTTTGCAAAACTTTGAAGTTAGATAAAATGTAACCAAGTTGCTATATTTAGTAGTTTATATTTTTGAAAAGTTCTTCTTGAAGTCTAGTTTTAGCATCAAAAATCCAATCTTGAAAATTAATGATAGTGATTTTTCTATTCAAGATTTGGTGCAAGGGTACCCATTGCAATCTTGGCTTCCTGTAGTGTTGAAAGCTCTTGGAAATGAGCCTCAAATACACAAGAAAAAATCACATTCAAAATTCATTTAAAAAAATTATAGAGTAGATTTTGAGAAGCCATAAATTGATAGGGGTTATACATGTTAGGCCCTATAACCTCATATATTTTTGGTCACCAACTTTTTAGATTTGACTTGTGAAAAGAGGAGTGAAAGACTTCACATTACTTTTGCAGGTTTAACACCCTCATAGTCAAATGTTATAATCTCACTCCATAAGTGATATTGTTGTGTTTTCGTTTCCTATGAGATCACTAACATGTTTGGTTTGAATTTTTACAGTTACAATTAAAAAAAATTGATACAACTTATCAAAATGTTGGCATTTTGTTCAATATAGAGCAAATTCCAAGAAGTTCAAAAGACCTTGGGCATTTAGGGGTTAAATGCAAATATTTTGCAATCTACATGGTGAAGGTCTCTGAAATTTCTATACCACATTCTTGTACTAGTCTATATGCACTAAATTTCATGACATTTGGAAATATGAGTCAAAAGTTAATACCTACTATGTTACTTCTTTTTTGTAAATAGGCAGCCCAAGCAAATAAGAAAAAAACACTTTTTTCATGAACGGAAATTTAAAATTTTCTACAATTGTATGTATGTGGAAAGCTTTGAATCATTCCATTTTGATTTATGAGTCAAAAGTTATGAGGACTTTTAGTTTGCGGGCAGTATGGATTCTCTACTTTGAAGTCCTTCATTTTACTCAATTTTCAATATTTTTTGAAAAAAATAAAATCATAGGATGTACATTGTTTATTATAACATTTCAAACATTGGAATTGGTATTTTTCAATTCCGTAACTAAATTCTTAACAATTGTGTATTTTGAATCATTCTCTACTTCTTTCTACTTAATATTTTTTTTCCTATATGTTGTATAATTCCAAATGATCTGAAGATTTTCAAGCACTTAAAAAACTTGCTTTGAAGTATGAATCCAAAGAAGCACTACTATTTTGGACATTTTGTCATACAAATGTGAGCTTGTGAAGTGCAACTGCCCAATTGTTTGTAAGGCTAAAAAAAGGATTTCTGTTAATTCGAAAGCTCATATCTTGCAATCCACGTGGTGGAAATTTCTGAAATTTTTTCCACATGTTCCCAAGTGAGAATAGTACAAGTGCCTATGGTTTTATGTGTCCAAAAATGTTTTTTTTCCAAAATTTGGTACTTGTACTAGAAATGGCAGTTTTGGAGCGTTTTGGGTGAAAACATAGTCAGGGTCCTTTAGGGGTTAAGATGACATTTAAATACCTTAAATATCTTATATTTAGCAAAATATTATGCCATGAGTAGCTTCTATAGGCTTTAATGGAAATCATGTGTATTATAAATACACATATAGTCCACATTTAGGTTGAAGAGGGTTCAATTAGGTTTGTAGTGATGCAACTTTAGGACTTTGAAAAGTCTCAAATCAACAAATATAGTGTATTATTTAGGAAAAAAGTGCAAAATTGCAAAGTTGTTTGTTTTAGGAATAAACTTAGGCAATTAGGGGAGCTACGAAACTTTTTTTGTTTAGAAAAAAATTAAATCTATTTTATAAGTGAACGTTTGAATCTATTTCAAACACAAAAATATAAAGTATAATGTTCATAGTGTCACGACCTATTGTCATGATTTCATCCTTTTAAACACTTTCATCCAAAATTTGTAAGCACTCTTTAATTAAAAATCCGTCTATCAAACTAGAAAAAATGTGATTTTTCTTATACATTGGAGGGATGCTAATGTTCCAATGGTTATATCTATCAATCAATATAGGTATATAGATATTGGAAACTTTGAATCATTGTATTTTGATTGACCAAATGACTTTTGTAACAATCAAGTTTCAATTAATAGACAATCCAAGCAACTTTTCACTAAAACAATATTTGAAGTTCAATTTATACCCATCTTGTAATATATGATCAAAAGAACAAACTGAGTACATTTTGCAGGGTTGTCATACCGGACGGGTCGGAGTGATCGGACGGGACGGACGGGCAAACCAGACCGGACACTCCGGACACCATTTATTTTTGAAGCCATGGAAATTTTTCAAGTGAAAAGTCACTTCCAGCGTGGTTGTCCACGTTGAAATCAGGGCGTGGACTTCTTGTCAGGGTGCAGACATGAAGGAGGACAACGAAGGGGGGTTGAACTTCAGCTTCACATTTAAAATGGGCATGGGATTCCTCCTTCCTATGAAGACGGGGAAACCATTAATGTAGTCAGCCTTTAATTTGAGCTTGGGGAATATTAACAAGTCAATGGCTGCATGAAGAGGTCCAACTACTTTTTGAATTCAAAGACAATTCATGGAAGGATGTGGCTCCTTTCTTGTGCCTCACTTGGCCTTCTTGGCTTCCCCAAATAGTGTTGCCAACACCAAGGGTAAATTGACATTTAGTGTAGGGTCAAGTAGGGTGGTAATTACACTAAATGTAATCCAACACTAAATATCCTTTTTAGTGTAGTTTCCACCTATAAAAAAGTAGATTTCAGAAAATGAAAATTAACTTGTACACTTGCCCAAAAAAAAATGAATTGGATGCTAGAAGTTTTTGGATTTCTAACGGAAGACAAGGTACACATTTAAAAAAATTCAAGTTGAAAGATGCATTTTTTAATTCTCCAAATATAAACTAAAAGGGTTCGGAGTTCAAAAAACAAATCAAACACAAGTTATATTTTGTAGACTTCTAATTCGATGGGTTTATTTTTGGTAATAGGAGCTACAAGGGTTTGGAATTCACATCATTAATGTATTACAATGTATTCAAATGTAGTTGAAGGGTTTATTTTTGAAAATAGAAGCTATAAGGATTTGGAAAGGAAACAAAATGCAAGTGGTTTGGAAGTAAGTTCAAGGCTTTAGTCTTGTTACTAGATGCTACAAGGGTTTGGATTTCAAATCAAATAGAAGTTATGTTTTGTTTAGTTATAGTTGAAGACTTGAAGGCTTTATGGTGTTGGTAAATTGTTGCTGCAAGTATTTAAAATTCAAATCAAATACAAGTTAA
Source organism: Rhytidiadelphus loreus (assembly GCA_947034895.1). NCBI lineage: Eukaryota > Viridiplantae > Streptophyta > Bryopsida > Hypnales > Hylocomiaceae > Rhytidiadelphus > Rhytidiadelphus loreus. The sequence goes on from OX344765.1 coordinate 42,867,958, forward strand.
ATGTTATGTGCTTGTAGTTCAAGGGCTTCAAGTTGTAAGTACGGGTTATAAGGGTTTGGAAATCCCTTCAAAAACAAGTTTATAATGCCGCGGAGGTTCCACACTAAACTTTGGTATGAATTTAGTCATGGGATTCTTCCTTCCCATAAAAGAAGGAGAACCAATTAATGTAGTCAACCCTTAATTTGAGCACGGGGAATATCTTCAAGTCAATGGCTACATTAAGAGGTCCAACCACTTTTTGAGTTCAAAGACAACGTATTGAAGCATGTCACTCCCTTCTTGAGGCCGGACTTCAATTTCTTGTCTTCATTAAGCACTTGAGAAGTAGAACCCATGTAAAGTTGGAAACCAAAAAGAAATTAGAAAATGAAATTGAACTTCCAAACAAGAAGGACAAAATTTGTATGAAAAAAATCCCAAAGGGTTTGGAGTCCTAATGAAAGTCAAGGTACATATTTTTTTAAATTCTAGTTCAAGGGTTTATATTTTATTCTTCTAAAGAAAAGGTATTTGTGATTTTGGATTTGAAGTTTACAAATCAAACCATTACCAATGTATACTTCTCAAGGTTTTGGTTTAAGTCTTCGTTTTTTCAATACGAAGTTACAAGGTTTCAGATTTAAATCAAATACAAATTATAATGCTTTAAAATATGCTTGAAGGTTTTTTTTCCGGAAGAAAGGCTACAAGGATTTAGGTCTTGAAGACTTTAACAACAAATTCTTGTAATGGGAAAAATAAAAGGGGTGGGTATTGAAATGAAATACTAGTTAAGTAATTTTTTAATTCAAGGGCAATGGTTTATTTTGCATATGGGGATAGCAAAGCAGTTTGGGTCTTTGGAAATGAAATGAAGCATTACCCAAATTGTTTATGATTTCAAATATTCAATCATTAGACATCACCCTTTAATTTGTGTAATGGGATCCTAAAACTCTAAACTCTAAAGTCTAGGACTTATGAGGGGTGGGTATTGAAATGAAATACTAGTTAAGTGATTTTTTAATTCAAGGGCAATGGTTTATTTTGCATATGGGGATAGCAAAGCAGTTTGGGTCTTTGGGAATGAAATGAAGCATTACCCAAATTGTTTATGATTTCAAATATTCAATCATTGGACTCCACCCTTTAATTTGTGTAATGGGATCCTAAAACTCTAAACTCTAAAGTTTAGGACTTAGGAGGGGTGGGTATTGAAATGAAATACTAGTTAAGTGATTTTTTAATTCATGGTCAAGAATTTATTTAATTATTTTGAGCATGGAATTTTCAAACCCTTAGAGGGAGTTCAAATTTGGCTTGGAGGGAGTTCAAAATTGGCTTGGAGGGAGTTCAAATTTGGCTTGGAGGGAGTTCAAATTTGGCTTGGAGGGAGTTCAAAATTGGCTTGGAGGGAGTTCAAGGAGGGAGTTCAAGGAGGGAGTTGAAAACTTGCTTTAAAATTGGAATTTTGAGTGGACGTCCGCGACCGAATGTCCATGCCTAGGCATCCACGCCCTGTCGGGACGTCCACGCCCTATCCACACGTCCACACCCTTGTCCACACGTTCGTGCACTAACCCTCGGAGGAAAAAATATGCAAGAACTCCCTCCACCAACAATGGGGGGGAGTGAAATTGACCTTCAGATTTGAAATTGGCATGGGATTCTTCCTTCCCATGGAGAGAGGGAAAGTGGGAAACCAATTAATGTAGTCAGCCATTAATTTGAGCTCGGGGAATATCTTGAAGTCAATGGTTGTATTAAGAGGTCCAACCACTTTTTGAATTGAAAGACAATTCATGGAAGGATGTGTCTCCTTTCATGTATCGCCCTTGTCCTTCTTTGCTTCTCCAAGGACTTGAGAAATAGTCCCCACACTCAAAAAATGGGATTTCTAGAAAATTAAACTAACTTGCACACTTTCAAGAAAAAAAAAATAATTAGATGCTAGAAGTTTTTGGATTCGTAACGGAAAACAAGGTACTCATTTAAAAAAATTCAAGTTGAAGACTTAAAGGATGAATTTTAGAGTTCTCCAAATAGAAACTAAAAGGTTTTGGAGTTCCCTAAAAAAATGAAACACAAGTTATATTTTGTAGAGTTCTAATACTTCTCAATTATTTTTTATAATTGGATCTACAAGGGTTTTGAATTCACATCATTAACGTATTACAATGTATTCAAATGTAGTTTAAGGGTTATTTTTGAAAATAGAGGCTACAAGGATTTGGAAAGGAAACAAAGTTTTGAAAGCAACTTAAAGGCTTTGGTCTTGTTACTAGATGCTAAAAGGGTTTGGATTTCAAATCAAAGAGGAGTTATGTTTTTTTTGGTTATGCTTGAAGGCTTTATGGTATTTGGTAAATTGTTGCTGCAATTATTTAAAATTCAAATCAAATACAAATTAAACGTTATGCGCTTGTACTTCAGGGGCTTTTGTAATCAAAGCATGTCAAGGTTGGGTAAGCATGTTCAAAAATAGAATGGAAAATCTTCAATTTAGTTCAACGGTCAATATTTGTAATTAGAAATGACAAGTTATATTTTTTGTAATTGGAGGATAAAAATCGTGCAGGGGTTTAAGGGTTGTCATCAATTTAAATTTTAAAGTTACTTGGTTTTTGGATTCTAGTTCAAACGTTCAATGCTTCATTTTGGTAATAAGAGTCTAATTATGTTTGGATTTAGGAATAGAAATGAAATACCTCTTCTTTTATTTTTTATTTTTGTTTTTTTTCCCAAAACAAAGTAGATATTAGAATTGTTTTGGAATAAAATCGAATACAATTTGTTTTCTTTTCGGATTCAAGTTAAATGGTTCCTTTGATAATTGCAATCTAGACATCTACTTATGTTTGGAATTCAAGTAAAGTACAATCGATTTTGCACTTGCATAAAAGTTCAATGTTTTGGCCTTTGGAGGTTTGGTAACAGGAATATAGGATAATACATCAAGTTTTCAACCTCTAAATTCCTACTACAATTTGAGTTCACCATAAGCAATGGAACTCTTGAGCACTAATTTTAATTTACATATCTCATCATTCTCATGTGCGTTGTTGTACATCCTACCACAGTACCACCTCATATACATATAAATATATAATGAACTCCCATTTCTACTCTCAAATGCAAAACATGATGATACATATTGTTTAGATACATGATGACATGATGACACTTTTTTGCTTAGAAGAGCATGTGTGTTTCACGATTGCTACACATTTCATACATAAAGATACGGACATATGGTGAAAATTTTGTAATATGCAATTTGGTCTTTCTTCCATCATGACAGTTGTATGACTTCTGTGAATTTATGAATGTGTAGTAAACAAAAAGTAACAAACAACTAATTATGTTTGAAATTGATTTTCTAGAGTTTGATATACACAAAAAGCTTAGAATCATTCCATTTTGATCAATGAGTCAAAAATTATGAGGATTTTTTGTTTGTGGGTAGTTTTGGATTTCCTACTCTAAAATAAACTTTGACATCCTTTATCTTATCTAATTTTCAATATTTTTGGACAAAAATTAAATTTTAGGATGTACATACATTATGAAAACATTTTGACCATTGGGATTGGAAATTTTCAATTCCATATTTAAATTGTAAATAATTTAGTATTTTTAATCATTCTCTACTACTACCTACTTACTATTTTTTTCCTATATGTTGTACTATTCCAAATGATCTGAAATTTTTCAAGCATGTGGCCAACTTGTCTAGGAAAACAAATCCAAAGAAGCACCACCATTGAGGTCATTTTTTCATAGAAATGTGAGCTTGTGAAGTGCAGCTGCCCTGCTTTTCGCAAGGTCAAAAAAATGATTATAGTTAATTTGAATGCTTATATCTTGCAATCCACCCGGTGGAAATGTCTGCAATTTTTACTACATGTTTTTAATACTATATAATACAACATTCTATGGTTAGATATGTCAAAAAAAAGTTTTTTTTTTAAATTTTGGTAGTTGTACTAGAAATGACAGTTTTGGAGAGTTTTGGTGAAGACATAGTGACGGTCCTTTAAGGGTTAAAAAAAGTCAACTTAGTGTTGACCACATCGGACGGGCGAGACCTCTATCGGATGGGCGAACTGGACGGATGGGCAAACCGGACGTCCGTCCGGTATGACAACCCTGACATTTTGTAGATTCATTGGCTACTACTTTGAATTAACATTCTCATTATTGAGATTAGCATTTGGAGTTAATAATGCTAATCTCAATAATGCCACTTTGAAGCCATTTCATGGCAGGATGAGAGCATTATTGAGATTATCATTTTGTAGATTGGCTGCTACTTTCAATTAACCAAACAGAAGGCTCGCTTGTTGGAATTCCACAATGATTTGAGAGGTCTAGTTTGCACTTGAAATTTGAAAATTGCAACAGATGCTGTCTTCCTTGTTCACGTTCTGCTCTGAACGGCAGCCGAAGCTTTACACGTATTCATTCAAGTGAAATTTGACAAAAGCTCTATTTAGACAACAAAATTACAAATTATCCTCCTCCAGGAACAGTAGAGTCTAAAGGACCCGCAAAGCAGACACACCATTCTATTGGGGATCAAACGAAACCAACTGCAATCCAAAGTATGGAGGTTCCCAGTGTATTTACTAAAACCAAACTGCCAGAAGATCAAACCCCTGTTCAAAAAATACTTCATTAGACCTTAAGAAGAACTTAACGGGATGCACTACTTTTCCGCCTTTTCAACCTGATAAGAAATTGGCCTACTGGCTCCACTCCCTAAAGTCTGGAGTGGGTCTCAAAGCATCAAGCCTCGAGGAAGAATCCTTGTGCAGTATGTTGGTCGCCGGCTCCGGGTCCTGTACAGTACAAACTAGCCTTTCCACGGTGTTCAGTTTTACAGTAAGATTACTGAAAATCCACACTCTCCAGCAAGTTACCCTCCACACTGATTAATCCAAAGGCGCACGTCACTTTCCCTGCATATCTATTGTCTATTATATTAATTGCAACGGGATCCGTTCCGATTCAGTCTGGTACACAACCAACGTAAGTTACCAAACACAACATTCAAACTCTTTTGACGAGAGAATACAAGCACGTTCAGTCTACAAGCGGAATAGAATGAAGTGCAGGGTCTCAAATCAATGTCTAAATTCCGACAAGACCAAAACAATCGATCACTAAACTCCGGACAGTTCAGTCTTCGATCACTTGCTTCAAATTGACGACTGCTTTTCTCAGCCGCCCCCCAGCCGATCAATATATTCTTTGTGCATGCTTGCTTGTCATGATCTTGCAATTCTGCTCCCGTCACATCATGAATCCATGTCGTCTCCTTCCGAGTCTTCTCCGCCATCGTCACTCTCGTCGTCGTCGTCGTCTTCGTCTTGAGCAGGCGGTTGGCGAGGCCTGGGGTTCCACATGTTCTCCCACTCGTCATCGCTGAATGTCATCCTTGGGTGGAGCTCGATCCAAGGAGCCAACGCATGGTTGGGTACACCGGTGGCATCCATGGAAAAGGTCGGCCTTGAAGCGGAGAGAAGCGGAGGATCGGATTAGCTAGCGTATCTCACTCTAATCAGCTAGAACGGAACCAGATAATTAAGCAATCGAGTGGAAAGCTAGGTTCGTGGGAAGCTAGTAGTATGTACAGTTAACTCGCTCGATCCAGACAACTTGGGGTTCTTCCAAAGAAGAGATGCGGCTACCAAGGTGTGTCCTTGCTATCTGAGGTCGACTTGCAGCCTCGTCTCGAGACAGTTGCCAATCGACTCGTTGGTACGTTCGTGCAAGCCTGCTGACAGGCTCAACTACACAATATGCAACTATGCAACTTCGTTAGCAAATACTTGCAACTGTGGCAAAGATATGTGGTGAGCAATCAACGAGCTCTAAAACTTGTGAGTGAGAGGTTCGAGAATTGAAGCAATGAGCTGCAAGGCGGTTATCGGTGTCACGCACAGAGAGACACATGCACAAATTCTAACAACTATTTGCAATACAGAGCGATATAGAGCGCTACTGGGTACTAGCTAGCTGCAGGCCTACTCAAAGATCGGTCGACAAAGTGCATCAGTGGCAAGTGGCAGATCGATTGATACATGGACAACTCGAGTGCTCTGCACATCTAACTACGCTACTAAATGCCTGTGGAAGCCGGACAGGGAGGAGCTAGCTAGGGTGCAAATTTGCAGTTATGGTCGCCAGCAGAACCACTACACATGCAAAGTGGCCTGAGGAGGAGCAGCTGTGCATTGAAGCTAGCAACTAATTGAACGATCGACAGTGAAGGGATTGGGGAGGGCGATCACCTATTTGTACCCTCAGATCGACAAAAGGAACTGAAAGAAAGGATGGTAGTGCATTCCGATAACGGAAGCCCACTTCAAACAGAGGGATGTGACGTGCTTTTTCTGATTTGTTGACCAGCAGAAGCAGCCTTGGCTCTGCTCCGCAGTTGTTGGCGGCTACCACTGGAATGAAATTGTTCCTTCTCTAACAAAAATAAAATAAAAAATTAGTTTTGACACATTCAATGCACATAATATGCGCTGTGATCGGACGTGTACTGTGCACACCCAAAAAAACTCCTCCAGGTCTCCATTTTCTCGGTCCAAGACTTTTGGGGAGGGCGAGTACTTTAAAGCAGATCGAGCGAAGCTAATGTTGTCCTATGCCATTTACAAGTTCATCCCAAGTTCCGGGTGGACTCACAACAGGACAGACCACGGACCGCAATTAATGACTACAATCTGGGTTGAGATGACTTGCACCTCACATGCTTCTCGACTCAACTACAAAAACTCAGATGCTACAATGCCATTTTGAAGTCATTCTCAAAACTGCACCAATTTGAGACCTAAATTGCACAAGCACATCACAACTTCAAGTGATCTGACCAGAATGTAGATTAGGACGGGGCAGGATAACTGATAATAAGGTGGGTACACCCAAATTGCACCCTGTCTAAAACCGTCATCTGTGTACTGTATATCTCCAATATGTACCTATGTGGAAGAACCGAAGAGACGATTTTAGAACCTCGACCAAAAAAACTTGACTCTTCATAACTTTCGCATACGACATCCAAATGTCATTGAAATCTCCTTTCAATTGCCATAATAGTTACTGGTAGTAACTAGGCAGTAGCCAAAAGTGTCGGTTTCGAGGGTACCACCACGAAGCAGAGGTCCACTACAGACATTGCATCGCACCTAGTTTTCCCCTTCTTCAGCAGGGACAGGCCACACTTTGAGGAGGAATTTATAATCGAGCTAAAATGCAAAAACAATAAGCTAAATTGTTAAAATGGCTTGTTCACGTGCGGTATGAGTGACTTGCGACGTGGTGCCGCCAGGTCCATGAGCAGCAATCCGGACTAGCAAAAAATGAAATGGGCTTGTTCACATGGTAGGACTTACGACGTGGTGCCAGTAGGTCCATCCGTCCATGGGCAGGGGTGATTGAACAATTATAAGTACAAGCTACAGTAGCTAGGTGGTGACGGGCTGACGGCTTCCTCGGTGTTGGGACGGCTTTCTCTATCCCAGGAAGGATAAGGCAGTGGGGCACTGTACAGTACAGTGCAGACACTCCAGTGCCCGCTCAAAAGGCTCCTCCGGACTTCCTTTTTCTCATAGCAGACTTTTGGGGAGGGTTCGTAGTTTGGGCAGAGTCTATGGTTTCAGAACACCCCCAAGTGTCCTTGCTCCCATTCATGCAACCTAGACTTGCATCCATTAAATGTGTGCCTAGACTTCCATCAATGTGTTCTTCAAATGCGTCAATAAACTATCCCCATACATAACTCTAATTTGTTGATTGCTGATTTGTGGAGATTCCAGTTTAAGATTCACTTATATGATAATTTCAGTGGTCTAGGGAGTTGTCACTTTGAAAATTAATAGAAATTATGTACCATACTTGAAAAAACTAGTCTTTTTTTAAATATTCATGATTTTCAATTGTCAATACTGCAAAAATTACTAGTTTTAGGAACAGGTGCCTCCAACTATGCTGAATTGCTTATATTGATGATTTTGGGTGTTTCCACCATATGGTTTTTAAATCCTAGTTTTCAATTCCTATCTACATATTCACATTGCACAATGCAGTTAGGGTTTGGTTGGAGTGGGGATGTGGGATCTCCGGACTTCAAACATGGTTGGCACACTCTTTCAAAGGAGGGCAAAGCTGGGTTATCCATCTTGGGGAACCCTATTGAGCCGCTACTGAGGCATAACAACTCAGCGAGGGTGAGCTCCGGGAAGTGCGGGTGCCGATCCCGACAAGATACATTTTTAACATCTATTCCCCAGGTGAAAAATCTGGAGTTTTTGGCCAACAAGAACTTCGAGATGAGATGAGAGGTCAGATAGCTCTGGCCAAACATGCACGCATTACACCATCGTAGCTTCACAGTTTGGTTTACAGGCACATCCTTGAGAAGCTGAACGACTCCAGAGCATATTGTTTCATTGAAAACTAGATATGATTTACAATGTACCTAGTTTATAATTGAATGCAGTGTAGCTAAAAAAACATTACCAGTTCGGTTGTTTTCCATTATAATCAAGAATAGCCATCAATATAATACAGGGCATTGCCATAAATACAAGAAGGCATATAAGTTCTATGGGCAGCCATGAATTCTGTGATTCTCTAAATATCAGCTCAGAAATTTCTGTACCATGGGACCAAACCACATCCAGAAGTTGAGGAAAATGAAACCCACCAACAAACCCAAAATAACAAAGTTGATTCTCGTAAATGGAGCGATTCCACAATTCGTAGATTCCACATGGAAGTTAAAAACAAAAAGAAATCTGGGAATATGGCCTTCACATCCTTGATTCATCGTTTAGGTCTTGTTTATGTAAATGCCACTAAGAACCCACCCTCCAGTGGAACTCATTTGCATGTTTGGATGAGTCCTTGAAGGTAAAACCTGCATTAGAAAGACAAATAATTTTGATCAATAACAGGTTAGTTTACTTATCAGAGATAGAAACACTGCAACACATCAGACTGATCAGAGATAGAATGCAACAGCTTGCGTTCATCCCAAGGTAAACATAACCAAAACAATGACAACGAAGCACAAGAAATCAAGACACTGCCATCGCATAAGAGAGCTGGTCTAGACAAAGAATAAGTTGGCAATTTTGGTAGCTTGAGGAATAATATTATCACAAAAACTGCCATTCCTATCCTTATAATTTGGGAAAGCCAACATCTAAATCATTCAAAATAAATAACTGTAGTCTCAAAAACAAAAAATACCTGGTACTCTCGGAGCCAAGGCTCTTGAAGCTGCAAACCAACTGCCATGCGCTCTGTCTGCAACTTATTCATGCACTCCGCAAGAGGCTGTCCATATCAACTAATTATTAGTCCTTCAAATCGATTCAAAGAGACATAAATCACAAAAACACTGCTAAAGACTTCGATGAGTCGGTTGCCAGAATCAAGCATAATCAAGATCCTCGCAGAATAGAACTTGCATTTGAATTCAAGTTGCACAAGTCCAAGAGTTTGTACCTGCAAATAAGGATGGTAGACAACAAATGGAGCGGAGGGGGCCAGTAATGGTAGAAGCTTCTCCACCACTGTCCAGGGATCTAAGAAAGGAGCTCCTACAATCAAACTGTAATCACAACCAAGCCAGATGAGTCATCCATAACAACGTATCACATCTCAAAAGAGAGAATTCTCGAGAGGAAAACTGTAATCATACGCCAGAGAGAGTAATTAGGCACCTACCTGGTGAACCCTTCATGTGCCCAACGCTTAATATCCGTGTCTGAAGCAAGCCTACCAGGTTTTATTGACTTGCAGGGTTCAGAATCATCTGTTCTAGATTGGGCGATCCGTTTTGATACGTGCTCAGTTTCAGGCCTAGGTGCATCTTCTAGCATTGATTCAATGATAACTGCAGAAACAGATATCAGTACCGTCAGTCAACAGGAACACCCAAGAAATAATCATAGAATTTCGAATAGAGCTCTGATAAGTACCTGTTTGTTCTATTTGTGTAGTCTTTGTTGTGCCTTCAACCTCAATGGTTTCTACTAAGACATTGCTTTCAACACTGAGACACACTTCAGCCTTGTCGCTTGGACTACTTGTCCCATCCAGTGGTCTCTCCACCTCCATGGGATTGACTGCAATATCACATCACTCCCAATCAGTATTTGCGTGCAATTGGCTTTTAACAGAAGATTCTAGGTTACCCAAATGCTCTCAAAAGAACGATAGTATCAACCTTGACAATAGACTACACAGCCTTGGGACTTCTTATGTACGGTAAACAAAAGGCTTACCGCTTGTAGAAACGTCATGTGACTCGTTTAGTGTAATATTAACATCAGTTTCCTCATCCGTTCCCTTCAACTCAGGCTCAGTGGACAGCCTCGCCTTCTCAGTCCTAGCAGAGATCAGCTGAGATGCAGGAGCTCGTACCACCCTGAACATTTCAGAAATCATATTAGTACAATAAATGAATTAAACCCTAATTGATCAACAATCCCCTAAGTGGAAAATGAATGTTTAAAAGTCCTCCTCATCCAATCGATATTCATTGAGGAAGCTTCCAGGGAGATCGTAAAATATATCGAGGGAGGATGAATCCTCACGAACCAATGGCAGAAACGTTTAGGAGGAGTTCATTTTGTTTATTATGACTTTTAAAACTAAAGATCAGTACTTTTAGTTTGAGCACTCCGGAGTTGAGAGAAGTATCTCCACACTGAAAACTGGTGGTTGAAGACTTGAAGTTCAATCAACTTGTATTCGAACGCAACAATCAGGGAGAGGAATTTGAAGAAAGTGCGCTTGGAGTCCATATACAGTAGGATGATTCTGACCATACTTAGAACGAGAAGACAGCACCAAAGATGAGACAATGGATCACCTGCTGGATGTAGACGCATCGAAATTGAATAAACGCACCATGTCGATAGTCGGTGACTTGTTTGTGTGGTACGTGCTGCAGACTGATCCATAACCTGCATCAAAATCAACCGATGTTTCCTCAGTTAATCTCTAAACACACCATTGAAAGAGGAAACCAGACTAACCGCACCTCAACCTTCAGCTTCATGAAACCTCCCAAACGAGGAACTGATCTAAAACTAACTCCCCAACGACAGAGCAATCATTTGTGGGTATATATACTTGGATCACAGTTACTTTTTATATCCTGAGAAATTGTACAAAAATCAACCAGTGAAACCACATTACCTCCTAATCGTTCAGCGACAGAGGCAGTAAGAAGGCCTCCAAGCATATCCAAAACAAGAACTTCAGCATTGGCCCCAACGTTTGCAAGCGAAAGTATAAGTGCCAGCATGTCCATTCGTAAATGCCTGGAACAAAGCAAGGCTGGCAAACTCTGTTAAGTCACACATAAAGGAAAAGAACCAAACAATGATAATTGAAGGAGGTCCAAGGTTTATCACAGTAAATTTAGTTTCAATTCAAAAACGCTCTTTGTCACCATGCAAAAACTAGCATATAACACCGTGCAGAATGGTGGCGGGGCGAAAAAACACTTTACCCTGTTTTGTTGGGGTCTTTGGCAAAGTAAGCCTCACATACACTGTCCACAAACACAAGTCAGAATCCATCAGAGCTAATACCTACATCGTGCTAACTTAGAGGAAGACTAAAGAAAATATTTACAAAGTTAGTATAAGAAGTGTTCGTTCAAATATAAAGTCTCTTGTTTGCGGCTATAATGTAAAATCAAAATATGAGCCTAAAATTTTTAACCTTCTAGCAGACGGTCGTTTAACAACTACACGAGGTGCATACTTCTTTTGCTTCTTTCGCAAATATTTCTCCTGCCACACACTCATGTTAGTCAGAAATGCTCAGTTGAAAAAAAAACTGTAAAAGGAAAGACACCTACACCACCAAACTGCAACTAGACAAACCAACAAAAAGCACCTGTGAGAATGCCGTCTTCGTGTGGAAAGTAGCACTATTTGCAACCAAAGCATCCATTATCGCCTTTCCAGAGACTCCCTCGCTGCACAACATATCACAGGGATCAGTAAGCATCTAAGACAGTGGTCCGAGCTACATACCTCAAAAAAAGGAGAAATAGGTTCACTATGGATTTGATACCCGTATTACGATCTAATGCACACCAATAGAGTAAACCAAGCATATAAAAAAAGGGCGTTGACACCTAAACAACCAAGGATTCATGGTTTTATTGATCTTATTATCAAAAGCATGACTTGGATGGGGCCAAAATTTATATCATTAGAATCAGTGAGGAGCACTGTATGTGTTGGTCAATAAATGAATAAAAATTGAACAAAAGAAAGTTCCAAATGACCTACTCAAAACTGCAAAAATAAATTGGGCTTCTTGGGGTTAACAAAGGACAAATTCAGCAGAATAAAGTTAAACGACTTCGTACATGCGCATCTTGCTGATGTCTTCGGCAGAAAGTGTCTGCGCAGTATTATTGTCAATCAGAGCTCGATTATCTTTGCACTTAGTTTCATCAAGAGCTCTGGTGTCTCCATCATCTTTCTCTGTAATCCCGTCACGTAAATCTGCAGACAAACAATTAAATGATGCACTTCAACAGAGCAACTTTGGACTACCTTTGGGCGTGCTACACAAAACTCCGCTTGACATTGCAGATTTGGATGGTAACAACTAAGTGACCAAATAGCCAAAAGTAACAAATTCCATATCTATAGGAGTTGAAATGAAACAAGTTTAGGACACATTGAGGAAGGAGAAAAAAAACTTCAATAGAAAGAAGAAATCACGCCTTTAAATAGTAGAAATATGTTCAGGAACGTATTGAAATCGACGGTTAGCTTCAAAAGTGGAATTCTATTTTAGTTCATACAACTAATGGGGTAATGTAGACTGGGAATGAAGAAGAAACCCTAACCTGCACCAGTAGCCAAAACGCGAACAAACGAAGCTCCCTTTGGACCAGATTGGACTTCAAAAACAGCTCCAAACGGGTGACCAACGAGCGCATCGAGCCAGCATTTCGTGTTCCCAATTTTCACACTTCTGAATTCCAAGAAAATCCCACAATCAAATACATCACAGAACTGGCAAAAATATCAGAAACCTAACCTTAAAAATGTGATCACACAAAAACCAAAAGTGACCCCGCACAGGGCAAGGAATCATAGCCTTACGCATTCTTATTCAAATGCGCAAACGTGAGCTTGTCTCCATTGTTGATGTCCAGAAGCACAGCGCAACCTGGCGTAATCATAGTGCCTTTTGAGCACATCGTTGACAAACTGTCAAAAACTGGGAAAATTCAACATGTATTAAAAACCAAGTACAAGTGTCATTTTTGCATTCAATTAAAAAAACATTTAAAACAAAGAGGTACACTAGTCCTAGAACTTCAAAAAATTTATTGAAACAAAAAACTTAGGTTTACTTCCTCCACTATTCTAAGACACCAAAATTGCACTTCAGCATATTGAGAAAGCCGAAATTATTCAAAACATGCCTCACTAATGTTAGGGGATTGCTTGGCCTATTCACAGTCGCTGCTGCTTGCGCCTTTAATTGAGCACTCGCAGCCCCAGTCTGGTGGAAACTAAAGAAAACTGCTTTTTCAAAATTGTCCACATTGGATCCTACCAAGAACCTACTTACCTCCTGTTCCTGAAAAATAGTCCCAGATACACCACACAGAAAACCCACTTGGATACCCCCAAGGCCTGCTGTAAACGCCAGAGAGAACTGTAAGCCCTACAGCCCCAGGTAATGTAAGATCGAAGGCCCAGAAGTATGTCAAAATCCAGAGACTGAGAGATAATAGCTGAACTGCCGACAGCCAGAGTCGCTAGATCACTTAATGTTTTATACTAATTGTAGGTCTTGCTTCCCAAGAAACTCAGTGATTGATGGTCGTACACGGGGGCTCCCTGGAGTATTCACCTCGACGTAGCCCTTGGGGAGCCCTACGAAGACCACCAAGCCCTTGATGCCAGCTCGATCGCACTAAACCCTAAAAGCTCCACCACGCCGGATATCAGCAAATCACCTTCAAAGAGTTCACAGAGATGACCTTTGATAGGCCTCAATAAGTTCACAGGAAAAATTTAATAGCCGCCGTTCAAAGAGGCTTCAAAACCATCGGAATTATCACAAACCTGTCCCCATAAAAGCAAAAGCCTGTGCTAAGGCTCGGTGCAAGCGCTCCAAGTAGACAGTATCAACCAAGATACACCAACAAACCGGTTCTTAGATGCGGACACTACTGCCATATTCATCAATTCTTCAAATTGAAAGCCAACCCTCTTGAAGTTGATCACACCAAAACCATGGGCTGAAACATACTGGCCTGCAGCATATCAGTATTTCGCATCAGCTATGCTCCAGTGCAGCTATAGATTACAGGCTCCATTACAGGCTCTATTGCTATCCCACTACCACACCGTTCCATAAACCCTAATTCTAGTGCCACCAAAAATGATACTCCGTAAAAGAGTAGGCACACTACCACCGCAAAACGCAAATGCGTGCTTGTTTAAAGCATCAGGTAACGAGCAGTACCCAGAATTACAAGCTCAAGGCTTGATTGCCATATAACGTTCAAGGCTGCACTTTAAAAGCGTCCCTTGGCAATCAGATAAAAACAACCAGAATCGAGGTATAGAAACGAAAGAAAAGCGAACAAAAACATCTCAGATCCAAATGCGTGCCTCCACCTCTCAGGCGCATGTAAAATTCATCAACAAGCGACAATTTAACCTAACGCTTCCAAGATACTGGGTTCAACACACTCGCACGCATCAGTGGGACAGAACCACGTGGAAAACACACTCAGAGTCCGATTACGATAGCGCAATCCAAATGCAAATCCTCTGGCGATACGCACAAGATGCTAAAACAGAGCATTTCAAAAGAGAATCAATCACAAGCACACGCCGCACGTTTGACCGGAATTGGAAACACCGGAAGAACAACCAAAACTGTAACGCAGATCGCCACAATGACCTAGTGCCAACCGATGCCGACAACGAACCCTACGAAAATGACTTCACGCCACCAACACCACTCCAAACCAAACTGAAACATGCGCAACAAAGCTCCACCAATTTCGCACAAACCTGGCACTGCGGATGCGCAGGCTCCACTCGTAAGCGGTGAAATCCTCCGAACTCGCAAGCGCCACGGAATCGAGCCGCCAAACACGAAATCAATCGAGCGACAGAAGAGGTCACAAAATGGTCGATAAAAAGCGCGACAGACTACCAAATCGGGCGAGGAAAAGCACGATTTGAAGAGGAGAAGGAGAAGCAGACGCTGCAGCAGCTGGAGGGACGGCACACAATCCAATGCCGCTGTCTGTTACTGTGTCATCATTTTTGCTCCAACTGGTTGGACTCCCAGCAACCAAAAGAATATTGGTGTGGATCAAAGGATTGCTTGTACTAAAATCTAAATCCCTAGTCTATCTTTGCAATGTATGGTAGAAGAATCTTACATTGCGATATGAGGTCTAATTTAAAAAGTAGGAACTATCTTTACCCCTTAACCCTTAACCCCTAAATGCCCGAGGCACCATATTTTGGTGTTTGCAAAACTTTGATGCTAAATAAATTCTCGCCAATTTGCTATTTTTAGTAGTTTATATTTTTTAAATGTTCTTCTTGAAGTCTAGTTTTGCCTCCAAAAGTCTGATCTTGAAAATAAATGACAATGATTTTTCTATAAGAGATTTTGTGCATGGGTACCCTGTGCAATCTTGACTTTCCATAGTGTTAAGAGCTCTTGGAAATGAGCCTCAAATACACTAGATCTTGGAGAAAAAGTCACATTCTAAATTCATTTTAAAAAGTTGTAGAGTGAATTTTGAGAAGTCGTAAATTGATTTGGGTTCTTCAAGTTAGGCCCGTTAACCTCATATTTTTTTGGTCATCAACTTTTTAGATGTGACTTGCAAAAAAGACTTCAATTCCTTTTTGCAATTTTAGCACCCTCATAATCAAACATTATAATCTTTCACTTCATAAATGATATTATTGTGCTTTCTTTTCCTATGCAATCTCTAACAAGTCTAGTTTGAATTTGTACAGTTACAATTTCAGAAAAATCAAAACATCTTATCAAAATGTTGGCATTTTGTTCAATTTAGAGTAGTTTTTAGGAAGCTAAAAACATGCCTTGGGCATTTAGGGGTTAAGCACTCCGACATCCATATTTTGGACGATGAATAGAGGGCTTTGGGGCACTGCTTTGTCCAACTAACTTTTCATTCATCCAATGTAACACTTGAATCTTGGAAAGACAACCTTCTTTAATGATCAATTTCAGGAAATTGTGGTAAACGATATTTTTGTAGAAAGATATAAGGAAAAATGTGCCAAAATTAGAAAAAGGATTGAGGTGTTAAGGGGTTAAAGTAGGAACTATCATGTTCAAAGTCCAAGAATGGCCTCAAAACACTTGTCCCCTGAAGAAGGCTAGAATCTTCATCTATATTTATTTTTTAACAAATTCAACCATAGGATCCTTTAAATTGGCTAACTTGCTTTAGTAAATCCTATCAAAAATTTAGAATGAATATCCCCACCAAATGCAAGTTCGATGTGTCTAAACTTCAAAATTTATGATTTTTTAGCTCATGCATCAAAGGGGAATGAGTTAATGGAATTTTAGTGCAAGAGAGCAGACTCAAGACAACACAATCAATAGCCATTGTGTTTTTTTTTAATGTACATCGACGGCATTAGAGGGAGGACATTTTTTTCATATGGAGATCAACGGCTGTGGGTTTTTTTACTCAAGGGAGCCGTCAAGCCTTAAGGGTGGGGTTGTTCTCATCTTTTCGCCCCCTTTGTCTCTACTCAGGAACTGGTCCGTGTTTTCATTCTCCCGTTTTCTGTCACTGTTGTACGTTGTCATTCGACTGCAGCCTTCATCAAATTTGAGTTAAAACTGAATGTCCGAATGACCATTTTCTCTGGACATTCAGTTTTCTCTCCTGAATGTTTATTTGTTCCCCAAAATTAAGTTATGGAAGATAGAAATATTCTCCAAAGATTCATGTTTTCAAATCAAGGACATTTGAAAAAATATTTTTAGATACACAAGAAACGATGGAGTATTTAACATATTGTGTTTTCTTCAAGCTTAGTTTTAGGTTAAATGGTTTACAAGTTAATGAAATTTCTGATCGAGTGGATCAATTTTGTTTCAATTTGCTATGTTTTAGAAGTCAATCTAAAATCATATATGTCCTATTAGTTTGAGTTAATTGTAAATCTTCCCACCTTTTGTTGTCAAAAGCTAATGTAATCAAATTAAGTTTTCTTGCAATTTAATTTTCAATTTGTGCCCCACTAAATAAACAACATATGCATTCAAGGAAGATATAATAGGACATACTAAAGATTGCTTCTAAAAGAAGGCAATTTCAAAATCAATCACATTTCAAATTCCTTTTAGAGGGTAGTATTTAGTGGAAAGAAGAATTATATTGGGGTAGTTGCAAGAAAAGGTGGCTAATTTTGTATTGTTTTGGCAATTTTTATGCTTTTCTTTTTAGCACTATCAAATTAGAAAAACATTTTATTATATATAAAAATATGGCCAATATATACATCTATAAGAAGAATGTCCCCCAACAAGGAAAAGCATAGAAAAATTCTCTAGCTAGGAGAAGTTCTAGAAAAGTGCAAAAATTGCGTGAAAATAAGTATTTTAATGTTTTAATTTGTTAAAATAAGAAAAACTATTTCCAAGAAATAAAACTTGGCCATTTGTGAGAACTTGATGGTGA
Source organism: Rhytidiadelphus loreus (assembly GCA_947034895.1). Lineage (NCBI taxonomy): Eukaryota > Viridiplantae > Streptophyta > Bryopsida > Hypnales > Hylocomiaceae > Rhytidiadelphus > Rhytidiadelphus loreus. The sequence goes on from OX344765.1 coordinate 42,885,713, forward strand.
TGAGATTTCACCAAAGAATAATCATGAAACCATCTTCAATGTTCAAAAGTGTGCATACAAGGGAGTCCTATTCGCACAAACATAGAAGACATAAAATAATATATTTTTTAAATGCCCCTTAGTAGGAGCATGCCCACATATTGTTGTAATAGACCACAAAATTTCAACTCTTGATCATTAATTTGGGGACTCCACCAATACTAAAAAATTATAACTAATTCAAAGTTTGACAAATTAGCAAAATTGACTTTTAAATATAAAATGGTTTTTTTAATTTCCAAAAAATAAGGTATAGAATAACTATCAAAAGCATTCATCTTCAATGAAAATTTCAAGTTGATCAACTTGATGCTTCAAAAGTTATAGCCAGAGACAAATTTGCTACATTGCATGTGACACTAAAATCAACCACTCATTTTTGCAATCACCCGTTGTGCCCAATGTGATATTGGGTTTGCAAATTGTGAAACAAGAATCATAAGGTCCAACATCTTTATAAACTTATAAAGAATTGAGGAAATCTACTTAGACTTCTTTAATGTCACACTTTATTTATTCAAACTAATGTTGTATGGAAAAGAGATATTACTATAAGGAAATCTTAAATTGTAGCTCATTTTAGATATTTGATTGTTGGCAACGTTCACAAAACTGGCTAAAATTCACTCCATTTCTACTTAAAATTTTTAGTAGCTAAATTTAGATTGGAGAAAATCCTTGAAAAAATAGATTTTAGCTAAGATTGCAACAAGCAATAGAATTTGATAGACAATTTACAACTTCTTTTGCATTGGAATTAGCATCTATTTAGTCAATTTTGTGTTATAGTACTCCCAATAATCCCTTACAACTTGCAAAATCCTTTCTTTTCTATTTTTTTTAATACTACTCACTCTCAAGGTAGTCAAAGTTGATGCCTATTTGTCTTGAAGGTAGCATATTGCACAAAATTCCATAAACTAGTTATGGGATCACTAATTGCCAATATCTTCCACCTCTCATTAAGTCTTTATTGTGCAAATGTTGATTAGACCTTGAACATATCCATACAGCATTGTTTCAATCCTTAGAGAATGGATGCTGAAGGAGAATCACCACATAACTTGTGAAGTGATTGACTACAACATTCATCAAAATAAAGAAATTTTGAAGGCCAAAGAAGTAATTATCATGTGATTTACAAAAGTTACTATTGTTAATCCTAGGTCTAACATAGAGTCTACCTCCAAAAAGAAGCAATAAGGGTAGACCTCACTTCCTATGCATGTCCCTAAGACATGACTAGTTAACCCTCCGAGGAGATTACTCATGATTTTTAAAAAACTACTTGAGTTAAAAGATAGGGTCCATTTAATTCGGAGGGGGCAAATTGTATATAATTTGTAGAACTACCATAGGATTAATAAAATGCTACACACTCTGATATATATAAATTAGGATATGTTAAAACATCATATAGTAGGAATTTTTACTAATAAGTTAGCCTTGACAAATAGAAGCTCTACAAAATTTTCATAGTATGATGAGTATAGATGTAGACAAATAATTTAATATGGATGATAAAATGGACATAATCAAGAAAACCTACAATGAAGGGTGGTCAACTAAAATTGTGCCATGGTACTTCTAGTGTATATAAAAATAAATAAAATGTAAATGTATCAACTAAAAGTGGTAAAATTGTCACATTGTATTAATAGGGAGCTTTACCTTAGTGGATTCAACAAACTGAAAATTGTACAATATGAAGATAGAATTTACAGTCCATTTAACTTTAATCTTTGAAGCCATATGTGTTAATCACACTCAAATTGAATTTTTATAGGATAGTTTCAATAGGAATTCTAAAGTGTTAAATGTTATTAACCCCTAAAGACTAGAGGGTGTTTTGGAAGAGGAAAAATTCAAAATTGCCAATTTTTGATGCATTGTCTAAAATATTTAAAAAAATATTTAAAAACCCAATTGTATAAAAGTGTATTAATACATAGTTAAATGGCAATGTGTGTAAACAATTTCAGCCCATTTGACTACGTGGATTGAAAGATTATAATGTTTAAAGTGAGAAAAAAAACTCTATTTTCATTCTTGCAAATTAGGATCAGTAGACTTCAAGCCCTCTCGAAGCAAAATTTTTGGTCTACAGAGAAATGAGGATTTTGACTATTCATAAACATATGATGTTAAGTTTACTCATGCAAAATCTGAATCAACCTGCAATGCAAAGAAGTTAAGTGCATTGGTAATACTCTAGTCTTTTTTTTGATGATTTCTTGTGCAATGAGATATTTTTTTATTTAAATTCCAAATAGTTAAAAATCAGAGACAAACATTTAGAATATGTGGGAAAATTTTCAAGAACTTTGACTTCACATATTTCAAGATAATAAGGCTTGAGGTTAGAAGAAAAGTTTTTTTCTTGAAGCCACTCTAATATAGCTAATAAAATTTGACTCCTCTGAGAACATGATTTGAAAACTAAATTGTTTTTGGCAATTGTATGCCATATTTTATTAGTAACATAAATGCCAAATCTCAATAGTTGATGAGAGTTTTTGCAAAAGATGCCCCAAAGATGCTCAAATTGCAAGGACTGCCCAAAAAGTTTAGGGTGGAAAAAAATTATATTTCCATTGAGAGGAATGCCCTTTTTAGCTTTTTATGTAAAAAAATGGTCATCTTAAATGCAATAATTAAGGTAAATAGCTCCACATTAATTACCCTCTTAACTCATGTATATACCTTAAAATTACAAGGAGTGATCTCCCCGAGGTTAACCCTTTGGGATGTTACGACCAAGAATGGCCTACAATGGCTTGTATTCTTTGAACAATCCTATTGTACAAGGCTTTATTTCTTGTACAATGTTGTTGCAAAAAATTCTATGAAAATCACAAAGCTAAGGTGCACTCTTAGGCAGGCTCACTAAAAAACTCTCCATTGAGAAAATTAATTTTTTCTACATGCAAATGGCCTTGGTACTTAGAAGTTGTAATAGTATCTACATTGTATGAGCAATGCTTGCATCCTTTAGGGGTTAAACTATCCCAACATACTCTTCATTCACAATGATCTTTTGGACCAATGTTATTATTATGATGATTTACAAAAAAGACTAGCTAGTGCTTGCTCAAGCAAGGTGAAACAATCCTGACATCAATTTTATATATATAATGCCGCTACCAAATCAAGGGATGTGAGAGAGTTGAACATTAAACACGCGATTGTTCCAAAATCTCCGACTAGCCAGGTTGCTGTATGCTAGCAGCCCTTCATCAAATTCCAAAACTTATTGCTCACTTATACCAAGCACCGGCGCTTGTCGAGAGTTTCCGTCATTTCCGCCTCTCTGAATGTTGGTGCGACTTCAGTATTGCAATGGCCACCATGCATGACGAGGAGTATGCAGACCTGGCATAGCACAGCTAGATCTCCCACTAAGCTTAAGCTTATTCGGAAGGAGGATTTGCAGTTGCAGGAATCATACCGCTACTAACTGGTCGGACACCGCGTTGCCACTGACTTGATTCACATTCTGCTTCCAATTGTTTGCTTCTCCTCAGACGAAGAGCATTGTAAGTTAGCTCGTTTTACTTCGTTTCTTCTGCGAGGGCGTATGAATAATATATAAGCTGACCAGGCGGAGGGGATTGGAGCTCAGGCGGCGAGCACTGGTCGTCAATTTCGATGGAGAGGACGTCTTTCAGAAGCAGGTGCATTGCAATTCCCTTTTGCCAATTAATTTCCACTGAGCTGTGTTTTCTCACCAGCTTGCCTAGTTCACTGACCTTCACCCGCCGCTCAGACCCGCCTTACGTTAGGTGTCTCAATTTGGAAGAAGTCCGTGTTGGATCAACTCTTAGTTGTTTCTTAGCACGCTGCAGAGCGTGTGCTTTTTTCTTTCAAAGGAGTCTGTTTGCAGGGTGTGATCAATCATAAGGTGGAACTACCTATCACCCCCCTGATTTGCAATCTGACTATCTTGGGGTTAATTTCAAGAAGGGCACATATTTTTCAGAGGTGTGTTTTTGTTTCATGGATCAAACCCAAGTGGAATTATAATTTTCCGATTAAAATTGTAATTTCTGTGAATTTTTGAAGTGATCAGCCCTGAAATTACAAAACCACTTATATAGTGAGGTCAAAACTATCCCCTAAACAACCCATTACCGCCTAATCAAGTACTAGATATTCTCTATTAATAGAGTGACACGTAACCCTTATTGTCATAAAATCCCTGATTCTGTCTTAGAATTCTCTGATTTTGTCATAAAAAGAAGGGAATTGGAGGGGATTTTAGGTGGAATTGGGGCTGAAGTTGGTGATAGAATTGGGCTCCTCTATTGATGGAATTGGGCTGCAGAACGATAATGGGTGTTTCGACCTTATATGGCAGAATCACCTACTACCAACCAAGGATCCATACCCAACCTGGAGTGTGCAATTATTTTCAACAAAGGCTTGAACAGGTTTCTAATCAAAATTTGGCATGTGATTTTTTCTCCTTTGCAAGGTTGGGACTATAAAGTCATGACACATGTCTTGATGTAGTGAGCAAGAAGGTAAGAAGTAGTTAGTGGAAAAATAGTTCTAGAATGATTGAAATCGGAAAACTTTATATATTGGATATGGGTTGAGGCCAACTTTTGCTTCCAAAATTCATAGTAATTTGAAATTTAAGGAAAAAAATCACAAAAAATTGGCAATGCCCCTCATTTTTATCTTTCTATAGGGCACTAAATTTACATTGCCTTTTATTGCTCCAAAACCATTAGATGGGATTCTAATGAAGTAGAGGGCTGCGAGTTACCATGCATTCCCAAATGTTGGGAACTCTGCCACACAGGATGTTGATGTGGTCAAGAGACGACTACATCAGCAATTATTAAAAAATTATTTTTATTTTTTAATATTTTTTATTTTTTATTTTAATATTTTTTAAATATAATTTTTTGGCAGCACAGGTTGGTTTCCAGCCTAAAACAACCCTCCCCAAGGCTGAATCCCATGTAATGATGTACAAAATCACTTAAGTGATCGACTATGGGTGGTTCTACCATATGGATTGTTGTAGTTGACAATCTTTTGATTTTTGCCTTGTAAAGAAACACTCCAGGAGTTCGTAGACATTAGGTAGACCAACCTAATTCTGTTCATTGCCCACTATCTAATCCCGTCCAAAAAAACATTCAAGTTTGTTCATTTTTTAGAAAAATCAATGAATTAATGCCTACAAGGGGTATCATTTGTCAATCCTATATTGGTGAGTAATTAAGGTGGTTACAACTTGTTTATAAGACATTTATGACTCCACTATCGGTGGTTTTGTAATTTCAAGGCATACCACTTTAGAAATTCACAAAAATTTCAATTCTAATCTAAAAACTATAAATCCACTTGGGTTTGATTTGTGAAACAAGCGCACACCTTTGAAAAATATGTGTCCCCCTTGGAGTTGGCCCCAAGATATTCAGATTGCAAATCAGGGTGATGATAGGTTTGTCTTCTTTAGCAAGAGTCCAAGATCCCATGTAGATTTAGATTTTACAATTTTTTCCATCCAAATTTTGGGTGAGAGGTGCTTGAATATGTATTTTGAGAATGGTGTTAAATATTACCTAAAATGGATATTTTTGACTTTTCTTTATGAGAAAAGATGCTTGATCCATGGATCATCATGTAGTGTATTTTGACATTTGCTAGGTCCTTGCTCTTGATGTGAATTTACAATCATGAAAATGATCTTTTTGGAACTTAATCCCAACTAACAAAATGAAGCTTATCAAGTCAAATTTCCACTCCAAGTTGAAAATTTAAAAAATTCATGAAATTCAATATTTTATTGCAATTTGAACTTTGGGCGTATTACTAGGAGTGTTGCTTTTCTAATTTTAGAATGACATAGTAAATAATTTTTCACCGTAATGAAGAAATTTTCAGACTTTCTTTTTAGCATAGTTTGTATTTAATATATATTTATTTTTCACATTTTATTAAAAAATTCACTATAATTTCAGGCAAAAATATTCACTAAAACATCTGAAATTTTAAGGACATGTAGAAGATATGTAATTACATATCTAATAAAAAGAATTGATTATTTATAGTTGCAAAATAGGAGCATATGGAGACATTAATTTTAAAGTATGAAAAAATGGTCATAGGACCATCCTTTCAAAAGTAATCTTGTAAGGACAGGCTCATTACCATCAAAATCATCTTTTTGGTACAATGTGAATCATCTACATAAAAAAAACAAAAGCACTCATTGGAGGGCAACTATTATGCAAGACCTTCATTTTTCATACAAAATTCCAAGGATGAATATAGCATTTTTCTCTTACATAGTAGGATTCTTTGTCATCCATCGAACCACTCAGGTCCGCAACATCCTTACAAGATTAATCCTAGAAGGACATGGCCTCCTAAAACCAAAGTAGTTATGAAAATACTTTGATTATTGGATTAGTACATACATTCATTACTTTTGCACTGAAGTCATCCATTGGTTTGTAGCATCCTTCTAGGGTTAAGGTTGTACAATAGTCAACTTTAAAAGTGGATGTTTTAAAGTTTTGTTTTTTAACCCTTAAATTTAAGTTCCTGAACTATTACATGTTTTTTGGCTTGCCGAAAAGCTATTTCAAGTTGGTTTCCATTGTTAGGATCCAACCTCTATGTGTGTGAAATAAAAAATTATTAAAAAATTAAAAAAATTAAAAAATTAAAAAATTATTAAAAAATTAAAAATTAAAAAAATATATTTTTAATGCTTGATAATGCAACAATCTCTCGACCACGTCAATAGGCTGCATGGCGGAGATTCCAGAGTCTGGGAACGTAAAAAGAACTCGGAGTTCTTAACAAAAGTTGAAACTCATCTAATGATGTTTTCACCAAAAATACTTTAAAACTGTCATTTCTAGTACATGTGTCAACTTTTAGAAAAGAATCATTTTTTGACACAAGTAACCGTAGGGTGGAAAAAATAGGGCAATTATGCTTTGTAAGCTCACTTTTCTATAAAAAAAAGTCTCAAATGGTGTTACTTCTTTGGATTCTTTTTCCTAGACAAGTTGGATACATGCTTATAAATTTTCACATCATTTGGAATTGCACAACATATAGGGAAAAAATAGTAAATAGAAAGAAGTAGAGAATGATTCAAAAATACAAAATTGTCATTAGAAGAGATTTCGGGCCAAGGGAAGGCTGTTTCAGGCCTCTTCCCCTGGCTGTGAACCAAATGTACGCAATCAAATAAAAATAAATAATAATAATAATAATAATAATAATAATAATAATTTATTAAAAAAATAATTAAATATTAAAGTCTAATGTGGCTGAACTTTGGCCGCATCAGACTGCACATGTGGCTGAGTTCACAAAGTTAGAAAACTCAGGGAACTCGCGGCCATGTAAAGCAACTGAATTTCCCCTAATGTAAGAATTTAATTATGGAATTGACAATAAACAATCTACATCCTATGTTTTTATTTTTTTCAAAAGATATTGAAAATTGAGTAGGATAAAAGACTTCAAAGTTTATTTTTGAGTAGAGATTCCATAATTGCCCGCAAACTAAAACTCCTCATAACTTTTGACTCATTGATCAAAATGGAGTGATTCAAAGCTTTCCACATACATATAACTCTTGAAAAACAATTTCAAATTTTTGTTTCTGAAAAAAGTGATCTGCCCGGGACTGCTCGTCTGGGAAAAGTAACATATTAGGCTATAACTTTTGACTCATATTTCCAAATGTCATGAAATTTAGTGCATATGAAAGATATTCCTTGCCCCTAACTTCTATTAAAATTCAGCCTAAAATATGAAAATCTCCTTTCACAATACCTTGCCCAAAAATTCTATACAACCAAAAATTGAAGGCTAGTCCTTTAGGGATTAAGGATGGTTTACATGTGTCCAGGATTTTGACAAAACCTGGAAGTTGGAGGGTCCACTGAGTGGTTCTCCTTGCTTCCACGGCAAGATCAGGCCGTTTTTTTTTTAAACAACCATGACGCCCACTAATGTCATACTCCGAAAATCAAGTGTATAAAGGTCACCAAAAATATAATTTCCCACCTTTCCAACTCTGAACCATCCGTTCGAAACGTCACCGAAGCCCTCATATGCAAAATAACCGAAAACTTGTGAAAAGGAAGAGCAAGCTGCATGAATATGTCAGCAATATTGCTACCCAATCTGTGAGTATTACAGTAAGTTCATGACAGATGACCATTTATGCATCCTTTGTACTTTGTAAGCAAAGGAGGTTGCAACCTTATAGAGTGTAGGCCGAAGCGGACTTTGGTCTGGAAATGAATGAAAAGCAAATGGAAGCGAGAAGAGTGCCAATCAACCACATGGAAGGAGAGAGCAAGATTCAAGGAGCCAAGGCCAGTACTTTAATAGTTCCTTGCGAGTTTGCTGCTAACATGGTTGGGCTCTCACTCTTCCAACACACTGCACTAATGAAGTGTGAACTCTCACCATCACTGTCTTCAGGGTTCTGAGACCCAAATCTATGCCATGATGTTGGTTTTGACATGGCCTGCCAGAGAAAGCAAGAATAACAGTCAGGGAAAAACAAAACCAGGTTGAAGCATAATCTTTGAACAAGAAGGTAATGAACAGTACAACTGAAAACGATAAAATTAGTCAGTCACTTGAACTGACGAGCAGAGGTTCAATATTCATACCTTATGATACACAAAAACTTCATTGGATTCGCTGCCGCAGGCAATATATTCACTGTTGACAGTCAGTCCTACAAAGTTCTTCTCATTTGTGTGTCCTCGGAGAGTTCGTATCTGCAGCCAACAAAAAACATATTCAACGTCAGAACGGAAAACAAGCAGTTAGGAATAAATATCTCTACCACCATTAGAAATATATAATTTTCAAATGTCTCTTCTAATATAATCCTCGAAAGAAATCTTATTGTAATCTTCGCCGATTGAAAAAATTCAAAAACACTACCGTATTTGACTATCTTAGAGAGTCATTATTCTTAAAATCAAATGTCACAAGTTTACTGGCTCGGGATCAAAGGAGAAAGTTCTTTCTGTTGACAGAAGCTACATGTAAGGAAGTTTGAAAAGGACCTTACTCGAAAGATACAGCCAGCACTACAAAGATACAGACTCTTGTATTGTATCTGCTTGTTAGATATAAACAGCTCATTCTTTGAAATGACCTGCCCCAACAGCAAGTCTCCTTTTATTGAGGTTTGCATTCACATAAGAGAGAATCAAAGTGAATCAAAAGAGGGTTTAGGGTGATTAGAAGACGACAATGAGACATACCGAGCAGTCTCTTTGAACATCCCAAAGCCGAAGAGTGCTATCTGTGGACGCTGAGGCTAATTCAGAGGAAGATATAAACTTCACGTAAGATACAGCTTTCCGATGTCCCTTGAATACATAGAGTGGAAGGCTTGCATTGCGCAAATCAAAGTAGTGGATGTGGTGGTCAGCTGACCCAACCTATCAAAATTTCAAACGAACAGAATTAAGACCATCACACAAACATTTCAATATGAAACTACAAAATGTTGCTACTCCTAAATAATAATAAAAATGCCAAAGATGTCAAGAAAATGGATGCATCAAATATCAAATAGACAATCGAAGAACTGAGAGGTAGTATTGAAGAGCAAGTCGGAGCGATAGAACTTACTGCAATATGGTGACTGGAACCGGGATTAAACTTCACGCAACAGATGTTGGCTCTCATGTCCAGGCTCAGTGCGCTGGTCTCTTGCCTTGTGCACCACACCTTCACCTGCAGCAGTCCGAACACTTACAAACTTCAGTAATCCAAGGCCGCTTGCACAATCATGCACAATCATATACACGTAGATTGCACTGCCAGACATCTATGAATTTCCTTGAAATGTCAACAAAGCACAGTTTTTGATTGAAGATGCACCTTTCCATCATCGCTGCCAGACACCAGCATGGATGGCTCTGTTCGAGAAAAATCGACACTCCAAGCACGTTTCTCGTGCTCCTCATACTCCATCACACTCTGCGTGACAATAATCACTCAGACACATCAGCAAAATTTTTACGGGAATGATTATTCATATTGTTTATTAATAAATTCAATTCATTTTCAGTAATTTTTGGATATCAAAAATTATCATGAGGTGTGTATCGGGAGATGGCAACTACCGTAAGTAGGCCACTCATGGAGAAACATCCCTATTCACTTCATTGAAATTGTTTGAAGGTTGTGACCTAAATATTTTGTGTGGATGTAGCATATAAGCGTCTTGCAAGTCATTACTACAAGCAGATCTTTACAAGAAGGCCTTTTACTTAAAACCATGTCATTGCTACGAAACCCATCGTCTTCAATACTTACCTGTCTCGTATTGACATCCCATACTGTAACAATGCCTTCGTAATCGCTACTGGCAATGAGGTGTTTCACAGACTTATTCCAACTCAAGCAGCTCAATTTCGACCGAGTTGGAATCTCCAACACTGGATAATGGACATCTGTAAATTCATTTACAACCTGCTCCATTCAAATCATTCACAGTAAGTCCGACATAAGAAAGCTGAATAGTTTATAGGGCTTGCTTACAGACGTAGCAAACCAAAGCTCAAAGCTCAAAACTCAAATGATACAGAAACATACCGTTGCAAAATCAAAGACCTTGATCCGCCGAGATACCCCCGCCGTCGCAAAGAATTCATCATCCCGATCAAATTCAATACTGCAGATGAAGTGAAAATTTCGGTACTTTAGAGAAACATGAACAACACATTAGCAGACACTCACTCAAAGTTTGAAAGTATTTAATAAAAAGCTACCATTGACGCCTGAAGTATCTAAAATCAGTGGACAAAGAGGCTTTTGGCTCCAAGAGTGATCTTACCTGGATACTATATTTGAAGTGTGAAATAAATCCCCTTGGTGAAGCTCAGCAATAACACGAAGACGACTGTTCAGGAACATAATCAAATTCACATGTCAGATGAGGTGCAGGACGAGCTCCATGGTGATAAGTTGTGAACTTGTAACAATGCTTCCATCCACACAGGTAAATATATAGAAAATGATCAGAAATAGGGGGCTGGCTTGGTCACATACCTGTAGCGTGTAAATGCTGTTAATACGGACTCAAAATCTTCTAACCCGTCCTGGGAACTCTCAGAGCCTTTACATGCCTCACTCATAAAAGAGGCCTGCATCTGTCTGTGTCTCTGATTTCGTGCAACTTGCCTCCTTCGCATCAGATAAGCCTCTTGCAAGTCTTCGAACTGCATGGACGGAATCATTTCGGATGGTCAGACCCCTTGACAAAATACCATATATCCTTGCTAGTGGGAGGATCCACTAGATTAGCCCCATGGCTAAAGGTGACAATTGAAGACATCAAAACTAAAATTGAATTAGCCCCAAACAAATGTACTAGAAAAGGAGGCTAAACTATATCAGCGCATCCCCAGTTTTCACCTCCTATGAGCCAGAGCTAAACCTCCTAGTGTGCTACAGCTCATAAGTTGAAAAAAATTGTGAAACAGTGGGTGAGTAGGCTTGGAGCCACACAAAAAAATAGCGTAGCGTAGCACAGAATATATTATGAACTTATAGGATTATATTTACCTGTGCCAACACTCGACGTTTCTTCGTTACTGTCTGAACACCAGTTGATTCAGCAGACGCGTATGTAAAGGGATCCTCCAGTAATTCTCCAGTCATATCCAGAGGAAATGCCAAATTTCTTGCTTTTAATTCGGTCAAAAATTTATGATCACTAGGTCGAACGAAAGCACCACCTTGTCCACCTCGCCAAACAGATATTGCACCTCCATTGCGTGGCTTGTCAGATACGGAGCATGTATCTAAGTTGGATTCAGAGAAATCCACAGATAAGCGAGCTTCTCGTTTTGCAAACTTGTCTTTCGTCCTTAGTAACTCCTGTCGTCGCCTCTCGACCGTGGCTATGTCTTCTTTAAGAAAATGAAGGTCACCTTGTAACTGGTTGAGAAAACACAGTCAACCAGACGATCTTCTCAATCAAATGCCGATTATATATGTATCGTGAGATTCTAATATGAAAGTGCTTACTCTATTATTATGGGCAAATACGCACTATGATCTAGATTGAGTATAGCATGTCATGAGCAAGCTTGGAGTGGGTGCATGTCACACCATAGTCACAGAGTAACGAGGTAGTGCCAAGTGCCCACCAAAAACTGTAGATCACCGCAAGCAACAACAAATGACAAAAATAACAACAAATGCAAACCAGTAACGTTAACTTCGTTGAAGTGGCATGATTCTGGCCCTAAAGTTGTGACATGTACGTACACAAAGGTCCAAAATCTAGGACAAGTATGGATTTATGTTTCAGAACACGCTTTCTGAAAGGTGCCAAATATTAGAAAACCGCCAGTTTAACTAAATCGCCGTTCAATGCACTATATTCTTTGAGTACACATACGCTCCTAAAAAGCGGCGTTGGTAATAGGAATAGCAAGTACTGTCACTAGCAGCTCCTTTATCTTCAATAACAAATGACAAAACAAAACGACAGACTTGGATTGTAAAATATTCACCTCTTTCATTTCGTCATGTTTCCTTTGACGTGACAACTGCAGAAAGTCAAGTAGAACCTCCATGTTGGATTCGGCTTCCTCTTGTTCCAGTTTCCTTTTCCTTTCGCCTAAAAGTCGCAGTAAGGAGTCCAATTCCTTCATGGGCAACTCCACACCCTGCCAAACGTAACAACAAAAGTTATGGAGCTGCAATAGCGACATAGTATTCAAATGACAACAGACCAAAAAACTACATTAATACATATATGTCATTCATGAAGATGAACATCGAAAATCAGAGCTAAGTATCCAAATCACCTGCTGAAGAGCCAGGCGCAAATGCTCTGCAGGAGAAGAGTTGGTGAGTAACTGAGAAGCTGTCGCCTTCTTCATCAGCTGCACATCACATCGAATGCCTGCCATCAGAATTTACTTACAATACCCTCCAAAAATTTGACCCCGTCCTCAAAAGCCAATGTCACAGAAAACTCTTACAAGTTACAGATTAGGTTTCGTTTGCCAGGGAATCATCTTTGGGTGTTGAACTTCCCACAATTTCTGATCTTGATTTGTAAAGGATAGGGTAACAGTAACGAGTATGATGGATGGGTTTGTGTACGAGGTGCATCTTCTCACTAAATTTGGTTGATCACATGGGGTTTAAAGAGTTGTAGTGAAGTATCTCATAGGTAAGAGGTTAAACTTTTTACTTGAGCTTCAACTTTAAAACCAAAGATGAAAATAACATGTTTGAAGCAACAAATAAACAAGACAAATCCAAATAACCACTTTATGTACAAAAGACAAAAAAAAAGAATGTAGGTAGGTGTTGATAATCAACAAAGGAGAAAATCTCACTATGTTGTTTTTGCCAATTTATAAAATGTCAACTTGCCATGATTTAGTAGGTGTTCACAAATTCATTTAACTTGTTCATATGGAGTTAAATAAAAACATCCTAAGATGTCTTTGGAATCCTTTTTCAATTGCCCAAAAGATCCAAACAAATTGAAATTGAAGTAGTTTAATAATAGGAACCATGCTCAAATGCTTATTGGAACACTTTCAACATATATGATCCTTATACTTACTATATGCACTTTCTTTTGACCTTGTCTTCTATGAAATTGGGTTGTAATAAAAATTATTGAGAGTTGAAATTAATTGGGAGGATTGTAAGATTTAGGTATGTTTCCTAAATAGATTTGGCCATGAGGATTCGAGATTTGGAGGATGGTTGTGTTATTAAAAAAGGAAGTGCAGTATCCCATAACTAAGAGCTTAAACTCTTCAACTTGTAACGGGTTAAAACTTTAAGCCACAGATTAACCCGTACTGTCTTGTAGCAAAAATCAAAAGCCAAGAGACCAACTCTAAAGTCACAAATGAGAGGTCCACTTCAGCTTAGACTGCAGGTGAACTTCAAGATCATCTCCTGCACATTTGTTATGGACAGGATCCTAATTCATAATCTGGACATTGTTGAAGTGAAGACATCACCCAGTTACCCAGTGTGAAACTCACCTTCATCAAGAGGAAGTTGGGAATAAGCTGCTCGGCGGTAAGATACCGAGCGCAGCTAGGGCAGTTTCTTCGATTATTCAAATGAGTGGTGATGCACGTGTAACAAAAACTGTGGCCGCAGCTTGTCAGAAACGCATCTTCCATAGTCTGAAAACATATGGGACACAGAAAATCTTTGTCGACATCGGTCCTGCAAGCGGTATCAGTCGATTCCCAGTTTTCATCTCCTAGAGGCTTCGAGCCAATCAGACGGTCCTCTTTCTCAAACCCCGATGCCGAGGGCACACGTGCTCTATGTGACGACGCCATGGCCATTTCGCAGCAGAAGCAGCCTTGTCAACTACGGTACATGCCGAGCATTCCTCCACCCCGCTCTGAATATACACAGCAGGAGATTAAACCACCCAAGCTCTCTTGCGAAGTGCAAATCGATAGCCCAGGTTAATGGCGACGCACGTAACCCTGCTTCACAGCAGTTCAAATGCGTCTAATCAAATATATACTTCAAACAGGACCGTTGCTCCATTGTAATTATTTCAACCCTATGAAAGTCGCGGATGGCCTTGCTTGGAGCAACCCGTGAATCCTTCCAGATCCTGTTCCCTCCAATACTCAGCACCCTCGACCCCCAAGTCGAACTAACTACCTTGGATACGAAACCTCAACTGAACTCCTTGAACTGTTAGAATCTCAAACCCAACAGAAGGGACCCCAGCCTCGTACACCCCACCCCGATCCTCCGTTTGCTCGCACCTTCACGACTCTGTTCGATTCTTCCCAATTCGAGAATCCTCCAACGCAACCTGTGAATCCAAGCCTTCCTAAACTACAATCCCAAGATACCAACCACCCAATCAAAAACCACCCCAGCAGCCCCGCTTGCTTCAACGTCTAATCACCCACGCACATGAGCACGTCATCTACTGCAGCTCCTCGTCCCAACCTCGTGTCCACCTAACCCAAAGCATTAGCCTGGGCAAAGCCAATTCCCAAACTCGGCAACAACACAGAACAATCACAGCGACCTCCAAACACACCTACCCCAATTGAAGCCGACTAGCTACTGTAGCTAGCTCGACCCTATCGATCCATCGCGACCTCGACATGCATCGACCGGACCGGATCGATGACGGAATGATGCAGCCCTCCCTACTAAATTAAACTGAAGCTACAACGTCCTACACAGAACTGGTTCCATATTTTCCTCGAGCGGCGACGCGACGATCGGAGTCCCAGAGTCCCAGTTGAGGCTCCATCCAAGCCACAGACCCCATTCGGCCAATCTTCGACCAGTCCCACCATGCAAGCGTAAGTAGTAACTTAATGCCCACATGGGGCCGCCACCTCAGCCGCGGGAGGGCGGGGAGGGCGGCGTTCCGTCGGTTTCCATCCGGTGCGGGTGGATGTACAGAATCTCTCACGGAGGAGGACTAGGGAGGCGCTCAGCCACGAGTGGGATGGGGACGTCGATTGGCACGTGGTTTTGGTCCACAAGCGGCGATTGCTATGGTCCTCCACGACATGGGGGGGCAGGCAGGCAGGGAGGCAGGCCAGCAGGCAGCCCGCAGCGCAGGCTGAGTCGGATCGGAAAAGCGGGGTTGGATTACGTCAGGTGAGGAACTGAGGAGGAGTGCGGAGGAGTGGGACCCACACGGGCTTGGGCACGTTAGGGTCCGTTGCCACTACAGTACTCGCCTGGACCGCCAGTTCCGGACCCTCCTGACCGCCTGTTTGTCCGGCCAGCCCTCCAGCCTCCGGTCTGTGTAAAATGGAAATGCAGACTTGGAGGGGTTAGAGGGTCGATTCGAGCCCCCTTTTTTCAAAACAAAACAAAATGTTATTTGGTATACGGTAAACCAGCCCATGACAGGCAAATTGCTCAATGCAGACCAATGTTTTAGAAGTGGCTAAATTTTGTGCATTTGCTAACAAAAAATTTCTTCAACTAAAAGTACATTGTAGAAAATCAATGGAAATCAACATTTGAGCAATTTGGCCAATTGGATGTACAGAATGTTGCAAAATGTGTTGTCACGAGTTCTGTTGGTTACAGTCATCTCCTAGGGATGAAAAGTGTCGATTGCATTGGAGTGCCCCGAGCTGTCAATCGATCGCAATTACGGTTGCATCTCCGCCATCCAAGTAGCGCATGATTACGGCTGGCCCTGCACTTCATTTCTTCCAATTGAGCAATTAATCTTCTTCTTGTAGCGTTGTTAGCAACCTGCTAATCTCTAAGATTGTCTTTGAGCACAATTAGTTTAGTTTCAATTTTGGTGCAATTTTGTTGGCATGGTGTAGGTTTGGTTGTTTGTGATTGGTGGTTGTTTCGGGAATTGGAGATCATTGTTGAGGGCTTCATGTGGCAGTGTGGTAGTGGCGAGCTAGTGGCGTCTGATTTTTGAGTGCTTTGAATGCACTGAATGATTGCGAATTAGTTATTCTGTTTTTGAAAATCTCATTCCCTCGTGGGAGTCGTGGCGGCTTCTTCCACGATTCTAGTTCTTTGAATTTGTGAGCAATTGAATCACACCCTATTGACCCTAGTACCCTACTTCCTTGTTGTGAATTCTGTGAGATCTTCTTGTCTTGCAATCATTGCAATATGGAATTGAGGGTTGCGATTCAGTGAAGGATGGTGGGCAACTGGGGATTTTCAAAACGGGACGGTGAACGTTGGATCTTGGGCTCTTGGCCTCTTTGTGTTTTTAAGGCTTTTTTGTGCTCAATTTACTCCGTACTTAATTTGTCATTGCTTACGTGCTTAGCAACTTCTTGCTTGCATTGCAATTGTAGTATTGGATTGTTGTTCTTGTATCCTTTGCTTGTATTTTCTGGCTATTTCGTTGTTTTTTGTTGGAGTGTACAATTAGACTGCAAGGTTCTAAGAGTCCAAAGTAGCACGAGCAATCAACGATGGTACCTCGGCTTAAACTTCCTGACAACTTCCGTGTCCGATCCTTCTGGTTGAGTCAGAATAGTCATGGCATGGGGGATTTTGGGGTGCCAATTGATGCATCTACTGCCGTGGAGCTCACACATGTTTTAGAGACTTGATTGGAGGGTTCAATTTTCCAAGAGGTGTGGTGGAATTGCCCGTCGAAAATAACTATAATCTCGCTTGAACCGATGACGCAAAATGAGAAGAATAAATCTGCAATGATGAGTGGGAGTTGCAACTAGTACTTCTTCAGCGCTACGTAAGTGGTAGAAAACGGCCCTTGCCACCACCATGAGGAGGTGGCAAGACGTGTGGGCTTGCAAATATACTTGGGCAGAAGGAGAGTTCGATGCACATGGTGATCTCATTAGCGTTGTCTGTCAATGTTGCTTTGCAATTACTAGTAAAAGAAATATAATGGTACCTAAAGCTCATAATCTCGAGAAACATGAAGGTAAGCGGATATGCAAAGAAGATGGTGTCTCCTTCTCTCACCTGAAAAAAGGAGATACTTTCATGAAGAAGGACTGTAAACACTTGCAATTTTGCAAGTTGTGGGCTGGCTAGAAGCAAGCTAGAATTGTTGTTGAGCAAGTCATCGCTAGTTTGGAGTGCTACTTGAAACGCAAGGGAGTACAATTCTCCACCCTTTTCCAAATTTTTTATCATGGTCGACCCATGTGTGACTATAAGAGAAAACAACATTTGCTTAGGCACTTGAAGGTTAAAAATTTGCCAAGAAAACATTGGTCTGAGTCCATTGTTTGGGAAGGGTAATCGCACGCTATGCTCACCCCCCCAGTCCGATGTACAACAAAATGCAATCAGTACAGTTTGTACGACTTTGGGTATGTTGTATATTCAAGTGAATTTCTTGACCAGTATACTGACAAAAGGTTCATGAGTTTAGGGGCATCCACAATCGTTGATGCTTCGCTAGTCAGGTGGCCCAATTTTTGGTGGTTAGGTTGCATAGTTTTGATTCTTTGTTTTCAATCTTTGGTGGTCAGGTTGCGTAGTTTGATTCTTCGGTTTGATACACCAGTCGACGTTGAAGTAGAACAACGAAAGGATATGGCTTACAAACACTGATAGATGTCAAAGCAGATTTTAAGGTGTTCTCTTCCTATTGTTTTGAGGAGCAATGAAACATTGTTTGTTAGTGTGAAGGTTTGTTCGTGTGTTTACAATCCCTACCACTTTCATTTCACTTTTTTTCACTTATTGTTTGACTTGATTGAAGAGCTTGTAGCGAGGCTTGTAGGAATAGGTGATTTCAACTCCACAACTATGTATTGTAGGAGGTGTTGTAGTGTAATGCACACCTCTTAGATGAAATCTAGAATTTTGAAATGGTTCCTTACAAGGCATACTAAAAAGCATCATTGGCAAAGTGTTTGGATTCAGTCGTATTGTTCAGATCGTATAATGGACACTTTGTATTTCTAGTACTTATCCTTAATTTGTACATTGGCATGAATGGAGTTGAGGTTCATGACGTAGCATCTGTAAAACCACTATTTATGTACTTTGGTCACCCCCCTGCCTAATATACAAATGAGTACTAACTATTTGACAATTGGTACGTCTTTGTACAAATTGTACAATTGTTGGTTTGTCTTACGGGTTGACTTTTGTTCTTGGTAATGGCAAATAGAAGGCTTTAAGAACGATGTGCTAGATTTAAGAGGAAGGGACCTCGTGGGAGGGCGGAGGACTACAATGCTATGAGGGAGGGTCTCAGAGATGGGGAAGTAGAGAGAAAACGTCAATTGGTGAGGGAGAGAGAAGAAGCAACTCGGTTGCTTGTTGTCCAGGATGAAGAATTGGAGGTAGAAAGCGAGATGTCTTCACGGGAGATTTTGGTTGTTTTGTCCAAAATTGTGGATTTTTTCACAATAAAGATGCAAGGGTGTCCGGAGGCTAATTCTAGGCTGAAGATTATGGAGCGATTTTTGGAGGATGAACATGTTTCTCCTTTTCTTCTTCAATATTATCCTCATGGACAGGATGCAAAAGCTCAATTTGAATTCTTAAAAAACTATCAAGTATCAACTTGAGCTAGACGCTATAAAAGGGATTCAATTAGTAGACATGCTTGCTAGAAAAGTTGTTCTTTTGGACGTTGCTATTTCTACTACTCTGACAAGTACCAAAGCTTTGTTACAAGTTTTAAAAGTGCACCTAGCCAATTTGAGGGTGGCTATAACTCGTCGAAGTAGTGTGTGTCTTCTTGATAAACCTTTTGCACTAGCAAGACAAAAAAAGAAGCCGGGGTTGCTTAACGAAACAAAGAACCTTGTGACAAAGTAGTGGATAGAGGAGACACGTGTCAACCCCAACAAAAAAGAAATTGTACAAAAATGGAAGAGTTTGAATATGTATGATAAACATTGCACCTACTATTTACAAGAAAGTCAGGTATGACTTTGATTGCAGGTAGCAATGGTCTGAATATGTACTATTTAGGTTTGAGATGTACTAATTAGTGTACATTATATATAATTAATATATTAGTTTTCACAATCAAGTATTGAAGGGGTCTTCGTTGTTGGATGCTCCACTTTGTTTAATGTATACTTTTGAGTACTAGGATTCAGGATATGCCTTGTATGAGGGTTTTACTTTTGATTACCTTAGTGCTTATTGAAATCCCAAGAATCTCGGACAACCAATTTTTTTGAAGCGTTTGGCATGACTCCTTGCTTCCTCGCCACTATTGTACAACAATGGTGCCTCTATAAGCAATTCATTGATCATTGATCATATTCCTTATTAGAACATTTTGAATTTGCCTTCCAGTGTTGTTCACCCACCTCCTTGTACAATGCACTCAGAGGCAAAATTGAATAGTAGGAAACAACCCTACTTCTAGCAGACGATGATCCCGTACTTGGAAGGGTTGTTGTCTTCTGGGCTCTTGGTTCCGGAGTTTTGTGAGCTCAATTCGAAAATCGGTCTTCCATGTTGCATGCCGGATTCGACCTTACATAATCTATACATTCAAGTTACACCAAAGTGTCAGAAGGGATTCGAGGTGCCCCATTTGGAAAAAGAGCTACATGCTATGGGAAATAACTGTTGAGGATGCATGTCAACCTTTCGGAGGAAGGCACTTACTATATCGACTAGTAGCCAATACAGAACTTTGCAATTGTATAAATGTTTTGTAGATATAGCATAGTACTTCTAGATTTTTCAAAACTTTTGTAAAGATTGTTTTGCTAAGCAATTAGTTGTAATAAAGGCATTTGCAACCAGGTGTCCGACTATATAAGGCGGATATTCATTTTGCTCTTGAAGCATCCAAATGTTTCCTTCAAGATTTTGAACGTTTTGGCACGGACCCTATAATCAAGTGTTGTGGAATCTTCAGGTGTAGTCGGTGAATCTCTACTACACAACCTGAGCTATACGTAATGACATAGTCTCGCAAGCGTTTGAACTAGGCTTCTTGCATTGAACTTTGATGAGACTTTGTCATTAAGTATAGCAAAGGTTGTTTAGTGGAATTCCACGATTGCACCTAAAATTCTGCAGCACATGATTACAGTATTTTGCTATACTCGTAAACTTTTTAAAGAAGCGTTTGATTGTTTCTTGAGCAAGAGCATGCTCTATCATATATTGTCGAGCATCATGTCCATTTTTCATTTACCAACTTGCTGCTCGGTTCTCGTGGCTGGATCTTATGAGGAATTATTGCTTTGGTGTTTAGGATTTATTATTAGTCCTGCATGTCAATTGGCAACTGATATTTTATTTGACAATCTTCTCAACTCTCTTATTTGTATCTTATAATCTTGCGTCATCACATTTCTATTTTGTTTAGGAGTCCACCAATAGACAACCGCATTCATTCAAAAAAATGTGTGGTTCTTTGCATCACGAGACTGCTTTGTTTTGTTGACCCAAATATCAAGGTAAATAAGTGGGACCTTCACCAAAATATTGTCAGACGTGTAGGGCTTGTTGTGAGCGTTTATTTACCAACCCTTACTAAATCAACGTGCACAACCAAGTTCTAGTAATTATGATTAATTCTTACAATTGCCTAACGTCGGTCCACTATACCTTCCAAGCAATGAACCTTTGTGTAATTTTTAAGTGTTTTGGACTCAAAACAACCCTAAGATAACTCAAATTAGGTTTTAATTGGCCTTTTTGGCTTCTAATTAGGCCGCTGTGGTTTCTTAGTGAAGTTGTGTTCAGACAAAAAATAATTCCATATTCTTGTAGTTTATTTTTTACTCATTCCAGAATGGTAAGACTTGACTTGATCGGATCTTCCTATCAAAAGTTATGAGTGGATGGAGTTTGACAGTTAATCGATATATCAAACTTCATCCATGGTTTTCTACTACTTGGTAAGTCTAAATTGGAATTTTTCTTCATTCAGAGCTTTTTTTTTTTTTTTCCCCAAATTCACTCAAATTTTGTCCACTTTCACTTTTTCTAACTATTTTCCATCCATTCTAATAACTAAACTTCATCCAGCTCTATCTTGTTCGTTTTAAGTCCAAATTTTATGTTTAAGATGTTTTTGGAAAGCTCTAGATTAGACTTACATTAATTTGAATTTAAAACTTGGAAAAAACTCAATAAAATTACTCTGACTTGGACTTTTAATTCGGTTCCTTTTTTTTAAAAGACCAACTTTGAAATTTGATAACTTTTGAAATATTTAGTAATTCACAATTTATGGTGGCTCGTCTTCAACATTGTTGTAGAAGTTGTCTCCCTCTTCTTTGTTCGTCATGTTGTGAAGTTGCCAAGTATTTTTGCCCACGGCTTAAAGTCAAAGAAAATCATAGCTTGTAGGTGCTCTAATTCAAATTTCAACTCCTATCCTTCCTTTTCAACTACATTATTGTATTCCAAGTCAACTTTGGAAATTGGTTCAATAATGTATTCTAAATAATTGACTCTTATCTTTCTTCAAGTCAATTATTTTCTTATCTCTAACTAATGGTTGTAATGGAATTTCAAATTTTTTTTAACTAAAGTCTATCTACTTCAAACTTTCTTCCCTCCTATAAACTTCTTCTATTTGAACTTGCTTCTTACACTTCAATCACTTGAGTTTGGAAACTCACTACATAGGCTAAAGGAGTGAAAGAATTTGTAAGATAGTTGTTAAACCCTCTCTTCTAATTGAGAATTAATATCTCTAATTCTCTTTCTAATTGCTAAATTTCTTTTCTCTACTTCTACTTCCATGTGTTCTAGCTCTTGGTCTGTGTTTTCACATATTATTATTTTTAGAAGTTTGTAGTTTTCAATGAATAGAGCCTCTTATTAACTTTCCGAAACTATAAGACACTTGTAATTTAGACTTTCCTACTAAGAGTTATGCACGGATGAAGTTTAGTCTCTAATTAGTGCTTAAAACTTCATCTACTCATAGTTTACTCAATTCAATTCGGATCTTTGCATATCTTATGTTTTTAGAGAGCTCTCAACCTCTATTTTGGGATTCTAAACTCAAATTTATACTAGTTCTTTTTCTAATTGTTAAATTTCTTCTAAGATTATAATAATTCTTTACTACTCAAGTCAAAGCTTCGATGTGTTCTCTCAAACACCGAAAATCACATAAACACTCAAACCTCACGGGTTCAAAGCTCCGCCGTGGATTTAACAAAATGGAAAATAACTTTTCTAAACTATTTTCCATAAAGCCAAATCTTTGCCATCCCAAATGGGACAAGGGAAATAATTGACACAAAAAAAAAACCCAAAACTTGTTAGTACAACTATAATGGTTAGTACCAACACAAAAGTTAGTACAAACTTGGTACAAAACACTCAAGACAAGTTAGAAACTTATGAATTGCACAAAAGTTAGTAGCTAGAGGCTCCCCTAGGCGGCATCACCGGACACAAGGGAAGGAACTCTAGGATTAGTACAAGCTAGTACAAAGGTCCTCAAAAATCAACAAAAATCAACAAAAATCCAACAAAACATGTTGCAAAACACATAAACAAATTAGCAAACCTTGAAAGGACCTCAATGTCCTTCAAAGTTCTACAAAATACAAGAAAATGGAGTCTAAAATGCTCCCAAAACACACGTTTAGCAACTTGGCTAAAATTAAGGCCAAAGTCCAAATTATCAGACTAACGTGGTCATGTGCCAAAAATTATGGCTACAAGGGGTGTTTTGAGAGGAGAAGGGTGCCCTTATATACTCTTCCAAGGGCACCCACCTCCTCTCATTTTACAAGGTAAACTTATCACTTAGGATTTTCATCCTAAATTCCCCAATTTTGACTTTTACATTGGTCCAAAATCCTAACTTTTGGAGATTAACTCCAAATCACAAACGGATTGTGCCATTGGCTTCAAAAGGCCATTTTTAGTCAAAGATAAACCCCTATCATTTTCCCTACCTCAAAAACGCAAAGAACTTAGCGACAACTTCACACCAAAAATGAGGTAAAAACCCAACTTTTGGAGTTTGATTTTCTTATGAAAAGTAACTAGCCTAGACTCTATACTAGGTGTAAGGGAGTAAGAAAAGACCCCGCTTTGACTTCATTCCGACTCCGTGTACTCTTGATACGCTAGTCAACTCCACGTTAAATCTTCAAATTCGCCGATCTTGGAGGATCTTGTTTATTTTTTATACTTCCGACTATCAAAACACTACAAAACTTGTTAGAGTGCATTATTAACATAAAATAAGTTATGCTAATTTTTAGTGAGATTTTACTGCACCTTGGGTAATTTCCATGAATTTTCCATCGTAGATTTAAGCGGTTGACCGCTCGAAAAAAGATCTTTAGATGATAAAAAAACCGAGACTTTTTGTGGAATCTCTCATAGAATTCCACAATACATGTGCAAATTTAGATTTATTTCTTTACACCTTTTCTAAGGAGAATCAAATCCCACTATTTCCTTTAACTTCTGGTAAATAGAAAATCTTCCAGACGAAAGGGAATCTTGGCAAAACGATTGCGCCGTTGGACTCCTGGCATGATTCCCACTTCAAATTATCGTACTTAAGTTGTAGATGCCCTTCTCTGGTCCGTCTTGAGTTTTCTTCACCTCTAGGCTAACAATTGGGATTTCTACTATTCCGTCGTTGGAATGGGAAAACTAAAACCTTTCTTTAGGAAACTATCTTAGGGTTCTAACATAGTCCCCTCAGACCATTTTTAGCTAGTTTGTGTTCACATGCACAACAGGTTTAGACAATTGGACGTTTCTATTAAACCATGCTACTATGTACAATTTGTGGGTTTTCATCCTATTTACATGTAGGATTAGGTACTTTTATAGGAAAATACTTCAAAATAGGACCAAATGCTATATTGGTATGTGACATACCTATTTGATTTTACACTCTTTTTAGGGCTTTTTGTATAATAAACTACATTCAAAACTACAAAAAATTCAAAAAAATAAATTATGAGTCCCAAGTGACAAATATGGGACTTACACTTGTTGGAATGTTTTCTACATTGTTTGAGAAGTTCCACGTGGGGATTTGGTCAAAAGATGCCAATGCAATAACTTCATCCATTGCTTGCGCACTTTGCTTTCGAAAGAAGTCATTGACAAGCTGTCATTTGTATATGGAAGAAAATATTGTGTAGATAGTCAGAATTTTCCTTGGTGCTACAAGATGCTCTCAACACTTTTTGCAAGGGGACCATCCAAGGAAATGTGTTGTTCTGACCAAATGCTCATGGTCGACATCTGCTCAGTTTTGCTACGAAGGACATCTAATATGGCGTGCTACATTCTTGGGGAGGTCACTTCCCTTTATGTTTTGTAACCACGTGCGTTAACCGGATATTTGTTTGGGGGCTATATACCTAGTAATTATGATTTTAAAGGACCCTTTTAGTAGAAAAAAAGCTACTTAGTCTTAATTTTAAGCACCCTATAGATAATTATAAATGAAAATCTAGCTTAATTCTTAGCATGCTATAATACTTATAAACTTTAGGAATTTTGTTTTGTTTCATAATGAAGGATTTTAGGATGAATGTTTGGTGTGAAATCATGCAATGTACATAAAAAAAATTAGGATCAAACTCAAAAACAACATGAAACAAACAATAATTCATTAACCATTTAACCCTTAACTTCCTAAAGAACCAGAATGAGGTCACTTTGACTTTTGAAGTGTTTTTCTTATTATTAAAAATATTTAGATGCACTTGAAGTAATCCTTTGAAGAATCAAGTTGACTATCTTTGTATGTGGTTAGATTTACATAGTTACAAGCTATTGTATTGTTGTTTTTTAAATCCCAAAGCATAGGTGGTTGGATGCTTTGACAAAAAAGTCAATAGGTTGGGAGAATCCCGGGGAGGACACTCCCTATGTTTTAGCAAACTACGTGCGGCGGAAAAAGTAAAACAAGTAATACACCTTAAAATTTAATTTCTTTTTCAAAAAAAAAATTATGGATAGATTTTACTACTTTAGAAGTTTATGTTTTGAATTATTGGTATTTTTTTGTGCTAATAGTAATTAGTTATAAATTTTTGAAGAAAAAAGATACACTGTAAAGCTGAAAATAACTTTCACACCTCTATATTATATAAGAAAAAAAATTTGAAAAATGAAATTTTTTTTATATAGAATAGCTTTCTATTGAAAGTTTATTTTGGTTGAATATTGATGCAATAGTCATCTTCATGTGAGCTCTATAAATATTTTAGTTGGAGAACATGCCATTTTAGTTCATTTTTCAACCCTTTCTAGACAATATATCTTATGTTATTTGGAATTGAATTTTTTGTCAATAGAAACCTTTAGTCATTGTTAAACAAAGCTCAAAATTTTAGAATGAAATTATAGTTTATTCAAGGTGAATTACATGTTTTACTTTTTCCACCGCCGCACGTAGTTACCCCAAATGTAGTGAGAGTGTCCTCCCCTAGGGGAGAATTTGGCCAATGAAAGCGTAGCATATGATAGAATAAGCCTAGCTCGTAGATAGTGTTTTGACCCTTGAAATGCACATCTTTGATACAATTTTCACTCTTTTAATAAATTTCTTTTTTCACATTATAATCTTCTCCTTTGATCAATCATTTTGTATTGTTGAAATTTTCATCACATTTTTATCTAATTGACATTTCATATTATACTTACTAAAATATTTAATATGAAGATGGCGTGTCAAGGTCATTATCTTATGTTTTATAGGTCCTCAAATTATGAAATTTGTTGCTATGAATTCTGGACTTATAAACACTCCAATTTATAACAAGTTGACAACTTTTCTACAACATTTCACATTACTTGACGGCACTTAGAGTAGGAACTATTAGTAATAACTATGTCAACAACCAAATCTTTTTTTACATCTCATCATATATATTTCAATTGACAATTGGAATTGACATCAAATTAGGTACATGCAACAATCAAAATGCATTATAACTAAGGGAAATTTTTGTCATAGGCATACATTATAATATAGAATATCATGATGTTAATGCAATTTGGTTGTCTTCTAGTGTATGTGGGTGATTTTGATTAGTGGACGTGTAATGTTTGTTGTGTATCAACTGAGGCAAATTACAGAACAATACGTGAAGTGGTTGTCACTGGATTGTGTGGAATGTGTTGTAATGCGATCACAATGAACATGGCCAATAAAATCATTTACAGATAAGGGTGTTGAATATATCACCGAGCAATTGGGTGTCTGAGTCTGCGGTGAGAACTGCAGTAGGATGTAAATCTGGTGTTGCATATTCTGAAGTTTGCCATACGGTGGAAGTGAATCCCACAACCGTTGGACTTAGTCACAGCCTTACTCAAGCTAATTTACAAAACGTGTCATTGCCAAATACCAATATGGTGTCTTATTGTCTATTTGCTAGGATTGGCCAAGAAGATGGTATAACGAAGCAGCAACTGATGTCGTGCATAACTTTGGCAAATGCATAAACAAATGGATGAACTTACAAATGATACAATCACTAGGGAGCACACATGCTTTTCATACCATCTATACGGTGAATAATTGCCCTACCAAATAGTTTGATTTTGCATCCTTACACTAAATTTAGCAATAAAAATAGGTAATTGACAAATCAAATATTTGCCGAGCGCATAAAGTGGTTAATAAAAGAATCTAAATTTATATATAAACATCCATCATAGATCATGCATTTAAAATTTTGTTTAACCAAGAATATTTGCTTGGATTATTGCCCACCGTAGAGAGGGACTAGGCACGACTGAAACAACAAACATGGTGTTTGCATTCATGAGTAATGGATAGATAAAAGAGAGAGATTGGGAATAATGTATGAATTGTAAAAAATTATGTATTAGAAACCATTCCTATTTGAAAAGTGACCTTAGACACCTAAACGATAGACTTCGGGCTGGTATATACTTGGGGACGGATTGAAGGCCGGACGGAACTCTCCAAGTTTGAACCAATGGAATCATTCTATTTTTCCAAGTCCGGCCCAAGAGCTTTATACTAGGGCCGGATTGATACCACCACTCATCCTACATGTCGCCTTAGGTGGTATGGTTTTGGCGCCAAACCATTTGGCCCCAAGGGAGAAATCGGGCCGAGGTTTTGAGTGGCCGAATTTCTCATCTGGGGCCAGATTGAGCTCTTCCGTTGGATCGTACAAATCTCTACCATTGATAAAGATAATTTTATTTATTTATTTTTAAAAGCTTCTTCATCTTTGGTTTCATTTCATCTCTGTTTGTGTGGATTCTTTAGGGTCATGAGCTGTGGATTTGGATTAAAGTGATGTTGCATAATAGATTTTTGTTTTGTACATTTTCCTTTAAATAAGCAGTAAAAAAATAGTATAACATAAAAAATAAAAAATAGTTTTTACTAAAAATAAACAGCATACATTTAAAGTTGACCCAACTCATAAGGTTGAAACATCCATTACTGTTTTATAGCCCAATTCCATCACCAACTTTAGCTCCAATTCCGCCTAAAATCCCTTCCAATTTCCTTCTTTTTATGACAAAATCAGAGAATTCTATGACAGAATTAGGGATTTTATGACAACAAGGGTTTATGTGTCACTCCATTAATAGAGAATATCTAGTATTTGATTAGGTGGTAATGGGTTGTTTAGGGGACAATTTTGACCTCACTCTACAAGTGGTTTTGTAATTTCAGGGTTGACCACTTCAAAAATTCACAGAAATTACAATTTTAATCAGAAAATTATAATTCCACTTGGATTTGATCCGTGAAACAAAAACACACCTCCGAAAAATATGTGCCCTTCTTGAAATTAACCCCAAGATAGTCAGATTGCAAATCAAGGGTGATAAGGTAAACCAGCCTATGACAAGCAGATTGCCTGGTTTGCCTTGTTGACATATTTGAAATTTTGAATTTTTTTTCTTCATATAAAGGCAAACATGAAAAATTGGTAGAACAATTGAAATTTTATTTTTTTGACAAAGTATGAATTTGTTACAGATTTTTGAAGTGAACTGGCCAGATGGCTCAAAACAGTCTGTAGACTATCCCACAACCATCAAAAACTATACCCATGGTGGTCAACAAACCACCCAATGCAGTTACAATATTTCCTAACATGGTTGAAATATTTTCTAACATGGACATGATAGAAAGGAATAAACAAAGTTAGTTCATGTAATGAATAACACTAGAAAGGGACAAGTTCCTAAAACAGTCTCTAACATCTCCATCACCATCATACAAAACATTGATTTCAGCCATCAACCTACCTAATAAAGTTTTGCTTACATTAATTAGAAAAAACCTGGCACAAATTGATGGAAAACTATAATGGGAGATCTTATAGATGTCTGTATTAGGCACTTGGCCTGTCATAGGCTAGTTTACCTTAGGTAGTTCTACCTGAATTGGAGTATTTGCAGGTTTAACTCATGTTGGATGCATTCATAAATTATAATTTAAAAAATAAAAAAATAAAAATTATGAATAGAAAATAAAAAATTAGTAATAAAAATAATAATATTAATGAAAAGGAAGTATACATAATATAATTTTCTTTTGTTACAATTAGTTGAATAGTAAAAATTAATTAATTTTAATAAAAAATAAAAAATAAAAAATATTTTTAGATAAAAGGGAGAAAAAAATAATAATGGATGAAGTAAGATATCCATTACTTACAGAAAAAACAATTTGTTTGTTAGAACAAAATCAATATACTTTTGATGTTAATCAACTAAGATACAATTTTTTTTTAAATGGATTGAAAATTTTTCAATGTAAAAGGATAACCCAAACCAAATCTTCATGGTTCTAAGAAATTTACATTAAATAGTGAATTAGGTTGCTTGAATATAAGGTAAATTATTCCATTATGAGCAAAAAATGGGAACAAGCCCATTGTGGGCAAAATTGTAATGGTGGTGTACATTTCAAAACTTGAATGTACATGACCATTACAATTTTGCCCACAATGGGCTTGCTCTCATTTTGCCCTTACTGAGATAGTTTACCTTATAAGGTTGTCTTATCCCAAGAAAGTCACTTTACAAGCCATTAAAGTCAAAGTGATATTTCTACAGATATTTTCATTTGCATACACACGGGTTCATGAGTCCCAATTACAACAATACCTAATTCAAAAATGGTGCATTAATCTGTCATTAGATGGGATTCAGGGGGGCTGGAGGGTTGTTTCAAGCTGTTCCCAACTCCGTTCCCCTGGGCGCCATCGAAAGTGGATGCCAGATTTTTTTATTTTTTTATTTTTTAAAAAGTTCTTAAAATGAAAAACAAAGTTAATTTTCTTTTTTTCTTTTTTTCTTTATTTTTAAAACAACAGCGTGGCAATCGCTCGACCAAGTCAACAAAGCTCGCGAACGGCCAGTTTCGGGGGTTCCCCACTTGGGAACTCACGGCCCTTCCTAGTAGGAAAATTGCATCTAATGCTACCAAGTTGTTTCTTCAACCCAAACTTCTTCAATAATTTGAGTTTAGGCTGTGAATTGAAGTAGAAAAAATCATGTATATAACTTTTTTCTTAACAATACTAATGATTCTCTTTCATTGTAGATTTCATGTTTTTAGGTGCATGTTTTATATTTTCCAAAATTGAGTAGTAGTAGACCTTCAAACAATTTCAAAAATTCAACCCCATAGAAGTTACTAACAAATTATCCAAATGTTTAAGAAGCATTATCATCTACATGACTAAAATAAGTTACCTATGTGTTGGCATTCAACATGTGCTTTTGAATTTCAATTGTATGTAATTGGAAAACAAAAATTTAAATGACCATGTATACCAAATCATGTGTGCTATAAAAATTTTACTTCATGAATAAGTCAATTTTTTATAGATAAAGTAGGAATAAAAAGGAAAAGGTTAAAAGAAAGTCTAAAAACTATCTTTTCTATATTTGAAATAGAACAAATAGGAAGAAAAACAAAAACAAAATATTAAATATTAAAAAAAAAATCTCTTTTTTATTCTTTTGAAATAGAAAAAATAGGAAGAGAAAAGAAAAGATGTGTATTTTTTTTAATTGAGCATTCAAAAAATCCAAGAGCATATTAATCAAGAATTTGGCCTTAAAATCGGGTCTCAACACTTTCACAAACACTTTACATTACCTAGGGCCACAGTGATGAATTGGAATTCGGACCCAAAATTCAACCTCAACCCTTTACATTATCTAGGGCCGGAGTGGTGATTTGGAGCTGGATTGTGAGTCGGATTGGAGGCAAATTGGGCCGGCCTTCCATTCGGCCCTAGGCCGTGTATATACCGGCCCTTATTTAGCCTTCTCCCAATGAATGATGATCGCATCATGCAAAAAAAAAATTTCCTTTCTAACTTTCAAAGTTTGTGCCTCAAGGTTCTACATGGTGACATGACACTTGTCTTTCTGAACTACAAATTGGAGTGATAGACTAACAATTTCTCTTTTTGATGGTTTGATCTTTAACAACTTGCTCTACCAGTTTGTTGTGCTTATGCTCAACACTTGTTGTATCTCCTACCATCTCATTGCAAGATGCCATTCTTTAGGGTAGAGAAAAGATGCTCTTAAATTCTAAGCCTACGCCCGGGGAGGACACTCCCTATGTTTTAGCAACCTACGTGCGGCGGAAAAAGTAAAACAAGTAATACACCTTAAAATTTAATTTCTTTTTCAAAAAAAAAATTATGGATAGATTTTACTACTTTAGAAGTTTATGTTTTGAATTATTGGTATTTTTTTGTGCTAATAGTAATTAATTATAAATTTTTGAAGAAAAAAGATACACTGTAAAGCTGAAAATAACTTTCACACCTCTATATTATATAAGAAAAAAAATGAAAAAAATGAAAAAAAAATGATATAGAATAGCTTTCTATTGAAAGTTTATTTTGGTTGAATATTGATGCAATAGTCATCTTCATGTGAGCTCTATAAATATTTTAGTTGGAGAACATGCCATTTTAGTTCATTTTTCAACCCTTTCTAGACAATATATCTTATGTTATTTGGAATTGAATTTTTTGTCAATAGAAACCTTTAGTCATTGTTAAACAAAGCTCAAAATTTTAGAATGAAATTATAGTTTATTCAAGGTGAATTACATGTTTTACTTTTTCCACCGCCACACGTGGGTACCCCAAATGTAGTGAGAGTGTCCTCCCCTAGAGCCAACGTCAATCAAAAGTTAACAAAATATGAACATTTAAAATTTTTTGTGGAGTGCATTGAGAAAGCTCTAATATTCCTAAAACAAGTTGCATGCCATATTGAATAACATTGAATGATGACCTTTGAAATTTGAAAGAAATTAGTGAACTCATTTGTGAATAAAAAATATACTTAACCCCTAAATGCTAAAGGCCTTGTTTGAGCTACTTGGAGTTTGCTAAAAAACAAACAAAAAGCCCAAATTTTGATAAGTTATGTCAATTATTTTAAAATTATAAGGATATGAACTTAAGAAAAAATATAAAGATATTATTTATGGATTAAAAGATTATAATATTTGATCAAGATAGTATTGTAATTGTAAAAGTGATTTGAAATCTTTCAATCTTCCTTCTACATATCAAATCTAAAATTGAGGTCATAAAAAATATGAGGATAAATGACAAGAATATACATAACTATAAATAAATGAATTTATGGATTCTCAAAATCTACTCAAATTTTTTTTAAATGAATATCCAATGTGATTTTCCAAGATTTAGTGTAGTGAAGGCTGTCTGCTATAAGCTTCCAACACTGGAAAAATCAAGATTTGCAACAAACAATTAACCCCTAAAGGACCATTGTCCCTTCGGGGGACAAATGTGTTTTCGGGCAGGTACCTACGGGCTGAAATTTTCTCCTGATTTTTTGAATTTTTTTTTGGAGGTAGAAAAGTTGATGGGCTTCGTGGGAGTATAATTTTTTTCAAAATCGGTGCCCGGGAACAATAGTTATGACCAAATAAGCTCAAACAAGGGGACGGCGGGCAGCTCGGGCAGCCAGAAAAAAATGGACAAAATTTTGAATTTTATTTTTTATATTATTTTTTCTCATAGATTATATTTTTTTCTATCCGGAAAGCTTTTATTCATTTCATTTGGATATGTTATGAGAAAGTTATGGACATTCTTGTTTTTCGGGCAGTTAGAGCATCTTCTTGAAAAAAATAACTTGTAGGATTCATTTCTGAATGCAACTTTTCAAATTTTTTAATTTTTTTTTAACAATTTTTTTAAGAATGATAATTTAATTATTTTTTATAATTATTTTTTTACCTAGACTCTCAACTCAATTCTCCACTATAAAGATTTAAAGCTCAAAACTCTGTAGTGCAAAAATTTTAAGTTAAAAATGTTCAAAGTCAAAAAATCTAGTCCCGCAATGTGCTGAAAAACTTGTTTTTTCCACTTTAAATGCAGATATCTTGCAATCTGAGCGGTCAAAAATTCTGAAATTTTTTCCACTCTCATACTAGTTAGGTGTAAGATCCTACGGTTAGACATGAAAAAAAACAATTTTTCAATTTTTACTCCTTGCTACAGGTATGGCAGTTTTGATTGTTTTCTGGCAGAAAAAAGGCCTTGGTCCTTTAGGGGTTAAACAACATTGCACAAAAATTTCAATAGAAAAATCATTAAAAAAAAATTCGAAATCCATTTTTTGATACTTATAGACTTAAAAAGAATATTCAACTCTTAAACTGGGTGACTCCTAGGTAGCGCTTGGTGACTTAATTTGATGTCACTGGGCCTTCACATGTGATGTACTATGTAATTTGACTAAGGTCATGCTCATCTGGACCACACAATAACGTAGTTGGGAATATGAGAAGAATTTAAACATCAAATTCTTGAACTCATCCACTTCATGTCACTATATTTCCCAGTCTACTTCAAGCAGCAGATGCATGTTTACATAATTCCCATCTGCCAGCAGCTGAGAAAGTTGAAATATTTGCTACCTCATCAAACTCCTTGTCAGCTACTGATCCTAGGACTAAGTTTTGAATGAAGGAGCATCATCTTGCATTGTTTATTTCATATGGCTGAACCCAGACTAATCATGCTTTTCTGGTTAAAAACATCAGTTAGCAACTACATTCTATGAACAGGAATTATAATGAAATCTACATGACCCAATTCTCCTACTCCAAGTGAGTCATGAGCCTGACTGCGTTTGCAAAGCTTCAATTTGGTCATCTAATATTTCACAGAACAGCAGATTAGAAACTAAGCAGATTTAATAAGGCTCAAATCTCAGGGAATTGCATCATGAAGGAAGCATCTGCTGGCATCAGCTGCATTCCGACTTCCAGTTGTGTACACCATTTGTTACCAAATGTCATCACAGTTTGCTGAACTGTCCAAAATAAATGGGGTCGTGCCCATCAAGTGCAGTCTTTTGTTTGGGCTCAAAAGTGTAAACAGCGCCCGTGGAATATTTAAGACTCCGACCAACTTGTGTCATGTGACGCAGCCGTGCTAGCTGCATCTGAATAATGGAGGTGGGGAATTTCCACATACAGTAAGGCTCCCAAGAAATGATTGGACGATCGACTTCCTAACAAACTTAGTCATAAATGTGTGCGTTCATGGTGCCTGTCTTGAGGTGAGCGGAATCACAACTAAGTACTAATGGTTTAATTAGTATTGTCAACTAATTCGTTGATCAGTGAGCTGCAACATATCTGTCTTTCACTCTCCACTTGGTTTTCCCAAGAACAATATCAGAGCGCGTGGATTGCATCCTCAGCAAGTGCGTGTATTGCACGGGTCTTAAAGGAGGGCTCAGGGTAGCACTCTTCAAAGCGCCGGAGCCGGAGCAGGAGACAGCATCGGCCGAGCCATCCAATCCACCATGTATCAACGGGCTTCCATGGCCAGAGAGATGAGTATCAGGACATGACAAAGATTGCACCACATCGGAAGGAGTGCACTCACGCCTGTATTCCAGGGTCATGCTTACAAGCTCGTGCGCCACTAGCAGCGACTGTGGTACACTCTGCAAGTATAAATCACAAAACCACAAATCAACCCTGAACTTTTTATTGGAGAAGGGTGCTCAGAATGAAATGATATCGACTTAGTGCTCAAATTCATGAAACTGACTTGGCCTAGAGCACCAAAAGTGACATTCAAGTGCCTAGCTCTAAAGACCCGAACTGCAAGACCTACCTCAAGCACCCAGCTGATGTATTTGACATTGTTCACATGCTGATTCATATCCATATCCCTCAAACGCGGCTGCATCCAATTATACAACCCCAACCACTTCAGATTAGAGTGAAAAAGTTAGAAAATTCAATGTCCCTGCATCGAGTGTATCAATCAACAATTCTACAAGTTCCAATTCTCAGTGAAAGAACTAGAATTCATTTCTCTCTATATCCAATGCAGGTCTTGCTAATACCAAGAACAGGATTTTAAGCGTTGTTGAAATGGAATTGAAGCTGGTTGATTGATTTACCACAAGGTCGGACCGACTGTAGGGCGCAGTACTGTCGTCCAGCTTCTTGATCTTTTGGCAAGGGTCTGCCTTGACGCAGGTTTTACTCAGAAAGTAAGGGGAAATTTCGGCCAAGACTTCTTTAGGCATCTTTGACAGACGCCTGGTGTCTTGGTTCATCATCACCCATGTGCTGCAAGGAATAAAAAACAAATTCTTTATCATCAATAGCTTCCCGTCATTTTCCGATTACGTAACTTAGGATCCGATCCGTGCTACTGGGTTCCATTTCAAATCCGTCAGATGGCTTCACCAACCTCTGTTCCTTCTCAGAATCACAGTACTGTACTTCGTACACCCACTAACACTACTAGGAGCAACTAATAGTAAAACCACCCATAACCGACCAAATAAGCAACTGGGGACATGATGTGAAGGTGAAGGAAATTTAAAACACTCCTGAATTTAAAACACTCTATTGATTGCTGATGGGGCTGTGGTTGGTGATGGGTGGTTCTACCTTAGACAGCTTTGGTGAATACATTGATACTTATACTTACCTGGTTGCTCTGGCGATGACTTCGCCAGAATTATAATCTCTGACAATGAAATCCCGGCGCATGCCATTCTTGCCTTCGGCAGCAACCCAGGAATCGATTTCCACCATATCGCCCCTGGTAACCCCAACACCCCAAAATGAAATAAGGTAAGAGCATACGACTTCCTTCGTTACATATGTGCATTTTAACATACATGCAAGAGTGAGCTTTTATTAGGAGATCACTATAGATCAATTTGAGTCGAAGAGACAAATCCGCAACCTCGCACTACGAAATTGCATAAAAAACTCATTCGTAGCAATTACTTTTTTATCACTGCGAACGAAACTTTCTTATGCAGTTTCTTACTGGGAGGTTGCAGACCTCTGAAAGACAGACCTCTACAAGGACAGTTGGCAACCCCGACACCATTAAACGATCAGTGGCAATAGACATTCTTACACCTCTTGCTAATAAACCCAACCAGGCAAAAAAAAATACTGGAAGAGAAGCGTTGTTTGCGGCTAGTATCTTACCAGACAGGGTAACGGTCCACCTCGACATGCATGCGTGT
Source organism: Rhytidiadelphus loreus (assembly GCA_947034895.1). Lineage (NCBI taxonomy): Eukaryota > Viridiplantae > Streptophyta > Bryopsida > Hypnales > Hylocomiaceae > Rhytidiadelphus > Rhytidiadelphus loreus. Next base: position 42,921,740 of record OX344765.1, read on the forward strand.
TACCACCCAGATCAAGCGGTGGCGCATCATGGCATGCGTGGTGCCCATGCCATCTCCCACGAACTTGGACAATCCCACATGGTTCAATGCCGTTTCCTGAGTCGTGCGATCACAAGTACGAGCAGGTACTCGATTAATTAGAACGATCAACACAACGAATTCTTACTTTAAACATTGCTCTAGAACGCATCAGAACTTCTAATCAGAATTACTGTCGTTCGAAGTTGCTTTCCTTACAAGAGAATAGAGTGCAAATTTTTGGGAGATGATCAGTCAGAATCCAAGAGTTTTCAATCCTGTGTTGATCTCAAGTGCTACCCACACACGAAAGCTACGGCCTTGTGGAGAATTTGGCCGGGATAAATTAGACTTGGGGACGTACCTGGAAGAGATTGGCGATGGTTTCGATGGACGCGATCTTATCAAAGCCGGCTTCATAGGACCGGATCACGAACGTCTGTCGATACACCAAGTCATTCTCCACCAGCTTCCCTTGCCGCAGCGTATCCAGCACCACGGGTTTCCGCTGCACCACGGTGTCCGATTCCATCCTTCGCTGCTTCTCAATGGCCAGCACGGCGCTTGCCAAAGCTCCAATCCAAGTGCTCAATCCGATATTATGATCATCTTCCTCTATCTTATGGGGAATGTGATGAGCCATCGAGTGGTGAAGGTGGCCATTGCCGATTGATATCTCCTCGAGCTTCCCGCCTGCGGATGGTTCATGCTTAATCACGGCGGCACTGTTGACGCGACCGTAGTTCACTTTCGTGAACTCGCTCGCCACTGCGTTCATGCGAATGCGAAAACATTCCGTGCCGCTCTTGGGCGACCATGTGACTCCCTCCCTGGATAAAGCAAAAATTGAAAAGCGGAAATTTTATGTCAAGGCTACGAAATCATGAATTCACTGCCATGAAGGAATATGGGCAAAATTCCAGTAGGAGGGGATCAGTGCAAAGTTCACTGTTCACGACACACTTTGTTACACGTTACTGGAGAGAAATTGAAGTTCCTGCTAGCCTTGCAAATTTTTACTCAACCAATCACAGCGGGTGGATGAAGAAAAAGCTAGTCCAGGTGGGGACATGGTGCACTACCTTGGGCAAGGACGCGGAGCGTGACGGAGAATGCGAAGATCCGACCATGTGGAGATGCAAGTGTGGCGCGAAGTGGACGCCGCGGCTGCAGATCCAATCCTCATGGCGGTGGCAGCTTCCATGCCCGGGGGCACAAGCACCATCGACTTCATCAAGCGCCTTTCGATTTTATTTGAACAGGAGGCTAGCTGCCGTGACGACGAAGACGAAGACGACGTCCTCGCGTCTGGAGCACGAAGAATGCTCCCCGCACAACAGCTGCTGGACAACTCCCCACAGCATGCTACGCTCCACCCCAAAAGAAAATGCACCTCTCACCACTCTCACAAAATCCACGCCCGCCGAGCTAGCTCCCCACCACTCGTCAAATACAAGCCGTACTTGATCACTGCCAGTAATTATTTTATGATAAATATCCCTGCCCACGTCTACTTCACTAACAAGATCATCTTGCAAATGATTATACAATTTTCTATCCCAGCCTTCCGACACACCCACTAAGAGGTACGTGCAACTCGGCGCGACAGGGAGTGAGACGTTCTAGTGCAGTTCCTGCAAAAACTATATACTAATTGATCCTCACAGAATAATGTTCACCGACGCCCACCCAGTGGCGCAGGCAGTGACAGTGAGGACTGATGAGGAAATGCGCTCGCGGAGCGAGACTAATGGAGGAGCGTGTCGTCACCATGAGCACTGGAAGCAAATGGATCCCGTAAGCTACACCTGCTAGCTCAACAAAGCCTGCGAGCTACAGTCCTGAGCTCGCTCATGAGCTAGCGCGTCTTATTGCCACGGGACGGGAAGCATTAATGAGGAGCCCAGGGCAGGCACTCACATTAGTCACATGTTAGTAGCAGACTAGCTACCGCCTCTCACCTCAGTCTGACCTTTCTCTTCTCCTCCCTCCCTCCATTCAATTCTCACCCCCACCTACATTTGCCCTTCCTGCAATTGCATGGTCGATCATGCATCAATCGATCGCTACTTCAATTCAGAGCAACATATGGCAATGCCATCAATCAATTCTTAGCAAGTCACGAGTGCGTCGTCCAGCTTCTAGAGCTTCTGATCGATCGATTTACTGGAATCCCCATTGAGGGAACGCATGATCCGGTGCTGCAGAACCTGCATGGAGAGCTTCCCATATATCTGGAAAAGCTAAGCAACACTCAGACACTCGGTCACTCTTCGGCGTGGGTGGCAGCTTCGACCAGTCCGCAGAATATAATGGCAATTCTTTCTTGGCCATTGCCTCGTCGAGTGGTGGTGTCATCAATGCGGGAATCATGACGATTAATCAAGTGTAGCTGCAGTCAGTCACCCACTTAATTATACGGGCTACAGCGGCTTAAGAGAAAGAATGGGGACGGCATTGGTGATGACTGATGATTGACTAGCGGGGAGTGTAAGTTCTGTTTGAATTAGTTGGTCCTAGCTGCACTCCTGCTGGGCACTGGGGCTTCCCATGCGGTGTGAACGGGGAGTCGGGTGATGAAGAGAAGAGATAACTGGCCAACTACCACAAGCCAACTGGGTCTTGCATTCACTCCCACCCTCCAAAATCCAAATCCTCCCATGCATCCCACGGAACGGGGGATCGCGCATCATTTAATTTACGCGTCATTGCCTTTGAAAATTGAACGTAGGCAGTAACTAAAGGTACCGTAACTTCACTTAACTTCAGTGAAGTTCTGACTGTCCTCCTTCCGAGCTCCGATCACAGCCAGCTCTCTGAAGATTTGCATGTCTGACTATCAGAGTCGACCTGGACTAAGCTAAGTTAGGATCAGAGCAGCTTCAGTTTGTGTCCTGGAATACAGTACTTAAGTTAACTCAACTGAAGTTAAGCTTACATAAGGTATGATAAGTTAGTCTGGGACTGGAGGAAACTGATGAGTGACTGGGAAAGTTCTGACTCGTTTACTGGAACATGAATTATGATATTTAAAAATTCAATTGATGTATACCGGTTTTACTTTAATGACAAATATTGACTGCTAGACAGCTTGTTATGTGAGTGGGTTCTAGACAGAAAGGCACTGCCAACTGGACGAAACATGGGTTCAGCTGGCGGGGTTCTGCACTCACGTCTAGTCAGAGTGTGTTGCCGGGTTCAGCGGGTTTTAATTTTAATGTTTTTTGGAAACAAATGAAACGGAATTTCATTGCAAAGGAGATAAAAATACAAGCCCTGACAGCACACCTCAGCGGGGTGTTCAGCACACTTCTAGTCTTCAGTTCGTGTTGTTGAGTTTAAGTTAAGCTTAACTGTAGCAGCTTCTGAGTGTTGAGTTTAAGACTAAGGTAGTATGCTCTAAAAGCGACCATTCAAGAGCTGGTCCGCCTTTTTCATTGGCTTCTGTGGACAGAATTATTTTTCGATCATTTTTCAGAGAAAGAGAAATAGATGTGGAACCTAACACAAGTGGTTTTGTATTTTTCCAAGCATTTTTGAATTAGTTATAAATTTTCAAATATTCTGAACATAGGTACCTATTTGTGGCCATAGGTCTCCCAAAATCCGTCTGCTTACAACTTATAAAGAGATGTGCAAAAATCAAAGACAATGATTGGCTCTTGCAATAGAAAAATGTTTTTTTATTGATGCATTCAATTGCTATAGTGGTCCATTTAAGGATCACCCCATTCTCTATCTAAAAATAGGGGCAATTTGAAGAAGATGGGCGCCTTTAGAACATCCTACCTTAACCCCTAAATGATTTGGACTATGTTTTCACCAAAACCGCTGAAAAACTGTCATTTCTAGGACAAGTACCATATTTTTGAAAAAAAACATTTTTGGACACATCTAACTGTAGGATCTTGTAGTAAACTAGTTTGAGAAGATTTGGAAAAAAATTCAGAATTTTTCACCATGTAGATTGCAAGATATTAACGTTTGAAGTAACAAAAATCATTTTTTTGTCCCTGCAAAAACATGGGCAGCAGCACTTCAGAAGGTCACATTAGTATGAAAAAATGTCCAAAATGGTGGTTACCCTTTGGATTCATTCTTCAAGGCAAGTTGGCTACATGCTTGAAATTTTTTAGATCATTTGGAATTGTACAACATATAGGAAAAAACTAGTAAGTAGAAAGAAGTAGAGAGTGATTCAAAATACTAAATCGTTAACCATTTATTTATGGAATTGAAAAATGCCAATCCCAATGGTTGTAATGTTGTAATAATCAATATACACCTAATGTTTTTGTTTTTTTCCAAGAATATTTAAAATTGAGTTAAATAAAGGAGTTCAAAGTTTATTTTAGAGTAGAGATTCCATAACTACCTACAAACTACCTCAAACTAAAATTCCTCATAACTTTTGATTCATTGATCCAAATGGAATGATTCCAAACTTTCCATGTAGATATAAATCTAAAGAATCAATTTAAAATTTAAATTTAAAAAGAAAGTGATTTTTAAAGAAGTTTTTTCTTCTGCCCAGAGTGCCCGAAGATCAAGCAAAACTACATATCATACAATAACTTTTGAACTGTGTAGTCAAAAGTTATGAAAATTGTTGGGCCTTAAAGCTACACCTTGGTAAAATGTTGTGTGAAAATTTCAAAGAAAAAAAATAAAAATTCTATTCATAGTGAGCTGCCCAAAAAAGTTATAATGCCAAAAAACAATGTTTGGGCGTTTAGGGATTAAGCAAAGATAAGTAGAGAGAGAAATAACTCCAACCTGTCCAAGGTTGACACGATCTATATGTTGAATTTTGTGCTAGAGCACTGTTTTGTCCAAATGAATTTTCATTCATTGAAAGTAATACGAGATTCTTTGATTTCATGGCCAACCTCTCTTCATGACCAATTTGATGAAATTAAGATAAATATTATATTTGCATAATTAAATAAGCAAGAATAACATATCAATACTTTTCTAATTTTTTGCAACCTTGAATAGCTCTCATGAATATTAGAGAATTATTCCTCTATCAAGACTAACATCAATTGTTGAAGAAGACCAATGGCATTTATATTCAACAAAGTGCTTCTCAAAATTACTTGTAAAGAAAAGCAAAGAACACTCACAAATTTTATGATTGATTATTTCTCTAAGAACTTTCAGCTGGATTTTAATTTGAGTTGCCTAAGATCTCACTTGTAGGCAAAAGCAAATTGCAGTATGGGCCTCACACATTTGAGATACTTCCAAAACAACATGTAAGGGAGAAATCCCATTCATGATCACACATCCATTCTGGTAATGTAGCCGCTCTCTTTCCACACAGGAGGAGATTACAGCACAGTTCCCGATGCAGTTGTGGCACAGTGTGATTGTTCTACAAGACTCCTAATATTGCAACCAACCCTTAGTCAGAAATAGGAAGGTCTAAGGTAAACCAGCATATGACAGGCAAATCTCCTATGACAAGCTCCTAGAGAACTACCCATTACAGTCTTAAATCAACCCATGACAAACTTTTTCCAATAAATGGGGTTAGAACTGCATTTGATTAATTTGTGGCCATAATCAAAACCTTGGGAAATGGTCATGAAGTTATTGGTAACTGTCTTAGGACACTTACCCATTTTCAGTGTAAACTGGTAGTAAAAAGTTATTTTGTAATTCTTTCATGTCATGTCCATATTAGGAAATCTTGGAGCCATGTTAGAAAATGTTTTGACTGCATTAGGTGGTTAGATGACCATCATGGAAACACTTTTCTGTTGATTTGGGGTAGTCTACAGACTCTTTAAAGCCAACTCCATAGCACACTTCAAAAATTCATAAAACTTTCATTTTTTGTCCAAAAAATAAAATTTCACTTGCTCTCTGCATTCCTCATGTTTATCTTCATAGATAATTTTTTTAAATTTTTTTCAAAAATGTGAACATGACAAACCAGCCATTCTGCTTGTCATAGGCTGGTTTACCTTATATGACCACAGTGGAAGGGTTTACACAAAATTTAAAATGTGACATTGCCCACAGGGTAATTAATTGCAATGAAAAGTACAAATGTGATCATGGGGGGCGGCTTTATAGTGCCAAATTCCACCAGAAAAAATGAATTTGGCTAAAAAACGACAAAAAAAATCATGAGGATACAAAATATTTTGTATCAAGTATGTGGATGAATGTTGAAATTTGGAACACCACTATAACATTTCATATTACCACTTTGACACTTCATAAAAAATGAAAAAACAACAAACTGGTGAAAGAGCTCGTACTGGTCAATATTTATTTATTGTTATTTGATAATTCAATGGTTAACAAACAGAGGTTGGTAATTTGATAAAGATGGACTAAACCCTGAAGTACAGTACAGTATTGATAGATTTATTTACAACTCAAGCACGTATTCTGCAAATGTTTAGTCACGGTGACTAGTGGCCGGGTCAGTCAGTCTGCCGTGCAGTGAGACTCTGCTAACCTTTAACCCTTGAACGCCAGGCCAGTCACCGTGGAAATCATCTGTTTTGTCCCCGTGTGAATTGTTGGCTTAAAAAAATGGAAAAGTACTCATTGGAAGACAAACTACTGTAGATCATCTTCCCTTTCCACACAAATTTTGGAGGATGAATAGTTGCATTTTTGTTCTATACGGAGAGATTCTTTGTCATTCATCAGCTGAAAAACGTTTTCTGCGGCGTTTATGGGTTAACCGACATTCACCACCTAGAGGGCATGCATTCCAAAGGAAAATCTTCTTGAAGTAGGGTATGGGTCTTGTCCAAAGTTTGTGCCATAAGGGCATACAAAAGTGAAAGGAGAATAGTGCTTTGATTTTCCAGCCCTGAGGTGGGTACCCTCCAAACCGACACCTTTTGCTATTATGTCTAGGTACTATTATTAAAGTGAAGTTTAATAATAGTTTTCATATTTTCTTGTTAGTAAGTGAAAGGAGGTTCCACCACACCAAAGAACACGACATTTGGATAACATATGCAAAAGTTATGAAGGGTCAAAGTTTTTTTGGTAGATGTTCTAAACTCATTTCTTCAATATATATACATGTTGATTTTGGAGATGTACACAATGTGATGATGGTATTTTTGGATGCGATTTTGATTGTACCTACCTTAAATTTTGTGGACAATGCTTGGCAAGCCATATTCATTATTGAAGTGAGTCTAGTAGGTTGAAACATTCCTAAAGAATACAAAAAACACTCTTTGTCAATGATTCTCTCAAAATTGAGCTCGAGGGACTTGGTTTGTCAATTAACTCTAGAAGGATGCCAAGGACGTTGTGTCCTTTTGATGGTCAAATCAACTTTGTGCATATTGAAGAATAGATTATTTTCATCAGTTTTTTTGTGTGTAACTTCTTTGATGCTATATCTACATGATTGACTTAAGTTCGAGACATTTTAATTGTTTTTTGATTTCATATAGGGTATTTTATCAATAAAATAGTATATTATCCAATGTATTTCAATACTTTGAGTTTTTTTTCTTTAAAATTTTATTTTGACATTCAAAATGCTTTCTTTTGCTTTTGAACAAAACTAACAAAATGAAGCTTCTAAAGTTTAGTTTGTATGCCATTTGTAAATTTTGAAAAATTCCTAAAAGTAAGCATTTCTTTGAAGTTTGAAGTTGAAAATCTATAATCACATTTTAAAATATGGAGTGACATGGAAATTTTCTTTACATTGAAATGTTCTACACTAAGATATATTTCTATTCTGAAAATTTCAGATTTTTTGAACATGGTTTATATTTGATGTGAATTTTCTTCATTTTTCCTTGAAAATTCATAGTAATTTAAAATTTTCATAAAAAATTCTAATTTTTTTATGATACATATTAAACATGTGATTTCACCTCTAAAAGAAATAAAACAAAAAAATTCCACTCGTAAATAGCAAAGAAATGAAGGATATAGAGTGAAGGACTTTCAAATTAACCATATGGTCAATGGCTCCATTCTCTAAGAGTTAAGGTTAAGCCTTCAAGTCTCAAGAAGGAATTGCAAGTGAGTCAAGAAATGGAGGTCAATTTATTTTTTTGATAGAGAATGAATTGGAGCAATTTGATTTGGAAAATACAATTGCATGCAATAGTTATGTTCATACACGGGTTCATTTGCCAATCTTTATAAAATATATAGAAATATGTGGAGAAAATTTCAAAAGATGCGTCCCCTTTGTATCTTGAACAACATTGGGAGTGTTTTGGAGGGAAAGTAAATATACCTTGTCTTTTGAGTGGATAGTTTTTCATAAGAGACAATTCAATTAGTTTCAAATGATTGTTTTTTGTATTACACACTCACAAAAGTGAATTAGTTCATTCATATTTATACTAATTGGTAAGTACCCTCCACACATACATATTTGTATTTTTTAGAAGCAATCTGGCCACCAATTGATATGGGATATATTAAAGGGATTTCCATATGTATTTTGTATCCATATTCTGTATGGATACATATATATTTTGTATATATCCATATTCTATATCTCTATTTGTATTATGTATTCATATTTGTTTTATGTACATATATATACTAGTGTATCCATATCTCATGGTATTTGTATCCATATTATAAGATCAACGGTATTGGAGGGAAGAATTTTTGTTTACGAGATCAATAGCTCTCAATTTTTACAAAGAGTGTGTGTGTGTATTAATTGTAACTTGTAGGGGAATGCATCATTAGAAGAGATAGTAAACACAAAGATGACATAAGTAGATATGTATTTTATAGAAAGAAGATTGTTGTGAATAAATACGGAGTATAATATTGTGTATAGAAATGTTTTGAGTACTTTCAGGTATAATGGTCAACAATGTGCTTTTTCTGAGTCTTCATCTATAGAATCTTCTACTCAAACATTACCAATGTTGAGTAGAAGATTTTGTAGTTGCCCAAGTCAAGTACTTTTTATATTAAGCATGTATTTTCACGTATTGAAGGTATATTTTTGAATGTTGATCACTCTATATAAATCATGAAAGCAATATCTACCACATCCAAAGGTCTTTGAACAACTTGAAGTGAATCTTTTATGAAGTTGCTAGTGCTGTAGGCTTATATTTGTGCATTTTTCATATGTTGATGTCAACAATGTTGTATACATTGTCAAGGAATTATAAATTCTCTCAATACCAACAATAAATTGTCCTAATTTTTGGTACACCCATTGTCTAATGCTCATTATTCAATTGGATATAGTTTATTATTTAACTTCGTCTTCTCTATCCTCAATAATCCCACATTATTTTGCTAAAGATTTTTGTCTATATTCTTGCTCTAACCAAAACAATTATGAAATTTAAAGGGTAGAGCTTGTTACCCCATAATGTGTAAAACATTTGCCCATGTAGTTTAAATGTGCATTTTAGGATACAAAGATGTATTTGATGATGCAAAAAGTTCCAATTGACTTGAATTCTTTTGTGAACTCAAATACATATTAAAGGAAATGATGCATAAAATTTATGATTTTTTTAGACTTAACATTTTAAAATCTATACCAAACAAAGATTTTAAGTTTTTGAATCTACTAAAAAAGGAGATTTTAAGTTGTAAAATCTATTCAAATTATAGATTTCAAATTGTGAAACCTATCAAATTTGTAGATTTCACATACTTGTCCAAATATATGAATGGTGTAAATTTCATAAAAATATCAAATTTACATTTTTGGTAGGTATTTAAAATTCTTGAAATCCACTACGTATATAGATTTCATCATAGGATTGGTATGATTCTATGTTGAAAACCACTTATACTAATTATTTCTCTAACCCACCCTCTCCTTGACAAATTGTTTGGGGACAATTGCTTCTTCTAAAATCTACCAAATTTGTTAGTTAATTTGACATTTTTTGAAAATCTATGAATTCTTGAAACGAAATTGAAAAGTTTACCAATTTAGTTGCCCAATTTAGTAGTTGAATTGACATTCTCCAAAATCTACCAATTTTGGGGTTGAAATGACATTTTTTAAAAGATGTCGTTTCAATTGGGGGAGGCACTTGTCTAGTGCTTGCCAGTTCATATAAGGAAAATAGAATGTGGATATAAGCATGTATTGATCGCATGTGGGAATAGTGACCTCTTGGCTCTTAGGGCCACTTCACACTATAGCTATCCAAGTTGAGAGTTTGTGGCCAAACCTTTGGCGAGAGTCCAAAGAAATGGGCTTTAATAGGCAATAAATGATAGGAGCCTTTAGTTGGCCATAGTGTGAAACCTCCAAAGGCCAAGCCCAAGTGAATCCAAACACTTGGCAATGAACTCCCACGGCCTCTCAACTTGGACAAGCCATAGTGTGAAGCCTCCAAAGGCCAAGCCCAAAGTCCTAATGCATATCAATCTAATGGTGATAATTTGGAAGGGACCTTCATTCCCTAAGTGTGGCATTCATTCCTTTTGACTTGCACTTCATTCCTTCGTGAATGACATTTGTTCTTTGTAGGACATGAAGCCGGACAATGTGTAGATTTAGGGATGAAAGTGGTTAGTAGGTAACAAAATGTACAATGATTACATGCTATCCCAATCATCCTCTCCAATCTTGACTATTGTAGTGTATATAGCCATGTGTAGGTGTGTGAATGTAGCTTTACCTTATCTTATGTGGTTCAATGAATTATATTATATTTGATCCAAAATCCAAGTACATATCCATATGATGGGCTATAGAGTACATCTTGGAGTCCCAACTTTATTTTCAAAAATTGAATAGTAGTTGCATCTATTCATGGCACAAATATATTCTTAGATCGTGCCAATAACCATACAATATGGTCGTTATCCTTTGTCAAATATGGATTTCCGCTCTCATTTCAAGGACTCTGTTGCTTTTCTGTTTCCTTTACTGGTTACAATTAACTTACTTAGAGGTTCAGACAGTCTCCTGTCTAGCAATGGGAGGGAGAGAGAGAAAACAAAAAAATATCTGCACGCACTCAGGTGATATAAAAGCATGCGAATAATCTAGGTGGGGTGTGAGTGTCCCTATGTCTGAACGGACGAACGGCCAAACGGCCTCTGTCACAAGGAACATGATGCTGGTCCTTGCACAAGTCTGTACAAACACAGAAACAAGCATGTTTTGACCCTTTGTTTTGTATCTTAGGATGGATTCAAGCAATGAGTGCCGGCAGACAGTCAATCATTCAGAAGCTTAAGCTTAAGCATATAAGTTAGTTGTTGTGGATTGCTGAACTACAGGGGCCCAAAGTCCCAAACCAGCTTTTGTCCCATACTGTTATGCATCATTTTAACCCATCAATGGCCGAGGCACCAAATTCTTGTGTTAGACAAAACTTTCAAGCTTAAACCAAGTTAGTATTTTTTAGTATTTTTGAAGTCTAGGAAAAATCAGTATAAGACATTTTCTAAAATTTTGGGTTTAACATAATATTATATTAATTTTTGAAGTTGAAAGTACAAGATACCTACTTATGACACTAGACTACTCTTCAACTACCATCTTTGAAGTGCATAATACTTCAACTCCCATTAGTTGCCTCAAAAAGGTCTTCAACTCTTATTGGTTGGTCAAACCTCATCAATGTTGCACTTTGTTATATGTGTTTCAATTTTCTTGAATGTTTTCCACAACTTTAAGCACGGATTTAAAATTGGTAATATTTTTCTAGTGTAATTCCTTTAAATATCATGGTGATCAAATTTTTTTCTTAACAATATGAAATTTTAAGGTTAATAGAAATAGTAGTAATAAAAATCATGATCATGAATGAGAAGCACTTCTTGAATTTATATACAAACTTATTTGAATTCAATAATGATTTCAACTTTGTATTTGAGATTTAGATTTTGTGCTATAAAAACTATAATTTTAACAAACTTTATAAAATTTGAATATAGATTATAAATAGGGCTACCAACTCAAGGCTACACTTTCTTACTAGACTCATTGGCATTTGATATTAACCCCTAAAAACGTCAATTTCTGGAAGTGGTGTGATTTTGGTATAAGGTTTAAAATTTGTGTTTCAAAATAATTTAGATGCCTTAAACCTTCATGTTTTGAAAGGTGCCAAACTATTGGAACTCCACTCATTAGGAGAAGTATGGGGCCTCAAGAAGGCCCCTTCCCTTTGATAAGTTGAAATGAGCTGATTATGGCGGGAAACTTATTAAAAATAAAAAATAAAAAGTTTTCGAACCTGCAGTCCGATGTGAGCAGTCCGACTTGAGTAGTCCGACGTGAGCAGTCCGATGTGGCCGATCATCGGCCACCTCAGATTTTTTTAAATTAAAATTTTTTTTTCCAAAAAACTAATTTGTACTCGATCTTCATGGCATGTAGTCTTCCGTGTCAAATCCGCACCTGAATTTTTTTAATTTTTAATTTTTAATTTTCGAATTTTTTTTTCCAGCTGTGCGGGCTGTAACAGATCTCGCGGCCTTGGGGACGCCTCATTCTTCTCCTAATGAAGTTAATGAAATTGATGTTTAAAGGACAATTTGGGTTGAACACCACTTGAAAGTCTAGGTAGGTTCCTACAAATTCAAATTTCAAAAGGATCTTTTGGAAATTTTGACACAAGGTGAAGATATGTACCCCTTTTTCTCCCAATCGTGTGCTTAATCAAAAGTTATATTGCCCAAAGTTTTTTAGGTAAGGTGAGCAACTTCAAGATCACATGTGTAAGACTATGCTCTCAATTTTGAAATTTGTCAAGTATATAACTAACATGCTACAAAATGCACCAATAAAAAACTATTTGTAGTGCAAAAATCTAATTGCAAAGGAGTTAACCTTATCTAGTAGGGTCAAAATAAGATTTTTTCTTCTAACTTCAAATGCAAAAATCTTTGCTCAAAATGTCTGAATTTTTTTCACACATTCTTATAGTCGTCAAGTACACTTCTACACTATCAAATTAAATTTTTTCTTTCTTTTTGAATGCCCTGAAAAGCAAAAGTTTTTGCAATTTTCTGCTTGAAATGTACCCCCCACTCATTTAGGAATAATGAAATAGGTAAAAATCAATTCTTGAACCACCAAACCACCATAATGTGTCTGTTGGAACCTAGAGAGTTAATAACAATCCAAGCCTGTTGAAAGAAGTCAGCCCACCCTCCACCAACTGTGAAGCAACCACAAGTAACAAATCTCTTCTTGAGAGGACAAGTGCTGTGCCGAAAATTCCGAAGACATGGTTTGGTTCATCAAGTGAGCTTCACACGTTTCTCCACCTAGTCTAGTTGTACCAACCTGTTACCTGTACTCGAACTTTGACATACACTAGGATTGCAGTAATATCATTCAAAGAAATTGGCTATCTCACCAACCAGTTTTACATGAATTAGTGGTTCAAATGCAGACGCAATAGCTCCCTTGAACACACTAGCCAAAGTCTGTTTTCATTTGGGTCAGATGATGCGAGAGCCACTGCGCAATTTGACAGCCTGACATTCACTGAAATCGTGAATTCCAACACTCCCAAGCATCCAAGAGAAAGATGTTTCCTTCTACAATTCACCAACTTGACAGACATTTGCTTTCAAATATGCTTTACAACCTTGGATTTGTAAATTGACAAGATTATGGGTGCCAAATTTTGTGATATTCGTCTTCACAAAACTCTAAAAACTAAGACTAGTATAGATTTATGTGTCAAGCTGTGCATTCTGAAAAGTACCAAGTTGTGGAATTCTCCTAATTTAATGAAATTGAAGTTTGGGTGTAATTCAAAGGCTGTGGAGTTCTGTGATTCTGTCCACGTGATGGTTCTCAGGGCTAGCTTTTCCCTCACTACCTAAAATTCATTTCACCCTCCAGTCATACTCTGTTCTATTGTGTACTTTTGGAGCTTGAATGAAAGGAAACTCAATGCAAGAGCAATTATCTTCCCAAATTTAAGGCAGGGCCATGGTGTGCTCAGTTCTGCTGGTGGTGACAAGTATCGTGCTGTAATTATTCAAAGAACATGGATCAGAGCCTCTTAAGTGGATTGTTTCCTTGCAGCGCACCAACACAATATAAATTTCTGTGGTGAGAATGATTCAGAGAGTCCCAATTATGACATTGAACTGTACAAAGCTCTCAAAACTGGGATAGGACTCGAATATACTGTAGTTTCCAAACGCCTATGCAGAAATGCCACTAACGAGAAATTGACGTCAAGTTCTGATGGTGATCAGTGGCTTGTGAAAGTGTGAATACAGGGTGTTTTTCTTGGTGGCGATGTGATGCTCGTAATGAACTACATGGCGCCTTAGAGAACTGGGAGACTTGATTGAGGTCTGGAGAATTATACATTGCATTTCAACCTTCTTGTGAGCAGCCCACAAGAAAACATGGACTTGGCATTATGAAAATGAGGTGGACGTGGCAACCAGGGTCTACCTCAAGTCAATTGCCAGCACGAATAATTAGAGAATCATTGTTGTTCGTGTTTAAGCCGTCTACTGTTAACAACGGAGATGCACAATTAATCGTGATTCGTCTGTCGGTTCACATTGCGTAGATTGGATTGGATGGGTTGTTCGGCCTGTTGGAGCGTATCAATTTGTAGGTGTACAAATGTTGATATGGCTTCATGGGGAGTTGTATACTATTGACCTGACTGGAATTTTCATCTACCTTCGGAGAGATTAACCCCGACACGGCTGGACAACCACATTCTGGTTGTGAACAAAAGTTTATTGCGGATTCAGCGAGGATCTCATGTGAATCTGACATTGGTTTAAGAAGAGAAATCTGTATTTAAATGATCACTGACGTCATGGTGTAAGTTTCATTGCAATCGGACTTGCCAGCTAGGAGATATTAGAGTTTATGCAATCGGAGGTCTACGTGTAACACCAACGGGTTTTTTTTAATTGATTTTGCTTTTTCTAAGAAGCGGTAACAATTTTGAATGAAATTTCAATCAGGTGGCTACTTATATCCATCCTTGGGAAACAACAATTTTGCTAAGTAGATGAACATTAGTGAATTTTGGATATATGAAGATTTTGATGAGGAAAGTAAGGAGGTGACATAGTTATCTTCAAAGCAATTGTATGCTAGCAAGAACTAAATTTTTTCAAGTATATGAGTTCTATGAATCCTAATCATCAATGAGCCCATGATCATATTAGATTCCACAATATTTATAAACAACCTACCAAGCTACAAAACAAACAAAGTGAGGGAAATTCTCAATGGTCCAAAACTTTTGAGCATACATTGCTACACTCAATTCAAGACGTATTGTAAGTCAATTACTCAATCGATTCTTGATAAATGAGAGTTTGCTAAATGTACACTCATCTTCAACATTGCCTAGCACTTGAACATTTCAACAAATTTAAGTTAAATTGGAGCAAAATATTTGTATAGATAGTATGCCATATTATTGTGAAGGGGTTCAATTCTAGAAGTCAAGTTATGGTAGTTTGTGAATTTGATATCATAGTCATTTTAAACATCCCAACCCAAAAGTTGAGTTTTATAGTTTTGCCCATATACAATTGGTTCCACTTCCTAGTGTATGTAGTAAGCCTTTTGAGGTGGTGTGCACTCCATTCAAAAGGTGCTACTTCAAGATGTCCAAGTGTGTATTGAAAGATTGGTTGTAGATATTTGGAGACTAAAGCTAGCATTGTCGGACATCTATTACACTAGTGTTGGAAAATTGAAGAGAAAAATCTATAGAGAACTCGTATACAGTAGTTGCAAAATCAACATCAAAACACAATATGCTTGAGTTAGAATAAAGCATTTAAAATTTTCAAATGAAAAACTTAGGAAAAAAATTAAAAATTAAAAATTATTTTAATAATTAAAAATATACTCCTTTTGTCCTAAAATGATCTTTTTGTTGGCATGGATTTCTTGTCTCCAAAAGATCTTCATGATGTGATGTGGGAAGAAGGGCCTAAAAATGAAAATTACATAATACTTTACTATAGATTGACAATTTATTTTAACCCTTTAGTGACCATGGTCAATCTGGGGGGGCAATACAGTTTTTGTGTGTACAATTCGAAAAAAGCTATCTGGAGTTAGTTTTGATGGACAAAAACATTATCGGACTGTATGGATTGCATCTGCAAGGCCTTGGTGACAAGTGCATAAAAAAAACCATAATTGCCCGTTCCAATTACACAAAAGAAGAACATGAACATTGACTTCCCACATGAGTCTGACACATGCAAGCTAAAGAGAGGTTGCATAAATTGTAAATATCTTCACTTTTGATCAACAGATGGAAGTGGGACTTGTATTGGCTCAAGTCACATGCAAAAGTTGTGCATTTTGGGAAGAATTACAAAAATTGGAGAGGAATTGCTGAATTTGCGGAGTGTTTTATGAAGCGCTTCCAATAAGTGTATACAACACAACCGACCAATACAACGCAATTCATGAGGTGAGGAACATTGCTCCACAAAATTGGATTGGATAGCTTAGGAACTACTAGCATGAAGCACTGAAAGGGGATTCAAGCATTCACTACTAAAATCGTAATGACCACTAGATCTTCTCAAATACAACAAGATGCATCTCTTATACGGAAAAGCCAAAATATACGAATACAAAGAGCTTCTTTTACACACTAGGGATAGTTGGTGTGTGATACTTTTCTATTGAAATATAACGCCCCGGTGATTCTCATTCATACTCCTTGTTCATATTCTGTTCATATGTATCCATTTGTTAGTATCCATTTTGTTCATCACTGTAGACTTTAGTTTACTTAGATTTACTGTAGCATAGTCTTGTGTATATATTTGACATGTTAAAGGATCGATGTAGTTGTTGTACCAATATCTCAAATACTGAAAAAGATTCACAATTCATTTTTTTCAACATGGTATTAGAGCATGATACTCGGCCTATAGATTACAATATGTGTAGTTGGGTAGTTGCAAGAAACACTTCACGTTTTTCGTTCAAAACTACGTTTTTTGGCCATAGGATTGGCAGTATTATGCAATACTACTAATATTATGTTTTAGAAGCGCCTTGACAAATTTGCACCGTTGTCGGATAGAAAGGCCTTGCCTTGGGAAAACACGGGGTTCTTGGCTGCAACTAAAAATGGCTCAAAATACGGAAGATCCCAAAATCAAATATATCCATAATCAAACCCCATGATTTGCCTCATAATCATGCTCATGTAACCCCCATCATGAACCATAGAGATCAAATAAAATATCACATGTTTGTACAAAGTGGTATAAGTTGTGCATAAACCGCACAAAGTCCTCCCAAAGTATACCCGACACTAATAGGAGTGCAAAATCTTCTTCAAAGGTTCAAATTGAGAGTATAATATCTCTCTGGAAAGATAATGCAAATAATTATAACACATCCAAATTTCAACTCAAAACCTTATACTGTCCGACTTTTATAGCCGGTCAAAGTTTACTCTCTTCAACTGAAAGGCAGCTCACTACTACTTCACTTCCAAGCCTATAACTCTCACATACTAACTCCAAACTGATCATATAATATCTCATTGAAAAGGTAACACAAATATATACAACACTTAAAAGTTTCACTCAAAACTAAGGTACTGTCCGACTTTTATAGTCGATCCAAGTCCACCCTTTCTAATTCAAAAGGCAGCTCTTCACTACTTCACCTTCAAGCCCATAACTTTTGCATCCTAACTCCAAACTAAGAGGATGATAGCTTTTTGGAAAGATAACAACTCAATAAACAACCATGACAAATCTCAAAAGCAAAAACTTCATAATCAGATAGATATGAGCCCTCGAAAATTCTGCCCTTAAACTTCATGACAAATTTCCTTCTCTCACTCCATCAAGCATAACTTTCACACAAAAACTCCAATTTGAGAGAGTGATAGGTTTTCGGAATCACCAAAACAAGATGAACATCCTCCCAAAATTTCATAGCCAAAATCCCCATGTACAAAGTGCTATCCTCCTCTGAACACACGGCTCTCCTAAACTAACTTGGAGGTGGAAGAAGAAGAGCCTCCACCTCATCCTCCACCTCATCCGCCACCTCAACCTCCATGCCATCCACCTAAGCAAGTGGATTTTGGCCTCTAAAACGCCACATTGACTATCTTTCATCCATTGACCGTCCCTTTGTCTCCATAACTCTATCCTTATCTCCTACGCGGACTTCTAATCCATTTAAAATTAAACAAAAGGTAAAACAAGCTTCACCTTTCATTTTTTAACAATTCTAACCAAACAAAATAAAGCTTCAAAACATCTCTAAGTACAAGAATATAAGAACTAAGATTAAGTAGTTGTCTAACAGAGGTAAAAAAAATTAAAGTTTAAGAGGATCATCATTCCAAATGTCTCTTGAAACTTCAATGAAAAAAAACCCTCCACTTTGACACACAATTATGGATTTCATATAATGTACACATATACGACGCGGCACCGTTGATTGAAGGCGACTGCAGATCTACACCGTTGATTTAGTACTATATTGTACTATGCAGTACTACGGACTACTATGAAGTACTGCAGAAGCCATTGGGAACAGAAAATAACAGAAAAGGGGTCTGTAGAGATTTTCATTTTTAGTAATTCAAAAAAAATTCAAAAAAATTCAATAAAAAAATCCATTTTGCTATTGAAGATTGCGCTTGCATTGCACTAAAAAATTCATGAAGAAATTTTTTTCCCTCTTCATAGCTTTTGCGCAAAGGAAGGTCACTTTGACCCCATGTGTGCAATTGACATGATGCTATTTTCATAAAAACTCAACGTCAGCCCTTTTAGAGTTAGTAGACCTCCAACATGTCCAATTTGTGGCTTCAAATTCGCATTTTTGAGTAAAAAATAGGACTAAAAACCTCCAAAATGGCCAAAGTAGACACCCAATCGGGGGCAGATTAAAAATAGTAAACTAATTTTAAAAAAATTTAAAAAATTACTCAAGGTCTGTAACTTTAGCATCTACCTTCATTCCAAATTTCATGCCAAATGGACAAACAACGCAAAAGTTATGAGCAAAAAGCCAATTTTTAAAGGCAAGGGGACAAGAAATAGGACAAGTGTTTCTTGCAATCACCTAGTTGAACTAGTGTCTAGGAAAGGCTGAGAGAGACGTAGTGCAACACTGCTCCTACAATTGATAGAATTATCGTAGAATTAGATTGTGAACAATTTCGGAATCACTGAAAAATGGTAGACAGTACTAACGTTGCGTTTAGAGAAGGAGACAAGCTAAAAGGCTTGGCAAATCATTATATTTGGTCTCTCAAAATGAGAGCAGTATTGAGAGCAAAAGGACTTTAGAGCATCACAGACGAGGAGCAAACACATACCATCTATGCAACCACGATCGATGGCAAAGCCTTCACAGAGGCACAATTGAAAAAGAAAAAGGCACTTGTATGTCGTCTCATTTTGCTATCAATATCTGATGATTTGGTGGATATGATTGCAAAGTATTTTGATCCCGCTTTGGCATAGAAGGCATTGAAGGATCAGTTTCAATTGGGAGATCAATCCTAGATCCTTACTTTGATGGGCCAACTCCAATCACTAAAGATGAGTGAAGGAGCATCTATCGAAGAATATATAAAAAAGACGAGAGAACTCAAGAATCACCTTGGTAATATGGGAGAGAAGTTGTCAAATCGAAATGTGAATCAAATCGTATTGAATGGTCTTCCACGATCATACGAGAGTACAATTCAAACCCTCAGTCACTTGAATGCTACAATGTCATTTGAGAAACTTAGCTCCTTGCTAATGTCTGAGTCATATCAAAGGACACATCGTAACCAATAGTTAGGAGATGACGAGGCGCTAGCTGCAACCCATACCAAACGAGAGACATAGCAGCCACAAAATCAAGGACGTGGGGGACTTTGGTTTATTTGGGGGCAATACTATCGTGGAAGAGGGTACCCAGGCGGAGGCTATTCAGGCCGTGGATACCCTGGTAGAGGAAATTTCAGACCACCTTACGAAGCTAAACCGATTTTCCCTAGTTCTAGGCCACCAATTGTTTGTTACAATTGCGGAAAGCTAGGGCATTTCTTAAGAGATTGCCGTAGTCCTCCCAAATCCCAATAAGATGGAAATTCTTATGGAGGTATGGCCTATGCAAATTCTGCTGAGTTTTTTGACTCTCATTTAGCGCAGTCCTTTCACAATCCTTGGAATCATTGGGACAATGGACCTTGGTACTTAGATAGTGGTGCATCGGGGTACATAGCTGCCAATCATCACAAGTTTGATAAAAAACCAAGCACTTCAAGTGTAGAAATTAGCGAGATAAAAACAGGAGGAGGGGAATCTCATCTCGTGAAGGGATCAAGCAACGCAACTGTGAGAAATGAGTCAGGTGCAATAAAGTTGAAGTCAATTAAATACGTTCCTAGCATGACAAAGAATTTGATATCTGTTGGAGTTATTTCCGATTGTGGAAATAAAGTTGTTTTTTCAGATTGACAGTGTTGGGTGCTTGATAAGTACGGATGCATCATAGTTTCTGGTCACAGAGATTCCTCCAATGGATTATATTGTTTTAAAAATATAACTAGTGCATTGGCAGCAACTCATGTAGACATCGCCACATTGTGGCATCGGTGTTTGGAACATCTCAGTTATGTTGGGATTCAGGTCCTTTCAAAATCAGAAAACATAGCTGGTATTCCACAGATTGATTGTTCAATTCAGATTTGTTAGTGTTGCCTTGCAGGAAGACAACATAGGGAATGCTTCCCTCGTCATAGCACTATTAGGGTCAGTGAGCCTGGAACTCGAGTACATTCAGACCTCATTAGTCCTATGCAAAAGGAATCTCTAGGAGGCTTTTGATACATGCTTGTTTTTACAGATGACTTCTCATGGAAGAGCTAAGTGTATTTCTTGAAGAATAAAAGTGAAACTTTTTCAAAATTCTGTGTATTAAAAAAGAAGCTTGAAATTGAGACTAGTAACAAGATGTAGATATTACGCTCAGATAGAGGAAGGGAGTATTTATCGACATAATTGATCAATTTTTGTAACATAGAAGGGATTCAAAGAGAACTCACGCAAGCGAATACTCCTCAGCAAAACAATGTCTCTGAACGACACAATTGGATAGTAATGGAACGCGCCAAAAGCATTTCTCACGATTGTCAGCTTCCTATTTACATGTGGATAGAAGTTGTAGCTACTGCGGTATATCTAATAAATAGGAGTCCTACACAAGCAAATAGTGGAGAAACTCTAGAAACAAGATATTCAGATAAACCTACTAACATCTCAAATTTACAGATCTTTGGATATATTGCTTATGTACATGTTTCTAAGGAACACCGTCAAAAACTTGACAGCAAGACTATGAGGTGTCTTTTCCTCGGCTATGACAAAGAAACAAAAGCCTACAGATTATATGACAATCTTAAAAAAAGAGTCATTATTAGCCATGATGAGAATCAAAAGTTGGCTATCATTATCTACAAAATATCGCACCTATGGAGGATGTTTTTCAGTTTCCAAAAACCACTGAGCCCAGTACAAAAGTCTTCAATTCTCAAAATTAGGCGGAGAATCAGGTGGCGAACTTCAGAGTGACGAGATCACCGATATTCCAGAATTTCAATTGCCTCCAAAAGAAATAAAATAGGTACCGCCCTCTTTGTTTGACGATAGTCAATTTTCTAACTTGCTTGATACAATTTTCCAACTTCCTAGATCACCACCAGTATACTCAAATTCAAGAAAATTGCCTTCACCACGTCGACTTCCTCTACTTGCGGACCTATAAGCAAGACCACCAACTAGGCGTTATCCTACTTGAAATAGAGCACCATCTGTAAAGCTGCGGGATTTCTAGACTTTAGTATCTGAGCTGATGCATGAACTGTTGGAGTTCTCTATAGCATCAATAAATTAGGATTGGAGTAAAGCCATCAAAATCAAAATTGATTCTATATTAAAAAACAAAATATGGCAAGTAGTCGATAGGCCGCCTGACAAATTAAGTTCCCATTATTGCCAGATGGATATTTAAACTCAAGAAGAATATGAACGGTAGAATTGACAAGTTTAAAGCCAGACTTGTCGCACAAGGTTTCCAACAACAAGAAGAAATTGACTAACTGAATATCTTCGCACCAGTTGTCCGCTGGTCAATCATTTGACTAATATTGGCCTTGGCAGCGGAAAACAACTGGCCATTGTTACAAATGGACATTATAACGGCATTCTTAAACAACACATTGAATGAAGAAGTATATATGGAAATTCCCGAGGGATTTCCTAGAGTAGGTGATATTACAAAGGTATGTAAAATTAACAAAGCCTTATATGGCTTGAAACAAGCACCAAAGGCTTGGTATGAGAGAATTAACTCTTGGTTGCTTACCCAAGGACTTCATTGCAGTGTAAACGATTTCAACTTGTACTATTCATTTCAAGACGGACAAAAAATTATTTTCCTGTTTTACATAGATGACTTGTTAATAATAGGAGACAATTGCTCAAAAATTGTCAGGTTGAAGGCCGCACTTCACTAGGAGTTTGAAATGACTGATTTGGGAGATGCAAGTACATACTTGGGCATAGAAATTCACCGAACACCTGAAGGGATATTCATTTGCTAGAAAAACTACATCCAGAAGCTATTAGAAAAATTCAACCTTGAAAATTGCAACCCAATCCAACTCCCTATTGATTTACATAATCAACTTTGCAAGCATATGGGAACACCACTAACAGATCCTTCTATGTATTGATCATAAGTTGGTAGCTTACTCTACCTCACCAATACATGACTGAATATTTCTTTTGCAGTAGGTTGTGTATCCCAATTTATGGAACAATCCGAAATTGCCCATTTACAGGCCACAAAGAGAATACTTCAATACCTGTCAAGAACTCGTGATTATAGAATTTTTATGCCCTTGGATAACACAACCGATTATCATATATATTAAAACGCAGATTGGGGGCGTGACCTAAACACTAGATGTTCAATATCAGGAATTGTCTACAAGCTAGGAGACTCTTGCATTTATTGGACAAGCAAGTTGTAGCTCATAGTATCTATCTAGTACTGAATCCAAATACCGAGTGCTGACCGATGCTGCAAAAGACGTAGTTTACTTCAGAAGATTCTTGGGAGAGCTAGGATTAGAATTCAAGCAACCTACAATCTTGCTAAGTGATAACCAATCTTGTATAAGACTCGTGGACAACCCAGTCATGCATGCATGCACAAAGTATATTGAAATTCAACATCACTTTATTCGTGAAGTATCGCAATCAAGACAATTACAAGTGCACTATGTTTTGACCATAGAACAACATGCAAATTTTCTCACAAAGCCATTACCATACAATAGTTTTGCAACCAACAGAGATAAACTCGGAATCATCTCACTTACTTCAGCCTTCAAATCTAGCTCTCACCCAACTAGGAGTGAACCAGCCTTCGATCCTGTGGGCGCTTAATTACCCACCTTTGGTAATTAATCGGACACAAACAGGTTCTAGGGGTTAACTAAATTCTAACCTAACGGGTGACTAAGCGTCGGTCCATTGTGCCTTCCAAGCAATGGATCTTCTTTACTAAGTTCCTAGTTTTCGCAGGTGACAATGGAGTTGCCCCCAATTGGCGAGGGAATAGTTCGGGCTAACCGTCCCCTAACGGCAGCCTATGCGAACTACCACCGAATCTATCCTAATCTATGGGAATTTGAGGCTAATTGACCTTTCCTAAGACTGGGGAGGGATTACCTAAGTCCCTTCCATGGTTTCCTGAGTTAATTGGGTCTTTTCCTAATCTAAGTTATCCTTCTTTTTCCTAATTTAATTTCCTAATTTAATTTATCTTTTTTCCTAATTTAATTTCCTAATTTAATTGATCTAATTTATCTTCTAATTTATCTCCTAATTTAATTTATCTTTTATCTAATTTAATCTTCTAATTTAATTTATCTTTTATCTAATTTAATTTCCTAATTTAATTGATCTAATTTATCTTCTAATTTATCTCCTAATTTAATTTGTCTAATTTATCTCCTAATTTAATTTATCTAATTTAGTTGCTTGTATGGTCAACTCCTATGTATGAAATGGGTTTGGATACTTCGAGTCCTATTGATGAACTTCTATGTCTAACTCAAGGCCCCCCCCTAATTCCTATTTGCTAATCGAAATTAATCGCTACCTAACAGGGTTAGCGTAAATTAAAAGAAAGACAGCCCTAGGGATTGGGTCACTGACTCACTTGATCGTTGTTGGCATGTGCGGCATTTTCCTCCATACCTCCGGCCACGTGCTCGTAGTCCATAGTCGACACGTATTTTGACGTAGTAAAATGCCAACGGCTTAGTCCTCGGCGAGGTAGTACACCCTAAAGACCTTTAATGGTTCCTTCCTTTCTCCTTGCCTCCTTTTCTTTTCTTTCAACACTATTCCTACCAACCCTTTAAATGAGACCTTACACCATATGACGCTCATCTAATGGAAGAATCACCTATTCCCTTACGTCGTCATTTTGGCGTCATCCTAATCTCCTTCCTAATGGTTGTAAGAAGCTTTTGAGATTTCCTACCTAATCCTATGACGCAACACTATTTATCGTCTCTCCCTTCTTCCTCTCCTATAACTACCCCCTTCCTAATTTTGTCATCATTGTGTGAGGTGGCTTGTTGGTGAGGGACTTTGAGAGGTTGTGTAGGTTTGGACGCGTAGGATGGCGACTTCTCTTCCCCCCTTCTTCCTTTAGCCTTGAGTTGGTCTTTCGTTAGTCTTTCACTAGACCCCGGTTTCAATCTTAGTGTGATAAAAACCCAAAAAAAACGTGTGGTGGGGCCCCGCAGGGCATCGTCCCGTAGTGCTGAATTTAGTTGAGGTGAGGATTTCTCCTTTCACCCCCCCCTTTTTGGACTCCCCCGATCCCCAGTCCAAGCACCCCTGGACTCCCCCGCCCAAGCTCCCTGGACTCCCCAACTCCCCAGCCCCCTGGACTCCCCCGATACTGTGCCGGTACTGCTGCCGGGCTGCCCCGGTACTGGT
Source organism: Rhytidiadelphus loreus (assembly GCA_947034895.1). Taxonomy (NCBI): domain Eukaryota; kingdom Viridiplantae; phylum Streptophyta; class Bryopsida; order Hypnales; family Hylocomiaceae; genus Rhytidiadelphus; species Rhytidiadelphus loreus. The sequence continues at coordinate 42,946,739 of OX344765.1, forward strand.
GCTGGTGGCTGGTCTAGTATTGGTTTTTTCTCCTTTCTAAATCCCTCCTCTCGGGTTCCTGTATGGGAACCCACTCAGCTAAAAACTAAACTGGATATTACTTTTTGTGGTCAGGGTGAAACAAGGGCTGGACTAAATGTGACGTTTTTGAGGGCAGAGCTTCGCCGTTAGGGGATGAACTGAGAGTTAACCCCGCTATCCTATGGGGGGTTCTTCCGCCTTTCTACCACCTAGGGGGTATCTTGGGAGCTAAACTTTAATCTTTCCCAAGAAGATCTTGGGAACTAAACTTTTGGAACTTAGACCTTCCCGGGTCCAAAGCTTCGCCGTAGAATCGGTTTTAACACCGACTTTAGGACTTGCCAAGGTTTGGGATTCAAAGCTCCGTTGTCTAGGACTCATTTTAACACACTCTTTAGGACTCAAGGGGTCACAAGGTCAAAGCTTCGCCATCCCCCGAAGGGTGGGGTCCACACAATCAAGGGAAAGGGTTACTAGGGTTAGATCTTTCTTCTAAGGCACATGTACATGCAAGATAGTAACGTTAAGAGACTTATGCACCAAAGGCCCCCCAAAGCGGCATCGCCAAGGTACGGTGGGGGGTTACTCTGGGGTTAGTGCACGACACAAGATAAACTTCACCAAAGACTCTTCAAATGGGACCAAAAGAAGGCCAAAGAAAACACACAAAGTACATACGTACGAGAAGAAGGACTCCAAGGACCTTTAAAAGCTACAAATAGAACAACAACGAGAGCCAAAAGTGCTCCAAAAACACCGTAGAGGTTTTTTGGCCTAAACGCCAAAAATTCCAAGATAACTTGGACCCACGGACCCAAAACAAGTATTGGGGGTGTTTTGGGAGAGAGAAGGGCAACCTTTTATAGGTTTCCAAGGGCCCACTCCCCCCCTCGACGAGTAACCTCATCCATCCGGATTTTCATCCAACTTTGAGATTTTCACCTAATCTTGGGTTTTACGCTGGTCCTAGTTTCTAACTTTTGGAGTTTATCTCGGAATTGCAAATGGATTGCGCCAATGGCTTCAGAATGCCATTTTTAGTCTAAGGGACCCCCTAACCCCTATTTTTATCACAAAAAACCCCTCGGAAACTAGTGCCAACTGGAGCCAATTAAAAGGGTAAAAACCTAACTTTTGGGGTTTACCTCTTTTGGCTTGGGTAACTAGCTAGGGTTGTTGGGGAGGCTCTAGGGAGTAAGAAAAGGCTCCTTGATGTCTTCGTTCCGACTTCGTACGCTCCCGGGACGCCGGTCAACCCCGCAAAGATCCTGTCGTAAATATTAATTGGGGGGATGTTGTCAGTTTCGGCTGCTTCCCGCTATTGGAACTCCATGAATTTTGTCGGGACGCGTTATTAACATAAAAGATGCTAGTCTAATTTTTAGTGAGATTTTACCGCGGCCTGGGTATTTTCCAGGAATTTCCCAACGTGGCCTTTGGCGGTTGACTGCTCGGAAAAAGATCCTTTGGAGATCAGAAAAAACCGAGACTTTTGGGAACCTCTCATGGAGTCCCCCAAGCCACGTGCCAAGTCTTAGGCTATTCTGGCACATAGTTGGTGGCGAGGTGAAAATTGACTTCGGTTGAATCACCGGCAGTCAGGGAATCTTTCACATGTGAGGGAATCTTGGCAAATGGGTTTTGCCGTGGATGTCCCAACATGCTCCAGATCCGAGAACACCATCCGGCGGCTGTGGATTCCTCCATGCGGCCTGTCTGGGACAAGTAACACTTGCAAGCTAACAATTTGGATTCCTAATGTTTCGTCGGTGGAATGGGGAAACTAGAACCTATCTTTGGAGATTTACGTGGGGACCTCCCTTATTCTCCTAAGACTTAATTTAGCCTATCATGGTCACATGCACTAGGTTTTGGGCTATTTTGGGTAAGTTCCCAGTAGCCCTATTGTTTCCCACTAATTACGGGTTCTAACCTATATACAAGTGGTTTTTATGGGTAATCTATGGATAAAAGGCTATTTATGACCAAATGCTATACTGGTACGTGACATACCTATTTTGGTTCTACACTCTTTTTTGGGCTTTTTGTACTACTTTATGCCTTAATTTGTAATAAACTAAAAAAAAGAAAACAATGAGTCCCAAGTGACGAATTTGGGGCTCACAGATCCATAAAGCTTTCTTCAACTGTTTGTGTTTGAAATCTAGCCCTTTATGATTCTTCTTTGTCAAACGGTTGTCCCACCAATGCTCCGGATTCTCAAACAAATCCTTCTAGTAAATCTCATTAGAACTATCCCAGCTATTGTTGGCAAAACTTGCCTCTTCAGAAACCTTAGTTGTACTGATCCGTGACTCACTACCCCTCAATGGTTCTGTGTTTGTATTGTCCTGTAGAAAAACAACCATCAAAGCACAAAATTCTAGAACACAGTCGCATATTCTTCCTATGATGATCACCATCCAACAAAACAGTGCAAATATGAGTTGAACCTACACCCAAAAATCCAAGTCAATTAAAATACCTATAGACTCTTTAGACAGCTAGTCAATCAAATGAAGACTCAACATCGGAAAGATCCCCAGTCAACTCACCAACAAAAGACCCTCGGCCAACTCTCGTAAGCCCTAAAGAGTGCTCAACAGAAGCATACCAAATCGAAACATCTTCCTTTACGATGAAGCAGCGCCGGGAGCGAAGGGGGGTGTTGAAATATAACACCCCAACAATTCTCATTTATACTTCCTATTCATATTTTGTTCATATGTGTCCATCTATTAGCATCGATTTCGTTCATTACTGTAGACTTTAGTTTATTTAGATTTACTGCAGCACAATCTTGTGTATATATTCGACTTGTTAAAGGATCGATGTAGTTGTTGTACCAATATCTTGAATACTGAAAAACCTTCACAATTCATTTTTTTAACATTTTTACAAAATTCGCGGAACTTGGAGCCACCTTAGATAACCACCATCTACAATCTGGTGCGGAAGGTGCGCTCCCACTGTGTGTCACATTCCCAAGGAAAGATCCACGTATCCAAGCATGTCTTCAAACCGAGCAATCACATGTCATGACAACAACTCTTCATGCACCCATGCACAGATATGAACGACCCCAAGCATCGAAGCAAGGTTGACCGTCTAAGCATTGTGAGCGTTGAAGCACCGTAAACATTCGATTGATATTCACTACAAGAAAAGCTATCCAAAATGACAGAAACTAGTCCGAATCAACAAGTCCTAATTGACAAAAAATTGACAAATTTTTGTCGATTTGGATAAAAAAATTGACCGAATTGACTGAAATTTGTCCAAATCGACAAAAATCTATCAATTTTTTGTCAATTAGGACTTGTTGATTCGGACCAGTTTCTGCAGGGTTGTTATACCAAACGGGTCGGAGTGATCGGACAAGATGGGCGGTCCGGACACTTTGGACACCTTTCATTTTTGAAGCCATGGAAATTTTCCAAGTGATATGTCGCTTCTACACTACTTGTCCATGTTGAAATCAGGGCGTGGACGTGAAAGTTAAGGCGGGGATGTTAGAGCAGGGCGCAGACGTCATAGTCAGGGCATAGACGTTTCCATTAGGGCGTGGACGCGAACAATTAGGGCTTGAACGTGAATCGTCAAGGCTCGGACGCGAACGGTCAAGGCGGGGACTTAGACGTGTCAGGGCGTGGATTTAAACGTGATAGGGCCGGGACTTAAACGTGTCAGGGCAGGGATTTAATAGTGTCAAGGTGGGGACTTAAATGTGTCAGGGCAAGGACTTAAACGTGTTAGGGTGGGGACTTAAGGTTAGGTCCAGGACTTAAACGTGTCAAGGCGGGGACTTAAACCTGTCAAGGCGAGGACTTAAACATGTCAAGGCGAGGACTTAAACATGTCAAGGCGCGGACCTAAGGTCAGGGCACGTACCTCAGTCATTCAACAAAGTAGGTGGGCCTTTCAAATGCACTTGGGCATGGGATTCTTCTTTCTATGGAGAGGGGAAAACCATTAATTACAGTAAGCTGTTATTATCAATTTAGAGAATATCTTCAAGTGCATTCATGAAAGTCAAATGCCTACATTAAGAGTTCTACCTTTTAAAATTTGCACTTGACTTCATGGAACAACATTTTCCATTTCTTGTGGCGGAACTTCTCATTCTTTACCTCCTCAAACACTTGAAATCTAGTTTGAACATAAAAAATTTAAAAAAAAATCTTGGGAAGTTCATTCATTAAAATATATTGAATGATGGAAACTTTGAACACAAAATTCTTTGATGTTCATATTTTCTCACCACTAGAGCGGATGGTTATTTTGGAAACCCGGGTGGATGGGAGGGACATCCCTATATACGGCTTTTCCTATAAATTTCCAAATCATAAACTTTTCAAGACTATTACTTTCCAAACAATGATTGATAGACAAGGCAAATTCGAAGTTTAACCTTTATCAAATCAACCAAGCCATAAAATATACAAGGAAATCATAGAATAAACATAACTATTGATTTCCAAATGATTAATTGATAAGATAGGCCCTACCAAATAAAACCTTATCAAATCAAGGCTTAAAATAATTTCCAAACTATTGTTGATGTAATTTAAACCACTAGATCAACAATCTTTCCAAAAGAAATCATAATAGTACTAATAATTTCTAATTTGTGATTGATCATATAGGTACTTTTCAGATTAGGCCTATAGATCATCAGAGCCATAAAGAAATCATAGAGGATTCACTACTAATGATATCCAATTGCTAAGATAGACATTACAAAGTAAAACTATCAAATCTTAGAAGCCCCTAAAAAGTCTTAATAAAAATGATTTTCAAACATTTAATAAGATGGATACTGCTTTGAGTTTAAACCACCAAATCAATATGGTTCTAAAAACAAAATAGGAAATCATAGTTAAAACAATACAAATAATTTCCAAATTGTAATTTGGTAATTTAGGCATTAGCCTAAATAAAGCTATTTAATCAAAGGCTTTTGAAAACATCTAAAGAAATCATAGATAAAACCAAACTAATGATTTCCAGAGTTTATGATAAGATAGGTACTACCAATTATCAAATCAACAAAGCTCTAAAAAAGATTTTCAAGAAATCATAGACTAATCACTTTTCTATTTAATTGATGCTATAGCTACTTTTCTCAAGTCAAACCATCCAATCAATAATGATTTAAAAGTTTTTATGGAAATCAAAGACATCGCAGTACTAATAATCTCCATATAAGATTTGATGAGATAGATACTATTAAAGTAAGGCCTATTAAATCAATTAAGCCAAAACTTTAAGTTGAAAAATCATAGTTTAAAATATGACTAATGAATTCCAAATAAAACTTGATAAGATAGGTACTATACAAAGTAATTCTATCAAATCACCAAGGCTTTTAAAGAAAATATAGACTGAAAATCTCCTACCTAAATTGATAACTCCAAATCAATAAGGTTTGAGAAATTTCTCCAAAGAAATTATAGACTCAATAGTACTAATAATTTCCAATAGAACTAGCATAACTTTAGGTAATACCAAAAACAATAGAACCAACAAATCATCCTTAATAAAAGATAACAAAATAAAGAAGTGTATTTTTCTAAACCAAATAAGGAATTATAACAAGATCCTTACAAGGAAGAAATTTCCAAAATGTCAGGAAACTTTTAGAGTCTAAAAAATCATCATGATCAAGCTAATAACTAAAACCAGCATATAGCATGATTTAGTAACCCATAAAAATAGTTGTCATGGTCTTTGGAGTAAGCAATGAGGGTAGAAATACTAAAGAGGTTGTGAACCTCACTTGCACCCATACAATCCAACAAACACACAGTTAGTTAGAATTGTGTATGCAAGGTGTCTTCAGTTCACAGCAGTGTGTCATTGCAATCACAATAAGAAAACTACCCATCAATTAATACTTCATGCAAGAAAATGACAAATAAACCACAGTCCACCAAATTGTGAGTTAAAAACCTGTGAAGATGCCATCTGTGAGTGTTTCTAACTCCACCCTTAAGTCAGAAAGTTGCACACAGGTTCTAGCGGCATAAGTTAGCAAATTATAAGGGTGAATGGTAAACTCAGTGTTCTTTGGCCTTTCAAGCAATGGACACTTTGTTATGTTGATTTTTACCTAATTTAAGTACTTCAAAACACTCTAATAGTTAAGAAATAAAGGTTGTTGAGGGTAGTTAATTGTGATTTAAACTTCTAGCTAAACTAAACTTTTACCTAAACTAAATCAAAGAATACAATTTGCCCTTTCCAAAATGGTAAAGCAAGTTGGATTCTGATATTCCTAATGAAAGTTATGTGTGGATGAAATTCGTACCTAATTCTATTCTAAAAACTTCATCCGTCAACTAAAAATAGCAAAATAATGTAAAATAAATCTAAATTTCAGGGTTGAAAGGTTAATTAAATTATCTAATGGAATTTTTAGAGAAAACCTAGTTTTGACCTATTTTAGGACTTTTCATCCAAAATTAGGTCAAATCTTCATCCACCCTTTTATCCTTCCAAATTAAAGTAATTTAAAAAGTAGAAGGTGTATTTAGAATCTTCAAAAGATTCTCTAAAAGATTATGGTTTCAAAAGATTCCCTAGTCGTGCCTTGAGAATATTCCTAATTGTTCTTTAATTAATCCTAATTCTAAGTTATTATTCTAAATTTAGTGATTTTTAGGGTTTTATGGTTTTTATGAGTAAAGTGATTAATTAACTTCTTGTTAAGGTAAAAAGTAAGAATTTAGAACTTTTAGGTGAAAACTTTTAAATGGATGAAAATTCCCCTTGGTTGGATGGAATTCCTTCCTTTAATAATTTTCAAGAGAATAAGTAGATAAATTAGGTTTTGACTTTCCCTAATTATTCTAATATTCCCTAAGTTCATAAATTAAATTAGATTCCTTTTGAGATTCTTTTGGATGAGATTACTATTTCGTTTTCCAAATTAATTCAAAGTTAATCTAATTATTACTTTTTACGATTTTAGATAAATTTTCAAAGATTTTCTAACAATTTAAATTCTACTAGCTATTGGATTTTCAATGGTTAATTTTGTTAGTTTTAATTTTCTAATCTAAATTTTAAAAGAATGAAAGCAAAAGAAAAGACAAAAGATAAAATTTGAAATCATACCTTGGTGTCGCGAATGTCGATTGTCCCATCATCGCAAAACACCATTATAATCGTCTCCTCGAAATTCTCCATTGTCTTTCATGAATTTGGAAGAAATCTTAGTATTCTTGTTTTTTAAAACCTATCTAAAAAGTCCAATTTTGTTAGTTTTGGCAATTTAAAACTAATCCTTTGATTTTAGGAATTTAAATTAAATGATAAATTTAATTCATATTTCCTAAGTTTTCAATGAATAGTAGTTTTATTCGATTGCCAATTTTTTTAATAGTTATTTTATTAAATATTCCAAGATATTAGTTGTTGTTTGTTTTTATTGTTTTGGCTTATTAGGCCTAATAAAACAAATCCCCCAAACTACAAACAAACAACTAATTTGGATTTGGAATCCTAATTAATAACTAAAACCAACCGAATGAATAGTATTCTAATAAAATAATCTTAAATAATCGAAAACAAATCTATCAATGAATAGGAAAAGGAATAAAAGGATGAACGACAATCCAAATGAATAGTAAAAAGAATAAAACAATCCAAACAATTCCAACTTCAATAGTAAGATGCCAATCAAAACAATAAAATATCAATCAATTTAATTAGGAAGATTCTCACCTTGATCCTTCGTTCTCCTTGGCTAACTTCTTATAATCCTTCTCCTTCCTTCACTTGTTGTTTTTGTTGTATTGTTGTTGATGTCTTGGCTATGGGTTTTTGTTGACAATGGTTTCGTAAAGAGAAATGAGAGAATTAGTTCGTAGAAATTCTCAAAATCTATCCATGGCTCCAACTGCCGGCATAAGATGTTGTTTTCATGAATGAGTGTTTTAAAGTTTGATTTTCAAGCTGGGATTTCAAGTTGGGAAGGCTTGGTTACGCATTCAGTTCAGTTAGAGGCATGCTCAGTTATTAGGAGTTGGGCGTAAGCTGTCCTCTCTGCAGTCGAGCCTGCAGCCGCTGCCACGTGTCGGTACGGGAGTGGCCGACTGCCCCGGCCGTTCCCCTTCGTTTCTGTTCGCTTCCGTTGGTTCCCCGCCTTGCTGTCCCGACCCGTTCGCTCCCGTTGGTTCCCCGCCTTGCTGTCCCGACCTTGGGCTGTTCTGACCTTGGTTGTCCCGCCTTGTGCTGTCCCGACCTTGGGCTGTTCCGCCTTGGCTGTCCCGACCTTGGCTGTTCCGACCTTGGGCTGTTCCGACCTTGGGCTGTTCCGCCTTGGCTGTCCCGACCTTGTACTCTGATTTTTGGTTATTTAAAAAAAAGTCACACACACCTTTTTTTTAGAAATAAGAACCAGCCAAAAAATGAAAGCAATGAAAAAAAAAACAATTCTTTTAGATGAGAATTATGTTAACTAAATTTTAAAACAAACAAACAAACACAAAGTAAAACAACTAACAACAAAACCCCACTAGTTTGGAAGGTCCAATACCTTCACACTTACACAAGCAAAAGAGAAATAATTCAAAGGCTTTTAGACCTTAAATAAGTTTCAAAAGAATCTTATTCTGTTGATTCCTTTGGTTCAAAGCTTCGTCATGTGGTTTAAATTCACAATTAGATGGTCAATTTAAAAGTAAATTTTAACCTTTTAAAGTCAAAGCTCCGCCGTGTGGGAGCAACCCCAGGAATTAACAGTCAAATTAAAGTTTCAAGTACCCGTTTCCAGGTTTCCAAGTCAAAGCTCCGCCGTGTGGGAGCAACCCCAGGAATTAACTTGACAACTTAAATTTTAAGTACCCGTTTCCAGGTTTCAAAGTCAAAGCTCCGCCGTGCGGGAGCAACCCCAGGGATTAACAGTCAAATCAAAGTTTCAAGTACCCGTTTCCAGGTTTCAAAGTCAAAGCTCCGCCGTGTGGGAGCAACCCCAGGAATAACCGGTATCCAAGGATCCAAGCTAGTATTTTGAAACTTAATTCTTAAAGGAGGTACACATGACAGTGTTTAACCGAACATTAAAAACTAATTTCCAAAATTCAAGGCAAAGTTCTAGTTTAATCACTAAAGGAGGTACACATGACAGTGTTTAACCGAACATTAGCAACTATTCAAACCAAACACCCGTTATACAACGAATTTTGGCACGGGGTGATGCTCAAAACCTTTTGGCAAAGTCTAGCTTCGCCGCTTTAAAGTTTTAAGTTCACAGACTATTCTCAATTCACACAAATGGTTGGTTAGTATCAAAAGAACAACAATATCAAAGTAGAGTTTGGGAAATACTCCCACAACTCCCAAAATGTCAAAGTTTTGGGGCTTGAAGCCTCCAAATTCAAGAAATACGTTAGTTAACACAAACAATACTAGAGTTAGGGGATTTCCTCCACCTAACTCTTTGAAAAGCAAAGTTTTGGGGCTTGAAGCCTCCAAATTCAACAAGAAAAGAGAACAAAGCTTTGAAGGGGCCCTCCGGACCTTCAAAGTACAAGAGAATAGAAGAAAATAGAAGAAAATAGCCAAAACTTGGCTTAAAAGTGCTCCGACGAGTGTCGGTAGCACGACAAGAGCAACAACAAGAATGAAATAAAGAATGAGGGCCACGAACAACCTCGAGGAAGGGCCTTATATACTCGCTCTCGGCCCCCCTCCGGTAAGTTGTTCGTAAATTATCTTTTACTTTCAATCTAGATATTTTGCTAAACTACCTAAACGTATTTTCAAAATAATCTTTGTTTAATGGGAAGGAAGGTTCTCAAGCGAGTTCCTTCTAGGCCCTAAATGGCCTTAGAATCTTTTCCCAAATCAAATATTTGATTTTCCCAAAGATATTTTGAAAACCTACCTAATTAACCGAGATATTTTGTGTTTTAATCTAGGGTTAGTTCTAAATTGGCTTTCTTTAGTCCAAAAGATGGCTTCTTACGCAAGACAAGTATCTTGGGCAAATCCAATCTTCGATTTTACAAGAGATATTTGTAAAATCAACCCAGATTAATCCAAAATTACCTTTTAAAAGTCAAACTAAGGGCTGACCCTCTCTATCTTTTGAGGGACAACTCGAAACTGAAAACAAACTGCGCCATCGCGTTCAGAAGACCCCAATTAGCTTAAGGGACCCCTTACCCCTACCTCTCCAGCCGTTTTAAAGCGCAAATTTGAGTCACGGTAACTCAGAACAAAAGTTAAAAAGCTAACTTTTGGAGTTTGCGTTTTTTGATGAAACTGTCGGTCCTGGATGGTTTAGAATATTCGTGGGAGTAAGAATTGACCCTTGAAACGCTCCATTCGGACACCGCTAGCTCCTGGTTCGCTGGTCAACCCGCCGCCAAGTTGTAAATTTTTGTAAAATTTGCTGTCGGTTCTAATTCTGGTACTTGGGAATGTCGGAATGTCTTCAAACTTGACAGGGCTCTTTATTGGCACACAAAACACTATTCTAATTTTTAGTGAGATTTTACCGCAACATTGGTAATTTCTAGGAATTTACGAATGCAGTTTTAAGCGGTTGACTTCCCATGGAGTCATCGTGGAGTTTTGTAAAATCCCGAAACTTTTGGGCAATCTTTTACAAGATGTCCATCAACTAAGGGCAAAACCAAATCTCCAATAAGAATGCTATTTTTAGCAATTCTTTAATAATTTCCACCCGGGGGGGAAATTATTCTTGATACCGGGGGAATCTTGGATGATTGGGCTTCTATTTGACCTCCTGGCATGCTTTGACCTAGAAAAGCACCTCTCTGTATGTTTCAATCATCATTTCCTCCATCTTGATCTGCGAACGACTGTCTTTCTCAAAATTACCTGCAAACAATAAATCTAACTCTTTCGAGTTTGATTTGGACTGACTCGGACTAGACTCGGACTAGACTCGGACTAGACTCTAACTTTTAACCAGTTTGTTACATGTATACTTATAGCTGTTGTATTACATGAACAAGACACTAGGACTGGTTAACTCTCAAATTCTCACATCGCTCGGAATTACTTGACTTAACTACTTATTTCTACTAATAAGACCTAAAATTAGTGAAAATGTAACATCTTACGTATTTCACGCAATTAAGGCCATGACACACCTCTTTGGTAGGGACTTCTACCAAAACCCACAATAATTGTATTTTTATATGTTTTTTCCTATTTTTCACTTAAAAATTAACTAAAAATTGCGAAAAATAAGTTCAGAGTTCCAGGTGTCAACTTGAGGGCTCACATATGGCGGCCATCTGCGGTACGATTGAAAATCGTGAGAACCCAACTCTTGCTAACGCAATATTCATGGGCATACGGTCAATCTCCCGTTGATTCTTGATTATATCAGAGATCTAATCAAGTTGCTACTCACATGTGAATGTATGTAACCACCAAATTGTACTGGAATCTGAATGACGCACCCTTATAAGGTTCCAGACTTGAGATAGGACACAGATTTCCAATCATGAATTACCAATTAACAAGCATAGATGCTAATGGTCCTAACCTAAATTCATGTCGGAGTTTTGAGAACATGTAGAACAAGATGAAAATGTGAAGTTTCACATTCCCAGAATCCCAACATCATTACTGATGTGGTTGCATTGTAAAATAACTTTATTAAAAAGTCACAAATGCACGGTATATGGGTTTAAGAAAGATCTAAGGACCCATTTTCCTATATGGACTTTTGATGTAAATCTAAAAGATCTAACACCAGACTCTATGACTCTAAGCATGGTTCATTAATTTATCTTGATAATTTTCTTGTTATGATCCGCCTCAATCGGAGTTGATTTGGATTTAGAGGATAAAGAAGAGAAAAAGAAAAGAAAGAGAAAAAACAAGACAAGTGGTCAGGAGGCTTCAATGCTCTGAAGTTCATTTTCGAAAAAATGTCTCCAGCCGCCTTCAGTCTCAATTTCTGACTTCTCATCTTGTCACTAGCTCAGGGGTAGGCGGCGCCCCGGCGACGGTCCAAAGTTCAAACCCTCGTCGCCAAGTTGTTATTCGAAAGACCGATGCCTTGCCACGGCGATCGGCCCCGACGGCTTGGAGACGACGGTCTTTTGGCCGGGGTGGTATAAATACCTTTGCCGCCTATCGACTGAACTTATAAAATGAGTAAAAATACGGCTAACCTATTCCGAAAAAAGATGTGAGTTGCCCCATCACTTCTAAGACAAAAATAGGCCACCGTTCTCGGGGTAGAATGCGAAGAGGGCCACGAACTGTAAGTACTTGTCTGCCTTCCACTGACTCCCGCGTGATGTTGATAACTTCTGCAAGATTTGCAAACTGGCCTTCAAGCATGACATCGTTGCCAGGCTGCAAAATCTCCATGTTTTCGAGGTAAATCAATAGTGATCTAGCCCTGGGTGGCCAGGGCTCTTGGTTCTCCGGACTTGGGGGAATTCTCTCCAACGGTATGTCGCGGCCGGGTTGTGATTCCTCGTCTCGCGGTCGTCTTCGAGTATTTGGTAATTGAGATAACTGCATCGGTTCTTGAATAGTTGAATCTGGGATGGGCTCTCGCGCTCGCTCCACCACAGACTCATTCCTTGGCATAGTAACTAAGTTTGGACCCAAAAAGAGTTCTCGCGCTTGCTCTTCTAAAGATTCCGTCATAAGTGGCTTTGATGATGATGATAGTATCGGAAATTGAAAAGGTGGTGGTGAATCTGGATCTTCTAAGCTTGCTGACGTACTTGGTAACTGGTCTTGGGGCATCGATTGGCCCATAATTCTAATCTAAACTACTCCTACTGATTGATGAATGTTGATGATGATGATGAATGTTGATGATTAGGATGGATGTTGATGATGATGATGAATGTTGATGAAGATGATGAATGTTGATGAAGATGATGAATGTTGATGATGAGAAATTTTCCTAAACTAAAATGATAATAAAAATGCCTACCTGTACTAACATAAACTGAGGCTTGGACTGGTCTAGACTAGTATGCATAGGAGGCGTAAGTCCCTCACCTGTTCGCAGGAATGCTGACACTAAGGATTGAACTCTTAACCTGTCCACACTAGTTTTGACTCAGAACAATGACCTGTCTATGCAAACACAGGCTGAGGCTTGACCTGTCTGCACTAGTGTGCATAGGAGGCGTAAGTCCCTCACCTGTTCGCACGGATGCTGACACTAAGGATTGAACTCTTAACCTGTCCACACTAATGCTGAGACTGAGGTCAATAATAAGCTGACGAAATCCTGTCTATGCAGGCATCAGACTTGAAAGATATGACTTGGATTCAACCGGGTTCACGACTGGATTCAACCGGGTTCACGCCAATACAAATGAAAATAAGAATGAAAATAAAATCTAATCTAAAAATTTAAGTAATCAAAAAAGAGAGAGAAGAAACTCAAGATTGGAAATCTTGAGCCAAGTGACTATGATTTAGGCATTTCTACGAAAAACTCTCGCGCTTGCTTTTCGAAGGATACCGTCATAGTTTCAAGTGATTGTGACGAAAGGTGAAGTGACCGTAACGAAATGTAAACCTAATAAGAGCTCTCGCGCTCGCTCTTCTAAGAATACCGTCACAGATTCTAAGAGTAACTGAAACAAACAACTTCTAGTGGCCAAACAAGAATGGGCGCTTACTTTATACTAGAGTTGGAACACAAACAAAAAGAGAAAGAAGAAGAAGATGGATTAACACTGCTGCCCCAGTGTCTTTTTCTTTTACGCAAAATCTAGCTAACAATAGGATTGGTTAGTAGCTTCACAATGAATTTGTTACATTTCCAAGTAAACCAAGACTATCCAAATGAGACCCTTCAAATTCCTACAGAGACTCATACGCCGTCATGACGCTTGGGCAAGTATACGGAGCAGTGATCGATAAGGTAAAAAATAACTGCATGCTCCGTTCATGTGGGTAACTGCATTTTTTTGCTCATATGCAAGTTCATTGATTTTCTGCAACAACGCTTGGAAAAAACCCACTATCATCAAACACTCATGGTGGCTTCATGGTAATTGTCAAAACAATTAGTGGAACAAAGGCGAGTGTCACTACACTGTTTGCACACATAGCTAGTGTGTGTTCGACAAACAAGATACACTCGACGAAGTCCTGTTCGTTGTGGCGTGTGGGCTTGACTAGTATCATAACTTGCACAAGGAATGGGTTGGGGTCGTCGTCGTTGCAACATCAATCTGCTAGAACAAAATGCCAGAATGAAAGGGCCCATGAGTGCGTAAGCTACCTCAAGCTGGAAGTTTTGATGAGTCTTGAAATGTATGCCTTGGTCAATCTCCAAATTCTCAATAGATCACATAAGCATTGGTCAATGTTGTATCCATCGCAAAAAAAAATGTGGTGCCACCACTTTTTGGTTGCCAATTGCACCAAATATGAGCCTTGAAGTTGATCGCTTATGTCAACACCTCTCATATTCTGGAAGTATCACAACAAGGGAAACTGTATCCTATTTGACAAAAAATGTGACAGAATTCTGTCAAATGTATTGTAGATTAGGAGTACTTGATTCAGACACTTAATTGACAGAATTCTGTCAATTCGGTTGTCATTTCGGACAAAGATACATGTCATATAGCTCTTCCTCTAACCCCTTTGCCACTGTGGATTTTTTTCCATGTCATTGAATCCAAAAAATTATTATTTAATTATCCATGGATTTAATAAAATAGTTCAAATAATGGCCAACAAAAAAAATGGATGAAATTATGTTGGATGAATGATAAATTTTTAGATGATTAGAAAAATTATTATTTTTTAATTAGCTTTCAAATATTGACCAAAACAAACTAATAATATAGAATTAATTTATTCACTAAATTATTAGATTCCATGAACCATTTGTAATCTATGGAAAGAATGGGGAAGAGAAGCTCTTTATATACACATATGGTGGTGGGAGGTTGACCAACCCATGTGGGATATTTCAATTCTAAGAGTTATAGGAGCTCATAGTTAAGTTAGAAATAAGAAATTTTGTATTAAAATTAGGATTTCAGATCTCATTTGAGCATAGTAGAGTGCCTTTTAAAAAAAATCTTGGAACTAAAAATAATTATAATATGAATTGAAGTTTTATATTCAAAAATCCGTTTGACATTTCAAGTTTTAAATCAATGGACAAATTTCAAAGTAGAAACTTGAAAAAATATAAAAAGAATTATTTTGAACACTTCTTTGAAACTCCATAATTGGAAACTCAAAAGAAATTTTGGATGCAAAACTTGAATCAATTTTTTAACTAATAACAATTTTTTTTTCTTTCAAAAACACATTATACTATGCCTAAATGACGATTGAAATCATAATCTTAATACAAAATTTCCTATTTCTAACTTAACTATGAGCTCTTAAAACTTCTAGAATTGACATATCCCACATGGGTTGGTCGACATCCTACCACCCCACATATATAGAGAGAGTTTCACTTCACTCTAAACAAGTTAAGATAATGTATAGATGGCGAGTGGTTGAAGATTGCAATGAGGTATATCTCCTAGTAGTATTGATAAATGTTAGCAATAGATAAAACTTGTTGGGTTTTTGGAAGACATTAACCGTCTTGTTTATCAAAATTGACTGAGAAATTGACAAGAATTTGACAGCCACTACAATATTGACTGCATTGACCGGGTGCCAACTTCCAAAAGTTGTGGTGGTCATTTCGGACACTTTTTTGTCAAAAATTCAGTCAATTAGGACCCATTTTCCTTGTAGTGTTTTTTCAGACGTATTTTAGGTGACATTGGAAAAAACAACTTGTGTTTTTTCACGTCCAATATAACATTTGGATGTCAACTTGGACATCGTTGTATAGAGAGCATTTGTTTCGGAAAATCACGAGGATTCTAGTTGCGACCAGAAATGGCTCGGGAATGAAAGAAGTTGTATGATGGTATAAACCAACAAATGAATTCTTAACGTAGAAACTTCAAATCTTCGAGTCTTCAAATCTTCAAACTGCTACTCGTTGTTCTATCTTGTAATGTTTCTAAATAGACCAAAGGTGAAGGTAGGTGATAAGAAATCACGAGCTTCGAACGTGTAAAACAGGACGGCCAAACCACGAGTTGAACCGTTCAAGGGATTGGATCCTAAATTTCAAACCCACGGTGACTAGCAAACTTGCCTCACCAATGGGAACAACATAAAAGTCTCGACCATGTGGGCAATTAACCCCACTTTGTCGCATTCACAACAAAAAATGAGGCTAGTGTTGGTGTAAACCAAACCGCCTGCAACAATAAAATTAAATTTACAAAGCCACAAGCCACACACAAGTCTTCAACATCTCTTTCAAACTCCAATTCTCAAACTGAACTTTGTTTGAGTGCCACCATTGCTCCGCATCTCCAAATGATGTGAGTGATAATTTTTTGGAAAGTTAACACAAACTTCTAATCTTCTTTTAAGTTTCAAACAATTCTAAAACTTTGTTCAACTTCTATGACCATCCAAAGTTTTGGCCTTGAGAAAAAAAGGACAACAAACCCTTCCTCATTTCCACACTCACAACTCACTCATAAAAACTTCAAACAAAATGAGTGATATCTTCATGCAAAGCTAACACAGTTTACTACACTCCTTCCAAATACAATTGCAAATCAAGAACCTGTCCGTCTTTTATGGCCGGTTGAAGTCTCTGCCTTTTTATTTCAAAGGCAACAAACCTCCCTCCACTTAAACTAGCACAACTTTTGATTTACAACTCCAAATCAAGCAAATGAGAACAATTTATAAACTACACACCATGATACACAATTCTTTAAATTTCATTTCAAAATTCTTCAAACTCAAAACACAATGCCTCTCCAAACATTTGGGTCCTTCCTAAACTCCCAATGGAAGAAAAGATGAATAGTGTTCCCTTTCTTCACCTTATCTTCACTCTAACCACACAAACAAGTGGGGTCAGCCTCTAACTCACTCCCAAAACTACAACATGAATAATTGAGCCCTTATTTGGCCCTACAACTATTTCTTTATCTTTAACTTTGAAGGAAATTCACTTCAAGTTCACTTTAAAGGCAAACTATTTGAATATTTCCCTCATACTACTTCACAAACACAAATTTATTGTAATAAATTACTCCACCTATGGAATGAAGAACTAAAATTCAACATATATGTAATAGAGATAAAAAACTAGAGCTCCAATTGAAATGTCACTCCATCTGTATAAATTTGAGAATGCGTTTGAGAGTAGCAACAACGTAATCGGCACGATTTACCTTGGTTAAGGGATTAACTGGCCCTTCCAACCATCGTTGATGACCACGACTCCCTTCGATAGGCTTCACTATGCAATAGTACTACTCGTCGTTTAAGCTCTCAAAACATCCTTCAAATGTCACTTCACAGCTGCCGGATTGAACACATCTAATCTGCAATAAAATCACCAATGTTCGAGCGTCATGCTGAAGGTTACCATGCCATCGTTTCTTCACGCAAGGTTGTTTCAGTGGTCGAGATGGCCCCAGCTTCATCTTCTAGTCGCCCATGTAGCAATGAAAGATTCAATGGTAGTTGTGGTTGATCCAGTAGTTGCGATAAAGAAGATTCAAACTCACACTCCAGTTGAGATTCTTCATCTTGAAGCACAGAAAACCCCCTCCAGTTCGACATAGTATAATTTAAATAAAACACGAAGAAGAAGAATACCAAATGAGATGAAGCTTTCAAGTAAATCCTTCTCTATATAGCTGGAAAGAGAAGGCGTCACCTTGAAGTCACCCCAAATGACGTCATCTTATTTATAACACTACAAATATTTTAATCTATCTAGATCATGTATATATATATATTCTACATAATGTCTGCATTTATAGCACGACAACATGAAAAAACACAAGTTGTTTTTCCCGACGTCACCTAAAATCCGTCTGAAAAAATTACTAAACGCCAACTAAAATGCGGATTTCTTATAGTGTTCAAATCTCAAAATTATTCCATACAAAATCACCAACGCACCTAAAAGCTACATTAATTCACAAAATCAAGCTGGTCAGTTTGATGAGATAAATCCATAGTTCTTTGGGGACAATTCTTATAACACCGTGCCTTCTTATCTGCACCAAGAACTATAAACTTCAATACTTCCAATTAGCTCCCTAGGAAGTATAAATTTAAGCAATAGCATAATGGCCAACATTGGGATAAGTTCCACAAATCGAGCTTACGTGATTCCACCTCTAAGCACAGATAATTATGCATCTTAGAGTCTGAAACTTGAATTATTGTTAATCCGCTCTGAAATATGGGGTGTCGTGGATGGTAGCAATGCAACTCCTGCTACAAGTGACGTAGCAGGCTTGACAACCTGGAAACTACGTGATGCCAAAGCCCGATCAGAGCTTTTGCTCCACTGTAGTAAAAAGAAGCTACTTTCTTTATGCACTTTCACAACCTCTAAACATGTTTGGGATCATTTGAAACAAATTTATGAGAAATCTAATAAAGCGTTGTAGGCCAATTTGCATAAGCAACTCTGCCACTTGACTATGTCTGATTTTGACAAAACTATGTCCTTCTTGGAGATGTGGCAGTCACTGAAGCTGAAATCGCCAGATGTGTTTTTACAGAAGATCAACAAGTTAATTTGTTGCTTGGTGTTTTACCAGATTCTTGGAGCGCCTTTATAACCATGCAAGGTGGTATGGCCAATCTGACATTTTCGACTTTACTATCTAATATCCTCCAGCAAAATTCCATCAATCTTTCTAAATTTGAGATATCAAAATCTAGCGCCTTCTACATCAAGGGCAAATTTATTAAGCCATCTCCCAATAAGTCTTCTTCATCTGGACAATTTCATAGAAACGGTAAGCAAAACTTCCGCTCACAGTCTAGGAACAATGAAAAGAGTTGGCCAGGACAAAAATCCACTTACCAAAATACTACCTCATCTACTCGCATGACCATCACTTCTCATTACTACGGGGTTCCAGGGCATAGAGCTCCTGAATGTCGCAAGAAAAAACGTGACCAAGCTCAAAATGGACACAGTCAATCTAATAATGCCCTTACTGTTGACACACCAGCTACCTTCTTTTTCGTCATGTGCGATAACTCAGGCCTTTCTCCAGGCCTTTCTTCATCATGGTACCTAGATTCGAGTGCTAGTCAACATATGTCTCTTCAAAAAGAACTCTTTTGAGATTATTAGATTCTCGACACCCCCAAAATTATACTTCTAAACGACAATCACTCGCATAATGCTTTTGGCTATGGTTCTGTACTTCTCAAAATCCCAACTGGATAAAGTTTACTTATTTCAGATATATTGTATGTACATGGTCTTTCCAAGAATTTAATCTTTGTAAGCCAACTTACATTCACTCAAACGGAGTATATTATTCATATAAAATCCCCAAGTTTAAAACAGCACATGCAATATTGCATCCCCAAAGAAGGAAGCTTATTTTCTCTTGATATTGATCTACCACCCTCAAATTCTAATTTGATGACTACTATTTTACACAAGTTAGATTTTGAGACTCTTAAATGGCATTATTGCCTAGGGCATCTCAACATTTGCTCTTTGACTCTAATAAAGACCAATAATCTAGTAACCGGAATACCTTCGATTAAAGCTATCTTACCTCCTTCTAAAGGTTGTCTTTTTGGAAAGTAATCTAAGATATCATATCCTACTACTACTAGTACCCAAGCTACGGTCCCACTAGATTTAATCCATACAGACTTATACGGACCTATGAGCACACCATCACTTGGTGGTGCTCTTTACTTTCTCATCTGTATAGATGACTATTCTTGATTCACCTATATATATTTTTTATCAACAAAATCATTAGTATTAGGGTGATTGCAAAAAACACTTGTTCTATTTCTTGTCCCCTTGCCCTTAAAAATTGTTTTTTTGCTCGTAACTTTTGCATTGTTTGTCCATTTGGTGCATGAAATTTGGAATGAAGGTAGATTCTAAAGTTACAGACCTTGAATAATTCTTAAAAAAATTTAAAAATTAGTTTACTATTTTTAACCTGCTCCTGATTGGGTGTCTACCTTGGCCATTTTTGGGTGGGGGGTTAGTGCAAATTTGAAGCCACAAGTTGGACATGTTGGAGGTCTACTAACACTAAAAGGGTTGATGATGAGTTTTTATGAAAATAGCATCATGTCGATTGCACACATGACACATGGGGTCAAAATGACCTTCCTTTGCGCGAAAGCTATGAAGAGGGAAAAAATTTCCTTCATGAATTTTTTGGTGCAATGCAAGTCCAGTCTTCTCTAAAAAATGAATTTTTTTATGGAATTTTCTGAATTTTTTTTGAATTCCTAAAAATGAAAATCTCTACAGACCCCTTTTCTGCTATTTTCTGCTATTTTCTGCTCCCAATGACTTCTACAGTACTTTGTAGTAGTCTGTAGTACTGCATAGTACAACATAGTACTGCCAATCCTATGGCCAAAAAACACAGTTTTGAACGAAAAACGTGAAATATTTTTCTTGCAACTACCCATTATCACATTTTCAAGCTTATAAAGCTCTTGTCAAAAATCACTTTGGTGATCGCAAAATTCTTATCCTTCGTTCTGATAATGGGGCAAATTCACATCACATGCCTTTAATCGTTTTTGCCAAGATCAAGGCATTCAACGACAACTGACTATTCCCTATAACCTGGCTCAAAACGGCATATCAGAGCGTAAAAATTGCACTTTGGTTGAAGCTGCTCAAAATTGCTCAACTCAGTAACTTATTTTGGGCTAAAGCTGTTGCTATAGCTTGCTACTTGCAGAACTGCTCTTTTACTTCAACCTTACCAAATGTTACACCTTATGAGATACGGACTGATCTCAAGCCTGACCTTAGTAATCTTTACATTTTGGGGTGTTTACATTACATGATTTTCTGCAACAGTTAAGGGCTGCGAGTTCCCTGACGTTCCCCTACGTCGGGAACTCTGCCACGCAGCCCGCTGACGTGGTTGAGAGACGACCATGTCAGCAAGCATAAAAATAAATAAAAATTTGTAAAAAAAAAAATTTAATATTTTTTATTCTTCATTTTAAAATTAAATTTAAAAAAAACATTATTATTATTATTTTTATTATTTTTTATCCAGACTGCACAAGCTGGTTCCCAACAACGGGAACCAACCTGAAACGGCCCTCCCAAAGGCCTGATTCTCATCTAATGGCTTATGTCCATATATCGAACGAGAAGCGTAAGAAATTGGATTAAAAAACAATTAAAAGCATTTTTATTGGCTATGGTTTCCCTATTGGAATCAAAGGTTATCAACTTTATAATCTTTACACCAAAAAGATCTTCACTAGTCATGATGTTGTCTTTTGTGAAGATTTATTGTTACCTGGTGACCAGCTTGGTGGTACTCTTTGTGACTCCTCTAGTCTCCAAAATCAACCTGAGGATCCTGTTGAACTTTGTTTTGTTCCTGAAATTTCAACCTTGCAGTCAACACCACCCATCCAATTACCACTTACATCTACCATCACTTTCCAACCAGTTAATACCACTTCCACTTCCAACTTCCAACTAGACCCACCTGCTACTCTACCTCCTCCTGATTCTTATGACTCTCCACCCATTTCTCCACCTGTTTTCTCATCACACTAGCGTGCTCACATCTGCCAAGGTCAACTCGACTATTCTCCACCATGCCGCTTCTCCAAACATTCTACTAAAGGCCAACGGCATACTCCCAGATTCCAAGACACGAATCTTTATAGCTTTGGCTTATTAGCTCAAGTTGCTGAGCCACTGACTATTTCTGAAGCCTTTTCTAGTGATGACGCCTACAACTGGAAAGTTGCAATGGATAACGAGTATAATTCCTTGCTTCTTAATAAGACTTAGGAGCTTGTAGACCCTCCACCTCATTGATCCATAATCAATACGAAATAGCTTTTTTGACAAAAGTACCATGCTAATGGATCAATTGCTCGCTTTAAAGCACGCTTTGTTGCCCACGGTTTTTCTCAGCAATTAGGCTTAGATTTTTATGAGACTTTTTTTCCTGTCATAAAAATGACTTCTTTAAGATTGTTACTTGCTTTTGCAACATTATACGATTACTATGTCCATCAAATGGATGTGACCACTATGTTCTTGCATGGTATTCTACGAGAAGAAATTTTTATCTCTCAATTAGAAGGATATGTCCAACTTGGTGCTGAACACAAAGTTTGTCGACTTTTGAAATCCCTTTACGGGCTTAAGCAAGCACTGCGTGTATGGTACGACCTGCTTGATACTTTTCTATTAGCTCAAGGATTTCTCAAATGTATTGCAAATCCTACTGTCTACTTTAAACGCCATCAATATTTTATAATATTATTGGGCCTATACATTGATGATCTTGTCTTAATTTCCAATGATCTGGACTATCTTTCAGTTCACAAAGCCCTACTTTCTAAACGATTTTCTATGACAGATAATAAAGAAATTGTCTATATTCTTGGCATTCAAATTATTCGTAATTGACCTAATAAGACTCTCCTATTATCTCAGTCAAAGTATATTATGAACATCTTAACTAAGTTTAATATGATTGCCTACAATACAGTCTCCACGCCTCTCAAAGCTGGAATTTGTTATTCACAAGCTCAAAGTGTCAATCTCACCCAAGTCAAAATTATTGCTATGGCTTCTGTACCATATAAGCAAGTTCTTGGCACTTTATAGTACCCAGTTTCGTGCACTTGGCGGGACCTTACTTTTCCAGTTCATCATTTATCTCAGTTTATATTCAATCCAACCCTAGTTCATTGGCTTGGGGTTAAAAAGGATTCTCCGTTATTTAAAAGGCACTATGCACATTGGTCTCCTCTATAGTGGTGCTCATTTTAAAACTTTGGTTTCTCATTCTCTTATTGGTTGGAGTGATGCCAATTGGATTGGCGACCTAGATTCCACTTCAGGATACATTTTTCAACTCGATTCTTCCTGCATAATTTCTTGGTAGAACAAAAAGCAGTCCATTGTTGTTCTTTCCTCTATTGAGGCTGAATACATTGTTGCAGCTACAACTGTCAAAGAATTGTTATGGCTTCAAGCACTTATTTCCGAGCTAAAATATACTCTTGAGCTTCCTAGCATCCTTTACTCCAACAATCAATCATATATTACTCTCAGTGAGAATCCCAGGTATCACGACCGATCTAAACACATAGACCTGCACTACCATTTTTTACAAGAGGTCTTAGATACTCAAACTTATGTTTACTCCTACGACTGCTGTGCCGGTTGATCTCTTAATCAAGTCACTTTCTGAACTCAAGCACGAAGCTTGTCTTCATAGCTTTGATCTACCAACTTCTTTTGGCTCATAGCAAGGGGGCGTTACTTGCTATATTTTTCCCTCTAAAGCTTAACAACCTCAAGCGTATTTTCAAAATTTTCGAGTTCAAGATTTATCAATTCAGCTTTGCAGTTGAAGGGGGCATATTATGTTATATAGATTAGAATGTTACATAGATTAGACTCAATAGTCATAAGACATACCGTTTTGTCAGTCAACCGATGTCTCTCCTTCTACAAGAAGGCTATATACCTAATCTCATATTATTATTAATATACAACTAATTATCTTTATCTTCCTTGTCTCTTTTTACATTCACAATAGAAAACACTCTATAGGGGTCAAAGGTTGTGACCCCAATTGCTCTGTTGGACTAGGAGTAGGACCCTCAAATAAATATTGCGGAAGAAGTGTCCACGTTTTTTAGTGCCAATTCGCCTCTCCATACTTTAGCATCAACTCTTTGTTTTCAAGTTGTGGCCCAAGACCATAAATGCTTAACTTGCCCAACAGTGCAGTAGAGTTGTCTTCTCCTTGCTTCCTTTCATGAGACCATCTAGATGAGTATCCGTCCTCTGACGAACAAAAATCCTAGAGGTCAGGTTGCCACTCGTCTTCTTCCGATATACTTCCATCGCTATTGTGGTGCTCTTGCAAAATCTACATCACAACATGAACGAGGAAAGAAGGTCGTGAGAGGTTTTATTGACACTATTGTAATTATCACCTCGAAGCAAATTGGAAAAATTGCCTACAGTAATCAACACACCTCTCAACAATGATAGTAACTACAACAATCAAGTGCATTCAAATTGAGAAGTAGAGCTTGACGAGGTCATCAGTAGTGTGAAAAGTGAAAGTCGACCACAAAATACATGTCAAATCCATGAAGTAAAAAACTTCAAACATGTAATATGTCTAGTAATACCTCGTTTATCATGATCAATTTGGAACTTTGAGGTACAATACAGAGGTGTGCAAAATTGATAATTACATGCCATGCCAGCAATAAACTTACTTCATTTGCTATAGTGGTGACTCCCTCATTGAAGTTGTCGACAGACCCCAAGAACTGGCAGTCCTTTTGGAAGACCTCTTATGTGCTGAAATCACATAGGAGGCGTCATCCTTCAGCGTTAGCTATTTTGATAATTTGTAATATTTGTCCATACGCATGACCACATGGAGTTTCCAAGAACTCACCTCCCCATTGCATATTGATAAATAAAATTTTGATGAAGCTAGGCAAGCCACGTCCTTCAGATTGGATGGGTAGTTGTATACTATCAACTTCAAGAATGGAATTGAGCCTATCAACAATCGGCTCCTTACCAACTCTTGCAGAGTAGTGCGTAACTCCTTACCAACTCATCGCTTGTATGAGGGAACAAAGTTCAAGAAGTATTGCTAGTGTTGATTACTACAATAGTCTTTTTTTCCCCTCTAGACCTCGTCTCTGGCGAAGTGAAAATAATGGACAGTCGTGGCACTACCCTCTGCGGAGATAAAACCATAAAATCAAAAGGAGACTGATGGTGACTCCTCTCACCAATGCCACGACGCCGGCTTTGCCGCACTCTGCTCCAATGCCCCCCTTCACTTGTAGACAAGGCTTATGTGGCTGAGTTCTCAAGCGCTCGCTTTCAATACATCCACTTCAATGTGGATCTCGTAGGACTTCAATTAGATGAACGCTCCTGCTCCCAAATATTGGAGTCTTCATGTGCTTCCATTGTTTGGACTGAACATTCCTCTGCCGCAAACTTAGTAGACACGACAATGTTTTCCTTCCTAGTATATAGACATTTTTGCCGCGTCTGCTTGGGAAGAACGGTGATCACCCTGTCATAACATGCCTCTGTTGTAGGTGCCGCTACAAGCCCTCTGGTGGACTTTGAGTTCAAGGTGTGCGGCATGTCTCTATAGTCAAAACAAGGAGTGCAACTATTTCGGGCAAGGCACTAAACATTCCCCCAATACTCTCATCGAAGTCCCTAGCAGTGGTCAATGGTGGCAAACCACCTTTACAGTTAAAGGTACATTGTTGAGCGGAGTATTCAATTGAGATAAGCGGGAATGCCATTAGAATCACCTTTTTCCCGACGATATGTCCACCCGAGCATAGTTGCGATATGTTTTCGGAACACCCAACACAATTGCCAATTGGTAACTCCTTCCAAGTCCTCGAACCCGAGTGCACCTGTAGGCACAGGTATTGACAACAAATAATCTCGCTCCAGCAAACCAAGAAAAATGTTGAGATTCCTCCCAAACACTCCTTTTTTATTTCCAAAGTCCTACAAGATTTAGATGGCACGAGCATCGGCCCTAAGAGTTGAAGGAGGATCTGGCCAACTTGTTGTACTGAACTGCATGCTTTTCCTTCTTGCAACCATTGTTGTGCTCCCGCCGCCATGCCTACCATGATGCATTGCAAGTCCTCACAATGATCGATCGGATTTGTTGAGCTACCACCACTCACTCTCTCCCACTCCCAATGCTCATTAGAGATCAACAAATCTCTTGTCTTCCACACCTCGCTATGATTATGTAGTCCCACTTTTGTTTTTATGAGTGCGACTATGGAGAGTAGATGGTTCTATTAATGTAACAACGGCATACAAATTTTGAAAATAACCAACGTACATGACACCGGAAACAAAGAGTGTGGATGCCTGTTGCACGAAGCAAATTGCGCATGCATTTTCCTTCAAGTTGTCGTCGCGCCTTGGATACCCTAGCAAGACACAACGATCCGATTTAATCCTAGGGCAGTTGGGATCGTCCCGCCAAAATCAGAGCATACCCACGAAGCTCTTCCAAGTGGTGATTAGAATGTACAACATACTGGCACGTTCCCCACGCCCACCTCGCCCTAGTCCTCCATATTCTAGGACATCTTTTGTAATTAATGTGTATCCCTTTATCTTCTATCCATGAAACATGTTAGGCACATTTTATTCCTGATTGCACACGTGTCAAGTTATTGCTCGCCTAGCTACAAAATTTGAACCTCATGGAGCACATTCATGTGCTCTAAATCCGTTCTATTTTGACCTTTTTGAATTTTGAACCCTACTAACGAGTACAAGTTGTAGAAACCCCAAATCGACCAAATATGGGTCGACTAGTCACTAAAGGGTTAAGACCCAAGTCCAAACTAGCTCCATCATTTTCCAATCAAAATCCAACTACTTTCCAAAACTTGGTGTGCTTCCCATTGTTCCTAGGCACCTACCTAATTCAAGCATGCGCTGATTGATTAGCCTCCATGTTTTAGAAAATTTTATTTATTTTAAACAAAGTATAGTTTTATTTCCATTGATAAGGGAAACAATACAAAAAACCGAGGGAGAACCCTAGTGATTTTTTTTTCTAAATTTTCAACTCAGTTTCTATAAGAAACTAAATTCAAGCTAATGTCCAAAGTAACAAGGGATCACAACAATCAAAAGAAGATGGACAGCAACAAGGCATCCACCCCAATGCCGTAACAAAGGAGATTTAGGAAAATATTATGATTGACTAGTGATTGACTAGTGATTAGCTAGTGCAAGAATGATAATGAAGCAAAGACATCACAAAAAAGACAATTAGGAACTTAATTGTGCTCGCTAAATCAATGGCCACCAATGCTTCCTTAGAAGGTCCTCCCAATTCTACTTTTTAGCATTTCATAACTTCATGTCACAAACTAATCGATAACTAAAATTTCTAGAAAAATAAGAGAGTATCGAATTCTACTTATAGGTCAAAAAGGATTTTAAAAATTATTATTTTCAAGCTTAATCTGGAACATTTTGTCTAACAAGAAGATCATTTTGTGATGGAGGAAGTAATAAATAAAAACTAATCAAATTAAACTTACCATAGTAGATCACCTTCCCAGCTTTGACCTTGTTTGACCAATCTTATTAGGAAATGAAGTGAGGTAGGTTTGAATTGTCAGACATCTGCTTTGTCCAAATTAGAATGCCCATGCATTTACATATTAGATGTTCTTCACTAGTGTTCAAATCATATTTCCATGACATTTTGATGTTGTCATGAGTGAAGTTGACCAAGGAATTGAAGTAAACAAACATTAGACTAATAGCACGATTTGTCATTGTGGTAATTTGTGAAGATTTAAGTTTGGTATACTTTAACAACTACTACAAAGTTATACACAAATAGGTTGCGACCTTGATGAAATTTGAATAGCCCTTTTAATTGCTCAAGCAATGGTAACATGCAAGTAAGTTTGAAAACTATTTTGACATTTGTGAGACACTTCAAGTTGTTCTAGATAATTATCAATAATGAAGAGTCCAAATACATCTTATAAAGCAAAATAGGATACTAGACAAGCACTCATTTGGTTGGTTTCAACATCGAGATCCATCATGTCTTACTTGCTTCATTATCTTATTGTCCTTTTTTTCCCATCAAAGTAACCAATTTTGTGAATTTGATGTGTTGTTTCAGAAAGTGTTCAAAGTATGTACATATGGATTGAACCATGTTTTCAATATTAAACTCTACCTTCATCTTGGAGATAGTTTGAAGTTTCAATTTTGTAATGTGTGAAGTCAAACTATCCAAATTTCATAATGTAACATAATTTCAAAAACTTTATATTTAATCACCACTTTAGACACATAAAAGACCTCTAGTAGTAAAGATGAGTTCAAAGTATCCAATTTTTCAAATGGATTGAAAATTCAAAAGCTCTAGTTTTTATCATCACTCTTATGTTAAAATGGGCCTCCAATTGCAATCATAAAGTCAAAGTATTCAAATTTCATGATGTATTAAATTCCAAAAATTCCATATTTAATCACTATTTTTCACACACATATAGGCCCTCTACTTGTAATGATGAATTCAAAGTATCTAAATTTTGAAATGAATAGAAATTCCTAAAACTCTAGTTTTTATCATCACTCTACATGTTGATCCTTTGCATTTTTTAGGGGGGATAAATTGAACAAAGCTTTGAGCCAAGCACTTTCTAAGCAAATTGCAAAGTTTTATGATTCAAACCATATATCCAATAGAGGAGGAAACCAACATATTCAAGGATAGAGTACTATCTAAATCCCACGTCCTAAACCATGCTAAATCCAAAACCTCTCCAAAGTCCTTCTATTTTCATGCCATCTTTCTATACTATTGAACTTCTTTCTTAGTTGATTATAATGCTTTAACTTGAACACATTCATATCCAAATTTTATATATTTTTCTACTTCATGTTGTATTTTTTAGACTCCCCGAAGCAAATGATTTTTTTTTTTTTACCACATCAATTTAATCTCTTCTTTTCAAGTTTCATTGCTATGGGACTACAATTGACCTTAGAAAAAGGTGGGATTGAGGAAGCTTTGCCATCCCCCTTGAAAAAGGTGAACTTGAGAAACTTCTCCCATCCTCTTCAACTTTTCAAATGGTTTGAAAAATTCAAAAGCTCTTTAGATTTTATCCTCACTAGATTGGATCTCCAATTTCAATCATGAAGTCAAAGTATTTGAATTTTATAATGTACTTCAATTGCAAAAATTCTATATTTAATCACTATTTTAAACACATATATAGCCTCTAAAGGTAAAGATGATCACAAAGTATCCAAATTTTGAAATATATTAAAAATCTAAAAGCTCTAGTTTTCGTATAAACCCTTTATACTAAAGCAAGATTCCAATTTTAATTGTGAAGTCAAAGTATTCAAATTTCATAATGTACCCAAATTGCAAAATGTCTATATTTAATCACTACTTTAGACACATATAGGGCCTTTAGATGTAAAGGTGAAAATGAAGTATCGAAATTTTGAATGGATTGAAATTTCAAAGCTCTAGTCAGTGTTTATAAAAAATTAGAGCAAATACAAAGTAAATTTTTTATTTATTTTAAAAAATTAATTCAAAGAAAGAAAAATGTATTTATCATCACTTTAAGAGTATAATAGGCCTCCAAATACAATCATGAAGTCAAAAATACTCAAATTTCATAATTTATCAAGAATCCCAAAACTCTATATTTAATTACTAATTTACACATATAGTGATGATAAAGAATAGAGCTTTTGGAGGACCTCCAATTGCAATTGTGAAGTTATAGTATCCAAATTTCATAATTGATCTAAATTGCAAAAACTCTATATTTAATCACTAATTTAAACATCTATTGGGCTTCTAGTAGTAAAGATGAGTTGAAAGTATCTAAATTTTCAAATGGATTGAAAATTCAAAAGCTCTAGTTTTTATCATCACTCTACGCTAAAATCACGGGGGGTGCACTATTCAGGAGGTTCATTGATCACCTGTGAACAAGCCCCTATTATTCAGGGGCTATGTAGGTGATTTTTGAGAATTTATAGGGGGCTTAATTTACCTAAATTTCTAAAAGAGGGTTATTTCATGTACCCTATCTTTTAGTATAATTTGTTTGGAGCTCCAATTTTCTATACCCTATGTTCATTATAAAAATGCTTGAGTTAGATTTGTTCAAAAAACATACCAACATTTCACATGCAAAATTCTTACACCACAACCAAAACTGAAG
Source organism: Rhytidiadelphus loreus (assembly GCA_947034895.1). Lineage (NCBI taxonomy): Eukaryota > Viridiplantae > Streptophyta > Bryopsida > Hypnales > Hylocomiaceae > Rhytidiadelphus > Rhytidiadelphus loreus. The sequence continues at coordinate 42,976,622 of OX344765.1, forward strand.
AGTCCAAAATCAAACTATATTCAGAAGAGTCCAAAATCACAGCAAGTAGGCCAAAATTTTTGAAGCAATGAAACCAAAAGTTGTGCCAAAACTATAGAGATCAAAACAATGATGGAGAAACAATGTATCATGACAAAACAAAAGCTGTATAGAATGTTCAAGTCCCAAAAAATTTGGTGTGTGTGTTAACAAACAGATAACACACCATTCATGATTAAAGTCGCAAATCTGAGTATGTACACATGGGCTGAAATGCAGGTTCAACCCAAAATCAAGTCAACACCTGTACAATAAAAACAACAGCACATGATGATTCAAATTGCAACCATGGACAAAGGGGAAACACAATCCATGCAAGCATCACCGGGAAGCCTCTAAAATATGAAAAGCAACATTGAAAATGGAAATGCATACGTACTTCACCGACATGTAGGGGTCAGCCACACCATTGAACTATCGACCTACCCATCTCTTGGTAAAGCTTCAATCTCCTGAGAGGCTGAGACCAGCCGCCCAAAAGAATCGCCCGAAGTTAGATTAGCTTTGTAACTCGAAGATGAGAAAGTGGCACCATCCGCCATCGTTCAGGAATGGCAATCTCCAACTTCCAAGACTTGGAGAAGACCGCCATGTCGGTGTTGAAATGGCTCAACAACAACTTGGCCACGAGTGAAGATCTTGAACAACAAGCAACAACAACTTGAAGTTCCGCTTAACCACGAGTGAAGATCTTGTTGATTACATTGTGAGCTTCCTGCACTTGATGTGGTGGGGCGCCCAGGTCGACCCGTTCGGATTGGTTCTTTGAGACGCAGATGTGCTTCTTCGACAGCCTTCTAGTGCTTTCATCCAGTGAGGTGATTTCTCAAATTTACCTCCAAATTTTTGCGTGGTGGGCAGAGAACCATCATTTCCCGGCAATAGGGACATATTACTTTGAACCAATAACAACGGGTGTCCTCTGCCACACAGTTCCCCAAGACTACGAATTTCTTCACTCCTTCCGGAAGATCGGCATTGACAAACTCCATGATCTTAATCCCGTCTGAAATCAAATTCTTGTGGTCCTCGGGAGTTACGATGACAACCTGCCCATTTGTGGCCTCCGACTGCAGATGGTCCTCGAAGTTGATGTTCTTAGCCTTGCAGAAGTTTCTGACATGCCCTACACTCACAAGGTGGGATTGCCTGAAATTGTTAAACAAATTGTCAACCTGCATTTTTGTGTGTTCCTTGTTATTCCCACCGTAGTCTTTCTTGCACTCAACGCACCAAACTTTCACCACGCCAAAGCCATTTAGGTCAAAAGTTTTGACCCACCAATTGTGGTCCTCCAATGCAACCCACTTCAACTCAACTCTCAGTTTCTTCGCCCTCTCGAAATACAGATCGGTAACAGCAGCTGTGAGAATCTCCGACTTCAGAGGGTTATCGACAACCTCGTTGGAGTCTCCTAAAACACTCACACCAGACGAAGCTGCGGCCGGAACAACAAGTTCTTCTCCTTCAACATCAGGGAACTGCCCTTCTTTCAACTACACTTCAACCCTAGGAGGAATCGCAGGTTCTATAGTGAGGCGCCTCCACTTATTGCCATTAACATCATCTTCGACAACCCTAATGACATGAACATCTTTGCCAAATCCGTTGAGGCGCTCCAACATTTTCCTGACGCGCCTTCTATCTTCAACGTCCCAGAATTCGAAGGCCCATTCCAACACGTCGTTCGACTCCAACGAGTTTCTCAATGCCTCCAAGGTCGCAGCTCCTCCATTGTCCAGCTTGTCTAAGTACTCAGGATCTGCCAACTCGCACTCCAACGTCCACAAAGTCACCTTGTCGTTTGCCATGTGACCCCACCCAAATTTCTAAAACCGAATTGTCTGACTAATCCTTGCAAACCCCACCCAAAATTGAAACACGAAATTCGAACACGAATCTGCAATCTCTCAACCCTAAACCATGAACACTCACAGAAATTCAAATAGAAGCCGCGCAATCTCTGAAACCGTGACCCAAACCCTAATGTCCAGCAAACACCCTAAACCATTCAGCAAACTCGCAGATGCGATCAGCAAGAAAACTCACAGCAACGTTCGGCGCGCGGGATTCAACGTTCACTTGCCCACTCCCCCGCCATTGAATTGAACAAACTTTCGTAAAGTGTTGCCTTAAAATTCATTCATTCACATTCAATCTGTAAGTTACAGCTAGCACATAGGATTCTAGATGACACTTAACTAACCATTAACTCTTACTTAACTCTTACAGCTCTGTGATTTCAGAATACAGATCATGGATTCATACTAAGTTATTCTAAGTATACTATGGAAAGTTCGAATTTTTGGAGGGGAATTTTGGCAGGGCTACCATTAAAAATAAATAAAATCAAATTTTAGTGTTTTTGTATACCCTTCATTAGATTTAATAGCTAAAAGTCCATTATGTGGAGGCTACTTTACTTTGAATAACTATATAAAATTTATGACTTTTCAATTAAAAAGAATCTTCATTAATTCGCACGTGAACATCAAATAACCGGGGAGTGCACCCCTCGGGGCTAAAATGGGCTTCCAATTGCAATCATGAAGTCAAAGTATTCAAATTTCATGATGTATTAAAATTCCAAAAACTCCATATTTAATCACTATTTTAGATACACATACAGGGCCTCTACTAGTAAAGATGAGCTCAAAGTACTCAACTTTTCAAATGGATTGAAATTCCAAAAGCTCTATTTTTTATCACCACTCTACACTAAACCTTAATATAAACATGTGGTCAAAATTTTGTGAAGTTGCCAATACATATTAAAAGATATTAGCATTTGAAGCAAGGAGTTCTTTTTTGATCCTACCTAAAAATTTCAAATGACTTTGAATGTAGTTTGAAACAAACTTTTGCACTATGGATTATGATTCCCCAAATCTACAATATTCTAGATCATATTAGGCACACCTTCACTAATTCGCACAAGTTTAAGGGACTTTGAACACTTGCAATATAAAATCTTGCAATAAATTTATGTTGTAAGAAATGACACCATACTACAATTTTTTGCAATTTTAACCATGCTTTGTCCTCATACGAAGAAAAAGAGAAGAATCATTAGAGACTACTTCTCAATAACACTTGAGTGCAATTTGCATTACATTGAAAACTAACAATTTTTGTAATTAAGGACTTGAAACTTCCCAAATAATGAGATGATACAATGACAAGCAAAACTAAGTATGGATTTAACACTTTTCATTCAAACAACCATACTATAAGCATCAATTGGCCAAGTCCAAAGTAGATATACAAATGTTGTAGTATGCAACATATAACACATTATTATGGAAGTTTGAAGAAAAAAATAGTTGCAGTTTGAAAGAAAATTCATTTCAAAGTTAGTTGTGACTACAACTTGATTTAATTTGGAATCACTTTATATTTTGTCATTTTGTTTTAGAACTCCAAAAAAACTTTTTGTACCTTGGCATATTAGTATACCTCATTTCATATTGTTGTACACAAAATTTGAAGGAATTTGACAATCATTTATAGAATTAAGAATATTCACAATGTGACAAACATGCAAATGATGTTGGTTCTCACAATATTTGAATATTTTTTGGAATTGAGAGCATGGAATTGCATTAGCAATTTTGGAGAGAGTATAGGTTGCAACATGAGTCATTGTTACATCTTAATGCCCTTGCATTTGAAATATTTGTTGAATAGGACAATGAGTTCAACTTATATTTTAGAGTTGTATAATGATTTTTTAGGTTCTATTTTTCTGTACAAAGACTAGAGTTTATAACTCACATAATTGATTCAACTAATCAAAAAAATTGAATCATCATTTTCAATATCTTCATAAAGTTCAGAACCACTAGAAATTATACTAGCTTTCGTAAAATTGACAGTTTTTTTATATTATCGAATGTAGCCCTTATCCTACCAACATCAAAAGTAATCTCTGAGTGTGAAACTTTAGGGATAATGTAATAATGCTTAAGATTTCATACCGAGTTGATGCTAGAGGAAAGAGATTGGAAATCGAAAAAATCAAGTTTTTTGAAGAGGTTGAATCAATAAAGTTATGTGAGTTATAAACTCTAGTCATTATTCATCCGCCCGTCTCTCCCACCAAGGGTCTGAGAACTCTCTGCGGAAAGTTTGTTGCTTGACCACATTGCGTTGCAGGAACGCGGATGTTGCAGGAAATTGTGGCTATGGCGATTACTCTACTCTTGCTCACCGAATGCTGCACCTCATCGGACACAGCGAAGAATCCTAAGTCGCTGGAAACTCTCTCTCTCCACATTCCCTCCCCAGCCATAGCTACTAGGGGAGCAGCTCTAGCTCGATCGACTCGCTGCGCACCTGACTCACTGGTAAGTAAGCAAGAGACTTCCCAGCTCCAATTTTAGCAAAAAATCTTACATTGTAATCGTGTGGATCTGGGATTTCGCATTCTGGATCGATCACCTCATAGCGTCGGAGATTCTTCGGAATGTGTGACTTTTCTGGGGTAGCTGAGGTAGTCGAGGCCTTGCGTTGGATGGATTTTGCAGGAAGGGTCATGGGCAAGTCATGTGGAAGAGCAGGCGCGGCCCATCGCTCTTCAAGATGATACATACTAATTTGACGTGATCTTTCGAAATGTTCATTGGAACCCAATTCTACTATGGACGATCTCATTGCGGTCACTAAGTCAATCCAAAACCACCACGTGAAACTTTGATTTGTGCCACATTTTCAACCTGTTGTCGCTCAAAATCTCATTTATTTAAGAGTGACGGTTGTGCCGGACCAAAATCAGGTCTGTTTTTTTATTTGAGATCTTTATTAAAAAGTGGCCATGGGATAAGAGTGCATAATGCAGTGACTGATTTGAAGTTATAATTCGTAGCCAGATGCAAGCTGGACTGCACATTGTTGGCTATCTGTAGGCTTTGTTGCTTTCGAAGCAAGTGGGGCATGGATTGGGTTTTCAGATCAAGAAATCCTCGGAGTGACTTCAACAAGAACGTTTTTCTGCGGTTCTAATTTTGAAGGTACGAAAATCCTCCTATTCTCATTCTTCCTGTGGGCCTGAATTCTGTTTTAAACTGCATGTTAAGTGTAGAGATTCTATCATTTTTCAACACGATTGGTTATTGGAAGTCAGGGCCTATGCTTTTATTCCCGAAGTGCCCAATCTAAAATCGAAAGTCACCTTTGGAAGTCGTCATCTAATACAGTAGTTGATCACAGTGATTTTCAAGGCGGCTTCTTGAAACCTAAATCTATAGCGTCTTGGTTTTTTGAGCATACTGTGATTTAAATAGATGAATATTAAGGTAGTGTTAAATTAATATCTCGTCAATGTTGACTTAATGCCAACTTAATAGTTGCCAATATAATATGAAATTAACCAAGGACACTAACATGTTAGCGTGTTATTAGTCTCTTCTCGAGTAGAATGTTTCTATATTCATAAACAGAGTTTATGGTAGCAAGTCACCTTAAGGTTTATATTTTCTTTAAAAGAGTTGCATCTTTATTGGGACAGGAGGGAGTAAAATTTTGTTGGCTAGATTCGACATTTATGTGTGATATTTTACTTCCATCATACTTTCTCTTTGGTCTACATTTTGAAACTCAAATTTCTACCAAATTTATTAGGAAGGACTTCATTTACAAGAGACTTTAGTGGTCAATGGAGGAGGCTACGGAATGTGTGAAAAGAGCACGTAACTGTCTGGCCATTGAGCTTGCAGCACTGGTAAGATTTCCCGATTTCTTTTTAATATTAATGCACAAGGACACTACCTAAGTGAACACTTTCACATTCTTTGTTGCATGCCAAGAAACATTGATCATGTTGGAATGTTGCTTTCGTCAATACACAACATTATTGAACACCTTGGATTCAATGAACAGCGAGTTAGGAAAGGAATCCAGATTTTTTTTCTGGAGGTGCATAATCTTGTTATGTTTACAAAGGGGGGTGGCTCACGGTATAATCATTTATTTCCTTTCATTCAGTCCTTAGTCGTCATGCTTGAATGCCTGGCAAAAGTCATACAACTCTTCAATTTTTTAGTGACCCAGATTTTTGGGTACTACACTGGAAACAGTATAAGCTGTATTGTACCCTAGATTCTTATGTAGTAAGGGCTGTGCTTGCTTTAAGAGGTTCTTATTATTGAAATGTGGATTCCTCTTGGAATATGAGCTCCAGCTGTTCAATATGCTCCATTGGCTATATGAGCTTCCAAGCTTTGTACATTTTGTACAGTAGAACCTCTCGAAAGCAATAGGTCCGGGACCAGTCTAACAAGATTACATTAGAGAGGTTTATTTGCTTATAGAGGGAGGCTTTAGAGAGGTTCTACTGTATTCAGCTTCAGATATTAAATGCCATCACTTTGAATGAAACTCTGCTCTGGACAGGTTCTAGAAAGTTATGACAGTGCGTAATGCAATATGGTTCGTGTTCAACAACTTTCCGAGCCTGAGGTCATAAGATTCAGTGTCATTTTGTCTTCGTAGTCCTAGTCTTACACTGGTTTCGATCAAGTTTCTTAGAAGACCAATCCTTCAACAAGATCTTATTTATACATTAGCCCTGAAGTGCCGTATTAGCCGAAGTGTCCGCTCTCATATCTATAGGAGTTTAAAATATATCAAGAAGGAAGTTTAAAGGAAGGTAAAAAAGTTACTAGTAGAAAGAAGGAATCATACCCTACATTTATTACTGATAGAAATATGTTGAATATTACTATAATCAACAAGTAACTTCCGAAGGGGAAATTTATATTCTTTGCTTGGGCAGTTAGGTGTTAAGAATTTTCTGCCTTCCATGAGTACGGTTATGGAGTACCTCATGCTACAGCCATCAGAACGTCGTGCCGAATTCATTCGGAAGATGTGGCGTGGCACTAAGTTAAAGTGGACTTGAACTTATGAACTAACTGGAGTCTTCTTGTACGAAATATTTTCAGTAGAATTGGCACTTTTCACTGATTTTAGGACATCATGGGGACTTGACAATTGGGTAAGCCAACCGTGGGAATATTTCTCCACTCCCTTCTTTGTAGAAAATTCTGAGATTAATATTTTAAATAGCGACATACAGTACAAGAAGGTGACTACTACAGGGAGGTCTTCCCATGAACAATGGCAAAGTCTCTCCGTGAGTTGGGTCATATTTATCTTGCCTCTCCACGGTCAATCTCCCTTTGATGTTGTCTAATTTTTTCAAACAGTCTATGATTGAAAATATGTTGGTTGTGGTGGTTGGTCAGGTGTGGCAATCACTTCTGGCTGTTACAAGGACTTCGATACTCCCACCAACTGGAGATCTGGAGACCTGGCTCAAGTTTGCTTCCTTGTGTCGTAATAGTGGCCGTGACCAACCTATACCCCTGGTGGAGCTTTGTCAGGTGGAAGTTTCGTTTCAAGTCCATGCTTGGACATAACTTTACCGAACTGAAGTCACTTCTGGCTTCAACCCCTTTGGTCCAGATTGAGACTCCTGTGCTTTTTAAAGCAGTTTAGAGTAGGTTACATGGAGAATTTCTTTTGTTCAGTTTTATTTGTTTATTGACCAACACATGCAATGTTCTTCGTTGATTGTGGTGTTATAAACTACAGCAAAATCTGAATCATATTTTTCACAATACGATCAATCAAATTGGACATTGTTGAACCATGAATCCTTGGTTCTTTGGGGGTTAAAGATCCGATTGCCTAGAGGATTGATAAGTAATTCTTTCTTTACAATAAATAATGTCGAACTTGAACTAAGGTATGCATGAGTGTTGCAATGTATGACAGTGTGACCCTGAAACGAGTCCTTCTGATGACCTTCTATTCACGAGCGCTCCACCAGTGATGTTAGCCTACTACAAGTATCAGTGGTCGCTTGCTGATGATACCCGAAGGGAAATAGTTTCCATCGACTTGAGGTTTGGTTTTGGCCCGGCCTTTTTCTGTCCATGCCTTCCTCAATATTTGCTGATCGGTATAAACTGATTGTATTCACTGTCCCTTCAACAGGACATTGCAGTGGATTTCAGATACCAAAATGGGGCTCAGCAACCAGGTCGGGTTGGGCGGGTGGGCGGGGGAGGACCCTCTCTTTTAGGACGTGTACACTGACTCTGTTCGTGGCAAGCTATGGTGCAGGGGTTAATGAATCGATGACGTGCCAGCATTGTGTGCTCGCTTTCAATTTCATGGTGCAGTGGTTGCCAAAGTCAAATTCTTTTGAACCAAGATTTCATGGTTTTAAAATGACCAATTCGATCAATCGAACAGGTCCAAATTGTATGTCACCAGAAGCAGTGAAGAACATTGCATGTTTTGCTCAAAAAATCAGTAAGTTGAACAAGAGAAAATCCCCACATGACCCGCTCAAATTGCTAAGAAAAAACGTCTTGTCCAATTTGATAGTTAAGCTTGGTGTTTTTTGCTTTAATATTCTTGCTACATTCTACTACAGGTGTGGTATATCGATTCTGAGAACTACTTTCTGACGTCCGAAATATTTAAGTTGGTCTGTGCTGCGAACAACCTGCGCTTCTAGAAGCTCAAAATTTGGATCTATCGGGCAGGTTAGTTTCGTGATCTCAAGCATTGTAAAAAAAACATTGACCTCTTGTCATTTTCTGTCCATTGTTTTTTGTCCAAAGTCGACACTTTGACGATAACTTTTCGAGGTCAAAAAAGGGATGATACCGCATTTACTTAGAGTACTTTATAATGTTATTAGTTTTACAGCCTGTGAAATTGATCTAATTTTTTTATTATTCCTCTGTGAAATAGCTGAGAGTCAAACAAAGATGGAAGCTTCTGTACATGATCCCGTGAATCATTGGCGACAATTTTCATTACCTCAAATACTAGAATCACACTGAATTCTACTGTCTGTTGACCGCAAGTTGTTTGTGAGCACTGATATTGCTGTAAATCTGTGTAAACTTCATTCCCTTCGTTCCGTCTGGCTAGATTAATGTTATGGTATCCTAAACTTGGCTTCATGATTTTTTAATTGAGTCGAATATTAGTGATCTTTACCTCGAAATTGAAAGAGGTTTACGCAGAAAATGTAGAAACATCTCTCTCTATATGCATCTATTTTGGACTGAATACGTGAATGAATCTGACAATATCGCCCTTTCGACTTATAAAAGATTTTTGTTTGTTTGTCTGCAGGCTTTCTCGCAAAACTAACTTACAATTGAGGATCTCTTCGACACCATGTTTCAGGTTAGAGTTTTTGTATGGGTTATTATATATCTACTATTTTTGAAAAAAATTCTAGCATGTACTACTATCTTTTGTGTGTCTCACTGTACCCGAGAATTGTGCTTAGTTACGATACATACATAACCTGAAAGACTCAACTTGTTCCTTTGGAAGAAATTCCTTCCTTAGTCGTTTGGCCTCCAACACTTCATTTTCTGTATTCACAACTGCAGAATCCTTGGAGACTTTTGGTTTGTATGATGACAAAAAAATATCTTGTTGGAACTAACTCAACTAAGTTTGATAAATGTGATTTTCTGACAAATGGTTGGTCTGGTGCGAGAGTGTCTACTTGAAATTGAATGAAACTTGGGGACCAAATTTGTAAACTTTTCTATTAAGTTGACTACACTTGTAATTATGTGAACGCTGGTTGCCTGGGGCATGGTTACAAAGAATTCTATGTAGTGCACACATGGGGTGTGACAACATTGGTTAGCGAAGGAATATGACAACTTAACTTGAAGTTCAGGCTTTGCAAACTCTAAATTTCAGTAATCTATAAGTTTATTAATAATGTCAAATAGAATTTCTCTGCTTTGATAATTTCATAATAAACTGTTATGAATTTTTTATGAATTTATTGATTATATTATTATTTGATTCTATTCTAATGTTGTTTAACTAGTTATTAGTATTATATAATTGTAATTATTATGAAACAATTTTTCATATGTGCAACATTCTATATTGTCACATGTATATATAACTACATGTGATTATGAAGAGTGATAGTTATGAGTGAATTTTCATGTGACTTTATGTAAATTTGTGATATAGAATGGACCCCATCTATAGAGAAGGCAAGATACAATTTAAATTTGTGATAAGAAAGTGGACTATATGAATGGACCCCATCTATGGAGAAGGCAGATGCAATTCAAAGAAAGAATGTGCAAAGGTTCAAAGGTTTTTGAAGGATTTATCTTCAATTAATTTACATTTGATTACACATTATGTGGCTACAAAGAAATTGAATAAATCCCTATCGTCACTATTGACTTTAGAGCCCTATAATTCAAATTTTGTTTGCAAAGAAGATTTAGGGATTTCATATTGAGTAAAACCTCATGTTAGAAAGAAGTATGCAAATTTTCAAAGCAAAATGATGTGCTCTAATTACCTAAGATGGGGCCCCCAAAAAATTGCATAATTTATTTTCAACCAATGGATCTTTATATAAAAAATAGATTCCCTAAAAATTTGTTTGTTTCCCTAATCTCAAAAATAATATAAAAAATAAATAAATAAAAATAAAATTTGATACCTCATTTTAGATGCTCCAAATTTCTCAAAACCCATTTTGGCTTCCAAGGAGCTTTAGAGGTTGAATCTGATCATTAATTTATGAATGGTTTCTAAAATTAGCACTAAGTACTATCTATATACACAATTGATCACAATTATTAGAATTTCCATAGTGAATTCTGTTAGACATTAATTACCATTATCGACAGTCATTTGAAGCATCCACCAAAATTACAGTCATCAACCATAATTGTAATAAAATAATTATAATTAGTGTGGGTGATTTTAATTACAACAGTGGTTCCGATTTTGTACATTATTACAGTACTGTTATCAATTGAATATAAAATCTGCTTGACTTTGAGAATTTTGGAATTTGAGGTCCCACTGTAGGTCCTATTTACAACACTCATGGTGGTACAAGTTGTGTTTTTGCTCAGTGAGAATTTGAATCAATGATGGGGCATCAAGTTACAAGGAGGGTTGAGGGCAGATCTCCTTTCTACTACTGGTATTATATTGTTCATGGCAGTCTTGTAGATCAATTTCACCTTGAAATGATGAACCCATCATTTATGACTAAATTTTTTTTGACCGGAGGAATTATATTTGTATTCTTTGTTTCTGCAAAAACTTTGATTGTCAATTTTTGAACACTTTCGGTTTCGAGTCTTTCATTACATTATTGGGATATTGTAGGAAAAGGAATCCACTTTAATTCCAAAGAAACAAAATAAAGGTAGAAATATTTCCATACTAGTTCTTTGCCAACTACATCCCCTATCTACATGTGTTCAATATTTCAATCTATAAATCTTGGATATGTGTAGATAAGAGGTGCAACTAGAAAACAGACCATACGGCTATGTGTATCTTGTTGCCTAGTAACTTTCTTAGCTTTGAAATTTTTAAAAGAACACATGTTTCCAATGGGGTTGGGGGCCTTTTGCTAAAGGGAGAACTTCCAACATGGCAACTTCCCCAACCACCCAATGATTCTCTTGCAACTTCCCACTCGTCAAATGACACTAGCATTCAGCAACTTCCCAGTCAACTATTGATTTTCTACATATCATAACAAAGTTTATTCCAAAACATATAGGGAGGCATTAGCCTTGCTCCTCAAAGGAGGAATGACTTAGGCTAGTTAACTATGTTATGAAGGAAGATGCATGATTCTTATAAGGATAGAGTAGGTCTTAGGGCCACCAATGTCTAGTGGTAATACAGTACTATGTTGCTCCCAAGTTTCAGCAACTTCCCAACCCACTATTGATTTTCTACATATCATAACAAAGTTTATTCCAAAACATATAGGGAGGCATTAGCCTTGCTCCTCAAAGGAGGAATGACTTAGGCTAATTAACTATATTATGAAGGAAGATGCATGATTCTTATAAGGATAGAGTAGGTCTTAGGGCCACCAATGTCTAGTGGTAATAGAGTATTATGCTGCTCCCAAGCTTCATGCATCCCACGTGTTCACAAGCAGAATCCCCCTTGACTTAATTGAGGGACACCTTTCTATTTGCTGTTCGTAAGGCACCAAGATACTTGTGTCTGCCCATCCAATTTCATATGAATTTTTGTGAGCTACAACTAAGATAATCAAGTGGTTTCAAACTCAAACTCCTTCTCTACCTAAGCTTAAAGGACTTAACTTATTCCCAACAGTCCATGCCTCCATGGCAATGGCCCCTTTCTGTATGTACTTCACTTCCTGTATGAGATGTGGAAACTGGCTGCCCAGTGTGCCCGGGGTGAATTCATGAATCCCTTCCCTCATCTCTGGGGGAAAACACTGGAATTTTTAATTTTTCATGCATGATAGCATGATAGAATTTGCGAATTATGAATTCATATTTGCAATCACAGGTCCCAAATTAGCTAAGAGAGGTGTAGAAGATAATTTATCATGCCCCCCCCCCCTCAAATGAGGTGGGGGAAGGAGCCAGTGGGTCGGTTCCCCCAGTTCCCCAGTGTCCACCCCCCCTCTCCTCTGGAGTCCATCTGCGAGCCTCCTCCCTACAGTGGTATATTCCATGCATTGACCCCAAGCACGCATTTAATGATTGAACTGCGGGCTAGTGTGCTCCAAGTTTTTTTTTTTTTTTTTTGAACAAATGGGAAACCCACTGTGCTCCAAGTTTTAAGGTAGGTGTGACCGACTCTCCAGTCTCAACTAACATCTACAGGGACCTAATTAAGTTAACATGTACTAATAACTTATTCCTGCACTTACCAGCAGCCAGTGAGGTTCACTTCCCGGGTTTTTCCCAAACCCAACAGCTTCACTTTTTGTGTGAATGGGACTGAATGAATGGTGGACCTGCGTGAGTGCATTCCCAAATGAACTGTTCCAACGACGACCGGAGTGCAGTGAAAGCCCAAGGCTGTGCATGAGGGGGGTGTATGTCGGGTTTCCCAGTTCACACGTCTTAGTAGTTACAGCTAGCCATATGCATGTGCACGATACTTATGCAATATTATTTATATATTTAAAAAAAAAACGCTTGAAAACGCTCCACATCATTTCATTTCATTTGTGACTTTGTTGACGGATGGACGGACGGATGGACGGAGGGGGATCCATTAATAAATAGCAAGCCATCTGCTGGCAGTGTTCATCAGCAATTGACTCACTCACTGAGGACTGAGGTGGCCTTTCTGTAGTGGGGGTTGAAGTAACTTAATGGTCATAACTAGCAAACATGCGGTCTCTTTGCTCCTACATCAAGTGGAAGACTAGTGATGAGAATATATGAGAGCCTGATGAATGGCATGGCTGACACTACACTCCGCCCCAGCCAGTGGGCTCATGCGGAGGCATGAGAATTGTCTTACACCCACCTAACCATTTGTCACATTCCACCACGAGGAGCGCTTGGGCCATACTGTCGAGTGGAGTGGAGTGGGGGATTTGAGACTCACGGATGGACAGACAAACGGAAGCTGTGATCATGATGGATCGCATTGACTGCGCATTGACTATTTGGAGATAAGAAAAAGGTGCCGGGAGGGAGGCGGGGGACTCGCTCATCTCGCGAGGGACTCTGGACATCAGTGGTGTCATGAATAGAAACTTGGCAATATGTTCGTGGAGAATCGTGGCGTAGTCGGAGAGATATCATTGAATCATTGAATCATTGATTTGGAACTCAGGATGCACAAGATCATAACCTTCAAAAGCCTCAGAGTGAAGGCTTGAAAAGGGTTGAATGTGAGCATGATTACACTAATTTGCTCAACTGAATCCTACAACTGAAGTCCATAACAAAGGGATCCAATTGTTGGAATGCAGAAGGAAGGTTGGGAGTTAAGTTACAGTCCTCTTCTATTTAGACAAGATAACATTGTCAAATCGGCACCAAAGTATCACCAAAGTATCTACCCATGCAACTGCTTTGGATCATGGGTGGCATCCTGAACCCTAAACCCTAGTCTAACATGTGCTCTACATGATTTTATGAGAACCAGAAATTTTGGGTTTACCTCTCAAGCATAGACGAAGTCAGATTGTGTTTTTATGAATGATTTCAAATGAACAATATTAGACGAAGGACTCTAGTTCATCCCTTTTTTTCACTTTTGGAAAGTTCCTTGTTTAGGTTTGCAATAGATGGGGTGGAAACTTGCCTTACATTTGACATGCATTTGGCCCTTTCGAGGCACTCTACACATCCTTAGATGTTCGAATTTTTTTCCAAAGATGTCCTCTAGGAAGGGTGGGAAAAAAAATCCAAATTGTCTCTAAGAAGCAGGAAACCAAATAGAGCACATTCCGAATAGTGGCCACACTTCCAATTTTCAAAATTCAAAATGGCATTCAACCATTCAAACCACCCAACATTGGAGGATAAACTTAAGAAATAAATCAACAAATGAGCACATGATAGGCTAGCACATTGTGTGAAATCGTGAGGTTTTTATTTGATACCTCCCTCATACCCTTGGGATACTTGGAAGGAAGGCATCTGTATATTAGGAAGGAAGCACGTTAGAGACTCTGATATAATAGACTCTTGAAAGAAGTCCCAATTTTATTTTCCATATTGTCTTTGAGTTTGCAAAATGGAGTTTGAAGCATTCAATTATACATCATCTTCGTCAAGTTCTACACTATACATGTTAATTTTGTAGTTTATATATTGTAATAAATGGGAAGGGCAAAAATTATAGATGCCTTTCACTTTGGAAAGGGAAAAATCTAGGCTAAAATGTCATTTTGGAAGGCAATTTTGGAGGGGTGGAATTTATAGGGAAGGATGGAGATGCCCTTCAAATTCAAGAGTTGGAAAATTTTCTTCATTAAGATGTTATTGATTTTTCTATAGAAGAAAATGCTTGATCCACAAATCACAATAGGATGTTTTTCTAGGATATTTTAAAAACTTCTAGCTCTTTGCTCTTAATCAAAATTTCAACCATACAAAGAATCTTCTTTGAAACTAATTGATCCAACCAATAAAATGAATATATGGAATTTAGTTTCAACTTCAATTTGAAATTGTGAAAAAAGAAATTTAAAATTTAAAATACTACAATTTGAACTTTGGGCCTATATCGAAGGTCTACCAATCTTTTAATCACATAATGAAAGGGAAATCTTGTTTACACCATGATGTTTCATACTATAATATACACCTACAACAAAAGAAATTGATTTTTTGAACTTATTTGTGTTTGATGTGAATTTTTTTCAATTTCTCTTCAAAATTTACAATATTATCAAATCTTCACCCAATAAAATTTGAAAATTTAATGACTTGTAGAAGACATATAATTTCGTATCTAAAAAATTAAAATTAAAAATCTCATTCATATATAGTGGCAAAGTGCACCATCCAATTTGAAGGATTTTGAAATTTGATTGGAACCATATTCATATTAATGAGTTCTTTTCTTCCATATGGTAGTTTAGAGGACCATTATAACTCCCGTTATAACTTAAGCAAAATTTGATAACACATCATGACGAATTCTAACCGATGTTGGGCACATATGTGGATATATGAAACTACTATGAACATTACACTACACCAATAGTTTCTAAAATGTCCAATTGAGATGCATTCTCTCTATAATTGGTTGTTGACTTTTCAATGCTAATCACAAGGAGAATGGTAGGCAGTTATCCTTGGGGTATTATATTTCACAATGTAACTATTATATCCCCTCCCCCCCCAAAAAAAAAAATTTTTGTTTTAAGAAAGTTTGGGCATGGTATAGTTACATTGTGAAATATAATACTCCAGGGGATAATGCCCTACTAGTTTCCCTGTGAATGTAGTACTGTCCCACTGGCAACTTGTCACCATTGCCATTACAAGTTTAAATTCTTAACCTTCTTTCTTTTTCAACTTGCTTCCTACACCCTTGGATCATGAAGATCAAAGATTGTCATTGAAAAATGTACAACCGGTTATGTATGATAACCAATTTGTCACTAGTGTGGCTCATTGGTTATCTAACACATACCTACTCAACCTTGATCCTAAGTACCCTTACCTAACCCGGCCTTAAATGCTCAGAGCAACCCAAAACGACCTACGATTTCTAATACCGTACGGTATGTTTGGTCTTAATGAAATTCATTGTTCAACTTTTTTGTTGTTCATTAATTGTGTAGTAAGATTAATGTAGTTTATGTACTATGGTTTAAGTTGGCCAATTTTGAATGGATGACTCATTCTTTCACTTACTCATTTGGACCTTCACTAAATCTGATCAGTCTTGGGATGTGGGATAAAAGCACAAAATTGTAGAATCAATCAATAGTCAATGGGTGGAAATTTGCGCATTGTTAGGCTTTCAATTCATTCTCTTTATTGCCAAGCATTTGGTATTGTACTCCGTAATTTTTGTTTGGAATTGTTGAATAAATGTAGAGTGAAATTTCAATTACGAGATCAAGTATAGAAAGTCAAATTCAAAAACCATATGCTAAGTGCTGAGCGTTTAAGGGTTAAGGAGACGGAGCCCCAGCCCCGGCCCCGGCCCCGGTAAAGAATGATGACCTCCCCGATGCCATTTGTGATTGGCATCTCCTCCATCAGCATGACCCTCGGAGGGTACGAAAAAGGTGTACCCTAAATAAGCCACTCCATGCAGGTTACTTTGTTTGGGCACCACGAGAACCCAGAGCCTAGGCAATCCTTTAGTTTTCCAGAGAACAACCGAAAGCCTTGGTGTCCTGACCTTGGTGGCATCATTTCATTTGGTGTGCGTGCTTTACGTTATTCCTTACCAAGTCCTGTTCTGATCATTTCCATTGGCAGCACATGCTCGCTGGGCTGGTTTGGATAGAGCTAGACTGCTAGAGAGGAGGAGGCTCGAATCGCAAGGAAGGACAATGCAAGCAAGGCGGCCTCCATTGCTGCTGATCTGATCAAGTGGAGGGGAGTGGAGGGGAGCGGGAGCAGAAGCAGAAGCAGACCGTAGAAGCATGATGAATCATGAGCAATGCCAATCATGCAGACGCGGGCTTTTTCTAACTTACTGTCCCCAACTTGAGACACTCTTGGGAGGAGTCTCAGCCTTGGCCTTGGCCTGCCTTTTGTTACGTACTGGAGGCTTCATTGGGATGCAAGATCTGCATGACATGACAGTTGTAACTTAAGGAGGGGAGAGGAGAGGAGAGGGGGGAAACAATTGAGTTAGTATCCCATTCAACTGGTTTTGGTTGAAATATCTTGTGGAGAGCTGGAAACCACTCCATTGTTCTTAAGGCACTCTTAGGAAGGGAAAACGTACAAGGACACCCAGCCGTGACGTTCATTCTCCACTAAGTTAACTAAAATGTACAGTCAGGTCCAGCTCAATTACGAATTCCTGCATTCACAGGGAAAAAAAACATGATTTGCTTCCAACTTTGACGCCTTCCCAAGGGCTGAAAAATTAATTTTTTTTCATGGATTTTTTTTCACAAGATCCTCTTTATTCTAATAAAGTATGTACCAAATTTCAAGTCCAAATGATTTATACAAAAGAAGATATTCAAACATGTACCAACATGTGTAGTTAAAAAAAAAATTTCACTACCATCAACTTTGACGCCCTCCCAAAAATTGAAAAAAGAAGTTTTGGCCATGAAATTTTCAGTGTGAGATCATTTTAGTGTTAATAACTAATGTGCCAAATTTCAAGTTCAAAATTTTTTCTCGCAAAGAGTAGTTCAAACTCTACCAACATGTGTAGTTATGAATTTTTTTTTCCAGAACAACACATGTTGGTAGATTTTGAATATCTTTTTTCTGGTAAATCTTTTGGCCTTGAAATTTGTCACACATATTATCAACATAGAGGTTATCTCATGACAAAATTTCCATGGTAAATAAACAATTTTTCTGCCCTTGGGAGGGTGTCAAAGTTGGGCCGTAGTGAAATTGTTTCTCAGGGCTACAATTGTCAGTTGGTAGAATTCAAATATCTCTTTGTGGGAAAATCTTTTGAACTTGAAAATTGGCAAATGCTTTATAAACATAGAACTGATCTCACACCAAAAATTTCATGGACAAAACTCTTTTTTTCAATTTGTGGGAGGGTGTCAAACTTGATGATAGTGAATTTTTTTTTTAACTACACATGTTGGTACATGTTTGAATATCTTCTTTTGTATAAATCATTTGGACTTGAAATTTGGCACATACGTTATTAGAATAAAGAGGATCTTGTGGGAAAAAAATCGTGAAAAAAAATTAATTTTTCAGCCCTCAGGAGGGCGTCAAAGTTGGAAGCAAATCATGTTTTTTTTCCCTGTGAATGCAGGAATTCGTAATTGAGCTGGACCTGACTATACAAGAGAAACACTTGTGGAGAAGTCAACATGAGAGAGAATTAGCCCCTAACTGTCCAACCGTCCATATGTGGTCAAATGAATCTGAAATTTCAAGCTCATTTTGGGGTGGGTAGTTAAATTTCTTTGACCATTTAAAAAAAATTACAGGTAGTTTTAAAGGTCAACTTGTGAGCGCCCTAGCGCCTCAAATTTGGCCTTCACAAACTCAAAGATTGTCTTGTTTGACTAATACAATCTCTTCAATGGTATAGTCAAAGGATTTATCTTTTGGCCTACAACTCCAAGCATGTCTCCACTATCGATTTCTAAAGTCAATTTTTGTGAATCTCATTTTGGGTGACTTTTTTATGAGAATGAGTTTAGAAGTGTCTAGTTTTGGTCAATATGTGTTAGGTGTTCAAGGGTTAACTATTGGAGGCTTTCATTTTTCTCTTGAAAAAGGTAAAATATTTTATTTTTGAGAGGTTTACACACACATATATTTATATATATACTATTAGTGAAGAGTAAATCTTGCCAATTTTACTTCATTTCCTAGGTTTGAGGAGAGTTTGCCAATTTCACTTGATTTGAGATCTAAAAAATTGTACACATCCATTTGCCTTGAAAATGGTCCCAATGGAAAGAGTAAAGTGTTTTCATGATTTTCATTGTTAAAAATTTTAACATTCAAGTGTTGATTCAGAGTTATTTGCAATTTCTATTTATAAAAAAAATTGCATTTCATTAATTGCAAGGTAGATTGTAAAATGAGTTTGATAGCTCTTCATTTGAACTAAAGTTTTTTGGATGTGCATTTTAGTGTGCTAACACAATTTTTAGTTGTTCATGTCACCTCCAACCCTCAAAAACTCTTATAATTTCATTTTGAAAATTTCACAGAACATGTGCACGTAGAGTAGCTTTAAGGTACAACAATTTTCATAACATTTGACTACATGGTTAAAAAGTTATTGCGTGATATATAATTCTCAACAATTGACAAGTAGCTTAGGTACCCCAAAAACTTCTTTAAAAAACACTTTTTTAAGAAATAAAAATTTGAAATTGGTTCTCTATATTTCTATATACATGGAATAATTTAAAGCTTTAGACACTATAGATACTATATACTTCAATTATAGTCTCATGACTTTGAAATTCCATTATTTTTGTCTTGACTTCATTCCACCAAAAATTTATTTTTGATTTCATTTCTCCATTTCTTCTTGATTTCATTTCACTGTTTTTGCCTTGGTTTCATTCTACTATTTTCATCTTGCCTTTGTTTTAATTTAGTCATGGTGCCTCAAAGGCGCCCCATGATTGCAAAATGGACTTGTATATATGTCAATACATAGAACTCAAAAATCACCTCAAAAATTAGCTAAACTAGTTCCAAACTAAAAGTCATCACTAGAATAAAAGAATCTAACTATACAATTTACAATCTTAACCACTTATAGATTAGTCACTATTAATTTTTAAGCGTCTCATTTCTTGAAAATATACTCAAAAGCCAACTTCAAATGCTGATTGTGATATTTAACAACATTCTCGAGACTTTGTGTAACACAATTTGTTTGTTATGTAGAGACGTGTTAAAAATAACAAATTATTTATCTTATAATGAGACTCAATGGAAACCCTCTTATAGAATTGTTGCACATGAATTGAGTTTACACCAATTTATTAAAAGAATCTTGTTATATTGACAATTACCTCTGATATTGATCCATATCCTTTAACAAATATTCACAACATAAAAAATTTAACTCTCAGAGGACGGGAGTGTTTTCTGAGTGAAATTGTCAAAAGCTAACATTTTTTGGTGCATTGATCAAAATTGAAAATAAAAACTTTTTTTTTTACTCCAACTATGTAAAAAGGCACAAGACTATTAAAAAATCCATCCTATTTGAAGATTTTTTCTTTTTTAAACTACCCAACATAGTTAATCCTTAAAGGACCAAGGCACATTTTGGGCAGAAATTGTGAAAATTGACACTTTTTAGAGCAGTGAGGAAAAATGAAAAAAAGGTTTTTTCAAAATTCAACTATACAAATTTGTACTAGACTAATGGGTCATTGCAAGAAACACAAGTCCTATTCTTCGTCACAATTGGAGTGATTTTTTCTCTTCCACTATAACTCTCGCTATAACTTTTGAATCCCAAGTCTTAAGAACGTAAAATAATTAGTAGACTTGTCTAATTAGATGGTACTCACATCCCTTATTTTTCTTTAAAAAATAAAAATTTGAGAAATTATAGTTGAATATTCACAATTTGTCACACTTTAACATTTAGAGGGATTCACTAGGTTCAGTGTACCCAAATTGAATGATCAAGAGTTGAAATTTTGGTAGTTTATTCCTACACTAGGTGGTCAGATGCCTACCAAGGGACCTCCAAAATTGTATTATTTTATGTCCTTTGGGCCTGTACAAATAGGTCTCCCTTGTATAAGTACTTCTAAACATTGAAGATGGTGTCAACTTCATTTTTTGGGTGAAATTTGATCACCATCAAGTTCTTACAAATAGCCAATTTTTAGTTGTTTTTTTGTTTATGGGTTTTTATTTATTGTTAATTTATACCTTATTGCCTCTATTTTTTGTAACAATATGTCTTTTTTCCCCATAGTATTGTTTCGATACTCGCAAGTAGTCCATAGTACTTGCAATGGTATTTGTAGCTATTGATTTTTCCAATCAATAGCTAAGATTGTTTTGCTACGTAGTACTCCTAGTCCTTCGGGGTTGAAATGCATATTTTGCCAAAACGCTACAAAAATGGGGGTGTTTCTCACAACAAATTTACTACCGGAATGCGTGTAAAAAAATTCAAAAACTTTGACCGCACAAATTGAAAGATTTGTGTATTTTTTTTCATGACCTTATTTGACATGACTAGTAGACTTTAAGTCCTAGCGAAAGATTTTTACACTACTTGTAGTTTGTTTTTTGGCATTTGCATCTTCTTTTATATAAGTTACATACTGGCTAAATTTCAAAATTAGATGAGGAGGGTAGCACATGCTTCCTGAGCAACCACAAAAGATTAGAGCAACATAACTTTTGATTTGGACACTTAATTGGAAAAAAAAATCCTTACTAAGAAGGTACATGTTCACATCTTGTGTTAGAAATTCAAGAACATCTTACCAAAATTGACTTTCGAACCTACCCAAGATTTCTTGTGTACATTGAACATACACTTGGTCCTTGGGGGAATAACAAAGTTTGACTCCTCTTAGAGCGTGAATTTTGAGCAATTTTTATTTTATCTTTAAATTACACACTATAAATGTTAATTCCATACAAACCAAACCTTGAAAGTAATTGATTAGTTTAGCAAAAAATGCATGAAGTGCCCAAATTTGTTAGATTGCATAATACATGTGATTCAATTTTTTTGTTTTATCCTGTAAAGTTGGTTGGTGTACACACCTTGTATCAAAATTTCAAAAACATCTATTAGAAATTGACTTTATACGAACCTATTCCAACATTCATTTGTCCATTCAATTAACAATTGTCCTTACGGGGTTATTTATTTATGATAACTTCTTTAAAACTTTGCAAAACAATTAAAATAGTATTTTTTCCTTGAAAGTTGTGTAATTCTATTTTATACTTGCAATTAAGCAATTTTCTAGACTGAGACTTAAGTTGGTTTACACCACACTTTACACTTGTCTAGACAACACTTTAGGATAATACTCCCTAAGTATCTAAACTAAAATTCACTTCAAAAGCTTCTAACTTATTATGGAAACATTTTTTCCTCTTAAAACACATGGAAAATTTCCATAGTAATTATGGCAACTTTCAAAACACATTTTTTTACTACTAACACATTTTTTTACCACTAGCCAACCATTTTTCTTTTCTACTGATGTATTTCATTGTATTTCTTAAAGCTTCCTTAGTAAATACACATTTGAACTCCTACACATGGTCAATATAATGATGTTCTATACTATGTTGCAACATAAACTTTTCACACAAGCATCTCTTTCATTTTATCACATTTCATAGTTTTTCCAAACAAGTGAATAACCCTTGCTAACAACTTCTAACTTTTACTTAATAACATTGCTTCAATTTTCTAAATTAAACGAAAAAAGTTCTTTTATAGTAAGGTTATGAAGACAAATATGAACTAGTTTGATTTATGATAAAAAGAAAGGAAACTCCTAATTCAAGCTAACCTTATTGAATTATTGTAATTCATTAATTATGATCATACGTGTATCTTAAAATAAACATAAGCTCGGGGGGTGCACTTAGTACTATAACAAACCACGTGCGAACAAGTGGTTTCTAATAAACTATAATTTCAACCTAAAATTTTGAACATTGTTTAATAATGACTATAGCTTTCTATTGCCAAAATTTCCAACTCAAATAAAATATGAAATGATTTCTAGAAGAGGTTGAAAATAAACTAAAATGGCATGTTTTTCAACTCAAATAATTATAGAGGACACATTTAGATGACCATTGAGTCAATATTCAACTCAAAATGAGCTTTCAATAATGAGTTATTTTTAGGAATTTTTTGTTCATTTTTTAGACAATTTTTTCTTATATAATATAGTGGTGTAAAAGTTATTTTTCAGTTCTACAATGTATCTTTTTACTTCAAAAATTTGTAACTAATTATTATTAACAAATAAAAATATCAATAATTCAAAATACAAACTTTCAAAGTAGGAAAATCTATTCATATTTTTTAATTTTGTTTTATTTAAAATTCAAAAAGTATATAGGGGGTCCAAAGTTTTATTCGCACATGGTTTCTAATGGACACTCTAAATGATCCCTCCGAGAACATAAGATTAAAAAATTATATAAACTGCTCAAAAAAAGTCACCAAAAGTCACTGCAATAACTCATGTATTTCATCTCCACTAAGAAAGACTAGACATCACTAACCTTTATCACTGAATTTCTATAAAAATTTCTATAATATTCATCCATAATAGTGTATTTATGTTATAATAAAAAAATGACATATGTACATAATAAATCCATCATTTAAGCAAATTCACAAAAACTAAACTAAACTCAAAATCAAAATGATTTGAATCAAATCATGATTTGCATTTTAGGATGGTAGCCGTTTCAAGTCCCAATGAAATTCATCCAATAGCATATACCACACACATTGTGTTCCACATTTGGCATGGAGTGGTTACATTGTTTCTATGATGAAGATAGATGTATAAACTACATAATGACAAAAAATCGTTCCATTCTCCAAAACTAGTTCTAGTAAAAATTCTTTCCCAACTTCTATATTTAAACAAAGATTTTTTTAAATTTATGTCTCCAAAGTCTCTAAAATCCAAAATCTTCAATTGGTCACGAGTAGTAGATAAAGAGAAACAAAACACTAATAAGATATTACATATTGGTAATTGGATATAAATCCATCCCACATAGTGTTGCTCCAATTTTTTTTGCTAAGGATAGCATTGGCTATTTTTATAGGTCTTTATGATGTACAATACCCAACTATTAGGATCAATGAAAAATAACTCTAAAAATAAGTACTAAAATTTTAGAAAAGTTATATTTTCAATTTTGGGGGTATAGAAAAAATACCAACTATGTGAAAGAATATTTCTATTTTTAGCACATGATAACAAATTTGTTTCCCCAACTTTAGTTAAATATTTGGTATAAAATGCTGATTGTGATAGCTAGGTATAGTTGTTACAAAACCACAATAGATAATTCTTCATTCATGTTTGCCTTCTTAGTAAAAATCTAATTATAGAAAAACATAGAAAAACAATCCCAATAAAGTTGTCATCTAGATCTTTTTATGGGTCCTTTTTCTTTCATAACATTAGATTTCATCGTAAAGTGTGTACAACGAGGAACCAGGACCCGGAGTTTGAGAAAAACATAGAACTAAACTTCTTGAAGCACCCAAACTAGATTTGATGGAGTTTGGTGTTGTGTTTCTTTTGTACTATTCCTAGTTAAGCCTCCCTCTGACACCCTTAGTACAAATTGGGGTTCACTTTATGATTAACTCTATTGTATATGGTCCTCCCCATGTTAGGAAAGGTGTTATGCTTTACTAGATGCATGGGAGCTACTTACGAGATAATTCAAGCATCAAGGTTGGTTGACGAGCCATAGAAGACCATTTTGTTCATTGTAGGGATCCTCTTTTTTCGAGGATGCAAAAGGGGAGGGTCCCTTAGTTCGTTAGTAAACAATGTTGTGTTTAGTCTACACTCTACACATCCCATGTTTCTACCAGTGTCTTTTGACCTCCGTTCTTTCTTCTGATTCGTACTAAGCATGACCACTGTTCCAAATTCAGCTACCATATCCTCCCCTTAACTGCTCACATTTTGGGGTTAAACTGTGTCCTCCCAGCACACAGTGCCTGAATTACGAACAGTGGACTCCCTGATATCCTAACAGTGAGACTGAGTTCCAAACCACAGTGGTCTGCCAGACAAAAGGCACTGAACCATTGTGACAAACTTGACCTTTGAAGTGGGTCTGGTCTGTCTTGAGATGCTGCTGCCCTCCTGGCTTGCCTGGCTGCAGCCTAGCAGAGCAGTGCAGAGCAGTGCAGAGCAGTAGCAGTAGCAGAGCAGCCTGCCACTCTATCATGCCTTCCCACTGACTGCCTCGCTCCCTGCCTCCCCCTCCCTCCGTCCGTCCTCCGCTTCCCTTATCAATGTAGTGTAGTGTGGTGCTCAGGCTGGACTCGTACCTTGTGTCCAGTAAGACTTTAAAGTGGTGTCTTTGAAGGAAACTTGTACAGACGGCTAAAGTCATGATTGGTCATATGGAAATTTTGTATGTGCGCAGACGGGGTGTCAGGGGAGGTGCAGTGCAGTGCAGTGCAGTGGCTTGCAGGCATCACATGCACATGAAACGCAGGGAGATGTACAGGAGGCTTTTGGCGTTTTCTTGGCACTTGGCACTTGGGCACTTGGGACTGCAGTGGCGGGGACTCGGGGAGACGCTGAAATCCAGAATAATAATAACTTAAAAATAGGAAGCGTGTGGAACCCAAACCCCTACAAGGAAGGAAAGGAAAGGGAGACTGAAAACCTCTTGGTCTTTGTCACCTAGCCCTCACTCACTCACTCACTCACTCACTCAACCTGGTCATGACCACACACTGATGAGCCACTGGGCAGAAAAAAGGGATTGGGGATGCATATTTTATTTGGGGGTTCTCATCAGATAAAGGCCATAGCCAGGACGGAGCTAGAATGATAACTTGGGATGGAGCTCTTCTGTTTCCAAACTTATTATGATCACTGTCATCAAACTGAATTGGGATGCCAATCAAGGGAACCCAACCATGTGAGGATTTGAAGGGTTTGTCTCATGTGAATGTGAGGGAGAGCCAAAATTTCAGGAGCGCATGTGAGGGGGGAGGGATATGTTTGGAGAATTCAAAGCATGCAGCTGATGGTTCCCTGGCTGTGATGCTGCTAAGGACACTAAGTGTCTGTTTGGATGACTTCACGTAATAAGAGTGTGTAGGATGGAAAATAATGTTTTCTCATCTATTTCCCCCCCCCCTTAACCCATGATGATCCAAGTGACTGTTTATTTTTTGCTGCCTGTCTTTTTTGAGCTGCCCATTCTCAAATTTTGAGTTTAAAATAAATAAGACCTAATTCTTCGTAGAAAATAGAATGTGTTATGAATCCAATGGCAGTAGTTTCATCAAATTCCGAGTAAAATTCCGCCTTCTAGAGATTTTCAAAGTTAAGTGGTATAGTGTAGTTTACAACTCATAGTTTTGGGTTCACCTTGGGCGCAGACTAAAAGTTAGCCAACAAATGTGATTCTTGCCCACCTCAAAAAGGGCAGATCCACCTCGAAAAGGGTAGATTCAAGGAGTTCAAGGAGAAGACAAGTGTCCCATTTTTTCCCCCCTCTTACAAACGGTATTCTCATTTCAGTGACCACCGTGCATTGCAAGCTCCACCATGAATTGAAAAATGTTTGGAATGTTGTGAAATTTTACGTGTAAATTTTTAATTCTTTTATCTTTCTTTGAGTACAAAAAGGGCATTGTTTTGAAATATTCTCACAAAGATATGCTCCTTCAAAGTCCTCTACCCTCTATTTCTAATTGACCCAAGTATAACTTCAAACTTAAATATCTCCTAAATGGTTTGGTCAAATAATCTGAATTTTTTTAAGGTGCTCACTCTCAATGTGAAATTATGGTTAACTATGGTTAAATTCTATTTGATCTCAAGAAAAAACGAGCAAAAAAATTGCTCAAATTCATGGCAGTTTTGGTCCATTTTGAAAGTAAACTCCCCTTTAGTCATTAGGAGTTAACTAAGGTGCTTGAGTACATTTTCAGTGAATAGTATTGTAAATTCCCTTATTACTGATTTTTTTAAAAGAAGAAGATGCTTAATCCATGGATCACCCTTGTAGTGTATTTTGGCCATTTCTTATCCAACTAATGAAAGCTTCTGCCTTATTTTCTATATATTCCCATAATAGCCTAGTACAAATTTGTACGGTTGAATTTGAAAAAAAACCTTTAAAAAACAATTCTCATTGCCCTACAAAATGGCAGTTTTTGATAATTTGTGCTTGAAATGTGCCCTAGTCTTTCATGAGATAAATAGAAGATAAGGTGGTGACACTTTAACCCCGAAAGGACCAAGGCTTTTTTTCTGCTAGAAAACACTCAAAACTGCCATATGTATAGCGAGGAGTAAAAAAAAAATTAAAATTGTTTTTTTTTTCAGATCTAACTGTAGGATATTACACCTAACTAGTATGAGAGTGTGCAAAAAAAAATTCAGAATTTTTGACCACTCAGATTGCAAGATATTTGCGTTTAAAGTGGAAAAAACAAGTTTTTCAGCACATTGCGGGACTAGATTTTTTGACTTTGAACATTTTTAACTTAAAATTTTTGCACTACAAAGTTTTGAGCTTTAAATATTTATAGTGGAGAATTGAGTTGAGGGTCTAGGTAAGAATAAAAAATTTGAAAAATTCTTTATAATCCTTCTTAAAAAAATTGTTAAGTAGAAGTAGGTATGAGATAGAAGGAAAATCTAAAATATTCATACATTTTAGATGGAATTAAAATGCACTAATCCCAAAGATGAGATTGTTCTAGCAAGTAAATCAGACCATGCAAAAAATATTTGAAAAATTTGAAAAATTGCATTCAGAAATGAATCCGATAAGTTATTTTTTTCAAGAAGATGCTCTAACTGCCTGAAAAACAAGAATGTCCATAACTTTCTCATAACGTATCCAAATGAAATGAATCAAATCTTTATAGATAGAAAAAATATATAATCTATGAGAAAAAAATATTTAAAAAAAATATCAAATTTTCGTCCATTTTTTTTGGCTGCCCGGGCTGCCCGCCGTCCCCTCGTTTGAGCTTATTTGGTCATAACTATTGTTCCCGGTCACCAATTGTGAAAAAAGTTATATTCCCACAAAGATAATCAGCTTTTCTACCTCCAAAAAAAGTTTCAAAAAATTTGGAAAAAGTTTCAGCCTGTAGGTACCTGCCCGAAAACGCATTTGTCCCTGAAGGGACAATGGTCCTTTAGGGGTTAAACCTTTGAGTATCTAAAATGAAACTCCTAACTTTTGTATAACAATAAATCCAATATGCATGTGAAAACTCCAATTTCCTAATTAGATCTTAAATAATTGATCAAAGTGGTTATTTGAAGGTGCCTCTATTCAAGTATTACATCCTATTGCTTTAAAGTTCAAAATGTGTTAATTTTTATAAAGTCTATGACTAATCATAGGAGCCAAGAATTATGTTGCTTTGAAAGTTTATAATACATTCTCTTAGCAACAAAAAATTCAAATCTTGCAACATCTTTTGGTATAATTTACTAATCTAGTTAAATAAAGTTTCACAATGTGGTTATACAAAAGACACTGAAAAGCTTATATTAATGATTTTAAGGTGCCATTAGCTCTACCAATTATTGATTGGATGGTTGGTAGAGTGACAACAACATTAAGCAAGAAAACAAAGCTTATTTTCAATGTAGAAAACAAACTTTTTACAAGTGCTTTGATTCAATGAGCAATTGGTGAGAAGATTTTTTTTTACAAGTACTCTGATTCAATTTAGTAGTGCATGCATTTGACAACTCAAAAATTGCACATTATACAAGTGTGAATGACCCATTATAACAATAAAAAAAATCCTTTATTGTGTCTACTCCACCCTTCCATCTAATTAGACCCTTAACGGGACCCTTAAAGGCCTATAGGGGATCCATATGCATAGTGTCGTATTTGAATCTTAAAATACAAACTATGTACTAAAATATAGTAAAATGTATACCATTAGATGGATAAATAATTCAATAATTAGCATTCTTCATTTGAATGTTGTGTGAACAACTAAACCTTATCATGTTCAAATCATACAAATAGACATCATACATAGAGACATCATACACATAGAATCCGCGACCCTTTTTTTCTTTTATAGTTTTAGAGACATGTAGGAGGTGCAATAATTATCCAAATTGAAAGTGTCATGTGTCATTAGGAAGCTTTGCATGCACACAAACTTTTGTAGCTATTGTGTACCTCAATTTGTGCCCTTGTATATTAAATATTAGAAGCGAACATGTTGTGTCCCAAATTAGGCTTTTAGGGTTACCACGATTTTAGAGCATGTTTCAAAAGTTATGGGCAATAATGTATTATGCTGCTTTAGTTGAAGGCTACTTCAATGCATCGCACTTTGAAGATCACTCACAACAAATTGCACCGTCAGAACATGTTCATTTAAAAAAAAATTCACGGATAAAGCCTACAACATCAATTCCTATGATTTGATTTGGGATTACTTACAATGTACCCAAAAGAGGTTGCCAAGGTATTAGTT
This sequence comes from Rhytidiadelphus loreus, assembly GCA_947034895.1. Lineage (NCBI taxonomy): Eukaryota > Viridiplantae > Streptophyta > Bryopsida > Hypnales > Hylocomiaceae > Rhytidiadelphus > Rhytidiadelphus loreus. The sequence continues at coordinate 43,005,842 of OX344765.1, forward strand.
GCCCCCCTCTCAAAAAATTTCAAAGGCCGTTGAATTTTTAAAAATGCTTACCTTTGAAATCACCGTTGATTTCTCAAAAAATCACAAGCCATTGATTTTGTGAGATTTAATTTGAACCATCCAAATATCAATACGGATGTGGATACAAAAATGAATATTGGGTATAGATACATTACCGTATACAAATACATAGTGAATACTAAATATGGATATGGATATGGATACAAATACGGCACAATACTAGATATGAATACAAATACGAGTACGAGATATGGGATATGGATACATGCATAAGATACGGGATGTTGTTTGTCTATATTGTTTGTCAATTACATTGCTTTCTAAAAATTACAAGAAGGCATGGGGGAGGGGGGAGGGGGGAGGTATGAAAATTTTAAAACTTTAAAACTAATTAATTTTTTTGAGCTCATTGTGACATTGACAATGAGCTCAAAAGATGTAGTAACTGCAATAAACCCATGATCTGGGATTACTTACTTGGAGTAGTGATGAAATTTTCCTCTTCCAAATTTGTATTTAAAAACTGCCCTCGCTCCTCAAAATCAACTAGGGTCACTAAAGGGTTGCCTTGGTTGAGTTGGGCATACTGGAATCTTAATTGTGATTTTCCATAAGTTATGTTAAGCTTAAGCTTAAGGTCAAAACACCCATTACCGTTCTGTAGCCCAATTCCATCACCAACTTTGGCCCCAATTCTGCCTAAAATCCGCCCCCAATTCCCTTCTTTTTATGACAAAATCAAAGATTTTATGACAACAAGGGTTATGTGTCACTCCATTAATAGAGAATATCTAGTACTTGATTAGGCGGTAATGGGTTGTTTGGGGGACAATTTTGACCTCACTCTATAAGTGGTTTTGTAATTTTAGGGTTGACCACTTCAAAAATTCATAGAAATTACAATTTTAATGGGAAAATTATATTTCCACTTGGGTTTGATCCGTGAAACAAAACACACCTCTGAAAAATGCATGCCCTTCTTGAGATTAACCCCAAGATAATCAGATTGCAAATCAAGGGGGTGATAGGTAGTTCTTCCTTATATAGTTGCAGTGAGCACTACAAGTCAAATCAGTGAAATGTGGAATGCCAAATGCACACAAAACCTCCTCAATGTAAGTCTCTGTCAGCACCAGTTGGGTGCAAGAAAGGACCAGTCCATCCCCCAACTGTTGTCATCCGATGTCTTCCATGCTGATAGGAGGAACCCACCAACCCAAAATGAAAATCGTGCTCACTACACAAGTCTTACACTCTCACTTGTCAAAATTGGTAAGATATTGATGTAAGTCAAGGTATCATTTCAAAAAATGGGATTTCAAAATACCCTGGCTGGGCTGTGACATTCATGTGAAGCAGGTCAAACTTGCTCATTTCTCCATTCATGGGGTGGGCCTTTCAACCCTTAAAGGACCTTGACAATATTTCTAAAAAATAAATTCAAAATTGTCATTTTTTTGTGTGAACAAAAGACAGAGGCAAGTATTGAATTTCAAACCATATAATCTTGTACTACATTGGTCGAAGATGATGTGGAATTTTTTTCAATGATTTCTATAGTGTGAAGTAGGTGGCTCTAAAAGCAACTTATAAGAGAAAGGTACATTTTACTTTCTTCAATGTACCAACAATGTACATTTTAGGAGGGGATCGCTTTTAGAAACCACTGCGTTTCAACTTTAAAAAATTGTAACTAATTCTACAAAGGTCCAAAAAATATGAAACAACTTGGATTAGATGACGATTCCATTTTTCTTCCTACTAAAATTTACTAAAAATTGTTTCAAGGAGTTTAGCTTCCCCCCAAATGTAACCAACTCTTAAAGGGTCGCTTTAAGAGCCTCCTACCTTAGATTGGAAGATATTTTTCATAATTGCTCAAAAAGTTTTTTTCTACCCTACCTAAACAATATAACTCATTTCCAGGGCTCTTGGACTGAAATTCATTACAAAAATTTTGAGGCCTCCAAAGAGTTGGTAGTTTTTGATTTTTGGCAGCCCCATAGTGCAAGTATATATATATATATATATAATTATTTTCTATTATTTTTTTAATATTTAAAAAATTAAAATTAAAATTAAAAAATTGCCAGTCTGACGTGGCACCAATAGTGCCACATCAGATCCGGAAGGAAAAAAAAGAAAAAATCCCTAATTGCACATGGGGGGACAAAGGTCGTAGCCCTTTGGAGGCCTCAGAATTTCTATAATGTTTTGCATTCTACAAATTTCAGGCTCTCCAAATTCTAGTTTGTATCATATGAAGCCAAGGACTTATATATAAAATATTGTTGCTATTGAAGGCTTCTAGCCCCATGTAATTTGTATTTTGGGTGGATGAGTGTCGAGAAGTTTTCAACTACATTACAAATGTTTGGACAATTTTCTTTTATTCATATTTGACTTCCTCAAAAATCTAGTTGGTCAAAACATGAACATAAATATCCTCTTTAAGGAGGAAAAAAAATCTTTAGAAGTTATGGTGGTCCATGCCACCATGGTAGAAATGGTGATATTGTACAAGTAGGTGACTAGGTTTTGAATCCCACCTTCTACTAGGTAGTTTGAAATTTCCTTTCTATATGTCAACTTCTCGTTGATTTCCACCTCCACCCTTGTAGACCATAACTATTGTCAAAGTTGCCTTGAAGCAACAACTCCTAGTGTCTGTTGTGGCAGCAACATTGAGCCCCTTATTCTCACCAATTTGTTGCCATTTAATCAATGCCACATGGATGCTTCTACATCAGTGAGGCTTCTCTCCACCCATGTTAGCTTCCATTCTCTATTGTCATCTTCTTCCAAGCTTCAATGGAAGGTTAGAACCTTTTTCAAGGAGCTTCCATAACATTTACTTCAATAAGGTATTAGTTCAAAAGTTCATAAATAACAGAATGCCTTACAAAAGGGATTAGGAGTAAGGGTAAATAATCTTCATAATAAAAATTACATATTCAATTTCACTGACATGAATAAATAATTTTGATGTGTTTTAATAAATGCATGGAAATAAATATGATAATAAAGACATCAATATCTTCACACATATAAGCAATTTCTCCAACAAATTCCTCCAACATTGTTGATGTGGATGTTTCTTTTCTTTGCATGTTAAAAAAAGCAATATAATTTTTTCTGAAAAACATGAACTAAAACCTCCAACACTTCCAACTTGTACTGACATAAATTGTGCGGCACTTAACCCCTAAAGGACCATTGTCCCCTCGGGGGACAAAATGGATTTCGGGCAAGTTCCTATGATCTCAATTTTCAGTGAATTTTTTTGAAACTTTCCCATAAGATAGGAAAACTTATGAGCTTCGTGGAAATACAAATTTTATTTCAATTGGTGCCTGGAAGCAAAAGTTATGGCATCTTAAACATAATTTACACGTCACCGAGCAGAAAAATAAATCTACAAAAATTTGAAATTAATTTAAAATTTTTTTTCTTCTTAAAGATCATATTTTTGTCTACATGTGAAGCTTTGATTCATTCCATTTGGATTAGTAATGTGAAAGTTATGAACAATCTTGTTTTTCGGGCAATTTGAGCATCTTCTTGAAAAAATAACTTATAGGATTCAATTCTAAATGCAATTTTCACAATTTTTCAAAAAAAATTGTTTGACAAGGTTAACTTTTCTATTTAGAACAATCTCACCGTTGAGATTATTGTGTTTCAATCCCATTTTAGAGCTATTAAAGATTTAGTTTTTCTTTCAATCTTGGACCTACTTGTACTGAACAATTTTTTAGAGAATGAAAATCAATCATGTTTTTTTTTAATTTTTTTTTCTAGACTTTCAACTCAATTCTTCAACACAAAATTTTTTAAATTCAAGGTCCATGGTGTAATTCTTTTCCCCAAATGGCATTCAAAGTCATCTGAAATTGCAGGCTAGTGTTCAAAAAAACTTTCTTTTTTCAACTTTGAATGCTAATATCTTCCAATCTGTACGGTCAAACTCCATGAAATTTTTACCACATGATACTAGACTAGTAAAGTACAAGATCCTACGGTTAGATTCTAAAAAAAGTATTTTAGTTTGTTTTTTTGGATGAATGCAGCAAAAATGGCAGTTTTGAGTAGTTTTTGACAGAAGAACGGCCCTGGTCCTTTAGGGGTTAAGTTACCACTTTCAATTCATCATTCCCTTTGTTGCAAGTCCTTGTGAAAAGCTTAAAAACATCCACACTAGTACCACATATACTTGTTTCCACAATTGGAACACTGCATCCTAGGCTGACTTTGCAAAGCATACAACCCCCTAATGTTATAATGGAAGGAAAACAAAATCATTCCCAGGATGAATTCTAGGATGATTCTTTCATTTTCAGTTTTGAAGAAGCGTCATATATAATTCAATGTAAGGTAGTATGCTCTAAAAGTAACTATTTAAAGGGGGGTGGTCCACCTTTTTCATAGGCTTTTATGGACAAAAATATTTTTCAATCATTTTTCAGAGAAAGAAAAATAGATGTGGAACCTAACACAAGTGGTTTTGTAGTTTTCTAATCGTTTTTTAATTACTTATAAATTTTCAAAGATTCAGGACATAGGCACCTATTTGTGACCATAGGTCTCCTAAAATTCATCCACTTGCAACTTATAAAGAGATATGCAAAAATCAAAGGCAGTGATTGGTTCTTGCAATAAAAAAATAATTTTTCGTCAATGAAACTCAACTACTACAGTGATCCATTTAAGGATCACCCCATCTCCATTCTCCACCTAAAAATAGGGGTGGATTGAAGAAGGTGGATGCTTTTAGAGAATACTACCTTAGAACTATAAACGGATCATCAGTCTAAGAGGTTTTATCCCATTTTTGCATTCATCCAAATTATTGACAAACATATTAACAATTAGCATGTTTAAAAGAAAAAGGAACAAATGATGCCACCGCTTTTGAGAATGTCTTCAAATAGTCTACCACATCAATGCCACACATGAGGGTGGTATATTCTAAGGGGCACTTCACACTATGGCCATCCAAGTTGAGAGGCCGTGGAATTGAGTGACCAACTTTGTTAAGAGTCTAAAGAAATGAGCAATAAAAGGCAATAAATAGGCAATAAAATATAGAAATTGAAGCCTTTGGCCGGTGTGGGCGCTTATTTACCCACCCTTGGTAAATTGGCGAACACAACCAGGTTCTAGTTCTATGATAGTGTCCTATTCTAAGGGGTGTCTAAGCGTCAATCCATTGTGCCTTCCAAGTAATGGATCTTTTTTGCTAAGTTCCTAATCGTGACTCTCTAATCATGGTTCTAATGACTCCTAAGTTGACTATCCTGCTATACTATGTTTTTGGTGTTTCCTATTTTCAAATCCTATTCTAATGTCCTAGGGTAAAAGATCATCTCACTCCATTTCTAAAAACCTAAGACTCGCTCGATTTGGACTTTCTAATCACCTGCTATGGACAGATGAAGTTTTGACCGCAAGGCTACCAAACTTCATCCATGGTTTCCTATGGGTTTCCAAATCTGGTTGGGGGTGAAATTTGACTTACGGACCTGACTCCCTATTCTCTATCTAAATCCTAAGTCCCAACTTGGGTGGACGACTACGTCCAAGTTTCATCCGTTTTGGGCTCTAAACTTCATCCATCAGTATCTCGGCTATCCTAACTCTGATTTCTACGTGTCTTATGTTTTTGGAAACCCCTCAAAACCTACTCTAAGATTTCCTAATCACACATGACCTCACTTGGACTCTAATGGTACCTAGCTCTTGGCCTAGTTGGGACTTTTTCCCCTAGTGGGCCAACGACGAATTGTAGGTTGTGGGGCACGTATTTGGTTGGTCCTGTCGTATTTGTAATTTCAAAAGACTAACACTTCTTTTCCGTGCATGCCACTTCTTTCTTCTTTCCCCTTCTCCTCAACCTGCGTGCCCCATTGATGGAGGGGGGTGGGTTGGACACCTACCTACTTAGAAGGTCAAACTACGTCCTAACTACCCCTTACGCGTCATATTATCCTAATGTGGAAGGAATCTAAAAGTCAAGATATGGCCTAACTACCTCTTACGCTCGTCTCACCCTAATGGTGGAGAAGATTTCCTTCCTACCCTCTCGATGGTGCCCTAATTCTATCTAAGCTCTTTCCCCCACTTCTCCTCCTTACATTTGATGGTGGTGATGTGTGGTGTTGGAGGGGAGAGTTGGTGAGGTGAGATGGAAACGTCTCTTGTATTTGATTTTTCCTTCTTTAGCGGGTATAGCGAGGTCCTTCCCTCGTTTCCTATTCTACCTATTTGCTAGTTTTCCCTTAGTCTCCTACTCTATCTACTCACTAACTTTCCCTAGTCTCCTATTCTATCTACTTACTAATTTTCTCCCAAAAAAACCCGAACAACAACAAAAACCCGACCCCAATTGGGCCGAGCTGCGGGCAAGCTGCCTGTGCTGGCTGCTTAGGCAAGCTACCTGTGCAAGCGGGCTGGCTGCTGGGCAAGCTGGGCGAACTGTTGGGTTGAATTGCCGGGCAAACAAAAAAAACACGTCCCCACACTCCAAACAACTGGGGGACCCCTACTCCCGTGGGGGTTATAACAAGACACAACCGAGAGTGGTTCTTATGGTTGACCCTATACTTTTGGAGGCTAAACTTTGAATAGTTTCCAAGCGTTTTGGAAACTAAACTTTGGAACTAACCACGTGGGGGGTTCAAGGCTTCGCCGTCAATTTGGTTTTAACACCAAATTTAGGATTTTTGCCTTCCCCTAGAGGTTCAAAGCTCCACCGTGTGGTGGACCCTTTAACACACAATTTAGGACTAAACTTGGACAAGGAACGGTGGGGTCTGGTTACCCCTAGGGGAACTATCCCACTCTTTTCCAATACGGACACAATGACTCGACTCGAATGCAAAGGTAATAACTGGGTTAGTAACGAAATGCGGAAAAGAACGTGGTTAGTAAAGGAAGATTAGTGCAACATAAATAACACAACATGAACTGGAAGCCCCCCAAAGCGGCATCGCCAAGGTACGGTGGAGGGTGGTTCCAAGGTTAGTACAAGACACAGACAAGAACACCCAACCCGACTTGGATGGTAAGAACTTAGAAAAAAAAGAAACTTCACAAGAGTTACAAGACAAGGAGAAGGGCCCCCACGGACCTTCAACACTAAAATTGCAACAACAAGAAGGAGCAAAAGTGCTCCAAAACACCGTAGGGAGTTTTGGCCAAAAGTTGCCAAAACCAAGAGAGGTTGGACCCACGGACCCAAAACAAGTATTGGGGGTGTTTTGGGAGAGAGAAAGGCCCCCTTTTATAGGTTTCCAAGGGCCCACTCCCCCCCTCGACGAGTAACCTCATCCATCCGGATTTTCATCCAAATTTGAGATTTTCACCTAATTTTGGGTTTTACGCTGGCCCTAACTTCTAACTTTTGGAGTTTAGCTCGGAATTGCAAATGGATTGCGCCAATGGCTTCAAAATGCCATTTTTAGCCTAGAAGATCCCCTACCCCCTATTTCTATCACAAAAAACCCATCGGAAACTAGTGCCAACTTGGGCCAATTAAAAGGGTAAAAACCTAACTTTTGGGGTTTACCTCTTTTGGCCTGGGTAACTAGCTAGGGTTGTTGGGGAGGCTCTAGGGAGTAAGAAAAGGCTCCTTGATGTCTTCGTTCCGACTTCGTACGCTCCCGGGACGCCGGTCAACCCCGCAAAGATCTTGCCGTAATTATTAATTGGGGGGATGTTGCCAGTTTCGGCTGCTTCCCGCTATTGGAACACCATGAAATTTGTCGGGGCGCGTTATTAACATAAAAGATGCTAGTCTAATTTTTAGTGAGATTTTACCGCGGCCTGGGTATTTTCCATGAATTTCCCAATGTGGCCTTTGGCGGTTGACTGCTCGGAAAAAGATCCTTTGGAGATCAGAAAAAACCGAGACTTTTGGGGGAACCTCTCATGGAGTTCCCCAAGCCACGTGCCAAGTCTTGGGCTATTCTGGCACACAGTTGGTGGCGAGGTGAAAATTGACTTCGGTTGAATCACCGGCAGTCAGGGAATCTTTCACACGTGAGGGAATCTTGGCGAATGGATTTTGCCGTGGACACCCCGACATGTTCCAGATCCAAGAACACTATCCGGCGGCTGTGGATTCCTCCATGCGGTCTGTCTGGGACAAGTAACACCTGTAAGCTAACAATTTGGATTCCTAATGTTTTGTCGATGGAATGGGGAAACTAGAACCTATCTTTGGAGATTTACGTGGGGACCTCCCTAACTCTCCTAAGACTAATTTAGCCTATCATGGTCACATGCACTAGGTTTGGGCTATTTTGGGTAAGTTCCCAGTAGCCCTATTGTTTTCCACTAATTACGGGTTCTAACCTATATACAAGTGGGTTTTATGGGTAATCTATGGATAAAAGGCTATTTATGACCAAATGCTATACTGGTACATGACATACCTATTTTGGTTCTACACTCTTTTTTGGGCTTTTTGTAGTACTTTATGCCTTAATTTGTAATAAACAAAAGAAAAGAAAACAATGAGTCCCAAGTGACGAATTTGGGGCTCACAACCGGCCATATTGTAAACCCTCCAAAGGCCAAGTCCAAAGTTCAAACCCTTGGCAATGAATTTCCACAACCTATTGATTTGGATGGCCATGGTGTGAAGCCTCCCAAGGCCAAGCCCAAAGTCCAAACTCTTAGCAATGAACTTCCACAACCTCTGAATTTGGATGGCTATAGTGTGAAGTCTCTAAAGGCCAAGCCCAAATTCCAAACTCATTCCAATTCAATGGGTGAAATCTTGTAAGTATTTGATTTTCTTATGAAAAAAATTTGATGGCTTTTAAACCATAGTTTGGGTCTACATTTCTAGCCAAACCAAATTTCCTCAGAGAATTATGTAGGCAATTTGTTGCCATGTAGGTAGTTGGAGGGTGATGACTTTTGGACTTTTCCTTCTAGTGTGAACTCTTGGCTAGTTTCTTGAAATCTCATTGGTGGAAATCCATAGCCTCTTGACCTTTGTCCATAGTGTGAAGTGCTTCCAAAAGAAACTGGGAGGTTTGTATAGCATCATATGAAGGTGTTATTCTTGCAAGGGTGCCATTCTTATGAAGATGCAAATGCAAAATTTTGGGAATTACATAAGAATTGAAGGGGGGTAGCATGCATAGAAAATAGTAAAACAAGCTTCCACACCCAAGAGTTCAAATTTGTGAGTCATGCATCCTCTACTCTAAGGTGTCTTGGGCATTTTTAGATAATGGTTTTGTATTCTTTAATTCTATTAGTATGCCCATCTGATTACTATACAAAGTCCATGTGGTGTACATATTGTGCTCTTATAAATCTTTGAATAAACCAATAGAAGTGAAATGATTGTTCATGGCTATAATCTTTGCCTACATAACCAATGTCATGATCTTAGACCATTTAATAGTTAAAAGCTAGGCATCTTATTACATCTATGTTGGTTCCAAGTAGAAGGGTGGTTAGGCTTGTTGGGAACTATTAGTCTTGTTGGAAAGGTCTTGTTCCATATTGTTTGCAATCATGAGTCCTTCTTGTGGATATTTAAAGACTTGACTTCCTTCATTGGGATCATCTTATTTTTTTAGTTCTTTACTTCATCTTTTGATTTGGATAGTTTTGGTTTGAAAAAACCATGCAATCTAAGTTGGAAGGAAGATTTTTATTATTTTTTTTTTAGGATCATTTATTTTTGAAAGTTATATTTTTTACTAAGTATTGTGGTTGTATTTTATTGAGAGTTGCTTGTGCTTTTTGTCTTCTAGTTAGAGTTGCTTTTACTTTTCATGTTCTTATGAGAGTTATACCTTAGAGCTTGAAAAGATGTAGTAGACAAACTTGTTAGGGATTCAAGTGCTATTGTATCTTACAAGTTTTGAGGGTTGAGTTCCAAGGTTGCAAGTGAAGTTCACCTCAAGGGTGGAGATGAAAACACTCACAAATGGACGTATGTATGTGGAGTACATTCATTGTATTTTATTTTTCATTTGATTACGGGATCTTTCATATCCTAAAATAAATTTAGATATAGCTAGAATCCCGATGTTTTTCCAAGGCAAAAAACTTTCTATCCCAATAATAGAAGCAAAAAAAATCTAATTTTCCAACAAAAAAGAGAATACCATTATTGCTTTAGTAAATAGAAGCACAACTAGGCTCTTGATTTTGCTTTGTAAAATGTCCTGTGGTAGTATCCAAGCATGGTCCATTGTACTTTCCAGACAATATATCTTTCTAACTTCCTAACTGGTTTAAATTGCAAAAGGAAACAACTAAGAACTTTTAAAACAAAGCAAACTTAGAGAAATTGGCCAAACTAAGCCAAGATTTTGTCTTTTTTAATGAAGAATTCACATCCAAGAGTTATCTATCCTTATTTATAGATCAAATTTTACCATTTCTAAAATGGTAAAGTCATCTCATTTAGACTTTTAAGAAAAAGTTATGGTCGGATGAAGTTTGGCCTTGGAAGAGGCAATTCAAACTTCATCCAATCCAATCTCTAAGTTTCAAGTTTGGCTTAGGATGAACGAAGATTCCCTACTTCCATCCAATCTCAATAGTAAATTTCATCCTTTGTTATCTTTTTGAGTTTAATTTGGTTTTCTAAGTATAAACTAGTTTTAAAATCCTCTAAACTTCTTCTAGATGGTGATAAATTTTAACTATTATCTAGTTGTCATCAAAAGATTCTAAATTGTTATCCTCCAAGTCTTAAGGCTCTAGACCTCTTCTATCAAATTATTATTTTAGGACTTTAGTATTTTTCCTTTATAGGGTCTAAAATTGCCTTCCTATAATGCTAAGATGTTTAGAGTTTGGTTTTTCCTATTGAAAGTTACTGGTGGATGAAATTTGACCGCTAGTTGGTACTTCAAAACTTCATTCACTATTTCCTTCTAATTTATAACTTGAAATTAACTTCTACTTGGAATTTTAGACTTTGGATTTAGACTATAGTCGAAGCATCCATAACCGACCGATTAAGCAACTGCGGACATGATGTGGAGCACAAGGGGAAGGAAATATTTCCAGAGGTGGAGAGATAGAAATGAGGAAGATCGCCCAAAGTTTTGTAATTTTAGCTGTAGAAGTGAATTTACTGTGAATTTTGGAAGACAAAAGTTGCGTTGGACCCATGTCCAGTGTGTAGACTATTCCAAAACCACTCATTTAAAAGACTACGTCTTGTTTACTTTGGCACTCCAAACCAAGCAAATGTGTCAAGAACAGAATGGAAGAAAGAAATCAAAAACTCATGTTTGGAAATTAGTCCCAGTCTCTCTTGAATTTCAGCCCCCCTATTGATTGCTAATGGGGTTGTGGTTGGGAATGGGTGGTTCTACCTTAAGTGCTAAGTTCTCAATTCTACCTTCTTTGGATGAACTTTACTATTCCTCATCTATTTTGACTACCAAACTTCATTCGTTAATATTTCTTTTGTTTTTTTAATTTAATTTCTAAGTTTAAAATGTTTTCGGAAAGCTCTAAAAATACCCTACAAAGATCTAAAACTAAACTTAAAATAAAAACTACTTCTAGAGATTTGAATTGAGATTGTAACTTCTATTATGTGCTTGAATTTTTAAACAAAACCTATGGAAGAAAATGGATGATTTATCCACTTACCTCATAGTTAATCTCATCCAAAAAGTGTTCAAAAATGGCCTCGGTGCCCCCATCATTCTCTATCTTGTTTCTTTTTGTAACTTACTCACCGCTTACACTACTAGAGAAGCAATCAATACCAATACAAAATCAACACATTTTTGTCCAGCAAATTGATGACGGAATCAACATAAAATTATTTTTCTTCATCAAACTTGATTTTTTAGACCGCATCAATACATTTTCTATTGGTTCAATGTCAATCACATAATTGTGTTAAATTTGTAGGAATTTGAAGAATCTTTTGGGATCTAGAATCTACTAGAGTCTTGTGAGGAACTATTGGAATCTTTAAAAAACTTTTGAAAACTTTTTAGAATTTATTGGAATCTTTGAAAAACTATTGAAAACATATTAGAATTTGTTGGAGTGTTTTAGAAATCTCTTGAAATCTATCAAGGCCCTTTTGAAAATATTCTAAAAATCTCTTGAAATCTTTTGAATTTTTTTTATCTTTCAAAATCTTTCAAAATCATTTGGAATCTTCTATAGAGTATGAATTCAAAATTCAAACTTTAATCAAATTTTTAATGAGTATTATTTGATTTTGAATTTGATATAAAGTCCAATGATATTCTTTGATTACAATTCAATTTTAGAATTTGATCAAAATTTAATCAATTTCAATTGTAAGTCAAATTGTAATTTAAATAGATTAATAAAAATTTTGACTTTCATTCAACATTGATCAATTCTAATTCTAATGCAATTTTCATTCAGTTATTTGATTAAAATTCAAACTTATAATTTAATTGAATTTCTACCATGTTTTAAAGTTTAATATAAAAGTATACTTTGAGGATTCAAGAGATTTCACCAAGATTCTTTGATTGCCCAAAAATTAAGATTCATAATAACTTCTTCACCAAAAATCTAAATAAATTGAATCAAGGCTTCACATATACTTTGAACCATAGTAATTGAAATAAAAATTAAACTCACTGAAAGATAATAAGATATTCTATTTTATAACAAAGTTTCACTAGAAATAGACGTGATAGGAACATATTTGAAATCCATTTTGTCCCTCAAAAAGACAATACTAAATTAGTGATAAAAATTGAATTTTGAATGTTGAACTATTCAAAAACGTAAGTTCCAAACTATTCAAAATCCTAAATTTGAACTATTCAACAATTGAACTACTTAATTCTAAGATTTGGCTGAAACCCTTGTAGAAAAATGCTTGTTAGATTTTTGAAACAACTTCGATTAACCCTTAAAGGACCGTTGTCGGGTTGAGAGGATTGTGCTTTGGAAAAACTCCGGGTTTCTGGCTGCAACCAGAATCAGTCTAGGATATGAGGGTATAAAAAAATATATGATGTATACCACCTCAAGATGAAATAAATGAGGTATTTATAATATGAGAATTCACGTATCATCAAAGGTATAAACCTTCATATAGAAAGGTATACAAAGCGTACAAAAGTCGAATATTCATACTCGTATGATACATATACCTTGAGTATATACATTTGTATATACCATATATAAATATCGTATAATACAAGGTATTAATACATGTACAACTTTTATAAAGTATAAATATCCATAAGTATACATACAATGTATAGATATCGTATAAGTTGAGTATAAACCGTATAAATCATATATAAACTGAAATCTTTGCAAAGGCTTCTTGATTTTTTTGTTGTCAAACTTCAAGTGTATGGCATAGCCGCCCTAAAACTCCAAATCAAGAGTATCTTAACTTTCTGGAAAGCTAAAAAAATATTACACAATCTCCCCAAAACTCAAATCCAAAGAACTTGCTGCCCATTAGTTATAGGTTCTTGAAGTTTGCATCCTCTAAATCAAAGGTAGTTGCTCATGTCTCCATTTCGAAGTACATCCCGGCTTCATACAAGCTCCAAATTCTTTGTGCTATATCTTCATAGAAAGATAACTTCATGATACACATCCTCTCAAAATTTCAACTCAAAAACATAAAAACTTTGCTCTCGGTGCTTTGTCAAAGTTGAAGCTACATCTAAACCTTAGACTTGGTGATTAATCTACACCCCCTTTACTTCTACACTCATAACTTTCTCAAAAGAACTTCAAATGAAGATTACTATAACTTTTTGAAAAGCTAATAACTTAATACACTATTCACCAAAAACTCAAAATCAGATACAATCTAACAAAACTTCCACAAGCATTCGAAGTTTCGGTTTACAATTCGTAAAGGCAGCAGACCTTCCTTCACTCCATTGCTCATAACTTTCACACCCAAGCTCCAAATAGAACAAGTTATAGGTTTTTAGAATCACCATAATACGAGAAACATTCTCTCCAAATTTCACTTTCAAATTCACAAAATTCACTGAGATATCACCCTCTAAACACATGGCACCTCCAAAACTAAAAAATGAATGAGGAGGAAGAAGACCCCTGACTCCTTATCCAACCTCAAGGGCCACATCAGCCCATGCCTAGGCCACGTGGGCAACTAAAATCCATTGGCCACCTCCTTTGACCTTCCTAGATCCTTATCTATCCTTTTAGTTAGCCAATAAATCTTTAATTTGCTAAAAGGATAAACTATCTCCATTCCTTTCTTCTTCTATTCCGAATACGCCAAATATCCTTTGAATATACTTCAAAGTGTAAAATCAAACAACTAGGATCAAACATATGTCTATTAGAGGTAAAAAATAGAGTTCTAAGACAAATATCATTCTATCTGCAAGAACTTAAGGATGCGTCTAATGGTGGCTGCAATATAATCTACATGATCCACCTTTGTCAAAGGATTAACCGAACCTTCTAACCAATGTTGATGGCCGCGGCTTCCCTTGATCGGTCGGACCATATAATAGTATTGGTCATCGTTCAAGCTTTCAAAACACCCTTTCGAACGTCACTTCTCTGCTTCTAGGCTCAACACATCCAACTTGCAACAAAATCACCATTGTCCGAGCGTCGCGCTATAGATTCCCGTGCCATCGTTGCTCCACGCGAGGTTGCTTTGGTGGTCGCAAAGGTCCAGCTTCTTCTTATGGGCGATCATGCGGTGGCGTAAGTGCTAGTGGCAAAAGAGGTTGATCCGGCAATTGAGACAGAGAAAACTGAAACTCTCGCTTCGGTTGAAGCTCTTCATTTTGAGACTCAAAACCCCCCCTTCAATTCGACATTGTAAATCCAAAACAAAAAATATGAATAATAACTTCAAATTGATGAAGCTCTAGAGTGGTGCCTTCTTTTATAGTTAATTGTAATTCTACTAAGAAGGCATCACCTTGAAGCTTCTTCAAGTGATGTCACCCTAGCATACCATAATTACAATAAAATATGACGGAATAATACACAAATATATATTTTTTACATATTGAATGAGTTTACTACGTGACATTGTCACTATACTTTCATCCAAAACGCTCCTAAACTGCCATTTCTTGTACAACTACCAAAATTTTGAAAAAAAACTTTTTTTGACATATCTAACCGTAGGATTTTGTATTATATAGTATCAAAAACATGTGGTAAAAATTTCAAACATTTCCACCAAGTGGATTGCAAGATATAAGCATTCAAATTAATTAAATTCATTTTTTTTATCCTGCGAAAAGCAGGGCAGCTGCACTTCACAAGCTCACATTTCTATGAAAAAATGACCTAAATGGTGATGCTTCTTTGGATTTGGTTTCCTAGAGAAGTTGGCCACATGCTTGAAAAATTTCAGATCATTTGGAATAGTACAACATATAGGAAAAAAATAATAAGTAGGTAGTAGTAGAGAATGATTAAAAATACTAAATTATTTACAATTTAAATATGGAATTGAAAATTTCCAATCCCAATGGTCTAAATGTTGTAATAATGTATCTACATCCTAAGATTTTATTTTTGTCCAAAAATATTGAAAATTGGGTAAGATAAAGGATTTCAAAGTTTATTTTAGAGCAGGAAATCCAAAACTGCCCGCAAACAAAAAATCCTCATAACTTTTGACTCATTGATAAAAATGGAATGATTCAAAGCTTTTCGTGTATATAAAACTCTAGAAAATCAATTCCAAATTTTTGTTTCTGAAAAAAGTGATTTTTTCTGATCTGCCCGAACTGCCCGGTTGGGAAAAAAAGTAACATATTAGGCTATAACATTTGACTTGTATTTCCAAATGTCATTAAATTTGGTGCATATGAAAGATCTTCCTTGCTCCCACATTCTAGTAAAATTTCGGCCCCAAATATGAAAATCTCCACTCGTAGGTACCTGCCCAAAATTTCTATACAGCCAAAAAACACAGTCCGGTCCTTTAGGGGTTAAATTGAAAATTTTACCATTGAAATAAGATTTCAATATCAATCATTTCCAACAATTTTCATGTAAAAAACATTTTCTATGAAGGAGATATGGGCCTCCAAAGTCTGCTGATTTTGCAAAAGGAAAAGGAAAAGGATTGAGCAAGAATACCTCTAGAAAAATCCTTGTCTCATTCTCAAAACAATTTAGGAAAAATAGAAAATTTTACCACTAAAATAAGACTTCAATATGAACCGTTTCCAACAAGTTCATTACATGGGATATAAGGTAGGAACACCCATAACCGTCAAATTAAGCAATTCAGCATAGTTGGAGGCAAATTTTTCAAAAAAAATATTTTTTCAATGTTAGCAATTGAAAATCATGAATTTTCAAAAATAAAATTAAAATTTTTGGATAAGGCATCTAATTTCTACAAATTTTCAAAGTTGAACTCCCTAGAGCACCCTATACCGCACTCTAATAAATCTGCCTCGATTCTAGTACAAAAATCTAAAAGAATCAGGGACCACCAACCGCAGTTAAGCATGGACACGGTTTCAAGAAACTTTTGGGAGCATTTTTAGGGAACTCTATAGTTGGTATCAAGGTACACTCACGCTTACGGGTGTTGCTACCTTAGCCCTGTGGGAGGGCCGTTTCAGGCTATTCCCGTTGCTGGGAACTAGCTTGAACTCCCTAAAAAAAAAAAAAAAAAAAAATTATTTTAATATCAACATAAAAAATTAATTCTTTTTAAATTGAAAAAAAAATTAGATTTTTTTTTTTTTTTTTAATATTTGCTGATGTGGTCGACCACATCAACATCTTGCGTGGCGGAGTTTCCAGCATTTGGAAACACTGGGGAATTCGCAGCCCTCTGCTGCAGCTGAATCCCATCTAATGTCAATTAAAACAGATCTATGATAAAGGACATATTGGCCTTTGCAGTCTGCTGAATTGGTGAAAAATGATTAGAAAACCTAAAAATTAAACTCACAAGCCCTAATATAACAAAAGACTCCAACCATGGTGTAATGGTTGGAGCCCGTGGGTTCTAAGCTAGAGGTCTTAGGTTCAAACCTTGTCATGGGCGGGGTGGTCCACATGGGGCAGGTGGGTGGGCGATATGGCATGTAGGAATGTAGTAAAAGAAAGTTTTTTTATTTTTTTATTTTTTTATTTTTTTATTTTTTATTTTCAAATATAATTTAAATTTCAAATTTGATCAACAAAAAACCAACAAAAAACGAATAGAAATGTGTTGATAGTGGGTCCAAACCAAGTGTTCCTAACCAATAGGAAAATCAACACAATTTCTGTTGATTTGTCTTGATTTTGACCAAATTTTTCTAGTAGTGTTAAGTTTGAATTTTAATACAAGAAGTGGAATCAAGTTCATTCTAACTTCCTACTTCCTTCTTTCTAATTCACCTTTTTTTCCTTTCTACTTCATCTTTTCTTTCTCTCTTCTATTTCTTTTACTTTCAATTATTGAAGACAATATTCACCAACCAAAGTCAATTTGCCAAGTTGTCCAAGATTTTTGTCGAATCAAGAATCAACAATTGTCAATCTAGAATTTATATGGTTAAGTGGTTAACCCCTAAAGGACCAGGGCTGTTCTTTTGTCAAAAACTACTCAAAACTGCCATTTTTGCTGCATTCATCCAAAATAACAAAATAAAATACTTTTTTTAGATTCTAACCATAGGATCTTGTACTTTACTAGTCTAATATCATGTGGTAAAAATTTCATGGAGTTTGACCGTACAGATTGGAAGATATTAGCATTCAAAGTTGAAAAAAGAAAGTTTTTTTGAACACTAGCCTGCAATTTCAGATGACTTTGAATGCCATTTGGGAAAAAATTTACACCATGGACCTTGAATATAAATTTTTTTGTGTTGAAGAATTGAAAGTCTAGAAATAAAAAAATAAAAAAATAAAAAAACACGATTGATTTTCATTCTTTAAAAAATTGTTTAGTAGAAGTAGGTCCAAGATTGAAAGAAAAACTAAATCTTTAATAGCTCTAAAATGGGATTGAAACACAATAATCTCAACGATGAGATTGTTCTAAATAGAGAACTTAACCTTGTCAAAAAAAATTTGTTGAAAAATTGTGAAAATTGCATTCAGAATTGAATCCCATAAGTTATTTTTTCAAGAAGATGCTCAAATTGCCCGAAAAACAAGATTGTTCATAACTTTCACATTACTAATCCAAATGGAATAAATTAAAGCTTCACAAGTAGACAAAAATATGATCTTTAAGAAGAAAAAAATCAAAAAATTAATTTCAAATTTTTGTAGATTTATTTTTCTGCCAGGTGACGTGAAAATTATGTTTAAGATGCCATAACTTTTGCTTCCGGGCACCAATTGAAATAAAATTTGTATTTCCACGAAGTTCATAAGTTTTCTTATTTTATGAGAAAGTTCCAAAAAAACTCATTGAAAATTGAGATCATAGGAACTTGCCCGAAATCCATTTTGTCCCTCGAGGGGACAATGTTCCTTTACGGGTTAATTGATATTTCCTTTGGAATTTTTCCTAATCTCCTATCTCTTTCATGTTCCTTAATTATATGTCTTCACAATTATTTCTTCATTCTTCATTCTCTTCTTCCTAGAGCTTTGTTTTTTGTTTTTGTTTTTTGTTTTTTTCCCTTACTATTTAAGTTCCAATTGCATGTATAGTACTAAATGTGATAGCTTCCAAAGCTTTATTGCAAGAAGAGTGAGAGTGGCCTCCAACTTAAAAGTGTCTTAAGCAATTAAGTTCTATATTTGTAAACCTTCATTGGGTCTTTGCCTTCTTCTGTAGACCTCGCACTACTCCTTTTGTATTCAATTGTGGACCACACTACAGGTTGAAGAATGACCCTTGCCCTCATAACTGTTAGATGGTCAAGATTTGTCTTTTGTTAGTTGTCAAATGGTCCGGGACCTCATCTCTTGTAGGCCATCAGATGGTTGAGATTTTACCTTCATCAGTGGTCAAATGGTCAAGGCCTACACCTCTCGTGAGCCATCGGATGTTTAGGAATTGCACCTTCTATGGGTCGTCAAATGGTTGGAATTCCACATGCCCATAACCCAGCCCCTAGAGGTTTGATACCTAGTTGCTTAGTCATGCTATTGTTATAGCTTATACAAAAACTAATGTTCTTGACTTGTCTAAACCAGAGTTCAAACTTCCATAATCATTAATATATTGGTTTTATTTTACATGTAGGGGCTAATTCTCAAAATAAACCAAGCTATAATTTGCATGCTAAGGCCTCAAGAGTCGATTAATCCTTGACAAGTTCAAGGTTTATTATGCTTTAGATTTAAACAAAAAAAAACTTCAAGGTTTTGACACCTAAAGTTTGAAGCTTCGTTGTAATTGGAGTTTTCACTGAAGAACTAAGGATTTTGATACATAGGAAAGCTAAAGCTTTGCCAATGAAGATCTAAATTAACATGGACTAAGTAATTAGGGAGTTTGGCAAGTCAAAGCTTTGCCGTGATTTGGAAAGTTAGGGAAGTACTAGACAATTTTGACAAGGGCCAAGTTAGTAGTATGTTAATACAACACAATTACAAAAAATCTAGGGGAAGTCTCAATAAGGATTTCTCACCAAAGTAGTGTATACAATCAACATAAAACAAGTACCAAAGACAATTACCATCGCTAAGGTAGGGGGGGCTTGTCTCTAGGGTTAGTACAATGTTAGTATAAAGGACTCAAATACAAAGTATTAGTATAAAATCAACACACACTAGTACAAGAGAATGAAAGGCTTGAAGGGACCCCAATGTCCTTCAAAACATGATTCAAAAACACAAATTATAGAGTAAAAATTGTTCCTAAAATATTGTTTAGTAAGTTTTGACTTAATACCCAAAAAATCCATTGAAATGGATCCATATGGTATAAAATACAAGTAAGGGGTGGTTTGAGAGGTAAAATTGCACTCTCATATAAAATTTTCAAGGGCAACCCTCCCTTTCTTCTACCTAGTGATAATCTTATCACTTAAGATTTTCATCTAATTTTTAGGATTTTCTACTTCTATGATGGTCCAAATCTCTAACCTTTAGAGAAGGACTCCAAATCAAAAATTGATTGTGCCTTGGGCTTCAAAAGGCCATTTTTAGTATAAGGATTTTTCTATTCCATCGCAAAAATGTAACAAAAAGCTAGTGTCAACTTTAAATGGAAATAAGGTAAAAATCCAACTATTGGAGTTTACTTTTTTGAAAAAATTATGTAGCCTAAGCTCTTTGGAAGGTATGAAGCAGTATGAAAAGACCCCACTTCAACCTCGTTCTAATTTCTTATGCTCCCGAATTGCCAATCAATTCCACAAATATTTCCTAATTTTGCCAAAATTGAAGAATCTTGTTGATTTAGGTACTTCTTGATGTCAAAATGCCTTGATACTTGATGGGGCGTGCTATTAACAAAAAATAAGCTATAATAATTTTTAATGATATTTCATTGCAATTTGAATCATTTCTAAGAATTTTCCATTGTTGGTTTGAATGGCGAAGAGGATCCTCTATAAGTTAGAAGATTTCTTAAATTTTTATGGGACCTCTCATAGAATTCCATAAAAAAATGCTCAGGCTCATATTTTACTTTGCACATTTGTAGATTAGCTTAGACAACTAATTTGGAAACTACACTATTAGTATAAAGTTTGTTTGAGGAGGCTAAGTGAATATCCTAATAGATCATTGCAACCAAAAATAATAGAAAATATTCCTTCAACTTGGATAATATATTTTCCTCACGCAGTAGGCTTATTATAAAATTTATCACTCTCATTTTAAAGGCCACAAGGGTGTAGAATTTTCCAAATTTGTTTTTCTTGCTCTAATCTTTCTCAATTGAGAACTTTATTCTCTCTCTAAATTGGGGATGTTGCTTCTGTATCGTTTGACTGCAACACTTCAACTACCAATTGAGACTTGATCACTTACAACTTAGCCTAATGACGCTAGGATGTGAGTGTTTGATCTTGAGCCTAAGAGCGGTGAGTTGGGATTATGTGAGCCTAAAGCCTAGAATTTAAAACATGATGTAATTTCTAAACTTTTTTGTTTAAAAGAAATTAAAATAATGTTTTCCAAAAATTTACTATATTTAGAAAATATGACCTATTACTACAAGATCCATGACCATAGATAAGTTGATGTTAATGCGTATTTTGAAATTTATATTACATTCTGAAAGGCAATCTTAAGGTGGGTTGATTAAATGAGAATACATATAATTTAGAAGCAATTCTAAGGTGAGAGGAAAACGATTGCAATGAAAATACAATAGGATGTCAAACATTGTGTACATAATAGTTTTTTTATTTTATTATAACAAGGATTATATATTGAAATATAAATATAATATTTTACTACTATAATTCTGAAATTTTGAAGATAACATATTGATATTACATATTTACTTCATATTATGCTAATATCTATCAATTAACTTGCTCATTCATACGTCTTCATGATTCTAGCAACAACAACCACTTGCTCCACTCTCGGCTCCGCTTTATCCAAAACAAGGGTAGGAGAGTAGATAAATATATCTATCTTGTAATCTAATTTGCAGAAGTAATGAAAGATGTAATAAAGGTGTTTGCAATTTATGTACATGCTTCCATAATGGGGACAAGTATAAGATGGAAAATTGCAGAATGTGATGTTATGAACCTTTTGGTTAGGGTCAATCTTGGACAAAAACATAATAATAGCATCAAGTTAAGGATAAGGAAGGAAGTTCACTCCAATAATATTTTTCATAACATTCCTTGCATTTTTCTACTAATTGTTGAAGTTTTCAATGGGTGCCTTATTGCTCTAGCAAACTTGCTTGCCATTTGTGGGCACTTATTTATCCACCCTTGGTAAATCGGCGAACACAACCAGGTTCTAGTTCTATGGTGGTTCCTATTCTAGTGGGTGTCTAATATTGGTCCATTGTGCCTTCTAAGCAATGGATCTTTTGCTAATTCCCTAAGTTTGTCTTTCTAATTGTGGTTCTCAAGGGACCAGGATTGACTACTCCTAGGCTAACTATTATGCTATGTTATGCTACGCTATGTTTCTATGCTTAAATATTCTAAAGTCTACTCTATCCTTTTAGGATAAAAGACCATCTCACGCCATTTCTAAAAATCTAAAACCCGTTCAATTTGGACTCTCTAGTGAAAAGCTATGGGTAGATGAAATTTTGGTAGATTGGCCATTTAACTTCATCCACGGTTTTTAGAGGCTTTTAATTCCGAATGGAGGTGAGAATTGACCTACAAACCTGAATTCTTATGATCTAGCTAAGTTCCAAGTTTCGACTTCAATGGATGAGAATTTCCAAATTTCATCCGTTCTTTGCTCTAAACTTCATCCATCTATATCTTTGGCGTCCTCACTCCGATTCCTATGTGTCGTATGTTTTCGGAAACCTCTTGGTGTCTACTCTAAGCTTATCTACTCAAATCTGACCTGAATTTTGTCCTACTAGTACCTAGCTCTCGGCCTTATCTAGTGATTGACCCCTAATGGGTTGGTTTTAGGGAGGAGAGTTTAGAGTCTTACCTTGGCATGGAGGACCATGATTAAGGCGGTCAAGTCCCCCACTTCCACCATTGCAAGTCGTGAGGATGACCCCATCTATTGGCCAAGCGCTCTTTATAGCCATGAAAGAATTGTGTATCTTTCCCTAAGTTTCTTTCCTCTTCTTTTCTTTTGCCCTCTTTTCTTTTGCCTCAACTTTCATGCTCCATTAATTGGGAGTGGTTGGGGTGTCACCTACTTACTTAATAAGTCAAAAATGCGAGCTCACTACCACTTACGCCCAACCTAACTCCCTTATGCACCAGCTTACCTTCATAGTAGAGGGGATCCTTGTCTTTCTCTCTATAGTACATTTTTCCTATCTAAGCCCTCTCTCACTCTTCACTTGTGCATTTGAGTTTTGCTTGGTGTAATGATGGTTGTTGGGAGGTGGTGAGGTTGAAGGAGGTTATGGTTGTAGGGTAGATGTGTTTTCTACTTGTTCCACTCTAACTCTTTATGCTAACTATCCCTCCTTTCTATGCTAATCTATATCCCTTCCTCTATGCTAAACTACTCTTAATGTCTATACTAATCTATGTTTCTCCCCTATGCTAAACTATCTTTGATTTTTTTCCCTTTTTCCCGTTTTTCTTAAAGAGAATCCAAAACCAAAAAAAAAGAGAACAATCCGAGTCCTAGGCCGAAAGTGTGGCTTTAGCCCAAACCCTGGAGCCAGGAAGTGTGGCCTCAGCTTGCCGTAACTGGCTCATTGGTAACTGGCTCGCTGGTACCCGATCTGCTGGTCCCGACTGCTAGTGTTGGCATGCTCATCCCGGCCGCTAGTGCCGGCTTGCTGGTCACGTGGAAAACTAAAATGGAAGGAAATTAAACTTTCTTTGGCAAATTTGAGGATAGAGATCCCACCAATGTTTGGTAAGGTGAGGAGGACTTTAATATCTAGGGGTGCTTGGTAAAGGTCAAAACTTGACTCCTAACTATAACTTTAATGAACTCTATTTTGGATGCTAAACTTTGGCTTGTTTCCAATACGTTTTGAAAACTAAACTTTGGAGTTAACTAGTAGGTGAGTGCAAGGCTCCGCCGTCAATTTGGATTTAATACCAAATTTAAGACTCCCTACCCCTAGGGATTTAAAGCACCGCTGTTTGATGGACTTTTAATGCACAATTTAGGACTGAAAACCGACGAGGAAAGGTAGAGTTTTATTACCCAAAAGGGAACCACCCCACTCTTTTCCTAACAAGGACAAAAGAAACTAGACTCGATGCAACACATGAGACTTGGGTTAGTAACAAAGATGAAAGGATCCATGGTTAGTAGTAGAGGGGTAGTATAAGAAAAACATGAAACTAGAGAGGCCCTCCAAAGCGGCATTACCAAGGTACGGTGGAGGGGATCTCTAGGATTAGCTTAAGTGAGGAATCAAGGAAACAAATAGTAATGACCAACTCAAATACAATACCGTAGCAAGAAAGTATAAACACTCAAAACCAAAGTAGCAACAAGGTGTAGACGGACCCTTGAAGTCCTCTACACTCCTTGGAAATCAACAACAATAGCTCAAAAAAAGAGCCTAAAAACACTTGCTCAAGGTTTTAGCCAAAAGGACCAAAATCTTCACACAAAGTAGGACCAATAGTCCCAAGTACAAGAAAAGGGTTTTTGGAGGGGATGAGGAAAAGTACCCTTTTATACTCTTCCAGGGCACCCTTCCCCTCCCTTTCTAACCTAGATAACCCTATCATGCTAGATTTTCATCCTTATCTTTTAGGATTTTCATTGCATTAGGATTTTTACGGTGGTTCTAAACTCTAACTTTTGGAGTTCAAATCCAAATCACAAATGGATTGCGCCATTGGCTTTAGAAGGCCATTTTTAGCTTGAAGAATTTCCCACCCCTGGTCCTGTCGCAAAAACCTCATCGACAACCATCGACAACTAGAATCAGTAAAAGGGTAAAAATTTAACTTCTGGAGGTTACCTTTTTAACTAAGGGGACTAGCTAGGGTTGTTGGGAGGAACCTAGGGAGTAAGAAAAGACCCTTTGATGACTTCGTTCCAACTTTGTGCGCTCCCAGGATGCCAATCAATTCCACAAAAATCCTACCGTAATTAATAATTGGGAGAATGTTGGTGATTCAGCTACCTCCCGCTATCGGAATACTTCAAAACTTTTTAGGGCATGTTATTAATATAAAAAAAGCTAATCTATTTTTTAGTGAGATTTTACCGCAGCATGGGTAATTTACGTGAATTTTCCTTCGTGGCTTTTAGTGATTGACCACTTGGAATAAGATCTTTTGGAGATTAGAAAAAACCGAGACTTTTGGGGGGAACCTCTCATGGAATTCTCCAAGGCACGTGCCAAGTCTAGAGTTAGTCTTACGCTCGATAAAAAGGCAAAAAACGACTTCTCTTGAATTATCGGTAGTAAGGGAATCTTCTACATGTGAAGAAATTTTGGCAAATCGATTTCGTTGTTGACTTCTTGACATGCTTCTGAACCTAGAGCACCATCTAGTGGACTTAGATTCCTCCATGTGGCCTATCTTGAAAAAGTGACACTTGCATGGTAACAATTGGAGTTCTTAATATTTCGTCGATGGAATGGGAAAACTAGAACCTATCTTTGGAGATTCACATAAAGACCTCTATCTCTCTTGGAACCAATTTAACCAAACATGGTTACATGCACTAGGTTTTAGGCTATTTCAGGTAAGTTCCCTACAAGCCTATGGTTTTCCACTATTTTGTGGTTCTAACCTATATATAAGTGGGTTTTAGGGATGTTCTAAGAGTAAAGGCTATTTATGTCCAAAGGCTATTTCGAGTAAATTCCCTGCAAGCTTGTGGGTTTCCCACTACTTTGTAGTTCTAACCTATGTACAAGTAGGTTTGGAGGGTGTTCTAAGGATAAAAGGCTATTTATGACCAAAGTCTATATTGGCACATGACATACCTATTTTGGTTCTACACTCTTTTTTGGTTTTTTTGTATCATATTACAACTTTAAATGCAACAATTTAAAAGAAAAAAACTATGAGTCCCAAGTGACAAATTTTAGACTCATAAAGGACAGAAGCACTAGTAGAAGAGAAGATTAGGACGAAATCTTAGGAGCTATTGAGGTCCATAGGATTAGTCAACAGTGAGCACTACAAGGTCGTACACATTAGAGATGTAAGAGGGTTGGTAAACCCAATGCAATGTAAGAAACTAGCGTAAGAGTCATTAAGGTAGGCTTAAATGAGATGGACATCAATAGAGGATAAAGAAAGAGAAAGAGGAAAAAAAGAGGAAAACTTAGGGATTATTGGCCACATTTATGAAAAGGGACTTGGCCAATCTTTTGCAAGAAAGGAGAATGACTACAAACACAAGGTCTGAAGGGGACCTTGGCCAACTAAGGTAAATCAACCCATTGTGGTCAGAATTTGGAGTCTACCTTCATGCCATTGCTGAAATTTTTCAAATTTTTTCCTACATAAAGATATGTGTGAGAAATAAAAAGAGCAATTGAAATTTTATTTTTCAGACAAAGTGTGCGTTAGTAATGTATTTTTGAAGTGATCTTCCCAACATGGTCTATAGGTTGCCCCATAACCAACAAAAAGTCTACCCAATATGCTCATCTTAACCACCTAAAGTGGTCACAATAATTTTTAATGTAGAATGCCATGAAAAGTAACTTCTGACAATGATTTAGAGCATTTCTACAATGAGGCCCCAAAGGAAGTCAACACAAGGAGTGGGCTTCTTGCCATGGGGCAAACTTGTAGTTAATACATTATCAATTAAAACTGAATTTTAGATGAAAGGAAGAGTTCATTATATACACATGAGGTAGTAGGATGTTGAACAACCCGTGTGGGATAATGTAAATTAGAATTAGTAGGAACTCAACCGCTCATAGTTAAGTCAAATGTAGATTTTGTTTTTTAATAGATTTTCAAACCTCATTTAGGCATAGTAGAAAAAAAAGTTCAAAATGCTTTGAACTAAGAGAAGTTGGAAAATGAAGACAAATTTAATCTTCCAAAATCTATTTGAGATTTAGAATCTCCAATCAAAAGTTATAGACAAATTTTAGAGAGGGGTTGGAAGGGAATTATTTTTACAATTTCAAACTTTCTCTCTCAAGTCTGCCCATATATTTTGATTGGAGGTTCTAAATCTCAAACAAATTTTTGGAAATGAAATTTATCTTCATTTACCAATTTTTCTTAGTTCAAAGTGTTTTGAAAAAAAATTCTACCATGCCTAAATGAAGTTTGAAATTCTATTGAAAAACAAAACCTACTTTTGACTTAACTATGAGAAGTTGAGCTCCTACTAATTTTAATTTACATTATCCCACATGAGTTGTTCTACATCCTACCACTTCATATGTATATAAAGAGTTTCTCTACTCAATTCTAATCTCAAGGTAAGATGAAGATAATTTTCAACAAATGTGAGATGGTTGGTGGATTTAATTCTCTTATTTAATTGGAAGTAGTTTTTTGTGATTTGGTGCCCCTGTTTGGCGAGTCTGCCATAATAATGGTCTTACATTGAAAAAGTTGGATGTTCCTAATGCAGTAACTAATCACTCCATGAGTGTCAGGTTAGATATTGATTGTGATTTGAGAAAACCGTCATGGGATCATGAGGTGTCCAATATGGGTGATCTGACTGTTATTGGTTGTTTTACCTTATTGCGTGACCTACAACATGAGGTAAGATACTAATTCATCCTACACCACCATCCCTACCGTTCAAATTTGACAATTAATAGGTAGGGCCGAGAGATAGAGGGAGATAGACTTAGGTTCAGGTCAAAATTGATATAGAAAACTTAAAATAGAGGTCTAGAGGTTTCCAAAAACCTAAATTATGCCAAAATCAAAGTCATATTGAGTAAGATACAGACGGATGAAGTTTAGTGGCCATAGTGAATGAAAAATAGTTCATTTCATCCACGAGGAACAAGATGATAGGGATAACAAAAAACAAACAGCCTTAGGTCAGAGGTTCCATTAGAATTTAGTTTGGAAGTTTGGTCTAGCAGTAATTAACAGATGAAGTTTAGGTGCTACTAGTCACAACTTTCATCCATTGATATCTTTCGCTACGGGGGTCGGATGGGCTAGCAATAGGTATTTTTGGAAATGGCAAAAAGCACTCTACCACCTTTAGGGACTTAGATAGGAAGGTCTTTACTATCATCGTTAGAACCTAGTTTAGTGCTTAGGAACCTCGTAACCAACTAGCATCTTTTTAGCAACCATAACCAATTAGGAATAGAAAAGATCTATTGTTTGGAAGGCACAATGGATTGACGCTAAACACCCATAGGTAGAAATAGGAACAAGAGTCCCATCTTCTCCTTGATATAATATAATTTGAAGATGATAAGATTCAAAAGTCGTAAATTGAATTTAATATATTCCTATCTAAAAGGTCATTAATGTTAGAGATTGGTTGTATAAAACAAAGGATTATTATTATGTAGATTGAATTTTGGTTTATACCAAAATGATGATGATGTTCTATACCACATCTTGCTAGAATTTTGAGTGTTTTTATTTATAATTGATATAATATTTTATTCTATTTATCATAAAAAATTCACAAAATCTTCAAGTTTTCACAAACAGATTTGAATCCTAAAAAAAGTACAGAAGAAATTTGATCCCATCCTTGAAAATAGAAATAGAAATTTCATCCAAATTTGGTTGCAAAGTGAACCAAACTTAGAGGTGATTAGTTTGGGTTGAGATTTTTCTTAAGGGGGTTTTGCCCTCTTGTTTTCAGTGTGATTTGTTGATTCTCAGTAGAATGAAATGACCCCATTTGCCTAAAGACATTGCTTAGCTTTTAGTTTGATATTCTCTTTGTACTTGGGTTTTGCTCTTCATTTGTAGTGGTGTTAATTTCCTTTGAAGCATTAGGCTTCTCCTTTATTTATTTATAAAAAATAAAGAGACCCATTTGTGTCAAAGATTAAAAATTAAATTAATAGAAGATTCCATTTCAATGGATTTAAAAAATATTATTATTATTATTTGGAGCACGTGGTAACTTTACCTCAATTGCAAAAGATGATGAGACCAATGCCAACACAAGAACTTCTTGCACTAATACAAAATCTACCTCATTGGACCAAATTTGGCCTAACTCGTCACAACATTGGACAAGGTGTGGGTCTTAAAGTTTGGTCTATTGAGGCGTAATTATTTTCTGCTAGCGGTGCATTGTGAGCAACCTTATCACATACACAAAACAACATGAAGTTATTGCAGCTTAGCAAGAAAATACTTTGGTAGGAAGATGGGAATGCAAATTTTGTGGAGACAAAGGTTTCCTAATTGAGGCTTAATTTACAACTTAACCATTTGCTACCTACTCTTGCCTTGTATTTTCACCGACATGTTTGTGACCCAAAGTCCTAAAGTAATGAGTTGTATTTTTTCACTTTCAAAATGAGCCCCTTTTGTTTCCAAAAAACTCTTTGACTATTGAAAGTTTGTACTTTTTGAAGGTTACTTCCCCCTCTTTCCAAGGAAAACATAATAAATGAAAGAAGAACCCACTTCCCTTCTTCTTTTACATAGAAAAGGGACAAGAAACATTGATCCTCTTCGATTCCCATTCCAAAAGATAAGGTAGGAGCACCCAATGGCATTAGTTTCTACAGATGATAGTAACTTTAGAACTTAAATGTAGGTGGATTGTAGATGACTTTATTTTGTTGACCAAAATGATAAGCTAGCTATGTTGTTCTTACATTTAAGTTGTAGAATCATTGCCTTACCTAGAAAGTGACGCCATTGGGTGCTCCTACCTTAAAAAGAAGGCACCATTTGGTCCTATTGATTTCTTTTGCTCCATCCACTATTAACTTATTTGAAGCTTCAATATGGAATCGTCAGCTGCTCCCTCCCTCCCTCCGTCCATGCATGCAGACGGACTCCTTCGTCGTTGGGATAGACACTTAACTTACTGTAACTTATTACGGAGTATTAATAATCCGATTTCACTTAACTTACTAAGTTTACGTCCCTCCGTGTCTTGGCTTGCCTGTTCCCGTGTTCCCTTGTTCCCTTCCCATGCCGGGAGTGGACGTCATCATCCGGTATCTTCTTCGCCTGCCGTGTCTCCTTGCGCTGCTTCGAATCCTCTTTTCCGGGCGACTGACGCCAGTGGGGCCAGTCACCAGGCTGTCGCCTTGAATCCGACCCTCCGCCTATCTCGGGGCCCCAAGACAAGTGGCAGTCAAGTCCACCCTGGCACAGATCTTTTCTTTCAATTCCAAGTGGCAGGCACTTGCTGCTTTGCTGCAGGGGAGGGGAGAGGCATTGCACTGCAGATAATAAATAAATAAATAAATAAAAATAATAAAAATAAAAATAATAGGCTTACTACAGTAGTGTCCCTGAGTAACTGATGAACCGATTATTTTGATTATTAATGTGATTATTATTAGTGTTGTATGCAAGCAGGCCAGCCAGGGTGGCAGGTGAGGCCGGCCTGGCCTGGCTGGAGTTTGGAGCCTATTTTTCCTCCTCCTCCCTTTCTTTCCTTCAGTTCCACTCCATGCCATGCCCGGCTGAGCTTTTCTGAGTTTTTCTCCATGCACCCAGTGGCAAGTAAGTTAGCCTTGACTGGCAATAATTTCTTGACCCTATTTTTTGGCTCCTCTTTTATATTGATGCCATTTCTCTGGGGGCAGGACAGATCCTCACTGGGCAAAAAGGGACACGAATATGCACTCATGATTCATGCCTCCAGAGAAACCAGCACTTTATCTACATGTGCATGGACCATGGACTTGACCTTTTTCTGGCCCCCTGGGGCCGAGGAAGACAAATTGTCAAATTGCACAAGCAGCTCAACTAGACTATTTTTCATGTAACTTACTTATTAATAATAGCTACAGCGGGCGGGGGAGGAAACTGACTGACTGACTATTTTTGTGTGTAGGTGTGGGGGTGTGGATTCTCCAGTGTCTTCACCAGAGCTGGTTTTGGTCAAAAGGCTCTGGTGCATTCCATGAGGGACAACACTGCCCTAACTTCTTTACTTACTTTTGGCCCTGGCACATGCACACAAACCTGGAGTGTACTTCCCACCACAAGCAGGTACAATTTCTGTCACTGGCTGGAAAAGTGGAAATTGAAAAACATTTCAACCCAGGCTCCTTGACCTTGAATGTGGGGTATTGTACTGCACAAGACTACCAGCCCTTCTATGCTAAGACAGCCCTTCTATGCTAAGACTCACAAGAGTCATTTCACACTAAGGTAGGTGGCTCAAAAACCGACACTTTAAGGTCTGTTAGGACTTTTTTATGTGTTTCAGAGGCACAAAAATATTTTCCCTTATTTTTCTCTTGAAGAAGAATTGATGCGGAATCTAACACAAGTGGTTTCATATTTTTTGGAGCATTTATGAATTACTTATGAATTTTCAAAGAATTTTGTCATAGGCACCTATTTGTGATCCTAGGCCTTGCAAAACTTACACACGCGCGGTCTGAAAAAGATATGGCGTGACCAAAAACAAGTAGTGAAGCATTGAAAAAGTAATACTTAAGGTTCTTAAATGTGACCTTTACTAAATTGAAGCCCTAAACGCCCCAAGGAATCAATAGTCTTCACATACTTTCAAGTCCAATTCAAAGTGCTCTAACTTTTGCATCCAATTTTCAAATTCAATAAAACTTGTTGTAAAATTTGCACTCTCTATTCTAGTTTGTGTGATAAAATTTTCAGATCAATCCGAGTTATATTGATTTTTTGGGAGCCAATCGAAGTTCACAAGTTTAATTTGAGTTCACCAAACTGCATTTGCTGGCTGCAGCTTTGGGTGCTTCTATCTCCTTCATTCTAAGTTTGTTTTCAGTAAAATTTGTTGGGTTATGTTCCCCTTGAAGTCTAGTTATTGTGGTAAAATTTTCATGTCAATTCAAGTTGTTTTGAATGTTTGGGAGCAATTCGAAGTTCTAATTCCCAACATTCTTCAATCACAGTGAACTTTGGCGGCTTATAACTTCTTCATACAAGGTCCGTTTTCAATATTTTTTTGTTGGAAAAGTTGCGCCTACTAGTCTAGTTTGTGTGGCTAAAATTTCATATCAATCCAAGAATTAATGAGTGATTGAGAATCATTTTAGTAAAAGTATGTTTAGCCGTAAATGTGTTTCCTTGCAAAAATGAACTCTTAGTTCAAAATTGACCCACCTTGGCTCTTATTACACCATATGTGAAGTATAAACTAACATCTAACAAACCCTATTAAGTTCTCACATTATCAAATGTCCATTTCAGAACCACTTAGTGTCCATTTCAGAGCCTCTTGTAGGGACGGTTCCAAAAAGCAGGTCACAATTCCAGCCACTTACCTTACATCTCAAGTCCCAAGTCCCTCCAAAGCGTCTAAGTTACATGGCAACACTTTGGGGATGTTGAGTGCAAAGGAAGTGGGACTTGGAAGCCAAAACGGAAACCCAACTCGGCCTTCAAGTCACAAAAAAAATTTGAATATAAAAGGGAAAAAAACAAAAAAAACAAAACATTTAAAGCTTCCAAGAGGACTGATTTTTCTCCAAATCTGTCTGATACAGATTTGATGATGAAAGTGCCCAAAAAATGATTTTTGAACTTTTTTACCCATTTCGAGGGGCACATAATTGCTATATAATATTATACAAGAGAGAAGTTGGGATTTAGAGTTGGGACTTTGGCCTTCGCACTATGAATTCCCAAGTCCCAAATCGATTTTTTTAATTCACCTTCTACAACCTAAGAGTATTGGGATTTGGTCTTGAACTAGAACTAAGAAAGTTGGAACTTGAAATGTAGTGTGAAATACTCCTAAGTTAGTAGAAAATATATCCATGGAGACTAAAGGACGCTTCACACTAGCTTGAGCACTAGCTAAGTCCCAAATCTCAATTTTCCAAGTCCGGTTCAAGGTCAAATCCCAACTTCTTTGGATTGTAGTAGGTAAATACAAAATATCAAATGTGGGACTTTGGAATTCATAGTGTGAAGGCCAAAGTACCAACTTATCTCATGTATAATATTATATAGCAATTAAGTGCCCAAGATCTCGCCCAAGATATGGATCAAAAAGTCAAAAAGTTATAAAGCATTTAAGGGATAATAATAGCATCAAAATTTAATTGGACAAAATTGAGTCCATGAAGATTCTTAATATGGTATTTTTCTCCTCATTTTGTATTTAAACTATAGTTGAGACTTGGAGCCCAAGTTGGGTCTTTATATTTGCTAAACCCAACTCATGCTCCAAGTCTCACTTCCATTAGGAGAGATTTGGGACCTTTAAAAGACTATTTTGAGTTTGTTCCCATGTCTGGAAACCACTATAGCGCTGGCAAAGTATTATTAAATTAATAAATTAATAAAATATTTAAAAATACTAATTAATAAATTAATATAATCTGATGTGGCAGTCACTCGGACATGTTAAATTGCGTCATACTATTGTTGCAGTCAAGTTCTCATAGTCCGGGAAGTCTGAGGAACTCATGTTTTTCCAAGGGTTTAAAAAATCTTCTAATGCATGGCACCAAAACTTCCGAAAAATGTGATCATGTAGGCATCTTAAAGTGCATAGGGACTTAGGATATAATGTACAACCCAAAGTCTCAATTTTTAGCTCTCCAATCAAATTTTAAGGATTCAATAGGCCTTAGGTCTTTGAATGCAGTGAAAAGCCTTCTCTAAGTTCTAAAACCCATGCTTCGTATGATTCATCATTTTTTAACAAGTTAAACCAAGTGTGGGTCTTAAAGCTTAAAATACTCAAGCATGTTTTCTATTAGTGTGCATCTTTGTGATGGGGGTGAAGACTATAATTTTGCTAACATATTTAACTATTTGTCACTCAAGGAATGAATTGTTTATTGTCGCTCAATGGTTTAGATATATATTTCACTCAAGGAATGAATAGTCAAGATTTGAAACTTTCATGCCTTGAAGGATTCATGAGAAGAGGCTTACGACAATGCATGGAAGAGGGGACAGAGGGAACTTGAAAACAAAAAAAAGTGTCAAAATCTTGTACCCTTGGTTCTTCCTTTAGAAAATCTAGTTTGAAATCAATGGATCAATAGATTTTCAACTTTGAGAATTAATAGATTAATAGATTTTATTTGTTTTCTATAGTGAATTTTAATGTTATAATAGTGTCGTGTAATGCTTCAAAAGACAAAATGAATGTAGTGCATTGAGCTCTAATGAAAATAAATAATAAAGTGATTTGAACATAAATTTTGTCCATTAAATTTCTATGCAAGATGAAACATGCTTGCATTAATAGAAAGAAGGTCTTTATACACTAGGTTATAAGATAGGGAGATCCAAAATTGCCTTGCCGCATCCTAATGTTTTAAAATTTGTAGAAAAATTGGCATGATGACAACTCAACATCGAATTGGATTAGAAAATCAAAGATCTTATGAATTCAAAGTACACCATTATATTGTGTCTATGCATAACAAAAGTTTCATTCATTAGTCTGCAATCTTCACGAAAACTTCTGGAATCACTGGGAAAAAAACATGTCCTTAGCAACCAATTAAAGGAAAATTAACTGTCCTAAAAGTCTGTCTTGCAACTGTAGACCTTTTTATTAGCATCAAATCTCACGTATACATTGTTGTAGCTACAAAATAGTCACAAAATAGTCATAGAATGAAGGATAGGTTACGGGAATACGTATAACATAGTTCAAATTTAGAATGAATGTGAGCTATTCACCATCCAATATTCATCATAGTTGCCGTAGTGGACAAGTCTATGCTCCATGGAACCCACCATGTCAATTTGTAGTTGCAAAAAAACTAAATACAACTAAAAAACAACTGCAACTTGTTCAATGATTATGGTTTTTCTAATTGTCTTGTATCAATTGTTCTATATCAATTGTCAAGAGTACCATTAGGTTGGACAATCATATAAGACTTGTAAGTTGTACTATTATGTAAGGAATTTTATTAATAGAATTTTAAGATTTCTATAATTTGTATATTCTTAAAAAAAATTTAAATCTAAGAAATTCATAAACCTTTGAAATTGTATATAATGTTTCCTAAACAAGTGAAATTTATTAAATACCAATATTTGAACTTCTGAAATTTCAAAATCTACTAATGATTGAATTTCAAAATTTCAAAACCTACAAATCTATAAAGTCTATAAAAAAATCTGTGTGGCAATAAATGCCACATAAGCAACCACATTAGAAGAATACATCGACAAAGTTCCAAGTAGGCTAATGGATGAGAAACAACCCCATTGTCCTTTGCAACTACAATTCCGAGAGTGACTTGTTTTTAGCAACTATAAGCCCGCAAATGATCACTAGTTGTAAATGTCCTATGCAACTAAAAAAACAGTTGTTCTTTGTAGTCACAAAACCTTCATTTTCTTCTAGTGAATACTATTGCAATTATGTACAAAATTGTGAGGACTACAAATGGATGAGAATAATTCCACTCAAAGAAAGAAAATAGAAAACTAAATGTTTTTGTTTTGACCATTTATAAATGGTACTTCTTTTCTCAAAAATAATTTGACAACAACACTTGTGGAAAATTCTTGGATTTGTCATTTTATTGCAAAAAAAGAAAATTGTGAATCTAATATTAAGTCTAAATATCATGTGCATTGACCAAATGGATACTTAGTATTATAGCTTGATGCCAAACATCTATTTGGGCATCAATTTGGTGTGATTTGCATACATTGGTTTGTACCAAACTTTGGTATTGTAGCTTGGTGCATGA
Source organism: Rhytidiadelphus loreus (assembly GCA_947034895.1). Lineage (NCBI taxonomy): Eukaryota > Viridiplantae > Streptophyta > Bryopsida > Hypnales > Hylocomiaceae > Rhytidiadelphus > Rhytidiadelphus loreus. The sequence goes on from OX344765.1 coordinate 43,041,165, forward strand.
AGACCTTCTTTCAACTAATGACATTTGATTTAGCTCAAATGAAAAATTCTTAAAAGTTTCATAATTCTACACATGAAAATACTATTTGTAGTGCGATTTTGTATTAAAATTCTATGCCACTCTTAGGGGTTTAATTTATAGATTTGGTTGAAATTGGAACTAAAATAATGCAAATTTTACAAATTTTTGGTGCATTGTAAGTGAAGGGCAAGATGTGCAATTCTTACAAGCTTAAGACTACAAATTTTATAGTAGTTGATTTGCAAGAGAAAGCATCCATTTTGACATGTGACTTCCTGTTGCACTTTGAAGCTACAATTAGAGTAACAAGACCTATAATATGAGTGGCCAACCATTATTTATGTACTCAAATTTTCATGCAATCCATTCTTTTCTTTTTTTGCATGGTGAACTTTGGGTTAGCAACTTGTATGATGGGGATAAAAAAGAGTGCAACATACATACCTTGCACACAATCATTTTACGTCATCATTTGCATTACTTTTCATTCACACCTATGATTTGGTCCAAGTGTACTAAAATTACAAATTGATACTTGTAGTGGCTTTGTGCAAGCATGAGGTGTGAAGACATAGTTGCCTCTCAACTAAGGATGGACACCTCATACCTTAGAAGAGATATGAGTTCAAATCCTACCAATGCCATCAACCATGGTTACAAATACTTGGTTCATAAGATGGGTTTATGGATTTTTTTAATAGTGGACATTTTGTTATTTGATTTTTAACCCCATTTCTACGCAAATGGTGAAATTTAGAGAAGTAAGAACTCTTAATCTCATATATTATAAATAGTTTTGACATATGTCAAACTCAACCCAAATCATTACCTAGATCTTAAGACCACATCTAGGTCAGTGGAGAGTTCATTTGGCTAGTCCATTGAAGCTATATTTCTACTAGTGGCCAAATATTGAACATTTTCCCGAAAACAAGGTTCAACATGTGCTAAAAATAGAAATAATCTACAATTTTATCTTCAAACCAAAAAACTGAAACAATAATTTCTAGAATTTTTTTGGCATGTATTTTTATTGATTCCACCCAGTCTGTCCAATACCATAGTTTGACCCTTTTTGTTATAAATTTTCTTTTCACCACTTGGAAAGTAAGTTAACTCCAGTTGATCCCCTTCTGCATTGATCAGTCAATCCTTCCACCGAGGCTCTAAGGAAGAAATAAGTCTAATTTTTTGGATTGGCATAAATTAGCCCTTAACCCCTAAAGGACCGGACTGTGTTTTTTGGAACCCCTAAAGGACCCCACATTCTATTAAAATTTCAGCCCCAAATATGAAAATCTCCGCTCGTAGGTACCTGCCCAAAAATTTTATACAGCCAAAAAACACAGTCAAAAGTTATAGCCTAATATATTACTTTTTTCACGAACAGGGCAGTTCGGGCAGATTAAAATAATCACTTTTTTCAGAAACAAAAATTTGAAATTGATTTTCTAGAGTTTTATATACACAAAAAGCTTTGAATCATTCCATTTTTATCAATGAGTCAAAAGTTATGAGTTTTGTTTGTTTGTGGGCAGTTTTGGATTTCCTACTCTAAAATAAACTTTGAAATCCTTTATCTTACCCAATTTTCAATATTTTGGACAAAAATAAAATTGTAGGATGTAGATACATTATTACAACATTTCAACCATTGGGATTGGAAATTTCCAATTCCATATTTAAATTGTAAATAATTTAGTATTTTTAATCATGCTCTACTACTACCTACTTACTATTTTTTTCCTATATGTTTTACTATTCCAAATGATCTGAAATTTTTCAAGCATGTGGCCAACTTGTCTAGGAAAACAGATCCAAATAAGCACCACCATTTAGGTCATTTTTTCATAGAAATGTGAGCTTGCGAAGTGCAGCTGCCCTTCTTTTCTCAAGGTCAAAAAAATGATTTTAGTTAATTTGAATGCTTATATCTTGCAATCCACCCGGTGGAAATGTCTGAAATTTTTACCACATGTTTTTGATACTATACAATACAAGATCCTATGGTTAGATATGTGGAAAAAAAGTTTTTTTTCAAAATTTTGATACTTGTACTAGAAATGGCAGTTTTGGAGCGTTTTGGGTGAAAGTATAGCGACGGTCCTTTAAGGGTTAAGGGAGGTTGTCCTTGTTCATACATTGATTGTATAGAGAGGACTTGAAAATTCACGTGACATTTATTGTAGCATAGCATGTTGTATGGGCCTAATTTTTCTTTTGTAGCCTTACAAAAACAATAGGAGAGCATGTTATGAAATTTGCGTCATTTTTGAGTAAGTGAAGAATTATAAAAGTTTTTTAGTTTTTTAGTTTTTTATTCAACCTTGCAATGAAGGAATACAGAAACAATCGACCACATTGAGGCTCCTCCTACCAGCAAAACTTAGGGGTTAAGAGTTGCTCACTCATCTGTCTGTCCATCCAAGTCTTTCCATTATCAACAAAACTATCCCTTGCAGGATGAGGGTGAGGGTGAGGCGTGGGAGGGGAGGGGACTCCAAAGCCAAATAAGCTAAGCAAATTAAGCTTACATTTGTTGTGTCCTCCATCTCCTCACCTCCTGATGCTTGCTAATAACTTATGATAACCTTGCTTGTGCCCGTCAAGCAAGCACCTCCTTTCTGTCCAGACAGGCTCCTCCCCAAGTCATCCAGCAACTCACTCTAACTCTAAGCTTAGGCCTCTCCTCATCTCCCACCCAGCCAGGCAGCCAGGCAGCCAGGCAGCCCCATTATCACCTACATACATAATTACGTTCCTGATCCCCTCCCCAGTCCCCTCCTGCACAAGAGTGCATCCACTCCATGCTTTGTAACCACCCACCCCAATCGTACATACTGCCCACGTACCCCGGGGAGGGAATAGGACAGTACTGTACCCCTGCCTCTGGTGATGGCTCCCTTGCTCCTCCCCAAAGAGAGACTCACCAACTACCTTATATACCAGGGACTAAGAAATGGCATCCACCAGGGACCGGTCTCTCAAATCCTAATCCTAATCAGTACTTAACTACTTAAGTAGGGAACATTGATACCATAAGCTTAGTAGTAGTGCATACTGGATGTACAGTACAGCACAGTTCAGTTGGCTCCAACAAGATGCTCTGCTCTCATGAGCTGAGCTGAGTTCATATTTGATTGTTAAACTTATTGGATAGTTAAACTTATTGGATCAGATTTTGTTGGACTCTTGGAGGGAATGGAGTGAGAATAACTTAGTCCATGCACCCGGGCTCCTTGCAATGTCAACTTTGTGGCACTATCAATCAGACAACAGCTCATGTTACGTGTTCCACAGCGGGCACCCTTGACCCCATGTACCCTACATCTTGGATATTCACTAGAAACTGTCAATTACAGGGGCTATACTAGACCCCTGGTGCAACATGAACTAAGCTTACTGTAAAGAAATTAATTGGGTGCTGGTTTCAATACAAAATGACATGAAGCTAGAGTCAGGAAGACATCCATTGTGGAGCACAAAGCTACTACGTTACATCAAATTTTGTTACTGAAAGCCCATTGGGGAAGGGCAAGGCAGGGATTATGCACAAGACGTGGTTGAACAATTAGGGACTCTTTACACGTAGAGGCCGGGCCAATTTCCCTTCAACCAAGATTGCACAAAATTTCAGCCCCTTTTAGGTTACGGGTAATAAGTCTCAACTACTCATTAGAATAAAATTATAATTGGGGGTTATTCTCCCATATGTAAAGGCCTTCATGCCAAGAAGTCAAACTAACTTAATTCAATAACATCTAGGAAGGAGAGAGAGAGAGAAGGTAAGGGGCTGAAATTTTCAGGTCCACTTTATACTTAAAGGCTAAGCTAATTCCCCTTGAGGCTAATTGCAAAAAATCAAACGGATATGATGTGTTGGAAAAAACAATATTTTATAAAAAAATGTTTTTCTAATTGAAATTTGATATTGGCCTCCTATTTTTGGTGCACCCAATTCAACAAGCTCAGGCCATGTCAAATCATGTCTTTTTGAATCAAAAATTCATTTCATCAAATGGGCTTGGCCTCTAGGTGTAAAGGGATTGGAACCGATTTCAGCGTATTATCCAATCACAAGTGAGGATTTTGGACCTCTAACACAACAAATGGGCTTGACTTCTAAGTGTAAAGCTATCATTCTAAGGAGATCGTGGAAATCTTAACCCTTGTTCTAAATGGAGTTGACAACAATTAGCATCTTTAGAGGAGGCTCCCTAGAGGTTCAAGGAGATGGAACATACCCCCCCTAAAGGACTAAGGAGACCACTTTGGAGGATTTGAGAACTTGGTCATGCTTTTGTAACTTCATAATTTGGAATTTTTGGCATAAAATGTTTAAGACAAATTCTAATTATCCTAATCTACATGTGAAGCTTTGATTCATGTCATTTCAATAAATATTGCAAAAGTTAGAAGAGTTTTATTGATTTCAATGTCAAATCGGCAACACAAATATATTCCAAAAAAATATCCATATATTTTTTTGGATTGTATACATTAATACCTACTCAAAAACGTTTAAACCATTCTATTCCAAATAATGAGGTGAAAGTTATGAGGAGTTTTATTTTGCGGGCAATAAAGGTAGAAAAAATATATCAAGTTAACTTTTGCACTCAATTTTGAAAATTTACAAATAAAAAAAGATACTCATAGATTTGTAGAAAATTCTCACTATTGGAATTAACAATTTTCAATTTCTTATAAAAATTAGTAGTAGTTTAGTTTTTTCTTTCATTTACTACTACCTTTCACTTAATAAGTTTTTTTAAAGATGAATATGAAAGTTTTTTTGGTTAAATTTTTTTTCATATATTCTCAACTCACTTCCAAAATATTGATTAGAATGCTCTAGTTACAGGACATATTCTTTTTTTTCTCTTAACCCCTAAAGTCCTGTTGTCCCCTTGGAGGACAATTTGGAATTCGGGCAGGTTCCTACGGGCTGAAATTTTACCAAAATTTTTTGAAACTTTTTTTCAAGATAGAAAATCTGATAAGCTTTGTGGGAATATAATTTTTATTTCAATCGGTGCCCAAAAGCAAAAGTTATACCACAAAAAACTTGAAACTGAACTCGGCGGGCAACACAAAAAATATTGCAAAAATTCAAAATAAATTTTTAAAATTTTTTTCTTCTCAAAGTTGATGTTTTTGTCTACATCTAAAGCTTTCATTCATTCCACTTTGATTAGTGATGTGAAAGTTATGAACAATCTTATTTTTCGGGCAATCTAAGCATCTTTTTGGAAAAAACAAACTTGTAGGATTCATCTCAGAATGCAATTTGCTTGTTAGAACAATCTCACCGTTGGGATTATTGTATTTCAATCCCATCTAAGAGCTATTATCAATTTAGTTTTTCTTTCAATCTTGGACCTACTTCTACTTGACAATTTTTTGAAGTATGAAAATCAAGTTGTTATTTTTTGAAATTTTTTTCCTAGACTCCCAACTCAATTCTTCAACACAATAAATTTTAAATTCAAACTTCACAGTGTAATTTTTTTCCACAAATAGAGATCAAGGTCATCTAAAATTGCAGTCTAGTGTTCAAAATAATTTGTTTTTTCAACTTTGAATGCTTATATCTCTCAATCTATACGGGCAAACTTCATGAAATTTTTACCACATGATCTAAAACAAGTAAAATTTAAGATCCTATGGTTCAATTCCAAAAAAAGTTTTGTTTTTGTTTTTTTGGAAACACAGTAGAAATAGCAGTTTTGAGTGGTTTTTGACAGAAAAATGGCCTTGGGACTTTAGGGGTTAAAATGTTGCAAGATGAAACTTCACCTATTGGAAAAGCTAGGAAAACTACATCTTGGAGTTCAAGCACATTGAACTTGCAATCAATGGGGACATTTGCTCTAAAATTTTGGTACAACGTATTTGAATAAGTTAACCACAAGTTTCTATAATTAGATTTGTTTAAAAATTAAGCATTTAAACTTGCTTTAGAGATAAGTATTTTGAAGTAATTTTGGACCTCTAAATATGAAAGAACTTTAGGGGATAAGGTAACCACTCTTGATTGTGATGGTCACATTTAAAACCCTAGGGATAAGGAAAAGTCCCCAAAAAATCAGCATACATTAAGGCTACAATTATTCCATTTGTGGCTTTAACCCCTAAAGTTCCCAAGTTCTTTAGGGTACAATAATACTTTGGATTTGGGATTGGCTCCTACAACCACAATTTGTAACATGATTTTTTGGAATTTTTGTATAGAGATTTAGTTTTCTTCAAGCTTCACAAAGATGTAAATTTTCTTAAAAGTTTGATTTGTGGTATACGTAGAAATTGTAAGCATCTTTAGCCAAATAGCACTTTGAGGGAGAGTTTTGTCAAGTTGTTATTCCTTGACTTTAGAGGAGACAATAGAAAGGTAGGGAAGGTGATTTTTTAGAGTACCATGGGTTACAAAAATCATGTCAATCAAAGGCAAAGTAATTTGTCCATAGCTGTTAGCATGGCCTATAGGCTTGGGGAGATCACTCTTTGTAATTTAAGGTATACACCTGAGTTGAGAGGGTATTTGATGTGGGGCTATTTATCTTAATTATTGCATTTAAGATGACCGTATTTTTACATAAAAAGCTAAAAAGGACATATTTCCAATATCTTATAGTTTTTATAAATTCATTCGTGCAAGTTTTTAAGTGGGGCTATCTTATATATCAAAATTTAAGCGTCCAATTTTCTCCTACCTCTACCCTTCTTCACAAATTTTCTCTTCCATGTATTGCATCTATGTATGGGGTATACATTCTATAATCAATTGATTCAAGTGACAATTTTTAGCCCCTAAAGGCCAATTGTCCATTGAATGAACAATTGAAACTTTGGGTAGATTCCTATGAAGTCAAATTTGGTAAGATGTTCATAAAATTTTGACACAAGATGTGAACATGTATCCTCTTAGTGGAAATATAATTTTTTTCCGCCCTAAACTTTTTGGGCAACCCTTGCAATTTGGGCATCTTTGGGCATTTTTTGCAAAAACTCTCACCAAGTATTGAAATTTGGCATTTATGTTACTAATAAAATGTGGCATACAATTGTCAAAAACAATTTAGTTCTCAAATCACATTTTCTAAATAGTCAAACTTTATTATCTATGTTAGGGTGGCTTCAAGAAAAAACCTTTTCTTCTAACATCAAGCAATATTATCTTGCAATATGTGAAGTCAAAGTTCTTGAAATTTTTCCTTCATGTTCTAAATGTTTGACTAGTGTGTTGTGAATGCACTTAACTTCTTTGCATTGCAGATTGATTCAAATTTTTCAGAGTGAACCTAACATCAAATATTTGTAAATAGCCAAAATCCTCATTTTTGTGTAGACCAAAAATTTTACTCCGAGAAGGCTTGAAGTTTGCTAATCCTAGTTTGCAGGAATAAAAATAAAGGTTTTTTTCTCACTTCAAACATTATAATCTTTCAATCCACATAGTCAAATGGGTTGAAATTGTTTCCACACATTGTCATAACTATATTATACACTCTTTTACGATTGAATTTTTTTAAATAATATTTTATTTTAGACAATGCATCAAAAATTGACAATTTTGGATTTTTTTCCTCTTCTAAAACACCCTCTAGTCTTTAAGGGTTAATAACATTGAACACTTTAGAATTCCTAATGAAACTATCCCATGAAAATCTCAATCAATATGAGTGTGATTAACACGTATGACTTCAAAGATTAGAGTTAAATGGACTATAAATTCTATCCTCATATTGTACAATTTTTAGTTTGTTGAACCCACTAAGGTAAACATCTCTATTCATACAATCAATGTGACAATTTTGCCACTTTAGTTGATGTCTTTACATACTCTAATTTATATGTCTCACCTATAGGGTCCACCAATTGAAGTCCACCCACCAATTTCACTGTGGACACATCATTTAGGATATATATGGATGTGAAAGAGGGAACTAATAAGAGTTTGATGTTCCCTGTGCGGGGAACTTTGACAAGGAACAAACCAAAAACAAACATGGAATATTAAAAAAAAAAAATAGGTCTTCTTTTTCAAGCATGCCCAATGTCTTAGGTGTTACAAAGAAAGTAGAAACAACAAACTTATATGTTCTCCAAGATAAGATTTGCTCTTAGAATTCAAGAAAGGATAAAAGAGAGAAGCTAGAATAAGAAACTAAAACTTTGAGAGATTTATTGTCAAGGCTTGAGGTGTTGTTGAGGCTAAACCTTATCCCTCCAATAGTTAAGATATGTCTTTTTGATGCAAATGTACCCTTTATGTAAGGTTAAGGAGTCCACTATGGACCTCAACCCAATTCAATTCTACATCAATCCAACATTTCATGGCCTGAAATGTTGGATTGATGTAGATTTGTATTGAATTGGGTTGGAGGTCTAGAATGGACTCCCTACCTTATGTGAGAAAAACTACCTTCCATGGTTAGGTAATCATTGGTTGATTTTTTGGGAATGTTGACACATGTGTTAGAAGTTATAAGGTAGTTTCTATAAATTATAACAACTGAGGAGACTATTTTTTTCATTATTTGAGAATTTGAATTTGAATTTTGTTAGAAGAGATCCACATCTATTCAAGAATCTTTGAGTCCATTCATTTGAAAGAATAAAGTGAGAGACATGAGGATTATAAATGTGTTGCAAATAAACAAATACATCATTTATTTATATTTTAAATCAAATTTTGGTTGTTTTTTAAATTGAAAATCCTATTGGGTGTAAATTGTTTGCTATAAAAAATTTCTTGCTGAATACATTGAGAGAATAAAGTAATATTTATATATGTTATTTGATATGAATATGTGTTTTAAAAAATAAATAGCTATGCTACCATAGGTTTTGTCGATGTAATTGCAATTGACTTCTCAAAGAAGTTCCTAGTCAAACTTTGTCACATGTACCTTTTGCCAATGCAATGTTTCCTCCCTTTTGCTCCAAAGGCAATAAATGAATCTCTTACTATTAGAAAAATGAAGTAGAATTGTCACTTATAAGAGACTTTCACCAATGATAATTCAATAAGGTAGAGGACCTTATTCCGTTTGGTATAGTGCTCAACTAAATTGTCCCTTCAAGGTTCCTTCCCAATTTCAAAATAAAATGTAGTGATTAGTCGAAATTTTATTTGGAAATCAAGTTTAGACTCTTGACAAAGTCAATTGAGAAGTTTAGTAGTTCTCATGGCCCAAAATCCTTAACTCCTTCAAGACTACATGTTCAAATTTCAAACAATAAATGATTGTAAACATGTTTCAAGCACTCAAAGCCTTGAGTTTTTCATCCATCTAAATGTTTGTGAATTTTTGTGTTAGTTATTTTACATTTGGACAATGTAGATTTTCAAAACTTTCCTTTATATGTATTCTATAGTTCAAGGGTGTCTAGGTATGTTTGAGCTCAAAAGATAGCTTTTCCAATTCAAAGTCTGACTTCTAAAAAACGACAAATAAATTTGTAAAATAAATATCTTGAAAATACCATAATTATAATTGAATACGCTAAAAATCAAAGGAAAAAAATTGTTGAGAAATTATACATATTTAGTTTATATTTGATTTTAGAATGAAACATGAATTTCTAGTTTCAAATTTTATTAAAAATTATGAATTAATGTAGTAGTAGATATAATCCATGTATTGTAATTTAGAATTTTTGTTTAATAAGCATTATTAATTTATTATTCTAGGTTACATCTTACTATGCAATCTTCACAATATTGGATATTTGATCTACCTTTGGTCCTTAAGGGGTGAGAGGGAAAATTTAGAGCTCATTGAATGTATAAACTGCCCCTCTAGACAACAAGAACAACCACATTTGTAATTCCACTTTAAAAAATCTTAAAAAAAAAAAAAATCACCTTGAAATCATGCTCTTTATTTTCCAATAAAATATAGATTTCCAATATAATTTATCATAAAAATTGACATGCCCAATATACTTTCCCTTCATGGGGTATGCTGAAATTCTAGAAGTGAATAAAATAGATGTTTCCACTTGTGTGAGCCCAGCTAGGATGAAAGTTGGATAATCTTTGATTTTTTCTTTTTCTCTCTTTTTTTCTTTGAAGAGGACGGTGATTCATAAAACAAAAAAAAGGAGAATCTTCGATTTTTATTTTGCGTACATCCAAAAAAACATTAAAAAGTCTCAGTATCCTCTCATAATTTTGAACCTAATTTTGGCTATTTTATTGCCTGAAATAAATTTGTCCAGAGGAAATCATGACTTAAAATGTGTACATGGGTGCTATTTGTTTTGTAGCTGCTGTCATCATACGTGCCACTGAACTTTTCTGACTCAGCAGGGCTCCAAGAAAAAACAATCAAATATGATTACGATAAGATAATACTCCGTAGTAAATAAAGGCATTATTCTTCTCTTTTTAGTTATGTGTTTTTAGGTCTTTCTGCTGTCTCTGTTTTGTGTGCTGCCTGAAGTGGAATAAACCCCAAACCTTAGTTACACTATTCAATATGCGAACTTCTACATTTTGAGGGAATTTTACCACCATAATTGTGGGGTTTTCAGTTGAACTGAGTTTTCAAACCCCAATAAAATGGCAGAGCAATCAATTTTGGAAAAATTATTGGAGTATTTTTGGAAATGTTTTCCAATTTTGAATGAATGAAGTTGCTAGGAACCACCTACAAAATTTCAAAGTATGAATGAACTTTCACCATCCATTTTTGGATGTATATACTTAATTTTGGATGAATAAATTATGTTTCATTCATAATCTAGCTACAAAATTGTGGATGTAGTAGCCTTCATCACTTTAGTAAGCAATTAGAAGTTACTTAACTTTGGAGAATTGAAAATAAAACCCTTGCCTTTAGTAGATGAAAATTGGTACAATTTGAAATATCATATTTTCTTTTATCTTTGAAAAATTACATCTTTTCTATATCTTTTTTGCCAATATAATTGAACTACTAATGTCTCCCGAAATCAAGATCTATACACTAATTATGTACCTTGTTCTATATCATATTGAGTTGAAAATAGGTCAATTAGTAAAAAAAAAGTCCTTTGACACTAAATTAAGGTGAAACCTCACCAGAGTGTATTCCTAACATTCAAATTGACTTCTATTGAAAGTATCTCCAAAAGTGTCGTTAAACCATTTTTTTACTTAATTGCAATTGGTTGCTAGTTGATTCTGTAGACTTTTGTTTAATGAATAAGCTATGTGATGGTTTTGAAGGCCTCAAGAGTTTCCACTTTGAAAATTCACAAGTAAATACATGTCGTATCCGTCAAATTTTATTTTTTTCCCTTTGAAAATTCACAAATTTTCCAATTACTACTACCACAACAATGTGGTTTTCTTTTCCTTGGAAAACATGCCTCCAATTATGCTGAATTGCTTCTTTTGATGTTCTTGGGTGTTTTCACTTTACAGTGCAAGCGTGTAGGCCAAAGGCACTTTGAGTAAGTTACAAGTGAAGAAAACTGAACTTTTTTCCCCTCTCCATCCAACCAAACCATATGGGAATATTGAAGGAATTACTCAAGGTAGAATTATTACATGTACTATTATACTGGATACCCGTTTCTTTCTATTCCTGATATGCTGGGTCAAGAGACCGCACAAGGGAAATCATTGATGAGTCTGCTACAAGTATGACACTGTCCCAGCTTGCCCATGTTCAAGCTTGGAAAAAATGGGGCCCCAACTTTCCCAACTTTTTCCTGCTGTTGTGGAGTTTCAGTTTCATTTCCTCCAAGCAGTTCATTTGTAAGCTTAGTTTTGGGGGAGAATATCTGTTTTACATTGCTCACTCCTTGAGAACATGAAGGACTACATTAACTAACAAGCTATGATGACGTAGGGACTAGTGTATGTGACTACCATTCCCCAGAGTCAGTCAGGGATGAACATTCCCTGCTAAAAAATAACAGTAAAGTCAGGAAATGTGATTCTGCAGATGCTTGAAATTAAATAGAAAAGATTGGGTTTTCACCAATACGAAAAAAATAGGTTGGGAAAAATAAAATTACCAAATCTATTTTAGGAAATTTTTGTCAGATTTTTGTCCAACCCTGACCACTTGGTAAAGTGATATAGGGTGGTAATTAATGGAAATTCAACAGTCCATTGCAAGGCAGGGCTTCTTCTACTAAGGTAGGAGGTCCATAAGTGGACCATCTAAGGGCTGGAACTAAAATTTTAGGGAGGTGAAATACCTTGAAATATTTTTCAATAAATTTTCCTTGAAAGACAAGGAGGATTGACATCTAACCCAAGTTGTTTCGTGTTTTTTGAAACTTCATGGAATTAGTTATGAAAATTTGAAATCAAAACACCATAGGGCTCTAAAAGCAACCACCCCCTAAAATGTACACCATTGGTACATTTTGATAAATTGAAGAAAGTAGAATGTACCTCTAAGGCATGTTCCATTCAAAATGCCCAATCTCAGTTCAAGTCTCCTACCTTAAGAAGTTAAGTTCTCAGCAGTCACCTCTGAAATCCAAGACTTCCCTTGTTCTTTGGTAACTGAAGCAAGACTTTGTATGTATGTGACACATCCAAATCATTTTTATTTTTCTCACTCCACTCCACTCCAAATTGATTTTTTATATCCCCCTCTCTTGGTCTTGGTCAGTCCTTTGCCAATATAGGAGATGATATTTTGTCCAATTACTAAACCACTATGATACCGAACCCGATTGAATCCATCCTTTTGTCTAGTGTTAAGTTACATGAGTAATGGTGACGTATGCTTATTAGCACATTTGAGTGAGCCATCCATCCAGGACAGGGGCCCAATGGAAGAAGTCACCTGAAGTACCCACCGGGAACAGCTGACCCAGTCAGTCGGGGGACTGGAGGGATGGACGGGCCGGCAGGCCAGTGGAAAGGATTGGGTTCAGTTGCCTTCAGTTGTACCGTCGTAAGGTACATGCCGAGGCATTTTGGCAACACAATTAGGAAAGCCCATGTCTGCAGTATGGCTGCCTGTGTATGCAGCCATACATAGTTGTCTTTCATCATTTGATAGTCCTCAAGACTTGGGTAGTAAGGTAGGTAAGCCTTTGGTGGTATGCAGCCCGCCTTCCTGACTCCAATGGGTCCAATCTGTCCAAAGTTTTTGCTCCTAGTGTAGTACCCTACACGAAGTCATTTTTGTATTCAAAAAGTGCCACGTGTCATCTTGTGAATGGTCTGAGGTGATGTGGACTCCCAAGAATCTGATGTGGAGATTCAATTTTGGCAATCAGCTGCTGAATCTGCCGAATCAGACAGTAACATGCTTGACAGACAGACTGAGCTCATTCATGGTCGGTTGGTCTTCTTCAGTTGGGCAAGGAATTGCAGCAGGATGATCCTCACTGGTGCTTGTCCATCCTCATCACATAATAATACTGTCCAGGGTAAAGGGCAAAGGGTAAGGCAAGTTCCATGACCTCCTACTCAAGTGGACTGAAGGGAACTGAAGCCAAGTGAAGTTGAACAAACCAGGCTTCAGTCATCTGATGACTGACTGACTTGACTGACTGCAGCCTTCTCCTTGCTTCATACTTTCTCACCAAGCTATCATGCCCAGGGAAACTTGGGAGCTTGGGGGGTAAAGGGAGAGAAGCCCATTCATAATATTGTTTACCAATGAAGCAATGGTCCTTTTGCATCTGTCCCTGAAAAGGGGACTCACACATGAACAAAATTCTCTTAACTGTCTCCTCCGCCAACCCCAATCCTTGAATTAAGTGACAAGTTTCTCTCAAGCATCTTGGAAGGCATAATACTTTCCGAGCACAGGGAGGACTGGTGTGTGGTTATTATACAATATTACGAATTTGGGACAGAAATGAGAATGAGCCCATCGTGGGAAAAATTATATTGGTGGTGTTCACTCCAAGTTCTATGCATTCAATCTACCTACTTTAATCCCTAAAGGAATGGGAGTGTTTTTCATGAGAAATTGTCAATAAATTGCCATTTTTTAGTGTCCAAAATTGAAAATAAAAACCATTTTCTAGAACTTCAACCATATAAATGTGTTGTAGACTATTGTGACAATGTATTGAAATTTTTTAGCCTATTTGCTAAGATGGATTGAAAGATTATTACATTTGAAGTGGAAAAAAATCTTTCTTTTTAGTCCTGCGAAACAAGTCAGTAAACTTTGAGTCCTTTTTGATTAAAAATTTTGCACTTGATGAATTCCAATCTAGCCACCCTTGAGTTCTAAATCTTGTTAGGTTCGCTCATACAAAATTTTGGAAGCAAACATGGAATTTAGCTTACTCTAAAGCCCCATGCAATGCAAGGAGGTTAAGCAAATTGGCAACACATAGTCATTTTTCAATGATTTCTTGTGCAATGAGGAAATTTTTCATTCAAAATTCAAATTGTGAAAAGCTAGAGACAAACATTTGAAATATGTGAGAGAAATTTAAAGAACTTTGACATCACATATAACAAGATAATAGGGCTTGAAGTTAAGAAAACTTTTTTTTTCAAAGCCACCTCGATACAACTAAAAAAGTTTGACTCCTCCCATAATGTGATTTGAGAAGTAATTTGTTTTCTTTTGGACAATTTTATGACATCTTTTATTAGTTACATACATGATAAATTTTAAAGTCAATGAGGGTTTTAGCAAAAGATGCCCAAATTATCCAAATTGCCAAACTACCCAAGTTTGTTTTAGAAGACATAACTTTTGATCCGGCATCCAATTGGACAAAAATTACATTCCTACTAAGGCGGTACATGTTCACACCTTGTGTCAAAATTTCATGAACATCTAACCAAAATTGAATTCATAAGAATCTACTATACATTGAATGGACATCTTGTCCTTTAGGTATCAACTTCTAAAAGACCAATTGTCCATTTAACAAACACTTGAAAACTCGGGTTGGATCATACAAAGTCAATTTTTAATGGATGTTCTTGAAATTTTGGCACAAATTGGGAATTCAAAATTCACCCTTTTCATGGAATTTAAAAAGAATTGATTGGATGCCCATATCAAAGGTTACGCTCTCCAAAAAAATTTGGGCAATTTGGACATCTTTTGGGCATCTTTTAGACATCTTTTGCTAAAACACTCATTTGACTTTAGAATTTGATATGTATGTAACTAATAAAATTTGGCATAATTTTCTAAAAAAGAATTTTAGTTCTCAAATCACATTCTAAGAGGAGTCAAACTTTGTTAGCTATGTCGGGCTGGTTTCACAAAAAGAACATTTTCTTCTAACCTCAAGTCCTATATTATCTTGCAATTTGTGTGAAGTCATAATTCAATCTGTAAATTTTTCCCACACATTCCAAATATTTGTCCCTAACCTTTTACAATTTGAATTTTAAATTAAAAAATTCTCATTGCACAAGAAATCATCAAAAAATGACTAGTGTATTGCTAGTTCACTTTATATTTTTGGATTGCAAGGGGCTTTAGAGCAAGCTAGACTCTATATTTTGTACTAAATTTTTTTCATAAGATTTAGAACTCAATGGTGGAGAGACTTAAGTTCATCAAGAGCAAAAACTTTACTCCAAGAGGGTTTGAAGTCTATTGATCCAGTTTTGTAGGAATGAAAAGAAGTTTTTTTCTCAATTCAAATTTAAAAAAATTTCAATCCACATAGTCAAATAGTCTGAAATTTTTCTCATAGTAGTCTACTACACTTTTGTATGGTGAAGTTCAAGAAAAGATTTTCATTTTCAATTTTGGGCAATGCACTAAATATGCCAGTTTTTATCTTGAAAATTATCCCTAGTCCTTAGGAAGTAAGTTCGCAATACATTCTAGTGGAAACATAGTTTGTGTAGTTCATGGGAATGACTAGAAGAAGAGTCACAACTAGTTTAATTGGTCATGAAGGTCATCTCATGGAGCATTTTTCTTGTCTATGCACACCATGATCTCACCATACTAGTTTGTCTTCATAGGTTATGTGACACTAATTAACCAAAGTCTCACTTTTTTGAAGTAGTAAAGGTCAAAATACTCATATTTTGTAGAAATTTTCACAAAATAAATAAATTTAGTGACACTAATTTTTCTCCCTCATCATTAGGACATATCATTGTAATGACACCGCAAATCCCTAAGGGTACATGCATCAAAAAATTGAATGCACTTTGGTATAATAGTAGCAAATAACACATCTAATTTATAGAATACATAAACTCATTTCATTTCATTTATATTATGTTCTTGTAGAGTAAAACATCTACATACCTGTTGCATCTTTTGATTATCAAAATTTGCATTTGAGTGATATTGTTAATTAGAAATAAAGTTTGTTCGTGCAACAACGAATGGACAAGTTTTGCTAAGATTTTAGGGCAATTTTCTATTTTAGGCTTATACAAGTGTAGTGGAAGGAAAATGATGTCCTAGAGTAGTTGGAATTAAGCTTGAATATCAAACAACAATCCCTAGGTTTTAGACAAGGATATTGTTTTTTGGTCCTATTACCTTTTATACAATGTTAATATTACAACACCCAATTTGGAGCAAGTACATAAGTTAGTTCAATTACTATGCTTGCTCTTATATCATTAACTCACACTAATTCTATAATTATTTATATTTACAAGATGCACTAATATGATGGTTTACAATATTTTTGGTAAATCCAGTATTGCGTGGTCCATACTATTTTCATAAAATATCAAATATTGTAGTTTTCATCCACCTTTCATCTATTTTTTCTAATCTCATCCAAAAAAATACTCTAATTAAATCACCTTCATCCAAAATTATCCAAATTGGTACATAGGATTCTCGCACCATTCACTCTATCGTACAAATTGAATTCTTACGTAGTTAGATTTCAATTTTTCTTTAAGATGTTACATAAATAATGCTAGTAACATCTAATGTTGGATTTCAAGAATTATAGACATATACATTTTTTTGAAGGGTTGGGTTGGGTTGATGTTGACAAGTTTTTGTCTTCATGTTTGAAGATGTATAGTGCTATGATACAAATTCTTTTATTTCATTCTTAAAATCTAAGAAAAATACATTAGTGGGAAATAAACATTTTGAAATATATACTCTTCATAAATAGACTTTCTATTTTTTTACATTAAAAAAATGATGATCCAAACTTCCAAACTTGTAACAATTTACAAATCCAAATCATGTGAATATTTTTACAATTATTTCTATGCATATGAGATATACTACCCTTCACCTCCATATGTTTATCATTTAAACCCAAAGGACCAAAGCACATTTTGGGCAAAATTGTCAAAAATTACCACTTTTGAGGGAGTGAGAAAAATAAAATAAATAAAAATAAAATAAAACCATACCGATTTGTACTAGAATTATGTGAAATCAAATTTAAAAACTTTGACCGCATAGATTGAAGGTTTGAAGTTAGAAGGAAAATATTTTTTTGTGACCTTGCCCACCAAGGTTAACAAACTTTAATACTTCCTAGAGTGAGAATTAAGTACTATGAATGGTGTTATTTATTTTTGAATTGCATCCTATATCATGTTAGTTACATACCTATCTAATTTTAGAAGTAGAAGAAGAATTTTGCACATGTTAGTTGAGCTATTTATAAAGTTCTAGGCATTATAACTTTTGATCTGGGCATCACATGAAAAAAAATTATATTTCCACAAAGGAAGTAGATATTTACACATTTTATCAAAATTTTGTGAACATTTGACCAAAATTGACTTTGCAATTGCCTAATTTTTTTTGCATATGTTGAATAGTCACTTGGTCCTTTCGGGGGTAAATTTCAAGCACATTTAGGTGCAATATAATTCAAAATAGATTCATTCATTCATAGCCAATGATTTCCAGAAGTTGGTTGTCTTTTAAGGGGTTAAACTCATTTTTATTTTTTTATTATAGTGAATTATATAAAGATTTATGTATCTTAAAATGAGAGAGTCTACTTGCAAATACAAAGTGTGAATTTTTTTTTTGAATTTAATGTTTTTATTTTGAAGGAAAAAAAGTTCTAGACTACTTGTTAAAATGTATTCAGGATTGACATTTGATTCAATGTCATAACTATAATTTAGTTTTATTATCAATTTGGACATCCATCAAGTATTCCCTAAAATATTTATTTTTTCAAGAATGTTTTTTCCTTGCGCATCTCTTCAATTTTCTAAATTTGATTTAAAACTCCATTATCTTCACATGAAAACAATTTAATGACCTTCAAAATTGTATTGTATTGAATTTCAAAGTCAATGAATGTAGTAAGAGGATTTAATCAATTATGGGATGGTAATTTGGACTTCCAAAGATTTAATTTTGTTTAGTTTTTGATTAATCATAATAAAGAGGCATTTTCAAGGATTTTTCACTTCAAAGATAGTCAAAGTATTCTAGTGATTAATAAAATTGTGCTTGGATAGATAACATATAATCTTTTAAAATGAATGTTCCATCTTTTTATAGAATAAACATATGATATGTAAAAGAATCAAAATATACATTGAAAATACAATATAATACTATTTTTTGGACTTTGTGAAAATCAATAAATTTTTTTTTTTAATGTTTACCTAGGAAAGAACAAATGGATGAGTAGGATCGCCTAGTTGTCAAAGTAATCACAAGCGCCTTCAATTGCTTAACAAAATCCCACAAGTAGAACTTTGATCCAAATTTGAATTACCTTATGATATTGGTATATAGATAGAAAGTTATTGACAATATCTTTTGAATGGGATATTATAAGTTTAATTGGAACCAAAACACCATTTTCAATATTGTGTAGTAGATTGCAAAATAATAGTGACTTTCTATTGTAGGTCAATGTCAATGACAAAGTTGACAAAGTTTCTAGTCAATTTTTTTTTGTGAAGCATATGTTCTTCCTAAAATCATGTTTCCAATGTTTGTCGTTTTTCCTTTTGTCTATTAATCCCTTAAGTTCCTTGACTATGTTTTAACTAAAAACGCTCCCAAACTGCCATTTCTAGTACCAACTTTTAGAAAATAAACATTTTTTGATACACGTAACGTAGGATCTTCTAGTACGCTAGTTAGAAAAGATGTGGAAAAAACTTCAGAAATTTCCACCACGTGAATTACAAGATATAAGCATTCAAATTCATTGAAATTGTTTTTTTGGCCTTGAGAGAAATAGGGCAGCTGCACTTCACGGAAAAAAAGTAACATATTAGGGCATATCTTTTTATTCATATTTCCAAATGTAATGAAATTTAGTGCATATGAAAGATATTTCTTGTCCCTGCCTTCTATTAGAATTTTAGCCTAATATATGAAAATCTCTAGTCACACATACCTGCCTAAAATTTCTATGTTGCCAAAAAACGCATGTTGGTCCTTTAGGGGTTAATTATGTGCACTTATATGTAGATGGCAAATGCTTTAACTTCTACATTTTGCTAACGATGCCATCACATAGAATAGTGTCCTATTCATTGATTGAAAGAGCATCAAGAAGGCACAAAAGAAATAATATTTTACATGAGTCAATGATATAGATATTTTGGATCTTCCAAGAATTTTGAAAATTGGGTTAATTTTTTAGTGTTTATACACAAAAAACACACTTAATAAAGACAATAGGCAAAGAAAGGCTCTATAGTTGTGTCTTGATTTGAGAGGGAGGTCCTAGTTGAATTGCTACATTTTTTTTCTTTAAGAGATACATTTGAGATACACATTGCATAATACAAACCTAGTGTAAAGAAGGTAGGAGATTGAAAATTTTGCACCAAACTTTCTAAAAAATCTATGATTGGTGGAAAATTCCACATGAAACTCAATAAAAACTTAACTGATATCTCTATTGAAATTTATTTCATCGACAAAAATGGGTAACAAATACAAAACCACTCCAAGATGAAATTAGGGGCAAACCACAAAAACTTAATAAAAAGAAAAGCAAGTCATCTTTATGATATTTCTCCCATGAAACCTTGAGTTCAACTAAGCCGTAGATCTTATTCTCATTTGCTCCAAAGTCAACAAAGGTGGTAAGGTAAAACAACCCCATACTGCTAGTCACCTAATTCTAACATCTATTGGCCCCAAACTCTATTTGCATCAATCAATCACTTATTACGACAATCTTAGCAACCCTTTAGCATGATGACAATGCACTTGGGCAGGGGATACATTAGTTTGTGGTCTAGTATAGATCACACACACCCCTCTTTACTAATTTAGTCCCAACAAACTTTGAAAAATTACATAAAATTCATTTCTTATAAAAAAATATCTTAATTCTACTTGCAGATGGCTTCTCTCAAACTTTTCAATCATTGAAAAAGGTATCTAGATAGCTGTGAAATCTAGATAGTAATAGGGTGATCTATTTTTTAAGTCACTAAGTTAGGGGGTGTTCCTTTTTTTTTTTTTTTTTTTTTGAACAAATGGAAAACCCATTGCATTAAAAGAAAAAAGAAACAAACAAGGGGGTGTTCCTTTTGAGGAGATAGTGAGTGAATTCACTTCACTCACACCCTTACTTAATAAGTGAATTAATTCTAATAAATGAATTTTTCATTACCTCCCACTTGTATATTTTTTTATGAACATGCTAGATTACAATTGATATGGGATTAACAATTGTATCCCATATCCCATACATGTAACCCATATGATGTTTGATATCAATATTCCATATGACACATCCAAATTTCAAGTATCACATCTATATGTAGTCCATATATATATTCCATATATTGTACCCATATCAAAATCCTTTAGTTTGTTTTTGTTTTTTGGGTGGTTGAGTAAATCCAATGTTTTCTTTTTCTTATCTTTCTTTTTGATTTGTAGTGATGCTTAATTAATTGTTATAAAATCTGTGTATGTCCCCTTTGGAACGTCGGGGTGAACCAACCTGCTTGATCATCCCTCCCAAGTCATTCCATAGGAGCATGTAAGAAAAAAGACCCACTATTTTGAGCTTGATTAGTTTATCTTCTACACGTCTTCTAGACATTTTGGGGCCTTTGAGTGCAAATATGAATTCAAAATTTGGAGATTTTATCATGCGCTGCAAATATTAAAAATTTCGGTGTTTTCCCAGGGGCTTGAGAGGGGTCGGTTACTTGGTTCAAATCCCCTCCCCAAGGGGAGTAGGGGACTGATTTGTCCCTCAGTTCATTTCCTTTCCCCCTGACTGGCTGACTTCCCTAATAAGTTAGATGGCATAACTGAACCTTCTACTTGAGGACAGACACATGCCCAATTGCCCTACCCACCCAGTGAGGTGGGTAGGTATTATTATTCCAGTTAAGTTATGATTGTAATTATTCTGGGACTGCGTGTCAGGCATCTCCAGATGTTCCAATTAGACCATCCTGGACACCAAGCCAAGCCAAGCTAAGCTATTCTATTTCTCGTAAGTGAAATCCCATTGCATGTTCCATGCCTTCCTTGCATGATAATTTGATGCCCCATGCTCCCATGAAAGGGTGGGTGGGTGACGGTGTGAACGGGGACGGAGACGGAGCACCTGGTTAGGGGGGTCACTGTTGGGCACAAGCCTAATCATAGATGCCCCGCCCAGCCCACCCCAGCTGGGAAATGAAACCTTATTATTCTTATTATTGATATTATTCTTATTATTATTGATATTATTATTGATATTGAAGGCATGCCCTGGAGGAATTCCAATTATGCAGGCAGGCCCCGTCGGCTCCGTCCTCCCTCCCTCCCTGTGGGCCAGGGAGAACTGACCCCCTCGCTCGGCCCTGCGGGCAAACCCTGGAATGATTTATTTTCTGCACCTGAATTTTTTTTCAAATTTTGAATTCGTTTTTGCGATCAGACACCCTGAATTAGCTAGTTGAGGTCAAGATTACACCCTAGAATGGCCCAAAATAGGGGGCATTTTTTTTACTTGCACCCCTGGTAAGGACGAGCGAGGGGGTCAATCCACCCCGATCTCCCTGTGCAACTACTGTATTAGTATAACTTGGTGTGCATGGGGAGTGAATTTGATTAATAAGCATTAACTTAACTTATTGGGTCCCGGGGATTCTGGGTCTAGTCACTCATGGGGCAATCTGCATAGTAGTAAATGCTGTCAGTTTATTGCATGGGATCTACTATTGCATTGCCTGCATGGGGTGGCAGACAGATCCTTCAACATGACTTATTACTATTACCTCCCGTCTATCCTAGGCAGGGGGTGTGGGGTGGGGTCCGTCAGCCAGGATGATATGCAACTGACATCACTGTGGTCCAATCTCAGATAAACTAAACTAATAAACTACTGTAAAAGTTAATGTAAATTTCCATGGGTGTCAAAACTACAGTACCCTAAGGTAGATACCCTGGTTGGATTTGATCGGGGTGGATTGACCCCCTCGCTCAGCCTTACCAGGGGTGCATGTAAAAAAAAGCCCCCTATTTTGGGCTGTTCTAGGGTATACTCTTGACCTCTCTAGACTAATTTGGGGTCTCTGATCGCAAAAATGAATTAAAAATTTGCAAAAAAATTCATGTGCGTAAAATAAATAATTCCAGGGTTTGCCCGCAGGGCCGAGCGAGGGGGTCAGTTCACCCTGGCCTTGGATTTGGCCAAACTGAAGGGAAGGGAGGGGATTGACAGACCCACCCCCTTCAGTTGTGGCCCCGCCTTTGGATGGATGGATGGAGTCTGTTTCCTGTCCCACTGTGGCTGCCGTTCCCCAATTCCACCACCTTCCACAGTTCCCCACTGCAGCTCCGCTCTTTAACCAGCTCCGACTGCCCTCCAAGACCTCATTTGAACCCTTTGAGAATGTTGTTTTGTATCATGTTGTTATGGGTGTCCTTGATGGTGGCTTAGGTTGCTGGACTTTGATGTCAAAAGTAACCCTGCTATGTAGTGTTTTGCTTCTTCATTGCCATTGTAACTTAGTAGTTGGTTGTTGCATAATCAAAGAAGGGGTGTGTTGATGAAATTCCCAAATCTGGCTCATACAGTATCCATCTTGAAGCGGCTGGAATGCAGGACAAAGTCATTCATGTGTAACTCAACTCAGATCCTGGCCACCATTTCATTTTGATGGTAACAAGGAGAGCTGCTTCAATCTTGGGGATCCTCTTCATTGGAAACTCATGTCACAGCAGTGAGACAAATTAAGCTTCTCTCTGTTCTTCACAACTTGTAGTAACTTAGTAGACCCACCATTCTTTCAAGATCAGCAGCAGTCTTGTTGTTAACCCCTAAGGTAGTATGCTCTAAAAGCGACCATTTAAGAGCTGGTCTGCCTTTTTCATAGGCTGAAGTGGACAAAATTATTTTTAGATCATTTTTCAGAGAAAGAGAAATGGATGTGGAAACTAACACAAGTGGTTTTGTATTTTTCCAAGTATTTTTGAATTACTTATAAATTTTCAAAGATTCAGGGCATAGGCACCTATTTGTGACCATAGGTCTCCCAAAATCTGTTCACTTGCAGTTTGTAAACAGATGTGCGGAAATCAAAGGCAGTGATTGGCTCTTGCAATAGAAAAATAATTTTTTCTTGATGCATTCAATTGTTACAGTGGTCCATTTAAGGATCACCTGGTTTCCATTTTTCACCCCAAAATAGGAGCGGTTTGAAGAAGGGGAGCGCTTTTAGAGCATACTACCTTAAATGACTACTTCCATTCATTGACTGGTGCTTCAAATTTATATGAAAATCATTTCTGTTTGATGACCCCATGATTGACAAATTCTGAGCTTATTCATGAAATGTTCAATTCAGAGTGTCACTAAGGTAGTGTGCTCATAAACCATCACTTTAAGGGCCGATTGGCCTTTATAACAGGTTTCCAGGGACAAAATGATTTTTAGCATATTTTTCAGAGAAAGAAAAATAGATGCGGAAGCCAACACAAGTAGTTTTATATTTTTCCAAGCATTTTTGAATTACTTATAAATTTTCAAAGATCTTGGTCATAGGCACCTATTTGTGACCATAGGTGTCCCAAAATCTGTCCCCTTGTGACTTATAAAGAAATGTGCAAAAATCACAACCAATGATTGGCTCTTACAATAAAAATAAACAATTCTTCTTGAATTCATTAACAAAGCAAAGAGGCCCATTCAAGGTTCACCTTGCATCCATTCTACAGCTACCTACGGGACGATCTAAAGAAGAAGGGCGGATTTTGAACCACCTACCTTAGAGAGGGTTGGGTGCCACTTCAAAGTTTTTTTTGTAGAGTAGAGATTCCATAAGTATCCGCAAACTAAAACTCCTCATAACTTTCATCTCATTAATCAAAATGGAATGATTCAAAGCTTTCCTTGTATATATAAATCTAGAAAATAAATTTTAAATTTTTATTTTAAAAAAAAGTGATTTTTAAGGATTTTTTTTAGTTACTCACCAAACATTGAAAATTACATATCATACAATAACTTTTTAACCATGTAGTCAAGATTCATGAAAATTGTTGCTTAAAAAGATACTCTTCAAATATATGTTGTGTGAAAATTTCAAAGAAAAAAAATAAAAATTTCATTCACTGCAAGCTGCCTCAAATCGCTATGTTGCCAAAAATGTTGTTTAGTCCTTTAGAGGTTAACAAACTACATCATCAAACCAATTTGTTTTCACCACAACCCTTTTTTTTCCTATTCATTTTCTTCAAGTGAGCTTTGTTTTCCTATTGATTTCTGAAAACCAATCAAAATAAATGATAAAAAAACATCTTTACCTGATAGAAAAATTTGCAATGTGATTGCTTCCATCATTTTTTCCAATTCTTCATCTTAACACAATCCTATATACTCTTGGATGTGTAGGGTGGTCACTTGTGATCCACGAATAGTCATTACTAGTAACATGTTTTGATCCTCCCAACCCACAGCTATGTGCATTGTGATTTGCGCCATAATCTTCGAGAATCTTTGAGGTCTTGGCTTATGCAAGCTACTCATGCTCTCGAATCTTCCAACCCTTCAAGCTGTTATTGACCACCTTGATCCTTCTATAATGGACGAGGAGATCGAAAGCCCACTAAATTCAATAAAGCTTTGTTGCCAAGATTGTGGTTTCTCAAAATCAAGGAGTCGTCCTCCATGCACCGAAGGTCCATTTGCATGCTACAACTCCTTACAATAGCTCTACAACTCTTGCTACAACTACATCTTGCCATTTCCTCTACGAGGTATGTACCAAGTTTAATGTCCAATATGTCTGAAAATATATTAGAGAGGAAAATGATGAGGACCGCAACAATGGCATGATTGCAATGATGCTAGAGTTTGAGCATAAAAATGTGAACATGTGAGTCTTTAGATATGTATGTACAAGTAAATATCCTACAACCATTGAAGGTGTTTATAATATAAATACCACTGACATTGGTGTGTAGTCTTATAGTTTCATGGGCTCTTGCTCTTAAGTTCACATAAAGGCAACTCTTGCATGATCGGACCTTATTGTGAAGAACATGCTCAAAACAAATCCATTGAAAGGGGCTATATGAGGCTCACCAAGATCTACAAGTATGGGATGTATCTCGAGCCCTACCCAACATGGGTGAGTGCAGATGCTCTAAAGGGACTCCATCTATTAACCCTAGATGTGTAAGCAGTCCTACACCTATGTTTAAAATAATATGTATAGTGCGTTAGAACAATGTTTCATCTTACATCTTTTTCATTCATCCCAAGCAACTCTATAAATTAAAGTAAATAATATATTTGTAGAAAAATACAAAAAATAATTTAGGCATTAAAGAATTATAGGACTCAATAAGCATTTGAATAAAGTCCTTATTATTATTATATACTCCTAATTTTGTTGGTCGGCATGATAATTGAAAGAAGATTTAAAATTATTTCAAATGTGTTTTGGGGACACTATCCTGGATGTACAACTTTCTTGAATATTTTCACTAGCATTGCCAAGCCGTGAGTCACTTGTAACGCTCAACAAGCATAACAAGGCTCAAGCTCAATCCAACCAAGGCAGCTGAAAGCCTAAAACTCAACTAGGCAACCAAATCTCCAACTTGACAACTATTTCTGCTTCTACGTGGCTTTTATTGCCTTTGTTCAATGATTGTAGGGTCCCATTTCCTCCTTTCCATTTTTTAAGAAAATTTTGTGTTTTATTTGGATTTGCTAAAGTTGTTGAAACAACAAGTATAGCTTGTTTTACCTTTTATTTATTTTTAAAGCAGTTTGTAGTTCTATATAAGAAGTATGGATAGAATTATGGGGGTAAAAGGGATACAAGTAGTCAATAGATAAATAGTAGTCCATGTGGTGGAAGAGGTGCAGAGAGAATTGACCCCCTCATTGCCCCGGTCAACTTTGGTTTGAAAAAAAAGCCCCATATGTTGTGCGAGTTTTTTGGTAATTCTTGCATGTCCCTAGAGTAATTTGGGGCCTCTAATTGCAAACATGAATTCAGAATTTCAAAAAAAATTAAGCCTTGCAAATAAAAAATTCCATGGTTTGCCCTGGAGGGGCAATGAGGGGGTCAATTCACCCTGGCCATGGAATATGGACTGAAATTTCCTAGCTTAGATAGACATAGGTGCAACAACACTAGCATGCGAGCTTATAAATGTAAGACTACGAGCCTTGAACTTAGGTGTAAGTAGGTACTCCACAACTATTGAAGGTGTCTATAACATACATACTTATAATATAAGTACTCTATCACCATAGAAGGTGCTTATAATATAGGTACCTATAACATAAACACTTATAATATAAATATCCTATGACCATGGAAGGTGCTTATAACATAGACACCTATGGTATAATTAGGCACCTATAATATAAACGTCCAATAACCATGGAAAGTGTTTATAACATAGGTACCTACAACATAAATATTTATAATATAAATATCCTATAACTACAGAAGGTGCTTATAATATAGATACCTATAATATAGACATCTATGATATAATTAGGAACCTTTAATATAAACATACTATAACCATGGAAGGTGCTTATTACTGAGGTACTTACAACTTAGACACCTATAATATAAATATTCTATGACTATAAAGGTGCCTATAATATAGGTATTTATAACATAAAAGCCTAAGCTCCTAGGCTCATGGACTCAAGATCCTAGGTTCAGATACTAGCAACTGTGGACATAGGTGGTACAATAAGGAAGTGGTTTTTTTCTTCCTTTTCTCATAGTGTGAAGGTGAACCAAATGTTTGAGGTGTATAGCTAGCTATGTAAAAATGTAATTAAAATTTTGGAGGATGTACTCCTTGTTGTGATATCAATAAGATATGTGCAAATAATCTTCTAGTTGCACATTGTGATGTAGGAGGAAGGGGGCTAGCAATGGTTTTGAGAACAATTGCAATGGTAAATGACTAAAGGGATTAATCAACACTATGTGTACAAATAATCAAGGTTTTCATTGTGTCTATAATGTAAACATTAGTCAGTTAGTGAAGTCGTTCTTGTTTTTTGCATGTCATTGAGTGTTGTGTAATTGAAGGAGATGAAGTTTTGGACTTTTTTGGAAGGCACTATACATGGGCTTGGGTCAATAGTCAGTGCCACAAAATGACAACCTTGTAGGCTCACACTCAACAATTAAATGTCTACTAGTGCTCCTAAAAAATGCCCCCAAAATTATACTTTTCACTACTCAAATGCATGTGATTTGAAAAGGGCTTCAAAGCTCAAAGTTGTAGGATAATAGGAGTGCTTTGAACTCTACTTATGACTGAAAATGGGTTGAAATAACGTTATTTCAACCTTAATCCTAAACATTTTGTCAAACAAAAGATCATTTTGAGACAAGGGAGTATTTCATACAACTTATACGATTCTTCTACATGATATATATATATATATATATATATATATATATATATATATATATATATATATATATATATATATATATGTATGTATGTATGTATTTAAATATATTTTGATTTATATGTATTGTATAAGTATGAATATACTATCCAAGGATTGGGATATGTATTGTACTAGAGGCACCAATACAAAATACTATTAATGGTGGTGTGTTCCAACCATGATTTTGAGTACTTTGTACATGGTTGGTATTTGTTATGCTTGAAGAAATTGAGTTACTAGACAAAATTTCATTACAACATGCAAATTCAATGAATTGTATTTCATATTTTTTGATGTATTTATAGGATGTGATTTTTGGTATGGTATTGTGTGTACACATTAAATGTATGGGTATAATATGGCATGACAATTACAATCAACATTGTGACATAAACATTTTTGTAACCATGAGGGAATTGTGTGATGCAATGTTTTTTCTTTCAAATTCCAACATTCAAAATTATATATGTAGCATCTAGAATTAGTGTGGAATACTAGGAGTTTGCAAATTCTGTTGTAGCTTTATATTGGACTTGCATGTCTATAATTTTATTGGAGTAATTATTGTTTTTTTTGTTTCAACAAACTACTAATGAATCAACAATGTCATTGCCTTCAATTTTGTTGTGGGCTTTAATAGTTGTCTTTTGGATAGTAAATGTGTATGATATGGCATTCAACTTATTTACTATGATGGATTTTTTTTATGATTGTATTGTTGATGTAGTGTGTTGAATGTAGGTGAAAAATGGCTTATAGATCAGAGATCGTCTTTAAAGACATTCTCAAGTTTTAATGGTCTTTCATCAATAAAGAATTGAAGTAGTTTGTGTACACCAGTGATTATAGTAAGTTATGCTCTTAGGATATTCTAGAGGTCAAAGAGTGGAGGACTTATGTTTGAATTTTTTTGCTTACAGTGTAGAGTCTCAACTCATTGAAATAGTGAATGTTATAACTCAAGAAGTTGAGACTTTATATTTCTAAGAGAAAAGGCAAATTAAATTGAAACTTTATATTGAGTCTTATAGATTTGAATGATAAAATTGTATAATATAAACTTATTAAAATTTGAATTTGTGGAATTGTTGGAAGGTAATTACATCCATTTCTAAATCTATCCATAGATATCCTTGCCTAAAATGTACATCGTCTCTTCATAGAGCTTAGGGCATGTTGGACATATTTTAATACTTGGAAAGTTTATTATTTATTCAAACAATGTTTATAAAATGAATGCTAACACTAGGAATTCCCATTTTACTAGCAATGTGATCCAATATAAAAACATTTTAACAATAAAAACCATGCTCATTTGGGCTTAGTTACGTGATGCAACTTGTAAAATGGAGCAAAACGGAGCAATGATTTTTTTGATAATTTATCGCCAAAATTTGATATAGATTGAACATCAACAATAAATGTATAGAAACTTCAAGGTTGTTAAGGACAATTTTGTCTAAGCTTGAAGCTAAGGGCAGTGAATCTTTTTATTATTATAGTAATATACTAGTGTAGCTCTATATTGTTGGCCTAGGTTCTCGGGGGGTGCACTTAGTTCTACTATAACAAACCACGTGCGAACAAGTGGTTTCTAATAAACTATAATTTCAACCTAAAATTTTGAACATTGTTTAATAATGACTATAGCTTTCTATTGCCAAAATTTCCAACTCAAATAAAATATGAAATGATTTCTAGAAGAGGTTGAAAATGAACTAAAATGGCATGTTTTTCAACTCAAATAATTATAGAGGACAAATTTAGATGACCATTGAGTCAATATTCAACTCAAAATGAGCTTTCAATGATGAGTTATTTTTAGGAATTTTTTGTTCATTTTTTAGACAATTTTTTCTTATATAATATAGTGGTGTGAAAGTTATTTTTCAATTCTACAGTGTATCATTTTACTTCAAAAATTTGTAACTAATTATTATTAACAAATAAAAATATCAATAATTCAAAACATAAACTTTCAAAGTAGGAATATCTATTCATATTTTTTTATTTTTGTTTTATGTAAAATTTAAAAAGTATACAAGGGGTCCAAAGTTTTGTTCGCACGTGGTTTCTAATGGACACTCTACCCCCTGAGCCTAGGTTTCATCATGATTTAATCAAGTTCCCTCCCAAAAGATCCATAATTTAGGATAATTTAAGATCCCAAAATAACTAAAAAATCCACAACTTTCACATTGTATGTCCAAATGCCACAAAACAAAGTTTGTGCACCCCTCCTTGTAGAGAGCTTCTAACAATACTATGAACGTGACTGGGGATGCACAATTCTAGAAATCTCACTGTAACAAACAAAACAAACAACCTAATTTAATGTATATATGTGATCCAAATGAATAATACAGTTAGAATATCATAAATAGGTGTCGTCATATTGCACTTGATTGCCACTTGGGCAATTATAGATCCCATATTTTGAAATGAAGATGTAGAGTAACTAGGGATAGTCAAACTTTCTTCACTGCATTTTGATTCTTCACAAAATGGGGATGCTACGGCTCCCAATTGGCTTCTCATTGCCAAAATATTCTTCTTTAGTTAGAGCTTCTCCACATCCATTGTTCTCCTTCAGAGGTGAATAATGGGCATGAAGATGATTTCACCATTTAAATATATTCTCTTGCGCCTTCATCCTACATTCCACACCACAACCACGTTCTAGGCCTTCATCTTGTGTTTGGTGTCCCAGGGTGTTTTCCAATTCTCCACTCTCATTCTTCTGACAGGAGGAAGGGGGTGTCACACCTTCTACATGATTTTTGGCTCCTAATTAAGGTAGTATGCTGTTAAATGGCACCTGACCTTAAAGCGCCATCTAGAAGGTTTGTACATTTCGAATTTCAGTCATGTACCTATTTGGATGGAGCGCTTTCAAAAACGAACTTTGACCCTTAATAACTTTTGCATACAATATCCAAATGTGGCGTTCTTTGGTGAGTTGGAACCTCCTTTCATTTGCCAACATGAATATGTGAAAATTTGACCAATTTCATAATAGCAACTAGGCTCAATACTAAAAAGTGACGATTTTGGGTGTACCCACCTTACCTGCTCTTTTTTCTCCTCAACTTTGCATTCTTCATAGAAATTTTGGGTTTGGAGAAGGTATGCCTACCCTGTACTGAATAGTCTCATGGATGAAAGGATAATCCCAAATCTATTTTATTATTATATGTGTTTGAAGCAAACAGACACAAATTCCACTGCACAGCAAGACCTTAACTTAACTTTTGTGAGATCGAATCCTGATTTTTTAAGTGTGAATTCAAAATTTTGAATCTGATAATAAGTTTGTCTGATCTTGGCTGGCTCTCGACGGAAGCCACGAGCCCACCAGCCAGTGAGGCTACTTACCAGATTTACTTTTGAGCAAAACATTTGATTTGTTACTAAGAATAAAATCTAGGTGCGTCTGCACGCCGGCCGGCGCTTCACTTGGAAAGAATTTTTCAATGGAAGATTCTGCAAAGAATTCCCTCGAAGTTCTTGAGCTCAATGCCTCAATGGTTCCCCAAGGGGATCTCGAAAGATGTGATCTCACTCCACTGTTAACTACGCTAATTGATTTGAAAATGCTATAAGTTTTTATTCTTGATGAAGATTTTTTACCACCTATGTTTATAAAGGATCTTTTTTTGTGAACAATATGGATACCTATGCTCTTGGTTGATAAAAATCTTCATCAACAGGAAAAAAATTATCAAGTAGTGTGGTGACTAAATTTCATCATTTAGATAGTAATGATCTTGGAAGATGCTTGTTTTACTACACTTTTCTATTCAAATTTACCTCATGTTTCATATCTTGGTGTAACCTTTGTTTGTAACAAAAACTGAAATGTTTGAAGGAGTGATTTATACATGATTTTATACTAATTTCTTTTGTTTTCAATAAGTTAGAAGTATATTTTCTTAATTCAAATTGATCACAAAAAATTGAATTGAATTTCATAATTACTTTGGCTTGTGGTATTTGCATAAAGAAGTGTAGTATATTATATTTGTATTTTAAAAATTAATTTTACTTGTCTATTTGTTCACATGAAATAAAACAAGGAGACTCACTACTAGATTGGTTATCACATGCTATTGCCTATAGTTTGCAAATATAGCTTCATTAAAGATCTATATATTGTAATGCAAGTTAACAACAATAGATTGGTTTAGGCAAATAGATGTTGGACATGGTTAGGGAGTGGAATTCATGTTTCTTTTGTGTACCTTGATTGATTACAAGGCATTGAAAATACTTTGCCAATGCTACAATCCTTATGAAAATTGGCATGAATGTTCTCAACTATTTATAATTGCATTTAGTAAAAACTATACAACATTCTTTTTGTAAAATTTGAGATATGATTCTCCAAAGCATTAGATGTTTTTTAGCCACTATAAAGGGTTGTTTCAAGTTGGTTCCTCATGCTAAGAAATAGCCATTGTTGTTCAAAATTTAAAACCATTTCAAAATAATTAAAATTTATTATTATTATTTTTTGATGTGGCAGTCGCTCAGTTACATTAGCATGCTATATATTGTGGCTAAGCTTCCATAGTCTGGGAACTTACAACTCTGTAGACTAGTTGAATTTCATCTAATGATCATTTTTTCTACCAAAACAAATTGTTGTTTTTACAAAAAAAAGACTTTGATTGTAAATATCTCAAAATTAGTACCATCAAATTCTTTGAAAATTAAAGGAATTATTATTTGATAATAATGAACAAGATACTATAGTTGAATTTTTAAAATGATTCCAAAAGAAATTATGTATTGATTTTTAGGAATAACAAATTTGAGATGGTTTTAGAGAGAAGATCTTTGTGGTCTTTAGGAATTAAAGACTAAGTGTTCAAATTTTGAACGATGAATGAATGATGTAAGTCTTATGAACGCATGTACTTGTTCTTTCATGCATCCAAACAATTTCAGTTTTTCGCAATAGTTCTATAATATTCATGTAGTATAAACAAAATTTGTCTAGATGTAAATATTTTTTAGTTCAAAAAACATAAATAAGTTTCAATAAAAGGAATACTAAGCAATATTTCTATTAATTTTTTTATACATGCATGATGAAGATATAATATTTTAATAATTTAATCATATGTCCATCTGTTAAAGAACTCAATTTGATTGTGCAACACATATAAGGTAGGCATATCCATTAGAGACCCTCTTTCCAATTGTGTCCTTGTCTACAATTATCAAACATTTAAACTATTGATTGAAATGTTGGGTAGATAGTTTGTAATTGGTATGTCTTTCATTCATTGCTGCTTCTTTTTCCTAATGAAAGTATTGAAACCTTTGGATTGTGTTATTTATGAAACATGTGTCACTAGAGAAAGATTTGTACCATCTATAATGTCACTATATATGGAATGGATATCCATTCCAAATTTTAGGTTCAAAAATGTTCTTTATAGGATTAAATTTTTTGTAATAAAGACCTTAGATGATTGACATTAGAAGATGATTGACAATTAGAATGTTCAAGTTTCATGTACAATTTCTACAATGTATATTCTTTTTCATTTTCTTCTTTTAAGAGCAAAAATCCATTATAAAAAGGAAAGAAAACAATCGATTATATTCCCATAATCCATAAAGGTCATATTAAACCCATCAGGTTGATTCTTCAATGTATTTTGAGATATAATAGTAATGAGGAGCTATAAATAAGTATGGGAGCAAGCTTCTAACACTATTAGAACCCTATGTTTTACATGACAGATTTTAGGTGACATCTACTGTGACGACCCATGTTTTTATGTCAACTATGACATCCAAGATAATATCAAGATGTTTTATTAAACATATAGTTTTATAGTTTTATTGACATAAAAGCATGGGTTGTCATAGTAAATGTCACCTAAAATCCATCATGTTAGATACGGGTTTCTTATAGTGTAATTTGGAGTGTAAAAGTCATTAACAAGCTATTATTTTTGTATTGGATAATCTTCCATAATACATATTCACTTATAGATTTTGGATGTTTAATTTTTGTAATTAAAATTATTATATGCTTTCAATTCTACCATTTACTTAGATTTGAAAAAGAGTAAGTACCTTATGTACAATAAGTTAGAGTTCACTTTGCAATAATATGTCATGTTCTACAAAACGAATCCATTCATCTCATGACTAAAACTAAGCATATTGGATAAACTCATATGGAATAATGGAACATGTTTGTTTGGTAGAATTGTACTAGAATTTAAAATCCTAGTGCCTAGAAGCAAATGTTGTCCAAAAGACAATTGTGTGGATGTTGTATACTAGATGCTTGTCTAGACAAAGCGTCTAGAAGATAAATTATAAATCTTTTTATATAAATATAAATTTACACTAGAGGACTTTTGATGGATAGTAGATAGCCATTGAGGCAATGTCTTTAGGGCAAATATCTTTTGAAGAGGAATGACATTTTGGGACAAACAAAGAATGATTGAAAAGACAAAAAAGGGCATTAAGGTTGACAAAAGATAAAAAAGTGAATTCTAGTTTAAAAAAATCAAAATGACCATCTACCTAACAAGACAAAGAACATCCACCCCAAAATGGATGACCTTTCTAGGTGGACAACCTTTGAGATCAAAATGCAATAACTTTGAGTGCTAGTAAAGGGCAAACACCATTGGAGGGTTGGTTATGGGATTTGAGGAGCTAGTCAATCATCCACAAAGCCAACATCCAAATGTCCCAAACTCATCTACTACAACTATAGTGATGAATCTTGTGATGAAGGTCGATTCTCTAGCAAACCAAATCCAACTCATGAGCAACTGAGATCAAGACAATTAGTCGTGGTAGCAAGCCTTTAGCAGTACGAGCTCAAGAATGAGTCATGCACCCTCCTTCATTTAGCTTGTTGAATATCTATGCGACACACGCTTGATCTTAGCAACACCACCATCAACTAGACCGATTGCTTTGATTTAAGAGCTTAGTGATCTAAATCATAATCATTCATGGTTGTGAAGGATTAAAGGTCACACAAGAGCCAATTGTGAATTGTGGGTTCAATACAAGTAGACACATGTTTTGGTTGCATTGGTGTAACAATTCCATTGTGGAGATGTTGACACTAGCTTCTCAAGAGGGTGAATCAATTGGACACCAAAGTATGTCAATGACCAACGAACAACAATCAAATTTGTCACATGTATCTAAAGACTCCATTAGATCTCAATTCAACCAACAATCCAGAGAGAAGACAAAACAAGTGTGTTCTTTTGGCATGTATCTAGTTGCTTTGAGTTTTCATCTACACAAAGTATCTATTATTCATCTAAAGTCAACCAGGTCACTCAACAACACATTAGTTGAATGGGGTTATAATTGTGTTACAAAGGATTTCAAAAGGGCTATCCAGAGCCTTCAAATTCTTTCATTTGCTTTAATCTCAAATATCCCTCATTAGTAAAAACATTTAATTATTAGATTTTTATGGACCCATATTGACCTCAATCATTGGTTTAATAGAAGCGTAGAGAAGAATCACAATCTATAGCAACTATTGCACAACCCTAGCAGTTGATAAAGTATAAGACATGTCACCCATACTAAATAGTTAGAATATTTGAATAGTTAGAATCAAACTCAAAACATCTTAGCCATTGAGTCTCTTGCTAAAAGCATTTAGAGTTTGTAAAAAGTATAACTATGATAATACTTAAAACCTTCAAAATAAAATCACCATAAAACTATAAAAACTACATTTGTCCATTACTTAGAAGGCCAAGTGGAAAAACATATTAACATTTCAAACAAGTTGTTAGCCATTTAAAGGCAAAATTCTTATAAGAGACTAGTTATACCTACTTTATCTCAAGGGAGGGAATAAAACACTCACACTAACTAAATTCCACGAGTAAATATAAAGATGTAGGAAATTTTGATTGCAAGGATTTAAAAAAAAGGACATGAGATACTAGTCCTACACCACACACTAAATGCATGACACTACTCCCTATTGTATTACACATACCAATTCCTTTTCATTTTAGGTATAATACGAGTTGGATGCCGTGCCTTAACCCCTCAAGGACCAAGAGGACACAATGTGCCATCTTCAATGGCAAATTCTTGGTAAGGTGAAACAAATCTCAATATTTTGTGAACTAGGATCTTGTAGAGTATCAAGTTTACATACTTGTTTCATTTTCTAATTTTCAAAATTTGAATGTGAGAAGTATTTGTTTAGGAAATGTAATCTAATAGAAAAAGGGAGCAAACATAATTTTTTCCAATGAAAGGAATAGTAGGGATGGAAAAAAACATTTTCTTGGACATTTGTAGTCTTTACTGTACACAAACAAATTGGATCCACAAAAAAAATAATTCAAATTTGTATTTTTAGAAATTAAAAAAATACAAGGTTCAATGTAGTGTAATTCAAAATACAAAATAATTAAAATGACTCTAATTTTTTTGAAGATGTTCCAAATAATATGCTAAAAATATCAATTGTTAAATTTCAAAAATTGACTCATATAAATTTTCTTAAATTTTGTAGGATCCAACTTGGCAAGTTTTGGCTTTCTACTTCTTCTATTTGAAAATGTATACAAATTGGAGAGAGTTTTTTGTTTCTCAATTTTTTAAATTAAAAAATACTGCATTTGCCTTAGATTCCAAATTCTTTTGGGGTATAAAACAAAATTATTCATCTTCTTATAATTTTTCTTCCCCCAAAGCTGTGTTTTTTGCCTATAAAGTTGATCATCCAAATTTTTTATAAATCCAATAGTCAAAATTTTCCACAACAATCAAAATCCACAGTCAAAATAATTCCATGCTTACTTCCATTGTCAAAAAGTTGTTGGGCCTTGAGGGGTTAATTTGTAAAGGACTGTGCTTATGTTTTCACCAAAAACACTCCAAAATTGCCATTTCTAGTATAAATACCAAATTTTGGAAAGAAAAACCCACATTTTTGGACACATCTAATTGGAGTCTTGTAGTATGCTAACTTGAGAGCGTGTGAAAAAAAATTCAAAAATTTTCATGGCGTGGATTGCAAGATATGAGCTTTTGAATTTACAAAAATCCTTTTTTTGGTTCTAAAAAAAAAAGGTAGCTGCACTTCACAAGCTCACATTTGTATGAAAAAATGTCCAACATAGTGGTGCTTCTTTGGATTCATTCTTGAATACATGCTTGAAAATTTTCAGATCACTTGGAATTGTACAACATATAGGAGAAAAATATAGTAAGTAGAAAGAAATAGATAATGATTCAAAAATACTAAATTTAGTCATTGAATTGAAAAATGATGATTCCAATTTTTTAAATGTTGTAATAAACAATCTACATCCTATGATTTTATTTTTTTCAAAAAACATTGAAAATTGATTAGGATAAAGGATTTCAAAGTTTATTTTAGAATAGAGATTCCATAATTGCCCACAAACTAAAACTCCTCATAACGTTTGACTCATTGATCAAAATGGAATGATTTAAAGCTTTCTATGTATATATAAATCTAAAAATCCAATTTCAATTTTTTTGTTTATGAAAAAAGTGATTTTCCTTGATCTGCCCGTACTACCCATTTATGAAAAAAAGTAACATATTAGACCATAACTTTTGACTCATATTTCCAAATGCCATGAAATTTAGTGCATATGAAAGATATTCCTTGTACTTGCCTTCTATTAAAATTTCAACCTTTTAATAGAAGATGAAAGATAGTCCTTTAAAGATGTTAATAACAAAATAAACACTTGAGAAATTGAGAAATTTACACTATTCTTGACTTCTACTTGTTCCTAAAGAAGAAATTTCAAATTAATATTGAATTTATTATGTTATACATACCAATTCATTTTCATTTTTTCCAACAAAATAATATTGTAATGATCACCTTCACTAGTAGAAAAGGTGTCTAAAACTACACGGCTGGCAAAGGAACTAATATTCCAAAATGTTGTGGTATTGGCCAAATTTTGCTTTAATAAGCATGATTTACCAATACCTCTATAAATTTTGTCTTAGCTTATTTTTGAAGTGGTTTATTTTCATTGTTAAAAATCTAAATTAGAATTTTCTTGTACCTATTCAAAGTACTTTGGAATGTGCTTCCAATGATAGAATTTTCAAGTCTAATTATAAATTGAAAAAAGTTAGAAGTTTATTTGGAAGGGCAATATATTGATCTCTTTAAAGACACCTTGAGAAGATTTTCCACGCTAGTGTTGGTGGTAAGGAAGGAGATCCATGACCGAGGAGTTAGACTTCTTGAAATATTTTTTAGGAAATTTCCGTTGAAAGATAAATTGGCATTATAAAATATAAGTCGTTTCGTATTTTTTGGAATTGGTGTAGGAATTTGAAGTTAGAATTTCATAAGGTTCTAAAGCATCCACTTCTTGATAAACTTATTGTTGGCAAATTGACTAATGCAATTGATACATTGAAAACAACAACACGATTGTCTATGTTAAAGGATGCTTTTAAAGCCATGTTGCTTTAAGGACCTCCTACTTTAAGGTAAAGGGAATTCATAGTTGTATTGAGTGGATTTTGAAAACATACAATGAATTCAAAATTACACCTCATGTAACCAAATTCTCATCCACATCATATCCTTCTTTTAAATCACTCATTCATATTATTCTTTTTCAACTACTTGTCCAAAATAACTATTAGACAAATTACTCTACTATAAAAGAGATGTCATCTTTGAAGCCTTTACCCTTGGCTTCAGACATATATGGTCAAAAAATGATTTAGCACACATATATGATACAATAACAAATTCCCAAGCCATATTACGGCCACCCAAATACTACCTTTCATATAACAATTTACCACCTAATTCTCCTACTTTCTAAGAGATACACATTTTAGTCTACTTCAAAGTAGCTACCTTTTAAACTATTCCATCAATTGTAAGGTCACATATTTTTTGTACTTCACAACAAAAAGCAAGACAAAAAATTCAATTTTTTTGCCCTTTTGTTTAAAGAGCACTCATCCCCCCCCTTTTTTTAAAGTCATTTTGCAATGTTAATCATAAAACAACATGTTGGGCCTCTTGGACTTAGTTTTGAGTGAATCTTTGACAAAAAGTATTTTTTGGATTTATTTAGAATATTTTAACCTATTATATCTATTTTTATAGTGAATATAGCTTGCAAAGCACCATGTTTTGGCTACAAAGTCATAGCATCGTCCATTGGTCAATTTTGCATGCTCTAACCATACACTTTGGACAAGCAATAAGACCTTGATCCACTACAAGAAGAATCCTTCATTCCCCCTAAAACCCTAAACCCTAAATCCTAAACCCCAAAGAAATGTATTTTAACTCCTTAAAGACTAAACATTCAAATTTTGAACAATGGATGAATGCAAACACATCCTACATGTAGAAAAATGCATTTTTCATTCATCAATTTTGGGTAGATTTTAAAAATAGTTATTTAACATTTGTACAATATAGACTCTAAAGATTTTGCTTTGAAAATATTCTATGATTCAAAATGTACTCACAAGTCTTGCCTCAAAAAGTAAATTTCTTAGTTCAAAAAATGACCTTTTAGGAACGACTAGAATGAAAATGTAAAATAGAAGTCTTTAAAAGCACGGAACTTATCATTTTGAATTTAAGATTTAAAAATAATGAAATCACAAATATTTGTTTTACAATCAATTTTAGAAGGAAATTTTAATTTTTGGCTTCAACTTTAATTGAAAAATATTAGTTAGTGTAGTAGTAGATTTAATCGTATGGACATGATGTATCATGTATGGATCATATTTTACAACTATTGTTTGTGATTTGTCCATAAATTATCCTTCTAAGTTTCATTTTATGATACAACTTCACATTTTTGGCAATTTGAATTATCTCTTGGTCCTTAAAGGATTACAAATTAAAGGTAGCATTTCTTTCTTGTGACCACAATCTAATTGCCCCTCAGTAAATCTAGTGTTAGACATTGGCCACATGAATAGCCTTGTGTCTCAAATAAGAAATCTCGGTTAACTCCTAAAATCCCAAGGCCTTTTTTTCATTAACTTCCACTCAAGACTCTCTACCATTTTTATTGCAAAGTGCAAAAACTTTGGAAATCATTTTTTTCAAGAATCTTGCACAAGAATAGTATAAGAATTTGTCAAAGAAGTTTTAGAAACTTTGACTACTTGGATTGCAAGATAGGGTCATTGGAAGAAACACCTACTATGTTTTTGTTTCAAAATGGCCTATTTCAGTGAGTACTATGATTTTTGGAATAATTTTCTCTTAAATGAAATAAAATATGGATAATTTGCAAAGCATTCAAAATAGTATGAGTGAAAATTCAAGACTAGAAATATTTATCTCTAAAGGTTATGCACAAAAAAAGCAATGGAAATGCCAAAAAAATAGATACTTTGAAATTTTATTTTTAGAAAATGTAAAAGAATCTAAGAAATAAAATTAAAAAATAAATTTATTCTAATTTGAAGATGTTCTTTTCAACTATTTACATATATGGGGAAAATTTTGTATTCTTTGCATGTGCACAAAGGTAGTGCACTTTGAGCACATAAGGAACATGGATACTTTACTAGTTTTAGAAAATCTCTTTGTATACTTGTGTAACTTTAGTGGAAGTCCACATCTCCCAATTTTGACTTTCAAATTTTCATTTTTGGTTCAAAAGTAGTACTAAATCCCCCCCAAATGGCCAAGGTAGGCATCTAATTGGGAATTTTTTATAAATACGGAGTAGTAAATTAATTTTAAGATATTATAAAAAAATTACTCAATGTCTACAACTACCACTTGTACTTTCATTTCAAATTTCATAGAAAATAGTCATACAATACAAAAGTCATGACAAAAAAAACACATGTCTGAGGCCAAGGGAATAGAAAAAGACAAGTATTTCTTGCAACGACCCCATACTTGCCTTTGAAGTAAAGGAAATTGTTTATTTTGCACCTTTCATGACTAGACTTTAAGGCTTTGAGTCTTCTTAACTTAAAATTTTTGCACTATCAAAATTGAATAATTTTTTTTTATATTGAAATATTGAAGTGGAATTCTAGGAAATTAGAAATAAAAATAAAAACACTTGATTTTCATTCTTTAAAAATTCTTAAGTAGAAGTAGATATGAGATTGAAGGAAAAACTAAATCATTTAGAGGTGTAAGATGGAATTGAAACACAATAATCCCAATTGTGAGATTGTTTTAGCAAGTGAGTTGAACCCTATCAAACTTTTTTTTTTGAATTTAAAAAAAAAATTGTGTTCAAATATGAATCATCTAAGTTATTTTTTCAAGAAGTTCCTTAAATTGCTTAAAAATCTTTCCATGAGAATTCTTTTAAAAAAAAAAATTATTTTTGACTTTTGTGATTTTTTTTTGTGTTGCCCAATGACCCTTGTTTTGGACTTAGGATGGCATAACTTTTTCTCCTTGACACCGATTCAAATAACAATAATATTCCTAGAAAGGTAATATATTTACCTATCTTTGAAAAAAGTTTCAAAAATCACGATGAAAATTGAGACTATACGAGCCTACCCCAAATCCATTTTGTCGGCCGAGGAGACAATGGCCCCACAACCTTCAAAATAAGGCACTTCCTCCAACTCACTCTCCCAACTGACCGAATGGAACTCTCTGATTCTAAAAGGAGTTCAGTTGTCCAGAGTTCTATTTCTTCCTCCCCATTTTAAAATTTAGTTTTAAAATTTAATTTCAATTTCAATTTCATTTAAAATTTTAAAGTTTTTTTTCTATCAAGTAGGTGAATATTCCATTGCCCAAATCCTGAGTACAGAAGCCAAATCTTTTTCCCTTGGGGATGAGACTGGTCAAAGAAGTTGTCAGAGGCCCTCTGTCCCGGTTCTTTTCCGTTTTGTCCTCACAGCATTGGGGCCAGGGTGAATTGACCCCCTCATTGCCCCTCCGGGGCAAACCCTGGAATTTTTTATTTGCGAGGCTTAATTTTTTTTTTAATTCTGAATTCATATTTGCAATCGGAGGCCCCAAATTACTCTGAGGAGATGCAAGAATTACCAAAAAATTGGCACAACATAGGGGGCTTTTTTTTCAAACCTAAGTTGACCGGGGCAATGAGGGGGTCAATTCTCCCTGGACCAGCACATTGGGGCACAATGAACTTCAGCTTCATAAGTTACTGCATGGGTGAGCCCCTCTTCCTTATTTACGGCTTCAGCGAGCCTTGCCTTGCCTTGGGCCCTTGCGCCGTTGGGCCCATGCAGCGCTTGGCACACCAAAAAACTAAAAAATTGCATGGCCCTCCCTCGTCTCTCGTTCCTCAGTCTTTCATCAGAGTTTTTTCAATTGAGTACAGGTCTGAGTTACGTAAGGCGCCAGGGGGAGAATCTGAGTGACGATGGAAGGCCTGGCCAGGCCAAGGAGGAAAGGACCATGTTTCCAATGCAGGAACCAGCCAAGGAGATCGAGAGCTCAAGAGGTCCAGACAGACAGAGGGCTCCAAAAGATGGAGAATCAATGAGGCATGGAGTCGGAGAGGAAACAAGAAGGGCACACAGCCCCACGCAGCCTTTCCCATACCCCCAGAAGGCAGAGCGTGAAGGGAATCCACTCGTCATCTCATCATCTGCCATGGCCGAGTGTGTGATGAGAACTGAACTGCCGTGTTCAGTTGTGGGGAGGGAGGGGGCTCAGGACGAAGCTCATCACCTAGTTCGGTTCAGTCCGTGGACGGACGGGCGGGCGGACGGGCGGACGGCTAGCTAGCTAGTCGACGACATGGAGCCAATAAAACTCCATTAAAACTCTCACCACAAGCTTAAGCAGCAGCCAGGCAGCCCGGCTCGGGGAAGCCAAACATAGCCAGTGGGAGGCTCTGACATCACCGAGGGGCGCATTACTGTCTGAACAGGGGCACAGGGCGATAACTGGGGAGGAAAAGGTTGGCAGCAGGCCGGGGTGGACGGAAATAAAAGGAATGCGGAAAAGCCAGAACCCCCAAAATGAGAGAATCCACGAGAGTGGTAAAAACGTAAAAACCAAAAAAGCTCACTTGCACTGTAACAACAGTGTGTAACTCACTGTTCCTTCCTCCACTGACTGGCTGGCCTCGCTGGCGACTTGGCTGGCTGGCTGAGAGGCTGGGCTGGCTGGCTGGCTGGCTGCTTTATTATTGAGCGATGCTGGAATTCTGGATTCTGGTGGGGTTGGATCACGCCTAATCACGAGGACCGAGAGCGGGCTAAGTATAGAACACCAGGTGATCCACAATCACAGACAACGGCCACCGACGGAAAGCCATGCTTTTCACGCTCCACGAGCCTTTGCGAAGATTGAGCACTCCTCCAGCGGTGCATGGAACTTGGGCGAGCGTGGACATGGCCCAGTGGAGTGCCTCATCACTCGGCATGCACGGGGCTAAGTTAAGTTCAGTTAGTACCGGGTTACCCTCGGTCCCCCCTTACGGTAATTGAATTCCGGACCGTGTTTAGTTAAGCGCATGATTAGTTGCAGCTGATCACACGAGCTTAGGAAGAGGCTACTGATGGTCCGGTTGCTTGTCTGCCTGCCTGCCTGCCTGCTTGCCTGCCTGCTAGAAAGACCATCATCAAGATTCTCCTTGTACCCCAAGAGAGTAGGTAGATTAGATGGAGTGAGAGTCGAGCCAGGCGCTGCTGCTGTGGCTCCTGTTCCAGTTCCAGTTCCAGTTCCACGGTGTAACTTGGAAATTTTCGTCATGATATAAAAGTATGCAACGTTGAGACATTCAAGGGTCCCGTAGTGGCCGGCTTCAGTTACGTTGGCCTCGGTGTTTGCTGTGGCCTGGGCCCATGTGTCATGTCCGCTTGCTTAGACTCCTGCTGTTGCTGTTGCTGCACCCGAGGTCTGGGATGGCAGGCGGCAGAGCTGGGAGCAGCGAGCAGTAGCTTCTGATTTCGTTGCGGTGGCGAGCGTGTCAGACGGTGTGTTGATGAATGAAGGAGATGGATGGTTTGTTTGTGGGTCAGACTTCACAGTGTCCATGTGGGTTGGGGGTTGCGGTAGCTCCCGACTGACCGCCTCCTTTTTTCCCTTTAAAAAAATCTAACTTCCTTTCTTTTTAATAAAATTGTTTGTCTCATAGCTTTTCTCGTGTGGACAAGCTCCTGTTTGACACCTGATGATGGAACGATGAGAGCCCCGATTGGGCTTTAGGCTAGTTTACTAGCTAACCTTGCGAAGCCTCATTTGACTCTGGTGACGCTGCTCGTGCCGCGTTGCTCCGTCCACTCGAACTCCCATAGGTTTACTTTATATTCGGTTCGTAGCGGTGTTTCTCGTTTCGGGATCGACTCCTCGAAATTCATGAAAGCGGGGGCAGGGAGCCTCTCTCGCTGGATAAAAGATTTTAACTTCCACCATGCATGATCCGAATCCTTTCTCTCTTTCTGAAATCCGTCTTGGTAGTTGCAAATTCCTGCAATAGTGTCGTTTTGTTCAAAATTCATCTGACGCTGGGCTGTGATTGTATATGCACACCCAAGTCTTCGTCCCCGTTCCGACAGAAAGGCGTCTTGCGAATAATTATTGTGGAAAGGTCGAGTAGCTGGCACAAGTAGTGCTCACTAGCTAGATCGTCCCCAATCCTGCAGTAGCGGACGTGCGACGTTACATGGCCGCCGAGTCTGGTAGACCATAAATGATTAATGCGTCCTCCCTGTCTGTTTGGACAGGCTAGCTAGATGAGCCAACCTGGTAGTGCTGCTTCCGGAAATCACTCCGTTGCACATTCTCGGGCGTGAGATGTCGCAGCGGAGGAGATGAAACGGCACGAACTTGATGCACAGTTTGGGTTCCTTTGTAGTCGGCAGGTCTCCACAGTTGCTATTCCAATGGCGGATTCATCGTGAGAGAGACGACGGTAGATATAGAGCTAGAGTGCGCGTGAGGGAAAAAAAAAGTAGGGCATTACATGGCCGCGGAGTTCAGTTCGTTCGTACAGGTGATTCTCCAGTATGTGGACTCGAGCACCGTCTATCACAAGCTGCGCCGACTGCTTAGCATTGGATCACGAGGAGGAGGTGGGCGGAGCTAGTTCCAGGTATGCAATTCGGACATTTCACTGG
The DNA here is from genome assembly GCA_947034895.1 of Rhytidiadelphus loreus. Classification (NCBI taxonomy): domain Eukaryota; kingdom Viridiplantae; phylum Streptophyta; class Bryopsida; order Hypnales; family Hylocomiaceae; genus Rhytidiadelphus; species Rhytidiadelphus loreus. The sequence continues at coordinate 43,086,060 of OX344765.1, forward strand.
AGCAATCCATACATGAATGATCTTCCGTCGATTTCTGTGTTGCAGTCTCCTTGCATTGCCTTGGGGCAGCCACAATCTCTCTCTCTCATTACCAGTGTTTCTCCCACTTTCTCTCTCCGGGATTCATTCTTAAGAGTGACTGCAAGTGCACACAGGTTAGCATGAATGCATGATCATCATTCTTGGCCGGGTACTGAAATAGAGTTCATAGGTACTCACTAAGTAGTCCACCTTTCTTGTCAGCACCGCCGGCGCCTCATACCGGCAAAGTTGAACATCATGACCATGTCTTAGTAGTGCCATTTTGAAGTCTCTCTTATCCAATTTATAGTGGGGTTCTGACACGTCAATGAGTGGTTTCTTAGCCGGACATTTGGGAATGGGTGCGAGGCGGTTCCAAGCCATTTCAAGTGTTTTATCCACCCATGTGTGTGAATGTCCTTCTTTGTGTTTGCAATTACATCTGAGTGGTAGTACTTACTACTTAGCTAGTGGCGATGAGCCGCATGGGCGACTGTTTGCCCCAAAGCTCGAGACTACCTTTTTTTCCTCCGTGTGTCCGTATTGAGATGCTGGGTATGCTTGAGTGCTTCGAGAACGGCGAAATAGTAAGGATTGTTGAGATTGTGCGCCGTAGAGTCGTTTAGAGGAATTAGAGCTTCCCCTTTTGGATTTAGCGTACCAGAACGGGAGAGGTTGACCAGATGGCTCGGTTTTCAAGGAACCTCGGGAATGGTGTCATGACAGATTTCATCACCGTGGAAGCAGCCGCAGCAGCAGCAATCATCAGCCGGGAGGGCAGGAGCTACAGGACACGCAACCCACAGCAACAGCAGCAACAACAAAACCGGAATCCACCGCAGCTCTAGATTACCTTCCCACCTTAGGCTCTCCGACCACCACCATACACCATGATCTACCCAAACCGCCTGGCTCCTCCAAGAGATCATTTTCGAGGGGAAGATCATTCCTTTCCGACGCTGGCCTTGAACCTGCCCCCATGTCTACTCCAGAGCGTACAAGTGTTGTGGCCACGAGGGTTACGCAACCCGCAACGCAAACTAGTGGCGGCGACGACGACGACGACGTTGGCTGCGTAAGTAGAACGGACAAGCCTCAGCTCGATGACATGCAGACCCAGATTAGTCTTGCCAATGCCCACACGCCAGCTTCTTGTGATCAAGAAGTGCCGGAGGTAGTGTTGCCATCGCCCTCATCCAAGCGGAGAAGACTCGAGACTTACCCCTATGATGAGACGGAACTGAACCGCCCCCCGGCCGAGGCTCGCAGCCCGGAAGGGTGTGAGGATTCCGGCCTCACTGGCGAACAGCATATGGCAGATCCCGACAGAACTTCCACACCGGAGGACATCGATAGCGCTGCTCCGGATACGGAATTAGCAGCAGCGCCCGTGCCGCAATGTAGTACAGTCCCTCCCCCGGGCCACCAGCAGGAAAATGTAGCAGACCCGGAGCCACTGCAAATCTTGGAGCATTTGCATTTTAGTAGCGTCGCAGGGCGGACGAGCTCTCCCCGTGACGATGATCCACACTACACCACTTCTCAATTCTTACCTCCAGCAGGCCACATTCGGGTCCCCGACACTAGGAGTGCTCAAACCACCAGGACCATGGCTGGTGGCGGGGACGAATGGTTGCGGCTAAGCCTGGGAAGTCACAGTCAGTCCGACGACGAACCGCCTGCGACCCGGTCCTTCTACCAGCACCCCCCGCCGCGGACTGCCACCCCCGACCCTCCCGGCATGCGAGATTTCTTCAAGTTCGGAGTCGAGATTCCAGAAGCCTCATCTTCATACCGCCACTACGCGGCGCCCGCGCCTTACGGACCCGGGCAGTCGTCGTCACAATACGCTGGTGAATCCTCGAAGCAGCATTACTACCATGCGGACCCTAGATCAGGCGGTCTGCCTCCGAGTCGCCCTTTCTTGCGACCTCGCACCAGCAACCGGGATTTCGATCCCAATGTGCCCACCCCACGCGTCTTGTCGGAACAATTCAAAGACAGCTTCACGCCGCCACAGTTCTCGAATTTGGTTTCATTACCGTATCACCCCGCCAGAGTCTTACAACCCGTGAGGTCGGAGCAGACTGAAACGACCGCGGTTCATGCGTGGAGATCCTCGGCTCACGAAGCTGGACCGAGCTCTGGACCTCAATATAGCTATCCACCTTCACCATCTCCATGGATGCAGCAGCAGCAGCAGCTGCAGCTTCTCCAGCAGGATCCCCAACGGACGTCACCCAATCCAGCTCGGTTTTCGAGCATGCAGGCGTCGTTGGCGCAAGGAGTGGATCCCGAGCAGGCGTGGCTGAACTTGCTGCAGCGCGTGGGGAATACGACGAATGTTCCGTCGATGTCGTTGGCTGTGCCGCACCACCCGGAGTCCATGCCGAGTGACGAGTATTTGGATGCTCTGAAACGAGCGGTGGAGCGCTTCCAGGGAGCCGATCAGGTAGGACTTCAGTTCATTTTTTTTCTTGCTTCCTTCGATTTGGATGTTTCTTGTATCAGGAGAAAAATGTGCGTTTGCCATAAACACGTTTCTACATCCTGGAGTGCAATTATCATTTTTGTTACCCAATGTCATAACCTCAGCATGATGGACCCCGCAACAGTACCGGTATTTGGAAAAGCCAATGTACCGAATGTACACTAGGACATGGAACATAGAGGACATGGACATGAACGACGTTCAGAGTCGCGGCGGACTTAGAACTCAATTGTTGAACGTCATCTCTGAATGTGGCAACGGGGTTACCACGCGGGAGACTGGGAGTAAGTACGAGCGGCCGGAACGAAATTAAACCGTAGTGACATAATATTTTTCGACTAGTTTAAAGGAGTTGTTTAGTAATTCAATAAATTATATTATTTCCTTCGCTTTCCTTCCAAGCTGTCGAGTGTCACCTAACCGATTTTTCTAGGACATACAAGATTATGCAGGATTTGGTCGACAGGACAGGCTGGAAGATCGCATCTCTTCCTCACATTGGATGTGATTTTTTTAGTTAGTGTACAATCACCTAAGTATTCCTGTCTCATTCAAGACCAGTGGCCACAATGTAGTACTCACTCAGGGATTATAATGTTCAGGGAGGCAAAGAAGAACCGCTTACGGAGCTTCAACGTCTGTATAGAAGTGCCGCCACGTTTCCTCAACAACGACTTCCTTTCGACCCCAGTACTGACATTAGTTTGGCGAGATTCTACGGTGCTTCTGGTTCCAGCAAGCCTCGTGCACAAGCTGCAGGGCCAGGACCCTCTTCGCAGAGACGAATCCTACGCCCTCATGCTCCCAGGCCTGGGTTGTGGTTCACCCTCCAGGCTTCAAATTCGCAGTAAGTTCTCCGCAACTTTGGCATGGGCAAGTACTGTCTTGTACTAGCTCGTAAGTTATCCATCAAATCCTCGTGGACACGACAAGGCTCCTTGTGGTTGACTGACCTGCACAGTCAGAGCCACATGCATCTTTCTATCCAAACCATTGAATATTATTAACCTCAGTCGAACGGTTTCAACTTGGTACTAACCTTCTTGAACCTGGAGGCCTGGAGGCTTGTGAAGGTTATTAGACACTATGTGAAGTCATTTTTATTGAATCTTGAATGCATAGATATATGTGTGTTTTGGTTAATCAATCAAAGGACTCACTATGAATTGGATGGTTTGGGTTAAAATCCTTTATGACTTGCCGACAAAACATCAGTTTTGTTATTCAGAGCGTCTTTGACACTCAAGTTCTAAAAACTAGAATGGGTGTACATTTTGGTTTGTAGGCAGTGAGCTTTAAAGTGGCAATTGTGGTGAACTTCTGCCATTATAACGAAATTGGTGTTAGAAGAGAGTGGCATGATTGCCTCAAGACTTGGACTTGGCATTATGATAGGTTGGTGATGTTGTTTGTTGCGCTTTGGGGTCCTGGGTCTGTTCCATTCTTCGGGATTGATTCGCCCTGATGCGAGACTGGTATACGTTATACGCTTGAGCCAAAAAGTAAAACAAGAAATTTAAATGCGTCCAGCTGGGGTTGTGTCATGGAGGCTGAAAAGTGATGCTAATGCAGATTCGCATCTTCGGAAAAGAACTTTAATTTCCTGGGGCTATATTGCAACTGTAATAACTATGACGTGGCTCATCATCACTTTGTAGAAGATCAGAAAAAATGATGGAAGCCTGGGGACTGGGGAGTCTCACTAACATTATTAATCACCGAATTCCAAATACCATTTGGTGTTTTGCTTCGACTTGAGCCATTTCTTCAAGAAAGAGGGGCTTGGTGGTAACTCCTGACAAGTGCACTGACTGAACTCGTCACCTCCTGCCAAATTATGGTCAGGCCTGTTGATGAAACGTGTGACTGTGTTGAATGCAGGCCAGAAGCTTCTCCATTGCAGCAGATTCCAACAGCATACATACGAGTTGTGTAAGTGTCTCTCGTTCATGAGATCCTGATTATGTGGGTGTCATGACACTGTCGCGCTGTACACTGTCGGATAATAACTAAACGGCATTATTATTAATAAATATTAAGTCACTCTGCTTCCGAGTTAGTTCTGCGATCCATCGTTAATAGCTTCCTCAGTCTGCTTCCGATCGCATGCCAGATGATCTTTTAAAAACCACTTGTGAATCTGCGCTACAGGGATGACGCCATGACAGTGGCCGTGGTACGAAGGTACCTGGCGAACAAGCTGGGTTTAGCGAGCGAGGATGAGGTACAACACCACCAGATTCCCATTCAAACCAATTATACTATTAATGATTTAACTCAATTCATTTGTCGCCAGTCAGTTTTTCAAGAGCACTGCAGCCAGGCAGAAGCTCCCTCCCTCCACTGTAGCAGGCTAGCATTTGTTTTGAATGAATTAAGTTCTGGAACATCTACAGGAGTTTAAGAACCATTCCATAACTCCTCATGATGCCAATGCAACGTAGGTGGAGGTCACATGCAAGGGGCAGCCCTTACAGTCCAGTCTGTCCCTGATTCAAGTGCGGGACAGCATTTGGCAATCCCCGAATATCAACACGCCTAATCCCAACACGACGCAGCTGCTGTCGGAAGGCAAGGCTTGGAAGGCCCCGGATGGGTCCATCACGCTGGTCGGAGACGTGGTCATAGTGCTGACCTACGGTCGCCGACCTCTGCAACCGCAAGCGCCTCCTCCGACTTCGACTTGACACGGAACTGTGCAGACAGCTTTTTAGCGGAAATTAAACGTTTAATTTTAACCGCCTCTTCCCTTCCCCTTCCCCTTTACGGTGCGAGAAGATGCATGACTCTTGGCCATCATGATTCTGGCTGGAGTCATCTATCTCCTCCGACCAAGTGACCACGCTCACTGCAAAGCCAGCCAGCCAGGGGTCCATTTCAATCTACCATTGCTGCAGCTTCCGGCACATGGACTGCGTGGTGTAACGTACTCTGACTTGCTCACAGGCGAAGAATGACCGACCTACAGTAAGTTGAGCTAGCGAGCATGCAGTGGTGGAATGTTGTATCAACTTACGGTCAGCTGGCTCAGACTCTGGACGGACAACAACAGGGATGTGTAACATCAAGTTCTCCATACAGCTCATCTTGTGGAGGCATTGATGGTGCTCATGCACGACGCATGCTCGGAAGCTTCTTGGATTTGAGGTGTTTCTGGAGTGGCAGTCGTCTACAGCGATTTCTGTCAAGGTTTAACAATCATCTCCCATTGTACTTAGACCTGAGACAAGCAGATTTTTAGTTTTAAGGCCGGCGCTCCAGCTTCCAAGCAAAGGCTGGCATGGGTTGTAGTTGAAGGATTGCCAGTGGCAGGGTGTTTCTTTCGTAGTGACAAGCAGCTGCTTCACGTACATGACCAGTATTTTGGAGATCTCTTGAATGCAATCAACCACATTTTTTTTAATTCATGGGGGGTTACAGATGGAGCTTTCACATTCGATCAACTGACAAACTACCGCACCATAACTTGCCTGGAGTTTTGGAGACGGGTTGCAGTTCTGAACTGAAGCTGCAGCATGCCGTTGTGCATTTAAGTTGGACCAGATTTTACTCCCAGTCTGAAACCACTGGGGTTGGTTCAGGCAGAAGCGCCGCTGTAGCTGCTGCTGTTGTGTGCAGGTCCCATTCCGTCCCTCAGGGAAATTGAAGTCTGGGGTACATGTCTAGAGCAGAACCAGATGAGCCTGCTTGAGCACTGTCTATTACAAGCGCAACTTACACCACCACCACCACCATCAACAACACCAACGCCGTACCTTCAATGCTGTCCCACCCAAGTAATCCTTGTTGCAATGACATGTCCCATGCATTGCATACAGTTTTTAATTCCGGTAGCCTGTCTGCCCCTGTCGAGTTAACACGCTTGTAGTTAGATCTTTCGCGCGTTGCCTGACTCTCCCCGTCCATCAGTGCCAGAATTTTGTTTCGTCGCATTATAGATTGACAGATACACCAGCTCAGTACTTTAGCTGCGCATGCATAGATTATGCGCTCTTTCAACAACACAGCGGATCGGAGGGTGTCGCTCTCAGACTCAGACTGATTTATTAATGGGTACCTGTGACCCTTTGGACGTTACTGGCCATTAATTGGCATGGTGGTCCTGCCTACAAAAGGAACTCTAATTGAAAAGCAATCAAGCAGGTTTCCTTGTAATGTCCTTCGCCTGTCCCAGCTTCATGCTTTTGTAATGATTTTCCCTTGCTTTAGAAGTTTGTTCAGTTAGATAGATAATTGCCTTTACTGCTAACTTTTAGACCTTCACTTTTTAAGAAACATGCGCTTCTCCGGTGATGGACTTGCAGCGTCTATGCTTGCAGACTTGCGAAATCGACCAGAAACAAACGAAAGCAGTCAAGGCCCGGGGATTCAGATCAATTAGCATTAGACCTAAATCATATTGATTATTTGAATGATGCACGTGACAACTATTTTGCCAAAAAATTCTGTTTGCGCAACGCTTTCTGTGCGGCAAATGTGCCCAATTCCTACCAAAACTTTGGTACTCTAGATTGCATCTGCACGAAGACCTTTGCCGAGACAACGCCTTTCATGCCAAGGCAAATTCCGAATAGCCCGTATTTTGTATGTATCCATTGTCCATAACCATCTCTGAGAAAGCTCATTTTCGACAAGATCAACTCTTTGCTCAAATTAGGACTATGCCTGCACAACAAATGCTTCAAACAGAGCTCATCATGCATAATTATACTGTTGAAAGGATCTGCTAACTCCTTGGACCTTCTGCTGATTCAAGAAAGAATATGGTACCCAAGATGCCCCGATTTTCTAGCATCTTCTTTCTTTGACACAAATCCTTTCTCACATCTTGAATTCATGAAAGGGTTGATACTGAACGAACTATGGTAGGCGTGCAGTTGTAGTCACTACCGATCACAGTACTGTACTGTACTGTACAGTGTAGCTAAGGGAAAAAGGGTAGGCAATCAACACCGCTGTACAGTACAAGGTTATGTGGGAGCTAGCACAAGAGTATACATGTGAAACTTTGTGCTGCAGCTATGCAGGGCACATTTGGCAAGTGACATGTATCCTTGCTTGTCCGAAATTATCCTTCGTTTGTTTTCTTGCCTTTGCCCCCCTGAGACCACCGTCACTAGCTGGTGCCAATACTGCAGCTTAAGTCGATTGCCAGAAACAAATCCGGCGTATCATAGAGAGCCATGTCTGCTGATCATAGTGGCAGCTACGATGGCTTCAAGTAAAAAATGGAGTTTAGAGTTAAATGGCAAGGTTTTCCTGGCCAGATTTTACTTCCATTGCCTCAAGAAGAGGATGTTAACCTTGTAATTTAAATCCAGAAGCAGCCAAATGTTCAGATTAATATTATTGACATCAGTATGCAATTTAGGCAAGTGACAAAGGATCTTTGGATGCGGTGAAACTGTTAGAGTTCAATTTTGTTCAATTGGCGGTATTTACGACTTTGACACTCTACGACTCGCAGCCTGAAATGTAAATGTATGCCTGTCTTCGTTTTTAGAGCTTTGGGTGATTTGTGTTGCAATTTTTTGGCGTCAATTTAACAAAAAATTGACGTTTGGAACATTATCACTAATAAGACCACAGAAGAAGAGAAGAATAACTTCGCAGCTTACAGATTTTGCAGTGTGGCACTTAGACTTCGTAGGTTCTGATGATGCTGATAAACCTTGATACTAGTTTAACACTTGTCCATTTTGCATTCATGATGCAAGTGCAGTACACATTGCCTCCAATCTCACATCTACGTCACCAATGCTATGGCTTCTTCATGCTTTTGATTATGATCTGTGTGCAAATTTCGCAAATTCTCAATGTGAGTGTTATGTTTAAATTGTGATTTATACAAGATATGTAAAATATGAATTCACACATTTTGAAGATACATATTGCGATACCATCACTGACTCGTCAAGTGGTTTAACAAAATTATGCCACCCTGTTTTTGCAAGAGGTTTGCAGTTGCAAACTTGCAATTGGTGGGACCAAGATTTGTGGGAGAAGGCAACTTAATGGGATTAGATTACAAGCAACTATATCTTCTTTTCATTCCATAAATATACAAGTTGTATAAGAAATTCATATACAATTTAGAATGAGAATTGAACCAAGGACCAAGTTACAGGTGACATTTCATGACTCTACTGAGAACCTTATAATCAGCCATATCATGTACACCTTTGACAAAAGTGATTGATTTGTACTTGTAGAGATAAACCATACGAATGTCAATTTTGATTACTCCTAAAGTCTCATTGTTCCTATGGGGAACAAAATGGATTTTGCCATTTTGGGTAGGCTTCAATGGTCAATTTTCTTCTGGATTTTCAAAATTCTTTTCTTCAAATAGAAAAGCACAGTACTACATTAGCTATCTAGAGATATAGTTTTCTTTTAAATTTCAATTGGTGCCTAAGAAAAAAAATTATGCTACAATAACCTCAAAATGGATGAACTTTGGGACCTGGAAAACCAAAAAAGTCCTTAAAATTTCAAATTAAAATAATCTTTTTTCTTATAGATTATATTTATGTCTATATGGAAAACTTCCATTCATTCCATTTGGACTAGCGATGTGAAGTTATGGAGCTTCTTATTTTGTAGGCAACTAGTAGGCAATCACAACATCTTCTTAAGAAACTAACATATTGGATTCATGTCTAAACTCAATTTTCTCAATTTTCAAGAAAAAAAAAGGGACCATGAAGTTACTGAACTTGTTAAAACAATCTCATTGTTGGGATTAATGTATTTCAATTCCATCTTAGAGCTATTAATGATTTAGTTTTTCTTTCAATTTCATACCAACCACAAAGAACTTTTTTTGAATCCCTTGCTAATATTGTACTAAAGATCCCCTCCAAAGAAACATACACGTCACTATAAGAAAACCTTGTCTAACATGTTGGATTTTAGGTGACATCTATTATAACAACCCATGTTTTATGTCAACTATAATGTTCAACAAAACATCTTGATGTTACCTTATACATAGTAGTTGGCATAAAAACATGGGTTGTCACAATAGATGTCACCTAAAATCAATCATGTGAGACACGGGTTTGTTATAGTGTATAACAAATTGATGTTCATAGGGAATGTGACCGTCACAAGGAAAGTTGAGACATGGAGTTTTATTATAAAGAATATTTGTACATTTTTCAATGTTATTTGAAGATGTCTCCACCTTCAAATCAATTTAATTTATGAAGTTCAATATTCTTGAATGTAGATTTATGCCTCTAACATCTAACTTTAATGTAGATTTTAGTGCACATAATCAATACAATTTGTAGATTTGGGAGGCTCAAATCTAACTCATATGTAGATTTTGAGTTTCAATCTCATTAATTTAGACAATTTCAGAATTTTTTATCTAAGCCCTTCTCTAGATTTGAGAAGTTCAAAATATCAGTAATATGTAGATTTCATTTGTTTAAACATTTTACAATTTCATAAAATTATAAATTTTTGTAGGTTTTTAAAATATACAAATTCTTGGAAATGACAACATTAGAGGAGATTTCAGTCTCTTGGAGGGCCGTTTCAAGCACCTCCAGGCGCTGGTTCCCAATAGTCCCTGCAAACACTAGCGTTGCCACGTCACCTTTTAAAAAAAATTTAAATTAAAAAAAAAAAAAATCAACTTCTCAAAATGCAAAAAGAAATTGAAATTAAAATTAAAATTAAATTTTTTTTTTCAAAAAATGACGTGGCAGTCTCCAATCCACGTCACTACGTTGCGGGAACGGGCTGGGAACTCGCAGCCCTCCAGCAGCCTGAAATCTCTTCTAATGCTTTGAGTGATTTTTGATGAAAAAATAAACTTACGACTGTAGGAGTTAAATAGGTGGTATTCCAATACTTTAGCATGTTTTAGGGTACGCAACCTGAAATATAATTTTATATATGTTCTAATTCATAGTCCAACATTAGACCTTTGTGAAGATATTTGTCATCATTTTTGAAAACAAGAATGTGCCAATTTAATGAAATTGACGAGTATACATAGAAATCAATTCTATATTGTATTAGAAATCCAAAAACAAAATATAATTGTTTCAATGTGCAAGTTTAATGAAGTGCCTTGTTACGAGTAGACACTCGTCCGGACTTACTAGTGCTTAGCAAGGAGGTAGTTAGAACGGTTATGGTGTCTTCCTTATAGCAAGTGAGAGGAGGCCTTCCCTCTCACTTGTCATCTTGTTTACTTATGAATATTATTAATATGATAAACCTTGGTTCATAATGTAAGAGTGTCGACATGAATGGATCCCTAACATTATGACAAGTCACGATTGTTCACGCTCTTAGGAATAATGCTTATTAGACTGAAGGGCGGAAGGAGGTAGTGATGGTGCTTATGAAAGGATCTCATGAGCATGAGAGCAGGGGCATGAGATGAAGTTGAAAATTCAACTTCCATGCGAACATGATCCACCTGTGACGATGAGCATGAATTTCGTGAACTGCGAACAGGCTTATATCGGAATTTATGTGAATGTTATTGTGATTCCGTCGCAGTAGTATTGACGAAGATCGGCAACAAATGTCGGAATTATCAACGTCGGAATTTTAAGTATCAACGTGATATATCAACGTGATGCCGAAATTATGGCACGGCACAGTTTTGTTCAAGAGTGCCCAATTCCAGCTTCAATCCACGACGTCCAGGCATTCCTTGCATTTGCAAACTTTTACCGTCATTATATATGTGATTACGAGGACCTTATATACCGAAACTTGGTTCTGATTTTTGGTTCTCAGTGGAAGCAACTGAGAAGTCGATAAGGCGATGAGATAAGTCCAATCAACAAGCATTTAGGTTATGTTATTTGAAAATGTGCTTTACTTCATCTCACCGGGTGCAGCATGATAGCGATGAGGAGCTTGATCTCATTATAGAAGAAACAGATAGAATCGAGGTCGAGAGTCAATTGCAATTAATAGAAGCGTTTGATAATGTTGCCACGAATTTAATTGAGACAACGTCACAAGCGTTGGAGGACAGTGAGCATCCTGCAGAATTCACGATCAACCCGTACGGTGTTACCAGTGCGCCCGTGAGCTACCTTAACGCGTTAATGCAGTATGATGAGGTAAACCCGCAATTCTTTGAAGAAACCGATTCTTTTGCCGAACCGTCCATTTTCTATCAGGAACTTTGATCAATTCGGCACAACGTATTACAGAAAATAAGGACCAGTAACCATGGATCAAGAAAGACTTAACACGGAAGGTGCCCCGTCGATGCCGGATGGAGTAGGGCCCGACTGGGTTATGTATATACAACAACAGATTCAGAACGTCTTCCAAGCGGCGATTCCTCATATGGTGCAACAAATTTCTGAGCGAGCAACTCCTCCTCTTTCTACACCTCTGCAGGGTGGAGACTCCGCGGTGTCAACTCCCAACATGTATCGAGGGGAATCCCACCGCAGCAAGGAACTCAAAGTGGCAAAACCGGATAAGTTCACCGGCAAAAAAGGAGGAGAGGTGTACAAGTGGTTTGCCCAACTTCATCTGGTTTTTCGAGGCAACCCTAGCACTTATAATTCTGACGAGGACAAAGTAGCGTATGCTCTCTCCTACTTAACAGGGGCGGCCCAGAACTGGGCTATGCCCATCCTTCAAGCTTTGGATGAGGGGAGACCTCATAATTTATTGCACAATTACGAGGCCTTCCGGGGAGCTATTGTGGCTGTTTACGGCGAGATAGACCGACGAGGCAATGCTAAGGACCGCCTTGCAAACATTCGACAAACTGGCTTCGTGGCTACTTATATTTCGACATTCAACGAACATGCGGCCCAAGTAGAGTGGAATGAGCCAAGTCTCGTAGCTCGGTTTCGGGCTGGCTTAAAGGACGACCTTTTTGACTCAATAGCAACCGCCGAGACTTAGCCTCGCACTCTCCAGGAATGGATGTCTATGGCTTCAAGAATTGACGATCGACTATGGACGCGGCAACAACACCGGCGACCTATGGGATCTATTTCGGCACCACGAGAATATGCTGCACGATCCCGGCCACCTTCGACCTCAACCGGTCCCACTCCCATGGAATTAGATGCCACGTATACCGCATCCACGGCTCTTGCTAAAACGGCAGCTGACAGATTGGAGTATCAACGTCAAGGAAAGTACTGGGGGTGCGGAAAGATGGGTTACATACGCTCACGATGTCCTACTAATCCTACCAAGCCCCTTACGTTGGCTGCTACTGGAGATGAAGGCTCGGGAAAAGGAGCAGCTCGGGACTAAACACTTGGAGGCAGTACCCGGGCGCTAATAAGGAGGCACCTACTACACCTCTAGGCCCAGACTCAAATGACTCTATTACATGTAACTACTCTTATATAAATAAAGGAAATTATATTTTGGCTTTATGTGTCCATGCTACCATAGATATGGAGAGACATCTAACAATGAATGTGCATATGAATAATGTGTCGGCCGTGGCACTCGTGGATTCCGGTGCAACGGGAGTGTTCTTGCACCCCGACTTTGCCAAGCGTTGTAATGCTACCATCAGGTTGAAAGCTACCCCGCTGGAGGTCCACATCATTGACGGCTAAATTATCAGTTCTGGACTCATCATTCACGAAGCAACCATGGACCTGACCGTGGATGGTCATCAGGAGAAGCTACTTGCCGACATTACCAACACAGGGCGATATGACTGTATCCTTGGCACCCCTTGGCTTGTTCGCCATGATCCAACCATCCGGTGGTCTCAGCGAAAGGTGCTGTTCGACTCTCTCTATTGCCAACATACGTGTTTTGGTGGCTTACTCCAGGAAGAAGGCCACGAGGAGAAACCAACAATTTACCAACCACGCCCAACCGCCCCCACCCGGGTGTCGGCGACAGTATTCCATCAATTAACACGGGAAGCAACAATTTATTGCCTGGAGATTTCTGAGGTGACCTCTGTCGAGCCCGCACCTATTCCGGCGGAGTATGTAGACTTAAGTGATGCTTTCAGTGAAGAGGCGGCTAACGAGCTTCCAAACCATGGCCCCGCGGACATGAAGATAGATTTCAAGGAGGGCCAGGAACCTCGTAATATGGGATTGCGCCCTATGTCACCGGTTGAGTTGGAGGAGCTTCGACACTATCTCGAGGAAAACTTGGGCAAAGGGTGGATCCGGCGGTCCAAGTCCCCTGTGTCAGCCCCTATTGTTTTCGCCAGGAAGAAGGACGGCTCTATACGATTTTGCGTAGACTATCGCAACCTCAACAATGTCACGATGAGAAACCGTTACCCATTGCCCTTGATTCCCGAGCTCACAGATCGCCTGACTGGTGCAAGTATATTTTCAAAGTTGGATGTTCGCCAAGCTTATCATAGAATCCGCATGGCTCCTGGGCATGAATTCAAGACGACTTTTTAAACTTGTTATGGGCTATATGAGTATTTGGTCATGCCATTTGGGTTAACCAATGCCCCAGCACAATTCCAAGCTCACATGCAAAATATTTTCAGCGACCTATTAGACATCTCAGTGGTGGTTTACTTGGATGATATACTTATTTTTTCTGCCAATTTAGAGGCTCACCAAGCCGTGGTTCGTGAGGTCTTGAAGAGATTACACAAGCACGGCCTTTATGCAAAGGCCGCCAAGTGTGAATTTCATAAAGACTTAGTTGAATTTTTGGGCATGACAGTATCTACTAGCGGCCTTCAGATGTGTCAAGACAAAGTTCAAGTTATTAAGGATTGGCCGACTCCAACAACGGTGAAAGAACTCCAAGCGTTTTTTGGTTTTACAAATTTTTATAGACGCTTTATAGTGGACTATTTACACGTTGCAGTTCCCCTGACAAACTTAACACAAAAAGGCCAACGCTTTCAATGGACCCCTACAGCCGATGCTGCTTTCATAGATCTTCGGTCCCAGTTCCTCAAAGCCCCGGTATTAATCCACCCCAACTTCGAGCAACCATTTGTAGTAGAGACAAACGCTTCTGACACAGCCACTAGGGGCATTCTGTCTCAAAGGGGTGACGATGGACATCTTCATCCATGTGCATATCGGAGCTCTAAGATGAACCCAGCTGAAAAAAACTATGACATTTACGACAAGGAACTTTTGAGCATTGTGCTAGCATTCCAAGATTGGCGCATTTACCTAGAGGGCTCCCCCCACCAGGTTTTTGTCATTTCCAATCATAAAAACTTAGAACAATTTCTATTTACGAAACACCTCAACAGGCATCAAGCTCGTTGGTCTGAGATGCTTTCGGCCTTTGATTTGGCCATTCACCACTGGCCAGGATCTTTGAATGGAAGGGCAGATGTATTATCTCGATGCGTAGATGTCACAGATGGGACAGATGACGAGCCTCGGCCTTTCCTGCGCCTAGCTTACTTGGAAAGACTTGAGCCGGTGTGGACCGACGCGCACATCTTTACTCAGATAAAGGCAAGCTTGAGAGAGGACTCCAAACTTAGGCCAATATTGGCATTCTTTGAAAGCAACCTGGAGGCAGCACCTGCAGACATTCGCCGTCGATTTTAGGCTTACACATGGGAAGACAGCCTTCTCCATTTCGAAGGGGCGGTTTTTGTTCCCGACCATGAGGAACTCCGCCGTCAAATTTTACGTTCTCACCACGACGCCCCTACTGCAGGCCACCAAGGACGTGCAAAGACCCTCGACCTGGTGTTTTGGGATTTTTATTGGCCAACATTGTGCCGTTATGTTCACCGCTACGTCGATGGCTGTGACACTTGCCAACGTTCCAAGCCCACCCACCATGCTTGCTACGGGCTTTTGCAACCTATTCCCGCTGCCGACGCTCCTTGGAAAAAAGTAACAGTGGATTTTATTGTTAAACTTCCTATGAGCAGTGGTTATGATTCTATATTAGTGGTGGTGGACAAAAATACCAAGCTGGCTCACTTTATTCCTACGACAGAAACCATTGGTGCTAATGGCACGGCGTCACTTTATTTACAACACATATGGAAACTTCACGGTACTCCCCAAGACATTATTTCTGACCGAGGGAATGTTTTTATCTCAAAGTTCATGCGCCGCTTATGTCAACTACTATGTATTAATCCTTCTACAACTACGGCGTTCCATCCTCAATCCAAGTATCCAACGGGCAAACAGAAAGAATAAACCAGATTTTGGAACAATATTTGCATATGTTCACTACTCGACGTCAGGATGACTGGGCCGACTTGCTTCCATTAGCGGAATTTGCATATAATAACTCCACTCATTCATCGACCGGCTTCTACCCATTTTATGCAACATACGGATATCATCTTGTATTATCTTTCACTACTCCGACTTCGACCACCGTTTCGGCAGCAGAGGACTGCATAAGGCACCTTCAAGAGGTGCACAACGAGGTGAAGACTATGATTGACCTTGCAGGTGTGCGAGCCCAATGCTATTACAACCAAGGAGTACAGGTTCAACCCACATTCCAAGTTGGTGAGAAGGTATTCCTACGACATGAGAATATTTCAACTACAACTCCTTCCAAGAAATTGGGTTCACGATTCCTTGGCCCATTTCCAATTATTGCCAAGCTTTCTGACTTGGTTTATAAGCTTAAACTCCCCAAGACCCTCCGAATTCATGATGTGTTTCACGTCAATCTTCTACAACGGCACCACGAGGACACCATCAAGGGGCGGCGTCGACAACCTCCTCCGCCGATTATTACGGCCGACGGGGATGTTCAGTGGGAGGTCCAGGCTGTCTTGGACTCTCGGGTGCACAGCCGGTGGCGGAAGCTACAGTATTTAATTAGTTGGGAAGGATATGGACCCAAGGAAAACTCTTGGGAACCAGTGAAGAATCTGCAGAATGCGGCTGACACGGTTCGGGATTTCCATCGCTAGCACTCGGATGCGATAGGATCAACCCCACTTAGGAGGGAGGCCCGCGCCCTTAGACCTTATGGGGGGGTAATGTTACGAGTAGACACTCGTCTGGACCTACTAATGCTTAGCAAGGAGGTAGTTAGAACGGTTATGGTGTCTTCCTTATAGCAAGTGAGAGGAGGCCTTCCCTCTCACTTGTCATCTTGTTTACTTATGAATATTATTAATATGATAAACCTTGGTTCATGATGTAAGAATGTCGACATGAATGGATCCCTAACATGCCTACTAATTTTAAGTTTTTCTAAGTATCGTGGAGAAATAGGCAAGAAAGAATGCATTTTTTATGAAGACTAGGAAATAAAGAAAATCTTATTACTAAAGGTGGTCCTCAAGGACAATGTGATGTAATGCCAAGAAGTTTTGTTCAACACTAAATAAATAGGAATATTGGTTAGATTTTGTCAAAAATAAGATATGTCAATTTATTTAGTATTTGAGTTAAGAATGTATTAAGAAATAAACTAGCAATGACAACATTTCTAAGCTATTGTAGTACTATATCCATCTCCAAATTCAAAATATATATAATGCCAAATATGTTAGTATAGAAACTCACTTTGGAAACATGTCCAAGATTTATTATTTTTCAAAAATATTAATATAGCTTAAATAATTATATTTGTATATGAACACAAAATTAAAAATCAAAAATTTTAATATTGGATTAAGAAAATTACTAAAATCTTCCAAAATAGAGACTCTAAAATAGAACATTTAGTCGATAGTCCTTTTTGTAGAAGTCATTTTGTATGCAAAAATTGACTATACCAAGTTTTTTCAAATGTGGTGTTGTATATTTATTGTAAATGAAGAGTTGATAGGGGTATGATTCAAATGTTGTAGGTGAAAAACATATTGATTAAAAAACCAAGGCAAAAATTGATACAAATGTATTGTATTCACCTTGTTAATTGAAAAGTTGTCAATTGATTATGTAACAACTTCCTTTAATATGCATATTCATGCACCTCCAACTCAAAAATTATAGAAAAAGAAACCATTGGCATTAATTGCTTTAATAGCTCTCATACAATTGTTCGTAGATCAACATTTGTAAGCAACAAAAGATACAAATCAAGGTATACCATCCTCAACCATTTCAATTTAATTAACAAAACCAATTTTTTATTTTATATGTTGTCACATGAACATCAATATGAATGTGTTCATAGAGTAATGCAATGCAAGAAAAATTGACACTTATTATATAACATTTGTTGAATAATTGAGAATATATATATTATTTGATTCTAAACATGACTGCTTCCAATAACTTTTTAAGGCAATTTCTATACACTTAAAACATCTCATTTGGACTTGGCATGCAAAGGTTATGAGTTTTTAAAGATTTGGCCATGAATATGAATCCTAAACCAACTTGGCAAGGCACCTTTACATGTATGTCATCATATTTAAACTTAGCCTTCAAAAAACTTCCAATGTGAGTCTTCTAATGTGCTTTCTTCCAACCCTCAACAATGATAGGAAATACCCATTTTTATTGCCTTCCCAATTGGATGTTTCAATAATGCTTCTTTGCATCTCATTATATTCAAAAGTGTAAACTTGATGCAATTATGTAGGAAGCATTGGCATATTGGGAGTGAAAATATCTACATTGAGATAGAAAGTGGAGGTTTTGATGAAGTCAATATGCATTCATTTGGCCAAGTTCCAATCATTGTCTGACTTCTTAAAATGATCCTTATTAGTAGTTGTGGTAGACCATTGAGTTGAAGAACTATTCTTGCTCTTTCCAATCCTATTATTGGAAAGCTTAACGTTGTTACTACCTATACACTAGAAGAAAGCCTTGTTTAATTGGATGTTCTTGCGTCAAAGTTGACGAATTTTCTTAAGCATCCAATGTAACATCTTCATGTGTTTATGTCAACAATGACATCCAATGTAACATCTTTATGCTACATTGGATGTCATTGTTGACATAAACACATGAAGATGTTACATTGGATGCTTAAGAAAATCCGTCAACTTTGACGCAAGAACATCTAATTAAACAAGGCTTTCTACTAGTGATTATTTTATTTTATTTTTGTAATGTTGATATTTGTGACTAATTTTTTTTCTACATGATTTTTTTTATAATTCAATGAATCTAAATATGTGCGATGACTCTAGTGATGACAAAGAGCATTCTACCTTTCACTATATAGTAAAATTAGGTTGTTTGAGTACTTAAGTTTGCCTTATCCTATGAAAATTACTTCACAAGCCATCAAAGTCAACAAATATTTCCATTTGTACACATGGAAGTTTGTGAATCCTATTTACAACAATACCTAATTCAAAAGTAGTGTATTCTTGTACAATGATTATTATTATTTATATAGGGTCAAATGTCAAGAAACTAGTGAGGGGCAACCTAATTTCACTATTTAGTGTAGTTATGGTAAGTTAGTAATTTAGTTCTATTGTGGTTGTAGTACATGCAATATGAACATATCATGGAACTAAACTAAAAAAAAATCATGTAAGATAACTACACCTAAAATTGCACAAATAAACAATTAAGCATGGTTTCCATTATTATATTATAATTCTTTTTTGTGGGGTCATGTGGGTAGTGAAAAGGGGATTCTAGATTCTCTTAGAATGCATTTTTTGGACACCATATGAATAAATTAAGAATTTTCAAAGTGCTGAAAATAAGTGTTCCGAAAAGCAATCATAGAGTCTCATGAATAGTGGGAGTACATTTTAGACAAGTATCTCTAGTGTGTGATTTAGAAAGGGTGCGATTTGGAGGGAGTTTGGTAGCCGTCGCTAGCTACTTCATCTGTCCAGGAATGTCGACTGAACTCATCTCCGAACCATCATTTCGATTTGTGCATCGGATTCATTTGGCATTGCTGTGCAGCAGGATCAAGCAGTGCCGGGGTTGAGTGAATTTGAGCAATGCATGTTAGTCACATGCAGTGCTCGGGAGATGGAAGTGGAGAAGAAAAGAGAAGCAGACGATTCATGTGAGACTACCAGCCTGGACTTCTCAACAGCAACACGTACATGTGAGTCTCATTTAGAATGTCATGCATTGCGCAAAACCGGGCACAAAACCTTCGCTCAAATGGCCGTGGTTGTTTAAAATGTTTTCATCAATGTCTTGTTGCCATGGCCTTGTATTGTTCTTTGGAAGGCAGGACGCTTAGAGTTTCGTGAGTTGTGCAGCCACATTTTGCTTTTCATGCAATCATTTGATTTATGCAATCCCGGTGATCAAGCTTCGAATTAATACTTCGTGGAAATCTAATGTAGTGTGCTTGATTAATGGCGCTTGCGTTCATGTAATTGTCTTAATTTGGACTTTGTATTTGGTGCTGGCGAGCAGGTCTGACCGTCTTTAGTGTCAAGAATAAGCAAGTGACAAAAAAAGTATATTATGTGTATTACACAAGGTTCAAGTAGTGCACAATGTGCTGGTTCATGTAACGAAACGCTACAGCTATTTGTCCTAAATAGGTGTGCCTGTTGACACCTGTAACGTTAAGACTCTAAGTCTAAGTGTTAATCTATGATCAGCTGATCTTCTGTTCTAACACTCTCCCTTCAGCTGAATCAGAGATGAAAGTAGGAGCTGAGTTGACGGCTTCATAACTTGCGGTGATGTATCAAGCTTCTTCTGCATGGATAGTTGAATGTCCAATTCTGTTGAGGCCAACTGCTAAGGCACATTCGTGGTGCTTGATTTTTGACAAAGGTTTTGTGAGGACATCAGCCAACATCTCTGTTGTTGGAACAAACTCCAATTGTAGGAGCTTGGAGTCAACTTTCTCTCGAAGAAAGTGATATTTTATATCAATGTGTTTTGATCTCTCGTGAAACTTTGGATTTTTACTGAGAGCTATACATGACTGATTGTCGCAGTATAGAATGCTGGGAAGCTTGACTTTATACCCGAGTTCAGAGAAGAGTGTCTGGAGCCAGAGAAGCTCCTTTGCTGCCGTAGCTGCTGATATATACTCGGCTTCAGTTGAGGATAGAGCGACGACAGGTTGCTTCTTACTTTGCCAAGAGAGTAAGGCGCCATTAAATTGGAAAAGGTGGCCTGAGGTCAATCGTCTTGTGTCGATATCCCTTGCCCAATCCGCATCGCTCCATCCACAAAGAGAAGTAGTAGTGTCAGATGGGGATAATCTTTTATAAGTAAGACCCCATTGAATTGTGTGTTGGAGGTAGCGAAAGATTCGTTTCACTGCAGTCCAGTGAGCTGGTCCAGGTTGAGACATAAACTGAGCTAAGTGATTAACACTAAATGCGAGATCAGATCGAGTGCAAGTTACGAGGTACTGTAAACTCCCGATAGCTTGAGCATAGGGAATCGATGCCATAAGGGATGCATCTTCGGACGTGAGATTCTTAGCTTCAATCCGAGAATATCGTGCCCCAACTTCAAGGGGTGTTGCTATAGGTTTGCAAGTGGTCATACTGAACTTGCTAAGTATATCAGAAATATATTTGTCTTGAGAAAGTATGAGAGAACCGGTATGAGGATCACGTCGTATTTGAATGCCTAATATGTATTGTATATCAAGGTTATCGGTCATTGAAAAACGATGAGCAAAGACAGCCTTATGTGTTGAAAGATATTTTAAATCATCAGATACAAGTATAAGGTCATCAACATATAGTCCAAGGAATAGGAATGAGGAGGATGACCGTTTGATATATATGTTGGTGTCTGATAGGCATCTGGTAAAACCTTGATTAAGAAGGAATTGATCAAAGAGTTCATACCACACACGAGGGGCTTGTTTAAGGCCGTATAAGGACTTGAGGAGGTGGCAAACTTTGTGTTCGTTTCCAGGTATCACAAAGCCTTCAGGTTGTGATATATAAATATCTTCTTGAAGAGTGGCATTCAAGAAGGCAGTTGTTACATCCATTTGGTGTATATGGTATCCATACAGGGACCCCAAGGCAAGTAATATACGGAGGGACGTCATTTTGATGACTGGGGAAAAGGTTTCAGCGTAATCAAGGCCAGCTTGTTGGGAAAAACCGCGAGCGACAAAACGCGCTTTATAGCGAGCCAAGGTGCCGTCTGAATTGTATTTTCGCTTAAATAACCATTTGGTGCTTACAATAGATCGATCAAGAGGTCGATCGACTAGATTCCATGTCTTGTTGTGGAGTAAAGAGGTATATTCAGATTCCATGGCAATACGCCATTGAGAGGCTTCCGGGCTAGATAAAGCATCAGAAACAGAGGTTGGGTCAACAATATCTGAAAGGAAGGCACAAGCATAAACATTATCGTCATGAAATTGAGTAGATCGCCATTGGCCTTTATGTAGTCGATTAGATTGTCGAATCGGGGATGAAACTGGTGAGCTTGTGTGACAATGAGCTCGAAGTTGAGGAGAAACAGGAGGAGGTTGTTGTACTTTGGATGGGCTCAATGATGCCGTTGCTACGGGCTTGGAAATAGATGAGGGAGTGATCTGGGATTCAGATTGATCAGGGACTAGATAATAGGCATCAGGGTCTGATAAGGGGCTTATAGCAGGAGCTGATGGGCTGGAAGTAAGACTCTCAAACTGGCTAATGGAGATGATGGAATTTTCATCAAAGGTAACATCACGACTTGTATAAGTTTTGCGGGTTTGAGGGTCATATAATCGGTACCCTTTGATACCAAGTGGGTCATTGTAGCCCAAAAATAAGCACATATTGCTTTTAGAATCTAGTTTTCTTCATTTCTCATCGGGAATGTGAGAAAATGCTTTACAACCAAAGGTGCGAAGGTGGCTTAAATTAGGCTTAAACCCGGTCCAAAGTTCAAATGGTGTAGAATTGTCTAAAGCTGATGTATATGAGCAATTTTGAAGGTAGCAAGCAGTATGCAATGCTTCAGCCCAAAACGAATTGGGTAATTGAGCAGTTGTTAACATACTGCGAGCAGATTCAACAAGGGTCCTATTTTTACGCTCAGCAACACCATTTTGGGAAGGGTTATAGGGATTAGTTAAATGACGTTGTATACCGTTGGTTATACAAAATTCATTAAAATTCTTGGATGTAAATTCACCACCATTGTCTGATCGTAGAAAGATGATCTTCTTGCCGGTTTGATTCTCAACCAAACTCTTATATTGTTTAAAATAAGTAAGAGTTTCAGACTTGTGTTTGAGGAAGAAAATATGGTTGTATCTTGAGAAGTCATCGATAAAGATTAGGAAATATAGGGTGCCACCAAGAGAAGGTGTGTGCATAGGGCCGCATAGGTCCGTATGGACAAGGGCAAGCACTTCTGTTGCACGAGTGGTTGAATTAGTTGGGAATGGTTGCTTATGTTGTTTTCCAAGAGTGCATGCAGCACAAAGAGGAATAGCTGATTGCAAAGATGGTAAGCCAAGCACCAGCTCTTGCGTTTGCATTTTATTCAAATAACGTGAATTAAGATGGCCAAGGCGTAAGTGCCATTTGATCGAGTCAAATTCCACGGATGTAGTTGCAATATTACTGTCAATGGGAGGAGTAAATCCAATACCCAAGGAAAATAAGTTTCCTTCTTTTGGAACTTGAAAAGTCATGGTTTGTCCAGTGGTTGGGGAAGTTGTTCGAATTACACACTGTTCACAAGTGAATGTAACAGTGGTGTTACCAGTGCTTGTAAATTGAGACACAGATAGTAAATTTTTGGCTAGTCCAGGTACATAGAGGACATCGTTGATAAGCAAAGTGTGGCCACTGTTAAGCTTGAGGAGGATAGAACCAAAACCTGAAGCTGTGTAAGTGCTGTTATCACCCAATAAAATAGTTTTTGGATCAGAAAGCACTTGATAATTTTGAAATAATTGTCGAATTGGGGACATATGCTGGCTTGCTCCTGAATCTAGATACCAAGAGTCAGAAGTTGGGCTTGGAGAAACCATAGCTGTGAACATAGTCAGAGGGTCATTACTTGTAAAAGCATTTAAGTGGGGTTTGGATTTCTCCGATTCCCGTTTCAGCGTGCGGCAGTCAGGCCGTTTGTGGCCTGGTTTGCCACAGTGATGACAAATAATAGGTTGTTGAGGTGTGGATCGATAATTTGATTTGACTGATGTGTTTACTGATGAATTAGGTTTTGAAAATTGTTGTGGCTTGCGTTGGAATAACTTTGTAAATTTCCCTTTGGCGTAAAAGGCACTTGTTTTAGTGGAATTGGTTTTAGAGTTATTTATTGCATTTTGCCGAAGGATATTGGCAATAAGTTCAGAAAAAGTAAGGTTGGCAATGCCACCTTGAGTTGTAACAAAGGCACTCCATGAGTCAGGAAGTGCTGAAAGAAGCAACATAATTTGTTGTTCTTCGTCAAATTTGCAGCCTGCAGTAAAGGCTTCTTGTAAAACCGATTGCCAAGTTTCAAGGAAACCAACAACATCCTCACTATCAGTCATAGTTAAATGACATAATTGTTTATGAAACATAACTTGGGAGGCTTTATTCGAGCGCTCATAGAGCTGCTTCAGCTTGTCCCAAACTGCTTTCGAAGTAGAAAGCAATTTTAGCGAAAGGAGTTGTTTGTCACCACAGTGTAGGAGGATGTCAGAGCGTGCTTTGGCATCTTTCAATTTCCAAGCTGCGAGACCCACAGCATCAGTAGTAGGAGGTGCTGATTCTGAACCATCCACAACGCTCCAGATTTCGGAGCGAATTAGTAACATTTCAATCTTGATACTCCATGTGGAGTAATTAGTTCCAATTAATGGTGCAATAGAATAAGTTCTGGGATTCATAATTGTTGATGTCATGGTGATATTTTTATTTTTGTAGGGAGAAGATTCTCACAATGCCTGATGGTTTGAGGAAGGCTCAAGTACTGATCCTTCATCGGTTAAGAGCTGCAGATTGAGCTCATTAAGCTCATCAAGTGTTTGTTGATGTTCTTCTAATGTTTGATTGAAGGCTTGATTGATACGTCGAAGAACAATTTCAGTTTCTTCCCTTTCAGATTCATTGATCATTAAATCAAAGATATCAGTACTTGAGCATTCCCCTACAGGCTTTTGAGGGAAGCACATTTTGATGTAGTCCTATAAACAAAATTGAAGAGAGAGCAAAGAGCCTCGCTCTGATACCATGTCAAGAATAAGCAAGTGACAAAAAAAGTATATTATGTGTATTACACAAGGTTCAAGTAGTGCACAATGTGCTGGTTCATGTAACGAAACGCTACAGCTATTTGTCCTAAATAGGTGTGCCTGTTGACACCTGTAACGTTAAGACTCTAAGTCTAAGTGTTAATCTATGATCAGCTGATCAGTTGAACTTCTGTTCTAACATTTAGTTGGGAAAGCCTGAGGTGATCGCCAGAGTGAAGGTAATCCACTCTTGTGGCCGGAGCCTCAATTTCAGCATCTTCATTTTGGGAGTTTTGATTTGCCAATTTCATAACGTCTGCAAGTTCTTCTCTTGAATGTGCGGTTTGGGTTAATTTGGCATACAGAGCTGGGAGGTCGGAGAGACCTAAGTTCAGGTGCATCTTGTTTTATATTACTAATGAAATCATTTTTGTTTTCGCATCGCATATTTGGGGACTTGGGCGTGGTTCATCACCTACAAATGGGGCATGTCTAAGGTTTGTCGGTGGAGAAGTGCAAAGTTTGAGGCCTCCATTTATCAACTGGGCTGGGGTGGTATTCAGGACACTGGCGAGTACATGCTCTTAGGAATCGCTGAGGGACACACATTTTCTGAAACTGGAGGTCGTGGCGGGCGCAAGAGAGGGAAATCCGGAATTTGAAGTGGATGATGAGATATTCATTCAGCTAATTTCATTGAACACTCCAAATACGGAATTACAAATCTTACAAAGGTTAGCTTTGATTGACGTGTTTATGTAAGGTGGTAGTATAGCCCTCGACGTCTACTGTGCGGGTTCCTGTGCAAGTTTCTTGGGGGAGTAGTGATTTGAGGCTCGTATGTACTGTACTCATCTTGTGGAAATGCGGTGTTTTGGCATGCAGTTTGCCATCCTTACAACCTTGAATGTGGGATTCACGATTTCACGATCTTGAGTGGAAATTTTCCTGAAGACACAGTGAAACTTGTGTATCTCAACCTCAGTCTGACTTACATCACTGGGGAAGAACCAGCGAACATCATCATAAACCTCCAATAACTGCAGGTGCTGGACATGATATGATGGGCGGAGATGGAAGGGTCCATGGTGACCAGATTTGGCCAGCTTCAAGATTTGCTAGTTCTGCGTCTTGAGGGTAACCACTTGAAGGTCAAATGCCACAATCCATTCTTTTACTGACGAAACTTCAGGAATTGAGTCTGTCACAAACAATTACAATGGCACACTTCCGTTGGGCTTCTTAACGATTCCAAACCTGAAAGTTTTATGGCTAGGTTCAGACTTCGACGTTCTGGACATGGTGCCATGGAGGATCTTCGCCTTGAGGGCTTTAAGGTTCCCGCGATCCTCTTTTTCCAGATGACGAAAGTTGAGGACACTCCATGCATCTTTAGAGGTGCAACATCATGGGCCCCATTCCATATCTTCAGAGTCCGACGCCTTTGGAAGATCTAAATCTGGCAAATAACACGCTCAGTGGACATATTCCAGACATGTTCAGAACCAAAGCTCAACTTGACCATATTGTGGTTGCATCAGAACCAACTAACTGGGCCACTTCCAGCCTCTTTGTTGCAGTGCAGAAGGCTCAGTAACGTCATTGCATTTCATGATGGCGGAGACTCAGCTCGGGAGGAACTGGAACTTGTTGCGATTGGACAACGACTAGCTCGAGGGTTTAACAACTTTTCTGAGACTGATCTTCAAGAGGAATGTTTTTTTTGCCATAACTTTATAAAGAGTCTACGTGCAAACTATAAATAAGGGAACTGCACCAAATTGCGACTTGTTTATATAATCAACCCCTAAATATTCTTGCCAAAAATTTATAGCGTCTTATCATGAGAGTGAGGGTAGATTTTGGGTACTCCTATTTTTAACACTTCAAAATTTTTTAGTTTATTCACATGGTGTCCAAAAATGCATGCCAAAGAGAATACCAAATCCCTTGACTCCCAACCAAATCCAGCAAAAATTAGATAGTTTAATAGGACCCATGCTCAAATGCTTATTTAGATGCTTTCTTAAAACATATGATAGAATCCAAGTGATGGATTCGAACCTCTTGGGTGCAGCCTCGCGGCTGAGAATATTTTGTGTGCTGTCTAAGACAATGCTTTTAGCATTTTGAATGCGTAAGGAACCTGGGCTTGCATCAGTTTATACCGTTCAGATAAGCTCCTAGAGTGATTGGTTTCAGTTGTGCATGTAAACATTGACTATATCAAGTAGAATGCCGGTAGAACATGAGAAGCTGCTGCATCCTCCAGGCGAGCGCACCTGTACAGATGTGCCTTTGCGTAAGAGACACTTGAGCATCTGCAAATTGAGTTTCTCACCTTTAAATGAAGCTCGAATTTAAAGATCAATGATCACCAATTCATACATGTCGGAAGTTTCAAATGATGAAAGTTCATGTTAAGAACATGATACACGGCTTAATGCGAGGTGGACGTTGTTCACATACAATGCACCGGTGCAACGGCAGTCTCAATGGGAAAAAACGAGAGCGCTTTCGCATCGTCCACCCCAAGTACACAGAAGAAGACATTGAGTGTTACCAAATTTGCTACTGCATGAGAGAACTACAGTACAACCCCCCGCAAGCGCCTCCAAGCTGAACATCAATACGTCACTAAAGTCACTGCAACAGTCGTCCACTGTGTGTCTCCAGTCCCAACCTGCACGTGATGTTCAATGTCTCTCAAGAATTGTCTGCATCTGTCAAGTATTCTTCACTTAAGTTTCCAATTGTCTCTCAGGGATGCTCCCGGGAGCAAGGGGACATGAAAAATTGAGGAGTACTTTCAGAATGACGAGCTCTTCTTTTAGAGTGTTGAATAGTTTAGAACAATGAGTAATCCCAGCGAACTGCGATGGAAGAGGCAGATGTGGTATCGATTGGATACCGGGCTACCGACCTCAGGTGCACATTCTTAAGGCACCCAAGCAGTTGCAAAAGGCTCTCCTACTCTCCTTTCGCTGCTGCATCTAATTCAGCCTGTCTGGCATCAGCTGCATTCCACCGCTTTGAATAAAGACTCCATTCATATCTACATCTCTCCCGTACCTGCAAGTGTCAGACACACACGATGTCAGCATATTATACATGAAGGATGGAGTAAGCCACTATAAGCAGATATAGCAGAGCACGAAGGTGAGTGCTTACCCCTTCCCATGGAGCTCTCCCTCCGATTGTTGTGCCCTGCGAACAAAACAGTGAATGAATTAGATACTGTAGAGAAACACGTCACATATCCATGAGCGTAGTGTGCAATCCCCAAGTACTGTACTAACGAACTCAACAGCCAGTATGTAAACTTCAAGAAAAATAGGCAAAGCAATCTCGGATGCTTCTTATATTTCGCAATTTCATGCAAGCCCCAAATGCCGCATCTACAGTATGCAGAGAGACGTACCTGATTCCCGAGTGACGGAACACCAACGTGTATAATCCATTGCTCATCAACTACCCCAATTTTCTCATGAGCGGGCTGCATGCAAGAGTCCGATTAGCTTAAAACCTAAGAAAGAACCACATTAAGTAATCGGTATTCCACCGTAGGCGGCTGAGCAAACGTCGACTTCAAAGCAAGGTTCAAAAGTAATAATTACCTCCGTCACACAACGTCGCAACGCAAAATCCAAGCCCCAGCCATGTACTAGGTCGTTCTGTAACCAGGAACAACCATGACATAAATTAGATGAACTTCGTTGATACTCACTAGCCCAGATTTCAATCGAAGTTATATAAAACAAATCCTCAAAGTTACAATAATTTACCTGTATTATATACCAAATGCAACGCCATGCCTTTCGCGAAAACACTGGTGCCATAATCTCAACAAACCTGTAATATCCAAGAATAAACAGAGAATGAATTAGATTAACTAGAAGAAAGAAAACTCAGGTATGAAATAATAGAGAAATGCTTGGTAGCTCATTACCCTGCACATGGGGGTTTGTGCGGATCTGGACACCAACCAGGGCGTTCCAGCGCTACCCTGAAAGATCCACAACAAATTGTTTTGATGGTCAGTTGACAATATTTCCAAGTGTGCTGATATATAGTTTGTAATAGAGACCAAAGGCAATCCAAATCTGGTAGAAAGGCTCAAATAACGAGAGAATCAAATGGAAAATACGGTAATAACAGAACTGCTGCAGTTGAAAGGGATCCATGAAATAAATCTGCTATATCACTCGTGAAACAAGGAAATCCTACACGGGTAAGACCCTGATCCATCCAACATTCTGATACAAAGTCATATAAATTACAGAACCAACAGGCTTCCCACTTATGCTTTAGCAAGGTCAACATAATTGAAGCCATCCAAGTCATACACACTTACTTGTGAACCTCAACATCGCCCCGATGCTTCGTCATCTGCCAAGTTGTACCACGAGAGGCATCCAGAGACGGCTGAGAAATTTCAAGACCGTGCTTCTTGACAAGCTCGATATATCTGCAAATTACAGTCAAAATGCTTCCTTGGATAAAAACCTTCTAGATTTGATCCTACAGAAGATAATTCAGGCAAGAGTTAACTTTAAAATCTGGGAGTGTGGCCTACAGGTCGACTGAGAAGTAACAAATTATAGAACTCTAATCAGGATTGACTTACCTTAGAGCATTGAAATGGCTCAAATCAAGATCCTCGTCCCAAATGAAGATGTACTCATACGATGTCACCACATCAGGGTGCAAAAATCGCTTGGCATACCACCTGCGATAGCTCTCGAAATCAGTGAATCGCAACCTAGAGATCGTTTATTTAATCAGAGGTTAAGAAACACCCATGACCAAAAGTTCAACAAGAGGCATACAAGCGACGAGAAATGAAACGACAACCATGCTTCCATCGATAAGCAACTTGCCATAATTTGATGAGAATATTAGAAGAGTACATACCACTTGGCTTGCTTGCGGGTGCTTACATGAATAGCATTTTGGGACCATTCATACTCGTCCCATTCAGTCACTTTTCCATCATAATGAAAGAGCAATATTTGAAACTCTTTCGGAAACTGCAGAGTCAGAATATAGGCGTGAGTTATGGATACTTAGTACTCTTTTTAATGCAGACACTGTCGCAGCGTTGTTGTCCCACAAGTTATGTCCACTTGAAAATATGACATAAAAGTAAGATATCATAGGTGAAGTTATCATTAGATATTTTAGCTGCAGAGATGCATGCTAAAAACAGTAGCGGTATCATGTCATCAACCAACTGCAATCACAAATCTGATTGTGCCAGAGGATAGCCCAAACTTAGAAAAAGCACTAACTTCTGATAAACAAATTCCATCAAGCTGACACAACACTATTGCTAAATATAAAAGAATGGCGGCCAAGGTACCCTAACGCCAAGCACACATCTCTAGAACATTATACAGAGTTCCAAGTCTCACTTTCTTGACTTGCTCGTTAATGAATGCCTTCTGACCAACACCGACAGTGAGCGTCAAGAGATACTTTGGGGTTTCTGGTAAATCCTGCAACAGAACCATTTTGGTTTCGTACAAACAATTCCTCAAAATAGAAAAAACCCAACCCCGGAAAAAAAAATAACAGTGTAAGTCAATGATAATTCATCTGCCAGCAAGTCAAAGAGAATTCTACATTGCTTAGTCCTCCCCCTTGGGCTCAGAACAATAAGCCTCACCCCTGCTCAACATACCTCTTCAGGTTTTCCCCATAACCTACGAAGAAATAGGTCGGTTTCATTGTGGATGATGCCAGGTGGGAGGGACTCCGTTCCCTGCGGTCTATCCCTAGAGCATGTGACATTTCCAACTTTGCCAACTGTGTCATTTCCAACTTCCTGTCATCCAAATTTAACATACCGAGCAATTTGAGTATCCAAGTGACTGAAAATATACAAGATTTCTCAGAGCAACCTGAAAATGTAAAAATGAGCATTGTCAGCCTCAAACAATACGAGCGCTCCCAAAAAAGCACTGCAAATCACAACATTTGAATAGCGATTCCTGAATGACATTTTCCTCGTTAGAACAAACGGATCAAAACAAGTAAAGCAACAGCGCGAACAGAAAGATAATCGTACCGTGGTCAAATTGTAAATGGGTCGAAAATCTTCTGACTGAGGTTGCTGGATTTGTGATGCAAGATAACTAATATTTGACAAATCTCCATACTGTAAAACACACCTTCTCAAAGTTAACAAAATTACCACATTCTAAAATTGTTGTCGCCAATTGAGTAAGAGGACCAATGAAAATTGGAAAAATGCATGAGCTCAAAACTGCAACCCCGATTAGAGCGGGTTTACACTTCTCCAAACAACTCTTGAGCGGGTCCCCGGCCAAGTCTCGGTCTGAGGACAAGTGAACAGTTGAGGCCAACACTTAGCTATTTGGAGCCCACAGGACAAGATGGCAAGACATTAAAAAAGACTAAAGTGGGCTAAGTGATCTTGTTTGCTTGTTTGACTATTTTGTGGGTTCATAGTATTTGAAGAACTTCAACATGACGAAACGAAAAAGATCACTCACAAAGAGTGTTGTCATGTAAGCATGTATGTCAATTTATCATCCATTGTCGTAATTTTTTCTCCATGATTGTCTGGACAAAATGTAAAGCCTTAAAGGAAACTCTCCAACTTTTGACCGATGACACTGCTAGACTCTTGAAATATGGTTGAAATGTTTTGTCCACAAAAGCTTGTCCAGAGAAATGTAAATCACCCTCGTCAGGATTCCTTGCCTGTATTACTCCCATGAATATTTGACATGAAAGGGTAAGACAGATCCAAATTCCTGTCATTGTTTACATATGCACTGCCAAAATATCTATGTTCCCAACTTACCTGCATGAAAAACATGCTAACGAAGGCACCAATCAGTCCACCTCCAACTGCAGTTATTATAAACTTCAACATTACTCTGGGATTAGTGGAAGCCACGGCAATCCCTCCACTGAAAAACAGCAAAACAGTGAAAAAATTTAGTCTCGAAAAAAAGAATCCTTGAATGCTGAAAAATTACACTAGCTATCAACGGTCTTGAGCGTGCAATTCCTCATACCCACCTATCATCCTCTTTGCGCTGATAGAGTCGTCTAACAAGGCAGAAGGGTAGAATAAATATGACAGCTAAATTCCTTAAAGTTCACAAAGCCAAGTTCACAGTATTGCACCTTCTTATCCCATTCCACCTATGCAGTCTAGAATATTACATCCATTGTGCTTCAACACGGTAATTAAATCTACTCAACCCCATATCTTTAATGATCATTATCGTGCAAAAAACCCTTGGTAAGAATTTACACTTTTGACAATTTAACTGTAAAGAAATTAGAGTCGTCCAACACTACCACATAATTCCTTGCGTGCCAAGAGAAATTTTACCTTGTCATAACTGATATGCGCCGTGCCTCCTAAAGTCCACCCTATTCCTTTGCCTCAGAATCAACTCACACAATAGTGTTCACAATAGTGGTCACCTGCATAGAAAGAAAATCAAAACTTAAGCTCTGAATATAATAGCTTTGTTCCCAAAATTTGAATGGAAGCAGACCCGCACAGCGACACACACTGAAGAACACTTATATCTTTGGCAGTCGCTCTTCACTTACTCCCACTACCAAGTCTTTCAGAAATATCGGCCTAATGATTTCTTGAGTGATTAGAGCTCCGAAATTCTCAAGAAAATAAAATAAAAAACCTCCAAAATTTCGAAATTTCAAAATAAATAAAAAATCAAAGAAAAATCAACCGTACGTCCGATACACTGATCCCAAACCGCCATCTCTACAAAGTCTAGACTAGAATGATGGTGGTGCAAAAAACACTGCAAGACCCGTTGGCACGTCGAAAACGGCGAATGCATCGTCAGACCTAATAAATTCATACTTGCCGAAATTGAACAAACCCTTTGGCACAAAAACGAGAAACTAAGAATGTACAACAAACCATAGCATCTCACC
Organism: Rhytidiadelphus loreus; assembly: GCA_947034895.1. Lineage (NCBI taxonomy): Eukaryota > Viridiplantae > Streptophyta > Bryopsida > Hypnales > Hylocomiaceae > Rhytidiadelphus > Rhytidiadelphus loreus. The sequence continues at coordinate 43,118,521 of OX344765.1, forward strand.
ACTCCCCTTCCCGTCCGACACGCACTGGCAGCGTCAACAGAGATTTGCTCCGAAGGATCACTGTCCCATCGATGTATCAAAGCTCATGAGCTGACTTTTTCCAAATGTACGCTCACTTACTTCGTTCGCACTAGTTTCGAAGCAGTACTGATGTGAAAGGAGGGTGCCTGATAGAGCTCGAATCTCGAATCCGTCGATTGCTGTGCATCCGACTTCGCAACGATCACGGTGTGGATTCAGTTGGCCAGAACGAAAGGAAAGAAAGAATGAGAAATTCCAAGGTGCAAGCACTGGAAACTGTGAGAGGGGAGGGGAGGCGAAATCCAGATACAGCACCTTAAATCGTTCCTGCAAATCTACAAACACGGATTTCTGCGGAAACATCAGCTCATAAACGCGAAGAAAAACACGCGGGCTTCTGCTTTGTGTCCCTCCAACTGGCTTCTCTGCCTCCAGTCGTCTCTCCGAAATTTACTTACATCGCCATAGCCAAACTTACTGTTACTGCCACAATATAGAATTACATCAAGGAGAGTATTCACAATTCAGTTCCCTATGTACAGTCGGACTAGATTTCTGGATTGATATGTTGTGTTTCTCTAGATAGGGGGGAGGAGTATGCAAACGGGTTCGAGGAATGGCCGCTGAATGCACGTGTCCAAGTGGCAATTTGGGAGTGGCCATTAAAATCTTCAATATTAAGGTAAGTGCACTCACGATCAACACTTATAATCGTCACTGAACGTACTTATTCAATGAAGGTACACTAGTTTATCCTAATAGTAAATGTGCAATATTAGTGTCATGAAAATTTATTTATTTTTGTAGGAATTGGTACATTACAATAAATAAAAAATTCTCTAATTTAATTATTTTATAGATAATGTAACTTTGATAAATTAGTGTTGTGTCACACGCATTACTAATAGTAGGATGAGTCAATGTAGTATAGTGAAGAAGACCATTTGCTAATTTCCTTTTGTATAGATATTTGTCTTATATGTTCTTTCATTGTATCATTACAAAATTTCCTATATATTGACAATCAATAGTTTCAATGCATTTTTAGTATTTTCTTGTGTTCATACTAAAAAGTCATTATATAATACCAAAACAACATCCAAATTAGTATTGCGGTGATATTATTTTTGTATAACTAAAGTTATGTTTATACCTTGTATTGGGAAAAGAGAAGGGAGGTAATAGTCTTTTTATAAGGGCATTATAGAATGTCTCTATTATCAGGTATTCTATGTAAAATTCAAGATTCTACAAGATTTTTTCTATATTTTTTTTCATATTTATGGGAGCTAGAGTGCTCAAAATTTATTGAGCATTATTTTGAAAGATGCACGAACAATGAACAAAAAATTTGAATTGGTTTAAACAAAAAATATTTTGTTGCAAAATTTTGAGTTATTCAAGTATTTGTCTCTTACAAATCCAAAAAGTGGTCACTTCCACTTTCAAAGACCAAATAGAAAAAACAAAGATCCTCCCTAAGAAAGTTTTGTCTTCGCTACACCCTAGTCGCTACAAAAACATTACACTCATCATAGTATCAAATAGTATCAAATAGTATCACAATGTAATATGGACTTGCATTTCAATAAAGTAACAAACTCGACAAGCTTCCTCACATTCACTAGAACCACTAGAAAATAAAAACAGTAGATGAGATTTCGGGGTCCCAGAGGGCCGTTTCAGGGTTGTTCCCGACGTTGTTCTCCCGGTAGTGAAAAAATGCCGTTGTCAGATTTTTTTTTTTTAAGTAAATAAATAAATAAATTTTAGTCTTTAAATGCAAAAAAAGAGATTTAAAAAAAAAAAATTGTAATGACGTGGCAATCTCCATGCCACGTCAGACAACTGCCGCATTGCGTTGGAAACGCCATTTGGGCGATTTCAGCACTTGGGAACTCATAGCCCTCTGGAGGAGCTAAATCCCATCTAATGCATGTCTTATTTAGCTAGCAAAAAAGTGATTGTTTTCCTCAATGCCTCACCTATGACTTAGGTGTCAAAATGAGCTCAAAATTTGACATATAAAAATTTGCAATCAGTTTGATGCTTGAATGAAATCCATATCTTGCCCATGTCACTTAGGTGAGGGGCAACACAAGCCTTGGGCAATGGACATTGTGCATTTGAGTCAATTGGTGAACGAACTTGTTTTTGTTTAGAGTGTGTACAAGTGTCTAGTATATTGCACTAGAAATTATATTTTTTGTTGTATTATTTAATATTTTGAATGCCTAGTTGTATATTATTTACTCGTCTTTTGTAGGCAGTGTCATATGGACGAGGAGTGAATCTAGATGATTGCGATGCTCACCTTTCATTTCTTCATGAACAAAATTTGATGTTGCTTCCTAGTATTGTGTACCAATTCAATTGTTCCTATTCAATTGATGTGAATAGACCGGTTGGATTTAGAGTTGGAGGAGTGACCAATTTTGGAGGAAAAAAATTCATGACTTAGAGCATTGTTGCAATGAATGGCCTCCACACTTTCGGTAGAAAATCTTTCCAATAACATGTTAATTATGAATGGGTACAAAATTTTCCTTTCATATATAATAGCCTATAAATTATATTGCATTGATCAGATTGTCAAAATCATGTGTGGATCTTCTCATGAAATTCATGTCTTCTACCAAAGACAAAACATATAGTGTGGGGCATACACTTCTCCTTGGACATTTAAATGTTAATACTTAACACTTGATAGTAAATATTCTATAGGAGCCCAAATCTCCATAACACATATGAGATTTCAATATTTATGGAGCTAACTCTTACAAAAAGTTAGCTATAGATGCATAAGAGCACCACCACTAGTTTCACTACCAAGCCTCAACAACGCCACTATAGACTTGTTGCGCATGTGCAAGCAAAATGGCTCCATACCAACACCACATCACGTTAAAAGTTGTGCCATTGTTCCTATCGTTCTCACACTTGCTTTGCAACCAAGGGTCTTTGTAGCAAACAATTTCACACTCATGCCAACTTGGTCAACTTTGACTGGCCTTAGTGGAAGATGTGGAGGCTAGTGAGAGGTGTGAGAAGAAAGGGGAGAACTTTAGTAAGGATTTTAACTCCTAAAAGCTCAAGGGGTTCAGACAAAACACAAATTTGTTATAAAATATAAGTTTTATACTTTTTTTGAAGTTTGCATCAAAGAAGGTAATGTGAAGCATGAAAAGTAGAAAGTATTTTGACGGTCAAAATTATAAAACTATTTTTAGATTATATTCAAATGAATTTTGAAGATATAGCTTCAAATTTTCACCAAAAATACAATTTCTATCTTTAGCATTTGAATTTTTTTTATTGGTCAAAATTGTGGTTTCTATTGATCTATGAAAAATGGCATAAGAGTCTAGTAATGAATACACCAATACTTTTCCCAAATAGTACAAATTTTCAACACTAGGCAAATTCTAAACACTTTGTGCTATTTCTTTTATAAACGTTCTTTGATTGTAGGGATCTTAGTTTTGAATATAAAAATTGAAAAAGAATCCAATCTTTAAAATTGAAAAATTGAAAAAAAATTGAAAAAAAAATTCCTGCTTGAAAATGTTTCTTGAAGTTGGGGCAATGACCATAAAATGGTCACTAAGCGCAGAAGTGGTTGGTAGGGACCCTTGGGTCTCAAGTGCACCACCACATCTCACAAGGCGCCGCCACTTCTTCATGCTGTGATCCAATTCTACAAAATTGGTGGCAATGCTTTAACCCCTAAACGGCGGAAGCACCATTCTGTGACACTTCGATGGCAGTTCAATAGGATGGAAAGAAATTGGAAGCATTTTTTTCATTTTTTTTCTTTTTGTTGACCTTTCATGTTGAGTTACAAAGGGTATCCAATTGATTTTGTAGTCTTTCCAGTGTTTGCCTCCACGTAATTGAGAGTTTAGTAAAAAAAATGGATCACAAAATATGCTATTTTAGTGTATTTTAGAAAGTTGTTGCTCCTTGCTCTAAATCTGAAATTTCTCCACAAAATTGATATTTTTTGAGTTTGAGCCAAACTAATAAAATGAAGGTCATTTGCTCTAGTTCCTACTCCAATTTAAATTTTGAAAAAAATCCTAAAATTCAAATTTTTATTGCAATTTGAACTTTGAATGTGTTTTTAATGTCTACTAAATTCTAAATATAGAATGAAACGGAAATTGAGTTTACACTATGATGTTTGTCATTGTAATATACACACATGGTGAAAATTTGAAATTTTTCGAAGTAATTTTCTATTTGATGTGATTTTCTTTGAAAAATAAATATAAGTTTTTTCATACATATCTAATTCCAAAATGGCAACAAATTGAATGGTAGGTAGTGAGGCTTGAAATCAATGGTCATGGGTCTGTCATTTAGGGGTTAAGGATGTAATTGAGATGAGAGTGATAATAAGGCCAGGGTGAATTGACCCCCTCATTGCCCCTCCGGGGCAAACCCTGGAATTTTTAATTTGCAAGGCTTAATTTTTTTTTGAAATTCTGATTTCATATTTGCAATTAGAGGCCCTAAATTACTCCAGGGAGATGCAAGAATTACAAAAAAGTTGGCGCAACATAGGGGACTTTTTTTTCAAACCAAAGTTGACCGGGGCAATGAGGGGGTCAATTCTCCCTGCGCGTGATTAACCCTCACCGCCCAAGGGGCCCAAAAGTGGCCTCACACAATCTAGCAGTCGACTTCAAAGTGCTGTAACTTTTGCGTCCGGTGTCCAAATTTAATAAAACTTATTGGAAAATTTGCTCATACTAGACTAGTTTTTGTGGAAAAAAATTTCAGATCTATCCAAGATGTATTGGATTTTTAGAAGCCATTCGAAGTTCGCAGATTCAATTTCAGTTCACCACACTGCATTGAGATGGCTGCAACTTCGGGGGCTTGTATCTTTTTCATCAAATGTTATTTTTCAATAAAATTTGTTGGGTTTTGTTTCCCATAAAGTCTACTTAATGTGGGAAAATTTTCATGTCAATCCAAGTTGTTTCGAATGCTTGGGAGCAATTCGAAGTTCAAAATACAGACATTTCTGCATTACAGTGAACTTCGGCGGCTTATAACTTCTTCAAAAAAGGTTCGATTTCAATCATTTTTATTGGAAAAGTTGCACATACTGGTCTAGTTCTTGCAGTAAAAATTTCATACCAATCCAAGAAGTTATGATTGACAGAGAGACATTTTAGTAGAGGTAGGTTCAGCAATAGATGTGTTTTTTTGCTACTTTTTTCACTATTTTTTGACATTTCAAAACAATTTTGCAAACGCAATGAGTCAATTGAATGATTTTTTTCCCCACCAAAGTGTTTTTCTTTTGGTTTTGAATCACTTCTTAGTTCAAAGTTTTTTCATTTGAGTAGGTTTAGAAATCGAATTTCACCTCGAATTGTGTTTCGAGGACAATTTCAGCATCTTTTTTCAACACTAAAACATTATAATCTTTCAATCTATACGGTCAAATGACCTCAAATTTGATTTACACCATCTACAACATGCACACTACAATATTGTACGGTTGAGATTTTCATATCTTACTCACATTTAGACTTATAACACTTGAAAAGGAAAGTTGTTTTTTGACATGGTTAAGCCTTGGGCGGTGAGGGGTTAATAGGTTGTTTTACCTTATATCAATCTAAGGTCTCCTCTTCTGCTGGACTAGATGCAAGAAATATAAAATAGGAAGAGTCGAAATAGATTTTCGAGAGGAACCTTACACCCTCCAGATAAGTAAAAATTCTTCAACAAAATGAGAGATGAATTCTTGGTTATTCACTCATCTCCTTCCACTTGGAATTCTTCAACGAGTTGAGAGAACTAGGGAACCCTAACTGTGACTCATCTGAAAGTTTTGAAAGTTTTTGATTCGTCACCTTCACCCACCATTTTCAGGCCTTGGAGATACCGGCAGGTACAGAACCATGGCGGCCCTCTCCAAGCGTCCCTTCACAATCATTACTCGCGGAACCTCACTGTCGTCTCGCAACCCAAACCCTAACGCAGTTTCAAAACACACCGAGCTTGCGTACAGAAGCAGTTGCAGTGCCGATCGAGAGAGAAAGAGCCTCCCAAATGCTGTATCATTTGTGTAAGCTAATGTGAGACAAACAATGTTTGAGGGAGAGTGGTAGCGCTCTGCTCCCTCAAGCTGCAATGTCATATTTGGTCGTCAAGCTGCTTGGCGATGCAAAGGACAGGTTGCGATCTCCACAAGAAGCAGCTGTTTCCCTGATTATCTTCCTGTTTATGTCTTTGGTGATTCCGCAAGGTGAGGTTGCCACTTGAATTCTCCTTTCTCACATGGCTCGGTATGAGTGTAAGGACAATGCATTGACATCTTGGTTTTTATCTTGGGTGTTTGAAATCGGAATGGTGGACGAATTCGTCATGGTGCAATGCTTGATAGCTTTGGTAGTTTCGAAATCCCTATGCTTTCGCTACGGGTTTTCTCTCTTTTCTTTTCCTCTTTTCTTCTGTCTATCCTTATTGTGAATGTTCGCCAATATAACGAAATTGACATTTTAGTGATGGCAACAGAGTGTATGGACTCTTACGTGTGGGTTCAACCCCTGCAGTTGTCACCAAAGTAATTAGCCAGACCAAGAACCTGTCATGAGCAGGTTGTTCACTTTTTGAGTTTGATGTGTTTCGTCGAAGTAGCCATGACGGATACTTTTCTGCTGAGTACATCCGTGTTTGATCATGATGATGGATAGTGATCCGTCTTTCTGGTGTGTTATCTCGCGTGTTAGTGTCTGTGTCTTAAGAAGAGCTAATGAGGTTCCTGCAGGGACAGTTCTGAGCAACTAGGTTCTGGATGGTAATCACCTTTTCTGAAGGTTGCTCAAGCTTCGCGTAGGACTGGTGCATGATTCTCGGGCAACTCTTTTTGCTGAAATCGTAGATTTTTGCTTTTAATAAAACGAACGTTACAATGATTTGAGAGCAATTCTTTTCTCCATAGCTGATTGCACGGATACATCTGTACGTCTATTGCTGTATGTTGCTGTGTATTGTTTTACACTTATGACTGAGAATGTGCCTCTGAGCCTTGAGTAACACCGGGTGCCGCTTTGACAAGGGAGGAGCGACTCATGTGTTGCGCTTTGTGCATGAGAGAAGATAATAACATCCTTGACGCATGGAGAATCCTTTACGACATTAACCATTATATCACTGTGTTTGCAGGCTTACTGCCATCAACTGTTTAGCTGACCGATTGATTGAGGAGCCACTTGGGTAGGACCTGTGTATAATCACCTGAAGGGTTGTAGTTTTGAATGCAGCTCATTCTATCCTGCAAGTTAGAGTTCACGGCATATCTGTTTGCTCTTAGGGATATGGATGAGGTTGTAATTCCGTGGCACATGATGGAATGTCCTTGAAGAGAAGATTTGTGACTAACTGGAAATCGACTCTTATTTCTGGATCTATCCTCTACGAGGAACCATTTGGTCCTCGGAGGAGATAGGAAAACTTGCCAGCTCACTCAGTTCCAAACCCAAGGTCCTAAACATCAAGCCCGTCGACCAGGAATACGTGCAGAATGTAAGCCATCAAGACCAAGGGGGAATCTGAGCTGCCGGTGTAGCTGCTGTTGCTGTTGACGATCTCAGACCGCTCTAGCCATTGTTGAGCAGTGTGAATCGTATTATCGGAGGTGGTAAAGGTGAAAATTGTGGTGTCTGTTGAATTGCCCCATGCGACGTCGGTTTTGATGGTGCATGAGTATTCAGGGATTTTGTTCAGGTTCGATTGGTGAGATCAAAATATTCGGTTAAATAGTTTTCGCGATGATCAGAAAGTTGGGCACGTGTATAATACGCACTTTGTATGAACCATTCAAGCTGAGTTTAGCGAATTTTAGAACATTTTCTTTCTCAACGGCCGGGTGTTTGTATCTTCTCTTCCTTCTTTTTCCTTTCCTTTTCTTCTTTTTCTTTCTTAGATCCTGCTTGGTGAGACCAGACGATGATTTGGTTATAGCCCCGTATCCAAATTCGGGCTTTTGAATGGGAAGACTTGAGGACTAACTTGGCTATCTTAATGGTAAGCCGTAGTCAAGAGAATTCTGAATTTTTTATGACGGCTGTGGATGAAATGTTCTGATTGCTTGGTGCTGTCAGAAGCAATGTCGCGTGCGACTCGGCAACTTGAGCGTCATCTCGAGAGGCTACTCAAAGAGCTCCAAGTAAATTCCAAACCCTTATCCTCAGCATCCCTCTCTGAGCCTCATGAATACCTGTGACTGTTGATCACAGATGGCTCTGATTAATAACGGTTTACCTCTTGAAGGAAATTGAGAGAATTAAATCCTTTTAATCCTATAGCCCTTTTATTGTCCTCCATAAGTTATCGTCCCCTCTTGGTTTCAGAAATGCCTGCTTAACGGGTTCTTGTCGTAGGATACGTCAGTTGAAGATTAAGTGTCAAGACTTCCATTCTAAAAAGCGGAAGAGATATATAGCAGCGGCTGTTTTTGAGCTGACAGTGTGATTGTATATAAAAAATTAGAGTAATCGAGGATTTTGTAAATTTGACTCGGAATATTGTGCAGCCCGATTCGACTCTTGCAGGTCGTGGGGCTCTCGGTTACGTCTTTCCACCTGCATCTGATTCTGCCGGGTTCGATGTAAGTCACCAGATACTTTAGTCCGATCTGAGAATATCAAGTATATTAAGAGCCCGTTCACTGAATAATACTTCAAGATTATCATACACATAGTCACACAAATTAGACGTACCCTTCCTCTTGCCGCAAGAATCCATTCTTTGATGTAGAAGCATTTAGTCTGGACCGAATTAATTGGAAACAAATTCACCTATTGGATGAGTGTAAGGGACATGCTGTATCTTATGTTGTTAATATGTTAGGGAGGATAGTGTTTCGTGCTAAAAGCAACAAATTCTGGACACTGTGACAGGGATCCTGTGATCCTCTTGGGAAGGAGACGACAGCGAGCTCGCAGGTTTCTGTAGTCTCAAATTCTGAATCTGATGACGCCTCTACCTCATCTAGTTGTAATCGCGGAAGTAAGATTTTCCATGCACAGTCTCGATTCCTTCTGCTTTAGAGCTTATACTAGCCAACCAGTGAAATACGACCGTGTTGGAGTTCTCTGTATCGTCTGCAATTATAGCATCTTGCTCTTGTATCACGAGTAATTTCTTACTGACATTCGTCATCTTCCAGAAAATTGCACCGTGAGCATGTAGTTCAAGTCCTACTTTTGCATACTGTATCATTGAAACTACATAATCCAGTATGCAAGTCATTATCAGAGGTTAAGCTTGGTTCGTGGGTTGCCCGATATCATTTTCTCAGAGTATTATCGTGAGGAAACTGCCAAGTTGGTGCAGCAGCTGGGGGATAGCCGCGTGCAGGTCGCAACTCTTGAAGCCCGTATCGAGTTCCTTACGAGTAAAGTGGAAGAAAGAGAGACTTTGGACTCGCTCTACATACAAAGGTTAGGAACCAAATAATTTCAAGATCTAGTATCGAGGGCAATCGGAGACAGGCTTGGTTTCGTAAGTCATTTCAACTTTCACTAGACGACATAACTCTTCACAATGGGCTTTGTAGAACAAGACACGAGAGCCCACTTTAATTCACAAAAATTATTACCATTTCAAAATTTTCTCAAGCAAGCAGCAAAAATGCAGATTTTGGAAACCTGTTTGGAAAATAAAAATCGATTATTTTGCTCACTTTCGTGACCCTTGGTCGCATGAAATTGACAAGGACAGGGGCTTGACTTTACGAGCACTAGAGGTTTAGAGTGGAAACATTGTATAATTCACTTTAGCTGGTGACTGCAGTGCAGATTGGAGGAAGAAATGTTAAGGTTGGAGGGGACGGTTGAGCAGGAAGTAAGCGATTTGGCTAGACGTCAGAACGAGGTATCGAAATGTTTGCAAAGTTGTAATTTGGATGGATGGTTATTACAGTTCCATCATGGCCTTTAGGGAATAAGAAGTATATACCGGTATACACTGATTGAGCTATTCTCATTCCGTTTCATTACAAGCTTGAAGACTCCTTTCATCCTCACATTCTGAAGTTTAAGGGTAACAGATTTGTGGTAAATAATTTCCTACAAGTCCTGGCCTTGCTATCATTTTCAGTACTTGAGAAGGTCATGTTTACCTTGCGCCTTGACATCGTGAAATTTCCTGATGCAGGTCGAGCGAAAGGAGTCATCGCTTGAGGAGCAATTTAAAACAATCAAAGACCTCGACGTATCCGAGATATTGTATGTACTGGTACTAACATATGCTTGACTCCAGTCCACAGTGACAAACTGTTTAATTAAACTACTCTCAATTTTCCAGGACAAGTAATTCCCCTATAATTTTGTGGATAGTGCATTGAGCTACTGTAAAGCACGGGAACTGTCTGCATGAAAACACATATTGACAATATGCCTAACTCTTTAAGCACCGGTATTCCGGTTTGGAGACTGTTGGAGGTGTATTTCGAAGCCCTCCAGTCATTAAGGGTTAAGAGAGTCTCCATCAATTAGCCTCAACTGACACATTTGTTTGAAGACTGTCAATCTAGATTCAGTCGGATCATGAGGGTATCGTTATTAATCAATGTCACTTCTCATCTAAGGTCTCAATTCAGAGCTACGGTCTGATGAATTATCTGTCTTTTCTGGAGTAGGTACATGGAACTAAAATCCATCCCAGAGCAGCGACGAACTGCAAGGGAGCATATTCTGATTCTGGCATATGAGAGGTTTCTTCGTGACCGAGAAGAGATCCAGGAACTGCGAATATCTCGAGATACCTCCAGGTCTGTCCTATCAAACTATCTCATGATGTATGGTGGTGTATTATCATCGAACTTTTAGCACAATTTTTGATTGGCGATGTTTCATAGCAAGTATTTCCGTTTGTGGGCTGCTTCTGTGGAACAAGGGCTTCGGTGAAGCAACTATCGCTACCCAACTTGTGCTTTGATTCCTTTTTCTTTTTGCTATGTTTCCTAAATCCTGTTTTTTTGGATGAAAATACTTTGATACTCAATATCTCTTTCCTTACAGGTCCAAATCTTGAGAAATTACCAATGTGCACAACCCCTCTTCAAGGGCTTTATGATCCTCGCCATTGATCCCACAACTGTGGAAATTTATGGCAATCTTTCTAGACGTCCAAAAATAGTTTGGTGTAGATGTCAGTTAATTCTGTAGGTGTATCTAGAATGAATGGTATTTCAGCATTCTAGGAGTTCACCCCGGGATGAAGGTTGAATATTATACTTCAAATAGCATTAGTGGTACTTGTTGAGTAAGTTTTGAGAGCATGGATTGTTAGAGGGATGCATAGCTGAACCAACCCTATGCAGGGAGGCCTTGACACGAGCAAATGATGAAGTGCAGAGGCTTACGGATGAATTGCATAGAGTGGCTGCTAATCATGATTTTGAACACCGTGAATCTGAGCTCGACCTGAGCAGCAAACTTGTCCTCATTGAGGAACTTGAAGCCGAGCGTCACGATTACCGTGTGCAGATAGAGGCTCTGAGTGCCAAAGGCTCATTATTTGACGATGTACTTTCAAAACTATCATTCTTTGAATTGAGATCGATGTAACTCGCAAATGCGTTTGTGCTTAACAGAGTCTGCGATGAAATAGCTCTAATTAGCGACCAATAACAAAGGATTTGATTCATTTATTGCTCTCGAAGATTTTAATCTTGAGGATCTCATACATGCACGCGTATTAGGTGCAAAAAATATTGGAGAATCTACAATCTACCAGCATTGATGCCGAGAATGAAAAAGCAGCCATGGCCGCGACCCTGCAAGTGGCCTTACAAGAGAAGGAGAGTTTGCGAGGGTCAATTATGGAGAAGGATCATAACCTGGATCTCCTGAGCATGGATAAGGTCCTTCACCTGAGTTACTCAAAATGATGTTGAGTCCTCAAGTAGGAATGATATGTTCAGTCCTCAAATACTCATGTTCCTTTGCTTTAACTGCAGACATATTTGAGCAAAGAGGTTGAGTCCTTGAAAGACCAAGTAAGAAATTTAGAGTCTAAACTTGAGCAGCAGCACGAAAAATTGCAGGAAGTGAAGCGCGAACGTGCAAAACTCCGCACGGAATCTCTAGCTGCTACTGAACGTTTTCAGGTCAGCTTCATGATTGTTAATAAGGCACCCATTGGAAAGTGAATATGAGTGCTATTTTCATTCTTGAACTAGGGGTCCAAACTGGAGCATATCATTTGCGTTCTGTATTCATATTTAGACTTTCATGTTCGCACACTCGTGACCTAGACAATTTTTCAGGCTGAGATTTTTCGAATCAAGGAGAACACGAACGAGTCCCTTGAACTAAATCGCAGAGAGTCCAATGCTATTGCTGATGAAAAACTTCGGTAAGTGGCCTTATGTAACTTTTGAATCAAATTCTTTGAGTTTGTCAGAAGAATGGTCCGTTGCCTCGAAAGAAAATCAGACTAGATTGAGTCACATTGCTTGTTTTTCTCTCTTTATACATCATGAAGTGTTTGTATGGATTATTGAATTACGCGAGGAATTACGTTCTAAAATGTTGTGCTCAAAGTTAATACAAGGCCCGGCTTTGATGTTCAGCTTAGTGAGGAGGGATCTGCATTCGACGGTAACATTATATGTCGTACTGTTTGTACCTTTGTAGTGACAGGTATTAGTCCCTGCATTATAATCCAATTCTCCTGATTCGGATCAAAGATCACACTAAAAACATATCCGTTCATGCAGACATTGCTTCTTTATTGTGTTTGGCCACATGGATGATGCAGGATATTTCGGGAAATGAGAGACGAAGCAATGGCAGCTGCTGAGACGTGTCGCACTGAATTGCGTGAAAGTAAAGCAGCATATGAGGAGCTTCTTTTCAAGTAAAGTCTAGCTTATCCTTAAAAGGGGCAACAAACTCTTTTTCTTATATTTGTTCCACATATTGATGACTATTTGATTGACGGGTATGAGTGTGATCAACTACCAACGTTCAACCTCGTAATACTACAGTATTATTATGGACTTATTCCATTCTATGCCAGAAGCTTGGGATCTCCTCTGAGAGATGCCTAATGATCATCGTTTTATGACCAACTTGGTGCTTGATTTCTGCATAGTATCTTCATTTTGAATAAGTAAATCTTTCTCTTCGTCCCCAATTATCAGGACAAGTGTAATATCATGCTAGAGCCCAACCGGGAAGAACCGGGAACCTCCGATAGGCAGCTCCAAATAATCTCATATAATTAACCCTATAAAGACCATGGAATCATGGTTTTGAAATGCCCTCTTTCATTGCTCATACTGTGGATAGTAAAATGGAAATGGGACTTTTTTTATAGCACTAGATTAGGTGAAGAGCATTGCATGTGTTGGTTAAAAAAAATTTGAACAAATAAAAATCATACATGAACTTCTCAAAAATCCTTAAAAAATAAAATAAAGATCAAGTCATGGCTTCTTGGTCCTTAAACGGTTAACGATCCTGCAATTTTTTCTTCTCATTTGGAATGTGGACAATGCTAATGACTTACAGGTTCAGAGAGCTTCACAGAGTAGCAGACTCGAAGGAAGCCGAAACTCAGAGAAATCTGACTTTGACCAACTGTGAGCTAGACCAACTAAAAGTTGTTCTTGCAGAGAAGAAGAATTCCCTCGATCAGACCAGGCTTGAGAACGAGGCCTTGATTGTCAAATTAAAGGTTCGCTGTTATAATGTGACAATTCAGTTGTGCTAATACTACTAACAACTTCAGGTCTATTTGTGATCTTACAAATTATTTCAGATTCCCTGGGTATGTGGAATCAGGCCATCAGTTTTTTATGCGTTATTTAGCAAACATTACGAAATTCAACAGGAGATTAATGTTATATATCTCTCTTAGGTATCAGTGGAGAGCTAATTTGCTCCTCGTGTAACTTTACTGTTGTAAACGAGATAATTTTCATGAATTCCTTGCAGGAGCTCCACTTACTGATGTCTCCTGAAATTGTAGACACAGACACAGAAGCTCAATGAAGAAAAGACTGCGCTGGAGACCTCACTTCTTGAATTAAAGGAGGCTTTGAAGATTAGTCGAGACCAGCTCGAAATTTTTCAGAGGGCGGAGGCGGCTAAACTAGAGAATCTTGAAAGGGAGAAGGCCAAGTCGTTCTCAGCCTGGAGAGACGAAAATACTAAGGGCAGTGAAGGCAGATTGAAGAGTAGCGTACATGAAAATCAGCTGTTCGATCAACCCAGGTAAGTTCATATATTTTACTTTCGGTAGCTGCATCAAACTCCCTATGAAGCCTTTTGCCCTCGTAAGAGTGTCCACGGCAAAGTTTCCAAAAGTTCCGCAATCAATCTAGTAAGAATAATCACACGGGGACTTGAATATCTGGCATATAACCTTCTTGTCAGTTAAGGTGATCGGAGTATCAAAATACAATGTTGGCAGACCACTCCGACGCCAAACGTGAAAAACTAGTTTTTGGAGTCCTGTCTCTTATAGTTGTAGGTTAAGCCGAAGAATAATTGTCAAAAATGTACAGGTTCAACTGGCAGGTTTACGTTCGAGCACCCTTAATTTGAGGAGACTCTACCGCATCATACTTCTACGTCTCGATCCAAAAACAGTAATAATATGCTCTTTCATTTTGAACTGCAATTCAGGCGTGTCACAAAGGAGAAAGGGAGGGTGCCTGTCCAGTTGCATTCAGTACGAGGAGATATTAGAAAACTACTTCGTGCACGAGGCTCAGTGGACCAGCTTCAAAGCTTGCTGAAGGAGAAAGGTGTGCCTCTTGGTGGGAGTAGATCGAATTCCATCACCAATTACTCCAGGAGCAGTCTCGTGCACAAAGGCAAGCAGGCAGTGTCACCTCGAATTAGCAATTTGGACCGGAGTGCTTCTCCAACCAGGCAGGAGCTTGAGGTACGAAAAATAAAATTCTTGGCTTTCTCATCTTCGCCTGAAGTCTTAATCATCATTAATGCAAACAGGCTTCGAAGTTTACCTCTTCCAAATGGCAGATCGTTAAAAAGTACCGACGTGAATTCTCCTATCAATTAGATAAATTTGAGCCGAGTTGATTTGAATGTACGATTTGGAATGTATGATTTACGATGAACCATATCTTGATGGTTGCTTCACAGTAGTGATGCTTAACTTTTGGCCATAACCAACCTATACATTTCAGCTATTGAGATAATCAAAGAACTAATCCCGTACCACCCGTCAATGTCTTCGTTCTCAAAATATATCTTTCCATCTCCAGAATCTGTCAATTTCGTGGTTATCACTCTCCACAATGATAATCTTGATCATTTGTCACTTGCAGACGATGATGGAACACGGGGAGTCACCGCGAAGGTGCCACCAGCATAGAGCATGCCATCCGCATTATCCGAAAGCCTATGAAAAGCTGGTGGATGCTATGAGTAGAAAAGGTTAGTTTTCGCTGCTCGTGCTCTCTACTGAATTCCCTTGATATGGTTTGTATTATGGGATCACCATTGCACATGCGTCATGGAGTGTCCAGCTTGCTATCGTCATTTCGTCACTGTCAGAGCTTCTAGCAAAGGAAAGGATCCTACGATATTTCATCAGCTTACAATGTAATTCAAGAGTGCATCACTCCTTCCCGTTAACAAAAATCTCAGAGCGCACAGTAGGTTAATGCTTTACGGTTCATGATGTGACATTTTTTATAGTAAAAGCACCTAACTCCTCATTCATCGAAACCAAAGGCTTGACTTTTATAAACCACACACTTTCTGTTTCTGTATGGTGAATTTGATGGAATTGAGATAAATAGAACGGAGCATATATTTATAAAGATATACGCAAAAACATGCCAAAATTCAAGAAAGGATTCAGGCGTTAAAGGGTTAATTTGAGATTTTTTCGTGAATGCGTTACAAGGTCACTTGCCTAACGTGAGGTTTTTTGATATGGATACAGCTCCAGCTCCTTTCTCTCAAGTTCCGGCTTCTGTTTCGCTCTCTTCAGCTCCAGCTCCAACTTCTGCTCCGTTCTCTCCTGGAGCAGCTCCAGCTGCATTATCTCCAGAACCCCCTCCAGCTCCATTCTCTGTAGCTCGAAATTCATGTTCTTGAGGGTGAGCTCCTGTTTGGCAATTCTTAGCATGATTTGAAACCGGTTTTGGTGTTCTCACTGTTTGTTTGAAGTCTGCGAAGCGCATCTCATTCTTCTCTTTTGATTTGTCCTTCAAATTCTATTGAAACAATTCAAATATCTCGGATTTGTTGTTTCAAAAGGGTACATTCACAGCAAGGGTGAGTGATGGGGTGATTGTAAGATGGGTTATAAATTTTAACCTCGAGGTTAACCCTTAAATGGCAACGAAGACGTTTTTATCCCCATGGATGATAGAGAGTCCTTCTAGTAGGATAGAGGTGCAACCATTCATACTCAGAATTTTGTTGTGAAAAGGGAGGTCTTCTATAGTAGTTTGACTTCCAATGAGTGCTTTTGCAAATTTTTAAGTGAATAATTCACACGGTAACCAAAGGGATGATTTCCACGGTCACTAGTCCGTCCTTTAAGGATTAAAGGAAGAATATAAAGTATAACCTATATAACATTCTTAATCCTTCCCTAGGAAAGAGCAAGTAAAAAATGAAAGGGGCTCATCAAGCAAATAGATTCAATAGACTCAATTAGTTGGGTAATGTTAACCCAAATTTCCACCCTAGTATCTTGAAAGAGGGATATTCCTTCCTTCGTTGCATATTGAAGGGGCTAAGAAATAAGAGGTATAGAATGTTATATATGAGGATAAAGCATCTATTGTAAGAAGGTTTACAAGATGAAAAGAAATATAACCTTTAGGGAAAAAGCAAGGGATAGAAAGACATGACTAATCTTAAGGGTTTAAATATGCAAATGCTTTTAAGCTATGGTGAGAAGTGACTTTGTTGTCACAAAATTGCACTTTTGTCAACTTTTCAATTTCTATGATTTTTTCAACTTGTTTAACCAATCTAAATCACTTTTTTATTTTGTTGAATATAGTATATAACTTTATTAAGAAAAAATTAAATATTTATTTTTAAAATTTGTTTTTCATTATCTCGTTACATTTGGGGCATGTCACACCTTATCTAAGACAATAAATGTACTAAGTTTGCATTGATAAAAGTTTAATTTTTAATCCAAATGTTAGTATTTAGATGACTTTAACAATTCAATGAAACTTCTTTATTGCTAATTTCTAGAAAGTGAAATATAAACATAAATCTTATATTAATATAAAATTTGGACCTTGTTTGCGTTGATTTATTTGAATTTTTAAAATTTTAAATTTGACTACTTTGATCAAGTAAATAAGTTATTGATGGTGTTGGTAAATAAGTAAATTGAGTATATTTTTACATTTTTTTTCACCCTCAGCATTTACTTTATTTTCAGCACCTACATTGTCCCAATTACTCTACCATAGTTTGAAAACTTTCACCTTCAATATTCCCTTACAACATCTATTTGTGTAATAAAAAATAAATAAAAATGTAGATCACTTAGAGAATTTAACATCACCAATATTCTTGAAATACATCCATACCTAGGGGGAGATAAATTAATCTCTTAAGGACCAGGGGGAGTCCAAATTTCCAAAATCGTGAAGATGTATTATAAATTGCAACTTAGAAGAGTAATTTAATGATGACTCTCAAATAATAGTTGTAAAATATGATTCATAAATCATATCTATACAGTTAGACCAACTAGTATACAAATTGATATTTTTCAATAAAATTTGAAGTCCTGAAATATTGAAAATTCTTTTTAAATTCAATTATAGATTGAGTGTTTGTGATTTCCACAAGAATTTATTTCCTTTGAGTTCACAATGTTAAGTTCTAATCATAGTGATTTTTGACAATTTGTATTTTACTTTTCTATTCAAGTCATTTTTGAAGGATAATTCTTTGAACTAAAAAAGTTACTTTTTGAGGTCAAACCTATTAGTACCCTTTGAATTATAGAATATTTACAAAGCCAAGTTTTCAAATTTTATATCGCACAAATGTTAAAAACTAACACAAGAATTTTTAAGAAAACCAATGGATGAACCCACGCATTTTTGTGGTTTGGGGATGTATTTGCATTCATTCATTGTTCCAAATTTTAACCTATGGTCGTTAAGGGTTTAATTGTGTAAAATAACCTCCATTATAATTGAAATGAAAAGGAGTGTAATGGGATTATTTTGTACCTCTTGAAGCGTAAGAATTTTATTCCTCTCTTATACAAATGTACCTTTGATTCACTATTGTAAATGATTAGTAAAGAGGTGGTGTCTTAATTGAAACATTGATTGTTGTATTTTGACAAGTAAAGTGATTTAGAAGAGTACCAAAGAACTCAAACTCTAAGATTTTAGTCACGCAAAATAGTAAAATTAGGTTGTCCCATTGATACTAATTTCTTGACATTTGACACGATATAAATATTTTTAGTTATTGTACAAGAATACACTATTTTTGAATTAGGTGTTGTAATTGGGACTCATGAACCTCTAAGTGTACAAATGAAAATATTTTTAGAAATATTTGTTGACTTTGATGGCTTGTAAAGTAACATTCTTGATGTAAGGCAACCTAATTGTTAAGGCAATCTAATTTCACTATTTTATGTAGATAGACTAGATAGATGGAATGTTGACTTTTGATTGGTCAAAGCAAGTATTTAGGTACTTAGAGTTGTAATTGTAGTAAAACTAATTGAAACATGTGTCTAACATTAGCACACAATAGATAGATGTGCTCCCATACATAGCATAGAAATTTTGCTCTTCTAAATTAAAAGTTTTTATACAAGTTTAAAAGTTTTTCTTATATATGGTAAAAAAATTGAGATAAAATGCTATTCCATACAAAAGTTAATGAATAATTATGTTTTTGAATGTTTTACTACAATTAGGATGAAATTACTCATGTAATAAAAAATTCTTTGTTGCATAGGTTATTAAGTACTCTTATTAATGGTTATATGCTTTTTTTATACAAAGATTAATAAGTGCCCCCATTGTTAAACCTCAAACACTCTAAAGTTCATACTTTAAAATGATGTGAACAATACTTGTTTTAGGACAATGTTGTGTCCAAATAATTTCTCATCCATCCAAAGTGATATTTGAATGAATAAGTAACCATGCAATTAAAATTTCATATAGTCACTTAATTACATTTTTGCTTTAATTATGGTGAGAAGATTGAAGATGGGTTTCCAACACAAATTTTGAAGTGTAGCTATTTTTTGTTGTGTTGCAATTTTGGAAGAAGATATTAGACTATTTTGCAAATTATTCTTCATTTTTTAAGGAATGAAACTGTCAAAATTCACTTGAAATTTTTCAAAGAAAAAAATAGTTGCTACATTTGGATTGATATTTGATCTCTCATTCAAAATATGAATGTTTGTGAATGTAAATAGCTTCACTAATTTAGTCAAAATAGCAAGTTCCAGTTCAATCTTAAATATATAAATAAACTAGCTGCACCTAATTGTAATCCCTTTCTAAAACCGATTCCTTCATATTCTAACGTAAAATGTACAACCTCTATTCATAAAAACCTATAATCACTTTTAGGTATTCCTATTTTCAGTACTTTGAAGATACATACTTTATTCACATGGTGTCCATAAATTTTATAAGAAGAGAATCTAAAAAAAAAATTGAACTTCCAAAAAAATCTAATAAAAATTAGGTAATTTAATATTAAGAAAATGCTCAACTATTTATTTAGATACATTTAGGCATAGTAACCTTAACAGGTACAAGGAATATATTTTTTCCACATAGCAAATCATATCTCAAAGTTCAAAAGCTATTTCCAATTTTACATTAATTTTACATAACAATTTTCAAAATGACCAAAAAAAAAATTTAATTTGGAAGCCTACACTTTCAAAATAGTATATTCAACATGCATTCATTGTTTGGAGATCAACTAAATGGTCAATAGGGAACAATATACCGCGGACTAGTACACTACATTTGTGCCAAAAATGGTAGATTACAAAAACTATCACTTCTCACTTAAGCTTAATGTCTACACTCACCAATCTCTTGTATCTTCTACCACTATATACTCAAAAAAGAAGCACAAGTACACCTAAGAAGTATTAGGCAACAATTCTCTCTTCTTCAAACACCCCTTAAACAAAAATGGTCTCCAACAACAACAATCATCTCCATCCTCATTGAACAAATTTCACGTAATTGTATCAATAAATGATTACACTATTACATTATAGCCTTAGACCAACTCTTCTCAAAAGATGGATGCCACCTCATCACATTATGAAAATTTGCTCAAAAGTACACCACCCCTATTCCACTCATTAAAAATGTACTACACATTGCCTCCCAACTATCATGTAACACACATTGCCACAATAGATGTCAACATCCATGCACAAGACACTAATCCTACTTCATCCTAAAACCAAAACATTACATACAAATAGAACTACAACTAATTTTACAAACCAATGACATATCCACTACAACACAAGGACCACTTACCATCAACATAGAAAATATTGAAGAATAAGCCAACACACTACCCATCAAACAAATAATTTTCAATAAAATAAATAAATAAATCCCATACAGAGATCACGACCACACATATCTAAAAATCAATATACATATCCCATACGATAATCAACTACAAAAAAACTATCTTTGAAAGTCATCAAGACATACAAAAATATATCACTAAATTTTAGTGTTCAAGAGGGCAGTTGCAAGAAACACCTGCCGATTTCCGTTCAAAACGGCAATTTCACTCCTGTTCATGGATTTTGGAATAACTTTTTTTTAAATTAAAAAAAATATGGATAATGTGTAAAGAATTTAAAAAATGATATGTGCAAAAATTCAGACCTAAATTTTTTTATCTCTAAGAGTTATGCACGGTCAAAGAGGGTTGAAAAATGGAAGAAAATAGACAGTTTGGAATTTAATTCTTAAAAATAGTAAAAAAATTCAAAAAATTCTCAAAAAAAAATCCATTCTTCCTAACTTATAGATACTCCTTTTCACCAATTTTCACTATTGGAAAAATAAAATTGTGTTCTCTACACTTGCGCAAAGGTAGTGCTCTTTGAGCACATGTGGAGTGTGGACAGTTTACTATTTTTAGAAAAAAATTGTGAGATTGTGTAACTTTAGTATAAGTCCTTGTATACCAATTTTGAGCTTCAAAATCTTATTTTTGGATCAAAAATAGTACTACAAACCCCCCAAATGGCCAAGGTAAACATCCAATCGGGGGCAGTTTAAAAATAGTAAAATAATTTTAAGAAAACCCAAAAAATTACTCAACATTTAAAACTACCACATATACCTTCATTTCAAGTTTCATAGAAGATGGACACACGATGCAAAAGTTATGAGCAAAAAACCACATGTCTAAGGTCAAGGGGACAAAAAATAGGACAAGTGTTTCTTGCAATCACCCGTGAATTTAAAGGTCCTAACAACAAACTAAACTAAGAATAGACTCCCATTTCCCTTAACAAATGCTATCCATAAGTAACCACAATTTATACCTCTTACACCAATACTATAAAAATAAATAAATTTAACATTTCCACAATATAATACACTATTAATTCCACCAACTCAAACACAAAGATACTAGATCTTTAATCCACAACCAACAAATGTTATTCCTTCATATTTCAACTTTTGAATGTATTCCAAACAAAGACATTGCATCCATATCCAAAACAATCCATATGTAACACAATATTGCACATCTCTGTGGTGAAAATGAAAAATCTCTCATTACTGTCTCTAAAACAAGACTATAATGGCTATGGCAACAATATCATAACAACAAAAGATCAAGCAAAACCCTTGAGCCACATTCCCAAAACTTTGAATTAGAAATTATATGGCTATACCAAAGAGATATGTACAAAGTACCAACAAATAATTCACTTCAAAATTTTCAATACACACTACTAGACAATATAGTATCACATATTATATCATACTTCCAAATCACTATACCCTCCTTTTCATAACCAACTACATGTCCCACCTAAATAACAAAAACTTATTTACTTTACAAAAAAAGACTTTATATTTGGATTGTTAGGACAAACAATTTTACACATATGGTCTAGAAAATGACTAGCACTCCCACACAATACAAGTACAAATTTCCAAGCTATACATTGGGCAAGATTTGAAGTACAAACATATCCCAATAACATTACAATTTTTATACTAAAAGACCCAAATTGATTCACCACTACAACATCCAACACCCTTAATACCCAAATACATATGAACTAGCCTATTTCAAAGTTGACACTATAACCTACGATGAACCAATAAACCAATGTCCAACATCAAGAAAAAAACATTCGAAGAAAAACTAGACCTTCATATATTTTATGTACACCACTAGATTAACTCAATAGGAAATAAAACACTTCTCACTCACATACTTTGACCACCAATGAAACTCCAAATTCAAAAACCCTACAATAATTCAATTCCACTTCCTACTAACTAAACACCCATAAACAAATGCAATAATTGGAATAAAACATCCTCTCTTCCTTACCAAATCTATAATCCTTCTACACCACCAACTATGCCAATATACACCAATTTGCCTCTATTTAAATACTCTCCAACCTTTTCCTATTACGCAGATGGCTCCTTCATACTACCACAAGAAACTCCACCTCAGTAAGGAAATTGGATGATTGAAATAACAACCTATGGAATATATAATCCTTCTACGAAAATTGTCACAATTCAAAAATTCATAGTGCACACTAACAATCAAGGAAAAGACATAGAAACCAAAATTAACGAACATCAACTACTTTATGAAGACTATAAACATGCATACCCCTCTTCCTCCTACCTACAAAGAAATGATTGGTTCTCACCACATATCACACCATATAAAGGTCCCATCAAACTTCTAAACTCATACCTCAAAAAAAAAAAGATGACAACAATATTGAAAATGCATATTCATTTCCTAACATCAATTGATGGATTAAAAATTCCAAAATTGACTACAATTTATCTAATAACTTTTGGTCTAACCCCAAAATTACAAACAAACAAATCACTCACATGTATATTCAAATTTCAATATGAACAATACATGGACTTTGCACAAAATACCTCTTATGGCCTATTTAATATCCTTCAAAACTTTGCCCACCATGCAACTTACACCAAATTGATACATGGCTACATCTATTATTTTCAGCCATACTAAGCTTCAATAAAACCCTTCACATTTAACTATACAACAAAGCATTACATGAAATTCAAAAATTATTTCTCTCATACAAATTCATAATGTTTCCTCCTCATTAATGGTAAAAACATAGATGACAATCAACAAAAAATACATTGTTTCCCATTGGCTACTCCCATACACAAGCTCCAATACTACCAATTGCACACGTACAAAAAAAATTATGCCCATACATATTATGTGTACACAATACACCATACCTAAACACACCACCCAAAATCCCTTCAAAAATCATAAAATACAATTTATTGAATTCACATAATGAAATAATTGTTTCTCACAAGATTCTTTTTCCTTAAAAATCAACACATACCAACCCTTCCTTCAAGACATCATTACTCAAGGTTGGAATGCACAACCACTAATAGTGATTATAGTTGGTGCATGTGGCACCACCCTTAGTGATTTCCATCCATCTTCAAAATATGAGATGAATTCAAAACTCCAAAAACAAACATAAGAAATACACTACACAACATCAACAAGATTGCCATCAAATACGCCACATACATTCTTCACAAAAGAAAACTAGGAAATAACCAACCTCTTCCTACTAATTTCAACACCTCATAAATACCTACAACTTATATATTATTATAATCTTCAAAATTACAACCTACAAATTAGCACTTCCCTATATAAGTAGTATAGAGTCTCCCCTTTAATGAGGTTATACATGTAGTCTTGTTATCACTCCTCATTTCTCTCGAGATCTAAGGTGGGGCCCTTCACGAAAAGACTATTAATTTATGCCAACCTTGACATCACATTAGAGTTATTTATCTCTTCTCAAAATGACTATGTAAAGTCTAAAATTGTGAAGCATTTGTCTTGTTCACGTCTTCATTGTAGTCACAATTGGAGTTGTGAGCAACCTTTAAGTTATTGCCAGATGGTGAGTGCCTGTCTCAAAATGTTTTTATCCACTATTGTATTATTATTGTCTAAATTTATTTTATTCAATTTTTGGAAGGAATTTGGTGGGGGGATTTTGGGTAAAACTATCCGGGATCTGTTCATCCGTCACCCTACCTACCCATATTTTCCTCCATATAATAGATGGATTGTAAATCTAGCTTACAAAGATACCAATTAGCAATATTCATCCAATCATAATATTTATAATATTTAGAGTTGTCATTACCTTGAATTAAACAACCCATTTAAGATTTGAACTCCTTTTAGAACATTATGTTCATGGCAAATCATGAGTATTTCAAGAGTGTTAAAAGGCCATTGGATTTCATTGACAAGTGATTATCATTGTTTCTATGTAAAGCTTGAATGCATTTTACTTCCTACATTTGTATTTATCATACATTTCATATTTTTTCCCACTTGTAACAATGTATCAGGTTTGTCATATTTAAAAAAGAAATTAATTATTGTACAATCAATGATTCCTAATATGAATGAGATAAATTACTATTGAGACATGCACATAGACATTGAAAAATGAAGAAATGTTTCTTGATTGGATTACATATTGACAAATAAATTTATAATTTGGTATTACGTAGGGACTCATATGTCTAAATAGGCAGTCCATACAACAAGATTTTTTGCATCGCTTCTTGAATACCGAACTTAGTTTGCAAATTGAGTTTAATTATTGAGAGATCCAAACTTAAATTTAAGAATGAACTAATGACAATAAAACTTATTTTTTTGTTCTTTTGCATTGAATGTTAATTTCAAATTAGAATATAAATTCAATGAAGTACAATTTTATTAATGTTAGTATGACCCTTGTTTTTTTAAGCTTTAACCCCTAAAGGACCAAGGCCTTTTTTCTGCCAAAAAACACTGAAAATTACCATTTCTATAGCAAAGAGTAAAAAACAAATTTAATTTTTTCTTTTTGCACATCTAATCGTAGGATCTTGCACCTAACTAGTATGAAAATGCGTGGAAAAAATTCAAAATTTTTGACCGCACAAATTGCAAGATATCTACATTGTAGGACTAGATTATTTGACTTTGAACCAGATTAATTGACTCTAAACTTAAATTTTTTGCACTATAGAGTTTTGAGCTTTAAATCTTTATGGTGGAGAATTGATTTGAGGGTCCAGAAAAGAATTAAAAATTAAAAAAAACTTATTTTTATTCTTTGAAAAATTGTTTAGTAGAAGTAGGTATGAGATAGAAGAAAAATCTAAATTATTAATATCTGTAAGATGGAATTATAATGCACTAATCTCAATTTCCAATAGTAAGATTTTTCTAGAAAGCAAACTAAACCACGTGGAACTTTTTTTTTTTAAATTGTGAAAATTGTATTTAGAAATAAATCCTGTAAATTATTTTTTCAAGAAGATGCTCTAATTGCCCAAAAAACAAGATTGTCTATAACTTTCTCATAACAAATTCAAATGGAGTGAATCAAAGCTTTCTATGTAGACAAAAATAAAATCTATGAGAAATAAAAATAAATAAAAAATAAAATTCAAAATTTTGAATATTTTTTGTTGCTCCTTCTCTCCCTTTTTCTTCTATTTTTAGCTTATTTGAGCATAACTTTTGTCCCCAAGCATTGATTGAAAAAAAAAAACTATCTTCCCATGATTCCATGAAGCTAATCAATTTTTCTATCTTCAAAAAAGTTTCAAAAACAATCTAAACTATGTAGACCAATATGTCTATTGAAAAATTGAAAAATTGAGTTCAAAAACAAATCCAATCATTTTTTTCTCCAAAAAATTACTTCGATTGCCTCTAAACAAAGACTCTTCATAATTTTCACATTAATAATCCAAATGGAATGAATCTAACTTTGTCTATATACATAACAATGTATTATGTGAGAAATTAATTTTACAAAAAAAAATTCTTTGAGTTTTTGTAATTTTTTTTGTTGCTTGGATTGCTTGTATATAAACTCTAAGATTCCAAATAATACCATCTTGAAGAATTGGTTATGGTATTTAAGGGGTTTTTTCCATCAAATTCCTAAAGTCTCAAGGCCTTTTTCTAATCAAATTCCACTTAAAAATTGTCATTTCTATTGCAAAGTGCAAAAAACTTTAGAAACTATTTTTTGGCATATCTAACCATAGGATCTTGCACTAGACTAGTATAAAATTTGTCAACAATTTGAGAAACTCTGACTACATGGATTACAAGATTTTTTGCATCTAAAGTGAAGAAAACCATTTTTTGGCACCTTGCCTAACTAGATTTTACAACTTTGAATCCTTTCAACTTAAAAATTTGTTAAGTAGAAGTAGGTATGAAAAAATAAATCATTAATAGCTCTAGAATAAAATTAAAACACAATAATTCCAATTTGATTGTTCTAGCAAATGCATTGATTCCTATCAACCTTCTTTTTTTGAAAAATTGTTTAAATTGTGTTGAAAAATGAATGCTATAAGATATTTTTTCAAGAAGATGCTTAGATTGCCCTCAAAACAAGATTGTCCATCATTTTCTCATCACTAGTCAAAATAGAATGAATCAAATCTTCCGTGTAGACAAAAATACTTTCACTATAAAATCAAAGTTTGAAAATTTTATTTTGACTTTTTGTGATGTTTTTGGTGTTGGACTTAAGGTGACATAGCTTTTAACTTCCAAACACCAATTCAAATAAAAAATAATATTCTCATACAACTAATGTGTTTTCCTATCTTCAAAAAATGTTTCAAAAATTCATGACAAAAATTGAGACCATTGAATGATGCATAGATTTATATGCTTTTCAATTGATGATGGGACCAAAGACCAACTGTTCAACTATTGACTGCTAGAAATTATAATTGATTTTTGAAGAAATGGTTTCAAAAAACACCATTTTACAATAGGAACCTTTTCAATTGATTATTTTGGATTTTATGCTTGATGGTCACAATATGACTTGTAATCTAGTTTCACAATTATAGTTATCTATCAAGATTTTGAGTAGGAGCATAGAATTAGAGATTGAATTATTGTAAGGCTCTTGAACCATTGTTGTTTTTATAGATTTAGATTTTGTGCAATGATATAATATATAGTTTAAGAAGAGATATATGCAATTGCACACTATAGTACATCAATTTCCACCATTCACCCAAGGTGTCAATTTGCACTAGTATTACTAATCTATAATGTGCACTAGATAATGAACCTCAATTTTTGATAACTAATTATTGATCTTCATATAAAATTTCAAGACAATTTTCATCACATTTTCTGTAAAATGTACATTTAACCCCTAAAGGACCATTGTCCCCTTGGGGGACAAAATGGATTTCGGGCAAGTTCCTATGATCTCAATTTTCAGTGAATTTTTTTGAAACTTTCCCATAAGATAAGAAAACTTATGAGCTTCGTGGGA
Source organism: Rhytidiadelphus loreus (assembly GCA_947034895.1). Classification (NCBI taxonomy): domain Eukaryota; kingdom Viridiplantae; phylum Streptophyta; class Bryopsida; order Hypnales; family Hylocomiaceae; genus Rhytidiadelphus; species Rhytidiadelphus loreus. The sequence continues at coordinate 43,146,187 of OX344765.1, forward strand.
ATACAAATTTTATTTCAATTGGTGCCCGAGAGAAAAAGTTATGGCATCTTAAACATAATTTACACGTCACCGGGCAGAAAAATAAATCTACAAAAATTTGAAATTAATTTTTTAATTTTTTTCTTCTTAAAGATCATATTTTTGTCTACATGTGAAGCTTTGATTCATTCCATTTGGATTAGTAATGTGAAAGTTATGAACAATCTTGTTTTTCGGGCAATTTGAGCATCTTCTTGAAAAAATAACTTATAGGATTCAATTCTGAATGCAATTTTCACAATTTTTCAAAAAAAATTGTTTGACAAGGTTAACTTTTCTATTTAGAACAATCTAACCGTTGAGATTATTGTGTTTCAATCCCATTTTATAGCTATTAAAGATTTAGTTTTTCTTTCAAGCTTGGACCTACTTGTACTAAACAATTTTTTAAAGAATGAAAATCAATCATGTTTTTTTTTAATTTTTTTTTTCTAGACTTTCAACTCAATTCTTCAACACAAAATTTTTTAAATTCAAGGTCCATGGTGTAATTCTTTTCCCCAAATGGCATTCAAAGTCATCTGAAATTGCAGGCTAGTGTTCAAAAAAACTTTCTTTTTTCAACTTTGAATGCTAATATCTTCCAATCTGTACGGTAAAACTCCATGAAATGTTTACCACATGATAGTAGACTAGTAAAGTACAAGATCCTACGGTTAGATTCTTAAAAAAGTATTTTTTTTGTTTTTTTGGATGAATGCAGCAAAAATGGCAGTTTTGAGTAGTTTTTGACAGAAGAACGGCCCTGGTCCTTTAGGGGTTAAGTCAAAACGAAGTAAAAAATCATGCTTCTAAAAGTCAATAATAAGGAACCTAGGTTTTTTAACATCACAATATAAACAATGAATTCAAAATAATAATACAATAATATGAATATGAAAATGAAAATTCTTTAAATTGTAAATATTTTGTTAAAATTTTTGGAAATTATCTGTATCACTGGAATTTTAAGCCTGGTGTAATTAATGCATCATGACACAACACTATTGTAGTATATAATGTCTCATCTAGATCATATTGAGATTTTTTTTTAATTTTTTCAATGTCCATATGTGACTTTGCATAGACCCGCTTTCTAAAAACTTTCTACTACCCCATATTTGATTTACAGTTTGTAGTATAAATTTCCAAACCTCTTAAAACATAACAAAGACTTAGTGCATTGTGGCAAAAAGAATGGTACACCATACCTTGCATATTCCCATCTATAATCACAAATGTAGAAGTTATTGATGGTAGAATTAAGTTTTGAATAGTAAATTTGTGATGGACGAGGTGATGGATAGTCTTTTGAAAGTTCATCTCAATGGATGTAGCATTTTAGGAAAAAATTTAATGTTATAAAATTACAAAATATTGCCATAACCTATGACAAAATTGCATAAAGTTTTACAGTTTAAACATCAATTGGCATATAGTAGAAGAATAAATTCAATTTATTGGTTTAATTGTAGTCTACTTAGCTTTATTAGAGATAATATTTGAATGAAATAATTGGAAAATATCCAAAAACTTGTGAATGTCAAAGAATGTCAAAATAGTAAGTCAAAATTTAAAGGGTGATTTTTTGAAATTTGGATAATTTTAATAAACAATAAAAAGTAGTGCATTACAATGTAAAAGTTAGAGCACCATATATACTATGCAAATGCCATATGGCTTAACCCCTTAAGGACCAAAGTCCCCTCGGGGGACTTTTGGGATTTTGGGCAAGCTCATTCAAGTTGGTTTTGGGGTCTGATTTTCTGAATTTTTTTGAGTGCGTGCAGTTAGTCACAAGCTTCGCGTACATAAAAATTTCATAGAAATCCGAGTTGTTATGTAGAAGTTATGGCCATTTTTCCGCCAAAAGTTGTTCATTGGGCAGCTGGGGCAGGGGAATATGTGTTTGACTGTGCAGGGGCAGCACAAGTGGGCAAGAGGACAGGAGAGGGGAGGGCAGCGGGTTTGAAGTGGAAACCTTGGTCTTGGAAAGTTGGGCTTTGACGTTGGGGGTTGGGCCGTTGGGGACATCTTGGGTCCCTTTCTACAAGTGCAGGCAGCTCTGTGAACTTCTTTGCAGGCAGCTGCAAACTTCGGAAGGTCATAGAAATCTCATATTTTCATATTTTTCAAATTTTTCTTTTCCTACTTGTCAAATATAAGTATGTCTTTCTATCCACCATTTGGATTTTCAATATCTCAAAGTATGTGGTGGGAAAACTGATTCAAAGATGACCTAGTGCATTGTCAATTTCTGGGACATTGTGGCATTGCAAGATTTTTTTGGAGGTGTTAGGTGTGTTGGATTTCTTTGAAAATTGGTATGCATATGCCTAACTTCAATACATATAAGAAGTTTTTTTAACTTTATGCTGTGTAGTGCAAAAAAATTGAGCACGAGGCGGTCAAAGGCATCTGAAATTTTGGGGCATAGTGAAATAAATAAATAAAAATGACTTTGAATGCAAATCTCTCTCTATCCGTACGGTGAAACCTCACAAAATTCTTACCACACCCTCTCATACAAGTTCACTTTGAGATCTTATGGTTACATTTTTTTTTAAAACATTTTCAAAACTTCATGAATGATCGCAGTAGAAAAGGCAGTTTTCAGTGATTTTGGACCCAGAAAATGGCTCGCTCCTTTAGGGGTTAAGGTTGAATAAAGAGTAAAAGGCAATGAAAAAGAACTTATCTAAAAATAATAATCTAATAGTAGATGTTCAAATCTTATATATGCAACAAAAAATGGCACTTGTATCATTTGAAATTTATGCTACTCTAATACAAAAGGTTTCTTAGAGAGTAGCTAGTTTTTATTGCTTAATATGAAGATGCATTTGAGAAGAAACAAGTCTATAAGCTTCCAAATCATTGGCCAAATATACACAATTGATTAACCCCTAAATTCTCCACGATTGGCTCTTGAAAGTTCGGGCAAGAGCGTAAAATCTCAATTTTTTTAAAGATTTTTGAAACTCATTTCAAGATAAAAAAAAAATTTATTAGCTTTCTAAGAATATAATTTCATTTCAATTGGTACCCAAGAAAAAAATTAATGCCACGATAAAACCCAAATAGGAGAGGTCAAGTAGCAAAAAATGAAATACAAAATTTTTAAATAACTTTAAAAAGAATTCTTTATAGATTATGTTTTTGTCTATGTGGAAAGATTTGATTAATTTCATTTGAAAAGGTAATATGAAAGTTATGAAGCCTCTTATTTTGCAAGCCATCATAGCAAATTTTTTAGAAAATAATGTATTGGATCTATTTCTAAACTCAATTTTAACAATTTAATGAAAGAAGAGGTTGTACATGGTTTAGTTTGCTTTCTAGAACAATCTCACCTTGGGATTAGTGTGTTTTGATTCCATCTTAGAGCTATCAATAATTTAGTTTTTCCTTCTATTTCATATCTACTTCAACTTAGTGATTTATAAAGAATAAAAACTACAAGGGATGGTTTTTAATTATTTTTTCCCAAACTCTTGACTCAATTCTTCAACATAAAAAAAAAATTTAATTCACAATTTCTAGTACAAAAATTGTAAGTCAAGAGGATTCAAAGCCTTATAATCTCGTCAAGCTAGGATTTAAAAAACTCTTTTTCTTCACTTCAAATCCTAAAGTCCCATGGCCTTTAAAAAAAATCAAATTCCACTGAAAATTGCCATTTCTATTGCAAAGTCTAAGATGGAATTGAAACACGATAATACCAACCATGAGATTGTTCTAGCAAACAAACTAAATCTTGTCAATTTCTTTATTTTTGAAAAATAATAAAAAATTGTGTTAAAAAATGAATCCTATAAGTTATAATTTTTTTAAGAAGATGCTTAAATTGCTTGAAAAACAAGATTATCCATAACTTTTTCATCACTAGTCCAAATAGAATGAATCAAATCTTTCCATGTAGACAAAAATACTTTATATGTGAAACAAAATTTTGAAAATTATATTATTACTTTTTGTAAATATTTTTGTGCTACCCGGTGAGTTCTATTTTGGGCTTATTCTAGTATAACTATTTCACTTGGGCACTGATTTAAATGAAAATTATATTCTCATAAAGCTAATGTATTTTCCTATCTTCAAAAAAAGATTCTAGAAATCACAACAAAAATTGAGATTGTAGGAACCTATCCAAAATCCATTGTTCCTTTGGGGGACAACAGGACTTTATTTAGGGGTAAATGCTTGCATCATGTGATTAATATGGTCAAAGTTTTTGCAATTTCTTCCAAAAAATTTCATACTAGTCTATTGCAAGATCATATTGTTGGATATGCAAAAAAAAAAAAAAAAAAAAAAAAGTCTATTTTTGTAAGGTCTTTTAAAACTGTATTCAATGTAATTTCTAAATTTTTCAATATTTCTTCTATGATGGAAGTTTAATACACTACACATTATTATTAAATGAAGGTTCAAAGCTCCTTAATTTACAATTTTGATGAGTATGAGTTTTAAGCGATGTGTAAATAAATGTGTATAACTATGCACTCAAAAGAGGCAGTTACTGCCTGTAAGGTCACTATCAATGTATAACATACCAACTGAATGTGGCGGTAGCTTGAAGAAACATGCATGTTTACAATTTTTCTGAGTGATTTCCAAAATGTTTTACCAATCTGAGTGGTAAGGGGTGAAATCCAAATACCTATTCACAAAAATTGCTTTTGGGTTTAATGTTTGTCACTTTGGGTATAAGTTGCATATTGCAATTTTCCTGGTAGATTCTATTCACGCAAGAATTCAGTTTGACTCATTGAATGTAAACGATTTCCAAATATACTCAGTTGCGTGTGGTAGAGGAGATGGGTTCCAAGTGGCAAACAACAACAACAAAGATACAAGGCAAATGTTGTAGAATTCAAAACAATACAAAACAAATATACAATTTGTGAAGTTTTGGGATGATAGGAGACTTTAACCCTTAAAGGACCGTCACTATACTTTCACCCAAAACGCTCCAAAATTGCCATTTCTAGTATAAGTACCAAAATTTTGAAAAAAAAACTTTTTTTGACATATCTAACCATAGGATCTTGTATTATATAGTATCAAAAACATGTGGTAAAAATTTCAGATATTTCCACCGGGTGGATTGCAAGATATAAGCATTCAAATTAACTAAAATCATTTTTTTACCCTGCGAAAAGCAGAGTAGCTGCACTTCACAAGCTCACATTTCTATGAAAAAATGACCTAAATGGTGGTGCTTCTTTGGATTTGTTTTCCTAGACAAGTTGGCCACATGCTTGAAAATTTTCAGATCATTTGGAATAGTATAACATATAGGAGTAGTAGTAGAGAATGATTAAAAATACTAAATTATTTACAATTTAAATATGGAATTGAAAATTTCCGATCCCAATGGTCGAAATGTTGTAATAATGTATCTACATCCTAAGATTTTATTTTTGTCCAAAAATATTGAAAATTGGGTAAGATAAAGGATTTCAAAGTTTATTTTAGAGTAGGAAATCCAAAACTGCCCGCAAACAAAAAAATCCTCATAACTTTTGACTCATTGATCAAAACGGAATGATTAAAAGCTTTTCATGTATATAAAACTCTAGAAAATCAATTCCAAATTTTTGTTTCTGAAAAAAGTGATTTTTTCTGATCTGCCCGATCTGCCCTGTTAGTGAAAAAAGTAACATATTGGGCCATAACTTTTGACTCGTATTTCCAAATGTCATGAAATTTGGTGCATATGAAAGATATTCCTTGCCCCCACATTCTATTAAAATTTCAGCCCCAAATATGAAAATCTCCGCTCGTAGGTACCTGCCCAAAATTTCTATTCAGCCAAAAAACACAGTCCGGTCCTTTAGGGGTTAATATCAATTTATTTCCAAACCTTAAGTGAGTTTCATTTTAAATTTTGACATTGGTGTGCATTAACTTAAGTCACAGCTTTGTGTTTAAATTTTTATGTTTTCTTCACTCATTCACGATAGGGCTCTTTGAATGCAACTGATATTACAACCTCACATTTGTTTGTTTTTTTATTTATAGAAAACTCGATGTTGGAGAGACACTGTATCCATAATGCATCAGAATCAAAAAAGAGAAGTTTGCATCTTTAGCTGAAATTCTCTCAGTGAGTGAAACTGTACATCTCTCTAGAACACACTAATTTTCTTTGTCGCTTCTGCTCCATTGGCAGACCACCCAATATCTGTAAATAAATGCCTACAAGCATCTCTCCCAAGTGAAATATAAGTTAGATGGATCAGATACTTGATAGAAGATTCTGTTCCTCATCAATGTGTGAATAAATTCAGATGGAAATGTACGCAAACCCCTTTTTTCTTGAACAATTGTCGGTTGAAAACAGGTTGCTGTTCTTGGGAGTGGAGACAGACCTCAGTCCCTCTCTGTCGGCATGTAAGTTAAGGCAGGGAGGGATCCTTCTTATATTGTATCCCACCAGCTCCATGGTTGAAATATAAGTGGCAAGAAGAATCCCGACCTAACTTTCACCTTTCAAGCAAGCGTGGACAAGCCCAATTGTACTTATTACTGAGGACACGGCCGTTTCACTTTCTATGAACACGCAAAAGAACATGATGTATAGTAGCCATCAAGTTATGGTTGAAAATTTACATCACAGCTTCTTTTCAATATGGTGGGCACCGCCAAAACCAACACTTTTAGCTCCTGTGCTTAGGTACTGTGATTAGCCTTGTCAAATTTTCATATTTTCTTGTTGACAAGGGAAAGGAGGTTCCAATGCACCAAAGAATGCGACATTTGGATACCATATGCAAAAGTTACGAAGACTCAAAAAAATTCTAGTAAAGATTCTAAAATCGTGTCTTCCACATAGGTCCATATTGATTTTGGAAATGTAACCAAAGGACGATGGTAGTATAAGGTCACAAATGCATTTAGAAGTGCCTACCTTAGCATCTCTAGAGAAGCTTGCAAGATACTAAGTATTAGCTACAGTAGTCTATGAGTGATTAAACCGAATGAGGTTTTGCTTAATCTTTAAAAGACCAAGATGTTTGATTTTGGCTTCATGTTTTTTTGAGCCCATTTGAGTAGGTCAATTTTGGGGTTCATTTTTTTTACCAACAAGTGTAGTGATCTTCATTGATTCAATGATATAAAATACAACCTCATCTCAATTATATTTTAACAATATGATCAATTGAAGTGGCCTTTTTCATACTAGGAATTGGTTGGCTTCTAAGAAATAAACTCTAATAAAGTTGTTATATAACGAGTACAATAGTATCAAAAGAATTTGCATGTGAGATACTTTATTTTGGTAAGTAATAACATTTGAATTCCTAAATGTTATTATTGATTTGCTCACATCTCCAACTAAAAGAATCATATTTAACTTTTGAAATTTCTTTGAAATGTTAAATTAGTAATATTTACTTGAATTTTAGCACGATTGGCTAAATTTTTGAGTTTATAAGAGTTTACAATATTAGAATTTCATTGTAGAAGTAGCCAAATGTTCTCATTTTAAAAAAATAAAAATTTAGTACAATAATTTATTTCACATACATTAATATGTGGATTATTTTGCTAAATAAATTCTCAAGTCAAATAAATGATGCAATTTAAGAGAAGTGTGTTCAATTAGGCTTAGGATTTAGTAAAAATAGATAGTAAAGTAATCTACTTTTAAAGTGACCTTTTAAGAGTTGATTGCATTTGAGGGAGCTAAACTCCTTGAAACAATTTTCAGTAAATTTCGTTGGAAGAAAAATGGAATTGGTATCTAACCCAAGTCATTTCATATTTTTGGATCTTCATGGAATTAGTTGTGAATTTTTGAAGTTGAAATGCAATGGTCACAAAAAACAACCACCTCTTGAAATGTACACTATTGATACATTGAAGAAAGCAAAATGTACCTTTGTATTAGTGGTCACTTTTAGAGCACCACACCTTAAAATTGGTATTAGGATCATTTTTGATCACCAATTAACTTTGGACCATTATTTTTGGATAGAAAAAAACTCAGTTTATTCAAACTTTTATTTCCCTTGCACAATAAATAAAATCATTTTTTTCATTCAAAATTAAAATGAGGACCATTACAATCTTAATGCAAAACATACAATGACACCCCCTCTCATTAGTCACACCTTCTTCACCCATTATCAATTCTCAAAAAATGGGGACGTGTCACTTTCTTATTGGTTGTGTGCGGCTTGCGGAGCTCCCATTCTCCAAGAATTGAGAATGCCCATTATTCTCCTCTAGAGGTGAATAATTATTAGGGGAGAAACAAGGCCTCTAAGAGACCATCTGGTCATGGTTCCCCATGCTGCGAACCATGGTTGGATAGTCAGATTATTTAATTATTAAAAAAATGAAAAATTTAATATTTAAAAAATATTTTAAACGATATTAATTTTCTTAATAAAAATATTTTAAAATTAATTATTTAATGTAGTCCAATGTGGCAGTCTCTCTGCCACGTCGGACTGCTGGTTTTGCGACGTTCCCAAAGTCTGGGAACATCGGAGAACTCAAGGTCTCCCAATGGCCTGAAAAATCTCCTAATGGGACATGAAGAAGATTTTGTGGGAGAAGTATATTCCACTCCACTACTTAGTTTCATCCAAAGTTCATTGAGTTCACAAGCTTCCTCATTTTTCACTGCTCATCCCAAGTTTTGCGTTCTCTATGAGTTTTGCATGTTATGCGGTTTGTTTTTTTACCCCCAAGGTTCTACGCAACTGAGAGCTTCCTAACTTTTGCTAGAAAATCTCGTTTCTCCATTTTCGTTCTCTAAACAATAGAAAGGGATGTCACACCTTCTTCATGGTTTGTGGCACCTCTTTTCTCTCCTCAACTTCTCATTCTTCATAGGAATTTTGTTTTCGGAGAAGGTGTGACTACCCCTATTGTTGAATAATGTTACTGTAGCATTTCTCCTCTTATTTACTTGTCCTAAAATATACGGAAGAGGTCGCAGGTGGAGAGATTTCATACCCTCACAAAATTGGCAAGCACACAGGGAACAAAATCCGCGGTGCCCAAATGCCACAAATCAGGCACCCCAATTCTCTCCCGACCCACTCACTGATACCCATCAATCTCAACAACTCCCGTCCAACACATCCGGCCCGCATACAATCAATCACTTTGAAAACAATCCCAAACCACACCAATTGAACCGTCACCAATTCTTAGCTTGAAAATGCTGACCCGGCCAAAGTTTACCTTATTCACATGGAGTTCCTTTTCAAACCCCCAAAAAGATAAAGAAAAGAAAAGAAAAAGAAAGATCTATCAGTTCAGATGCTACCGCAGACTCGAGAGTCCTCCCATCTCTAGAAAACAGAATGCCAGCCTGCTCATGAACACTCACTACTCTCTCACTCCCAGTGAAGTTGTGCTGTTTCCTGCAAGGAAGGAATGGCCTTGAGTGGGTGACATTCTTGTAAGTGACATTCCAATTGCAAGCTGTGTTCATGATGCTCCTCAAACTCTCATCATCATCATGATGGAGCTGCGGCTGTTGGATGCAAAGAACTTGTTCCTGATTATGATGTCCCCGCCGTGATTTTCGAAATTGCTTGCCAACACAACAAGCCTGATCAGACACACAGAGACAGACACACTGCACACAAAATACTCTCACTACCGTAGTCTTCTGTTTTGCCGTCCGTCTTCTGAAACAAGCGACCAACACTGTTTTCTACACATTCTTGCGTATACCCAACATCTCCACTCACCATCTTTCGATGCCTGTTTGTTGCAATTTGGCATGGTTTCTGTTCCGTGGTGTCCTTTAAATTGACGCCTTCATTTCTATGTGTGCTTGCGAGAGCTTGAGTTTTGTGAATTGGTGGTTTATTGTGGGGGTCGTTTGGCTAAAGATTCCGTACTTTCGCCCTCAATTCAGGGATTTGGGTGATGGTGGTGGACGTGCGTCGTGACGGGGGTTTGCGTGAGTTCCTGGTGGCGGGGTTTTGGTTGTGGAAGCGCAAGACGGCGGTACCGGTGGTGGCAGGGGTTGTAGGAGGAGATCGCAGAAGAGAAAATTGAAGAACAAACAGGGCGGGCAAGCGGGCGAAGAATTCGATTGCAACGGGGCAACAAGAATTGGGAGTTTCCGTCAGGTATGCCCGAGTTCGCACTCCACCAAGAAAATGTAGAATCTTGTATTCCGTGTACCCGAGGTTTGAAACGGAGCCCATCCAGTCATTGTTGGTCATCTTGTCAGGGCTTGTAGGACTCTTGCGTAGAGAGAGAGAGAGAGAGACAGAGAGAATGGTTTGTTGGTTTCAGGGCTTGAGGACTCTTGCGTAGAGAGAGAGAATGGTTTGTCAGTTTCAAGGCTTCATGGTTTGTTTTCTGAGCATTGCACCGATTCTTCTGTTTCGGCACGCGACGCCAGGTATTGCGGATCTCGATCGTCCTCAAGTTTCTCTCTCCGCTTGCTTTACGACTTCGTCTGCCAGAGGCGGCATAGCTTCTTTTCTACTCCTCACTAGCGTATTAGCTACGTTCCAATTTAATGGTCTTGCGCTCCAATCCGTATCTTTTGGGGCGGCCCCACACGCATGTCTTGTTGTGATCGAGTAGCTTTTGATACTCTCGTTGCGTGATAGAGATGGTGATGGCGACTCGTATAGCGACCCGTGAGTGAAGACGTGGTAAGCATCGCTTTGGGAATGACACCCAAGCTTAGGGGTTTAGGGCGGGTACCGGTAGTCTGTTGAAAATGGTCGTTACAGTACTTGAGCCTCCTTTCCTAAGCGTGCCAGGTCGTCTGTACACAGGGGTTTGTTGTTGTTGTTACAAGATACTATCAAGCTTTGGCGGTTTATTGATTTCGTTCTTCAAAGATTCAAGATTCCTAAGGAGGATTCTGGTGGAGACGAGAATATGGTGAGTTTCTTTTTGCCAAATTGGACACTGGAGCAGTTCTTTCATGAATTTCAATGACTGCTTGGTTCACTCATATCTAATAGAGTTTCGTTACAGTGAAAAATTCCAAGAGTCTCGGAATGTAAGAATTTGTTGCTGTTTCAGGGCTATAGATCTTTCTTTAGTTGACCTCAGAGTTACGGAAGGCTAAACCTAGAAATTGTGACCCCTTGAATTAGTCTGCACATATTGTTATTGTTTTCTTGATTTGGTCACGGGGTTCTTTGCATGCTAAACTCTCACTGATTTAGACAACGTACTCAGCTGGAGTAGCATCCGGATATTATTTGAAAGGCCCAATTTGCTGAAGAACACTACTATGACATTTTCTGTCATCTACAGTTAGATAGCATTAATCTGATTTTCTGATCGGACGAGGATGACTATCTGATTGTGGTTTAATGAGCTGTAAGGTAACTTTGTTTCTGGGTAGCAGTGTGACTTCTGGCTCCTAAATTCAAGGTCATGGTGACGGGATCGTAATTACCTTTGCTGCCCATCACAGAACTGGCGTCTGCGGGAGAACATTAATGGCTATGCGGCTCCTACTGTGATACATATTCGCAGACGTTAATGATTCAAACTGACTGCGACTGTCAGACCACGCCTCATCTGGAGCACTCGAGATGGGTATCTGTTGTGCAAAAGCTGCTCCGCCGAAACAAAAGGATGAAATACCGAGTTCAAAGTCATCTGCGGTCGTGCCAGCGTCGTCCTCTCCAACTTATTGTGAACCAACAACTCCGAGCGAAACAACTCCGGGTGATACAGACGCGGAGAGTAAACTTCCGAGAGTGCAGCTGATTGGAGATGTCTTGTGTCCCTTCACATTGCGTGTTTTGATTGCGTTGCAATTCAAGGTGAAGTACCTTTGCCGCTTGGTACCTTCTCATCATTAACAGAAATTGCATTTCTCAAAATTGAAAAAGGACGTAGCCTCCATTAAAGATGATTTCCACGATAGAGGAACCTTAACCCATTTCTTATACCGAACCCTGTGACCTCAAGCAACTCGTCTATTCATACTCTTGGTTGGGACTTATTAGCAAGTATGTAAGCTTGACTTGGTTATATGTCTGTGGCCGCTCATCTTTGAATGGAAATAGGGTTGTCTACTGTCTCTTAGAGTAGCCTAAAACCTCCCACTTTGAAATTGCACAAGAAATTCATGTGTAGTGATTAAAAGTTGATCTAAAGAGTGTTGGCTCTTGTACCTGAAAGTAATTCCTCTGCAACTCTATAGTGATCTTCCAATAAAAGTACACGCCTACATAGTGGTCATATTGCTTAAAGTGACGCAATTAGTATCCACTATCTTAGACTTGGTTTGAGCTTAGTGAGAGTCAGATACGAATGCTTGTGTTATTCACATGCCGTGTTCCTTACTTACAGGGTATCTTCGTGGATTCAACCTGGCTTACACCTAGGGACTTGACCGATCTCAAGCTACTCAACGTAAGCCCGAACGGCATATACCCTGTATTGCAGTATGGTCATCACAAACTCATTGGCTCGACGGACTTGATGCTGGATTACATTGAGGAAACCTTTCGAGATCCGTCATTGATCCCCAAACCTCTAAGTGGCGAAGTCGAGAAATGGGTAGCTTTTATTCGGGATGAGTTCAGCCCTATCGTTGAACAGTTACTCTATGATGGAAGTCCCTTAGTGCAAAGAGATATGAGACCAAGCCTAGAGTCCGCCTTTGTAAAATTGGACAGTGGTAAACGGGAACATGGAAAACATGGCCGTTTCTTTTTGGGGAACCACTTTACTCTTGTAGATGTCTATCTCATTCCTACTCTTCTTCTAGTTGATATTTCTAAGTTTTTTCGTGGTATTGAGATTGGGACTGTGCACTCTCATCTGCTTACTTATAGCCGAGCGATGCATTCGTTTCCAAACTATGCTCCAGTGGGGGTCGATCTGGAATTACTAAAAGGAGCCGTAGCAAAAGTGTTGGATGAGAAGGCTCCACCGCCTCTCATAGTCATGACTGTATTACAGCACAAAAGTGTTTTGTGGCATTTGGAAAAGCTTGTTGTTCTCGCTGATGGTTTACCTGTAAATAAAATTGAGGTTGAAGTAGGCGAGTCTGGAAGACGGGGACCAGGGAAACAGCTGCAGCGGCTTTGGAAGGTGTATGGACGTCTAGTGGACTTGATGCAAGAACATGCACAAATGGAAGAAAGGGTCATTTTCTTTGCAATAGACTCCACAGAGGAAGGTATGTAAAAAACTCTGTACGAATTAAGTTCTATGGCTTAAGTTCACGCCAATCTTCCCGTTGTTCAAGCTTGATTATCAAGTAGCCCACTTGAAGCAAGCAAAGGTGGCTTGACATTTGCATGTCCACGCTTCAGGAATGAGCGAATCAGCTCTCTCAGATCATGCGCGAGACCTCCCTATAATGAATGGCATTCGTGAGGACATAAAGGGGGTAATGGCATTGGAGCAAGGGTGCGCTGACCATCTGGATGCTTTGCAAGCTCTTGCTGCTCGATTGGATGCTTACCAAGTGAGCATCTGTCAACACCTCATGCATCTCTGTTGCTTGTACCATATGTATGATCAACTAGGCAACTGTGTCTAGCCTTCGTCTTATCCTTGATGTGATCTGAAGGTTTGGGATCTTGGTTGTTTCATAATCTGCTACATCTGCTGGAATGACTGAAATAAATTACTAGTAGTGCTAATCTTGAGTGGAAGGCTCTTGAAATCTTGCACTGTGCCTGTGGAGTTGCCTGCAAGGTCAGTCTATAACTTTTTTGAAATAGGTGTAGAATTAACTCAATCATGGGTATTGCCTTTGCAGAAGAACGTTGTGGAACATTTCCATGAAGAAGAGAGGGATCTGTTACCACAACTGAATATAGCCGACCTTGGAAGGAAGATGCAGGAGGAAATGGTGACCCAGTGTTATGCGGTTATGGAGGAGTCTCATGGGAGGTTATTGCCATTCCTTCTTCAAGGGATACAACCTCATGAAGTGTGTCAATATCTTGGACTCTTCCAAAAGGCATTTGAGGGAGGAAAGAGTCGAATTTTTACAAGAATGTCTTTCTGCTTAAAGAATGCAGACGAGGAGTTCAAAGACGTTTGTAAATTGGGGCAAGAAAGGATTGCTGAACTCATTGCTTCTGCCAAAGACGAGGTTGCTGGGTCGTGACAAGCGCCGGATGCTTCAGCACCGGCGTGGGTGTCTCGTATTATATCTAAAATCAACGCAACTGCGGGGTTGTTTTTACGTAGGTCTGGACTTGGTGGATACCATGCCACTGCTGAGGATGCAATGCCCGTACGAGGTCTCTTTCCAATGCTATTATCACTGAGGTGATAGCGGGTGCATGATATGGTCTTTTGCTGGTCCGCTCTGTCGATACTTGTTGACAATGGTGAAGTATTTGATGAGGTCTTTGTAGAACCTTCCATCTTTTTGTACATAAGTAGACCCAGATTGGTAGAGCGTTTGTGGTCATCCCAGAGTAAATGTACATTAGAGTGTAGAAATAGGTCTTGCTTGTGGGGATAGCATGGTTCACAATCTCATAGTCCTATACATTCCATTATTTGTTGGTTCCGTGATGGTCCATAATGTAGGAAACTATAAAGTCCCCCATGTGGAAAGCAGGGCTATGTTAGCCAGGGTTATCATGTACTGTACAGTACATCCTGCGTCGACAGTGTCGATTGCTGTATGTTGCTGGTCATTTAAGGCAAGATATTGGGGCTGCCCATGTAGAGTTTGGGCTACTCCTGTGTCGAAGTTATAGCTGATCACCATTGTCGTTGCAAACGTGGGGTGCATCCTTGCAGTATCTGTAAGGTTGTGTTCTGTTCAAGGCATCTTTATGCAATTTTAGCCCTGCGAATTTCGTAATGAATTCTGTATTTGTAATGTGTCACCATGTTTGTATGGTGAGAAGACTGCTCTCGACATCGACATAGATCATTTTTCGGTGATTTTCAGTTCAGAAACTCGGCTTGCTAGAGTTTCTTTTCATTACGTCAATATGTTCCTTTGCGCGTGCAGTAGATTAACACCGTTTTCTGAGAATTATCTGGCAGAGTTTGTGAAGAGCTTGTGATAGATAAGGGCTTCTTTGGAGGTCCCTGCTAATGTATATGTATAGGGTAAGCCACTACACCAATGTTAGGCATCTGTGCTCGAGGGTTTTAATTCTAAGTCTCATTTGTATCACAATGGTGGGGCGTGAGATGGAGCGACTTATCCTATTGAACGAATCTTTGAAATTGTACCAATTGGTGCAATTGAAGCTTAACCCCAGAAGGATGGGTTGGTCACCATGGGATGAAGCGTTTTGGGTACTTCATGAATCATTTGCTTAAAAAAAATCAAGAGCACTCGTTGGAGGTCAAACTATTATGCAAGACCTTCCCTTTTCACACAAAATTCCAAGGATGAACATTTGCATTTCTATCCTACATAGAGGATTCTTTGTCATCCATTGAACACTTAGTGTCCACAACATCTTTTTAGGGTTAACTTACACTAGTTTTGATCAAATGCATATTCTAATTTATGTCTAGTCTCTTATGTGTGAAGTTATGTTTGGTATGTATCACTCAAAATTTATGCATCATTCAAAATATACTAGTGCAATTTTCAAGGATTTTAATTCTTGAATGTTTAAGGTTGTTTTAGTCTGAACACATTAACACAACTAAGGTAAAGTACCCCATTATGGACAAACTAGGAGCAAGCCCATTGTGGGTAAAATTGTAATGGTGGTGTACATTCAAGTTTTGAAATGTACACCACCATTACAATTTCATCCACAATGGGTTGCTCCCATTTTGTCCATAATGGGGTACTTTACCTCATAAACAAAATCTTGAGTAGATGTGGGATTATAGAGGATATAGGAGTTAAGGTTAAAAAAAGTATACCATACCAAATTGAAAAATGAAACATAAACAATGGGTGTTCCAAAAATTAGGAAGATCCATTGTTGATATTGCGAGAATTTAGAATTTTTTAATAGTATATACAATATTGTTGACATGAATGTATAAAAAATGTACTAATACATGCAAGTTGCACTAACAACTTCATAAAAGATTCACTTCAAGGACCTTTGGATTCAGTAGACATTGCTTTGATGATTCATATAGAGCAATCAAATTGAAAAATACACCAAAGTGTGAGAATACATTCTTGATAAAAGAACACCAACATGGACATACACAAAATCTTCTATTCAAAATTGTCACAAGTTTAATTGTGCTTCTTTCATGACTAATTGAAACTTACATAGGAATAGTTGAAGCTAACATCTACAATATAAGATAGAAAAAAGACTCACATTGTTGACCATTATACCTGAAAGTATTAAAAACATTACTATACATAGTATAATACACCATATTTTCAAAAAGTGCCTATCCACTCGTGCCATCTTTGTATTTGCTTTCCCCCCAAAACGTTGCTAATATTGTTCAAGATGCAAAAGTGATGCATCTTTTGCAAGTCTTTCCATGTAATTTCTATGTATTATATGGAAATTGGTAAACATAACCATGTACAAATGCATATAAATGTTGTATGCAATTATATTTTCCTAATCAGATTGCTCTAATTCATTTTCAATCCAAAAAATTAGGGACCTCCATTTCCTAATTCACTTCTAATTCCTCTCAGATTTTGATTTGTTTCTTTTTTTCTCACTTTGGAAACCAGTTTGTGGTTCCTTGGACTTTAAAGAGTTGAATGCTTGAAAGAAAGTACACTATTGAATCCAAAGTAGCAACTCTTGTATAATATACAAAGGGGCAGTGATTTAAAAAGAGAAAAATAAGCTATATATACTTCAAACTTGATAACTTAAGATAGTGTTATAATAAAACTATTATGAGAGGAACTAGGGTTGAGATTTCTAGTAAATTCCAATACCTTGCCTAAGAAAGCTCAATTATAATAGCTAGTATGTGTTTCACTTCATGTTACATAAGGAACATTAAAATTTTGAAAGTGAGCTTTTTTTGCTAAAATCTAATTCTACCAACTACTTTTTGTGATAGAGTTTCATGGTGTTTTGATGCATAGCAAGTTTTGCAAGAATGGCAATGTGATCATGGTTTGCAATGTCATTGCCCATATCCTTGATATTATTACTATCCAATTTCAACTTTGTGAGGGTAATCAACGAGTTTAATTCTTGTAACACATAGACAACTTGAATGTCAATTGATTGAAATACTCCATTAAAGTAGTTAGGTGGTGCAAATTATGAATACCACCACACAAATCCCAAGGCACAAATAGTTGAATGTGGAGAATGCAATTATAATGAAGTCTGAAAAATTGACATTATCAAAAGGATGTTTTAAGAAGATAATTAAGAAATAGAAAAATATAATAATTTGAAGGAAAAAAATTGGGTTTGAATGTCACCCTATTTGAGAAAATTCTCTTATTATAAGTCCTTCAAAATGACTTTTGCGTGCCCAAAACTATTATGATTGATATAAAAACTTATACCATTTGATTCTTCTCAATGTTTTCTTTCCCACTACAATCTTACAACCTCCATGATCAAAAGCAAGTTCCCTTCACTTATGGATTAGTAAAGTTAAGAAAGCACCTGTGTCGGTATTTTTTTTTTTTGAAACAAATGAAACTGAATTTCATTGCAAAAGGCAGAATACGAGCCCACCAGCCACAAGTGTCCTGTCGGGAGAGAACAGGAACAAGCATTGAATGAATTGAAATTCAGGTTCCCTTTGTGATCCAGAAAGACAGAACCAACAACCCTGTCAGACTGGGCCGACTACGTTAGCGGGCACTGGGCAGAGTAAAGGTGTCGGTATTGTGAGTTGTTGAATCCAATGAACGGGGAGATCCGGCGGCTAGTGTAAAATCAGCCGAATGAAATCAGTAAATTACCGTCTTAATTTCAATGTTTCAGGTCGTATAACCGAACCGAAAACTAGGAGTACAGGAAATGAACCTTTTAGGAAAGAGAAATTACGGTTTTCATCCTTCTTCCACCAAGAACAACCGGATATTAACTGTGCTACACAAGCTCCCACCAATTCTTAGCTAGTAGCCCAAGGGGACAACTAGCATTAAATTCAAAGAATTCAAGAATGTTCAACAACTATCTCACATAGCTTCAATAATTGCAAGTGCTAGAGAGATGAGAAGATAAGTTCTTTATACAAGTGGGGTGGTAGGAGGTAAAACAAGCCATGTGGGATATGTAAATTAGAATTAGAATTAGTATGATATCAACCACTCATAGTTAAGTCAAAAGTAGGAATTGTGTTTAAAGTAGACTTTCAAACCTCATTTAGGCATAGTAGAATAACTTTTTTCAAAAATCTTTGAATTAACTTAATGTGAAGAGTCAAGATAAACCTCATTTCCAAAAATCCGTTTGAAATTTTAAGCTTCCAATCAGTAGTTATGGACAAAGTTCAAAGAAGGGTTGAAAGGAACATTTCTTTGACATTTTCAAACATCCTCTCTGAATTTTGTCCATAACTCTTTTTTGGAGGCTCAAAATGACAAATGAATTTTTAAAGATGAAACTTGGCTTGATTTTACAAATTTTCTCAGTTCAAAGATTTTTGAAAAAAGTTATTCTACTATCCCCAAATGAGGTTTAAAGTTATGCTTTAATCACTATTCCTGCTTTTTGACAATGAGCAGTGAAGTTCTCATTTTCAAATTGTCATATCCTTTGAGGATTTATGACGGAGAATGGATTTCATTATAAAAACAACCTCTTTACTCTTCATTCTCACTAAATGTCACTAAAGTAATTCCTTGATCTTGCCATCAAAAAAATTCTTGAGGGTAGATGATCAAATGATAGATTTGTATTTGACTCAATGGATTATTATTTGATTTTGGTTTTTTTGACAAACCATCTTTACATTTATTTGTAGATTTACTTATTTGGTCCTAAAATTAACAAAAAAACTCATATTAATTTAAGCCGAACCTACTATCTATGTATGGTAGTATGTAAATGTATTGCCTTCAACTTAGTATTTGATCTAAGTTGTATTTTATTTGTTGGTTTTTTAACTGATTGCTTTTACAAACTTAAGGAAAATGACCGAAATGCTAAATAAAAATTGGGTTTTGACCGAACTAAATGACTTCACTTAGGCAACAACCGAATGACCATGGAAAAAACCCGAATGACATGTGAAAAGAACGGCAAAAAGCTGAATTACCCCATAAACTCCCCGTTCACTAGTTGAATCTGAAGCCGGTGCACGGCATTCAACGTTAATTTAGTATAGAATGGCGCGGTGCAGTGGGTGGTATGAAGCTCACAGCAAGACATACTGTACAACGCGTCAAAAACTAAGGTAGTATGCTGTTAAATGGCACCTGACCTTAAAGCGCCATCTAGAAGGTTTGTACATTTCGAATTTCAGTTATGTACCTATTTGGATGGAGCGCTTTCAGAAACGAACTTTGACCCTTAATAACTTTTGCATACAATATCCAAATGTGGCGTTCTTTGGTGCGTTGGAACCTCCTTTCGCTTGCCAACATGAATATGTGAAAATTTGACCAGTTGCATAATAGAAACTAGGCTCAGCAGTAAAAAGTGACGGTTTTGGGTGTACCCACCTTATATGGGCAGCAGACCAGGAGATCCAAAACACTGACTCCTTAAGGTACAATAACTTACCTTAGTTTTGCACAGGCAGCTCTGACCGCAGAGTGGGGGTCCATCCCTCACATGAACAGAGCATACTGAAGTCCCCATTCAGAGGAAGATACGGAGGAAAGAGAGCGACAGATACTTTCTGATTGTAGGCCACCTGAAAAAAAATGGACTTAACAACTGGAGCCCTGGAGGAGCCTGGAGGAGTCAAGATGACTCGCAGATGAAGGCAAATTCTGAATCGCAATCCACGTAGAAGAGGAAATGTAAGTTACTTCACGTGCACAAAAATTGGACTCTTTTTTGCGGCTTGGAGGTGCAAGGGTGACACAGAGACACCATACGGATAAGACTCCTATCAGTAAAGTATTTTGTCAAACATGATCTAAAGGTGCATTCTTCATTTCTACTGTAATCTTGAAAGTCACTTGTCAGACACTTTTGGACCTTGACATCTTGTCAGGGTTAATATAAGGTGAAAACACCCATTCTCGTCCCTTTAACCCCTGAGTGCCCAGCCCATGTTCACAAAAATCCAAACCTTTGTATACTCATTCCAATTAAACTATCACCTAAAAAAGATCTACACTAATTGACCATACCGATTGATAGTAGAGACATGTCCAAAGGTACATAGAGAGGGACGTGTCCTTTGATCGTACCATTGAAAAGATTATAAGAGTCAAACAAGGACATCTTTAAAAAATGGAGAGGCCATATTTTGGCCCCTTGGGCGCTCAGGGGTTAACCATTCATCTAACCTAGATTTCCATTAAATCGTCTCTAGACTTGCATTATAGTGTCCTTGAAGAGCGTCATTAAACCATCCCTATGCTTAACTATGATTGGTTGACTACAATTTTTTTGAGATTTCAGTTTTAGATTCAATTTCAATGGTTTAGGGAGCTTCTACTTTGAAAATTCATAGAAATTACATGCCATATCTAAAAAACCTATATATTTTTTTAAATTCATGATTTTCAATTGTTAATACTACAAATATATCATTTTTCGAAAAATCGGGTACCTCCATCTATGTTGAGTTGCTTATTTTGACGTTTTTGTGTGCTTCCATCATAGTGAGAAGACAATTCAATGTGGTTAAAGTGCATTCGTTTATGCCTTGTGGTTAATCTCCAAAAATTAACAACTTGAATCAAAATTCAAATACAATCTGAATCCCTAATTAAAAGACTAAGGAATATACTTTGCCTTTACAATTTTGAATTTTTGCATGAATTTCTTAGGATGGATTTTAGTCATCCCAATCTACATGTGGAGCTTTGTTTCACTTCATTATGATAAAAATTGCAAAAGTTATAATTTTTTTTTCAATTCCAAATATCAAAGCAAGTAGCTAAAAATATATTTAAAAAAAACATTAAATAATTTTATTTGCTTTTACAAAATGATACCTACACAAAAATTTGAAACATTTAGTTTGAATTATGAAATAGAAGTTATGAAGAATTTTATTATGCAAGCAATGAAAGTAGAAAAACATATGCAATTGTTTTTTTTAATCTCAATTTTGAGAATTTTCAAATAAAAAAATGCCTATATGATATGTATTCTTTACTCAAACATTCTCATGATTGGGATTAAAAATTCTTAATTAGTCTTGTAAAAATTATCAATGCTTTAGGTTTATTCTATCATCAAGTATCACCTTCCACTTTGTAATTTTTTTAAAGATGAACATGAAAGTTTTTTGATTAAATTTTTTTTCCATATATTTTCAATCTATTGTCTAAAATGCACAAATTATGGGACATACATGTATTTTTCTTAAAATGTTAAAAAACATAAGTTCATCTTTTGGAAGGGTTAGAAAATCCAACATTTTGAAGTTTAGGCACATTGAACTGCAATTGGTGGGCATATTCACTCTAAAACTTTAGAAAGATGTACTTGAAAAAGTCAACCAGAGGATCCTATTGTTGGATTTGTTAAAAAATAATAAGAGATGAATCAAACTTGTCTCTTGAAGTAGTCTCGGGCTTCTAAACGTGCTCTAAACATCCAAATGAACTTTAGGGGGCCTATATGAAGGGCAACATTTCAATGACTTAAAGTATAACTTTAATACATGAAGTTCTTTTTGCGATTTATTTTGTTGAGATCATAAAACCTCTGTATTAGATTCCAACATTTATTACAAGGGGTAAACCAAAGTGCCATACTCTAATTTTTTCACCTCACCAAATACATGTACAAATTTGCCCTTTTTATATCATTAGATTGATTGATGAACATTGCATGTATTTGTCCAATTTTTTTGATTATTTGAGCAAATCAAAAGTAGAACATAAACTCTTCTAAAGTGCCTAATAAAAATAAGAAGCCAAATATGGGTCTTTTGTCCTTGAAGAATTAAAAATAGCTATCAATAATAAAAGTATAGAGCAGTTTTGCTAAATACTCTTCTTCAATGTACTCTTGAATATTCAAGACAACAAGTTCATGTTCATTGGAGAACATTGTAAATAAGACAGATCCAATACGGTCCCAAACCCAATTCCCACCCCTACTATGATACTCAAGTTTGTTCTATTGCATACTCACATCCAAATGTAATGAAAATTGTACTCAAGTTTGCATTATGACATGATTGAAAGCTCAATATGGAATTGGGTTGAAAAGTGACAATTTTATGAATTCAATTAACACAACAATGAGTCCAAAAGATGCAATCACTGCCATTAGTTGCCCCCCCTCCCCTCCTAAAAAATGACAACTGTTGATTTTTACAAAAAAAAATTACAAACCACCCCCACAACCGTTGATTTCAAAAAAACTCTGATATGCATACGCATACATTACATTGATACAAATACAAATACAATACGTTGATACAAATACGGATATAGATATGTACATACAGATACAAATACGGATATGGATACATACTAATATGCATATGGATACGTAATTGGGAAACATTGACTTATCCCATATTGATTGTAAGATCATTTGTTTCTCAAAATTACAAAAGAGGGGGGGAGGGGGAGGGGTTAGGTTCTATAAAAATTTAATTAAAAATAATTCTGAATTTCTGAATTTTGGGGGGGGGCTAGGCAGGGTTGTCATACCGGACGGACGTCCGGTTCGCCCGTCCGATAGAGGTCTCACCCGTCCGATGTGGTCAACACTAAAGTTGACTTTTTTTAACCCTTAAAGGACCATCACTATGTTTTCACCAAAAACTCTCTAAAACTGTCATTTCTAGTACAACTACCAAAATTTTGATAAAAAACTTTTTTTGACATATCTAACTGTAGGATGTTGTATTATATAGTATCAAAAACTTGTGGTAAAAATTTTAGACATTTCCACCAGGTGGATTGCAAGATATAAGCATTCAAAATTTCAAATTAACTAAAATCATTTTTTTGACCCTGCGAAAAGCAGGGCAGCTGCACTTCACAAGCTCACATTTCTATGAAAAAATGACCTAAATGGTGGTGCTTCTTTGGATTTGTTTTCCTAGACAAGTTGGCCACATGCTTGAAAATTTTCAGATCATTTGGAATAGTACAACATATAGGAAAAAAATAGTAAGTAGGTAGTACTAGAGAATGATTAAAAATACTAAATTATTTACAATTTAAATATGGAATTGAAAATTTACAATTCCAATGGTCGAAATGTTGTAATAATGTATGTACATCCTATAATTTTATTTTTGTCCAAAAATATTGAAAATTGGATAAGATAAAGGATGTCAAAGTTTATTTTAGAGCAAGAAATCCAAAACTGCCCGCAAACAGAAAATCCTCATAATCCTCATAATTTTTTACTCATTGATCAAACCGAATGATTCTAAGCTTTTTGCCTTTTTCTGTATATCAAACTCTAAAAAATCAATTTCAAATCTAATTAGTTGTTTGCTACTTTGTTTACTACACATTCACAAATTCACAGAAGTCATACAACTGTCTTGATGGAAGAAAGACCAAATTGCATATTACAAGATTTTCACCATATGTCCGTATCTTTATGTATGAAATGTGTAGCAACCATGAAAAACACATGCTTGATGCTCGTCTAACCAAAAATGTGTGGTCTGCCTATAAAACTATCACATACTAGAGCTCAAAAAGTGAAAACAATATATTATGTCCGATAACAACAGTCGGGCATAGTCCAACAGTGAGGTGCCTTCCTCAAAGTGTCTAGAACATCAGACACAGATGCCCTCTCGCCTACATCTATTTTCTGGAGGCTCAGTAGTTGAATCCTCAAATGCTGATACTGCTCTGGGTTTTTGGTCGTAAAATACTTTGGATCCCACTCTTCTTTCCAAATTTGATATGCTATCCATCCAGTGGCATATGCATCAGCAGCCATGGAGTAGAAGTGTTTTTTCTGCATGACTTCAAGTGAAGTCTCTGACCCCTTCTCTCCATACATGTAGAACAACTCAGAGGCTGCATGTTTTCGTTGTTTTTTCTCCCGTTGGAGCTCCTCCATGGTTCGATAACCATACCTTGATGGCTCCTTCTCTACAACTCGACCAGAAAGCCCCCAATCGCAAATCCCAATGTACACTGTGTTTTCTTTCCATTCATCAAAATGGAGCAAAACGTTGGATGGAGTAATGTCATTGTGTAAATATTTTGCTTCATGGCATTTTCCCACTATGACAAGCAATGATAAATTCACGCGGTTTCGGCGATAAGTTGCAACCCAACCGAGTTCTTCCTACGTCAACCCTGCATCATGTTGTCTCGTGATGTCATCCACATCCAACGATTCACTCACTTTTGAGTTGTACTTGGCCAAGAAAGAAATCAAAGACCCTCCATTCCACCATAGCGTATAGCCTTCCATTGTTTTTGGATGGATGTACGCAAGTCTTACGATACCAGGATGTATCACTAGACACCCCCCCCCGCCTCGCTTACAATAGCTTGGCGCTTCTTCTTCTCATTTGAGGTCTTCAAAGTCTTCCCGGCGAAGCAAATCCAACTGGGAATGCTTTGTAGTCTCGTGAGCACCACCTTCCTCACAGTCCCATATGATCCAGTCATAGTTTGATTCGGCATGGGATTCACTTTCACCCAACTTTCCAACTACTTGAATGTTCCGCTCACACAATGAGCTCGTATTTGGTCTTCAAGCGTCGCTTTCCATGGTGCTTGTTTCTTTCTACGCGAGGAAGAAAATTGTTGGGAGAACTTCTGAATTTGGTACAATCTTGAACCAAATTCCTTGTCATGCGTGTCCCAATCACTACCATCATCTTTCTTCTTCGTGTGATAACACCAATTCGCCACAATATTGGTGGTCAGCTGCGACACTTGTTTATCCAACCACTCAGAGTGCAACCAGTAATCTTGATAGTTGTTGAATCGTTCGGATGCTCTAAATTTGGTCTCCAACTCTCGCCGCACCTCAGCATTCAACTTGTGGTACCCTTCTTCGTTGAAATTCACGTATTCTCTACACATCATTCCCACACTTCGTCGCGTGTAAAAATTGACCGCTATTGCTCTAGCCTCGAGCACATATTCGTGAGGGGGCATGTCAGGATTGGGTTGGTTTTTACGCTTCGACTTGCTGGATGATGAGGGATTGGATGACCCTGAAGCCCCTGCCACATTCGTGGCTGGAGGCACCACCTCAAAAATTGCATCCAAGTCTTCAAACACCGAGCGGTGACCCGATGACCCACTCCCTTGTCCTGCCATTGTACAATATTTCGGAACCACCAAAGTTTCGGAGAAAATAAAAAAAAACGGGTGCTATATATGGGCCAAGCCCAATCACCCACCAAACTCACTTCCAAGGGTCGCTTGCGCAAACAAAGGTGTGAGGAGTAGGGCGTGGACTTGGCAAAGGAAAAATGAGGGAGCACATGGGATTTATAGTCCTCACCCCTCCTACGTCCGCGCCCTGGCCGCCACACGTCCGCGCCCTGGCCCGACACGTCTGCGCCCTGGCCCGAGCCGTCCGCGCCCCGGCCCGAGCCGTCCCCGCCCTGGTCCCAGACGTCCCCGCCCCGGCCCGACACGTCCCCGCCCTGACAGGCAGATTTGAGGACTATAAAAGTCCGTCCCCGCCCCATTAGTCCCCGCCCTGTGTATTCCAAATCCTCCACCTCTTCATTGAGCTGGTCGTTGGCGTTGTGCAGGGCCCTTTACAGTATACAGGTTTTTGCCAAAAAAATTCACGATGGCGACACCACCAAGAACCAACAAAGCTGAACGAGACAGGACTCGACTAAGGCAGGATAACAAACATCGGAAGAGGTTACACGTACTTCGAAACCCCGAAAAACTGGCATTTAGGGGATGGAATGACGTGCCAGAACCGTGGAGTTTCGAAACTTGCATCACTTACATAGAATGGTGCCACATTGATAAGGCCTTCCCTGAAGAGCGACACAACTACCACCGCCGATTTCATAAAGCAAATTTGAAACACTGCATCGATGAGGCCTTTAAACAAAGATGCATCGAAGTATACCAAGTGTTATACGAAAAACCCACTGTGAAAAGGAATGAAATTCACCTTTTCATTGCACGAGGTGTACATGCGGAGGTGAGATTGAACAAGCGGGTGGATTGGTCCACTTTGAAGGGCACGCCAACCACAGCAGATGGTATCAAGATACCAACACCAGCAAATGGAATGATTCCAAGGGGGGTTATGAGATATCCCGAAGGAGGGCTGGGCAGGGTCATCACACGTATTGAGCCGCCTGACACATACAAGACGGCGGATTCTACTACTGACGATGACTCTGATGGATCTCATGTTGTGGTGGAATTAACCCCCAGAGGACAACAACGTGCACAAAGGGGAAGGGCGCAACGTGTACCTCGTGAACAACTTCTAGAACCAAATATTCGTGTAGAGGTCCAGGGCCCCGTTGAACCAGTACTTGGAGTTGCTCAGGCGCAATTCCAAGCACCTGATGAACCAACTCTTGGAGTTGTTGATGTCATGGCTGCTGCAGACACCATACAAAGCTTGAGGGTGCAGTTACAAGACCGAGGTGATGAACTACATTCTCTATATGAAGATGTGGGCAAGTTATGAGAAGACATCACGCTCAAAGACAGAGTAATTGCTCAACAAGCACGTGACATAGAGGAGCTTCGGCAAGCTCTACAAGCAGCACAAATGATGAACGAAGGTCAAGATCCACGAGGACATGCACAAGGACCTCCTCGGGATTCTCAAATTCTGAGGCAAAATGCTCCAGGTGA
This sequence comes from Rhytidiadelphus loreus, assembly GCA_947034895.1. Taxonomy (NCBI): domain Eukaryota; kingdom Viridiplantae; phylum Streptophyta; class Bryopsida; order Hypnales; family Hylocomiaceae; genus Rhytidiadelphus; species Rhytidiadelphus loreus. The sequence continues at coordinate 43,172,993 of OX344765.1, forward strand.
TGCTGCCATGTCTACACAAGAAGATTCATTGGCCTTTCCCGAAATAATAGCCACCGGCAACGTACCAATGCAGACTGAAGTTCGGGGCATGGGTATGGACAACAACCTTGAGCTCAACAACTTGCGAGGCGAAAATCAAACATTACAAAATCGTTTGCATGCCTTGGTGGAGCAGTACTAGCAGTGGAAGTTGGCATGCGTGTTCACCGTTGACAAGACACGACAACTGGTAGCAGAGTTCAAGAAATTGGACCACTACTACAGTGAGCACAATCAAGAAAGGGTGTTTGGCTTGACTTCATGGGCCCTTGTGGATGATCTTTTCAGTCCCAACATGGCAATCATTGAGCTTGATGGTGGAAAAACAATCATTGATTGGTCCAAACACAATTGGGATTTCAAAAACCAACTTGGGTCAAAGGTCGACTACAAAGGCAACCCGTTGTTGGAGTGGCCAAATCCTTCAAGTTTTGTGCACGACGGGACTACATGTCCCATTTGTATGAATCCATTTGGCCCTGAAGGTGGAATGCAGTTGGGCACGTGCAACCATGTATACCACCCATTTTGCCTCATCAGTTTCATGATTGTTCGTCGTCGGTGCGCAATGTGCAAGGCTCCCTTCCACGAGCGCTTGTACGAGTTGTTTGGCTTGGTCCCATACATGCCACCACATTGGGAATACAATGCCACGAATGCCCTAGATCACCGTAGAATGTGGGGAACAGACTTGGTGTGGAGTTGGAAATTACAAATGACATCGTTGGACAAGACACAAGTCGCTGCTGAATGTGGTTGGGAGACTGACCCCGATCAAATTGTCCAAGTCTGCCACCATTTGATTCCGATGAAAGACAAGCATAGCCAAGGACGGCGGAATTTTTTCTTTCAATGCTTCAATGGACATTGGGACGAGGTTGGACTCAAGTTTCAATTTGGACCTCACCCTTGGCGATGGTTATGGGGCGTTGATGGAGTTCGAGTCACCGATGACAATGGAATTCGTATTGGGGAGGACCCTGATATGCCCGACCCCGCGGAGCTTGCTCAATTATCGGAATCTGAGTGGAGGGAAACTTTCAGGAACGAAGGGCTGGATTTTTTGCTTGAACAACATAGCCCAGATACGCGCCGAGCTCTGGAGAGTCTCAAGCAATCACAAATCATGAGGGCCATTTTAGAAGAAGACGGACCAGCGAGGAGAACTCGGTCTGCGGTTCGTAGACTTCAACTAGGCTCCAATGAAGATTTTCCAATGCAACGCGGCGCACACGACGACGAGGCTGGACCTAGTGGCACTGCAAACAGTCCAATGAACATCGACTGAGTGCATTTTTTAGTGTGCTAAACTAGTAATTACTAATTAACAAAGCATGTTTTGCATATACAGTTATAGACTTTGGCACTTATCATTACCGAGGCTTATAGAATTGCTACTTTGGTAGTTCGGTACTACAAACAGTATTAGACAAAGACTTGTGGATATGCATATTTTCTCGTGGAAAAAGTATTGTATAATGTATACTTTTCAATTTTTGTACTACATGATGCATATGAAATACATATATTCAATTGTTGAATTCCTTTGCATGATATGGCATGTGTGATATGTGGATATAATAATGTACTCATGGCCTAAGAATAAGTGCATTTCGGATTTTGAGTGTATGAAGGTATATATTCATGTAAATATATATGTATGAATATTATTGTATGTGTATAAAAATTAAAAAGATATTAACAATTTAACATTAATGTATATTTTGTTACAAATATATTGATGTTAATGTATGAAGGGATACATTAACCTTTGAATGACTTGATCCATCCAAAAATGGTAAAATTTCTTATTTTAGCTTGAATAACAATCAGGTATTTTTATTGCTTAAAACTTTGAATTCTATATCATTTACAGAAATTGCAATTTTTTTCGCGAATGTTTCTAATTGTTATCATTTCTAACTTTCTATTGCAGAAAATCAGCATATAATCATATATGAGGAAAAAGAGGAAAACAATTCAATCACCCCCCTAATGACATTTTTTCTGTCAAAAAACAATAAAAACTGCCATTTCTACTACGTTGTCCAAGATTCCAACAAAATTGTATTTTTAAAACTGAACCGTAGGATCTTGAAATTTACTTGCTTGAAATTATGTGGTTAAAATTTCATGAAGTTAGACCATACAGATTGAAAGATATGACTATATGAGCATTCAAAGTTTAAAAAACAAGGTTTCTTCAACACTAAACTGCAATTTTAGATGACTTTTATTGCTATTTGTAGAAAAAATGTGTACTATGGAATTTGAATTAAAAATTTATTGTGTTGAAGACTTGAGTTGGGAGTCTATGAAAAAAAATTCAAAAAATAACAACTTCATTTTCATACTTCAAGAAATTGTCAAGTACAAGTGTAGAACTGTAGAAGCACGTTTAAAATTGAAAGAAAAAATAAACAATTAATAGCTCTTAGATGGGATTGAAATACAATAATCCCAATGGTGAGATTGTTCTAGCAAACAAACATAACCTTTTAAAAAACCAAAAATCTGAAAATTGCATTCTAAAGATTCAATTTCTTTTGCTGCCCACCGAATTCAATTCTACGCATCTTGTGGTATAACTTTGGCTTCCAGGCACCGATTGAAATAAAAATTATATTCCCACAAAGCTTATTACATTTTCTATCTTCAAAAAAAGTTTTGCAGATATGGGGATAAAATTTCAGCCCATAGAAACCTGCCCGAATTCTAAAGTGTCCCCTCAGGGGACAATGGGACTTTAGGGGTTAATTTGAAATTTTGGGGGGAGGTGCAAGTAGTAATGGAGGTGAACCAAAAAAAATCCAATTGCTTATTTTATTTTTCACACAAAAGAAAGCCACATCAAAGTATCAAATAAGTGAAACAACTTGAAGTCGAATTCCCTCTTGACGAGTTGACGTCCTAAACTTGAAGTTGAAACCAAATGAATCCTTTTATGTAATTGATATACAAAATTTATATACATTTTGCTAATTCCTCCGATATTTTTTCTTCTTATTTTTTGTTTTTACAATAATTTAGGAATAAAAGTAAAATTATTCTGATTTCTTAAAGGTAAAGGTGGAAATAAAATTATATGAATTACAAAATATATATTAGAGTGGAATTGTTTTGGGAAAGTTGTATTGTTGTAAAAATGTTGAAGCATGTAGTCATGTACTCATTTAGCCAACTTGCCATGAAGAATGAATTCATAGAATAACCACAATTTTCTGCCTCCACCATTCATCATCCGAAATTCTTATAAGCTAAAATTTGAACAGTCAATATTTGTTATAATTAATTACACACATCCTACTATCCTAAATATAGTAGGATTTTTTTTGGTATGCTTCTATAAAGAAATTCAAATACATTCCATACTTGCTCAAATTTTCTGAAATTGTTATCATTGAATACCCCAAATTTCCATACTTGCTCAAATTCTCTTAAATTTCGTTGAAACATTTCTAAAACCCTTTTTTTTGGAATTCCAAACCCTTTTAGCTTCTATTTTGGAGAACTATAACATTCATCCTTTAAGTCTTCAACTTGAATTTTCAAAATAGAGTACCTTGTTTACCATTACAAATCCTAAAACTTCTAGCATCTCATTATATTTGTTTTCTTGAAAGTGTGCAACTTAGTTTTAATTCTCTAGAAATCCCATTTTTGGGGTGTGGGGACTATTTCTCAAGTCCTTGGAGAAGCGAAGAAGACCAAAGGCGATACATGAAGGAGACACATCTTTCCATGAATTCTCTTTCAACTCAAAAAGTAGATGGACTTCTTAATACAGCCATTGACTTTAAGAAATTCCCCGAGCTCAAATTAATGGCTGACTGCATTAATTGGTTTCCCTCTTTCCCTCTCTCCATGGGAAAGAAGAATCCCATGCTAATTCCAAATCTCAAGGTCAATTCCATTCCCCCCCCGTCGTTGGTGGGGAGAGTTCTTGCATCCGAGGTCAGGGCGTGAGGGCGTGGACGTCCCGTCAGGGCGGGGACGTGAAGTCAGGGCGGGGACGCCAGGGCGCGGACGTCCGGCCGCGGATTCCAATTCCAATTGCAATTGCAATTTTGAACTCCTTCCTTGAACTCCCTCCTTGAACTCCCTCCTTGAACTCCCTCCAAGCCAATTTTGAACTCCCTCCAAGAACTCCCTCCAAGCCAATTTTGAATTCCCTCCAAGGGTTTGCTATCCCCATACCCCAAATAATGAAATGAACCGTTGCCTTTGAATTAAAAAATCACTTAACTAGTATTTCATTTCAATACCCACCCCTCCTAAGTCCTAGACTTGCTTTAAAGTTTAGAGCTCTAGGATCCCATTACACAAATTAGAGGGTGGAGTGTAATGATTGAATATTTGAAATCATAAACAATTTTGCTTCATTTCATTCCCAAAGACCCAAACCACTTTGCTATCCCCATACCCCAAATAATGAAATGAACCGTTGCCCTTGAATTAAAAAATCACTTAACTAGTATTTCATTTCAATACCCACCCCTCCTATTTTACCCATTACAAGAAATTTTGGTTCAAGTCTTTAAGCCCTAAATCCTTGTACCCTTTTTCACGGAAAAAACCCCTTCAAGCATATTCTAAAGCATTATGATTTGTATTTGATTTAAATCCAAAACCTTGTAGCTTTGTATTTAAAAAATGAAGACTTAAACCAAAAGCTTGAGAAGTATACGTTGGTAATAGTTTGATTTGTAAACTTCAAATCCAAAATCACAAACACCTTTTCTTAATAAGAATGAAATATAAACTTTGAACTTGAATTTAAACAATTATGTACCTTGACTTTCATTAGGACTCGAAATCCTTTGGGATTTTAGTTACACAAATTTATTCTTTCTTGTTTGGAAGTTCAATTTCATTTTTTATTTTTATTTTGGGTTCCAACTTTACATGGGTCCTACTTCTCAAGTGCTTGATGAAGGCAAGAACTTGAAATTTGGCCTCAAGAAGGGAGTGACATGCTTTAATACGTTGTCATTGAACTCAAAAAGTAGTTGGACCTTTTAATGCAGCCATTGACTTGAAGATATTCCCCGTGCTCAAATTAAGAGCTGACTACATTAGTGGATTCTCCTCTCTCTATGGGAAGGAAGAATCCCACCACGGAATTCGTACCAAAGTCTATGGTAGAACCTCCCCCTCCTGCCATCCGTGGACACGTCGCGTTGGGGCGTGGACGCGTCGAAATTGTGTGACGTCCGCGCCCCTGACGTCCCTGCCCTTGCAGAAGAGGTCCGCGCCCCTACACTCCCAGGCTATAAAGCCAAGCTTGTCGGATTGACTTCTTTACATTTGTCATCTTGGCCTCATCATCTTGGACTTCAATTCACTTTGAGCTCCTTGGGAGTCTACTTGGGTGACAAATGGCCCTAGTTAGTTGTTGAGGTGATGTAAAAGTCAGTTCAAGCAGTTGATTGGCGCTAACTACTATTTTGTCCTTCTCATTTGGTGTAATAGCCTCTTCTACAGTTCTACCTCCTCCAAGAAAACGTTTGCATTCGTCGTGAATGCAATGGGAAGTCAACGAAAGCAAACAAAAGAATGGGAACCGTGGTATAATTTCTCTGAGAACGGGGGGAAAGTGAGTTGTGTATTTTGCAATGCAACATTCACCTATAAACGCGAGCGCGCTTTTGCTCACTTTGGATATGGCGCGAAGTCCGAGAGGTCAATTTGTCGTAATGCAACGCGAGCCGTGCGCCACCGATTTGCAAATTGTGCAAACTTTGTTCCTCAACGATTGAGCCCCGAGGACATGTATGAAGGAGAATCAATTCCCACTGGTCCATCAAGAGCAACTCCAGTTGCAAGTTCAAGCCAATCCTTTCAAAACGAAGTGACGGGAGGGGGTTCAGGTGACGTCCAAGTTGAAGGGGTTACTCTCCCTGAAGGGAATGATGCAATACAGAGGTCCCAAAGTCTCGCTGCATCAAATTCCACAAGATCTGGGTCATTACTTCAGCAATGTATGAAGGATGCTTTTAATGTTGTGAAGAGGAAGGAGTTGGATGACAAGTGGGCATCATTTTTTTACGAGGCGAACGTGCCATTTAATGTGGCAAGAAATCCAACCTTTATTGAGGCAGTGAGGGCAACCTCAATGGCAAGGTTTGAATACAGTCCACCTTCTTACCATCAGTTCAGGACGAAATTGATTGAACCGAAGAGGTTGCAGATCGAGAAGCAAATTGAAACCAAAGTTGGTTTTGCAGTGAAACATTATGGGGTGACAATATGCACTGATGGCTGGGATGACGTGAACCGGAGGCCTCTAATGAATGTAATGATGTCGTGCCCTACCGGTGATGTATTTTTGGGGGCCATTGACACCACCGGGCAAAAGAACTCCATGCGCTACATAGCGGACCAGATGAAGGTATTCATTGAGAAAGTGGGTTCAAAGTACGTGACACAGGTTTGTACGGATAATGCAACGAATATGCTTGGAGCATTGGATGATATCGTTCGCACGTATCCACACATTTTCAAGCAGGGGTGCATGGCACATGCTTTGGATCTCATGTTGGAAGATTGGGCCAAAGTACCAGAATTCAAAGATTTAATTCAGAGGGCAAGAAGATTGTGCCAGTACATTCGGAACCATCACGCGACTATGTCGGTATTCCGGGAGTTGAGTCCGACCCTTCAGTTAGTAGTGCCCAGTGAAACCCGCTTTGCTTGTAATTTTCTCATGTTGCAGCGATTGGAGAAACTTCGCGAAGTACTACTGCGATTAAAAGACCATGCGCGCGTTCAAAATTACTTTGATGGTCTGCGAGACAAACAAAATGCGGAGCAAGCAGCTACAGCTTCACGTAATGTGGTGTCAACTATCGAAGACGTGGGCTTCTGGCAACGATGTGCAAATTACGTGCACATGACTGAAGACGTGTTGAAGGCATTGCGCATATTTGATGGCCGAGAACCAGCTATGGGTCGGGCGTGGCTCGTAATGCACAATTTGAGGGCGCATGTGTTTTCTTTAAGAGGGCCACCCTTCAACCTACGAGATGACATAGCCACCACCATGGAGGAGTCTTTCACATCCGAGTGGGACATGGTGTTTACGGATGTTCACTATGCTGGGGCCCTTCTAAATCCGTATCTCTTGGATAACGTGGCACTTAGGGTTGATGGAGTTGCACTCCGTGCATTGTATCGAGTCATCCGCAAAATGGAAAATGTAGTGGGTGTGGAGTTTAACAACGTGTTGGCGGAATTAACAGAATTCGAGGAGGGCACGGGGCCATACAGTGCAGCAGAGACACCTGACATCCGAGCGACACAGATGCTTCCTCACCAATGGTGGCACAGGGTTGGAGATCGAGCACTATCTAAGATTGCCGTTCGTATCTTGTCATTGACGTGTTCAGCATGTTCATGTGAAAGGAATTGGAGTATGTATTCCTTCATCCACAACAAGGTCCGGAATCGGTTAGCCCCCGAGAAAGCTGAGTCATTGGTATATATTTATACCAATAGCCGTGTACTTCAGCAAAGACCAGGGGCCGATCCTGTTCGTTGGTATGATGCTAATATCCTCTCGGAGGATTCTGATCCAGATGCCCTTGGCCTTGTTCCAGTGGCTGAACGCAATCGTGAATTTGACGCGATGGTAGTTGAGGAAGAAGAGGAGGCTGATGTGGAAGCTAACCGAGCACCCCGAGAATACCGACCAAATCCAGAGTTGTGGAGGGCGGGGGCTGATCACCTTGCAGAAGCTAGAAATTACTACGGAGATGGTCATGAAGTGGAAGAGGAAGTCCTCCCTGGTCGCTGGGGCCCTTGGGGAGCCGATCCTCGCTGAAGTCCTACACCCATTGGCGATGAAAATGTAGTTGTTTCTGAAGTGCAACCTTTGTCATCGTCTTCCGAGAGTGATCACCCGGCTGCAGTGGACGCCGATGATGATAATGTTATCTCAAACAATGACGACAACCTCCCTTTGGAAAACGAAGGGGGAAATGGAAATGGCAGTGAGAATCTGAGGAACAATGCAACTCAGAATACTGAAGGATCCGTTTGCGATCGTGATGGCAATAGGGGGCCCAGAGGAGTGGGGGGCCGCGATAGCAACAGAGTTGTTGGAGGACGCCATGGCCAAAACATTGGAAATACAAGGATGGCACGATCGATCACAAGACATGTTGTGGAGGTTAATGCAGTGGAAAGAACGCGTTTTGACCCTGAACATTTAGATCACAATGATGTTTTTGCGTTTACTGACCCGCTTGAAGACGAAGCCCATATACCACCACCAGTTGCAGTGCATACTATTATTTCTAACCCTTCATCTCCCGCAACTTCGAGTGCTCCTTGTCGACCTTCCGAAGAAGTGCTAGGCTCAGTGGAAAATGTTGCAATGATGACTCAAAGCATTTCAAATGTTACAACGGGTGGTAGACACCGTACCGCCTTTCAACCCGCAATTCACCACACTATGGGTGAATATCAACAAGGACGTGGAAGGAGTTTCGTCTGTGGAAGAGCAAGAGGTCGTGCAACGATTGGAGGCCGTGATATTAGAGGTGGACGAAACAATAACGAAGCGTCGTCATCGAGGCCCCCTAAACGCCCTCTTCTAGGAATTGGGGTCCGAGACCCGAATGTGGTGATAGAGCCATTTTTGAATACGTATGTCCCAGGACCAACTTTGTCCACTCCAGCGTATGTCGTTCCTCGAGTACAAGGAGGCCCCATTATAAATTCTGACGCAGAGGACCCTAGAGCTCAACGGCACAAGAAGTTTAAACGTAGTCGTAGGCATGGTCAAACAGCTATGGAGCTTCGAAATGAGAACTCGGAAGTGGAAAACCAATGGACCACAGACGGTGACGATGGAGAAGATGAACGTGGAACTAGTGAAGTTGGTGATGATGAAGATGACCCTGATTGTGATGAGGCACCAGCAGATGATGATGTGGTCATTCGAGATGTTGCATTACCAAATCCGGGTACACAAGAAGTTCGTAGATCAAGTCGTTTCAACAATTGAGGGGCACCTGACAGCATCTGTGTTCTGTAGACCTTCATTCATCATGAGTTCAAGACAGTTGCACTAATTGAAACATGAAGTAATGAAGATCTACAAGAAGAAGAAGGAGAATCTTAGATAACCAGTAGAAGAGGAGGTGTATCTTGAGAGCAGTATATTCATTGTGTTGTGAACTTGTTATTGTACTGAACAACGCTTGAAATATAAAAATGTTTTTGGTTATCTAAAATAAAAAAGTTTCCAATTGTGTTTGTAGAATTATCGCATTTGCCATGCATGAAGATGACATTCATGAGTGTAGTTATATTGTATAGTTTGAATGTTGTAAGTAAGGTGTACTAAATTTTTTACTATCCTTGCATTCACGTAGAAAAAAACATTCACTACTATCATCTTTGATGCCTTCTGAAGGGCTGAAAAATTGTTATTTAAACATGAAATTCTTTTCACAAAATGATCTCTTTGCTAATAACATGTGTGCTAAATTTCAAGGCCAGAAGATTTACACATAAAAAGATATTTACAATGTACCAACATGTGTACTTCTGTGGTTCAAAGAAACAATTTCAATGCTACCAAGTACCAACTCCCAGAAATTGAGAAATCAAAATTTGGCCATGAATTTTTTGGCATGAGATCATGTCTATGTTGATAACATGTGGGTCAAATTTGAAGTTCAAAGGATTTGTCTATAAAAAGATACTGGAAATGTTTTTCACCCTATGAAAGCAAGAATTCGTAAATGAAGTACAAAAATTCTCCAAAAAATCGGATTAAACTGATGCGTCCCCGCCCTGTCCAAGACGTCCGCGCCCTGACGGAAACGTCTGCGCCCTGATGGAAACGTCCGCGCCCTGATTTCAGTGTTGGAAAATTTCAAAAATGAAAGGGGTCCGAAGTGTCCGACCCGTCCGTCCCGTCCGGTATGACAACCCTGGGGCTAGGGGGTGGTTGGTAATTGATTAAGGAATGAAAAGAATTAATGAGCTCATTGTGACTTTGTCACAATGAGCTGAAAAGATGCAGTTTACTGCATTCTACATACAACTATGTGGTTCATTCACAATAGCAAAAGGCTCACTCATTATTCCACAATCTTGAGGGACATTTTTGGATAATCTGACTCCAATTGTAGCCTCATTAGCACCCCAAGTGGACAAGAATAGTCACCTGAAGAACAACAATGAGAAGCTATCTTTTTTTTTTTAAGTGACCACAAACCATCCCCAATGCATCTCTTTTGTCCAAAAATAAGTGCTATGAAATTTTCCCTTGTTCACCGTTCTTGTGTAAGAAAATTCTTGCAAATCCAGTAAGTCAAACTGTCCAAATGGACACCAGTCACACCAGCTGGCCTGATTCTAATCGTCAGCGTCCCCTCTCACCAAACTTTGATACAATTGTGTTGACTTCACCGTACCGTAGTACGTAGCCAGCTAGGTTTGTCCACAAGTAATTAATTTGTCGAAACAAGGAACACATATGATACATGTCCTTCCCTGATGTGTTGAAGCCCAACGCAGAATTGACTTCCGCACAAAATCGCCCCAAACCTTCATGATTTCGATCGTCTGCCACGGGACGAACCACCACTCAGGTCCGGTAGTCAACTCCCTACATAGCATTATCATTCACAAATGGTGTCGACCCAGGCCCACGTATGGTATACACTTCCAACAATCTGAAGTTGCAAGGAATGTGACAGTTCTCCCGTCAACGACGTTTAAGTTCCTCCACATGTGGGTTCCTCAAAAAACATATAATTATAAAGAAATTGCAAGGACTGTATAAGTACCAGGCAGCCTCTGGATGCACTCCAAGCATCGATCGTCCACATTGCTCACTGATAGAGATCTATCGGAACTTGTGGATTCTTGGGTTCGTCTTTCCAGAACGTCCAATTTCGCTCGTGCTCATCGCTCATTCTGATCGAAATCGAGGTCTATCGAGGTCGAGCAGGATTGGGCATGCGGGTGGCCATGGCAGAATCAACCATAGCCCGGAGATCGCTTGCATCTTGCGTGGTGGTGTGGGTGGTTCTCTTTGGAGCTCTGGCGCATCCCTCCTCCGCGACGGACTACGTGGTAAACATCAAGAGTATCGACACGCCGGGCGGCTTGCGATTCTCCCAGCAATTCAGCGACGCGGTCGGGGTCCTCACAAACGCCGCAACGTATATCCAGGGAGCCTTCTCTGAGAGCCAGCCCAAGGCCATCCCCACCGTCACGCTCACGGTGGACAGCTTCGACGGGGTGGCGCAGACGGGCGGCTCCGAGATTGAGCTCTCGTCGGACTACGTGGCGTCGCAACCCGACGACCCCGCCAAGATGCACTTCGAAATCGAGGGCGTGCTGTACCACGAGATGACGCACGTGTGGCAGAACAACAACGGCGCGTACGGGACGGACAAGTTCTTCACCGGCACCATTGAAGGAGTGGCGGACTGGGTGAGACTCACCGCGGGGTTTGCGTCCGTGGGGTGGGGGCCGCGAGCGAAAGGGGGCAACTGGTATGACGGATACACGACGACGGCGTACTTTCTGGATTGGATTGCGACCCAAAAGAAGCCCGGATTCGTGAACGACCTCAATCTCAAGATGGCGCAGCCGTGGAGCAATGACTTCTTTCAGCAGATTGTAGGCCAAGGGGTCGATGAACTCTGGACGGAGTACCAGAACTTCATTTGAGCTCATTTTCAGTCTGTACTGTTGGTAGCCAGCTAGGCTTTGGAAATTCTAAATAAGGAATGAAAAATTTGGCGTTAATATATATTTCATGCGCCATTTAGACATTTACATTCGCTTGCGGTGCGCTGATAGACGTTCAAATGAATTTTCAAAATTACATTTCATTCACACCTTGTGCATCGCACCGCTATTGCAAGCTAGGATTTCAATCGAGTTGAATCTCAAGATGGCGCAGCCGTGGCCCGTGGAGCAATGACTTCTTTCTGCAACTTGTTGGCAGAGGGTCGATGAGCTATGGACGGAGTACCAGAACAGCATTTGAACTCATTTTCAGCCTACTGTTGTTTGCTAGCTAGGATTTGGAAATTGCAAATAAGGATGGTGTAACGTCAATTCCGTGAAACTGATTTCGCCATTTTGACATTTGAATTTGCTTGCCGTGCTGATAGCTCGACGTCCAAATTAATTTCCAATTGAATTACATTCACATGCAACCTTGTGCATCGCACTGATATTGCAAGCTAGGATTTCAACCGAGTTGAATCTCGAGATGGCTCAACCGTGGAGCAACGACTTCTTTTTGCAGCTTGTTGGCAGACGAGTCGATGAGCAATGGACGAAGTACCAGAACAGCATTTGAGCTCAACTTCAGCCTACTGTTGGTAGGTAGCTAGGATGTTGTAACGTCAGTGCCGTGAAACTGGCGTTACTACAAGCGCCATTTTGACATTTACATGAGCTCACTGTGTTGTGCCTAGAATCTCTGAGCGGCAGGGCCTTCGAGTGATCGGACCCGCCCACTGATGCACACTCACGAGGAAGATTTGCTTTGGCCCACCCGCAGATTTGATCTGCCACTCCCATACATGCAAGGAGGCTCAACCTCGTGAATACTCACGACATTGAGTCTTATGCAGTCACGAGAAGTTCGAGCTTGTAAGATTGCTTCAAACCACTTGGGTAAGAGTATAAGCGTAAGAGTACGAATTGAAAGAAGAGTGAGCAAGACAAACATGAAGTCTGCACGATGTCTATCAGAAATATGTTATTTGTGCTTCTCCTTGTTGCTTGTATCCTCCTTGCTGAGGCAGGGATGTCCGATTTGTTTCCACCGAAACATGGAGGTGGCAATAGACGTTTGCAGCGACGACTCCTCTTGCCGAGTTGACAAAGCTGGAGCTGGTGAATGAAGTCGGTGAGGACGAAGTTCCCTATGTCCATGAGAACGAGTGGGAACGTGGGGAGCAATCGCGGCGCTGGGGCCAGGGTTAAGCGGACAATCTTAATTAGAACGGACTCCGTTCAACAGAGGTGGCAAGGTGCGACCTACCGCCTTCTTCGCTACCCGGAAGAACTTGCTGCTGCCAAGGACTTTAACTTGGCCCCCGGAATGCTAATAAGTCGAAGACTTTCGACTTCAAGAACATCCACCTGCTGCTGCGGGTTTGGAGTTTTGGATCCAAGGTAGATTTTTTGATTCAATAAGCATGGTTGTCAACTGAGAGACTGCATATGTGTAACTAGTATATGATACAACCTCGCTGTTGTCATTGAAAAATTTCTAATGCAAATTAAAATTGCTGAGCGATTTCTTGCAAGACTGTCAAGGCTTCAACAATAAGGATAGCCTGGAGACCATCCGAAGATTCACGGAGAAATTTGATGTTTGTATGACTTGCTCTGATCATGCCGTAAGTATGAAATGTTCACTGTCAAAATGTTTAAAACAATGATTGTTCAAAATTTGAAATTATATTTATGGAAAGTCTACTGACTGTACGGAGTTTCATAATTTATAACTTTATGAGCATGAACTGCTCAGATTATTTGGGTTTTCACCAGGGAGCTGGTTGTTATTCAGATCAAGTTCAACTAGTCCTTCCCAATCAGCGACTTCGGGAGGAAACTTTCCAGTCAGATTATTTGCTTGCAAATTGATTATATATTGTGAGAAGCGACAGATTCCTTAAGCTAAGTGGAATTTCTCCACTGAAGTAATTGCCGTAAAGTCCAAAATATGTGAGAAGCGTCAGGTTTCCGAAACTAGATGGAATCTCTCCACTGAAGTTGTTAATCCCAAGATCAAACCAGACCATGCTGTCCCTCAAGTTTACAACCCCTTCCAAGTCCCCGCTTATGCCATTATTAAATGCAGGGAGACCACTGAGCATTCTACACTCGAACAAAGAGGCTGGAAGAGACCCAGGCAACTGTTTTTTATACTGCACCAATGTGGTCAAGTTCGGCGTGCTTCCGAACATGTCTGGAATGTGGCCCGTGAGCGTGTCATTTGCCAGATTTAAATCTTACAAATGCGTCAGATTCTGCAGGGACGGAATGGGACCCATGATGTTGCATCTCTCAAGATGGAGTGTTCTCAACTTGGTCATCTTCAAGATCCCTGTGGGAATGAAAGCTTGTGGGAACTTCCCGCCCTCAAGTCGAAGATCCTCCATGCTCTCCCAAAAACTCAAAATCCTCTGGCCATGGCACCATGTCCAGGGCGTCCAATTCAAGTCTGAACCTAACCATAAAACTTTCAGCTTTGGAATCGTGAAGAAGGCCGTGTACCGTTCCAGGAACAGAGTCAATTCCTCGAGATTTGTGAGTGAAAGTATGGACTGTGGCATCTGGCCTTCGAAGTGGTTCTTTGCAAGGAGCAGGACTCGCTCCTGGAGCTCGTTAAATCTGGTCACCACGGTGCCCTCGATGTTCGCATGCGTTCGATCCAGCACCTGCAGTTGCTGCAGGTTTATAAGGTTTGCTGGTAAATCCCCGCCAATGAAGGTTCAACTCAGGTTCAGGGACACCAGCTTGGAGCAATTCACGATGTCTTCAGGGAAATTTCCGTTCAAACTCGTGTTTCCTATATTCGAGGTTGTAAGATTGGCAAACTTGGCTGCATGACAACACACCAATTCATCACATTTAAGCACGTAACTCTTGTCCCAAGTACGCCCTCTGTTTGCACAGTTATCACAGTCGTTTCAGAGACAAAGTGATAAAACAATGCCACGAGAGGATTCAGTCACTTACGGAACCCTGTGTGCATTTCACACCGTTCCAGAAACAAGGAGTGGTCCGAGACATTCTAGTTGCTCAAGCTGTTGTCTGTATGTATCCTCCGGGGGATCTTGCTTCCACTTGAGCAGCAATTGACCTTCTTCGTTAAGGCTCCGCACAAATCCAGACAACATGAGTGTGCACACAGTGGCATACGAAAGATAAAACCTCCATCTTGAGAGGTCCATGACGCCAAAGTTGCGCGTCTCCAGCTTGGCTAAGTAGGATCCCTCCGCCGTGAGAATTCCTAAGACGCCCGAAGTGCCCACTATTTCAAATATGGCTAAAAGCATCCAAAATTCTACAACAGCAAGTGAACGCGTTCTGGTACTGGGTGCAAATAATTAGACCATACAGATTTGAATTTGCTTGGATCGAAAACCAGAGTTGTAGGAGTCAGTGACGAAGGTCAACAGAGTAATTTGCATGCTGCATTACCCTGCTGTTGCAACTTTGCCACTTCTCTACTTGTCTCTGGGAAACACAACCAATAAATTCAAGTCAAAAGAATCGCTTACACTACATCAAAGATCCCAAAATGATCCGATCTCCCCTCCGCACTGCTGCCCTACATTTCTGATCTTCAAATATCGACCACCATCGACCTACGCACTACAACAGACGTTTCCTAAAGTTTCCCAAATGTAGATGGACAGTGCAACAATGAGAGCATTCCTTACGCCAGCATATGTAGTAATCGATCAGTTCCTGGTGAGGTTTGCAACACAAACGCTCTTCATTAAGAGGACACGACAAAACGATTTGGCTCACAATCAGAGCTTGCAGAATCCACACAATCCACTTCAGATAAAACCTACCTTCTTTATTCTTGTGAATGCCTAAGAGTACATGTGAAATCTGTGAAATCTGAGTCTGCATGGAACCTTAAACTCTTGCTATGCCTGCCAGCTTCTGGAGAGTTTCTCCACAACTGAAGGCAGAAATCAAAGATTGTCAGCTAATCCAGTGCATCTATGATCGATCAACCCCTGCAGCATATTGCTTTGCAAAAAAAAGCAGTACTGTTCAGGTCCGGACAGTGTGATAAGAAACAACTATTGGTCGAACCAACGCAGACTTCCAAATTGGGACACAGAAGGCGAGTGAAGGTCGGTGAACTAGGCAAGCTGGCGAGAAAACATAGAGAGGAAATTAATTTGCAAAAGAGAATTGAAATGCACCTGCTTCGGAAAGACGTCCTCTCCATCGAAATTGACGACTAGTGCTCGCCGCCTGAGCTCCGATTAATACCAACCCCCTCCGCCTGGTCAGCTTATTATTCATACGCCCCGCAAAAGAAACAGAAGTCAAACGAGCTACAATATCTGACGCTCTTTGTCTACAGTAAGGAGAACCAAACAACTGTCAGCGGAATGTTAATCAAGTCAGTCAAGTCGGCGTCCAGTTAGCAGTGGTAATATTCCTGCAAGTCTGCAACTGTCAATCCTCCTTCCGATTAGAGGGAGACCAGTGCTGTGCCATGTCCGCATGCTCTTCGTCATGGTGGCCTTTCAGTACTGAAGTCAGAAAAGGCGCACGAACATCCAGAGAGTAGTGGATGATGGAAACTCTCAACAAGTGCCGGTGTTGTTAGAAGTGAGCAATAAGTTTTGGAATTTTATGAAGGGCTGCATACAGCAACCCTGCCGCAGATTCTGAAACAATTGCCATTGCGCCGGTTGTGCACTGTCCACGAATGCTCGACGGAAACCTCAAACTTGCACTGTGAATTTACGAATCACAAGCGAGCTGAAACCTAAGGTAGACATACCCATTCCAACCCTGCACCCAATCCTTCCTCGTGCACCAATGGAGTACGTTCTAGAAAATAACTCTCCACCACTGGTACCGTACTACCACACCCTTAACAAACTTACCACGCTCAAATTATACATCTAATTTTAAAAAAACTCAAATTCTTTGTCTCCCACTCGTGCTCATCGAGTACAACCCATAAATAGTCGAGTGGCCAATCATTAAGTAGTATTAAGGATCAAATGACTAAACATAGGATTGACAATGATTTCAAGGGTCATTGCTTGATACGCTAGGATTGAATGTCAAGAGAATATTGTAGGAAACAAGAAAACTGATAATACTACAATACAGAGTATTGACATACAAAGATTTCCCCAACGCAGTGTTTAATATGACTAACAAAATGCTTACAATCAATACTTTGCACATTGGTCTTACAGATGAACTATGCACGACTTCACTTCACAGCTTCACTGATACTATGTCGGCAGTAAAGTAAAATCAGATGAGAGAGAGCCTCAGAGATTTCACATTCACGGAATGCAGAAAGCTCACACTCAGCAAATACAACACCCACATTCTACAATGTTCACATCCGGTCCGAAATCAGGGCCACCAGTGACAAAGCCACGCCAGCCTCATTTTGAACTTCCCGCCTGTAGCTTCTGGCTTCTCCCGCACACGTCACCATCCTTGTCGTTCGCGGACAAGTCATCATCGTGCTGACACCCAATACTGAGGCACCAACGTAACAAATAGATTACCTACACAGTGGCCATCAGCAATTGCCAATAAACGAGATGTGGGACAATTTTTGGAAGAACAATGCACGGACGTTGGCACCATTCGTGGATACAAAACTCGCCTATCTAAGAGAGAGACTAGAGTTATGTGCAACCTCACTTCTACTACTACGACGTCGTTAAGGGATGTGGTCTACACACAGAAAGTGGTTCTCAAGTCACGGATACTCTATCTGCACACGGGAAGGACTTTTAATCTCCAGTCCATCTCCATCATGTTGCTAGAGCTGCCAGCAAACTCGAGTGTTCATGGCTTGAGTGAGTTCTCAATATCAACAACAAAACGGTAACGGACATCGTTCTTCTCCAGGCGAGCCAGAGCGTGGTTCACGTAGTCAATAGGGATCTTCTCGATCATTGCCTGCACATTCTTCTCAGCTGCGAAGTCTAGCATCTCTTGAATCTCCACAGTGCCGCCCGTGATGCTGCCCTCCAAATTCAACCTCCCTGCATATCCATGGCTACGGTCAGAATAGACACATTGGCGATGGATGAAATTTGTTGCTATCACGTAGTGGATCACTAAGCCAGAGGAAACTAAAACAGTTGGGACTCTGATCTCGTCTGCTATTGAGAGAACCCCTGTCACGAGCAGCAATTCAGCTACTGATACGCATAATTGGGTAGCCTTCAATTAGCAAGTGAGGTATGGACGATCTGGAAATCTTCGAGTGCCACAGATCTTTGAATGGAAATAGGGGGAGAGTAATCCCCTTTCAACTTTCATTGAATGACTGAATGAGAAATTCATACAGTGACAAACACTTGAGCTCAACTGAGCTCAACTGAGCTCACCTCTTGCAGACAATGTGATCGCTCAAGAGCTCTACAATCAACTCCCAAAGATCACTCGCTTACATAAATTAAAATGCTCAAAGTAAGGCAAATAGAATCCTCTACCTTGAAGCCCAATTGAACCACTCTGAAAGATGAACACTTACCCATGACAAAAAAGTGCGGGGACACTTTCAACTCCGGGGGTATGCCAACTAGAGCCAGTGTACCTCCGTGCTTCAAAGTGGACAGGAAAGGGTCAACGGGGTGAGCTCCAGATGCACAATCAATCACAAGGTCCATGCTCCTTGCTGCTGCCTGATACTCATACAAACATCAGGCATTGCGGAGTTAAATTCTTCAGAAAATCGACTTGCAATGAGGAGGTTCACATACCAGTTTTGATTTTTCTGCAGAAGATCAATCCACTCGAAACGACCACAGACACATGAACTGACATCAAGAAATCGGAGTTTGAAATCAGTGCGAGGTTACGCACCTTAATTGCATTTTGATCTTTACTGATCAAGAATGCATCAGCACCGAGTTCGTTAAGTGCTTCTTCCTTCTTGGACGGAGATGTGCTGAAAACTGTCACATGGTTGCCCATCGCCTTGGCAAACTTGACAGCCAAGTGCCCCACGCCTCCCAACCCACTGACGCCCACCTTCTTCCCACCATGCAAGCACCCATTCTTCTTCAAGGGGCTGAACACTGTGATGCCCGCACACAGAAGCGGAGCTGCGTTTTCCATAGTCAGCGCATCCGGGATGTGCAACACGTACCTGCACAAAGTGTGAATTTATTGTCAAATTGAAAGAGCGTCTAACTACGGTCCTAAAACTGATGAGTGTTTAGGGTTTAGCAAGTTAACCCCTAAAGAAACAAGGATTCATGGTTTGAAAATGACCGATTTGAATGATCGTGTGAAAAGTATAACTGAGATGAGGTCAAATTCTATCTCACCAGAATCAGAGAAGGACATGGCCTGTGTTGATCGGTAAATGAATAAAATTGGACAAAACATGATCCCCAAATGATCTACTTAAAGCTGCTGAAAAAGCAAGAGGCCTAATGTGGGCCTTCTCGGTCCTTAAGAGATTACCCAACCAGATTGGTTCATTCTATAGGAAAGTCTTTGTACGTTTGTACCTCTCGTTGGTAACTTGGAGGTTGGAGAATCCACCACGAGTGATGGTCTTATCAGCGTCTTCTTGATTGAACTGGCGGACAGATCCGTCACAGTAATTCTCTTGTCTCTCTTCGCAAAGCTCACAGGATTTACACGACGTCACGTAATACCCAACGCCCACACGATCGCCTGGTTTAAATCTGGTGACATTCTTTCCCACCTCCTTCACCACTCCAACCACTTCATGCCTGCGCCAAAATTCAGTCATAGCATTTCAAAAACTGACAATGGAGTATTGATGGGTTTCCGAGCACAGTTACGTGCAATGAACACTGCTGCACTTCTGGATGAGAAATCAATACTGAGGATGAAAAATTACCCTGGAACCACGGGATACTGCACATCACCGAGGTAGTTCCTGGTCCACACGAGCTCCGCATAGCAGATACCACAGTGTGTCACGTCCAGGACAACATCCTCAGGCCCTGGAAATCTGCGAGAAGCAACCAAGCCAAAGTCAAATTGATTTGCCAACACTTGGAAAGACGAAGATGTGTGCTTTGGCAACATTGTGAATCAAAATCAAGCAAGAGAGAAGGGAAGGCAAAATGTTGCCATCAAGACACAGATCAAGCAAACCCCTAAAGCGGACCAAATCTTCGTCGTCATAAAACGACCAATTCGATTGTGAGATACAGAATTCAGATGGGGTCAAATCTGATATCACCAGAACATGGGATGTGCTGGTCAAGTGAATAAACGAAATTTGACAAAATAAAGTCCCCATATACCTACTCAAATTTGCTAAAATAAAAACATGACCCCTTCATGGTCCTTTAGAGTTCAGTCAAGTGGTGGTGCGAAATGAATCACCTGCGCTTGAATTTGAAGGGCTTGAGCTCGCCTTGTGGGTCAAATGCTGCATAGCCAATAGCATCATAACCCTTGGTGGGATCCATCGCTGCAATTATGCACCAACAGAACTCAGGATTCAGCAATCCCGACGTACCAATCTCTTCTCTTACCACAACACATGCTGCATGGGTCTTTCTTCCCCATCCAGTGAGAATGATCTAGAACTGCAACTCGCTCAATTGAGTCACAAGCACAGACAAAAGTCGCAGAGAGGAGCTATTCTCAGCTGAAGAAGACAATTTCGAACCTAGGCTCATCAATCAAGATCAAATCTCAGGAGCTAACAGGAGCAAAAAAAGACTCAAAACACAGACTCCGGTGCACTGCCCGAATTGTCCAAGTATTGGCCGTCCTCTTAGCTGCAGAACAGCTGAAAAAGCTCGACAACAAGACAACACAGCACCTCGCATGCACACATACACAAATTGTAGGCATGAATTGTATGTTACCTCGAAATCAGCACGTCTCTCTCTCGCAATCTGGAGCAACTGGAGCTCGAGCTCAAGTTGAAGAGGGAAGAAGGAAATGCGTAGTTGAGCGGAAGTGGATTTCCTTTTGTAGATCATCGGTACCGCAATCATGGTGACCTTGCCATAAAGAAAATTGCATAAAGGACCAAGTAGCCTTTTTTAGGGCTTTTCTATATTTGTGGCGATAGAAAATTATGGAAGTTACTGGGCAAGTCACTCATGGAGTCCCATTTCTGTAGAATTCCCTTTTTTTATTTTTTATAATTTGGTTTGGTTGATCATGTTGTTGGGGGATCACCCTGAATTTCGATTGGAATTTCGTTCCTCTCAGACCCCCTGAATGTCAATTGGAATTTCGTTTCTATGCTCAACATTCTCAACATTTGGGGATGTGCCTTGCACCCAAAGATTGGGGGATTATTGGGGCTTTCTGTGAAAGTCACCAAAAAATTGCTTTTTGAGGATATAGCTATGATCACAATTGTTTATAGCTCTTTATCACACCCTAGTATTTATTGCAAGGTGGGTGCACTCCTCCAAAGTTCACTAGGTGAAAATGTTGAATATATTATTTATCAATGATGATTCAATTTGAGAAATTCACATAAAATTTTGATTACATTTTAAAATTTTGAAATTTTTATCATAGGCATATGCTATTGGGAGAAGATTGTAGTATAAACCATATTTCCATGTCACTCTACAATTCAAGAACTTGAAAATCATGGAGATTGATCCAAAGTTCAAATTGTCATCAAATCTTCAATTCTAGGATATTTTTAGCATTTAAAAATTGCAAGAGAAACAAGATTTAGTCACTTTTATTTCATTAGTTGTGCTCACATTCAAAAAATTCTATTTATAACTAAAATTTGATCAAGGGAAAGACACTAGAGTTACCAACTGATAGAAAAGAAAAACATTTGTGGGTTCTAGATTAGACAACTTCCTCTTTACATAAATCAATGATAGTTCAATGAGAGTTTTCACTACTATATGTTGCAAACACATTCATAGAACTCTTCGAAAAAGATTTGATGAAGATTACAATCCTTCATCTAATATTGCTCATTCAAATTCACACAAGTGTTCCCTTGTGGGGTCCTTCTTAGCAGGGCTTTTTTTTTTGGCACTAAGAAGCCATTTTGCACTCCTTTGTGGCCCTTGGCGAAATTAGAGTAGACATTCTGGGAAAAAAAAAGGTCCATTTTGCCACTTGAGTTCCTGCAGGCGGTTGACAGGTGCCAGATTGGCGATGACGTTGCCTTTGAATCATGGTTTAGTCGCCAGGCATCACCCTCTTCATCACCACTCCCTCCTCAGTTATTGCCACTCCGTTTACTTGATTTCCGTGTGCTGCTCCACTCTTTCATTTGTTGTTGCCATACTTACTCTGCGGCATGGTTATAATTTCGCCAAGTCGTGCTCCCAGTAGTATGATTACATCGCTATGTACCTCCTTCAGCGCAGCTATATTTCGCCAGCATTTGCTGAGGCGGAGTCACCCTTTTCGCCAGGGGTCTTCATTCCGTAGGAGTATACATTCTGATCGTGGTCAAGGTGCACTTCTCCTTTTTTCAATGCTGGTCGTTAATTGTGGTCGTTATTGTTGGTATTTTTTTGAGATGGCGGCGTTGAGCATTCATGCTTGTTTCCTCCGGTCCATGCATTTGAAATTGAGAGAAATGTTGGCTTTTGTTCATGACAATTGCCGCGTTCACTCTGAGGATTTCACAGTTCTTGTTATTAGCGTCTGGCTTTGCATAATCTTGTTCAATTGTTTTTTGTTTGTAATTCTGTCAACTGGTTGTCATTGTGTTAACCACCGTGTATCATGGACTCTACTGGTGACGACTTTGGAGATGATGCCATTGCAAAAGCTGTGCGCGCGGCTTCGATTGCCAAGTCCACAAAGAAGAGAGCTGAGAAAGCAGCGAGGGAGGCTTTAGAAGTGGCGTGTATGGAGATGAAGCGAAAGGGAAAACAACTTGACTTTCGAAAGGGCAGAGATGCGGAAGCAGACAATGAAATCTTATTTTCAGTCAAGTCGAGGTGGCGTAGGTGGCCAACCTCTTTCAATGGTTTTTGATGGCTACATGTCCGAGGTGCCGGGAGCAGAGCCTCAATCTGGGAGAGAATACCCCAGCGATGAAGAAGGTGACTGCTTACTTGGACAGACAAGAAGTACCTCGCTATCTCGAGACACCAGCACTATAAGAAACTGGAGTTTTTTAAAACGTCTCAAAAAATGCACTATGACATCCAGCTTGACGTGGTCCCTTGTCTGCGTAGATGTACAAAAAAATCCGTTATAACTGACGTGCAAAAAACGTGTAACAAATATGTTAAAACGTGTCCAATTTTGGCATGTTTTTTGTTGATGTCAAGAAGAACGTGAAATTTTCAGCTTCAAAAAACAAACCACGTGGAGGACACATCATCGACACGTCACCTATTTTTGGCGGGCAATGCCACGTGTGAAAATTTTCATCCATCTGGTGATTCCAGTCAGATCATTTTTGTATCATTTGAAAATTTTATTGGTGTTTTCTAAGACGTCAAATTAGACGTATTTTGAAACATCAATTGGTACATATAACATATCCTATCTATAAGGCAAGATAAAATTTAAAATTTTTTAAAATTGTCAAATTCAACAAAAAACAACAACTTACCATTTACCTTCAAATAAATTTTTGATGGTAAAATGAAGGAATTTCTTCATTAAAATTTAGTGAAAATGAAGGATTTTCGAGGTTTTACTTATATTCTTTCTTTGTCCATAGAGAGACAAACGATATGGGATAACTAAAAAAGGGGATGTACAATGAATTGCATTTTTTGGAACGTTCCTGCAAACATCTTCAAAGACGTAAATGTCTCACTTGACATCTTTACCTTCTGCCCAAATTGCATTTTTTACCAGCGGTCAATATTCTATTGCTGACCGCACTAACTTTTGCAAGTGCAAAATGTAATTAATGCTGACGTGGACAAACTTGTTGTAAGTGATGTTTTCTGGGACGTCTTCAAAGACGTACACGTCTCATTTGACATCTAGCGTTCTGATGTTTATAACGCCATGTCTGTATAGACGTCAATTTTTTTTTGCAGGACTACATATGTTAACTTGAAAACGCAGGACATCTCAAAAAACATGTGACGTTCAATGGCTAACGTAACCAAAAACACAATTTTCTTATAGTGCAGTGTCAAGCCCGGTTCCTCTTCTAGATCCGGAGACACAATTGTTTTGAGTGCGAAGTCACCGTTGATAACAATTTCCGAGAGTTCCCATGACGCTAATGATGACAATTTGGTTGAAATTCCAGACGGGTCGGATGGATCTAACGATGATTCAGATTTCTAGTTTCCACCGTAGAAGAGAGGCGTGACACTGCGGAGCAAGACTGATATCGAGCGATCCAAGGCTCAGAAGAGATACGACCGTCACCGAAAGTTCCAAACACTTTGGGCTGCAAAGTTACCATGGGCTGAAGGGATCATGGCAACGGATGGGATTCTACATATGGTGAGAGGTGCAAGGTCTGTTCTACACTTGATCGGAAGCCCTGCATTCTTGCTCCGAAGTCCGACACGTTGTTTAAACACGATGGCAAATGCATTGCCAAGAAGGACTTGCCACAGTATAAAGTCAAGGCCGGAGAGAGCTATATCGCCACACAATGCAAGCATCATAAAAATTTGCGGTTATATGTTGCCCGGCACCCCCTACGATACTGGAGCAACTAAATAACTGTACAAGCTTGGAGGCGAAGAAGAAGAGGGTGCAGTTCGCGACACTTTTCCAACTTCTTTCCGATGGTCGGCCAATGACGGAATTTGAATCTTGTCAAGCTCTCTATAAATTGATTAATGTACCAGAGTTACCATCTGCTCACTAGAGTGACAATTCAGGATGGGTTATGGCAACTTATATGTACAAGCAGATGATGAAGGAGACACAAAGGTTGATTGGTATTGCCAGATTCCTAGCTATCACCGTTGATGAGGTTACAACAGTTGATAATAGCAGTTTCCTTTCAATCCATGCATATGTAGTGCAGGATTGGGTTCAGATTCCGTTACTCATTGCATTGCAACGCGTGGAGTGTAGTCCAACAGTTGAAAATCTCACCGAATTAATCGTGGGTGCTGTGAAAACTGGGGGTGGATTGGATCCAAAAGGTGTAGCTAAAAAGCTCCTCAGCTTCGGGGTCGACGATGCCTCAACGCTGTAAGGAACTCGCTCCGGTGAAACAATGCAGATTATTCAAAAACATGCTCCAAATGCCATTGGGGTGCATTGGGGTGCACATTGTTGCAATCTTGCCTTCAAGGCATTGTTAGACTTGGGGATATTGAGAAACTTCTGCAAGTAATGCATGCTTACTTCAGCAAAAGTCCAAAGAGGTTCAGCGAATTCAGGTAGTTAGCCGAACTCACAGAGACTAAGGGCTTGAAGATGCTCCGGAATGTGCAGACTCGATGGGTGAGTTTAATCAACCCTTGCGGCGGCTCTTGTCAGAGTACAAGACTCTCATCTACAAAATGACAACAGACTTGCATGACAATAACAAGGCTGAGGTGCATTTATCCATCCCTCCTAATTTTTTTTCCTTTTGATGCTTCATTGCTTGCTACTATTACTGTAATATTGGCGTGAAGCTGTCTATAACTTGAATCGATATTGGTTGTTGGCTTTCATTGTCATGAATGCTTTCGGGGTGATATAGATTTCAATTGGGTATGTCATTTTAGAGTTGCGCTATTCACAGAGATTCCGTTCAAGGCACGTCTTTCTAGAATTAAGTTGTGAATGTGAAGATGTAGTTTCAATGTTCAATTCTGTCCTCACCAAGTTCATTAGTACACACTTAAGATCAAACTGAAATGGTCTAAGGTACTGAACCATAGGCTTCAGTTTCTAGAAATTAACTAGTATTGAAAAGAGCTGTGCATCCCTATATTGTAGCATTTAGAGAATTGTAGTAACCGATTGTTGTCATTGAGCAGGCTTGTCTTGTTCTACTGTTAGATCCGTTCACTGTGTTGGGAATGTGTGCATTGCTACCATTGCTTGAAGCAATAGACACGTTGGTAAACTTCGCTCAAAAACGCGATGTTTACATCTGCGACTTTGTAGCTGCGGTGAAAATATGTCAAGGTTCATTGTATCGGATGTACGAAGACAAGGGCACAACCTTCAACTCTGACAAATTCCAGAGTTTCAATAATCTTCTTGACTGTAGCCACGAGCAAATCCATATTAAGTGGATCACAGATTTGAACGATGACTCTGCTGTGCTATCATTTGTGTGCCATGGTGAGCAAATCCACACCGAGCACAAAGGGGCCCCAATTGACCGCGAGGTGTGGGCTATTTTGCTCGCAAAAGTAAAGGCTGAGTGCACCAATAAGTACATCGCCCATTTGAGTTTGTTGAATCTTTTTTTGCAGCTTGAGTTTGTAGTATAATTGCATCGTAGAAGTTCAAAGCCATGCACACTCTTGCATCAGTTCTTCACATTATTTCCTCACAGTGCCTCTTGTCTATGCATTGTTGTTCTAATAACTTCGTAATGCACATGTCGTTCTATGCTTTGCAAGTGCCGCAAAGACATTGGTCTAAAAGCTAGATGCTCGCTTCCCTGCCCAGCACGTCATGAATGCTTTCGGGATTCTATATCCTCAGTACTGGTGCATGCCAAATGTAGAGGAAATGTTTGACAAGCACCTCCGCACCTTCATGGATACATACGGACATGGAAAAATCTTGGGGGAGGGAGAGGAAAAACTCCTCATTCCTGCTGTGATTGACCGAGATGCTCTCATATCGCAGCGGTCATTGTTCAAGACGTGCATGAAAAGTAACTCACGTGCAGCAATGCTTCCTCCTTATGACATAAATCCACTAACCAAAGTGTAGCGGGTTCTCAAGGGGAACCACAGCTTGACGCAGAACTTTGGGGAGTTCTTGAAGTTGGCAGAAATTGCAGTCGTGCATGTTTAGTTTGGGGTCCGTAGAAGATGAACGCTTGTTTTTCGGTGTTGGATTTCTCAAGTCCAAGCTCCATAACAACTTGGAAGAGCACATTCAAATTGTCGTGGGGATGTTTTCTCAACGTTTCTACACTCTGGAGACCTTCCCTTACTAGCGAGTGTTCGACGAATGGTTTATGTCAGGAGGTCGAGGCAGGTACTTGATTAGTGCATAGGTAGTTTTTCAGACTTGCAGCAACGAATTTGGAGATTCTCAGCTCAGCAAAGGTAACGAATAGCATTAGCTACCACTTAGTTTCACTGGTCCATGCTGCAATCATGACGTTGGTTGTGATTCATTTTGTGCCTAAATCCCATCGTCTTCTTTGTTGCATATATGTTTTTGAATGAGTAGGTATGGACTGATATTATAAAGTCCCGTGTATGTATGGTCCATATTCTTAAGTTGAAGTGTTTTCTTGAAGTTCTTCAAATGTTTCCTTCAAGGTCACATGTGGTTAACATTGTTTTGCTCGCATAGTATGGCAATTGTGATGGTGCAGGTCGATTTGGGATGCAACTGGGCTCTCATTTGCAATTCTATTTACTTTGTATTCTCAGTCTCCTCATTTCAGTGAATTTGTGTTTTGTAAGTTCTTTGCAGGTGAATGATGTTTTAGTATGTGCATTGAGCGATACTAAACGAAGTTACTAAGTATTGCTCTTCTTCATTGTGATGAACTTGTTAATTGTTGTGATTAGATCATTTACAATAATCAAGGTACTTATTGTAGCATCGAAGGGAGTTTGGTATGGATGCAGGTTCTTTGTCTCGGCTAGTCAACCTGAACTTCTACACAAACGTTATGAACTGACCTTAATGAACAATATTTCTTTTAGTCATTTTGTTTGCCAATTTCCTGACTTTAGCATCAGAGGGGTGTTTGGGAGGGTGCAAGTGCAAGTGCAAGTCATACAAAAATGCAAATTCTTGAATGGAAAATGCACCATAAAATGCACCTGAGCATTCTCATATTGCCATATTTAAGTGAAGTACTCTCAAAATTTCGCCTAATCCACTACAACCTACTTTTCCAAATCGCCACTTTACTTTGTCAAAAATTTGGAAGTCGCCAAAGAGGCTTCGGCCCTCACTACAGGTATCACCCAAATGAATCTAAACTTAAAATGGAATTCGCCCAATTCTGCATCACGTCTTGGCACACATCGCCAGCCTAAAATGCCGCACCTTATCCATCCATCACCATGCAAACCCTGACCATGAAATAAATATCGCCTTCTCTTTCATTTGCAAAAGTTGAAAAAAAAGCCCTGCTTCTTAGTTTAACTTTAGAAAGATTCCAAGACAAAAAGAATCCACTAAATAGCTTTTTCCCTTTCTTGAGGATTGAAAAATGCACGTAGTCATTAAATTTATGAACAATCCTATGAGTGATGACCACGATGACACTATTGATTTTAACAATTTCATGAGTAACTGCCGAATGTCACGTGGGGTGAATGGATTCTCCATCTCTAAATAATTGAAACTTGAATGTCACTACAAATAAGTTACTGGATTTCCTTACAAACCCAGAATTAACCAGCAACTTCCAGTCTTCCCCAACTTTACAGCTTCGAACTTGTCATTCAAGGCGAAAGCGTGAGAAGACGTGTCCGCGAACTGAAAGGCAGAACTTGCATCCATCCATCCTCAACCCGTTCATTCCATCCAGGCACACCACATCCATCCATCCCACCACATCCATCCATCCACCACGCTGTTCATCCGTCAGAAGAAGCCGATGTGGTACAAGGATTTCAGTTCGCGGACACTCTCCTCCCGTTTTCGGGAAATTACGCCCCTCGATCGACCTCTGCCTCGATTCCCGTGGTCGAGGCACCGCGCTTCGTGCTGCGTGACGGAAATTCGCAGTTGGAGTGGCGTCCAATTTGTCTTTGCCTTGCTTTGTATGCGATGGAGGAATTGGCAGTGACTGCTGCTGCATCCCCTCGGGCTGGAGCTGGCAGCCCACCCAACGCGGGTGGGGCTCCGCCTCGCCCACCTTCGCTGCGCAAGCAGTTGTCCCCGCGGCATTCCCGAGGGGAGGAAGGGGGATCGTCGTCGCCCGTCATGCTCACGCCCGTCGTGGAAGCCCCGTTCGATGAGCCCATGACGCCCTTGCCCCCGTTGGCACCAAGTTTGCAGCCGTTGCCAGAGGATCGCGAGATTTCGGATGTGCCGGAGGAGGAGGACGACAACGACGAGGAGGTGGACGCGGAGGTCGCCGCGTCGTCGGTGTTCGATAATGTACCACCTCGACCATCGCGCGAGTGCGTCAACCGGGAAACCCAAACCCTAGTGAATTTGGTCTACTGCTGGGAAAAATTAGGGTTTCATTTCTTCGCTGGAATGAGTGCTCATTGGGAAGCTCTCGGGCTGATGATCGTCGTTTACGAGAAGCCTTGAATTGTTTGAGATCGGTATCCAATGTCGGTGTAGTCGTCACTGGCCAGGAAGTGACGTTTTTATTTTTGTGTCAAGCAAATTGATTACGAGCTGTGATCTGTGTTTGTAGTTTTTGATTCGTCAGCTCGTTTGTGCATCGTAAGTGAGGTCATCGATCGCGTTAAATTTTATTGGCATTGTTTGGAGTGAAAATAAGATACGTACTCTTAAAACAAACACTTTAAATGCTGAACATAGTTGCTATTGCTCAAATGGTTTAATTTTCGTATGTACTTGTTAGCCTCGAGAAGAGGGCTCTAACGCACCAAAGAATGCGTTATTTCAGCTTAGATCCTAATGATACGACAGGGATAATGAGTTGCATTTGTAAATATAGAAATTAGGTTTGCAATTTGGTTAAAAAATTGATATGTTGCCTGTGAGAAACTGATAAATACAGTGCCACTAGTTGTAGTGATCTAAAACAGAAGAGGATGATCGCTTTCTGATGAGCTTTCTTGCATACAGATCGTCCAGCAGCAGGTATTCTCCGTTGCCATGGCAAGGCCACTTTGACGAAGATAAGATGATTACTTTACCAGATTCGGATGATGTAAGTAACAATAAAACCCAAACTCACTAAACTAGATTGCTCCGAGATCTTTCTTTCCCTTGTGACCCCGTCATTTTTTATTTTGTGTACATCTCTGTCTTGATTGACATGTATGCTAGTTAATATAGTTTTGGCTGATGCTTGTCTATGTTAAATCATTTTCTAGGACGTGTTATTGATCTTCTACAGTGGTGTATTTGGGTGGCAGGCTTTCCATGTTTACTTGACTGGAACGCAAGGGCCAGTGGTTTTTTGCTTGCATGGTGGCGGATACACAGGGTAAGCAGGCGCTGCAAAGAATGGAGCAAGTTTTGGGACTCCGTTTATTAATCTCTAAGTGCCCAAATGTCTGAATGGTGAAAAGGGGTCACTTCTATATCTATAGGAGTTGAGATAAATCATTTATGAAGCTTCAAGGAAATTAACAAATGCTGAGTATATGTTTGGAATTTAATATAATCAACTATTAGCTTCCAAATTGGGCTTTCTATTTTAGCTTGGGCCTTTAGGGGTTAACAGGACATGGAGTCTAGCCTTTCTCCCTGTCATACGAGTTCAATTTCATGAGGCTAATATTAAGTTCCATAGAGTTTTTTGTTGCAACTGTCATGCATCAATCATACTTCGTCTGTCTTGACTGCATACGTCGATTTATGTAACATCCCAATAGAGCTTAATAGAACGTCAATTTTGCGATTTCAATTTGGAAAAGATGTGCCATGTTTGAGACCAGGTTACTTTGGGTGTTTTGTGCAGGCTCTCGTTTGCATTAATTGCAGGAAAGATGAAGGAGAAGGTGAGAGTGGTGGCGATGGACATGAGGGGCCACGGTCTGACGAAAACTAGCGATAACACGGACTTGTCAGCTGAGGCATGGTGCATCACTCCTTTCAATCTCGTTCAGCAATTCTGCTCTCTAGCTTAGCTGTTGTTAATGTTTTTTCAGGTACTTTTGTCTCCTTCATTGTTTTTGTTTCAGTGTAATAATACCCCTTTTTTTTTTGGAGGCGGTACTTGTTTTGATCGCTGCCAGTTGTAGTGAGGACCGACAAATATAATTTGCAATTTGTGTGTGATGGTCCTTAGACTCAATGCCAAGACGTTTTGAACGTCATATCTGCAATGTACGGGAGTGAACCACCAGCTATCATCCTGATCGGACATAGGTTGGCAGTCCTATCTGCATTATCACTTGTTTGATTTGTTTCTCTTCATTTTCGTAAGCAAGATTTAGAGTTGATTTAGATCTGAATTGTGTTAGAATTATTTGGCTATGAATTTTGCAATTATATTTTGTAACTCATTTTTGCGTGATTCTTGGAAGTATTATGTTCCTTGACTGAGGTGTTGTATCTGATGGACAGTATGGGAGGTGCTATAGCAGTAAGGATCGCTGCAAAGCGTGCTTTACCAACGTTAGCAGGCCTAGTTGTTATTGATGTGGTTGAGGTGAGCCTAAATGCTTTTGTAGATTATTTAGTCAGGTGTATCTTCTATGTTCGTGGAAAGAACACTTAGCAAAGTGAGTTTTGTCCTCGACTTTGTTCTTTTAATCACGTGCATGCTTAGCTCTTATATATTGGTGTCTCTGTGGTACTGCACTTGTTTGACCTTCAATGGTTAGCGATTACCATATGTATTCCTCTTCAGATCTTGAGCCATCATGCTATAGCAGTATACTTCAAATTTGGTGCTGCTTGCAGGGGACAGCAATGGCTTCTCTTGTTCATATGCAGAGGATTCTGGCTAACAGACAACTTCACTTTCCTTCTGTCGAGAAAGCTGTAAGATGATCATGATTGTTGAGTGTTGGAAGTTAAGCATAGGTGGTTTTTGTTTTGTTTGAGGATACTTATTTTGGAAGGAATCTTCAATTTGAGCATAGCTCACGTGTGCTTGGTAGTATTATTTGCCCGGTGGTCTCCACTTACTCCATAATATATCTTACCTGGTTCTAAATACTGGATTACAGATTGAATGGAGTGTTAGAGGCGGTGGTTCCCTCCAAAATCCTGAGTCTGCACGCATTTCGGTTCCATCAACTTTGAAGTTTGACGCTGATAAGAAGTGGTTAGTTCTCTTCTACCTACTACAGCACCCTATGTGACGCTCTTGACTGCTTTCTCATGTCTCACCTGTTCGTTGCAAGGTCTGTATTTGTATAGTGCATGTCTCACATGTCGAGGCTTGCTGTGCAGTTACGTGTGGCTAACAGCTCTCGAGGATTCTGAATCTCATTGGAGAGGCTGGTAACTTCATATACCCTATCGCGCCATTGATGTACAAGGCTAGTCGTGTGATCAATAGTACCTCGTCTTATTCTATGAGGAAACCTGGGGTCAAAGAAGATTATATCGGATCATGAGACGAGTTTTTAGAAATGAAATTCACCATGTAAGCCTCTCAATCTGATAGTTGCATCACTGGGTGTCCTTTCAAGGTATGAAGGTTTATCAGAGGTGTTTCTTTCTTGCCCAGTCCCAAAGCTTCTCCTATTGGCAGGCACTGACAGATTAGACAGGTATCTTTCTCCCTCATCTGGCATCAGGGCTGATTGTTAGTTACGAGGTTTCGATCTTTCTCCAGTCGTGCTTTACAATATAGACGATTTTTGAGCTCTGCATTCCTGCTTACTTGCAATTTAAGTTTTTGAACAGATATAGCCGTCTGTCTGACCTTTGTAACCTGTACAGATCATTGACCATTGGACAAATGCAAGGAAAGTTCCAGATGATTGTTGTTCGCCACACTGGACATGCGATTCAGGTTCAATTTTTCCCAATTTCAGTTCATTGCGAGAATCCATTGTTTTGCTGTTCAAGATGAATATTGAACGTGTGCAATTTTTTTCGTTTTGGTTCTAATGAAAACTTTTTGTTACAGGAGGATGAGCCTGAGGAGTTTGCAGGCGCGGTGCTCAATTTCATCTCAAGAAATCGAATTGGTACATATGGTGTTGAGGTATGTTTTTCTTGGGTATACAGTTAGTCCCAGTTATCATCCATCTATATAGAAGTCAGGGAACCCGTTCAGATTGTTTGTCTGCTATCATTTACAATGTGGGTGCCATCCAAACACGTTACTTCACGGAAACTAGATACTTCTAGGTTCTGAGTCATAGATGCTTCCATGAGATGCTTGTAGATGCAATAATCATTGTTCAAGGGTTGTGTAAGCTTGTGATAGGGATCTTATTACTTTAAACTGCATTTATTAATAACTTGTTCATATGCTATTCAAATATTACATAATTTAGCGTTTGGAATCCTCAAATATGGGGATAAGATCCATAAGAAATAATCCATTTCGCATTGCTCAAAAGAGCTGAAAGCCAGGAGGGTGAGTTCTGTACCTTAAATTTTGTTGAGGCGCTGATTTTGTGAGACAATGGATGGAATTCATAATAACAATATATTGGAAATTCACATTTATTCCATCCTGGAATGAGTTTTCACACTAAATTATGGTTTCCTTGAATTACTTCTTTCAAGAATTTAGTGCAGGTACTGGTGGAAACTACTGATTTGCGAATCTGTTCTATGTTCTTTCAGATTCCTGGACTTCGTCGACCTGTTAGTTTGAGGTCTTCAAACTAGTGAAATCCTTTTTAAACTTTTCGAATGGTAGTTGACTTTTGGTGCTCCTGTCGATCCCCTTGAAATACTGGTCCGGTTTTAAAATGGTAATGTCATTCTGGCCTTAAGAGCTGCCCACGTGACATCTGTCGGATGCAAATAGAAGCCCCGTCTCCCACCTACTTTGCATGACTTGTACATACAGCACGTTGATTTCTTGGCATTCAATAAAAAAATTGGTACCATGTAGGATCTCCTACTCATTCGATTTTACTTAACATTGTCATTCGTAAAACATTTGAAAGCCATAATTTTAATCATCAGTTTGCTCCTCCATTCTTTTCCGTCTTCTTGGAGGTTAGTATTCTTGTATTTGAAGGCAAGTTTACGTTTCCAAATTAGAAAATGATGGGTGTTCAGTCCTATATCTTCTCTTTGAAACTCTGTTTTCAGTTGGTTATTGAGGAAGCAAACCCTATTTTTGTTGGCCAGGTTATTATGTAACTATTTCCTAAAGTGACTGTTATGAAAGCCAAGGCTTTCAACTGCCAAACCATGTTCTGCAAACCTAGGGATTATTTTTGTATTGAAATGCTGCCAATTCAGATTGGAATGTGGTCAATGTGCATTTGCACTTACGAAGTATGGTATACAAGAATACCCCCAATTGATATCTATGGTGTACAACCCCTCTACTGTACAGTCTTTCTGAAGTGTGAAACATCAAACAATTGCAAATTAATTATGCCCACATTCGACTAAACTCAAGAAGCTTTTATATGCTTGGAATGCACTTATGGGGAATGTGTTCCAGTTCCAAGATTATCTGTGTTAACAGATCATATTTTAGCTTTGCATGCTTCATCCCAATCTCTGCTGGATTTTTGCTTTTGTTTTTGTATTTGAATACAGGTAACTTACAAGCCCATCAAATGATTTTCACATGCTCTGTATTCTTGAAAAAAATTCTTTGAACAGCATTGCAAGTTTCCTTCTTATTTTCTTGAGAGACTTCTATTACTCCGTATAATTTTGAATTTCCATTCATTCAAGTCTTAATTACAAAAGAAATGGCTAAGAGCCAATGGCTGAACCATAAGTTTGTTTGTATCAAGGAGTTTATTCTTAGGCAATATTCTTGGGGTGGGAAAGGCCCTGTGTTGGGTTTTAATAATCTCATAATGTATTGCAATGGGAATTCTACATGATAAATTCAGATGTTTACATGATCCTCATCACTATGTTGACAACAAATACATTAGCAAAAATTCTTGATAGATGTTCTTGTCTAGGTTGTGATATCTTTAAATTCTACTCCTATTGGGCAGCCACATGATCAATCATGGTAACCGGCCAGATTCAAACCTTGGACCTTCTGCCTACTAGTGTAAGAGCATCCCCACCCGTCTTGCAAAACGGATGGCCTCTTAAGAGGAGCAGCCTCCAAAGGGTCTCCAGACTCCAAAACAAGGTCCTTTTGCAGGCCGGTTCCTGCTCTGCAAAATGGTCGTGAGACGGTATGCAACAACCTTCCGCAACTGTAGGCGCTTTTTGTTATTTAACTTCACGCGATTTGGTTTCACCTCCAGTAACCTTTCTTGTCGTTCCCCTTCGCAACGATGAGGAGGGCTTTTTCTGGATGGTACTTTTATATTTTACTCTCGTCTGTAAATGTGCATTGGCCTCTTAAGAGAGGCTCAACAGGATGGGTGGGGCACCCACCTTGCAAAATGGATGGCTTGGCATTTTGCAGGCCAAGCCACCACCGCATTTTGCAAGGCGGGTGGGGATGCTCTAAGGCCCTAACCACCACACCACCATTAGAAATGTACAATAATTTATTTATTTTTTGTAACTTATACATCCAGAAATTGGTGTTTTTGAAACTCAGTAGACTTTAGTGGCCATTTTGGCATTGTAGAATCATTTTTCTCAAAAAATGTTGAACTATGAAAAGTTGGAAAATCAAGCTAAATTTCATCTCCAAAAATTCATTTGTGATTTTGAGTCTTCTATCAAGATTTACGAACAAATTTAGAAAGTTTTTTTGAAATGTCAAAGAAAATGTCCCTTTCAACCTATCTCTGAGTTTTGCCCATAACTTTTGATTGGAGGCTCAAAATCTGAAACGGGTTTTTGGAGATGAAAGTTAGCTTGATTTTCCAAATTTTTTTTGCTCACAAATTTTTTGAAAAAAAATAATTCTAGTAGGTCAAAATGGTTGCTAAAGTTTGTTGAGTTTAAAAATCACGGAATTGTGAATGATAAAGTTAAAAGAAATATTTCCATTGTACATAGAATTCCATACATAATGATTTAATTCTTAAGCGTTAAGGACGATGTTTGACATCCGATGGATGACAGGGAATCCTTCTAGTAGGACAGAAGTGTAACTATTCATCCTTGAAATTTTATTGTGAAAAGCGTAGGTCTTCTATAGAAGTTTGACTTCTAATGAGTGTTTTTGGTATTTGTAAAGTCTATGATTCACACAATAATGGAAAGGGATGATTCCAAGGTCACCCATTTGTCCTTTAAGGGTTGAACATTGCCCAAATGGAAAAAACTTATTTTGAGTGCTTGTAAGTCAAAATTGTGTGTTTGTATACCTTTCCAACTTTTAGAATTATATTAACAATCTTATTGAAAGTATGTATAAAGAATTTCAACCAATTGGATCTATTTGTCATGGTTACTCAAAACTATCCATTACTAAAAAAACACTTTTGAGACATAAATTTTTAATCGCAACTTAGATTGGTCTGAAATTTTCTAGGTATCAACTAGTAGTGAAACACATCTTTGGTAAAAAAGTTCACAAGAATTACATTTAACAAATATTGCACTAGAAAGGGTCTGCCCAAAAGTGAAAAATGACTTGAAATCATGCATTAAGGCCTTAAATGTTAAATTAATTATTCAACATCAACATGTCAACTTTGTTCTATTGCTATAGTACAAGAACATTCTAAAATCTTATGAATGTACTAAGTAGAATCTGAAGATTCTGAAAAATTCTAAAAGATTTCAAAAGATTTTAGATTCTCTAAAATTCTGTTGATTTGGTCATTGTACTATTCAAAGCAACCACTTTGTTGACTTTTACAAAAAGTTCAAAAATAAGTGAAAACAGTCATTACAAAACTTCGAACAACAAAAATCAATAAATTTTTTGTTGATCAATAATGATTTTCTAGTTGTGTAAATCCTTAAGATGTTTCCTTACTAGCTTCCATTTTATTTTCTTCAATGACCAAAATCTTGTCTTGAACAATTTTTTGAGCTTCTAATGAAACATTTTGTAATGCCATGTTGTCATTGTGCTTATTTGTCAACCTTGTTCTATTGCTATAGATTCAATACCATGGTTGTAATTATCTTCTCTCTATTGGCTTCCATTATAGATGCTCAACCATTTGATACTTTGGGCAAACTATGACGATGTTTGTCCGTATACAACAATGATTCTTGGGACTAGTCTCTCTCTCCATGATCAAAATGCAATAAGAACTGTGACAAGTTTGACATATCACAATTTACATATGTTGTTTTGGCATACTTAGAACTATTTTCTTACAAATATATGTTTCATACTAAATATCATAAATCACATATTGAAAAATGTAAATTTTTATCCAGACAAAACTTGAATACATGTCAATTCTAAAAACAATTTGAAAAAATAAAGAAATAGTAGGTTTTAAGAAACTATATACATATGTCTGCATTTGAATTTAGACATGTTGCGTTCTGACTAGCCTTTAATCCCTTGATTGCCTTCTTTTCAATTGCATGCATCATCCAATAGTGTTTTTTTCCACTAAGTATATATTTTTCATAATTCCAACTTTTTTAGAAATCACCATGGACACCTTCAAACTTATCTTGATACTATTGTCTAAAACAACTAATTTTTTTCTAAAAATAATTCTCTTAAGCAAGTACCCAATGTTCATGTCTAAGTTTGTGAAGAACCTTTTAAATTGAAGCACACTTGAGGACGACCTTAGCCAAGAAATTATGCTTGAAATCAAAACTGATATAATTTTATTATGAAAAAAATAATATTTGAATGATGCAACACAATAGTAGAGACAGAAGCTTACCAAGAAAAGTGTAGCATTTAGACAACAAATTGACATCCATGGTGAAGGACTCCAATAGAGAACCCCAAACTTCAAAGAGAGATAATGAAAGTTATAAACCTGCATACTGAATAGAATGTGAGAAATCATGAATGGGAACAAGCCAAAAATTAAGGGAGATCTTGAATGAGGTGAGACTAAGAGATAAGTGGAGGATAATCTTAGATAATTATAGTAAGCCAGGTTGATGAGAAGGAAAGTGGAATTGCAAATCCTAAAATCAAGGAGAATAGAGAAATGGAAGGACTTGATCTCTACAACCAAAGTCAAGGTGGCAATTTTGGCATGTGAACCATTTGGGCTATATTAGATATTTGGTCCAATATGGACATGCGAAGAACCCCTAAGCTAAAAGAATATGAATTAGCTTGAACATTAAAATTATTTATTTTTTTCAAATAGTAAGGCTAAATATTTTTGCATCACCAACTATAATACAAGATTTTGTGGGACACTTAAAGTAGTTATAACCTCACGTCACCATTACCAAAAGAAAGAGCAGATCAACACCTTTTGCCTTACCTTCCTGTTGAAAAAACAAATGACACCCATCCCGCATTCCCGCTTGCTTAAAATTTTGTTCACCCATCTAATGTTAATTATTTTATATTTTTTTAATATAACCAAAAGATCCTAGCCAATAACATAGATTATCCCTTCATATTTATCCTCTGCACTAGCACAAAGGTGGACAGTTTATTATTATTTTTAAATCTCTTTATAGGTTCATATAACTTTAGTAGAAGTTCTTGTATCCCAATTTTGAGCTTCAAATCTGAATTTTTGGGTAAAAAATAGTACTAAACCCCTCCAAAATGGCTAAAATAGATTGGAGGTTGTTTAAAAATAATAAAATCATTTTTTTAAATGCCAAAAAAATTCAATGTTTGTAGCTACTACATGTACCATCATTTCAAATTTCATGTAAAACTAATATATGATACAAAAGTTATGAGCAAAACAACACATGTCCAAGGTTAAGGGGACAAAAAATAGGACAAATGTTTATTGCAATCACCCTAATGTGAAGGACACTAATTTTAATATTGATCCCATTTTTCACTCACAAGTTCAATGATTGCTTATGCCAATAATGCCATTGTAGTGGTGTCACTACAAGAAAATGGGGTTATAAATGACTTGTCTACAATGATTGCACCGACAATAATGACTGCATTTTGCAGTCATTTTGCAGTCACTTTGAAGTCATTGTTGTCAGTGCAGTCATTGTTGTCAGTGCAGTCATTGTGGACAAGTCATTTATACCTCCATTTTCTTGTAGTGTGTATTCCTCATAGGCTCCATGTTGGAAATATCAATGACCCATAAGTGAAGACACACTAGCAATTTTTAACTAACATGTTTTAAATTCTTAAGCACTCCAACACTAGTACATTTGAAATCCTACAAGTTGAACAATTTTTTTTATGAATGTCAAGCATGTCATTGATTATTAACAATTCACAACTCACATTTATTGGAACATAGACCATTGGCTTCGTAATTGAGGTCTCCTTGATTGCCATCTTTTGTACTCGTGCGGATGAAACTTGTTAGTCCTATATACTTTGGTGATGACAATTACAATTCAAGAATTGGTGGTTGGATATGTTGTCATGTACTCCATTTTACTTTATACTAACCTTTGTTTTGTTGCCTTTGTTTCTATTACAAATATAGTAGCCTTGCTTTTGACCTACATCCTTCCTACTTTGTCTTGCTACCATGTGTATGTTTTTCTGCTTCTTTCTCTTGTTTTTGTGCTACAAATGGTCGTCACAATAGTAGAACCAAAAGCAAGGCCTTGGTCTAAGTTGAGGTCCATGGCAACTTCTGATTGTGATTGAAATGGTGAATCATCAATATAGTCTCCTATTTGACACGGAGGACTACCCCAAGACTAATGCTTGAGCAATGAATATTGAGGTGGATGTGGAGATATAGTACTTTGTTAAATGAAGGTTTAGTGATTGTGGGTGTGCAAAGTATTGAGTGTTGTGCACCAGCACTCGGATGTTGGTCCCCGATTTCTTCAGCAACCTATTGCTCGTTCTTAATGGCAATGATTGACCACTTATTCCTTCCAACACAAACTTTAGCACCTAATATTGTTGACAATTCAAGTAGCTCTTGGGTGAGCATTGTGATATTCCAAATAACATCAACATTGCAATCAAGCATGTGTGACCATAGGTTGCAGGCGGCTAAGAAATTGAAATTGTTCTACTCTAGCAAGTTTGACATCGATCATTGCATTAGACAAAAGGATTGGCTAAAGAATTCAACTTTAATGAGCAAGGATTAGAGGAATAGATTGGTTAGTCAAGTGGATTGCTCCTCTAGGTTAGCCTCCATTGGTTGTCTAAATTGTTTGTCATCTAAATCCTTTAAAAACACTTCTATTCATCAATTTAATTGCATGACTAAAAGATCAAATTTACCAATTCCCAATTGCATGTCTTTTGTATGTAATGATTGTAATCTAGTAGTTTGTTTGACTTTAGTTGCCAAATCCTAAACCATGCTATAGTAGACACTTTAAACCATCTAACCCTTCAACGTTGTAAACATTGATTATTGTAATGAATGTAACCATTGACTTTCCACTTCTCCATAAATAACCTGTGGACCTCCAAAATGCATATGTGATGCACTAAATCACTTGGTCCGTAAACATTCAATGTCCTTAGAAGAACCCAAGCAGCCACCTCAATGTTTGTGGTTCCAACATGTCCAACTTGGATTTCAAGGTGTCTAATTTGGATTTTATCCTAGTATTAGTGTATCCAACTTATCAGTTGAGCATGTCTATCCTAGAGTCATTTTTGGAGTTCCAAGTTCTGACTCCAAAATGACCTTTCAGTGCCAAGAGAGTACTAGATAGAGGTGCACTTAATCCTCCTTTAATTCAACAATGCAAATGCTTAAGTTTGGGTTTAGATGAGACCACATACCTTTGAATTGAAGTTCTTGATTTGACAAAAAGAAAATTTGAAGTTCAATTTTTTTTCTTGGTTCATTTTAAATCCCATAGAGATAAAATCTTGGGGCTCCCAAATCCAACTTGACCTTTTCCCAATCATAGGTCTGATTCCCCTAAACTTTATTTTTTCCTAATTTTAGAAGTTATCCTCAATATACTCTCAAAACCATACACTAACAACTATGTGATTTTATAAAGTTTAAGGTGTATTGAAAATCACAAGAATCGAGCCTCACCTATTTTCATAGCTTTAGGTGCTTCCTACTAATATAAGCCTAGGATTTTACACCAATAGATGTTTGGATTCATTTTCCAAGCGTATTGAGGCAATTCTTCAAAATTGTTATGAGTGAGATTAAATATGTGCAAGTATGCAATGAAAGGATTAATTTGGCTTGTAGGTGGTTACAATAAGGATATTACTTCTGAAAACACACTTCCAATGGACATGAAATTGCCAAAATACATTCAATATTCTATAATTTTTCACTCTATAATTGTATATTTTCAATGTATTATAGAATCTATTAAGTTGTCAAACAACGCGAGTAGAGTGTTTCATAGAATTGTACTTTCAACATAAGAAAAGCTAATCCATAAATTTTAGGACATCCAAAAGACTACAATCAATCTCATAGTGACTTGATTTTCTTGATGTTGTAGATTCTTTTATACATCTATTTTTGAAGTTCTTGTCCCCCATCCTTGCTCACCAGATGTGCCCCATAAATAGTCAATTGATCATTCACCAAGTGGAATGTAGGATAAAACTCATTGAACTTAGGATGAATAGTAATCTCAAGGGCCATT
Organism: Rhytidiadelphus loreus; assembly: GCA_947034895.1. Lineage (NCBI taxonomy): Eukaryota > Viridiplantae > Streptophyta > Bryopsida > Hypnales > Hylocomiaceae > Rhytidiadelphus > Rhytidiadelphus loreus. The sequence goes on from OX344765.1 coordinate 43,214,201, forward strand.
GCTTGACATGCTAGGATTGAGTGAAATGAGAATATTTTTGATGGGACTATAGCACTTGTCATTAGAAGATATTTGAGGCCTGCAAAGGGCCGTTTCAGGCCTGTTCTCTCGTTGTTCCCCCCCCCTGTAGTGAGGGAACGGCCGATTGTTAGGAAAAAAAATTAAAAATTAAAATGAAATTAAATTAAATTTCTAAAATACGAAAAAAAGTTGAAAAAAAAAGTTTTTTTCCAAAAAATGACATGGCACAGTCGCCACCACATTGGATTGTGCTGTTGGCAGCATTCTTGGTGCAATCTTGACTGATTTTGTAGCTAGGAACTCACAGGCTTCCAAAGGCCCCGAAAATCTTCTAATGCATTTAAGTTTGGTGCATATTAGATGTATGGTCATGGTGAAGATGGTGTAAGGAGGGCAAATTTTTGAAATTTTGATTGCTTGACATTGTAAAAAACTCAAAAAGTGGATTCACAATATGAAATGAGAGGTCATGAGTCTCCTAAAAGGCCAATAATGTGGAACACATTATTTTCCTATATAACAACAAAAGTCCTCAAATCTTGAAACCCCCAAATTATAGTTGATCCACCTCAAGGAAAAAGGTCTGATAATACTTTTGGAGGTCCTCGTTGAAAAGCATTAGAAGTCAAGAAATTCTCAAAATTTTAATATTCTTTGTCCTACTTACAAGCTGTCCTATTTAAAAATTATATGAAGTAAGAATAGAAAACATGTGAAGAATTGGAGAATGCATCTATGTGAGTTGGAGTATACAAGGCTTTGGAGAAGGTGCCTTGATAGGTGAAGAAATGGTGAAAGTTGTTACTAATGTAAGTTCAAAATCTTGAATTGGATACCATTGGTAATGTGGATAGAATTACAAACCTAGTATTTCATTTGATAAATAGGTCAATAGGTAGTATTGGTATTAAAATCTTCAAATTAGAGCACTATGTTTTGTATGTCAAGTTCTATTTGTTAATTCCTAAATGACCAAGTGACTGTTCGATGTATGCAAGAAATCTTGAGTAGTTGGGTACAAAGTCAATTTTGGTTGAATGTTCACAAAACTTTGACACTAGGTGTGAAAACATATCCCCTTGGTGGGATTATAATTTTTTCCAATCAAATGTTTAGATCAAATGTTATACTACCTTGAACTTTTGGGGCAACATGGGTGACTTTAGGCAGCATGAACAAAACTCTTCTTTTATTTTTGAAATTTGGTAAGTATGTAACTAACATGACATAGGATACAAATGTCTAAAAAATTAACCATGTGTAGTGCAAAAATCTCACTATAGGAGGAATCTAAGCTTGTTGACCTTATTGGACAAGGTCTGAAAAAACCTTTTTCTACTAACTTCAAATGTTATAATCTTTCAATAAGTTGTATGGTCAAAGTTTCTATAATTTTTTCCACACATTCATGTAGTAGATTAGTACAAATTTATATGGTGAAATTTTTTGTACTTATTTTCTTCATTTTTTTTCACTATCCTAAAAAGTAATAATTTTTTGACAATTTATGTTTGAAATATGCCTTGGTGCTTTAGGGATTAAAATTGATAATTAATCATTGCAATCCAAATTTGAAAGATTTTTATCCATTTAAAAAAAATCTAAATTAATCCCTTGGTGCTATGGTCTTCCAATTTTGGACAATGAATAGAAAGATTCAAGGGACTTTTTTACTATATAACATCTCAATCATCCCAACCAATGCTTGATTTTTTTTAACCTCTAAAATCCCAAGGCCATTTTTTTGTCAGAAACCACTCAAAACTGCCATTTCTGCTGCATTCATCCGCAAAAGTTGGAAAAAACATTTTCTTAGAACCTAACCGTAGGATCTTGTACTTCACTTGTTCGAGATCATGTGGTAAAAAATTCATCAAATTTGACCATATGGATTGGAAGATATTAGCATTCAAAGTTGGACAAAAAGTATTTTTTTAAGAACATGCTTAGATTGCTTGAAAAAAAAGATTGTCCATAACTTTCTCATAACTAATCCAAATGGAATGAATCAAAGCTTCAGATGTAGGCAAAAACATAATCTTTGAGAAAATCATTTAAAAAAATTATTTTGAATCTTTGCAATTTTTCTTGTGCTACCCACCAAGTTCAATTCTAGGCTTTTTGTGGTATAAATTTTGCTCCAAAGCATCAATAGATATAAAAATTATATTTCCATAAAGCTAATCAATTTTTCTATCTTATGAGAAAGTTTCAAAAAGTTTCACCAAAAATTGAGGTCATAGGAACCTACCCAAAATTCAGTTTGTTCTATGAGGGGACAATAGGACTTTAGGGGTTAAATCATACTTTTTGTATGATGAATTTGATGAAATTGAGGTGTATACTATATATTTATAAAGATATAAGTACAAATATGCAAGCATTGAAGAAAGGATTTAGGAGCTTTGGGGTTAACACCTTATTTTCAACTATAGCTTTAGTGCAATGGACATGAGCTCAATTATGGTCAAATGGAGGAAATAACTGTTTCAAACATTGACCTAATTGACCTATTATAACTACACCTAATTAGTGTAACCCTTTTCTAAAACTAAATCCTACATATTCTTGCTTGAAATGTCCTTCTACTAACCATGAGAGTGTAGGGTCAATTTCAAAATCACCTATTTTCAACAATTTGAAAATTCATAGTTTATTCATTCAATGTCTAATAAATGAATAAAAAGAGAATCTATAAATATGTTTTTGACTTCCAATAAAGTCCAACCAAAAATTGAATAGCGGGAACAACGCCCAATTGCTTATTTGAACATATTTTAGTGTAATTACATTAGTTGCATTGACAGTTTTCCCATTAGGTGAGTTTCATGTCAAATTGGCTCGCAGGTCATCAGTGTGGAAGAAGTTGGGCTGAACTTGATGATATAATTCCAGTGTCGAGCGGGCTATGGTGTCTAGGGTTAGGGTTCTCTGTGTCGTCGATTATGGTCACGGGAAGAACAGCACCGATGCTGAAATATCGATTGTCGCAAAATTTGTAGATAGGTAGTTGGCTATGGCGGGGCCAGCAGGGGCGGGTGGAGGGAGCGGGCAGAAGCGGGGGCGTCTTGGAGCGGCGGGCACCGGAGCTCCGATTCACGCAAGCCACACGGAGAATCATGCGAGTGCAGGGGCATTGCAGCAGCAGCAGCTGCTTCCCATCGGCCCAACGCTCCAAGTTCAGCCCAACTTCGCGGACCAGCATACGAAGCGAATCGTCATGGCATTGCAGAGCGGATTGAAAGGCGAGCTCGCGTGGGCGATAAACGCCTTGACACTCCTGAGTTTCAAGGAGAAAGACGATACGCGCAAGGACGCGACCCCGCTGGCGAAAGTCCCCGGGTTGCTGGATTCCCTTCTGGACGTGATTCGCGAGTGGCGCGACGTCGCTCAAGAGCGCGTGTTCGCCAAGCTGTCGCGTCCGCGCTTGCTGGGAGTCGATCAGCCATACACGGGCTTTGGCCTTGAGTACGAAATCTCCAGCCCTGACGACGCGGTGGTGCGAATCAGAGCAAAGAATGCTCAAGGCGAAGACGATGCCGCTGATGAGGGGTGGTGCTGGGACGAGGAAGGACTTTTCAATCTCGACGAAATCGGTCGCCATGAGAAACAGCTCTGCGCCGTGGCGGTCTCGAATGTGCTGCGCAACTTGTCGTTCATGCCGGAGAATGAGCCGTCGATGGCACAGCACCGCCAGTGCTTGGAAACCCTAATTATCGTCTTGGAAGATCACGAGATGGAGGACGAGGAATTTGTGACCAACTCGGTGGAAACTCTTTTGAACTTCGCTCCGTTCTTGTGTTTTAAGAATTTCACGAACGGGAGAAGCCCCACGATGTCGGAGAAGCGAGTGCTCGATGCGGTGATGACGATGCTGCTGTCGCCCGTAGTGCCCTGGCACAGCTGTGCAGCCGAGCTTCTTGGCCGGCTCGTAGTAAACCCTGACAACGAACCTTCGCTCTTGCCGTTCGTCCCTCAGATCTACCCACGTTTGGTAGAGCTTTTAAGCACGGAGGCATCCGGTGAAGCGCTCGCTGCAGCGGTGGCTGCATTGCACAACTTCGCGGAGATCAACACGGAGTGCCGCTTGCGACTCGCGAGTGAGCGTTGGGCTATGGAAAGGCTGCTGAGAGTGGTGAGTCCTGGGAATCATCACCCACAGGAAGTTTGTCGCAAGGCGGCTCTGACGGTGGAGAGCTTGAACTCGGAACCGCAGAATCGAGCGCTGATGCTCTCCTTCGAGAGCGCGATCGCGGATTTGGCGGTTGTGGACCAGCGCACGTCGGATATTTTTGCTCGCATTCTTTGGGAGCTCAGTTCGGGGATCAGCTCCAAGGTGGGATCCCTTCGAGGCGTTTGGGGATCATCGTAGTAGCCCAGACACTCGTTTACGCAGTGAATAATGTACAGATTCGCTATTAGAAGAACGCTCCAGCTCTCTCAGTTTGGCAGATGCTGCCGTTAGCAACATGCATCGATTGCGGGAAAGATCATTGAGAGCGCTCATTTAAATTCTTGAGCTCCAGCAGTTCAATTGTTGTCCAACAAGTCGGTTCTGATTTTTGGAATGCCAGCATCTGCCAGCATTACAGGAGATTCAATACTTGTTCTCTCCAGTGTTTGAATCTCTGAGGTCATTAAGCTGGGACTGAACGCTCATTCACCCTTACATTTTTGTTTCGAGGGCAGGCCTAAGTCACTGGGACAGCGACATGACTTGTGTTCTCACTTGGAGACTTGGACGGTGACGACGAAAGCGAAATCATGAATATGCCCAATTGGTAGTGTGGAGGCCCAATTCTGTAGCCTCACTCCTGACTTGCAGAAGCAAATTCTAGTGGCCTATATCCTTAGAAAAACAAGTGGATTCACTTACTGTGTGAGTCAATGTAAGGGCCATTTGAGAGTGAAAAATTTGAGAGTGCTAATTCCTGATTTTGAGCATCAGCAGTTGCTGTCCAGCGATTTAGCTCTGATTGTGGACGTTACAAAGGGAATCAATAATTGTTCTCTCCAGTTTGAATCTCAAGAGTCCAATAAAGCTGCGACTGAGACCCTCCCTTAAGTGCGGTATGTTCCTAGTCTATCCTGCTCTTGCGATTCTGAAGATCAAGTTAGAGCTGTTCTCATTTCCCACGAGTTTTTTTGGAACGCAAATGAAGAAGTTTAATCGCAGGACTTTCCGCGAGCCTTTGAGGGTAGGTGCTGTTGTGGTCGATTTGCGTCATCTGATAAGAGCTGTCTCTACCATCGTAGGGATGGTTATTCGTAGAGACCCCACGTGGTCCTCGAGGAGATTGCTTCAAACCTAATATTAGTGAGCCAGTTGGACTCTTTCATACTCCGCTTCAACCATAACTGAACATTCTTGAGCCAGTTGGGAGACTATCTGTGTGGGAAGAAATCACACGAAGCTTACGTAGAGCCATAAGAATGATTTTCAGATGGAGGGATAATGGAGGAATAATAAAAGAATTACAAGATAATGGAGAACTTGGAGGAGCTTAGAAAGTATCTTTATATATAAATAGATTCCTCTACAGGATGGTCTACAGCCACTCAAGAATGTTACGATTCTGTTGTAGTATAAGCGGCCCAAAATTAACCCCTGAAGGACCGACAGTACAGTACATGTTGGGGTATAAATTGTCAAAAACTGCAATTTTCTAGGGCATTGAGCACAAATGAAAAATGAAATTCTTTTTGGAGATTCAATTATACAAAATTGTACTAAGTTTATATTACTGTGGGAAACTTTGAACTTGTTTTGAAACTTTGATCTTGTAGATTGCAAGATTATATAAGCTTGCATTTAGAAGAAAACAGTTGTTTTGGGTAAGCTTGAAGTTACAAGAAAACAATTATTTTTGGCAATACCTAGCAGATTGACTCCTCTTAGCCTATGAAAGATAGCTCTTGTCCTCTAAATGATTGAGCCCATGACCATGTAGTCAAACTTGAAACTCTTGTCCTCTAAAGGATGGAGTGCATGACCATGTAGTCAAACTTGAAAGTTCTACATTTTGAATCCTCCATCTCTTCTCTATTTATCTATTTATGAGTGAAATTGTTTGCTTTTATTTTGCAAGAAGTGAAATAACATGTTTAAAATATGTTATAAAATTTTCAGAATTTTTTATGGAAATTTCAAATTATCATGAATTCTTGACATTAAAATGAAGAAAATTCATATCAAATACAAAAGATGCTTAAGAGATTTGAAGACCTCAAAAAAAAAACTTCAAAAAAGAAATACATTGTAGTGTAGAACATTGTGTAGTATAAGAAATTTTTGTATCAAGAAATATGGTTACAAATCTTTAAATTTCAATGAAATGCCTATTTTAAGGAATTCCTCAAAAATTCTAAAGAAATTTTCTGTGTCATTCTATATTCACAAACATAATTACACTTCAATGAAATGCTTATTTAAAGAATTTCAATGAAATGCCTATTTTAAGGAATTCTTCAAAAATTCTAAAGAAATTTTCCGTGTCATTCTATATTCACAAACATAATTACACTTCAATGAAATGCTTATTTAAAGGATTCCTCAAAAATTCTAAAGAAATTTTCGATGTCACTCTATATCTAGAAATATGATTACACTTCAATGAAATGATTATTTTAAAGAATTCTTCAAAAATTTCAAATAGAATAGAAATTAATAAAGAATTTTTTTTTGTGTCACTCCATATCTAGAAACATGATTACAAATCTTCAACTTCAAACTTCAATGAAATGTCTATTTTAAGGAATTCTTCAAAAATTCCAAGTGGAGTAGAATCTATACTTCATAAGCTGCATTTTGTTAGTTTTCCTCAAAAGCAAAAGAAATCATTTTAAATGTCAGAATCAAGTTTTTAGGATTGAAATATACTATATAGTGTACTATTTTTTTTGATAAACTACCCTATATAAAATTAAAATTAAAATGTCTTGAATTTAAGCCAATGATGTAGTATAGTATAAAAAAATTGCATACCCCAAAATTTGATGAAAATCATCCATACTTCAATACGTACAAAACTTATTTGACCTTCCAAAAGACACAACTTCCCTTGGTCCTTTGAAAGTTAAAGTGAGAATTTTGCACTGCATATAATTTTTTTGTTCTTGACCATTTTTTTTATTTCATGTTAGTTACATACTTACCAAATTTCATAAATAAAAAAAGGTTTTGCATGTTACACCCAATTTTTTTTGCCTCACTTGCTCAAATTTTTTTTTCAATTTTTCTTCATGTACCCAATTGAATAGAAAGGTATAATCCCATGGGGGCAATTAGGGGTTAAAAAATATAGCATTTGATTGATTATACTTTGGTAACAAGCATGAAAATTTATATTTTTCTTGAGGCATTTTTTGTAACGACCACTTATTTTTATGTTACATTTGATGTTACAACTAGCATCTTGATGTTATGATTGATGTCATTGTTAACATAAAACATTAGATGTTTTTTTCCTACTTTGGAGGGCTGTGAGTTCCCAATCTAAAACCAACCAAAATTGGTCAAAATTGCAATCCGTGATTGCCATGTCACTTTTTTTGAAAAAATAAAAATAAAACTTTTTAATTGAAATACAAAGTTATATTTTGTATTTGGAATTTTTTTTTTCTTGACATCGGCGTTCGATGAGGCCTGGGGGAACGGAGCTGGGAACAGGCTTGAAACGACCCTCTAGTCCCCCCCCCCATTTCATCTAATGACATGTAGACATTACAAAAAATGCGTCATAAATAACACAAGTTTCTTCTAGTGAAATGGTTAAAACTCAAACAAATATTTGAAATATTAGACAATAATAGTATGTACAGTAGTAAGACATATTAAATATTATTTTTCCAAACTTATACAACAAGGTTAGTAGAATAGACTCTAAAAGTTAATTTTAAACAATTATATAATATACCATGTTAATTACGTGTATGCCAAATTTCAAATGTAAATGAAGAATTTAGAAAAAGATGCCCAAACCATCTAAAATACACGACATAATACATGTAGCATAACTTTTGCTCAAGGCATCTGACAAAATTTTATTTTACATTCCTAAAAGAGAATGAATGTCTACATCTTACGTCAAATTTTACTATCATCCCTTAATTTTTTGCTTCATCATTGCCCACCCCAATTCCAATTGTTCTATGATTGCACATTTGGTCCTTTAGGGGTTAAAGAAGAAAATACAAATTATAAATATATAATATTGTATAATTTAGATTCTAGACATGGAACTTGCAATTGCAACAATTCATTGAAATTTTGGTTTTCCAAAAAATTTAATATGGAATAGACAAAAAACTTGACAAGATCCATTTTCTAACTTTACATCAAATACCAAAATAGAATATTTTAAAAGTTACAATCAATTTGACTACGGTACATCTAATTTTGGGATGTGGAAACAACCCCTCAATGTTCAAGCGAAAATCACCTCCCTTTGAGTGCAACGTAGCACAATCACGGTTTCCAGTAGGTGGAATTCGGGTCACCAGCCATGGCCTCGGGGTATTGCTGCACCCACTTCGAAAATTCTTGAGATCTGATTTGCTGTTGTTCGGGAGACAAGCCGCGCACCCACTCCGGAATTTCAGAGGGCAAGCTCGTGCTTTCAGCCGCCCAAGCTTGGATCTTAGTGGTGCGTGGTATGCGCACCTCCTCAAACCTGAAGAAAATATTGCATAATGTAAGCATGCTTGTAGAACTGTCCAAGACAATTGATGCCTACCGGTGAACAAATAAACCAAAGATCCACCGTTGTGAGCACATAAGTTAAGTCCTACATAGACTTCGTTGCAATCGTGCAGATTTAGGAGAAGATCAAAGCGGGGACAATACTTTTTCACAGCAGCAGGAATGGTTTCTGCAGGAGCTGGACTCGCAAAAGCCTCATGGAGAAGCAGAGAGAGCTGGTGGGCATCTTCAAACGCTGTACGAGCACCCTGCCCAGGGCCTTGATACATCCCGTGAGCAGCTTCACATTCATTCCAGAAACGGTAAATTGATCAGATACCCTGCTAGACAAGAATAGAGAATGCCCTAAAACAAATCATTGGAGAAATGTGCTTGGTAAGATTTCTTCAACTAGGGGGTTCCTATTCTATTCATGCCCAAATCCCCTATTTTTCTCAACTACTATTCGATTCAAAAGTGTCATTAGTTTTCTCAACTGTAATTCCACGCAGAAGTGTCATTAGAATTGTCAATAGTGAACCACTTCCTTGAACAATCAATATGCGTACATGGCCCAAACTGTGAAAGTTTTATGTACTGTACAACGTGACACTACTATTCATACGAACATGCAACGACGATGGGAACCGCTAGGGTCCAAATTCTCGCATATGCTTTCGAATGTTACATGGTGAGTGCAATACAAAGAAATACCAAAACTTATGAGGAATTTGGATTCTTGTGCAAGAATTCGAACAAGAAAGCAATGAATGAGATTCTTCTGCAAGAACGTTGTTGGAATAGCACTATTACCGTCGCCCAAAAGCACAATGCGCTTGCTGGAATCGCTCCAACTTGTAATAGGAAGGCGGTCATACGATCTGGCTTCCCGAACTGCATCAGGATCGGTGCCCTCAATGGCTTCTCTAAGATTCTTGATCCACTCCAGACCCTCCGTTTGCCTCAAAGCCCGAACTTTTCTCACATCCCGATCATGAGCCTCGAGATCTTGAGCATAAGCCTCCTTGATCTCGCCACTCGTATCAAGCACCCCCACCTGCCACAGAGTTAACCCGCGACCTGGCATTACCATCAAGCTGCTCAGTACCATCTAATAAGGTAGTGGATACTACTTGTGTAAATTTAAATATTGAAACATATGTAGGAGCATGATTTTGGGAGATCGGTACAGACTTGTGAAGAGATTTTTGAGTAGAAGAGCTAAATCCGTTGAGGTCAAGTTCTTATCCTATGTACGAATTACTTATGCAATCATTCACTGTTGATGGGGCAGCAAACAACACCATTTCCATTTCAATGATCAGTGGTCATTTACACAAGTCGTACTTAAATCAATTACAATTTGAAGGGCCACCAAAGTAGAGAAATTGACACACAGTCCCCTGCCGTAAGGATGCCTTTACCATGAAAAACATGAACCAAGAGCAAATGAAGAGAAAATCAGTGAAGCTCAAGGGCAAGCCTACCAGCGTCAAGGACGAACACAGATTTATCGCTGTTTGCATTTCTGTATCTAAAGCACCTCAATTCGCCTTTTCCGTGCAGATTTAGGGAGCTGCCACAGGTGCACATCATCACAAAAGAGCCGCCAATTAGATTGACAAAGTAGTTAATGTTGAATTAATATGCATTAAATGTACCAGTATTCTTCACGTAGAGTTAATGTTACGTTAACATTAGTGTGAAGCAAAAGGTGTCAAATCAATGTTGGTCTGACGTTACAACCATTGACAACTGCTTGATTTTACATTGCCAACTATTAAGTAAATATTAAATCAACATTCAATTAACGCTATCTTAACAACTGATATGAGATTAACGTGCCATTTGTAACTGCCAGTCCAAAGGGGATCTTTTGAAATGAAATCTGATCAAACTCCTCTGGCAAAACAGTGCAAAATTAAAGATATTCGGCAGCTATAGGCAACAACAAAACCCTTCTGCAGCTTCAAGCGTAGTGCGTATCTCAATGTGAAGATACTGAATTAATGGGTAGTCTGAAATGCACACTTACTTTTGAACCTAAAACGGTTATAAGAAAACTCATACCATCTCTTAACCCCTCATCGCCTGAGGGGACGAAAAGTGTCCTCATGTATAATTCAAAGTGCTGTAACTTTTGCATCCGATATCCAAATTCAATAAAACTTGTTGGTAAAATTGCGCTCTCTCTTCTAGTTTGTGTGGTAAAATTTTCAGATCAATCAAAGATTTATAAATTAAATGGGAGCCAATCAAAGTTCACAGGTTCAATTTGAATTCACCAAACTGTATTTGATGGCTAAAACTTCGGGGGGGTGTATCTCCTTCATACAATGTTCGTTTTTAATAAAATTTGTTGGGTTATGTTTCCCTTTTAGTCTAGTTATTGTGATAAAATTTTCATGTCAATACAAGCTTCTTTGAATGTTTGGGAGCAATTCAAAATTTAAAATCCATCCATTTTCGGATTACAGTGAAATTCGGCGGCTTGTAACTTCTTCATACAGTGTCCATTTTCAATAATTTATTTTGTGAAAGTTGCGCATACTAGTCTAGTTTGTGTGGCTAAAATTTCACATGAATCCAAAAAGTAATGAATGACTGAGATGCTTTTTAGTGGAGGTTTAGCTTTACATGGTGTTTTTTGCAACTTTTCATGCTATTTTTTGACATTTCAAATCTTTTTTGCAGACACATTGAGTCAATTGAATGATATTTTTTTTCACCAATGTGTTTATATGTTGATTTTGAATCACTTTATAGTCTCAAGTTTTTTCATTTGAGTAGGTTTAGAAGTCGAATTTCACCTCCAAATGTGTTTTTTGGAAAATTTCAGCATCTTTTTTTAACACTAAAACATTATAATCTTTCAATCCATGCGGTCAAATACAATATTGTACGGTTAAGATTTCTATAACTTAGGGACATCTAAATTTACAACACTTCAAAAGCAACGCTGTTTTTGACCTCGTTTGGACTTCAGGCGATGAGGGGTTAAACAACCTTGAATCTCTGCTGTGGGGTGTAAAGATTATATTTTCCAGGATATCGGTATATCTCGTTGGGTTTACCACTGTTTTGTACTTTAATAATTCATAACTAATGCGCATTAACTTCTTTACCTGACATCCTCTGTACGAATCAGAGCGTTCCAAGTAGTGTGAAGAAGATCTCGAGGCTCATCACCAACCATGACCTTCCGCACTTGAGATCGTATACCGTCCACACCCACAACCATCTTCGCTCGCACCACTTTTGTATGAACAAGCGATGAGCTGCTGCATCCCTCCTCTGCAGGCACTTCAAAGCGTGCCTCCACACCTCCCTTACCAAATAAAAGCAATCAATAGTATAGCATAATATCCCTACTTTAGAGACAACAAACAAACCCGTGCTAAAAAAGTTTCAGAGGAAGTCAAGAAAGGAAATGTTCCACGTTGATCGATACCTCAACGATGCTGTGGTCAAGGGATGCTTTTCGCCAGTGGAGCAAGCTTTGGTATAATCCTGAGTACAATCTTCATTCTAATCCTCACTGATTCGTATATTTGGACAATCTATGAGTGACACTATTCATCCCTCGAACTCATTCTCCGTGAAGACCATAACTCTCTACATTTTAAACCACTGCTGACAGGAAAAGAACTCCATGCTGTAGAGTCTTAGAAGAAGCCAAGTTGGAGAAAAATGCGACAAGTTTTGATTGATACCTCAACGATGGTGTAGCCAAGGAATGCGTGTCGCCAGTGGAGCAAACTCGGGTCGCCAATCTCGTCCGCCAGCGTTTGTTGAGCGCTCCTCCAGGGTATGGTATACAACTGTCCAGGCGGGGACAGAGACTTTCTCTCCTTCTGAGGCTGGCCGTCCATACGCATACGCAGCAGAATGTTGGATATTTCGGTGCCATTCGTCATCATTCTGCTGCTTAACCCTGACTTGATTCCGTCTAACGCTCTCAACCCTGCACATCATCTTGACGAATTGCAACGCTTTGAAATTGCACAAGAAATGTATAGTACCAATCGTAGATATGATATGCCATATTTCAGTTCTACGGTCCCTCATTCATGAGCAGATGGGTAGCCACGTCCCGTGAAGGCCTAACTAGCTAGGACAAGCTAGAACCTTGGAATTGGATCTTCAAAGTTGCACTATATATACCGTTGGGGGCCAGGCTGATGGTGGTGCCGTGGTGCGTGCGCACCTTGGGCGCTTTCTCGAAGACATGGCCTCGCAGACCACGTTCCTGCAATCCCAGCGCTAGTGCCAATCCCCCCAAACCTCCTCCCACTATGGCGATGTCCACCTCCATCGCCCCGGCACGCACCAACTTGCTTGCTTGCTTCCTTCCTTCCTGCCCGGGCGTACAGTACGTCTTTCGAGAGATTCTCTCTCAATTCTCCTCCCTCTCTGTCCCAGCTTCCAGCAAGAAGCTCGGATTTGCCCCTTGCGATAAGTCTAGACATCAGAAATGACGAGTCCAAGCTTACGACCTTATTACTTGGCAACAATGCAGGGGGGATGCTAAGGTAATCAGAGTCCGGACCACCCACTTGAGAACTGGTGGGTGGTGGGGAGTGCAGTGGACGTGTGGACGTTGCTTTTGGTGAGATTGATCCAGGGATCCATTCTTTGGGCAGTGCAGAAAGCAATCTTCCTTGGAGGGATGCAGTTGTTCGCATTTATATAAATGGATGAAGCATGCAAAATGCAGATGAAACTTTAATTATTCATCTAAAAGAGTGTACATTCATCCCCAAAAGAATGATATAATGTCCTTAGAATATGTAGTAAATCAATGATTTCATCCACTCAAAATGGGGGAATATATAGTCTAATATTTCCTCAAAAAAAATTGTATTGCTCTTGAGCAAAACATCACTCAAAAAAACATTGATCCCATACAACTTTAAAGAGGCACTTCTAACTCCACATGTTTCACCAAGGGGTGCCCCCCAACTAGTCAAATTACCAAGCCATAACCTCAATAGAGTCCATTTCTAGACAAATGGAAGTTTCTCATTGCATGAAATGAGGGAAGCATGTTCTTTTCCAAAACGTAGGGCTACTTTACTATTAAGATGTCTTTCTTTCTAAACCCTTAATTGAGTATAGTTTAGCAAGATCCAACCATTGAATATTGAGGCTATGAACTAGACAATGCAAAAGTAGAGCTTCATTATGAAAAATAATGTGATGAGTCCATAACCTCAATGGAGTCCATTTCTAAACAAATGGAAGTCTCTCATTGCATGAAGGGTGGCATGTTTTTTTCCATACATTAGAAAAAAAATGAGGCCTCTGGAGGGCTGCTCCAGTAGCAGCTGAACTACCCTCCCATCTTCTTTTTTTGGCAAATTCCCCCCCCCCTAAAATCGCCCACCTCAAACTTGCAGTTTTCAATGCTATGAGGGGCATAAGAACCTAGTTTTACATTTTTCTTTTGTCAAAAAATAAATAAATTTAGTTGTAGAAAAAAAAAACTAGAAAAAAAAATGCTTTTTTTGAAACTTCTTAGATAGACTTAGGGTAGGTTCTATTTCCTTTTGAAATTGATACTCATATATTGTAAAAGAGGGATCAAATATGTTATTACACAAAAGTTCTCCTCAATATATACATAGAGCCAAACCTACAAGTACTCATCAGTTGATGGTAATTATAATGGTATTTTGTGTAATTTATACATAAGCTAGGATCTGATTTCCTAACTTAGTCATTCTCAGGAGAGTTCAAAATGGACAGTATATGAATATAGACCAGTACTTAGAATCCGTAAGTCCTTTCGATTCCCACATCTCAGTTTTAACCCAGGAACGCCGAAAACGCCATTCCGTGGCGTTTGGATGACAGTTCGGCACCTGGATGAGAAAATAAATCGATTTTTCATCTGATTTTTTCGTGAGCATGTGGGTAGCCGGCTTGTAAAGACCAAGGAGTCGAAAACGCAGCGAAGAAGCAGTTTGTCTCAAGCTGAGATTATTCACAGCAAAAAAAACGGTATAGTATGCTTGTTATTTGTGGGCAGACCATGTGACCGAATGCACTGTGCTAGTTGACCAGAATAAGAAGAGCAACAGATTGATACCAAAATGTTGTCAACAATTTTCTTAATAGGAAGCTACAGGCAAGCTGCGAAGTGAAGGTGTGGACAGTCGAAGACCCCCATAATGGGTGGTGCGTGGCAAGATCCGCTATCTTCAAGACAGGAGGTGGCCGAAGGGAGGGCCGAGTTAGCTAGGCATGTCGACAATTCCAGGTCGGGCCACCCTTTTGTCACTGCCCCTACAGTGCACGGACGATGAAGGGATGAAGACCGACGTGACCTTCAGAAAGACAGTGATTTTCTGCTAAATCTGTCGTGCGACTTGGTGTCCAAGTTGTTTTAGTAATAGGAATGCCTTCACAAAGCACCCGATTGCATCGTTGCTGCTCTTTCATTTTAGCAAGCAAACGAAATGAAGGGAGAATAGGAGATTTCAATGGAAAAGGTACTGTTTTGTTTTTTGCACTTCACTTTTGCAAATGAAATGCAAGGTGTGCGCTGTGAAGATTCTTCACCAACTGCTTGATCTTGTTGCATGTGCTAAGTGCATTGTTGTTGAAAATTCGAAATTCATCATCAGGAGTTCCGTGCCAATCCATGTGCAATTCTTTTGGTGATTCTTAAGCGGCTGCCCTTCTCGAGAAAAAAAACACCTCGTCTTAAATCATGCCAAGAATTTCTGAGCCTTCTTAATTTTCCTTGCATCTCATGCTTTTCGGGATCCTCTTAGTTCTGATCTCAGAGCCCGAGAATGCCTGTATGCCATTGTCGCAAACATGCGTCCAGATATTCGATTGAATGTCACCGCGCGGTTTTAGGTCCGCTTCCCACTTCTCCTTCACGGTCACCAGTCCGTCATTTCAGGGTTAAACAAAGTTTTAACAAAGAAATTGGGTAAAAAGTTGTAACCAGCTTCATGAATGTTTGTCAACCAAAATTCAGCTTGGTATGTACAGGTACAATAAGTTCTACTTCATTTATGAATTCTGAGTTTCAGCAGTGTTGCCTTGAAATTTCACAAACTTCAGATTGCCATATCATGTGCAAAAATGAACCAATTTATGAACCAAAAGTTGCATTGGAATTGTATGGAAGAGTACTTCAACATATAAAAAATATTTACATTGAAAATTTGAGATCATACAACATTTACCATTTCTAGTCTACCTTGTCTACCATCTAGTACTACCGCCTTTGGCCGCAATTGTAGCTTGAATTCGGTCCGACATGCTTACAATCAACGTTTGTAGTATCTCTAAAGAAACATCATCCCATACTGCTTGAATGGTTTGAATCATGTATTCCTTGTTCTTCAGCTTTTGATGGTGGCGTAAGAGATCTTTCACAATGTGCCACAGGTTTTCTATTGGGTTCAAATTGGGAGAGTTTGCAAGCCATTCTAACTTTTTCATACCATGAGTGCTCCGCCATATTGCCGGAGCTTTTCCGTGATGGATGGGAGCACCATCCTCCATGAGAGTAAGTTTATGAGGCTTGTTGTGCATGAAATAGAATCGAGATAGTTCACCTTCATAGACATTGTTAACAAAATCTCTTGCAGTCCGCTCTCCTCGTGGCATAAAAACTAGACAACTCTTGTGAAATCCAGTAAATCCCCCCCACATCATTACTGAAGTCCTCTTTGATTTGAACATAGGAGCAAGACCTTACAAGGAATAACGTTCATGAGTTTTTCTCCAAACTCGAATGTGCCTAGAATTCTTTCCAAGCTCAAAACTTCATTCATCCGTCCAAATCACTTATTTCCAATCATTCACTCTCCAATTGCGGTACTTCTTAGCAAAAGCCAACCTGTGATTCATATGAGTATCATTGAGGTACAGTTTCTTTGGTGCTATACGATTTCAAAATCCTAATCTACGAATGTATCTCTGCATCGTATTTCGATGAACATGGAATTTTCTTGCGAGTGCTGCCAATGTCAACTGTCGATGAGAACGGATCATTCGATCGAGGTTTCTCATACTACGATCAGACAATTTCAAAGGCCGAGGTTTAGGTTTTAGAGTGATCATTTGACCCAAACTCTCCATTTTGTGAGAACAGGCGAAACTATGGAATGTGGTATTTTTAAGATTTCAGCTATTTGACTAGATTTCATGCCTCCCTCTCTCATGCCAACAATCCTAGCTTGTTTAGCATCGCTTTACATCCTTGTCCGCATGACAATCTGATGAGAAAATGATATGGAATGAGAAAAAATGCGAAATGTAGTTGCATAGAATCGACTTCAAAAGGAGAGTAAAATTGAAGGCCAAAACGAACCTCAAAGGAAGCGCTCAAATCGAGTGGAATTGACGGCAATTCGAGATGCGACCAAGTGGATCGGCAAGGTATAAGCCCCCCCCCAACATACAAAAAAAAAAAAAAATGGACACCAAGCGCTAAATGAAGTAGACCTTACCATACAGTGCTTAGAATCCAGAATAGTAACCAACTTCAAGGGCTTACAAACAGGAAAACAAACAAGTCTGAAACTCAAAGTATAAATGATAAAAGTGCAAACCAATTGGAACTTCAAAATCAGAGTTCAAGTATGTTCTATTTGAGATCCACATTTGCATCCTACTCCACAGCCATAGCATGAAAAAAATTTGAATTTTTTTTGAAAAAATTCCCATGAGGTGGTAATCCCCACATGTGGGTGATTACAAGAAACACTTCACGTTTTTTTTGTCCCCTTGACCTTAGATAGGTGGTTTTTTGCTCATAACTTTTGCATCGTGTGTCCATCTTCTATGAAACTTGAAATGAAGGTACATGTGGTAGTAGTTTCAGATATTGAGTAATTTTTTGTTTTAAAAAAAAATTATTTTACTATTTTTTAACTGCCCCCAATTAGATGTCTACCTTGGCCATTTTGAAGGGTTTTAGTACTATTTTTCACCCAAAAATACGAATTTTAAGCTCAAAATTGGTATACTAGGACTTCTACTAAAGTTACACAAGCTTACCAAATATTTTCTAAAAATAGTTAATTTTTCATCTTCCACATGTGCTCAAAGTGCACTACCTTTGCGCAAGTGTAGAGAACACAATTTTATTTTTCCAATAGTGAAAATTGTTGAAAAGGAGTATCTATAAGTTAGGAAAAATGGATTTTTTTTGAGAATTTTTTGAATTTTCTTACTATTTTTTAAGAATTAAATTTCAAATTGTCTATTTTCTTGCATTTTTCAACCCTCTTTGACCGTGCATAACTCTTAGAGATAAATTTTTTTAGGTCTGAATTTTTGCACATATCATTTTTTTAATGCTTTACACATTATCCATATTTTATTTTATTTAAAAAAAAATTATTCCAAAATCCATGAACAAGAGTGAAATGGCTGTTTTGAACGAAAACCGGCAAGTGTTTCTTGCAACTACCCATGTGCCCATGTCCAAGAGCAAACAATTAGTATGCTATGAGATGTACACAAGGTGTCTACAAATTACCACAACTTGTCATCTTTTTTTCACCAGAGAGAGTGTTCAATCCATCTTAAAAAGAACCAACGAAATTTGATCACAAAGAGTTGATAACAAAATTGCTACAGAAATTAGTAACACCTATTGGCCACTATTTTGGGGTCCCAAAACCATTTTTGTCAGTCATATAGTTGATCGATCCTCAACACCCTCAAAACAAGTGGAACAGTTTATACTTACAAAGCTTAGCAGAAACTAAACTTGTTATAAACATGAACTAATTCAAAATGTTGAAGCAGCTTGTTAGGAAGTGGGAAAACCACCGTAATTAAGTCTTAGGCTTACTACCTAATTCAGAGAGAATTGCTTAAATCACTGCAAATTAAGGCCCCCCCTGAAAACTGTCAAATATTTTTGATTAAATAGCTCCTGGATCTTCCTAGAAGATATTTGGCATGAGTTGTACGTGTACCTTGTTCTAAATCAGGGGCGGTTATCGATCACTATTACTTACATCTCCAATTACTTAAAAGGTGAAGCATCTATACGTTTGTAAATGATTACATTACGATGTTGTGTCCAAAGTATTGGCAGCTAATTTGTAATAAAAGAGATTTCTATTTCAAAAAATCTTTTTCTATGTAAATAATTGTATGATAAACTATAAACGTTTATGCTTCCAAAAAAACATATATCTCTTTAGCAGTAGACTATTGTGAAAATTGCTAGGAACTAATCCTTGAATTGAAGTAAAAAATAAATAAAATTAGTTGTCGGGGCTAACTACTCTAGCGATATTCACCCAAGTTGACTTTTCTTTGCAACTAGATTCCAGCCAGGGACTACTTTGAAAACAATAGCCTTGTTTGGTCACTCCGGAGCAACCCACTAGAGGCCTCATTTTTTCTCTAATAAATATGTTCTTTTTTACCATTATAATGCCCTTCTTTCTAGACCCTTAATTGAGTAAGTTCACCAAGATTGAACCATTTCAACATTGATGTTATGTCTAGTAATGCAAAAATAGAGCCTCATTATGAGAAATAACAACCCTTGCCTCTTCTAAGGTTCAACACATTATTTCTCATGATAAAGCCTTGCTTTTGCATTACCTAGTTCATAATTTCACTTTTACATTCTAAAGAGAGCAACTTCTTGTCTTTCATTCTTAAAGCATCTTCAAACACAAACTAGAATAGCAACCTGATACCATCAATAGGCCAAGGCTTATGAAGAGGTTCAGAAAAATTGTCCTTTAATTATGGTTCTATTGAAGAAGCTCTTAGGAGTCCTCAATGGAACTAATATAGTTGAACACAATGATATTAGTAAGATGGCCCATTGTTTTTGAATTAAATTTGGACCCCAATGGATATGTTATTCAACTTTGTGTATTTCCAAGGTCAATAACTTCCCTCAAGTTGGCTAAAAGAGGAGTTTTAGAAAGACCATGGTACTAACTTAGTAGTCCACAAGTGTCTTTACTGATAGTGTTAATGTATTCCACAAAGGAGAAATCCATGAGTAAACACCAATGCTACATAAAGGTAGTGATAGATTTATAATCTTGTTTCTTCTTATATCAAATTCTTGCATGTGTGGGCTTAAAGTAGTTTTTTGGTTTCAAAAAGTGGCTTTGCATTGGGCGAGGTGGCTAACAAAGTAGTTGCAACACCACCTACCTTGTTACCTTGACCGTGTAGGTAGCATTGCTTGGCCATTATGTTGGCTTTTATTGAAGACTTTTTGACTTACCAAATGTGTCCCATAAATAGTAGATTGGCTATTATAAGTCAAATTTAGCACAAAAGTTATCAAATTTAGATTTGGAACATTTGTTCTTAATACTATAGCATGAAAGACTTGAGAATATATAAAAAGATTCAAAAAATTTGTCATTTCTTATAGCCATGTATCAAATCTTTGTTTAGCTAGGATGGTAATGCTCGCAATGAAGTTCAAAATGACCAAGAGTAAAATGAGAGAGCTCCAACCACTCTAAGTATTTGGTGTGCTTGGTGACTTTGTTTGTTTAGGATCCTACATCTAGCTTCAAAAAAAGGAGACTCTATCCTAACCAAGTAATGAACCTTAAGCTAGAGTCTTTATTGGTGAGATGGTCTTATAGAGAAGTGGGTCATTTGTACTTTTCATTGGTCTTGTTTTATTCCTTCATCTCCTAATCCTTGTTAGGATAGAGCCTATGAACGTGTAGTTAACCACTATTTAAAGCACCAAACTACGTTTTTTTGCAATATAGCAATTTATGGCAGCTCACTATGAATGGAATTTTTCTTTTTTTCTTTGAGATTTTCATACAACATATACCCAAGGAGTAGCTTGAAGGTCCAACAATTTTCATAAATTTGGACTACATGGTGAAAAAGTTATTGCATGATATGTAATTTTTATTGCTTGGCAAGCAACTCAAAAAGATCACTCTTTCAAGAATTAAAATTTTGAAATTGGTTTCCTAGGTTTAAATATAAATAGAAAGCTTTTAATCATTCCATTTTGATTAATAAGACAAAAGATATGAGGAATTTTACTTTGCAGGCAGTTATGGATCTTCTACTCTAAAATAAACTTTAAAGTTCATTATTTAACTCAATTTAAAATATTTTTCAAAAAAATAAAAGTATAGGATGTAGATTGTGTATTTGAACATTTCAACCATTGGAATTGGCATTTTTCAATTCCATAAATACATTGTTAACAATTTAGTATTTTGAATCATTTTCTACTTCTTTCAATTTATTATCTTTTTCCTATATGATATACAATTCTAAATGATCTGAATTTTTTTCAAGCATGTAGCCAACTTGCCTTAAAGAATGAAGCCAAAGAAGCACCACGATTTGGAATTTTTTTTCATACAAATGTGACCTAGTGAAGTGCAACTACCTGATTTTTTGCAGGGTCAAAAAAAAGATTTTTATCACTTCAAATGCCAACATCTTGCAATCTACATGGTGGAAATTTCTGACATTTTTTCCACATCTTCTCAAACCAGTGCCCTACAAGATCCTACGATTACATGTGTCCCAAAATGATTTTTTTGTTCTAAAATTTGGTACTTGTCCTAAAAATGGAAATTTTGGAGCGGTTCTGGTGAAGACACAATCAAAAACCTTTAAGGATTAAACTTCAAAATCTTTCACAATGTATGTTTTACTTTGCTTCTATATGTGAATGAAATTTTTATTATTTATTATTCACAAATGATATCACATGTCTAATATTAGCCATAATCAAAGTCTTGATTTTAGTTGTTTCCCAAATTGACTAAAGTCCCTCAAATTCAAAAAACATACAATTAGATAATAATTAGATAATGATCTTTTAAGATTGGTTTTGGAATAGGACTACAATAAATTATTACTTTGTATTATGGCTAAAGCAGAATGGTTGGCAAAGTAGGTCATTCCATCTTGACCCCTAAAGGACCGGATTGGTAGAAAGGTGAGCATAGCTCTTGTTTTGTTGTCTAGCTCTTGTAACAAATATAATTCTTCATTTGTGTGGAATAATTTTGATGTTCTTCACCATTGAAATGAAATAAGGTTTATATAACTTTCCTATAAATAAATAAAAAGGTCATCAAAATAGCACAATTTTTGTGAAAATGCCATTGTTGATAAGATTGATGAAAGATATTTGATTAGACAGTACTTTATACATATGTTGAAATTAGAATGCTAAAATTGGAATGCTCAAAAGTGTTCCAAAAACTCTCTTTTTCCACAAGTACATATCATCATGATTTTGGTGTGTAATTTTTTTCAGATCATTTTGAGGTGTGGAAAAAAATTTATGAGGATCTAAAGTGACAACCAAGAGCACCTTTTCCATTCTCCAAAAATTTACCAAAAAATCACATAGTCGACCATTTCTTGATAGGACTGCAGTATTGCACCAATAGATTCAATGGAAAAAATCATCCAAGATCTCTTTGTTGTTCATGGACAATTAATGAGGTTCACATTTCAAATTGTTGTACAAGGCACCTAATGGCTTTATGGTCTATTAGGATTTAATTTAATTATGAAGAATCAAAGTCTTTAAATGGATTTAAAAAAATCATGGGCATGTTCCTATGATATCAAATTTTATTGTGATATTTTGAGACTTTTTTTGAAGGTAAAAGAATGTATTATCTCTCTAAAAATATAATTTTAATTTCAATTGTTGCGTAGCAAAAAAATTATGCCCTCCCAAATACAAAATGTTCAAGCCTGGGCAACAACCCCCCTATAAATACTCAAAATTTTAGTTTTAATTTTTTTGTCTCTCAAAGGATATATTTATGTCTACATGAAAAGTTATTATTCATTCCACTTAAAATAATGATGAAAAAGTTACAAGTTTTCAAAACAAAAGTTCCATTGGGTGTAGATTACATGTTGAGAAAATCTCACCAAATAAATTGACATATTTCAATTCCATTTTAGAGCTATGAAAGATTTAATTTTCCCTTCTCTTTGGTATCTATTTTAATTTAGAAATTTCTTAAAGAATGATAATCAATTTTCTTTTTCTTTTGAAATTGTTTTCACAGATTTTTAATGCAATTATAAAACAGAAAGATTTAAACCTCAAAACTTTGTAGTTCAAAGATTTTCATTTAAGAGGATTCAAAATCTAAAAACCTAATATAGAGAGGTACAATGTTCTTTCTATTTTGAACACTAAATTTTAACAATGTTTAGGGTCAAAGTTTTTAAAAACTTTCCACACAATCTTGTACAAGTGTAATGCAAGATCTTGTGGTTGGATATCCAAAAAATGAATTTTTTTTTGTTGTGGCTTTCTGGAGGGGACATGGAAATTTTGGATTGTTTTGATAAATCACAATCTTTGAACCTTTAGGGGTGAATACTTCCACTCGTTTTTTACCTACAAATAAAAAAAAACATTATTTTTATTTTTATTTTTTATATTATGAACATTATGAAATATTTAATTTCTACCAAAAATGAATAATTTGCATATGATGAATGAATTCAAAGATGGTTTTTAATACCAAAACAAATAATTTTTCCCCCATCCTTGTTTCTCCAAATCCATTTTTTTGGACCAGTATAGTAGAAATGACATTTTTCAGGGGTTCAACATTTAGAGGTTAATACAAATTTTGTATTAACACTTGTAGAATATAGAATTAAAAAAATTTATACAAACATGAGAGAACTAAAAGAATGTCTTGTATTTTGTTTCAAACATTATTGTTTAAATCATTGTTCTAAATTGCACTTTACAACTATTTTTCTAATTCTTTGGAAATTTAAACAATCCCATTGGCTTTTATGAAGCAATAAAAAATTTTCCAACATGATGTAGAAGAGAAGGCACACCAGTGGAAACCATACTCAAGAAAAATAATAGTGTAGTGTAGATTTGGTCAAATTCACACATGAAGATTAGACCCTAAATGCCTATAGACTGTGTGAAATTTTCATTGAGATTTTGTGATGTTTAATTGCCTAGTTGCAGTGTGAAGTGCAGGATTTTAGCCTATAGGATGTGAATTCACATGTCAATCGGGTGAATTAGGCTGCCAGTTTGAGAATTGACTTTGGTAGTTAGGCAGGTAACTAGTTGGTAGTAATTTTCAAGTAAGCTCGGATGGCAAGGGGTGTGAGTTTTGGCTTCCAAGTTGGATTTGGAAAGGTGTCTCTCAAGTTGGGTATTTAGGTATTGAGCAATTCGAATTTGGGACCCATTGTTGAGAATGCCCAATGCAAGTCCGACCTTCTATTAGGCTATTTTTTTATGTGATTTTGTTGATGATTAATATGTAATCGGAGTTTATGTTGCCTAATTGTGATTTTAGTGTATGATGGATTGTGAGAATTGTGTGTGTTGTGGAATAATTGTTGTGTATAATATTGTTGTTGGAGTAATCAAATGTGATAAGATCATGTGTTAAATTGGAATTTATAGAATTATTGGAATTGAATTGTGAGTGTGTGGTTGATGTGTGTGTGTTTAGAAACTATTGTGTCGTATACATTTGCCAAATTGGAGTGGTTGTTATTGGTTGTTGTTGTAGTTCAAGTGAGTATTATGAATATAAAATCAAAATTGAAAAAATATTCTTTGTCGTGGTTGTATTGGTTTGATTGGCTTAGTAGAAGCAACCCTATTTTAAATTGTCTCTCTTGGAACGAACTTATTATACTATTAGGATAATTTCCAAATTGGTCATTATTCTATTTCTACAATGCCCAAAGTACAAAGTATTGGTGCCTTTTGAACTTTGAAGCCACATAGAAGTTGCTTGAATTTTTATTTTTTTTGGGTGGAAAGGTCTTGTTGTCTATTAATTGAATCAACTTTTGTTTCAAAGAAATATGTTGTGGATAATTTGCTACAAGCATTCAAATGAAGACATTTTGAATGTGCTATGAAAGTACCACTACAAGGAAAATAGGTCTGAAATGACACAATTTTGACACGAAACTGTCTAAAATGACAATAAGCAACACGATACTATAAATTTCCTTGTTTTTGTCAAAATAATTTCAATTATCTATCATTTCTTGTCAATTTAGAAATGCTACAAGGGAAACAGGTCTGAAATAATAAGATTTAAATACTAAATTGTCTAAATTGACAATAGGCATGTGTAGGCAATGTACAAATTTGCCTAAAAATTCAACCATATGAGTTGTTTACCTACTACTATCTTTCTTGTATAAAGGACTTGTCTTCTCTTTTCAATTCATTTGTAGTCAAAGGCTTTAGAAGGTAGATTTGAATGTGAAGCCAAATTTTGATTAGTAATATATTTAAGTGATAAAGCTTAATTAATTTGTTGTTTAGAAACAATTTGAACCAAAAAAACATCAATTTTCTTGATTATTTGATGATAAAAAAGTCAAGCCTTGAGGTTCCCCCCACCCCCTTGAGAAATCCTCTACCGTTAGATTGAATTTGGAAATCCTTTAACGTCAGATCAAATGTTGGAACAAAATCATCAGCCGTTGATCCATTCAAAGCGTCCAATCTTTGATGTCCATACGAATCCATTGTCCCAAATTGATTGTCAAAGCATAATAATCAATTTAAAATCACAAAACGGGGTGGGGGAGTAAGTATGGTATGAGTATGGTATGAGTATGGTATGAGTATAGTATGGGTATGGTATAGGTATGATATGAGTATGGTATGAGTGTGGATTGGGGTTTGGGTTTGGATTTGGGTTTGGTGTTGGGAATTTAAAGAAATTCAAATTGGATTTAAAATTGGATTTAAAATTGGATTCTTCACAATGCGGTTGAATATCAGGTTGAAAATGCCTTCTTGAACCCTGAAATCTCATGATACTACGTTAATAGAAAATTGACAATTGGCTGTCTAAATTGACAAAGAAATGATAGTAATCTGTTAATTCGACGTTTGAATCAACACGTCCTAATTGATAGAGCATTTGACAAATTTCTGTCAAATATTTGTCATTGCGGACAAAATTCCCCTTGTAGTGTACACTTGTTGTACCCGCTAACTACCATCCACGTCACCCAGTAGCTAAAGGGTGGAAAAAGTTGGAGCACTTTCTCTACTTTCCTCCCCAATGTTGCTAGTATGTGAATAGGGAGCGGCGAGTGGTGAGTAGGAAGTGGGGATTGGTGAGCATGGAGCATCTTTTGGGGGGAAAAGAATGAAAATTTGAAAAAAAAAAAAAAAATGAATGAAAGTTTATTTAACTTTTGATGGAATCATTCCGTATTTTGAAAAGGGTTCTTAGAAATTGGAGTGGAAGGGTGGAAGGGATGTAGGATGAAATGAAACCAAAAAAATGAATGCAAGTTGAAGAAGAAATTGATGAAAACTATGGATGAAATTAAAATAAAAAATAGATGAAAGTAGATGAAATCTAGTAAAAATATTTGATATAAGTAGATGGAAACTATTCAAAAAATGGATGAAAGTTGATGGAAATTGTTCAAAAAATGGATGAAAGTAGAAGATGAAATGAATGAAAGTGGGTAAAAAGGTTGGATGACATTTCAACAAATATTGGGTGCAAAATGAGTTAGGGTCCGCTTGAAGTACATGAAGCATTGACTTCAGGGTTTAATGAATGATATTGTTCTTAACTATGCTTTTGCTTTGGGATATATTGACCAGACCCCTCATAAAATAGAATAAGCAGGATTGAAGGAATCTACACAAATTACAACTTCAGTGTCACAAATTTAAGGGGGTCCTAGAAAGTTGAGTGCCCTATGATCGTATGACATTGAAATGAGGGCTATAGGTGCCATATCACGGTACATTGACTTGTACCTATTATCGTGGTTGTTATGTTATGGTGGGGTTGAACTATTCCTAGTATTGTGAAAATTTGTAGGACATGATGTTTTAGTTTTCAAAGGTGCCTTATGGACTAACTTAGGATGATTGAAGACACAAATTGTCTTCTGTTAGGGTTCCAGTTGTACACCAAAGAAAGACTGCAAAATATGGATGGTCTAATTTTTGGAATGAATGCTCTCAAATACTTGAAGTATAACATCATGCATCTAAAACAAAAAATGACACTATTTCTTTGAGGTCCTATTTAGGGTTCAATGCAAATATACTAGTAGAAAATCTGAAATTTTTGTCATTTTGGATGCGTTGTTTTGGACAAAATCTAACATAAATCTGTAGAAAACAACAAATTTTTGTTAGATTTTGTCCAAAACAACGCGTCCAAAATGACAAAAATTTCAGATTTTCTACTAGTGATAGTGATCTTTTTAGTCTCATTACATTTTCATTGATGAATACAATATAAATCTGTTAAAACAAAGAGAAGTCCAATATAGCAGAAAAGGAACTTAAGTTCATCCCAAGTGATTTAGTATCCTGCTGAGTAGTACTTGCTTCATTTCATTGAAGCTAAAAGTGGCAGCATGGATGAAGATATCTAACATGCTTGCAGATTACAAATTATAGTGAAAATATAATAAAGATGCTTACAATTTGCCCAACTTCCAAGTTTACTAAAACAACCATGCGCAAAAAAAAAATTGACAGAAAAATTGTCCAAAATGACAGAAACTAGTCTTAATCAACAAGTCCTAATTGACAAAAAATTGACAGTTTTTTGTCAATTTGTCAATTTGGACAAAAAATTGACCGATTTGACATAAATTTATCGAAATTGACAAAAATCTGTCAATTTTTTGTCAATTAGGACTTGTTGATTTAAACCAGTTTCTGTCATTTTGGACAACTTTTCTTGTAATGTAACTCAACTTCATCTCTTTGAAATTCGAGCAACTATACTCCGGAAAGATGAAATCATAAGCATGTAAGTCTCATTCTGAGTTTGTGACCCAAAATTCAAAGAAACTATGCAACCAAATTCCGGATGAGGAATCATTGTCACCTTTTAAATGCAAGCATTCAAAATCAGAGTAAAAGTATAGTTGTTCTGGTACTTTATTGTTAGTGCTTTTTTATTCTTGTGAACTACTTTACTGGCTCGAATTGGAGGGTGCTCATCAGATGAAGATGGAACAAAATAGGCATGCACTAGTTTAATTCCTACTTCTCTGCCAAACAGACATTGAGGTGAAATGACTTGTCATTGTGAAAGCATAAAATCAGAAGATTCAAGTGCTAAAATTTCGGCCATTGAAAGTTTAGTGTCCATTTTCACTAGCCAAATGGCCGACACAGGTGGTACAAACAACACCCACTTGCACCTTGTTCCCTTTACACAATGCTCAATGTCATCGTTGCAAAAAAAACTACACGCGATCATTTTGATTCTTCTTGTAATTCACCATCATACTTGTATATGTTGGCGCCGTAGTTGCAACATTGTTTTGGATGATTTGGGTTGTACATTTCTTCTTCGTAATTGCTTGAAGTGAAAAATATGCTTTCGCTAATGTTTTCATCAATCTAGCAATGTGCCATTGCGTCTCATTACACATGGTCTCCTATATCATGGATACATGATTCCACTCACGAGTATTAAGTTGCTCAATCTGGTCCTCAGTCCCAATCGCATTGTCAACTTCGACGTCTATTGTTGCAATAACCTCTTCTAAAATTGGATTCATATTATGTGAACTTGTTGGCGCTTTTGAGGCCCTTGTTTGAATACATGGATGAGAGAAGTTCACTTTGTTAGGCCTATGGGAATCAAATTCACATCCAAGAAGCATGTCGGTCTTTCGTTTCTACGATCCAAATACTTCTTGACCTTTGAGGTGGGTTCTCTGTTGATAAATTCTTCAACTCCCGGAATGTTCGAAAAAACAACAGTGAATGACTTAGGATTCGCAATTCTCTCTGCCAAACGTTATGCAACACATAGCAAGAGTTCCTCTTTCCTTGACCCAATCCCCACTTCACTTCCCTTCAAATATTGATAATACTTTATCATTTGCATGAATGTATGCCCTAACAAAATTGTCTACAATGACTATGTATAAATTGTTTTCACGATTTCCAAATTTTGTAGCCACTTATTGTAGACTGTCTCTATAAGGTTGCATGATGACATTTCAACTTTCTCAGACAAAGTAAGATTCTACAATCATGGATATACAATACTACTGTAAGATATTTATATTCTCCACAATACTTTGTACTCTGAAGTCATTAGAATGGTCTACAAAATACCTTATGAGTACATTCAGTGTACCATGAAGGATGCAATACTGATTCAAATTGTCTCAATTTTAAGACATTGGTAAAGACAATAAATAATTGACGCCACCAAACCTATGAATCGAGAAGACCCTCTTAGGGATGAGTACAACTTCTTAGGACTTTGGGCCCGTGCATTACTACCCAATATCTGGACCGCTATGATAAGAACGAAAATCATAATCTAAAAAATATCAATGATACATAACTTGTCATCAAAAAATTAAGTCTCGGATTTGAGACGTCCTTCTCAACTAACCTCATCTTGTGATAATGTAGATAATTGAGAATAATAAACCCTCGTGGTAATAGCATTTTTAGGGTTATAAATGCTTCAGAAGGAAAGAGAAGACTAAATTCATTAGTAGGACTTCTAAATGATTCCAAATGATGGAAATAGAAGTGAGGGACTTACAAGTTTCAAAAATCCTCCCCACTGACAAAAACAAAAATGTCATAATGAAAGTCACAACTCTAATTGACCCAGCCCTTCCATTGTAGTGGCACTTGATGACAACTACCATATTCTAATGGCAAGGTAATATTCTTCGGATTCGGTTGTCGATGTAGCATTCTTATATTGCTTGCATAGTAGACGATGTTGATCTCGTAGGTCTCCTCGAATGTTTGCCTTCATGTGCTTCTCTATGGATTGAGTTCAGTAAAAAATGTGAGTCCTTTCTCGGTTGGACATGGATTTAGAAATGTCCCCTACACTAGTAGAAAATCTTGCCCAATCTGTTGTTTTGGTCGCGTTGATCATCAACAAATTTCTGTTGATCAACAGAAATTTGTTGATGATCAACGTGACCAAAACAACAGATTGGGCAAGATTTTCTACTAGTGCTAACCTATAAACAATCCTTACAACATTTCAATTGACTTGCGCACTATCTGCCATGAAGTCCTTGAATTGAGTCTTCACTAAACCATTTCATTCTACAACTGAGTTCATGTTCTTTAAAGAAAAACTTGTGCTAGCATTCCTCTGATTGCATGTCACTACATACAATTGTCATAACACAATAATAACTTGAGTCAATGACATGGCATGCCATCGTTGTCCAGTCTTTAATACGCTTGATATGATCGAACATCAACCATGATTCTTGAAGGTCCTCACCTCTTTGTATACACTTGACCAAATCCACTCCGCTCCTTGGCCCTACCTCAGACATCTTAAAAACAAATAATTATCCACTTTCATACCTTGACCTAGAAATTTACTTTTTTGCACAAGTGCCCATATACTGACCCCCCTCAACTTCGTTATACTATCAATGACTCCAAATTTCCGCAAGTACTTGTAAGAAGTTATCTCATTTCATATACTTGGCTCAAGTACTTGCATTTGTCTAAAATTGGCACTAGTTCGGCGATGTCCATAGTCTGTCTGCTCTCCGTCTAGATACATGAATAAATCTCCTAGAAATTCTTTCGTAGCCACCATGACAATTGATGAATTCGTTGTAGAGGGTGTTCGTTCCAATTACTCTCTAATTAGAATTTGGGTTCTTTGTTGTATGTCTCTGAATTCACCATTCTTAACCAAATGAGCATAAGTGCATGACTACCAAGATGAATATACGCCATACTGAGTGTGACATTTCCAACCATATAATACACTTGCACACTACAATGTGCAATATAAGTTGAAGGTTATTTGCAAATGCTACATACGAATGTGGAGCCACTTGGATGCGTTAGTTCAACATCAAGTGCTAATGGGTGAAAGCCCTTCCCATTTAACACTAGTAGAAAATAACTGACCAAAACAACAAAAATCCAACACAGAAGTGTTGATTTTTTTTGCTACAACGGTCGAGTTGACTTGAACATTATGTAACATGAAAGTGTTGATTTTTTTGTTATTGTTTTTGTTGATTTGGTCTTTTTCTTTTTCTTTTTAAAGTTTGAAAATTAATTTTCTTAAATGACAGGTGCTAGAGGCAAATTGCACCACATGGCAACCCGCCATGTGGCACAACAATGCACCGTAGGCGACCACCACCATTGAGCCACCTCAAAATCTATATGTTCATGAGAGAATTAGAATTAGATTTATATTGTTTTTCATATATTTCTTTTTTGGAAGAATAACAGACTTTGGTGACCGTTTTGGCATAGTAAAATACTTTTTTTGAAGAAACTTTGAACTAATAAAAGTTAGAAAATCAAGCTAAATTTCACCTCCAAAAATCTTTTTGACATTTGAAGTCTCCAATAAAAAGTTATGGACAAAATTCAGAACGGGTGTTTAAAAATGTCAACGAAAAAGTCCATTTCAACCCCGCTCTGAATTTTGTCCATAACTTTTGATTGAAGACATTAATGGTCAAATGATTTTTTGGAGGTGAAAGTTAGCTTGATTGTCTAACTTTTATTAGTTCAAAGTTTATTCAGAAAATATATTTTACTATGCCCAAACGGTCATCAAAGTCTGCTAAGTTCAAAAAACACAGAATTGTGAGTGATTTAGTGTTAAATTAAATTAATATTTTGTTTAGAATTGAACCTTAGGAATTTAAAACTGTGCCTCAATGACATAAACTTATTTAAAACTTTTGTAAATATAAATGAACAAAAAAGTGTTGATTGTTTTGTTGATTTGGACGTTGAACTACCAAAAGTAACAAAAAAATTTAACCATTTTGTTACCTTGTGCCAAATCAACAAAAACTTGTGAAAATGACCAAAAAAGTGTTCATAATTCTATTGATTTGGACGTTGTACTCTAAAAATTAACAAAAATTTGTAACCATTTTGTTACTTTGTTCCAAATTAACAAAAAATTGTGAAAACGGTAGATACAATGCCCAAATTAACAAAAAATTGATGATTTTTTGTTGATCTGGACATCATTTTCTACTAGTGTCACTCATTGATTGCCATCGTCCGGTGGGTGCGAATTAAATACTGACACTCTACGTTCACACAACAAAGATGTCTTAGACAAACAAACTTGCAGAAAAAAAACGCATTTAATTCACTATATTTGTAGTCACTATCTTCGACCAAGCATGGCCATCATACCCCTTATTCATGCCAACCATCTGTTTTGCTTGGAATGAGGTGCTATTGGTATTAGCTGCAGGCAGCTCAAATATGACATCATCATTGAAAGATGGAGGGAACACTATCACTTGGATACTATCATAATCAAGTTTAGATACGACATTCCTAGATCCACTAGTAGAAAATGATGTCCAGATCAACAAAAAATCATCAACTTTTTGTTAATTTGGGCACTGTATCGACCATTTTCACAATTTTTTGTTGATTTGGCACAAGGTAACAAAATGGTTACAATTTTTTGTTAATTTTGGTAACACAATGTCCAAATGAACAAAAATGTTAACACTTTTTTGTTCATATTCACAAGTTTTTGTTGATTTGGCACGAGCAACAAAATGGTCAAATTTTTTTGTTGATTTCAATAGTCCAATGTCCAAATCAACAACATAATCAATACTTTTTTTGTTTATTTAGACTTACAAAAGTTTGAAATATTTTTTCGTCATTTGGGCAATGTTTAAATCCCCACGGTTAAATTCTATGTACAATTTTCATTTAATTTAACACTAAATCATTCACATTTCGGTGTTTTTTGAAGTCAGCAGACTTTGGTGGCCGTTTCGGCACAGTAAAATATTTTTTTTGAAGAAACTTTGAACTAATAAAAGTTAGAAAATTAAACTATCTTTCACCTCCAAAAATCCGTTTGAGATTTGGAGTCTTGAATCAAAAGACATGGGCAATATTCAGAGCAGGGTTGAAATGAACTTTTTTTTTGACATTTTTAAACACCCGCTCTGAATTTTGTTTATAACTTTTGATTTAAGACTCCAAATCTCAAACGGATTTTTGGAGGTGAAAGATAGTTTAATTTACTAACTTTTATCGGTTCAAAGTTTTTTCAAAAAAAGTGTTTTACTATGCCGAAACGGCCACCAAAGTCTGCTGTTCTTACCAAAAAAATGAAAAAACAATATAAATGTAATTCTAACTCACTTGTATTCATATGGATTTTGGGGTGTCTCAATGGTTAGAGCCTTGGACCTTAACCGTGAGGTCCAAGGTTCAAACCCCCATGGTGGTGGCCGCCTACGTGGCGGTGGTTGCCACAAAGCACGACTTGATGTTGCCACGTGGTAATAGAAAAACAATTTTTTAAATTTAAAAATTATTAAAAAAAAAAACCCCGACCAAATCAACAAAAACAGTAACAAAAAATCAACACTTTTGTCTTAAATACTGTCCAAGTCAACTCGACCTTTGGAGCAAAAAAAATCAACACTTCTGTGTTGAATTTTTGTTGTTTTGGTCAGTTATTTTCTACTAGTGATCCTTTTGAATTACGTAATCTTTTCAAACAATCAACTACGGATGCTATTGGCCTGTCGGTGATACATGGATTACGTGTCATCACTGATACAAAGGGGGTGGTAGGTAGGTGAAGTTGAGGCTGATAAGAAAGTAATCAAATCCAATCTTAGGTCGGAAGACTCATGTTCCGAATCAGAAATCAAGATGGTCACAATTGTTGATTAAAATTCAACTTTTATATGATTCAAAAGTTGAGTTTGAAATGAAGCAAACGAGGTCCATGGCAAGGGTCCTCCATCTCTAAAGTAAGAGTCAATTAAAGTAGATACTCCATAAGCCCTATACCTTCCGGGCTTTAGGGACCATTGCATTTCTTCTTCAACCAATGACGGTAGTTGTTCGATGGTGTGAGTCAGGTTTCTAGTCTTTGGATAAAAAAATTCTTCATCAACATGTATAGAATCAAGCTCTAGTTGAAACCAAAGACTTAATAGACTAGCCGAAACAACTACAAGTCCATCTACAACTACTGAAAAAATTATAAGTATACTTTCTCCATGTGCTCTGACAACCGCCTTATCTATAAATTGTGCCATTGTAGTGTCACAATATTGGTAGGTGCTAAATAAATTACCTTAGATAGTGTAAACAATACTATACTTTGTATAGTCACAAGAACATGCTAACTGAACAAGCACTTCTGCATCTTCAATATGAATCCAAACAATACCACCTATAACATTCCGTTGAATGATTTTCTTTAGTATGTGCAACAGTTTACATAAGAAATGCTTCATTGTAGAGAATTGTCACAAGGACCAAAAATAATAGTCTTCAGAATGGCATTGATGCAAGGATAACTATTGATTTGTTAGGATTTAGGAAATAAATGACAATTGTATCAAATCAATGTGGAATAGTATAGTGGTCACATTGACCTAAATTTTGAACCATGGCGGTGCATTTTTTAGTACAACGCAATGGAGTGTAATGTCATATATGACATGACCGAGGACATGACAGTTAGCCGTCATGCGATTGAGACTACAATATTCCACTAGTAGAAAATCTGAAATTTTTGTCATTTTGGACGCGTTGTTTTGGACAAAATCTAACAGAAATTTGTTGTTTTCTACAGATTTCTGTTAGGTTTTGTCCAAAACAACGCGTCCAAAATGACAAAAATTTCAGATTTTCTACTAGTGTTCATAGATATCAATAAATTTATTTCCTCAAGTATATATATGCAATATTCTTCAATGTCAAACGACAATAAAGGCCCTAGCATTTACTACAAGAATCTACAAATTTCATGCATGTGTAGAAAGTCGAACGGTTTGGTATTTCTGAAATTGTTCTAATGTAAGAGTTTCTGGGTACAGATCGAGTGTCATTGAAGCTCAAATATATCTTCTAAAATGACTCTAGACAAGTTACAGATGATTGCTAGTTGCAAAGTGAAGAGTGAGCACAAGGTGAAGTGACTGCAATAGTGGAATTCTCCTATTCAAACGTGAGAGGCAAGAGGTTTCCTCTTAAGCCAGTTCATAATAATGATTTAAGGTCGTTCTTAACAAAGGTTTACTGGTATGTAGAGGTACATGTTCCTCATTTATTGGCTCTGTCCTTTTGGACAGAGACTATGGCAATGACTCGCATCGACTTTGATTTCTAAACTTTTCCAAATGTTATCTACTTCCCCATTCACACTACGGTTTATCATATTCCAAACCCTGATTTTTGGTTGGCTGGGCGGAGGGTCTACCTGTGCTGGAGGGTATGGCTGGGCGGGGCATGGACAAGGGGTCCACCCAGGTGGGCGGATCACATGCAGGGGTCCGCCGGCGGATAGGGAGGGACTAGGTGGACCCTGCCCATTTGTTTAATTTTTTTTTAATTTTTAATTTTTAATTAATTAATTAACTTTTAATTAACTTTTAATTAACTTTTAATTAACTTTTAACTTTTAATTTTAAAACTCTTCATTTGAAATTCATTAAAAACAAAATTTAATTAATTAATTAATTAATTAATTTTAACCTATTAAAAAAAAGTTGAACATTTGTTGACATGTTGAAGGAGCATTTTGGAAGAGAGGAGCATTTTCGAAGACATGAGCATTTTGGAAGACAGAAGCATTTTAGAAGTTGTAGGTGAGAGGTAGATAGCTAGATTAGGTTTAGATAGGTTTAGACTTAGACTTAGATAGGTTAGATTTACTAAACTTACATAGATTAGACTTATTAGACATTTTAGATTAGGTGAGATTTTTTGTAATAAATCCAAAAAAGATCATTTTTTTAATAATATAATGAAGATTCTAGTGTACTAATTAAAGTTGAGATTTTTTATATGATATCATAAAGATGTTGGTTTACATGGTGTAGAGGCTATTTTTAAGTTAGGTGACTTTATGAATGTGGAAGTGCTAGAAGAATACCTTTCTTGTTTCATGAACTTCTTCCCTGACTTCTTCATTTCTCTGTCTATGCTCTTGTGTTCTTGATTTGTTGTACTTCATCATTTCTTATCCTTCTTGTACTTCTTTTGTACTTCTTTATTTCTTTGTGATTATGAGTTTTTTGGCTTTGTCCTTGCAGAGACTATGCCATCGACTTTGAGTCTCACGAGGATTTTTGTCAACCATTGTTTAGCTTAGCCTCTGAGGTTTTGACAATGAGGGATCGGAAGGGTGCACTACCTGCACACCAGAGAATTTCCTACCAAAATTTTCTTTCATGTATGGAAACAGTGGAGTTCAATGAGCGTGAAGCTAAGGCCGATTACTCTCTTTTGTGGGAAGCTTGTCTTTGATTTACCTCAGGTACAGACATTTGATTCGCTTCCTATTTGGTTGCTATTAAGTTTTTTTGGTTCAATTCTGAGTTGATTGCTCAAATGAAGTTTCAAAGAGAATATCGAAAACGTCTATTTGGGGGGACATATCGTTTGGCTTTGTACTTGGGGATTTGTGTAAGTTTCATCTGCCAAGTTTCAATTCTGAAACATGAAGCCTAAATTTTAGTATTGGAAACTTGGAGCTTTGAAACTTATATTTTTGATTGAATTCTATTTGAGACCTTATTGACCTGTAAAGTAGGTCGCCGTAAAGTAGGTGTATGGAAGATCGGTAGCATCTTTATTGCTGTAGTGGTGCTCTAGACCTCGCAAAGAAAGCACGGAACAAAGGACTCCAAAGTTGCTTAAAAGGTTTGCATTTGTGAATTGTGAGATTTTTTTTTTATTGATTGTTGTAGTTGTATAGACGTAAACCTAAACCCTAAATTGTTGCTCTCAAGATTGTGTGCACGCAAAAGAAGGAAGAAGAGGCTGCAAGGGAGAAAGAGTTGAATGAGTTGTTCAAAGTGACCATCAATTAGTCTAAAGATCTAGTTGGTATACTAGCTGTTTGCAATTTCATGGTACATATTAAACCAGGTACATCATTTACCTAGCACTTCAAGTAGTTGTTGACAGGCCAAGTACTTTTGATTTAAGCTTGTTCACCTATAGTTTATTCAAATTTTTTTTGCTAAGTTGATTGATGTCGAGACTTGTTGGGAGAACAACAAGAGGTATGGACAATTTATGGACAACAATCACTAGATAGTAACAATCACATGAACATGGCCAAAATGTTGCAAATCGAGCAATGTTACTAATGTTAATATCACCCTCTCAAAAAAAAGTGAGTAAAGACTTCCCTGTCAAACTCTAATCTAACCATATATACATGCCAAGTGGTGAGAGTCTTTGTTAGTAGACTATTGTCGTGAAAGTTTATGTGGAAGTGGAAGTAGAAGTGGAAGTCCATACGCAAGAAATACAAGATTGGGGCCTTGTTACTTAAATGCATGGTACATTATCTTTGATTCTTAAGAAGTTGACCATGATTGTGTGATGGAACCTATTGATTGTTGATATGAAATGGAGGAAATTTTACGAAAACGTCATAGCTATCATGTTCTTCAAAGTAGTTGGAGTATTCATTTCTTTTGCAATTATTTGGCTTATATTTGAATTTCAATTCAATGATTTGTTATATCTATCTAACATTTTTTATTTTGTTTTGCAAGTTTATTTGTATATTTGTATATTTGTATATTTGTACATTTGTATATTTGTATTGTAGTGACTTTGTATAGGTTTGTACAATTTGTGGAAAAATTTGTATGGGAAATTTGATATAGAAAAATTTGATATTTCAAAGTAATTGATTTTAAAATTATATATACATATATATACATAATAAAATTAGATGAGAAATTAAATGTTATATTCTTTAATACAATATAGGCTATATTATAATGTAGAAGATTGTTTATTTGATTTAATTGCACATTTACTACAATATATTTAATATATCATTTAATTTATGAATAAATGTTATACATTTTTTAAAACAATGTTTAGCAATATAAAATTTGATCAATAGAATTAATTAATCTTTTTTGGATGATTTACATAATAGAGTGGTTTGAATTACAAATCACTATATAGAGAGCATGTCAATGACTGTTGAGAATCGTAGGGGGGGGGGTTTACAACTTACTTAGTGGATATTTAATTACTTAAAAAATCAAATTAGTGTATAAAATTAAAAAAAGAATAATATTTATTATATTTGATAGGAAATTTAGCAATGAAATATTATATATAGCTTCTAGAAATACTCATTTTGAACCATTGAAGTTTTAGGTGGTTCTACATATCAACCAAAACAATGTAAAATAATGTTATAGATTTGGATTTACAATATAAAGACAATAAATTTAAAAAAATTGACAAAAGAACAAATGGAAATTGAATGAAATCTACAACAAAAAATAGATTCAGTACCAAATTCAATTGTTTAGGCAATTTTACAAATTAATCAATTCAAATTTTATATTCTATTTAAAAATTCTATTAAAA
This sequence comes from Rhytidiadelphus loreus, assembly GCA_947034895.1. Classification (NCBI taxonomy): domain Eukaryota; kingdom Viridiplantae; phylum Streptophyta; class Bryopsida; order Hypnales; family Hylocomiaceae; genus Rhytidiadelphus; species Rhytidiadelphus loreus. The sequence continues at coordinate 43,252,279 of OX344765.1, forward strand.
TCAATAAATGATACAGTATAAATCATGAAATAATCAAATCTAAAAAGATATATTAGTCAATTGAAATGATTGAAAAAATGATAATTTTTTTGAAAAATCTGTATTTAACTAATATAAAAATAATATAAATGTTTAGGTCTTTAGACAAGAATGTCTTTTAGTCTTTATATAATAACTTCAATATTTTTATTCAACAAATAATTATATATATTAGTTTATTAAAATTTTAAATTTTAAATAAATTAATACAAACATTGTTCACATTTTATCAAAAATAGTGAAAATGATTTTGCAAATCTTGATAGTAAAAGTATTATGTAATATAGAAATTGGTCTTACGCAAACTAAAAAAATTCAAATTTTGTTTTTGAAACACTTAAAAATTGTAAAAATATGAAATTTTATTAATAAATCATTTAATAATAAAAAATGTTAGTAAAAATTATTCTAAATCACTATCAACAATTAGAAAACATTCTATTCATTTTAATGAACAAATAAATCATGTACAAAATTTGTGTGTGTTATATATTTCAAAGATTATTATTTTTTAAACTTTCTAGCCCATTAACACTTACACTTGTATTGCAACAAAAAAATAAAATCTTTATTACAATGTAATTTTACCTTATAAATAAATGAGTCATTGAATGTTTGTAATCAATATCTAAATTTAATTAAAAAAAAAAAATCCTAGCATATTTTGTACGTAACAATACATGTAGGAATTTTATTATAATTGTTTTAGAAAAAAAATTCTTTTACTACAACAAATTTTTTTACCTAATATTGGTCTATCTGTTGCATCTAGTGAAGAATACCATCCTAAAAATATCTTTGAATATAAACATAGTGAAAGAACTTATTTTTTCAACATTTTGGTTGATCATCCTTGATATAAAAAAATATAAAGAAATTGCTCTTATCATAAAAATACCAAAATTATAGAATATATGGCCTAAAAGTCATGATTTTACTACAAATATTCAAAACATTTTTTTACAAAGTGACATAAAATTTTACAATAATACATGGTTGAATTTTTTTCACTAATTTTTTAGTAACAACTTACAATCAACTAATGTAAATAGTTCTAAAACTTGCCAACTAAAATGAAATCATCTTTATCAATTTTCTCGCTATTTACTTTTGTCTAAATATTTTTGTTGAATTTGCCCTCTATCTACTATCAATAAACTAATATTGTTGTTTACCTAGGACATGGCTTCACGGTCACACCATTCTTGTTTATATTCTTATGTACTTCTCTACTATTTCATTTTGTGCATTATATTTAAAATCTTGTTTGCCAATATTTCATTAGAAGATAATTGATGTCTATCATTTGCACAGATTGAAGATACAAAGCTAGAAATGTTCGATGACATTGTCAAGAAAAACCAATTGGCCTTGTCTATGGATTCCTTCAAAGAGCAGAAGAGTTTCGGAGATTACATTAAAGGATGGAGAATTAGAGTGTGGGACAAAGTGTTCTTGTCAAATTTTAGGGGGCAAGACGTTTTTAGGAAGTCAAATGACTTCAAAAAACGCAAGGACAGCGATCTAGTTGTCAAACGTGTGATCTATCGGTATAAATTCAATTTCAGATATCCACATGCCATTGATGATTGAAGTTATCTTGAATCTAAAGACTCTATTTTCTTGTAATTGACTACATTTGTTTTTGCAAGTACTTTCAATATGAGCTCCTTCCTAAAAGGGCCATCTTTAAGAGAGATTTGCCACCTTTCTTAAGAACGTGGTTGGATGTCTCTTCCAAGCACTATATGTTCTCTGCCTCATAGTTAAAGTGGTGAACCAGTTCGCATTTGAAGTTTGGTATTTGGTTTTTGGATTGTCCATCGGAGTTTATGCCACTGCCGAAGGTGCAACTAAAACAATCCATTGATTCTCAAAAGGTTGTAGTAGACGTTGATGAATTCGCCAACCTTGACGATGATGCAAAAGCAAGGGCTATGAAGAAGAGAGAGGAAGTAGACAAAAAAAATAGCATTGAAGAATTCAAAGGCAGTGGACAAGGCAAAGGAGAGAATCGCTAAAAAGGCTTTAAAACTTGCAAGGACCAGGGAGGCATCTACGGCTAAACAAATGAAGGGAAAGAAGGCTAAGCAACAGATTGCGCCCTCTGCCACTAAAGACAAGGGCTCCCAACACCAACACTCTGTATCACGAGGCACCAAATGTAATGCAAAGTATGTCTCACTCAGCAATGGTGGCATGGTGTATGGTCCTTCAACTACGGAGTTCCTAAATGACTTAGAGATTTCCATCGATGAGTTCATTGTTAATTTTTCTCTTACACAAGTGTTGGTTGATCCACTACCCCAAGTATACCACAATATTTTGAATTTTATTGATAAGGTTAGCATTTTTACTTCACTTCTTTATCTTCTTTGGATTAATTTTTTTAACTTTATTCAATTATCTTACCTTCTCTGAAATTGGTTGTAGCACAAAAAGGACAAGCATCATTTTTTTAAAAGAGTATTAGACCCCGCATCAACCTTATTCTTCACTATAAGAAAACAAGGTTTTTTTTTATGTTGCAAAAAACATGGAATGGAGTCTTCTTTGACACTGAAGTAATCAGTGTAGATGTCTCCTAAAATCCATTATATTTGACAAGCAAAAAACGTACAGAAATCACAAAAAATGCGCTATTTACAAGCTTGTTATTGTGTAACATTGCACATGACAAGGTGAAGAAAGGTCCGTAGAAGTCGACACGTGGAGGCCACATCAGTGCCACATGCTCGACTACTGACACATCATCTTTTTTTTCATCCATGTCATTGCCGATGTGGTCTTTAACGTGGAGGCGGGAAATTGTGAAGTCATCACTGACGTGGAGGCCAAGTTAGCTCATTTTTGGGTCATTTGAATACTTTAATGGTGTTTTTTGAGATGTCAAATTAGACATTTTTTGCAACATTAAATTACTCGTTTTTTCAAACATCAATTGTTGCATACACTACCTACAAGGCAATATCAATAAATATTTAATATTTAATATAAATTGAAAAAATAAAATGAACAAACAAAATTTATCACTACAAGGAAATGGGGGTAAATATAACCATAGAAGAATGACTGCTTGTCCGGAACGACTTGAATATGACTCGTGTTCCCTAATTGCACCAAGGGTTCAGGGTTGTCATCATTAGAGTCAATTTAGAGTCACATTTGCGACTACAGGATGACAACTTAGCGGCAGGGAGTCTTCATTCACATTTTTACATCCGGAACGTGCTGTCTTTATCTAGTCCCGCAATGTGCTGAAAAACTTGTTTTTTCCACTTTAAATGCAAATATCTTACAATCTATGTGGTCAAAAATTCTGAAATTTTTTCCACACTTTTTAATACTAGTTGAGTGTAAGATCCTACGGTTAGATGTCAAAGAAAAACATTTTAAATTCTTTTTTACTCTTTGCTACAGAAATGGTAGTTTTCAATGTTTCTTTGGTAGAAAAAAGGCCTTGCTCCTGTAGGGGTTAAAATGATGCACTCTTGGAGACTTATTTTTCTTTTGATTTTTTTCTCTATTTACTAATGCTTTTTTCAAAAGAAAATAAAAAAATAAAGTTAGATTGACAATGCAAAGGCCAAAAACTAAAATTTAGATGACATTTAGCACCTCTAAGAGATAGAAAAACAATTTTTGGTTTTAATTTTTATAGAACTAGGTTGATAACTTTTACAATGTCTATGTTTCATCCATTGGTTTTTGTTCACAACATTGTTAAACTTTCAATCTGGACTTAATCAACTCCATTGTGAAGGCCATAGTCAAAAGTGAGTAAACTATGTGATTGTATTTTGACTACAATTTACTCTAAGGTGACTACATAATGACTTCCGTGTCCCTACTCTACTATTTTGATTGTGATTTACTTTAACACAACTACATAATGACTTCCACATCACTACTCTACTATTGCATTAACATTTTACAAATCTCACATGGTTTGTCTTGCCTTCTACCACCCCACTTGTATAAAAGGCTTATTATTTGAACTCTTTGTATTCACACACTAAATGGCTTGAAAATCCATTTGACACATGCAAAATATAGTGTATTGTGTATCATGTATTTGTATATGGTATATGATGTATTAATCATGTATTTGTATATAGTGTATGGTATTCGATATATGGTGTACTCATTTTGCACATTTCACCACAACTCGAAAATAATCTTCAAATCTTTTAGATATTAGAAAATAATATTCACATTTCTTAGATTTCAGAATATAATCCTAGATTTTAGAAAATAATTTTCACATTTCCTAGATTTTAGAATACAATCTTAGATTTCAGAAGAAAAATATTTAAATTTTCTAGATTTTAGAATATAATCACAAATTTCAAAAAATAATATTCACACTAGTAGAAAATTTGAAATTTTTGTCATTTTTGTCGCGTTGTTTTAGACAAAATCTAACAGAAATCTCTTGAAAGCAACAGATTTCTGTTAGATTTTGTCCAAAACAATGCGACCAAAATGACAAAAATTTCAGATTTTCTACTAGTGTCACATTTCCTAGATTTTAGAATACAATCTTAGATTTCAAAAGAAAAATATTCACATTTCCTAGATTTTAGAATATAATCCTAGATTTCAAAAAATAATATTCAAATTTCCTAGATTTCAAAATATAATCCTAGATTTCAGAAAAGGATTAAAAAAAGGGGTCATTTGTGACTACGGGATGACTTCAGAATGACTGGCCACATGGCAACATAGGAGTCATTTCTTTAAACTTCTTTTTTCTTTACCACTTTGGAAGTTTCATCCAAAACCCCATCCAAAACCCCATCCAAACTCACAATAGATGGTGATAATACTATGACAGTCATTTATAAAAATGATTAGTCCACTATGACTCTAGGGGCCAAAATCACAGTGCAGTCATTTTTGTCCACAATGACTCCTATGCAGTCATTCTTTGCAGTCATTTACACATTGTTTTTCTTGTAGTGTATGGATTCAACAAAAATTGAAGAAAACTTACCATCAACCATTAAGAAAATTTTTAATAGCCAAATGAAAGAATTACTTCATTAAAAGTTAATAAAAATGAAGAGTAAAGAGATTGTACTTATATCCATTCTCTGCCCATGGAAAGACAAACAATATGGAATAAGTTGAATATGGCTATTTCATTTGTCTACATGTTGACATTGTTTCTAATATGTACATGTTTTATCAAACACAGAGATGTTGTTTCAAACATCTTGATGTTTTTGTGGACATTTCACTTTAAACACAATTTTTGTTTGATATATCCCATATCAATTGTCTCTCTTCCTACCTCCCCACTTGTGTAAAGACCATATGTTTTCATCCATGGAATACATCCATTTTCATCCATCCATTTTCTTTTTTTTTGGAAAGCATGCCACGTCACTTTCCTTTCCCTAAATTTTTTACATAAGGTCAATATTTTTCCATTGACTGTAGTAATTTTTAGTAATTTATCCATAGTCAAAGTGGACTTCATACTGACATGGCAGTCTATGTTTTTTGGAATGTCACAATAAAACATGAGCTTGTTTTTTTAAACATCATTAAGAACATCTCTTTCTACGGTGACATCTACTTGTTCTTCAACTTAGTCGCACACGTTTTCTGCAATGTTCATCAAATCAAATTTACACTTTTGCACCCATTCACTGCTTAAAGCGTGACATATCAACAAACATGATACGTTTTGGTCTAGCGACAGCAAAAACGAGGTTTTCTTATAGTGCTTGCAAACATGCCTAAGGGTTTAGTTGTTCTTGATTTGTCGGTGCCTGCAACCAATATTCCCAAGTGGAATATGGACGCCCCCCTTTGACTAGAGGCAGTGTTTGAGTTCATTAATGGCCACTTGTATGATGATGGAGGCCTTATCATTATCTACCCTCTAAGGGCTATTACAAAAGCCACTATTCTGAAGAATGGTACTACTTATTCTTTTGAGAGGATGAAAGACTGGTGGGGAATGAATTGACTACATTTGGCCTCCCTGGTTTCTACTTAAAGAACAATATATTCATTTTTCATTTCATTTTTTACTATATCTAAGAGCTTTTAGACATTTAATTTGTCTTGTCTAATAATTGCAATTGTAATGAAGTTTTATGCCTGTATACATTTGTTTTTGAAATTGTATGCTTTGCATATATTTTGATTACCGTTGGTTTTAAATGATGTTTGTGAATTTTAATTATGTGTGATACATGGACCTAATGTTTGCATAACTCTTAATTGATTTCATTTAGGTAGACACAACGATTTGGAATTGCATTATTGATTAGGAACTTGCCAAGGGTTAGACCTTCTAAGTTCAAATTTCAATCATGCCCAACCTTGAAGAAATTAGAGGTGGATGTAGCCCTTGACGATGTCCTACAAAATTTCACAAAGATAAAGACTTTGACTATGGACAAGAACTTCAAGCCTTAGAGAGGGGCGCAAGAGAAGGATCCTTGATTTCTTCAAATGTTGATTGAAGCATGTTTACTCCCAAATGATGTTATTCTAGACTGCACTATTGCAACAGGTAATATGAGATACCTTTACTACCTAGTTTTTGCAAACCTATTTCTATTTTTGCTTTGACCCTTTTAATATTATAGACTAGCTACGTTGTTGTTGTATTGGTGTTGCTAATAGGGGCCTCCATCCACACTTGCTGGATTTTGAGTAGGCACATCGTTGCACCTAAGGAAGACAAAGCCATTTTCGATGAAATTTTGGCCCCTATGATTCGCGTATCTCCAAGTGTTCCTACCTTAGTCGCAACAATGCCTATACATTCAAACAATGAGGACAACTTGGAACTTGAAGTTCCCCGCATCGTGAAGAAATCCCGTTTTTGTAAGTAAGGCTATCCAAAACTACAATTTTTTTCAAATATATATGTGTACTTCTTAAACATTCTTTCAAGTCTACTTCTAATTATGTTCATTTCATTTAACAACATACAATGGACTTGCATATCATTTTTAAATTATGCTTTTTGGATTGCAGCATGATTTCTAATAAGTCTAGTCATCGCCCTTTCTTTACTCTACCTGGTTTTTTTCCAAGCCAGGAGAAGTCCTTCGTGTTGCCGTCATATGCAGAGGCTTTAGCTTCAACATTTGCATGTCAATCATATCCTCCTACACGGACAAATTCTAATTTGATAGAACCACGAGTGTTGCAATTTGTAGATGTCATAACCTTGGGATTAGACGATGAGACATCATCGTCTAATAGTAGTGGTAACTCTCAATCTATGTAAACATCTTCTACTTGATTCTTTTTGTTGTTGCATTACACTTTTTGCCTTTCATTTTATTGTCTATAATACGTTGGTTTCTAACCCGTAGTCATTGGCATTGTAGGTAATATACGTTGATGTATTCAAAGTTTAATCTATTTTTCTAAATTACGGGTTCTATATGAAATTGTATCCATAATTATGTAGTATTGCTGAAATGTGAGGTTATTTTTTAATAATCCTTTGTAGGGGTTTAATATGAGCATTGATTCAAAGGTTCAGTAATAATCTCCCTTTTATGCCATTTCACCCTAAACCCATGATAATCAAAAATAGTCATTGTCATCTGTAGGTGACGTCATATTCCTAAGACAATTTTTTTAGGGAAAGACCCCTAAAATTTAGCTGAACCCTAAACCATCCCAATGAAGAGTTTTCCACCGTACATGTCCTCCTAAGTCCCAATGCATTGAATGCAAGGAGAATGAAACCAATGTCCACTAAATAACCCAAAATCCCTTCTATGTTATTCTATTTTCAAATGTCACAGTCTAAATTTCTAAAACCCTCTTAAATTATCCCTTAATTTACTTAAGCAAAAATGGTTACAAATTTACCATTATATTGCTTGGAGGTATTTCAATTCTAATTTTTTCAATAATTATAAGTTGGAGAAGAAGCAGGGAGTTTGTAACCTACATTTTAGAGGATGAAATTATTCCTAAACCCTAATCAGCATAAACTAGCCAACATACACAAAAAAGGTAATTTATGGATTCACGGTGAGCATGCTTCATAATTACAATAAACCGTAATAAGGGATTCCAAATTAATTTCACTAAACATCCCCTAAACTCTTTCCTAAAAAAATATACATGACCATTTCTTTTTTCCTGCCTTACATTTTGAGGTCACATCATTATTCTAAAGTCCACGTTCATGGGTACTCCATCAATTTTAAACCCGCAAAAATATATACTCGCATGCTCGCAAGCTCACACCCTCATGCTCACAGACTCACAAAATAGCAACCCTGTCTTCCAAACCAACCATTGAAACTCCATATTTCAATTACTCAAATATTAAATTTAGCCTTGCACACATCAACAACTTCATATTTTTCCCATTAACTCATAAACTTCCAACTTCCAGCACATTCTCTCCAACTTGGACACAACCATCTCCATCACACGTACATCACTTATACATCACTTACACATTCAATTAGCTCTCACATCCACCACTTAAATACATAGACACAAACAACAAGAAAACAAAAATATAAAACGCTCCTAGCTGGGACTTTGTGAGTGATTTTCACCGTGAGGCAAAAACTATCCACAAATTTGGTCCGGAAGAGGAGTGTATAGAACCTCTACACTAAATTCACCTTCAAGCAATGAACTCCACTAAGTTTTATATTGATTTCACTTTTATTTTATTTTTATCTTAAAATATTTTTAATGCAAACCATGAGGACAGCAGTCCAAAATCCCTCCAAAACAACATCAAAGGCAACAAAAAACACTCTAAAACATGATTTAGGAAGTCCTAGTATCCTCCTAGACCAAATTTACACTAAGAAGACTCCAATTAGGACTCAAAATGAGTGATATCTAGACCTATAATTTTGTGACACCACCTCTTTTACTAAGTCAAATCCCTAAATTCAACCATGGACTCACCTATGAACCTTTCCCCAATCATGTAAGAGTTTTAGACATCCAAATTGTGGAAGACCATAGATATGTGCTCAACATGCAAGACTCAACATAGATTGTAATCAAATTACATTTAAACTTGGTTGAAGTCACAAAACAAGGAAGGGCACAACCCGAATTGCCACCCATGAGGCAATTGGATTCTCTCCACCAAAATGGTTGCCATTTCTTCTTCCTTGCTTCAAATCTAGCGAGATTTATCCCTTTGGATAGCTAACTTCACAATCCATTCTCCCTCCAAATTTCAGTTCAACACACCTTGCCAATCTTCCGCAATTGCTCCTCAACGTTGTAGCTCCATTTGAAGGCAGCAGCTGACCTCCTTTCACAAAAATAGCCACCATATCTTCATCATTACTCCAAATTGGGCAATCTTGATTTTAATGGAAAGTCCACTTGATGATGCAGCTTTTCCTTAAAATTCATCCCCAATAGACCTTCCAACCCTCCGCGATGACTAGCCAAAGTTGGTGACCTTGAATTGCCGCGGCAGTAGACCACCTTGCACAAAAACGGCTGCGAATTCTTCAATGTAGCTCCAAATGAGCTAAGCCATACCTTTTCGGAAAGGTAACTTCATGGCGCACCCATACTCCAAATTTCAGTTGCATCCCTTGTACTATCCGCCCACAGTAGCTCCTCAAAGTTGGCAGTTGTAATGGCAATTCTCAAAACCTAACTTCTCTTCATGTTTTCTCATTCAACCTTCCATCTGACCTCACCAAACCTCACTTTTCACCCCATCGTCACTTCAATTGAGTGAAAACCTACTTGACTAATTGCTTATGATCCTAATTCAACTCCTTGCACTCATTATTTTTTCCAAAAAAAGACACACTCAACACCAACACACAAGAGAACAAAGAGCAAGAAGAGGAGAGAGAGAGCTCCAAACCCTAATTCGACTATTACCCCCCACTTCCTAACTAACTAACACTCCTAATCACTTCATCCATCACTAATTTACTGAAAAATCCATTACATAATTACTTATTGCCTAAAATAGTGTTTCTACATTATATTAGTGGTCTCATAATAGTTTTAAGTTTAGTAGTTTTTTCTTTTTGTGCTTTTCATCTTTCTTCTTTTTTTGTTGGTTTTCAATTTAGATTTAGATTCATTTTCAACTTCTAATCTTTATTTTCAATTCCTTTTTGTATTTATTATCTTTTAAATTTTTTTCATTTTTTCATTTTGATCTAGTTTCTTGTCCTATGTACTAAAAGCCTTCTAACTAATGACTATAGTTTAATTTAATGTACTAACACTTTTAAACTTAAAATCTCACACATAGTTTTTATATTTTCAATTATCTTAAATGTGAACCAATATGATGGTTCACTGACTGGCATCGGCATTTCTCAACAGTGGATTAACAAAAATGGAAGCAAACCAAGCCTAAAAGGAATTCCAAATTGATGGTTACCAACTTAGAGATGACGATTGAACCACCTGCAAACCACCTAGTTTGAACTGTAAATTCAACCACACATACATCCCCCAAATCCATCCAACTTCCTTAACCCAAATTGCATACCAACTTGGCCACCTCACCTAGCCACTTGACAACAATACCACCTCATCCGACTAGACTTGCTTCAAAAGAACACAAAAAAAGCACTCCCAATTAATAATAGAACATCCCAAATCACCAACTTGGGACACAATCAAACAAACAACTTGACAAAAGCAAAAAAATACACACCAAACAAGCATAAAAATCCCCAAAATAAATCCAAACAGTATATTTACAAGGTGTCTGACTTGAACAACAAGTCCGTCCAACTTGTGTTTGTGGAAAATGGTGATAAAGAGTGCACAATGCATCAATAGTCAACTATGGAGAGAGATGTGTTTGTAATAGTTGTCATTGTTGTCAAGACAAACTATACAAGTATGTCTTGTCCATGTTGTGTTTATGCCTTATTCAAGTTGTGGTTGGCAATTTTTTGTAGTAGGCATGCTTAGTGTATTTATTTTGTTTCAAAGTTGCCTAATAATTTAGTTAGTGTAATTGAGTTTGTGTTTTTATTTTACTTGCTTTACCATTGATGTATTTTTGTAACTAGATTCCTTATCTGAGTCCTCATCACATAATTCTTGTTTTATAAGGGGCAATCTGACAAATATTCAGGGAGCTGAAAGTACACTTTTCCTCCTACGTGGTTATGGATGCCCTTGGTGTAATGTACCCACAATATTGGCTATAGAGTGAAGAAGAAAAGTGCTTCTCCAAACATTTATCAATTTTTATGTCATACTATTGTGAGCCAAAGTTGATGTAGTAAATTGCATCTTTTGAGCTCATTGTGACAAAGTCACAATGAGCTCATTAATTAATTTCATTCCTTAATTAATTACCAACCACCCCCAGCACCCCCCAAAATTCAGAATTATTTTTAATTAAATTTTTACAGAACCTCCTCCTTCCCCTCCCCCCTCTTTTGTAATTTTGAGAAACAAATGATCTTACAATCAATATGGCATAAGTCAATGTTTCCCAAGTACGTATCCATATGCATATTAGTATGTATCCATATCCGTATCTGTATGTACATATCTACATACATATTTGTATCAAGGTATTGTATTTGTATTTGAATCAGCGTAATGTATCCGTATCAGTGTATCCGTATCAGTGTACGTGTATGCATATCAGAGTTTTTTTGAGATCAACGGCTGCGGGGGTGGTTTGTAATTTTTTTTTGTAAAAATCAACAGTTGTCATTTTTTAGGGGGAGAGGGGGGGCAACTAATGGCAGTGATTGCATATTTTGGGCTCATTGTGAGCCAAAGTTGATTGAAGTTAAGAAGATGAAGCATTTGATCCCTCATGTTTTGGACCATCACAAATTAGAGATTGAACAGGGTTTGTTTAAGTTGGTCATAGTAAATAATGCCCAAAAGCATATGGAGCCACATTTTGACTTAAACCCTCTCACATGTTTGTAGCAATATTTGAATTCATGCACTATACAATACATAGACTTAAGGCATAGAGTTAAGGCATTCATGCACTATACAGTACAAAAAGTTATGTAAATGACCTATTCGGATTTAAGTTTTTGTTATTTTTGGTGTTATTTTTGTGTATTTTTGCATGATTTGGGTTATGTTTTGTGTAAATGATGTTCCAAATGGGTGATTTTGTATGTTTTATAAACCAATTTGGTAAGTCATTTTTGTATATTTAATTCCAAATCGGAGCAGTCAAGCGTCAGCTGCTGAATTGATGGCGGAGTCAGCCTATTTGAGAGTTGGAGTCCAGTTGTCGAAGCAGGGTGGGATTCCAAGTTGGAATGTTGTGTGTGTTATTCCTAATCAGAACTGTTTTGGTGTTACCTAATTGGACTTGCAGTTGGGTTCCGATTTGGTTTTTGCTTGTGGTGTGCAGTTAGGGTTGCAGTTATTTCTAAGTTGGATTTTTGTGAAGGAATGCCAATCTGGAAGTTTTCTTTTGAAGTTTTGTTGCGGTTATTTTTGAGGTTCCTATTCGGCAATTTGTGGTTTTGAAGTGACATCCAAGTTGGTTAGTGAACCGCTGTGCTTGAAGTTTTAAAAGCTGAGCTTTCCAATTAGGAAGTTACCCAATGTTGAGTGAATCCGCTGCAAGTCCCAGTCCAAGTTGGCTGTGTAATTTCTGTGTTTGTGTGTGTTTTATGCTTGATGTGTGTGTTTGTGTCAAGTCGGATATGAGCTTGTGTATTTCCTAGTTGGGAAACGTATCTGCAATGATGCATGTCTGTAGTCCTATTCGGGAGTTGTAGATGAAGGCTGTCCAGGCGATTCTCGTGGAGAGAAGAGGAAGAAGATCCTAATTGGTGTTTTAGTGCTGGAGTTTTAAGTATATCATTAGAGTGTTATTAATTTCCAATTTGGGAATGAATGCTGAGTGAATCAACATAGGTGAACTGTGATGAAGCAAAAGAGTTTGATAAAGTATTCCCAAGTTGTAGAAAATGTTTCCAGCTTGAAGAACAAATGGTAGATTGAGGGACAGTGGATTGTAGAATCTTGAGTCCAAATGGGAGAGTTTTGATGAGAACCAGTTGTGATAGAAAAGATACAAAAGTGTAATGGTGATTTATTCACCAACTCGGATTTATACAATGTTGATTTAATCCAGTTGGTGTTGATGCTTTTGTTTATGTTTGGAATTGATTGTTTTACATCAATTTGGAATTGTATGCTTGGAGTCCAAATTGGTATGTATGCAAGTATGAATGGGTTTTGGCATATGATGCTGTGTGCAGCTTGGTTGATTCCTAATTCGATCTGTGAGCCTGAGTGAAGGCGAGGTTTTGCCAAGTCGGAAGGCTATATAACAGCAAGGCCCAAATAGGAGTCAGATATGAGGGATGCCTGAATGCTGTCTTGGAAGAAGTCCAATTTGGTATTTTTAAGAGAATGCAATTGGTATAAGATGGGAAGTTAATTCATGAGTGATTGAAGTTTTATGAGTGATAAAAATGGAGAGTAAGAAATTGCCCAAGTTGGGTGGAAAAAGATGCGTGTTCTGTAGTTGTCAAAATTTTGAGAGACCAAGTTGTGAAGTTGTGAGGCAAAAATCCCAGTTGTTTAGTGAAAGTGTTAATGCTGGGAAGATGGGAGACAAGTTAAATCAAGTTGGTGAGTGTTCCCTAGTTGAGAGTAAAAAGTAGCTAATTGAGAAAGAAGTAGTGAGTATGCAAGCCCAATTCGGATGAAGCCAAGTATTCTGGTTAGCCAAGCCGATGATTCCAAAGCAACTGCAAAAGAAAGGAAGACTTGGAGAAAGACCGGGAGTCAAATTGGAAGAGAAGATGCTGAATCCAATTTGGGGAGATAAGCTTAATTATCCATAATTAATAAATTAAAAAAAAAAGATAAATAATAAGAGAAAAATTAAATAATTATTTTAGTAATTAAAGAATAAATGTAGGATCAATTATCTATTCTTGGTGTTTGTTTAGGCTAATTAGGTATATTTAGAAACAATCCTATTAGAATTACCTCCCTTGGAACGAACATAACTATTTGTTGGGTAAATCCAATTAGGTTCTAACTTCATCTACAAGTTAGCTCTCTTGCATTTCTCAAAAAAAAAGTTGTAGAATTTTTTCTAAAAACACCCATTTAGAATGTGTTGAAATGTATTTACAAAAGATTTTTACCTTGAAGACTTTTCCTTATGATGATGCTTATAACTAGTGGGCAAAAGGAGCATATCGTTGATATAGGCTATGAGTTGAGTCATAATGTTAGTGGGTATCAATGAAGTCCAAGAGCCATGTTTGATCTATGATTTTTTCTTCGATGGATGGGCCCTTGGCTTGGCCATTTGTATCCATGAAGAGTATCTGTGAATAAATTTTGATTTCCAAACATCATGTACTACTATATACATATTGTGGTTGTAAATTGTTAGTTCTTCATTACTTACAACATGACATGGTGTGTAATTCCATCCAAAATACCCTTTGAATTTGTCTTTTTCTCTTTGTAAAAAATCTCCTTAGCGCCATTGTATATCACCATTTTCAAACAATTTTGCCTCTTTAGTTTTTAAACATTTCTCCCAAGTGCCAAAATATGTCACTACTTCCAAACAATTTTTGCCGAACAGATCATTTAAAAAAAAACATTGCTAGAAGGATTCATTGACAAAAATGTAGCCCTTGCCATGTAGGCTACAAAAAGGAAGACAAGTATAACCAGTCAAGCTTTTTGCCAAAAATGAAAAAAAGGGTGGTAGAGACATTACCGGTTCATTTGGAATATCCAATATACATGTCTATTGTGGACAAGGTGGACCAATTGAGGGGAAGTGCGTACATACAAATGATAGCATTACCTCTTTTTTCCCTTGTTTGATACCACATTAGTGAATATGTGGATTTTGCGCAAACATGAGTGTAGTTAGAGGGAGAGAGTTGCAATGCAAAATTTTGCACTGGAAAATAGAAATCGCAAAAAAATGTCAGATTGGTTTTGTTGACATCAACGCAGTTTTTTTCTAGTGATAGTGATTTGCACAAGGAAAAATTGTCAATGGTGTGGTAAAAGAAACTTTTCCATATGCCCTCTTTATGATACAATTTATCCGAGGGTTTATCTTTGTTTCAAATCATGCTATTTTTCTTATCATCAAGCATTCTATAAAGAGGAGTATAGTATCCTTACAAATTGAAATTGTATCATTCAAAGAATTGTGCATGATATAGAATACAATTGGCATTTTTGTGTTGCACAATGACTATTCAATTCTTATGCAGTCCCAATCTATCATACCAAATTTCAATTTCAAAAAAACAAAATTCTAATTTGGATGAATTGTTTCATTTAATGGTAGTGGTTTTATGTGACAATTAATTGAAAAACATTGGTGATGAATTTTTTTAATTCGATTGCATAGATATGTAAGAAACATCTACACGCACATTTTTTATGATAACCTCCTCCCATTATTTTGATTATGATGGTACAATTACTTTGCCAAAATCTAGTTAAAATATAGAGATATCTATTTTACAAAGTTTGGTCATATGAGACGTCACATTAAATTCTTCATAGATCATATTTTTTGTTACTTAATCCCTAAAGGACCAACATGTGTTTTTTGGCAATATATAAAATTTGGGCAAGTATCTGTGACTCTCCATTTGCATATTTTACGCTGAAATTTTAATAGAAGGTGGAGACAAAGAATATCTTTCATATGCACTAAATTTCATGACAATGGAAATATGAATAAAATGTTATGGCCTCACATATTATTATTTTTCTTAGGATTGATATTTTTCAATTCCATAACTAAATTCTTAACAATTTTGTATGTTGAATCATTATCTACTTCTTTCTACTTACTATTTGTTTTCCTATATATTGTACAATTCCAAATGATCTAAATTTTTTCCAAAATTGTAGCCAACTTGTCTAGGACAAAGAATCCAAAGAAGCACCACCATTTTGGACATTTTTTTCATAGAAAAGTGAGCTTGTGAAGCATAGCTACCCTATTTTTTACAAGACCAAAAAAGTGATTTAGTAAATTTGATTGCTTTTATTTTGCAATCCACACAGTGGAAATTTTGAAAAAATTTCCACATCTTTTCTAACCAGCATACTACAAGATCCTATGGTTACATGTGTCCAAAAAAAAATTCTCTAGAAATTGATACTTGTATTAGAAATGGCAATTTTAGAGCGATTTTGGTGAAACATAGTAAAGGAACTTAAGGGGTTAATGGGGGAGGTTAGCATGAAAGATGTATGGATGTATGGATGTTTCTTACATATCTATGCAATTAAATTTAAAAAAATTCATCATCAATGTATTTCAATCAATTGTCACATAAAACCACTAGTCTACTACAAATCATTAAATCAAACAAAATGGAGCTTGGGTTTTTTGAAACTAAAATTTGGTGTGTTGGATTGGAATTGCATAAGAATTAAATGTTAATTATGCAAAACAAAAATTACTAGTTGTATTCTATACTATGCAAAAATCTTTGAGTGGCACAATAAGTAGTATGTAAGAATATTATAAGATAACTACATCTAATTTTGATCACTTTCTAAAATCAACTACTATAGATTCTTGCTTAAAATGTATTCCTATTCATGAGAGTCTATGATCAGTTTTAGAAACACTAATTTTTAGCACTTTGAAAACATGTAGTTTATTGATTTATTTATACACTATCCTAAAAATGCATTTTAAGAGAATCTAGAATCTCCTTTTGACTACTAACAAGATCCCACAAAAAAATATCAATATAATAATGGAAACCATATTAAATTGCTTATTTATGTGATTTTAGGTGTAGTTACCTTACTCTATTGTCTATAGGGAAGGAAATTGTTTTTAGGCAATTTCTTGCCCAATTGCCTCAAAAAAAATTGGCAACTTCAAGCCCATGGAAAAAAAGAGGTCAAATGGGTTTTAAAATGCTAGAGTGTAATCATGGCCTTACATACCATTGCTACAATGGTTCCAAAAACTCATTTCATTTGTCATATAGAGCGAGCACCAACGGTGCTAATATATGAGCCTATGAGCCTTGAGCCTAGTCACATAGGTAGTCTACAACTATTGGAGATGTCTATAACAAACATACTTATAATATAAACATCCTATAACTATAGAAGGTGCCTATAACTATGGAAGGTGCCTATAACATAGACACCTATAATATAAATATTCTATAGCCATGGAAGGTGCTTATAACGTAGACATCTATAATATAATTAGGTACCTAGAATATAAACATTCTATAACCATTAAAGGTGCTTATAACATAGGTATTTACAACATAGATACCTTTAATATAGGTGCCTACAACATAAGAGCCTAGACTCCTATGCTCACGGGCTCAAGATCCTAGGCTCACATAATAGCAAACGTGGAGCGAGTACATACAAAAATTGCATACAAAAAATACATGTTCAAAATTGTCCTCTTTCAATTCTAGCCCCCAAAATGAAGGAGTTAGGAAACTCGAAACCTTCTTGAAAGGAAAGCCACATGACCATTGGTCCGAAAACCAAGAAAAAAACCTAGGAGAGGGCTTGGAACTATATCTTCAATTTGGTAGATTGTAGAATAGATGCAATAAGATACGGGTACCTATTTCTAATAACTTAAACATTTCAACCTATGCAACATGGGAAATTAATAGAGAAATTGAGCTCAATGTATGCAAACAAAACAAAAAGTAAATTTTTTTTTCCCACAAGAATTAATACTTTATTTAATATAAGTGTGAATTTTCATCCAGACCCATTCCAGTCTCATAGACTCACCTATTATTGTCAACTTTGGCACTTCTCCCTAGAAAGTACAAATAAATAATATTTTTCAATGAACATGCATCCAAGTGTTGTCAACAATAGGTGCTAACTTATAAAGCCATCACAAGGGGTTGTTGGCAGTAGGTACTTCTACCATACAAATCTGATAGGGAGTGTATGGTCTGTCAGTACCTTAAGTACAGCACAGGGAGTCACAGAGCTCATAAGCTATGTGATGGACACTGATGCAAGTTTGGTGCAAGTCAATTTCTATGAAGTAATAAGAAATGATTTCCAGGAGGACTGACACCATTTTCCAGAGTGGCAAGTTTTGTACCTTTCAGTTAGCATCAATGCTGTCCATGAGTGGTCATGGTCTGATTAGAGTTGCTCATCTACCTTATTTAATTTGAAAGAGCTACGTGAATGCTCCTCTTCTTATTTTGATTAGAGACCTAAGTTAACCCAAAGAGAGTAAAGACAACCAGGGTTAGTACTGTAGAGTGTATTATTCTTTGTCATCATTTGTTTGGAACTAATTTTCCAATTACGATGACAAACAAAACTAAATGCCACGTTTAACTACTTTTAGACTATTAAGTGAATTCTGGACAAAACATTCAAAGATCTCTAGATAATAACATCTAGAAATCTCTAGGTGTTTGTATAGATCTTCAAATGTTTTGTATTGATCACCCATTGTTTTGCACAAATCTCTTGATGTTTTGCATTATCTCCAAACGGCCATTTTATTTTTCTATTATTAACTCTAAACCCTTTGAAAGTCCAGAAGTAGTTAAATGCAACATCTGAGTATGGATTTGAAATTTTTTCATTCATACAACCATACCATTCAATTAGCATCAATGGGCAAAGTCCAAAAGTAGATAGACTATAAAGTTGTAGTATGCAACATGTAACACATTACTATGGAAGTTTGGAAAAAAAATTAGTTGTGATGTGAAAGAAAATCAATTTCAAAGTTAGTCATGTTAACACTAGAAGGATCCTGTATTTTCTTTTGTTTTCTTGTGTAGAAGTTGACGGATTTTGTTAGACATCCCATGTAACAAACCTTGTTTTTATGTCAACAACGACGTCCCCTGTAAGAAGAAGATGTTATAGTGGACATCATTGTTGACATAAAAACAACAATTGTTACATTGGATGTCCAACAAAATCCGTCAACCTTGACACAAATTCCTTCTAGTGTAAACTCAGTTTTGTATGCCATAATTTGCAATTACTTTATATTTGTCCTTCGCCTCCTTTTCCAATTTCTCGACCTCTCTTTGCTTGTAGCACTCAATCCTCCTCTTCGTCCTCTTGTCAATTTTTTCTTAGAACTCTAAAAAAAACTTTTTGTGCCTTAGCATGTTGGTATACCGGTTAATTTCTTGCAATATCAATTCCTCACCAACCAATTTCTTCCAATTTCAAATTGAAAGTACTTATGAATATTACATCCTTGGTTTAAGCGTAGGGTCTTTCTTGCATTGGTTGAGATTTTGCATTCAATCATCGCTATGGTTTGCATTTCAATTTGGCCAATGGTTGTGAAGGATTTTTGTATTGAAGCTCCAATGTTCCCTCTTTGATCTTCACAATTTTTGATTGTCCAAATTTTTCTTCTTTTCTTGAAATTTCTCTTCTGCACTCATTGAATTTATCCATTTTTTAATGTTTAGTTCTAATTCATGCATACAAAGATCCATTGGAGTTTTTCATTTGACTCTTTATAATAATCTTTGAATTTTGCAACTTCCTTTGCGAACCTTAGATGTTTAGATGTAGGTGCAAGCAAAGGTCTTTGCATTAGGTGAGATTTCTTTGCATATTTGTGGTCTGAATACACTATTCAATTTGGTCAATGGATGTAATGGGCTTGTGTTTGAAGCTCTAAAGTGGCCTTCTATGTGTTCGTAGTTTTTGATTGTCAAAACTTTGCTTTGCTTTTTTCAAAATTAACTCTTTCCTTGTTAAGTAAGGCCAATTGTTAATGTTTTGCTCTTTATGGTTGTCAATTTTGTACAAGCAAACAATTTATGCCCTCCATCCCCTTTATCAATACCTACCCCCAAAGTTGGTACCTTGCCTAGCTACCTCATCTGGGTAGCTTGCCCCACCTAGGTATTAGCCACTAATTAGGATCTTGTGGCATTTGAAATCTGCCAAGAGTTGAAAGGAGGTAGTTAAAACATCATGTTGTTTTTGTGGGACACTAATTTTTTTACAATTTTGCATCCTTTATTTTTAAAATACAACTAATTTTCTTCCCAATTCCACTAGCTAACTTTTGAACTACCCACCAGTTTTTCTTGGTCATTGTTCCCATGGTATATTGTACATGATTACTCAAATTTTTGGGGTCTCTCGATGTTTAGTTAGGACCATCCAAAGTATTTAGGGAGGTTGAAAATTTCTGAAAAACCCATTAGTTGCACTCAATCAAACATTATGTACAATAACCAATGAGCTATGCTAGCGGCGAATTGGTTATCATACATAACCGGTTGTACATTATTCAATCACAACCTTTTAATCTTCATGATCAAAGGGTGTAGGAAGCAAGTTGAAAGGAAAGAGGGTTATGAGTTGCAACTTGTAATGGCAATGGTGATGGATTGTCAATGGGACATTAGCATTGAAAAGTCAACAATTGATTATGATCTTTTTTTTTATAAAATTTGGCCAAATGCAAAAGAAAATGGCTATGGATACCTATGAAAGTATGAACTTCAAGATTACACGGTTATTCCATTATGATAATTCACAATTATCTCAAAAGCGTCATAGGTCTAGACTTCAGTATATGGTTAAGGCTACACTATTGATTGTAGTTAATGCAGTAAGCTGCATCTTTTGAATTTATTGTGACAAAGTCACAATGAGCTCAATAATTAATTTCATTCCTTAATTAATTACCAACCACCCCAGCCCCCCCAATTCAGAAATTCAAAATTATTTTTAATTAATTTTTTACAAAACCTCCCCCCTCCCCCCCTCCCCCTCTCTTTTGTAATTTTGAGAAACAAATGATCTTACAATCAATATGGGATAAGTCAATGTTTCCCAAGTACGTATCCGTATGCAAATTAGTATGTATCCATATCCATATCTGTATGTACATATCTACATCCGTATTTGTATCAGTGTATCCGTATCAGTGTATGTGTATGTATATCAGAGTTTTTTTGAGATCAACGGTTGTGGGGGTGGTTTGTAATTTTTTTTTGTAAAAATCAACAACTGTCATTTTTTAGGAGGGGAGGGGTGGCAACTAATGGCAGTGATTGCATCTTTTGGGCTCATTGTGTGACGGCATACGGTTTCACTGTCTTTGAAGTATGCTGTCTTTGAAGTGAAGCCTTCGGTATAAGAGCATGCCCACCCGTCCTGCAAAATTCGGCTTGCAAAATGGAGGGCCATCCATTTTGCAAGTCACTTTGAAAAGGATCGCCCCACCCATGGCTTGCTAAGAGGCCACCATTTTGGGTAAAAAACAAGCCCATGTTTGTTGGAAAGGTAAAAAAACAAGCCCATGTTTGTTGAAAAAGTGCCTCCATGTTTGTCTCATGCAGTTTGCAAGCCGGTTTGGAGGCCGCACTTTGGCCTCCAAAACAAGCCGATTTTGCAAGCCTCTTGAGATTTTTGGCCGGGCCTCTTAACAAGTTCATCCATTTTGGAGGACGGGTGGGGCATTTTTGGAGGCCTCTCTTAAGAGGTCATCCGTTTTGGAGGTCGGGTGGGGATGCTATAACTGTCCCACATTACCTTTGTGGAGAGACCACCCGGCCGTGGAAATATAATCTTTCAAACCATGTCTCTCTAACATTGTCACTCGGTTGCAGAGTTCTTAGTAAGTCGTTCTAGGGCAATGGCCTCGACTGAAGCGGCGATGGCCCCCTTGACCGAACTCCATGTGAAGCTTGACGATCCCGTCTACGTGAAGCCTGCGGATCCGAACTGCGAGGCCGATACCAGCCCCTTCTTCCTCACTAACATCGACCAGGTCTGCATCCCTCTTCCCCGTAGCTTCGGTGTGATCAATTTTGCGAGCGTCTACATTGTTTCAGTGGGTTTGACAGTAGAGGCATTCACGAGAGTGCAGCTTTGAACTAGGAGTGGGTGTCACTGTAATGCGTAGACTGACAGTTAGATGCAGTTCCAGTCGTAACTCCGTTTGTGTTTTTGGGTGCAGGTGGTGGCATTCACAGTGGAGACATTGTACTTCTACGCTGCGAACCCGGACAAGCCGAGCGACACAGTGGCCGATACGCTGAAAGAGGCCCTGAGTAGGATGTTAGTGCACTACGACTTCTTGGCCGGGCGAGTGAGGTTAAACGAGGAGCTCATGCGGATGGAGATCGACCGCAACTATGCGGGGGCGCAAGTGGCGACGGCGACCTGCGACCAGACCATGGCGGAGCTCGGGGACGTATCGCAACCCAATGCACTCTTCCGGAAGTTTGTGCCGCAGGCCCACAACGCCACCACCGTCACTGACATTCCCTTGATGATGATTCAGGTCGGTGGAGAGCCTCATCACATTCTGTTCCTGCTATTTACTATGCTAACACTTACATTGCAATTTCGTAAGCATACTCTGCATTCAAGGAAGTAGGAACGGGTTGCAATCGTTGAGAATGTGCCAGTTAATAAGAATCGCGAGCCTTAATTTTGTAAAGATTTCGTCTTTAAAAATCTTGAGCATCAATTGCGCCACGAGTGCACCTCAACGTGTATCTGCCTTGTCCACAATTAAGCTTCAAGTTCCAGTTACCTTGTCTTTTTGATATTCCGATGAATTTTATTTCATATTCCATTTTGGTTGTTGCATCAGGTGACGACCCTGAAGTGTGGCGCGCACGTGATCGGTTTCGGAATGAGCCACCAAGTGTGGGACGGTCACGGTGTGGTGGAGTTTCTCTTCAACTTGATGTCCCTGGCGCAAGGCGGTCCTTTAATCTATCAACCCAAACCTGACCGAGTGATGTTCAAAGCCCGGGACCCTCCCACGCCGACGTTCGATCACCCGGAATATCTCAAACTCGATGAGCTCCATCCCACCTCCACTATTGGCTCTTTCACCACCACCGAGGTCGCCAAGTCCGAGTACGTGGAACTCGCTGCTTCCACCAAGCATGTCAGCAAGGTCCGTTTTCTGGATCCCAGCTTTCATTTCCCCCCAAGTCTCTGAAATGGTTTTATTAACTTTGAATGACATTGGAGTCGTGGTTGTAAGATTCTGGAATAACACTCAAAATGCTGTTTTCATGCACTGGAAAGACGTACGTTAGTATGTGAATCCTGTTGTTCTTGACGCGTCCTAAGGTCCGGTTACAAATCCTGTGCATCACAGAGTCCTATACATTGGCATATGTACTACCGGTAGTACATTGTCAAGATACTGGATATCTCTAGATGTAATTATAGTCGGGGTTCGACACCTACCGCTGGTGAGAATTGTGTCATTCGATCAATTGCATGGTGCTGAGCTTCGAGACGCGGTGATGGACAGATTATTCGCTTCACGGCGGAGGATTTAAGCACTCTAAAGAAGAGGGCCTTGGAAGGAGGCATGGTGACCAAAGCCAGCACGTTCGATGCGCTCTCCGCACACATTTGGCAAGCTCGCACCAAGGCCATGGAAGTGGAACCCACCCAGATTGCGCAACTTCTGTTCGCTGTGGACATTCGGGATCGGCTGGACCCTCCGCTGCCCAAAGGCTTCATGGGGAACGCTATTTACTCGGCTTGTGCTCGAGCTACTTGCGAGGAGGTTCGAAGTGGGCCTCTGTCATTCTGTGTGCAGCTGATCCAGAAGGCCAACGAAAGGGTCAACAATGAGTACATTCGGTAAGAACATGTCACAACTTTTCAGTGGGGTGATCCACAATTCTTCAGTGCTGTAAGGCTAAGTTCCGTGGTATCCATAGACGGCCAGCGTGATGTGTGCTAGGTTACTCAAATCTAGAGTTTGCTTGAGAATTTTTTTTTATTTGTTGAGTTGAGCAAGCAGCCGAGACACATACGTAATCAGCCCCTGCTCGATATTATGAGCTTTTGGGGTGCCTCTTTACAACCCAGAATTATCCTCCCAATGCACACGATGCCGGTGTAGCCCATGGTCTTGAGAATTACAAACCCTAAGGCGGTCAAACCCTAAGGCGGTCGGTGACTGATGGTTGGAAAATACCTAGCAGGAACTGATTACGCAATGGAATGACCATTGGTCGGAGCATTGTGGAGTGTAATCTGCCATTCCCCACTTGTGGCTCCGGCCGCTTGCTGGGGAACGGCAGATTACGCTCCACAATGTTCCTCCCAATGGCCATTCCATATTCCATTTTCATATCCGAGGTCTAGATTTCAGTGACCTAGCATGAACTCTATGAAAACAAGTAAATCTTGGAAGATCCGTTGGCAAGACCATCATCTTCACGGAAAATGTGACTTTCGAGCGGAGAGATGGAATAAAGACTGCAAAGCGGGTATTGGTTATGGCTTATATTGCAACTCTCCTTCTCGACATACTCCTTGCCACCTTGTATTCTAGAATCGGCGTTACAGGGTTACCTTTGATAGTTGATATTCTATCATTTTTTGTTACCAAATTAATAACTTGCTTGTTGTGGACTGATGGTGAAGGTCGGGGATCGACTGGTGGGAAGTGTACCGAGGCATTCCAGCCGCCAACGGTGGCATCTTCATCAGCTCCTGGCAGAAAATGCCGTTCTATTCCATCGACTTCGGGTGGGGCAAGCCGGTGTTTGCAGGCCCCGCTGTGTCGCCCATGGTGGAATTCGTGGTGATCTTGCCCTCGCCCAAGCAAGATGGGGGACTCAACGTCAGCCTGCATTTGCAACCGGACGTGATGGTCAAGTTTGAGGAGTATGTGAAAGTCTCCCCTTGATTGAATTTGATAGCAGCACCTAGATATTAGCTAAATTCTTTCCTTTTTTTTTTGTGTGGAATATATTTTGATTTAGTCATTTATCAAAAGGCACGGAAGGAGTTGTCAGTTGGCAACATTAAGTTGAGTCTTTTGTTTCCAAATCTGACCCTCCGTGATTTTGAGCCGCGAAAACTTTTGTGCTGGCCGCGGCCCATGTAGAGAATTGAAATTGTGTTTCCAAGTTGCCTTGATTTTTGGATCAGAAGCTAGTACTCACTGTGACGCTTTTGCATTTTGCGCTGTAGTTGCTCCCCTTGAATGATTTGTATTATGCATTCGCAGTGAGTAGCCTGGTGCAGTTAATTTGACAATCAGCCCAGATTACTTACTAGAATTTTGTGTTTGAGAGTGATCTTGGATCAAAGAAGTCCGTAGTGAAGAGCTGACTTCTGTACGTATATGGCCATACATGGGGAGTAAACTGAAGGTTTACAGATTTTGTTTTATTTTGGAAATCCGTTGTGTATGCTAAGGTAGTATGCTTTAAAAGCTCTAAGGGCTGGTCCGCCTTTTTCATAGGCTTCATTGGACAGAATCATTTTAGGTCATTGTTCAGAGAAAGAAAAATAAATAGATGTGGAACCTAGCACAAGTGGTTTTGTATTTTTTTCAAGCATTTTTGAATTACTTATAAATTTTCAAAGATTTGGGGTATAGGCACCTATTTGTGACTAGGGTTCTTTTTTTTCATGTTCTAAGAAGTGTCAAATTGGCAATATAAAATGTTATAGTGCTCCAAATTTCAACATTTATTCACATATTGGATAGAAAATCTGACATGTCTATAATTTGGTTTTCATTCACAATCTGGTGATTTCATCCAAGATTTTTTTTATTTGAAATTTTTTGGTGATTTCATCCATTTTTCAAGGCATTATTTTGCCATTTTTTAGCCACATTATTTTTTCTAGTGCAATTTGGCACTAGAAAGAAAAAGAAAAAACTGTTTGTGACCATAGGTCTCCCAAAATTCATCCACTTGCAACTTGTGAAGAGATGTGTGGAAATCAAAGACAATTATTGGTTCTTGTAGTAGAAAAACAATTTTTGCTCAATGCATTCAATTGCTAAAGTAGTCCATTTAAAAATCATCCCATCTCCATTCTAACCTAAAAATAGGGACTCTTTGAAGAAGATGGGCACTTTTGGAGCATACTACCTTAATTCATGTTGTAAATGTTGTTGAAGACTCACCACATATTCAACTCCTAAATACCCTAAGGTCATTTCCTTTCAATTGAAGTGTTGTTTGCAAATGAGCGGCACTGTGGATAACGCTGTTGCGAAACGTCTGCATCAGTTGTTGCTATGGAGCTATTTGAAGGTTAGTACATCGACATTGCTTGCCACAACTGAACCCCCATGTCGTGCAAGCTCAAGGGACTCATACATCGCCAACCTAACTAGCCGCTGGCTCACTTCCAATTCCTGAAGTCGAAACAACAATGCAGCTCTATGCGGAAACCTCCAACAATCCTCTAAGCTGAAAACAACAGTACATCACACTGGAAACTTTTTCATTGAAACAACCATACCGTTCAGTTAGCTTGAATGGGCAAAGTTCAAAAGCTTGGGGGTGCACTTAGTTCTACTATAACAAACCACGTACGAACAAGTAATTTCTAGTAAATTGTAATTTCAATCTAAAATTTTGAGCATTGCTTAATAATGACTATAGATTTCTATTGCTGAAATTTTCAACTCAATTAAAATATGAAATGATTTCTAGAAGTGGTTGAAAGTGAACTAAAATGGCATGTTTTTCAACTCAAATAATCATAGAGAACACATTTAGATGATCATTGAATCAATATTCAACTCAAAATGAGCTTTCAATAAAGAGTTATTTTTAGGAATTTTTTGTTCAATTTTTAGACAAATTTTTCTTATATAATAAATATAGGGGTGTGAAAGTTATTTTTCAATTCTATAGTGTATCTTTTTACTTCAAAAATTTGTAACTAATTAATATTAACAAATAAGAATATCAATAATTCAAAACATAAACTTTCAAAGTAGGAAAATCTATTCATATTTTTTTAATTTTGTTTTATTTAAAATTCAAAAAGTATACAGGGGGTCCAAAATTTTGTTTGCACGTGGTTTCTAATGGACACTCTAAGTGAAACGAAAGTTGTAGTATGTGACATATTACACCTTATTATGGAAGGTTGAAGAAAAAATTAGTTGTGAAGTGAAAGAGAACTAATTTGAAAGGTAGCTATGTTAAAATTTGTTTTTGTATTCCGTATTTTGCAAACTTTTTGTGCCTTTTCATGTTGTAAAACAACATTTCATACTATTCTACACAAAATTGGAGGAAATTCAAATTTATAGAATATAAAATATTCACAATTTGACGAACATCCAAACACTGTTGTAGGTTCTCACGATATTTGAATATTTTTGTGGAATTGAGAGCATACAATTGCATTTATTAGCCATTGTAGAGATAATACAGATTGCAACATGCAAATGAAGTACATGCATAGAGACTTCCTAATACAAATGAAGTAAATGCAAATGAAGTTTGACAAAGTGGTAATTGGCTTGTCCTTTTCAATGTCATTCTTCACTTGCGATATGGAAGTCGTGGCAAATATGAACTCATTATGGTGGAATTTAGAGGTGTATGTTGACCAATAGCTAATGTTGGATCCTATATTTGTCAATACAAAAACCTCAAAGATTTAGCCCCCATTGATTGCCTCAAAAA
Source organism: Rhytidiadelphus loreus (assembly GCA_947034895.1). Lineage (NCBI taxonomy): Eukaryota > Viridiplantae > Streptophyta > Bryopsida > Hypnales > Hylocomiaceae > Rhytidiadelphus > Rhytidiadelphus loreus. The sequence continues at coordinate 43,279,725 of OX344765.1, forward strand.
ACTTTCAACTCCCATATTTTTTTGATCAAATTCCAAATGCCATCTGCCTTGGTTTTGTAAATTAATTGAACCCTACAGTTTTTTATTAATTCCCTTCAAGTTTTTTGAACTCCTTCAATTGAAAAGACACTATGGACTTCAATTTTAGTCTTGTGACTTCAAATTTTCATTATTTTTGTCTTAGTTTCATCCCAACATTTTCATCTTGACTTCATTCCAACATTCTAATCAAGGCTTCAATTTTAGTTGTGGCTTCAAAGGCTCCTTATGGTCGCTATATATGTCAATATAAAAATTCCAAAGGTCACTCTAAAAATTTGTTAAATTAATTCTCAACGTAAAGATTGTCACTGCATTAAACTAAATGAAAAGAAAAAGCCTACTACAGAAAGAGAAAAAACCATTCTAGGGTAGACCCTTTACTGACAAAAGTGAACACCCGAAGGCAAGTATACGTCCAAAGGCAGGGGAGAGGAAAAGTGGTGGGAAGAACAACATTCGATGGCAGGGGTGGAACTAAAACATGGGAGGGGAGGACCGCCCAAGGGCAAAGGTGAAGAAGTGGCACATGAAGCCCCAACAGAGCAAAGCTGGGGCGGAAAAGGAAACAAGTGCCCAAGGTCATGGAAGGGTAGGGAGGAAGAGGGGGCAGAGAGTGCCCATAGCCTATAGGCGGGGTGGGGGTGGAAATGGAAAGAGAGTATAAAGGTGTGAAAGAGGAGCTTCCCCCTTAGACACTAGTTGTCAGTTCACAATCTATTTCTTTGCTACTAACAATCTAAATCCTTGTAGATAGAGCTAAAAACATCCTGTAAGTCTAAAGCTATGATTTGCAGGCTAGGGTCCGTAGTAGCAGAGTCTTCGTGACGGTCACTGTCCAGTTGAAGATCTTGAAGAACCTGTCCATTAGAGTTTGGGAGGAATCCTCTCCCTTGCTCGATGTCATAAAGGATCTATATGAGAATTCTGTTTTCTTGCTAGGAGGCCTCTTGTCTTTTGTTATGACAGTGAGGGTCCAAATCGGAGCGATGGTATTGGTAATTGACGGATTGGAAGACTCGCCTACCCTAGCTCCCGATAGTTCATGTTTGTCAGGTTGCTTCTTTTCTTTGGTTCTCAACGTTGGAGTCCTTGGTGATGGTTTTGTTGATGTCGGTAAGCTCCTGGGAGGTATTGGAGATGATCACGCTCCATTCCTGATACGAGGTTGCGAGTTTAAGATTTTCATCTTCTACATTTCTGTTGTTGACGTTGATTGGTCGGGGTCTTAGCGAGTTTTCGTCCTTGGTCGACTGCGAGAGTGCGAGTAGGTGATTGTTCCTTGTTTCGTTGTATTGGGACTAAGGCTTGAGGTGAAAATGGATATTCTTTGATTGGGTGTCGCCATTGTTGGTCGTGTAGCGAGATCCTACGGGAAAAAAAAAACATTAGGGAGGAATTGCCATTGTGCAGAAAGTTGGATTGGATGTCTATGTAGCGTGAAATGTTGCAGTCCTCTGGGTCATGGTTTTTGAATTCTTCCATATATTGCGCCAGGCAAACACTCCAATTTTGATCACTATGCGCCATGATTTGTGGAAGACAATACCTAAATGGAATGCCTCGTTTTTCATGGTAGTATTGCAATGTTGACACCAGATGTTTCTTAGGATGAAGCAATGAAGGATGTCCCATGGCGTTTCCTGGGTGACAATGCATGATTGACTAAATTGCCGTTTGATTATTCCTCGACGCGCGAGGGAGGTGCCTTCTAAGATATCTACTAGAATGAGTTGTAGAAGTGGGAGGTTGTGAAGGCTCCACAAGTTGTTGTATTGGTCCCATGGCCTACTAACTTAAGGACAATCGATGAAGGCGTGCCTAGCTGTTTCAGTTGGAGCAATTGTACACAGTTGGCAAGCGCCATCGATTCCTATTTTTGTAAGCCAACTGCTCAGGAGGAGCCCTTCATTATGTAGGGGCCATAAGAAGGTACTGACGCGTCGGGGGAGTCATGAGTGCCACATCCTTCCGTATAATAGCTTTCAATCATGAACCGATAATCCCTGTAGTCAGAGTTTGACTTCGTACTCAGTGGGCCGGAGTCGTTTGTGGATACCTTCCATGTATCCTTACTTGGTTTTGTAATTGAATAGGTGTGATGGCGAGTTGTTTCCTATTAGCTTCCAGTACCATTCCCTTGGGTCCCAACTTAAGTCAACTACCTGACATGGATCAAGGATCCATAGCGTGGAGTAAGGGGATATTGGATGGAGCAGGTTGTAACTGAAGATCTGAGTCGTGCTTTTGTGTTGTACTCTAACTTGGTAGATTTGGCAGTTCTCGTTTGTAGGAAGGTCCACCATGCCTTCTTTAATCAATTCTTTTGTTTTTTCTTGTGACTTGTATGCATCTACTAACCATCCTCCTTCCTGCACTCTTGAAATGTGGTAAATATATGTTGGCGTCTCAACTTCTTGCAATGTGATCCAATGCTTTGGTCGTGTCCCAACTTCTTGCAATGTGATCTAGTGCCTTAGTCGTGTCCCTTGTATTTGCCTTGGTGATCTTGGTATATTGGCTATGAGCTCTGTCCATTGTTGGTTTGTCTTCCATGATTTTGTTGCCCGTAGTATGTCCATGGCAGGCATCCAATCATTGTCGTCTTTACTCCAAATGTGTTGTATGCATTGGAGGCCCTTTGCATCCCAGTTAGTAAATCTGTTGCCTGCCTCCATTTCCATTAGCTGGCCATCGGGATTGGAAATCTAGGGATTTCCAAACAACAGTTGACGCATTAGTTTGTCCATGGTGAGTGGTTGTACGTACATGGTGCCTGATCTCATCGTACCTCAAGAACACTAGATTGCTCTCCAAAGTGTGGATCCTATGTGTTTGATTTTGGTCGTAGTCATAAGCTAGTTGTTCCATGGTGGCCATTTTTCTGATCCTACTGGTTTAAGTATATTTACTCGATGCTGTATTAGTGCTCTCCACGCTCCTCCTCCATTTGTAATCCTCTGATAAGAAATTTGGCTAGGAGAGCTTGTGTTTGGATGGTTGGATCAATGATCTTAATTCTTCCTTTTGATAGTGGTGCAATTGCTGCATTCCACACAACTCTTGCCCGAGTGCGCCCTTTTTTTTTGCCTGACTTCCTGTTTGAGCCAGATTGCTCACATTTCCTCACCCCAAGTCCATATTCTCACCTCCAGCGACACCTAGATTAGATAAGTCTTGTGCCAATTGATCTTGTTTCCTGAGGCCTTGTAGTAAAGGTCGAGGACTGCCATAGACTTATCTAGGTTGTCTTTGGTGCCTAACTTAGATAGGAATGTGTCGTCTGCAAATAGCATTTCTAGACTTGTTTCTCCGTTAAACAACGTCAATTCCTACACTCTATATTTTGGGTCCTGCATCATGTATCCTAACACGTCCGCCACCAGTAGATAAAGATAGGGTGTAAAGGAGCAACCTTGTCTGACTGCACGCCCTAGTGTGAATGTTGGGCTACTTTCTCTGTTTACCATGATAGACGATTTTGCCTCTTGGTAAAGGGAGGCTGTCCATTTTATGAAAGTTTCATTGAATCCCACTTGGCCATGACTACTTGTAGAAAGGTCCAATTAATATGGTCAAATGCCTGTACGTGGTCTAGTAGCATGAGGACAATATTTTGTTGCGACTCCACCATCCATTCCATTGATTTCTTTTGTAAGCCGAATTGAGGAGGGTGATGGGCCTATAGTTAGTGATTAGTTGCGGGTTGCCTGGTTTTGGGATGAGGATTATCTTTCCCTTTGTTATTTTTGTGTGTAAGTGGCCCATCTCCTTGGTCAGTTGGACAAGCGCTAGGGTGGTGATGTCAAAGAGTTCTTTAAATTTTTTGTTGGCAAACAATCCTCCCCTAGTGCTTTGTGAGTTGGCAATTGCTCCATTGCTTGAAGGATCTCTTTGCTAGTGATATCCTTGGTGAGTTGCACATTCTGGTCATAAGTAACGATGCTTGGAATGCTGCGTAGGCATTGCTCACGAGCTATAATGTTGGCTTCTACTTCTTCGTCTCTAGTGTACAAGGAGGTGTAGTATGTCATCATTGCCCTTCGGATGTCCTACGGATTTTTCGTTATACGTCCTTTGTGATTGATCTCCTTGATATAATTCCGTGCTTTGTGCTTTGCATGAAATTCAAAGAATTCCGTAGAGCATGTGTCTCCCACCGTGTTCCATTTGATGTCCAGTTTGGATCGCCACTTGTCTTGCATTTCCATATGGAGTTGGTGCAATGTCTGTTGGGCGTGGTTGAGAGCTTGGCGAGCCTGTTCGTCCTTCTAATTGTTGTATAAGGCTGTCTCTACTTCCCCTAATGCTTTGAATTGCTCACTATATGCTACCTTCTTTATTATGTTGTACTTCCGCTCTTGAAGGTCGTTGCACTTCATTGTATTACTGATGGCCTTCTCAATCTTGGAGGACCACGTGTCGCCTACCTATCCTTGCATTCCCTTGGTCCAAACTTCTTTGAATAGAAAGTGTCCTTCAAGTGAGTGCAGTAGTGAAGTGTGGAAGGACACCTTGGGTCTTGGAAATTGCATGACTTTGTGGATTAGGCAGTAAATGGGAGTGTGGTTTATATGCCGGCCAATGTGGGCCAGGTTCCGGTGCTACCACCTAACTAGTGAATTCCTTGATTGGCATAGAACCTATTGATTCTAGAGAAAATCGGGCTGCCTCTTCTATTCCCTTGCCAAATGAAATGTTTTTGTGTGCTCTTGGTGAAGTCATTTGAGTGGTAGATATCTTTGAGTGCCTACTCCATCATCATTGTGTTCCATACGGTCCGTTCTGTGTGGGTCATTGTTGTTCATGTGAATGTGGTAGACTTGTTTGCTTCCTCTTCTACCATATTCTAGTCTCCTCCCCATATCCCTTCTGCCTGTGGGAGATCGTACTGGCCTAAAGTGCGTCACATTCTAGTATGGGTTACTGGTCAGGGTTGCTAGCGTGCGAGCCTGTGAGCATGAGCCTGTGAGCGGGAATTTTTTTTGTATTATAAACAAGTTGGGACCTATAACCGTGGGTTTATTACATTATAAATTTCAGGAAATGTGAAGTCAATTTAATGAAATTTGATGCACTTGCAAATGTATTTTGAAGGTATTTTTTGCTACAAGAAAATGCAGTCATTTTTTATAGACATCATGAAGCAAAAAATCCAAATGTCACAACAAGTTCTAAAATACACTCATAATTCTAAAAATCCATGCATTATAGTTTGGCTCAATAAATATGTCAACCTCAAGAATCTAAATCATAGTGGTATTGGTTATAGAACCCTCAATTGTTGATGGCTTTAAAGTCTCTCTACCCTTGGAGGCACTACCTCCTATAAATCCAAAATTTTCAAAGCATAAGTATCTTTATGGCGTTTTGCCTTAGAGCAGCCAAAGTTTACAAATGCCGATGCCATCTGCTCGACAGACATAGGAAGATGAAAATTATTCTCTAGAGTGAAGAAAAAACTTTGTGCCTTCATCATCTCATCAACTGATGTCAATTCTATATGGCTACAAGTACATGTAAAACAATGTTAAGCTTATGCCATGCATGACCTGCATGATCAATTCAATCTTGTCTTTGGGTTTAGGGAATAATGTAATTTGTTGTAATGTGCCAGAACATCTTTGTTGAATGAAGTCTAGAAATATGACTCATCCACGCCAATAGACAATGATTTCGGTTCCACACAAAGAACTTTGACTTCCTCAAAGAATAGAATGGAGCATGACCTCAATAGCTTTCTTAATTGACTTGTTACTAGATATCTTGATGTTTGCATTTGTCAAAGTGATTGTTACGATGGACTTGCCACATCTACAACAAGAATTATATTATGATGCACCTTTGAGGTTGAAGCTTGACCTACTTTTCCTCCCTGCACTTGAACAATAGTCTACATGAGACAACAAGACAATGTTAACAATTGAACTCTAGACAAGAAAAATAAAATTCATACAAAGCACAAAATGAAATGTATAATTCTAAACCAGAAAATTCAAATAAATTATAAAACAAAATCTCTAAGCTATGGTTATCATCAAATAATCTTGGTAGCCCAAAAAAAAGATTCGATTTTTTATTTTTATTTTTATTTTTTTCCGAAAATAGGGGGTCCGCCTAGAAGCTCAAAAACCTCAGTCGGACCCGACTTGGGTTTTCGAGGTACCTAGTGGTACCCCCGTTTTTGATAAAAAGAAAAAAGATTTTTTTTATATTTTTTTTTTTTTTACCGAAAATAGGGGGTCCATCTGGTAGCTCGAAAACCTCAGTCGGGTCCGACTTGGGTTTTCGAGGTACCTGGTGGTACCCCTGTTTTTGATAAAAAAAAAATGAAAAAAAAAAAAAATTTTTTTTTTTTTTTTTTTTTTTTTTTTTTTTTTGACCGAAAATAGGGGGTCCGGCTGGTAGCTCGAAAACCTCAGTCGGACCCGACTTGGGTTTTCGAGCTACCTGGTAGTACCCCGGTTTTTGGTTATAAAAACCGAAATTCACTTCTTTTTTTTTTTGACTTTTTTTTTTTTTTGACCGAAAATAGGGAGTCCGGTTGGTAGCTCGAACAGGGTTGCTAGCATGCGAGCTTGTGATCTTTTGTGCCCATGAGCAGGAATTTAAAAAAAAAATTGTATGAAGGACAAATCACCGTGGGAGTAGTTACTTTTTTTGAGTAGTGAAATATGAATACATTATTTGAAAATTAAAGTCACCTACAAATGTTTTTCATGATGTGTAGGTTGTTACATGCAATTGAATGTGATGGTGATTGAGATTACTGAAAGCAAAACTATAAAGTAAAATATCATGCTCAAGTTGTAGCCATAAGACACACAAATCCACTCAAATTAAAAATCAACACCTAATACAATAACCCACGAGATATATGTATCTCGTGAGTCTAAATCATAGTAGACTCAGTCGTGGAATCCTCGTCGCTAGATGACTCTGAAGTCTCACCACCCTCAGATGCACTAACATCTACAAACTCTAAAACATTCAAAGCATAAGTCTCCTTACGTTTTTTTCGCTTAGAGCAACCAAACTCTACAAATGCTGATGCCAACTGCTCCGCATAAACAGGTAGATGAAAAGACCTCTTTGGACTAAGAAGAAGCCTTCGTTTCTGCACCGTTGAATCTGTTGACATCAACCCCTGACGGCTGAAAAAAAAACAATAAAAAATGTTACAATCATAAAACACATATAATTGTATGTTTAAATTCAATTCAAATTTATGAAAACTTACTTACTAGCTTTAGTCTTCCGAGCAAATTTGTGAACCACAATGTTTATTGCATCCGGATCTTGAGACGGTGCAACCTCCACTAACTTCTCCGTTGACACTACAGATGGATTGTTCCTCTGCATGGGAAACAAAATGTCTTTGAAGATATCCTTATCTTCCTCCAAAGCTACAATGTGGCGTCCAGTTCCACGACAAGCCATAATCGATGCACCTGTTGTAAACAACACGAAATTTATTAATTGAAAGATTTGTAAATGAAGTAGGATTTTAATATAGAATCAATGAATAAAATACTTACCAGTAGCTGCAGTGCAGTCGAGAACCAAATCCCCTTCAACTGTTGTCCCTTCAATGAGGAACTGCAAAAATCTTGCATCCTTCTCACGAGGCCCACGCCATGGTACTCGGTCATTCATCAACATTGTGTCCTCCGTAATATAGTTGATCAATGTGTCGTCACGTTTGAGGTCCACTTTTGCCTTCTTCATGGATTCTGTTTGATGGAAAGTGAATTTTGATTTCACTCCCCGGTCAAGGTCTTTCACTAGAAGGGTGATTCCAAACTTCAGTGTCTACAAAATTTTTAAAAAACACACATCAGAAATGAATAACATAGTACATTTTGCATGATGCTACTTAAATGAATAAGAAAATTTTGAAATATACCGTGTTTGAAGGGTCCACGCTCGAAGTCAAGTGCACACGATTAATGCCTAACCACTCTTTCTTCTTCACCATCGGGTACACCTCACACAGTCCAGCAATGACACCCTTTGCGCTAGCACTCCATGAGTGAAATACCACAATGCAGCCATGGTCTTGTAAATGTTTCTCTACAAAATGAAAAGCCTCTTGAATTCCGTCGTATTCTTTATCGGCGTTCCACTTTGGCACATGATCTGGTGGAGACGACACCCCCGGGACGAGTAGATTCTCATGGCAGTCAAAGAAAATTAGATCTACTTCAGGTTGACGAGTCACTTCATTATCGTCCTTTCGAACTTTTGCAGTTGACAACTGTAAACAAATTTAATCCCAAAATAAATAAATTAATACGTTACAATCATCACATGAATTTCAAATAATGATCCTCAACATTCCAAAGATAAATCTTTACCTTCTCTAAAAACTCCATGAGATCCTTGTAGCATGTCTTCCCTTTTTTATCCTCATTCTCCATCACATCATTGATGGAGACATTGAGGATCAATTCGGCTGAATTCACCTCATCATCATCGCCAATAACAATGATTTCTGTGCCTTGCGTAAGCATTTTCTCAGTCACCTCTGGCAAAATGGCCTTCCTCTTCATTCTACTACGTGTACCGGATTGCATTTGAGAGCCTTGGTCAACTGTTGAAGACACCGGAACCTGGTCAGTGCCTTCAACCTTCTTCTTCCCTTTGCCTTTTCCCTTGCCCTCTTTCTCAACATCTTTCTCTTTTTCTGCTAATTTCGCCATACGCTCAGCTTCCTTCTTCTCCTTGTTTGCCCTTATCTCTTGTTCCTTGCCTTCCTTCTTCTTATCAGCAAGCATTCTCCTTGCAATTGCCCTCTTCTTTTGAATGTCCGATAAATCGGCAAACTCTGGAACCTCCAAATCAATAACACCGAGGCCATCAAATGATTTACGGAGCCCCACCTCCGTGAAATGCGTGAATGTCACGGGGCAATCCAAATACCACCCTCCACCAGTGAGATTTGCAGTCGTGAACGTTCGAAGCTGGGATGTTGTATACATGCATTCTTGCGAACTTCGATCCAGCCAAGTTGACAAAAAAGGAGGAAGATCCTCCCGTAACAAAGTTTTTTTTGCTACAAGCTCAAGCTTGAAGTAACTGCCAAACAAACAAATATATTTAAAAGAGTCAACTTATCAACTATTACCTTCACTATTATATTGTGAACTCCAAATATAGAAATAGTACTTTGAAATCAATCAACCAGTCCGTGGATCACCATGATGTCTTCCTCATATAAAAAATAATACACCTCAAGGAAAAAAAATAAAAAAATACTGAAGGTTCTTTGCTTTCAGTACTATTAAATACGTCTACAACAAGAAACAGAACTACAAAATATTCATTTTCACATATTAAAATATTCTTCATAGTCATTTCCATTCAAACAATGATTCAAATGTTAACTTACTTTTATTTATTACAACATCATTGCAATTATGTACAGAAAATTACATGACCAAAAAAAAAAAAAAAAAATCCCTCAAATAATAAAAAGTGGGAGTACTATGAAGTACTCCTAAAACCTCAGTCGGACCTGACTAAGGTTTTTGGAGTACCTCACACTACCCCCACTTTTGGTCTTTGGTTGCAATTCAAACTAAAAAACGATTAGAATGAACCAAAAAAATTAAAAACTACAAATCACATTCCCTTCGGCTGTTGAAAAAGATGAAATCAAAAAAAGAACAAGCTCCACAAACTAACCGAAAAAGAACTCTTCGCACAGCTAGGTCTGATCCTTCATAATTTGAAAAGGAGTCAGACTTCTTGAATGAATTTGCTCCCTTCAAAGTTGGTCCAAAGCCTTGTTCTCATATTTTCCTTCTCCATCCCTCAATGTATTGAGCAAGTGACTCCGGCTCAAGTGGGACATCCATGTTGATTTGGAGGTTGTCTTTGCTGACCACATTCTCAAAGTACTCTTGAGCAGCATCTTCAATCTGCAAAAGTAATTCATAAATTCATGTTCATAATGTTGTTATTGAAATGGTAAAAATGAGAACATCACAATTTTCATAATTTTCATAAGATAATATGACGACTATGGTACTTAAATTTGATTTTGCAGAAACTTACCCCGGACCACCACACGCATTTGTGTAGGAAGGGTAATAATTTGTCTTCAGAAACTGGCTGTGGTGGAAATTTCCGTGCCTCCCGTGAAGGTGCAGATGAATTCCACCATTTCAAATACTTCACCTTTTGAGTTGGTGTGGTGTTACAAGTTGCAACCATTTGCAACTTCTCAAGTGTCATCTCTGGGACCTCATTCATTGTCCAGTGCTTTTCAACCTACAATAGAAAGACATGTTATTACCAAATAAATAAAAGAAATGTCAAGAAACTAAATCAATAGAAGAGAAGGAATGACATACAAAACGTACCTCTTCAAGAAACTCGGGACCCAGTGCTGGGTTTGCCACTGAGAGTAACTTCACCATCTTAACATACAACTTTGTTGATTTCTCTTTTGCTCCAACCCTCATTGCATTTGCTATCCCTTGCTCACTCTTTTCCTCGAACGGCGTGATTTCATTGTATTTTCGTGCAACACTATCCGCTGCATGAGATATCTCTTGCTGCAAGAGTGCTCAAACATTTGAATTTTCAAGTCTCTCTAGAATTGCAACACATCACTGTCACAAACATAGTTGTACAAAATTTTATGCAAATTTTTTTTACAAATGAAGTTCTTACCCTGAAGTTGAATGCCGTAAAAACGTCTACAGGCATAGAGTACCAAGTCTTCCTCCCTGTCTGGATTGCACAACGTTTTCTCTCAGAAGGTCTGAGCATCTCCATGAACTTCTCCAATGGTAGCCGCTCGTATTTCTGCACGCGATATAGTGTATGCACCAAATTTGTCTTCACATGGGAATCCTCTGTAGACCTGAAATCAAACAACATGATAAGGGAACTATTTTAATAATGCACAATACAGCAAAATATGTTTACAAAATTGAAAGCATTGCAGAAGTCACTATGCTAAACAAAGAAACCACTCACTTGTTGATGTCATGCATGATTTACATGACCAAATCAATTCTGCCTTTTGTCTCAAGAATAATGCAGTCCACGGAGATGTGCCAATTTGGATCTACAGGATAACGCCTTGTAATATGGCTCATCCATGCAATTCGACGGTGATTTCCATCACACACGAAAAACTTGAGGTTCTTCATGAACTTCAAGTCAGGGTCAGATTCAACAAATGCATTGAAATCATCATTTGCTTGCTTCCACCATGGGTTCCACCGATTCACTTCATCCAGTGAAAACTCTGAACTCTCTCCTGCTTCATTTGTAGTAGAGACATAGAACACTAATGCTCCCTCACGATAACCGTGTACAAACTCTTGCTCAAGTTTCAATAGGTCCGAGGACAATGTAGGCCTCACCATAGGCATTGGAACAAGTCTGCAAAGCGGAATGCGCAATCTTGAGTGTTTTGCCGGTTTGATTTTAAGACTGGCAATCGTGGCAACCGAATCCACCTTCTACAGACGACGTAGCTCATCCTCAAGCAACTCTTTCTCTTCTTCATCATCATTAATAATGTCCTCCATATGCAAATCCTCTTCTTCTTCAGCTCCAATCTCTGGTTGATGTGTATCATCGGTCCCTAGTGTCTCCTGTTGTACTTCATTTTGCGACAAAATGATTGGTGACTCTTCCAGTTGCAAATTCAAATGGAAACTTCAAATTTTGCTTTACATTTAAATGGAATCTTTTGAAATAGAATATATCTATGCAAAATGGAAGGAAATAAAGCATATAATGAGTTTTCATCACAACATAGCCAATATTGCATACAACAATAACCTAGTATTTTGAATACACGGAAAATCAATTATTGTTACATGCTAGATTCAATTTTATAACTGTCATATTATAAGAATGTTGTTTACATTCAATCAATGTCAACACTATCCTCTGAGTCCCAACCTAATTGGATGAAAACAAACTTGTGTCTACGTGCAATAGCACTACAAGCACCTTGGCACGATTTCGGACCCCAAGGGCTTGACACTGAAATAGAAGACTGTGACTCTGACTCCCCCTTTCCATGTTCTTGAGAGCTATACTCCGTCTCAGAACTCTCATCAGAGAACACAGGTAGTCTCCTCTTCCTTTTCTTGGAGTTTTTATTATGGCTATGCATAGGCACCTCGAATTGATCTACGGCACGATCACATGCATCCAAGATATCACCTAGACTTACCACATCCGTCTCATCAACAACCAAGGAATTGTTGCAGACCTCCACTATTTCTGTTCTAGGAGTCTAAGGGATCGTGTTCTCGACTGCTTCAAGGACCTCCTCAGTTGTGATTGCCGTCATTGATGAAGAAACCTGAGCACTTTTTTGACCTACCACATCCATCTACACATTCCAATAAATTTTTTGAATGAGTAACTTTCATATCATAAATTAAAGTATGGAAAAGTATAGTAATAAATTCAATTACTCTCAAGCAGTACACAAAAATCTAATCATTACTAAAACATAACAAAGATGGAAAATGATAATCGTTAATGAGAGGATTTTTAGGAAAGGGAGACTATTTGTGGATCATGAATTTCGACACAAGAATGTTCTAAATTAACCATAAGAATATTAATACATTATATACATAACGTATCAATTACAATAGCTTTCTCAAAAACAAAAAATTAAAAAACTCATAGAAGTATATGAACTTGGATATGCAATCGAGCTCCTTCCCAAATTGTTCAGTGTTTAGTATATAGTAATTTGTAATTCAATAGTAAGTTCTTTATTCACTATCATATTCAAATTAATTGGGATATTTTTGTCAAATAATTATGATGATTTTTATTTTAGAATTTCATAAAATCATATGATAAGTGCATTTATTAAATGGCTTTAAAGAAATATACTTTATAAGATATTGATACGAATATCAAAAACTCTTAAAGTTCATATCTTAACCTATCCTACATACCAAATATTTTTCACATCCTTTCTTGTACTGAATTTTAAGACACTAGCATAAGTTAAAAGAGAGATTACATCCACTAATATATGCAAGAAGTCTTGATGATCATTTAAAAATAGAATTCTTTTCCTATTAAACTACCTCAGAAAATTTTAAAGATCTTCAAAATTCTCTTAGTACTGACCTATTTTGGGGGTACTGTGAAGTACCTTGAAAACATCAGTCGGACCTGACTGAGGTTCTTGTGGTACCTCACACTACCCCCAAAAACGGTCAACATGAAGAGAATTTAGACTATTCATCCAAATGATTTTTAGGTTATATGATAATAGTGGTATATAAATACAAAAATCTAAAATTCCATCTAATTTATATTGTAATGTTCTTATAAAAGAATAAATCAACAATAAATATGCTCCTAAAACTTTACATCTACAATATTTTTAAGGTTTAAGAATAATGTAATAACAATACTGAAAAAAAACATATTATTTGTGATCGTAATTAATGAATGATACCTGAAATTAATGTTTTAATTCTTTCATATCAATTCCAATTTCTAGAAAATTTCAATCATTACGTTGATGAAAAAGGATTCAGTGCATTAATTTCACCTTTTCTGTTCATTACCCTACCAAATGTCACCTAACTGAAACGAGGTAGAAGGTCACTAAGTCAACCTAACTTTAAAAAAATTTGATAACTCCGACTTCATCTCAAAGTGATCTGATGTTCTACTGCTATGTCAAGCTGAGGATCTAGGCTGCAGCCTCTCCTGAAGTGTAGGCCCCACAATGACTGCAAGGTCCGATGACTGATTTCAGAGGTAGCGTCTGCTTCCCCCAAAACCTCAGTCGGACCCGACTGAGGTTTTAGAGGGAGCAGACACTACCCTTGATATCGGTCACTTAAAGTATTGTTTTTTAAAGCTTTAAAAAATTTGTTAAATATTAATAAATATTTTCCGCTTTTTTGCCTCTACACTTGCATCAATTCTTGCGGTGGTTTTACTGAATGACCAGTTTTGGGGGTAGCGTCAACTCCCCCCAAAACAGGTCATCGTTGCAGGGAACTAACGGTGTTCCAATTTTTATAATCTTCAATTCCCGCAAGATGCATACTTTCTGTGCTGCCTAACCAAAGCGCCATGCAATTAATCTAACGTGCTGCAGTTCAAAAAAGCAATTCGGAGGTTTCTTTTTTTTATCTCCATATCAAGTCATGAAGTTTTGGAGATGTACCTTACAATCTTTGAATTGTTCCAAGTCGATATAGAATCTATTCTTACCGTTACTTTACACAACTTAGATTTTATTGAAACATTGCAAGTCTGTAATCCCATCTGCTTTCTAGCTGTTAGTAAACAGTGAATGACGGAGCCCTATCAGCTTCCAGACTTCTGAACTTTCAAGAAGTTTAACGTCTATAATTCCCGAACTCGTCTTGCAGAACACTTAGCGCTGCACCTAAAGGTTCATGACAAAAATAAAAACCTGATCTACCATCGAAGAGTAGGACTGCATACAGCGAGGTAATGCCGACCGAGAGAGTAATTAGGAAGGCAGAAGAGTGTAAGCAGCGAAAAAGAGAGGGAGGAAATGCCGACAGGGAGGAAATGTTGACAGGGAAAAAATGACGACAGGGAGGAAATGTCGACAGGAAAAAAATGCCGACAGGGAGGAAATGACGACAGCGAGAGTCGGCAGCGACAGACATATGCAAATGCCCTTAGCAGTGGCATGGCAACTTAAAAAAAAATAAAGTACTAGTGATCTACATTCCGGTTGCACAGCAAGGGGTGCCGACAGCTAGTGAACTCAGCAAGGATAACTAACGATGGTCTGGCAAAGGATTTGCGAAGGAACATGAAAGAAGCACCTACTTCTGACGGAAAACGAAATCTTGGCATTCTTTCCGAACTGCATGAAAGAGGCTTTAAAGTAAACAAGACTCTGTAGTTAAATGCAGTAAAGAATCACTGAAAAAAATAAAATTTTCATACCTGAGCTTGTGTTGTCCGTTGCTGGTGCTGTAAAGTAGAAAGCTCCTCGCCAGCAGTCTCAGAATCGGCAGCATCGGCAGCAGTCTCAAAATCGGCTGCAGTCTGAGAATCCAGGCGCTCCTCGGGTACTTGCACACTGCATTCTCGATGTCGATGACTTTGGGTGAAGCGGCTTGGGAGCTCCTCGCCTTCTCGCTGTGCAGACATGGTGAAGCCAACAGTCAGTTCGTGAAGACTTCCAGTTCCTCTCCTCGCAGGCAGGATAATTCCCAAGATTGAGTCTTGAATACAAAATGAGAATGAACGATCAGGAGAGAGAGACCACGGCGTTATGTATTCATAGTTAGTGCGCTGAGCTGTAACATGGGCAGCATTTCCCGAATTAGTACTTCAAGTGACCTCCGTGAATCTCGACCTACGTGTGAGGTGATCCATTTTCTATGGCAGCGGCATTCAATTAGCCGCGCAGATACCCAATGGATTATTCAAATTTTGCAACTGTGGATTTGTCGACCATAGTAACTTCTATTCTAATCACGTAAAGTTATGTCAGCACTTTTTAATCTTCTATTCTAATCCTGTGCTAGGCAACTTGCTTAACCACGTTCATATCCCTCTTGGAGTATCGTGGTCTAATTTCATCATTGTTGATCAGGTTACGCCAGGTGGAAGAATTCGATTGCAAGACTCATGAAAGGGTGCCGAGGTCAGTGCTCAATAATTTAGTCCTCCAGATTCGAAGTGTAAAGGTGATCCTCTGTTTTACAGATACAGGAATGAATTGACCCTCTGATCCATGCTTTTATAGTTACAAGAATGAACTTACCTGCGGATCTATGGGCTTAATGTCAAGTCGTGGCAGATTGATCATGTAATGATTAGGTAGGTAGCATCTGGATTTTCCCGATATAAGGATCTGACATATTATTTGGCAGTTCTTCTACGAGCGACGATCTCGGTCTATGAGATCCGTTGAAACATCGAACATGGACGAAGACTACATCAATGTTTCAGATTTTTAATAACCCGTTCGCCATTCAGTGAATCTAACTCTCCGCCTACTATTAGAATTCTTAAACACAACTGAACTTAGTAAAAAAAAAGAGCAACAAGTCCTAAGATTGACATTGTAAAATTTTCTGTGATTTGGCACGACTGGTACAAAGAACATCTAATTGGCAGTATTCTCTAAAGGTGTCGTGCCTGTCGTGCACTGTACTGTACAGTATCCAAGAATGTTATGTACATACTGAGGTTACACTCATCACTACCTTGAGTGTTTTCCTTCTTCCAAATAACATAGTGACGCCCAACCCAAATAATGCAATTGAAGCCTCAATATGCCTCGAAGAAAGGCGACGTTTCATTGACATGAATCTGAAAGTAACAAGACCGGGAACAATCAGGGCAGGACTTCTCATTATTGACCCTTGTGAATAATCTAAAGAATAGTCTCTTAAGAATAATGTATAAACAGGACTGAAATTCTCACGCTGTGGGATTCCTAGAAGATCAGAAACCCTTTTTCTGACATCACCATCCATGGGGACAACTGGGTGGAATGGTGCAAAGCGCGCATTCCGTTCAAAGCCATAGGTACACTGTTTCTCCGTAGCAAGGAACTAATTCTTTAGATCGGGTAGCATTGAATGTGAATTTGGTTCATAAAGGTCCGTTTCTATGAGTTCTAACGTAGGAGGATCATATGCCGACCATCTAAGGGAGCTTGGGCCAGTGTAAGAAAATCACTAAAGTAGAACAAATTTCACATCTATTTGTTAGAATGAGAATAAAGAAATAGTGCATTTACAATTTTAATTATAATATTTTGACTAACAATGAATCAACAATGAATTCCTAAAGTCAGATGTTTGTAGGTAGGTAATGGTGATTTGGTGCAAATAGAGTAGACCAATATGAATGAAATTGCATCTTTAAATGGAGTTGTGCAAACTTAGGAATTTGTCTAAAATTCTGCTTCTTAGAGAATGATCCTCATCAATCTTTCATTTCAAGAACATTTAAATGAATGTATATGTCACTGAAAAAAATTTATGAGAAAAAAATTTCTTTTAAGGGACAGACCTATATCTAATGATTTTAGGCCTTTGTGGCCATCACTCTATTTTTATATTTTGTGGAAATAGAAATAAATACAAAAATTCATATTCATTTTCTAGAGATGGAATTCCTTGTCTCATTTACTGCCCACAAATTTCATATTTTATCCAAGGAGGATGTTTTTTATAAGAACATTTTAAGAAAAAATGCAAAATAATCTTATGAAATACATAATCATTTTGAGACCTCTGAGAGTATCACCGTCAGTGCACATAATAGTAACACATGACGTTGTAAACTCTATTTCTAGAAATTTATATAATTATAATGGATTCACTATTATTATTCATTCAAATTACAAATTGCAATCAAATATAGAATATCACTATTTCTTTAAATTTCCAAGGCAATAGAAACTTAAAGTACAAGAACTTCATTTCATTATTTGGATTTGAAATCTAGAAATATCATATTTCTTGAAGAGTTACACATCTACTGCATGGAAGAAGGAATAACTAGAATACAAAAAATATAGCATTTTCTGTGATCCTTTTCTCAATAAGTTCTCTTTCAAATGATGGCAAATAGTAGACAAACTAGAAATTCACTTGCATACTCTTCATAAGTGCCTCTTAGAGGTAAAGGAAAAAAAAATATGTAAAACTATTTTAAATCTATCTTCGACACATCGCTTAGTCATGTAGACGCCCCCAAATGGCTTCCCCAATGTTTAGGAGTATAAAATGAAAATGAGAACTCCAGAAGTGTGATCCATTTCTAAAACTCCAAGTATTATTTATGGACCCTATACTGGGTGAATATAATTGCCCCTTGAAGTCTCAATCATTCGAGTGTCCTAGCTTAATCACAAAGTCTTTTCTGAAATGAAAATGAAGAGAGTGATCCATTTACACAATACAAGACAAACTTAATTTTTGCATACATGGATGAAGAATAGAAGAAGAATACGCTTTTATAAGTGCTTAAAATCAATCCTACACCAACTTCATAGTCTAAGTACAAATTCAAATATAATCAGAAGCATTTGAAGTACAAAATTTCAAGGAAAAATAACTTACATGGGAAAGTGCTTCTGATGAAACATTTCGTCCACTTGCTCGATTTGCCACCATGTCTTGCGATGAGTCTAAGTTCTGCACCTCATTATTCTCCTCAGCGCTACTAGCTCCAAATTCATATTGAAGGACTTTCCGGAGGTTGACTGCTGTCGATTGAGCTGTCTTAGATACAGCTCTCTTTCCACGATTCATTCTAGACCTCCTAAGTGCCTTGGGAGATGAGAAATACAAAGAAGAATGCTTCTTATGCTTCTTAGAGTGCTCTAGAAGTAAGGTAGAAAAGCTATAAGAGTCTTTGAGCATGAGTTCAAAGCATAGTGTATCCAACCTATCACCTAGAAATGCTACTGCTAATCGTCTTGCAGACCTTCAAAGACAAGTGTTGTTGAGAATTGGCTTGACCTTATATCTCTTTACAAGCCATGCAGGTAAACGCGTAGAACGCGTAACCCTATAGTAGGTTGATGACAAACGCGTCCATCATGAGTCCACAACTAATACATCTGACAGTGTTTTTAATGTGCCGTCTAGATTTGAAATAAAGCAAATTTTAATAGCACTATGACAGTGACCTGTGACTTTTTGCTACATTCCAAAATAAATATGGATGGTGTCTGGCGTTTTGGCGCAGTCACTTTTTGGTACACTCATGAAATTGCTATTCATAGATTCACCTAACACATTTAGAGATGCCTGACACAGCCAAACTATGCATTTAAGACATTTAAAAATGGCTTTGCTAGTGTTCTGCTTGGAAGGTGGTGTGGTAGATGCTCAATTACCTGATAGGACATTTTGAACTACTTTTAGACATTCTGCTTTCCACTTCTTTCACTGATGATGAAGGTGTCGCAGCATGTAAATGCTTGAAGATGATCAGTTGTCTTTCTCGTGGCATAGACAAGTGTTTTCTTTCTTTTGCATTCTTTTGAATGTGTGTTTACTCTCACTAGAAGAAAACCAGAAGAAATTGTGTTTTACTTCACAGAAACTGCGTTGTATTCAACAAAAAAGTATCATCTAGATTTTGTTGAGGTCTCCCTTCGTAACACATAATTTTGCACGTTAATACAAAATTTTGTGTTTTACTTGTCAAAAATCTACATTTTACTTGTCAAATTTTGTGTTGAATCGTTAGAATGCAAAATTTTGCATTACAAAGGGAGAACCCAATAAAATCCAGATGATACTTTTATGTTGAGTATAACGCAGTTTCTGTGAAGTAAAACACAGTTTCTTTTGGTTTTCTTCTAGTGTCTTGAAGATGGCTTGCATTCGTGTAGATGGTTATGATGTTCCTCTTGTCTTTCCAGTAGATGATGGAGAGCAAACTAGAGTCATGAGCCATCTACTTTAGGTTCGTTTCAGGTTCATAGAGTCATCCATCTATGTTGAAGAAGAGAGGAAGTCCGAATCAAGAGAGCTGGAGCAATCAATTCCGGTAGTGAGGTCAATGGAAGAAGCAGGACATTGTTGGTACCTTGTAGCTGGAAACTATAGAGCTTATGGATTGCCTTTGTCTATGCTAGTTGCTTCTACCGAGATTCGAAGTCGACATTCAGATGCATCTACAGTGAATATGCCATATGTCACTCACTCAATATCACTAAGTCCACCTCCTGAAGTCTTCCCTGTCCTTCAGAATAGTGCAATTCTACAAGCAGTGAAGGTTGAGAAACTAGATTCAATCATAGAGTTGTCTAGTGAGTCGGAGGGAGAGTCTCCAGACTTGAAGCTTTCGAAGCAGACATGTCATGTGCCACTTGCATCGACTGGAAACGAGGGTTTGAAATCTAGGTCTGAGAGCTTGTCAAATAGCCATACCCAATCTTGGTTGTCTCGACCTCCATTGAATCCAAATACCAGCGGCCAATTGAGCATAATGGAGTGTTTGAAGAGACTAGCAAATATGCATCAATCAAGAAATGAATTGTCAACAATGGATCTGAGCAACATGAAACACCACCGCGTGCAATATCTTCCAGCCGTTTTTGATGGGGATGTTGTCTTTGAGTTGCCTCCTTGTGGCTTTTCTTCGTCTTCGTCGGCAGCTAGGAACTTGGAGGGAATGGATAAGCGATATGATGGACACCCTTGGTGCAAGTTAGTGACCACGAACATTCACAACTCTGACAGCTTGAGGTTGCGTAAGTCTTACTGCACTGGTCATCTTGCTTGTATGAATTCAGATTGTGATTACTTGAAGAGGGCAGGAAAACGCAACGAAACAGAGTGGACTGGATATACAGTCTTTCCTTTTGTTGTAGGGGAGATTCCTCCTAAAGATTGTACTCTAGTTTGCAAGGTTTGCAAAGTAAGCCCAATGTGCCTCAATACATGCAATGGTAGGATTTACTACTGCTATTCAGAGAATCCAAAAATGAGTAGGGCAGCTATTCATTTTGGATATCATACTCATCCTATAGCGAAGAGAATGTATAGAGATTCTACAAAAAAGATTTGTGGATTAATAGCGGAGCAGGTGGCGAAGACCCCCATGGCTACCAACTCTGCAATTGCACTCTCCGCTAGCAAGGATTTCCTAACAAACTATCTATTTCATAGTGGAGAGGGCGAGAAGAAGATGTTGAAGGGCGAGGAACTGGAGGAGGTTATGGATCGGTTCCAGTACTTGAGCAATCCAAACATACGGAATGTAATTTCTTCATTTCGCTCAAACAACCGAGGAGGTGTCATTGACAATATTATGACTATGAAGAAGGAGTCGAAGTTTGAATTCATACATGATAGTGTCTTCCCTGGACAAGGCAAAGAGAAGGTCTACATTTTTAAGATGTTGACTGAAGGACCTAGAAGTGAAGTAGACCTAGTGAAGCGCATGCAACTAGGAGGAGATCTGTAGAATGGATGGATGATGTTTGACCACGTGAAGCGAGTGAATGAGTGGACTACAATGGCTTGCCACGTGTATGATTCTGAATACAAGAAAGTGATGACAATTGCAACATGCAATATGCAATCCGAAGATACAGAGGTCCAAGTGCAATTTTGGAGGTCCTTGAACACTGTGATGTCACGGCATGGTGTGGATCACCCAAATTTCAAGGGATTCATGGCAGATAGCGCTATGGCCAATTGGAATGCGGTACGTATAGTTTATGGCAGTGGTTTGGCCAACGAGAAGATGGAAAATCGTGAGAGAACATGTTTGCTACATTGGACTACCTCTCTACAAAAGCACACGCAAAAGTATATCAAGGAAGCATTTCAATCTCAGCATACTATGTTATGTAAACAGTATAAAGATGCAAAGACTATGGAACAAGCGGAGATACGATACTTGGCAATTCGATCATGGTGGTTGTCATCCGGAGCTGCCAATGAAGATGGGCTTCATCACTTGGACCATTGGCTAGCTTTTTGGCATTTTCGTTACCGGCAGTGGGGAGGATTCATGCAAATGGTGAGCACAATTTTTTTTCCTAAATATTTGTTTTGCATTGTATTAAAGGATTTTTAGAATTATTTATTTTCATTTTTTCTTGGAATATGCATTTACTGGTTCTAGCAAAGAATTTAGATGTATCAATCAATTTAAAAAAATGTGGACTAATTTTTTTTTTTTAAGCCCTTAAACCAGAAATGGGGGTACTGAAGGGTACCCCCAAAACCTAAGTCGGACCCGACTGAGGTTTTGGGGTTCCTTCTTGTTACCCCTAATATTGGTTCAAGAAGCAGGAATTTTTTTTTTTGAGAACTGACGTCTCAAAATAGACGTGAAGTTGGCTGTTTTGTAGAAGAATATTTTCTAACAGGTTAGCTTTATTATATTATTTTGGTGTCCTAGAATTTACTTGAAATGATTTGAATATTACGTGAAATGATGTATTGTACTTCAGAGTTCTTCTAGTTTGGGTTGTTTCGTATGGTAATATGTTATTGAATGTCAATGCTTAAAATATTTTGTGGATGCTTTTGTAGGAGTTAAGTTTGTAGGAGATGGCGGATATGCCATCATGCAACTTGTCAGAAACAGTGCATAACAAGTGGCTTCAAATGTCTAGTAATCGTGGAAACAATTTGTTTGACGCCACTTGCGATGACAGTATTCGTGCATGGATGCAAATGACAAACTATCGTGCATACTTGAAGGGACATGCATCTGGATCTGGTCCATCGAAGGGCGAGTTGAAGTTGAGAGCTGCAAGACGAAGCGGAGACCCTAAGAAGATTGCAGAGGCGCTGAATACATTACGTGGAAGTGAAGGTGTTGGAAGTCGTATACCTCATTTGGAAGGAGAAGAAATCTTTGGAAGCACGAAAAGAAAGTTGGACATACCAATAGGCGATGCTAGAGACTCACATAGACCAGATAAAGTCAATTTCTCCCAACCTCGTGTTCGAACACGGTCCACAACGGCTTCTGTTGATTCTTCCGGAGATAGAGGTAAAGTACCTGAAGTGAGCAATTCTAGACACATGACAGTTGCTTTTGAAAGTGATTGTGACACTTCAAAGTGGCACATAGCTAGAATCAGCCAGAAATCAAATGCGAAATGTTTTGCTCAACAACGGGGTTCAAATATAAAGTGCATTGCAAAAATTGCAAAGGGACAGAAAGGAACCCCTGCTCCCACATATCGTGGGAGAAAAGAAGATTATAGGAGTAAGCGAGAGGTGGTGGTTGACTTTTGGTTTTGTGCTGACGACATTGAACGATGTGTGAAAGGAAGCAAGCGCAAGTGGGTTCTAGATTGGCCTGAGGTACCAGAGGTCTGGCCTGTTTTAATTGGAACAAACTTGAGCCGGGATGAGACTTTATTATTGCAACATGGTGGATTTCATCTCCAGGAGCGTCCTATACTATCTCCACGTCGACTCTTCAATCTTTCAAACATATTCAAGACTGTGTTGTATGATCAGCCACCTCCAACAGATGCAAGTGTGTATCCAACAGTTCGAAACAATCGAACCATACGGCGAATCGCAAATGCACCAACTATAGAACAGCGGAACAAGTGGGAGAGTGCTGGCAATGTGAAAGGAGAAATTTTGGGAGTTACATTGTTGCCTTTCCCGGGACTAGGTGCAATTGTGTCACTACAAACCGGGTTAGACAATAACAAAAACGTGTACCGAATCACAGTGGGAATGTACCCCTCGTGCACATGCCCGGACTATATAAACATGGCTATTTCAGCCATTGGAGGCCATCAACAGTACGTAAATTGCAAGCACTTGTACTACCTACACAGGTACTTCTGCAAGATGGACATCCATGAAGACAAATTCATTCATGCACCAAGTTATAGCTTCAACGAGTTGAAGCTTCTTCTAGTTAAAGCAGGGATAATCACAATTTCAGAGTAGTCATGGCTAGATTGTCTTATGTACTTGCATCATATTGTATTAATTTACATTTGGTTTAAAAAAAATGTTTTGAAGCATATGGAATGAAACATGCTTATATCTCTTTTAATTTCTTGTTAGTTTTTCACTCCTAAACCCTATTTAGATTCCATTTATATATTATTTTTTGGTTTACATTACATCGGGAAGTCATCAATTTTTTCTTTACTTTACAATTTGTTTTGCATTTGTATTTTTGTGTTTTTAAAAGACTCTGAATTGCAGTTTAAATCCTAAACCCTAAGTAATTGTCTATCCATGACATTCGAAAATTCCTACGAGAGTTTTGTGAAAGTGTACCCATCTTTGCTTTTGTGAGACTTATTGAATTAACATATTATGTTATATTCTTGATATAATTTGTGAATGCCTAGATATGCAAATTATAGTTAGTGAAGTACATGCTGAACTATGTACGAGAAATTGAAGTTGTTCAACTAATGAAAAAAGCAATTGCCAAGCTATGAAAAAAAGTATTTAAAATCCACGGTAATAGGATAAGTGGTTATAGGTCCCAAAATTTACTAAAAATAGTAAATTTTTTTGCTTATTAAAAAATAAAAAATAAAAATAAAAAATGGGGTTAAAAAGTTGAAATTTTTTAATTTCGAGGCTCCACGCTCACAAGCTCCATGCTTGTAGCTCACAAGCTCGCCGCTCCAAGCTCGCACGCTAGCGTCGTTGGGTTACTGGTTGGTTGAACCTGTAAGTGTTGACAATGCCTATTGTGGTTGATAGAGAGAACTTGAGTGTTATGTACTGGGCATGACTACTGATCATGACCCCGTCGTTTTCTAAGAATGGAACTAGTCTTTGTGCCATAAGTATGCATGTTCCTCCCATGTATCTGCCTGTGCTAGCTGAGTATTTGGCTTCGTTCCAAAATTGTTGCCCTCCTTTGAAGTGGAGTTGTGACGTGTTGGCGATGCAGTCTCTGATACCCATATGCGTCTCTTGTAGAAGTATGATGTCCAGTTTGGAGTCTGCATTTTTAAGGTACTGGTGGATGTCACATCTCTTTTTGGTACCTTGCTTTTCTAACCCAAGGCTATGTACATTGTAGGTAACAATGACTAGGGGAACCATCATGTTGTAAAAGTGAGGTAGTCACCAAATTGGCCTTGCGCTTGGTCGGATTGTTTCGTCTATTTCTCCAAAAGGGGTCCTTTTGGTCCAATGTCTACGTGTAAGGGGACCGTATTCCCTTTGAGCTTCCGGCCAGTTGGCTTGCTTGGCAATGCTTCCTGTTCCATGTGCCTGAAAGCCTACCACAAAAGCCATAAAGGTTTTCCTGTGAATGTCACTGTATGAGGAAGTCCCAAGGATAGAGAAAGAGCTGTCCCAAGATTTGGACAGTGGAATTGGCAGTTGTAGGGGATTGGGAACTTAGCGGGGAACATGCCGAGAACGAATGTTGGGTTGTCTTTCACCATACTTTTCACCTTCTTTGGGTATTTCTAGAGTTTCATTGAAAATTTCATGATCATAGATTTTTTTAGTTCAATCAATTGTAAGCTTAATAACTTATCACTCACTAAATGTTATCAAGCTCTCATTTCAAATTTTAGAATCCACTCAAATTTTGTAGCTTGTGAGTCATGTTAAAGGCTCTCTATATACTATGCCAGGTTAGTTGCATCAACTATTTGCAAATTCAGTTAGAAATGTATAGTGAGGTTAAAACTCCCAAAAATGTCAAAAGAAGCAATTTAGTATAGTTGGAGGTACCTTTTTCAAGTAGGGTGATTGCAAAAAAAGCCGAACAATTTTGGTAGCATTTGTTCAAAAACTACGTTTTTTCTGCCTAGTACTAGGAGTACTACAAAACGGAGCAATCTTAGCCGTTGATCTGAAAAATCAATGGCCAATAGTACTTTTGAGTACTTAATAATATTGAAACAGTACTACTTGAAAAAAATAATAGTTTGTCACAAAAAGTAGATAAAATTAAGTATAAATTAATAATAATTAGAAAATCATGAATAAAAAAAACTAAAAATTGGCCATTTGTAAAGACTTGATAGTGATTACATTTCACCAAAAACTAAAAGTTGAAACCATCATGAATGTTTAGAGCACTATGCGCAAGGGACCCCTATTCACATGGATGTTGAGGACAAAGAATTGTGTTTTTTTGAATGCCCTTTGGTGGGCACATGCTCATCTAGTGTGGGAAGTGAACACCATAATTTTTGGATGCTCCACAGTACTAAAAAACCCTAAACCACAAAGTGTGACAAATTAGCTAAATTAACATTTAATTATAAAATTATTTTTCAAAATTTATAAAAAAATAATGAATCTCATGATTTCTCAATTAGCCATCTTCAATAAAAATTTCAAGTCCATCAACTTCATTTTTCAAAAGTTATGATTGATGGCAACTTAGTCTCTTCAATTGTGACGCCTCGTAGGACCGGCCTTTCTTGCAATCACCCAGTAAAAACATTTTTGTAGTATTAGCAATTGAAAATCATGAATTTTAGTAAAGAAAATAGAATTTTGGGATAAGATATGTAATTACTAAGGATTTTCAAAGTGAAAATTCAGATCTAAACCATTGAAAACGTCACATAGGCTTGTCATAAAACCAAAATTTAGAAAATCAATAGTTCACAAATCACACTTAAGTATTGGAACAGTTTCGTTGCTCTTTAGGGGACACTTTCAAAAGAAGTCTATTTGTCATAAATGTTTCCATGGATGATGATGGATTTTTTGACCTTAGGTAATTGGGCAAGGGAGTTTTTGAATTCCTAAAAATTCCTTGAGTTTGTGTGTTTGGAAAATTTTGGAGCTCTCCTGGATTGATTCCCCTCCTTACATGGAAATGGATAATTTCTACTTCAATGGTCACTAGGTGCATCCTCTCAATTGCAAAATCTATTGGTTAATTTCTTGCAATATCAATTCCTCACCAAATCCCTCCAAATTCAAATTTGCATCGACTAAAAAGTCAATTTCAAATTTCAAATACTATTGAATATTACATCCTTGGTTTAGGCACAAGGTCTTTCTTGCATTGGTTGAGATTTTGCATTCAATCATGGTTATCGTTTGCAATTCAATTTGGCCAATGGAGTGTGAAGGATTTGTATATTGAAGCTCCAATGTTCTTTCTTTGCTCTTCACATTTTTTGATTGTCCAAATTTTGCTTCTCTTTTTGAAATTTCTCTCCTGCACTCATTGAACTTATCCATTTTTTAATGTTTAGCTTCAATTCATACCAAGATTCACTGGAGACTTTCATTTCACTTTAAGGTAAGAGGCTCAAAAAGCGACCATCTAAGCATTGATCTACTTTTTTCATGTATCTCCTTAGATGGAAGTATTTTTAGTTTATTTTTCAGTCAAAGAAAAATAGATGAGGAATCTAACCCAAATTGTTTCATATTTTTTAAAGCATTATTGAATTAGTTACAAATTTTTGAACACAATCTGCTATAGGTCCTTATTTGTGATCATAGGCCCTTAGAAACCCATCCATGCATAGTTTGAAAAAAAATCAGGCCTTGTTCGAAAACTAGCATTGCAACATGTATAAAGCAATTGAAATGGTTTCTAAAAGCATCCCTTTCTAAATCTGAAATGAATGCTTGATTTAATCATTATTTCAGATTTTTTAATGCTTGTAAGAAGGTAGTTGAACAACGGATTCTAATTTTGAATTAAATTAGTAGACACCTAACCACTTAGTTAGGAATGAATCCCATGTGGCTCTTAAACCATCCATTGAAGAAGTTAAAACAAATCTCATCAAGCTCCATTATAATTCACATGTCCATTTCAGAGCCCCTACTAGATGGTTGAAAATGCCTGGTTGGTTTTAGAGCGCTCTCCTATATACGGTGCTCTTTGAATTTTGCAACTTCCTTTGCACACCTTAAATGTTTAGATTTAAGTTATTATCTCATGGCACCTACAATATGTCAAGTGTTGAAAGGTGAATTAAAACATGCTTTTGTTTAGCAGACACCAATTCTTTCAAGTTTTACATATTTTCTTTTCAAAATCCAACCAATCTTCTTCCCGATTTCACTAGCTAACTTTGAACTAGCCGCCAATTTTTCATGGTCATTGATCCCATGGTATATTGTACTGCACATGATTGCTCTCATATTTTCTGTGGATGGGTCTCAATGTTTAGTTATGACCATCCAAAGTATTCAGGCAGGTTTAAAATTTCTCTGAAATTCGGAAGTCGCACTCAAACATTACAATTCTTTTCTTGCTTATCCGATGTAAAACATTGTGGCTTCGATTACCCAAGAAAGTATAAACTTTAAAGATCATACGGTTACTTCGTTGTGATAATTTACACATTTACCTCAAAATAGTCATTTGCGAAAAAGTCAAAACAGCACTTCTACTGGGGGGTAAATGGCCTTCGGCATTTAGGAGTTGCGTACATATGTGGTGAGACTTGGACAACATCCGCAACATGAATTAGCATACATAACCGACTTTTAAAGATAAAACAAAACCTGTGTACCTTCAGATCAAAATCTGCGAAACCCCAGGTACCGCATATACAGAAGTCAGCTCTTGGCTATGGAGCTCTTTCATCAAAGATCACTCTCGAACACAAAATTCTAGTAAGAAATTTGGGACATATAAACAGGTCATTGTCTAATTAACTGCACCAGGCTACTCACTGCGAATGCATAATACAAATCATTCAAGGGGAGCAACTACAGCGCAAAATGCAAAAGCGTCACAGTGAGTACTAGCTTCTGATCCAAAAATCAAGGCAACTTGGAAACACAATTTCAATTCTCTAAACGGGCCGCGGCCAGCACAAAAGTTTTCGCGGCTCAAAATCACGGAGGGTCAGATTTGGAAACAAAAGACTCAGCTTAATGTTGCAAACTGCCAACTCCTTCCGTGCCTTTTGATAAATGACTAAATCAAAATATATTCCACACCAAAAAAAAAGGAAAGAATTTAGCTAATATCTAGGTGCTGCTATCAAATTCAATCAAGGGGAGACTTTCACATACTCCTCAAACTTGACCATCACGTCCGGTTGCAAATGCAGGCTGACGTTGAGTCCCCCATCTTGCTTGGGCGAGGGCAAGATCACCACGAATTCCACCATGGGCGACACAGCGGGGCCTGCAAACACCGGCTTGCCCCACCCGAAGTCGATGGAATAGAACGGCATTTTCTGCCAGGAGCTGATGAAAATGCCACTAGTGTTGGCTGGAACGCCTCGGCTCACTTCCCACAAGTCGATCCCCGACCTTCACCATCAGTCCACACAACAATCAAGTCATTAATTTGGTAACAAAAAATGATAGAATATCAACTATCAAAGGTAACCCTGTAACGCCGATGTAACGCCGATTCTAGAATACAAGGTGGCAACCAGTATGTCAAGAAGGAGAGTTGCAATATAAGCCATAACCAATACCCGCTTTGCAGTCTTTAGTCCATCTCTCCGCTCGAAAGTCACATTTACCGTGACGATAATCGTCTTGCCAACGGATCTTCCAAGATTTACTTGTTTTCGTAGAGTTAATGCTCGGTCACTGAAATCTAGACCTCGGATAAGAAAATGTTTGTGTCTCGGCTGCTTGCTCAACTCAACAAATAAAAAAAAATTCTCAAGCAAACTCTAGATTTGAGTAACCTAGCACACATCACGCTGGCCGTCTATGGATACCACGGAACTTAGCCTTACAGCACTGAAGAATTGTGGATCACCCCACTGAAAAGTTGTGACATGTTCTTACCGAATGTACTCATTGTTGACCCTTTCGTTGGCCTTCTGGATCAGCTGCACACAGAACGACAGAGGCCCACTTCGAACCTCCTCGCAAGTAGCTCGAGCACAAGCCGCGTAAATAGCGTTCCCCATGAAGCCTTTGGGCAGCGGAGGGTCCAGCCGATCCCGAATGTCCACAGCGTACAGAAGTTGCGCAATCTGGGTGGGCTCCACTTCCATGGCCTTGGTGCGAGCTTGCCAAATGTGTGCGGAGAGCGCATCGAACGTGCTGGCTTTGGTCACCATGCCTCCTTCCAAGGCCCTCTTCTTTAGAGTGCTTAAATCCTCCGCCGTGAAGCGAATAATCTGTCCATCACCGCGTCTCGAAGCTCAGCACCATGCAATTGATCGAATGACACAATTCTCACCAGCGGTAGGTGTCGAACCCCGACTATAATTACATCTAGAGATATCCAGTATCTTGACAATGTACTACCGGTAGTACATATGCCAATGTATAGGACTCTGTGATGCACAGGATTTGTAACCGGACCTTAGGACGCGTCAAGAACAACAGGATTCACATACTAACGTACGTCTTTCCAGTGCATGAAAACAGCATTTTGAGTGTTATTCCAGAATCTTACAACCACGACTCCAATGTCATTCAAAGTTAATAAAACCATTTCAGAGACTTGGGGGGAAATGAAAGCTGGGATCCAGAAAACGGACCTTGCTGACATGCTTGGTGGAAGCAGCGAGTTCCACGTACTCGGACTTGGCGACCTCGGTGGTGGTGAAAGAGCCAATAGTGGAGGTGGGATGGAGCTCATCGAGTTTGAGATATTCCGGGTGATCGAACGTCGGCGTGGGAGGGTCCCGGGCTTTGAACATCACTCGGTCAGGTTTGGGTTGATAGATTAAAGGACCGCCTTGCGCCAGGGACATCAAGTTGAAGAGAAACTCCACGAAGCCGTGACCGTCGCACACTTGGTGGCTCATTCCGAAACTGATCACGTGCGCGCCACACTTCAGGGTCGTCACCTGATGCAACAACCAAAATGGAATATGAAATAAAATTCATCGGAATATCAAAAAGACAAGGTAACTGGAACTTGTTGAGGTGCAGGTACATGGACAGGGCAGGTACATGTTGAGGTGCACTTGTGGCGCAATTGATGCTCAAGATTTTTAACGACGAAATCTTTACAAAATTAAGGCTCGCGATTCTTATTAACTGGCACATTCTCAACGATTGCAACCCGTTCCTACTTCCTTGAATGCAGAGTATGCTTACGAAATTGCAATGTAAGTGTTAGCATAGTAAATAGCAGGAACAGAATGTGATGAGGCTCTCCACCGACCTGAATCATCATCAAGGGAATGTCAGTGACGGTGGTGGCGTTGTGGGCCTGCGGCACAAACTTCCGGAAGAGTGCATTGTGTTGCGATACGTCCCCGAGCTCCGCCATGGTCTGGTCGCAGGTCGCCGTCGCCACTTGCGCCCCCGCATAGTTGCGGTCGATCTCCATCCGCATGAGCTCCTCGTTTAACCTCACTCGCCCGGCCAAGAAATCGTAGTGCACTAACATCCTGCTCAGGGCCTCTTTTAGCGTATCGGCCACTGTGTCGCTCGGCTTGTCCGGGTTCGCAGCGTAGAAGTGCAATGTCTCCACTGGGAATGCCAGCAGCTGCACCCAAAAACACAAACGGAGTTACGACTGGAACTGCATCTTACTGTCAGTCTACGCATTACAGTGACACCCACTTCTAGTTCAAAGCTGCACTCTCGTGAATGCCTCTACTATCAAACCCACTGAAACAATGTAGACGCTCGCAAGATTGATCACACCGAAGCTTTGGGGAAGAGGGATGCGGACCTGGTCGATGTTAGTGAGGAAGAAGGGGCTGGTATCGGCCTCGCAGTTCGGATCCGCAGGCTTCACGTAGATGGGATCGTCAAGCTTCACATGGAGCTCGGTCAAGGGGGCCATCGCCGCTTCAGTCGAGGCCACTGCCCTAGAACGACTTACTAGGAACTCTGCAACCGAGTGACAATGTTAGAGGGACATGTCAAGATTATATTTCCACGGCCGGGTCGTCTCTCCACAAAGGTAATGTGGGACACTTATACTGATGGCTTAAGTTCAAAGACAGTGAAACCGTCAGTATTTGAAGGATAGTACATCGACATTGCTTGCCACAACTGAACCCCCGTGTCGTGCAAGCTCAAGGGACTCAGACATCGCCAACCTAACTAGCCGCTGACTCACTTTCAATTCCTGAAGTCGAAACAACAATGCAACGCTATGCGGAAACCTCCAACAATCCTCTAGAGCTGAAAACAGCAGTAGATCACACTGGAAATTCAAGGGTTCTCTTTTCTACATTCTGATCAAAGAAGCCTCGTGCATTAACCAATCAGGACTTTGAACTAAGTTCAGTCTCACCAGCTCGTCCGATCCTCGTGGTGTCCGTCAGTGCCGACTCCACAGTTGGAGTACTGACGCATATAAGGTAGAGCCGCCAATTTCCAATCAGCACCCCATGGACAATCAGCACCCCATGGACAATCACTAGGGTGGCTCAAATGCAGGCAGATGGTGAGAGTGATTTACATTTTTTGGGGGGGGATGATCATAATAAGTTACGCAGCTGGGCATTATTTTTGGGGGATGATCATTATAAGTTACGCAGCTGGGCATTATTTTGGGGGGATGATCATTATAAGTTACGCAGCTGGGCATTATTTTTGGGGGGATGATCATTATAAGTTACGCAGCTGGGCATTATTTTGGGGGGGGTGATCATTATAAGTTACGCAGCTGGGCATTATTTTTGGATCGGGGTGGATTGACCCAATGACCGCCTCGCTCGGCCTTACCAGGGGTGCAAGTAAAAAAAAGCCCCCTATTTTGGGCCATTCTAGGGTATATTCTTGACCTCACCTAGCTAATTTGGGGTCTCTGATTGCAAAAATGAATTCAAAATTTGCAAAAAAAAATCATGTGCAGAAAATAAATAATTCCAGAGTTTGCCCGCAAGGCCGAGTAAGGGGGTCAGTTCTCCCTAGCCATTTTTTGGGGGATGATCATATAGTAAACCCCCTCATTCCCAACTGGTGACCCATTCCCGACCTATAGGTGCACGTATTTCTGACCACGCTTAAAATGTTTTTGTTTTTTTCATTTTCAAGGTTAGAACTAATAAATACATGACACATGTCCCAAGTTGTGGAAAAAAAGTAGGAAATAATAATTAGGTAAGAAGTTATTTAATGATCGAAATTGGAAGACTCTACACATTGGCCATGGGTTCGGCGCAACTTTTGCCTTGCAAAATTCATTGTAAATTGACTTTGGGTGATAAAATTTCCAAAATTTGGGCAATCCCCATCATTTCTGTCTCTACACCTGCAAGAAATTTTCTTTCATCTTCAAGTACTCCACATCATGTCCGCAAGTGCTTATTCGGTCAGTTATGGGTGGCTCCCCTATAATAAGTTACGCAGCTAGGCGGCTTGAAATTATGGTTGTGACAGAGCAT
This sequence comes from Rhytidiadelphus loreus, assembly GCA_947034895.1. Lineage (NCBI taxonomy): Eukaryota > Viridiplantae > Streptophyta > Bryopsida > Hypnales > Hylocomiaceae > Rhytidiadelphus > Rhytidiadelphus loreus. The sequence continues at coordinate 43,312,474 of OX344765.1, forward strand.
AAATGCCAGGTGTAACGTGAATGTGAGTACGGTATATGGGAAATGGAGGCATGTACTACTAGGAATGTAATTACATGTATAGTGCTTCAGGAACTTCATGTACTGTATTTATCATTCAATGGTTATCAATATGGACACGTGCATGGTGATGGAAATGGAAAAATGATTGAGCAATTTTTGGAGCTTCCTCAACTTAATTGAGATGTGGTTTCCACTAATTTTTGATAGATACAAACATGTCTTTACGTCTTCTTCTTGAACATAATCTCTATTGTCATTACTGAAGTGTGCTTTGTAACTCTGTAAGCTATGTTTGTGTAAGCTCTTGCATCCTCATGTTCTATATATGTTACATGCAAGAGCACACTATTGTTGGCTTCTTGTGGGAGGTAACATTGTCATTAGAAGAAGTAAACAGGTCTAGTAGCTTTGTCAACAGAAGTGAAAATCTGTCATTTTCTACACTTGTTTCATAGTCATGCACTCATGCATGCAAAATTGAAAGGTTCAATCATCCTGAATTTCTTCTTCATTTATGGTGTGGCATCAAAGTTGTCATAGTAGCATGGCATTAGGATCAAGAGGGCTCTCAAAAGATGAAGATGTCCATTTTTCTAAAGAGGATCTACAAAGTGCAAGTGACGAGTCCAACAGTAGCTATACACAGGAGTGTCAAAGCATAGAGGAGGTGGACTATGACGACTTCGAAATATTGAACCTACATCAATAGATAGCTGACATAATAGACAAGGTTTGAGCAGGAAGAGGCTGCAATGGCCGAGGTACGATAGCGATGGCTAGACTTGAGGTAAAACACAACTGACCTTAAAAATCTCTTTCAATCACTGCATAGAAAGAGAATTTCACATTTAGGCACATCATATAGTTGGGAAAGGAATTTGCAAAAAAGGCATGTATAATGAACATAACAAACTAAATCTCACACTCACCTTGCTAAAAGATGAAACATGTTGTACGTAGCAAAGCTCCAAAAGTGTGCAAATCTATCAAAGTAACAAACAACTTTAGACAACAAAGTCTACAAAGTACAAATTTAGCTTCTAATTGCCTAGAAAGGACAACATTTAGAAATAGCCTTGTGAAATGAAACAAAACACAATTCATAAACACAATTTTCAGCCTTAGGTTGAAAAGTGGGCATTGAAATTGTCCACCATATATGTGCACAAGAGAAGAAGAATCCAATGTTGCCAAAGTGTAATTTTATAGAACTCAATTGCCTTAAAACTAATGTCATTTGCCTCAAAACATGTCTTTACAAGAAAGAATTATAGCTTCATTTTAAAGTTCTGTTTTGAAATTAAATTAAAGTACCTACTAACATTCGTACCTTCAATATGGAATCACATTTGACATGTCACAAACTCCTCTTCATTCCACATACTTGCCAAACTCCATAGTGAATTCTATTCTTCCAACTGCAAGTATAGCAACAGTAGCATGATGTTAGCCAACATAGAAGCAAAGCATCAAACTACAAATAATACCTACTTTTGTAGAGGCTCCAAAGTAGCCAATAACTAAGGATATTGAAGGTGAAGACAAGTGCATCAATGATACAAGGAGTTCCAGTAGTGAAAGAAACTAATGTGTCTACGTACCTTTTGTGTGTAGGTGGGTCGTAGGAGCAGTAGGAACAAGCCACAAATGCTGTCAAATCCAGTACGGCTGGGATCTCGTTCTTTGGCGGCCCATTGACAATGCCAAAAGCAACAAGAATGACATCCTCTACCGGCCCAACCTAGTAGCAACAACAAAGGTGCTCGTAATGAAGTTTGCAAGCAAAGTCCCTATAAGCACATGAGAAGAAGAGCTGGAATTTGGACAAATGAGCAATTGCAGGGGGCTTTAGAGGAGGTCGAATCTGGTTGTAGTATGAGGGAAACATCTCAGAAGTATAGTATGACTTATTCAACGCTTTGATACTAATACTATGGAGTGCATACATCCTGAAAGCGTAGGCCGCCCTCTGTTCTAACACCTGAAGAAGATCAAAGATTAATAGATTATGTATTGGCAATGTGTGACCTTGGATACGGCTTAACTTTCACAACGCTCAAGCTCAAGGTTTACAAGATGACAAACAATAGGTGGACACCTTTTTGAAATGGCATCTCTAGCAAAAGTTGAATGAAGTAGTGGCAAAAACAACACCCTAAATTGACTATAAAAGTGACGCAGGCATTGGAAGTAGCACATGCTCTAGGCCTCAACAATGACAATGCAAAACACTATATGACAACTTGGACTACTTGTACTCAACGCAGTCATACCTACCTTACAAAATATGGAATTGCAACAAGACAAGAGTCCAAGCAAGTCAAAATGGAGGCGCCCGCATTCTTGCACATAGAGGGACACGTTTTGTTCACTCAATAGTGCCTGACAAGCGCCGGGAATGAATGTCAGTGTTGGTCTGCGTGAATGCAATTGGTATAGCCATCCCTTCTTTCTATATTTTCCGTGGCAAACGTATAGGCAAAAACTATGTCCAACACTACGAACCAGCTACAGCTATGGCTATGCCAGAACGAGCATAGATGGCTGCTGTTCTATTTGTAGAATGGATCAACCATTTCATCACAAATGTGCAAAGTTTGGGAGGTATCTCACTTGACAGACGTTACTTGCTTATTTTGGATGGCCATAACAGCCATGTGACATTGGAACTAGTAGGCATTGCAAAAGCAACATGTGTGGATATGATTACTCTCCATGTACATACGTCTTATGCACTTCAACCACTGGATGTCACCATTTTCAAGCCTTTCAAGCAACACTTCATGACATACCGTGACTACTGGAGCAACAGAAATATTGGACAATCACCATCTAAGGACACACTAGTTCATTGAGTTTCTTTGGCGTTGAGGAAGGCCTTGTCCAAAAATAATATTTGCAGCGGTTTCCGGGCCACGGGAATTTGGTTGTTAAATCGAGAAGCTATCAAAGCGCATTGCATACCACATGATGTGTACCGTCAAGATAGTGAAGGTGAGGCATCACCATTGTCTTCACAAGTGTAGGTAACCGATCCATGCATTGAGGCTACAAGTACAGGAATGAAAATGGAAGAGGATAGTCATGAAGTATTACCTTCATCTGAGCAGATCGTTGCTGACCTAGTAGAGGAATAAGATCCGGAGGTGCAGCACTTCTTTGTCTTCATTAACCCCGTCGATTGAAATCAGTCATCAGAACTGGTTGCTGCTAAGTTGGGACTTGACAATGTGGACTCTTTGATGCACTTCCTCATTCTGCCAGCAATCACACCACAAATTAGAAATCAGCACAAGGAATATACATTGGATTTTTCGAAATCATTGATGTTCATGTCCGATGAGTACCTCACAACAACAACGCGGAAGAGGCAAGCTAAACTTGATGCACTAGTTGAACAAGATCGCATTCGTGCAGAGAAGCTTGAATTGAGGGAAATCAAAGTAGCTAAAAAAAAAGAAAAAAGGCAACGTGTAGAACTACGTCCAGCAAAGGCGTTGCAGCGATAGGAAGCACATGAACTTCTGGAAGCACAAAGAATGAAGAAAAAAGCAGACCACCTCATTGCAAAACAGAAGACTGCATCAACCGCTGCACCATCAATGCTGCAGCAAGGCTCCAATGTTGGCTTCGTCCATAGCTTGCAAGGCTTGCCTCAAACGTCAACTACACCCCTTCTATCCTTCACCCCTGCCACACATACCATGCACCCTTATGAACACTTCATCACAGCTCTGTAAGGAACTTTTCCATCGACCTCACAAGCTATCCTTCCCTATATCTTTCCAGCAAACTACTTCTCACAGTTGCATTGCCCTCAACATGTAAGACCATGGACTACATTTCCAAATGCGACAGCTTTGACAATCCTGTTGCGCAGCGCTGTGGCTCACGTCAAAGACTTCATCGGTGGAACATCGACCTCGGTTGTTGTCCTTGCATAACATAGGCGGGAAGCTGGTTGGGAAGAAGCTTTTTTGCATGAAGTAGATCGGCAATAAGGCACATGCAACGCAGTTTTTCAATTGTTGTAGGAAACCAATGGCACTCCAAGTTAAACGGCTACTGGTCCTCACCATAGGGTCCACCTACATCTCCACTATTACCTTTATATCTTACTATAATTTGTTTTAAATTCTATAAATATTGGTAGTTACAGTATTGTTGCACCCAAGTACCATGACACATGGCCCTCGTTTTGCATGCATCAATGAACAACAATTACTCTTTCTCTCAGTAGTTTTCCAAGACTCTACAAATTGGACATGGGTCCAATGCAACTTTTACCTTCCAAAATTCACTATAAATTCATTTTGATTGATAAAATTACAACACTTTCGGCAATCCCCCTCATTTTTATCTCTGCACTTGTGAAAATCTTGTTTTTGCCTTCATGTACTCTACATTATGTTTGTTATGGGTGCTTTCACTATAGTAAAGTAGAACGCTCTAAAAGTGCCTGCCTTCTTCAAACCGCCCCTATTTGGCAACGACGCTAGTATGTGAGCTTGTGAGCGTGAGCCTAAGAGCGGTGAGTAGGGATTGTGTGAGCCTAGAGCCTAGAAATGTAAAATATGATGTAATTTGTAAATATTTTTGGTTAAAAAGTTAAAAGACTAATTTTTTTTCACCAAAATTGTTATGTCTAGAAAAAAAAATGACCTATTACCATGGGACCTATGCCCATGGATTTTATATCTAAAAACTTGGGAAGTTGGTGCTATTGCATGTTTTGAAATTTATATTACATTCTAAGAGGTTGTTTGAAGGTGGATTGATCAAGTGAGAATACATATAATTTACAGTGAATTCTAAAGATAAGAGAAAAACAAATGTAGTGAAAATATTGTAGGATATAGAGCATTGTGTATATAATAAAATATTCTTTCATTGCAACAAAGAATACATATTGGAATATGAAAATAATACTTTCTTACTCGAATTTAGAAGTTTTTGAAGATAATATATTGATACTATGTATCTACTTCGTATCATCCTATTATCTACCAACTAACTTGAATACTCGCATGTCTTGATGATTCTAGCAACAACCAACACTTGCTTAACTTCATCTAAGCTAAGGATAGGAGCGTAGATGAATGTGTCTATCTTATAATCAAATTTACACAAATAACAAAAAATATAATAAACGTGTTTGTAGTTTATGTACATGCCATGTTTTCCAATGGAGGCCTCATTTATATTTCCATAATGAGGACAAGTACAAGTTCATAGAAAATTGCAAAGTGTAATGTTATAAACCTTCTGGTTAGGGTTGGTGCCAAACAAAAATATAATAATAGCACCAAATTTAGGGTAAGGAAGGAAGTTCTGAAGTTCACACTAATAATATTTGCGGTAACATTCTTTGCACTTTCCCACTGATTGCAATGATTTTTGGTGGATGCCTTACTGTTTTAACAAATTTGCTTGCCATTTTGAATAAAGGGGATTCTTTCAACATGTGCCGGTCGAGGATACGTCTACAATACAAGCTCAAATATCCTAGATGAGGTGAATAGACATCGAGGTGACATTGGTATGTTGGATTGTAGGTGGAACCCAACTTCTTCAATTTACATAGACATTGCAAGACACTTAGGAAATTGCAATGATTGGGAAGGTGAGGAAGACGAGAAAATTTGGACGATGCAGGATTACTAAGGGTAGTACGAAAGGCAGTAGGATCAAATAAATCCACTATAGATGGCAAAATAACATTCATTGACAAAATGTAATTGGTGTCTCACCTTTAGAATCACTGAATAACTCTATTATTGGTTCTAGGATTTTGAAAACAAAAGAAAATTTATCATGGATATAATAAAATTTAAAATTGGATTCATGATCTAAATGCTTTTTATTACGTATCATATCAAGATTCGATATAGAAAAAGATATATGAAGAACATCTAAGATAGAGGTGGGTAAGGTGACGTACTGCATGGCATCAATAAGCAAATCAATAATAATAATAATAATAATAAGGGTGCATCAATCTATATTAAACCATGTTAATATTATTAGAATTGGCACTAACAAGAGATGATGAGTCATCATTCATTGATAATGCACGACGTGTTTGCAATTATAATTGTATATTTAAAGATAGCTTTGAAGATCTTGTATTTGATGATGATAAAATGAATAACATGTAGAATAAGCCATCACTTACTAATAAAATTAAATTGCAATTTTTTGAAGAGGAGTTATTGAAGTCTCATAAAATATAAGACTTGTAGAGTGAATTGAAGGAGTATGTAGAAATGCATGTTCTAAAGAGTGGGTGATGTACTATAGAAGATGTTGATATTATAATGCTTTATTAGTTTATCATTTTAGATGCAAGAATTTTTTTGTAACTAAAGCAATTGGAAAAGATATTGTGAAGGTTAAATCCATCTCTTGCAGAGTTAAGAAGTTCAAACAAAATAGTAAGGAAATAATTACCCAATTGATATTAACTTTAAATGTATGTGTAATTTTTTGTTAAAGACAAATTTTGCGACTTTATATCATTTCGTTCACTTCGGAAGCACGATTTCAACGGTATATAGCATATAAAAATGGATGCATATTGAGTCATTTATGACCTCAAAACTAAAATAGCATCTTGAAATTTAGCCTGAAATGTTTTGATTTCAAAGGTGCCTTACTACCCCCAGCTATTGATAGCTATGATTTTTAGGCTTGCAATTTAGGGCAACAAATGTTAGGACTAAGCCAAAAGTTGCAATTCATGTGTTTTTTGCTACCCTCCGCCCTTAACGGTTGCGCTTTATAAGATCTAACTTCGCTTTTTCAATGAACCTTGCTACCCTCCGCCATTAACGGCTGCGCTTTTAGAGGATCCTTGAACTTCGCTTCTTCGATGAACCTTGCTACCCCCCGCCGTTAACGGCTGCGCTTTTAGAGGGTTCAACTTCATTTCTTCGATGGACCTTACTACCCCCTCCACTGTTAACGGCCACGCTTTTAGAGGATCCAACTTTGCTTCTTCGATGGACCTTGCTACCCCCCACCATTAACGGTTGCACTTTTAGAGGATCCAACTTCGCTTCTTCAATAGACCTTGTTACCCCTCGCCATTAACAACGGGGGGTATGGAGATGCAATTTTTTTTATGAACCTTGTTACCCCTTACCGTTAACAGCAGGGGGTATGGAGATGCAATTTTTTTTATGAACCTTGTTACCCCCCGTTGTTAACGGCGGGGGGTATGGAGATGCAATTTTTTTTTATGGACCTTGTTACCCTCCGTCGTTAATAGCAAGGGGTATGGAGATGCAATTTTTTTTATGAACCTTGTTACCTCCCGCCGTTAACAACGGGGGGTATGGAGATGCAATTTTTTTTTTATGGACCTTGTTACCCCCCGTTGTTAACGGCGGGGGGTTTGGAGATGCAATTTTTTTTTATGGACCTTGCTACCCTCGCCATTAACGGCTACACTTTCAAAGGATCCAACTTCGCTTCTTCTATGGACCTTGTTACCCCTGCCGTTAACGGCTAGGGTTTTTAACCCCTAAAGGATTTGGACTACGTTTTCACCAAAAACACTCCAAAACTGCCATTTCTAATACAAGTATCAAATTTTCTTAAAACTACATCTTTTGACACAAATAACTGTAGGATCTTGTAGCACGCTGGTTTGGAAGATGTGGAGAAAATCTCAGAAATTTTCACTGTTTAGATTGCAAGATATTAGCGTTTGAAGTGACAAAAATCTGTTTTTTGTCCCTGCGAAAATCCGGGCAGCTGGACTTCAGAAGGTCATATCATCATGAAAAAATGTCCAAAATAGTTGTTACTCTCTTAATTCATTCTTCAAGGCAAGTTGACTACATGCTTGAAATTTTTTAGATCATTTGGAATTGTACAACATGTAGGAAAAAATTAATAAGTAGAAAGATGTAGAGAATGTTTCAAAATACTAAATTGTTAACAATTTATTTATGGAATTGAAAAATGCCAATCCCAAAGATTGTAATTTTGTAATAAACAATGTGCACCTAATGTTTTTATTTTTTTTCAAAAATATTGAAAATTGAGTTAAATAAAGGAGTTCAAAGTTTATTTTGGAGTAGAGATTCCATAACTACCCACAAACAACCCCAAACTAAAATTCCTCATAACTTTTGATTCATTGAGCCAAATGGAACAATTCAAAGCTTTACACGTAGATATAAATCTAAAGAATCAATTTCAAATTTTAATTTTTTTTAAAAGTGATTTTTACAGAAGTTTTTTTGGCTGTCCAGGCTGCCCGCTGAGCAATGAAAACTACATATCATACAATAACTTTTTAACCGTGTAGTCAAAAGTTATGAAAATTGTTGGACCTTAAAGCTACACCTTGGGAAAATGTTGTGTGAAAATTTCAAAGAAAAAAAATAAAAATTCTATCCGTAGTGAGTTGCCCAAAATCGCTATGTTGCCACAAAAAGCACTTTGGTCCTTTAGGGGTTAAGACCACAATTTTTTCCCTACATACTACTATAAGTGAAGGACAAGGTTGGCACTTTCATGCTGAATATTTTGGAAATTCAACATTATATTGAAGAAAATCCAAAATGTTCATCACAAAACTTCAAGAGTCACTTATTTGAATGTTTTTAAAACCAAAGAAGATAAGATATCTACACAAATTGGATGGTAGGAGGTGAAGCAATCCATGTGGGATATATTAATTGTTAAGATTAGTAGGAGTTCAATCTTCAAATTATCCCATATCCTTTGAGACTTTATAAGAAACAATGAATTTCATTATAAAAACACCTCTCTACCTCTATCCTTAGAAAGTATCATTGTAAAATTTCCTTTAGTTTTTCATCAAGAATTTAATTGATTGTACATGGTCTTTGAAATTTTTTACTTGTATTCAAAAATTTATTTATTTACAACAATTTGCCCAATTAATTCTTGTTGAATTTGATGATTTTTTCTTTTCATTTTATTTATTTTTCCGCATACTTCAAAATAATTATTTTCCACTGATCTTATCGTTTACTTATAGTAGAACCCATATATTACATGCTGAAATTTTTCATCTTACTACCCCCAAGACCCCAACCATTAATTGCTTCAGTTTTTGGGACCACAATTTTTTTTTCTACATGCTAGAATGTAGATCACATGTTAAAAAATTTCACCTTGCTACCCCCAACTGTTAAAGGTTGCACTTCTAGGGACTTAAATTTGCTTGCAACATAAGCTACATTTGATCACTTAGTTTTGAAAAAAAAAATTACCTTCTTAAACCAATTAATAGCTACTATGTTAAATTACATATTAATCTTCATTTGGATGTAATTACAGAGATGTTGATACAATGAGATCTAGAATTACTTCACCCTTTTTCTGAAGATCAATTGGAATTACAATTGCATGACTTTTTTTAAAAAGGAGATTGTGAAGACTTCTTCTTATCTTGAGTGGTTTAGGGGCCAATGTTGCATTTGAGAAAGAATTGAAAAATGATGAAAATCTCAAAGTTTTCTTTGGCAAGATCTTTATAGTGTGGGATGGCAACCACTGTTTGCAAGCATGGTTCATAATTTTGATATTATATTTCATTTAGGTTCTTTTATTAGAGCGGTTGATTCCTCTAATTGTTATATCCTTGCATTAGAAAGTAATACCAAACTCTTTGATGAAGTACGAAAGCCTCCACAGACACCTATTACTGTCTCCAAGATTTTTGATTTTACAATCACATGCAATGGTATAGAGATTGATGATGATTCTCTAATTGAAGATGTCACACTACTTCACAGTTTATGTGAGTAAGTTTTATTTATTTTTTTCCTTTTCAACAACTTCAATTATAAATTATATACTTTGTTTTTAAATTTGTTACTATATTTTTTGATATATGGTTTATTGTTTGCAGTTGAATGAATAAATTGCCAAGGGAAACCTTGCCTTTTTATCAGCACCCTAGATTTCTTAGAAGTCCCTCTCTCAATCCTCATGGCCTCCATGTTTGTGCTGAAGATTTAGCATTAGCTTATACTAATGCTTCATTTGATTCATCTTCGATGTCTCTATCACCTTGAAGATCTTATGATCATAGAGTATATTCATATTTTGAACTAAGTGTATATGAGTTAAACAATATTTAAGTTTATTTTTATGATTTGATATTTGATTTCTATTGTCTTGTTTCTCAAATTGAATCTACCTCTGTATGATGTGGCAACAATTTCATTCAATGCCTAAAACTTCATCCTATGCCCAAATTGAACAATAAAACATGAATCTTAAACTGCACTCTACCATTGAACTTTATGAAATTCTAGAAAATGAAATTTAACTTAGAATTCAATTAAACTACTACCATTGAATTAATCATGTCTTCTATTTATTAGAAATGTTTTTTATTTAATAAATAAATAAAATTTAAACAAAGATAGTTAAAAAAAGGGGGCATCAATTAGCAAAATGGTCATATAGAATATTAAGTGTTAATACATTTATTTGGTGTATAATATATATATACTATATTCATTTTATATTTTGCATGTTCAAGATATTTCTAAATTTTTTTAAGCATAGTTAAAAAAATAAAATAAAATAGGCCAACCATTTTCATCCTTTAAATTTATATAAAGGCCCATAGTTCAATGTTTTGGTACAAAATCATTAGTAGCATAATCATTTGTTGTTTAGTCGGACTATAGATCCTTTCATCTAATTTTATGATCATAGGTTCCCAATGGATTTATAATTTCTAAATAGAAAAAAAAAATTGGAAGCTCACAGGCTCACATACTAGCATCCTTGCCTATTTGAGGGTGAAGAATGGAGATGGGGTGATCCTTAAATGGACAACTGTAGTAATTGAATGCATCAAGAAAAAAATATTTTTTTATTGCAAGAGCCAATCATTGCCTTTGATTTCCGCACATCTGTTTACAAATTGCAAGTGGACAGATTTTGGGAGACCTATGGTCACAAATAGGTGCCTATGTCCTAAATCTTTGAAAATTTATAAGTAATTCAAAAATTCTTGGAAAAATACAAAACCACTTGTGTTAATTTCCACATCCATTTTTCTTTCTGTGAAAAATGATCTAAAAATAATTATGTCCATGTAAGCATATGAAAAAGGTGGACCAACTCTTAAATGGTCACTTTTAGAGCATACTACCTTACTCACTACTCAGTGCTCTAGTTGCATCCAACCCTGATCGAAGCAACTATAGGAGAGGGCTCTAAAACCAATCGGGCATTTTCAACCATCCAATAGGGGCTCTAAAATGGACATGTGAATTGTGGAAAATGGAAATGTGAATTACAATGGAGCTTAATGAGATTTGTTTTAACTTCTTCAATGGATGGTTTAAGAGCCACATGGGGTTCATTCCTAACTAAGTGGTTAGGTGTCTACTAATTTAATTCAAAATTAGAATCCGTTGTTCAACTATCTTCTTACAAGCATTGAAAATCTGAAATAATGATTAAATCAAGCATTCATTTTAGATTTAGAAAGGGATGCTTTTAAAAACCATTTCAATTGCTTTATGGTTTGTCCACACTTGGCATTTGCAAACACCATGCGTTAAAAGATAAAACTTCTGCAAACGAAGGAAATAATCTTTTTTTATGGAGCTCAGGTTCGGAACTGCCGTCAAGAGTTTTTTAACTAAGGTAGAACTGCCCAATTCCGTCAGTCATTCAATTCCGTGGTCTACAACTTTATCCCAATTCCGTCATAAATATATGCAAATCCACTTTAGATTCTGACAACAATAATTTATTAATGCTATTAAAAGATAACGTGTCAATTAATGATTGGTGAATCTTCAAGTGCTATTAGGTACATTGGAAAGCGGTATTGAGTTGTAAGAGGACGTTTATGAATTCAGTCTAGTGGCGGTTGTGCAGTTTCACTTCAGAAATTCACAGAAATTACATTTTTTATCAAAAAATTATAATTCCACTTGGGTTTGACTCCTGAAACAAGAACACACCTCTGAAAAATATGTGTCTTTCCTAAAGTTGTCTCGAATATAGTCAGATTGCGAATCAGGGTGGTAATGGGTAGTTCTACCTTACCTGCAGTTCACACATGATTCATACTTCTTCAACCGCACACTACAGCCAAAGGTCACCCTCTGCGAAAAATAATTAAAATTTCAAAATTTGAATGATTTTGAAAATTAACAAATCATCTTGGTAAATTCAAGGAAGATTAATCATAAAAAAATTCTAAATCTTGGAAATGATGTCAACTCAATTTGTTGCCTTCACTAAATATTGAGTGGAAAGATTGATTTATAATGGTATCCATTTTTCATCATGAATCCTCAAATGATATGGGATAATTTGAAGATGAAAGCTTTACCACTCATTGTCAAAATACAAGAATTATGTTCAATGTAGAACTTTAGATTTCATTTTGTCATAGTAGAATAATTGTTTTTAAGAAATTTTATACTAAGAATTTTGTCCCTAACTTTTGATTGGAGGCTTTAAATCTCTAATGGATTTTAGGAGATGAAAGTTAGCTTGATTTACCAACTTTTCTTAGTACAAAATTTCTTAAAAACAATTATTCTACTATGACGAAATGAGATCTAAAGTTCTACATTGAACATAATTCTTGCATTTTGACTTAACAAGGTATGAGTGATTGAACTTCTACTAATCCTAATTTTCATATCCCATATGGGTTGTATTGCCTCCTATCACCCCACTTGCATAAAGACATTGCCTATGCATCTTTGCATTCACACATTGGTACTTGGTAGAGGGTTTCAAATATGTGCGAGGGGATTCTTGGAAAATTGCAAATTTTTTTATTTTTCCAAGTGGATTCCTTTTAATTTCTGCCTTGGGCAACCAATGCTTTTACGTTAATGGGGTGTCGAGAGCTCCATTTGGTAAGAGTGGTCGTCAAGTGTTGAAATCTTCATTTTTTGAAGATTACCAAGTTGTTACGGTGGTGTGCCAACAATAAAGAAGTGATTAATGGTGTAGTAGCGTTGTCAAGTCCATGCCACCTCGGCTGCCATGTAGGTTCGGTTGATATTTAAGCTCTCAGGTCTGAACGTGCTCCGATTTAACCCCTTTAGGATGTTAGCAAGTGTACGCTTTTGTATACTATGTCGTAAAATACAGTCTGACTCACATTAAAGTCTAAAATCTGAAAATGTGATAGTGTACAAGTTTCCATCAGTAGATTAATAATTTTATCCAAAATTTTGCACTTTTGTCTCACATCCCAAGACTTGAATTGAATTTCAGTAATTAATGAGAAGAATCACATGTTGAAAAAAAGGAGAGAAGCAATGAGCCATCCACTTACATTTGCCCACCTCAAACCATACAGCAAAACACATTAAAGCTCACTACACATTTAATGGAAAGCGAAAACATTGGAAAGAGGACCCAATTAAGGCAAGGCATACTGTATTGTATAAAAATTTGTAGGCCAATTTGGGTTGCTAACATCCTAAAGGGGTTAAGGTAGTGTGCTCATAAACAACCCCTCTTCTTCAGATGGTCCTGTAGGTAGCTGTAGAATGGATGCATGGTGATCCTTGAATGGACCTCTTTGCTCTGTTAATGAATTCAAGAAGAATTGGTTTTTTTATTATAAGAGCCAATCATTGGCTGTGATTTCTGCACATTTCTTTATAAGTCACAAGGGGACGGATTTTGGGACACCTATGGTCACAAATAGGTGCTTATGACCTAGATCTTTGAAATTTTATAAGTAATTCAAAAATACTTGGAAAAATATGAAACTACTTGTGTTGGGTTTTGCATCTATTTTTCTTTCTCTGAAAAATGATCTAAAAATCATTTTGTCCCTGGAAACCTGTGAAAAAAACAAATCAGCCCTTAAAGTGACAGTTTATGAGCACACTACCACCTTATAGCTGGTTTTAAAACCCTAATTAAAATTTTGAAAGTAATAAATGGAGGAATTTTGAATTATTTTGGAAAGGAAATAGTAATTTCATCCAAAAGAATCTCAAAAGGAATCTAACTTAATTTAGGAATCTAGGTAATATTAGTATAATTGGGGAAGGTTAAAACCTAATTAATTCCCTTATTCTCTTTAAAATTGTTGAGGGAACGAATTCTGTCTAGTTAAGGGGAATTTTCATCCATCCATAAGTTTTTACCTAGAACTCCAACATTATTATTTTTTACCTTGGTAGGAAGGTAATTTATCACTTTCTTCATAAATATAATAAAAACCCCAAAACTACTAATTTTATAATTATGACTTAAGAATAGGATTAATAAAACAACAATTAGGAATATTTTTAAGGAATAACTAAGGAATCTTTTGAGACTAGAATAATCATTTAGGAAATCTTTTAAATATTCCAAAACCAACTTTTACTTTAAAATTACTTTGATTTTAAAGGAGTTAAGTGTGGATGAAGTTTGACCCAATTTTGGATGAAAAGTCTAAAAATAGGTCAAAACTAGGTTTACCCTCAAGAATCCATTAGTTAAAATTAATTAGTAAATTAACCCTGAAATTTAGAATTATTTAGAATTCATTTGCTATTTTTAGTCAATGGATGAAGTTTTTAGGATAGAATTAGAGACAAATTTCATCCATCAATATCTTCTAGTAGGAACATCAAAATTCAACTTGCTTTACCATTCTGGAAAGGGCAAATTGCATTCTACACATTAGCTTAGATAGATTTTTAGGTTAGATTAGATTTTATTTACTCATCACTATCTTGAATTTTTAACGTTTAAATTGATTTGAAACAATCAAATTTAGAATATATAACCATAACAAACAAAGTGTCCATTGTTTGGAAGGCCAAAGAACACTATGTTTACATTTCACCCATACAATTTATTAACTTATGCTGCTAGAACCTGTGTGTAACTTTCTGACTCAAGGGTGGAGTTAAAAACACTCACACCCTCACCCGCGTTTTCCTCCCAAAGAGGTCACCCAAGACCCGAAGTCGCCCCTAAAACCCCCCAAAGGCCCAAATTTGCCAATTTTTGGACAAACGGAGGCCAATTCTTCTCACCTCCACCCGCGGTCGCCTCCCACCCGAGGTCGCCCTCACCCGCGTTCTCCTCCCAAAGAGGTCGCCCAAGACCCAAAGTCGCCTCTAGAAGCCCCCCAAAGGCCCAAATTTGCCAATTTTTGGGCAAAGGGAGGCCAAGTCTTCCCACCTCCACCCGCGGTCGCCCCCACCCGAAGTCACCCTGACCCGCGTTCTCCTCCAAGAAAGGTCTCCCAAGACTTAAAGTCACTTGAAGAACGCATTGGATTGCACTTTGTAGGTGTTGAAGGTAGAAAATTGAGAGCTTCATTAGAATCAATTACTTTTGTTTTAGTTTGTTAGGTGTATTAGTGAACCTTCTTTGTTAGGTGAGCTAAGTAAATGGACCTTGATGAGATCAGATTTTGTAGCTTAGACACCTAATCTCATTTATTAGAAATGAAAGCTCCTCTAAAAATTTAGTTGCTTTGAATTCTCCATAGTACAACTTGAATTTGACAATATTTTGTTTGATCTATTAATTCGCTCTAGTATATAAATTTTATGACAAGATGTCATCTTCCATTGAACACTCAAGTTTTGCAAACATGCAATTTTTTTAAATATATATCAATGGTTCATTATCATTTATTTGATTGTGATTACATGATATAAAATAAAATAAAATAAGAAAGATCATACATATCTATCCATCTATTTTTTTGTATTTTGAAATTCATTTGATAAATTATATACTTGTAGAATGACTATTTGAGATTTGCTTAAATCCATAGGGAAAGTTTTTATTTAAATCTCTTTCCTCTAATTTTAAGTTAGAGGTGAAGATGGTAAGTAATTCATAAGTACAAAGATGCTTGGTGAATCAAGAAAATTAAATGGGGAAGGTATTGCAAATATCTTCATGCATTATTTTGTATTTTGAAATGCACTGGATAAATTATAGACCCATAGGGTAAATCTTTGAGATTTGCATAAATTAAATCAAAAGGGGAAGTTTTCATTTAAATCCCTTCCTCACTAAATTTTAAGTTAGAGATGAAGGTGGTAAATAATTCATGAGTACAAAGATGCTTAGAGAATCAAGAAAAATACACTTGATAAATTATAGACCCATAGGGTAAATCTTTGAGATTTGCATAAATTAAATCAAAAGGAGAAGTTTTCATTTAAATCCCTTCCCTACTAATTTTTTAAGTTAGAGATGAAAGTGGTCAATGATTCATGAGTAAAAAGATGTTTGGAGAATCAAGAAAATTAAATGGGGAAGGTATTGTAAATATCTTCATGCATTATTTTGTATTTTGAAATACACTTGATAAATTATAGATCCTTTAGTAGGATAATTCGTTGAAATATGCATAAATTAAATCAAAAGGGGAAATTTTTCTTTAAATCCCTTCCATCTAATTTTTAAGTTAGAGATGATGGTGGTAAATAATTCATGAGTACAAGAATACTTGGAAAAAGGAAGAATTCAAATGGGGAATTTTTTTATACAAATCTTTGTGCATTATTTTGTATTTTAAAATCCACCTCATGAATAATCACTAGAAGAGAAAGGAATGTTTTAGGCATGGACTTAGCAATATAGTTCTATAATTTATGACCTTTTAACCAAATTATAGTAAATATTTATTAGAAATACATTTGTTTCAATAAAAATTTACTAAAAATCTCCCTAAAGATCATAAGATTGTAGGACTATACTACTAGGTTGTATTTAAAACAACATTTTCTCTTGTAGAGAATACAATGTTAGGATGTTAAGCTCTAAAGTCTCAATTGTCTTTGTAGCTTGCAAAATGGATTTTGGGCAACTTCATATAAGGTCAATTTTTTATAAAGCTTTTGATATTTTTTCATGATATAGATAAACTTACTAGTTTTATGGGATTGTAATTTGTATTTTAATTGGTGCCAAAGAGCAAGGGTTATACCACAATAAGCCTAAATATAAATTAGGTGAACAAAAAAAAAATCACAAAAACTTGAATTAAAAATTAAAGTTTTTTTGTTCTCATAGATTGGAATTTTTTTGTACTTCAAAAGCTTTGGTTCATTTTTTTGGATTGATGGTATGAAAGTTATAGAGCATCTTCTTTTGTGAGCAATCATAGTATCATATTAAAAAAAATTAGGCATAGGATTCTTTTGGGCCACTCAAGTTTCAAACTTTTTCAAAACAATTAAACAAATAAGTTCAAAAAATTAACTTTGATTGATAGAACAATCTCACCATTGGGATTAGTGTGTTTTAATTCCATTTTAAAGCTATTAATGATAAAGTTTTTTCTCTCTATAATGTACTTTCTTCTACTTAATAATTTTTTAAAGAATGAAACCACATTATTTTTAAATTTTAAATTTTTTATATTTTCAAATCAATTTTGAATGATGAAGTTTTTTTAATTCAAGACTATAATGCAAACTTTTTTAAGTTTAGAAGATTCAAAGTAGTTTGCCAATATGTCACAAATGTGATTTCTTCACTTTGAACGCATTTACCTTGCAATTTATGTGGTGAAAGTGTTTGAAATTTTTTCCACACATTGTTATACTATTCTACTTTAAGATCCTACGGTTATATATTCAAAAATACCATTAATTTTTTTTTTCTCTTTGTATTAGAAATAGTAGTTTTGAGAGTTTTTTTGGACAATTGCAACAAAGAGGTCGCCCCTAAGGACTAGAGGTTGCCTCTAGACCTACGGTCACCCTTAAAGGGACTAGAGGTTGCCCCTAGACCTACAGTCGCCCTAGATTTTGGACTCGCAGTCGCCCTACCCGTGGTCGCCCCTCATGGAGCACGCCACGTCACAGCCACGTAGGACAATCCATTTTACCAAGGGGTAAAAAATTTGAAAACCAAAATCCGTACATGACAACAAAAACTGCCCATACTCGACAATTCGACATGCGACGTCTATTAGACACAAAAACCCGAAATTCTATCAGACAAGACAACCCTGACTAATGAAGGTTTACATGGAGCTCTTGTAGGAACCATGGAAGAAAATGCAGAAAAACCTCCTTCACTTGATGCTGACATTGATACAACAGGGATGGTCCAGCAAGTAGTATGTGGATTATCTGAACAATAGTGTTCACCAGAAGCAGTGCGACGAAAAGTTACTGAAGCATTTGCAACTGCTGATAGCATCCATGGCGATATAATGGACGTTGCTCCAAGTGAAGGTGCAGACACTAATGAAAGCAAAGAAGTGCCTAATCCAGACGACATTCCCCCACTCGAACATGGGGATGGCATAAACTTTGACGGTCGGGTGTTAGAAGAATCCATAGAATCATTGTTTGACGGAGTAAGGTCCAGTAAGCTCGCAACCATAGTGTTGCTAATGAACCTTTGTCCTGTTCATGGCGTGAGCAATCACTGCGCCAATGAATTGTTTAGTCTACTGCACCTCCAAATTTTGCTGGAGAGAAACACACTTCCTAGAACTTACCATGCTGCAAAGGTGCTCACCTCAAGACTAGGCTTGACTTACAACACCATACACACATGTGAGCGAGGATGTGTCCTCTTTCGTGGAGATTATGCGAACGAAGTTCGATGTCCAAAGTGTGGAGGTTGCCGGTACAGAGATGAAGCTCGGAAGGCCTTCCCACTGAAGGTTCTTAGACACTTTCCTATTGTTCTGTGCCTTCAAAGAATGTACAAGAGTCCTGCAATTTCGAAGTTGATGGTGTGGCACGCCCAAAACTGAAGCAATTGAGAGGGTGGAGATGGCCTTGTGAGGTACCTATGCGACTCAAAGGCTTGGCAACACTTCCACGAAAATGTAGATCCTACCTTTGCGGAGGACCCTAGACATGTTCACTTTGCGCTTGCGGGGGACGGTGTGAATCCCTTCAAGCAAAACCGCTCCTCGTGGTCAATGTGGCTTGTGCTATTGCTCAATTACAACCTCCCCCCATGGTTGACAACAATTTTTTTTTTTATATTGTTGTCACTATTAATTCCTGGAAGAGAGTTAGTGATATCGGATGTCTTTGATGTTTACTTGGAGCCGCTTGTTGAAGAGTTGTTGGAGTTGTGGGCTGGAGTTTCCGCCTATGACATTACAAAAGATGTTGGGCTTTGACTAGTCTGTCCACGCAGTTGCGGACCATGTTGCTGTGGACAATCCATGATTTTCCAGGCTATGGCACAGTGGGCGGATTTTTTCATCAAAGTTATGCAGTCTGTCCTTGGTGTGGTGAGGAACTAGGGGCTGAGTACTCTGTAGAACTGGAGAAACAAACTTACGGTGGTACAAGACGATGGTTGCCTGAATCCCATCCGTATAGGTCTAAGGAGATGAAGCACCACTTCAACGGTGAAATAGAAAACCAATCCAAACCACGTGAGGTTACTATAGAAGACCAAATTCAACATGCAACTGCTTGTAGGGCATGGAGAGAGTCTGGGAACAGGGATGGTGCTTAAGGTGACCCATTGAAGTTGTACGACATCAAAAGACTGAGCATATTGTTCCTATTACCCTACTGGAAGGTGATTTCTTTATTCCCATGATGATCAAAGGGTCAACCTCGTGACTTATAGATAACTGGAAAGTGGTTTACTAGTCACACTAAAGTATAATGTAAGTCACGTTCAAGTACTCTGTAAGTTATGTTGAAGTATTAGTAAAGTCACATAGTAGTTGTGGAAGTAGCAGGTAAGTCACAAAATAATTGACAATGGACTCTGGTAAGTTACATACTAGTGACAAGAGGATGTTGGGAAGTTACATAGTAGTCACGAGAAGGAGTATTGCACAGTCTTGCAGTGACCTCAAGTCAAGACTACTTGAGGTGTTGTAGGTTTCAACATTGACATTCTTACTAACATGTATTGTATTAGAGATTCCCAAATGCGGCTCCACTCTATCTTAAGATGTATGCACTCAGTGAATTTTCGTAGTGTGGCATTTCAGGACCTGTTCATTCGCTACACACTTGATGTCATGTATTGCGAAATGAATTTAGCCAAGAACTTCTTGAAGACAATAACAAGAAAGAAGGACATGATCAAGGTTAGGAGGGACTTGCAGAGGCGGCAAATAAGAAGGCATCTGTGGCTCACCCCAAACCCCAGAAAACCAGGGAAGATGGTGAAACCTCGAGCATTGTATGTCATGGCTGACAACGAGTTTGAGAAGTTTGCGAGTTGCTTGGAATCACTAAAGACACCAAGCGGTTATTGCTCAGATTTGGAAAAGTGCATTCGCAAGAAGAACTTTGGCGGCTTGAAGTCGCATGACTACCACGTTTTAATGCAACAATTTTTATCACTAGCTCTTCGTGGCCTTATGCAACCCGGTCCACAAATGTCAGTTATCTGAATGTGCAGGGTCTTTAGACGACTTTGCACAAAAGCATACAATCCCGTGGACTTTTCATCGTTGCAAGTTGATGTGGCTAAGACTATGGCATTGTTGGAAATTGAGTTTCCTCCATCATTTTTTGACATAATGACACATCTTCCTTATCACCTAGCAAAAGAACTTGATCTTTGCGGACCGGTGAGTGCCTGATGGATGTATCCGGTAGAACGATATATGAAAGTACTCAAAAACCATGTTTGAAATTTAGCACGGCTTGAAGCGTGCATGGCAAAGGGCTACTTGAAAGATGAGTGTTTGGGTTTCATCACAGAATACCTCTACAGATTTGAGGGTACAGAAAGACGTGTCTGGGACGAAGATGAAGAGTACGGGGATGCTGAGGAGGTCCTACAAGGTGCTGGCAAACCTTAAATCATGAGCACAGAGCTCCGAGACCTTGCCCACTACTACGTGATCAGTAATGTCTCCATTATGAAAGACCTTGTTGTGTAAGTGTTTCCATGTGTATTGGTCCAGTTTTTTAATTTGTGAATGCTAGAGAAGGATGTTGTACAACTTCATTAGTGGTAGCACCCATATGCACTTCCAGTGGTTTATCACCAACTTGTAGTACTAGTCCAGTTTTGTGACAGTCATGTTATAGTAGTTTACATGTTGGTTCACTCAAACGTGATTGTCTTGTAACTAGATGTATTGACTTTGCATAGCAACTAAACCCATAACTAAAGGTTCAATTTTAGTCTATGCAGGTTTGCTATTTTATTTCCTTGGTCTGCTAGCGGCACGTCATTTTCTAAAAGATGCTTAACAATGGACCTTGATTCTTGTATAGGCAATGGAAGGCTGAGGTAGAAATAGATCCATCTACTCCTACCTTGGCCAGAAGAACTGAGAGCATAGTGCAGGATTCAGAGATAGACCTCCGAAACCCTGAGAATATAGAACGCTTTCTCTTGAGTAAGAAGCCTTCACAACGTGCAACAAGGTTCTCCCGCATTACAACATTTGGCAACCACTTCCATGTGGAAGACGAATCAACATGCCGGTTGCTTAGCTACAACAGCGGGGTGGCTTCTACATTTGAATTGCCATCAGAAGGGACAAGCGAATCATCGGTTAACTATGTAGGAGTGTTGAAGGATGTTTTGCTCCTGGACTATGGTGCGCTATGCACACAGATCATTCTTTTACGTTGTGAGTGGATTAAACAGCAAGACAATCGTGGAAACCCTACCTACACTCGAGACTACTCTGGATTCTTTGTAGTAAACTTCCGCCATACACTACCTCGCATGGCAGAGCCATTCATCTTCCCTAGTCAGGCTACACAAGTATTCTTCTTTGATGTAGTAGAAAAACTTGGTTGGAAAGTGGTCCTCCGCAAAGAAGCTCGGGCCAAGAGGGAAGTACTGGAGAATACATATGCTTTCATTAGCACAACAATGCAAACTGAAGGACTAACAGCTCCTGAAAGGTGGCTACTTCCAACACATACGGTGAATTTAGTTGGGGCGATAGAGTTGGCAGCGGAAGAGAACTTACTGGTGCAAGAAGAGTACTAGGTGAATAAATACCTCACGAAGTTGGAACTTCGCAGATGTATGGTAAGTGAGTACATTAATTATGTGAGGGTGCTGTGAATCGTGCAATCCTCCTATATCTTGTTGGCCTCTAACCTGTAGTAGTGACGTAGTTGCCATGGTCCTGCGCATGGCGTGTAGGAAGTCGCATAGAAGTTATGTGAAGTTATTCTTCAGTGAAATGGGAGACGTCGTATAGTCATGTATCCTCCATAGAGGCCCACTTTCCGTCTGTCTACGATTGCATGAAAATTTTGTAATGTATGCTTCCATGGAGACGTTGCGGTTTGTGGGGTGATCCATCACTTGAAATCACTCAAAGTTGCCTTGCTATCGCTCAATCCTCTTATATTTGGTTGGCCTCTAGCTTGCAGTAGTGCTGTAGTTGCCATGGTCCTCTGTATGGCGTATATGAAGTCGCATAGAAGTTGTGTGAAGTCATTCTTCAATGAAATGGGAGACATCAAATAGTCATGTATCCTCCGTAGAGGTCCACTTCTTGTCTGTCTGCGATTGCACGACAATTTTCTAATGTATGCTTCCATTGTCCCCCGTTGCAGTCTGTATGGTCTTCACTTGAAATCACTCAAAGTTGCCTTACTGTCATAACATTGAAATAATAGAAAGAAATTTGGAGAAAATAAGAGAAGAAGAGTCCAAACCCTGTAATGAATAAGAGAAGCACAATAGACAGTGAAAAGGCCCCAAACCCAAAAATAATGAATTTTGTGTAGAAAAGGGGCAGAGTGAAGACTCCGCCCCACAGGTTTGGAAAATCGTAATTCAGAATTGAAGGTCCTCATACCATAAGGATGGTAAATGAAAGAAAGAAAGCAACGACACTCCAAGTAGAAAAAAAATTAGGATATGGCTACATCCAATGAAAGAAATTCACAACAATTTAGTACATACAAGTATAAGAAGACCATAAGAAGGAACAAATAATCACCAAAATGAATCCATTGAGGGTTATATAGAACATACGAGTCTCCCTCCCAAAAAAAATTGTCAAAATCAAGGACATTGAGAAAGAAGAACAAAAATGTAATTAAATTCCAAATGTAGATTTGCATCTTTTACTATGAAATTTACAAATGGTTAAGTAGTCTGCATTGAAAAGAGATTTTTAAAAAGCAGAAGGGGCTACACAAAATAATGGTACAATGATCGAAATATAGAAAATCTAAGCATCCTTTCACAAACATATGAATGTACGTTACCCTAGAAACATGAAGTTCTATTGGTGACTTGGCTACTACAAAGTTGTGCCCTTTACAGTTGCATTGTAGTCGCCTAGAAGTCACACGTAGTTACACTGTATTTTCCCTCGTATACTCAGTGTACCTTGCAGTGCTCACAATGGGCAGTTGCTGAGTCCACGTGGAACCAGTGATGACGTTGTTGATGGAACGCTGTGGATGAAAACTGTTTTTTTTTAAGTCGTCATCCCACAATTAAGAACACGACTGCAGAATCACTTCAGTCGTAGATGGCGTAGGCCAACCAGTGCAATTATAGAGCTTCAGTCATTCCACAGTCACTATGGACATGCAGTCATTCTGTTGTAGTCACGTTGAACCTCAATTTCTTGTAGTGGGTGTAAGCAAGGGCATTTGAGGTTTGTCTTATTGGGATGTAAACAAAGGTATTAGGAAGCTATCCATGCTTGAATATAAGCAAGGGGCATCAAATTGGGTTGTCCACACCAGAATCAAGAAAGGCTTTGACTAGTCTGTCCACGCAGGGGGGCAAACAAGGAAGTAAAGTATTGAAAGAAAAAACTTATGCTTATATATTGAAAACTAAGCTTCATAGCTAGAGTGATGACATTAGAATGCAAAAAGAGTTCTCAAGAGAAATTTGAGAGCTAATAGCTCCAAAGTCCAACAATTGAATTTTGTTGATGAAGATTTCAAAGAAAATTGCATACATAGAAATCTAGAATTAGAAGTTAACCTTCTTAGATATTAGATCAATAGATCCCAATAAAAATCGCATGACAAAATACTCATAGATTAGAAGAAGAAAACCCAATTAGAAAATAAAATAAAAGAGAGGGAAAATACCTAGTCAAATTTATAAAATCCATATTATAGAAACTATAAGCTTAAATTGTAAACCAAATTGACAATCAAAACAAAGTTATAGAATTTGAAGAAGGAAATGTGCTTGTGGTGGAAGCAATGGAAAAAGGGGAAGTGACACTTATTGTAAATGAGGCCCAAAATGAGGTACATGTGTAAACAACCCTACTTTGTCCTTGTGGTTTTTATTACAAGTATTTTATAAATTTGGGAAAAGTACTCAAAAATCCTTCTTCATATCTTTCAATATGAGTTAAAGGTGTTTTATTAGTATATAAATTTTCCAAAACTTAGAAAAAAAAACATAATTGGAAGAGTAATTAGAAAATCAAATAGTTAATTAGGAGGTTAGGCGTTAGAATCACACTCCGGAATCACTACAACAAAAGCAGTGTTTTATGACTGCAAAAAACGACTGCAATGAGTCGTAAAATAAGAAAATATGACTCGCGTAGAAATCACTGTAGATGACTCGGAATATGACTGACTGCAATTATTTAGAAGTAGTCGCTTCAGACATCAATCATATTGGCAGTCATATAAGTTGAAGGGTATAAATACCCATAATTAGCCATAGTATGCCAACAAGGCGTATATTTTGACTTTCTTTGACTTTTTCTTGAGCTGTTCGGGTAAATGAAAAAATCCTACGTGGAATATGAGTGCGTTCAGTCATATTTTTTGATGACATGGAATATGACTGTAGTCAGTCATATTTTGTGGAATATAACTGTGTTGAGTCATATTTTTTGATGACGTGGAATATGACTGTGGTTAGTCATATTTTGTGGAATATAACTGCGTTGAGTCATATTTTTTGATGACATGGAATATGACTGTGGTTAGTCATATTTTGTGGAATATGACTGTGGTTAGTCATATTTTGTGGAATATAACTGCATTGAGTCATATTTTTTGATGACGTGGAATATGACTGTAGTTAGTCATATTTTGTGGAATATGACTGCGTTGAGTCATATTTTTTGATGATGTGGAATATGACTGACCACAGTCATATTTTGTGGAATATAACTGTGTTAAGTCATATTTTTTGATGATGTGGAATATGATTGCGGTAAGTCATATTTTGCAGTCATGTGGAATATGACTGCGGTGAGTCATATTTTGCAGTCATGTGGAATATGACTACGGTGAGTCATATTCTACAGTCATGTGAAATATGACTGCGGTGAGTCATATTTTTTGATGATTTGTAAAACAACTCTTCTCAATCATATTTTTCAGTCATATTGAGAGCACCTAGTCATTTTTTGGAAATTATTATAATCATTTTGTGAATCCAAGTAGTCATTTTTTTATTGATATGTATTTTGAACTATGAATTGAACAAATCATACAACGGTTGTAGGATACCTAAGCATATTTGCAATCATACATTAAAATGATTTAACAATTGAATAAAAGATTTCATGTAGTTAAAAACAAATAAATATGATTTTAAAGATACACAAGAAACAATTACATTGGAGAGGGAATATATAAGAAGGAATGTGACTCCTTTCAATGACATTTATAATTTATTAGTCACAAATAAAAAATATGTATATCACAATGAATTATTTACACAAGTCAATAGAGACTATATTTCTTACAATAATATGAAGTGAATTGCAAGTAGCCTCCAACGACTTTGTTCCAATTTTGTTGTCTGCATATACAATTAAAGGAATAGGAGGTTAATTTTTAATGAACATATAACAAAGTTCAATCTTTAAAAGTTTACAACAATAGAAAATATATAATAGAAATTTAGGGTAAGAAGAAAAACAATGGTGATGCAAGGAACAAGAAGAAAAAAGGCAACAAGTGCTAAAAGATAACAACAAATACAAGTTAAGATGCACAAGAAACAATAAGGAGCAACTACTAAGAGGTAACAAGAAACAACAAAAAAGAGTTAAGATGCAACAAAAAGAAACAAGAAACAAAAAGAGAGAACAAAAAGTAAGAAAGAAGAAAGATGCAAGAAGAAAAAAACAAGAAGCAAGAGTGAAGATGCAACAAAAGACAACAACTAAAAAGCAAGAGTGAATTCAAGATGCAACAAAACACAACAATTAAGAAACAAGAGTGAACTTAAGATGCAACAAAACACAACAATTAAGAAATAAGAGTGAACTCAAAATGCAACAAAAGACAACAACTCTAAGTAGTAAGAGTAACTCAAGATGCAACAAAAGACAACAACTAAAAAGCAAGAGTGAATTCAAGATGCAATAAAACACAACAATTAAGAAACAAGAGTGAACTTAAGATGCAACAAAACACAACAATTAAGAAATAAGAGTGAACTCAAAATGCAACAAAACATAGCAACTAAGAAACAATAGTGAACTCAAAGAGACAAGAGACAAAAGACAAAAGACAACAAAAGGTAAGGAAAAAGAGTCATAAGAAGTAATGGCTAGGATTTCAAAACCCTAAAAAAATGTCAGCTAGGGTTTCAAAATCCTAAAAAGTGGTGGCTAGGGTTTCAAAACCCTTAAAAACTGGTGATTAGGTTTCAAAATTTTAAACAATGGCTTGTCTATATTTTTTTTGATTGCCCATGTTTTTTTTAGGTTGCCCCAAAACAAAAAAATGTTACTACCATGAAAATATGACTAATAATATAACTCAATGTTCTCAAATGAGTTTCCTACCGTTCCCTATGAAATACTTTGGTGTTCCCAACGGACGTATAATATACATCCGTGAAGTACAAGACCCCAAAACGACTGGCAGTCATATTTCTCCCCAAGGTATTGACCTCCAAGAATATGACTGCGAGTAGTCGCCAGTCATCCTCAGTCATATTTTTGCAATCATAAAACACTGCCGTTGTTGTAGTGAATGCAGTCAAATTCAATTTTCAAATAGAAAATCATATAGAAAATTTAGAGAGGTTTCCAAAAATATAAGACACTTGCCAAATGGGCAAAAGTTGAAGAAGATAGAGTACGATGGAATTTGACTATTAATTATACAAGTTTGGGATGAAACATACTACTTGGAATGAAATTAGGAAGAATTTCAATTATCATGTATAACTAGAACAGTCAAAACCATAAAAATCAACCAAAAAGACCAAAGAATCTAGAAAATATTCATAGATGAAGTTTTGATAATTAAAAATCATCTAAAACTTTAGGAGTCTCTAATTCATGTTAGGAAGGTTCAATTAGCTATAACATTTTGTAGCCTTTAAAGACGTTGCCTTTAGTCCTCTCCATGAAGTTCATTTGGGATTATTGATTGCTTTTGATTACTACTTTGATTACCGGGGGGGGGGATATTTACTAATTTTGATTATTAATTTGATTAATTCATTTTATTAATTTTTTTTTACTAATTTTTTTTATTATTGCTTTTTAGAACTATTTTTTTACTAACTACTTTTGTAAACCTCTCACCATTCTCATGCCTCATGCCAAATGCTTCCATAGCTACTAATGGGATGTGAAATATTCTACATCATTTGTTGGTAGAAGAGTAGAAGAATTGTAGACTATTGAATGTCCATATCATTTGGGAAATGGAATGACCTGATCTAAGTGTTTGAAATTCAAAATCTAGAACACAAAACCTTTCATATAGAACCATATAGTCAACACTATCTAGGTAAAATAAAAATTAGGAAGTTGCACCTATAACTCATGCATATACAAATTGGAAATCATATAGTTCAAGAAAATGTTTTTCTAAAACTATATAGCAATTAGAAAACAAGTAAAAATTGAAGAAGGTGGAATAGGATGAAGTTTGAGCATTTTGTAAGCTAAGTTTGGATGAAGAAATATAATTTAGAGTGAAAATAGGAACAAACCTAATTTTTTAAAAGCATTAAGTCTTAGAAGCATAATTCCACCAAGAAATATCAAAACCCCAAACAAGCCCTAAAAGAAAACCTTGGATGAAGTTTCAATGATCTAAAAGTCATCCAAAACTCTAATTACCTTTATTTCATGCTAGGAATGTCCAATTAGAGAGTGTGAGATTTTTTGAAAATTGAACAATTCTATAAGCTATGAAATTGAAATTCAAAAATCAAGAACAAATCACATCAACTTCAAATTGTAGTGATTATGAAAGACTAGTAGAAATTAAAATCAATCTTATATGAGACTTTAAACTTTAGAAGTTAGTATTGAAGCACTATAGTACCATACCCAACCTTTTCCAAACCATAGAAACTTATGTAAACAAGTACAAACTCTTTAAATGATAATTGTGGATGAAGTTAGGCTCCTAATTTTGGACGAAGAATCAATCAAAATTTTCAATAAAAAGATAGACTTAGAAATTGAATAGAGAGGTAAATAAGAATTGTAAATCTACTTTGAACCCCCAAAATAAGTTGTTGTTCACCAAGAACTAGATGGATGATGCTAAAATAGTTGAAATGTATCCAAAACTTTAAATCCTTCTTTGCATTTGCATTTGAATCTATATTTCGAAGTATAATAATATTTTGGGATTGGCACAATATTTTCTACCACATTCTGGAGTTGAAATAAATTTAAGAGTCAATTTAGATTCAAGGACTAGAGTTTTTCCTTTTAATTTGAATTGAATCCCAAAAGAACTTAACTTTTGCAAATTCTAACTACTCTAAGTGAAATTTGGGATACTTAGAACCAATTAACAATACAAATCTATTCGTTTTTGGAAGTTCAACTGGACAACACTTAAACACCTACACATAGGAAATTATACATTGAATAAGACCAAAATCTGGTTGTCCCTGTTTTGTCTCAAGGATGGAGATAAAATGGTTATAGAGTGGAAGCTGGATCTTAGCAAGGAGTTTAGTGTCAATTGGTGTAATAGGATTTTTTTGCTTTGATAGTAACCTTTTGCTTACGTGGAAGGTAGCCCCTGCATTTGTAGACTAGCCAATCCACCATTTTGCAATCTTGTGCTTGATCACAAGACCCTACCTTTACAACAAAAAGATTTGGTATAGTTCTTTACAAAGACCAAGGGTAAAAAAACTCTAATGGCCAAATTACACAATCTCACAAATACACAAAGTGCAACTTGTAGAATTTGCATTCATTCAAAACCCAAGCTCTCTACCTAGACTCTATAGACAACAAGAATCAAGAATTGAATCCTACTTTCAAAGGCGACATACAAAGCATCTGCCTCTCAAGCACAAGTTGGGCCAAGTTGTAGTCCATACATTAGAAATGTACAAGAGAGGTCTAAAATTCCATTTGGACCATCAAATGCTCCTAGTCTTACCAAGGCAGTTACATTGACATCTTGCACATGACTTGTTTGGTGTATGTGCAAAAGAGTGGAGATCAACTTTTAAAAGTAGTTGAGATCGTTTTTTTCAAAAAAATCAAAAAATCTTTGTATAATATCTATATAATGGCCTACAAATCAACTATGTCACCTTCTAGAGTTAGCAACTAACAATTAGCTGTACAATTAGGAACTCTATTATGGAAGGCATTCATTTTTGGAAATACATTTTTGTATACAACTTAACTCTTTAGCTAGACTAGCTCTTCGGTCTTAGTAGGCCAAGATTGCACTAGTGGATGCTTTAACGTGCCATGTCTTTGACAATTTGATGAAGCAAGATATAGCAACAAATGGAGCTTGAAATGCTCCCAAAACACACATTTGCAACTTTGGCTTAGTATGACCAAAAATCCAAGTAAATGGACCAACATGTCAAAGTGCTAAAATAATGACTACAAGAGACGTTTTGAGAGGAAAATGAGTGCTCTTTAATACTCTTCGAAGGGCGTCCACCTCCTCTAATGTTCAAATGGTAAACTCATCACTTAGGATTTTCATCCTAATTTTTCATTTTTGCCTTTATACTAGACCAAAATTCTAACTTTTGGTGAAAAACTCCAAACCACAAATGGATTGTGCCATTGGCTTTAGAAGGCCATTTTTAGTCGTAGGAACCTCCACTCCTTTCACCATCTTCAAAATTCCATCGAAATCTAGTGACAACTTAATGCCAAAAAGGATTTAAAATTCAACTTTTGGAGTTTGACTTTTCTATGAAAAGTAACTAGCCTAGGCTCTTTAAAAGGTACAAGGGAGTAAGAATAGACCTAACTTTAGACCCATTCCAATTTCATACTCTTGAAACACTAGTCAACTCCGCTAACAATCTTTAAATTCATTGATCTTAGAAGAATCATATTGATTTGGGTACTTCTGACTATCAAAATGTTTTGAAACTTGTTGGAGCATCTTATTAACATTAAAAAGTTACGCATTCATTGTGAATTTGGATGGTTGACTATCTGAAAGAGGGTCTTTTAACTATCAAAAAAATTCAGAACTTTTTGTAGAACCTCTCATGGAATTCTACAAAAGATATGTAAGCTCATATTCTTACTTTGCACATGTGAAGAAGGAAAATGAAATCCCGTTATCTCTTTTAATTTTCGGTAAACATAGAATCTTACAATAGAAGGGAATTTTGATAAATTGATTTTGCCATTGGACTCCTATCATGAAAACAGGTTTAGGCAATTTGGACAATTTCTACTAAACAACTGTAATTTGCACAAATTCCAAGTTTCTACCTTATTTACAAGCAAGATTTGGATTTATTTAAAGGAAAATACTCTAATTAGGAACAAATGCTATATTGGCATGTGACATACCTATTTTGGTTTTACACTCTTCTTTGGTCTTTTTGTGCAATATTTTATACTTGATTTTGCAAAAATGAAAAACAACAACCTAGTGAGTCTCAAGTGATGAAATGGGAATCCATTCTCTTTGACAAGAACACAATATACAAGAACTCATTACCCTCCCTTCCTAACACTTTCCTACCAACTCTAGACAAACATTCGATTACACCTATATAAATCATACTACATTGATATCAACTATACTCACTATTATTTCCTATTATTTATAAAATTAATGTATAAAATAATAGTTACAAGTTCTACTATGGAGTCTTCCTCTTGAACAAGGTATGTAGTATTGACATTACTCTTTCAATGTACTACTTATAGTTGTAAGTGGGATCTAATATGAACATGCCCTTAATTTATGTTAAACTCTAAAAGAGTAGAAGTTATTTTCTTCTATAAAGCTAGCACCCCTATGGATTCACCTAATGGAACCACCTCTTAACAAAAACAGTAGTGCATGGTTCTAAATGAATTGCATAACCAAAAGATAGTGGTGGATTTGACCAACTATATTAAAATGCTAGACTTATGTCTTACATGGAATGAAGTGTTGGGTTTGCAAGGTGGTGCTTTCAAGCAAGTTTTCTATGAATGAGTCCCCTATGAAGATATGTAGGTGACAAGATGTGAAACTATAATCACAGGGTGACAAATTTTACCTTGATTTTATCCTAATTTTAAACTTGAAAATGATATTTTTTGAATTTGAGTCTAACTAATGAAATGAAGTTTATCAAGTTTAGTTTCTACTCTAACTAGAAATTTCTTAAAATTCTTAAAATTTAATATTTTATTGCAATTTGAACTTTGGGCCTATAACCATAGTTTGCTGATTTTTATATTTTATAATGACATGGTAACTTTGGTTTACACCATGATGTTATGCACTATAATATATACCTATGGTGATGATTTTCCTTCACTTTGATATGAATTTCCTTCACTTTTTGTTTGAAGAACTAATAGTAATTTGAAATTTTCACAAAAAAATTTGAAATTTTTATGACTCACAAAAGACATGTAATTCCATCTCTGAAAAATACAAATACAAATACAAAAATTTCATTCATATATAATTGCAAAATGGTAGCAAATAGAGTGAATGATTGGGAGGTTTGAATCCATGGTCATTGGCCCGTCCTTTCAGGATTAAACTATAAAAAGAACCTAGTCCAAAGAAATTACTGGAAGCTTTTAGTTTTTCTCTCTTGTTTCAAAATTAACCCCAAAAGTGTCTGATGAATGACAAAGAATCCTTCTAGTTTAAAAGTGCAAATGTTCATCCTTGGAATTTGGTATGAAAAGGAAAGGCCGTGCACAATGGTTTGACCTTCAATGAGTGCTCTTGGGTTTTTTAAGCAAATCAGATTCAAACGGTACTCCAAAGGCTGAATGATCTCCATGACCAGCCCCGTCTTTCTTTCTGGGGTTAAAAGACGGGAAAAAAGCAAAAGCAGAAGATGGGCTGATTCAGTTTTTCTTATCCCAAATTCCCAACTCAGTCCGCAAACAAAAAGCAAAAGCGCATGAAGAAAGCAAAAGACGGAGGAGGGTATCTTCTCGTTACCCAAGCCCGTGGGAATGCCAGCCAAACTTGCCCAAGATGGGCAGTGGTGGAGACCTAGGTGGCGGGGTAGATAAGATAGGCAGCCAAAAGGCGTGAGCCAAGTGGGATCTCAAGCTGCCACCTCAGCCCAAAGAATCAGGGCTCAAGGCTGGCGGGCTCCCTCTCGACGGGGGAGCTGCTTTCTTTAGCCCCCGCCCATCGTCATCGTTGTGGTGCTGGCCGTGCGTCCCTCGTCGGCCTCAATCGATCGGATGCTCAACTCCCACTCGCAGGCTTGCCGCTCGAGCCCAAATTCTCTCCCCCGAGCCCATATTCGTGGTGGCAGATAAGGCCGGCGTCTCATTCTTCCCACAGCACTGCTCTAACAAGTGCTAGGGACTCTGTCTCTTCTCAATTTGCCGCGGAGCTACTCTTGGTCCGTCTCTCGACCCGATCTGAGCACTTTCGGTAAGATTATTGAGTCGGGGACCACCCCTGCAGTATATACAGGCACTCCCATTGAGGATGCTTTTTTGGTAGGGACATTCTGCAGTGATGAATCCCGAATCTGCATGTGTCCCGAGTTTTCGTCTTGGGTGGTATTTCGAGGGTCTTTCGGGTTTTGTTTTTTGTCGAATTGGAGTTGGATTGATCTTAGGAGTGGGGATTGCAGGCTGGTTCTACACTTTCTTCCTCGGGGTTTGGTTGTGTTGCATCTTTGGGCTTCACAATTTTCGTTCCGTGAATTGCATTGCTGATGTTGGTGGTAGGGGAAAAAAACTGTGAGTGCGTCTGATTTGAGTCACCTTGCAAGGAGGTGCGAGAGAGTTTTCGGTGAGACTGTAGAATCGGGGACCTCCCCTGCAGTATACACAGGCACCCGATGTTTCTGCTCTGGACATTCTGCAGTGGAGGATCCCGATTTGACATGTGTCCCGAGTTTTCATGTCGGTTGGTGTTTCGGGGGTCTTCTTGATTGTGGGTTCTGGCGAACTGGTGTTGGGTTGATCGCAAGGGTGGGGATTGCAGGGTTCTTGTACTCTTTGTTTGTCGGGGCTTGATTTGGTTGTGTTACATCGTTGATGTTCAGGTTTTTCGTTCCGTGAATTGCATTGTTGATGTTGGTGGTAGGTTAAAAAAACTGTAGGTGCGTGTAATTTGAATCACCATGCAAGGCGTTGTTAGGCGCGCGGGGCGAGCTCTGTCGGGGACTGTGTTGCAGCATGTCCGAGTTGGGGGATCGGCGATGGGGGTGATCCAGACGCGGAAGGAGTCGTCGCAGCCGGAGAAGCGAGAGAGTTTGGAGGAGCACGGGTTCGAGAGTACCACCATTGCCGATATTCTCAAGGAGAAGGGTAGCAAGGCTGATGGGTCGTGGTTGTGGTGCAGTGTGGATGATACCGTGTTCGATGCCGTGAAATCGGTGAGCATCAAGCTGACGTGCGGCACTGGGGCTCTTCTTGCTTTTGTGCGCGAATAATGGGGACTTGTTGTTCTATGTCACTTTTTCTAAATTTTTCTTTTAAAAAAATATTATTATATGCCTGAATGTCTGAATCCCGTTTGCCCGAATGCCCGATCAGACGAAATTGTAATAACCTGTCTGACTGACTCTGCCATTTGATCGTTCTTGCAGATGACTGCACACAATGTGGGGGCGCTGTTGGTGGTGAAGTCAGGGGAAGGGAAAAAGCTCGCTGGCATTATTACTGAGAGAGGTTAGTTTAAGTCCAAAACTTTCTGCAACATTGCATGTACAGATTAATAGCAGCATCTCGATTTTGAAAGAATTTTTTCCATGTCAACCTCATTCGATTTTTTAGGAATGGTGATAAGCTTCCTATATGGTGTAGGATATTGTTTGTATCATTTTTAAGGAATTTAACATTCCGTATGGAGGAGCGTGATTTTTGGGAGATCACTTAGAGCTGTGGAGAGATTCTTGGATACAAGACCCAAATCTGTTGAGATTAATTGTTTATCACTATGTATGAATTTTAAGTGCACTTTCGAAGTGGGGGGTTGTAAACCACTATGTGTGACAATCCCATTCCTATCCAAAGATGAGTGGCCATCGACATTGAGCCAAGTCATGCCTACACCACTTGCTATTAGGTCCAACAAAGGTTATGAATAAATACGTTGCTGATGGTAAAAAGGGGTCAGTTTAGGCGACTGATGTTTTAGTATCCTCTCCGTCATGAGCTTCTGTTTTTGAGAGTTGTTGTGTGAATAAATAGTAATGCGGTGGTTTGTCTTTTTGCTCAGATTATCTCAGAAAGATCATTGTACAGGGCAGATCGTCCAAGACGACCAAGGTCGGGGACATCATGACTGAAGAGGTAATTAGTGTTCTTGTGAATTTCATTTAGCCTAGTCGAAATTCTATGCTTGTATTCCAATTTGTACTTAAAATGTAAGGTGATGTAAGCGCCTACATAATGTGGTGTTTCTCTTCCAGAATAAGCTCATCACAGTGAAGCCGGACACCAAAGTTCTGCACGCTATGGAGCTGATGACCGGTAAGCACTAAGCACTGCTCGACTTTACCACGTTTGAACGATCTTGTACTTTAGGTTTTGTCCTGCTCATTTGAAAGGGGCTATGTCACATCATCATATAACATTCTCTTAACCAGTTCTAGCGCGTCTTTAATGCGGCACAAGAAAATTCGGACAATTCAGGTGTCACACTGGCCATTTTTATTAAATTCCTCTCCAAGAATTATAGGAGGGGATATTCCATCCATTCTGTAAAGGCCTCAAGGAAGAAATCTCTGGACTGTAGAATGTAATGTACTTGTGATTTGCAATGTGATTTGAAGTGTGAATTTTTTGAGATTCATGCAGATAACCGCATTCGACACATTCCCGTGGTGGAGGAATCGGGAATGAAGGGGATGGTGTCGATTGGTGACGTGGTGCGTGCAGTGGTGGGTGAACACCGTGAGGAGCTTCAGCGCCTCAACTCCTACATTCAGGGTGGTTACTAGCTTTTCTCAGGGTCCTACCTGAGTTTTATAATGACGAAGACGTTTGTTGCACTCGGTTGGCAGGATCACAAGTAAGCATGTCTTGGGACAAGCGGATAAGCTCAGGTTTATGAGATATGCGTAGCAATGTATATAGAAAGAAAGGTCCAAGCAGTGAGTGCACAGTTAGGAAAGTTGCAAATGAATGTGCCATGCAATTGGAGCAACTCACATTAAACTTGTTGATGGTGATTTGGCGTATATTCAGTTTGTACATATTTGTTATCGAGCGACTGGAGTCCACTTGTTATGAATGCTTATGCATGTGACGTATAAATAAATAAAGTAAGCATCCGAGGGTGAAATCAGCTCTGTTGTTCCTTTGCCAATAAATGTCATGTTTCAAGCTGCGAGTTTATGATTACGAAATGGCACTTTGGAGCAAATGAGGTTTATTTCTCAGGGTTTAGTGTCACTATATTTCTAAAATGAAGAGTTTGAAGTGCAATTTTGTGTCCTTGGTCACTTGCAAGGCAATTCTTAGAAAACGAGACTTGCTAGTCAACTTTTAATATAATGAGTTGATGCGAGAAATCTCATTTATGAATTTGTTGAAAGGTTGCAAACTAAAAAAATCAGAAACTTGATTTATTGAAACACTTGTGAGTTGAAGAGGATGATCATAGAGAGGGAGTCTCTCAATGAATCCCATTGTGCTATTTTAGACTCCCATATGATGTTTGAAATTTCCGAAAGCACGTCAGTCTGATACAGTGATCTAGATACTTAGTTAAACCATGATCTCCAGCAAACATTCTTTTGCATTTGTTTTGGGCCAAAATTACTCCTCTTCTTGAAACTTTCTAATTCCACTAAAAAATTATGTCAGAGTAGGCAGGAGAGTAGTTGACTACAATTTCTGGTACAATTTGAGAGATTTACATGAGCAAAAGGAAGAATTTACAAACATCTCACACAAATCTGTAACTTGCTGTATTTTCACAGATCATTGCTGAGATCGTATTGTTGGATTGTTTCATACCGTGGGCCATCACCATTGGCAACGATTTATATAATATCAAAAGTATTGCGTATTCATCTCCATAATTTATTTCAAATGAATTTCCGATAGGTTCTTGGAACACTTGCAAAATACATTTGACTCCATTCAATTGAATATACAAATGTTCACAAAAGGGTAGTGCTCGGTTGAAGTCAGCGTGCGTGAAGAGTTTGTTGGCAATGAAGGAAATTCACCCACATCTTCGAGGTTGATTTGCTTTGCGAAATCTCATGAACTATACAATTTCTGACTGCCCAGTAGAATTCTAATACCTTCTTACGCAGCTCTCAGAGCCTTGCGTTCTTCAGAGAAAAATTCAGATAGTATCTAAGCGGACAATCTGAACAAGCAGAACGGCACCTGCTCTTAAACATCTGCACGGGTTGCTGAATCTCTATTAGACATGTTGGTTATCCCTGCGCTGGTCTTGTTTGGATTGACGTTTGGATCCTTAGCCTGGAATCTTATGTATGGCAGCCTCTCTAAGAAGAGGTACAGAAAGGCTAGGATTCCAACATTGATACCCCAGAGCACGTACGATGCCTGCGATTCATAATATGATTTCAGTCACTTTGTGATGTAACTTTCATAGAGAGAATGTTGACAGCAACATTACAACAAAAGCTCAGTAGGAAATTGAAAATTCAAGGCTCACCTTCCTCTCTCCACCAATGGGCCAACTCTGCACATACAAGTCCAAGCCTTTGAAAATGTTGAACCATGCGAGGATGATTGCCGCCGTGCCGAACAGCCAGTGGACCACAAACCAAGCTGGCCTGACTGCCGCTCCCCTGCAAGGACATGCAATCATGATTACCCACTTGAATCAGCTCCAGTGAATGGAGTATTCCTTAAAGTCAAACACTTTTCAAGTTTGTGATCGAACCACAGGTTTGTTAATGATATTATTCATTTGATTCACTGAAACAGTGTCAGCACCCCTCTTTGAATGCGTTTAGGAACAGCAGATTTGCTTACTCCTTTAATTTACACACAAAATTGAATGAAACACATCGGAATTCAACATATTTGAATTGGCAATACTTTCCAGAAGGTACCTTCGAGGTCTGATGAGAGACGAGAGAGGTTGCAACCACACTAGGACCATGATAGCCAACCCCAGCTTCACATGTGTGCTGTCCCAAGTAGTAACTCCAAATTTTTTGGCAGCAATGACGAATGCAATTGTGGAAAGGATCACTCCCGTCACCTGCACATACACACAATCGTCAATTTCGATCGTTAAGTTAGCGAGATCTCGGTCTCAAAAGTTGTCAGTGACACTCATCTGCGCCAAGTTCTATATATTAGCTAGATCAGGTTTCAGTTTGCGTGCCCTCCATGAAAAGTGCTAAGTCGTGGAATTCCTTCAAATTTAAAGAAAATGTAGTTCACGACAGTCAACTGTCAATTGCATGAATATTGCAATCAACGCGCAGGCTGGTGATTGATCTCTTGAAAGCAGATTCGACGAGTAGTGGTACCTGAAGAGAGATGTGTAACCACAACCACTGCGAGAAGAAGTTCTGTCCGAATCTGGAAACCAGCACTCCAAGGGGCAGGAAGATCCCAAATGCAAGCCACATGAGCCATCCGTGAGCTTGAAACCACCCAATGGAACTCGGGTTTCCCTCGTTGGGATCAGTTCCGGCAGCAGGTGCATCAGCTTGCGCATTTGCAGCACTCATCCAACTCATCACGAGAGCCACCACCAGCAGAACACCAGCAGCTCGACATTGCCCATTGCTGGTAGGAACTCGACGTGCTGCAACCATCTTCAATCTACTCCCCAAGTGTAACTGATTGCTGAGCACAGGAATGTTGCCCGGGAAGCTCAAGTTCGGTAGACTCGATCGACTGGAAGAGGAAATTTACGACTGACAAAACTTCTGTTTGTTTGCCACACCGGACTTGAGTTGACTTATAGTGTCGATGCCGTCTTGGAGAACGGCTGAAAGTAAATAATGTAACAGTGGCGAGCAGATGTGGACTCGTGACCACCACGCGCCTCAGGATTTGAAAAAGTGCAAAGGGAGAATGAGGGCGCATCTAGGTAGGACTCAGCTGGGGAAGAAGAGTTGGGGACTTGTCTATTTGGTTGATGTGGCCTCATTGTGGATGCACTTTACTCCATGTGGATGTTCGGAAACAGCAGAGTCTAAATCGAGTTTGCAGCCTGCTTGTCGTCGCAGATGAGCCAGGGAAATTGTAAGCACTTCGCGGAAGGCGTCTTCGAGTGAAGCCTCCACTACCAAGCCCTGCACAGCTAGCTGGTAATCCCATCAAAGCGTTCACTTGCATTCACTTATGTGAGCGGGGGTACACTTCCTTAAGAACAGTTTTCGATACAACTGTAAATGCGCAATCCTCGCCTAGGTCCGGTAATCAATGTGTCCAGTTTAGAGTGGACCAAATGTCATCAAGTTCCAAATGCATGATCGCCAGTAATTCTCCGAATTGGCCACTTTCGCATACGCCATCGTACGTTTTCATCTTCGATTCAACCTCTAATCGTGCCGCCCAACGGCAACACAGAGATTGATCGAAGACATGTAGCAAATGGAACGTCGCCACCCCGGCCATATTATTTTTGTTTCCATAATTCCATCACGGAATAACGTTAGGGGTAGTCACAACTTCTTCACTTTGCACTTGGAGAATGGAGAATGAGAAGTTGGTGAGGATTTGGAAGAGCCAATGGGAAGCCATGGTGAGTGAAGAAGGTGTGACATCCCTAAAAGATGTGTTGAGAGTGGAGAATGAAAAAAGTGGAGAAGCAACTTATCTAAACCTAAAATTAGACGTAAAGTTGGAGGGAAATTGGCAACAACAAAGGTAAAATGGCAATGAAAGGTAAAAGTGTAGAGCACCAAGGAATATTTTTAGTTGGATATATCTTCCGCACTTCCAATCTTCACCTCTAGAGGCAAAGACTAGGAGTGCGGAAGATATATTCAACTAAGTATATTCTACTAACATGAAACCAACCCCAAGCCGCCATGTTTCCATTCTCCATTCTCCATTCTCCAAGTGCCAAGTGAAGAAGGTGTGACTACCCCTACTGTATAACTAGCCAATGGTTCTCGCCATGCTGGGAAGGTATTATACTTTGTTACATGCTTCGGAGGGACTTATCAGTTAATCCAAGGAATGGGGTTGGCTGAGGAGCCATTTTGTTCATCGTGGGTTCCCCTTTTCAAGGATACAAAAGGACCCCTGCCTCATTGGGGTACAATGTTATGGAAAATATTAGAAGTTTACTGCATGATTTAGTCCTAATAACTAGGGATTGAATCAAGGGAGAGAGGCAAACATGCTAAACCCTATACCAAAAAAATTCCCTATTGGTAAACTATAAATCAAGAATGGCAATCCAAGAACCACTGAGAGACAAGACAATCAATCTACCTATGTCAAATAACATAACATTGTTAATCAACCTAAACCATTCCCCCTTTGAAGATTGGGATAATCCTTTCATGTATCCCTAGGAGTGAATTTGGTTTAATCTGCAAAGAATCATTCTCCAGCTAGAGGGTTGCAACACTAGGCACTTAGAGGCTTCCACTTTCTAAGGAGAAAAAGGGGCCCCATGTTGGTTTACTCTCAAAAGATCAGTTGGTGACCTTGGAAATCATCCATTTGGGTACCACGTAAATCATTGGCTTAAGAAAATCCAAAAGCACTAATTGAAAGTCAAACTACTATATAAGACCTCCCCTTCCATACAAAATTCCAAGGATGAATAGTTGCATTTCTATTCTTCATAGAAGGATTCTATATCATTCATTGACTGAAAAAAGACCATATTGTCCTTTAAAGGTTAATAATGTTATGTAACTAGGGGTTCAATTCATACAATCTTTTATTTTTTGAAACCCAGAGTTTATTCCAAGAAAGTGAACCAAGAACAAACGGCGGAAGTTGAAGGCAGAGCCTTGGAGAACAAAGAATCAAGTGTCAATTAAACCAGAGAAACCTTACAACCTAACTAAAGATCGTGCACCTAGGCTTCTTTAAGTGCCTGGTGATGTCATAGCCCTGCCGCATGCCAAAGAAGGGAGTCCACATCCAGGGATTATCAAATTTGTGAAGAAATTTGGACACCTTTGCCAGTAATCTCATACACAAACGAGAGGTCTTGAACCATGCCATCCTGGCATGGTCTAGGGTTGCTTCCCAAATCAATTGTTCCAATTTGGCGTGCGGCCAAGTGTCCTGGTTGAAACCCCATGCATTTCGCCCCAGAGCCCCACATTAGCAACCAGAGTGTGGTCCCTGATCGATCGGAGTTTGCGAGGAAGCGGAATTCATGCAATCTTTGGCTTCCGTTGGGGACTCCCTTACACCAATGATTTCGTATAGGGCAATGCCCGAGGAGGAAGGGTTTACGGGAAAAGATGTGTCGACGAGGAGGGTGGAGCCTGACGAGGAGGCGCGTTTTTTCCCGTAAACCCCGACGACGAGGACATTGCCCGACGTAAATCACGAACAAAACAGGATGAAAATCAGGGATGAAAAGAGGATACCGGATGAGAAATCCGTAATGCCCGATTACGCAGGAAAACCCGCGTAATCGGGCATTACGCTCCGCAATCCTCCCAGGAAATGAACGGGACATTTCCTGGGAGTGGTTTACATTGCAAAGAACGACTCGACTTCGAAGTTGTGGAACCTCCACTGACAGAGATTGGAGCTAGCCATCGATCGATCTCTGGTTAAACTAGCTGGTCGGCACCAAGCTAGCTAGCAAGTTAGAGACTGAGGTTGAAACCGACGGAGGTAGCTACTTAGGTAATTAAGCTGTGCGAGCAACATCGGTGTGAGTCTCTCGAGGCGCGAATCCAGTTTTAAAAGGAAATGAAAAACGAAGAAGCTGGCTGGCGGGGTGCTTTGGCAAGGGCTATCAGTCAGAGTCGAGGAGGCGCTTCTGGTCGCGACTGACGGAGGCATCGTGAGACGTCGGTGCTTCCCGGCCTTCGCTGCCTTCAGTTGTTCGGAGAAACAAAGCTTCAGCTTTATACGCTCGTGAGAGGTAACGGATTGTATGGTCGGAGCACCCATACCTAATCACTTAAGCATCTGTGGAACAGATTGAGCAGTTGGGTGCGTTTGAAATTTTTCCCATGTAGGGAGATAGAAAATATTGGGATTGTAAAATTTTCAGAATTTTATTTGCAAAACTGAAATTTCTGTGAATTTTAGAAGGCAAAAAGTGTTCCGAACCAATACATGACATCTAGAGTCTTGCAATTCCACTCATAGGGGAGACTAGTTACTACTCATGTGTACAAATATCAAAATAATAAATGTTGTAATACATGGCATTCAGCAATTGATTCTCACAGCCTCGCATATTGTGCATGTCATTAAAACTAGACTCCCAAATGTGGTTCACAAAGAAGTTTTGCCTGGGTGGAAATAGCAATATCCTACAAGTTAGGGACCCATCCTTGGTTGGTAATGGGTGCTCCCACCATAACCACTGAATTTTTTTTTCACATTACTTAGTTTTAGGCACCAAACAAAGCGATGTATTGTATAGTGGCATGGTGAAACTGTTTACATCCACGGACATGGATGAAACATGCAAAATGTGAATGAAAATGTGTGCATTCATCTAAAAGTATGTAAAGCCATCTACAATAGAACGATATTGTCTCTAGATAATGTAGCAATTGAGCGATTTCATTCATTGAAAATAGGAGAATCTATTGTTCAATATTCCTTCAAACAAAATTTGTATTGCTTTTGAATGATAAATCAGCCCCCAAAAGAACATTGATTGTTACAAACAACTATGCCACAATCCTTATGCAAATCCCAATCAAGCATACGAAATTTGAGTTTAAAAAAATGGAAGCTTCAATTTTGGTGAACTTTTTTAATTAATAGTAACAGTGGTATATGGATAATTGATTGAAAAAAATTGGTGATGAATTTTCTTAATTTGATTGCATAGATATGTAGGAAACATCCATATGCACATCTTCATGTTTAAAAACACCCTATTAAATGACAAAATTATATTCTCTATGAAGAATTGAATGTGAAATGTTATCTGATCAAATTTTGTCTCTATATTTAAACTAGACTTTGGCAAAGTAATTGTACCATTGGAATCAAAGTAATTTTGTACCTTTGAGTATAATGGTACAATTACTTTGCCAAAATCTAGTTTAAATATAGAGATATCTATTTTATAAAGTTTGATCATATACTTCACATTGAACTCTTCATAGATCATAAAATGTTTTCTAACATGAAAGATGGGTATATGGATGTTTCCTATATATCTATGTAATCACATTAAAAAAATTCATCACCAATGTTTTTCAATCAATTATCATGTAAAACCACTATAATTAATAAATGAAACTACTTATCAAAAATAGAACTTTGGTTTTAGGAACTCCATTAGAAGAGTTTTCAGGCCTCCAAAAGATTGTGAGTTCCTCGGAGTTTTTGAATTGTAGAAACTTGTCTATTATAGCAATCTGGCGCAATCTGATGTAGCCGAGAGATTGCCATTTCGGATTATATTAATGAATTAAATTTAAATATTTTTTCAATACATATATATATATTTTTTAATTTTTATTAAATTTTTATTACTTTTCCAACACTACAATGGTTCCCAAAAGTGGCAACAACCTCGAAACAATCTCTCAAAGGCTCCAAATCTCCCTAATGAATCTAATTAAGATTGCAAAAGAATTGAATGTTAATCATGCAAGACAAAATATGCCACTTGCATTCTATATTATACCAAATTCTTTACTAATAGGCAATTTGTAAGATTATTGTACCTTATTGTACAATACACAACCTTTGAAAGTAGATCTAAGTGAACAAGGTAGTTTTTGCTCATCAACTTTAAAAGTAAATTTGAATGAATTTGTTAGTTTTTGTACACTACTTTATAAAGTGAATCTAGTTGTTCTTAGAAAATTTAGAAGATCTAAATTTGCTTAGAACTTGTCGTTCTTAGATACCTCCAATTCTCCACTAAGGTAGAAACACCTATTATGAATATACCTTATATCTTTGAAAATATGTGAATAGAGGAAGTCCAAAGTATATATTAGAATGCATACATTAGAATGCAAAAAATGAATTGGGGTACATTCTATATTTGAACTTTACAAATTCATAACATTTTCATATATAAACTACTGTTGATCACGTTTGGAGAAAAATAAAGAAGAACCATTGATCTGATTGTCAATTTGGATACAAAAAGACAAATACGGATATAGTAATACAAATATTGAATACAAAAATGCCTACAAAATATATACGAAAATCATTAATCCCTAAAGTCCCATTGTCCCTACAGGGGACAAAATGGATTTCGGGCAGGTTCCTATGATCTCAATTTTTACTAAAACTTTTTGAAACTTTCTCATAAGAGAGATAAACTTATGAACTTTCCAGAAATATAATTTTTATTCCAATCGGTGACCGGGAGCAAAAGTTATGCCACAATAACCTCAAAATAGGGGAGACCGGGCAGATCACATAATAAAAATTTTGTAATGTTTGACCATGTAAATTGAAAGATATTAGCATTCAAAGTGGAAGAAAAAAAATTTATTTCAAGAAGTTGCTA
Organism: Rhytidiadelphus loreus; assembly: GCA_947034895.1. NCBI lineage: Eukaryota > Viridiplantae > Streptophyta > Bryopsida > Hypnales > Hylocomiaceae > Rhytidiadelphus > Rhytidiadelphus loreus. Next base: position 43,356,384 of record OX344765.1, read on the forward strand.
TGATTGCCCACAAAACAAGAAACTCCATAACTTTCACATCACTAATCCAAATGGAATGAATCAAAGCTTCCCATTTAGAAGAAAATATAATCTACAAGAAAAAAAAAATCAATTTTTATTTCATAGGTGAACGTAGCAAAAGTGGTATTTTTGAGTGATTTTGGTAGAAAAATGGCCTTGGGACTTTAGGGGTTAACCCATATCATTTGCTAATGGATTGAGATTCATTCTAGAAAATACAAAGAGGGATAAGGGAGGAAAATAAACTAGGCCCTGAGGATGGTGGGACGAGTGGTGGGAGAATTCATACATATATATATAGATGAATATATATTTGTATGGATGGCTCATATGCAAATCTAAGGAGTGGGGGTAATTAAATCAGTATTAATAAATAACCACTTGAGTGAGTCTTCTGAGTGACTATCTACTATCCACTCAAAAGACAGGCCAATACTGTATTGAATTTTTTTACGAATCTCCAAAATTTTGTAAAACTACTTATTGGGGATGATCAACTTTGAAATTCAATTATTAACAAAATTCAGCAACTACTTTTGACTTTATGAGTTGACATTGTTTTCCAAATTTTCCATTATGTCATAATCTATAACTAACATATTGAAATTTTAGATTTGATTTGCACATGAATATAGATGGATATGCATTGGAATGATTTGAATGAAAACCATCTTTAAATATCCCATAGCTAATGGTCAAGATCAACGTATATTTTATTTTTTCTTTAGAAAATAAGGTTCAAAATAAGGTAAAAATAGAATTTTTCTACTATTTTAAAACAATCATTATTTCATCAAAATTTTGGTATGTTTTCTTAGAAAAAAAATTGTCATCCTTGACCTTGACTACCAAATACGATATAAAGCTTTTTCATTGCAACAGAAAAAAAAACCCTTCTAAAGTTGGTTGGTGGGGAGTGCATGGGACCCTAACACCTTCCAAGCAATGGATTCTTAGACAATTTACCATTTTAGAAACACCCCCCTTAGTGCACCTTTCCAACATGCATGTACGTACAAATTCATGTCATACCCAAATCTTCCTCAAATTTACAATTAAAACACACAAAATGGGTAAATTTGAGGCCCTAAGAAAAATTCCAGCACACCACACTAACACAAAACATACCAATTCAAACATGCATTAACCCAATTGCACTCTTCCTATGATTCCATAATTCTAACTTAATTTGATTGTCCAATTCTTTCCACCAATCAAACTCCCATGCCCCAATCCCCCTAAAAGAATCACAATTAGGGCACCAAATAGGCCTTAATTGAGTCTTAACAAAGAATTCCAAGACACTACCACCCACACAAGACACTCAAAGGACAACAATCACAAGTCTAACTCACAATCTAATTCTCCATGAAATGTTCCACAATTTGGTAATTCATCATACATTCATAGGTTCATTCACCATTTTCTACTAAATATTTTCAAGACATTTAGTTGGGATACATTCCATGTGAGCTCCTAACCGCCACAGTGTGCAATTAGGATTAGTCCTAATCTAAGTGTAATATCATGCAACCCAAGATTCAAGACCATACATCCTTCAAGAGCTTAGGTGGAGAAGACAAAGTAATATTTTGTATTGCTTTTTTGGTGAACAAATCACTTTTTTATGTTTGGTGACTATGGAAAAAACCTAAGCAACACCACAATTCCTAAACAATTGTATGCACCCTTAAAGTGAGATTGTTATACCATGAATTCTAAACAATTGTGTGTATCCTCATAGGTTTATACATCCAAAAGAGGAAGGGAGAGGAAAATACAAATTGCTACTATCAACATAGCAATTGACATCCTTACACCAAATTGGTTGTCCAATCTTCATCCTTGCTTCAAATTTGGTGAACCTTAGCTTTTTGGAAAGTTAACTTTCTAAACTATCTCCTCCCCAAAATTTGTCTTGTTCCACCTTAGTGTTCCATTTTGTTTGCCAAAGTTAGCAATTCCATTAAAAGGTGGCAACAAACCTCCTTGCATCAAATTAGCTGCCTCATCTTTGTCCATGCTTTGAATTCAACAAGTCTTAGCTTTTTTTAGAGTCAAATTGCCAAGCAACATCCTCCCATTGTCCTCATCTCGTTTGTCAAAGTCAGTAGTCTCCTTTGAAGGCGGCAATTGACCTTCCGGCACCAAATTAGTCACCCCATCTTTCTCCTTCCTTCAAATTTGGCAAGCCTTAGCTTTTTGGAAAGCTAACTTGCCAAAATACATCCTCCCAAATATTCAAATCGTTCCGCTTTACCATTCTCATGGTATCATTCATTGAAGTTGACACTCCTACATGGAGTGGGTAGTTGATTTCCTTTCTTCATCTCTTTGCAAAACCCTAATAACTTTTCATCCATTTTTCTCACAAACAGGTGAAAAATTACTCGAAAAATTGTTTTAACATTGTTTCTTTACTTAAATTCTAACAATTCATGCCAAAAAAATGCCAATAATTTGCTAACCATACATACAACATACACCAAAAGTCACAAGAGAAGGAGAGCTCCTAATCCTAATTTTCATATATCAAATCCAATTAACAGGCTAAATTTCATTTTTACTTTCATCCTACATTAATTTACTGTTAATATTCTAAATTATTTTAAAATACTCTAAATTAGTATAAATCCCACTAATTTACTAGTTTTTTTTTTCCTATTTAAGTGTTCTTGTTGCTATATTAGTGTACTAGTAGTTGTTTCGATTTTACTAATTGCTTTTTTATTTTTATTTTTTGGTTTCCGGTTTTTCTCTAATGTCATTCCATTTGCATAATTTGGTTACTTTACCAAATCTTACTTAACCCCTAAATGCCTGAGGTGCCAAATTTTGGTGGTGACAATATTTTGAAGTTAAATAAAATCTAATCATGTAGCTATTTTTAGTAGTTTATATTTTTGAAGTCTACTTTTAGCCTCAAAAATCCGATTTTGAAAATAATTGATTATGATTTTTCTATTCAAGATTTTAAGCAAGGGGGCCATTGCAATCTTAACTTTCCATAGTGGTGAGGGCTTTTGAAAATGAGCCTCAAATACACTAGATCTTGGAGGAAAAATCACATTAGAAATTCATTTAAAAAAATTGTAGAGTAGATTTTGAAAAGCCATAAATTGATAGGAATTATGCATGTTAGGTCCTTTATCCTCACACTTCTTGAGTGACCAAATTTTTAGATTTGACATGCGATTGAAAGAGGATTGAAAGACTTCAAATCACTCTCACAATTTCAACACCTTCATGATGAAACATTATAGTCTTTCAATCCATAAGTGATATTGTTGTGTTTTCTTTTCCTATGTGATCTCTAATATGTATAGTTACAATTTAAAAAAAAAATTGATACAACATATCAAAATGTTGACTTTTTATTCAACTTAGACCAAATTCGTAGAAGCTCAAAAGGGGTTAAAGTCTTGTTTGTTTTTTTGTTTAAAAACCCCATTTTCTCCTAATTTAATTTCCTAATTTAGACCCAAAGTTACCACTGTGGTTTTTGAACTGGGAGCCCATTACTTTGTAGTTATACATTAATCATTCTTACTACTACTTCGTAACTTGTAATTCCACCTGAATTTTTGAAATTTTTCACTCTCTACAATTGTAAGCCAACGTGGTGGGCTCACATACGGTAAAAGTAGCATATTCTAAAAGTAAATATCTATGTTAATGTCATATCTTGGTGGGTGTTGGTAGATTATGCTGATGTACTAGTAGGGGTTGGAGAAGCAAATGTTGCTGGTTCTCGTAGATTCAAGAATCTTCAATATTGAAAACTATAGCTCAACTCTCCAGACAGAGATCGGCCAACTGCTGTCTGTGGAAGCTTGTCTGTCCTTGCGAATTTGGTCGATGCCTGATCGGGGCATGATCAAGCATCGACATTAGCATTCGCATTCCAGCGTTTCCACCATGTGAGCAATCCATTGCTGCAGTAGAGTTCCATCTTGGCAGCTATGGCGGATTGCGGAGGAGCGGAAGCTGTGCTCAATTTGCTTCGTTCGGGGGCTCCTCTGCCGGAGTCCTTCGTGGCCACGGCCGCTGCCATCGCGCCCTTCTTGCCCGCGTTAGCACTGGCCGCGCACGATTCCGCGACCGTCGACCCTCGCGTGCTGGCCGCACTCGCCTGTCACCCCGACACGCCCTGCGCTTTTGCCTACGCGGGGCTCGACCTGGGAGAGTCCTTTCTTTCCCGCATTCGGGAAACCCTAGCGTGCTCGGAGGGAACAAGCTCTCGGAGGGAGGACGACGAGTGGACGTGGAGCGAGGAGGGCGAGGACGGAGGGGTGGACGAGTGCGACGCGTTTCAACAGGGAGACGAGGTGATGTGCGTGGATTGTAACGATCCTTTGATCATTTTTTACTTTCAATAGGAATTTACGCTTATAAGGTCATGATTGGCAATCTTTTGGAAGTTGAATTGCCGTTTCTAGTAAGCACTGCACTTTTAGGTCAATTGGCGAGGGTTGAAGAGTTAGTATGGAAAAGACAAATATTCTCTTCCCAGCACATTACTGAATTTGGAGGATGGATTTGAGCACTGTTTCTCTGTGGAGGACCATGGCGTGAAGCTCGCTGCCTAATAATTATACGTCTAAGAAATCTTGAGGTTTGTTTAATCAGAGACATTACGTCCTTCACTAGCTTTGCCGGAGATATGAGTTTGTCCAAGAATTTGAGAAAACGCAGAAGCACGGTTGATTAGCTAGGTGACTTGGTCTTCAGCATTTGTCTGAGTGGGTTGTTGGATGTCAATCAGCGAGCGTTGCCGTTTTTATAGTGGTTAGGGTTTAAGATTGAACTGGAGGTTTGTGCTGGTGGTGGTTTTAGTTGGCACTTAAAAACTTAGCAACTACTAGTTGTTCTTATCTTAGTCTGCACTTGGCCTGCTACCATCTTGAAACATTTTGTGGACTTTGGACTTAGGGGTCAGATAGTTTGTAGGGCAAAGCGTGGCACCAAGTTATGGTTATCAAGTTGTATGTTGAGAGAAGCCGTTCTAAACGAGGTTTGTGTATGTTCATAATGCATAGGCAGAGCGTGTCAATGTGGCAGTCATTTCTGTGCATCGGCGTGCCGCCTTGTTCGACGCGAGATGGGTACATGGCAAAGCTGTAGAGGAAGGAAAATTTACACACCAAGAAGAGGACAATGAAGGCAGCATATGGAGCAATGAGGCTTGCTTGTCGGAGTTGTCACATCTCTTACCCATCGTGACTTCTCGATGCCCTACTCTTTTGCCTCCAGGTATCAACCTGTTCACCACCCTTAACCCTGGCCTATTTCCCATTTGGACTGCTTGAGATCCTCGATGCTTTTTGTACGATGAGATCGGGTAATAACAGAATGAAGAATGTAGAGTTTCTAATTGAGCGTACTTCTGAGTTTTCTATGCACGCATTTGGACAAGGATGAGTATGTAATTGCATATTACCATTTGCAAGCGTGTGGTCTACGCGAACAGTCTTGCTGATTGCTTTTCATTCTGACGCAGAGGTATTGACCAAGGGTTTGCTGACAGCCCGAAATGGCTGTCTCTTGCTTGTCACCACGTTGGCGAACAATCCCAACCTTGTAGAACGCGGAGCCCATTTCCTCTGCCACATTCTTAGGATGCATGCGGATCTTTCCGAATTTCAACCCAGTAGTCCCCACCTCCAAGATAATACTGCCAAAAGTTTAACAGGTTTGTGTTGAGACGAAGTTTTCTGACCCACATTTTTAATACTGCTACGATTCCAACTTGAGAGCTCTATTGGTTGAAGAGGATATAGATCAACCTAGTGTACCTCTGTCATGCGTTTGGATGAAAAGAATAATGCCAGGAGATAACTGATAGGCACATGTGGGAGATCTTGGGCCTGCTTCTGCAGAAGGTCCCTCTCTTCGGTGTTTTGTTTTTTGTTTCAGTTACTACCATTTCCGAATTTTGGTGATTGGATTTGTCTCTCATCAGATGTTAGAAAGGTGGTGGTCTTGAGGATCCTCTGTATTGTCAAACACTCAATTCAGTTCTCTCTTGCTCTTTTCTACAGGTCTTCCCCGGCAACAGACTGTACCAATTCCTTCTCAGATACCATTTCAATATACTGAGCATGCTGATTCTGATGCAGCAGCGTTGATACTCATGAAGTTGTGTCAAATCGCACCATCAATAGCATCAGTATGTCGTGAGGCACTTGTCAATACAAGATCTCTAGTCGAACTGGCTTTGCACATCACCATTGAGATCCTTCACGATGATTTAGAATTCTTGTCCAGGTTAATTTTTTCTAGAGAGACAACTTCGCAATGGATCTTGCATCATGTAGGAGCCAAACAGAAGTTTGGCGAGTCCCTAGCTGTAGGTGAGCACAAACCTGCTCGTTGGGGTGTCAGTGACTCCAGTCGATATAAAGAGAAGGAAGGGTCTGTAGCCCGCATTCGGGATTCTTTGCTTGCAGACGCAAGGCGCGTTTGGCAGGAAGATGTGTGGGGAGGTCGTCTTCATGCCCATTTGAGGTTGTATTGTGTCCTTGTCCGTGTAGGGGAATTATCGCCAACTCATGAAGAGGTATGCTCGTTACGGACTATCGTTTTTGTTTCGTATATCCCATTATCTTTACGTTCTCAGGAAGTTCAGCTTTCACCTGTAGCAGATTCTATGTAGATTTATATGGTAAATAATATGTGATACTTTTCTTCAATCTGTTGCTGAAGGTGGTGTTTTATGATTTGGCAATCTTTTGATTCTCTTACTTGCCTAGTGCAGGTCGACTTTTGGCTTAAAGCCTTAGGGAATAGCTTAAAGGACACAGAATTCGTCAGCATTCGTACGCTTCAGCTTGGAATGGCTTTTGTTTGTTTGGTATCTGGACTCGCAGGACCATCGACCAAAAATCTTTTTCACACAGCCATGGGTTGCTTATTAAAGGCGGCTACCGTTACAACCACGCCTGCCTGCACACCTGCTAATGTCGAGCTTGCTGTGTGGTTGGCTGTCCAATTACTGCTCCGGAAGTTTGCAGAAATTGCAATGGTACTACAATCTACGTCTCTCAACTCTTTGTCCTGAAATATTGTTGAAATCGTTTTTTCCTGAAAATGGCCTCCAATGTGCCTAAGTTGCAAAGTTGAGGTACGAGGACTAGTAATTTTTCTGCAGTCACTGATATTAGTCTTACCTCCAGCTTGTCCGAGAAGCGGTGGGAATGCATGTTACGGTCCCGAATTCATTGATGCGGGATGTTGCTGAGGCCGCTTCAAGTGCTGGGATCATTACTGATGCCTCTCTTGTTGCAACTGTTGTGGCTAACCTCCGGTCAAGTACACCAATATTGGCCAACAAGTAAGTGACCATCTTTGGTCCGCCCTCTTGAATATTGGAAAATGGTCCTTGTGCAGAGATCCTGTTTTTATTTAGAGTTTGAGTCGATTTGTAAGCATTCACTTCTGTTCATACTGGTCACAATTTAGTATTTTGCTAATGAATACCCCATTTGAAGTTGTTCCATTCTCTCAACCCGTTCGGGATGGGGGAAACAGGAAGCAATCAGACTTGGCTCTGAAATGTATTGACCAGTTGATGAACACGAACACCTTCAACTTCTCACGTTATGGGGTGGACATCTCGGATACTCTCATGCATTGCCTTAGTTTGGCACAGACACCTATCCACCCTGTACGCCCTTCGCCCTTGCTTGAACTTCACTTGCTGTAATTTCTGTCTGACATCAGTGTGTTCCACACTTCTATTACTCACGACCTGGTTAGATGAGACCATTATTTTGACCTTTTCTCAGCATTGATATTGCCTTGATCTTTGGTTAGGCCGCCATCATGTTGGAGAGCGTATGCTTGTACATTGTGTTGCGCTACGTTGGGCTAATCAAATCACATTAATGTCGGATTGAGCTAGCTGGGGGATTGTTTCGACTTGTTGTTGGTGTTAAATGCACCTCTGGAATATAGAATTTGCTGTTCTGTTGATTTTCTGCTTTTCCTGTGTCGATTCATGCAGGTGTTACCTCAGCTTGTCCAAGCGTTTGCAGACATGTCTGCAACAGCTCCTCGAGCAAGGGGAGCAGTACAGCCATTCAAGATGCGACCTTTTCCAAGAGATTGGTTGGTTGCAGCTATTGCTCCTACTGGCTTTCTATTGAGTGGTGTGGTAACGTCAGCTAATGTGAAGTCACCCCAGGTTCGTTACACAAGGCATAAAGTGGGGATCTCCAAAATTATTGGAACTCAAACATCAGAAGAGATTCAGAGTGATTCCAGAGATGGGGTCACCATGGCAGCAATTGGAGACCCGTTGGCCACAGCAGCATTGGCAGTGTACTATATTCTATGTCGGGAGCAGGTATTTAGGAATATGGGGATTGATGGTGGTTTGCATGGTTGGGATGCCTCACAAAGCGATGCTGGGGAAGAAGGCAATTGGACAGAGTTGCTTGCGTGCCTGCCGTTGATTCCCCTCATCAGGCATATGGAAGATCAATGGCTATCCTACGAGAACCTATTACCGCAGGTAGCAACGGCGTTGAGACTTTGTGTGGTAGGATGTTCTTGTTTACAGATTCTTACCAGACAATGTTTTCTTAATATTCTTCTTGAGCGCATTTTGGAGGCTGACTGATTTCATGTACTCTGCAACACGGAAGGAGGGGGCACACCCGGCCCTCCTCCGGGTCGCCCCGGTCTAGGACCTGCCCGACTGTCGAAGTGGGAGGTGGGAGGCGGTGGGTCTGGTCCTGTCGGGTTCGGTCAAGACAGGTCGGGCAGGAACTGACCCGGTAAGGGGCGAGCCAGAGGAGGGGCGGGTGTTAACCTCCCTTATACCATGTTGCCCATGTACTCTTCCTCACTGAGATGTTAGATAGCCTGCGGTCGTTATGAAAATGAACCCTAGTATTCAGTGATTTGTAATAGTTTCAGTATCTAGCTTTGAGTTTTCTGGGGTGCTCATTCAGAGTTGAATATTTTACTTCGACGGGCATTGGTCTTGCAGGTGCTTGCTGTTGCCTCTGTGGTTCTTCCTGAGAGGTTTTTGGCATCAACGCTTCTTGAAGACTCTGAGATTCGAGGATCTACCTTCACCCCATTTATTGAGGGTGTAGCAGCTACTTCGGATCTGACCTGGGCTGCGCCTTTTGATAATAATATTACCAAATCTCCCATTGAAGACTTACATAGCACTGATGCCAGCATAGAAGACCAGTTGCTGCCATTTACGGATGCGATGGTCAGTATGCAAGAAGACATCGAAATGACAGTCGATGCTGTGGTCATAACCATGAAGAGTGCTTTGAGTGTGCCATTGCCTGCACTAAGAGTCTTACTAGCTCTGAATAGATCCTCAACGAGATTGGGAGGGGTCAATACTAATGAAAACCAGCTAGGACTAGGTGCGAAAGTGTGGGACAAAGAAGCAGGTGTAGTTAGAGAGCTTGTTCCCCTCCTTTTGGATTTTAAGTGTTCGCGCCTCTTACAAGAGACGTTCTGCTCATGGTGGCGATCGCTACCAGCAGCTGCTAAGGAGTACCTCACACCTGTGTTTGTGATTAGCCTACGAGATCCTACAGGGATTTCTAATGGCCTAACCACTTTTGGAAGCAAGAAGAGTGCATTGTATTCCCAGAAAGTCAAAGATCCTCAACTTCTCTCTCTCTCTGCAAGCGGCTTGCAACTAGAGCCTCTCAGCCTATTGGCTTGTAGCCCTAAAGTGTTCAGGACACCAATACTTGGAATAGTGCTCGACTTGCTGCTGGAGCTCTTGACAGCAAGCAGAAGAATATGTTTGGCAGCTACTACGGAAGGAGGAAGGGATGGCGGCATTAAAAGAGAGGAAGTTGCTGTAGCTCTCGCAGCACAGGACAGGTAGACCAACTGACGCTTTGATAAAATGATGAGACATTATAATTGTTTTCATGTTTTGACTGTTGAGCGGAATGCTGTGCCATATGGGTCCTAAGCTGGAGTGTTTTTAGTCATACTGATGGTTTACTCATCTGCTATCTTTGCAGTGCTGCTTGCCAAATTTTACTGGAGGCTTGTCTTCCAGATACCGAAATGGGAGATGATACGGAACCGAGGCCTCTTTTGGAGGCACGAAGTCTAATATGTGCAACAATTTCTTCCCTAATACATACCACTCCTTTACTTCTCAAGCTGTTACATTTCCAGGTAATTGTTTTTTTTTCAGTCCGTTGATGCCCTTCTTGACGTGGATATAGACCGATTGCCAGATATTACTCTTCAACTTCGTAGTCAAATTGGATCACCTCTTTCAAGTTAACAAGGCGCTGAATTTTTTTGTATCTGATAGTTCTGCATTTTCTGTTTACATTATTTACAGGGTTACGAACCTTCTTTGGTACCAATGATGGTGGAAGGTGTGCCTAGTATGGTGCAGTGCCTAGAGTTTGTAGGAGAGCTTATGCAGCAGTCATCACAGCAGTGCCAGGTGTTTGCGGTTATTCTGACCTCGCACATTGTCTGTTCCCACTCTGCACTTCCTCAAAGTCTTAACGCAGCGCAGCAGGTAAGCAACATGTTGGTGATGGAGAGACACAAGACCTTGGTGGAATTGGCAACAAATATGACTCATTTCATGCTCATTTATTAATACTGATTGTAAATTGCTTAATTGACCTTGTACTTTATTTTCCTATGCAGGTTGTGGCACATGTGTCCCACGTACGAAGCAAAGTAGCAGGGTGTGCCCCATTTTTAGAAGAGGTTTTGAACCCACTGGCTCTCTGTGCAGTAGCCTTTCCACAACTGATTCCTCCTGTTGTTACCATCCTTCAAAGCTGTGCCCAGGCTGGGGGTCCTCTTATCAAATCTGGACCAGCTAGGGACCCTGATCTTCAGGCCTCAGCAATTGCAGCTTTCAAGCAACTTATCCACCGCAAGCTTCTGCATGGACGACCACCTCCCTTGTCAACTACCTTCTCTTGATGACAGAATGTTTTGGAGCTGCTAGTTTGGTTGTACCACTCGGTATTCAATGCTAGATGTGGTCTCCTTATGGTCAGGGGGTGGCCTCGCAAACTGAAACTTATGTTATCCTCCATAGGCCAATTTGGAAATAGTTGAAAAGGACCTGAACCCATAGATAATCTCAGTTATGGAATTGGATGAGTCCTCTTCTTTCCAAGTTGGAGCAGGGGCCAACTACTCTTCTGGACGCTGCACCAAGGGTATGAACTGGGAGCTACTGAGCTGTCCTGTATCTTTGCGAATGTGCCGCTTTCCTGATAAACTTTCCTGATAGTGGACGTTTGGAAGTCTTGCAATGCAGCGGCAACTGTCGAGAAGGGTGTACTAGCGGTGCTTCCAGCAAGCTAATCAAGGTCTTGGGACTACAGTACAGCAAGTAGAATTATTTTCAAGGAGTACTATGTGTTTCTCTGACCTTGAACAGATGTGGCCAATGACCCAATGCCCAATTGAGATGGGTATGAAGAGGTGACTTGAATGACCGGATACAATGTGACATACTTCGAGGGATTTCTCGAGTTTCTTTGGAGTAAATATTGAGATTCCACTGCAGCAAATTCTAGTTGAAGGGCAATCGTGTCTTCAATTTTGAGATTCCATTGAACTGTGACTCTAATTTTGCTGTTTTATACCATTAACCCCCGTGCGTCAGAGTGGACGTTTTTCGGACGCTCAGAACCGAATTTTTTTTTTTGTGAAGTTTACAAGCTGATTTCAATCGCACTCTGTACCTGAGCCGTTTTAGGGATGCGAATCACCCCAATCCGCGCCTTGGATGAGCCTCATCTTCGCATAATTGCACTGTACGGCGTGCAGTGTACGCGGTTTAGGTGCAGAACAGTCCGAGGACGCAGACAAGCCTTGCCTCGAATCCTGCACCTTTCGGACATCCTCGAAGTCTGGCTTTGACGAATTTCGAAGAATTTTTTTTTCCCGGGGTTTTTAACTGCACTGTCTACGTCATACTGTAAGCTCGCACGCATGTTATTCGTGTTCTGCCCTGTGGGAATTCCGAAACCTTGAACGTCCTATAAAAAGACCGGAATCGCAGAATACCATGTTCATCAAACCTTGTGATCTCGAAATCCGCACGGTGGATTCTCCTGGAAATTTTTGATTCGCACGCATCAGTAAGTTGGCTTCAAATTGAAACGGTGAAAACTTCTGTGACCGGGTACAATTCAAATTATTCCGTCTGCTCTAGAAAGTGTAAGAAAGCTCTTCAATTTCGCTGTTTGCTTTGTGACGCACAGGGTTGACGTTTTGTTGGACCGATGTGACCCTACTCAATTTTGGGTTTCATTGCTTTGGTAGCTTGGCAAGTCTGAAGTGTTTTCATATGATCGTTGATCTTCCATTGAAAGAGCCCATACGATAGTAGGAAGCCCATATTCTCTGTTCTTTACACCCCAACACAAGTGGAGGTATCTATTTCAATGTTGGAGACGCCTTCGCATTGCAGAACCATGTGCTCAATCAAATACATTGAGAAAAGTTACTGCGCTTTGAAAGTGCGGCTCTGCAAACTTGGGGCGGTAAATATCCATTTGATTTAAGAAAATCAGAACACAGGAGAGACAATTGGGGCGAGAGAGACTGTCGACCTCAGGAATTCTCTTAGCTTTGAGATCTACGTGCTATCCAACTGCGCCACCGCCCCAGATTATTCGCAAATTTAAAATCAATCGATTTTCAACTGCCGAGTATCCTCCGTCCCTCCATCATGAAAATATTCTGTTCCTTACTCTCGAACTTGTTTTTGTACTCCGAAGTACTGATCTTGTTCGTGATTTTACAGTTGTGTTATGTCTTCGCCCAAAGCTTCCATAAAGAGAAGGTAAATCAGTCTATAACAGGCAAACTGCCGTTGACAGACACTTAGGGAATAACCCATGACAGTAGTGCAACCCATTCCAAACTTTTTTCAATAAATGAGATTTGGGGTACATTAGGTTGAGTAAGTGACCACAATCAATGTTTTGGATGATGGTGATGGAGCAATTAGTGAGTGCAGTAGGAACTTCTACCTTTTTAGCATAAATTCATCATAGGAAGTGACTTTTTTAGATCTTCATGTTGTGACCATGATAGGAAATATTGTGTTTGTTTTAGGTGAGTAAGATGACCATTATGGATACACTTTTAGTTGGTTTGGAAATAGCCAAGAGACTCTATGAGGCCCATAGGACAATGCACTTCAAAAATTCATAACAAATTCATACTTTGTCAAATAACTTAGTCTCCCCATTTCTCACATTCATATTTGTCCTTATATGGGAAAAAATTAAATTTTTTCTAACAATGCTAACAGGGCAAGCCAATCATTCTGTGCGTCATAGGCTGGATTACCTTAATTGATAACTGACTACCTTTGAAATCCCCACCGGAATTAATCAAAAAGCGTGCGGAAAAGCGTGCCATGGCACGTGCAAGCAGGTCGAGAGATTTTAGTACACCCGTATTGATGGCTGAATACCAAATGCACGCAACGCAAAGCGCGAACTTGTTGACAGCATCAGCAGCGTGATCTGTAGCTCTAAAATATCGATGGGCGGACTCTGGGTTACCGAAGGCAAGTCAATACACGTCCCACCGGCTTCTAACCCTCACTGTGTCTGCAAAATTAGCTCTTCTTCGAAACAATAACCTTGGCCATCTCAATGTATTTTCAGTTGATTTTACCATACGAGAGCTCTCTGCAATTCAACGTTGAGAAAACTCTTTGCAAGAATTACCGCAACGAACGTTTTATTCAGGCCGAGTCGGTGTCTTTCGCTCCCAACCTTGCCACCTAAACACTGTGTCTCCGCAACTAACAGATTAAAGTAGACGCAACTTACAAATCAAAGTAGATATAAATCAAGTCGGCTCGCCTCGTACACCAGAACGGATACATTATGCACGTGAGTGACTCCTAATGCACTTTCTATCACCAAAGTGCATTAAGAGAAATCCAAAATGACAGCTCTAGCCAACGTGGAAATTCACAGCTTCAGTATGGGAGAATAGATGTAGCGAGGAATTCCGTACTCAAGATGTGAAAGCCCAGAGTTGCTCTTTGGAAATGGGTAAAAGAATTTTTGGATTTCTCTGGTGCGAAGACCAGTCTCAAGCAATGACCGCCTCTTTCATGCAGACTCCAATCAAACACCGCTTCTGCATTCAAACTCATCACGAAGAGGCAGTGAACGTCAACGTGGATTCTGTTTAAATTAGTAAGAGATCATTCTGACTGGGAAGATTTTCACTGTCACGTGTCGTTCAGATTTGGCTGAGAACGAGTTCGGATGGCGCGTGAAGTGTTCGGTAACTGAAGGTCCCTGCGGCATGCGACCGACTTGGGGAGAGATCGGCACTTGTTGTACTTGAGGTTTCAGCTGGAGAGAGATTTTGAAGGTTTGGGGAATGCCCATATATTCGTTTCTTCTGGTATCCGTTCTGGCGAGAGATGGCTGAAAAAGCCGTGTACTCGAGCTCGAAATGTGAGAACCTAAAACGATTTCATCGATTACGTCAGGGCAAGTATGGAAGCTGCTGCTAGAATTGACCATTCTTTGCTGTTGTTCAGCAGGGGAGTGAAACAGCAAGCTCGGAGGCGGAAGGATGCCAGTGACGACTTTTCACAAGTACCTGGAGCCACGGGTTTTTCAAGTGCATATCTAATATTTACATCATGCATGTGATGTGCTCCACAAGCTTAGGTGAAACTGGCTGGTTTTCTTGACTCACACCTCCGAGATTTCCATGTCGTGTAAGGCGGCGTTCTTGTAAGAAAATACTGGTTTTTCTATAATACTACACTTTTCTGCGCAATTACTGTGGACAACACTGAAGTGTACAACAAATATTTAAATGTATCATTCATGACGTTATGCTAACACATGGCCATTCTGCTTAAGTAAGTTCGAAATAAGTAAGTTTAATTACTTCTGATTCAAACTTGGATTTCAAAGTAAAAAATACTCTTTCGACGGGCTTTGGCCCGCAGAAATCGCTCAAGAAAGTGCAGTTTTCAAATTACTGTATTTTTTAGGTGCTCAAATGCTTGTGGCTTCCTGCAGGGGCTCGAAGTGAAGCGTTAAGCCACTGCAGCTTCAAAAAACATTTTTGACTTGAGACGGAATCTCATGTCCACTCTAACGGAACATGAGATTCTACATGCTGTCCCGCACGAATTCGTCGGTGAGAGTCCGCCATAGCTATGTATATTTCAAGCTCGTGGAGCTTCATCACCGTGCTTTACCCGGAATCGCAGTTCTCTTTTGCTAAAGTTGTGGAGAGGCTACTTGCGCCCGTGAAGGCATAAGGGGTGATGTTTCTCTTACCAATTTTTAGAATGTTGCAGGCAAAAAAAAGACTTCGGTCATATGACTGGCATGGTCTCATTCCGTACAGACAGACTGCTTATAGTTCGATGATTTTATCAACAAGGGAGAGAGATAGCTTACTGGCAATTTTAAGACTAGCTCGTGATGTTCTACTCCATCAGCGTCATAGTGATACTCGAAGTGGAAAGCTCCAAGTACGAGTCTTGAGCTCCGGATGCTTTCACATATCCTTAGTCACACCTGCAGAGCTCCTGAACGCTAATGCTGCATAGCTGGTTCACCTGCACATTGGATGCCAGAAATTCTACAGAGAACGATTGGCTTGTGAGCAGGGGCCAGTGTATGCGCACTAACTTAAATAGAGGCCATGTAAAATCCAACTGAGTAGCATCAACCCAGGACGACTGTACAAGAATCTCGCAGGATTTCGACCAGGTTGGAGCCAAGAGCGTGCTTTGAAGTTCGTGACTTTGCAGTCGATTATTTTAGAGTATTTGCGAACAGTGGCACTTTAGCAGGTATTTTTCACCCGATGTGCAAGTATTACAGTGTTCGAGGCATGGATTATGTTGTAATGTTACAGAGCATTCTTTTTCCACTCTGCTACAACAGTTCCGGTAAACGTCATTATTCAATTATTTTTCTTTACGTCCTCCATTTGCAGGATATTCTCAGTAAGTACTGGCATTGCGGTCGGTTTTATGACGTAAATTCGGAGTTATTTACTCATGTGTGATGGTAGGAGCTCCAGTGGTATCGCTCTAATGCAGAGAATGTGTGTGGAGCTTCTGTCAGTTTTAATGGTCAAACGGAACTTACAGAAGTTAACCCAAAGCTCAAGATATCGGTCATGCACAACCTTCTTGCTTTGGGCTCTTTGATTTTACGGTGTGTTGGAATTTCAAACCATACGTAAGACTCCGTTTCCTCTTCAGTCTGGCTTTCGATGTACTATTGATTTACTTGAGCTCATCTCTGACTCTGCTCTGTCACCCAAGCGTGTATGACCTACGATTGGTTCTTGGGATTCTTCGCAAATAATCCAAAGTTTTATCTGGCCTGTCCGGGTCAAATTAATCTTCAAAGGGAAATCAATCATGGTAAAACAGGGGTTTTAGACCATAAAGAGTTAGTTGATGTAACTGTCTAGGCTGTACATGCATTAGCTGTCTGTCTTCAACCTGTCACTAGAGTAATCAGAGCTAGACAAGGACGGGCTCTGCATTCCTAGACACTAGGACACCACCATTAACTTCTTCATTAACGCCACCTGCAGTTGCATTAGGGCATTTGCGAAGTGGTTTGGGAGCTTGCGAAAAGACAACGAGGGAAGACGGTTATGGGCGCCAACGCACTAAATGGCTGTTGTTTTCACTTGCACTGGAACTAAAGCTGGATGGCTGTCACCCCTGATCCAAATGTTCAGGACTTCTAGATCGTCTGTGGTTAAGTTATTTGGCATGTCTTAAACTTTGAGCCTCTTCACGCCCCCCTAAGCTATTCGGTGCGTTCAGATGACAGACCTGCATAGTCATCCAGGCTCCAGATTGGGAATTATCAAATAGATGATGGAGAATCATGAACCCATGATGGCAATTCACCAAACTTATGCCTTTCTCTGCTTCCTTAAATATAAACCCAAGTCCTGCAATAACTGTAAAGAGCACTGGAACGAATCCCCAGACGGAGTGGGAATGTGGGATAGAAGCACCCATATCCAGTTCTCCACAAACCCCACTGCAAAGAGTCGATCCAGTGTAGCAGGTCCAATTATTGCTCTATTAGTTACAAAAATTTATTCATAATGATGGGATGAAAGCAGTTAGTACCTCGACTTCAATGCAAAGAATTAAGCTTAGACCAGGGTCTAATGAAACTAAGACATGCAGTTCAATGTATTGAGCAAGGCGCTCGTACTACAAGGGCTGATCTTTCACATCAGGTGGGTGACAACTGGTCAGAAGCAGACCTGACTATCTGAGTGAAGGAGCAGCTGAGTTGCCACTGGCATGCACCGTCGTCCTCATCGTCGCCGTCAGCGCATTGCCGTTGCCTGCCGTAACCTGCCGTTGCTCCCGTCAGTGGCCGTTGCCAGCAGGCTCCCAAGTCCCAACGCTCTAAAGCTTGCAGCTGCTGACACTCGCAGCACATCCTCACCAAATGATAATGCAATTGTGACTGATTCGGTTGTCTCATCAATTCCTAGCTTCTTCACATCCCCGCTACGTAGCTACGTTGGTGCATATCTCTCTAGGCTATTGGATATTTTGTTGGTGATTTATGTCCACCATCTCGACTGTGACGTTCCTACTGATGCTGTTGGCATCTCGACCATAGATGCTTTGAGAGGTATGGCCGCTGCTTCACTTCCTTCCCACGTCGTTTCGTGTGATCAGGATGTTACTTAGTGAGTAGTTTCATGGCACGATGTCGTAGAGACTAGTTTAATATGCTGTCCCTACGGACAAGCATGGTCGAACATGATGCTGATGGGAAGCAGACTTTCAAGTGAGGTGTTAAGAAGATGGTCAGCTGTGTCATTGTGTGCTTCCTTCAATGTCGGGGTGCCAACTTTAATGCTGCTCTACAAGCAGTATGTTGAAACTGTTTTTATTATGGTTCTCTGTCCAATTATAGAAGTAATGTCACTAGTTGCTGGGCATACTGAATTGTAGAACATAATCGCTTGAACCACTTGCTTTTGATGAAGCAGGTGGCCATTCTCCTTTCTTCGAGGATTTTGTAGCGACCGAGAGACTTCACCAGAAGCTTGGAGAGAAATTGTGTGAAGGCAACGACACCGTCTGGTATTTCGCTTCAACCATGACACAGAATTTTCATCGGTTTTCTTGTTTTGAAAGGCTTGCATTTCGGTTTTGCTCTATTTCTTCGTGGTTGTTCGGAAACCATCTTCTCTAACCTCTTGTCTATGGTATAGGGCTATGGCCACCAAGTTACATAATCATTTACCTGAAGTCTGACTGAGCGTTTTCAGTCTCCTGATTGAAGTACACTCGCATAATTCTTTGTCGTCAATTGCATGCGTTAGAGTCTCATGGCGGTTGGCCTCCCCTGCTCCACTTCAACAGTAACCTGTTTGGCCCGCCTTTACACGTTGTAGTTTCGCCTTCACGCATCGTCGCGAGAGTATGCTTGGGTATAGTTTTCACTGTCACTCTGTGGAGTCATTGTTCGGAGTCTCTCCCTTCTAAGACCAATCTCTTTTTCATCTGTGGCTGCAGCAGGTATGGCCACTTCATTTGGGCTCTCAAGGATATTCGTCAACATCATCGTTCTGATATGCAGCTCCCAAGTTCTGTTCTCAGCTAACGCAGAGTGGTCTGGGTGAGTACACACCCTAACACTCGAACCTATTTATACTTACCACCCTCGTTTTCACTTCTTCACAATGACATAGTTTGAAATTGTGGAAACAGTGTACATTCAATTTCAGTGTAAGAAGAGTGCATGGTAGAGTATCACACTACAGAAAGGCATGAGAGTGTACTTTGCTACGATGTTCGAAAGTGCGACATTCGAAGTCCGTGTGGCAAGCCCCATGTGCAGGATACTCTTGTATGTCACTGTAAAGAAAAGTGTAAGGAAAGAGCCGCTTTCGGTGTAGTGTTCGAAATGGGAAATTCTACGCGAGCAAAGTTTCACGTTCATTAGACATTGCGATCTCACTTTTGCCCTTGATTTGAACTTGCAGACCAACGACAGCTCCAGCATGGACGCCATATTATCCTCCCAAGGCACCTTCCCCTCACTACGCCCCTTACTCTCCTCCAGAAGATACCGTTCCTCCGACGTGGGCACCCTACACACCGCCAGAAGCGCCCACACCTTGGACACCTCCTGCTGTACCAGCGCCCGTTTACGCTCCGTGGAAAGCCCCCGTAGGTCCCGCTCCTTACCAAGCTCCTGCTCCCTGGACAGACGCTGGTCCCGCTCCATATTACGCTCCTGCTCCCTGGACGGCGTCTGGTCCTGCACCGGAACAAGGCCCTGTGGGTTCGCCTATCTATGAACCAGTGTCTGCGCCTGCTTACGCTCCATTCGTGGCTCCTGTTGCTCCTGTTTACGCTCCTTGGACGTCTCCTGTTGCCACTCCTACCCCTACTCCAACAATGACTCCAACTCCTACACCGTCACTGACACCAACACCAGCACCGACACCAGTATACGTCCCATCGCCCACGCCTGGTATATATGTCATCATTCAACTCACGCATAGAATCTAATGAATTGCTTATCGATTTTCAGCAGATGATCTTCAGCAGCTGTGGCAATTGACGATTCACTGTTCTCATTTATCTGTAGGTTTTGGTATGGTCGATTCAGTTGTCGCATTTTCAGCTTTGTTGTGAGAACGAACGTGCTGGAATGGGGATGCTATATCTGTAACGAGGCTATACTTTTGTGTTATGGATGTAATTAACCTCAGTTTGATCATGTTAAATTCAAGGATAGAATTGGCAAGTTAAAATGAACACCATATCATGATTAGGAGACATAAGCATGCTCAGCATATCCAATGCTGGGTGGTCACTGCTATGGACATGGGCTCCGGTGAGGATATTTGTCGATGGTTTACTGTAGTGCATAGTTCTGAGTATGTGACCTTGAATGGATGTCTTATGTGCAAGAGCACAGATCTGCCATCTATTTCAACCCATGTTTGGGTCTGGGAAGCTGTATAGAGTGCAGTATCTTAGCTCAATGCAATGTTTTAGACGGAAATCTTCTGATTATGTCTGATTCTTGTACTTCTCTTGAGTGGGAGGTGGAGTCTTGATAAGTGTCAGTATGAGGCCCCATTTGGATACAGAGATCATTGTTGACATTCAGCGGAGTCATGCTTACACCATGCACTTGCTAGTTGAAGGCCAACCAGCTGAATGAGCGCTCAAAGGGATGATTTTGTATTTTCTAACAGGAGTCAGTACGGGAGACGGTGTAATGGTTTTAATTAGTATCCTTATTGTTGCTTTTACCTGATAAGTTTTTCTGGGATTGTGCTTTGCAGTGCCATCCCCTGCAGATTCACCTGTACCGGTACCCTACGCTTATGCTCCAGTGTCGTCCCCACCAGCTCCCACGGCGTTCGCTCCTGAGTCAGACGTTCCGTTTTCCAGCGAACCAGATTCATCTCCGGCTACTAACACGGTATGTCTTAATATGATTCGCTTCCAGAACCCACCATTAACCATGTTTTTAGCAGTTGAGAATGTGGTGACACTTTAATTTGTTCAATTTTATTTACTTTTTGACCAACTCGTGCGAGGATCTTCATTGATTCTGGAGATGTAATGAATTGATCCATCTGAATTGCACATTAGACATCCATTCAAGGTCATGATCAGTTGAATTGGTCACTCCTTGCTCATTTAATTCGTACTCACCGTTTCTTTCGTTAGTACGTTGTGTTGAATTCGAGCATTCGTGCTTATGAAACGGTTCTCATTTTTGTGGTTTTGCAGGGTGTCCGATCAAGACGCGCGCAACCATGGAGGCTGTTTGCAATGACCATGGCTACTTGCCTGATTGTGGCAGTTACTCTATTATAAAGAGATTGGTAGTATTAGTTTCCCTTCTTACTTGGCTTCACATTTTTATTTGCAGCCAATGATGCATTTCACATTTAGAACTTGGAAGTTTTTTAGTTAGTATTTTGAGATACTAGACACTCCTATAAAGAAATTGCACCATTCTGATTGAGCTCCTAACTATCAAATTGACCCATGAGTTCAATCCAATCAGTTTGCACCAGCTCTTCTATTATGTTATTAGACTTCATCATGTGAGGGTTTGCATTCCCAGTGGAGATATGGCACTCGTGCGATATGAAGCTCTCTGCGGCCGTATAGTATACTCTGCATGTGCTGTTATTACATCTGAAGTAAATTAATGCTCATGATAGTATGTAAACAACAATGTATCACAATTCATATATTAAACCACAATTGAACAGTGACAAGGCTAAAGATTGGTTGTATAGAGTGATCCGACCTTTCAAGAATTAACATATGTTTTTAGTGTAGTGGACTACTGTAGTGGGGATTGTTTGTCACTCAGTTAGTCCTAATCTAAATCATTTATCTTTTAGGCCGCGTCCAATATTATCGAGTATAGCTACCGCAGTAGCCTCCTACTGCCAGTTTACTTAGAAAAGCACTTGTCATTTTTTTACACACTTCAGAAATAAGTCTTTTTATGGTTTGAGTAAGTTATATGCCTGTGTTGTACCCACTAAAATCTTCTTTTTTTAATTTCTACTTGTAACAGTGACATGCTGTTAGTACCTTAGGATTTTTGTAACGAGCGTTGCATCTTTTCCGATAGGGCGAATGAATATGAATTGAGCTGCGAAGTGAAGATGTTTGTGACATCTTGGCACACTGAAAAAAACCCTGGAAATCGACATGAAACGCTCGCAAAAGTGCAAATGCAGCTCAAGTTCGCCTTCATGCGTGAGAAATTTCGTGTCATGCCAATTCAGACATTGCACACACCAGATCTGTACAACGTTTAAAGCATAGGAAAATACGAATTCGAGTGCCTCAATTGTGATTGTTATCAACTATATCCCACATAAGAATAGTAATTGCAAACATCTCTGATTTTCATCAATAAGCCCGTGTCCTTGTTGGAACCGCGACCATGAGGTGAAATTCCGAACTCAAATTGGTGACGTTCCAACACTCACCAATGAAGAACGGAGATTGTACGTGAACATGAAATTTCACTTCGGCCTCAAAGAGAGCAGCACCTAAAAGTCCCATCTGGATTCTTTCCTGAATTGTACTCCAATTTTCATCACTTTTTAACTTCATTGTTATTACATTACGAGTTCATAAAATGTATCCCCAAGGGAACCTACAATCTCTTTTTGAAATCCTACCAACAAGATCGAACGAAAGCATTCACCATGCATTCAATGGCAACCGCTCTCACTCACACCCTTATTCGGTGTGCTCTCACAATCAAGGGATATGCAACTTTGATTTCCCAGATTTCAGTTTATCAACGATTAGACTGCTGTCTGCATGTACTGTACGTGTGTCGATGTCACCTTCAACAATCCACATGGACGGGAAGATTTCCAGGAAGTGTATAAGATATGTCACACAAACGCCTCACACTTCACCCTCGTGAAAGTGCCTCCTCCTCGTTTAGTAAATGTGACTGTGGCTTCAATTGCTTGTATCTTATTTCACTTGAGGCCCTGATCGACGGTGGTAATGTTGATCGCTTGTTGGAAGTCTTCATAACTTACATTACTCATAATTTATTTGAATTTTCAACACTCCATAACATCAACATAACATTGTAGTGTGACAGACTTCGACCCTTGTTGAATATTATGTCACGCGGCTCGCAGTCCTCACTTCACTCCTCAACGACGAGTACTCTACAGTGCATGTACCGGTATTCAACTTCAACAGTTTTCTTTTGTGAATACAACAGAAAAGAAGAGAAAAGAAGAGAAGTGGCTGGGAACTGAAGGCTGCTGCTTAGAAAGCTGCCCTGCAAAGCTGAGTTAAGGTAAGGTTATCATGGCAACTTTTGAAGAAGCATGAGAGCCACAGGCGAAGGGACAAGTGGACCCCTGTTTCCACCTCGTTTGCTGGCGTCCACCTGGACCACAGGCGGAGCCAACTGGACTACACCCAATCGATGAAAAAGCCACCGGCATTCTCGCTCTAATCTCATTCATCCATTTCATATCGCACTACGTCGTCTGTCCGCCGCGTCCCAAGTCTTTCAAACCGCGCACTCCCAGTTTGCCGTGCAGTTATGATAGCTGTGCCGGCGGCATGGCCAGTTCGCTTCAGTTTGATGACTCACTCCCAGTGTGACAGATTAAGAGCATCCCCTGTGGGCCTTTATATTTTGGCCCTCCAAACGGACAAAAAGTGACCCTCCAAAACGGATTGGCATTTGAGGCATGCATGAGAATCCATGCAATGCAAGCCAAAGGTCTCGACACCTCATTCCACAAAAGGGAGACGGTCAAGGGGAAGAGGGCCAATTTATAGTAAAAGAGAATCAACGTGCAATCATAAGTCATAACAATCTTTTACCATAATCTTTTCCTTTTGAAGGCTCGCCAAAGAGAGCCCACATAGCTCAATAGTCACTAAAATTCAAGACGCTCATGGTAGTGGTGTGTTTGTTAGCAAGGAGCAAGGGATTTGATTTCTTGCCAAAGCCTATTAAACCTTCAAACTAGTGTAAGTTCAAAGCAGCCATTTGAAGGACCGTAGGGAATGCTCTATGGTTTGAATCCTTGTATTGTTTGTTTAGATTGTTAGCTTTGGTGACATTTGCAGGACCATAGGGAATGCTCTATGGTTTGAATCCTTGTAATGTTTGTTGAGATTATTAGCTTTGGTGACAGTATCGAGATAGAAAAGCATCACAATTCCTTACACTAGACGGCAGTTTAGTGGTTGTGTAGACACTAAGGGATTTATAAGAACTTTTGCCAATTTGGAATTAATTTAATTGTTGATTGTGTTAAATCTCTAACAATTGAATTTATATTCAACCAAATACAAATTTGTTTATGAATGTTTGACTATTTATCCTAATAAAAAAAAGCTAGCAAGTAACCAAATTGGCTTCTGAATTTATCTATATTATAGAATACAAGCCAATTTGCAAATCTTGTGTTTCTTTATGTGTATTCCAAATTGTGATTTTGTTTAAGTGTTTGATTGGAATTTGTAGTAGCACTCAATATACACTATAAGAACCCCGTGTTTTCTGTGGTGTTATGAAGAAATGGGTCATGTTTTCATTGACATCAATGTGTCACAAATTCTAAGCCTATGGGAGGCAGATTTTTGCTAATGTTGGAAAAGACATGGGGACGTTAGAGCAAAAACAGGTGGATGACACAAGGGCCTTGTATGTTTTTTTGAACATCAAATAAAACATGGTGACATTTACTAGAACGTCCCCCAAAACATGGAAGTACCACATCGACTAGGGTTTTGGGATTTACTTAGGTAAATTTTTGTAAGTTATTGTAGGCTAATGTAAAATGCTGACCGGATGTGAAAAAAACTAGGAAAGAATAGCCATGTGGCATGCTTTGAAAAAAAAAAATTGATGGATGTATACTATGGATGAAAAAAGAATCTCTTTATACAAGTGGGGTGGTAGGAAGTAAGACAAACCATATGGGATATGTAAAGCAATTTTTTTTTCAAAATTGAATGTCTAAATAAACATCCACATGTTTAAAACAACCTCTAGATGTCGGACATAACATGTAGATGTCAAAAAAAACGTCCTCATGTTTAAAACAACATCCACATATAATGTAGACAAGTTCTCATTTGTGAATTATCCCATATCCTTTGATATGAATGGATGATGAATTTCAATATAAAAGGGACTTGTCCACCTTTTATTCTCACTAAATGCCAATGAAATAATTACTTAACTTTGTCATTAAAAATTCTTTTGAGTAGATAGTAAATTCTTGGTGAATTTGACAATTTTTCTTTTTCATTTTTTTTGGAATTTAAAAATTATTATTATTATTTTTAATAATTATTTCATACAATTAATGCCATTTGTATTTTTCAGTGAGGCACATCACGTGTTGTATTATGACAATGATTTTTTTATTAATAAAAAAAGACATTGCCTGAACAAAAAAAAGATGATGTGGCTGCCATGTGGCATCTAAGGTAAACCAGCCTATGACAGGCAGATTGCCTGATGTGGTCTGTTGCCATTAGCAAGAATAATCAAATTTTTTTTCATACAAAGACACATGTGAGAAATGAAGAAAGCAACTGAAATTTTAATTTTTGGACAAAATATGAATTTTTTGTGAATTTTTGAAGTGTGCTGTCCAGTAAGCCGAAAACAGCCTGTAGACTACCCCAAATCAGCAAAAAAGTGTTTCCATGATGGTCATCTTCCCTCCTAAAACAGTCATAGCATTTTCTAAGATGGCTACAAGACTTTCTAACATGGACATGACATTAAGAAATAAAAAAACTATTTTTTACTACCAATTTAGACTAGATTGGTATAAGTGTCCATGACAGTTACTAATAACTTCATGACTGTACCCCAAGGCTTTGATAACAACTACAAATCAGCCCAATGCAGTCTTAACTCCATTTTTCAGAAAAAGTCTCTCATAGATTGATAAATGACTATAATGGGGGGTCAATAGGTGTCTGTCATGGGTGGTTTGCCTGTCATGGGCTGGTTTACCTTATGTGGCAAGCATTTGGAGAGTGAAAACACGAGGTATCAACAATTGTTTTCATGAAACATGCAGACATTAGGGCACGTTATAGTAGATTTCAGCTGTCTGTGGAAATGCCGCCTACAACGGATTTTAGGTGACATTAGAGTTGACATACCTTTAATTGAAAAAAACATACTTTCACCACTAAAAACACGTCTTTAAAAACACCACTAAAAACATGAGTTTCTTCTAGTGATACATAGTAACTCCTTAAGTTCTTTAACTATGTTTTCACCAAAAACGCTCCAACACTGCCATTTCTAGTACAAGTACTAACTTTTAGAAGATAAAAAATCGGGGACACAAGTAACTATAGGATCTTGTAGTACACTAGTTAGAAAAGATGTGGAAAAAATTTAAGAAATTTCCACCATACAAATTGCAAGATATAAGCATTCAAATTCACTAGAATCATTTTTTGGGCCTTCACAAGCTCACTTTTCTATGAAAAAATGTCCAAATTGTTGGTGCTTCTTTGGACTCTTTTTCCTAGACAACTTGACTAGTTGACATGCTTAAAAATTTTCACATCATTTGGAATTGTACAACATATAGGGAAAAAATAGTAAGTAGAAAGAAGTAAAGAATGATTCAAAATACAAAATAGTTAAGAATTTTGTGATGGAATTGAAACATGACAATCCCAATGATTGCAATGTTGTGATAAACAATCTTCATTCTATGATTTTATTTTTTCCAAAAATTATTGAAAATTGAGTAAGATAAAGGATTTCAAAGTTTATTTTAGAATAGAGATTCCATAATTGCCTGCAAACTAAAACTCCTCGTAACTTTTAACTCATTGATCAAAATGGAATAATTCAAATCTTTCCGTGTATAGGGTAAGGAGCCCTATCATTGCGCAGTTAACTTTGAAACTCTAAATCTGATGGAGAACATTGAAAATAAAAAAAACTAATAGAAACCCACCAAGGCGTGAAAGCCTTTTTCACAGTGCAACTTACAAAATTAGATTTTGGACACTCCATTTGCTCAAAAACTTGAAATGAATGTAACATGGTCATTGTAACTCAAACTAGACAATGTCTCTCATCATTGCGCATCTTGTTGCGCATTGGACCCAATCACTGCGCACTATCATTGCCCTTTCGTGGCACAGTGAATCCATCAAGAAATCCCTAAACTAGTGAGTCCTTGTAATACTAGTTCTTGTACTCAATGAAGAGCTTTAATATTGAGCTTCAATGGTGATTAGTGACTGAAAAATGGTCTACCAATGGACTAACAAAAGTCCTTTTTTTCTTCAGGTCCAAGAACATAGCCTGAGGAGGAACTGTCATTAATGCTTTGTCATGCTTTTTCAAAACCCTAGCCTTCTTTTCAACTCTAGCCTTCTTTGTAGTAGCAAAGGCCCTTTTCCTTTCTCTCTCTTCTTTCTTCACTTCCTTCAACCTCTTCTTCTCGGCATCCTCGTGCTCCTTTTGCTCAGCGTTTGCTCTGAATTCCACAGACGTAATGCAAGCTCGTTCTGCAATTTTCCTTGCTACATTTGGTTTCCGGCGTGGCAATTTGTACCTTGGGATGTTAAGGATCTTAGACAATCTAAGACCTGCAAATAACCAATGCAAATTCAACTTGTCAATCCCACTTACAAATGCATTACATTTAGTAAAAAAAAACTCACAAATCAAAAAGACCATGCAAAGAATTATTCAACATAAGCCTTGCAAATATTCAATGCAATTTCAACTTGCCAATTCAACTTACAAATGAATTAACTGGTGAAAAAAAACTCATATATCAAAAAGAAAATCCAATGAACAATACACCAGCCACCACTTTTATGAAATTTACTCACTTTGTGTACTTGAAGTAGCCTTCTCAGGTGGAGTAAGAACAAGCTTTGTAGACTCACTCTCCAAAACATCACTTTGCGGCTTTGATATTCTTATCCCAAAATCTTGCTCGTCTTTTTCCTTCGTGTCTTTTGAACCTAAAAAACTCAACATGAAGTCAGATGAGCAAGAACATCAAAAGTCCAAGTGATGCAATCAAAAGGAAAAACCATTCAAACTCATGTAAGAACCATTCAAATTAGTGAGGATTGATGTAACACATAGCTTGTAAATATACCTGTTTGTGTTTGTTTTTCAACATCAAACAAATCTTGGAGATCTTACTGGATAATTGTCCTTAACCGTGAAGCTTCATAAGGATAAAACCAATCACTCAAATCTAAATCCAATTCACTTGACGTCCATGAATTTGCATCAGCAATGAACTGCTTGATGTAGTAAAGAAGGAATACTCCACAGTCAAAGTCGTTTTCTTGTAGTGGGACCTAATCACGAATCAACAAAATACAATTGGCATAATTTATATAATCAAGTTAAGGTTTAGGTTTAACACAACTTAAACACAACTTAAGAGCATGAACAAACAAACACAAGTTAAGCACTACAAGTGCAATTCAATGAGCCAATGGTAACTTAATTTATATGTACTGAAATATATACCTGCATTCTTTTATAGGGAATGTTGTGAATTGTTAATTCTTGAGTAGTATATTCATCATACACTCCAGTAACAATTGAATTGTTCCATTCCTCAATTAAGAACCTGAAAATTGTAACCCATGGTATCCACTCATAAAAAATTTGAGTATAATTTACTTAAATGAAGATCATTCATCAACATTTGAAGGAATTTAATCATGCAATTAATTGGATAATGAACTAAATATATATGATAGTAGTTACTAACCTTTTCAAGTTCATGCAAATCTCTTTAGTGTCATGGCCGTCAATCACAGAGTCCATATGAATAATGCATCTTTTGTTTTCACCAGGGGAGCAAATAATTGCTAGGCTCCAGTGCAAACTGCAATCCACCACTCAATGACTCAAAATAAGTTCAAATTTAATATATATATATTTTTTATAACATCAATAATTTTAAAATTAAAATTAAATAGAAGATATGAAATACTCACCTTTTGTGAATAGGAACAAAGATGTAATCCTTTGTTAATAACTCAGCTCCCCTTGTCCAACTCAAAAAACTTGCTACTCCAATGCCAAAATCTTCACTTACTTTTGTATAAAAGAAACTATTGCAAAAATGCAATCTTTTATTTTCTTTTAATAGAAAGGATTTATCCTCTTGAATGCGCTTGATGTAGAAGTCTACAATGGTATCATTTAAAAACTGTCCAGGGTTTAATCTTTTGAGATCAGATGCCAAAACCTCCACACAATGTGGATCATCTCTGCTTCATACATAAACAACAGAATTAGGATCATTACACAAAACTACATGGTGTGAAAAGTTTCAATAGAGAGTTAACAAGAAAAAGATAATCACCTTGAAGGATATACAAGTGCCGCTTGGATTCCAAGACTGGGGGAACTTTCTTCATTACAAATAGTAGATTCCAATGTCTCTAATTGGTATACATCATCCCTGGTAAAAAAAGTTCAATTAGTAATATCATTTATATAAAACCAATAATCAACAAATATCATCAAGTCTCCTAAAAGAAGGATAATTACCTCATAGCGTCATTCTCTTCAAATGAAATCTCATCATCATCATCCAATTCTTCAAATAGTGTACTTGGACCATGTTCATTATCCATGGCTTTTGGATTTAGAGGATATATGCCTGTCTTTGCAAAGCCTGCTTGAATGTTACTCACACTTAGTGCTTGATGAAGGGCTTGTGAGGCCAATGTTGCGAGAGATTTTTTGCTAAAATCTCCATTAGACCATGCTGGATTGGTAGCTGTCAACAAATAGAAGAGCGCAATTAATTAGTTCTGTAGAAGTCAACAGTATACAAGTAAGTAATTTCCATTAAAATAGTAAGCAATGCATGTAGTTTCTCACCTATGAATTTCTCTCGCATAATACCAAAGTTGCTTTTAAATGATTTAAAAACCGCAACATCCAAAGGTTGCAACTTGTGGGTGGTATGAGGCGGTAAAATTGCAATATCTATCCCAAAAGTTGCAGCTTTAGTAACCACTGCAAGAGTCATGTGTGTCTTGTGACCATCTACAATAAGTAGGTGTTTCTTCTGCAAAGACACTCCTCCCGGAACATGCTCTTTAAAATGACTCAACCAATCGAGAAAAATCTCTTCTGTTATCCATCCACGCTCTGACATCGCCATTCTGGCATGTGTCTCACAGTCCTCCACATAGTCGACTTTCTTCCTTTCTCCTGTGAAGATGTATAGATTAGGTAGAGAGTAGCCCAAAGCATTTGAGCAAGCCATGATCGTCATCCATTTTCTACTTCCAGATCCGACATTCATGACACTTTTGCTTCCTCGCACTCCAATAACTTTCATAGTTCCATTCTTGGTCGAGGCAGATATGCCAGATTCATCTACGTTCCAGATTCTGGAAGGTGGATACCCTCCACTTTGGTATACATCTGATAAGAATTGGTAAAACTTATCACATGCCTCCTTAGAAAGTCCCCTTGCCCTTTCAAGGTCTAGACTTTCAGGTCTTCGCAATCCTATTTTAGGATGCCGCTTACAGAAAAACCTCCACCAGTGCTTTCCAGGAAGACCGTTTCGGAATGGTGTCGACCTGTCCTTACAAATTTGTTGAACTTTGCATTTTAGTATAGTGACACACAATGAGCCACCTTCTGACGTGTTTCACACCAAGAGACAAGGGCAGTCTCTTCCTCTGGAGTGAGAACAGTCGGAGGTCCACTTTTCTTTGAAGATACTTTCCCTGTTTTCCACGCTCTAATTGATGACTCTGGAATGCTATAGTGTCTGGCAGCTTCCCTGAGTTTGCGTTTTCCTTGAGCAATGTCCTCTAATGCCTTTCTCATCACATCTTCCGTCCACTTTCCTCTACAGCCTTGAACTTTCTTTGTTCTTTCTAAAGTTGGGATTGGATATGTACTCCTCTTCCTTGTGATTCCCCATTTTGGCACAGAAGAGACTGGCAGAGAAGAAACTGATCCTACCATTTTTGATCGTCCCTGTCAAGAACACAACGTTGAGCACATAAGCTGATTAGTTGGAAGGCAAATCAGTAAGCTGGCACTGCACAAAAGGCACAATTAATTAATTTCCAAGGCTCTTGCCTGGTACATCGAATTATTTCAATGAAGATACATATACACGGGATCTCAATCAGGAGTTCAAAAAGTGAGAAATAATTAGCTAGAGAAGCATACTTTTTCATTGGGGCTGATCACTGGGGCTGGGCTTACCCTTGGGATTGGCTACATCCTGCAGGAAGTTGTCTCGTGGTGCATGCCAAGAAAAAGAAGCTTTCACCTCTTTAATTTTTCGTTTTTGGCCTTCAGTGTCGATTTCCAACAGAAGCAACGCCATACAAAAGCTTCCATAGAGTATGCAATTCGCCAAGAATGCCGTAAGTCATTTGTCTGATACTCTGAAGTTATCTTGCTGCACATCCAAAATCCTTGGCTTCAAATTTAAAACTAAAACAAGCCATAAGTCATGGATAGAGTATTCGCAAGAACGGATTGCAAACTCTAATTTGAGCTGAAAATCTAAACTATAGCAACATTGTGTCACTCATAGCTCTCACGAAATTGTTACTGTTTTACAGCAATTGCAGACTCCTCCAACCCTATCAAATAGAAATTCTACAGCACCTAGTCTCGTAGAAACGGTACATTTCAGTTTCGAAAAAAACGAGGCAAATTGCATGATGTACTCTTGATTCACATCCTTAATCCTTGGCTCAAATCTTAAACTAAAAAGAGGCCTGGATCAAGAGTAGAATCTCAGCAACAGATAACAAACAAGTATAATTATCTCGAACTGCAAATCTGAGAAATAGAGGCAAAGTACACGATAGGGCACCTTACCCTAACTCTCAAAGGTAACTCATTTGAAACTGCTAAATATTTCAGGCCTTCTGTTGCAGTGCAGCTACACTCCAAAAATGCAGTCGGTTGCAAAATCGTCCCTCTGTTCCACACTATTGTATGGAATCAAAAACCAATCAAGAAAGAAAGCGGCCTCAAAAGCATCCATAGATGTTGCATTTCTTTGACTACTTCGGTGTCCGATTACCCTAGGTCGCGAGTACCTGACTGCCTGCGCACAGATTCGGACAGCAATACAAATGTGAAAGCGGGAAAAGAAACAAGATATTCTCTGACCATGAAATGAACAAGATTGCTTCAAGCTTACCTTAGCGGGCCATTGTTGTCACAATTAATAGCAAGAAAGTGCAGACCATGCAACAGAGACATAAGGAAACTAGATCAAGCAGCTCCATGCCAGTGGTCTGAATCTTTCAATTTTGCACCAAAAGAAATCGACTAGAGCATGCCGGCCATGTATATCTAAGTTGCTGAACAATACTAGGAGGGAGAGAGATGGAACGCGAGCAAACTCTAGAGATCCGACCTTCCGGATTTCAAAATGACGAAATTGCTAGAATTTCATGCTGGTCCAATTGTAGGGGTTGTATGCTCACCTATCAATCACGAAATGGCATCCGCCGGATCTGATGGCACAGTAAGTTCCTTACATCGTGGATACTTTCGATTTGCGCTTGAGGTTTCAATGAATGTGCAAGCAGGAGATGGCGAGGAAGCAAAGGCCAGCAGGAGATAGCAAGCGAGCAGGCGAACCTGGAGAGTACGAAAAAGAACGCGCAAATGCGATCAACACAGTCTTGAGTTTCTCCACCAATAGAATTTCATCTATGAGGGTCATAGATAACACGTATAAAATGTACCTGACCAGTACACTTGGACCAGTTTCTAGGGTTTCAGCTAGTTCTCATGCGGTGATGGGGCATAAATGCGCAGTATTAGCAGACAGTGCAATGATAGGGCTCCTTACCCTATATAAATTTAGAAAACCAATTCTAAGAAAATTCTAAAAAAAATGATTTTTTTTTATGTCCCTAAATCGCTCAAAAGTGGAAAAAAGTAAGATATTAGGCCATAACTTTTGACTCATATTTTCAAATGTCATGAAATTTAGTGCATATGAAAGATATTTCTTGTTCCTACCTTCAATTAAAATTTTAGTTTAAAATATGCAAATCTTGAGTTAGAGGTATCTACCCAAAATTTCTATGTTGCCAAAAAACACATGATGGGCCTTTAGGGGGTAAATCAAATAGGCTGGAGTTCATATTGTGATCTGTTTGAGAGATTACTAAATAGGAAAGTGAATCTGTATACATGTCTATCCAATTTGAAATCTTATAATTGTTGAAAATGAGTAATTAAATAAATTAGAAAGTACTAGGTATTTTGGTGACAGGTACATTGTTTGGAAATTTTGAATTCAAAATTGGAATGTGAATTTATGAGTTAAATGCAAGTATATGAAAATGAGTGACAAAAAAGATTCTAAATCTGGAAAACAAAGTTTTAGTTTTGTAATGCAATTACATTTTTCAAACCTATATTAAACAATGAGTACTCATGGTACAAGTTCCAAATTGGTCATTTAACAATTGCCTAGGTTGAAAGAAGTCAAGAAGGTGGAAAAGAAAAATAAGCAACTCAACTCAAAAGAAATATTGATCCCAATTGTGATGAGTAGAAATTAATATAAACTAATATGGCCACCTCTTACCTACTAAACAACCTAATATAATTAATTATAATCTCCATTAGATCCACCAATATTACAAAACAAGACAAAAAAACTCACTATCAAAAAATGATTGATACACACTTCTACCAACTACCAACTAAAGATGAAAGACATCAATATTCTTACCACAAATACATATCAATACAAAAACACTAATTTAGACAAAAATATACAAATCAAATACTCCGCAATCCATCTACTATCCATCTATCCATCTAAATGCACATCATTCTACATGATGTAAATACATTACAAAAAAAATGACCCCCCGAAAAGGCTCCCAATGATTCATTTTCAGCAGCTGCGTAGTGCAAGTACAAATAATAATAATAATAATAATAATAATAATAATAATAATAAATTCAAAAAAAAAATCGAATTTTTTTATATATAAAAGTTGCCAGTTTGACATGGAACTACTAGTTCCACATTAGACTGGCAAAAATAAAATAAAATAAAAAATATTTTTTTCATAATTGCACCATAAAGCACTATTGGGGGTACAAAATTGACAACCTTTTTGTGGGTTCAGATTTTTTGTAATGGTAAATACATCATTACAATAACCAAAACAGCATACAATGGCTATAGAACCAATACCACATATACACACAACAATTTCTTACCATTGTACTATCCATCCAGTCATTTAAAATAGAAATACTATAGCTATACCAGTGATACCAATGTAAAACTCAAAATACTGCAAACATACACCACACAGTTCACTCTTCAATACCTCCTACAACACATTTTAAACTTCAACATTACTCACTCGTACTTCTCCTCACTAGCCACTTGTTCTACACACCTACAAAACTTCTATTCTCCCAAACAAACAAGACAATTTTTTTGGTTCCTTTGGATCTACATTCACTCACAAATGGATATGAAATGGCATAGCACACCTACATGACATTCAAGACATATCCCAAATCATTCATTGGATATGTCTAGCTACACAAACACATTACAATACCCTCACAATTCTCCTCCTACTTAATTCCCATTGGTATAAAAATTATTTCCTCTGTCCAACTAAAACTCTTCAAAACTCTTTTCCATGAGGGATTAACTATATCTTTAGTCTTTGTGCCAGTGATATATACATTTAAGAATTAGTAACCCATCCCCAAAATCTATTCAAAATCTCTAGCTTAGACAATGTTTAGGCATCCAAAATCTATGTGGAAAGTATCAAATTTGAGTATTGTTTGTGAATGTTGTCATCTAGTCATTCCTGATGTTGGTGGCAACAATGGGATTGTAAAAATATATGCTCCCAACCTAAATACTGCAACAAGGAAACTTGCCCTCTTCATGAACAAATCTGCATAGCGCCCAAGTGGTCACCAAATCCATCATCAAGACTATTGTTTGAAGAAACATCATGTACAAGGTGTCTCATATGGACAACACCAAGCCTTGCTAAGAGAGGAATGCTCCTTGTTTGCTTACCACTTACTCCCAAGAGGTCATTCAATACAATCAATACTTACTTAATGGTTGAAATCAATAAACAAAGCTTTTTAGTGGGACAAAAATTGCGCCTGATTTCACTAAGAGAAAACTGTGTTAGAATCCCTGAAAACATGTCACCTTGTTTTTGTTAAGTTCCTGTTTCAAAACACAGTCAAAACGCAGAAAAAACGCTTTTTCTATGTTTTTCTACGTTTTGACTGCGTTTTGAAACGGGAACTTAACGAAAACAAGGTGACGTGTTTTCAGGGATTCTAACACAATTTTCTTTTAGTGTTTGGAAGTTTTAGTGGGACAGGGGGAGTACCTACTAAACAACCACCATTCTACAACACATATGTATTATTACATTTTCCACCAGATTCCATCACCTGCTACAAACCAATCAAAAATCCACCACTTCAACTAGCATTCACTAAAAGAAAAGGATGCTTTTCACATACTATGTATACAACACAAATCACACCCTACATGCAATCCAATTTCTTTAAATTATTTTTCAGTTTTTAATTTGCCCCAATTGGATGTCTACCTTGGCCATTTGGGGTTTTAGTATTGTTTCTAACTGCAAAAAATGAAAATTTGAATGTCGAAATTAGGATACAACTAAAGTTACACAAACCTACAAAGAGATTTTCTAAAAATATTAAATTTCTACCTTCCACATGTGCTCAAAGTACACTACTTTTGTACACTTGCAAAGAATTTTTTTTTTCCAAAGATGAAAAATAGTTGAAGCATCTTCAAGTAAGGAAAAATGAATTTTTTAATTATTTTCTGAAATCAAATTTCAAACCATCTATTCTCTTGCATTTTCTATCACTCTTTTTTTGTGCATAACTTTTAGAGATAAATTTTTTTAGGCCCGAATTTTTACACACATACTATTTTAAAAGCTTTACAAGTAATCCATATTTTATTTCATTGAAAAAAAATTATTCCAAAAGTCACAACACTCATAGTACTAGGCCATTTCGACTCAAAAACGGTAGGTGTTTTTTGCAACAATCCAACCCCACCAAAAAAATCAAACTCTTTAAACAACTATCAAGCCTCCCAAACGTATTACAAGCAAAATTTACAATTGAAGATCTTTTTTCACTAGAAGAAAATGAGGAGTTCTGCAACTACCAAGAACAACTAGTTTTTAGTTGCACCGGACATTTGCAACTGGTGAGAATTTGGAGGGCCCCAATTGCCATGGACAAGTTTTCTAGTTGCACCGTAGTTGCAAGGCAAAACGTTTTAGTCTTGCATTCTATAGCTTACGTGGAACTTCATCGATGCGCTTTATGACGTGGTTGCCTATGTGGTATTCACTGTTGTTTGAGGTCGGTAACTAAGTTGCAACTTGTTTGTGACTTCATTGCAACTTTGATGCAATTGGTCTGCTACTTCATTTCAACTACTTTGCAACTGCTTTAGGTATATATTTGATTATTGGACAATGATTATGGAACAATGTTTATGGGACAATGATTATGGGATAA
This sequence comes from Rhytidiadelphus loreus, assembly GCA_947034895.1. Taxonomy (NCBI): domain Eukaryota; kingdom Viridiplantae; phylum Streptophyta; class Bryopsida; order Hypnales; family Hylocomiaceae; genus Rhytidiadelphus; species Rhytidiadelphus loreus. The sequence goes on from OX344765.1 coordinate 43,392,557, forward strand.
TGTAAGCAGTTTGCAACTCATTTACGACATGTTTGTCACTTCTTACCAACTGGTTTGCAACTAGGTTATGAGTTTTCTATGACTACTGTGATTACTTTATAAAATATGTACAACTTTTTGTAATTTTTTTGTGACTCATGAATCATGAGTACAACTTATTTGCAACTACTATGCATCTTGATAATACATTTGTGCAACTTGTAATCGACTGCATACAAGTGTTTTACAACTCATTTGCAATTGATGGTCAACTAATATACTCATAATACAATATACAACATATTATACACAATATATCATACATAATATAACACATATAGTATACCATACATAATACAACACATATAATATAACATACATAATACACCATATATCATACAATACTCACCATACTGGACAAATATGTTAGGTAGCTCCAAAGGCCACTTATTGTGATTTTAGGGTGTTAAGAAGACGAGTTATTTATACAAGTGGGATGGCAGTAGGTATGACAAATGATATGGGATATATAAAATGCACGAATTATATTAAAGTAAACTTGTCTTCTTGTAGTTATTTTGTAGTTGTAAACTAGTTGTATTTTGATTGTTCTATAGTTGTTTTCTAGTTGTCTTTGAATTGATTTCTAGTTGCACTGTAGTTGTGGATTCTACATAGCGCAAAGTTGTCTACATTGACACTTCTAACAAATATAGGATGTAAAATATCCACTCTGTTACGATTCCATTTTTCTACATTTTTTTCTACGACTACTCTACAACTAAAACAACATACACATCAAAGTTGGTGCAAGAAACTTGTGCTTGATAGAGATTTGTAAACACATCAAATGTGTTTGTCAACATCATTATTTAAGCTTCTAGTTTGACTATTCCAAAGGATGTGCCACCTCTTCCTCCTGTTCCATCTTTGGTTGGAGCCATAGAGTTATCCGAAGAAGACAATCTCTTAACATTTGCAAGATATTGAAATTTTTGCAATCCATTTTGTTATTCTCAAGTTTGAAACTATTTTTGTATTGTTCTTTAGTTAAACAGACTTCATATACAGATGTATTATATTTTGTGAAAGAAAGAGTCAATTAGAAATCTTTTGTTCCATGGAAGCCATTGAGTCAATTTTATCATAAAGTTGTAGAAGCCATTATGAGCTATATTTTGAAGTGTTGTTTTCAACCGATATGAGCTTTATGTAGGACAATGATTCATTTATAACTCATGTAACAAAAGAACAAATTGTGAACTTGAAGCAAGTTCCATAGCATTTCAAGTAACAAATCCGATTATAATTGTTTTGTAGTCTTCTAGTTGTCTATAGTTATTCCATATTAATCTTCCAATGATTTCTTAATTGTTTTCTACTCAAAATGTAGTCGTTTCCTAGTTGCATAACTTGTCTTCTTGTAGTTGTTTTGTAGTTGTAAACTAGTTGTAATTTGGTTGTTCTATAGTTGTTTTCTAGTTGTCTTTGAATTGATTTCTAGTTGCACTCTAGTTGTGGATTTCACATAACGCAAAATTGTCCACATTGACACTTCTAACGAATATAGGATGTAAAATACCTACTTTGTTACGATTCCATTTTCCTATATTTTTTTTTACGGCTACTCTGCAACTACAACAACGTACACATCAAAGTTGGTGCAATTATAGAAAATTGCAGTTGCAAGATAGTTATATAGGACACTTAGTTGCATTTGAATTGCATATGGCCGGTTGCAGCGGACACGTTCATTACATGAAATCTGAGGCCTCCAGAGGGCCGTTTCAGTTTGTTCCCAAAACTGTTCCCGACCCTCCTGGCTGCTGTCAGACCAATAATTTATAAAAAAAAAAAAAAAAAATTGTCCTGAAATGCAAAAAACAGTCTAAATTTTTTTTTTCTTTTTTGAAAAAAAAAATCGATGACATGGCAGTCGCTCCACCACGTCGGATTTGGGTTCCCAGGGCAGTTTCAGCGTTCCCAGGGTCTAATAACTCAAGGCCTTGTAGAGGCCTCAGATTTCATCTAATGTTTCTTCTAGTGTTTCTTCTTGCATAAAGCATTATTAATAAGAAACCTTTGTTTCTTTGGATGTCTGACCATGGATATGGATGTTTTACGATACATCTAGATGTCATAGTGAGGATGGTCCTAGAAGATAGATTTATGTAGATGTTTCATAGAACATTGGTAGATTATTGTAAAAACAAGTTGATGCTATCATTAACATTGATGTTTTATTTGACATGAAGACAAATACAATAATGTTTTTGAAACATTTGAAAAAACATAGTACAACCACATCATTAAGAAGCCCCTTGTTGACTATGGGTAAGTCTATGAAAATTATTGTGGGTTGTAGTAAAATGTTGATTAGATGTAAAAGAAAAAAAATGGCAATCATATGACAAGCTTTGCAAAACAAGGGAAATGGATGGATGTACGCCTTAGATGAAAAGAGAAATTTTTTATACAAGTAGGGTGGTAGGAAGTAAAACAACCCATATAGGATATGTAAACTTAAGCAAGAATTGTGTTCAAAGTAAAAATTGTGAAACATTTGTCTAGATGTTTGAAATAATGTTCAAATGTCCAATAGTTAAGCTTTCATCTTCAAATTATCCCATATCCTTTGAAGATTCATGACAAACAATGGATTCGATAATAAAAACGTCCTTTCTACCTTGCATTCTTACTAAATGTCAATGAAGTAATTCCTTCACTAAGCCATCAAAAATTCTCTTGATGGTAGATAGTAAATTTTCTTTAATTCTTGTTGAATTTGACAATTTTTCTTATCTATTTACTTTCTTTTAAATAATTATTTTCTACCAGTCCTACCCTATAGGTACGATATGCATCAATTGATGCCTTGAAAACGTCTAGATGTTTAAGTTGATGTCTCAAAAAATAGTAGTAAAATTTTTAAATGTCATGAAAGTGTGATGACTAGGCATGCCATGTCAACCTCACTAGAGTTACCACATCATTTTTGCCGTTGCCATGTTAGGTGCCATGTCAAGTTCAATCATACAAATTTTCATTAGACTATTATAGGAAAAGTATGAAAAACATTATAGAAACTTTGACTATGTGGATTGAAAGATTATAGTGTTTGAAGTTAGAAAAAAATTCAAACCTTACAAGAGATGGTCAAAATATTTTAATTTCTTCTAGAGTGAGAATTTTGCACTACATATGGATTGTTTATGAACATTTGCATCTTATGTTATATGAATTACATAGCTGCCAAGTTTTAAAAGTATATTTGGAGTTTAACAAAAGATTTCCTAAATTGTCCTAATTTTTTGGGGGCAACCTAACTTTTGATCTAGGCATCCAATTGGAAAAAAAAATTATGTTCTCGTCTACAGGATACATGTCCACACCCTATGTCAAAATTTTAAGAACATCCATTGAAAATTGACATTGTAGGAACCTACCCAAATTTTCAATTGGTTGTTCAATGCCCACTTGGGCTTCTAGGGATTAATTGCAAATAAGATCCAATAAAACCTAGGTATTTTGAATAATAGTAACTATACTTTATTGTAATTATTGTAAATTATAAATGTGCATACCTTACCTTATCCTTCAATTGGATCAACTTTGACATCACTCCCAACTCTAGGTGTTTTATTTGTGATAAGTTTATGCTCAATTGTGACATTGGAATATTTTAGAAAGATTATTCATTTTTGAATCACCAACATTCACTCAATTAGGATGAATGTCACTACGATTGCAAGAATAATTGGTATTTCCTCCATTATCTTCATATTTATCCATGTAAATATCATTATCATTCCAATGAAGATGACAAGGAGTGGTATACATACTATCTATCTTGTAAAATTGCAAAAATAAAATTCCTCCCTAACCCATTTCTACTTGCTACCTAAATTTGTCATCCTACTCATTTAACCCCAATTCCATCCAAAAAATCATCCAAATCCGTTCATTTTCTGACAAAATCATTGCATTAATGTCAACAAAGGATAACATATCAATCCTTTAATGGTGAACACTTAAGTACCATTGGATACATAGGAGAGCGGTTATGGGTTGTTTATAGGATGTTCATGACTCCAATCTATGAATGATATTGTAATTTCAAGGTAGACCACTTCATAAATTCATAAAAAATTCAATTTTAATTGAAAAATTATAATTCCACTTGGGTTTGATTTGTGAAACAAGCTCACACTTTTGAAAAATATGTGCCCCTCTTGGAGGTGCCCCAAGATAATCAGATGGCTAGTTACATTGTCTACCTTAGCATCAAGTGCAAATCGACAGACCCACCTGGGATGGAGTTTCTAATAAATACTAATTTCCAAATAGTGTCTACAGTATTGAGTTGAAAATACTGGGATTGAGGGTTCGATTTCAAAATTCTTTAATCCATCCTCAATTAGACAGCACATACTGCTTTACTTATCAGACTGTTGCGCCCATTTTACTTTATTTTTTACAGGGTAAGCGTACTTGGGAAGGGACCACGCATGTCGGTGTATCAAAACAAGAGAAGAAAATGCTGCTTCCTAAATCGCAGAGGCCTATTTCAGGCAGAATTGTGAAAAACTGCCACTTTTTAGGGCAGTGAGAAAAAAATAAAAATAAAAAGTATTTAAAAAAAAATTGGTTGTACAAATTTTCATTAAACTACTATGGGAATGTGTGGAAAAAATTCAAAAACTTTGGCTCCATGGATTGAAAGATTATAACATTTGAAGTTTGAAGAAAAAGTTTTTTTTCGACCTTGCCCAACAAGGCCAACAACCTTTAACTCCTAGAGTGACATTTTTACACTACGCACTACACATGGTTAATTTTCTTTTACATTTGCATCTTGTATCTTGTAAGTTACATACCTATCAAATTTCAGAAGCAAAAGGAGGAGTTTTGCAAAAGCTACCCGAAGCTACCTAAGCTTCAAAAAAGTTCAATGCAACATAACTTTTGAAGGTACTGTAGTGAGTTTTTTTCTTAAACAATAGTAAGTAATTATACCTCTTGCAAAATATCAATATCATTGATTAATATAAATTAAGCATTCTTTTTATTTTTCATTAACTCCTAAAAGCCAAAGAGACCATTTTCTAGTTGTCTCTCCTCTTTGATGGGTTATCCAAACCTAAAAATAGATATTTTTTTTAAATAATAATTTTAATTGTAGTTTGAGAAGTTGCATTTCCATAAACAAAAAAATCTTTGGATTCCAAGGACAAAAACTCTATCTTGTGTTATTTTTCAAACTCAAATACTACAATGAATGATACTTGCATTTTGTTCATTTAGAGAGAAACCTAACCAATGGGAAGTCACCTCAAAAAAAGAAATATGTCATGTGTAGTCAAGTGGATTTTTCATTTTTCTAATGTACCTTTGTAGATAACAAGGGCTTTGTAAGCAATGATTCATTGCTCCAACACTTGTTCCAAGCTATTCGTAATTGCATTTGGTCAAAAAAGCCAAACTTTCCATTGTAAATTTTTTGAAATATCCCCCCCGCCCCCTCCCCCCCCCGCCGTGGGGTCTCACTCTCAGATAGGCCAAAGTAGGCCAATACTTTAAAGCGATGAATAGTAGTGCAGACCAAGTCCTGGATGGTTTATTTACAAGCACAGTAATAAGCTCTAACAAGCTCAGTAATTAAACTCACTTGCTTGTAACTGAGATTTAAACCACAGATGTGATCCACATCTTCCATTTGCAAAATTTCGTATACACACTCATGCACAATCTCCACTTTGCACCTCATGTTTCAACCATCAGATTCCTTTGCATGAGATTTTGATCAAGATTCCTTCAATTCACATGAGATTCTTTCATATGCACTCATTTAACCCTAAAGTTTTTTGACTATGTTTTCACCGAAACTACTCCAAAACTGCCATTTCTAGTACAAGTACCAAATTTAGAAGAAAAAAAATATTTTTGGACATGTGTAACCATAGGATCTTATACTATGTTTGTTTGAGAAGATGTCGAAAAAATTTCAGAAATTTCCACAATGTAGATTGCAAGATATCAATATTTGAAGTGACAAAAATATTTTTTTTAGCCCTACTAAAAACATGGCTGCACTTCACAAGGTCACATTTGTATGAAAAAATGTCCAAAATGGTGGTTCTTCTTTGGATTCATTCTTCAAAGCAAGTTGTCTACATGCTTGAAAATTTTAGGTCATTTGAAATTGTATAACATATAGGAAAAAAATAATAAGTAGAGTAGAGAATGATTCAAAATACTAAATTGTTAACAATTTACTTATGGAATTGAAAAATTCCAATCCCAATGGTTGTAATGTTGTAATAAACAATCTACACCTAATGTTTTAATTTTCTTCAAAAAACATTGAAAATTTAGTTAAATAAAGGACTTAAAAGTTTATCTTAGAGTACAAATTCCATAACTACCTACAAACTACCTGCAAACTAAAACTCCTAATAATTTTCATCTCATTAAACAAAATGGAATGATTCAAATCTTTTCACGTACATATAAATCTAGAAAAACAATTTCAATTTTTTATTTCTTAAAACAATGATTTTTGAAGAAGTTTTTTTGCTACCTGGATTGCCCGCCAATTGCTAAAAAATATATATTAGACAATAATATTTTAACTATGTAGTCAAAAGTTATGAGAATTTTTGGGCCTTAAAGTTACTCCTCGGGCATATGTTGTGTGAAAATTTCAAAGAAAAAAAATATAAACTCCATTTGTAGTGAGCTCCCCCAAATCGCTATGTTGTTAAAAAAACGTAGTTTAGGGCTTTAGGAATTAATATATATAGAATTATCATACATGTAAAACTATAATGATTTAGAGAATTTAGTTGTCATATTGATGCTTTTTACAAAGCATTGGTTTTCATTTCTATATATTCCTATTTGAACACATGTTTTCTGTTTTGTAAAAATAAAATGACAACTTTTATTGCAATCATTTTATATTTCCTTCACTTCACTATATGATTTCATTTATTTTCACTTCATTTTAGATAATTTCATTTACTACATCAAGTATTAATGTATTGTTATTTATTTATTTACTTTAATAATGCTAAATAATTTAATATTTTATTTTAATTTTTAAATATCCTAATTTAAAAATAATAATAATAATAATAATAAAAGAAAATTTACCATTAAATTGAAATATATACAATGCATTGAACATTATTTTAGAATACTTAATTTTTTTATTTTAAAATCATGTTAAAGATTTATTTAATTATTTAGACAATATTCAATTCATTTATGAATTGAATTTAAAACTTTTCTTCTTTTTAAATACAATTATTTTTTGTTATTATCTTTTTTTAATTTAAAGAACAATATAATTTTTTAAAGTTTGACTTATAAGGGAGAAATCCCATTCCTGACCACTTAAGCAATCCCACATATCTGCATGTCGGGTTTCGTTAGTGAGGAAATTTCCAGTGTGCAAAAGGTTTCCATAATTTTTCAGATTTTTATTCATCAAAAAATAATTATTATGAATTTTTGAGTGGAAGATTCCATCCCTCGCACTATGGTCATATAGACCTTCCTATTTTCGACCAAAGGTTGGTTGCAAAATTCACAAGGGTTGGTTGCAATATTGGGAGTCTTGTAGAACAATCATAATGTGCCACAACTGCATGGGGAACTGTGCTGTAATTAATCATTGTTCATCTCCTCATGTGTGGAAAGATAACGGTCTACATTGCGAGAATGGGGGGGGAGTGATTTGGAATGGAATTTCTCCCTTAAACAACTTGTGTGGCATTTTGCACTTGTCTAAGTGTTTTATGTGATTAACCTTGTATTCTTTTAATTTTTAATTTTTAGAATAATTTATTGGTAATTAAATTAAATTTATAGAAACAAAATTCAATTGGAACCCCTTAACTTTTACACTTAAAAACCAAAAGTGTAAAACAACTTTGGTGTATTTCTACTCATTGAAAGCTTTTTGGTGATGTCAAGAATGACATTGGAAACTCCTATATCCTATTTTTCATGATTTAATTCAATTTATAGTCTTAAAAATTGCTCACAAATCCATCATACATCGAAAAGTAATGATACAAATTTAGAACAAATCAAGCTCTCCAATGGTATAAAGAGAATGATCGATGAGCACACAACTAGGGATATCTCAATGTTACATACAAAACAAACTAGAACAAATGTTACCATTGTATTTTTATTTTTACTTTTATTCAACTTTTACTTTGCACACATAAATAAATGAAGGGTGCAAAGCCTCTACACTCTTTATTGATAATGAATCAAGAGGTCAAACTCTCTTCTTTAAAGTATTGATGTTAAAGTTTTGTTTTTAATTGATTTAAAAGCTCAATTCTTTTCTCTTTTTTTTCTTTTTTTTCTTTTTTTCTCTCCCCCTCCTTTTTCCTTTTTACCCTCCCCCTCCCCCTCTTTTTGCCTTTTTATCTTAGAGTAGGTCCCGGCGGCCCCCCCCCAAATCATTTTGCCCGAGTTTAAAAATAAAATAGATTTTCATTGCAAATATCTCAAATCCATACAATCAAATTCTTTTGAAAATTGGAGAATTTAAAATCAATTTTTAATGTGGCAATATTTTGGTACTTTGGCATTTTTTAGAATAAGTGTTCTCAAACATAAACCCGTACCTATCCCATATTTTTGACCTTTATGTACATATAGTTCACAATTCAAAATTGTTCCACATTAATAAAATTTACTTTATTTACTAATTTGATAGAAATAGACAAGATCTAATTGTTGGATTTTTGAAAAAATGATTATAAGATTACATGATTTCTCTTGAAGTTTTCTTATCCAATCTTAATTGGTTGAAGTCTACAAAGTCTCATAATGTTATTTCATCATCCACCCAATGGTTGAGCATTTAAGGATTAACCTCTGTAGTTCTTTGATGTTTAGATATGAAAACAACTTCAAAACACCTGTATTCAATGCAAGGCTAAAATCTTCATTTATTTGTTTCATAACAAATCCAAACAAAAGATCCTATAGTTAACTTGTTGAAGCACATTCTACCATACATTTGAAGAGAATATCTACACTAATTGCAAGTTCAATGTGTCTAAACTTCAAAATGCAAGTTTTTTTAGCCCTTACAAAAGGTGAAATTTTCCCTTGCAACATTTTTTAGAAAAAACATACATGTCCTATAACTAGTTCATTTTAATCAATATGTTGGAAAATGGTTTGAGGATGCATGCAAAAGATTTAACCAAAAAAACTTTCATACACATCTTTAAAAAAAACTATAAAATGGAAGGTGGTATTGAATGATAGAATAAACTAAAATGTCGTCGCAATGCAAATTATTCCATTCTGTAAAATTATGAATTATTTTTATATTTATTGGATTTTAATTAAATTTCTTCAAAGAAAATGAATACGAAAAAAAATGGAGGGGTTGTGGTGAGAACCAATGCATGGTTTAGTTTGTTGGCTATGACCCCCCATTTTTTGAACTTTTTCTTCTTCTAAGATAGCTTTGTATTTTATTGAGCTTTGGATAAGTTGTTGGAATGAAAGGTGAAGCTTCTTTTGCCTTTCTTTTGGATTTTAAAGGATTCTAATTCCACATAGGGGATATGGATAGAATTATGGGGAAAAAAGAAATGGTCAATGATTGAAATGTGGTCCATGTGGCACGTTATGAACTAAATTTCACTTGCTTAGGTGGAAGAAGTGGAGGATAACTGAGAAGGGTGCTCTTCTTCCTAACTCATTCATAATTTGTTTTGTTTGTTGTAAGTTTAGAAAGCCATATAGAGCTTAATATTGTGAGTTTTGAAATGAAAATTTGAGAGGTTGTTCTTTTTATTTATTTTATTTCAAAAAGTTATAACTTGCTCTATTTGAAGTTTGTATGTGAAAGTTATGCTTGATAAAGGGAGAAGTTTAGTTGACATGGAGTTTGTGTGCAAAATTTTTTAGTATTTAAAATTATTTGGTTAAAAAGCATCTAGTTTCAAGATTTGCAATGATTCCAATGATAGCAATTCTCCTTTTACACCAAGCAAAAGATAGTAATATAATTTAGTGAGTTGTTTAGAGAGTATGCTCCTAAGCAAGTTCGCTTAACTTCAGGGATTCGACAAAATTCGAGCGACAAGTTTGAATTCAAATGATCTATCTCCGAGCAAGAATGGAGATTCACCGTAACTCAAATCTGCATATTCCCGGAAGATTCTCCATCCAGATTCTGATCTAGGCATCTGCTGATGTAATTAGAGTGTATCGTGATGCCCGTTTAAAGTACGACAGTACAGAATGTGATCCCTCAGATCTTAATGAACTTAATCCAAGTGCATCTACTTGTTTAAGTTATAACCCTAATCCAAGTTACCACTTATTATTACAAGATTTCACTTCCTCATCCATCAGGTCTTTCTTGGCTGATCGATCCGACCCAGACCTCCTTCAAATCTACTGTACCTTCCCTGGTCTTCTGCAGCCCAATCCATAGTATCAGCCACTTCACACAGCTCGGATACATAAAATGATCAATTGATAAGTTTGCAACCGCAACACGCAACGATCCCATTGACAAATAATCTTTGAATGGTAGCCTGGTGGAAACGTGGGATCCCAACGACAATTTTATGTTTTCTTGGCATGGTGGGATCCCGGTCCATTCCCATTACAGTAGCAGGCATGTCCAATTGCGGCAGTTATGTCAAATCTTTCACCAACTTCGAATGCTGATTGCAAATCGCTTTCGCAACTGGAAATTGACTCTGGATTTACTTACTGTGATAGCAGCTCCAATGATGCAGTTCGTTTATTACAAGCACGGGCTGCTCTAATTACCGATTCAACGAAGCTGGTGGCAAACTGTCAGCCGTGAGCCATCCCTGCAGGGCGGCAGGGCACTGAGGGGCAGGGTTGACAAATGGATGCCACCACGGGTGACCAATCAACCAACCAGCTATCCAACATCATTCCAACCGCGCGCGCAACCACGGCGAGCGGGTATGCAGGCGCAAAGCCTGCGCGTTTCAATGGCGCAGACCGCGCGAGAAAGTCGGGAGAGACCACCCTCGGAGGCGGAGATTCCTTGACGCAGCTAGCTGGCTAGCATCCAACATCGTCACCCCAGTTGGAGGGGCAGTGGGGCACTACTATTTGCCACTCATCACTACTTGCTCCTTTTTCCCGAGCTCATCTTGTTTCTCGGGGTTTCTTTGCACCGGCTGTCGATATTTCCAGTCCTGGTTCTGACCCTCGTGTGGGTCCCTAGATATTCTGGTGGCAATGGTGCCGAAGCTGCTGCCCCACTTCCGACTTGTTGGTGTGGATCTATGTAAAGCCAACTGAGGAAAGGCTTTGTATCGACAGAAGAAGCTAACTGAAGTTATCCTTTTACAAAGTTCGAGAAGCTACCTTTTACTGACACAACACGGCCTCTTCAGTTGTAAGTTAGTGTAGCTAGAGTAACTGCTTGTTTGCTCTACAGACTGTCACTGTACAGTACTGCACATTCCAGCGTAGGGTTTTTCGTCCTTGTAGAAAAGAAAAGAAAAAAAACGATTGTGATATCCATGTGCTCTTTGCAAGCGCTTATCAAGCTTTCAATTAAAAATGAATTCAAAATAGAAAAGTAAGAATAAAAAATCTTTCCCGTCAGCTAGTAGCGCCAGTTTTATGATAGCAGCGGCACGTTCTCGTTGATTCGTTGATGCTGAATCGGTGATCGATCATTCGATCTGATTCCAGTTCACTGCATGTGGGAGCTTCCGTCAGTTCGCTTGATCGATCCTTTGGTTGCCACGCTTGCATCGTCACCTCATCCGGAAGCCACCGGATCATTCCTGCCTCTTCGCTGGGATTTCTCCACATTCTCTGCATGTATGACTCGGTAGCTAGGCTGTGGAGGTGCAGTTGCTGCTGCCGTGTTGTCTAGACGACGGAGGGTATACGATAGAAGTTTGGATTTCCATATCTACATGGTAATTACAAAGTGGAAAGTAATTAAAGTATGTAAATTAGTGTGAGATGCTGAAAAATAGCATGAGACAAATTAAATAGCTTAACCCACTCTACACACCAACTGAAGGATTTAAAGTGTCCTATAAATGACTTTCAAAGAAACTGTAGAAACAAAGAATGCACCTATTCATCTTGGAATGTGATAATTTTGGTTGACTATGTTGGTGGTAGTGTGCCCTATGAATGACTTTCAAAGCCCATTTCAAAGAAACTATAGAAACAAAGAATGCACTTATTCATTTTGGAATTTGATCATATTGGATTGAATATATTGGTGATAGTGTGTCCTATGAATGGCTTTCAAAGTCCATTTCAAAAAATTGTAGAAACAAAGAATGCACCTATATGTCTTGATGGGCAATTTCATTAAAATGACACCATTCCACTAATTTGGCAGTTTTGATAGTTCAAACCAAGAGGTTTGAAATGTAAAAACATCCTAGATGTTTGAAAATAATCATTAGAGAAAATCTGGGGTCCCAAAAGGGCTACTCCACAGCCCTTAAAGAATCATGAAATTTAGTTTTCTTTTGCAAAAAAATTGTTTTCCTCCTATTTTTGCCCGCCTAAATTTGCAGTGGCAGCAACACAAAAATCGAAATTAATGAATAAAAAATTGACTAACAAATAAATTTTGAAGCTGAAATAAATTAAATTTTTTTCTTTTTTTTAAATCACAAAAACTAGCAAATTTTGAGATATTTACCTTAGTTGACACCAAAGGTGCGGCACTTTTGGGGGTGACAGACCAAGCTCGAAATAGCTTGGTTTGTCACCACAAGGCAACCCTCTAGAGACCCTAGAATTTCTCTAATGTTGTACCTTTCATAGATGTCTTAAATCTACAGTTGCTCTAGATGTCACTTTTATAGTTCAGATTGCGCGGTCTTAAATCTATATCAATCCTAGATTTTTGAAATCTATAAAAGTTGAAGATTTATAAAATCTATACCTATCTTAAATGGCACTTATATAGTTCAAATTAGACAGTTTTAAAATGGCACGTGAGATACCGCTATTTTAACGAAATAATTTATCATGGAATTTGATAATTTTTGGTTACCTATCTTGGTGATAGACTGATAGTGTGTCCTTTCAAGGTTAAAGATTATATTTTGGTCACTTGCCTAATTTTGCATCATCTTTTTGGTTGGAATGTTTTTCATGACCTAGTGCACCTATGATACAATGATTTTGGAAGGAGTGGAACCTAAACCTCAATTTAGGAAGAAGGAAGCCAAATATAGGCAATTTCATTAAAATGGTGTCGTTCCAATACTTTGGTAGTTTTTACAGTCTATATCAACTAGTCTGAAATGTACAACAATTTTAGATGTCTGAAATCTACATCAATCTTAGATGTCACCTTTATATTTCAGATCACGTGGTCTAAATTCTATACTTTTTGTAGATTTCTGAAATCTATAAAATTGAAGACTTATCAAATCTATACATGTCATAGATGTCACTTTCATAGTTTAGACTGTGCGGTTTGAAAATGGCACATGGAATACCGCCATTTTTATCAAAATTGCCCATAAGTGTAATTAAATTGCATGTAATCATGCCTTGTTGACAATCCAAAAATAGGATTTAAATTGAATAAAAATTCAAATGCAATTCAAAATTGGAAGCAAACTAAGGACCAAAGCATTAGATGGGATTCTGTTGCAGTAGAGGGTTGCGAGTTCCTCATTTTGATGCATTTGGCCAGTTTAGAAAGTAGTAGTGGAAGTACTATGAGCTTTAGGAAAAAAAATATTCAAATTTAAAAATAAAATAAAATATGGATAAATACAACACTATAAATATTCTATTTTCAAAATTTTAGGCATAAGAAAAATAATCTCCAAAATTTATGCACAAAATAAGTGAATGGAAATTTTCACCTCAAAAGATGTTTGGGTGTTTAAATTGTTAGAAATATTGAAAACGTTCAAAAATAAATAAAACAAAAATAGTTGATTTCTAAAAACTTTATAGAAATGAGATTCAACTAATGAAATTATAGAAAAATATTTTTAAATGTCTTGAAATGTGACTATAATATAGCCTTCTTCGCACCTACATGGAAGACAAGAAAAATATTTATTCAAAAATCCCTTGACAAATAGATGTAATTATAGTAGAAGAACCTTCTCTCCAAATTTCTAAAAGAGATTTGTTGTTTTGGTTACTCTACAATACTAAAATCTATCAGAACAACCAATCTCTATAAAATAAAATTTAAAAAATTACAAATAGTTTGTGATTTTAAATAAAAAATACAGATTACAATTGAGATTGTATAGCACACTTCTAGTATTAAATTCAAATAAATTGACTCCATGTCCCCAAACTTGCCCCCAAAGTTATGCTTGCATTTGAATTATCCACGCAACAAATTACACGTTATACCAAATTACATCAAATTAATATTTTAAAATTTGTCATCTTATAAAAAAAGGCTGATTTACTAGACTTATACATTAGTGGTAGGGCATGGTCAACACATTGATGTCAAATAATTAATTAAAGTACAAAAATTAGATTCAACATTTTAAAATTTAATTTTAAAAGGTTCAACATCAAATCAAAAATCAAATCAAAACATTCAACTATATCATATAGCTTCAAAAGTCACTTAATTGGTGTCTTCATAGAGAGAGGAAGACAAGTTTTTTATACAAGTGGGGGTAGGAGGTAAAACAACCCATGTGAGATATGTAAAGTTAGGATTAGTAGGAGTTCAATTGTCCATAGTTAAGTACATAATTCATACATTTTAACAATTAGTAGTCAAGTTCTTATCTTCAAATTACTCTATGCTCTTTTAGAATTCATAATGGATGATGAATTTCATTATAAAAACGACCTCTCTACCCTTCATTCTCATTAAATGTAAAAAATAAATTTATTGTAATTAAAAAGAAATTATTGTGATAAAAAAATTTACATCAATGATTTTGTTTTTTTGGAAATATTGAAATTGAGTTCAATGAAGCACTTCAAAGTTTATTTTAGAGTAGAGATTCCATAACTACTTGCAAACTAAAACTCCTCCAATAACTTTCATGTCATTAATCAAAATAGAATGATTCAAATCCTTCCACCTACATATAAATCTAGAAAACCAATTTCAATTTTTTTAAAGTGATTATTTTTTGGCTGTCCACACTACCCAGACTCCAAAAGAAACTACATATCATACAATAACTTTTTAACCACATAGTCAAAAGTTACGAAAAAGGTTGTGCTTTAAAGCTACTCTTCAACCACATGTTGTGTGAAAATTTCAAAGAAAAAAAGTGAAAATTTCATTCTTAGTGAGCTACCCAAAATTGCTATGTTGCCAAAAACCCGCCCATTTGGTCCTTTGATGGTTAAAGATATCCTTCCTCTATCATATGGTACAAGTTTTTTTTATTTCATTTATTAGTTGAGGCAGTACAATAAGCGATGATCACTAGAAGGATGAAGCTATTTACATCCACCAAAAACCAAAAATATTTTGCCCAAGATTCCCTCCTTCCAAAATCATCTCTTTTCAACAAAAGAATCGCCCAAATAAAATAAAAAAATGCTATGGTATCTCAAAATCTTATTAACCCATACAAGATTTTAGGTACCCCTACAATATCTCGAATCTCCCAAATGCCCATATCTAGCTAGATTCAAGGGTCGGGGTGAATTGACCCCCTCGCTCGTCTCCTCCAAGTCAGTCCAGGGGGTACAAGTGAAAAAAAAAACTATTTTATGCCTAGAAAATGGATCAGGGTGGATTGACCCCCTCACTCAGCCTTACCAGGGATGTATGTAAAAAAAAGCCCCCTATTTTGGGTTGTTCTAGGATATATTCTTATCCTCTCAAAAACTAATTTGGGGTCTTTGATCGCAAAAATGAATTAAAATTTTACAAAATAATTCATGTGTGAAAAATAAATAATTCCAGGGTTTGACCGCAGGGCCGAGCGAGGGGGTCAGTTCACCCTGGCCAGAAAATGTATACTCTACATCTCACCTAGTTAATTGGGGGCCTTCAATTGCAAATATGAATTCAAAAATTGTAAATTTTATCATGCGTGGGAAATTTAAAAAAATTAAGGGTTTTCCTTCGGGGACGAGCGAGGGGGTCAGTTCACCCAGGCCGATTCAAGCTACCCAAGTCCTCTACCGGCCCAAAGCTGCTGGATCCGAAACCTTCGAGTGCCTCATGAAAACGATATGCTACCCGGCCTACAGTTTTTTTGGCATTGGCAATGATTTGTCATGTAATATTCCTGGCTGCTGAATTATTTGGAGCTTTTGGTATCTATACCTTACCTTACTGCAGAGCAGACGGACTGAGCATTGGATAAGCTCAGCATTGGAGTCCTGTTGTAAGTATTGACGTACCCAAAAGTGTCCTTCTTTGGTACTGGAAATCATCCTTTCTTCCTCCGCCAGCCTTGAGTTTCAGTACCTGGCTCCACTGCACAATTTCAATCACCCTGGCTGTCATTGATACCAGAATGGTGCAGTTCACTTCAGTTCAGTGAGTGTGCCTTTTCGTTTGGAAAAGAAGAAAAAACAAAAAGTGGAAATGGTTGAACTACCCAAATTGCAAATCCAGATGCAGACGGAATCAAATGCGGCATTGTACAGTACAACCAGAACTTATTATACGCCGAAGTCGGGTGACTCGGGTCTTATTACAGTTCACACCAGCCAGTGACAGTCTGCTTGCTGCACTTCTGCGACAGATTGTGAGAATTGCGGCGGAAAATGAGTTGGTTGCTGCCGTGATTGCTGTGAGTTAAGTGCTGCTGTTCTCTGAGTTCTTATTACA
The DNA here is from genome assembly GCA_947034895.1 of Rhytidiadelphus loreus. Classification (NCBI taxonomy): domain Eukaryota; kingdom Viridiplantae; phylum Streptophyta; class Bryopsida; order Hypnales; family Hylocomiaceae; genus Rhytidiadelphus; species Rhytidiadelphus loreus. Next base: position 43,409,349 of record OX344765.1, read on the forward strand.
TGAGAAGCAGTTGCCGTAAATGCTCATGAACACGGGCACCTTTCTTCCTTCTTCTTTTCTTTTGAAACAAATGAAAACGAGTTCCATTGCCATTAAAAAGAACTTCTTCTTTTCTTTTGAAACAAATGAAACGGATTCCATTGCAAAAGGGTGAAATACAAAACCACCAGACGCAAGTGGCCTGGCGGGAGGGAAACACAACAAAGGACAACAGAACAAGAACAGTGTAACCATGATGTTCTATTTGTAGGTTAATTTATTGAGCAATCGGACCCTACATCTCCACTCCAACCACATCCTAAGCACGTCATGGAGTGTGAATGCGGTTGTAGATAAGATTTGGAAACTTAGATTCTGAAACCAAAGTTGATACCCTAGTGTTTGTCTTTTGGATAGAGCCAACAAACCACAAAGACAGGCAATCAAGGGAACCTTTCAGAAAAACACTTCTGACCACACTCAAGGGCCTTTTCAACTACATGCACTGTGACCTCACTCCCCTCTCATCCTAGCACTAATTTATGCCCAAATTTACTATGAAAAGTTGGAGAGAAGCCATTTGCAAGTAGAATGAAGACATTTTGATTTTTTTAAATGAATTTTTCTGTGATTTTTCAAATTTTGATGGGACATTTAAAGGTGATGAAGCTAAAATCTAATTAAAATTCCTTGCAACCCTTCACAGGATAGTGTGCGGTCATTGGGTGGTGATACAAAATTTTGTTCCCGTTGCAATTGAAATGGTAGTTGAATCCAGTGTGTGGTTACTATTCAATAAATACCAATTGTTGTTATCCGTTTTGGGAGATGTGTGTAGTAAATGGTAGGATTATTCTAACTTCAATGTGTATTTTTTAACTTTTAGAGACTAGCATTTTTGGTGATAATGTCAATGGATCCACATTTGATTACCACTCAGGGGTGCACTACAAAGGAAGTTCATGGGTGAGGAGCAACCAAATTTTGACCCCCCTATATTATATCCTAATATTTTAATTTTTTTCTAAAAAAAATATGAATAGATTTTCCTACTTTGAAAGTTTATGTTCTAAATTATTGGTATTTTTCTATGTTAATAACAATTAGTTACAAATTTTTGAAGAAAAAAGATACATTGTAAAGCTAAAAATAACTTTCACATCCCTATATTATATAAGAAAACAAAATTTTAAAAATGAAAAAAAAATTTTAAAAATGAAAACAAAATTCTATAAAAATAGCTTTCTATTGAAAGTTTATTTTGGCTGAATATTGATACAATAGTCATCTTCATGTGATCTCTATAAGAAATTTAGTTGAAAAACATGCCTCTTTAGTTCATTTTTCAATCCTTTCTAGACCCATTTCTAGACAATATATCACATGTTATTTAGGATTAAAATTTTTGGCAATAGAAACATATAGACATTATTAAACAAAGCTCAAAATTTTAGGTTGAAATTTTAGTTTATTAAAAAGTAATTAGGAAAAGTAGAAATGGATTTTTAGAGTTTGGTTGCTCCTCACCCATGAACTTCCTTTATAGTGCACCCCCCCTGGGGATTACCATAGGTTAATTAGCTATTTAAAAAAAATCATAATTCATCGTAAGAAAATTCTACCATGTTGAGTGATTTATTTGTTAGATTTGACATGAGAAATTAAAAGTGAAATTTCACCTTGGATCCAATGTAAATAATGTTATGTCAAATCAAAATATCAATACATTCCTAATATTTACACTGGATTATTCTATCAGTGAAAGTGCAAAGTCTATATATTCTACGTACAAATCTATTGTCATAGACCATAAAAATTAATTTTTTGTGAAAATTGATAAAATTTGGTATTATTCTTGTCAATACTAATTTCATTGTTTTACAAATCATGTAATTTTAGTAAATTAGTGTTTTACGTACCAATAGGACAAATCAATGTAGTATTGCCCCAAAAGGACCGGCATTCATGTGGTCCTATTTGCACAAAAACCCTATGTGAAGGTCTAATTTGGCACTTAGGTGCCGAAATTGAATTTCCATGTCAAATTCTTAGTTGTCTACGTCACCTCACACCATCTACAAGATGACATTTGATAGTCTTTTTATGAAAATGACTTAATTTATGTGGCAAATGTGACCTTCATTTAGGGTACTACTTACATTGAATAGTGAGAGAACCTCGGGAGAGAATTCTATGGAGTCTCCACCGTACATGAAGGTTTGATTTTGGCACTCAAATGCTAAAATTGAATTTCCACGTCAGATTCTCAATTGTCCATGTCACCTCACACCATTCACAAGATGACATTTCCCACTTTTTTTTTCTTCTTCTTTTTACAAAAATGACTTAACTTATGCCAAATTTGACCTTTACATAGTATACTACTTGCACTTAATAGTGAGAGAACCCATGGAGTCTCTATCGTACGTGAAGGTTCGACACTGAGGTGCCAAAATTGAATTTCCATGTCAAATTCTCAAGTGTCCACATCACCTCACACCAATCACAAACCAATCACAAGATGACATATACCGTTTTTTTTGTTTTTTGTTTTTACAAAATGACTTAATTTATGCTGAATTTGACCTTCATGCAGGGTAGGGTACTCAGTTCAGTGCCTATAATAAGACTAGCCGTGAGCCTTTCAGTTACTTACCTGCTGATATTTTTTGGCTCGCTCAAGCTTGGCCACATTTTGAGAGTGAGAGACGGAGATGAGCCTTAGTTTCTGCCTTTTCTGCTTTTGTCCTTTGGGATGTTTGTCAAGGCACTCAAGGTCTCACTCATTGCTCAGGTGGGTCTCTGCATTTCTACTGCCTGAATGATCTTCAGTTGGGGCAAATGTGGCCAGAGAAACAGGGAGTGGCTGGGGGCGGAAGCCTTTTTACCGCCCCCAATCACACAATTCACCGTCCTTACATACCCAGGGGGAACATTTCAGAACGAAAATGTACACCAGAGGTACATGACAAGGCGGCACTGCAATAATTGGGGTGCAACTTTAATGAAACACTTTCCTAACACACTTTGAAAACTTAAAGAAATTACATTTTTGGGTGGAAATTATGTTTTAACTTGCATTTTCTATACAAGCATTCGTTTTTCTCTGAAAAAACATGTGTGTTCTTTAGCATATTCTACAAATTGTTGAGATTGCTTAAAATGGTTGGTGATAGGCACTTTCAAGTTAATACAATTTAAAATGCATTCAAATAATAGTGCCAATACTTTTTTTTTCAATTAGTTTTAGTTTTCATCAAATTTGGAGAAAAAAGATACAAAATTTGTAAGCCTTGCACTTGAGAGTATGACAATGCATTCATATATATGAAAAAATTCTGCAAATTAAAAATTATAGAAATAAAGTCAAATTTGGTTCGTCAAAAGTAGAAATTGGGCCAAATTCAATTTTCAACATTTTCTTCCTCAAACTCTCTAAAATTTATAAATGGTACGGAGTACAATATAACATTAGTGACTTCTTTTACTCCTAGTAAAACGGCCCCTTCTAACTTTAAGAAAAATCAATGCTATCAATCACCCAATTCAACATCTACAAGACCCTCCCATTTGTGTTAGTCACCCACCAATTAGCATAATCTTAGCACGACCCTTTAGCATCATAACAATTACATGGCTTGGGGAGAGGACATGTCAACATGTGGTTTAGCATGGGGTTGCCCACACTATTCCAATTTAGTCCCAATAAACTTTGAAAAATCACATCAAATTCATTTTCGTGTCAAAATGTCTTCATTCTACTTGCAAATGGTTTGTCTCAAACTGTTTAGTGGCTGAAAAATATGTGAACTGACAAATAGCTTCTCCAAGGCACCTATATAATAACTTTTCCAAAGTACCTGGATAACAAATTTGAGTGGTAACAGGTTGATCTACCTTATATCTTGGGAACGATGGAGTGCCCTAACTTTCCTGGCTCATATAAGTTACTAATATTTTATCCAATATTCCTAGCTCTTCAACAATGTTTTAATTCCCATGCTCCAAAGTACACAAAATTAAGAATGCATTGAAGAAACTCAGAAACTTGTAAGGTGCATACAGCAATCATTTATATGGTAACCAAGAGTAACCTTTACACGAAAAACCACCTCCAAGTTCCATGTGTGTTTAATAAAAAATACATGAAAAAAAATGAAGAATTTAAAAAAATCAACCCTATCCCATAGATTTCTACCCATTTAAAAACCATTCCCATCAAGCACCAATATGATTGCTTCAAAACAGCAAGCACACGCCAACACTAAATTATAGTATCAACAGGGGCATGGATTGAGATCAAGTGAGGCTTCATAGAATTTTGAATCCACAAACGACGCCGAGTTGGCCGCCCCAAGGGGTCAAATGCACTGCAACTTGCATTTGACAATGGCAAGTCACATTGGATGTTTAAAAAATAAATTAAAGAATTAATTTTAAAAAATAAAATATAGAAAGAAAAAGGAAGCCACAAGCCGGCCACAATTGAAGCACAACACTCATTTCTCCCACCATATTTAGAACCCAAGTTCCTTTGCGGAAACTTCCTTTCCCTTTAAAATCATCCATCCAAAACTAAATTCATCCATCCGTCCCCCGTCGTCATCCTAAAACTAGACCCTCCGCTTCCACTCATTGGCCCCAAAAATAAAATACACAAAAAATTTCACGCCATGTGGGAGATACCTATTGACCTTCAGGTAGGTAATTCGCTAGGCAGGTAGGTTTCTAGGTAGGTACCTAGCCGGTGGTAACGAGGTGGTCGGGAGGAACGAGATCGGTCGCTCTCCTTTCGGCGCCTTCTTCTTCATCTTCATCTTCTCCCGTCCATTCCAAGCTTTCGAACAAATCCTTGCCTGCATTTTCTGTTTCCGCTCCTCTACCGCCTTTGCTCCACGCTCTCATCAACTATTTGCGTTCCTTTTCTATTGCCGCAGTTGTGCTCTTGCCGAGGCAACAATCTGTTGACGTCGTTTGTGGTGTCAGTGCGAGCTCACGTTTCGTAGGAGGCAGACGGGGAGGGAAGAACTTGGTAAGGCGGGGGAGGAGTGGCGCGTTTTTATTTTCGGTGTTCTTTCTTTGGGGTTTGTGGCAGCCGAAGTTGAGTCGTGTCGTTGATTGAGTTGCGGCGCCGCCGTGGTTGCGTCTTGAGAGGATTTGAGCGTTTTTACGGCAGCGGCGTTGGCCACGGGCGGGGGTCTGAACCGTTTGATGTGACTTCGCTTGGTGCTTCGTTTCCAGTGTCCAGCGGTTTCGTGAGCTTGGAATTGCAGTTGGAGAGGTTGACGGTTCTGTTGCAGTGGGCTACAGTTGCAAAGGCTTCAGGTGAGATGGTGTTGTAATTTTCATTTTTGGAGAATGAGAGACTGGTTTTGTTTTGTGGCGGAATGAATTTCAAGGGTTACAAATCGTTTCTTGAATCGAATTAGAGATTTGCATTATTCTTGTGGTGTGGTAGAGTACAGGGTCTTCGAATTTCAATGTATTGGGCGATCACACACGTTATGAAGGGTTATATCCTATTACGTTAGTAGTTATCTGTTATTGTTGACGAATGTCTTTCCTTTTTGCTTGATTTGGTTCGCCGTGATTTGACATCACTGATTTCGAATCACGCGGAATGAAGAGATCTGAAAGCGCGTTGGATTAATAGGAATTGGAAGGTTTCGTAAAGTCACGTTTTGTTCCGTATTACCGCCTCATTCCCGGAACAATATCAGGGGATCTGCGTTGCTCTGTCCTTCGCGATACCATCAGGTTTTGTACGCAGGCTATGGCAGAATACAACTTTGGTTGCGACAGTTTGTCAAAGCACCTGGCTGCGCCGTTTCATGTGCCGTTTAAGTCTACGATCGTTCTAAGAAATCGACATAGGCGCCCTTTTAGATATGTAAAATAGTTTCCTTCTCTTGCGACATCTAGTGGAGTTCACCACCCTTGAATGTAGTGAAGGATTTTTAAAGCTTAAAACCTCAATTGTGGTCACACACATGTGCATCTTTGTAATTGCTTGCATTACTGATATTTTCTTCTCTCTTTGCAGACCCCTTGATGGTGACATAACCAGACACATTAGTACAAGTCCAGTTGCACTGTATTCCTCCATGAAGGCCCAGCATCAACAGCACATCTTCATCCGCAACGTTGGATTTCACGAACGTTGGCTTCCGGAGGAGCTATGCTCTCAATAGCCTCTACAATTCCCTCCCCTCACTCGTACAGAAGTGCTCATCATCACAGCATTCTGTAGTGTTCCCTCACTTGACTGAGGCGTGTGTTCTGAGACTATTGTTTTTCAAGCTCACTCGCCACCATGCCGAACAAAATGCAGAAAGCTCTGCAGAAGATTCAGAAGAGCCTCTCCAGCTCCAGCTTGACTTATCAGAGCGTACACCACCATAACGATGCCAAGTCCCCTAAAACTGGAGGCTCGGTCAGGCATGGGAATGGCGGCTCCGTAAGGAATGGATGTGCCTTCAGCAGGTCTGGCCGTCTGGCTGTGGCGGATCTTTGTGATTCCGATGACGAGAGTGACGACTCGGCCCCTGAAGACGTCCCTGAGGGCTACCTGGTGGTGTATGTGGGCGAGGAGCGGTGCCGATTTGTCATCAAGGCCAAGTACTTGAGCTACCCGGTTTTCAAGGCGTTGCTGAACAAGTCGGCGGAGGAGTATGGGTACGAGCACAAGGGAGGGTTGGAGATTGCGTGTGAAGTGGTCTTCTTTGAGCATCTACTGTATCTCATTGAGACCAACGATCCTTCACTCTCCAGCATGGAGATCGATGAACTCGCAGGCTACTACGCCTACTAGGGAGCTGACCAAGGCCTGCATGAGGCTGGTTCAATTGGCAGGCTTACGCATGTGCAATTTTATCCAAGATGATGACGAAATTTTCTTTTTTTTTGTTAGTGTAGTTTCAACAGTGGCCCCGCTTTATAGGTCAGAGGTCAGAACCACTTGCAGTAGAACCACTTCGTTGGGGTTCTGATTGCGCTTGTCAGAATTTTATTTCATTTTTGTGAGCTACTTCTTCTGTACCCATTTGATTCTTGGAATTTCAAGGGCATCTTGGATTTCGTATTCTTACGGCTTACCCATTCGGAAAAGCAACTACACAAGATCTTGGGACTGCCACTTCTGATCAACTGTTGTTGAGACAACTTTTTTTCTCATTTCCTTTGCTATAGTTTCTTCACTGATTCCTGTGCCAGGTCTTCCCCTTCAACCCACGAGCCATGTCATTCAAAAATGGAGAATGTTAAGCATGATCTGCAGCGCGCTTTTCCACTGCAGCGACGTTGTATTATTCTCGGTCAATGAGGCTCCAAAAAGTGGTGCAAAAGTCTGGGGTCGCTGCATTATACTGTAGGAATGTATAAGCACGTTGTCCCCTGCTTGGTGGTAATACAATCCTATAAATTAATCCTCTATCATTACTAGGTTCCGTGCATAATTGATGAGGCGAGAATCTTTGCTTATCGACTGGTCTTGTTGAATTCTGTGGTCCAATCCGCCACCTCCACAAAGAATGCCGGTAAGTAGTTTGTGAAACCTCAAACTAGAAAGGGTTGAAGAGACAAAAGAGTCAGATTTAAAATTCCTATTTTAGCATTTAAAGTGAACAGAAGGCTCTGTTCAACTCTTGCCACAGTAGATAGTTTGATAAGCAGTGTACGCAACGCACTAACTTACTCCATCTCAAGTTCACATTTCCCCCCTTCCAGAACAGGTTGCTAGTTTTAGCCTTGAGCAGTATCTTTAATTAAAGTTTTGGATTTATTGACTTGCTTTGGTGCAATCAAACTTGGTAAGCCCTCAAGTGTATTTTAATTCCCACATCAATTATACAATTGCCAAAGCAAGTGGACACAGTCATGGGCTCTTGCAATACAATCGAGACCATGCGAGTCTATCCTTCCACAATCGACTCCTCTGACTTGTTGCCAGTGACACCAGAACATATCAAGAATGCATGCAGCACCTGTGAACTGCATCCCAATCTGCAACACACAATCCACACAACCGAAGACTTCACAACCGAAGACCGCATTGTCTGCAACTGTTATTTTCCAATTTGGAGATTGTTGTCAATGGAGGATGACACGTACTCTGCACAGATACACAGAAGCATGTAATTGTCCCAATTAAGAAACGTAGCAGACTTGCAACCTCTGAGTCATGATTCATGAGGTGAGTGTTGAATTTGTGATTGTCGCATGTGTGGCTGTACCGAGGAAGCCCCACTTTGAGCCTAAAGCATTGTCATTCATACGAAAGCATCATCACATAATCTCAAGCCGTGATTGGATACGCAACCTTGTCACTTTCTTGCTGGCTAGCTGGTCATAAAATCATCATCCTTGTGTTCAATGTGAGCCATTTGATAATTTTAAAAAGTGAAAATCTGAACATTCAAGATTCAATGACATTATGTCTAATATTCTTCTAGTCCGTAAGGATGCAAATCGCTCCAGAGACGGAAGCTCTGCCCAGCCAGTGTCCTCTAGATAATGATGGCCGCAGGAGTCAGTGTCCTGATCTCAGAAATGGCAGTCTTGCACTGATCAGATCTGTGCCTTGTGGCCAATGCATGATCATTTTTTCAGTTCTTCACGTCAGTGGGAAGGGGTCAAATTAGGGAAGCCTGAGACAAGAATGCTGCCATTATTAGCATGAAAAGACAATGGAAGGAGAGAAAGAGAGAGACATAACCTGGAAATCAAAAGTTATGCCGGCCTCAGTTCAATGAAAGCATCCACCGCGTAGTCCGAAAGTACCGTTGTCAGATTACAGACACTGTACTTGCAGACACTGTACTTGCAACCGTTTCATGAATGAAGAGTGAGTGATCTTGCTTTTCTCTGCAGCCAGAAATGACCGACTTCTACTTCAACAACCTCATGTGTACCTCTCCTGGTGTTTATCTGAAAGTATGCATTTTCACCGAAAGTGGATGGCAGATGCCTATCTAGTAACATTCTGACAGGCTTCTTCTTTTTTTTTTGGGGGGGGGGGGCACAAATGAAACGGAATTTCATTGCAATAAGATGACAGGCTTCTTTGAGTTTAACCATGTAACGCTGCTGCAGACACTAAGTGTCAATGGATGACAGAGAATCCTTCTAAGACAAAGTGCAATGCAAATGTGAAAAGGGGAGGTCTTACACAGGAGTTTGACTTCCAATGAGTGCCCTTGGTTGGAATTATTTTTTTGAGCAAATGATTCACACGTGGCTGTGGTTTTTTTGTTTTTTTTTAGCAAATCATTCACATGTGGTTGGCTGTTTTTTTAAGCAAATGATTCACACGGTACCCCCAAAAGAATGATTTCCGCGGAGACCAGCCTGGCGTTGCAGGGATATGAACAGAGCAAACACAATATGCAAAATGAAACTAAATGATCCTTCAAATCGAAAAAGCAGCAAGACTAAAAAGAATTCCTTTGGCCACCGTTCAGGTTACTGCATCAATACATTCTCTCAAAACGGGTCTTAGATGTAATGATCATACGCTACAAAGATGTAATAAATAATGTATTTAGACAATCAGGCAAGCCGCAAGAGGGTTATCAGACATAATCCTACCCTCTCGACTAAATTGGGAGCGACAGTTGGAGATCTAACAACTCTTTGAGAGCCACCGGCGGTTACAACTGTAGACTTCCATTTTTAAACCAAGATGAATACACTTTCAGAAGGACAAGAAGGCTAAGGTAAGTTGAAAACCAAAACTTGGGACTGACAACAACAACCAAAAGAATCGAGATATATGAAAGAAAAAGATCAAGCTTCTAGTTGTCCAGAATAAGATTTCATGCACATAGCAACTCCATCCAGAAGCATCAAGATGATATGTGTAGGAGGCTTAAGTATATCCCAAAGTTGGGGTGAACAGTTTGTGCTACTATCTAAGTAGCAGTTCCTTTCATGAGATACAGACCAAGTCTGCAAAAACATGCAACAAGGCATACCCCTTGGATGAGGGTCCATCATGCACTTCAAATTTCTAATTTCTAGCAGGGATTGTCCTTTCCTGTGTAGAGAAAGGGACTAGATCCCCATTGCAACTAAGTATCTTCATCATTATCTCTATCAAAATTGTGAAGCACGGCGATAGAAAGCGCCGAGTCCATCCGGAATTCTGAACACTCTGCAGCTAGTATTAGATCCTGCTCTATTATAAAGCAGCAGAGCTACCTTGTAGAAAAAACAAAAATTCTGTAAGGAATGCGCTCGTTGCAAAGAAGTCCATCAGCTCCAGAAGCCTGTGTTCAGAGACAAAATTGGGTTGCCGTTTGAACCAGTTTGCGAGTCCCTCGACCAAATTCCCGTGGGTAAAGCAGGCTCGGAAGCAAGCCTGTTCAGGGACAAAGCAAGAGCAGTAGGGGCCACGCTCAAGGAACGAGCAAACACAAACACAATGGATGAAACGAGGAAGAACAAAAATCTATCTCGTTTGCGAAACGCTCAATGAACTGCGGCTCTCGTTTGAACGTCGTCGGCTCCAACTGGTTCTCAGCAACGTTGGTGATGGATCAGCCAACCCCTTAGCAGAATTACGCCTGCAAAAAGTTCCTAAGCACGCTTCCTGTTTTTTCCTTCACTGTCTGACTGTGGTACATACTGCAAGCGCCCAGCGGAATGTTTCTTCTTTTCTGCCATACTGAGACTCCGGGAGCAAACATCCTCACCCCTCGACGGGGTCAAAGAGGCTTTTATCTCCCCAAGAGATGCAGTCAAGCGTGCAGTATGCTTCAAGGATAAACGCCTACTTACTCCTAAGTTCTAGCTTGAGACACATTGTTGTTCTAATCAGAGCTATCATGCCCGGCGATCTCAATGTCATCCACAAACTCCGAGGTAGCACCTTGCAGCCACCACAGTAGGTGCTCGAAAACACCCGGAGTACAAGCGATGCGCAGGCCTCCGTCACAGCAGAAACCGAACTCTTCTTCGGACTTCGCCAACAACGCCCGAAAGACTCTGTTCGTAAGATACGAAGTCGAGATGACAAACCTCTGTCGCTCCTGGCCGACATAAACCGCGAGGCAACCACTTGGAACATCAGCGGGAGCACATGAGGAGTCCGTGTCGCTGTCATAGCTATGGAGATCCGCCATGCTTCCCCATGAGCGCCCTGAATTGATTCCGAGAGAAGAGGAATCGAACGAGTTCGACGTCGCGCTAGAGTGCCGAGAGAAAGATGGCTTCTGGCTCACGGGTGAGATTTGGAGCACCTTCTTCAAGAATTTGGTAAGCTTCTTTGACGCAGCCATTGTTCTGATCGAGAGAAAAAATATCTCACAGTGCCTTACTTCGGGATCGATTGTGCGAAAATCGCTTAAAAGGACATAAGAAATTGCTCGTCCGATGCTATTGCCGAAAAGAAAGCATCACAACGTGTAAGAGGTCATTTCAGCAGGTGCAAAGTCGAAGGGTCTCCACGCAAGAAATCCTTTTCGGCAGAAACTATGACTGAAGCACAGACAAAAGAGAGAATTCAAGAAGTTAAGACAGTGCTCGACTAGAGAAAAAAAGACAAAGAGCTCATAAGCCCATTTTGATCTAGCCTTTCCAATTGGAGATACATAAGCTCAAGCTTACAATGCATCCGAAGCTTTTCAAAAGCCTACAGAAAATCAAGAAAGTTGCCTCAACAAGAAACAAGAGAGCCTAAACTCGATCAAAAACGCTCTCGGATATATATTTCTCTACGATAGGAAGAAAGAATCAAACACACTAGCAAGAGGCAATAGAAACTAATGGCCTCTGCAGATGGTCGCCTTGAGGTCATATAGGCCATTTCCTCTCAAGGCGTGTTGTGCGAAGGCACCTGAGGGATATGGGGACCACAAGGAATCAAAAAATAAATACACGAACCGAGTCGCAAAAACAAGCTACTTGCCTAAGACCTAGAGAAAAGCGAACAAATACCGAATTTCCACATAAACGGTCAGACGTCAGCACTGTAGACGACTCTTCCAACCCCTAGAGCTTCCCCCAAGGCCCCAACCAAACCGCCCTACCGGCACCACTCCTAGAAGCAAGGAGCGCACGCGGCGAACCCGGAGGAATACAATCCCTAAGCCCCGGCACCAACCACACTCCCTCTCCTCTATCTTCACAAATCCTCTTCCATAGAAATAAGTGAATCCATTTCTTTTCAAACTCTCTCCAGACTAGCTCTTCCTCCTCACCCTGGTCGTTCGACTCACAAACAATGCACATAACTGGTGTTGTTAGTCAAAGGAATTTACCGAGGGCATGTCAGCAGGAAATCCGGCGACGACAACCAATTTTGCAGCTCGTTGATGAAAAATTGAAACACTCCGTTCTCGGAAAACAGTGCTCCGGATTCCAATCCAGGCGAGAATTGACTTGTTTGAAGAGCACTCTTAATTACAAGCTCTCTCTAGCAATGTGTCGGCCGTGAATGCAGGAGAAGCAGGCTGGCAGCTACGGGAATGGAAAATTTGCAAGTGACAAGCAACTGAAGGTTGGAAGTGCAAGGCTCGGATGAATGAGTGTGGTGCGAAAGGCTACCTTATATAAATACAGCATGGTTTTCGCTCATCTTCCCAATCTCTAGATTTCGTTACCATGTTCACGAAGCGGAGATTTCTGATGGGAACCCAGAACTCATTTGTTCCCCGTAGAAACTCTATGGATTTTTTGGTTTTCTTCAGTTTTTTCTTCATTTTTCTTCAATTTGGGTTGTTGTTTTTTGAGTTTTTTTGGGTTTTTTCTTGAGTTTGGTACGGTATTCCAACAGGTAGCTTATTACTTGTTGTACGTACGGGCCGTGGTATATGTGGGATTGGGATTGCCAAGTGTTGTTGCAGCATTAGTTGTACGGGTACAATCCCTTTAATACCCAAGTCTCTATGTGCATATCTCCTTGCAAAAGTGGTGGGTCTTCGAGTAAAGTTGGCAGGCTTGATGCTTCGTGGATGGCCAGGTCTATTGCAGCTCATTTTAAAAATCAAGGTGCAATCTTGAAAAGGAATTTTGTGTTTTCATGACATAGACAATAGTTACCGGAAATTGTGAAACTCTGCACTGACACACTATCATGAGATTCATGACCGCTGTGTTCAAGGGTGCAATGTGTCCAATCTTAGGGTAACTTGTGGTGGTGTAGTAGTGTAAAATATCAGGGTCAAGATTCATGCATAGGGGCATTTGTTAGATTTGTGCAATGGCATTTGTTGTTTTTGTGGTGGTGTAAAATATTGGGGTCAAGGGTCGGGCAATGGGAAAGAAGTGGATGACAACTACAAACATAACATATATTGTTTACCAATGAGGCACGGGTCCCTTTTGTATCCTTGAAAAGGGACCACACACACAACGAACAAAATAGTCTTATCAATGGCTCCTCAGCCATCCCCAATCCTTGAATTAGCTCATAAGTTCCTTCCAGGGATCTAGCAAAGCATAATACCTTTCCCAATATTGGGCAAGACCATTGCCTAGGTATACAATGTTATGAAAGTCACTAAAATTTTAAAATTTTGCATGAGTTCCAGCAAGTTATGCTCTTTTGTGTGAAAACTGGACAACATAGCCTAATCTTGATGCATTTCTGTGCCTGGTGCCCCCGAAATTATATACTCAGTATAAAAAAAATACAGGAATTTGAGAGATTCATATTGGTACAACTGACATTCTTAAGATTGGCATTAACATTATCTCAAGTTTGTGGTAACGTAGAGAATGACAATTTTTTGTACACGTGTAATGACCACAACGACCTCATGGTTATGGTTTTGGCCATTTAGGACTAAGCTTAATATTAACTGAAGACGCGGAGGTTGTGAGTGATACAGCTCTCCAACCGGGAAGCACAGGGACCGTGAAGGACAGCTTTGTGTCCTCGTAAGTACTACTTGACCATACTATGTGTACAGGGGGGGCTGCTCTTTGCCTGACCATGGAAGGAAAGGGGCATGCCTCAAAGCCGCCCTTGCCATTTGCGTGATCCAAACTTTCAATCCAAGTGGCTGGTGGGCGTGGTATTTTTCCCTTTGCAATGAAATTATTTCATTTCATTTGTTTTAAAAAAAAATCTATTTTATGTTAACCAAAAAAAAAAAAAAAAACTTTTGATCTAATCCAATCAACTTGTTTACAAAAATCGAAGTTACAAATACTAGAGTTATCCCAAGATCATCCTTTGTATTTCACTTCCACATCCTAAAAAGGTATGAAAATTTAATGAAACATTTGTATCCTCATGGAGAAATTTGCCCACACACAACTCAAATTGTCAATCAAAGCAACCATTGAAGTTATATGGATACTATAAATACTAGTTTAATTTAATATGTAATTGAGTTGATCTTGGTACATCTTTTGTTGTTTCTATGGAGTTAGCCCTATTGTATTAAATCTAGTGTGCTACTACAAATTCAAATTGTCAACCAAATCATACATTGGAATTATGGAACAAGTAAAGGCTGAAGTTCGAACGATGAAACCATGTGCAAAACTCAAATTTGGTCCTCAAAGGAGTAAGTTAGTCAACTTTTGCACATGTTTTCATTTTTCAACCCTTTATATCTCTTGTTCTAAAAGTGTAATATTGAATTAAATTGAAGATTTGAAATGATAGGGGTGGGCTATTGATTTCAATGGGTAGAATTTACTTCGACCATTGAATTGTATATCAATGACACTCAATTTTGGAAATACTTTGTTTTTTGTTGTAAAAAAAAGTCATATAAAGAAATAGTTTCCTGATAATTTAAGTACTAAGTTTTAGAAATGTTCTTTGCTTACCATATTCTAAGTTTTACTTACTTTGTCAAGTAAACTCATTCAAGCTCTTGGTAAATTACAAAGAACTTGGATACTTTTGGAAAAAAACACAATACTCCAAACAATTTCTAGTCATGAAGAGTCCAACCAATCTGCACTTTATTCCCCCCGCCCCTAAGGACTAACAATGATAGTTTGAACAAGGAATTGCAATGTCAATTTATCAATCCTATAATTATAATTTTTAGATAGATGCCACAAAGATTGTCTTTAATGTAAGCTAAATGAAAAATTAGAATTAGTAGTTGCAAAGTTATGTTCAATATAATCTTTGTGTTCTCAACATAGGCAAGTAGGGTAGCTAATTCAACCCTCTAAAAGCACATTTTTGTTGATGAGATTGGAGCTCTTGAAATGGAGTCTTGAGCTTGTTTCCATTGCACTTGTTTGTCATGTTGTACCTCTAACACCCCTTCCAACATCAATATTGGAATTTTTCGAAATGCAAACCTAGAGGGCTTGGAGTGTCGACTAGAGGGGTTCAATATTAGCAAAAAGACAAGGTTAGGTCATAGTTCCTTGAAAATGCGGATTCATGCACTTTCGCTCAAGTAGATGGTGATTTCCTATCGTCAAAAGTATGTCCAAGTATGATGATTTCCAAAAAAATGTGGAGTGTTACACTAATTTCTAGGGAGCTAAGGATAGAAGACTAAGCCCAATAGAAACCAAATGAAAGTCTAGGCCCACCTAGAGTGTCGATCCAACTTCTAAACCCCCTCTAGTTGTTGGTTCTGTAACTAGCCAATGGAAGACCAGGTTGTAATTGGCTATGAAGACCTCTAGCCTATTCTATGATAGAGTTGGCACAAATTAAAAGTCAAAATTTTGATCTACCGAGACTCTAACATAACATTGTATAACTAGGCAATGGTCTTCCCATGCCATAAAGGTATTACACTCTGTTAAATACCTTGGAGGGACCTTACTAGTTATTTCAAGGACTCAAGTTGGCTAAGAGCCATTTAATCCTTAAACGACGAACTGGTCACTATGGAAATTAGTTGTTTTAGAACTGTGTGAATTGTTGGTTTAAAAAAATGAAAAAGTAGTCATTGGAAGTCAAACTACTGTAGAAAACATTCCCTTTTCACACAAAATTTGGAAGATGAATAGTTGCACTTTTGTCCCACATGGAGAATTTTTTTGTCATTCATCGACCAAAAAACGTCCTCTGCATTGTTCGTGGGTTAAAACAATTTTGTTCACTCTAGGGGTAGGTCTTCTTTTCAAAGATGCAAAAGGGCCCCACCTCATTGGTAAACAATGTTATAAAACCAAAATTGTCTAACAAGTTAACTTGCATGGTAAGTTGTAGGCATTGAAACTCTGATGGAAGTGGAAACTAGCTTATCACCACCTTGCCTCCGTCAGCCCTTTTTTGCAGTTCTGGATAGCTATTACCTTAAATAGAATGAATAATTCCCCCTGGCCCTTTGCCTCGGTTCAGGCCGGGGTTTTTAGGTTGAATAGTTGCTCTTTCTTGGGAAACATCCAACTTGTGGGTCCGGTTATGATTGAGAATCATGCAATCAGTGTCATTGAGATGGCATGCACCAAATAACTTGAAACTTCCATACGTATCCCATGGCATGTACATTTCACATTCCAACGGAAGTATAAAAAAAATATTAAAATATTAAAAAAAAAGAAAAGGCTCATCACCTTATCACCTTACTTGAGGGGTCAGATACAGCATACAGCAATAATAAGTAGGTTTCTGTCAAATAGGGGTATATGCCACCTTGGGATTGGTTTCCGTGAAATTGGTAACTTTTTGGATTCCCTTGCCCCATGGTCCCAACGAGGGAGGTATCAAATGCTCCCATGGACCTTATATAAAGTAGAAGGTTCTAAAAGTTCAAAGACTCTAAAATCGCCTACCTCTCAAATGTGCACTATTTTTACATGTTTCTTTTTCATATCCTTTAGCAATGCACAAACAATGTACATTTGAGGAGGTGGGTGATTTTCAAGCCCTATGTCATTTCAAATTCAAAATTTCATAACTAATTCCACAAAGCTTCAAAAAATATAAAATGACTTGGGTTAAATGTCAATTTCACTTGTCTTTCAAGGAAAATTCATTGAAAAATAATTCAAGAAGCTTCACTTCCTCAAAATTCAGTTTTAGATCATAAATGGGAGATTTATGGACTTCCTACCTCATGGGAGCTTCAAACATACTAGTGTGTCATGTGTTGTTGTTACATTATATTAAAATAAAAGTTATTTTTTATATTTTTTTATTCATAAAAACTTCAAAATCCAATGTCTTTTTTGTCATGAGTTGGATGACTGCAAAACAAAGTTTGTGCACCCCTCCTTCTTGAGGGCTTTCCGATGCACCAAGAGCACAACTAGGGAATACACAGTTCTAGAGATCTCACCATAACAAATTAAACTAAACTAACAACCTTTGGATTTTCAGGTATATATTGCCTTCTATAAAAGCTTTAAGGATATAGCTCATGGTTGTTGTTGGGGATCCTAAATTGAAGGGAATGCAAAACCCCTCACAAACATTGATGAATAATGTTATATGGGTGATGTGAACTTTTCAAAATTTGACGTAGGAACCCAATTTTAGCAATCATCAAAATTGTTCATTAAATACAAGGTGGAAAAAAGAGCAACAGAAGGTCAATGCTTCCTAGTTGTCTTAGGCTCCAAATTCTTTATCTATTGAATTATAATATAGAAATACAAACTAAATTCGAAATTAAGCAAAATAGGGGTACATTTTCCCATTATTTTATACTTGTTCTATATATACTCAGTTTTAACTTTTGAACTATCATAAGAGTATATGATTTTATGAAATAAACTATATCTACACAATCGTGCTACAACTAAAATACAAAAATAATCTTGCTTTATGTTATTTTATAGTTGCATGACAAAATAGACATAGCTTCTTGTCGTATAAGTGTTTATTTGTTTCTTTTTTAGTGAAGCCATATATCTCTCCAACTACCAATATATGGGAATAATGTATTTATTTGTACTATTAGAAAGTTCTTCAGAAAAGTATGCAACATCAAGCCTTCCATGCATTTATTTTGTATTATAATCTAATGGACAAAGGATTTTGAAAGTAGTTATGTTATTACAAATTAAAAAATAAATATGGCAATTATGATAAGATACAAGTGACAACAACATTATTGAAAATAAGAAAATAAGAAAATTCTCAATAAATAGGGATTTGCATGGGTTGGGATGTTGAAGTTGTGAAAAATGAATTTTTCTATTTGTTTATCAATACATGTGCTTTGTTTAACCCATAAGCATCCATATTCATCTTTGAAATTGACAATTTTGAAAAAATCATCATAAAGTACTATTTGGAAGAATATTTTGGAATTGAGATGCAAATAGAAGTTGTAGAGTTTTAGTTTTAGATTCTATTCATAGAGTTAAATTCACTAATGCTATCACCAATATATTTCTATAAATTTTGAAAAGGAAAATTCAAAATTCCTTCAAAATTCAATTACAAACAAAATATTATCATTTTTGAGGTAAATTTTGTTGGAAAGGATTTGAAATGAGGTTCTCTTAACATGGAATTCTTTTGGAATTTTTGTGACCTTTGAATCTATGACCTCATTTTGCAATTCCAAGTTTGAACTAGAGTCAATGCAAGTCAATCACTTCACAAACTTCCACATTTGTAATTTTAGAAAAATATGTGCTTTAGTAACACCAAATCCAACCCTTGGATAGGACCACAACTTCATAAAGTATCTCTAAAAATTAGGATGACTTTCATCCACGCTGTAATGAGAAAGAAGTCTAATTTTGAATTTGTACATTGTCCATAAATTGGACATCGGAGCGCTCGAGGGTTAACCATCATTTGGCATTTGTCTTCACAACCATGGGGCCACCAAGGTTGTTGTTGGTACCAATAGAAAGGTCTCAAACACACTTAAATGTGCAAGGTATTATCTAATTTGACCGTATGTACATAGATATTAAATTTTGAAGTATATACCTTTACTTCCAACTTATGAATTCTAAGAGAATCAAATTTTAGAAAATAAATACATACCTTGTATTGCAAAAGATCCTTTGCAATTACAATAATGACACACAAGGATCATTAGTATTGTTTAAAACATCACTACTATGACCAATAATAATAATAATAATAAAAACAATGACAACTCCAAGTTCTTTTAGAGCCTACAAAATGCAAAGGAATATTGGAAGCAATGTTATCATATTGTTCTAATTTCTACAAATATTTTTGGTAGTAACGATAATTTTACACCTTCTTTGTAGTGTGGCCCGAGCGTCCAAACATTTGGGTATGAGTCTATTGGTTAACAACATACTATTACCTTATTAGAGTTAATCATAAAGTGACCCCTAGTTTATAGAAGAGGTGTGGGAGGAAGGTTTAACTAAGGGCATCTCCATAGCAAGAGCATCAAAGAGTGGCACCAATGGGTTTTTTGGTGTGTTTTGCAAAGAAGCTTGACATGTGTGGTCTTTCTCTATCCCATTGCGAAATAGGATATGAACACGCCAACAAGGAGATGTTCGGGGATTCAATAATTCAACCCACTCACCATGCATGTATGGTTTATTTTTATTTATTTTTAAATAAATGAAAGGTGTAGTTCATACCTCGAAAAGTGTGTTGAAAGGACATCCAAAGCCCATAGCGTGCCAAGCCTTCATTTACCAATGCACTCTCCAAATTTTCAAGTGGCCGACCGTTTTTTATGCCTCAACGTACCTACCATGGAACAATACCACAACCCTAGCACGCCCACTCACCATGCATGAGGCCCTTGGTGTGTTATTACGGGGGTATTCTAAAAATATTACAAAAGAAACACAACACCAAACTCCATTAGACCTAAGCTTTGATGCTCCAAAGAATTTTGTTTGAGTGTTGTTCTCAAACTCCGACTCCCTAGTCCCTCATTGCGCACACTTTACGACTAACTCTATTATGTCAATGTGGAATTGCACATGATACTCTTTGCTAGTGGCAATGATGATGAGAATCCCATTCTTGGGGTCGGCCTCATGCCTAATCTCGGCTGCTTCATATGGGTCGGTCCCTCAGTAGTTATCCATGGTGCATCTTTGGAATGCTTTTCAGAATCCTAATGATATGGTAGATTCCTCAGTCACTGGGTGCATGTATTTGATCCAGGGGCTCTGGTCAACTAACCCTGGTTCAGTTACCATATTCTGTACCAAATTTACCCATAAGTAATTGAACCTAAATTAAATTGTTTGAATAGGTTCCATGGCATGGGCATGGGGTGCAAGAGAGAACATTGAAGGATTTTTCCGTGTAGGTAAATGCTTATGAAGTGAAACAAGGTGGTTGCGTGAAGCATTGAGTTATCATGAATTAGTTATAGGATAATATGCTCTAAAAACGACCATTTAAGAGCTGGTCCGCCTTTTTGGTCAGCTGAAGTGGACAAAATTATTTTTCTATCATTTTTCAGAGAAAGAAAAATGGATGTGGAACCTAACACAAGTGGTTTTGTAATTTTCCAAGCATTTTTGAATTAGTTACAAATTTTCAAAGATTCTGGACATAGGCACCTATTTGTGACTATAGGTCTCCCAAAATCTGTCCACTTGCAACTTGTAAAGCAATGTGTGGAAATCAAAGACAATGATTGGCTCTTACAATAGAAAAAAAAAAATTCTTTGGTGCATTCAATTGCTATAATGGTCCATTTAAGGATCACCCCATCTCCATTCTCCAACTAAAAATAGGGGCGGTTTGAAGAAGATTGGCGCTTTTAGAACACACTACCTTAAAATTCCAAAGGTGAGGGTTGGAAGAGTTTATGTGTAACTTAGGCTTGGCCTTAAGTGCTAGGATGACAAAATAATTTCAAAGGTCATTGGCTCAAATAACATCCTCATCTATTGAAGTGTTTAGATCTAGTGTTTCATTAGAAGGGATTTGAGGCCTCTAGAAGACCAAGGTTAATCCCTTATTGTGAACTAGTGTAATGTTGTTAGAATATTAAATAATTTAAATTAGATTTTTTAAAATTAATTAAATATTATTATCTAATGTGGCCATCTCCCAACCACGTCAGACTACTAATGTTGCACAATTCCCAAGTTCCCTACAATCTAGGAACTCACAAACTTCTAAAGGCTTCAAAAAACATCTAATGGTCCACTTCTTTTAACCAATGAATCTAATTTGTGAGCCTAAAATCGTGAGCTTAGGAGCTATGAGCGTACATTTTCTAAGCCTAGAGCATCGACTGAAAAAAAATTGAAATTCTTGAGGTCAACAAAGAAAAAAATGGAGACATTTCAAAATTTTGATTTTGATTTTCATCCCTATGACCATGGGGCCTTGCCAGCATGTGCACTGCACTTGGCTTGGCACATTGACAGACGACAACTTTAATCCACCTCAAGACCCATTTTTGTTCTTCTTGTGAAAATGTTTGTTCATGATTAAGCCTCTGAAGAAATTCTAAGGGAAAAAAAATATTGGATAATTGATGGAAAGCTCATGCAATAAGCACAATCTTACAAGAATGAGGAAATTTTTGGAATGTCTTACCTCCCAAATCTCCAAAGGGGCTTCTCAATGCCTAAGGATTTCTTTGGGGGTGATGGAGTTGTGTCACACATTCACGCACTCAAGAAAAAAATTAAATTTAAAAATAAAAGTGTTTTCAAAGTCCCCTACCCTAAAATCTGCTAGGGGATTCTTGAGACAACAAAATTGTGGAAACAAACAAAATAAACAATATATATATATTTTTTAATAATTTATAATTTTGAGAGTACGAAACTCCAATCTCCATGAGGGGTCTTTTAGTAACAAAATGGGGTTACAAAGTTGTGATAAAGGAAAAATAAATAAAAGTAAAATCTTTTAATTATTCTTTTTTTTTAAGTTCCAAATCCAAAAACCTGCAAGGGGGTTTTCGATACCGAAAGGGATACCTTTGGGTGATTAAGTTGTAGAAAAAATACAATAAAAAAATAAATCTTTTTTAGTTCAAATTTTTTTGAGAGTCCTAAATTTTCAACCCCACAAGAAGTCTCCACAGAAGTCTCTTTGTACCAAGAGGGTTTTCTAGGGTTTTCTAGGGGTGACGAAGTCCCGAAAAAAACCCTTAAGAAAAAAAGAATTTGATTTTTACTTTTAAATTTAAAAAATATTGAAAGTCTCAAACCCTTCTGGGTCTCTCTATATTGAGAGGGGTTTTTTGAGGTGAAAAAGTTACAAAAAAACTATTTTATTTTATTTTTTATTTTTAGTTGAAAGTCCTGAACCCCCAAATCCAACCAGGGGTATCTTTGTACCAAAAAGTTTGTTTTGACGTGAGAAAATTGTGAATTTTCTTTTAAAAAGAAATAAAAACTTGGTTGAAAAATCTAAATTCTAAACCCTGCCAAGGGTCTCTCCTTACCGAGAGGGTTTTTTGAGGGTGACAAAGTTGCAAAAGAAATTCAATAATTTTTAATAATTTAAAAAAAAAAATTAATTTTTTTTTCTTTGAGATTCCCAGTCCCCAAACTCGGCAAGGGTTTTCTTAGTACTGAGAGTCCCTTGATAGGGTTTGAGGTTTGGAACTTTCAACCCAAAATGAGTTTGTTTGTTTGTTTTAAATTTTTTGTCACAATTGTGTTACCCTCCAAACCCCTCTCGATACATAGAGACCTCTAAGAGGCTTAGGGGTTTGGGACTTTCAACTAAAATAAAAAATAAAAAATAAATAAAATAAAAAATTCAACTTTGTCACCTCTAAAAAAACCTTTTTGGTACAAAAAGACACCTTGTGGGGTTTGAAGTTTGGGACTTTTACAAAAATAAAAAAAAAAAGCAAAACAACTTTAAAATTTTATTTTATTTTTTCCAACTTTGTCATCCTAAGATACTTCTTGGCAGAGAGACCTCTTGGGAAATTTGGGGTTTAGGACTTTAAAAATAAATAAATAAATAATAATAATAATAATAATAATAATAATATTATTATTATTATTATTATTATTATTATTATTATTATTATTATTATTGTTGTTGTTTAATTTGAGAGTCCCAAATCCTAATACATGCAAAAGATCTCTTGGTACCAAAAGGAGTATTGGAGGTGCCAAAGTTGTAGAAAAAATTATTATTTTATTATTTTATATATATATATATATATATACATATATACATATATACATTTTTATTTTTTTAAATTATTTTTTGAGAGTGTCAAATCCAAAAGCCTCTAATGGTTCTTTCGGTACTAAAACAAGTTTTTGGAGGTAATGAAGTTAAGAAAAAAATTTGAAAAAAAATTATTTTTTAATATTTTTGAGTCCCAAACTTCAAAATTCCCGAGGGACCTTTTGGTACCAAGAGGGGTTTCTAGATGTGACAAAGTCATGAAAAAGAAGTTAAAAAAGAAAGAAAGAAAAAATTTGAGAGACTCAAACCCAAAGGACCACTAGGTCTTGATAGTGTTGTGAAAATTAATAATAATAATAATAATAATAATAATAATAATAATGGATTTTTTAAAAAGAATTTTGAATTTTTTTGAGAATTCTAAACTCCTCACCTTTCAAAGAACCTCTCGATATATATGATATTCCTTGTTGTATTTTGTTATACAAATATTCTATTTCCATAAAAGAAATTCAAGATTAGCCTCCAAAATACCCTCACCCTAATTCATGATAATAGGTCCTAATTCCCCCCCCCAAAAAAACAAAATATTCTGAAATCAAAGTTCTACAAGTTCAGAGGTTCTTTGGCTCATGTTTTTGACTCATAAAATAGCACCTCCGTAACTTTGGCCAACATTTGTAGAATTCCTCTTATATCTCTTGTTTTGGCAAGCATATAAAGTAAGTGAGCCCATCACAGGCCAAATGGGAGCAAGCCCACTATGGGCAAAATTATATTAGTGGTATACATTCAATTTCTAAATTGTTCACCACTAATAAGCTCGCTCCCATTTGGCTTATAATGGACTCACTAACCTCAACTAACATGATGAAAAATGCAACTACGAAAAAAATCCTATGAATAATGCAAAAATCTTGCTCAAGAAGTTATAGTGTATTATCTCTAAAGGCCAATACAAGGCAAGTTAATATGCAAATGGATCAATTTTAAATTTCATTAATCAGTTTAGCTAGCCTTGCGTAAACCATTGGTGAGAAATGTCCTATGACATTTCCGTGGCGGATTCTATGTCGTATTTTATTAGGTTTCTTGCTCGATTATGCGATTTTGCCCGCATAATCAGGCATTACACGTTTTCATCCAATCACATTCTGTTCATCCCCAGGCGGTTTACGCTAAGCAATGCTGCTCATCGTCGTCGTGGATTTTGCAGGAAAAAAAAGTGCTTCCTCGTTGGGCTCCACCCGCCCTCCTCGTCGACCTTGTTTTTTTCCTGCAAAATCCCCGACGATGAGCGGCACTGCCCTGCACAAAGAGATTGGTCAAAGTTCGTGCTTCTCACTGACAGGAAAACTTGCTGTTCTTATTATATCCACAAAACATTTCCTCTGCAACCAACCGCAGAGGCAAAGCTAGCTATAGCAACAAATTGCTCCGATTCTTTCCTTCTACGTACAACCCTTGCTGCTCTGTTTCCTTCCACGTGTTTTCACAGAGCTTTCATCGACCACACAGCTAGACTAACTAAAGGTATACTGTATATGAGGCTGTGCTATGCCCGTGGCCCTGGTCGATCAGGACCTCCAGTACTGTCCAGTACAACACAGTACACCAAGTTCACAGATAGAGATAAAAAAGAGAGTCGAAAGTGCTTGGAATGTGAGACTTTCTTTCCTACGTAAGTCTCAAAGCTGTTGATACATGTGGTACGGCGAAGTTGAAGTGTGTCTGAAACTGTGGAAACGCAGTCCTCCTTGGTGTTCCAAACAAGGAATTCAGTTTTCAAACAAGTAGTCCTGCACGCCTTTCTGATGCTGTTCGACGAAGGAGAGCAGTGATTTTAGTATTTTTTGACAGTCACAATTAATGCTACAGCCAAAAGAATGGGTAGTGCGCACACGTGCTGTTGTGTACGAGCGCGGATATATTTGTGAGGCAAGGCAGGCAGGCAGGCAGGCAGGCAAAAAAGCTCAACTGATTTCCTGGCGTCTGAACAAGAGTACAAGACACCGATTAGCAAGTGAGATAGTTGGTCGGGTATGATTGAAGGAGTTTATTGAAGCTCTGAGAAAGCCAGCTGAGATGCAATATATATATGTATGTCGACTGGCATGAAACAGGTGGGCAAATGGCCAACCTTAAGTAGGAGTTTTCCTTAAAAGTATGACTGTCGATGAAGAGTTGATTTTACTGCCAAATGAATGCAGGTCATCTGATTTTTCTCCTTTGAGCCTGCTTTATAGTGCTTGTGATAAAAAAAAAGACTGTAAATGATAAAATGTGGGAGTTTTAACATATGTATGTATAAGAAGAGTAACATGGGCTTTTACAACCATGTGCATGTATGATAATTCTAGTATCTATGATCATAACGAATGTGATATAAATGTGAAGTTGGCAACGAAGAGTTGTGCGGACCAATTTACTAACACAACTAATCCCTCACTACCTAAAATTATCTCAAGAATGATGTTTTAGGAATCACAACCCTGGGATCATGTTGCGAATAATTATGGTAGAGTTGACAATGATTGCAGCAAAACAGGGGGACTCCGTTGTTGAAATTGTGAGTCCTCGAGATTGCGTGTTTTGAACTCTTGCACGATCATGATTACACCAGGCAAAGTTGGTGATTATAGCATTTGATTGATCAAATCAGTTGAAGTCACATTTGGAGATATTGCCCTTCTCTGGTGGTGGGGGTAACCTTCACGGATATTTTCATGTTCACGGATCAAATTTTGCCGTATCGATTAAATAATATACGTGGCATGTACATGATTCAATGGAGATCATTGCACCTTCATTTCAATCAAAAGATGGCACATGTCCTCTGACAACATAACAAGTGCTCAACAAATCTGTACAAGCACTTGTTGCTTCAAACTTCAGCAACGAGTCAAGCTTTTCCCTTCAATGCGGACACAACAAAGCTAACCAACATGCTCCTAAGTATCTTAAGTACTTGGTCGTCTTTTGTCTCAATGCCACCCATTTAAACCATCTTTGCTTTCTCAAAACGCAACTGTCATTCATGGCCCCTTCTCATATTTCAAAGTACAACTTTAGCCCACAGCTAAGCACACAACATTTACTCAAAAGCAAACTGTCCAAACTGCAAATGCCATCCCTAAACTATCATTGGAAGTGTGTGCCTTATTAGTTTGCCACCATCTCAACAAGAAAAGAAAAAGAAAAAAACCCAGTATGCTGATGTTGATAGCAGCAGATCGAGCACTGGTTTGTCATAACTTAAGTTAGAGAGTTCTAATGTACACTCTTTTTCTTTCAAAAAATAAAAAATAATTTCATTTATATTTTAAGAAACAGACTTGTTAGAATGGAATTATCTTGGTCAAATTATCGTTGACCCTACAAGGTGCAAAGGCCAAAAAGTGGCTCGTGGATGACTTTCTAGATCACTATAGAAATGAAGAATGCATGTTTTGGTCCAAAAATCATATCAATTTGGCAAACTTGTGTACCTTGGTAATAGGTCTCGTCCTTTCAAGGTTATCTCTTTCGTCCTGAAAGGACAAGACCTTTTCGCCAAGGTAGTCAGCTCCAAATCACTAGAGTATTAGATGAATAGGGATTTAGAAAAAAAATAGTTTCCTTGAAAAACTTTGATTAGTCCTCAATGTCTTTGTAGGGTTTACCCTCAAAATGAACCGGTTGTCACCACACTTTTGTTGTAGTCTTTGCAATTGTGTTGAAATGGAAGTGATTCATTTCTACATCCATCAACCCCTTTTTGACCTCAACGTCTTTCTAGGGCTTAAGCACATGAAGTGTCAAAACCATTGGGTTTGTTTGTTTTTCAGACACGAAAGTGTTGAAAAAAACGTGTTGAACAACGTGTCAGGAAACAACACCCATGTTTTTTTGGTAGTGGGGTGAGGTCAGGATACAATCACTTCACCGGCCTACATTCAAAGAAAAAAACCCATTTGAAATTGAGGTGCGGTGACCCCGTCCCCGGAGTAGGAGAGTACGAGTGTACGACGCAGAGGGAGGGAACACGGGCAGTGAGGGGAAATAATGACGGGTACGAATGTCTGACTGCCGAGTGGCGTGGCCGAGGGTAGGTGTACCTGCCCGTCAGAAACGGGCGTCCCTTCGCCGTCCCTTCAGCTGCGTCTGCGCGCCGTCCGCTCCCGTCCCGTACGAAGCCGTGGGTACGGGCCGTGCAGCACGCGCGATGATCCCCTCCTTTCGCGGGTCCTTCCCTTCCTCCACCCGGCCCGGGATCTGCTCCTCCCCTTCCTCCACCCCTTCCCCCCTTTCTTCGTCCTCCTCGTGGTTCACATGGTCACGCTGCAGCAAAATTAGTGAGCCACTTTCACGTTGTTGTCACCGGTGCAGTTTTTTAGTTTTTCTTTCTTGGGGGTTACCAACCCTACGGATGGTATTCAAAACTCAAAATCTACAACTCTTATTTATGAATCAATTCCAAAACATTCTTTCAAATAATACTTTATAATGATTTTTTTTCCAAATTGTCAATTCTAGAGAAGACTCTGGATATTTCAGGGTTAAAGCAGTCTTGTTGCAATGCAATCACATCAAAAAGATTTCATGAACCTACAAAATTGCAAGGAAGTTCTTAGAGGTTACGTAGATAGAACAAAGGGTTAGGTAGGAACACAATTTACTTTGCATGATGAATGAAATCATGACACTTTGCGCTCAATAGAATAGATGTACAACTTTTGAAGTTTGTGGGGGCAAATCATTTTTTCATCTTTTTTCTTTTCTTATCTTAAAGATAAGTAACAACGGTTTGGGAACATGGCTTTTGGTTATAATAAAACTTCTATAAGGCAATGACCTCTCTAAAGTGATGAAATATTGATTGCTTGGTCTTGTACTAGGTCCAATTTTCCAATATACACATTAGAGAAGTTCTTTGAGATTCTTGAGCATAGGGACTTGAGCCCTGTCCCAAGGCTAGAAGTTCTACTAAACCCAATTCCAAATATCACATAGGGGATGACAATGACATTCTAGAACAATAGGGGAAGTTCCACCCATTCTACTTGGTTGTACTTTTTTCTTTGTTCACAATACTATTAGCATATAGTTTAATTTTTAAAGTCTTGATGGTGTAGGATATGATTTATCTTCGTGTTAGTATATATCACTATTTTTTAAACTTCTTAGCTCGTAAAGTCCAAAGAGTCTTTTTAGGGGACTTACGGAATTTTAGGCAAGTACCTATGATCTCAAATTTTGGCAAGATTTTTTGAATTTTTTGAAGGTAGGAAAACTAATTAGTTTTGGAGAAAAAATTATGCCATAAGAAGCCCAAAACAGGTGACGGTGGGCAACAAAAAAATCCTACAAAAACTTGAAATATAAAAATAAAATAAAATTTAGCATATTATATTCTTATCTATTTGAAAATATTTGATTTGTTCCATTTGGATAAGTGATGTGAAAGTTATGAAGCTTCTTGTTTTGCAGGCAATTTTATCAAATTCTTGAGAAAATAATGTATTAGATCTCTTTATGAACTCAAGTATGAATTGAATTTTAAGAATTTTTCAAAAAAAAGAAGTTGTATATGGTATAGTTTGCTTTCTAAAATAATCTCAAGATTGGAACTAGTGTGTTTCAATTCCATCTTATCAACAATTTAGTTTTTCCTTCCATATTTTGTTTCTACTTTGACTTAACAATTTTTTAATGAATGAAAATCATGTGGGAGAGCATTTAGGGGGAGATGAATTTGTTTCTCAAACTCTCAATTCAATTCTTCAACATAAAAGAACTTAAATTTACAATTTGTAGTACAAAATTTGTAAGTTAAAGTTTATAATCTAGTGAGGTTTATAATTTAAAAGCCTTATATTCTCATTACATGTTTTTTGAGGCCAGGGAGAGCCCATTTCAAGGCTGTTCCCCTTCATTGTTCCCCGCAGTGAAGGACAGCCGACAGTCAAAAAAAAATTTAAAAAAAAAAAAAAAGATTTAAAATTCTTCAAATGATAAAAGAAGTTGAAAAAAAAATTCCGGAAATGACCTGGCCGCCTCTCGACCACGTAGGACGCTGAGGTGGCAAGCCAGCTGTCCGGTTCCCTGCGTTTTTGCAGCAGGGGAACCCGCAGTCTCTTAGAGGCCTCAAAAAACATCTAATGAGTGAGGTTAGGGGCAAAAAAACTTGTTTTCTTCACTTTAAATGCTTATATCTTGTGATCAATATGGTCAAAGATTATGAATATTCTTCAAGACACTCTCATACTAGCCTAATGCAAGATTCTATGGTTGGATATGCAAAATAAACAAATGTTTAAAGTTTTAGTTACTTGCATTGAAATGACATTTTGAGTGTTTTTTGACAAAAAAAGTAGCCTTGGGACTTTAGGAGTTAATCGATTCATTTCAATCTCTAGAGGTGTACGTGGAAGCGATTGTTGTTGGTCATCTATACATGTAAGGATTGCATTCATGTAGTTTAAATCTTGCTAGTATCTTTGCATTTACAATACTAGAAACTAGATATTGAAGAGGAAATATCTAGAATATTGATTGATTATTGATTTATTGATTGTAGTAAAATGAATATTGATTTATCTTCAAGAAAGAATTTGTATTGTAGTGCCTGCTATCTTTGTCACAAGCACATGGAGCTTGGTACATTTAAAACTAATCTTATAAGCTTTGTGGTACTATGGTCATGCAAGAAGTAATGATGAAGAATTTTTGTAGATTGGCAAATACTTATGTATCAAAATGCAAGTGGTTGCATAATTTTAGAGGCACAATTGATGACCTTAGCTATAAATGATTACAAATGAAGGTTGTAGGAAGTTATAAGTATAACTTAGGCCAATCCAAACTGAACCACCTAAAATCTTAATGCAAATTAATCCTAAATCCTAAAGCCTACAAAACAAATATTTTCATAGTATCAAAACATTTTCAAAGTAAGAAGATAAATTAAAAGAAACTTGACCAAAAATTGTCTACTCACACAATTGCCAACTCCATGCTTTCATTAATTTAACCCATTCATTATCTATAATTGTTCCCAACTCTACCAATGTCGAATTGTGTGGTGAGAAGGGACATCAATTTTGTAGCACTTGAGAAAATGGGTTCTTTTTGTAACTTCTAGTACTATTCTTTTGGAGTAACTACATCTAATTTTGACCCCCTTGTAGAACTAATCCCTAAACCAATGCTTGCCTAAAATGCACAGTTGCTAGTATGTGAGCCTAGGATCTTGAGCCCATGAGCCTAGGAGCCCAGACTCTTATGTTATAGGTACCTATATTATAAACACCTTCCATAGTTATAGGATATTTATATTATAGATGCCTATATTATAGGTGTCTATGTTATAAGTACCTACGTTATAAGCACCTTCCATGGTTATAGGATGTTTCTATTATAAGTGTTTATGTTATAGGCACCTTCCATGGTTATAGGATATTTATACTATAAGTGTCTATATTATAAGCACTTTCTATGGTTATAGGATGTTTTTATTATAGGCATCTATGTTATAGGTACCTATGTCATAAGCACCTTCCATGGTTATAGGACACTTATATTATAAGTATGTATGTTATAAACATCTTCAATAGTTGTAAAGTACCTACTTACATCTAGGCTCAAGGCTCATAGGCTCGCATTTCTAGGCTCACATGCTAGCGTTGTTGCCTAAAATGTATTGTTTTTCATTAGGAGAGCCTAGAGGTGCTTTTGAGTACACTTATTTTCAACAATTTGAAAAATTGATAGTGTATTCATACAATGTTCCAAGAATGCACAAGAAGGGAATCTAAAATACTCTTTTGACTTCTAACAAGATTCAACAAAAAATTAGGCAATTTAATAATAATAATAAAAAATAATAATAATGTTCAATTGCTTGTTCGGATACATTTGGATGTAGTCACCTTAGTGAAACTAGATGCACTAAGCATTATTCAAAATTGGATGCCAAAAATATGGATTGTTTCATATAGTTCCAAGTTCATAAGCCCTAAGATAACTGCACCTAATTTTGATCACTTTCTGAAACCAACCACTTTAGATTCTTGCCTAAAATGTACTCCCACTATTCATAAGAATCTATGCTTCATTTTAGAAACACCTATTTTCAACGCTTTGAAAATTTGTAGTTTATTCATATGGAGAATCTAGAATGCCCTTTTGACTACCAACAAGACCCTACAAAAAGTTTTTTAATATAATAATTTAAATCATTCAGAATTGCTTATTTGTGCGGTTTTAGGTGTAGGTACCTTGATTTGATCATGGACCACATCCAGATTTCAGGCTCTTGTGCTGTCCATACAATGATGTCCAGGCAATTAAGTCTCTGGTACAGTTTATCTTAAAATTGTAGGACATAGGGTGGATGTGGTGTCTATGTCTATGGTCTCTCGGGGAGCTTGCTTGACACAATAGTTTGCTTGAGCAAGCTGCAATTCGTACACGTTTTGTACATGTTATGTACAATTAGGACAAAGTTGGAGCAGTTTGAGGACG
Organism: Rhytidiadelphus loreus; assembly: GCA_947034895.1. Taxonomy (NCBI): domain Eukaryota; kingdom Viridiplantae; phylum Streptophyta; class Bryopsida; order Hypnales; family Hylocomiaceae; genus Rhytidiadelphus; species Rhytidiadelphus loreus. The sequence goes on from OX344765.1 coordinate 43,440,790, forward strand.
GCATGCTGATATTAGTACTTGATCAGTAGGAGGATGCGTTGGCAATCTAAAACAAAATGGTTGCTGGCATGTACCTTCTTATTGATTCAGGTTGAGATCTGGTATGGACTTTCTGTGCAGGACTGAGTTTTGCGTGTGTGTGCCTCAGCTGCCCTCATCAAACCACAACATGGGAACCAACAGCAAGAACTCAAGCATGTGTACAAATAGAAACATAAGCCACCAGATGCATTTAAGGCTAAGTGTGGATATAACTGAATGGACCTTAAACTATCTATGTCACTGCTTTTCAAAAAACATGCTCCCCATTCAAGTCTTAGGTCCTATTCAAAGACTTTCGTAAAATTCAATTCCAGAAACTCCATTATGTCTCTTCAAAATACTTAGAACGCCTACACAAGATCTAAAAGAATGCATTTAATAGATGATACGGACTATTCCCAGGCACGTTCAAATTATTACACGTCACTCTCCATTGCTGCTCTAAAAAAATCCCTTGATACCCCTCCAAAAGTATAGTTGTGAGGTGCGAAGATAAAATCTAGGATCAAATTCGTTTAAAAGAAGATCCAATATAAAAAGTTTAGAAGTTCAGCAGAGATGATAGGATCCAGAACCCATCCCTCCTAATGTGACACATTTCCTATATGCAAGTTGCGTAGATACAAACCTTCACACGCTCCAACAAATGCCACCTTCCTCTGGAGGTTGCAGGAGCTGACATTCACAAAATGACAGCATTGGTACTCATTCCTTCGAAATCCAGTTCTCAAAGCAACAAAAGAGGCCGCTCTCAAGGCACTAAGAAGACGAAGAGAAAGTTGCCTATAACATAATAGGATGGTACACAACAAGGGTGTACACTCTCAATTCTCATTACAAGCTGACCAAAAAGATGCAAGAGACTTCAAAGAAACAGATTTCAACGAGCCTTGTCAACACTAGTCATTCCTCTCATTGCAAAGAAAATGAAGAAAAAGCAAAGAGCCTTTGCTTCCGTTCGGTCATTACCTCAACAGAGGTAACATGTCTCAGATAACAGCATTAGTGGGGTGTCGACAACCTCATCAACTGGAGCTACATTCAAACCATTCACATTTGTGCAGGACAATCCCAAACAAGAAAAACTGCTCACCAACTCGCTGTTCTTAATCCCACGAGTGCAAGGATACATGTCATTTACCTCCAATGCGGCTGTTGAGTGCGTATTTGGGTTGGCATGGAATACAATGGCTGCCACTTGTGGTGCTTGCTATGAGAATCTCATTGTCGATAGAGGCTTTTACCAATCGTTGCTCTCCCATTTTAAAGTGGCCGTCTCTATGTCTGCTTCTCGCTTGACTTTATCTTTTTGGAACCAGTCACACACTCTGCCAGCGTTGAGCTCTTCAATGGCCACGCCTTCTTGCTCTGCTATCACTCTAAGCAAATTCAAGGATGAAATCTGCAACCAAAAACAGCGGGTCAGTCTCTCAATTGTCTTGATTATGCATGGTACAAGTTTCATGTGAGGGATTACCGGCTAAACCTTTCATAAATTTCAACATTAACGCCCAAATCCCAGAAGGCCCTCACGGAAGCTTTTAAAGTCACAAAAATTCAAAATTTATTGCTGCTATTCAAAAGGCTTAGCAAGTAATTTGACTCTGAAATAGTTGTTCTGAAATAAGGTAGCAAGCGTTTGTGCCTCGAACATTCATAACATTCTAACACTCAACAAATTATGCCCTCTTGAATTCTATATCCTCCAGGAAAATAGCCTAATAATCCATTATACTATGTGTATGGGTCAGTTTTATAACAAATCGAACAAAATTTGATCATATCCAATTTTGACAAATTTTGACCAATACCAAAAAACAAAAGATTTTTTTATTGGAATACTTTTAGCTCTTTGAAAACTCTGAAACTCCAAAATTTCAAAACTTCCAATTGAAAATGACATTTTATTCAGACTGAATTTCAAAATTAAACTATTTCAACACACAGTGTTGAAAGTGACCTAGGGTTTAGTATCGTTGATAAAATACGCAGTTGTGCAATAGCTTGCAATCCTACGGCATCCAATTATCCATCCATGACAAACCCTACAGTGGAATGGGTGGACGGTCATTGTTAAGACATTTGCAAATTATTGGAAGTGGCAGAAGAACTCAGTGGAATTTTGCCCAACAGTCTCTTGAAACTCTTGTTTGCCCTAATTTCTCGGCAGTGGGAAGATGACTTACCGTCAGTCGACATAAGAATTTTTCGTGCATGTCGATGTTGGCCATTTCGACAAGGCCCGCTTCTTCCATGGTAAGAAACGATCCTGGTGCACCCCCGCCTCCACCTCCCACTCCCGCCCTCAACGACGACACCCGCCTGCTCCTCCCATTCTCTGCAACACAAATCTCTCCTCCGTCAACACCTCATAAGCTCACCTGCAACCAATCTTAACCTAGGATTCATGGTTTTCAAATGACCAATTCAATTGATCAGACGGTGAAAATCATGGAATTTAGAGCCAAATTTTAGAGCCAAATTTTATATCACTAGAATCAGCAAAACATTGCATGTGTTGGTCGAAAAATAAGCAAAATTTGACCTACGAATGAGAGAAAAGTCTGCATATAACCTACTCCAAAACATGAGACCCAATTTTCGATTCTTGGTTCTAAAATCATAGAATTCAGAGTCAAATTTTATAGCCAAATTTTATATCATTAGAATCAGCAAAAACATTGCATGTGTTGGTCGGAAAATAAGAGAAATTCGACCTATGAATGAGAGAAAAGTCTGCATATGACCTATATATTCCAAAACATGAGACCCAATTTGAGATTCTTGGTTTTTTAGGGGTTAATGTCGTCCCTGAGTGCCACTTCGAAGGACCTTTAGCTATGGCTAATAAATTTGAAAACTCATTCAATCAATCCACCAATCAATACAACACAAATCCACAGGCGTCTCAGAACCCACAAACCTGAGGAGCTTGGGCGCGCCGTTGCAGGAGCCGAGAACGAGTGGCTTCTGTCATTCAAGCTCGAGTGCTGGACTCCTGGAGCTGCTGCTGTCGTCGTTCCCCATAACTGCATTGCTGCAAATGACAAAGCCATGGCGGCAGGTGAAGCAAAGAATGTGATTCGGTGGCAATTGTGCAGCTGATGGGGTGGATTTCGATGAAGGGGATGCACTCGCCGCGAGAGGAGATGAGGAGATTGCGAGGATTGACAAGTGCAGCTTCATCCTTGGGGTGGCTCAGCCTTTTTCTTTTTGCCTGTAGAAAGTCTTTTTAAGTTACTTTTAGTTCGGGTCGGGCTTCGGTACCCGCCCTGCAAACTTTTCTCTGCAGCGCTAATTGAATGTAAGCTTAGGTCAGAATCACTAAGCTTAATTCAAGGAAGAATCAGACCATTCAAGATGCTCCAATTTCTCCACATTTTCCCATCCCCAAAATGTGTAGGAATCTCATTCAATGCGTTTTTACCGTTCTTATAATCCTTATCAAAATTTGATACCCAAATTCCATTACATGGAGTCAAAAATGAAAAGGATCAGCATTAAAATGAAAAGCAAAGATAATGCTGCTGTATGTATATTAAAATCATTTTGTGATATTCCAATCTAAAATGAGATTAAAAATACATTAGAACCGCATCTCAATTGTTGGTCCAATCAATGTTCTTATTGTTGGCAATATATCATCAAATTTTGCTTTATCAATGCACATCCCTCAAAATATCCCTAATGATAAGATGAAAAGCAAAGGTTTCCAAGTCTTGCTAAAAAATGTTGGTTCTAATGCATTTTCAACATTGTAAATATACAATTTCAATGTCAATAGAATAGAAATAAAAAAATGTCATCATATATGCATCAATTCAATTTCTAAGGAATTTTGGCTTAAAGTAAGTACACCTAAGTTTTGGCCCTATTACAAATATTATTATCCTATCTAGATTGTTGCCTAAAATGCAAAACGTTTGAACATAAGAGATTAATGTTGATTATTGGTACCCTACAATCAACATTTGCTTAAAAAATATATGATTTATTCATATAGTATCCATAAAATATAAGCTAAGATAATGGCTAGAATCTTCTTTCATTTGCCTCAAGATTCAACCAAAATAAAGGCACTTTGATAATAGGAACCATGCTCAATGCTTATGCAGATGTAGTTACATTAATTTTTAAAAGCAATATGGACGACAAACAAAGGACTTGCAAACGCTGTTTCATCCAACTAGCTTCTCATTCATCCAATTTAACACTTGAATCTTGGAAAGACAACCTTCTTTTATGCCCAATTTCATGAAATTTTGGTAAATGGTATTACTGTACAAAGATATAAGCAAAAATGTGCCAAAATTTGAAAAAGGATTGAGGCGTTAAGGGGTTAAGTCATAAGGCAAGTACTGGTACACCTACTGGTATAATAGAAATCCTAAGTATTGCCAACCATAATACCACTACAGTTAAAAGTTTTAACGAGAAAATCCTCAGCTTTGTTGGCATCCACTTGAGTCTACTCACCACCTCAAATATAACAAACTTCTCTGCAACCCTAAACCCTGTAGCAGCTAACACTCCAAGTCCTTTGTCAAACTGCACATAATGAACAATTTGACTAGCTATTATGGGATACCAACACGGTTGATGATGCACATGAAATGGTCCAATTTACCGTTACCGTGAAGGGAAACTCCGGACTTCCATCAACAACCTAGATTCAGTACTAGTGAAGGAGGGTGGGTAGATATATATACCAAGGCATACCGGACATCTATAACACACAGGAGATTAGAAGAAGATGCTGACACTAATTACGAGGCTTTTTAAGAAGAGCTTGCCGGGTCTGCAGATAAAGCAGCCTTTGCAGTTTCAATGTCTTCATCGAGCAAGATGTCCCAGTGACCATCCCACTTGATGAAAAACTCGGTGTCGTCATGGTACTGGACACGGTGCACATCCCCAGCAGGAGTGTACAAGAAGTCTCCAGATTGAAGGTCGAACTTCTCCTTGGTGGTCAGGTTCCACACCGTCTTCTTCCCAGACGTGACGATCAAGTCGTGTCCGAAGGTGTGATGGTGCGCAGGCTCCACGCTCCCTGCTTTGAACCTCACCATAGCCGAGGTGGGGTCTTCACGCACAATTCTCCAGGACCCGCCGGGCATGATGCTCACGTCCTCGAATTCTCGCCCACTGGCCAGTGCACAAATTGCACATTTGTGTTTTCCAGCCTTCCCTTCTTCATGTGCTCCTGTCATGTAACAGGACGTACGGTAACCGCACCTCATTGTTTAGTTTCTGTTATTAGAGTGGATTGATCTTCAAATGTTGTTGGCGAATGAAAGAGTATTCCAAAGCGCACCAATGAACATAACATTCTTGAATGGGAAGGCAGGGGATCCTCCTCCAGTAGCACTGTAACAAGAATACATGGGCAGCTTTGCATTCAAGATGTTCTACAATGAAACGAGCCTTGATTCATGGAAAGCAAAGGGTCCCTGCCTTGAAGTTCAAGAATGTTATGAAGGGCATTGTTTAGTTACCATATACTCAAATCATAAGGGTTTGAAATTTTATTTGTAGATGATCTAAAACCAACACAAATTTAGATCAAGTTACATCAATGCGCAATATTTTAAAGTGTTACATTTGGTAGATGTCACAATATTAGGTGGTTACCGAACCTTTCAAAAAAATCCAAAAGATTCCATAAAACCTAACTAAGTGAGACAATTAAGAAATTGAAATAGTCCCGAAATGCCCGCATTGCCCAAGTTGGGTCAGCTGGAAAATTAGTCGTAGTTTCGCTAACTAACTTGCAATGGATTTACTTTCATTTCCACCAGCATCAAGCAAATCGAAGCAGTTAGCTAACTTGAAAACCCTAACTCACCGTTAATTAACTTGCAAGTGCGAACACACTTCAATTAACTTCCTGGAACTTAAGACCCCAGTTAGCTAATTAGAGCTACTTGATTGGTACGTCCGGGGCTCATAAAAAACAATGGTCAGTACGAGATATATAGAACTTACTTTCTTCAAGGCTTTGTTGGGGATCTTGCCCACTGACTGCTGTCGTCTGGGGCAGCTCAAACTCAGATGTAGAGATTGCGGTAGATAGTTGTGAACTGATAGGTGCGTGGATTGACGCGAGGCCTTCTCCCACACCAGCTCTAGATTCAGAGCCTGAAACAGATGCATGAATGGCTGTGAGGCCTAGTCCCACACCGGCCCTTGTTTCAGAGTGTGGGACGGAACCTGTGAGATTGATCATAGCAACACTTCAGAACATAACATTCTTAATCAGACTTGAAATGTGCCCTAAAATAACGGAGTGGTGAAAACACCTGCACTTATGCCTAGACTTGCAACTTTACGTCACCTTTACATTGGTAACCGCATTGAAAAGGTACTTGGAAGGGATCTTGAAAGATAACTAGACATGTTTCACTTTTCACATTTATTGCCCAATATCAATGAGATTTCAGAAGAGACCCTAACTGTATTGGCTACACAGCAATTATAATTGTTTAGATTGTGTGTCCAGCAATCATAACACTCTATACCAATACAAGTTATCATCGGTACCAATAGCAAATAAGGGACATATGACACAGGAAAGAGATCCAAACACCACCAAAGAAGGCAATGGCTTACCAGGTGTGGAAGGTGCAATAGAAATGGTTTCAAGTAAACTGTTGAGAAGGTCAATAGGGGACCGGGGCGATGGCGAGGTTTTCTCCACCAGACCTACTTCCTTTATGGGCGATGTTGAGTTTCCAACAGGGACATCAGCATTCTCTAGCGCTGCCTGTGAGATCCTCTCCATTTCTTCAATAGAAGCATCCAGAAACTGGTCAATTTCGCCATTCCAAGGGCATCCATCGCTTGCAGGGCAAGGTGCTTTGAATGGCGTTTCCATCCATGCGTCCAAGATCTTCTTTCCCTCTTCCGACGATGAAATCTGTACTGTACATCAATACTGTAATTAGAATATCGAGTATAAACATTGAGTAAGGTAGTCGGTTCATAAACCGACCATCTAAGCACTGTAACTGAATTTTGGGCAGGTCAAACTGCTCAAAATATTTTTGAATAAATTTTCCTTGAAAGAGAAGAAGAATTGGCATCTAACCCAAGTTGTTTCATATTTTTTGGATCATTTTTGAATTAGTTATGAATTTTCAAACGAGATGTGTTGTAGGTCCCTATTTGTGATCCTAGGTCTTTCATAAAGTGTTCACTGCGACTTCTAAATAGAAATGGGAAAAGAAAGGAAACTGATTGGCTCTTGCAATAATAAATAGTATTTTTCTTGATTCATTTAATGACAATGAAGGTCAATTCAAGAACCACCTCCAGCCCATTCCAGTAACATTTATAGGGGCGGTTCTAAATGCCCGAACGGAGTTCGAGCCTCCTACCTTAACGTCAAAAATCCATGACAGAAGGTTCGATTGGACTTACATAGACTGGCCTAGAGGTGCAATTAGAATCAAGTACGCCTGATCTAAAGTAAAAAAATCAGGGTTGATAAAAGCATCATTCGTGCTTCTTGAAGACATTCTAGAGTAGTATACAGCTTGCACTCTTTCCACTGTAGCACCAAAAGAATCTCGAGCACTAAAATATTGAAGAATTAGCCCACTTGCGACAAAATTCATTCCATTGTCAAGCATACAAATAAGCCCGATTGCAAAAGTGACAACCAAGGATCAAATGAAAGAAAATAGAAATAACTCTAACGTGAGCCACGCAATTTACAACATTTGATCAAGACTGTGCACAAAAAGATTCTGGATTCCTTTTCTTTGTTGCCTCATTGTTCATTGATGTAATTCATTCCAGGGGGAGTTCAGGCAGTTTCTCAAAATGTTATGGAAACTCCAACAACTGATCTCGGATGGATTTGTATGCACAAGATTCCGGTCTGAGGGTAGATCATTAGTATTGGCCACGAGGAGAAACCTCGACGACAAGGCGCTCAGGCATTGGCTCCGAGCACAGTGATTATGCACCATAATCTACGACCTCTGTGACATACACCAACTGACAAGCGACTGACATTATCTACTCGGCTTTGTGAGCATCGACAAGTAGAAAATAACCAACATACTCTAGATGCAACTGAACGGAATTGGACAGAGACTCAATTACACAACATGATTGGCACCCAGTACTAAGTGATCGGCAAAATGCGTATAGATTTCTCCCTGTCGCCAATTACGACCAATAATGTATGTGAACATGAGCAACATGGTCTGTAGGATTGGGCTCCTTTCTATGAAACTGGACAGTCGATCCTACAAAAAGTCTTGCTCATGCTCACAAACATGATCTAGGTCACAACACACAAACAGGACTAACATCAAATTGCAGGAAGCAATAATCACAGCGTTACAGACGCCAGGATTGAAGGAGACCTTAGCTCCGAGGGTGAGCACATTGGTGTTGTTGATGGACCGAGCATTCAAAGCCTCGTCGACAGAGTTGCACGGCGCCGCATACACGCCCCCAAATTTGTTGGCGAAAATGCTCACACCCACGCCCGTTCCGCACACCAACAAGCCTCGCGAGAGAGGCTTACCTTCGGGGGAAGATTTCTTCTCCTTGGCCAGTTCCGAGGCCACTTTCACCGCAATGGAATAATACTTGTCCACGCCCAAATCCTCGACCTCAATGCCCTTCTCCTTCAGATACGCCACCAGACTGTCCTTCAGGCCCGATCCGAATCCGTCTGCTCCTGCCACCACTCTCATGGGCGCCACCTCCGCCATTTGGGCTTTCCAAATGTGTGCAAGTTATTTGCAAATTCAAATCTGTAAACAAAGTCGAATTAGGTCTTTCAAATCGGCATCGGTACATCCACTCCTAGCCCTAGTTCAAAGACCGCTAATCTCACAGTAAGCAGACACCCACACTCCCACAACTAGGCTATCGAAAGTTAGAAGGGTAACATATCATCTTCCGAACCTTAAAATTCAGAAAACTGTTCCGAATGAGAGCAAATTGTTAAGACCACAGCAAATTCAAATCTGCGAACAAATTCGAATTAGGTCTTCCAAATCGACATCGGTGTTTCTGCTCTTCGCCCTAATCCAAAGACTGCCAATATCATAGAAAGGAGATATTCACATTGCCACTACTAGACATCAGAACTTATCAGGGTATGATATCACCTTCCAAACCTTAAAAACTCAGAATAATATCCAGGACGTGGATTCTCTCGATCCAGACTCAAGATCCTTTGCGAGGATGGAGCAAGTAGCTCAAATTACAGAAACAGCTTCAACTTTCGGTGCTGTACGTTAATGATCCTGCTGCAGACAGCGTTGATTGCAGATACTCTTGTGATCTAGAGAGAAAATACTACAGTGGTGTTTCTCGAAGGTAAGGTAGATGCAATGAATTTGGGGCTTCCTGGAGTAGTACTCTTGCGATTTGTTAGAGTGCAGGATGAATGCATGACCGCGGTAGGGACGAGTTCTCATGGCTGTATGGCCGTGGTAGGGACTCCCATTTCAGAATGAATTTTCCAAATTGTTTTTAACAAAGAGTATCAGAAAACCTCTCATTTTTTAATCACATGAAGACAATTTTGCAATAAAGTTGAGGGAAATCCAAGAATGGTAATATGCAAAAGTTATAAGAGGTCAAAGTTGAACTAGTTGATTTTCTAAAACTAAGTCCTATCTTCAATGTTCACATGAAGAGAGTGCAACAAGCATCTATTTTTTCTCTGTTTTTTCTAGGGCTGACTTTGGAAACATACTTGGATTGAGGTGATCCTACATTAAAGAGCATTGCCACCCTCACTCCTCAAATTTGACTCACCAAGTGTTTTGTCCCTTCAACTTACTCATGCTCCACTCTTGCTCTTCATATCCAATGCCCCAAGGAACATTTATGTAGTCAAAGCCTACTACATCCTATTCATGTTGATCCTACCGGATGAATTATGGAATTTGGAAGATTTCAATAGTAAATGCAAAATTTTGGGGCATGACCAAGGTGATGAACAATTCTCTCGGGTACACAACTTCCATATTACATGGCCCTCATTTTAATCACTTATAATGCACTTTAGTCCAATCTCCATGAACATAATTTGTTTTAATGTAGAAAATCCTTGTTGCCCTTTCAACAAAGAATCTAAAAATGTATTTATATATATGAAATGAATACTTTTTGAAAGAAATAACAGCATTAAAAAACTAATTATATTAATTACTTAATAAATGTATCATAGGCCAAGCTATCCAACGTTTGGAAGGGGGGATTAACAAAAATTTAAGATTTTTTTATTACGAATGAAATTTTTGTAGGAATTTTTAAAAATTGTACATAGGTGTTTCAATTCTTCATATATATTGTGAATTTTTTTAAATAAATATGCAATCCAATATTTTCACATCTCATTTTATTTTATTTGGTATTCACCCAACTTTTTGATCCTTTTGATTTGATATAATTTTTACAAAATTCGTCCTCTAAATTGTTTTAATGCCGATGAGGCAATGACCTTTGTGTATACTATTGAGAGTTGCATACCCAAGGAAAACTATGGGAAGTTGAAATTGATAGAACAAAGCGTCAAAACACATTGAATCAATACAATATTGATACAATGGTATTGTGGTAGATAGAGCAGGTAAGAATGAGTCCTTCAAAACAAGATGTGCAGATGAAGCATGTGGGCATTAAGAAGTTCATCTACTATGCTAGCCATTGGCTTCAGGAGAGCCAAGTTCATTTCTATCTTGGCATTTGCTTTCAACTTTCTTAAAAGAAACACCTTTTTTTGTCATTGATTTGACTTGTTTTGTATATTCACTACAAGAGAAAGGGGTGTTTTAAGTGTGTTTTTAAGTATAGTCCTAGAAATAAGATATTAAGTAATGACCTTTATATAGATTTTTAGTAAAAATCTACTAGAAATTCATGTATTTTTAGTAAAATTTTACTAAAAATCTACAAAAAGGTCATTACTTAATATCTTATCTCTAGAACTATACTTAAAAATACACTTAAAACACCCCTTTCTCTTGTAGTGATTCTTGCATGCTTCTTTCTTTCTAGAATTAGATTTTTGATAGTGAATGCTTCTTTCTTGCATGTGTTTTGGTGTTTACGCAATGGACTCCTCATTTCTCTAAGAAGTTTTTAGTTTTCTCACAAATTTCTTCCATACTATGTGGCAACCTCCCATGATATCAAACCCCACCCCTCGCCACACACTACTAGACATAGTTCTAAGAGGACTATTCAAACTTTGAAATGAAAGTGAGAGTGAAGAAGATAGACATAGTCCTAGACATTGAATCTAGCTAAATTGTATAGCAAAAATGCTCCATAAATATATCCATGGACTTGTTTATCCCTTGGCATATGAACATATATATATATATATATATATATATATATATATATATATATATGAATGCTTATAAGAATGTTTTATTCTACATTAATTTGTATAAGTCTACTTTAATTTAAAAACTAATGTATAGAATATATCCTAGAAATATGTAAGATTCATGTATATAAAAATAAAAAGGTTTCTATATGTATGCACTTTTAATTTTTAACAGATTAATTTTGTGTTGAAATCAACAAAACAGTGACTAGGACAACGCGACCAAATCAACAAACTTCTGTCAAAATTCCTACATTTTCTACTAGTGTACGGTAGTGTAGTCAAATTATTAAATAATAATAATATATCAAAAATTAAAAAATTAAAAAATCAATTAAAAAAAATTATATTATTTTTTAAATTAAAAAAATAAATAAAAATAAATTAATTAATATTATCCAACGTGGTAGTCTCTTAGTCACATTAGATTGTGCTAGACTGTTGCAACAACATTCCCACAATTTGAGAACTAGAGAACTCACAATCTTCCAGAGGCCTGAAAACACATCTAATGAGTCTTTTTAATTAGCTACTAATTATGCTTTCATTTATGTTTTTTTCATAATTATCCTCTATAATCCTTTTTAAAATTATTTCATAACCTTCCTTTTGTACATTCTTTTTTTATAAACATCCTTCTCTCCCTATTTTAATTTTTCATAAGCTTTCCTTCTCTACTTTTTTTTCGTAACCTTATTTTCCCCCTTTTTATTTTTTCATAAACATGTACCTAATGATTTCTTAATATTTCACAAACTTCTTGTCCCCCCACCCTTTCCTTAAAGAAATTCCTTTCGATCATCCCTTCTTTATATTTTCAATGATTATCCTATCATCCCTTTCTTTAACATCTGTTAAATGTTTATTAAATAATAAGCTCTTCTATTTTTTAATTTCTTTTCACTAAACTTTGATGAATTGCTTAGAAAATGATATTTTTATCCCAACCAATGAATGTGTAATAATATTACAATGACTTTTTAGTTGTTCAGAACTAGTTGCATTTTGCATTTTGTGTTCACTAAAAACGTTTTGACATTAGAGAAAAGAAGAGGACGAGGAAGAAGATATTAGAGGACATGTAAATTCAATATAAAAGTAAGAGTGTGTTGAGGTAGGCTTGAATTTACTTCGAATTTACCTCAATATTTTTAATTCTTATTTCTATTTAAATTCAATGTAAAAGATAAAAGTGTCTTGAGGTAGACTTGAGTTCTATCTCAAGCCTACTTGAACATGTTTTTTTACTTTTTACTTTGATATAAAAGAAAAATAAATTGTTGTTTGTATTTGTGAAATCAATCAATCAAAAATTGACAAAATCATGATGAAAATTTGATATTAAATGAGGTTGTTCATTTTGTTTGTTTGTTTTATTTGTTATGCTAAGATCTATTGGATTATGCATCTCCCAATCACATTCTTGGTACCTTTAGCTAAAAAACCCTTTTATGAATAGGAATGCAAGGACTTTGTTTCATGGCGTTCCATGTCATAGAAGTAAAAATTATAGTTTGGAAAGTTTTGTAGGAAATCAGTACATTTCTGACCTTTTTGAACAAGGTTCAGTTTTTTTCCACTTAGAAACTTGCCTAAAGAGCCTTTTTTTGGTTTAAATCCTACAATTTTTTTTCCTATTAGGCAAATTGCTAAGTTTTTTATTTTCACTTAGGCATATTTCCAAACTTTAGTGTGTAAAGCTGGTTATGTTTTTTTGTGTTATGCTTTTACAGTATCCTTGGCAAAAGTTGAACCTAGGGCCTCCGCTATCTTAAGACCAAGGATGTAGCCTTTGGAAATACAAGGATTCAAAAGAGGTTGGTTAGTATAGAAAAAATACCAGCCAAGGCAATTGACTTCTCTTACAATTAGGTACACCATACAAATAAAAAGCATCACTTGGACTTCATCGAATTGAATAACACAAGTAACTTGAAGGATTAGTATGCAAGAAACGATAGATACTCTCATTCTTCCATGAAGGGATGGCATCATCAATGACATGATCAAACTCTTCATCTGGACCTTCCAATGCAATCTTAAGAATAGTTTCTAAATTCTTGCTACCAATTAAGCCTATTTCTAACATGGATTTTGATCTAATTTGGCATACTAAATGCTCTCTCACAAGTTGCAATAGACACATGTTGCACTCTAGCCAATTCAAAAAGCACAAGCAAATTAGGATATCTAGTTTGCAACAAATGATTCCATGTATTAATGCCCCAAGGATCTTTGAAATTCTTGTCCCTCCTTTTGGTAGTACACTACAATTTGAAGGCCAAGAATTCATTTAGAAGCTACCACATTCACAAGGGTAGGTAAAGTAAAACTTGCATGGGAGTAGTATATCATATAGTGTGCTAGCAAGCTTTTCAAATCTGCAACATCCAATTCTAAAGTCTAATTTGCCTTAACTTGAGGGCATGTTAGAAGGGTTTAGGATTTTGAAACAAGATATGATGTCATTGTCCGTAAACCAAGCATCTAAACCTATATATACACACAGCTTCTACAAATGTATGGTGAAATTCTAAGCATGTGTTCCTAACCTAAAGCGATCCATTTCGAAACCAGGGTACATTTTCCCATAAAAATTCAAACTATAGCTTCCTCAAATGATCTCCCAAAGGACCATCTTTGGAATGACATGGTACCCCGTATCTTCATTAAATGTTTGCGCTTATTAGACTTGTTAAAAAATGAAGAAATGAAATTCAACAAATAGTCTATAAGGTTAAATGTTACCTTACAATGTAGTACCTCTACAACATTAGTGCTGCTAAATTTGTCCTGTGACAGGCTGTGAGCAATGTAATGGCAAGAAAGTAGGAAATGATTTACTGGACCCTTGATTTGAGTAGCAACTCCACCATGAATGCCCACCGTAGTGCTTTGTACTATCATTGTCAAATGCTACAAACTTGCACAAATCAAGCCCTCGCTTCTTTAGATAACATATGAGAGTATCAAAAATTACAACATCTTTCTTCCCACCTTCAATCTTTAGCAAATCTAAAAACACAATGATAAGCAAACCCTCCTCTATGATGGTAGCAAAGACAACAAGATGTCCAATGGCACTAATATCAATGGATTCATCTACCATGATACCAAAAAAAGGGGACTTTTGTACCCTACAAATGATATTAAAAAAATTACAACTAAAATGTACCATACCAAATCAGCACAAGCTTTCTCATCATGGTACATACTTGCAGACATAGGAGCTTTTCCCAGAGCTTTTACACTTACCAACAACTTATACAAAGAGGGGAATTTAGAGAAAGGGAGTGATTGTTTCCTATGAAATATGTTGCTTTGAAGAGTGAATTCAATGCTTCATCACAAGCTCACTGTCCTTGCAAGATGGCCTTCTCCATCACTTTTTCTCCACTCTGAGATGCCCATGCAAGTCGCCTATGCTCATTAGAGCGACCATGTCTTGGAAAGCACTTACTTTTAGATTCTTTCACCCCTCCTTGGTATAGACTGAGCACCCCCCCCTTCTTCCTATAAACCTCGTAGAAAACTCTCCCTAAGTTTAAAGAAAACTCTAGCCATTCAAACTAGCTAAACCATTCATCTTTCCCAACACTTTGTGCAATTTTAGCTTGTAAAGAGGGAGGTTGATCCACTAAAGATTGCTTCTAATTCTCAAATGATTTAGAGCTTTTAGATGTTGAGGATGCCAAGTTAATGACATCAATTTCCTAAGACTTGGCAAAGAAATGATTCCTTAGGGACTTTTGCCATTTTGCCATAACTACTTGTACTCCAATATCCAGCATCAAGACAAATAAATTGTAAATCCTAAAACTTAAACTAGTAAAAACAATTAGAATAAGGTTAATACACTCCAAAAAATAGGGAATGATAAATACAAAAGAAATACACCGTGTAAAGATGAGTTGTGGATCAACATGTCAAGATTTGTGACAATTTCAACAACACTTCAAGTTAGAGAAAAGAAAGAACATGAATTCACTAGTAGAAAACGTAGGAATCTTGACAAAATTCTATTGATTTGATCATTGTTATGTTGATTTCAACAGAAATCTATTGAATATAATAGATTTTTGTTGAAATCAACATAACAGTGACTTGGACAATATGACCAAATGAATAGAATTTTGTTAGAATTCTTGCGTTTTCTACTAGTGATTAGCCCAAAATTTAGTATTAATAAATCAACACCAAACCATGGATATACATGAAAAAAATTACTAAAAAAACAAGAAAAGAAAGAGTGAAAGACACATCCTTTAATGAGTCCAAGAAGTAACCTTTGAAAAATCAAGAAAGGGAAGGGAAGAGTGAATTAGTGAAAGATACATACCTTAATGAGTCGAAGAAGCAACCTTTGAAAAATAAACAAAGGAAAGGGAAGAGTAAAAGATACACACCTTAATGAGTCCAAAAAGCAACCTTTGGTGATTTGGTGAAACACTAGTAAACCTAATGTCCAAGCAAACTTGTTATAAATCATATAAGCATAACAATCAATACAAATCACTTCAAACATATGAGGCCATGAAGCAAGTAAAGACAACCACTCTTCTTCGCCATCTAATAAAACTCGTATTGCAACCAACCAACCAAAAGCTATATTCCAACTTATTAACTCTTCACACTAGTAGAAAACGCATGATTTTTGATAGAATTCTATTGATTTGGTAGCATTGTTCTGGTTAATTTTTTACAAATTTCTGTTATAATCAACAGGACAATAACTAAAACAATGTGACCAAATCAACAAAATTTTGTCAAAATTCCTACGTTTTCTACTAGCGTCATAATCAAAACAAAATAAATCAATTTAAGTGTGGTCAAAAGACCTACTTATAAATTATCCTCAATTCAAATCTATACATTAGATGGGATTTGGCCCATCCGGAGGGCCATGAATTCCCGACTGCAGGGAACGCACTGCGCTGTGCCAGCGTAGCAGTCTGATGTGGCTGAAAGACGGCCACATCATTGGGAAAAAAAAATTATTTTTAGTTTCTCATTTCAGAAGCAATTTTTTTTTGGTAATACAATATCCGACACTCCCTCACTGCATTGGGAACAGATTCAAGAACGGCCCTAAAACGGCCCTCCAGTGCAGCTGAAATACATAAATGGAGTAGGAAATTTATTTTATAAGAAATTTATTTTATAGAAAATTAGAAGACATAACATAGGGATCATACAAAATGTGCTTATGGAACATTACAAGAAAATGTTGAGTGTAACCTTTAGTTTCACACATATTGACAATATGACTTTGAAGACAAGCACGTCAATTCCATAAAAATAATAATAATCGCCCTACTTTAGCAAGCGTTTCAAAAATCTAACGCAAGATTCTTATAAACCCTCTAGCACAAGAACAACTATTAAACATGTTTGTGACAAACAATACTGTAATTAAGACAATTTTATTTTCTATTTAAATTTTGTTCTTTTGAGTGTGAAATGGGTTAAATGTTTAAAGTTTTGAGTAATTAAGTGTGAATGTGGTGATATTTGAAGTTAAAGTGTGAAAAGACTTTTTGGCTTGAGCGGTTGTGAATTTTGATGGTTTTTTACCAAGAGATTGGAAGGGGTGTTTGAGGAAGGATCGTGATAAATAGTCTCTCTTCTCTCATTCTTCTCTCATTCTTCTCTCTCCTTAATTTCTCTTGCATTTGTGACGTGAGATCACATTTTTTTTGTGTTGTTGTATTAATTTATAGATTTATAATTGTCATTTTTTTAGTTGTTTCATTCACTCAAGTGATAGTGCTTATTTCTTAAAGCATGAAGTTTAAAGTTGATGTTACATTGCCTTGAGCATTTTATAAAGGAGTATCTCTTTAAGAGAATTTGATTAATATATTTAGTAGATTTTGTCTATTGGTTATATTTTATCTCTTAAGAGAATTTTTGTGTCAATGCTTAAAGCAAGATTTGTAATAAAGAGGAGAAAAATATTAAGTTAGTGATTGACTTAATAATTCTAGTGATTGGAAATTATTTGTAAACCAGGGATTGGTTTGGAATTGTGTGATCTAGAGATTGGATTTTATTTTGAAATTTGATGATTAACTAGTGATTGGTAATTATTTTCACTTAAAGGATTGGAATATCTTTGTATCAAAAATAGACATGTATGTTTGAAACAAAATTAAGGTTTGAGATTTACTTTGAGTTGGAACATGAGTTTACATTTCTAGTGAATAGAAATCATCAAACAATTATAAATAATTAATGTACATTCTAAATATTGAATGATTATTCATATGATTAATAAATGGTATTCCAATTGAAGATATGAGTACATGATTGAATGTTTGAATGTGTATTCTATTTTATTTTATTTTTCATTAGAATTTATATTTAGTTGTGTAAATTTAGTAAGTATAATTTAGAATTAGTATTATAATTGGAGAAAAGAGGAGATCCAAGATATCACGGAGATGCAAATGGAGAAAGCTTGAAGCTAAAGATGGAAGGATACATAGTCGAATGAAGACCGGAGCCTTGAAAAGGGAAGAATTTGAAATCCTTTAAATAATTTAGCAAAACATATTATACATCCCTCAAGGGAAATTTTAGAATTGCTTTAAGCATATGAGTGTTAATGTATTTGCTTTAAGTAATGTCCTTGGTTGTTTTCAATCCCTAAAAAGGTATGTGGTACATTTATTTTAAGTAATTGAGACATTAGTGCTTAAAGCGACTTAGATGTTGAGATGATATTTGTGAAAAACAGTCAATGAATTCTTGGTTAAACCGAATTTTTAAAGTTCAAATATATATAGATTGTGAGATGCAGATTGCAAATGGATATATTTGTAATATATTTAAGTGAATTCAAAGTATGAGATTTGTGGATGCAGGTTCCCTAGTTTATACCTTTAGATTCCCTCTTATTTTAAGATAAGACCAGGTATGGGACGCACTTAGTGGTTAGAATTTATATTTATAATTGGACAGAAATTAGAAAGAGAATTCCTTTCCCATTCCTAAATAGAATATGAAATATACCAAATACCCTAATACATTAAGATTAACAACATAATTTACCTACAAAGTGACATTAGCTAATTAAAACACTAAGCTAATTTGAGTTTTCCCCCAAACGAACCTATTTGGAATTGCCTTGGTTTTGTCTTAGAAAAACTGTACTACAGATACATTTAAAGATTACGAGCTAAATGATAAAAGAGTAGGTAATGAGAGGACACATACTTAGAGAGCCGTAGAGGAGTCATCACATTTTGTTGCATAGGGGCAACTATTAAATGTGTCTATTAAATGTATTTGACAAAGAGTACATTTTAGGATTATAAACAAAATGATAAGGGAGTAGGTAATAAGAGGACACATATTTGGAGAGCATCAAACAATTGCCAAACCCTGAACCTAATTGAATCAATTTTGTAAATTTGTTTGCAAAACTCTAGAGAAGACAAGCAGGAGATTCAAAGCAAAAGTGTAAAATACTAAATGGCCAAGCAACTGCAATGGTAGCAATGTCTGAACAAGTGAGTAGGAAAAAAATTGATTTGAAACGGGGAAAAAAATTGAATGATGATAATTGTTGATTTGTGGTCTACAATTAAGCTTAATTGTAGACTTGTAGTGACAACTATGTGACTACCGATAATATCCAATGGACTCATAGACAAACATATAACAATTGGTAGAGATTAGGGCCAATTGCCAAATGTCAATTGGTAGAAAAATAGACTTACTAGAGCCTTAGGACAGACCCTAAACATTGTATTATATTGAGGCTAATTACTGATCCCTACAAAAATTTCTACCCTACTTCCTCTTCCCTTAGTTGCTTGTTGAAAAATCTAAAATTCAAACAATAAATATTCTAAATATTTATAGGCCGGATAGGTGATCAAATTACCAGAATTTTTTTACATTATCTGGTTTGGTTTCTTAACTTTGCAGTTTGGAAATACCTCATCCCAATGTTTTTCTATGTCATTCAAAAAATTTCAAATTTTTTTAGCTAGGTCGTAACTACACCTTGGTACTCCCCAAACATTGGAAAAATAATTGAATGTTAAAGTTTTTATGATTTAAAAAATTAGAAAATTATTTTTGCTTTTATTTGATTGTACTACGGCATAGTCACTAGTAGAAAATGCAAAAAAATTGACTGAATTTTGTTGATTTGGTCACGTTGTCTTGGTCACTGTTTTGTTGAAACTTGAAATCAACAAAACAATGACCAGGACAACACACTAGTAGAAAATCTGAAATTTCTGTCATTTTGGACGCGTTGTTTTGGACAAAATCTAACAGAAATCTGTTGAAAATAACAGATTTTTTTTAGATTTTGTCTAAAACAATGCGTCCAAAATGACAGAAATTTCAGATTTTCTACTAGTGACACGACCAAATCAACAAAATTCAGTCAAAATTCTTGTGTTTTCTACTAGTGGGTACACATATACATATATTTTAAATTTGCTAGAATATTTTTCTATATTTAAATATTATGTTTTGTTGGTTTGATATGGTGAGAACACAAGATCTTTGGACCTATGTATCTTCCAATTGCATTCATTATACTGTTAGAAAGTTCTTTGAGAGGAGTAGTGTATGGACTTTTTTTGGTGGCATTCAATTTGGACCTACAATGTGAAAGTTAGGGATTTGTAGTTTCTTTTTAATTAAAAATTGATTAAATTATCTTTTCCTTCGGACCAATGACACAAAGCTACACTAGTGTATGTATATATAAGTATATTTATGTATATTTATGTATATTTATGTTTATCTATGTATATCTATGTATATTTATTTTTGCATAGTCTCTTTATATCTTTGCAATAGTAAAAATATTATTATTCTAGCCAAATAAATTGCCATTAGAGTTTAATTGCATTTTAAGTATCCAAATTTCCATACCCTATATCCTATTCTCTAAAACTGTGAAACCTTAAAAATTTAAAATTTACTTTACAAACTCTATCCCCTAATTTGGATTGTATGTTCACGTCTTGTTGTGACGTTAGTATATTCATCATAACGTTAGCTTTCAACCCCAATGTTCATCAAGATAGAATATCTACTAGTTGTCCGTCCAATGGATTGGCCATCCAACTTGATAGATTGGCCATTTAGCTCAAAAGACTAGCTATTTAGATGACAGACATGAATGATGGAACCAACAAACTAACTTCATCAAAGTTATTTATTCTAGAGTTCATCTAATTTTTTTTTTTAATTTTAAATTTAAATTTAGTTTTGGTTGTTTGTATATAGGCGCAATCTTGATGCATTAGGAAATGTCTTGATCAGGGCTTTTAAATTTGGCTTCTGAATGCCATTTTGCACTCAAAATTTGCCTTAGGCAAACAACCTTTGCAAATTTTGGGAGAAATTTGTGTGAATTTCGTCCCTTGGGTACCCGGGCTGATACCCTGGTACCCATAGGGGCACTATCCGGAGGGGGGTCAATGAGACCCTATCGCTAGGTATACCTGGATGGGCCAGCAGTGACCCTCCGGGTATTGCTCAATTACAACTTATTGCGCTTCTATCTTCTGCTTTCTTTGTCTCCGCAATCTACATTCCGTTGTAATCAGCTTTATGCGTGTTTGAGTTTACAAGGTCACTAGTATGGAATACAGTGATGACAGATTGATTGATATTTTGGTAGGCACTTTGGCGTGCGTGGCACAATTGGAGAAAAAGAATGTTGCATTAGACCCTTCGAGGTTGTTGCGTCGCGTTGGGAGAAACAATTGAAGGCTTTGATGAGTAGTGCTGCAAGGTAGAAGGCGGCTAAAAAAGCCATAGTACAAACATACTTCACTAGCATGCGTGGATTAGCGCCTAGGCAACGTCTTTGCTTAGTTTTGGATAGCTCTTTCCCAGATGTGCTTGGAGTTGAGTCTAAAGGTGACCCTGATTATCTGTCTTTTGATTTAGTAGTTTTCAAGTCTACTAGTGAAAACACTGTGTCCATTGACACAACACCAGGGTCTTCAATCAGATTGGAAAACACTTGGACTGTGAGCTCCAAGTCTCTCATAATTACATTGTCCGATTTGTTGGAAGACAACTGCGGCTTCAAGGAAATTCCCAATGCTAGCAAGGGAGAAGACGATGAGGTTGATTCACCTCCACAGAAGAAGGGAAGCACATTGAAGGGCAAGGCTGAAACATCCAAGAACCAAACCCAACAACGCTATGACAAATACAAAAAGTTTCAAACTGAATGGGCTGCCAAATTGCCTTAGGTGGAGGAGATACTAGCAACAAATGGTGTGTTGTACATGGTTCGTTGCAAAGTTTGCTCCAATTTGATCGAAAACCTTGTGCAAATCAAATACATCTTAGAAACACTATGGAAAATGCATTGCTAAGAACACTACACGGGAAATAGGCCCTAATCTACAGAAATTTTGATAGAATAGTGTCTGAAATGACAATCACAATTTGTGAAATTTTGTTTTTTGTCAATGCAGTCAATATTGCAAAGTCTGTCAAATTCTTGTCAATTTCTCAATCAATTTTGTCAAACAAAGTTAATGTCTTCCTAGAAAACCAAGAAATTTTTATATACAATTTTTATTTTAGATACAAAATCAAGTGACTATCATTTTCTAAGTTCATATAAAAAATTATACCTCGTTGCAATCTTTAACCATTCACCACCAACAACATTACTTTCTTCTAGGGAGAGAAACTCCCTCTACATATGTGGAGGTAGGAGGTCAAGCAACGCATATGGGATATGTGAATTTTTGAAGTTGTGAGCTCATAGTGAAGTTAGAAATCCGTAATTTTGTAATAAAACTAAGATTTTAGACCTCATTTGAGCAATTGAGCATAGTAGAATGTATTTTCTTAAGAACTTTGAACTAAGAATAGTTAGAATATATGAATTGGAGTTTCAAGTTCAAAAATAAGGTTGACATTTTAAGTTTTCAATCAAAAGTTATAGGCATATTTCAAAGAGGAAGTTTGAAAAAATATAATAAAAACAATTTCAAACACCTCTTTGAAATTTCATAAATTTTGATTGAAAACTTGAAATGTCAAAAGAATTTTTGGATGCAAAACTTGAGTTGATTTACTAACTAATTTTAGTTCAATTCTTTTTGAAAAAACACATTATTCTATGCCTAAATGAGGTCTGAAGTTCTATTTTCAACGCAATTCCTATTTCTAACTTAACACATAAAGTTAGACATAGGAATTGTGTTGAAAGTAGGACTTCAGACCTCATTTAGGCATAGATGAATGTGTTTTTTCAAAAAAAATTAATCTAACATTAGTTATAAAATCAACTCAAGATTTTTTTTTGAAAATTTATTTGACATTTTTAGTTTCCAATCAAAAGTTATGAAATTTCAAAGAGGTGTTTGAAATTGTTCTTATTATATTTTTTCAAACTTCCTCTTTGAAATCTGCTTATAACTTTTGATTGAAAACTTGAAGTGTCAAAATTATTTTTGAACTTGAAACTCCAATTCATATATTAACTATTCTTAGTTCAAAGTTCTTAAAAAAAATACATTATAATATGCTCAAATGAGGTCTAAAATCTTAGTTTTATTACAAAATTACGGATTTCTAACTTCACTATGAGCTCACAACTTCAAAAATTCACATATCCCATATGGGTTGGTCGACCACCTACCTCCATATGTGTATATAACGAGATTCTCTTCCCCATTCATTTCACAAAATACAAATGATTCATGGAAGAAAATAATTTAGTAAATAAATTAGCTCCATGTTCTCGATTTGTTTTGGTCAAAGTTCTAGAAAGTTGATAAAAGAATTTAAATCATCCAAAAATGTTTCATCTAAGAACTTATCATTCATCTGATGAAATTTCATCCAATTTTTTTCTAGCCATTATTTCAAGTATTTTATTAAATCCTTGAAAAATATTTTTTGGAATTAAGTGACGTGGAAATTAAAAAATCCATGGTGGCAAAGGAGTGAGAGGAAGACTTGCTGACGTGTATCTTTGTCCGAAATGACAGCCGAATTGACAGAATTTTGTCAATTAAGTGTCCGAATCAAGTACTCCTAATCTACAGCACATTTGACAGAATTCTGTCAAATTTCTTGTTAAATAGGATACAGTTTCCCTTGTAGTGGAAGGACTTGCCACAACATGTTGTAAAAAAAGGAGAACACTACATTGCCAACAATTGCAAGCATTGAAAAATATGCAATTATATGCTGCAAAAGTGTCATCCTCCATCTTGGAGCAAGTTAATAGCTGCACCACAATGGAATTGCGTAGGAAAAAGGTTTAGTTTGCCACCCTTTTCCAAGTCCTTCAATGTGGCTGTTTGATATTGTTGGCTATACCAGATCTACCTAATGCGCACTGGTATGATAATAGTAGTTGGGTTATGGCTTCTTTCATACATAAAGTTGTTGTACAGGAAATCCACAAACTTGTTCAAAACACTAACTTTCTTACAGTGACGGTGGATGAGGTGACTATTGTAGACCTAGGGAGATTACTCCTTGTAATTTAAGGTATACACCTGAGTTAAAAGGTTATTTGATGTGGGGATATTTACCTTCATTATTGTATTTTAGATGACTGTATTTTTACATAAAAGCTACTAGGGGCATATTTTCAATACTCTATGATTTTTTATAAATTATTTCATGCGGGTTTTATAGTTGGGCTATTTTACATATAAACCTTATGTGTCCAATTTTTTCATACACATATTTGGTATGCACTATAAAACCAATATCTTACATTTATACTTAATTTCTTTGACATATGCACTACTAGTACTAAAGAACAATTTCAGATCATAACAAATAAGAATGTACAATTCAAGCTTAGTTTTGGATATTTCTAAATTCATATCATGTATTCTAAACAACCTAATGAGAGGAACAAGCAACATCATAGAAGCATTAAACATGGTTATAACATTAAAATTATAAAAAGCACCACCAACAATAATATAACATGAACAACATGAAAAATTAGCATTCAAAAAACACTATAGATTTACATAAGAATATGAACTTTACTATAACACAAAGAGTATATATTTAATCTATAAACATGCATTTGCAATGGCTTAGAATTTAGGATCAAAAAATAAAAGAGTGTTTAAAAAACACTAGCATAAAGAAGATGATTCTAAATGTTTACAAGTATATGTACAAGCACAACCATATCTACGTGTCCGCAAGGTCACAAAACACCTTCAATATCATCCATCCAGCTCCAATGTTGCCCAACTTGCAACAATCCATATCCTCCCCGGGATAAAACGCCTAGTAGCTTCATCAAGTTGCCATTGCCTCCATCCTCAAGTGACATGATCATCTATAATTTACACCTTGGTAATCATAACAATACAACCGACACATGTACACAACAAAGTAACCACATGCCAATTCATGACACTTTTTTCACCTAATTCTAACAATATTATGAATGCTCAATACATATTACTCAATAGTAATTAACAATGAGCACCCTAGAACTCTAAACTGAAATTTTTGTTAACCATGTGATAACTTACATTAAAACCCTAGCCTAACACAATTTTACATTCAAAACAACACACCTATGAGAAATACAACATTCTACAATATTTATCCTACAACCTTAACTACAATTATTAAGCATGCAAAACCAATTCACAATCCAATGAAAAAAATGCACTAATGACTTTTGTAAGTTTTAACCTACATGTGATTTTTTCACCTAATGTCAAGAACTTCAGCCTATACTTTATTAATAGCATTATTCATTCATTTAAAAGAGACAAAATGAGAATACTTGGGAAAGAGGATCATAAGACTAAGCTCCTAACAACACTAGCATTTTAGCAACATGCAAGACAACAATGTCAATCCCTCTTGTGAACAGATCTGAATAAGCCACCATCCAACCATTTCATTTCAATCAAGTTATACAAATTATTGCAAGAACAAAAAAAATGTATCTTCTGCAATATTATCCTAAGCTATTAGTAAATGATATAGTCGAGATTAACAAGTTTAATTTTGTGGAAAGAATATGTATTCTAACTCTAAGCATTTCTAGTTAAAAGTCAAAAGTTTAAAATTGCACACAAATAAATTGGCAACATTAGCAACAGTAGAAGAAATAGAACATTACTTCCATAAGATGTAGGTTGCAAAACTCAACTCATAAAGCTACATCCAAGATTTGGTATGCCAACTTGATGACCAGTCTACAATAGAGAGATAATAGAGAATCAACAATGGAAAATTGGAATGCAAATAATAGTATAGAATTGCATTCCAGTGGATTAGAGATTGATGAAAGAAGACACTTTAGGGCAATAGCATCACCATTTAATGCCTTTATTTCCTGTTGTGCATTATTCAAGTTGCTTGTCTTTATAAGCAGGATCACAAAAATATACTGAAACTCTAAATCGGCTTTCGAGTCTGTGTCATTGGTCAAAGAAAAATGTGTCAACTTGCTGCCCACTCGATGTTGTTGCATACTTTCAAAATCAAAGCTTCTTCCCATCAACTATTGTGGCACCTCTCCATAATCAGAAGTGTAGAAGCTACTTCCCACCCGACACCTGATATTGATGTACGTGCACCTCAAGAATCAAAAGTACAGAAGCTTCTCCTCTCCCAGCACCCAATGCTCCTGTGGCAATTGCACACCTCCAAAATTAGAAGTAGAAAATTGCTCTCCATCTGGTACTTGATGTTGTTACAACAACTGTGCACCTCCAAAATAAAAAAATACAGAAGTTAACCCCTCACTGCCCAAGGGGACCAAAAGTGTCCTCACATAGTCTAGCAGTCTACTTCAAAGTGTTGTAACTTTTGCATTCAATGTTCAAATTCAATAAAATTTGTTGGGAAAGTTGCGCAAACTAGTCTATTTTTTGTGGTAATATTTTCAAATCTATCTAAGATGTGCTGAGTTTTTGAAAGCCATTCAAAGTTTGTAGGTTCAATTTGAGTTCATTACATTGCATTGAGATGACTGCAACTTTGGGGGCTTGTATCTTTTTCATCAAATGTTAGTTTTCAATAAAATTTGTTGGATTTTGTTTCCCATAAAGTCTAATTATTGTGGTAAAATTTTCATGTTAATCCAAGTTGTTTTGAATGCTTGGGAGCAATTTCAGCTGACTTTTACTCACCACTTTCAAGGCTCGGTAGAGACAAGGATTTGAGAAGGGTTATCCAAATAGGATTTGGATTGAAAAGAATGAAACTTAGGGTTCCACATTTCATCCTTTCTTCTAAGGTAGAAAGGGGTGTTTGGTTTTAGGTTTCCACAAAAAATAAAGAAAAAGAAAAGTAATGCATGAACCTACTGTGTGAGCGATGGACAGCTTGGATCTCTTCACCTGTTCTGACGATTATAATTACGGATCGAGTCGGGGATCCTATGGCTGTGGGTGATTTAGGGTTTGGGGATACCTACTGTTCTTCTATCCTTCTTCTGTCTTCTCTTTTGTTCTTTCATTCGCTTCATCTGTTGAGAGCTGTGTATGCGGGGCAAGGTTGTCTATCCGGACGTGACGTGGGCTTTTCACATTCGTCAAGTCGACAATCTGACCATCCAGATGACGGCCCGATCGTCCAATTAAGTGGACGAACTACCCCGTCCAGGTCGACAGACCACCCGTCTAGGTCAACGGACGCCAGGTTGAATCCTAACGGACGTCCGGACATCCTGATGTCCAGACGAGACGTGACAGGGACAACCCTAGTGCGGGGTGACGATGGATGTGACAGCGTTCTGATGAATTGCTGTTGAGGTTGCATATTACAAGAGGTGGGCACGTAGGCAGCATAGGCGTGCTGCAAGGGTTGCACGCATTGCAAGGCGATGGATCCCGGTATTGAAGACCTGAATCGACAGATCAGGAAAGTAGAGCAACAAATCGATGTTGTGGAAGTAGAACTGACGGAGGCTGCCACACGGAAAGAAAAGGAGCAACTGCGGAAAAAGGAGGAGCAACTGCAGGAAGAGAAACTGCTGTTGCTGAAGGCTGCGAATCCAGGTGAAAGCACTTGTCCTGAACATAATGCCTTATGCACTTGGTTATGTCTACTTTTTCCCTTGGCTATGTAGTGTCTACAAGTATGTTTCCCGCGCGCATTTAGTCTAAGTCTCTTCTAGTTTAGGGTTTAGGGTGGTGGAAGCCGATGACGACAAGATGAGTGTGACCACCTTCGTTGCGGTGGTCTGAGTTGAGATTGGTGATAGAGGGTTTAAGGGTCAAATACTTCCGGTTTGTTCCTCTCGTGTTGAGCTCTTACTCTTTGGTCTACTTTGGAGTTTCATCAGGTCTGTCTTATGACCGTCGTCTATGATCATCTTCTGTAATTTTGGCAATAAATATATCGGTGCTTCATATCGAATCGTGTACGTCTGTGTTGGTCAAGGTTTGTTCAAACCTTGAACTTTAAATCTGAGTAGTGGAGCTTCTCCTAATCCACCCCAAGCTCGGGATAGGTAATTTAGGTTTTCTTGAACATGTTGCATGAGGGATGCTTTTCCCTTAGCTATGGCTATTGTCAGGTGGCAATGTTTTGTTGGTTAGGGTTTTGAACGTCCGTGTGATTTTGTTTGGGGGATATTGTAGTGTAACTGGATCAGTTTCTTAGGTTTTTCACTTTAGGAGAGCTGCTTCTCTCCACATTTTGTTGTGTTTGTACGAGCTCATGCTCCTTGTGGACCTCGACATGATTTATTTTCTCACTTTGAATATACCATGACTGATAGGAATGGAGTTATATTGGCATCGGAGTGTGTGGACTCTGACAGTGTGCGGTGTGAATGCAGAGGGAGGTTCACCTCCTAAAAGGCCGCGTTCAAATGACTGTTTGTAGTCCTTCGTCCAATTAGCAAGAGAACATTACAAGGAGTGGGAAGAAGCTGACGCAGCTAAAGTTAAAAAGGATTGTGGCATGAGTTTCTTGAGGTTGAGTGTCGATCCATTTTCTAATTTTTGTCAAAGACTTCTTCTTTAGATTTGAGAATGTTACAAAGATTTGAGGAATATCCTGGTGGAGGCGGAGGAGTCTGAGCGGTTCATTGTTATGGGTACATCGGGCATTGGGAAGTCTTATTTTTCTATTTTTTGAATATGTTATTTGGCGACAAAGAAGGAGACAGTCGTTTGGAAACTCGGAAACGACTTTCATCTTCTGGATTTCAGTGACGAGGCTTCATCAGCAAAAAATGAAAAGGTTTCTGATCTTGAAGTTAAAGGTATCTATAGGTACCTATGGTCCATTAAAGGTATCTGATCGTGAAGTTCGGAAAGTATTTTACTATAAGAAACCTGTGTTTTTTTTTACAGCGGGCCCGCAACGTAGAGTGTCCGAGGCTGGATACACTATGTCCAAGGAGACATCTTTGTGTCTAGAAGATGGTTTGCCATTTCCAACAGATTTGAGTGGCTGTTGCAACGGACAGGCTAAAATTTAGGTGATAACAGCTTTTTGTTTCCACTGACGTACCCCTTTTTTCTGACATATTTGCAGACATGAGCATATCCGCAATAGTGTCCGTAAAAATCGAAATTGTCGCATCAGCATCGTTGACCTTTTTTCATCAGTTGTAATTTTAAGTTTTTGTTTTTGTTTAATTAAAATGTTTGCCCGTCATGAAAAAAGGGAGGGCCGGGCAGTGCCTGGTCTTGAAAAATTCTAGACATGCTGACGTGGCAGATGACATGGCGAGATCGAGGAAAATTTGCTGATGTGGCAATTTTTTTGACTGACATGGCCCAGCCACATCAACACAGATTTTGAAACATTGAACTTAATGTCTTCCTTGTTCCTCATGACAGTATTTGTTGAGACGTCGTGACGCTTGTTTAGATGTCTCAGAGGACATCTCAATGTTAGTCTAGACGTCAACTGCAATGTCCTCACATTCTTGGAGACTTTTGTACAAGTACTACGATGTTGACCTTTATGTTTTCAAAAACCTCAAACTGCCTATTGAAACGTCATGACGTCTTTTTAGATGTCTCAGATGACATATGCGTGTTTGTATGGACGTCGCTTGAGATGTCTGATTTAACTAGGGACTTCTTGGCAAGTACTACAATGCTCATGCTGATGTTGACAGTAACATGTGAATGTCTTTAGATACTTTGGTTTCATTCTGACATCGTTGTTTTCTAGCACAACGATGTTTTGGGGGCGTTCATGTGTTCTACTAGTCTACTGAAGAGTGAGCAGCCTGAACAACAAAGTGACCGAATAGGGGAGTACT
Source organism: Rhytidiadelphus loreus (assembly GCA_947034895.1). Lineage (NCBI taxonomy): Eukaryota > Viridiplantae > Streptophyta > Bryopsida > Hypnales > Hylocomiaceae > Rhytidiadelphus > Rhytidiadelphus loreus. The sequence continues at coordinate 43,470,435 of OX344765.1, forward strand.
TCCTAACAATGACATTATCCGTTTACATTATCTTATTAAGGCTGCTTTGGAATGCACAACCATCTTTTTCGTTTCATTTCTATCTAACACACGGTGAGCACTTCAAGCATTGTAATATTATACCTCTAGACTAAGTTCAAGCTAATTTAATGAACGACATGCACCATTCAATTCAAACAGACAAATAGAAATTGCTCATTTCCAATATTCTACGTTAATGTATTAAGATGCGTGTACTTCCTACAAAATCATTGCGAGAAAACAAAAGAGTGCATGTGGTGCACGAGGACTAAGAATGCAACAAATATTTTATTGGTTCTTTCATAATCTTTCATGTACTTTGTGTAAAAGATCCCTCAGCTATGCTACCTTTTGGGTGTGCGCAGGTACAAATATAGTCCTGTAATGTCTTCATGTACCGACAATGCAGTGGATCACAAACAAATAACTACTTTACGAGATGCACCGGCAAATGTGTCATAATGTTCAAGAAAGTCGTGCCTGGGAAATTCCTTCTCATGTAGACATTCTGCATGACAATGTCCTTCTTTGTCTCCTTCATTTTCTTGTCACAAAGTCTTTGGAATACTCTTCTGATTTTTTTGATAGCCAACTGCACATTGTCATCCAAAATGTTTCAAACCACCACCAGTAGAATCTACAACAAAACAGATGCAAGAGCATTAGTTAACTATCCATCTTGATATTCACATAGACATTTCCAAATGCACCTAAACATTGACAAAGATATTTGTCACTGTGCAAATGGCATTGGCTGCCTCTGAAGGTCTTTCATAGGACACTCTTGAGTGTATGCCAAATCTTGGCAGATGATTGCATTGCCACCAAAGAAGACGGTACTATCAAGTGCAAGCCAATGCAATGTCGTCACTGATGTCCTTGACAGCATGTCCCGTCTCTACAAACACTTTCACAACAAACTATATATGGTATACTTAGAAATCAGTAAAAATTTGTGCTTTGAAGAAGGGCGTATAGTACACGCAATTGTAGGGAGACACTACATTCATTTTACAAAAAACGACAAAGGCGATGGAGACATACAAACATCAGAAGCACCACCTTTGCCATGGACCTGTACATTCTCTCAATTGTGGAATTTGCATGACCTAGTGCTATTGGAAATAAAATAAACACTTCTAAGGCAATTGATTTTGGTGTGTCTTATTTGTTGCATGAGTACGTAGTAGTCATGTGTTTACATGTTTTGTAGTTTGTCATCCCTATCGCGTTTGTGAATTGCACTGATATAGTTTGTAACGGTACGTAATTGCGTATACTGCACACTATGGCTATGAACTCAGCTTGTTCCTGCGTGGTCAAGATGTAAGGTGCATGTGGCATGTGGAAATCATCATTGCATTGCCTTGGCGCCTGCAACCTGATTTCCTCACAAATTCCTAGATCCTCGGCATCCACACAATTGCTTAGCTATCATTCATTGAAAGCAATGTCTTCAAAATATTTTCACACAAATTTTTCTCACAATGCATGACATCCAGCATGTATTGTTCTAAGAGATCTTGCAAAAGGAAAGGTAAAACATGTCAGAAGTAGAAAAATCCACGTGCATGCCTTACCTTATTAGATGTTGTATTAAACAAAAGAATGCCTACAAAGACATCGGCTACAAACGTCATGTCTAACAATAACATCAACACCGACGTCCAAACAAACGTTAGCACCAACATCAGCATCGCCTCTTTTCATCCTCTATCATGACTGCATTTTTAACCCCTAAAGGGCCGGACTGTGTTTTTTGGCTGTATAAAATTTTTGGGCAGGTACCTACGAGTGGAGATTTTCATATTTGGGGCTGAAATTTTAATAGAATGTGGAGGCAAGGAAGATCTTTCATATGCACCAAATTTCATGACATTTGGAAATACGAGTCAAAAGTTATAGCTTAATATGTTACTTTTTTTCCCAACCGGGCAGTTCGGGCAGATCAGAAAAAATCACTTTTTTCAGAAACAAAAATTTGGAATTGATTTTCTAGAATTTTATATACACGAAAATCTTTGAATCATTCCATTTTGATCAATGAGTCAAAAGTTATGAGGATTTTTTGTTTGCGGGCAGTTTTGGATTTCCTACTTTAAAATAAACTTTGAAATCCTTTATCTTACCCAATTTTCAATATTTTTGGACAAAAATAAAATTGTAGGATATAGATACATTATTACAACATTTCGACCATTGGGATTTGAAATTTTTAATTCCATATTTAAATTGTAAATAATTTAGTATTTTTAATCATTCTCTACTACTACCTACTTACTATTTTTTTCCTATATGTTGTACTATTCCAAATGATCTGAAATTTTTCAAGCATGTGGCCAACTTGTCTAGGAAAACAAATCCAAAGAAGCACCACCATTTAGGTCATTTTTTCATAAAAATGTGAGCTTGTGAAGTGCAGCTGCCCTGCTTTTTGCAGGGTAAAAAAATGATTTTAGTTAATTTGAATGCTTATATCTTGCAATCCACCCAGTGGAAAGGTCTGAAATTTTTACCACATGTTTTTGATACTATATAATACAAGATCCTACGGTTAGATATGTCAAAAAAAGTTTTTTTTTCAAAATTTTGGTACTTGTACTAGAAATGACAGTTTTGGAGCGGTTTTGGTGAAAGTATAGTCACGGTCCTTTAAGGGTTAATATCCCATACCGTTTGTTATTCTTCCCTCCACCTTTCTTGTATAAATATATTGGATTCTTCCCTCCCTTTAATCATAATAATGTGCGTTTAAAGCCTTTATTTTGATCTAACTATCAAATATTGTGTATTATGTATGGTAAACTTTTTTTGTATACATGATGTATGTATGTATTTAATATTATATATGATGTATGTATGTATTTTATATTATGTATCATGTATGTATGTATTTTATATTATGTATCATGTATGTATGTATTTTATATTATATATCATGTATGTATATGTTTTATATTATGTATGTATTTTATGTTATGTATGGTGTATTTAGTATGGTACAAGTATAGAATATTATGTACAAAATTTTATACAATGTTTATATAGAGGGCATCATAATATGGACATGTACATTATGTAAGATATATGATTGTTTTTCTAGACATCATGTTGGATAATAAACTACTTTGCTTAACACATGAATGTCAAATCTGATATTATTTTGTACATCGACTATATTGTTTCGGACATTCTATGTTTTCTCTGATGTTGATGAAACAGTGTAGGAAATGCTCATGTTGACATTGTTGTGTCTAGTTTACTTTGTAGGGATGCAGGCGGAAACGTCCAAAGTCAGTTGCAGGTGTTCTGTACAGTACACGCTATTGCTTTCAGAGCTATGCCCCATGTCACAAACAACATCCACAGGGACAACACAAAAGTCATGGACATGTCGCATTCGGTACAATGAAAATCAAAGTAGACGTCTCTCTTCACAGTGTATGTGACGAGAACATCTAGAATGACAACATGACGTAATTGCGGATATAGAATGTCTATTGAGATGTCTTCACAAACATCCTATAAGACGACATAATGCCTGTGTAGTCATCATTTATGACATAGTAGCATTCCTTCTAGACCTATTTTCAGGCCCCCAAACAGTGCCATGTCACACCCAAAAAATAAGCCACGTCGACATGACACGTCACTCACGGGTAATGGATGAAAAAAAATCCGACTTGGCTTCTCGTACTCACGTGGCATGACAGATGGCACAATTTCAGAACCCCGTTGACTAATGTTTTTTTTGACATTAAGCCCTGGACATGTGATGTCTGGGCAAATTTTCAATGTTTTTTCCATGTCTTAATGAACGCAAAAATTTGGATGTCTGATTGGATGTGGATGGACATCACTCCAGACATGAGCATGCAGAATTTGCGTGTCAAAAAAACACGGGTTTCTTATAGTGAACTATGACCCAAAAATTTCTGCACAATAAGGTACTGAATGTTAGCATTGTATTCTTCCAAGCGGGAATAGGCAAACTCTGCAATCTCCTTGGCAATGTCTTGGCTAATTCTATTGGCCCGAGAGGCACAATGTTGTAAACTTTGAAATTCTCCCTATTGAGTTCTTGACGGAGCTAATACTTCTTCTTCGACCAAAACTGCCCTTCTTCTAGCCCAATATCGCTGTGTTTGCTCCCGTGTAGATGCCTTCCGCTTCTCAGCAGACCAAGCCTGCAAAGCGTCTTCCTATATAGGTCCCCTGACTATTTGAGATTGAGTCATTTTAAGGTCAAGTTTTGGAAATATACCCAGTGAGGAAGACAAACATCAGTAATTCCGTCCCCTAAACCTAGAAAGATACAGAGCATACCCTAAGTACATCTGAAAACAAACCACGCAAAAATTGAGCATACCCTCAATCACTCTGCATTTTAGCCATACAGAAAAAGAAAACACGTCACCAACCACAAAAAGGCAATTTGAATTACCTTAGTGATCTTCAAAATGCTCCAAAATGGTCTTCCACTCTAGCTGCAGAAAGGTTGAACGAGTACACTCTTGTCCAAACCAAGCACGCATCGGAACCAACCACAAAAAGGCAATTTGAACTACCTCAGTGATCTTCAAAATGCTCCAAAATGGTCTCCCACTCAAGCTGCAGAAAGGTTGAACGAGTGCACTTTTGTCCGAACCAAGCGCGCATCGGAATTTTGGAATGAATTGAGCGAGACTACGAGAGAGGCCCGAGGATTCCAGGCCTTTGCTCACAGGCAACAAGATTGATAGCTTAGAAGCTTACGAGACACACAGAAATCAAGCACACCCTAAGTACATCTGAAGACACAGTGTAGAAATCAAGGTATAAAGAAACCAAAATCAAGATAACCCGATACCAAAACCAAGGTGTTCCAATACCAAAATCAAGGTAACCCGACACCAAAATCAAGGTACAAAGAAACCAAAATCACGTCTCACATAAGAACCTTCAGTCTGAAACACACTGAAACAAAAGTACTGGACAGCAGCACAACAATAGCAACCCTAAAAAAACGAAAGTACTGAGACGCCCTAAATCCTAAAACGCACATGAATTCTCCAACCAAGGTTTGAATGCATTCAAGATCCTCCAATGACAAACCCTATTGTAACAATGCACTTCCCATTGAGTTGTACATCAAAATCCAAGTTCAACCACCACATCTCCAAGCACAACCCTAAACTTCAAACTTCAAACCTGAAATTCTGTACTTCAATGTGGTTCCGGCAACCCTTAAGCGTTGGTATCATTCAACGATCGCAGCAAGGAAGCCCTTCTCCAGGCCAGAGTTTTCACAAAGTATGTTGTCAGAATCCGTAATAGCTTAGTACGGATCCTAATAGATTAGATGAAATTAAAATAGTATAAATTTGAAAAAAATTAGTTTAGGCATAGACTAACGGAAACAAATAAATCCTTAGAACTACTTTAGACTTAATTCCGGAACCAGTACGGGAGTATGACGGAACTTGACATCCGGGTGGACGGAATCAGGAGCCGGAACATAGGAACTCGGAACGCAGTCATTAAATACAGTAGCTTGCGGCACTAGACTTGAGATACGTTACGGCGTTCCATAGCCTACGTTCCCATTGTAGTGAACGTTGGGCGCAGGAATAGTATATAAACCCAGCTCCTCCTCATTTCTCGCCCTCTTTTAGTTGCTCCGCATCTAGCTGATAGTGAGAGAAAGTGTGGTGAGTTAGGGTTACGACGTTAGGAGAGGTGAGACAAATGGCAGAGGTTAGCAATTGATATACAATCCCAGCCCGGAAAATTAGTCTGGTAATTCCGACGGATCCGCTGCACCTGCGTTAGTTAGAGGACGATTTGAAGGTCTTGGAGTGTGCAGGTTTGCTGAAAAAACCCTGGAATGTCCAAAGTGACCAGGTCCTCCGGGAGTTGGTGGTGGGCACACCAAATCAGTACGACCAGACCGTACAAGGGCATCCGGACCACTAGACGGAGGAATTGTGGGCAGAGGTTTACGGGTTCCCGCGAACCGGAAACGGATTTGCCACCCGGACGGACCAGTATCACTAGCACAAGTTCGTGAATCCGCCGCACGCAAAGGAAGGCTACGCCATCAAGGACTGCCGGGACGAGCGACACAAGCAACTGCTCCGATTTCTCCTGCCAATTCTGTATCCGGACAAGAGTTCCCGGGTTACGGTCACGATGGCCAACACGATATTTGGGGCATTCCAGGACTAGGTCATGGCGAGTGTAGTGGGGTGGTGCACCGGAAACCTGGCGAAGAACAAGCCGAACCCGCTCAACACGTATCTCCTCCACCTGTACCAGCACCGAGAACTACTGACGGAAGATGAGTCGACGGATTACAAGACCGGGTTGATCATGTTGGAATGCAACTACACGGATGACGAGGAGTCGGAGACGCAGGAGTCTGAGAACCAGAACGAGGACGTCAAGCCGGAAGTAAAGGAAGAGAAGGTGGAGCCGGAACAGAAGCTGACACAGAGGGAGAAGGAGGAACGAGAGGAGACATCTACAAGCCGAAGACAAAAGTCTACGGATCCGACGGCTAGAGGTAAATTTCCGGGTCCCTTCCTCACACAAGATACAAAGGAATGGGAAGGACCACACTTCTTTGAGTGTGGAGAAGAGTGGACCCGGACCGCGAAGATGTACCATGACAGGCTCGCGGAGATCGTTCTCCGGTCCGTGGAGGTGATGCACTGCAAACCGGAGAACCTTCTGGATGTGCTGAAGACGCTACCGCCCGAGTCGGAATGGAACGAGATGAGGATGGAAATCCGGAAACTGAAGACGGAACAGGAGGAGCTCAAGGGGAAGCTGAGCTAGACGGAAGGGGAGTTGCACCACTCTCAGGAGGCGACGCAGAAGGCCTACCAAGCGTTCCAGACCTTCCAAAAGTGGATGGTGAGTCCAGCCAACCTCTACCACAAGGCGGCCCTTTACAAGGTTGTTCGCTGCGACAGCGCGACAAACAGACGTCGTGCGACGTCACGAAAAGTCAAATTTACCTTTGACTTTACAGGAAATTACCCCCCTCCAGGTGGATGCCACATGGCATCCACTTGGCAAACTGGAGGGCGCGTACGGGTAGGAGAGTGCAGGTAGGGGCGACTGCGGGTGGGCGACTGCGGGTGGACGAGGGCGACTGCGGGTGGGCGACTACGGGTGGGCGAGGGCGACTGCGGGTAAGCGACTGCGGATTTCTGAGGAAGACCGTGGGTGGGCGACTGCGGGTTTGGCAGGGAGACCGCGGGTTCAGGAAGTGTTCTTGGGTGGGCAACTGCGGGTGCGCAAAAGGTACCTAGACCCGGTGGTGGACCCGAAGTCGCCCAATTTGGACCCACTGTCGCCCTCTCGAGACCCGCTGTCGCCCTACCCAGACCCGCAGTCGCTGGATACGCAGTTGCCCTATCCGTATTCGCCCCCCTAGACCGAAGTCACTCGCCCTATATAGCCAGTAGCCCATCATCATGCTATCACCTTCATTTTCCATTGAGGCTTTCTGTCTTGCAACCTTTGTTGGCTGCATGCGTGACCCTTTTGGATAATATATATACTATTTTTTGCTATCATTTGGTTCTTAGAATTTTGCGACGTCCGCAAATCTCATGGCAACTGGAGGTAGCAGTGATGGGTCCCTTCCGGTTTTTTCCACTGTACGCACTCCTGGTGCAATTAGGAAGGCTGCCAAAGACAAGACTAGAAAAAGGAGGGGTAATATTCACAAGAAGCGATGGCATGTGTTGAACAATGATAACCACCTAGCTTTCAAAGAGTGGAACGAGGAGCCAGAGCCTTGGAGTATGCAGGTGTGCGAAGACTACATTGAATGGTGTCACATCGGGAAGTTCTTTCCGGCATGGCGCCATCATCACAACCGACACAATAACAAGGCAAATTTGAAGTATTATGAAAATCCAGCTTTCATACGAAGGTGTTTAGAATTGTGGCAGGTCCTCTACAAAACCCCTTTTGTAGATAGGAATGAGGCCCCTTTGTTCATTGCTAGAGGTGTCTATGCTGAGGTCGCCTTGAACAAACAAGTTGACTGGACCACGATTAAAGAAAGTACCTACGTGGAGCGTCCAGAAGTTGGAATAATTCCAAGAGGGGTTCTCAAATTTCCGGAGGGTGGACTTGGGCCTTTTCGAAGTGATCCACAAAACAAAGAAACTCAAGAGGTGGACACGGAAGAATCAGAAGAGGATAATGATTTAGATGGCACACGGATTCCTAAGCTTGTACGAGTGAAGGAGCAGATTATCACCCCCGTCCAAGTTCCAGTTCCAGTTCCAGTTCCAGATCCAAATGTTCAAGCCACTTCATCATCGCGGGGAAAGAAGATGAAACATCCTGCGAAGGTGCGATGGTCCACCACGAAAATTAGATTGGCATCAGCCTCAACCACAATTGCGACTCCAATCTTGCCACCACAAGACGCCAACAACGTCTTCGACTTTGCTTTAAGTGACGACTCACCCGTATGTGCCACAAGTCACATTCCCATTCCACAGTCTGAATCTGATGTTGTTCACAATGCGATGACGTTGGCGAAGGCTCTCGTCCTCTTGAAGACCAAGGATGCACAAATTGCAACCTTAGAAGGTGATGTGAAGAAATGGCGGTCTACATGTGAACAAAAAAATGCTCTCATTTCTCAACAATCCAAAGAATTACAAGGCCTTCGAGAAAAAGAGCGTCAGACTTTCACATTGTCGGACATGGACGAAACCTTTGTTGAGCAGGATCCACATCACTTGGACAAGCTTGTTGGGGACCTCACCAGCGATGTCATTCACCTTTCTCCCCCTGCCAAGCGTACGAAGCGTTCTTCAATTCTTCCAATGGCACCACTTCCGTTCGTCTCAAGAGATTCTAGCAATCCGCACGTTGATGGTTTGCAAGGGACTCAGGATTCACTTTCGTTTCCTGCCATTCCACATCTACAATCATCAAAGGAACTTGATTTGGCTGAGGAAAATAGAATGCTTCGAGAGAAGTTGGCAGTGTTGGCAGCGACATACTATCATTGGAAGGTCGCGTGCATTCTCTCCGTGGATCGATCTCAACAAGTTGCGAAAGAGCTAGACAAAGTTTCGAAGAACTTTGTAGCAAATGCCCCTAAACGAGAGAATGGATTGACATCATGGGCATTGATGGAGGACATGTTTCCGGATAACATGTCCATGCTTGACGTGGCAGAAAAAAATGTCATAGACTGGGCACAAAATGGTTGGGACCATGGAAATCAGATGTCTAGTCACTTCAACGAAAAAGACCAAAGTCTATTGTGGCCAAAGCCAGCTCATTTCGTCTTGGATCATACCAAATGCCCCATATGTCTAGAACAATTTGGGCCAGAAGGAGGATGGGCACTTGGATCATGTACACATGTGTACCATCCTCAATGTCTCATCACTCAATGTCTGATTAGACGACGATGTGTGATTTGTGCAGCACCATTCCATGATCGCTTGTATACCATGTTCAACTTGATGACTTACATGCCACCTTCTTGGGAACACAATAGAGACACGACGGCAGAGACACGATTTTGGGGACGAGACTTGCTTTGGAGTTGGCGAGAAGGCCTACATGATCAAGAAATGGGAGCTGCTGCCTCACAATTGAATTGGGAAACGGACCCGCGTGAAATTCTAAGAGTGGCATTCAACCTTATGGGAAAAGGAGCTCACAATGCAGGGAAGAGGGTGTTTTTTTTTCAATGCCTTGGTGGATATTTTGATAAGACATCCCAAACCTTCAAGTGGGGTGCTCATCCGGAAGGACACCGTTGGAATTTTGAAGGTGAACAAGGGGCTAATCGTGATGAAAATGCCACTCCAGAAGACTTGAATAGTATGGCTTACCTCGACTCAACATACGGGCCTTATTATCAAAGCCAAGCACTCGATTATCTATTGGAGTTACACTCTCCGCAAACTAAAAGGACACTTGAAGCTCTCAAGAACTCCAATGTCTTGGAATCTATTTTAGAAGCAGATGGACCTGCTTCAAGGACTCGTGCTAAGAAGAAACTCGTTGTTGGAGAGTCCAATGATTACGAATAAGGTGCAACGAGTGGTTCTCATAACAATCCAATGGACTTGAACTAAATATTTCTATGAGATACTTACTTCAACGGTGGTTCTAGTTAATCGTAGTAGTATACAAGATGTAAGGCCCATAGTATAAGGGCCATAGTATATCCATACTCGCACAATGTAGTACTCTAGCAAAAGTTAGGGTTCAGATGTTGGCTTCTAAAACTATACCGCCTTGGCTGTGTATTGTACTACTATGCTTATGGACAACAACCTTCTATTGCTTTGGTTTTGAAGGTTTGGGCATACTTATACATTTGTAGCCTAAAATGTAATTGGTGAAATGCAAATACATTTGTTGTAATGCCTCGCACAATGATTCCATACACGGTCCCCACAAAATTGCTATCTTCAAATCTTTTAATGAATTTTTTCCTTTTGGATTTTTTTCTCATACAACATGTTTTTGTTTACATGGAAAAATTTGATTCATTCCATTCAGATTTTTTATGATAAAGTTATGGACCATTTTGTTTGGCGGGCAACTTGAGTTTACAGCTTCTTCTTTTAAAAGTTGCTTGTAGGATTTGTTTCTCCAGGCAATTTCTACAATCTAAAAAAAAATTAGGTCCGGTCACATAGTTAACTTCACTTGATAGCACACTCTCACCATTTTCATTTCATTTTAGAGATATTCATTATTTAAATTTTACAACTACATCTTACCTACTTCTACTCAACAATTTCTTAAAGTATCCAAAATTGTTTTTGAAAATTGTTTTTTTCCCACACATAACCATAGGATCTTACACCTTACTAGTATGAGAATGTGTGGAAAAAATTTCAGAATTTTTCATCTTACAGATTGCAAGATATCCGCATTTAGAGTGAAAAAAACAATTTTTTCAGCACATTGCTGGACTACATTATTTGACTTTTAACATTTTTCACTTTAATTTCTTGCACTACAGAGTTTTGAGCTTTAAACAAATATAGTGGAGAATTGAGTTGAGAGTCTAAATAAAAAAAAGGTTTTCAAAAAAACTTAATTTTCATTCTTAAAAAACTTGTAGAATAGAAGTACATATGAGATTGAATGAAAATCTATTTTCTTTCTAAGATAGAATTAAAATGCACTAATCCCCACGGTCAAATTGTTGTTGCAAGCAAACTAAACCATGTCAAACTTCTTTTCTTGAACAATTGCCAAAATTGCGTTCCTAAATTAATCTTACAAGGTATTTTTCCCACCAGAAGCTCTAATTGCCCAATAAACAAGATTGTCCATAACTTTCTCATAAAATATCCAAATGAAATGAAAAAAAGCTTTCCGGATAGACAAAATTATAATCTATGAGGGAAAAAAACTTAGAAAAATAAATTCAAATGCTTGTCACATTTTTTTGCTGCCCATTCTCCCCTGCTTTGGAGTTTGGACTATATGGGCATAACTTTTGTTCCCGGGCACCGATTGGAAAAAAAGTTATATTACCACAAAGGTAATCGTTTTTTCTATCTTCAAATAAAGTTTCAAAAATTCAGTCCCAAATTTCAGCCCGTAGGTACCATCTCTGACATCCATTCTTGCAAAGACACCAAATTCATAGCCCTCGTATTCAAAATATAATAAAAACATATGTACATTTCAAAAACAAAGGTGTGAATTTCTTTATTCCACAAAACCTTTGGAAAATCAAAAATTGGAAGGCCAAATTGTTTTTTTCTACCACACTAGATCCAACCACTAAGCATTTTTTTCACTATTCACAAAGTCACTTTCTTTGGGCTCCGGTCTCATTCTTTGAAGTTCCGCACGGGTGGCACCTATGCCTTCATAGGCCCACTTGCGCCATTCCTTAAAATAAAGGATGTGGCGCTCCAAGTCCAATATGCCCTCGTGCAACAACTCTTGTTTTTTCTCCAGTAGCTTCACCAAATAAAAAAGCGTTGCTCTTTCTTCTGTATTGCTACCATAATCCGGAGCTAAAGCCAAGATGCCCTCTTTTTTGGCTTCTTTTAAGGCATCATCATAATATTCCATCTCTAGCTCACGTATTTGAAGATTCAAGCTTCTCCTTTCGCTTTGATGGGACCATTTATCACGTTGCAAAAGATCAAGTTTATTTTGAAGCACCGCTAAATCATCGGAAATGTGTGCTCGCCCGTCTTCGATCTTCTTGAAATAATTTACTCTACTTTTGTTTAACTTAGAGTAAATCTTCTCATTTTCAGCAACGGCGTTTTCAGTCGCCTCTAACTCCTTCTTCAACCCATCCACAACAGTTGGATTCACTGGAAGATGTTGTACCTTCTCTTTCAAATTCATAAGATCCGCTACTGTTGAAGTCAAAGCTGCTCGTGCACTTTCGATCTTAGTGCCCAACATCTCCAAATTGTCTTCCGAATCATTGTCACTACTTCCGCTAGACCCAATGTCTGCACCAGAACGGTCCACATTGATCGGTACATGAACATCTTCGCTTTGTTTTTGAATCTTGGACAATGATTGCGGCTCCTCAAGCTTCCTCTTGCCCTTCTTGTCAACTTGAACGTCTTCAGCCGCCTCTTGTTTTTCTTTGCCAATGTCTTCGTCGTCACTCTCAAAAGAATATCCATCGTATTCGTGAGTGTGCTCATCTGAGCTAGAAGTTGAAGACCATTGAACTTGGTCATCACCAACAGCCAACTTGCCAGGCTTTGCCTCTAAAAGCTTCTGATTTGCTTGAAGAAGTCCTTCTTCATCCAGCACTATCGGTCTGTTCGGGCAGTCACCGATAGGAAGCTCCTTCAAGGTTGTCCAATCTACCTTTTTCTTCAATTGAACTTCAACGTACACCATTTGCACAAGATAGAAAGAGAAGTTGTCATTTCGATAAGGCTGGGACTCCAAATAGAGTTGCTGCCATACCTCCAAACACCTTCGCTGGAAGACAACACTCTTGCAGTAAGCCAAATTTGCCTTATTAGACTTCACGTGCAAAGGGTGTCGCCAAAACGGGAACAACTTGTTGATGTGGCACCAATCCACATATTTGTTTACAGTTTCATATGTCCAAGGCTCTGGTTCTACTTCCCATCCCAAAAAGGCCTTCATCTTTGGATGCAACAAGATGGGTACACGCTTCTTGCGAGGTTTGCCGCTCCTTTTACGATCCTTGTCACGAACCGCCTTTTTGTTGAGCCGAAGTCGGTATCTTGACATACCGTGTGGCCGTTGAGAGTCCTCGCCCTCCATAACGATCACTTCGTCTCAAAAGTAGCCAACTAAGTACTATGCGGTTTAGGGTTGCAAGCCTAAACCGTAGGTGTAAAAAATGCTAAACGTAATTCTATCACATTTAACATTTACAAAAATACAATGTTCTCGTGAAACACCCTATGTCATCCAAGCGTGAATAAAATGAGCTGTGCAAAGGGACAAAAATCCCCCCCCACAACTCAAACCCCTAGCTTCTGTGCACGCATTCAGCCACGTCAGCAGGTGAAAGACAGTGCGCAGAATGCCAGGGAAAATTTAATGGCGACTGCGGGTGGAGGAGAACGCTGATGTACCCGAGGTCGCCCCTAGGGCGCGTGCGGGTCCTGAAGTGGGGCGAGTGCGGGTCAGCCCAGTGCTCTAGGGCGACCGCGGGTCCGGAAGTGGGGTGACTGCGGGTCAGCGCAAGTGCTCGAGGGCGACAACGGGTCCTAGAGTGGGGCGACTGCGGGTCTGGACAGGTGCTCCAACGCGACCGCGGGTCGAAGGAGCCCGAGCGAGTGGGCGACCGCGGGTCTAAGGCGACTTCGGGTCTAGGCGACTGCGGGTCCAGGACGACCACGGGTCCACTTTACGAAGGCGACCGCGGGTCCTGGGCGACAGCGGGTCCTGGGCGACCTCGGGTCCCAGGCGTCTGCGGGTCCATCTATTAATGCATGGACTTTTCTTTTCTTTCTTAGTACATGTTTATAGATTGTGATATTTTTTTCCATTTTTCCTTGCGCTGGGAAAGTGGCGATACTAAATGTTACGGAGGGGCTCCAAGCTTCAACATTCATCCACGTACTGGATAGAAAATGTGATACTAAGTATCTAAAATTCTATTTTCATTTACATTGTGGCGATTTCATCGAAGACTTTTCTAGAAGTTGAAGTTTTTCTAGCAATTTCATCCAAAATTTTCCTAAAAAATTCCTATAGCTTATAGCTAGCCTAAATTTTTTGTTGCTTTTGAGCACCAAATCTCAAGGGAAAAAAAAAGGATTGTGAGCTCAATCCCATTTGTGTTGCAAAATTTATGGAATACTAGTTTATACTTTATACTATATTTGGGGAGCCATTAGGATTGAGGTCGGTTGTGGTACAAATGGATTCCTTATTGATTATCTGAACAAAAGTTAAATCTTTGCAATTGTTTTAGAAGAAGTTCTTGTTAACTAATTTTTTTCTTATTAATTAATTTCATTGTTAATTCTTAATTTTATTGTAAATGACTTATTTCATTGTTAATTCTTAATTTTATTGTAAATGACTTATTTCATTGTTAATTCTTAATTTTATTGTAAATGACTTATTTCATTGTTAATGACTAATTTTATTGTTAATAACTAATTCAATTGTTAATAACCAATGTTATGATTATTAAGTATTAACCATTGCAATTGTAACAATAATGTCTTTGTAATTGTTTTGACATGAGATGTTCATTATGTATTTTTGGATGTAGACTCAAATTACATACTATGTTACATACACTAATTTTGGTAAATTACATGCCTAATAACTAAATTTCTTGTACGGACACAAATCTATAAATGAAAGTCATTGTTGGACTTATATCATACTCCAACCATCTATGAAAGAATGTGTGTTTTTATCAATTTGGATGACATATACCAAAAAAAAGAATATGGTAGGAAAACATTATGCTACTAGGAATAATATATATGGTAAAACCAGATTTACATTTATTATTGAATTCATCCAAGTTTTCTCGAATTGCGTGTTTAATAAATGACAAGATTATGGCTACTTATCTTTTTTGCAATATCCACTCTTGTTTCATTGTCTCAAAAAAAAAAAGGGGTCGCAAGAAGTCAATGAACTTCCTTTTTCCAAATAAAATAAATAGGAAGAGAGCGAAAAAGGTTAAATAAATAAATAAAAACATCTCTCATCTATTTTGAAATAGGTAAAGTACGAATAAAAAGGAAAAGTCTAAAAAAGTCTAAAATGTATGTTTCCTATATTTGAATTAGAATAAATAGGAAAAAAAACCCAACTTGCTTTTATTTTTGGAAATAGAAAAAATAATAAGAGAATGTAAATGATGTATGGCTTACATTTTTTTAGGGATTGAAAAAACAACTATTTGAATTCAATGACCATGAAAGTAAAACTCCTTTCAAGTGCATACTAGCACATTTTATTCAAGAAATAATACAAGTCTTCAACATCAATTACCAACTAATTTATTTTCATTTTCTTATTTTCCTTGCGTCCATTATATACTACGGAATCAAAAAGGACCAAGAACATTTGAATTCAAAAGTTGTTATACTTTGCATAACAATGTGTAAAAGGCCATATTCAATATATACAATTTGACAAATAGCCCATTGAGTAATTGTTTTTCTAAAGACAAGGCGCGTAGCATAAAATTCCTTCATATATTATAGGAAAATATTACAAAGTAAGCAACACATAATTGGCCACCAAGCTCATTGCTTGCAACACTAAACTCTTGCTCTAGACTATCCTATTACAAAGGTGAGTCTCGGAACACCAATTCGGGGGGCATCATGGACCATGGTGGAGACATAAGGGAATTTGTGATCTCTATACACGTTGGTCTCTTCTTTGGGTCAGTGTTCACGAGTTCACGCAACTTCATTCCAAAGTACATTGATCCCTCGCGGTTCTTGAACAAATCCTTGTCCCAATCGTCCATATCACCAATTCTCATCCATTCGGTCAACTTCCCAATAGAATACAAGTCTGACTGTTGCGTATATTTATACCGTTGTTGCATGATCGGTATGCTTGTATCGGAATTTGGAGGTCCATATGCATAAAACAACTCCGGGGCAACCCACCAACGACCTTCTCGGTATTGATCCCTCTCGGCCTCAGATGGCTTTCCAAAATGTGAAGGCGCGTTTTCGTCAAAACGACTTGATATTCCAAAATCACAAATTCCAATGTTGATTATGTCGTTTGAATAATCCGGAAAATGCAACATGATGTTCATGGGAGACAAGTCATTGTGTAGAACGCGGCACTTGTGCATGAGATTTGTCACATATACTAAAGCCCATGCCAACTTTGCCTTGTGCCTTCGGAAGAGACCAAGTTCTTTTTGTTTCTCTTCAGGAAGTCTTGTGGCTTTCTGCATTTCATGCCAGTCAATGGTTGGTGATACAGAACGATCTAAATGCCTCAACTCATTCAAATGGCCCCCATTCCACCACAAAGTGTACGCTTCATTCGTGCGAGAATGAATGGCAAAAAACTTAATGATGCCAGGGTGGTTCAAGGGGCATGCAAGGGCCTCCATGGATCGTTGCGCTCTCCCCTCACGCGGGTTTATTGCCTTGGATACTTTCCCAGCAAAAGCGATGTAGCTTGGAATTGTATCCATTCCTTCAATGCGTACCTTACGCACTTTTGCATACCCCCCTTCACGTTCAAAAGCACTAAGGGGCACCACTTTCGCCGTATCGGGGATCCACATGATACACAATCCACCATCTCGTGCAAATGCTGCCTGCACCGCTGCATTTTTCCACTTAAAACCCCTTGCCGAGCCTCTTGCCAATTTTTTCACTGTGCTGGACCACCACTCCATTTTTTGGCGGAATGCCTTGATGTCTTCTGATTCCTCTACTATCGGAAGAAACGGTCAATGTTCCTCCATCAATTTCTTGGTATTGAACATCACCGCTTTCAATGTGTTATCAAGCCATTCAAATAGTCTCGAAGAATATGTCTAGTCAATGTCTGCGAAATCATCGGATCCCTTTAGCTTGGTTAAAATCCGTGCTTGTAAATCGTTTGGCAAGGCCACACTACCAGTTGTAGGACACCTCAAATAGCTTGCCTCCAAGAATTGTACACTTTTCCCTGCGTACCACTGGAGACACGCTTCGTATGCATATCGGATATAACTCGGGGGAGGATAGTTGGAGTCCTTGTCATGTGCTGACTTCTGCTTCTTGCCCTTTCGTCGCTCTTGACTCCCTCCTTCTTCGTTTTCATTTACAGCTATCGGAACCTCGAAAAAAATTGGATCATCAAGGTCCAGATCCCATAAAGACTTTCTCCTTGTAGTGTTGCCTTCATGTGGAAAAGCCATGTTGTACTTAGGAACAATTCAAAACCGTAGTTCAAAATTCGTAGATTGAAAGGGTAAAAATTCCCCCCCCAATTGAAACCCCAGCCCACGGGCACGCATCCAGCTACCTGAAGGTAGGTGAAAGACAGTGCGCAAGGCTAAAGTAAGGTGAGAATCGAAAGTGGGGCTAACGCTTAAGTACCCGAAGTCGCCTCAGGGCACGTGCGTTTGGGTGACTGCGGGTCGGGAGGGGGCGACTGCGGGTCTGAAGTGGGGCGACTGCGGGTCTGAAGACAGCGGAAATGGGCGACTGCGCGTTTTTGGAGCGCTGAAATGGGCGACTGCGCATCAAGGGCGACTGCGGATCGTGGGCGACCGCGGGTACCAACTAAACCATCCCGAAACTTGCACACGCGGTCGCCCACAAAGAAGTCTCTTCGACCCGCAGTCGCCCCCTACGCGCAGTCGCCCCACTGGAGATTGAGTTTGCATTTTCCAGAAAATTAGTCTCCCTCCTTGACCCGCAGTCGCCCCCTACGCGCAGTCGCCCTGATTCAAATGTGTTTTTTGCTTCGTCGATGACCCGCGGTCGCCCCTGACCCGAGGTCGCCCTAAACCAACAACCAATCTGACCCAACACTAATTAGCATCTGCAGCATATTCTAATTGATTTTTCCTTATCTCACATCCAAAATTGGTAATAAATGTTAGGCGTCAGTTCATATCAAAGACATAGCAAGGCAATGG
The DNA here is from genome assembly GCA_947034895.1 of Rhytidiadelphus loreus. NCBI lineage: Eukaryota > Viridiplantae > Streptophyta > Bryopsida > Hypnales > Hylocomiaceae > Rhytidiadelphus > Rhytidiadelphus loreus. Next base: position 43,488,550 of record OX344765.1, read on the forward strand.
AAGAATTATTCTCACAATGTGAAGGGTTTCCCAAACCCTAAACCCTAGACCCTAGACCTTGGAAAACAATAATACAACTTTTATCTAGAATCAAATCCTTAAACCTATATAAAATACTTACACATCCTACACGAGATGTAGTGTTTTAGACCTAAAACAGAATCATGTCTTTTTTGTCTTGTTGAATTTGTAAACAAAATGGAGGAAGTAACATATGATTAAAGGGAATTAGAAACAATAAGGGAGAGGTCCCAAAAAAAACACCATCTCGTGAATCATGCCCAAATAAATCTAATTACACCTCCCCACTATTAGAATGTACATAAAACTTTCATTTGGAACTTCTTGCCAAAGGAGTGTTGGAGAGCTAATGCAAAACCTAGGATTTGTTTATCTTGTTGAATTTGTAAACAAAATGGAGGAAGTAACATATGATTAAAGGGAATTAGAAACAATAAGGGAGAGGGGTCCCAAAAATAAAATTAATCTTGTGAAACATGCCCATACCCGCAGTCGCCCAAAGCGCAGTCGCCCTAGAACCCCAGGTCTGATTTTGGAAGTGATCTGGGGACCCGCAGTCACCCTGATGGAAGGGGGGAGATTGCATTTTCGAAATTTTTGGTGTCTCCCACCTTGACCCGCAATCGCCCCCTACGCGCAGTCGTCCTGATAGAGGGCGGAAAAGTATTTGGTGTCTCCCTCCCCTTCCATATGGGCGACTGCGCGTAGGGGGCGACTGCGGGTCAAGGAGTTTGCATTTTCTCCTTGACCTGCAGTCGCCCCCTATGCGCAGTCGCCCTGATGGAGGGAGGATTTTGAAATGTGTTTCCCCCTCGAGGACCCGCGGTCGCCCTGATCCGAGGTCGCCCTCACCCGAGGTCGCCCTTGAAAGACGCGAGGGATCCTTGGACCGGACCCGCGGTCGCCCCACGCGCAGTCGCCCCATGCGCTGTCGCCCTAGTATCCGTGTTAGGGTTAGCGCATGCGCCCCTGGCGACCACGGGTATTTCATGGGCTGTTCCAACCTGTGGTCCATAATTTTCATAACTGCGCCTTGTAGTTCACCTACCTTGTAGTGGTTGAATGTGGGCCCAATGTTGTGGAGGTCTCGTGGTTTTTTTGGTTTCCCACAAACAGCCAACAATACAACAGACACTTCTTGTATACTTCAATGAACCCAAAATCTTTTCCATTAGTTTAGGATAGTGAGAATATCAAAGCCATTTGATGTAGAGGGCCTTGAAACGGCAATTGCATTTATTGTGGCAAAGTTGTTGAATAATAAGGATGCACACACAAATGGGTGTGAAGTCACCGAAAAAGGGTACACTAAATTCACATTTAAAACAATTAGCAATTCAAATGAAAATGATTCATTTGGTTCTTCATTGATTCTCTTTCATTTTTGGGTGTTATAGTAACGTAGGGGGGCCTCAATTGTTATGTAGCCTATTCAAATTTAATCTTCTTGCATTGCTAATGATTAGTTATTTGGCTCCTTACAGGCTTAATGGCAGGTGTTCAATTTAGCAAGTGCTCAGAGGAAGTCATAATTATTCTCGACCATGAATATTTCCGGTAAAAATTTGTTTAGTTTGCATTTGACTTCCTTATTGTCATCCACTTGTATTATAGACAATGTCTTTTTAATAGGTGGGAGAATCACCATAACAATGACTATTCTATTGGAATTGATTTGTGATCTTTGAAATAGGATTAAGGACTTTTGGAAAGGCTACAAATTGTATTGCTTTGCTCATTATGGCCAATGCAATGAGTCCAAAGGCCATTTCCAAGCCAGCAAAATGGGTGAGTAAAATATTGCCCTTCATTTTGTATAGGTGATTTGAATCCTTGAATAATGAAATGAACATGTATTAATGAACATTTCTAGTTGGATAGTTCGTGGTGGACATTTCATCTCACTATTAGTGCTTATTTGCTGCAGGACGAGTGATGTGTTTGATACAAAACACACGCGATATTGTTTGGGGAGCCAAATTTGATGAGGCCATTAGGGAGGGGTGGGCCATGATGGAAGAATATGTGTGGGTTCGGCAAGGAAAAGATTGCACAAACCTCAGGTTCGGTTGTTCTAGTATAGAACTTGTATTATAAGATTATATGCTAAAAATACCCATATGTAGTTGTTATGTTTTAATATTCATTGATATGGGGGGCCGGGAGATGTAGGGCTTTATTAGAAGAATTTGAGGATGTCGAGAAACTTTTCGAGTCTGAGAATGGATGCTTGTTGTTACAACTCATTAAGGTTAGTGCAATACCACAACACGAGTTAATATACTTGCTAGGTTAGTATTGTTTGTACCCCATTCTGTGAATATCATATGTACTAATGACAATTCCACCTTAGGATGATGAGCACGGGACGGAACGCGCATTTATACAATCTCTGAGCGTTCAAATCAACACCACGGATATCTTTGAGCAGACCAATAATAGGTTAAACCAAGCTCGCGCAAACTTGGACAACCTTGTGCCACGGGCAAATCGTTCGTGACTAGAGACATTGTTGTGGTGCATCAAACGGCAGCCTTGTACCATGGCATAAGACCCTATTTTGATTTTTGAGTTGGAATCATAAAAAGAAATAAGTTATTTATGAAGATAATAGTACTAAAGTCATGCTAGACATGTGAAATAGCAATGTGCTTGACAAAGAACTTCATTTTACATTTCTATACTATGATTTTGCTAAACAATGCATGGATTGTTTATCTCAGATGGATGATCATATTTTGCTAAACAGTCCATGGTATATGAATGTTTAATTGATTAGTGCCCAATACTTTAATGGTTTACATATGTGACCCCTCCCAAAAAATATATACCCATAAATGTGACCCCCCCAATAAAATATATACCCATAAATGTTGTGGCTTGTTATTCTTGGTTCACAAGTTTGAAATCCCCAAATATTGAAAATGTACAAATGTATGCCCTTGATTTAATCCCTTTGTTTGTAAATATGATGGCTACACTTTTAATTAATATGAAACAAGTTTTATTGTTTGGATACCTATGAATGTACAGATAAATAAAATTTGAACAAAACCATGAAATCAGCTGGGAAATAGCTATGACAATTAATTGTGACAATTAGTTCCCAACTACACCTTCACGGTGCTTGATGAAGCACATGATGAAAGTTATATGGGAGCTCATGCTGTCACACCCAATCCTTATGAGATATTTGAACAACCATTTTACTACACCTATCCTATGCATTGTATAATTGATTATATTGAGTTTTGTTCTCTCACGCAATTTATAATGTGTCAATCACACTTGACCATAAATGAATAAAAGGTATTTATTCCTCAATTCCCAAACCCCTTCTTTTGGAGCTCTCCGAAAGTGGTCTACATTGATCAAGAATCCCACATTCTTCATAGTTGGATCTTGTTTTACAATGGATTCACCATACAAATTCAAACTAAACATAATAGAGATTGCATTGGAAAATAAAACGCAACCATGTGAATCATGGATGGTAAATTTCTTATGTTTGATTATTTTCTTATTGAAATTGCAGAAGTGATGTTAGGGTGGGAATCCTCTTTTTGCATGTCAAATTTAATAAGTTGCAACAATAATTAATAAAATGGCTAAAGATGCATAACCCAAATTTTTAAATAAAAGATGAAAAGGTGCAATACATTTTTATGAAGTGCATTGGTAACTAAAATTTATGTCCACAATTTTGTGTAAGAGAACTTCAAAGTGAAAGTCTTAGAGGTTCAGAAATTCAAAATCCCGCCCTGTACCCGCAGTCGCCCACCCGCGGTCGCCCCACTGTAGGGGTCCAGAAATTACTCTGTGGTGCCCCACACGCGGTCGCCCATCCCCAGTAGCCCCAGACCCGCAGTCGCCCTACCCGCAGTCGCGCAGGACCCCAGTACTTCTATAGCCATCGACCCACGGTCGCCCATCCCCAGTAGCCCTAGACCCGCAGTCGCCCTACCCACAGTCGCCTTCGCAGTCGGCCCCTTAGACCCGCAGTCGCCCTACCCGCAGTCGCTCTCAGACCTGCACGCGCCCCTTCCCGCACTCGCCCCAGGGCGATTGCGGGTTAATTAGCTATCTCCCCACCCGACTTCGTCACTTTCCCTTCTTGCTGCGTACTGCCTTTCACCTACTTTACAGTGGCTTATTGCGTGCCCGGGAGCTTGGGTTTTGAGTTTCACTTACATGTGGCTCATGTTCTTGATTTTACTCCATCACTCACTAATCGCTAGATAATACTTTGCGGTTTAGGGTTAAGTTTAGCTAAATAATACTTTGCGGTTTAGGGTTAAGTTTAGATTCCTTGCCCCAAATCTCAAGAGCATCTCCAATGGCGGACCACAAGAAGAAGACCAAGGCAAAAGGAGCCATGCACCCTAGGCAACGACGCATCCTTTTGGACCCAGCGTGTGTGGCCTACCAAGGTTGGGATCGAATTACGGGCCACTGGACCGCCAAGACTTGTAAGTCCTTCGTGGGGTAGTGCCACATCGACAAGTTATTCCCCTATCATCGGCACTACACGAATCAGCGCAACAATACGGCCAATTTGCATCCATGCCGTAATGATGCATTTGTGCAACGTTGTATCGAAATTTATCGATACTTGTATGGCACATATTCAGTGCCCAGGAGCGAAGTCCCGTATTTCATATGTGCAATGGTGTATGTGGAACTCATTTTGTTTCGAAGCGTGGATTGGAGTTCAATCAAGGGAGTGAAGCATGCTCGCCTTCCACCGACAAAAGACATCCCAAGGGCGGCTCTATCTGCCAATCCACGTGAAGGGCTAGGCCAGAAGAAAAACTTGAAGGAGGGAGTGCCCGATGAGCAGTTTCATTGGACGTCATCTGATTCATCTTCGGGAGAGGAAGACAACCTTGGTGAAGACCCTCCAATGCAGCCCCAAAACATGGCGATGGTGGCTTCTACTTCACAAAATTTACCTCCCCCGAGAATGGAAGAAGAGGGTGAACCAGCTAAGCAACCACAAAATCTTGATATTTTGCCTTTTGCTATGGTGAATCCGATTACAGTCCCTCGCACTGAAGAAGACGAAGTTTTGCAGTATGTGCTTGCATGCATGCAAGAAGCAGAAGATGATGTTTTTTGGACAGAGATGGAAACAGAAGAAGATGTGAAGCCTTCTTTGTTCCAATTGGATTGTGTTGATGACATGTACCGAAGTGAGGAATTTATTGAAGATGGAACTGTCCCTGACACAGTAATGTTGGACACCAAAGTTGTTTACAAAGCTCAACTCAAGAAGCTTCTAAATGAGTTGGATGAAAAGCATCTAGAATGTGAGAAGCTTCGCAATCAAGAAACGCAAACTTTGAGTGGAGATATTGTGAATAGCTTACATGCTGAACTTGAAAGTCGGCAAGTTCTTTTGTCAACGCAAATAACAAAGATTTTAGACTTGGAAGCATTTTACCTTAGATTCTCTTCTCGGCATGCTAGAGGATCTAGTTCTTCTAGCAATGAGTTTGCAAAAGAACGGCTTGCCAAAATTATGGAAGCATGCAAGCTGGAGGAAGATCAGATAGACTTGGAGAAGCGAGGGGTGGAAGAAGCACGATCAAAATTAAATTCCTTGAAAGCATTAAAGGACAAAGCCCCCCTTGACCGTGTTGCAGAAATGTGTGGTTGGAAAGACGTGGCTACTAAACAAGCATTGTCTCTTACGGAAGTAGTTGACTTGATAAAGAAGCTTGGGGTTTCTTTATTATTGGATCCAAAATTGGAAGAACATCGGGATGCACTAAAGGCGCTTTTGAAGTTCCAAAAATCATACAAGCAATTTTGGTTGGAAAAGAAGTTGGGGAAGGATGACCGATACCTTAGGAATTTGCAGTTGGAAGGTAGGAAAGTCTTGTATGAGATGGAACGTGAGGCTCATGACCGCAAAGAAAAGGCCAAAATGGATGTTGAATGATTTTCATTTTTAGCACATTTTTGAGGACTATGTATATTCCATCTTATGTATATATAAAAGGATATTATCCATTTTGAACATTTTAATGCAAGCACATTGAATTCTATGTAGTTCCTTGACAAGAGTACATAAATATAGATATGAATTTTTGGTTATTTATGTTTGCAATGTTGTGAATACTTGAATATTCTAGGAATTTTGGCAGGAAAATGACCTTGGGAGTTCGGACTTTCGGAATTAAAAGAGAATTAAAACAAAAAGGAAAATTAAAAACTTGCCGGATTGGAAAAGAACTTGTTATTGAAGTTCAGAGCAATTGTCACGGCTAGGGTGAATTGACCTACTCATTGCCACTCCAGGGCAAACACTAGAATTTTTTATTTTCAAGGCTTATTTTTTTAGTGGAAATTCTGAATTCATAGTTTCAATTATAGGCCCCAAATTACCCTAGGGGATGTAAGAATTATCCAAACAAATGGCAGTCGCCCGTTCCTGGACCCACAGTCGCCCATTACTGGACTCGCAGTCGCCCATTACTAGACCCGTGGCGCCCACTTTGGGACCCGTAGTCGCCCACTCCTGGACCCGCAGTCGCCTACTTCTGGACCCGCTGTCACCGAATCTTGGACCCGCAGTCGCCCATCACCTGACTGATTTCAGGTTTTTGGACCCGCATTCTCTCATGGGGCGACCGCGGGTCCAAGGAGTTTTCTTGTATAAAGTTCTAGGGGTACCCCTTGTTTTATCACCTTGGCTCCGTTGATAAAACTCTTGTCTTGGACCTTCGAAAGAGGCTTCATGCGGACGTTTAACTTCTTCGGAGGGCAACAACCGTGTTTAGAAGGGTTTACAAGACCACTCTAAGCGGGTTGCTTTGTCATTATATCTTCCATAGTATTAGTGTGATTATTGTAGTCATTTTCTTTGAAGACCCAGTGTTGATCTACTACATGGCTGGACAAGGTATTGGGAGGGGGGGGACCATGAATGATACGCGGAGGTCCACAAAGGATTGGGACCCTTGGCTAGTACTGTGTACCCCAATTGATAATTCCCCCCATGCTCGAAAATGCGTGTTTTGTGGGTGGAGCAAAGCATTTGTACGAAAGAGAGCATTGATTCACTTTGGCTATGGCGGCTCGACTACATCGGAGCGTTGTAAGGAGATCCCTAGAATTGTACGAGAAAAGTTTCGGACTGGCGAGGGGCAAGTTCCAAGGTCCATGAGTTACGAAGAGATGTATGATGCACCGGCTAGACATGATGCACCAGTTAATGTTGCAGAGTCTATTGTCGCAAATGCGTTGGATGTCGAAGAAGAAGGGTCTCTCAATCCCTTTGAATCAAATGCAAGACCAAATCCTACGCCTGATTCAGTAGATTCTACTGGAACAACGCTTGAGAGAAGGAGGAACATGCCATCTATTTCTCGGCAAAGAAGCATGGATGAATCATTACAGACGGGCCGCAGACAAGAGTTGGATAGGTTGTAGGCTTCTTTCTTTTATGAGGCGAACATTTCATTTAATGTTGTGCGCCATCCGGCCTTCGTGAATGCTGTTAAACAAACTGCAGCAGCTGGATTCGTGTACCAACCGCCACCGTATAATGCGATTCGCACGAAAATGATAGATGTTAAGAAGGCATCGGTTGAAGCCATGGTCTCGGAGCGGACGAGGGTTTCAATAAGTCAGTATGGAGCGACAATTTGTTCAGATGGTTGGTCCGATACTAATTCGCGGCCATTACTAAACATGATGTTGGTGTGTCCCGCCGGGGATGTCTTTTTGGGATCAGTGGATAGTACTGGGGAAAAGAAGGATATATCTTACACGACTGAGACGATGGCACGATACATTGAGGAAGTTGGGCCTACCAACGTTGTGCAATTGTGTACGGACAATGCTGCAGTCATGACGGGGGCGATGGCAAGGTTGGAAGAAAGGTACCCTCACATTTATAGGCAGGGTTGTGCGGCACACATTTTGGACTTACTCTTAGAAGACTGGGGAAAGGATCAAAGAGTAAAGGAGTTGGTAAAAAAGGCTTCATCAATTGTGAAGTTCATCAAGAAATACCAACATACTTTGGCGTTGTTTCGGAGATTTTCACCAAACAAAATGTTGAGACTTCCAAGCAAAACACGTTTTGCCACAAATTTCTTGATGATTGATCGTTTGGTAGACTGCAAGCAAGCAGTGCACAACGTGACACTGGATGAGACATACATGACGTTCGAGTTGAGTTTGCAAAACCGCAGAAATAGACATTTCATTATGGGCAAGGCCAAACTTGCAAGGCAAGATATCCGTTCAGAAGAGTTCTGGGTTCAGTGTGACAATTTCCTCCATATGGTAGAGCCCGTGCTGCTTTGTCTTCGTCATTTTGATGGAAAAGTCCTGGCAATGCCGAAAGCTTTAGTAATGATGACAGCCTTGAAGGAGCACATTTATTCTTTCAAGAATGCTCCATTTTTCCTTGATCCAGTGGTGGCAACACGATATGAGAAACAATTTGATGCTCGCTGGAAGTTGATGATTACTGACCTACACTATGCGGGGGCACTACTAAATCCATACTTGAGTGACGTGGAGGCTATTCATAACAATGGCTATGCGAAGGGAGCTTTGAATCGAGTCATACGAAAACTGAGCGTACCATTGAACGTGTCAGTGGTGGAAGCAATGCAGGAGCTAACTCAATTTGAAGAGAAGACAGGTGCATTCGATCCTTTACATGAGGCTCCCGATATCATTGAATGTCAATTATTGCCTCATCAATGGTGGAATCGTGTGGGGGGCAATGCTCTTCCAAAAATTGCAAAGCGAATTCTCGGTTTGACGTGCTCTGCATCTTCGTGTGAAAGGAATTGGAGCATGTATTCCTTTGTGCACAATAAAGTGCGAAACCGCTTGGCCACGACAAAGGCAGAGACATTGGTGTATATCTACGCGAACAGCAAACTTGAACGTCAAAAACGTAAACACAACCCAGCCATTTTTTACGACCAGATGCTTGCAGATGGAGACGATGAGGACGAGTGTGATGGACCTTTGTCTTCAGGGGAAGAAGACGACGTTGTTCCTGATTTTATGAGAGAACGCGAGAACCGCAGGGATGAAGAGGATCGGTTGCGCAACAATCCTTGGAATGCAATGGTTAGGCCGCCACATAGTCCTCCACGACCAATATACGGGAATACATTTGATTTTAGTGACGATGGGTATGTTTCTCCTGGAAATTCACCTGTACGCAGTCCACCGCAGAACGTCGTGCACAATATGGATGCAATTTCGTCGGCACATGCATCACTGAGGAGGGAAAGCACCCCCGACAACAACGACGAAGGCGTACCTATTCCCATGGCACCCGTAGAGGAAGAAGCTAGATCTCCAATATCAACTAGTTCGCCTCCAAATATGGCCCGCAATTTAAGAAGCAGTGCACAAGTTCCAATGAGAAGCGAACATGAAGAAGAGGCCATCGAAGTCAATGAAGTTGTACACGAGGGAATACCAAATCCCGTTGTATTGAACGCATCTACCCTCGGAACAACTGTTACTACAGATGATGATGATGATGTGCCATTGGCATATGTTATGAATCGAAGTCGGAATGTGCCGTTGAATCCAGAGACGACTACAAATGTGGCAACAGTGAGGAGGTCTATCCCAACCCTTCCAACAAGGCCACCGGTGCGTGGAGGTGCTCTACGGACGATTGATGAAGAGGTTCACGGCTCAGCTCCACAACCCACTCAACCTTCATCCGTGTCTGGCCCTGGCGAATCATCATTAGGAATCCAGGGGCGCAACAGTAGAGGCCAGAAAAGGCGTATTAGGAGGGTTGACGAGAGGGGACCTCGAAATCCTAAACGACCCACTCAAATTGTCCAACGGTGTACCATTGGAGCGGGATGTTCCCCCCAGAATGTTGGACAATCAAGTAGAGGAGGGCGACACCCTGCATCCAATATGGATGGAACTACGGATGCGTTGAGGCTCACGAAACGACTTGTGCAAACTGAAGGGTTCAGTGGTGTAGATACAGAAGTTCGAAATCTGAACTCAGAGGTAGAGGGTGAGGTACAAATCGAAGTAGTAACAAGGGAAGATGATGAAATCGAAAGCTCGGGCGACAACAGGAGCAATGAAGAGTCTTACGAAGATACAGACCCTAATGCTGATGAGGTGCCGAGCGATTCCACATTCACGCCTGGTGACTAGAGTACTAGAGAAGTAGACAATAATTATAGTTATAGTTATAGTTATAATTATAGTTATAAGGTTTTAGCTTATATGTTAGGTAGCAAATCTTTGTAGTTCAAGCTTTGAGCCTTCATCCTGATGTGTAAGGATTTTGTAATGCTTCATCAAGCATATGAGCATATTAGAGTGAGGGACAGATTACCGGTTTTAAAATATATGTTGAGTTCTAATTGGTAGACAGTTAGGTGATGACTGCAACGTGGTTATAAAAGTGCAATGCAAGTATGGCTACATTTGAAGTCCGCCTCAAAGCAATATCGATGACTAATTAATATAATCGTTGTTGACATTATTATTGTGGCCTTATACTGGGTGAATTTTTGGGATTAGAGAAGTTTGTCCAATTTACATTTCATGGGCTCTATTATTTGCACTTGTAAATTGTAAACCCCAATATAACGTAGCACCTAATTCTGCGCTTATAAAACACCTATGTGACGTGTTACTTCAAAGACTGAATATGCCAAACTGAAATCCTAAACTGAACCTGCGGTCGCCCTGGAACACGCGATCGCTGTCTGCTGCTAAGACCCGCAGTCGCCCTGTAACCCGCAGTCGCCCCTACCTGTCGGACCCGCAGTCGCCCTCAGTACCCAAAGCCGCGGTCGCCCCTTCACCCGAAGTCGCCCTAAAGCCCCTGACCCGCAGTCGCCCACTCACCCGCAGTCGCCTTCAAGCCTAAACCCGCAGTCACCTCTATTTTTTCCACCCGCGGTCGCCCCTTCACCCGAAGTCGCCCTAGCGCCCCAGACCCGCAGTCGCCCCTTCACCCGTAGTCGCCTCAATTTTTCCACCCGAGGTCGCCCAAGGCAGACCTGCACGCGCCCACACCCGCAGTCGCCCACGCTGGCTGTCCACGTCAGTTCTGAAGCCTTGCCACGTAGGCAAAATCTATTTACCATGGGGTAAAGTTTTTTACCCCTCCGCGACGCGATGTCAAGTAAACTCGACACTTCGTGACACGCGACACGCGACATCAGACGTCATACACGACGCCTAAACCCAAAAATATGTCAGACAAGACAACCCTGGCCCTTTATGACGAAATGCAGAAGACGTCTGCAGCCCTCACCAACACGAAGATCGTCCGGGTTATGGTGGAAATGTTAGGTAGAATGGAGGCGTCGTTGAAGGAGTTCCGGTCCATGATAGCGAACCTGGATCCGAACAAACCCCTCGACTTCGGTGGATTTCTGGAAGTCTCAGATGTCATCGCCACTCCGTCAACTCAACCCCCCATCTCACCCATCAAACGGCAAGGTCAGTTTGGGTCGTTGATCAACATCGTCACCGGAGTACAGAACCCGCCACTTCAGGATCCGGGTATGCTGGTCCAAAGTAGCCTGGACGCCCGGATCGAGCTTCTGCAGAATCCAGCGCGTACACATCCGGAGCAGTTTGAAGACATTGAACCCCCTCCGCCCGCACCAATGCCTACACCGGATCCAGTTCCCATTGAGATCTCGGAGGAGGTAGAGGTAGAGGAAGATCCGTAGTCTTTAGAGAAAGCGGACCGAATTTTGGTCCACACGGACGAGACGGACTTTGACAGTCCCCCTGTCCGGAAGACGTCCATCATCACCCGGGCATCACTCCGGACACCCCAAGGCAAGACCAACACTCGAGGACAACTAGGTGTGAGCGCTTTTTTACCCACCATTGGTAAAATTGCGAGTACAACCAGGCTCTTAGTTTCTATGGTTAATTTCGACTTTGGGTGACTAGCGGTAATCCATTGTGCCTTCAAAGCAATGGATCTTTTTCCCTAAATTCTACTATTTCCTACTTTGAAATTAACCTTCGAAACCTAGTCAAATTGAAAGTGTCTAAATTGCTACTAACTTGGAATTCTTGCCTAGGTCTTGGCTACGGCGGTTTTGGACAAAGTGAAAGAAAGTCTAAATTTAGCTATCCCAAGTTAAAGTACATGCTATGCCATTTCTAAAAACATAAAATTCATCGAAATCCAACCTTCCTAGCCAAAGTTATGAGCGGATGAAGTTTTGTCCTAAAAGGACCCTGAAAACTTCATCCAGTGTTTTAAAATACTTCCCTAATTCAATTAATTCTGAAATTTGACCTACTGTCTTAAGTTACTATTTAATATTTATGATTTTAATTTTAAGTCATTTGGATGATTTATACTCTGTGTCACCCAAATTCTTACCTATTTTTCATCCATTCATAATTTCTTCAATTTTGATCCAAATTAGTCGTATGATACCTTCCTAGAAAGATATGGACCTAGGCTTTAAGATACTACTCTAAAAATTTGGAATTGAAATAGTCTAGTCTGACTGACTTGATCCTCTAATTCGGTTCCTATGTCTAAATACTACTTTTGAAAGTTAAAAAGGAAATTCAAGAACTCAAATTCATACCTCAGGTTGAAACTCGGCGAGTAGGTGGTCCATCACTCCTACAAATTCTCCGTCATTCGCCATATTTTGAAATAGTTAAGTATTTTTGCCTACGGCTTAAAAAAGTTTGAAAATACAATACTAATGTCCCTAAGTCTTCTCCATCTTTCTCTTCTACTTCCTTTCTTTCCCTTCTACACAATTCAAATTCAATTATTTTTTATTTATTCCATTAGTTGACTTGACTTTGAAATAGTAATTAAATTCAAATTCCAAGAAAATAATTGACCTTTGAACTCCTAATCCTATCTTGGTCAATTATTATTCTATCCAAATTCTAATGGTTTCTATTGAACTCCTAAGATTTCCACCTAATCTCTTGACAAATCTCAATTCCCCTTCAAAGCCCTACTTGTTCATTTGCAACTTATGTTTGGAAGGTGAGATTTCTACTTCACTTGTTCTATTTCTTGCTAGATTGTTTTGGGGGAGATGGCAAAGTCAGAGCTTCACAGTCTTTTGGTAAATCACAAAATTTCTAACAAATTCACTACCCACGAAGTCAAAGCTTCGCCGTCTTTCACAAACTTTCAAAAAACTCTAGAAAATCCACAAGGGCCAAAGTCAAAGCTTCGCCGTAGTTCACAAAATCCACAAAAACTAACAAAAATTTACTCTAAGAAAAGTCAAAGCTTCGCCGTCCCGAATGGGACAAGGAAATTTGGAAACAACAAAAATAACCTTGTTAGTACAAGAGAAATCACTAGAACATGTGTTAGTGCAATATAAGCCAACAAAACACCAATTTAGCACATGTGTTAGTATAAAACAACTTCAAAAGACACTAGAGGGCTCCCCAAGCGGCATTGTCAGTCTTTGGAGGAGCAAGATCTCTAGGATTAGTACAAGTTAGTACAAAAAGACCTCCAAAAACTTTAACAATTCAAGAATCCTTCAAAAAATAACCAAATACAAGAGAAATTTAACCAAAAGATACAAATAAACAAGAGCTTGGCTTGAAGGGGACCCAAAGTCCTTCAAGAAGCTTCAAAAACAACAACAATGGAGCTAAAAATGCTCCAAAACCACAAGAGTTTGGCAACGTGACCGAAAATTGGTCAAAATCCAAATTAATGGACCCAAACGAGAATGGGGCGGCTTCAAATGAGCCTAAGGGTTGGTTTGAGAGGAGAATGGGTGCCCTTATATACTATTTCAAGGTGGCTCACCCCCTCTCAATTCCTAAGCCATAATCTTATCAACTAAGATTTTCATCCTAATCTCCAATTTTTGACTTTCTACGCTGGTCCAAAACTCTAACTTTTGCAAAAATTCTCCAAATCACAAATGGATTGCGCCAATGGCTTCAGAAGGCCATTTTTAGTTTCATAGAACCCCAACCCCTTAATCCTACCTCAAAAACCTAAGGAATTCTAGCGTACAACTTGTACAAAAGATGGGGTAAAAACACAACTTTTGGAGTTCATTTCTTTTGTGAAAAGTAACTAGCCTAGGCTTCTAAGTAGGTATAAGGGAGTAAGAAAAGACCCTAAGTTGACTTCATTCCGATGTCGCATGCTCCCAATACGCCGGTCAACTCCGCATTTAATCTTTAATTTCGCCGATTTGGGGAGGATCTTCTTAATTTTGATACTTCCAACTATCAAAATGTCTTGAGACTTGTTAGAGCGCATTATTAACATAAAAGAAGCTATGCTAATTTTTAGTGAGATTTTACCGCACTCTGGGTAATTTCCATGAATTTCCCGTTGTAAAAACTGGCGGTTGACTATCCGGAAAAAGATCTTTGGATGATCAGGAAAAACCAAGACTTTTGGAAGAAATTCTCATGGAGTTCCTCAAAAGATGTGCAAGCTCATATTCTTACTTTGCACATTCGAACAAGGAAAATCAAATCCCGCTATCTCCTTTAAATTCCGGTGAATAGGAAATCTTCCACAGAAAGGGGAATCTTGGCGAATCAATTGCGCCGCTGGACTCCTGGCATGATTCCCTCTCCAAATCACCGTACTTATGTCGTAGATGCCCTTCGCCGGTCCATCTTGAGTTTTCTTCACCTGTAGGCTAACATTTGGGGTTTCTACTATTTCGTCGATGGAATGGGAAAACTGAAACCTCTCTTTGGGAATCATTGCTAGGATTCTCACATAGTTCCCTTGGACCAATTTAGCAAGTCTATGCCTCATGCATAGCAGGTTTAGGCAATTTCGGCAGTTTCTACATTTTAGGTTTAATATTTACAATTTCTGGGTTTCTACCCTATTTACATGCGGGATTAGGTCGTTATTTGTAGGAAATACTAGAATTATGACCAAATGCTATATTGGCATGTGACATACCTATTTTGGTTCTACACTCTTAGGTTTTTTTGTATATAAAAGTACACTCAAAACAATGAAATTCCAAAAAAAACAAAGCATGAGTCCCGGGTGATGAAATCTGGACTCACACTAGGGTTTGATAGTAGTTCCAAGAAACCGCGTAAGGGAAAGTAGGTAGTTAGACTGGTAGTTTTCCAGTTATCTTTTTGTTAGACTAGGAGTTCCGGGTCTTCGTATAGAACCCGAATTCCGGATTTTCAGGATTGAGTTTCAATTAAACTTATCCGCCCGGATTTTTAGGGCAGTTTAGGATTGGACGAAGCGGTACTTTCCGCGGGTTTTCCAACATGTTGTTTTTCTGTTAAAAAGAAGGGACCGCTTGTAGTCCCTCATTCCTTTTCTTGCTATTTCTTATTTTGAGCAGTAAATATATGTTTGCATTTTATTGTCTTTTTACTCATTGCCTTAGTTTTCTTGTGGGTCCTTGCTTTCCTTTTCCTTGGGAGTTTTAAGGTTGCTTGGGCGCATACTTGACGGTTTTGGCTAAAGGGTAGAGAGGTGGTAAAGAGGAGTCCGGATTCAAGGTTTCCTGGGTCTGTGAATTGTGTGTTTGTCTAGGGAAGGGATTTAGCATTGTGAAGGAAGTTGTGCGGAGTCCGGCGTTGGTGGTGTGGGTGCGAGTCCGAAAGGCCAAGGAGGGTTCCGTGTGGAGATAAGCGACCGTCTGTGGAAAAACCCCACTCACCCGGAAAGCTCCGCCAGTTTATAAACACAAGTTGGAGTTCTGGTATCGGACCCCGTCTCAGTTTCCGGGTAAGTTTTGTATCTGTCATTGTAGCAAGGGGGGGTCGGGTTGTATTCTGAGTGACCTGCTTCTGGAGAAATCCAAAGGGGTCAGCCAGAGGGTTAACCAGTCCGTACCTTGGTTGTGACGGAAAGGACTTTGGATCCGTGTCATTAGGAAGTTAGAGTTAAAGTAAGATACAAGGAGTGGTGTTGTCCCTACCCCTCTTAAAAAGTAAAAAAGGACCCTCTGAAGGTAAAACAGAGGTATCAAAAACCGTGTGTTTGGAGTTACGGATCTGGTGACGGAAACGATCCGGATCCGGTAGAGAGTCCGGGAAGTTATAGAATCCGGGTGGGGAGTGAGATTTGAAGTTATTCACATAGAACCGGATTAGAAGGAGTTTAAAACACCCTCTGGGGTTCCCTGGTACGATATTCCGTGTCATCTTACCACATTGTTGTGGTTAAGAGCGCTTACTACCGTACTGCGCGTACGACATATGCCCAGTTGAAATTCCTTCTATCTCAAAAACCCTCCACCTCAATGTGTTGCAGCAAACCTTAACCACAGTAGTCCTAAATCACTATAAGAAAACTGTGTTTTTTTGGATGTCGGACCCAAAACATAGCATGTCTTTGGCTAGACATACTATATCTACATGAACATTGAGATGTTTACTAGACAGATGCAATGAAAGAGTACGTTTATGTGGATGTTGTAGAAAATAGAGGAAAATTATGGTCATAGCATGTAGGTGCTAGCAAAAACAACTATGTCGTTAAAGACATGACTGCAGACATAATGATGTTTCAAAGATTGTCTGAGGAAACAATCATTGCCACGTCAGCATCCCTAGTTCATTTTAACCGTGGGTAAATTAGTAGAAATTACTGTAGTCTAGAAGAAAATAATTGCCCAAGGTGAAAAAAAAAGATGATGGGCAAGTAGTTTGGGAAAAAAAGCTAATGTGGCATGTGACGTGGTATATGACATGAAAATTCAATGATGTGGACATGAAAAATGCTGACGTGGCATCTAACGTGGAAATTCAGTAACATGGACATGAAAAATGCTGACGTGGCATCTGACGTAACATTGTCTAAGAAGATTAATGTTGTTTTGAGTAACATCAACTTAGACGTCAACATAAAATTTGATACTGTTTTTGGCAACATCTATTCAAATGTCTTTTGACACATTTTCTGAGATGTCAGCTTTGACATCGAAACATTTTGCAACATCAACTTTGACATACACCATAAAAAATAGCCCATACAAAATACATAGTACATTGTACAAAATACACAATACATTATACACAATACGCCATATACAGTATTTGGTATTTATGTTCTTATGACTTAAAAGCCAATTATTGTGAGTAAATAGACATGAAAAGACATACTATTTATACAAGTAGGGCTGTAGGAGGCATGACAAACTATATGGGATATGTAATTTTTCAAAATTATACAAAGCTGTCAAACTTGACATCTTAGTTGATATTGCAAAAAACATCTAGAGTCTAGACATCTCAATTGATGTCTCAGTTGATGTCGAAAAAAACACTGTTAAACTTTTTGAATGGTGTCTAGGTGTGTTGATGTGGCATGCCACCTCATCCTTGCTAGATGCCATATTTTTTTATATTTTTCGAATTTGAGTCCATTTAAGTGAAGTGAAGTTTGCCAAGTTTAGTTTATACTATGATTTATTTTTTATTATCATGGAGTTGGAATGCACCCAAGCCAAATGAAAATAAAAAATAAAAAATAAACCAAATGCCACATCACTTGGCACTTTTTTAATTTTTTTAATTTTTTTTAATTTAAAAAAAACACTTGTCTAATGACTGACCTTCCCTTGCATTTTATATTTGGTCAGGGTTTTATTTCAATCCATAGTAACTTTCTCTAATTTAACCGAAGTTAAACCAAAAGCTCTTGCCAACGTGGCATTTCTGTGTTTTCTTGGACGTTGTACAAAACACAACTATGTTTTTCTTGATGTCTTTTAGAACATTACCGTTGCACAAGACATCAATTTGTTCCACCTGTGACATGCAAACGTTTTTTGAAACATCAAACTCAATTCTACCTCCTATGGCTGCAACTCCAACTTTGTGCTCTTGTTTTGAAAAACATCCTTATTTGCTGCTAACGTTCAAAAAAATGAGGATTTCTTATAGTGAACCTTCCCTGTTCAGATGATGTCACATACACATTACACCCAACATCCACAATCATTACTTTTGTCACCTGATGAATGTTTTCAAGACAACAGTTCCTTGTAGGAGACATAGAAGTAGACAAGTTGCCCTATCCTTCTGATGTTCTACATGACATTTGCAAGCTATCACACATGTATACAAAGAACATGAACATATTAACCCCTAAAGGACCATTGTCCCCTCGGGGGACAAATGTGTTTTGGGGTAAGTACCTACGAGCTGAAATTTTGTTGTGATTTTTTGAAACTTCTTTTGGAGATGGAAAAATTGATAAGCTTTGTGGGAATATAATTTTTTTCACAATTGGTGCCCGGGAACAAAAGTTATGACCAAATAAGCTTAAACGAGGGGATGGGCAGTCTGGGCAGCCAAAAAAAATAGACAAAAATTTTAATTTTTTTTTTAAATATTTTTTTCTCATAGATTATATTTTTTTCTATCTAGAAAGATTTGATTCATTTCATTTGGATTTGTTATGAGCAAGTTATAGACATTCTTGTTTTTTAGGCAGTTAGAGCATCTTCTTGAAAAAAATAACTTGTAGGATTCATTTTTTAATGCAATTTTTTTTTTTTCAATTTTTTCTTACATGGTCTGATTTACTTTCTAGAATAATCCCACCATTGAGATTAGTGAATTTTTATTCCATCTAAAATATATTAATATTTTAGATTTTCCTTCTATCTTGTACCTATTTCTATTTAACAATTTTTTTAAGAATGATACTTAAGTTTTTTTGAATTCTTTTCCCCTAGACTCTCAACTCAATTCTCCACCATAAAGATTTAAAGCTCAAAACTCTGTAGTGCAAAAGTTTTAAGTTAAAAATGTTCAAAGTAAGAAAATCTAGTCCTACAAGGTGCTGAAAACTTATTTTTTTCACTTTAAACTCAGATATCTTGCAATCTATGTGGTCAAAAATTCTAAATTTTTATCCACACACTCTCATACTAGTTAGATGTAAGATCCTACGGTTAGATATGAAAAAAAAACAATTTTCATTTTTTTTCACTCTTTGCTATAGATATGGCAGTTTTGATTGTTTTTTTGCAGGAAAAAGACCTTGGTTCTTTAGGGGTTAAGCTTCAACCTCAGGAATTGCGTTGTCACCTACAATGACAAAGTAGGCTCTTTTTTCATCTATGGGATGCTACATTGAGTCAACTTCTTGCATTGGTTGTAGTCCATCAAAGTTCCTATCATTTTGCAATTGAACCATATTCAGGATGGATTGGGTAGAGTATAGTGCCTTCTATTACTCCAAACCTCTGTTCGGCACACAACTTTCCAAAATGTTCAATTTTCTTTCTCACAAATTTCAACCACTCCACAAAAGGTAAGAATTTTATTTAGGGTGGATAACAAACAACTCTTTGTGGTTGCAAGAGCCTTGACTACAGACAAAAAACTCCACATCCCTTCCATCTCTAGGCCTTTGTCAAGATGTATTCCTCACATGATACATTGTTTGGTATTATATAGAGCACTGGTCTAAACAGTTGTATGCAATGCCTTAATACCATATATGAGAACTACAAATGTCTACACTGATGTTTTTTGATCGGTGTCTAAATTTGTAAAGACAACTACCTACAACATCTACTTATATATTAGTGTTGATACCAACATCATAAGAGACATCAACATGTACTTTTGATATTTTCCATGACGTCTCAAAAAATGTCTAGACATTTAAATGCAATCTGCATTTCTACTTGTAACAATTCTTGTGTTTTCCATATCCCATATTGTTTGTCTAACTTTCCACCATCCCTCTTGTATAAAGAGATTGTCTTCTCCTCTCTATATAATCACATCAAGTGGCTTTTAAGTCATATACTATAATATCCAAATATGGTGTATTTTGTTTGGCATATTTTGTATGGTGTATTTTGTATTGTATATGGTGTACTATGTATGACATGTTGTATTGGACATTTTAAAAATACATTTGGAGTCATATGACATTATTCTTAATACAGTGTATTTTGTATGACATATTATGTATGGTATATGGTATATTATGTATGGTATATTATATATGGTGTATTATATATGAAATGTTGTATTGTATATTATGAAATTTGGATGTGCATTATGTAGGACTTGTGTAATTGTCCATATTGACATTATGCCAAATAGCACATTTGACCACATAAATGTCAAAAGTGACATCATTTTGTTCTTCTTAATCATATTGGACGTTGCAAGAAATATTTATGGTGAAATTAGGACATCTACAATGACATCCCACAACATCTAGATGTTTAAGTTGAAGTCTTAATAAATGTCTAGACATCTATAATGACATCTTAGAAAACGTCTAGATGTCTAAGTTGATGTCTTAGAAAACGTCTAGATGTCTAAGTTGATGTCTTTCAAAACATCTAGACGTCTAAGTTGATGTCTTCAAAAACAATATTAAATTTCTTAAACAACAGGAAAATGCGTTGACGTGGCAAAGAAATGTGCTGACGTGGCATGCCACATCATCTTTACTAAATGCAATGTTAGATGCCACCTCATATGCCACGTCATGGATGGAAATGGATGAAAAAAAATCCTACATGGCTTCCCGTGCATGCGTGGCACTTAGGTGGCAGCCACATGGCGACCTTTCAGGACCCCGTTGACCTATGTTTTTTGTGATGTCTAGTGGAAATTTTGTGATGTCCGGCCAGATTTTCAATGTTTTTGGCATGTCTACGCGGGACGCGATTTTTTAGACGTCCTTGCAGACGTAGAAAAACGTTAGCAGAGACGTGTGGATGTCTAAATCTCCAAATCTCCAAAAACACAGTTTTCTTATAGTGAATTCTCACAGTGTGTTGTACAAAACTTGATGAGAAGGGAAAAGCACTACAATTTAGCGCAAGAAGAACCGGCTAACCCTGAACACAAAGTTGACACAACTCGGTGAGAAGGAAAAAGCGCGGAACATGGTCTGAATGCAGCTGATGGCGACACCCTAAACTGCAAGCATGATTCTGCGAGGAGAGAAATGGCTACACATTGGATCGGGTTTTTGAATTTCCAGGATGTGTTCATCAAGGCGCCAATCACGTATTCATCCAAAACGTCACAGTAATCATCCAATTAAGCACTATTTAGCACATAAAGCAAGTGTGACACCCACATTTTTGTCCTTTTTGAATACATATACATTTCTATATATGGATGTAATTCATCTTTAAGAATTTATATACAATATTGAATACATTAGTGTAATTTTTTTTAAAGTATCCAAGAATCAATTAAAATTATTCACAATCAAAGTTCAAAAAAAGGAACTGTGACACCTTTTGTGGCTCCTATTACCTCATGTACACCCTGAGTAGGTTTTTTCATCTTAGTGTGATGTGGACTTTTTGCATTGGGATGTTTGTTAGCATTGGTCACATGAATGGGTCTTGACACATCAAGGTCACACTCGGATACAAATGGCCAAAAAAAATTGTAATTAAAATTTTATTTTTTTAAATATTTGATTTACCCTACTTGCATCTATAACACCATCCATGCACTATCCTCCTATATTAACTTCTCCAACAAATATTTGAACTGCCACTTCTTGCCAAATTTGCCCTCTGCATTTTTGCTTAATTGAACCTTCATTAGGATTACTCCATTCTTGTGAATGCTTAAATCTATTCATGGGATGTGCATTATGTACATTATGCCTTCTAAGAGAGTGGTTTGGAGTGTTGCTTAATGAAATATTCAAAAGAGAGACTAATCCTATCAATTGTATACTTATCAATGGACTTGCTTCAGTTGAGGTGCACTTCAAAAGAATATGGCCTTGATGAACCTCGAGTAGGCGGAGTACTTAAGATTGACAATTGACAATGAAGCTCATTAGCACTGGATGCGGAGGTTCAATATCCAATTTTCCATAGATCCCACCATTGGAGGGTCTTGCTCTACGAGTCTCCTTCAGAAATGGCTCTTTCGTTGTGACCACCTCATCTTCATTCCCTCTTCCTGCATCCTTTTATACTTCCTCTCTTATGGTAACTACTTATTGTGCACTCTTTTTTGTATTCAACTCTATAGCTTGGTCAACCTCATTTCCCCCAATTGGCCCACCTCTTCCTATATTTAGCATCTCTGGAATAACTCATTCATAACCATGGTGGTTATTATCCACGTTAGGGAAGGCATTCACGTTCTCGTGCCTTTTTCTCCTTCCACTAACTCTACAAAACGGTGGATCATCCAAGTCATTTGAATTGGCATTGTTGGGATTAGAGAATGTAGACCCCCGTTCAAACCATCATATTCTTCTATCATAGATTCTTCTAGCAACATGTTCTCGGCATACCACTTCACTAGATTTGCACTACTTTGATCTTTAAGAGTCTTTACATTGGTGTAAATGTAAATCAACTCCTTTGCATGCTTCAACATTAATTTAATGGGGACCTTGTTGTGGACAAATGGATGCATGCTCTAGTTGCATTCACACGATGATGTAGAATAGATTTGTACAAGGATATGTTTTGCAATCATTGTAAGAATACGAGCGCTAGCCCCTAGAAGATCCTAGCATTTATGGGGCTCCAAATTCAATGCATACAAAATCAAGAGTTTGTTAAATATTCCTTAACAATCTTGAAAGGCAAGGTACTCGGATAATACAAATGCATATGTTTGGTTCCTCACTGCTAGTTTGCACAAGATTCTTAGTACGACAACTTTTGCCTTAGGATCATCCATTACTATCACTTTGTTAAGTTTAAAAGGGTTCAAAAGAGTATTGGGGCAATTCTCCAAAATTCCATCCCAAGCTCATTTTTTGAAGTGCCTAGCCAATTTTTATTCAGCTTCATGTACAAAAGTGGGGCACCATTTCCAACCTAGGCACATCAAAGGCTAGCCAAACCAACTTTGGTTTACAAGGGTGGCAATGCTCTAAGAACGTATTTTGATGAAATAAGAACTGTGTTTGTCCAAGTTTGCAACAATTATTTACAATATCAATAGTTGATTTGTTGATTTACCTTCTTTTATTGATTAAAATGGTTTATTTTATTTTATTTGTACTCAACCGAATATAGATAAAGGTAATAGCAATTGGAGTTATGTTTTCTAACAAGAAGTGAATTTCATATGAATGATTGAAGTGAGGTGTCAAAGAGCCCCAAAGCTTAAATAGACCCTTTTAAGACCATACATTAGATGAAATTTGAAGGGTCAAGAAGATTGTGAGTTATCATGCAATGGGAACAAATAAACTTAACTATTGTAACAACATTGTAGTAGTCCTATGTAGCCAAGAGGCTACCACGTAATTTCTCAATTTTTTTTTTAAGTTTATATTTTTTTCAAATTTTTTTCAAATTTCAAGAATTTTGAATTTTGACAACCAGCCATCCCTTCACTGTGGGGAGAACAACGAAGGGAACAAGCCTGAAACAGTCTCTTACAAGCCTCAAATCTCATGTAATGAATAAGGTTAAGCCATTATAGTCATGTTTCCCATTTACATTAGTTACAATATTTTCATACAACAAGTAGTATTGATTGCAATAAAATAGTCAATTTTTGTGGTAGTTCACCTCAAAAAGATAAAAGTTCATAGTCATTCAAAGCTTCAATAGTGGCCCCAATTCATCCCACTATAGCCCAAACCTCAATTATTTTCAATTGTGGCTTCTTTAAGTTGAATACATGACTATCATAGAACCAAGCTACATTAGTGAATGGTTAGCAAGCAATCTAAGGTAGAATGACCTAGAATCAATCATTTAAATCAATGCACATAGATAGAGTCAAAATTACAATTAGGGGTTATTAATTACTTGTAGACAATAGATAATCATTCATTTTTTGTTCTTAAATATATATTCTGGATAATTTTGGTATTTTCTATGAAATTTCAAAGTCAAGATTAGAAAACTATTTAAAGTGTCCCTACAAGTGCATGTTTCAACAAAGTGCTTCAAAACAATATTTAGTTCAAATACCTTCTCATTTGTCCAAAGAAATTCTTGAATCTGTTGGAAATCTGTTTAAAAATTCTTGCTGTGGGAGAGTCTTGTGGTCAGACAAGCTTAGTAGTGTTCAAGTTGAGTTGAGAGATGCCACCATCTGAGATATGCTATCTTGCAATAAGATAGGTCTTCCAATTCCTGTAAGGTAGGTTGCACCAATTGTTCTACAGTACTTTTGCTGGATCCGACTACCTCAATTATCTACACTACAAATGGGCCCTCCAGAAGAACAGTTCTTGGAACACCAGATTCCCTTTCAATATGAATTGAGGCAGCATGAAACTGATTCCAATATATCAACTCGACAAGGCAGCAGCGACCTCCAATAACTAACATAGTTCCATTCTTTAGAAGAAGAATCTACAAATTAAAGTACTATACACGAGAGTCCTCATGGCCTCATTGCGGACAAAAGTTCTAACAATAGAGGCCAGGGCCCCCCCTGAAATTCAATGCTCTCCTAGATGGCAATCATACGCACCAGAACCTCACGAGCAACTAGATGGTCATGATTTCAGAAAGCGAACTAAAAAATGGTCCACTTTTGGCAGCGTGTCTAAGGTTGTCGGACAATTATTGGCGTGCAGCTGCAATGGTCACTGCTGCTGGACAAGCAGAACCTAAACTTCACCTTCTAAGTCTCAATCGTATTAGACGCAGTTCCAGACACCATCCCCAATGTACAAATAAAGGAAAAATAAAATATAGTAGATTGCTCGCCAATGTGGAACTTATTCAGAGTAATCATCATCATTGACCAGAATCTCATACTTGGTCCCTTTCAGACATGCTAGTACCTCATCCCAGTTTTGTATTTGTTCACTCAAAGGTCGTGTGTGGATCTTCACCTGCTGACTTTCTAACTTCCGAGGTGGAACCCCCAAAAACTCTTGGATCTCAATCAGGCGCTGCACAACATTCCAAATGACCTAAAATTAGAGTTATGAAAAACAAAATGATTCAGAGCGAAACTTCTTCTGTTTACTCATGAAATCAAAACTCTACTTCAATATTAGAGAAGCCACCCCTCGAAAGTATTGCAGAAAACCTAGCCAGGTTACAGCTAGCAGGGTTAACAGTAAATTTTTTAACAATTGGCAAAATTTAACGCAACGAAGTTTTCTAGTATAACTTTGGGGGTATTCTACTGTCCTAATACTTCAAAGTCCGGAGTTTGGTTTGAAGGCAAACCTTTGGTTTCACTACAAGGTCTTCATAGTAAACAATTCGAATTCGAGTGCTATTGAAGAAGCGTTGAGCATCATCAGTTGTGTTGTCAACTCGCTCCAGGTCGTCCAAAAGATGCTTCACGTCTATGACTGGTTTGTACTCTGCCAGTTTCAAAGCCTGCAAGAAAACCATTAAATTCATTAAATATAAATCTTACATACACCAGCTCAGCACTCTTGCTCTACTCATACAGTATTGTCACGAATGCATGACAATAAATGAAGTGAATTTGGAAATTTGGAAAGGACGGTACCTCTTCCACTGAGTGGACATGCGCCTTGTGAGTGCCATTCAGGGGCATTGAAAGACGATCATATTCGTTTGCCAAGATTGAGATAAGCCGCTTCAACAGATTCCGTCGAAGTAGTAGAATGACAGAAACGCCCATACTCTCAAAGTAGTCTCTAACTTCAGTGTGGTATTGCATCGGTCCCTGCAATAAAAATAAACAAAGATCAAACCTCCACGGAAAACAGGTGTGGCGCTGAACAATGCTTGATGACCACTTAGAAGAACCAGACTGTACAAAAAATAATTGCTCCAGGAATTTTGCAGCCCTGAAAATTCTGCAACTGAGACTCGATCAAAGCATACTTTAAAAACTTGATCATAGCAAAAGCACACTGAACAGATTCTAATGAAACCCACCTGGTTGAGCATCCACTTGAAACCAACAGCTGCAGTACATTCATTCTTAGCGGCACTGTTCTGCCAGTCCAAGTTGAAAACCCTATCCATGGTTGCTGCAACGGCTGAAAAATTGGCCCTGCGTTGTGGTGCTTTTGAGAAAACTTCACCGTAGGAAGTGATGTTGGGGTGATTGTTGAGAAGTGTCTCAAACCACCCACTACCAGATCTCTGCATTGATAATACTACAAAATAGTGTACAGGTATGCATTTGCACTCTCGCCTGCAAACAGAAGCCAAAATGACGTCAGGAAGACTGGCTGACCACAAGCACACAAGAGAATGGGGTCCAATGAAAAAAGCAAAAGCACGTTACTCGTATTATAAAAGTGTAATTGCAAATGAATCACCCTATCAATTCACATGACCAGCAAAGTGTATAACAGGGTTATTAGTAAAAATAGATAGTTTCTCTTAGACAACATGGTGAAGATGACAGTCTTCTCCATGATTTATCGGGAGATCTCCCTACGGTCACGATGATCTCATGGAGGCCTCCCTGTGTTTTATGGGAAGCCTCCATCGTGATCATAAAAAGACCTCACAATAGAACATGGAGAAGATTCTCATTGTGATGTTGGCTAAAAGTTCCTAAAACCCTCTTGTATGAAACAGACCTTTCATATGTACGCGGAAGAGGAAAGTGTCGGTAAAAATCCACAGAAGAGCCTCTTTGAGAACAAGAAGCATCTTCTCGTCTCCAATCTTGGACTACTAACTCTCCCCCAAACTGGTATGGAAATTGCCTTGCGCCCACGCCCACCATGTATGTGTATAAACCGAAAGCCCCTATCACTACCAAAACAAGAAGCTTCCATACCGACGATATTTTTCTCCACTCCTGTTTGTTGCAAACATCATGCCCCACCGGTATCACAGTTTACCCAAGAAAGGCAACACCCAAGAACAATCTACCAGATCAACGGATTCAAAAGTGGATTTGCGAAGCAGTCCTACCAAATGCACTGAATTTGTTAAAAGTGCACAAAGTCTACTTCCTTTCCCAAACTCTTTGATGGTCATTTGAAACAAAATTGCCTCAGCAAAATTTATGCTTCATGCACTTTAACAAATTTGCCGGTGCACAGCAAAATAGGAACACCTGTAGCTTTGCCGGTGGACAACAAAAGAGGAACAATCTTTAGCATCTTGGAGAACCTGAAGCTAGTACTGTAAGGAGCGTTTACCTTCATAGTACCAGCAAAGTAGTCAAGGCCCCCTTCATTTTTGTATCGACATGACTGTTTGCCATCTACAAAAGTGAGCACAAATTCTTCACCTCAGCGGGAGACTTCAAAGTATGAAAACCAGGTTTAGTAATGCACTGAAGATTACCAATGATCTACTGGTCTCCTTGTGGTCAATCATTTTTTAATCAAGAACCGCCCGATAAGAATTTGGGCTTCATGCGCACTTTTTAACAAACTGTCAGTCATCTCAAATTTGATGAAAACCAATGGTCTGCAAATACTTGAATCAAATGTGTGGAGTGATCACCTCGTGGAATCCATTGGCAGCAGAGATACTGCCATGACGTGGTGAAGAATGTTGTCCAGTTTCGGGTGCGTTCTTATCCACCCTATGCCCAAAAACTTGTCACATTACTCAAAGACAATCAAATATACATCCGATTCACAAGAAACTGCAGCTCCAAAGGTCGCCCGATCGCAATGATATCCACCAATTCAAAAGTTTCGTTAAGCCCTCAAGTCCTCTTACTACAGGTACCATCTGATCCTCCGACCCTCCATCCTTCAAAAGCTGCAAATATTGCACATACTCAGTTTAGACGCCAATCCACACGGTATCCAAACCTCGAATTTAGGAAGCAGGGATTCAATGTCCTTACATACAAGGTCTACGAGATCACCTCACAAATGAAAAAACAACCTCATATGGTGTCTCACGCTTGGCTAAGCACACTAACTTCCCAGCTAGAAAAATCTACAACAAACTCAACGTCAACTCGAACGGTGAACGCGGTCTCTAGGGTTGTGAAAACGGTGTAGCTGGATCCAACCTTGACTACGAGTACCTCATACTCTCAGAACACTACAGAATCTACACCGAGTTGCACAAACCTAGAAAAATGCTCTGTAGACAATCTCCGATGTTGCTAGGCCCCAAGGATTCTAGCAACGTCTCTATTCAATGTGAGAGCTAAAGTTGAGGATGCAGTGGATTGAAACATTGGAAAAAAATTCAGATACGGCCAAGAAATCCGGATTTTACGATTGGGTATTCCAAAATGACAGATAGTCCAGCGAGTGGCAGTCTTAGCACAGATGACAAGGATCCAGTCTGTCTGCAAGCCTGTCTGCAAGTCTGCAACCACAACTCCGTCCTACCGAATAGCCAACCTCCCATCTCTGATCTCGACGTATCCCACCCCAAGTCCCCCAGAGATCAAGCTTCCATCCATACCTAAATCCATCGGCTACGCAATCCAACAATGAATAACGCAGCAAACTCCCAAAAATCTCCAACGCTCACAAACCCGAATCTCCGAGCCAAGCTTCCCCCAAATATTCAGTTCCCACGTCTGCCTTCGTCACGCACAAACCATCTACAAGAGTGAGACGCTCACTTAGCGACCTGCAATCGAGAAGAGACCCAACCGAGGAGCTCCGGCCTGGAGAATGCCTGATGGATGAGAGATCTGGGCCGATGTTTGGAAAGTGAGAAATACTGTGCTAGAGATTCGAATCTGAGGACTCTGAGTGGGCATGCTGGGAGCTTGTTTCAAAGGGGGATTGGCGGGGATAGCAAGAGGAACGCGGACAGGAGGGGGATAAAAACAAGCAGTTGAGCGAGAGAGACAAGGCAAAGGCAAAGAGGGCGTCAACAGCGCGTCAGGGCGTCGGAGCCTGAGGGTCCCATGACCGTGGTTGCCCTATTATTATATAGAATGGAATAATAAAATCGACTGACGGAGTTGGCTTTCAGTTGACTCTTACCTACTCTATGATACCAACTAAGGCAAGTACCTTTTTACTTTATTAGTCCATGCCTTTCTCCTTTTCCTTTTTCAAAAAAGGAGTTCTGTCAGGCAAGCCTCTTCTTGACAAATGGCATACTACACAGGACATTCCCTTGGCGATGCTACGATGAGCCTCGTCAATGGGTCGCCGTCATCAATGCACCACATTCCTGGAACCCGTAAGGTAGGGACACCCAAAACCGCCTACTTTTTTTAATTTTAATTTTAAGTTTTTTTACTGTGGACAGTTTCTATTATTACACTATTGGTGAAATTCTTATATTTTCTCATTGGCAAGTGATAGGAGCTTTCAGTGCACCAAAGAATATATCATTTGGATCTCCTATGCAAAAGTTATGAAGGGTCAAATGTTTATGGTAGATGTTCTAAAATAGGTTCACATTGCTTTGAGAGACGTACACGGCATGAATATCTCATAAAGTGGCACTTCAAGGTACCACGCAATTTAGGGGGAGCCTACCTCAATAGTCAACTTCCATGATGTGTTGGAATTAGAAGAGTATTATTGGATTCTCTAGAGTCGAAATTGTCTTTGCCAATTTTTACAATGCTTTTATTTCTATGTGATTGAAGAGTAGGGAGAACATGTATTTTAGGAGTAGCATTGACTTTTTGTCAAACTAAAAAAAAATAAAAAATATTCAACTCCAAAGCAAAAAATAGTTTTCCAAAAGTTGAAAACCTCCCTCCTTTGCTTTTCACCCTACTCTCTCTAAAATTTTGCAAATTGACCAATAATTTTACTTCTCTTGAAAATATTGCACACTACCATGTACAATTCAAAAAAAAATTGTCCTTTTCTGCAAAGTTTGGGTGATTTTTGCACGTAGAAGTCTATTCTAAGTCTTGGAGTTCTAAGTTTATGTGATCAACCTTAGATATCCTCTTCTCAATTGTGCTTATTTTGGCACTAAATATGAATGGAAATTATTTAATTTTAATTTTTTAGAGATGAGAGCTAATGTTTTGTGTAGATCCTAAAATTTTCAATTGTTTTATGAAAATTCGAAATCATAGTGAATTTTTGAAATAAAAGTGAATAAATTTCACATCAAATTCAAACTTTGCTTAAATGGTTTGAAAATTTTATCATTGATGTATATTCTAATGTGGTTCATCTTAGTACAAACCAAAATTTTGTGTCATTCTATAATTGGAAAATCATGAAAAAATGATTATCCCCTAAAGGACCATTGTCCTCTCGAGGGACAAAATGGATTTTGGGCAAGTTCCTATGATCTCAATTTTTGGTGAAACTTCTTGAAACTTTCACATAAGATAGGAAAACTTATTAGCTTTGTGGGAATATAAATTTTATTTCAATTGGTGCCCGGGAGCAAAAGTTATGGCATCTTAAACATAATTTTCAGGCCGCTGGGCAGAAAAAAAAATCTAAAAAAATTTGAAATTAATTTTTTAATTTTTTCTCTTCTTAAAGATCATATTTTTGTCTACATGTGAAGCTTTGATTCATTCCATTTGGATTAGTAATGTGAAACTTATGAACAATCTTGTTTTTTGGGCAATTTAAGCATCTTCTTGAAAAAATAACTTATAGGATTCAATTTTCACAATTTTTCAAAAAGAATTGTTTGACAAGGTTAAATTCTCTATTTAGAACAATCTCACCATTGAGATTATTGTGTTTCAATCCCATTTTAGAGCTAATAATGATTTAGTTTTTCTATCAATTTTGGACCTACTTCTACTTAATAATTTTTTAAAGAATGAAAAGCAAGTGTGTGTTTTTTAATTTTTTTTCTAGACTTCCAATTCAATTCTTCAACACAAATTTTTTTAATTCAAGGTCCATGGTGCAAAAAATTTCCACAAATGGCATTCAAAGTCATCTGAAATTGCAGGCCAGTGTTCAAAAAACCTTCTTTTTTTCAACTTTGAATGCTAATATCTTCCAATTTGTACGGTAAAACTCCATGAAATTTTTACCACATGATCCTCGACTAGTAAAGTACAAGATTTTACAGTTAGATTCTAAAAAAGTATTTCGTTTTGTTTTGTTGGATAAATGCAGCAGAAATGACAATTTTGAGTAGTTTTTGACAGAAGAATGGCCCTGGTCCTTTAGGGGTTATAGGCCAAAAGTTAAAATTGAAATAGAATATTTAATTTTAGACAAAATTTCAAAATTTCAAAATAGAATACAAAACTAAACTTGATAAACTTCATTTCATTAATTGGGCCTAAGTACATGGAAAAAAAAAATTGTGATTTGTTTTAAACGCATCTTCTTTTGTAAAAAAACAATAACATCTCAGAAAAGGAAATTTTACCACAAACCATTGCAAAACACATTCAAAGAACTCTCAATTCAAAAATTGAATGAAAAAAATGCAATCATTCAACGAATATTGTATATATAAAATTACTTTAATCACTTTTTTCTTGTTTTTGCACTGCTACCATTCAAAATTGGTGGCCTACATATTGCAAGCCCCAAATTTTCCTAATGCAAATATATTTTAAATTTTTTCACTATGTATATGTTTTCATATAAAATTTAATTATTCATCTTCGTTTCATCAAACAAATCATAACGAAAGATTGTTTTATAGAAATTTGAACATTATTTTGAATGGATGAGAAGTTATTTGAACAATTATATGTCAACCAAGAATACTTTGTTCTTCATTCAAACAATGGCATTAGATGAGGTCTGGGGGGTTTGGAGGGTTGTTTCATGTATGTTCCTAGCTCTGTTCCCCCTAGTCTCATGGAACGCTTGTGTCAGATTTTATTTTATTTAAAAAAAAAAAAAATTGAAATCCTTAAAATGAAAAATAAAGTTGTTGTTTTTTTTTTTCAAAAAAAATGACCTGACGATCTCTCGGCCAAGTCAGCGCAGGTTGCGAACGACGGTTTTTGGTGGATTTCCAGATGGGAACTTACAGCCCTCTAGAGTAGCAAAAAAACATGTAATGATTCTTTGGCATTAAGGGATCAAGCATGATGAAAGTTGTCTAGCACTTACACAAACACTCCTTAGTATTTGCCAAATGTAATTGACATTTGTAATGGCATAGGACCATCTCTAAGACCAGTGGTAATACTATTCCTTTCTAATTACAACAAAAATCAAGTGATATTTTAGACAGTTAAAATCTCTTAAAAATGTACATCTGCCTTTAGTAATACTAGTCTTATGTATGATGGTAAATTCAATGCTACTATATAAATTGACTTTTAGAGCCGGATCATCTAGCAATCTTTACACAAATTTTGATTGTAGGCAAACACTTTGTTGATGTTCTCATTTTGTTATAGAGTAAGTATTGTATTAATGAGCACATGCCTAACGAAGCATTTTATTGATGTTAGTTACCCATTTTCCTTTAGAGCAAGCCCTTTGTTGATGAGTCCATAACATAACATTCTTGAACTTTAAGGCACATAATCCTTTGCTTTCTTGTGCTTCTTTTTAAGACATCATTTTCACTAAAGAAAATTTTAATGTAAATCTTGCCATATATTGTGGACCACTGTAAAATGAATATATTCTTATTACACTGTTATTCTAGACGACCCCATGCCTTCCCATTCAAGAATCTTATAGAAACAACATAAACTTGTCATGTCAAGTTTGTTAAAATGGCAGTTACTGCCTCTTTTGGATGCATAGTGACACTCTACGCACCCAAAAGCCCCCCCACTCCCCCCATTTTAAAAGTTTTCTTTTTACTAAATTTTAATTCATTCCATTACCCCCACCCCTCTCCCGCATTTCAAAAGTTTTTTTTTATTAAATTTTAATTTGTTCCATTACCCACCCCTCTAGATCAAACAAAGTATTTGTCCACACCCCAACCTCTATTTGTACATTTGAAGTGGCATTGGCTATGACATTCAATATGAGATATATCCCGTGTACCAATTTATATTCGTATGTCAATCTATATCCGTATTCAATATAATACCCCAAGTCTGTACCCATATTCTGTATCAATACAATACTCGTATCTGTATCTATATCCCAACTTTTTTAAGATCAACGGTGTCGGGAGGGGGGGATGCAAGATTAAAAAAATAAAATCAACACCTCTCAATTTTTGGAAGGGGAAGGGGGGATAATTGCAAACTAGGATCGGTACGCCTCTTTTGGGTGCATAGTCAATAAGCAATCTCAGCAACATTATTTTTTTAGGTTGAAAAACATGTGTATACTTCATTTAGTTGAAGTCTTTGTTACAACAATTTTGAAAAACTCCAAATTTTGATATTTGGTATGTGAAAAAGAATTATTTCTATACATAATGATTTTTTCAAATTTTTTGGTGAAAAAATCTTATTATTGTGATTTTTAAAGGTGAAATGTGTAAATAATATTTTAATACATTTACAAATGTATTAATACATATTTTGACCTTTGTTTTTTTCCATAAATATAATTTATTTTAATACTTTGTAAATGTATTAAAATATTATTTACACATTTTGCTATAATATTATTTACAAAGTATTAAAATAAATTATATTTATGGAAAAAAACAAAGGTCAAAATAGAAATTAATTAATTTTAATTTTAAATTTATTATTAATGTAAAATTTATAAATGAAAAATACAAATTATTGTATAGTTTGGATTCTAACTTACAAAGCTTGAACTTGTAATAATTCATGGAGTTTTTGAAATTTTCAGAATTTTAAATGAAGTGTGAACAACAACTTCAACCTAAATCCTAAATCAATCTCCCTAAACCCTAAACCTTATTGTTTGTACCGTTCAAACAATAAAAAATTCAGTTGATATGAACTTGAAATGTCTCAAACCCATCCATTTAAGACAATTTGCATATAAAGTCATAGTAACAAACTGTCACTATATATATGGCAGTTACTACCACTTCATGGTGCATAGTGACAAACTGTAACTATGCACCCAAAAGAACCCCTCCTATTTTTTAATTTAAATTTATTACCCCCCACCCCCTTATTTGATTTTTTTTTTTTTAAATTCAAAATTTTAATTTTGCCCCCCACCCCCCTCCTATTTGTAATTGTGAGGGAGGTGAAGGAGCTGCAAACAATATGGGATATTCCATATGGGATATTCCATATGGGATATGGAATATGGGATATCCCATATCTGTACCCCGCCTGTATTTGTACCCGTATATGTACCCTTCCTATATTCGTACCCATATCTATATCCCTCCTGTATTTGTACCTATATTTGTTTTCTATATCCGTATCGTATTCCAAGTCGACAGCCCAGATCAATGCTGATTGGACGGCTCAGATTAAATCTCATAAGATCAACGGCTTGTGATTTTTTGAGAAATCAACGGCAATTCAAAGGTCAGCATTTTTTTTTAAAACAATCAACGGCCTGTAAATTTTTTGAAAGAGGGGGGTGACGGACATAACACCACAAATAGTAACAAACTGTGACACTATGGGTCCATAATGTCACTACACACCTAAAAATTTAAAATTTAAAAAAAATTAATTAATCAATAATCCCCCCCTCTCCCCCCAATTTTCAAAAATGAATTAAATGAATTAAATCCTTCCACAGTCTCCCTCCCCTTAGCTACTTGTAATTTTCAGAAACCAAAATCACTACAATCAATATGGGACAAACTTCCATGTATCCATATTAGTATCCCATGTATGTGTATCTATAGCCTTCTCGTATTCTATACATGTAGATTGTATTCTATATCTATATCTATATCCCTTGTATCCATATTCATATCATGTATTGTATCCTCTATCCATACTTGAATTGCCTAGATTATATTTGATGGACATCAATGGCTTGTGATCTTTAAAGAAATTGGTGGTAGTTAGGGGGGCATTGTTTTTTAAAAACAAATCAACAGCTCTTGATTTTTTTCAAGAAGAGGTTGGTTACTAAATCACAACCTAAAAGTGACAGCCTCTTTTGGGTGCATAGTCAAAATTACAATTGTAATCAATTGTACATCTTTCACTTCTAAGCAAATGAAAATAATCAATTTTAAATTTTTTTTTTAAATTTGATTTTTTTTGATAATTTTTATGAAATTTTGAAGATATTTAAAGGTGACTTGTAGATTTCTAAATCTTTGAAATTTGAAATTTGCAAATTTCAATTTCAATTCAAAAAAACTTACAATTTGTAAATGATTTAAAAAAAAGTTGTGAGCTGTTAATTTATAAATTTGAAATCATTAATTAAAATTTTTATTAAATTTAAACGTTTTGAATTTATAAATAGGTTGTAATGAAATAGTTTTATAATCTAATTTTTGATATTTTACAAAGTTATTAGTAATACAAATAGTTCATTAGAAGTTGGATCAATTTGCTTAGTTTAAGGTCATATTGGCAACATTACAAAAGGTCTTATACATTACATGTTTTTTTGCTACTTTGGAGGGCTATGAGTTCCCATCTGGAAAACCGCCGAAAACCACCAAAAACCACCGTTTGTAAGTTGTGCTGACCTAGCTGAGAGACTGCCATGTCACTTTTTTTGAAAAAAAAAAAATTAACTTTGTTTTTCATTTTAAGGATTTCAAAATTTATTTATTTTTTGAAAAAAAAAATATCTGAAACCGGCATTCAATGAGACTGGGGAACGAAGTTGGGAACAGGCTTGAAACGGCCCTCTAGCCCCCCAATCTCATCTAATGCAAAATAATTAGGGAGGCTCACAATTTTAGATATTTCTAACTTAAGTGTTTCCCATTTTGAGAATGGACATTTGTTGTAAGACCTTGTCTTCATTTTCAAAAGGATTATAACACATGAAGTTTTTTTATTACATTAAAATAACTGGATGCCATGTGAATACAATATGAATTTTTTGAGATTTAAAGTAGGACAATTACAAAGTAGACAATCTTTGAATTAGGGTATTTACTTTAATGATTTGTCCTATTACTAGTAGTGCTTTTAACACTAAATTTATCAAAGTCACAATACTTTAAAGTAGAGTTATTTGACATATCACTTTACTATACTAATTTTCAAAATAAAAGGATTTTCTAGTGATGGACTAATTTTGCCAATGACACTAAATTTTGTGCCGTTGCTAATTGGATAATTAGTATAGTAGAAAAGAGGTCTTAGGGCATCCAAATTTTGTACTACAATTTGGTGCCCCAAGACCTCTATTCAATTCATTATTGCATCTATGGTGTATCTCAAAACATCATACTTGATTGTGATAGAATCTATAAACATCTTCATTCTACAACTTATTTAGAGTGATGTATTTGGTGTTTTGGATGACATCTAAATTATAAACAAGGACTTTATAACATTTGCTTGCATAAAAGGATCTACACACAAATGTATTTTATACCTAAGTTTGGGTGAAGTCTAAAAACAACCAATTGTTCTTAAAAATTGCATTACATTGCATGTAATTCGAGACTATCTCATAGCACAATAAAAGATAACAAAGAAATAAAGTCCCCAAAACATAATTGAAAACCTAAAGATTAATTAAGACTACAAGAAAGATAACATCCATTGTTTGAGCCAAGGAAGTTAGTCCCCCTGAGCTCTTGAAAGATCATTTTTTCTTAGATATTTGAGCATTCTTCATGTGAAAAAGAACCCTTCCACCATTGGTCAATAATATTGTGAATGTAAATCAAATTTAGATATCTTTATTTATATATATATAAGCCTCCAACTTCCTTTTTTTAAAATTAAAAAATAATAATAATCTATCAAAGATTGTTCACTGTAGCATTTAAAATTTTAAGAAAGATGGATTTCTTATGTTAGAAAAACATACACCTAATTGCACCCTATTTCTAAAATCCAATCATGCATATTTATGCCTAGAATGTAAAGGATCTATTCATGTGAGTCTAGTGTTAGTTTTTGCTACATCAATAATTTTCAACACCAAGTTTTTCTAACTTGTCTCCAAATGATGCACACTGAGAGAATCATGAATCCCCTTTTGATTCTTGACAAGACCCAACAAAAACTTAGATTGTTTAATAATAAAAACATACTCATAATGTTTATTTGAATGATTTTAGATGTAATTACCTCAAAGCATGACTTGGGGACCACTACCAAATTAGCCCTATGATGTTGAAATTGCAGAGGTGCAAATTAGATGATGAAAAAAGGATGTGAATTTTCTCAATGATCAATTACCTTGTCCTCAACATATCAACTACAAAAAGAGCAAAGTGATAAATAATATTGAAACAACATGCAAAAGAGGCTGGATCAACATTGAAATGGAAAATCCTTGGCAAAACGAATGTTGTATAGAGGGGCTACTGGAGCCGGCAAAATGTAGACTAAATGGCGGGTGGGCCCACAAATTCTTGTGGGGCAGCGGCAATGGTGAGTTGCATGGATCGCAAGAGAGAGGAAAAAGCAACTCTTGCGAAGATGCAAATTTCTCATTTGGCGGGGCAGATTGCGGTTTGGTGGGCATGCATTTACGATCAATGGAAACTGTACTTCTGATTGTGAAATGGTTCTCACGTTCGAAATGGTTTTTACCCTTTGTGAAAAAATGGTACTCACGATCCCCCATTAGTAAGTTACACTTAGGCTGTCAACTCAGTCTTGATGGTGGCCTCGCTACATCACCATCGCCATCACCACCCCCCGTCCCGTCGCATTTCCGTTCGCCGTGTCGTGATTGCGCCACAATTACTCTACCGTCGTCGCCACTCTCGTCGCGCTGCTTCTCCTGCACCACTCAGCTTCGAAATTGGTGCTCATTTGGTACATTTCTTTCAACTCTCATTCTTGAATGACTTCCATTTACCGTTGCCGATTTTTTATGAACATGTTGCGCTTCGACCTCACACTGTGACGCTTTTGTGATGTTTGTGGAGATGTACTTTCTTCTTCTTTTGATGAACCTGGAATTGATGTTTCTTTGAGGTGAAATAGGTTATTTGATGGAGTGGTGTGAGCTACATGGATGATTAGGGCGCCGTTCAAGAGGTTGCAGGTAGACATTTATGGCCAGAGTGGTTTTGTGTTAGGTTGATCGATTATCGCGGTTGTAATGAGCGTGAATGGCATTGCTGAGAATAAGTTTTGAATTTTTGAGTGATCCTTGTGTGCTTGCAAAGTCTTTTATTACTTTTTGTAAATTCTGCTGTTTTCTTTTTTCTTGCTGATTCGCAATGCGTTGTAGTAGTGTGCATTCTTAACGCGTTTGGCTTCCGACAGTTTCTTGCGTCTGATTGTAGAAATGTGCTAGGCAAGCTTACTTTAAGGAATTTGATATCATCTTTGCAATTCTTGTTGACTTCCTTGGTGTACACTGTAGAGAAATTCCATGTTTTTGAAATTACATTGCTGATACTGGGCCCAAGTCACCCGCAATGGCTGTCTCGGGGAAGGGGAAAGGGAAGAGACGCGACTCCGACGAAGGGAAAAAGGTCCCTGACAAAGGAAAGAAGAGTGTTCTCGACAAAGGGAAAAGGATCATGAGGGAGGACGATGAAGAAGGTAATCTGAAAGTTTCCTTACGCCGCTCTTGGGCATCTTAACTATTTTTTTACCGTTCTTGGACATTTGGAGTTACTTGCGTTTTTATATTCAGTCATTGGATGCGTTGACAGTTTCTTATCTAGTTGTTTGTGGTGCAGAGGATTATGAGAATGATGACTACATAGATGATGACGCTGAAGAAGAGTCTGGGTATAGTAGTGGGGAGGGCATCAGGCTCACTAGGAAGAAACGACACAAAAGGTTGCATTTAAGTCTTTGAATCCTGAGTATTTCAAGCGAGAATCATTCCAGTACGTTCACTGAATAAACTTTATGAACTGTTATTTTATTACCTTAATTTACTGGTTATGTAATGTATTTGGCAGAATCAAAGAGCGCTTTGAGCTTGAAGAGGATGATTATGATCTACTCGAAGAAGCAAATGTGACGGGATTTCATCGTCCTGCAAACCTTGTGAGATGGGCGCCCTCCATATTTGCCATAAGGGTGGAGTCTGGTTGGCAACTGCTGTTCATCTAGGCTGATCTTAGGCTTTAATCATCTGCGTTGATCCAGATCCAGATTCCACCGGTTGATTTGTGCTTTCTCAAAGTTATTTCTTCAAAGAAAATTGTTTCGTCACTGATCTTGTACGAGTTTCTCTCATGGACAGGGAGGTGAATTCAAACGGCTTAAGAGAGCTGGTCATGTTCCTGGGAAAAAGAGTTCAGGTAGTAAAAGTTGTTCCTTTACTTCTCATTCTTTGACGAGGATGCATTGTTTCATTGAATTATGGTTTAGACTAAGAGTTATTCGTTCATGTTCAACTAGTGCTCGAGTGATTTGGAATCCAGTAGCATGTTTTGGATATTAAGGGAACTTTTAATAAATGAAAGGAGCAGTGCCTGAGGAGAAAGGTGATGAGGAAGAGGATGAAACGGAGGACGAGGATGAGGAAATGGAGGTCGAGGAGGAGGAACTGGACGATGTAGAACTGGACGAGTATAAAGTAATTTCCAAGTAAGATTATTGTTATCTTTCTTGTGTCTCTGATCCCTGGCTCGATTAACATGTTCAAGGAACATAGTCAAGTTTGCTCTAATGGTACAATTGGATATCACCTATCGTAATTGAAGAATTTAACAACTCTGCTGATCTTAGATAGGGAAAGTATGATCAATACCTGTGTAGTCTCTCAATACCTCACCCTGACCATAAGTTTGTACAAACAAAGGATGCACAATCTACTGCCTTCATTGCATCTATGTTACTGGGAAGCCTTAATTCCTCAATTGATATTTTCTTTTGGTCCTGGGATAAACGCTAAAGGAGACGATTTACTTTTTGAAAGAATCTGCAACGGAGACTATCCTATTCTGAACGGGATTTTGACATTTTGACTTGTTATGTCAATTGCTATTTGTATTCAGTATATGTTCACTTCTGGATCATTAAAATATTTCATTTGCGCGAGTATTGTCGACTCTCGTTTATTTGAGCGTTCTCAGTACCTCCATTTCTCCTTTGTATCAAGAATTTAATTTGATCAGCTTTGCATGTTCCCAAACCACCACCACTCGCCCCTCAGTCTTTCATTTGCATGAACACGTAGATCGCAGAAGAAGGGCGGTACGCGAGGAGCTCAAAAGAGAAACAAGGGTTCCAGGCCGTCCCTGGGAGAACGACGAAGGGTCGAAAGAGAAGCATTAGCTAGTCGGAATGAGGTGACAGTGGATAGTGACGACAATGATGATAATGATCGAGAGTCCTTGTCTCGAAGACTGTTGGACAAACAATTTGAATCAAGCTTGCCTGAGGCGAATTATTTTACGGCAAGGGATGACGTGCTTCGACAAACCGATGTTCCGGAAAGACTGCAAGTATATATCTGATCTCCGTCTCTGTCTCCTTGTTTGGTGTTTGGTAAGCTTGTCCGCTGCTGTTGTTTATCTCGTTTATAAGAGAGGATGGAAAGGGGTGGAACAACACATTAGCATCACCTACATATTCTGAGAGCACTTCTACTAGTTATTCTGAATTCTTTATGAACTATTCTATTCGTGACGTCAGATATTGGAGGAGGCTGCGGAGGCCTTGCCGTCATCAGATTTGGAATTAAGACAAGCGGCGGAATGGATATTTGACAGAGCCGTTGGCCGTCTCCGTATACCATGTCGTCCGGAGTTTGAGCATCTTTTAAATGTAGAGAAGCCTGAAATTGTGAGACAGATTGCCAATGTTCTACATCTTATTCACAATGAAAAATTGGAGGTACGTGCC
Organism: Rhytidiadelphus loreus; assembly: GCA_947034895.1. Classification (NCBI taxonomy): domain Eukaryota; kingdom Viridiplantae; phylum Streptophyta; class Bryopsida; order Hypnales; family Hylocomiaceae; genus Rhytidiadelphus; species Rhytidiadelphus loreus. The sequence continues at coordinate 43,529,125 of OX344765.1, forward strand.
TTATCTTATGGCCAAGGACATCTGGCTCCGTTCCTGTGGAATAGGGTCTTTGCTTGGAATTCTAGTACCGGTAAGGGGTCTAAACCTGCTACATTAAGGTAGAGGTTTGGCTTTCTGTTGCTGACACAGTTGTCAGAATTTAATGATGAACAGGTTCCATTTATTGCATTATATCGGCAAGAGGAATGTTTTGATCTGTTGAAAGAGGAGCCTACGGACCCGTTTTCAAGGGAAGAGGAACCCACGATTCGTCAGTACAAGGTTCGTGTTAGGTCACGGTCATAATGAACAATTTTTGCTCTGACGGTAGTAGAAAATGGTAGTTACAGTCTCTGGGCATGCTTAGGGCATGCTGACTGTTCGATCGAAGCGTTCCTCCGTACTGGGTGCTTGATGACATGCCGCCACTCCTTTGAATTGACTTTTTAGTGGATTGATAGTGTACGAGGCCATTTGCAGATCTTAGCAATTACACTTGAGCCGATCCATATGAAGTGCTTTTTGAATTCCTTCTTACCTTCCCCCTTAACATTGCTGCAGGCACTGTGGGCAGTGCAAGAATGGAACAAGAAGTGGCTGCTCCTTCAACGCCGAAAATCTGAACTTCAAGCTGGTTTTAAGGAACGGGTTCCAGTGGATGTCGGCAGCACACCTGAGACGGACAAACTTGTCAAAAACATTTTTCGGTTCATAGAAGATGCAGAGTCAGAACAAGTACTAGATGATTTTGAAGCTCAATTCAACCTTCACTTTCCCAGAGATGAATCAGAAATTCTGGATTCCAGGTTCAAACGTCCGAGGTTTCGGTCTCTCTACAGCATTGGTCACCAAGCAGGCCTAGGAACTATCACCAAGCACTTTGGATTGGCCTCGGAGGCTTTGGGGGAGAATTTGAAAGCTGGGTATAAGGTAAACGTTGTGGTTTTGCTTCTACTTCATAAAGCTCTGACTTTGCTCAGTGTATTGATGCAATGCATGCAACTGGGATGCCATTTACTCTTTTCTAGTACACTTTGCTTCACAAAATCTGTCTATTTGCGACCCTTTTTCAAAAGTACTGGTTTTATTTACATTTCGACGCAACGTACGTGCTTGCTTCTGTAAGCATACAACCATGTGTGTTTGAAAGTAGATCTAACCCTGCACATGTCTTCAGTAATAGCTATCTAATAGTCACATAGTCGACTGTATATAGCCAGTAGCTTGTGAACTTGCTCGGATGTTGATATTGGTTGAGCCGATATAGAGGAAGGTGATTCTAGATGCAGAGAATAAGAATATGAAAAAGATTAACAATGCAACTGGTTAGAATGGACGATCTACATCATGAGCTGGATGATGATTTTTAATGTTTGCAGAAGCATGATGTCTTGGACGAGACCTTTTTACCAGATGATCTCGCTGCCAAAGTTTCCTCATCAAGCAGGTCAAAAGCTGAGTTTCGGGACCCTGCATCTTTGATACGAGGTGCTAGACACATGGTATGTGAATGAGTATGTTCATCGTGAACTTTGTTAGTAGGTTCTAATCAATCCATTCTGAATTAGATCCTGCAGAGGAATGAGTAGTGGTATACTCTGAAACCTCTGGTCGAGTTTAGAGGTTCCTTATTGACTCGTGTTTTGTCAATGGCGTGCTCAATCTGGGCCCTCTGATTTATTTTCATTTTTTGGTGCTCACTTGTTAGCTATCCTATTATTAACTTTTTCAGGCTGTCTTGAGCAGTTGGCTGTGGAGATCAGCTCAGAACCATCAGTGAGGGAGTATGTTCGGACTTTCTATTCAAAAAATGCAGTGGTTACCACAAAGCCGACTCCAGCGGGAATCGATGTCATCGACGCTTTTCACCAGTTCGAAGGTGTAAAGTGGATTAATGACAAACCAATTAGTGCATTTGATGATGAGCAGTGGCTTCTCATCCAAAAAGCCGAAGAAGAGAAGCTTATCGATGTCTCAGTGAAACTACCAAAAAAGTCCATTGACAATATTATTTTTGACTGTGAGCAGTTGTTCTTAAGTGATGGAGTAAGTTGCACATCAAAAAGTTGGAATGAGCAAAGAAAGCAGATCTTGCAGGAAGCAGTGGTGACGCTCTTGCTCCCAATAATGGAGAAGGAGACTCGCATGATCCTGGTCACCAGGGCTAAGCAACTGCTGGTTGCTAAGTGTGGTTTGCAACTGTGGAACAAAGTCTCCGTTGCACCGTACAATCCAGCAAATGGTGATGATAATCTAGACAGGTGTGTAAATTTTCTTGCAATCGTTTTTGCAATTCTATTTCGTCTTCATTTGGCAAAAGAAATATGAGTGTGCTTGATGTTAATTCTTTGAATGGGTATTCGTTCAAAGTTTTTTGTGTTTTCTACTGGCGTTTTTCACTGAAAACTTCCTTACTCATGTTCCCTAATTCAACCTAGTATGTCTTAGACGGAGTCCTCCTATTGAGCCTTTCTCAATGGCACGTTCTAAACCATTCCCCGTCCTATCTCCTTTCTCACCCCGCTCATGATGCTTCTTGGCCATTTTGTTTTTCTCTCGATTTAAGTCTTGTCGCTTCACATCTGAACACTGCAAATGCAAACAATGTGACAGAAACGAAGATGGCCCAACACTTCGTGTGCTGGCATGCTGTTGGGGTCCACCTAGTGCTGGGACGACTTTTGTGATGCTGGATGCTGCTGGAGGGATCCTGAACATAATGCATACTGGATATTTAAATATCAAAGCTGTTAGTCCTGAACAAGCCCAGCGCAAGGAAAATGATAAAGCTCGCTTAATGAAAGTACTTACAAACTACAAGCCTCACATACTCGTTTTGGGAGCTGCAAAGGTTCAGTGCCGGTACCTCAGCCAAGACATTTCTGATGTAAGTAACAGTGCGTGCATTCATGCTATGTGGTTGGTAAATCTTAAATTACTGAACGTCATAATGGTGGGATATGGTTATTGTTTATACTCTCAACCGAGTCATGGACTTCAGGTTCATTTTATTGATTAAGATGGACATGCGTTGCCTATCAAGCAGGTGTTAGTCATTCTTGTCGAGCAGCATGCTGGAGATTTGGCAGAGGGACTAGACAAAATAAAGTTGGTTTACGGAGACGAATCCATTCCGTCCCTGTATGAGTCATCAAGAATATCTCAAAAGCAGCTACCTGGGCAGCCAGGTGCAGTCTAATCTTGTCTTGCTGTTTGTGCATACATAGCTGACGTGTTCAAAATATCTGCTAGCATTGCAAGCTAGGATTGCAATTGTTTAATTTTCGTTAATGGATCGCTAGCTCGTACTATTCGTCGTCTATTCTAAGCTGCGTAGCAAGTTACTCAATCATGTCCTTTTTAAAGATATCTGACGAATATGGTGATATTCACAGGTACTGTTAGACGAGCAGTTGCCCTGGGTAGGTTTCTGCAGAATCCTGTGGCAATGGTAGCGTCATTATTTAGCCCGAAAAAGGAGATTCTTTCAGTGAAGTTTCATCCGCTGCAGAATTTCCTCAACGATGAGGAGCTGTATGAAGTTTTAGAGCGCGTGATGATCACAGTAGTAAACCAGGTAATTTTTCAGGTTGGCACAGAGTCATATTTCTAGTTTGATCACATTAAATCATGCCTGTGGTTCTCTTATTTATTGGAGTATGTCCTTGATTACAGTGGTTTCGCAGCTTTTAGCTCCTGTGGTTTTTAGTCCGTGACCTTGACTGCAGATTGAAGTACAGACAGGTCGAGATTCGAGAATTGCAATGTGTAGTGAGGCGCATTGATTTGTCTTGCTTGCTATTAAATGGACTGGAGAATCCTCCTCCTGTTGGTTGGACTAGTTCATTAATTTGGCTAGCTCAATAACCCCTGCATAGTGTTCATTCAGTTCAATTGACTCTTCTTTCATCTCCTGGTTTTTTCAGGTTGGTATTGATATTAATTTGGCAGCGATGCATGACTGGTTGTTTGAGACCCTTCAATTTGTTGCGGGTCTTGGTCCTCGTAAAGCTGAAGTGATCCGAACAGCTATTACAATGGCTGGGCGTGTATTGACTCGAAATGATCTCAGTTCAACAATTCGGGCTATGGAAGAGAATGTCTTCAATAATTGTGCAGGTTTTTTACGTGTGCGTGGACTTGGTCAAACTTCTTCAGAATTACCGCGCCAGGAACCTTTAGACAATACCCGCATCCACCCTGGGTTGTATCAGGTATGCCTTTACTGAATCATATTTTAGTGAAGTATGTGCTCCTGTTTATGCTGAAATATGAATCTGTCGTACAGAAGCTGGTTGTATGTTTCCATGAATGTATTGATTTTGTGTTGCGATCTACTATGTTGATGCAGTTTAGCTTTACTTACACTCTATCCAAATCTCCACAGATGGCAAGGAATTTAGCTGAAGCTGCTATCGGGAAGGAAGCCAGACGGAATGATGAAGAAGTTGATGTACCAGAAATGGCAGTCGAGCAGGTGATGAAAAATCCCAATATTTTAGACAATGTAGATATTGAGGAATATGCCCAGTCTGTACAAGTTGAAGGACAAATCCAGAGAATACAAACGTTGAGTTTGATCAAATCTGAGCTACAGCGAGGGTTTCAAGAATGGCGGAAACCATACGTGGAGCCTACTAATGAACAGTGTTTCTATCTCATGACTGGAGAGAGCGAGGAGACTCTCTTTCCAGGTCGAATTGTCCAAGCAACAGTGAGAAAAGTGCAGGAACATCAGGTCATGTGTGTGTTGGATTGTGGATTACTGGGCTTCATTCAGAAGGAAGACCTTTCAGATGACTGCGATATTGAGCCTAAAGATAAATTCACAGAAGGCAGTGCAGTGACTTGTCGAGTGAAAGAGGTGAAACTGGATAAGTACTTGGTTGATCTGACTTGCAAGTAAGTGGATCAATATTCTGCGTGATTTTCATGATTTTTCTTTCTCTGCTTCTGAATTTTACGAGAACCCTTGCTGCACATGTTCTTTTTGTGTTTGCAGCAATGATGGTGATGCAAATGTTATTAGGGACTGATAAATATTATTGATTCTCATTTCTCAATATGCAGGGAAAGTGATCTCCGAGGGGATCTTCTGCGTGATCCGCAGAACCACGACAAGCATTTTAAGCCAGACACCACCTTCATCCTTAACGAACAGGAAAAAACTCGAAAAAAGAAAGAGGCTAACAAGAAGAAGACTTTCAAACCACGTCCTATTGTCCATCCTAAGTTTCAGAATTTGTCTACTGAAGATGCTATCGAGGTAACAATCTGCACATTCGTGAAGGAAGAACATGATATGATGTCTTCACAGATTTCTTTACTTCTGATGCTGCAAGTTTATGCAAATGGTGGCTTGAGCTGTCTCATTCTACTGGATTGTCGCAAATAATCTGCTTGCTTATAGAGGCTCTTGTTTGATTGCAGGCTCTGGCGGAAAAAGATGTCGGTGATTTCATGATACGTCCAAGTTGCAAGGGGCCAGCGCATCTCTCAATTACAATGAAACTATCTGATGGAGTATTCTCCCACATCGATGTTGCGGAGGTCAATAAAGAAAATTGGGACCTAGCGAGCTTCTTACGCCTGGGCAAGACTCTTACTATTGGAGATGACTCCTTCAAGAGCATTGATGAGGTATACCTTATATTTTATTACTTCGTTATTCCTCTAAATATGGCAAGTTACGGACCGACGATGTAACTGGCTAGTTAATGAACCCGTGAATTTATACTTGTTCATATTTGTTTACCGAAAGTTTCATGTCTTCAGTTTTTGAACACAGGCATGACCGACCAAACACCGACCAATACGCCTCTGATGTTTTATGCATTATAAATTGGCCAAGAATAGGTAGTCAGAGAGGGTATAGACTGCCGACAAGGAAAGAAATGTGGGAGCTCTAATAGGAAAACTGCTTGCCTTCGTGTCTCATCTTGCCTCTGTGTGTGCAGGTTATAACAAAATATGTCAATCAAATAGTGACCCATCTGCAAGCAATTTTGCAATTTCGCAAGTACAGGAAAGGAAACAAATCAGAAATTGCTGACGCTCTGCGCTCCGAAAAAACAGGAAATCCAAAGATTATTCCGTACTGCTTCTCGATTGCTCATGAGTACCCTGGAGCTTTTATGCTTTCCTACATCAGGGCTACAACTCCTTATCATGAATACATTTCCTTGGAGCCAGGTGGTTTTCGTTTTCGCAAAAAAGTTTTTAATACTGTTGATAAACTTGTTGTTTCCTTTCAAAGTCACTTTCATGACCCTCCACCTGATAGAACGACGAATTGGGGAGAGGGAGGAAGAGGCAGAGGAGGAAGGGGGCGTGGTGATCGCGGGCGTGGTCGGGGTGACCGTGGGCGCGGCCGTGGACGGGGTGATCGTGGACGAGGGCGTGGTGATCGCGGACGTGGTGATCGCGGACGTGGGTGGGGTGGACGAGACTCTGGTTATGACAAGGGAGGTGACAGATTTGGTAATGACAGTGAAGGGGCTGCCAACTCGAACGGGAGGGGTCATGATTGGAACAGTGCTAAAGGAGACGACGGTTGGGGGGATGATAGTGGGACTACAAAAGGCAATAAAGGAGGGGACAGCTGGAATGACCCAGCTGATGGCGGAGGGGGGTCTTCTTGGGGGAATAACCGTGGGACTGCAAGCGACACTGGAGGAGGGGATAACTGGAATGCAGATGGCGGAGGAGATTCTGCTTGGGGGGACAAAGTTGGCATTGCTAGCAAACCAGAGGAGGATGCTAGTGGCTGGAAAGAAGCAACAAATGCAGCAGGCGGTGGAGGTTGGGATAGCTGGAATGATTCTGCAGATGGTGAAGGAGGAACAGTGACAAAGGCAGCAGGCGGAGATGGAGGTTGGGACAGCTGGAACGACCCCCCAGCAGATGTGGGAGGAACTGCTGCAACGAATGCAGCAAGCGTGGGAAGAGGCGCTTCTTGGAGTGACCGAAGTGGAAAGGCGGTCAACTCAGAGGGCGAGGACGATGTCTGGAGAGCTACAACAAATGCAGCAAACGGGGAAGGAGACTGGGATATTGGCAAAGAAGATATTGATAAAGCCCAAGATGAGACTGTCACCAAGACTGCTGAGGTTGAAAGTGCAAAATCCACTGGTGGAGCAGATGATGGATGGGGTAATGTGCCAGCATCTGGCGGTGGATGGGATGCTGTGGAAGGTGGACACGATGACGTTTCTGGTAATCGAAGCGGAGGTTCAGACAAAGGGCGTTGGAGTGAGAATGCAGGAGGTAATCGGAGCGGAGGTTCGGACAGAGGGCGTTGGAGTGAGAATGCAGGAGGTAATCGGAGCGGAGGTTCGGACAGAGGGCGTTGGAGTGAGAATGCGGGAGGTAATCGGAGCGGAGGTTCGAACAGAGGACGTTGGAATGAGAATGTCCAAGGTGGAGGAGAGGAAACCAATCGTCGGGGTTCCGATCAATGGGGTGCTTCGTCACCTGCGAAGCGACCTGCACCCAGTAGTTGGAACAACAGGGAAGTTACTCCAGACGTTTGTGACGGCCAGGATGGAGGAAATCCTGCAAGCAACACCGTAACTACCGATGATGCCTGGGGTAATGTGACAAACTCAGCTGGTGGGGGAGGAGATGGGTGGGATACTTTACCAGCAACAGATTCAGGTGGTTGGGATGCCGTGTCAACTGGTGACAAGGACGGATTCAGCAGCCATGATGAAGGTGCAGGTGCGGACTTGAACCAAGCTGGTCGAGACAGACGCAGTAATAGCAGAGGCCGCGACCAAAACTTCACTCGACGGCAGGAGAGTTCCAGTGGTTGGGATTTTGGCTTGCCACCATCTGCACCGTCAAGCATACCTGTCCAGGAGAATTGGGGGGATCAGATCGAACCTCCTGCTTCAACTGGTGATGGATGGGGAGACAGCCTTGCAGAGAAGGAACCTGATGCAACAGCAGCTAGTGGAGGAGATTCCGGATGGGGTGCGCCAGAGAAGCAGAACGCTGAATCGGCTGGTCCCGATTGGGGTGCGGTTGACGCCGGTGCCGATCCTTGGGGTTCTGTAGGGGGTGGAAGCAGTTCTGGAGGATGGAATCAGCAGGGAGCAGCGGCAGGTATGGATGCACATCGTTTGTCCACTCGCAGCTTAGATTTAAACTATGGCATCAGAGAGGAGTCTAACATGTTTCCCAGGTGTTACCGTCGTTTGTGTAGTATCTGGATAAATATCTTATACTCGTTTGTGACACCCCAGCCCCCTCGACTTTCCCATGTTACATGTTTACAGTATTTCATGTGCTAGGAATACATGTTGCCAAATTTTGAATGGTTTTTAGAATTGATATACAGAGATTCCAAAACTGTATTAAGTTTTATTCTGGATCTTTTATGTTCTCGCTGATAATGAAAGTGGACGATCAGGCAACGATGAAGGCTGGGACCGTCAACAGTCACAAAGCGGTGATGGGCGCTGGGGTAGTGGAGGGGGTCGAGGCTCACAGAATGATGGTGGTCGATGGGAGAGCCGAGAGGGCCGTGGTGGTGGTCGTTGGGAACGCCGAGGGGGCCGCGGTGGTGGTCGATGGGGAAGCGGAGGGGACCGTGAGGACCGTGATGATGGTGGTCGATGGGGAAGCCGAGGAGGCCGTGGGAACCGTGATGATGGTGGTCGATGGGAAAGCCGAGGGGGCCGTGGGAACCGAGACGATGGTGGTCGATGGGAAAACCGACGAGGGGGCCGTGGGAACAGTGATGATGGTGGTCGATGGGGAAGCCGAGGAGGGGGCCGTGGGAACAGTGATGATGGTGGTCGATGGGGAAGCCGAGGAGGGGGCCGTTGGAACCGTGATGATGGTGGTCGATGGGGAAGCCGAGGGGACCGTGGTGATTCACAGAACGATGGTGGTCGAGGGGGCCGTGGCTCACAAAACGATGGTGATCGATGGGCAAGTGGAAGTGACCACTGGGACTGACCACTGATAACAGGTATAAACTAAGAACTTTAGGATTTAGCTGGCAGACTCTAAACTACTTCTGGCGATCCAAGCACGTTTTTTGGCAGCTTCTTTCCACAAAGTACAGTTTGTGCTAACAGGAGTGGAGCTCTTGTAAATTTTCATTTAGTTTGTGCATACAGGGTAGCAGGAAGGACTCTTGAACTTTCGAGAGTATTCGATGGCTTCGGTGTTCACGCTCACTTTTACATGCTGGGGACGGAAATGCCTGAGGTGACAAGTATAATATCAAGTTTTGTTTTTAACTTACTGATGCCCTCAGCCTGTCTAGCGATTGTATTACTGCTCTTGATCTAGCACGACCGAATGGAGGAATGGAGTAGTCAGGAAGGGAAAGTATGCCCTTTCTTTGAGAATAGACTCGAACGGTCTCAGAATGCTGTTAACCTTTAATGGTAATACCTCCAACATGCTCAATTTGAAACACGATGCAAACATTGTCAAATAGCACATACCTTCACTGGTATGGACCAAAGTGATTCCGAAATTCTGCAGCGGGAACTTAATTCTCCAGGCATACTCCAATACAAAAGTTTTCACGATGTCCCCTACATTGATGTCCTTTACACTAACGAGTGCATCTACCTTACGCGGTCAATTGCATACCGACTAACTGAACCCTGCAGTAAGGTTGAGAAATTAGCCCCATTGACACTTCAACACAATATGAGGCTACTAAGGAGCACACAACTAATAGTGTCTAAATGAGCACATATACATGATTCCTATTCTTTAAATTTTTGTTTTTAATTGGTTGAGTCTTGAAAGACGATTTCAATGTAAAAAATTCCAACTTTTATCGATTAATATTGAATTTTGAAGTTTTACATTTGGTCTTCTACTAAATTTTTATTTTGTATTATTTGTCTAAAACTCAATCATATATGTACTACATCTTTGGTTAACTACCTCTTGCCCAAATTTGACTCCCTAGATTGTAAGAAAGAAATAACTCCAGAAGTTTGTTTGTTTAGGATCCCATGTTGGGCTCCAAAAAGGTACTTCAAGTGACTCCTAAACTAGCAGTAATTTTGGGATAGAGTAAAGGTAGACTAGAATTTGTTATGTGTGATCTATGTTATACATGATCTAGGGTAAATGATTACATAGAAAAGAAGATTAGAGGCCATGAATTTGATTGTAGTAAGTGTTTTAAGGTACATATAGATTAGGGAATGTTTGGTTGTTTGAAAGTAGGATGTATAGAGCATATTTAATGGCTACATTATTAATAGTAGAGAGGGTGTGGTTTATAAAGGGATAGGAATTTGAAATTGTTGGAGTGATTAATTGAAGATGTATGTGTGGTGCCACAAGGGTTGACAATAATGACATTAGTAGTTGTGTATTCTAGCCAAAGTTGCAATTGTTGGTATGAAGTTATTATATTAATTCATCTTTTGTGCCACAAATTCTTGGGAGAATCTATCATTGCATTATGTGAATTCAATGAATTGAATGTTGTATTATTGTGAAGAGGTTCTTGGTGGCCATCATATTAGAAGGTTGTTGTCTGTAGGCACAACATGCCAAACCAACATATGAAGTGTACACTCTTAAATATATTGTGTTGGAATGAGGCATTGATAAGGATATAACCATGGAGGGACTATGTGTTTTCATGGGTTTTGTCCTTAAAGATTTCCACATTCATGAATGCAAAACATCGTGATGTAGTATATGATAGTAGTTTACGTATTTCATGAATTGTTTTGTTATGTCTTAGAATGTGGAATACTATGATGTTTGGGTGGACGCAATATGATATTAAGTGTATCAATGTGTCGTTTTGTTGTAAATTACATAGTATGCAAAGTGGAGATGAATGTTGACCAGAATAGATATTTGTCAGTTTGTCCCATGTATTGACGATATTGAAATTTGAAGAGATGTGTGATTTGGGCATCTAAGATGCAAGGGATGGTCTAAAATGTATTCAATAAGGAATTATCAATGTTTGGATTATCTATCCATTTTTCAATGTGTAGGAATTGTTGGCCTAGTAATGCATTTGAAGGGATTTCTAGTTTGTCCAAGTAAGAGTGGAGAAAGCAAATTGGTCCTTTATATGGTGTCTTCTGAGGTGAGGGCCAATCGTCTTTGTGTAGAAAGTAGAATGTAGATTGCGCATATTTATAGTCATATTCCAGTAAGCTATGTTCTTTTATATTACTTGTCATTTGGGGTCTCTAAAAGGCCATTTGACTTTCAATAATAGTGCAAATACATCAAAAGCATGAATAGAAATTATATATATATATATATATAATTTCTATTTTATTTTTTATTTCTCCATATTTGCACTTCTATCAAAACGGCCTGTAGAGGTCCTAGATTTTCTCTAATGATTGGCAAAGTTATTTGCTCTATCGTTTCCTCGTATATTAGCATGTACTTTGTGTATTATTAATGGACAAGATTGTAGTACTTGAGTAATGAAATTGAATATAGATTTGTCTAGGTGATTTGTGTGAGTAGTTCAATGTTTGAGATTTGTGTTGATAAAGATAGATGGAATTGAGGGCCACTGTACACTACAGCCAAAGATCGAGAGGTTGTGGGTTTCTACCAATCAAATTTCAAGAAACTAAAAGTTCGACTTCTTGACCCTTCACACTAGAAGGCACAAGTTCAAAGGCCATCACCTTCCAACTACCTACATAGCAATAAATTGCCTACATGGCAACATACTCTCAAAGGAAGTTTGGATTGGCTAGAAATGGATGCCCAAACTATGGCCGAGAGGTCATCAACTTATGACAAGATCTCAACTGTTAGATTTGGTAGGTGGGAGTTCATTATTAAGAGTTTGGACTTTAGGCTTGGCCTTTGAAGGCTTCACACTATGGCCGTCCAAGTTGAGAGGCCGTGGGAGTTCATTGCCAAGGGTTTGGACTTTAGGCTTGGCCTTTAGAGGCTTCACACTATGACCGGCCAAAGGCTTCAATTCCTATTATTTATTGCCTACTTATTGCTCATTTCTTTGGACTCTCAACAAAGTTTGGCCACTCAATCCCACGGCCTCTCGACTTAGATAGCCATAGTGTGAAGTGGCCGTGAGGCTAGGCTATCTATAAATGTATGAACAAGTTTGTGAGGGTTATTTGTATTTGAAACGCAATCATTTTTGCACATAAGATCTTTTGGAGTTTGGGAAGTCTAGCAAAAACTTATGTTTTTCTAGCTAGGTTATAAATGTTGTAACCAACAATATCATGAAACCAATTGTTTGATCCAAGTAGTTTTTTCTACATGGAATTAATGATTTGTTTGTCTAGTAAGTACACTAGAAGAAAAACTTGTCTATCACAACCAGCTAAAATGTGACTAAGTATCCTAATTATACAACTATCCTATAATTGTTGTCCTCTCTATTTGCACCAAATTCTTACATCACTACATTACATCATTAGAACAATGTTTAGTTGCAAAGTAGTTGTAGAATGAAGTTGATATATTGTTTTAATTCCAAAGCAGTCATAGAATGAAGTATAGGATCATGAGAGTTGAAATAGAGTTCAAATTTAGAATGAATGTGAGTTCTTCTCCATCCAAAATTCATCATAGTTGTCAATGTTGACTAATCCACAATCTATGATATCCACCGTGTTGATTTTTAATTGCAAAAAACAAGTAGAAAATAAGTAGAAAACAATTGCAATTGTAAAATGATAGTCGTTTTCTCATTAGATGTGATTTCCCTACTGGGAAGGGCCGTGAGTTCCCAAGTGGAGGAACCCCTAAAACTAGCCGAAACTAGCCGTTCACGAGCTCTGCTGACCTGGCCGAGCAACTACCACGTCGTTTTAAAAAAAACGTTTTTTCGATACTTCTCCAATAGATTCAGAGTAGATCTTGACTCCCTTTCAAATTTCAGTTTCATAGTTTGTATTTAAGCATCAACTTTGTTTTACACAAAATTAACTACTTATAGAGAGAATATAAGAGACTAACAATCTCAATGAACCATTTAAACAGGTATAGTAATAACAAATCCATACTGGTAGTTATATTACTCCAATTCAAAAAAACAGTATTTGTATCAAGTAGTTGTACATTGAGTAAATACTTTGATCGACAAACTTGTTTAACCAATAATCATAATAGTCTAACTAAAATTGATTAGTACCAAGCATTTATAGACTAGATATAGAAAATCCTTTCTGCAAAAAAGTTACTGCCTGCAAAAAATGATTATCATAAAGATAATATATCCCAAGAGTAACGGCCAGCTCCTCGTAGCCTGGTGGCTCGATATGGCTCAGATTGCCATACTGCCCAGAGACGATACTATGAATAAATCATACCCTAGAAAAAGCTTCGGCAGAACAATCACAACTAAATTTGAACCAGAATACTAGAATATACAACAGAGAATATGACTTTGAGCCGAAAATGGTCCAAGCACAGACAAGTTGCAGACAAACAATATCTTCCACCATCATAAGTATTGTTTTGGAGATTTTTTTGAAAAAAATCTCGAGAGGTGGTAATCTAGACTTGTTAGTATGCCAATTGACGTGTACAAGGTGTCTACACATTACCACTACTTGTTATCATAAATCGCAAGAGAATAAATCCAAAAATACACACAATCACTCGTAACTATAATCCAAGCAAACATTCAAAGAAAGTTTTGCCTATAGAATTATGCAGCACCTGTTGGCCGTTGTTTTGGGACCCAAGCACTATGTCACTCTCCTGTAGACACTCAAAAGCTTGAGAAAAAATGACTCTAGGCTGCAGGCTTCTTGTGAAAGCCCAACTGCCTCAGAACTAACTATTAACCCGAGTGTTCATAACAACCGGAAGTTCTACGCACTTACTTTTGAAAATATATTTTTTTCAAAAAAAGAAGAGAAAACGTCACCCAGCTAGGATCCGGGGGGAAAGGTGCTCTGGATGCAAATAACAAGCCAGTAACCTATCTAATTAGGTAGTAATTATTTTCACAGTTAAGGCTTAAGCCCCAATCAACCGTCATTTAGTTTTACACTTACTCAGCTTAAAGCGAGGAGATAACTACACTAATAATGTTAATTAGTGTTTATAACACTAATTACGAACTTGAACACTAAATGTCAATTGAATCAATAATGTGTACACACTAAATCTCAACTTGAACTCTAATTGCCATCACCCATGATGTTTTACACCTTCCAAATTTTACAAAGTTGATATTTAGTGTTTATTGAGAGTACCACTTTTTTCCAATTTCAAAGAAAAAGAACCACATTTTATAGAATTTGGCACAAAAATCATGAAACAATGAAAAAGACATTTTCAAAAAGCCAACTAGGGAGAGAGAGCAGTGGAAGGTGGAGCAGGGAAGAGGGAGGCGGAGCAGGTAGGGAGGGAGGTAGAGCAGTCAGGGAGGGAGGGAGGCGCGGAGGAGGGAAGGAGGGAGGCGCAGAGGAAGGAGAGAGGGAGGGAGGAGGGCTACAAAAAGATGAGGGAAACACTAAATGTAAAGTGGTTGAAAATTGATGTTCAAGGGTAAACACTGTAGACTATACTAATCTTCACTAAACACTAATTAACATTATTAGTGTAGTGCTATAACTCCCTGTTGTGTCCCGACCCCTGGCATGGATAGTGTCTCAACACCTGTTGCCTTAAGGTTAAATCTATAAAGAATAAAGGATGTATGAAGCGCATTTTTAGACAAGGCTAACTTGTTCCGTATTAGTGATGACTAACCATGTATTTATATGCTTATATAGCAATAGAAAATAGTAGAAAATAGTCTAAACACACACACACACACACACACACACACACACACATATATATATATATATATATATATATATATATATTCAAGGAAATATACACCTTTACATATTCTTTTCCCCTAGCGATAGACATTTTCCAAAGCATAGGAGCTAAGCTATGGAATTAACTTTGTTTTTCATTTTAAGAACTTTAAATTTTATTTTATTTTTGAAAAAAAAAAAAACTGGCATCCGTGTTCGATAGGGCCTAGGGGAACGGAGGGGGGAACAGAGCTGGGAACAGCCTGAAACAGCCCTCCAGCCCCCCCGAATCCCATCTAATGAGTTGTTTTGTAGTTATTTCTTAGTTGTTTTGTAGTTGTTTCTTAGTTGTTTTCAAATCATTTTCTAATTGTCTTATATCAATTGTCAACAGTGCCATTAGATTGGACATATAAGACTTGTAAGTACATTAGAAGAAGTTTGAGGGCATTAGAAGACCGTTCCGGACCTGTTCCCGCGGCAACAGCAAACGCGGCAGGCGAACGGGCTGTCAGAATATTTTTTTTTTTTCAAAAAAAAAAAAAAAAATTTAAGTTCCTAATATATGAAAAAATGTTTATTTTTTAATTTTTTTTTAATTTTTTAAATCTAGCTGGCAGCCTCTCGGCCACGTCGGATTGCGCTGCTGGCAGCAGTTCCGACGCTGTCGGACCTGTTCCCTGCTGCGGGAACTCACGACCTTCTAATGGCCTCAAATTTTTTCTAATGGTTGTATCTTTATGTTATGAAATTTGTTAATAGAATTGATTTCTACAATTTCTACAATTTCTAGATTTCTATAGTTTGTAGATTGTACATTTTCAAATCTACAAATAAAAAACAAGTTGCAAATGTGCCATATACAAGTTGCAAATAAGTTACAAATGAGTCACAATGAAGTAGCAATGAAGTCGCAAATGAGTCGCCGATAAGTTGTACAACTCACCAATTGAGTGACCAACCTCACATGGTAGCAAATACTACATAAGCAACCACGTCAAAGCGCATCGATGAAGTTCCAAGTAAGTTGTTGAATGATAAACAATCTCGTTTTGCCTTGCAACTACGATACAACTAGAAAACTTGGCCTTAGCAACTAGGGGCCTCTAGATTATCACCAGTTGCAAATGTACAATGCAACTAAAACCCAGTTGCTCTTTGTAGTTGCAAAACTCCTCATTTTCTTCTAGTGGTATATGGAGGTGAGTATCTAAGTGTGGACATAGTATTGTAGTGAGGTAGGATTTTTATGTGTTGTGTAGATGTATGCAAAGGTGGTAGGGGTGAAGGTGTTTGTGCCATTTAGTACTTTTGTTAACCACAATATTAGGAGGAGATAATTTGTAGAAATGGATTTGGTAATTGTAATTCTATGGTGCTCAACTCATTGGATGTTTGCAATTAAAGTTTTGCTACCAAGAGATGTTATACCATGATGTACAATTGTAGACCAAGTATTTCTAGGGCTTAGAATTCCTTGAAAGTTTTTTTTTAATGTATTAGACATGTGGATTCAATGTATGTGATGGAGTTGGCATCGAAATAGGCTAAGGGGACGCAAAGTGTTGCCATACCTATTTTTGTCATGGACAATGATAATGGTGGTAAATTGGGAGTTATGTGTTGTTGCTAATCAAGCCCAATGTAAGATTTGGCTTGTGTCTTTTGAGGCATGGGGGTGACCTAGTCCATTACCATCTCATTGATTTGAGTAAGCAAAGCTTCAACCAATTATTGTTCTAAAAACTTCTTTCCATAACACAATAAATGGAAGGACCATACATGGGTGATTGCAAGAAAGACTGGTTAGTTCTTATAGCATTGGGGTAGCACTCATTGTACTACAATCTTTTGAAAAAATATTTTAAAATAAAATAAAATATGGACAATTAGTATAATACCAAAAATAACATACCACCAAAATTTAAGACCTCAATAAAATGTAGGTAAAAAATTATTTTTGAAATAGAGTGACAAAAAATTTGAAGAAAATAGACACTTTGATGTTTAAATTATTAGAAAATAATAAAAGCATTCAAAAAATTAAAATTAAAACTTTCCATTTGTGAGGACTTAATGATGATGAGATTTTACCAAAAGAATGATCTTGCAACTAATTTCAATGTTCAAAAGCGTATGCGCAACGGAGTTCTAGTTGCACAAATGTAGAGGACATAAAATAATATATTTTTAGATTCCCCTTGATAGGAATATATCTGCTTACTATGGGAATAGACCACACAAATATTAGTTCTAGATCATTAATTTTGAGCACTCTTTAGTAGTACTAAAAAACCCTAAACTTCAAAGTGTGACAAATAAGAGAATTTGACTTTTAAATATAAAATTATTTTATTAAGTTTCTAAAAAATAAAGAATATGATTACAATAGAAACATCCATCTCCAATAAAATTTTCAAGTTCATTGAATTCATGATAGCACACGATAAGTCCATCACACTATTTGTAATGAAAAAGACTACAGTAGTCTTTCTTGCAACCACCCACATGGAGTTGGGTTAAATTGAGTTTTCAACCATAGGATGATTGCAAAAAACACTTGTACTATTGTTCATTTTTTCAATTTCTGGAAATTGGTACTATTAGAGTATTAGTCATATACCTCTATCTTAGTATCATTTTCTGGTTGAGTTTGGGGGATCTAAACTATCTATTTTTTCCTTATTTTTCCTCCATTTAGACACATGTGTCCTCTCCATTTGTCCCTGCAAACCAACCAAAAAAATTTGGTGGGTATTGATAAGTATTTTAAACTACACAGAACTGTAGTGCAATACTATGTATGGTGTTATGTCTGCCACTTGGTGGTGATTCCCTCCCCCTCCCCCGGGCCAAAAATTCTAGGCCGTTGATGTGATTAAAAAAACAACCAAGATGATCTCAGCCATTGAAATTTAAAAAGCTGGAGCTGTCGATGTAGCCGCCTGGAGGGGCAATCAGGATCGCCCATTCATGCTCTGAAGCTTTGCTTTCTCCACTATAGGATATCCCATATTGTTTGCAGCTCCTTCACCTCCCTCACAATTACAAATATGAGGGGGATGGGGGGCAAAATTTAAATTTTGAATTTAAAAAAAGAAAATCAAATAAGGGGGTGGGGGATTAAATTTAAATTTAAAAATAAAATAAAATAAGGAGGTGGGGGTAAATAAATTTAAATTTAAAAAATAGGAGGGGGTCTTTTGGGTGCATAGTGACACAGTTTGTCACTATGCACCTTGAGTGGGTAGTAACTGCCTACTACAATCTACTATTTCAAAAAAATTCCATAGAAATAATGTGCCCCAATTGAATTTTTTTTAATGGGGCTACTACTAACAATTTTTTTAGGTGTGTGTCTGTGGCCATTGTTATAAACTTCCCTAAAAAGTTGTGTGACAAAAAAAATTGAATTTGCAACCATTTGAATTGGAACCATTAGATTGCAAACTTCTTTAAGGAAGAAAATCTAAAGCATTTGCAAGTCTATAAAATTTGTAGGTTGTAACTAAAAAAGAAGGTGTTCAAAAATACTACCCCCCCCATCAAATGTCAAGTGTAAGTGTGTGACAGACCTTCAAGTGTACAATTTCATAGTCATTCTATTTATGAAAAATACCCTAAAAATAAGGTAAAACCTCATTCTCCTTATGCAACCTTAGTAAAAAATTGATGGCAATTTGAATTAAACTCCAAAAGTTATGTGACTAAACCCAATTGACATGTAGCAAGTGATATAAAATAGTACAAGTGTTTCTTGCAATCAACCCATGGTTAAGAAGTTTTTTGAATTGTAGGCTACTCAAGAATACTAGTTGAATGTAAAAAAGGGTTTAAATTTCTTTTTAAATTTGAACAAATGGAAAGACCCATTGCATTAAAAAAAAACACAAAACATAACAACATCCAAACCACAGGTGGTTAGTCATTGAAGAGATAAGAGCTTGGAGGGTTCACTTAGAGTGTCCATTAAAAACCACATAGAGGGTCCAAAGTTTATTTTTTTGAATTTTAAATATAAATAAATAAATAAAATATGAATAGAATTTTCTACTTTAAAAGTTTATGGTTTGAATTATTGGTATTCTTATTTGTTAATAATAATTAGTTACAAATTTTTGAAGTAAAAAGAGACACTGTAGAGCTAAAAAATAACTTTCACACCCCTATATTATATAAGAAAAATTTGTCTAAACAATGAACAAAAAAATCCTAAAAATAACTTTCTATTGAAAGCTCATTTTGAGTTGAATATTGATTCAATGGTCATCTAAATGTGTTCTTTATAATTATTTGAATTGAAAAACATGCCATTTTAATTCGTTTTCAACCTCTTTTAGAAATCATTTCATATTTTATTTGAGTTGAAAATTTTGACAATAGAAACCTATAGTCATTATTAAACAATGACTTCGTGGTACCCCTCGACTTGGAGTTCCCTGATGCGCAGGAATTTGAAGTTGTTGCCACCCCAATGTAGCATGAGGCAAAAGTGGGTTTGGGCTATTCCATTGAAGAGTCTCAAGACAATGACAATGTGCTAGACAATCAAAACTACTACGTAATGAGATCATGGAGAATTATAGAAGCATTGTTGTGAAGCTTACGAAGGAGCTGCAGTCCATGGATTTCGCTAACCATCTTTGGAAGTTGAAAACCTACGATTAGCATGGTGTGGCAATCGTGAAGATTTTATGTAAAGAGTGCAACAAAGAAAGTAGGGGTACAAGCGGTGATCACATCCAATCTCAGGGGGTGGACTTCTATATACTACGTGTGAAGTAGTGATTTCTACTAATAAACTATAATTTCAACTTAAAATTTTGAATATTGTTTAATAATGACTATAGATTTCTATTGCCAAAATTGGAAACTAAGTGCACCCCACAAGGATAAGAGCAAAAAGGAAAGAAAGGATTTGAATCCATTGACAGAATTATGAACAAATTGAATGAATAAAAATCATTCTTAAATAAATAACAATTAGTGTAGCAAGACTTCATTAAGCAGTGAGGGACACCATAAAAAAAATTCAACAAAAATTCAACCTAGTGAGGAGGACCGTGTCGTGACTCGAGAGTAGTTTGTCCATCATGCATAAACCGTGTCTGAGCCTTTGGGCAAGTGTGCATCACTCATTTCAAAATTGAAAATATTCTCAACCGAGAAGCACCATAAGTTCTCAACCCAATCCACTGTGAAGCTTCCCCCCACGATTTCTGATCAGTAGTAAATATGGCTTCCAATGCATTGCACATTCACACATTTTTTACAAACTTTGCTGTCAAATTGATGACAAATTAAACCCCGTCACGCAATCTCATTAATGTCAGATAGTACAGTGGCTGTTTCCAATGGCAATATGACATGACTTTGGCACGACTATGTTACAAGGATGTCCGAGTAATTCACTGAACAATCTTCCGTTTGTCAGATCTGCTCTCACTAATTGGTTGACAAATTGCTGCACATCATATATATACCTCTGTTGCAGAGGAACACTCGAGCGTCGAAAGAAGAATTTCAGTTATCACGCAACTGATCGTTTTGGGGATGACAAGCCACAACTTGTCAGTTTGCTGCTAATCAATTCTACTACAGTTCCTGTTTCTCTCGCTAATCTCCAATATACAAAACTAATTACCTGCCGCCTACCTCATGTCAAGACACCAACGGTAATTTCTAAACTTAACTAAGATGACCACCAACCCTCAGCCACTTGTGAAGCGTTAAGTGAACTCAGTCCTTGAACGAAAACTTAACCCAGCTTCATCGGAAAAATCATATCAGTAGGATTTTTCTTCCACTGGCGAGCATGTCCATCTGGCTGCGAGGTTGTTCTGGAAAGGAAAAAAATCAAAGATTTTTAAACGACATTGGCCATCATGACGCCTGAATGTTTTCCAACGCCACCATCGTCCCTTCCGAGGCACCACCAGTTCCGGAAGCCCGTTGTGGCTGCAGAGGAGGCTGATTGTCCAGCTGCGGGGAGCCGTTCAAGCAGTCCAGGAACTGCTGCGACCAAGCGGCGGTCCCCGGCGAGAGCTCCGGCAAGCCGGCGAACAGCCCGGGCGACAGAAACCCCGGCGAGGGGAGGGGCGAGTTGATATCAGAGCTGTGGAAGTACGAGTTGTAGAGACCGTTCTCCGGTTTCGGCAGAGGCTTCAACCCCGTGAAGAAGTTGAAGGAGTCACTGGGATTCACGGGCTCCGTCTTCACTGGAACATTTGTATTTCCCGATGAACTCGGGGTCTCGAAAGCAGGAGGAGCAAACGTGCTGTCGAATTCGAAGTTCGATAACGGGCCTCGAGGTGAATTCGACTGCTTTACGGAGGCCAGACCGTCACGCACTGTGGCTAAATCGTCTTCGGAGCTAGAGGGCGATCCGCAGTTCAAAACCGAACCTGACAGACTAGAACCATGCAAATCTGCAACTGAATTTCAATTGAAAAAGTCAACACACCGAAATCTGGACTCCAAAATGTACACATCAAATTCTAAATAATTTAGTAGCCAAAGCTTGATATTGTGAAGATGCATAACTTGGTTGATACTATTGTTTCAAGGAATCAACATGCGCAAATCCATGCTTGTCTCCTTGGAAGTTAGGACGTCCATCCCAAACATAGCGTAATCGAATTATAGAAAGGGACAACAGTTCCTACAACCGGTACCAAATCTCAATCCAAATCTCAATCTCAATCTCAATCCTCCGAACACCAGAAATTAGACACCGAAATTTAGGTCAATTGGCACCCAACCCCAAACGGTCTAACCTTGATATTATGACAATCTATGCATTACATGACCGTATTATTGTTTGAGGAACGAACAAGTGTCTAATCATGGTTGCCACCTTGAAGTTAGACTTCAATCCAAACATATCATAATAGAAAGAGACAAGAGAACCTGAAACCGTTACAATCAAAGTCCTCAAAACACCAGATATTAAACACTGAAATCTAGATAATTTGCTGCCCTAACCGGTCCCGAATTCCAGCTGTGCAAAACGTCAGCACACCAGAATCTAGAGACCAGGCGGCCGACACGGTAATTTAGATAATCTCGTAACCTAACTCAAACCTGCCTACCGGTGACGAATTCCAATGCAAACCACCGAAATCTAGACTACTTGGATCTCGAAGAAATTGGAGAATGCATTCACATTTTGGTTACCATGCATCTTGTCGCTCGACAGCCTCAACAACAGCACTGACAGCGGCTGCGTATTCTAGATCATCAGGTATCCTAACTCGAACCTGCTACCGTTGACGAATTCCAATGCAAAACACCAAAATCTGGCAATCGAATCTCGAAGAAATTGAAGAATGGATTGACATTTCGTGTACCTTCTTGTTGCTCAAGGGCCGCCACAGCCGCGTTGACTGTGACCTTAGCTGAGACGGGTGGATCATTCCCCGGTCTTGGTGATTTCTTGGACCCCACTTTCTTGGACGGTTTTCGCTTCAGGCGGTGTCGCGTGTCGCAAGAGCCCGTGAGTTTCTGCACCAGCGACATGAAGTCGTCGGGTTGAGTGTAAATCACCTCGGGCGAGTACGTGTGGATGATGATCGGCGCCCGGTACTGCACCGGAGATCTAGTAGGATGCAACCCCGCTGCCCGGGCTGCAGGTCGGGGCAGCGGCAACGGCGGCTTGCGGATGCGGTGCGAGTCCTTGCACACCTTGAGCGCCGACACGCTCACCTTCTCCGCTTGGTGGTGCAGTCGACTGCGGATGCCGAACTGGAAACTGGTCGTCGCCGATCTCGACCCGATGGTAGGAGCCGGTTTCAATTCGCCATGCTCGACCTTGCTCACGGTGTAGATCAAGGAACTAGGACTCATCCTGCAAAAGCGAATCACCACAATCCCAAATCGAAAGCAGGAATAACTCACCAGCTAGCTTCCTCAACTTAACACAAGTTCCACTACATTGACGCCATTGCGAGAACGCACTGAGCGGGATCGCAATTAGATCTGAAACGCGATTTAGGCACAATCTAGACACTGTAACCTCAAATTCGTTCAAACGACGAAGTGGTGCATGTAGTTGTGGAGCTCATTACCCCGCTTATTATTATATACCTACACGCGGTCTAACCAAACAAAAACTAGCCACATTCGTTAAAAGGGCGATGTTTCAAGAGATTGGCACTAGTGCAGGCGCCAATTCCGAACCTTAGATTTCTGCTGTCACTAGCGTTTAGAGCTCACAATTTCTGGGTTCTTGTCGAGAGACTCCAAGTCCACGAATTTGATCGATCACACAATCTAAGTGCGAGTCGTCTGCCTGACGGTGCAAAGGTCTGCACTTGGTACCATGACAACCTGGTTGCAAGGAGAGAGCCCGATGAATTGATCGAGGAGGACGGGTTGACGTTAGAAGCCCGAAAGATTTGTAACGGCAGTGGTGATGACGTGGTGTTCAGTTGTTGATGGATCCGTTGCGAGTTTTGCTTTAACGAGCAATTGCAAGGACAGGAGAGCGGTGATGTCGCAAGTTTCCGAGGCCATTAGGTTCTGTTTCGGCTGATTGTGGATGGATCGATGGCTTGGAGGGCGAGTTTTGGGGTGGTGGTGATGTATTCGGTATGCGACCGTTGAGGGGCGCTAGCTCTTTAAAGGAGCGAGCAGATCATCCTTCCGCGGAGCTTTTAATGCCGAAAGGGAGCGCGTATTCTCGGGGAGCAGTGAACAGTACTACAGTGAGTAATTAGTAATGGCCCACGGTAGTCTGATTCTCAGTTCGATGCCTGGATAGTATCTAAAATTAGGGTGGGGTCGGTGAATGGCATTGATGGCATACCGAAATATGAACTTCAAAACTTGACAAGAAAAACTTGTTGAGCAGCCAACACGGATCAAAACAAGGTGCAACAAACTCAAGGGTGTGCCAAGCGAGTAGGATCAAGCAAACAGGGAAAATAATTGCACAGAATAACGATGAGGTTCCAAATGGCCTTCTCACGAGTTTTTAGAGGCTTTGTTTGCTGGTTTGTTGTTCATCATAGTCAGTACTGATGAGTAGGCTTGTAACAAGGGAGGAAACATGAAGTATGAATCTATGATAGAGATGTTGATCGATAACAAGGGCCATTGCTTTGTGCGTGTTTTTTGTCCAAACAATAGGAGATTGCTTAAGTCCATTGCTTAGATATGAAGCCATTCCATTGTGTGTAGTACAGGCGTGTACAACCATAAGAAATACTGATGAATGATGAAGTTCCGAGCCTTTTACAAGTTTGTACAGATAGATGGCCTGATGTGTTGTTTGATTTTTGGAGACCAAAGGGATAAGAGTTCCCTTGAATTTTGTTGTTGTAAAAACATGGAGCTTGTGTGAATGTAGGCAGGCAAAACCCATGCAGAATGCCTATTCAAAATACTAGTATATAAAAGTATCTTTTATGCAAATATGCAATGATCATGTCAACTTCATATAGGGCTTTTACCCCCAAAGTTTTGTACTTTTTTGAGACTCACATCTACTTCAAATACTCATACCCAAAGCAAGGCTAAAATCTTAATATTTATTTATTTTGTAACAAATTCAACCATAAGATTTATTAGTTAACTTGTTCAAATATATCCTCCCAAAATTTTAGGAAGAAAATCTTCATTGATTACAAGTTCAATGTGCTTAACTTCAAAAAGTAAGTATTTCTAGCCCTTCTCAAATGCAAAGTATTGTCTTTCAAAAAATTTAGGAAAAAAACCGTGTGTGTCCTCTAACTTGGGTGTTTTAGCCAATACATTGAAAATTGGATTAAAAATACATGAAAAAATATATGTAACAAAAAATATTTCATTGTCACCTTTTTTTAAAACTCTAAATACCGTTCAACACCAAATTGAGAATTGTTAACTCCAATGGTGAGTCTATTTAGTAAATAATAAATATCCTCATTCTTGTGTTTTTTTGAAAATTTTGAAAATTTATTTCAAAAAACGACTTTATAACTTTCAGTTCATTAATTGGAGTAAGGGCATTTTTTTACTTTTGCTAGGATGGCGAACTCTTAAAATTTGGTTAAACATTCATCCATCATTTGGACAAAAAAAAACTTTTCAATCATATTCATACATTCTTTCATCCAAATTTGGTGACTTCATTCACATTTTAACCACCTATAAATAAAAATTGTTTTTATTTAGCAATTATTTTTAAATGGTGCCCCCAAAAAAAGTTGGTTGGAATCCTAAGGAGATTATTATTGATTTTTTAGAAAACTACATGAGTTAAAGGATAGGGCTCAGGGGATTACTCCTTGTATACACCTGAGTTAAGAGGGTATTTTATGTGGGGCTATTTACCTTAATTATTGCATTTAAGATGACCGTATTTTTACATAAAAAGCTAAAAAGGGCATATTTTCAATACCCTATAGTTTTTATAAATTCATTCATGCAAGTTTTTAAATGGAAGTATCTTACATATAAAATTTAAGTGTCCGATTTTCTCCCACCCCACCTTTCTTCACAAATTTTCTCTTCCATCTACTGCATGTATGTATGGAGTATACATTGTGAAATCAACAATAATCAATTGAATTCAATTGACAATTTTTAACCCATAAAGGCCAATTGTCCATTGAATGAAGAATTGAAACTTTGGGTAGGTCCCTATGAAGTCAATTTTAGTCAAATGTTCATAAAATTTTGACACAAGATGTGAACATGTATCCTCTTAGTGGAAATATAATTTTTTTCTGCCCTAAATTTTTTTGGTAGCCCTTGCAATTTGGGCATCTTTGGGGCATCTTTTGCAAAAAATCTCATCAACTATTGAAATTTGGCATTTATGTTACTAATAAAATATGGCATACAATTATCAAAAACAATTTAGTTCTCATTCTCAAAGGAATCAAACTTTATTAGCTATGTTAGGGTGGCTTCAAGAAAAAAAAACTTTTCTTCTAACCTCAAGCCCTATTACCTTGCAATATGTGAAATCAATTGAAAGTTCTTGAATTTTTTTTCAAATATTCTAAATATTTGTCTCTTATTTTTAACCATTTGGATTCCAAATTAAAAAATATCTCATTGCACAAGAAATCATCAAAAAAAGACTAGTGTATTGCCAATGCATTTAACCTCTTTGCATGGCAAGTTGATTCAGATTTTTTATGAGTGAATTGAACATCATAAATTTATGAATAGTCAAAATTCTCATTTTTGTGTAGACCAAATATTTTACTCTAAGAGGGCCTGAAGTCTATTGATCCTAGTTCGCAAGAATGAAAATAAAGATTTTTTTCTCACTTCAAACATTATAATCTTTCAATTTACATGGTCAAATGGGCTGAAATTGTTTCTACATGTTGTTATAACTACATAATACACCTTTGTTACAATTGGATTTTTTTTAAATAATTTTTTATTTTAGACAATGCATTAAAGTTAGCAATTTTTTCTTTCCTTTTCCATAACACCCTCTAGTCTTTAGGGGTTAAGAACATTGAACACTTTAGAATTCCTAATGAAACTATCCCATGAAAATCTCATTCAATATGAGTGTGATTAACACATATGGCTTCAAAGCTTAGAATTAAATGAACTATAAATTCTATCTTCATATTGTACAATTTTCAGTTTGTTGAATTCACTAAGGTAAACCTTCCTATTCATACAATGTGACAATTTTTCCACTTTTAGTTGATGTCTTATATTTACATTTAGTTTGTTTTTATATATACACTACAAGTACCATGGCACAATCTCAGTCGACCGCCCTTCATCGTAGATTTTCTTGAATATGTTCATTTCATCATCCATATGAAATTATTTGTCCACATCTATACTCATCATATTATAAAAATTTGCATGGCTTCTATTTGTCAAGGCTAACTTATTAATAAAAATTCCTATTATATGATGTTTTTACATACCCTAATTTATATATATTAGAGTGTGTAGCATTTCATGAACCCTATAGTAGCTCTACAAATTATATAAAATTTGCCCCCTTTGAATTAAATGAATCCTATCTTTTAACTCACGTAGTTTTCTAAAAACCATGAGTGTTCCCCCCGGGAGATAGGGTCCATTTAATTTGAAGCAAGGAAATTTTATATAATATGTAGGGCTACTATATATAGGGCTCATGAAATGCTACATACTCTAATATATACAAATTAGATTATGTAAAAACATCAAGTAGTAGAAATTTTTACTAACAAGTTTGCCAATTACGGGCCATGCAAAATTTTCATAATACAATGAGTACAAATGTGAACAAATAATTTCATGTGGACAATGGTGCTAGTATACGAGCCTAAAAATGTGAGTCAACGAGCCTTGAACCTAAACACATAGGTACTCTACAATTGTTGGAGATGTTTATAATATACATACTTATAATATAAACATTGCATAACTATGGAATGTGCCTATAATATAGGTGCCTACAACATAGACACCTATAATATAATTAGACACCTATAATATAAACATTTTATAACCATAGAAGGTACTTATAACATAGGTACCTACAACATAGACACTTATAATATAAACATCCTATAACTATGGAAGGTGCCTATAATATAGAAGTCTAGGCTCCTATGTTCATGGGCTCAAGATCCTAAGCTCACATACACTAGAAGAAAAAGAGGAGTTTTGCAACTAGACTTTGCAACTGGTTTTGAGTTGCATCGAACATTTGCAACTGGTGATATTGTAGAGGCCTCTAGTTATTTAGGACAAGTTTCTTAGTTGTATCATAGTTGCACGGCAAAATAAATTGTTTTTCATTTGGCAACTTACTTGGAACTTCATCGATGCGCTTTATGACATGGTTGCTTACGTAGTATTCACTGCCATTTGAGGTTGGTAACTAACACTAGTAGAAAATCTGAAATTTCTATCATTTTGGACACGTTGTTTTGGACAAAATCTAACAGAAATCTGTCCAAAACAACAGATTTCTGTTAGATTTTGTCCAAAACAACGCGTCCAAAATGACAGAAATTTCAGATTTTTTACTAGTGTAAGTTGCAACTTTGATGTGATTGGTCTGCTACTTCATTTCAACTACTTCGCAACTGCTTTAGGTATATATTTGATTATGAAGCAATGATTATGGGACAATGATTATGGGACAATGATTAGGAGACAATGTAAGCAGTTTGCAACTCATTTACAAGATGTTTGTCACTTCTTAGTTCTTACCAACTGGTTTGCAACTAGGTTATGACTTTTTTATGACTACTATAATTACTTTATAGGATATGTACAACTTTTTTGTAACTTATTTGTGACTCATGAATCATGAGTACAACTTATTTGCAACTACTATGCATCTTGATGATACATTTGTGCAACTTGTAATCGACTGCATACAAGTGTTTTACAACTCATTTGCAATTGATGGTTAACTAGTATACTCATAATGTCCTATACAACATATTATACACAATATACCATACATAATACAACACATATAGTAAACCATACAATATACACCATATATCATACAATACTCACCATACTAGACATTTATGTTAGGTAGCTCCAGAGGCTACTTATTGTGATTTTAGGATGTTAAGAAGATGAGTTTTTTATACAAGTGGGGTGGCAGGAGGTATGACAAATAATATGGGATATATAAAATGCAGGAATTATATTAAAGTAAAATTTCAGACCGCATTTAAACATAGTAGACTGCTTTTCTTTTAAAAACTTCAAACTTTGAAAAGTTGGAAAAACAAACAAACTTTTATCTCCAAAAATCCATTTAATATTTCAAGTCTTTGATCAAAATTTATAAACAAATTTTCAAAGACAAATTAGAAAAAAAAATTCTTTAACATTTTTCTTACATCTTTTTAAAATTTGTCCATCATCATTGTATATGACAAATATGAAAATATGTTATAAAAATGTTATTTTCTAGATGATGCAAGGAAAGAAGGTTGAAAAGTAGTACTCCCTCCGTCCCAAAATGATCTTCCTATTGGACAAAATGTTGTGGATTAAGCTTAAAAATAACATTATTTTCTCCTATTTTGAGTTGTGAATAGAGTTTGAAGCACTCCTATTGTCTTGAAATTTTGAGTTTCAAAATCTTTTTTCAAGTATAGTTTTGGAGTAGTCAAAAGTATAAAATTTGGGGCAATTTTAAGGAGCAGCGGTGGCCATTCGATTGCTCACTGTGAAGTCTTTTCCAAGATCATGTGTGGGGTCGGAAGGAAAATTCAGCAGTACTTGTAGGCCATGACCTGTAGCCCAAGCCCATGTGGCTTTGTTGACCTGTAGTTGGCCCAATCCCATGTATGGCAGCCAATGAGGCTAATATATGGGAGCCAGTAAGGTCCATGTATGGCAGCTAGATGTGTGGCCCAGGCCCATGTGTCACAACCACATACATTATTGGTGCATCTTACTATTTTGTACACATTATGATTCCAATTTCGTCACTAGCCTCTTTCCTTCCATGTCATAGATTGCAACCGGAAGATCATTTCGGGACAAATAATTAAGGAGAACCGGAAGATCATTTTGAGATGGAGGGAGTATTACTTAAAGAAACTTGTGCTCGACAGAGATTTTTAAACACATCAAATGTGTTTATCAACATCATTATTTAAGCTTCTAGTTTGACTATTCCAAAGGATGTGCCACCTCTTCCTCCTGTTCCATCTTTGGTTGGAGCCATAGAGTTATCCGAAAAAGAAAATCTCTTAACATTTGCAAGATATTGAAATTTTTGCAATCCATTTTGTTATTCTCAAATTTGAAACTATCTTTGTATTGTTCTTTAGTTCAAAGAGACTTCATATACAAATGTCTTACATTTTGTGAAAGAAAGAGTCAACTAGAAATCCTCTGTTCCATGAAAGCCATTGAGCCAATTTTATCATAAAGTTGTGGAAGTTATTATGAGCTATATTTTGAAGTGTTGTTTTCAACCAATATGAGCTGCATGTAGGGAAATGATTCGTTTATAACTCATGTAACAAAAGAACAAATTGTGAACTTGAAGCAAGTTCCATAGCATTTCAAGTAACAAATCTGACTATAATTGTTTTGTAGTCTTCTAGTTGTCTATAGTTATTCTATATTAATCTTCCAATGATTTCTTAGTTGTTTTCTACTCGAAATGTAGTCATTTCCTAGTTACATAACTTGTCTTCTTGTAATTGTTTTGTAGTTGTTTTCTAGTTGTATTTTGGTTGTTCTATAGTTGTTTTCTAGTTGTATTTTGGTTGTTCTATAGTTGTTTTCTAGTTGTCTTTGAATTGATTTCTAATTGCACTATAGTTGTGGATTCCACATAATGCAAAGTTGTCCACTTCGACAATTCTAACGAATATATGATGTAAAATATCCACTCTGTTATGATTCCATTTTCCTACATTTTTTTTATGATTACTCTGCAACTACAACAACATACACATCAAAGTTGGTGCAATTATAGAGGATTGCAGTTACAAAATAGTTATATAGGATACTTAGTTGCAAGATAGTTATATAGGACACTTAGTTGCATTTGAGTTGCATATAGCCGGTTGCAATGGACACGTTTTTCTTCTAGTGATAATAACAACCGTAAGGTCTACCTTAATGGGTTAAACAAACTAAAATTGTACAACACATGGATAGAAATTATAATTTGTTTAACTTCAATCTTTAAAGCTATATGTGTTAAACACACTCATATTGAATGGGATGTTTATGGGATATATAGTTTCAATAGTCAAGTTGTTATTAATCCCTAAAAGTTGGAGTGTGTTTTAGAAGAATAGTCTAAACTTGCCAATTTTTGAAGAGAGAAAAAAACCTTTTTTTCATTCTTGAGAAATAAGGTCAGTAGACTTCAAGAAAAAGAAGAAAAAAAATTGTATTTCCACTATGAGGGTACATGTTCACATCTTCTGTCAAAATTTCATAAACATTTGACTAAAATTGACTTCATTAGAACCTACCCGGATTTTCAATTGTTCGTTCAATGAACAATTGACCTTTAGGGGTCAAAAATTGTCACTTGGATAATGAGACTTGAATTGAATTGATTGTTGTTGGTTTCATGATATATCCCTATACATGTATGTGGTAGAGGGACTTGAAGAAAGGTGGGTGTGGGAAAAAATGAACACTTAAATTTTATATATAGGATAGCCCCACTTTAAATACACTCAAGAATGAATTTACAAAAACATAGCATATTGGAAATATGCCCCTTGTATTTTTTTATGTAAAAACATAGTCATCTTTAATAAAATAATTAAGGTAAATAGCCCCACATCAAATATCTTCTTAACTCAAATGCATACCTTAAATTACAAAGAGTGATCTCTCCAAGGTTGGAGTACAATGATTCAATGGATTTTAATTAGGTATCAGTATGTACTAAAGTATGAAACAAAACATCTTATTTATTTTTTGAATTTATTTTCAGTTGCATGCTTTGACATTAATTCTACAAGTATTGCAATATTATTGGATTGACATGAAAGAAAGCTTCACATATAAATTAAAATGATTAGAATTCATTTTTTAAAATTTATGCAAAAGCTTGAAATTACAAAGTCAATAGAGCTTGTCAAAGTTTCCAAAATAACCAAAGTAGTCTCCTTAGTTATTTAGGGGTTAAATGTTCATTCAATACTCCACCAACTTCCACCATGTATAGGAGAAGTTGGATGGCAAAACATATTTCCTTGAGATATTAACCCTATATTTCTATAAATAAATTTCATTCAAACATTTTGAATTAGATATTTCTAATGCACTTCACCAAAATCCAAAATATTGTCAATTCTTTGAGATCCAATTGTAGGATCTTGTTCTCAACACATTCCGTGAATTCCTAAGAATTTGAAGTCATGAAAAGAGGCATTTGAATTATGGATTAAAAGATTGTAACATTTTAAGTACAAAGAAATGATTTAAAATCTTACATATAGAATTAGATTGAATATATGAGAATCTTTAAAATATTTTTCAATAAAACTTGTTGGAAAGTCTTCACTCTCATTTTGCTTGTGCTATAATCTTTTCATATCAATACAAGATGTATTGATTTTGGGGGAGTCATTCGAAGTTCACGGTTCAATTTGAGTTCATCAAATTGCATTTTGATGGCTACAACTTGGGGGGCTTATATCTCCTTCATCCAATTTTCATTTTCAATCAAATTTGTTGAGTTATGTTCTCCTTGAAGTCTAAATAAAGTATTAAAATTTCATGTCAATCCAAGTTGTTTTGAATGTTTGAGAGCAATTCAAAGTTCAAAATCCAAATATTTTTTTATACAATCGATATAATCATATAATCAATATCTATCATTTCCAATATCTAATGCACCTAGAATTCCATATTTAAAATGACAAGCATATTGATTTAAAGTAATATTTTGTCTATGTTACTTCTTATTTATCCAAAGTACTACTTGAATTTTGGATACTAACCTTCTTTGTAACCAATTGATGAAATTCAGGTAAACGGTATATTTGTAAAAATAAATGTTCGGCAAAATTATTCAAATATTAAAAAAAAAAATTAAGGATATAAGGATTAACTCCAAAAGTCAACAAACCCTTTTAAAAAAAAATCATATTTCTACTCAAAATTATCATTTATATTGCATAGTGCAAAAAAATTCAGAATTTTTTTGTTTGTTGCATATCTAACCCTAGAATCTTGCACTAGAGTACTAGACTAGTATAAGAATGCGTGGAAGAAATTTGAGAAACTTTGACCATGTAGATTACAAGATTTTTGCTTTTGAAGTAAAGAAAATAGTATTTTGCACTTGCATAACTAGATTTTTAGGCTTTGAATCTTCTTAGCTTAGATTTTTTGCACTATCAATATTGAATTTAAAATATTTATGTTGAAGAATTGAGTTGAAAATCTTGGGAAAGAGTTCTTTTTTTAACTTGAAGTAGAAGTGGGTACAAGATTGAAGGAAAATCTAAATTTTTAATAAGTGCAAGATGGAATACAATAATCCTAGTTTCTTAATAACTTCAAAAAAGAGAGTATGATATAGATCATAACTAATCATACTCTTTTTTTGAAGTTATTAAGAAATTGTACTAAAAAAAAATTCTATAAGTTAGATGTTTAGATTGCCCAAAAAACAAGATTATCCATAACTTTCTCATCACTAGTCCAAATAGGATGAATCAAATCTTTTCATGTAGACAAAAATACTTTCTACATGAAACAAAATTCTAAAAGGTTTTGGTTTTGACTTTTTGTGGATTTTTTGTGTTACCCAAGAAGATTTGTTTTGGGCTTATTGTGGTATAGCTTTTGCTCCCAAACACCAATTTAAATAAAAATCATATTATCCAAAAGCTAATGTGTTTTTCTATCCTCAAAAAAATGTTTTAAAAAACCACAAAAAAAATTGAGACTAAAGGAACCTACCCAAAATCCATTTTGTCCCATGAGGGGATAATAGGACTTTTAGGGCTAAGGTGGGTTAGCGTTTTGATGTGCTTCAATGGACAACATTGGATGCTTTGGAACTAACCAAATAACCTTGATGACTTGGTGTTAATAAAGGAGAGTCATGGTAGCAAAGTCCGTGTTCCTCCAACTCAAGGAAGGTTGCACGTGAATCTTATTAATGGACATCCATCCTGCCTTCACCAAGTTCGTTGAAGTAATTGTCCACACTTAAGGGGATGTTTCAGGTTTCTCCAAAATACATTGATTTGTCCTAATATTTTTTGTACCACTAATTAACCAAAATCACATTATTTGAATTAGTGCATGTTGAAATAGAGTTGGAGACAAAAAGTTTCATTTGTCACATGATGTGGCATCAAGGGCTATGCCACATCAAATGTAGTTTCATCCCACGTGGATGGATGTTTGTTGTAGAGAGTGTTAGAGCTATTCGCATCTCATTTAGGTTGGCACCTCATTTTTTAGGCATCTAGGGTTTGGTTGATAGCCGAGACACTTCCCTTGGCTTGGCATTCTTTGCCAAGTGAATAGACTTAGAATCTCACATACTCAACAAGGCAAGCTATCTTTCTTTCCACTAAACGGAAAATTCAAGAGTGCAAGTAGAATAGAGAAGGAAGTTTTATAAATCAAGAAATTTTATTTGAGAGTGTATGTATGATCCATTCTAGATTGGATTTTTCTTTTTATATGTGATGTTAATGATGGCTACTCGATGTGTTGTGTATGGTGATCTGTGCTTACATAACACATTCTTCATTGATACCCTTTCCCACATGATCAATCCCTCACCAAACTTTAAAACTAACTACATGTTTTGAAAAAAAGACAAAATGTATTAAGTTTTGAGGCATATCAAACAAAGAGAAGTAGTAATAAAAAAATTTAGAAATAAAAAATTGAAATGACAATTAGAAGACTCCAAAAGTTTCTTCACATCCACCATCAATCTACCACCAATTTAATACTAAACTATTCTAAATCTACAAGATGCTCACTTGATTTGAGGCACTTTCATATTCTAAAAAGCACATCAAAGCCAAAACAATGTGGGTGGGTGTTAACTAGCTTGTCACATTCCTTGGGAATTGTAGGTGTAAAATTGTGTTTGGTGGTAGTTAAAGGGATGTTAGAGCAATTGCCTACACCTCAAATTTTAACCCGTAAAATTCTTTGACTAAATTTAACAAGAAAAGGTACAAAATTGTTCTTTTTAGTTTCCTAGACCTAAATTTGAGGGAAAACATTTTCTTCACAAATTCAAGCATATTAAATTCAATAGTAGATTATTTTACCTATATACGTTGGATAAAAATTTGAACTCAATTGAATTCATAGATTCTGAGGTTGTAGTATTTGAAAGTAGGGTAAATGTTTTTTGGTTGTGCCCAGAAGGATCAATCACCTTTGGCACTGATTTGAGTGAAAGTTTTCTACTATACATAATTGGGAATTCATTAATTTTTATTTCTCTATCCCATTGGGTAGTCCTATACAAAATTTGAGAGCCATTACATGAGTGTAGCCTATTTCATTATTTTTTTATAAGATTACCTTGTATCGAAAAATGGCAATACACTAAGGAAATTTCAATTAGAACTTGGGGACTCAAAATTCATAATCCCAACCATGTGATCAAAGAACTCAAAAAAACATTTGTCATCTACCAATATTTAACAAAAGAATATAAATAAATAAAATCACTAAAACTATTATCTAAAACTACAACTAGAAATTATTCATTGCGGTGTCAATATGGAAGTAATAGATTGTGTAAATTTGTGAAGTAAGGTGGGTACTCCCACTCAAAACGCCACCTTTTGTTATTGTGCCTAGGTACTATTATTAGATTGATAAATTTTCATATTTTCTTGTTGGCAAGTGAGAGGAGGCTTCAACGTACCATAGAATGTGGCACTTGGATACCATATGCAAAAGTTATGAAGAGTCAAAGTTTTTTGGGGTAGAGGTTCTGAAATTGTTTCTTTCACAAAGATACATACCAATTTTAGAGATGTAATGAGAGTGATAGTGGTAGTTTGGTTCATGATCAATGGTACATTTTTGGGTGTCCACCTATTAGAAGTAAACCTTGTTGCTCTCAATACAATCTACATGACACTTCTGTTTTCCATAATATAAAAACATCAATTTCAAAGCAAAATTTGCTTTAGAATTGATGTTTTTATGTTATAGAAAATCAAAAGGTCATGTAGATTGTATTGAGAGCAACAAGGTTTACCTCTAGTGACCTTAAGTTATGTAAAAGCATTATGCTCTTCTTCTCTTTCTAAGGACTTATGTTTTGTGATTTCTAAGATAACCAAGGGCCATCTCTTGGCTCTCTAATCTTTACAGGAAGGGTTTCAATGGAGTATAGTCAGGTCCCAATCAAAATGGCGTTTTTGAAATTGTAGTGAAGGAAATTTCAATGCTGCCCACTTTGACAGCCTCTCGAGAGCTGAAAAATTGGTATTTGACCACAAAAGTTTTACTACAACATCATCTTTATATTAATAACATGTCTATCAAATTTCAAGGCCAAAAGATTTACACAAAGAAAGACATTTGAAATTTACCAACATGTGTAGCCATGAGAAAAATTTCACTATTTCCAACTTTGACACCCACCCAAGGACTAAAATGTGTTTTTTTACATATAAAGTTTTTGGCATAGGATCATCTATATGTTGATTACATGTGTGAACAATTTCAAGTCCAAAAGACCTGTATAACAATAGATATTCGAAATCTCTCAACATGTATAGTTGTGAGAAACAATTAAGGAAACCATTTCACTACTGCCAACTTCGACACCCTCCCTATGGCTGAAAAATTGTTAATTTACCATGAAATTTTTGACAGTGGATCATCTCTATGTGGATAACATGTATGCTAAATTTCAAGGCCAAAAGATCCACCCAAAAAAAAATTCAAAATCTACCAACAAGTGTAACTATGAGAAACAATTTTAAGGTTGCCAACTTCAACACCCTCCCTAGGGTTGAATTTTTTCTTTAATTATGAAATTTTTTGGAATAAAACCATCTGTATATTGATAAAATGTGTGCCAAATTTCAAGGCCAAAAGATTTACCAAAAAAAAGATATTCTAATTCTACCAACATGTGTAGTTGTGAAAATGACTTTCTACATCCGTGTCAAACTTTACCCAAAAAATGACCCCAACAGCTGAATTTTTTTTCCTCACAACTACACATATTGGTAGAACTAGTACATCTATTTTTGTGTGAATATTTTGACCTTGAAATTGGGCACACATGTTATTAACATAGAGATGTTTTGACAATAAAAATTTCATGGTAAACAAGCAAATTTTCAACCCTTGGGATAGTGTTGAAGTTGATAGTAGTGAAATTATTTCTCACAACTACACATGTTGGGAGATTTTGAATATCTAATTTTGTGGGGGTCTTTTGGACTTGAAAATGTTCACACATGTAATCAACATAAAGGTGGTTCTATGCCAAAAAATTTATACAAAAAGAAAAACATTTTAGTCCTAGAGAGGGTGTCAAAGTTGGAAGTAGTGAAACTGTTTTCACGGCTACACATGTTGGTAATTTTCAAATATTTTTTTTTGTGTAAATCTTTTGGCCTTGAAATTTGTCACACATATAATTAACTTAAATTTGATGTTGCATTAAAAGTTTTATGGTCAAAGATCAATTTTTGAGCCCTCAGGAGGTTGTCAAAGTTGGCAAATGTGAAATTTCCTTCCCTGCGATTTCAAAAACACCATTTTGAATGGTATCCCACTATATACTATGATTACAAGATCATGTGGTTTGGCATCTTCCTCCCCTCTAAGAAATCCCTTACCATTGATTACAGGAAATTTAAACAAATTACCACTTCCCCTATCAACGATCGCAACAAAAATTGAAACCAAGTTCTCTTAAACCCCTAGTTGGCTCTGTCCCTCATCATGCCATTAGAGTTCTAGATCACTCATTGGAAAAATGAGAGCCTTTGATTTTGAGAAAACAAATCCCCCCCTCTTACACCATTGATCTTGAAAGTAATACATACAGATAAGAATATGTGTTTGGGATACAAATACATATCCATGATATGAATACGGTAGAGATACATGATATGATCAAATGGACATATCCCATATTGTTTGGAACTATGAAGTCCTCCCTCAAATTCAAATAGGAGGAAGGGGGTGAGAGGGTAACAAAAAATAATTTAATCACAAAATAAGACAAGGGGGGAGGTAAAAAATGTTTAAAAAAAAAAATTAGTCACCTAATGGGAGAGGAAGGCAAGGAATAATTTTTATTTTTTTAAGTTTTAATCACAAAAATTGGGAGGAAGAGTAATAATTTAAAAAATATAACTTAATGGGGGGCTTTTGAGTGGATGGAGGGGGAAAGTTTTAATCACAAAAATTGGGGAGGAGGGGTAATAATTTAAAAAATATAACTTAATGGGGGGCTTTTGAGTGGATGGAGGGGGAAAGTTTTAATCACAATAATTGGGGAGGAGGGGTAATAATTTAAAAAATATAACTTAATGGGGGGCTTTTGAGTGGAAATGCACCTCTGCCTCACTATCCATTCAAAAGACAAACTATTTATTGAGAGGTATATATATAAGATAAACTTTGCCTATGACAGGTAAAATGAGTAGTTTGATGTGTTGCAATTTGCCAAAAAATTCAGATTTTTTTTCCCACAAAGACAAATGTGAGGAATGATGACATCAACTAAAATTGTATTTTTTAGACAAAGTATGAATTTTCTATAAATTTTGGAAGTGAGTTGCTCTATTAGATCAAAAGAGTCTGTAGACTACACCAAATCAGCCAAAAATGTTTTCATAATGGCCATCTTACCATCTAAATCAGTCATAACATTTTCTATCATGGATACAAGATCTCCTAACCTCAGGGGGTGCACTTAGCTCTACTATAACAAACCACGTGTGAACAAGTGGTTTCTAATAAACTATAATTTCAACCTAAAATTTTGAACATTGTTTAATAATGACTATAGCTTTCTATTGCCAAAAATTCCAACTCAAATAAAATATGAAATGATTTCTAGAAGAGGTTGAAAATGAACTAAAATGACATGTTTTTCAACTCAAATAATTATAGAGGACACATTTAGATGACCATTGAGTCAATATTCAACTCAAAATGAGCTTTCAATAATGAATTATTTGTAGGAATTTTTTGTTCCTTTTTTAGACAATTTTTTCTTATATAATATAGGAGTGTGAAAGTTATTTTTCAGTTCTACACTGTATCTTTTTACTTCAAAAATTTGTAACTAATTATTATTAACAAATAAAAATATCAATAATTCAAAACATAAACTTTCAAAGTAGGAAAATCTATTAATATTTTTTAAATTTTGTTTTATTTAAAATTCAAAAAATATATAGGGGGTCCAAAGTTTTGTTCGCACGTGGTTTCTAATGGACACTCTAAATGACCCCCCCCCCTAGCTTCTAACATGGCCATCACATTGAAGAAATCAAAAAATAACTTTGTTTGACAAGTTTACACTAAAAAGGTGTAAGGTTCCTATGACAGTCTCTAATAACTCCATGACCATCTCCCAAGACATTGATTTTGGCCACTAACCACCTTAACTCCTCAACGTCCAAGGGGCTCAAAAGTAGCCTCACATAGTTTGAGTCCAATTCAAAGTAATGTTACTTTTTCATTTAATGTCCAACTTCAATAAAACTTTTTGGAGAAGTTGCGCATACTTTTCTAGTTTACGTGGTAAAATTTTCATATCAATCCAAGATGTAAAGTAAACCAACCTATGACAGGCAAATTGCCTGGTTTGCCTTGTTGACATATTTGAAATTTTGAATTTTTTTTCCATATAAAGGCAAACATGAAAAATTGGTAGAACAATTGAAATTTTATTTTTTTGACAAAGTATGAATTTGTTACAGATTTTTGAAGTGAACTGGCCAAATGGCTCAAAACAGTCTCTAGACTATCCCACAACCATCAAAAACTATACCCATGGTGGTCATCAAACCACCCAATGCAGTTACAATATTTCCTAACATGGTTGAAATATTTTCTAACATGGACATGACATAAAGGAATAAAAAAAGTCAAGTTCATGTAATTAATTACACTAGAAAGGGACGAGTTCCTAAAACAGTCTCTAACATCTCCATCACCATCATACAAAACATTGATTTCAGCCATCAACCTACCTAATGAAGTTTTGCTTACATTAATTAGAAAAAACTTGGCACAGATTGATGGAAAACTATAATGGGTCATCTTATAGATGTCTGTATTAGGCACTTGGCCTGTCATAGGCTGGTTTACCTTATTAGTTTCTTGAAATCCAATCAAAGTTCACAAGTATGATTTGAGTTCACATAATTGCAATTAATGGCTGCAACTTTGGGGGCTTGTATCTCCTTCATACAGTGTTTTTTTCCAATAAAACTTGTTGGATTATGTTACCTTTAAAGTTTAGTTCCTGTGGTAAAATTTTCATATCAATCTAGGTTGTTTTGAATGTTTGGGAGCAATTCAAAGTTCAAAACCCTAATAGTTTTTCATTGTAGTGAACTTTGGCGGACTATTTCTTCTTCATTTAGTGCTCGTTTTCAATATTTATTTTTGAAAAAATTGCACAAACTGGTCTAGTTTGTGTCAATAAAATTTCATATCAATCCAAGGAATAATGAGTGACTGAGAGGCATTTTAGTAGAAGGAGGTTCAACCTTGGATGTAATTTTTGGCAACTTTTCTTGACATTTCAAAGCCATTTTGTAGACACAATGAGTCAATTGAATGATATTTTCTTTCACCAATGTATTTGTATGCTGATTTTCAAGCACTTTGTAGTTTAAAGTTTTTTCATTTGGGAAGGTTTAGAATTCAAATTTCACCTCCAAATGTGTTTTTAGGAAAATTTCAGCATCCTTTTTCAACACTAAAACATTATAATCTTTCAATCTATACGGTCAAATGACTTCAAATTTGATCCATGCCATCTACAACATGTGAAATACAAGGTTGTACGGTTAAGATCCATATAACTTACTGACATTTCGATTTATAGCACTTCAAAAGCTATGATGTTTTTTAAATCCAAAAAGGCCTTGGGCCTTAAGGGGTTAATGAAGTCCTAATGTCATTTATTAGCTCAAATCTGAAATAGATTGATGTAAGAATGTAATGGGGGTGTTTCTAGATGTCTTCATTAGGTGGTTTGCCTGTAATAGGCAGGTTTACTTTACATAGTATTCTATTGTACATGCATTTTGCAATATGGGAATTTTTTTTGGGTATATTACCATCTTCATTGAGTGGTATAAACCTATTTTAATTCATTTTTTGTTTTTAAAGATAATTAAATAATATACTTGATTTTATAAATTTATCTATTTTTAATTTTTCAACTTAGAAAAGTTTCCTATTATTTGTTTCCAAAAGTGTAATCTTCTCTAAGGTCTACAAATCACTCAATAGAAATTAAGGGTAATAGAACAAATTGGAAGAAATTCAACACGTCTTTGTTGAAATCATCAATGTATACAATCAGAAATTAATAAATATATGTTAAATACTACAACAATTTTTGCTAACTCCTATCATTATTTCATAAGAGATAGCCAAATTCAATTGAAGGCAATCAAGATTAGATTGATCAACTTTCAAGTGAATGGACAGTGCATTATTTATTTGTACAATGAAATTCAAAACTTCCTACTTTTAGAAGACATGGATTGGCAACCTTGTTCTTGATAATTGACAATTGGGATATAACACACTTTGAAGGTATTTTGATGAATAAATTGATTGACAAATGGGTGTGTGGATGGATGTGCATAAATTATACTAAGCTAATGAAAAATGTGAAATAAAAAGCTAATTGGAGTTAAACAACATATGTGCGTTGGAGTTAGATAGCTCCAAGATGATAATATAGTGCATTATATTGAAGTTAAATACTTTGAGATTATGATTAGCACACTCAAGTTAGACCATTCTAAGAAGATTATAAATGTATTATATATTGACATTTCCAAGAAGATGATAAGCTCATTGGAGTTAGATTGCTACAAGTGAAATGATATGTGGATTGAAATTAGATTAGCTTTAGAATAACATATCTCCATTTAGATAAGATATGTGCTAGAAACTATATTACTATATATTATATATATGTTGATGAAATTGAAATTGAAATTATGTGGACCATAGGAGGCTTATAATATTTTATCATTATATACTAGAAAATTCATTGCATTTTTTCAATCACTTACTCAATTATTTCATTGATTTGAAGCATTCTTGAACTCAAATAAATTAGAGTGACTTTTAAAGAACTACTAAATTAATAGAATAAAATCTTTACATGCAAATTAATAGAATTTCAGGTTTTTCATTTTGAAAATTTGATGTAGTTATTTGTATTGTATATTGCATTTCTTCACTTTGAAAATAGTAAATAAATATATAACTATTTTTTTATATTTAATAGAAAAAGTTCGGGGTTTAAAAAAATTGAACTTAAAATTAGAAAAAAATGAATAATTCAAATTTGCTTATAATTATAAATGAAAAGTAAGTTGGAACATAGTTATGAAAAAATGATATTCGAAGTTGTGCCTACTAAGTGATTTTGTTGTGTTTTCTTTTCCTATGAGATCTCTAACATGTATAGTTTGAATTTGTATGGTAACAATTTAAAAAAATTGATACAACTTATCAAAATGTTGGTATTTTGTTCAATGTAGAGTAGATTCCAAAAAGCTCAAAACAGGCCTTGGACATTTAGAGGTTAAGTTTATTAGCTATAAAGATCCTAAATTTTTAAACCATAGTCATAGGTTCAAAATCCAAACAACACACTAAATACATCACAAACTCTTGAGCTCTTGGGCTCAAGCTCCAAGGCTCACAAAATAGCACTCATGCTTGGGGATTTAGAGGCTAACAAAATCTATTGTATTATGTGTATAATGTTGCCTTTGTATGAATCGTGTTTATATTATTTTCAAACCTAATGTTACACAAAAAATTCACTACATTTTGCATGATGTTTATTTCACATATTTTGAAATATGGTGTTAAAAGTGAATGCGTGCCATCTTTACAACTAAAACATGTATTGTGTAATGCAAAATATGGCAAGGTATTTGGACCATCTTTTAACAATTTGGACTTTAATGAATTAATTGTCATGTGGATTTACACCATTTTATTTAATTTATTGCATACAATGTTTTATAGAAATTGCAAAGCAATGATCCAAAAATCACATATTTATACAACTTTCTTGTTGACACCTCATGAATTGACCCAAAAATTAGACCCATGAAAGATATTGTTATGCATCTTCAAATATATCTTTATACTTTATAAAATATATTCTACATCCAAAGGGCAAATGTCTTTAGCCCCCTTATGGATTGAATAAATAAACTTTTTAGGTATCCTAGTTCCTTAAAGATTTCAAGACTCTTTTTGTGAATGTTTTACATATTTTATTTCTTAGTAGAATCAATAGACTATATATACATGTGATCCTAGCATTTATAAAACTCTATAGAATTTTTTTTCACTACTAGTATGGAAAATTAATTCTATTGTATAGGCATTCTACTTTAGTACTCAAAGATGTCAAAACTATTATCGAAGTTGATACACAAGAGTATACTCCATGCTTTAGAGAAGGCGTTCACATAAAGATATAGCAATAGCTTAATTTACACTTGACGGTATGAGAGTTGTACATAACCTTCTTCATGTTTATATTTCCAATATATATCACTTGCAAATAGATAGGCTAGAAATTATAATAGAACAAGGGAATGAACATGTATACTAGAAATAATCAAGGGCAATGGAATATGCAACAAGCCATGAAAACCGAATGTTGGGATTATGAATTAGTCATCAAAGTTTTATGAGTGTACTTGTTAGAGGTGGTCTACATAAACCTCTAAAATACTACTCTTTGTTTTGAGGCCTCAAATTACTTCAAAATATTCCTATCTATAGCAAGGCTAGAACCTTCATATTCATTTATTTTCTAATGAATCTAAACATAGGATCCTTTAGTTAAATTATTTAAGTGCATCTCCTAAAATTTTAGAGTAAGAATTTCCACCCATTGCAAATGCATAGGTCTAAACTTCAAAAAATAGTTATTTCTAAACTTTCTTAAAGGTGAAGTTTTGTCTTTCAACATTTTTAGAAAACAACAAGTGTATATTCAAAACTTGTGCAATTTAGACAATACATTAGAAAATGTGTTGAAAATATATTTGAAAAAATTAAACCAAAAAAACTTTCATATTCAATTTTTAAAATATTATAAAATGGTAGGTAGTATTATATGACAAAATAAACTAAATGCTAATAACTTTTACAAAAAATTGCAAACCATTCATTTCAATGGTGAAAATATAATAGAATATGATTTTTCGTTATGTTTTGTTTTAAATGGAAAATTTCAAAATTGAGCTCAAAACACAACTTTACATGTTTTTTCTACCTTATTTGCTTACAAAATAAAACTTCTTATAACTTTCACCTCATTATTTAGAATTGAATGGTTCAAATGTTTTTGTGTAGGTATAAATCTATAAAATTAAATAAAATTAATGAAGCCATATATTTCTCCTAGAATGTGAAGACATGTTTAGAGTTTGGTAGAGCCCATCAATATGAAATTGTAGATGAATGGAGTCAAGTTATCATTTCACATAAGAGAAAATAAACCAATTTGATTCACATATGGAATGGATTTGTATTAGACACATGAAGCAAGTGAGCTTTTAGAGCAAAATATGAGTCAATCAAATTGTGGTGAAGGAATTACGGTTTGGAAATGTATGTGTATCCATAAACTTGGGTTGATATGTAAAGTTTCAAGTGTCCATGAATTACCCTTGTTATTGTGACATTTTAAATTAGTGGAAAACGTCTCTAGGATAATGACAAAGTTCAACTTATAACATTTTTGTGTCATATTTCAACATGATATTGCTCCCATATATAAGATGAAGACATTTCAAGAATATTTATCAAGTTAACGTTCTATTCTTCTACATGGGCTTGTTCTACCCTCAAATTTAAGTCCCATTCACTTCATTTGGGTAGTTGTCAAATGAAAATTAAATTGATATGAGACACTTCCAATTGGATTGACAACGTTGTGGGATTTTTTAAGAGAAGTTTTTTATTCT
This sequence comes from Rhytidiadelphus loreus, assembly GCA_947034895.1. NCBI lineage: Eukaryota > Viridiplantae > Streptophyta > Bryopsida > Hypnales > Hylocomiaceae > Rhytidiadelphus > Rhytidiadelphus loreus. The sequence continues at coordinate 43,573,505 of OX344765.1, forward strand.
ATCATTGTAGTTGATAGCAAGAGGCTTGTAGAAAGTGCACTTTATTAAATGGGTTGTTGTGATAGCAAAGCACAAAAAGGAGGTGGACAAAACATTGAATGATTTACTTTATGGATGTTCAATAATAATAGAATGCATGGGTGGATGGATGTTGAAGATATTTTTTTGTTATGTGAGGCTCAAATCTAGAGTCTCTTTCTTTATCTAATAATGTTAGCGTTTGAGTGCAAAGACATGAGCCTACAAGCCTTGAACCTAGTTGTAGGTATGTACCTATAACCATTTGAAGGTATTTATAACATATATACTTATAACATAAGTACACTATAATATGAAAAGAGTCTATAACATAGATATCTATAACATAAACACCTCAAGAGACACCTATAACCATAGAAGGTGTTTATAATATAGACTCTTAGGCTCAAAGTCTCATAGATTCTATGCTCACTTTCTAACACTCTTTGTTTATTTTGTATTTTTATTGCAAAGTACTTCAATGAAATTAATGTTTTCACATTCATACATTGATTTTTTCTCCATGATTAATTCAAAAGAAAAGCTTGCAAACTTGTTGGATGCAGTTGTACTTTCACTTCACTATGCCTTCTCTTATTATGATTGCTAAAGAACACTTATGAATGCACACATGTTATGAAATTACATATAAAGAATGTGCACCCATAATAATGACTATTCTAAATGTGACTCCCACATTTGGATTAAAAATGAACATTAACCCCTAAATGACCAAATATCATTTTTTGGCAATATAACAATTTTGAGCAGCTCACTACATGAGGAATTTTTATTTTTTTTCTTTGAAAATTTCACACAATGTGTGCCCAAGGAGTATCTTCAAGGAAAAATGATTTTCATAACTTTTGACTACATGGTTCAGAAGTTATTGCATGATATGTAATTTTCAGTGTTCAACGGGCATTCTGGGTAGTCCAAAACAAATCTTTAAAAATCACTTTTTTTTAAAATAAAAATTTGAAATTGATTTTCTAGATTTATATGTACGTTAAAAGCTTTGAATCATTCCATTTTTATTTATGAGATGAAAGTTATGAGGTGTTCTAGTTTGCGCGTAGTTATGGATTTCCTACTCAAAAATAAACTTTGGAGTCCTTTGTTTAACTCAATTTTTTATATTTTTTGAAAAAATAAAAAAATAAAAAAATGATGTAGATTGTTTATTACTACATTATGACTATTTGGATTGGAATTTTTCAATTTATAATTAAATTCTTAACAATTTAGTGTTTTGAATCACTTTATATTTTTTTCTACTTACTATTTTCTTCCTATATGTGGCGCAATTTCAAATGATCTAGAAATTTTCAAGCATGTAGTCAACTTGACTTAAAGAATGAATCCAAAGAGTAACCACCATTTGGGACATTTTTTCATACAAATGTGACCTTGTGAAGTGCAATTGCTCATATTTTTATAGGGCCAAAAAAAAGAAATTTGCCACTTCAAATGTTAATATTTTGCAATCTAAGTGGTGGAAAATTCTGAAATTTTTTCCACATCTTTTCAAACTATTTTAATATAAGATTCTACGGTTTTATGTGTCCATAAATGTTTTCCATCTAAAATTTGGTGTTTGTAAATGCAAGGGCAGTTTGGGAGCGTTTTTGGTGAAAACATAGTCTTTGACCTTTAGGGTTTAAAATCTAGGTTTCAATGACAAAAGATGTACACAATCAAAATATGAGAATTTAAGAGAACTTGGTGTCAAATTCTAGTGCACCAACAAACAATAAATAATCTGAAATTTCATAATTTATTCATGTAGTGTTGAAACAATGCATGTTCAAATACGTTGGAATTTTCTTTCAATTTCCAAAAAGAATGATATTTTTATAATACCAAGGATATTGAGTTGCGATTTATAATACAATTTGGGTGTCATTACCTTAATCTCTAAAAATACAAAGGTCATTTTTCTATCAAAAAACACTCAAAATTGTCATTTCCAATACAAACAACAAATTTTTTAAACATTTGTAGTTTTTACATATTCAATTGTAGGATCTTGTACTATATTAGTATGAAAATGTTTAAAAGAAATTTCAAAAATTTTGAACGTATAATCCATGAGATATAAGCGTTTAAAGTGAAGAAAATCAATTTAACTTAAAATTTCTTGTACTGTAGATGGTGAATTAAAAATTTTGATGTTGAAGAATTGAATTGAGAGTTCAAGAAGAAAAAAATTCACGCCCCCCCCCTTGTAATTTTCATCCTTTAAAAAATTGTTAAGTCAAAGTAGGTAAAACAATGCTAGCATGTAATGCAAGCTTACGTATAAGTAAATATCCTACAACCATTAAAGGTCCTTATAATATAACAAAGGTGCCCTATAATCATGGAAGGTTTGTATGATATAGACACCTACAATATAGGTGTAAAGTCTTCAAGGCTCACATATTCATGATCCTAGGTTCACATAATAACACAATAGGTAGAAGACAAAAGGAAAAATTGAATTGTTCATAGTTCTAAGATGGAATTGAGATACACTAATCTCAACAATGAGATTGTCATAGAAAGCAAACTTTTTCTTTTGAAAAATTGTTAAAATTGAGTTAAAAAATGAATCCAATACATTATTTTTTCAAGAATTTTTTATGAGTATCCACAAAACATAAAAGAAGTTTCACCTTACTTATCCAAATGGAATGAATCAAATCTTTCCATGTAGACAAAAAAAAAATTATAAAAAATTATAAAAATATATATATTTTGTATTTTTTGAACTTGTATGGCATAACTTTTTTCTCGTAGTCATTGATTGAAATAAAATTTATACTCCTAAAAAGCTAATCAATTTTCTTATCTTGAAAAAAAGTTAAAAAAAAAATCTTGCCAAAAATCGAGACCATAGGTACTTACCCAAGCCTTTAAGAATCCCTAAGGGAAACTCTTGGAACTTTAGGGATTGCCTCTTAAACAACAAACCCAACCTAAGGGGCTCAATTTTTAGAGAATCTTCAAGAAAAATCCTCTAGTATTCAACTACAATTGAATTTCCTTGGTATCATTTTCTTTGTCTTCACAAAATGCATCTATCAATTTAAGTCTTAGAGTTTTGAATCACAATTTGAACTTGAGTTTTTTGCATTGGAAAGTTTGATAACAATTTTGAATAGTAGCTTCAAGGTTGCCCGTGACCTCAAGGAAGGTGGAAGCTCATCATTGATTGGTCATTTGAACTAGCTACATGATGCCCATTTAGGAAAGATTCTAAAATCTAAGTTTTGGCAGCATTCCTAGGACCTCAAATGTACTTTAACACTTGAATGACATAGTATACATTTGTTGTACAATGGATGACAAAGAATCCTTCTATATAAGATAGAAGTGCAAATGTTTCATCCGTGGAATTTTGTGTAAAAAGGGGATGTCTTGCATAGTAATTTGATTGTTTGACCTTGAATGTGTACTCTGGGATTTTTTTAAGCAAATGATTCAAGCATTATTCAAAAGGATGATTTCCATGGTGACCAATTTGTCCTTTAACCCTCTAACGTTGCAAGAGCTATTTTGTGGCCTTTAAATGACAATGTAGCAATGAGGTCAGAGATTAGAAGCATATTTCATCCACTTTTTTCTTGTTGACATGCAATCGAGTTTGCAAGCTTGTCAATGTTTGTCTTCATGTAAACGAGAAGCTAGTATGAAAAATAAATTACAAAAATTTGCTATTTCAATATATTTTGGGAAGTTGTTGTTCCTTGCTCTAAATTTGAGACTTCTTCATTAAAACAAAATTAAAGTTTGGGCCCAACTAGTTAAATGAAGGGCATCTATTGTAGTTCCTACTTCAATTTCAATTTTTTTTTAATTCCTAAAATTGAATATTTTATAACAATTTGAACTCTAGGTGAATTTTCAACGTCTATAGAATTCTAATTATAGAATGAAACAGATATTAAGTTTACACCATGATGTTCTTCACTTTAATATACATGCATTGTGAAATTTTCAATTTTTTTGACATAACTTTCTATTTGATGTGACTTTTCTTCACTTTTTCTTCAAAAAATCTCAAAAAATCTATTTCCAAGCACAAATTTAAAGAAGACATGTAATTTCATCTCTGAAAAATAAAAATAAAGTTTTTGGTTACCATGTAAGCTTAGAGCATCACCACCCGTCTTGCAAAAAGGGGGTGGTGAGTTGGCCTGCATTTTGCAGAACCATCCCGTTTGCAAGCCGGGTGGTGAGCTGCGACCCACCCGCAAGCCTGTTAAGAGGTGGAGCATGGTAACAAACATGGTAACAAACATGTACAATAGTATAAAAACCATTCGCCGCTGCGGTGAAAAATGCAAAAACAAGTAAAACAATTCGGTGCCGAAAGTTGCGGAAAGGTGTTCAAGCTTGTCGCTTGCTGTTATGCAGGCCGCTCCAACCTCCAGCTTGCAACCTGCAAAATCGGTTCATTTGCCAGCTTCTGAATATTTGCCAGCCGCTGAACTGCCCCGGTCATCCGTTTTGCAAGACGGGTGGGGCAGATATGCAGCTTCCTCCCCACCGATCATCCGTTTTGCAAGATGGGTGGGGATGCTCTTAGCTGCTAAATGGGAACATAGAGAGTGATGAAATTGAACCTCCAGCTCTGTGGTCATAGGGTTTGCGTTTCAGGGTCACTGAAAGTGTGTCCGTCCCTTCCCCTTCCCCTGTGCAGTGTGCACTTCTCAACAAGGCACACGCGCGCGCGCGTGTCTTTTGCCGAGCCCTGTAATTCCACCGGCAAGTGACATTCACAGCGTGCTCCTCCGGTCCTGAAGTCGATTTGGGAGGCCCAGATGAGTCCATCCCTGCCTGCCTCCCTGCCAAGCCTGTGAACTCCTGTGAACTCCTGTGAAATCGAAAGAATACCGTTAAATTCGTCACGATGGCGACAGGCCGCCTCGGGTCCTGACCCCGTGTCGCACGGAACTGATGGAAAAAAATAAGTTACGAAGCAAAGCAAACCTAAGTTAAGCTTAGCTAGCATCATGTAAGTTAGCATCTGCAGGCGGGATTGGTCCGTCAGTCTGCAGGCAAGCTGGGCAGAACTGAAGCCAGCGAGCGGGGGCAGACCGGAGGCCCGGAGCGCGGGATGGATCGATAATTAGTAAAGACTGAGCGGAAGAAGGGCAATGGTCGGTCGCGCAATCCGGTCGGGCCCTGCAACTGGAGGTCTGGAGCCTGTTGAATTTGGGCCCTGGGTGGCTGCCCTGCCCTGCGCCAGGGGACGCCAGCGCCAGCCTTTCCCCAATTCGGGCGCCTCTCTCCAAGAAAGTGGCTCTTGTGCTTCACTTTGGGAGCTCGCTCGTGCTGCAGCCGGCACTCAATCGGCAAACGCAGGGATTTCATGGCATTTAGATTACAGTAGGACGAAATTGGGGGGGAATTTCAATCGGCAGAAAATTCAATGCAAGAAAAAGAAACAGGGAACGACAGGAAAGAAAAAAATAAAAGAGAGAGAGAAAAAGAGACGAGGAGAAAAAGAGAGAGAAAGAGAAAAAGTTTGCTCCCATATTTAGGGTTAGTTTACATGTGAGCCTAGCAGGTAAGCTTTGTGCTAATTCAAGCAACAAGACAAAATAGGCTCTACCAATTGTCTTGCTTGGGTGGGCAAGTAGGAAAGGAGGAGTTGAAGTTTCACCAATATTGGTGGACAAACCCATTGGTGGAAACTACATGTAGTGAATCTTAAAATAATCTAATACATGGGGATTCTTATTGTATCCCTCCTCACCCACCGGTCCATGTGAAAGTGCAATGGGTATTTTTCCCTATAGTACGTGCAATGAAATTTCCCTAGTGACCAATACATGTAAGAAGACCCTTATTACCAATAGGGGTTGTCACACCTTTTCTCCCCCATTCTCAATCTTCAAGGAATGGAGACATGGTACTCTCTCTTTGAATAGTGAAGGGACCATTCTATGAAAATTGCAATTAATTTTTTTCTTTTTCTTTTCTTGTGGAGGTGAAAAATGATTGCAAAGAAGTTTTACATGCAAAGTTTTCATCTCACTTGCACTTTGCTTGCCGTTGAAGTTTTTATCCGAACTCGAGACCCAGTTAGCTTGTACTTTTTTCTTCCCCTTCTTTATATGAGACAGTTGGGTTCCTTCAAAGAAAAAGAAAAGTGAGAAAGTGAGTAGAAAATTGATCCTAAGTTTTTATGAATAGAAGTTGTACATTTTAGGCAATAATTTTTGTAGAAGTCTATTGTAGAAACATGTCACAATTGGGTGCAATTACTGTAAGATAAATCATCTTATATGTGCACAATCCAATTGTGGCATATTTGTGTCACTTTGTATTAGTTCCGTAGAAGCTCTCAAATGTATTTTCTTTTGTTTTGTTCTATCTAAATTTGGGCAATGAATGAACATCTATTTTGATACTTTCATTCACCCAAAATTGCAAAATAACTAGTATGTAGTGTTTATTTATGCTACATTCTCTTCCAATATGATGGTAATATAGAGTTAGAAAATATGCCTATTATCATGGTATTTAGAACAACTTTTACACTTGAATGAAGTAGGTTCTAATGAAGTTAATTTTTCTTTGTTCAAAGTGCCATTTTACTTTGCGTTTTTATGAAGCTAATTATGACAGAAGATGTAGACATATACATGTTTTGTAGGAATTTTTTTAAATTTCAAATGAGGTGTTTGGATCAAAAATCATGTTGGATGTTGTTTTTGAGGCAAGATGGGTAACAATAGACAATTTGTGCTTAAACCTTCTTTACTTCTAAATTTTTGGTAAGTATGTAACAAATATGATACAATATGCAATTGTTATGAACTATGTATAGTGCAAAATTGCACACCAAGAGCTACCATATTAGCGCACCTTGCAAATTTGTGTACTTTTAGAATTTAGTTTTGTAGTGAAGTGCAAACTTGGGGTTATAATGGTAGATTGTCTTCTTCGATCTCTAAATGCTCGATTAAATGAAGCAAGGCCTTTTTTACACTCAAATTGAGTAGCCTTAGAGAAAACCTCTTAAGCCAATCCCTGATTTGTTTTTATAATGCTGACCTTTTGAAGGTAGTATAAAATAAGAGTAGACCACAAAAGCATCAAATCTATAGTTTAGTATATAGTCTAAACTAATGCATCACACAATTTGAGTTCTTCAAAAACGATTGGCTCTACGTTATTTTCTCCAAGTTCCCTTTCCCTCCAATTGTAACCAAGCCCACTTCTCTAAATGAGCTTCAATACAAAATTACAGGACTCAAAATTAGTGCACTTTTTGCCACAAAGAACAAAAGTATTGTCAACATCATTTTTCCTTGAACCCAAAATTTAAAGTAAGAAGTTCCTTTCTCAAATCTTCTCAAATTTCAAAGCTCTCATTGACTGAAAAACTAGTTTTACATGATTTTCCACTTGTAGTCTAAATAGGCTTAAATATCACTTTTTTTAAGAATCATTGAAAATAATAGTAACCTTTCCAAAATATCATTCGTTCAAATAAAGCATTCATTACCCTTTTCCAAAAAATACCCAAATCCCTTGAAGTTTCTTATCTTGATTGAATGAAGTGCTCTTTTCAAAACATTCATCACCCACCCAATGGGAGTGGATGATTGCGCATTTAGAGCTTCCTGTACCAATTGGGTGTAAGTTCTCCATTTGTAATCCAATTATTTTTTATTTTTTTTCCAAGAATTTCCTGGCAAGGTCGGTCGGTCGGTCGGTCCCAGTCGAACTGAAGTTCGACCTGCTGCTGATGTAATATTAATATTAATAATATTATTAACATTATTATTAACTTCAGTTATTGTGTCTGTTCTCTCTTTTTCATTCCGAGTGAGTGTTTTCTGGGAATCAGTTGATTGCTTTTCAAAATAAGTAAATTAGGCATGGAAATCAATACTGCCATCAGGAATCGCGGCACCGCCCCTCCCCCTTTCCAACTGAAATCCTTGAATGACAAATGGGGAAAGAAAGAAAGAAAAAAAGTCCTGGGCCACTGGGAATAATAATATGTAACCTCACCTCCTCCCCAGGGGGGATCCTATGCTGGCTGGGCACTCACTCATCACTCATCAGCAAAAGGGATCCAGTTGTAATAAAATGCGGTTGGTGGTGCAAGTTGTTTTTTAATAATTTTTATTAATTTTTAATTAGGACCCTACATGCAGATCACTTTGAATTCGTACAAATCATAACATTGCTTACCAATGAGGAAAGGGTCGCTTTTGCAATTTGCATCCATAATCATAACACTAGTGTAGCCTTCTGCCATTGGCCCAAAGTGTAAAAGATAATGAATCCCCCATAATGTTCCCAAAGTTAAAGATAATTTCATCCAATTTGAAAATTAAAAAATAACTCAAAAAATCATAACTTTCACAATGTAGGTTTAAATGTCATGAAACAAAGTCCATGCACCCCTCCTTGTTGAGACTTTTTTTTTTTTTTGAACAAATGGTGAGACCCATTGCATTAAAAAAAACAGAACCACAGAACACAAAAACAACATCCAAGCCACATGCGGCTGGAAACTGAAGAGATAAGAGCCAAAAAGAAAAGAGAAAAGGGAAATAAAACCCAAAAGGGAGGACCAGAACCACTACGAAGCAAGGAAACTAACAACCCTAATGGAAGTCACAAAGGGGGGGCCCCTTAGAGCTCCAAACAATGTGAGCATCATGTCTATAGGCAAGAACAGGAGATTGAAGCCAAATGTTGTCAAAACAATCCCAGATGATGGTGGTCTGTTGGGGTCGCTTGTGTGCCGCACTTCTCGCTTTGAGATGCGCCGCCCGCCAGAGTCGAGCAAGGCATTCTAAAGCATGACATGGATAATTTCCTTGGGCCACTGCGTCTGAGAAAAAACCTTACTGTTGCGGGCCACCCAATTAATCCAAAGCGCCGAGCCCCGTAGAATGGACCAGATAGTGCGGAGTTTAAGAAATCTTCTCGGGATAGAAGATCCAAAAATGCATTGTGCAAAATCCAGCCGGGTAAATGGTCCTGCGGGGAGGGCGGCATCCTGAAGGGCGTAAAGAATTGACACTGCAAAATCCCACACTTCTTGAGCTCTTGGGCAATAAAAGAAACGATGTGCTGGTGTTTCCTCACTATCATGAGGACAATAATTACACCTAGTATCAATGCCAGGAGCGATGCGGGCTCGCCAAGAATGTACTGCAACTGCGTTGTGCCAGACAGACCACATAAAAGCACCCTCTTTTTGTGATCTAGCCTTGTGCCAAACGTCCTTCCAGTCTGGAGAGAAAGAGGTGGGGAGATGGTGAGTCCATTTGGAGGGAATGGACCTTTTTAGCTGATGATGTTGGGTGAGGAGAGTCCGCCCTAGAGAGGTAGCGTAATTTGTTAACTTACTCCCATCGTTCCATCGCCACCTCACATGATCAAACTCTAAGGATTGAACAACCCCAACAAATATGAGGAAGGATGCATTCTTGGTGCCTTTATTCAACTTCAATATGCGTATCCTTCTAACAAAGCCCGTATGGGTTTCAAGGCTAGACGAAGGCGGGAGGGCGGACAACTGTCGGGATGTGGGGCCAATACTCATCTTTGGTACGTTTGTTGGAGGAGTGAGGACCTGAACTTGAGGCGTTAAGATTCTATTGTCTGGTGTAGTGTTCTTCCACGCAATGTATGGCACTAAATCGTCAGCTTGTGTAAATAAACCAATCCATTCACCAACTTGGACTAGATCAAATTGATGAATAAGCATGTGAATCCAGCTGAGAGGGACAAGAGAAATCATGTGAAGCCAACTCCGCCTTTCATTGTCAAGGAAAGGAAAGCTAGTAGTAATTTCCGCCCAAGGGCGGAAGGTGTGCATGTGGGGATCCCACAAATCACCCACCTTATATAGGCTACTACGTGCTAAAATTCTCGCTCTTTCAAGTGAGAAATTGAAGTTAGCACCTATAAATGTCGTGGACCACCATAGGTTCGTATTAAGAATTTCGTCGGCGTTTGATGGGGGAAGAGGTTCTATATGTTTAATGATTTGACGCCATGCACTCGTGATTCTATTCCATACCCTAGATCCACGAGTAACTGAAAGGTTATGTACCATAAGCCATGCTTGAGATGGATACCGAAAACCAATTTTTGGGTGGGGTTTCATTCGATGTATTCTATATCTAAGAAGGGTTTTGAGGTTAGATATGCCTGGCTCAATTGCAAAGAGGATCCATTTAGCTAATAAGGCAGTGAGTGAGATTTCTGGATCAAGGAGCTTGAGACCACCAATTTTCTTTGGTAGACAACAATCATCCCACGCCACTCTAGCACGAGATGTGTGTTCAGTTCCACTCCACAAAAAATTCCTCAAACTACCACGAATCAATCGAATAGCCATTATGGAGCCACCCCATATGGCAATGAAGTAATATAAAGTAGATAGAAGTACAACGTTGACAATTGTGGCTCTGCCTGCAAGTGAGAGGCGTTGGGACGTCCAATATGATAGTTTTTATTTTATTTTATCTTTAAGAAATCCATCTATATCATTGGTATCGATTGAGATACCAAATGGAGCTCCTAATAATTTTGATACTGCCCCTAGAGGAGCCCATGTTAGGCCATAATTCTCAGACCATGGCGGTCTAGTGTGTTTGGAGAACATTCTTGTTGAGACTTTTCAACTATACCAAGAATGCGCCCATAGGACTCACTATTTCGAAGATTTTACCGTAACAAACAAAACAAACAAACAAACTCATTTAAGGTACAAAAATTGTTTACCAATGAAACCATACCCCTTTGCATCCTTGCTTGTAGTGAGCAAAATTGTCTTAAATGGCTCTTCAACCACCACCAATCCTTGTCTTAAGTGATAAGTTCCTACCATAAATCTAACAAAGCACAATACCTTCCTAGTACAGGGAGGACCATGGCCTAGTTATATGATGTTATGATCAAATGAAAAATGTACAAAACCTATAGAAAATCCAAGAGCTTTGTCCAAAAGGAATATAAAAATTTAGATCCATGTACAATGTATGAATTTGTGGAAACTATGCTAGTGAGTAGAGATATGACAAATGAAGTGAATATTGCACACAAAAAGGTATGGAATTGCAAAGGGGCCCAAAGAGTGTTATAATAGTTCTCCCAAAATAAAGGAGGTTGTAGTCTCTATCAAAAAGAATGTCAAATATACAGTGAAAAGTTGTAGAGAAGAGGGTAGCAAAATTTGAAATGATTCCTTCCAAAACCATAGGATGTTTAATTTCAATTGTTGAATGCATGATTTTATTAAAAATAATTCGTTTGACACTAGCTAGGGTGTTGAATATGACCCACATGAATAATATTTTTTAAATGAGTAATTCAATTTTAGATTTATTGTAATATTTCATGGCATATAATACGAAACTCTATAAGTTTTTATTCCATCTTTCATTGTTTGACATGATTTTGTACAATCAATGTCAATGCAAATTGCTTCAAAAACAATTACTTATAATCTTGTATAAGTTAGAATAATCTCAATTTACCAAGCAATATGCTATTGACATTTTGGAGATGGATTGTATTCAACACCTTGGTAACTAGTCATAAGGCTCACTTTGAAGACATCCAATTATTGACCATTCTATTTTATATGATTGCTAATCAACAATTGGCCAATTATATATAAATAAAAGAAAGTAACCATCAAAACTCATGTAGCTTGACGTGAGGTTTAGTTTGATTCAAAGTGTTTGATATCAATAAACACTTGAATAAACACTTGTATTGTTTTATGTTATAAACTTGTCTCCGATCTTAATGTTTTTTTGGCTATATCCTTATTGTTATACCTCCCCCAAACTTGAATTTCATGAACAAGCCATGCATGACTATTATATGCCTCTAATATTTTGTATTTTTAAATTTAAACATAGGCCTCACATCGATATCGCCTTTTTCTATCTTGGAGTTTTCTTAGAAAAAAACTAGCATAAAAAACAATTTGGATTTAAAATGTGGAATATAAGGTGATTGAGGTCACCCTTTGAAATTATGTAGATTTACAAATATTTATCCTAAATAGTATAATCTTTGTCTTACATGTGCATGTGCTTAAAGTATACCTCATTTATATTTCTAGAGGATTCAAAGAATTTGTATTCTTTAAGATTTAATTGGTTGACAAAAAGTCTCTTTAAATTGAAAATATTGACAATCTTTAATTTTATTTTCAGTGTTTATTATATTAAAAAATACAAACATAAAATTATTTGTTTTCTTGAAACATTAGATGGGATTCGTGGGGGCTGGAGGGCCGTTTCAGGCCCATTCCCAGCTCCGTTCCCCCGGCCCCCATCGAACGCGGGTGTTAATTTTTATTTTTTTCAAAAAATAAAAAAAAATAAAAAATAAAAAATTTAAAGTTCTTAAAATGAGAAACAAAGTTTAAAATTTTTATTTTTTATTTTTTATTTTTTGAAAAAAGGACGTGGCAGTTGTTCTGCCAGGTCAGCAGTGCTTGGGAATGGCCTGTTTCGGCAGTTTCGGCCAAATTCGGGGCTGGGAACTCACAGCCCTCCCCGGTAGGGAAAACCCATCTAATGTGATGCAAAGTATTTATATGCCAACAAGAGTTGTCCTTCTAATCCTTCCAATACATGTCAAACTTCAAAGAAGTCACATGATTGGCACATCGTGATATATGCCTATTATGGATATACGCTGAGGTGCTATATGGAGTACATCTCTTGCTTCTTATGGGATTCAAATATTCTCCCCAATGGTATGATAAATGTATTTTAATGGTAGGTTTACACTATGATAGAATTAGTGAAGTACATCTTGTATACATTAAATCTAAAGTTGTCATATATCATTACAACGTACTACCAAAAGTATATATGTTGATTTATAGTATTAATATTGGTGTTTGGGTCTCCACATTTTTGGTAAAGCATTTTATACCTTTGTATCACTTTTGTGCCTCGAATTTAGTAGTACATATGGTAATTGCTTGTTTGTAACATACATCCTTTCATTAGAATGCATATTTTTAATGAAATTTACATCAATCATATTCCAATACCACTTATAAAAGAAAAGAGGTTTGCATAAAAAGAAAAAAGAACAATCAATTGGGGTTCTAATGGGATATAACCACTATAAGAAACTGGAGTTTTTTAAAACATCTCAAATAACGCACTATGACGTCCAACTTGACGTGGTCCCTTGTCTGCGTAGATGTACAAAAAAATCCGTTATAACTGACGAGCAAAAAACCTGTAACAAATATGTTAAAACGTGTCCGATTTTGGCATGTTTTTTGTTGATGTCAAGAAGAACGTGTGTTTTTCAGCTTCAAAAAACAAACCACGTGGGAGGACACGTCAACGACATGTCACCTATTTTTGGCAGGCAATGCCACGTGTGAAATTTTTCATCCATCCGATGATTCCGGTCAGATCATTTTTGTATCATTTGAAAATTTTATTGGTGTTTTCTGAGATGTCAAATTAGACGTTTTTGAAACATCAATTGGTACATATAACATATCCTATCTATAAGGCAAGATAAATTTTAAAATTTTAAAAAATTGTCAAATTCAACAAAAATAAAAAAAACTTACCATTTACCTTCAAGTAAATTTTTGATGGTAAAATGAAGGAATTTCTTCATTAAAATTTAGTGAAAATGAAGGATTTTCGAGGTTTTACTTATATTCTTTCTTTGTCCATAGAGAGACAAACAATATGGGATAACTAAAAAAGAGGATGTACAATGAATTGCGTTTTTTGGAACGTTCCTGCAAACATCTTCAAAGACGTAAATGTCTCACTCGACATCTTTGCCTTCTACCCGAATTGCCTCGGGGGGTGCACTTAGTTCTACCATAACAAACCACGTGCGAACAAGTCGTTTCTAATAAACTATAATTTCAACCTAAAATTTTGAACACTGTTTAATAATGACTATAGCTTTCTATTGCCAAAATTTCCAACTCAAATAAAATATGAAATGATTTCTAGAAGAGGTTGAAAATGAACTAAAATGGCATGTTTTTCAACTCAAATAATTATAGAGGACACATTTAGATGACCATTGAGTCAATATTCAACTCAAAATGAGCTTTCAATAATGAGTTATTTATAGAATTTTTTTGTTCATTTTTTAGACAATTTTTTCTTATATAATATAGGGGTGTGAAAGTTATTTTTCAGTTCTATACTGTATCTTTTTACTTCAAAAATTTGTAACTAATTATTATTAAGAAATAAAAATATCAATAATTCAAAACATAAACTTTCAAAGTAGGAAAATCTCTTCATATTTTTTTAATTTTGTTCTATTTAAAATTCAAAAAATATATAGGGGGTCCAAAGTTTTGTTCGCACGTGCTTTCTAATGGACACTCTAAATGACCCCCCGAGCGAATTGCATTTTTTACCAGCGGTCAATATTCTATTGTTGACCGCACTAACTTTTGCAAGTGCAAAATGTAATTAATGTTGATGTGGACAAACTCGTTGTAAGTGATGTTTTCTGGGACGTCTTCAAAGACGTGCACATCTCATTTGACATCTAGCGTTCTGATGTTTACAACACCATGTCTATATAGACGTCAATTTTTTTTTGCAGGACTACGTATGTTAACTTGAAAACGCAGGACATCTCAAAAAACATATAATGTTCAATGGCTAACGTAACCAAAAACGCAGTTTTCTTATAGTGAACATTAGATGTAATCCGGGGAGGTTGGAGGTCCATTTCTGGTGTGTTCTAAGCTCCTTTCCTCAAGCCTCATTGAACGCCAATGTCAAGATTTATTTTTTTTCAATTTATTTTTCCAATTCTTAAAATGAAAAAACAAAGTTAATTTAAAAAAAATTAAAATTAAAAGTGACGTGGCAGTCGTTGTGCCACGTTAGCGCAACTCGCAAGTTGCAGTTTTGGTTAGTTTCGACTAGTTCACAAATTGGAAACTCACAACCCTCTAAACATCTAATGGGCATCTAAGAGTTTATGAACTAAGTAGCCTTCAACGTAGAGAAAGGAAATTACTATAAATGATCAATTGGTCTTTGCACCAGGGAAGCTAAACCAACCCATAACATGCATAGATCCATCATAGATCCATAGGGAATGATCCATTAAAGTCTTGCATCAATCTTTGACAAAAAAATTTCAATTAATGAGATTTGGGCTACATGAGGTTGAATTAGTGGCGACAATCAATGTCTTGAATGGTGGTGATGTAGTCATTTGTGACTACAATAGAAACTTCCACCTTTTTAGTGTAAATTCATCACATGAAGTATCTTTCTTAGGAGTCTTCATGTTGTGACCATGTTAGGAAATATTGTGATTACTATAGGTGAGTAAGATGACCACCATGGATACACTTTTTGTTGGTTTTGGAGTAGTCTAGAGACTCTTTAGGGTCAACTGGGTAGCACACTTCAAAATTTCATAACAAATTCATACTTTGTCAAAAAAATAGAAATTCAATTGATCTCCCCATTTTTCACATTTGTCTTTATGAGGATTTTTTTTTTTTAAACAATGCCAACAAGGAAAACCAGTCATTCTCCCTATCATAGGTTGGTTTACCTTATCATTGATTTATGCTATTAGTGCTTGGGACACAATCACAAAAGTTACACTATTTGCAACATATTTAAACTAGTGCAAATTAAAATATGACTATATTCTACTAATTAGCACCACCGTTTTTAAGTTTATTTTGATGGAGCTCAATTTGTGCACCCACTAATCCATACCTTAAATTAGTTTGTTACTTTGTTTTATTTGTTGGTTTTGTTTGTTATGGTGAGATCTCTCGAACCATGCATCCCCTAGTTGTGTTCTTGGTACTGTCAAGATATTGAATTTTGAATTTTCTTTGAATTAAAAAAAGTAGAATTTTTATTTTATTTTATTTTATTGTGGCAACAGTGAAAGGCACACCAGTAGGATTGAAACCAGTGCACTAGGTGCTCGTTTGCTACAGTCTCATGCTGCTGCTGTATGTTGCTGGGCTTGCTTCTCTTAAGAGCATCGCCACTAGTTGCATCTCCACATGAGCAGTATACCCAAAAGTGGCGAGGGCTTTGGAGTCCCGTAAGATGTGGTTGTGTTGTGATTACATAGTGATCCCCACCAACAACCCTCTAAAATTGGATTGAGCATAATTTTTCAAGTGCCACCGAGGCATCAGACAGTGTAGCTTATTCTTGGAGCTAAAAATTTTAAGATTGAGTTTTTTGTTGAACATTGCAATGGATCTATGGATTAAAAATAAAAACTTTATCTTGTACCCCACGTGAACACATAGCAATGGATTAAAAATAAAACTTTTTATCTTGTATCCCATATGAACATATACTAATGGATTAAAAATAAAAGGTTTATCTTTTACATTAAAGGTATGTATAACATAAAACTTTTTATTTTGTATCCCACATAAACACATAGTAATGGATTAAAAATAAAACTTTTTATTTTGTATCCCACGTGAACACATAGTAATGGATTAAAGATAAAACTTTTTATCTTGTACCCCATATGAACATATACTAATGGATTAAAAATAAAAGGTTTATCTCTTACATTAAAGGTATGTATAACATATACATATCTTGGGGGGGGGCACTTAGTTCTACTATAATAAACCATGTGCGAACAAGTGGTTCCTAAT
Organism: Rhytidiadelphus loreus; assembly: GCA_947034895.1. NCBI lineage: Eukaryota > Viridiplantae > Streptophyta > Bryopsida > Hypnales > Hylocomiaceae > Rhytidiadelphus > Rhytidiadelphus loreus. The sequence continues at coordinate 43,590,180 of OX344765.1, forward strand.
AAACTATAATTTCAACCTAAAATTTTGAACATTGTTTAATAATAACTATAGCTTTCTATTGCCAAAATTTCCAACTCAAATAAAATATGAAATGATTTCTAGAAGAGGTTGAAAATGAACTAAAATGGCATGTTTTTCAACTCAAATAATTATAGAGGACACATTTAGAGCATCACCACCCATCTTGCATTTATGGGTGGTAATTTGGCCTGCATTTTGCAGAGCATCCACTATGCAAGCCAGGGTGCCCCACCCATAATATGTTACCAGGCCAAACTAAACCTCCTAAAATAAGCCTAAAGTGTTGCTTGACCTTAGCGCATGTCAAAATGATGTCCCCAGATCCTTGGCTTACTGCATGTGGTTTTGCAATCAAGGCGTGGCTCAATCTGAGCGCTTGCAATCAGATGTGGCTCAATCTGAGCGCTTACTGCAGAACTACAAACATACTAAAGAATTGTGAGCATCCGGAATTTCTTGAGCATGGGCCCATATATTGTGGAGTTTTGTCATAATACTATTTTGCAAGCCGGTTTGCAGGCTATTTGCAGGCTGGCAAACATACCATTTTTGCAGGCCTGCTCTTGTTTGCAGGCCAACCTTTTGAATAGGTCATCCATTTTGGCAATCCGGTGGGGTACATTTGCAGGCCACCACAAACAAGTCATCCAAAATGCAGGACGGGTGGGCATGCTCTTAGATGACCATTGAGTCAATATTCAACTCAAAATGAGCTTTCAATAATGAGTTATTTTTAGAATTTTTTTGTTCATTTTTTAAACAATTTTTTCTTATATAATATAGGGGTGTGAAAGTTATTTTTCAGTCGTACAGTGTATCTTTTTACTTCAAAAATTTGTAACTAACTATTATTAACAAATAAAAATATCAATAATTCAAAACATAAACTTTCAAAGTAGGAAAATCTATTCATATTTTTATTTATTTATATTTAAAATTCAAAAAGTATATAGGGGGTCCAAAGTTTTGTTTGCACGTGGTTTCTAATGGACACTCTAAATGACCCCCCCGAGATACATATACTTGTTAATATTTATAGAACTTATAATTTTAAGTTTGAATGAAATCTTATATAATAATATGTTTTATATAAAAAAATCTTTTATTATTTTTCCCGTCCCTTGAGAGTGTGATGTGTGCATTGAAAAGTTTTGGTTTCAAAGTGTCCGCACATTCTTGAGGGTACACATGGGAAAAAGTCTTGTTCATGTTGTAGTGCTCCATGATGTGTCTCCAAAATTTTTCACTCTTCTGTCCAGTCCCTTGCTTTGGGTCCTATGAGGCTGTGAAACGTGTAAAAAAGAAAAACAAAGTTGCTTCTCTTCCACCTCACACAAGTTCTTCCCTTTCTTCGCACGCTTCCCCCCTTCCATTGCTTCCACGTCGACATCCATTGAGGGAATAGTTTACGTTAACTAAGAATCTAAGATAACGTGAGTTGTAATACTACCCTCTACAAAGGCCCTCCCTAGCCGTGGAAATGTGAATGTGACGGGATGGACAACAAAATTTATAACGTGACGTGATGTTGGTGTGGAGCCGTTTGCCGCTAAAAAAGCATGCCAAGGACCAAGTGCCGATGCCGAGACTGTCACACAGTATTAGTGGCGATGCTCTAAGTCCACTAAACCCGACGGAGCCCAAGTCTTCTACTCCTGATCGATTCTTTGAGCGCAATCTCCCTGCAAGTCAACATCCAATCTCCACACTTTCATTTTTCAATTACAGACACCCTATTGAAGCACATGGAGTCACTGTTATCTTCTAGAGTTCCTCCCTCCCAGGCAGGCAGCTGGTGATGCCGGATTCCACTCATCCATCTGCAGTGTCTAGCTACCACACCACACCATTCGGCTCGTCAAATGTGCCAAAATCCGTCATTAAGGTACCGCGTAGGTGGCCTTTCAATCCGATTGTGGCCGGCTTCCCAATGCGACAGTCATCTCCAATGAGGTCTCGCTCTCTCTCTCATTCATTCGAGATGCCAGACTTATTATGCTTCCCCGAAAAGGAGGGACGCAATTGGTGATGGAAGATTCAGCCTAAAACAAACAAACCAACAAACGAAGAGGCCCGCCCGGCCTGTCTCCTGGAGGTTCGGTTCAGTTGTCACCGGCCTGGAGTGGGTTCTTCCTGGTCTCAGGGTCATCAGCCGGTCCTGGAAGGAGTACCCTTGGCGCCCTCGTGCCTCCTACGATGGACTTGGTGGAACATAATATACTATCTAGTACTCCGTATATTATCAGAGGATCATAAAGAAATGGTAAATAGATGATGATCGTCAATAATATAATGCAATTAAAGAAAAAATTGGAGTCAATGTACGTGCGAGACAGCACGAGGGAGCACAAGAGGATCATAAAAAAAAATGGTAAATAGAGGATGATGAATGTCAATAATATAATGCAATTAAATTAAAAAAAATTAGAGTCCATGTGCGTGCAAGACAGCACGAGGGAGTACAAGAGGAGGTGCGGTGAACATTGGAGGTCTCGGAGGCCATGCTTGGAAGCAGCCGACTGTGTTGGGTTTGAAGAAGAAGGAAGAAGAAGAAGTGCATGTGCTTTTGGGGTCGGAGTGAATGAAGAGTCTGTTTGTTCAAAACTCTACACCAAAGTTCATAGGAGGGCGGGAGAGACAAACGAAGGCTGGTGACTCCGGTACGAAAGACTGGCGTGAATGAGGAGTATGTTGGGAATGGCTCAACTATCTAATTAAGCCTCATGTCTCCATTAGGAGGTAGGCCATGTACTAAAGAACTGACATGTTCCTTACCCCAAGACTAATTAAGTCTCATGGACTTAGATGCAAATTCCATCCTTCATACCTCCATTAGGAGATAGACCCTATACTAAAGAACCAACACGTCTGTTACCTTGAAAAATGATTAGGTCCCCATATAATGACGAGGGTAATTATTGCACCTACTACCATAGTTGGGTGGACTATGGTGGTAAGCACCCTACAAATGCTCGGCTGTGAACTTATGACCACCTTATCGGTGTGCCAAGGCCAAAAGCCATTGAACCAAAAAATGATTAGGTCCCCATATAATGACAAGGATAATTATTGCACCTACCACCATAGTTGGGTGGACTATGGTGATAAGCACCTTACAAATGCTCGGGTTTGGACTCATGACCACCTCACTGGTGCGCCAAGGCCAAAAGCCATTGAACCATCACTACAAGTCTTGCAATACAATAGCCCTAACCTCTCAACTCCTAATGACTTGTATGAAAACACTTTTCTTTGAGTAGTGAGAGAGGATTCAATCTTCTTGAAACTTCAAGAGACATGTCTACATTACAACCGTGTTGATAATTAGTTGTACATAGATTTGATAATTTTGATGTCACTCTCTTATCCTTTGAGTCTTGATGTAGGATGCGAAATGAACAAACTTTTATATTACACCGATCTAAAGAAAGCACTATGTAATGGCAATGAAAATATAGTTATCAAAAATAAATTTCAAGTTAGTACCAACAATAGGATCTTAGTAATCTTACAAAATATATCATTAGATGGGTTTTCACTACCGGGGAGGGCTGTGAGTTCCCAACCCCGAATTTGGCCGAAACTGCTAAAACAGGCCGTTCCCAGGCATTGCTGACCTGGTAGAACGACTGCCACGTCCTTTTTTTCAAAAAAAGAAAAAGAAAAATTAACTTTGTTTTTCATTTTAAGAACTTTAAATTTATTTATTTATTTATTTGAAAAAACAAACAAACTGACACCTGCGTTCAATGGGGGCCGGGGGAATGGAGCTGGGAACGGGCCTAAAACGGCCCTCCAGCCCTCCCGAATCCCATCTAATGTGTATAATTTGTCCTAACTTCAAATTCTTAGTTGTTGATACCAATTCCCATGTTAATATATCATAATAGTTGAAGTTTTAGACTTCAAAATTTAGCACTATAGGAAATTTTGTTAAAATGGCGATATTCCATATGCCATTTTCAGATTGCACGGTCTAAGCTATAAAAGTGCCATTTAGAATAGGTATAGGGTTCAAACCATGCAATCTAAACTATAAAAGTGTAAAAGTTTAAAGAAATTACCCAACACTTTATTTTACTCATGATGATAAGTTTATGCATTTGAATCTCTTTGGATGCACATCTTCTAAATTGGATTCTTTAATGGTTTGTAAATGCAATTAAAAAGGACTATCATTATGGGTTCAAATCCTTCTCTTTTATCATTGAGATTTTAAAACATAAACTTGAAAATCATACTTTTGACATCATATGGTCCAATCCAAGCTCTAAGTATGGATGGTGACAAACAAACATATGCTAAAGTAATAATTGTGGTATAGATAAGACAAAAATTCGCATAGAAATTGGGTAACGGTTTGCTTTGCGTACCCAAAAATGTTGTCTCAACTACAATGTCAGTCCATTGCACATTTGCACTGTGTCAAACAACTTCAACTTTTAAATATAATAAAGTATGGTTTCACAAAATGTGGTTCTAGTTGCCTACACTTGTAATGTATCAAGAAAAAAAAATTCATCACAATCAAAGAATTTTTAATGAATTTTATAGTTGAAAAAGTAAATTTTGTCCCAAGCACCTATAATCCTCAAAAACAAGCATTTGGAATATCAAATAATTTTATTTTAATACCATTTTTGGATGTAACTTACATTAAGTGGTCCAATACATGAAATAATCAATTTTATTAATAAAAACTTAATAAATTGTGCACTATGATGCTTGCAAATCCCAAAATTCAGCGATTTTTCTCACCTCTTAGAAAAGATCCAAAAAAGTTCAATATTATTAAAAAAAACTCATTAGGAATATACATCTTCATCTTGTTGAAGTGCAAGACTTTTTTATTTTAATTTTAGAGTCTTTTTACTTCATCAAAATGAATAAAATAGACAAATTTTGGAAATTGAAAACAAAAATAACCAAATTAGTGGGTCTAAAAAGTGATATGCAAAGCAAACCATTACCCTAGAGTATACTTTCATGTGGAATGAAGCATATTTTTCTTAGCATTTGAAGTAAAAGAGTTTGTTTTTCCACCTTTACAAATTATGTCAACAAGTTGTGAATCCTTTGTTGGCAAAATGTTTTGCACTTTTGGAAAAAACAAATTCCCATAATAATTTGACATTAATTTTTAGAATTCATTTTTGCTTAACATGCCCTATGATGGCAGTGTACAAATTTTTTAAATTTAATTCCAATATTGTAATTGTAGGATAGAGTCAACACTTCTCTTCTCAATTTTTTCCTTCCAAGAAATAAGGTTTGATAGATGCTAAAAATAGTTTTTTTGCCAATATATATATTTTTTCTCACTTTATAATTTTTTTGTTTTTTGAAGAAATAATTTCCCTAAAATTTTGATATCTATTTTAGAACTATTTTGGCAACTATGGTAGTGAAAATGTTCTAGGAAGGAAATTGAACTTGTATTTGTGCCTTCAAATTATTGTTTGCCATAAGTTATTTTTACACTGGGATGCTGTAACTGAGGAACTGCCTGCTAAACAAAAGTCCTCATATCTTTCATTTTGCATATCTGCACTGAATAAATCAAATGATTTTCTTGTAGATACCGATTAATTCTAAAACAATATTATTTAAAATATTTACAATCAAAATTTTCAAAAAAATTTAGCTGATTGCCATTTGTTGAAGATACCCCGTTCTTTTCTTGGTCTTGTGTAGCTTTTTTTCCACATGTAGAGTACAAAAAAATAAACTACACATGTGCAAACATGCTTATACATTTATACAGGTGCCTCCGCAACAAATTTCAAAATTTTCAATAAAATCTTAGTTCTTCAGAGCTTGCCCAAGCTCCCAAATATTGTCTGAATGGACAATTGTCTAGTAGGATTTAATGGCGTAGAGAGAGTGAAAATGAAAGGTCTGTTTATACATGCTAACAAATGAACCAGTGCCAAATAAGATCATTTAGATTTAGTATATTGGAGTTATAATATTGGCCTCCTTTAGATGGCTACAATCAATCATACCAACTTCACCGTGAAGGATTTGGACAAGTCACAAACAAGGCTACAATGGTGAGGTTGCAAAAATGTTTTTGAAAAAATATTCTATTGTATGAAATATTACCATGCTACATATAAGGAATTTCAGGTGGATACGTTTATAGAGTAGGTTGACTCATGACGATGTGGAAATGAATAGCAAGCGACAAGGAATAGTGGCCAAATCACTTGAGTACTTCGCTCCAAAGTATGTATAAACAGTATACGTAGAAATGAGGCTTGTGTCCAAAGTCAGTATACGTACGAATGGGACTTGTGCACAATACTTCGCTCCAAAGTGTTCTATCTTCATGGCAATATCTAATCATACCGAAAAGAGCCTTGAAAATCACGATAATGTATTTTCCATTCGACTTACCAAGCAAAATATCTCGCAGTGAAGTTTCCCAAGCATAGAACACAGCACATCACATGCAACAAGGAAAACTGTACAGTACTGTAACTTCAAGAGAGAGAGTGTAACTAATGATGTAAGATCTTTGCTTTTCACGCAGGAACTGAAAAGCAATCGTTTTTCCTTGACCCCACCATTGCAAGCCAAATCACATGAAATTCCCACTCACCCCAGCCTCATGCTCAAGTTACTGTAACTTATCCTTGAATGCCTTGGAAGCCCCAGCTCCGATCTCTTTCCAGGACTGCCTGAATTGCAGTGAATCAAGACCCCACAACAACGAATCTAAAGGAGAGTACACGGCAGGCACCCAGGTGAACGCACTCCGTCACTCTTAACTTACCCCATGACATAAAAATGACTCTTGTTCTCGCTCTGCAACTGACGACAGTCGGTCCCTTCAATACGGAGTTGAAAATTACACATCATTCATTCATGTACCAGGAAATTACAGTTACGGTCACTGGCCCAGAGACACCCACTCCGTCAGTCCCCGCGAGCAAAGCGACAGCATGTCCAAATGGACCCCCACTCCACCCACACCGAGCGCCTAAGATTCCCCGCAAAAGATGCAATTGTTGCCCAAGCATCTTGTCTAGAGGTTCCATTAAACCCTCCAGGCTCATCCTCATTAAGCACGGTCCTTCCCTGGTTTCCTCATCTTTCGCCCTCCTTGTTGTCATCTCGAGTGTCCACCGTGCAATTGTCTTTTGTTGGTTGGCCGCAGTCACCGAGGGATAATGGTGATGAACCCGTGTTTGCAATAGAAGGTGTGTTGCGACGGTGACTGGAGGTTTAATTCCAAGGCTTGGGATCGCCTGGCATTGAGATCGATCGATATCAGGATGAGTCCCTACACGCCTGTCATCAGTAGTCCAGGGGCGCAGGATTTCAGTGCCATGGACGGGAAGGACCTGATTGCTGGGGGATTTGCCTTCGGGATTCGGAAGCAGGAGAATCGGAACTCTCCGTTGAAAGTGAGTAAAGACTCCCAGCGCATTCGGAAGCCGCCTTTGCCGCTCCCGCAGGTGCAGTACCGGCCGCCGGTCATCATCCACACGTACTCGCCCAAGGTGCTGCACACGGAGCCGGACGACTTCATGTCGCTGGTGCAGAAGCTCACGGGATCCAGTGACACGAGGTTGAGGCTGAAGAAGATGAAACCGGCGCCCAAGAAGAAAGTGGAAAAGGCGGGAGTGGCCAGTGGGTCCAGGAAAGCGTCGAATCCTGAATCCGCTACTACGGAGCCAATTCGCCACTCTGCCGGGGGTGCCTCCATTCAACGACAAGGTAATGAGCGCTAATTCAATTCTTCCCCATGTCTCTTCATGAATTGACTCCCTTGCAACTCATTTTGGGTTCATCGACACGAAAAATCCCAGTTTTGATTCTCGAAAGGCCTAGTTTGGAACCGGAAGTTCGCAGTTTGGAAGTTTCTGAGGATCAAGTTTGGACGATTATTGACGACGAGTGGGATTTCCGGTGCATTTTTCAGGTTCAGTGTCCTCGTCTGCAACGTCAAATTGCGGCTCCCCCACGAGCTCGGAAGATTCAGCCACGTTCGTGGTGACTGATCCCACTACTCGCAACCGCAGCGGTGAATTAGCGACTGTGGTGAAGCAATCGAACTCCCCCAGGAGCCCCTTCGACTCCGACGTCGAATTCGACAACAACGACAACTTGTCGATGTTTCCCCATTTCGACGGTCCTTCCCCCGCCGTGCTCACCATGTTTTCCTCCCAGGTGAAGACGGAGCCGCCTTTCTCATACACGGAAAATAGTTTTTCTTCCCCTTTTAATCACTCCTTCTCCGATTTCATGCACCCTCCTGCCAATTCGAAGCTCCCTGGTATTGCTCCGAAATTGTCTCGCTCCCAAACGCATCCCCAAGACGGAATGAGCTCCTTCAACATTGACTCAATCACGGGGTACCTACCTCCTGTGCATCTCCTGGCCGGGTTGCCCGATCTCTCAACGGGCTGGTCCAGTCAATCGAATTATCAGTCGAGCTATCTAGACTGCCTCCCTTCGACTCCCTTCATTAACCAGGCGCCGTATCTTCGTCAACGCCAATTTGCTGGAGGCTACGCTCCTGTCTCTGAAGGGACTACTCTCGGGGCGCTGGAGAATCTGCACACGTTCTCGTTGACGTGAAGTTCGGAGACTGTAACAGAGGTTTCAAATCCTTTAGAATGGCCTCAACAATTTTGGTGTCCAGTGACGTGACGTGATGTTCATTGACGAGGGGAATCATCGTGCGGATCAACCAGCAGCTTGCATTCAACTTGGTCTTTATATAGGAGATTGTACCTGAACTTGGAGAGTTTGTAGTTCCGACTGTATCGGCTTCTAGAATTGTACATGGTAGTTGTTGTCCTCCAGAGTTTGTTAGACAGAAGACTAACCAGCGCATTGACAAGTGTTCAAAGATAGATTCAACAATGTCCAGTTGTTATTAGTTTTGACCGAGAGTGTAGATTTGGATTAACACGACGGTAGAGAGTGACTGTAGATTTTGACACCATCGTAGAGAGAGTGTTGTTCTTTGTATCCATAGGGAAGTAGTTACCTGTAGAAATACCTCATTTCGACACATGAGGATGAATCACGCTGTAGAAGAGATGGGCCTTTTTGAAATGCCAGGCCGGCCTTATCTTTGTTGTATCATTACCATGTTCAATTGAAAGTGTAGCATGCTACTGACAGGCAGTGCATTCTTTGCACGCAACTTTTGCATTTGGTGTTTCTTTCGATCTTCAGTAATTTGCGGAGTGGGTGCATTCAGGAGGGTGTCATCAAACTTCAGATAGGTCTGCATTGCTCAGGCCTGCTCACGGCCAGAAAGAGGTGATGAGGGATGGAGGAAAAGTTTCTCAAGAAGATCGCAATAATTGTGATCTTTTGAACTTTCCCGGGATCCCTCCTTTCTAACTTTCTTAGTAGCGGTTCTTCACTTTTCATTGTTTTGAAGATCTGGATTGCATTTTCAGTGTGTAAATAATAATGCCACCAAGGCATTGCACCTGACTTGTTGAGGCATCCACATGTGAAGTAGCTGCGCTTCCTATGATTTCATTGCCGAAAGTGCCGGTATGTATGCACACTGACCATGCGGTCAGAAGTTCAGAGCCTGCTTCTCTTTGTTCAGTTTTTAGGTATGGTGAGCAGCCCTCAGTGTTTGTAATGCGGGCTCGCTTCTCGAGCTGTGAGATTGCAGGTTTTGTTGACTCCGTTTTGGGGCGTACGAAACGACATGTTCGCATAGACTTTTTATGTTTTTTTTGGCCGCGTTTGGAGTTCGAAATCTGGCTTCCATTGTATACTGTCGAGGTGTCGGCTGCCGGAGTTAAGGAACTGATTATGGTATTTCTAAATCACTTGCATTTGATTCCGACGCTTGTGTCCACCCACTTCAGATAGCCAGAAAGGAAGTTATGTAACGCCAATCATGTAAGTTTACACGTCTTCTATGATTTGCATGTAGTACACCTAATTGAGAGGCTTTCTGAAAGAGCCTGCACATGGGAATTGAGGTTGTCATATGGAATTCGTAGATAGTCACAGTCAATTTGCCACAACCTCGGCCTACAAGTTTCTCATAAAAGCCCACCGGTTTCTAGCTAGTTGACCGCGCAGCAATGTTTTTTTTAGGAGAGTTTCCGAAAATCTTCTGCAGCAACCCAGCAGCATCTTTGAGACAGCCTGGTTGCGCAGTTCAAACAATCTAGGGTGTACACATCTTCCAACAATTGATTGTCATCACTGCCACAATTTGCACGGTCAAGCATTTTCTGCACCACCATCAATTGCCAGAGACAATTTCTGTGACGTCAGATTCTGTCAGGCTCACTTCAGGTCGATTTCACAGACCAGGATCGGGCGGCTCACTCCGTTGTCTATTGGAATTTCTAAAAAAATTTAACGGACTCTTCACGAGTTTTCGATTCGAAATTGCCTGGGGAATCGACCTATCCACGTGAATTTCGATGCATTGGCGCGATTCAGAGCGCCTAATTGTGACACTCAACTTCACGAAAGCTCAAAAAACTAGGACAGGTATAGATTTTAAGTTTCCGGCCGGGATCTCCTCTCGAAATGTGTCCATGTGTCTTGAATTTCATCCAATATAACGAAACTGACGGCAATAATACGATTTGGGCCATTTCTTTAAAGTTTGGGACTCCAAGTATATTGTAATGGGTGATTCTGGTGATCTAGTCAGTGCAATTGCTGGGCTTGTCGTTGTGTGGTGCCGTTGTCATTAATAACGACATGTTGGCAATCAACTAGCCCACAAGGCGAGCCGCCCAGCTACGAGAGGCCCAGTTGCGTAGGGTGCATCATTTGATCCTAAACTGGTAGTAGTACTCCTGCAGGCTGTACAGTACACTGGGAACAGAACTCAGATACATGTCCTGTACCGTATTGTACATCGTAGTATTCATTCATTGGGCATCATCAAGTGGGAGTTCGAGGCGTTATATTCGAGGCGTAGGTACGTAGTCCCGGTAGGACCTGCTGTCATCAGTTGTCAGGTGCTCTACAGTTTCTTTCTTTTCCTCTTCTTCTTTTTTGACACAAATGAAAAAGAATTTCATTGCAAGGGAAAGATTACAAGCCTGCCAGCCACCAGTTTCATTCCAATCACGTCAGCCTTTTTCTTTTGCGTTTTCGGGTGGCTCCAAAGAATTGGTTAACCCTAGAAGGACGGGCTGGTCACCTTGGAAATCATCCTTTTTTGGCACCGTGTGATTCCATTTGCTTAAAAAATAAATAAAAGAGCACTTATTGGAGGTCAAATTACTATGCAAGACCTCTCCCTTTTCACGCAAAATTTCAAGGATGAACATTTGCATTTTTGTCTTCTATAGAAGGATTCTTTGTCATCCATCGCACAGGCACTTGGTGTCTATAGTTTTGTTACAAGATTAACCCTAAAAGGATGAGACCTATCACCAAGGTACTTTGCCAAAAATGATCCAATTTATAGAGCAATAGGCAATAGGTGCATTCTTCATCTCTACAATAATCTAGAAAGTCATCCATTGACCATTTTTTGGTTGTGGCGTTACAGGGTCTAGGCCCAAATAGGGAAAACTTAGAATTGGCCAAACCTTGCATAAAAGATATATTTCTTTTAAAATAAGGAAATCTACACAAAGTATGCATTAGTTGCAAGACGAAAATTGAAATCATTGTCTAGCAAAAATTTAAAGACCTATAGGCTCATGAAAAGCTGAGAGGCAAGTTTTTGACTTCAGAAAAACTATTCTAAACATAAAATTCAAACTTTTGGGTTGCTATTAATTTGACAAAAAGCAATGCTACTCCGGTAAGATATATTTTTTCTAGTATCACATAGAAGTGAAAGCATCATATAACTCAACAATGGCAATTTCAACTCTGGGGAACTTGGAAACACAAGCCTGGAAGTTCACTCGTAGAATGAATTGATTAGAGTGATTTTACAATCATGTATGTGATGAATCTTCACAAGATGAGTCTGTCTATGAACACAGTCTCTTGATCACACTCTCTACTGTAGTTTCCCACTGATTTGGGTATAATCAATTGGTGTAAGTTATTCGCAGAACATGGACACACTGATTGCTTCACCAACTGATTCACATTTCTAAGTTAATTCTGAACATGATCTGACAGGCAGGAGTTTTGTGGCCCCCCAAATAAAAGAGTTGTCTGTTGTAATTGATTGGCTAGCTAGCTCCAAGTTATTATAACCCACAATTCTAATCACTTATGATGCATCCGATGGACGGAAGTTGAGTTGCGATAAGGTTGGTGTAATAAGTTAAGTAACTGAACTGAACGACGGAAGGAAGGAAAACAGAACAGAATGAAAGGCGGTTTCCTTGACGACGGACGGATCGGACGGAGCGAGCTACAGTATGAGTGGGCGGGAATTCCCTCGAAGGGCCCAGGCCAGGCGTGCAGAATGGCCGAGTTTGCCAGCCGTCAGCCACGCGGCGAACTCGGTAGGTGCAGCTTTCCATAATAAGTCCGACAAGGTGGAAGGGCCACACTCTGGCAGCCTGGACTTGAGGGAGAGATTGGAGGCCATAGGCCCTGACCATTGCTTTACGTTTCCCTCGAAAGCTTAAAAAGCTTAAAAAAGAGTCGGAGGATTTCTTCGGCAATTCAATTCAATTCAATTCACGAGCTTCTTCCCCTCCAGGTTCCACTCGATCGACGAGGCTACCGTCAGCAGCAACGCTTCATTGCTGGGGCTTGCTGGGAGGGTGGGAGCCTGGGAGGGAGCTTTGAAAAGGAGAGTGGATAAAGAGGAAAGGCTGCCGCTTTTAGGAGGCACTTTTGTTGCTTGGCTTCTGCTTTTTCTTTTTGTCAACAAACAAACCAAAAAAATACACAGATGGCCGGGGATTCATTCATCATCACATTGCTTTGGGCTACTAGTGACGGAGAGCATCTATCTCCACACTCTTTCATCACTGGGAAGGGTCCCGGCCACCTCCCGTATGTCCCCCACCGCAGACACACCCAAAGGAAAAAAAGAAAGAAAAAAAGAAAAGAGAGACGGGCCTCTAGAAAACAAGTGAGCCCTCCATTTTGCATCCTCATGGGTCCTCCCATCTCTTCATCAAGCTTAGATTTTGTTTGTCTCACAATGTTTTTTTGTAACACTTTTGGAAAAGTTTGACAATTATAGCAACTCCCACCAATGAGAGTGCAAAGCTATGTGGTGCACATGCACGAAATATGGAGAAAAAGGATATGGAAAACTACTTTATTGGTGGAGCCCAGAAGGACAATTAATTGAACCTGCATAGAAAGCCATTTGGCAAGGTATTGTTTCTTCATGAAAGGATGGAGATGCTCTTATCTAGTCTAAACCAGTCTCCCTTGAAGGTGGGGATAATCCTTCCCTAGATCCATGGGAATTATTGGTTGGCTAGGGAATTGTAGTGTTGGGGACTCCTGCTTTTAGGGGGAACAAAAGGGCCCTCCAACATTGGTTAATAATGTTACACATATTGAAGGGGGAGGGGAGGCGAGCTTTTTCTTTTCTTTTTTCAATGAAATCTTCATTTTGTATCTAAAAGAAAATAATTGCAAAGACTTTTGGTTTGATAATCTGACTTTAAGAAAAATTGGAATGAAAATTTAACCCCTAAAGGATTGACGATACCATGTGGTTTTTTTGATGCTTGGGCAAGCACTATTGACTTCATAATTTAGAATTTTTGCATGAAATCTTAAGGATGGATACTCATTATCCGAATCTAAATGTGTAACTTTGTTTCACATCATTCCGATAAATATTGCAATTGTTGTAAGTGTTTTTTCATGTCAATGTCAAATTGGCCTGCTAAAAATATATTCTAAAAAAGGATTAAATTATTTTATTTTATTATTTAGATTGATAACTACACAAAAGCATTAGAACCATTCAATTTCAAATAGTGAGATGGAAATAACGAGGAGTTTTATTTTGAAGGCAATGAAGGTAGAAAAAACATATAAAGTCGTTTTTGAACTCAATTTTGAAATTTTCTAGATACAAACAAAAAATTGGGATATTTGTAGCATGCAAAAAACATTCTCACAAGTGGGATTTATGATTCTTAGCTTTTTGTCAAAATTACTAGCAATTTAGTTTTTCTTTCATCAAGTATCACATTCTACTTTATAATTTTTTTTACCCCTTAAAGACTAGACATCCAAAAATTTGAACAACAGGTGAATACAAACACATCCCAAGTTTTGGGTCCCAGGGTGATTGCAAGAAAGACCGGTCCTATGAGGCGTCACAATTGAAGTGACGGAGTTGATTTTGGTTGTAACTTTTGGAAATTCAAGCCAATGGACTTGAAATTTTTATGGAAGATTGCTAACTCAAAAAACATGAGATTTGTTATTTTTCAAAAAAATTGAAAAATAATTTTATAATTAAATATCAATTTAGCTCATTTGTCACACTTTGCGGTTTAGGGTTTTTTAGTACTGTGAAGTATCCAAAAAACATGATGTTCACTTGACTTTTTTGTGGCCTATTCCCACACTAGATGGGCATGTGCCCACTAAAGGGAATTCAAAAAAACACAATTCTTTGTCCTCAATATGCATGCAAATAGGGGGCCCTTGTGCATAGTACTCCAAACTTTCATGATGGTTTCAACTTTTAGTTTTTGGTGAAATGTAATCACTATCAAGTCTTTATAAATGGCCAATTTTCAATTTTTTTTTATTCATGATTTTTTAATTTTTATTAATTTATACTTAATTTTATCTACTTTCTATGACAAACTGTCATTTTTTTAAGTAGTACTGTTTCAATATTATAAAGTACTCAAAAGTACTATTGGCCGTTGATTTTTCAAATCAATAGCTAAAATTGCTCCATTTTGTAGTACTCCTAGTACTGGGCAGAAAAAACGTAGTTTTTGACCAAACGCTACCAAAATCATTTGGTCTTTCTTGCAATCACCCTCCAAGTAAACAAAAATGCATTTTTTCATCCATCATTTTCTTGTAGATTCTTGAGTTAGTTCTTTAACATTTTATACACTACGTATTTTGAAGACTTTGCTTTGCAAATATTCTATAATTCAAAGGATATTGGTAGGTCTAGCCTCCAAAAGTAAAATTTTCAGTTTCAAGATTAAAGAGTGACCCTTCAAAAATGAAAAAATAAAAATAAAAATAAAAATCTCACAAATCAATAAAATTAGAACTTATGTTTTTGAACCTATAGGAAAATAAATCTTGTAGAAATTACAAATATTTAACTTACAATTGATTATAGAAGGATTTTTAATTTTTGGATTTAATTTTAATTGAAAAATATTGGTTAGTGTCGCACTTGATCTACTAATTTCTAATTATTATTAATTTATACCTACTGTAGTTGTATCTATTTTCTATAACAAACTATTTTTTTTCAAATAGTATTTTTTCAATACTTACAAGTAGTCATAGTATTTGCAACAATACCATTAGTTGTCAATTTTTCAGATCAATAGTTGAGATTGTTCTTTTTCATAGTACTTGTAAAACTCCTAGTATTGAGTATAGAAACTAAAACTAGTTTTGGCAAAACACTACCAAAAACACAGTTAGTCTTTCTTGCAACCACTTTAACATGCTTGATTATTTGGATACCATGTGAATAAATTATGAATATTCATAGTATTGTCTCTAGGTGAACTAAAAACCAATGCTAGACCCTCATAAATTATCATTTTCAAATTGTGTACATTTTGTCTAATCAATATCTAAGAAAAAGTGACTTTTTTTCGTCCAGATGTAGGTGTAGCATTTGGGGTAGTGTTGATTGTGGGTATACATACATTACCTAGGAAAGGGACAATTTACATTTATGATTACAACCTTCCTACCTATCTTGAGTGGAATCTTAGCTCTCAAGCTTCTAAGATTACCTATCTCATTTAAGGTAGAATTGCCCATTATTGCCATCCATTCAATTCCGCCACCTAGACAACCCTCCCATATGCGTCAATGACTTGCTTATTACCACAATCTTACCAACCTTTTATCATAATGGCAATGCACTAAGAAAGTGGACATATCAATCCATGCTTTAACAAGGGTTTGCCCATACTTCAACAAGGGGCTATTCATGCTTTAACATTTCACCTTTGAAAAATCATAGAAAATTCACTTCTTATTAGAATGTCTTCATTCTTTTTGCAAATGACTTCTCTCAAACTTCTCAACTTCTGAAAAATATGGGAGCTGACAAATAGCTTCTCCAAAGTACCTAAATAACAAATCTGAATACTAATGGGCAGTTCTACCTTATAGCTCATTTACACTAGGAACCCACATGACTTCTTCTACACTAAATAGTGAAATTAGGTTGCCCCACACTAATTTCTCGACATTCTATATAAATATGTATTGTTTCTTTATAAGAATTTACTACTTTTTTGAATTAAAAATTTATGCATGTAGAATTTATGAACCTCTATGTGTACAAACAAACAAAACAGTAGACATATTTGTTGATTGGTTGGCTTGTAAAGTGATTTTCTTGAAGTAAGGCAACCTAATTGTTAAGGCAACCTAATTTCACTATTTAGTGTACTGCAAGAATTTGTTTTATTGCTGTAAATTTGAATGACAAGGAATGCAATTAATAATAAGATCCACCTCTCCCATGACCCTTTCAAGTAATTGTTGGACATAGTGTATGAGTGAGTTCTAGTAGTGGGATAAACAAGCGTCCCCTTTTTATTTCTGAATTTGATTAAAACATTTTGTGTCGATTGATATTTTTTGTATGAAGATGCTCTAAACAAACAATTTAGTTACTTGCCACCCAAGGTAGTATGCGGAGATCCTATGAAACCCAAACCATTCCCCAAATCATATTGTTGCAAGTACTAGGTCATTAGTGGTCATTTTGACAATGTTTGTATAATTTCCAGGTATCGGAACTTTTCTAAATGCACTTCTAGAAACTTCTGAAACTACTGAAACTAGACCTATGCCAACCCTAGTTTCCAAAGTCTATGCACCTAAATGTCACAATTTTAGCCCTTTGAAACACACCACATTAGCAAATATCACCATAATGTTGACCATATACTCCTACCATTCAAATCTAAGTCAATCGAGCATCTTGGCATGCATGAGATGCAAAGACCATGGTTCAATTCAATTCTTTACACTAGTATTCGAAGCCATGGCTACCAAGTACACGAAGCTTCAAGGCCCTCACTTGGTGTAACTCGTCACAAATGTGGGTGGCTTGAAGCTTGGTCCACTTGGCCATGTTTTCTACTACGGTAGTGTTATCTAGGCGCACAGAGGTTTTCATGCAGAGATGTTTGTGGTATTGCAATGTGCCGCTTCTACAGTAAGGTAGTGTGCTCATAAACCGTCAGTTTACCAGCTGTTGGGTCATTTTGATGGTTTTCAGATGCCTAAAAATATTTTCACTTATTTTTCACTTGAAGAGAAGTTGATGCGGGATGCAACCCAAGTGGTTTCATATTTTTCTGAGCATTTATGAATTACTTATGAATTTCCAAACAATTCTGCCATAGGCACCTATTTGTGATCCTAGGCCTTGCAAAACCCACACACACGCGGTCTGAAAAAAGATATGGTGTGACCCAAAACAAGCAATGAAGCATTGAACAAGTAATACTTAAGGTTCCTAAATGTGACCTTTACTAAACTGAAGCCAAGAAACCAATATTGTCTTCACATACTTTCAAGTCCAATTCAAAGTGCTCTAACTTTTGCATCCAATTTCCAAATTCAATAAAAATTGTTATAAAATTTGAGCTCTCTCTTCTAGTTTGTGAGATAAAATTTTCAGATCAATCCGAGTTATACTGATTTTTTGGGAGCCAATCGAAGTTCACAAGTTCAATTTAAGTTCACCAAACTGCATTTTCTGGCTGCAGCTTCGGGGGCTTCTATCTCCTTCATTCTAAGTTTGTTTTCAGTAAAATTTGTTGGGTTATGTTCCCCTTGAGGTCTAGTTATTGTGGTAAAATTTTCATGTCAATTCAAGTTGTTTTGAATGTTTGGGAGCAATTCGAAGTTCTAAATCCCGACATTCTTCGATCACAGTGAACTTCGGCGGCTTATAACTTCTTCATACAAGGTCCGTTTTCAATGTTTTTTGTTGGAAAAGTTGCGCCTAATAGTCTAGTTTGTGTGTCTAAAATTTCATATCAATCCAAGAATTAATGAATGACTGAGAATAATTTTAGTGAAAAGATGTTCAGCCATAAATTTGTTTCTTGCAAAAATGAAGCGAACACATGTCTTGTATCCACTCTCAGTTCAAAATCGACCCACCTTGGCTCTTATTACACCATATGTAAAGTATAAATCAACATCTAACAAACCTTATTAAGCTCTCACATTATCAAAAACCCATTTCAAAACTGCTTAGTGTCCATTTCAGAATTGCTTAGTGTCCATTTCAGAGCCTCCTATAGGGACGGTTCCAAGAAGCGGGTCGGAATTCCAGTCACCTACCTTAAATACATTAAAAAAGAGATTGAAATCAATTGTTCAGCATTGTCGATTAGGAAGAATCGTAGTGGTCAGGCCACCCGGCAGGACCTGACAGAAAATTTGGGTTTGATTGATGGAATTTCTTTTTTAAAAACGAGCACTTGAAAGTTCAAACTTTCAGCACTTGCATTTGACATTTGGGCAGACTGAAATTTGCCTAAATATTAATAAATTTGACCCCATCAGCAGTGACTGTCACTCAGATTTGCTGAATTGCAATTGAATCCAAAATTGAGGGATAGAATTAAAGAAATTTGGATCATGGGACTGTTTGGTTACTAACTTTCAGAATTAACTGGACCAGGGACATCCAATGTAGGATATGTATCTTGGAGTACGTACTCCGGCAAAAGAACTCGAAGGACATGCATAGCATGGGCATGAGTATCAATTTGGAGGACCGTTTCTCAAACCTTCCGTTAATTTCGAAATAGAGAGACGTCATTGAAGCATCCTTCGCCATCAGATCCTGCGCCAGTTCAAAATTTCGTTATTTTCTTTTGCAATCAAGGTACTTATATTATATTGTAACACTGCTTGCTACAGGTTTTCATAACAATGTCGGTTGGCTATGGGTTCCTGTGCCTGTTGGACGTTGACAAGCCAGTCTAAACTAAGTAAGCTGCTGTGATGACTTGATGCTGTGATGACTTGATGCTGTGTCTACTGTTAGAGTGAGGTGCAAGACGTACTCCCATATTCGATAAAATGGCGAAATTTCAGAAACATTTGTACTTTCCCTAAACCCTATCTGGAATCTCAGATGTACACACGTACAAAACTAGAGCTTTGTGCACTTGACTGTCACATTATTGGTGCTCTGAAAGATGCTATATGCTTACGTTTTGAGCTTCAATTCTCGCTGCCATGAGAATACGGACGTAAGCCTTACTTCTGGAATCATCCTTGTTTATTATACAGCTAATGTGCTATTTGTTATTTATCATTGCTTCCAGAATGATCCTTCGTGTGCTATTTGTGACTCGATCGTGGTATAATGGATCACGTCTGCAAGCAGCAAGGAGCAGAAGATGGAATTTTGATGTAAATTGTCGATCAGAAGCTTTAAAGTCATTGTAAAATAATCATAATTTTGTAGAACAAACCTGTGCACTTTAGATCATGATCATGCCTACGGATGAGCAGAACCTTATTGCTAACCGGATAATGTCGTTGAGAACAAGGATTCTAGGAAACGGAGTATATTCAGTCTTTTGTTTGTGAAGAATTGAACGTAAAATTATAGCTCATAATAGAAAAAATGCACTTCCACTGGTCTGAGGCTTTGCTCTGAGGTTTCCATCCTTTCACTGGAACCCATCTACTTAAGAAAAAGAGAACTCTTTCTATGCAACCTAACATTGGGTACAGCTTACTTCTATTATATAATCCGAGAGTGGAATTGATATTAGTAGATCCTTAACCACCTGCATTTCAACTGTGCACGGTTTTTGACTTGGATCCAAATTTCGATTTATTCATTTCGCTAGTTGAACCTTTCAAAGCAAAACAATGACGCTCAATTTTGAAAGAGGCCTGTTATTCATATATATATCTAAGAGGAGATTGCAGAGAAATCAAACAAATCGAATGGAAATTGGTGTTTTGAAAACATGTTACCACTTGAACAACACGATCCAACTGCAGCAGCTGGAATGTATCTTGATGAGCAAGAGGATTATAATATCTCCAGAAAATCATCATGCTACTGATGTGGAGAACTGGAATTCTCGACGCGTGGAGAGCATTGTTTCCCACATCAGTAACATTATGGTTTTCACTGATATGCTTCACGAGCTGACCTTTCTGAGCTGTGTCTGTAACACATTTTGATGATCAGAGGATTAATACATGTATCTCCAGAAAATCATCATGCTACTGATGTGGACAACTCAAACTTATGCACAGAGTAACATTCTCTTGCAAGATGAGCATTGTTTCCCACATCAGTAACATTATGGTTTTCACTGATATGCTTCACAAGGTGACCTTTCTGAGCTGTGTCTGCAACACATTTTGATGATCAGAGGATTCTATATCTCTAGAAAACCATCATGCTACTGATGTGGAGAACTAAACTCTCTGCTCAGTGAACATACTCTTGCAAGATGAGCATTTTACGTTTCCCACATCAGTAACATTATGTCTTTCACTGATATGCTTCACCAGTTGGCACTATCTGCAACACATCTTGATGCTTGAACAGAGTCTAGGATTACAATATCTCCAGAAAATCATCATGCTACTGAAGTGGGGAACTGAAACTCTCTACTCAGTTAGCATTCTCGGTAACAAAAACAAGAGCATTGTTTTCCCACATCAGTAACATTATGGTTTTCACCGATATGCGTTTCTAGTTGAATCAGCCTTGGTCACGTACCCTGAACTCTCACTGCAACTCATTTTCATGAGCAGAGGACAATTATATCTCCAGAAAATCATCATGCTACTGAAGTGGGGAACGAAAACTCTTTACTCAGTTATCATTCTCGGTAACAAAAACGAGAGCATTGTTTTCCCACATCAGTAACATTATGGCTTTCACTGATATGCGTTTCTAGTTGAATCAGCCTTGGTCACGTACCCTGAACTCTCACTGCAACTCATTTTCATATATGAGCAGAGGATTACCATTATATCTCCAGAAAATCATCATGCTACTGAAGTGGGGAACTGAAACTCTCTGCTCAGTAAGCATTCTCGGTAACAAACGAGCTAGAGCATTGTTTCCCACATCAGTAACATTATGATTTTCACTGATACGCGTCAGCCTCGTCCGTTCTGACCATTACCATTACGTTGCTTGCAACACATGGCATTACCTAGCAAAACGCAATGCACACTTCCAGAAGTACGTCAACATAGACGACAACGTACCCAATTCAAACTCTATCTACGATCAAATAACCTCAGCAGTCAGCACGACAGAGCTCGACTGACACATTGATTGATCATATCCCAGAATAATTACATGATATCAGGAGCCTCAAGTGAGGTCTTGCAGAGCAGCTAGATGATATATTGAGCTGGATCCAAATCCAAGTTGGAATTGAAGGTCGATGAGACTCCCTGAGAAACGCAAAGATTTATAGTGCAATCTAGTGCCACACTAGCGGAGTTGATTGGAATTTTAAAAGGGAAGGCCGATAGGGTAGGTGCATGGGTTGAATGTGCGAGAGAAGGAATGGCCGGGAGAACCTAATCTAGCTGCGGAGGATTGAAATCTCCACCGTGGCGCGGCCATCATCTTCTCCTTGCCTGTCCGGCTTGCAATCGGCAGCCTTGCATTGCAAACATGTGAACCTGGCCATGGACCCTACCAAGTTAGGTGGGATCCTTCCGTGGAGTCACGCCGGCCTTGCTCGCTCTTGCATGAAGGAAAATCTGATCGATGGGATTCGTTTCTCACTGGACTGGACTGCTGCACAGGCATAAACAAAAGTAGATCTTGGTTTCCCGAGAAAGCACTGTACATGGCAGAGAAACATTGTGATGCCTACGCTGCGGAACAGTACTAGTCACCTGTTGTTGCAGGAACGAAGGAAGGGCCCTGCTAAACCCCGCATTAGAGAAAAATCTGGACTCTCTAGAAGGAAGACTGTTTCTCTGGCTAGACATGCAAATACAGGAAATTAAAATTAAAAATTTTCCCTTTATCAATGGAAATTGTCCATGTGTTTTTAAATTTTAAATTTTTAAATTTATATATATATATATATATATATATATATATATATATATATATATATATATATATATATATATATATATATATATATATATATATATGGAAAAGGGTTTAGGGTTGTGTATTTTGACAACTAGAGTGGGTGGGAGGGACATCCTTATACAAGATCTTTCCTATTAATTTCATAAAAATCATAAAATTTTACAGGACTCATAAATCAAACATAGTTCTTGATAGGATGGAGGTCCCTTACATCAGGTCATCAAACGGTCACCAAAATCATCGTCACCTCAACACCTCTTAGTTAACTTTGCATAGAAGTATTTATGTAAACCAAATATGGATCAAATCAATATAGGTACATGGTACTATTCTAGTAAAAGAAAATGTCAAATAACTAGAGACTAAACAGTTAAACATGTTGTGAACTAAATTCCATAACCAAAATGAAATAGAGCCCCTCAAGAGTGTTTTTTTTTGCCACAGGCTTAGAAAGAGTTGCAATGGTGAATTAACCAAGTAGGTTGTGCACCTCACTTGCACCTATGACATCCAATGTCACACAATGAGGTTAGTTTCCACATGCAAGGTGTTTTTGACCTACAACAACTTGTTATTGCAAATTACAATAGAAAAACAGCCAACAAAGCTCAAAACATCACACAAAAAAATGTACAACAAATCCTATTTCAACAAATTGTAAATCATAAGGAACCTATGAAGAGACGCCATCTATAATCTCCTCACTTCAAATACCCGTAGTCACTTCAAAATCCCTTCTAGAAGCCATCCAATAAACCAAATTGTGTAAGCTCATGAGTGGTTTCAACCATATGTTTATACTCCTCCATCCATGGCATGGTTTAGCAATGACAAGGTATAGACTATGTCTTGGGCTCCAAAGAAATAGATCTATTCAAATCAAACAAATTTATTCCAAAAGGCAAGCCAAATTGGTAGATTCAAAACTCTACTACCTATGGTTAATTAAAGTCTACTTATTCAAACTAATAGCCACCATTCATTAATAACATAGCATAGTACAACTATATGTCCTAGACATGTCTACATTGACAACCAATGAACAAAAAGAAATTGGTCAAGTCAAATCACCTTGTACCAGACTCTTAATCCCATATGGTTGAACCTAATTCAAACCACATACCTTCTCGCATACCCTATGATTAAATTAGGATCACTTATTCAAATTCTTTGTAACCATCCATTAGAATGGCATAGTTCAATTAAGTGATGCCAAACCATTGCCTTCCATGGTTGAAGGTGATTGCAAGAAAGATCGAACAATTTTGGTAGCGTTCTCCCAAAACTGTGATTTTTTGTGCTCAGTACTATGAGTATTATAGTACTACAAAACGGAACAATCTCAGCCGTTGATCTGAAAAATCAACAACCAATAGTACTTTTGACTGCTTATAACTCCTATAATAGTACTATTTGAAAAAAATGATAGTTTGTCATAGAAAGTAGATAAAATTAAGTATAAATTAATAATAATTAGAAAATCATGAATAAAAAAACTAAAAAATTGGCCATTTGTAAAGACTTAATAGTGATTACATTTCACCAAAAACTAAAAGTTAAAACCATCATAAATGTTTGAAGCGTTATGTGTAAGGGACCCCTATTTGCATGCATTTGGAGGACAAATAATTGTGTTTTTTTTAATTCCTTTTGGTGGGCACATGCTCATCTAGTGTGGGAATAGCCCAAAATAAATTCAAGTGAACATCATAATTTTTGGATGCTCCACAGTAGTAAAAAACCCTAAACTACAAAGTGTGACAAATGAGCTAAATTGACATTTAATTATAAAATTGTTTTTCAATTTTTTTGAAAAATAATGAAACTCATGATTTCTGAGTTATCTATCTTCAATAAAAATTTCAAGTCCATTGGCTTCATTTTCCAAAAGTTGCGACTGATGGCCTCGGGGGTGCACTTAGTTCTACTATAACAAACCTGGTGCGAACAAGTGGTTTCTAATAAACTATAATTTCAACCTAAAATTTTGAAAATTGTTTAATAATGATTATAGCTTTCTATTGCCAAAATTTTCAACTCAAATAAAATATGAAATGATTTCTAGAAGAGGTTGAAAATGAACTAAAATGGCATGTTTTTCAACTCAAATAATTATAGAGGACACATTTAGATGACCATTGAGTCAATATTCAACTCAAAATGAGCTTTCAATAATGAGTTATTTTTAGGAATTTTTTGTTCATTTTTTAGACAATTTTTTCTTATATAATATAGGGGTGTGAAAGTTATTTTTCAGTTCTACAATGTATCTTTTTACTTCAAAAATTTGTAACTAATTATTATTAACAAATAAAAATATCAATAATTCAAAACATAAACTTTCAAAGTAGGAAAATCTATTGATATTTTTTTTAATTTTTTTTTACTTAAAATTCAAAAAGTATATAGGGGGTCCAAAGTTTTGTTTGCACATGGTTTCTAATGGACACTCTAAATGACCCCCCCAAGCTGATGGCAACTCCGTCACTTCAATTGTGACGCAAAATAGGACCAATCTTTCTTGCAATCACCTTTGAGTTCAAAAATTATATATAATGATATCCAATGATGGAAGTGGTCAAGTCACACACCTTGGTGCCATAACCTATAATAATTGCAAAAGAATGACATGTGGCTATAATATCTACGTAGACAAGGGTACTAGAAAGACATGAAGGTGGGAGGGGTCTATAGGTCAAATATTAAATGGTAAGTATTTAAATCTTTAAACTTATCCCATCTAAGCCATTTAAATTAAATAGACTTTGAAAGAAGGCTACTAATTTGTTTTAAATATATGTTTATAAAGAACTCAACCTCCTCATAAACAAAACATTTTTTCAAAAGGGTGTAACTCCACATTCACCTTTGTCAAAACTAAAAATTAAAAACAAAAAATGTAACAAAATTGAGGGTTTGGGGTTTAGGGTTTAAAGTTTAGGATTTTAAAATTGAGGGTTTATGGTTGTGTATTTCACTTTTAGAGTACAATGGATTTGTTCAAAAACAAGACACACACCATTGGATTGAAAATTCAACAACTAACATCTTTCATTTGAAGGTCATCTAATCCTCAAATTTGGCACCCTGTTCATGTAAGAGGTGAAATAATGATCTAAATTGAAAGTGTCATATGTCATTGAATTTTATTTGACATGACTGCAAACTTCTATAACCATTGTATATGTCAATTTACAACAGTGCTAGTATGTGAGCCTAGAAACGTAAGCCTACGAGCCTTGAGCCTAGACACATAGGTACTCTACAACTATTGGAGATGTCTATAACATACAAATGTATAATATAAACATTCTATAATTATAGAAGGTGCTTATAACATAGGTACCTACAACATAGACACTTATAATATAAACATCCTATAACCATGGAAGGTGCTTATAACATAAACACTTATAATATAATTAGGCACCTACAATATAAACATCCTATAACCATGGAAGTTGCTTATAACATAGACACCTATAATATAATTAGGCACCTATAATATAAACATCCTATAACCATGGAAGCTGCTTATAACATAGACACCTATAATATAATTAGGCACCTATAATATAAACATCCTATAACCATGAAAGCTGCTTATAACATAGGTACCTACAACATAGACACCTATAATATAGACATCCTATAACTATAGAAGATGCCTATAACATAGGAGCTTAGGCTCCTATGTTCATGGGCTCAAGATCCTAAGCTCACATAATAGCAACCGTGTGTCATAAAGGATTAAGGATTTTGAAGAGGTTCCTATGATGTCAAATTTTATTGGAGTTTTCTGAAATTTTTCTTGAAGGTAAAGGAATGTACTAACTTTTAGGAATATGAATTTTAATTCATTTGATGCATGGGGGAAAAAATTGTGCCGTCCCAAGTACAAAATGCTTGAGCCTAAGCAACAAAACAAACGTACAGAAATTCAAAATAAAAATTTCTAATTCTTTCCCTACTTTAGAGACAAATTATTTTTATGTTTGCATGGAAAACTTTGATTCATTCCATTTGGATTAGTTATGAAGAGTTTTTGTTTCCAAGTAATTAGATAATCCCTTGGATAATCCTTGTGAAAAAATAACATATGGGATGTGCTTATGAATTTAGCTTTCTCATATTTTCAAAGCAAAAATGTCCATAGGTTGTAGATTAATTGATTCAACAATCTCACTGTGAGAATTGGCATGTTTCAATTGAATTTTAGAACTATTAATGATTTTTTCTTTTATCTTCTATCTACTTCAACAATTATGTATTAAGAATTTTCATAAGAAAGAAAATCATTGATTTTTTTATTGATTTTTTTTTTCTAGATTTTCAATTACATTCTCTACCATGAAGATTTAAACCTCAAAACTCTATAGAACAAGAAACTTTAAGCTAAGAGGATTCAAAGTTTGCAAACTAGTAAACATCGTTTTTTGTTACTTTGAACACTATAATTATCTAACAATATACATGGTCAAAGGGCTTGAATATTTTTGCTATACATTCTCATTCAAGTTTTTTTACAAGATCCTACAATTGAATATGAAAAAATAGTTTTATTCCACTGTAGCTCTTTGCACTAATAATGGCAATTTGAAGTGAAATGTAGTTATAAACCTCTAGGGTTAACGTGAGGGTTAACCTTGAAAAGACAACACTTATGAACCTACATAATATAGTCAACACCAAATAATCACATTCCTAGATGAGTTGATGCATTTTTTATTTTCACAATTTCTCAAAATCACTCATCAAGACATTTTTAGTCCATGATGTCCTTACTAGGTTAATTAACCCTTGAAGGATAAGGCTAATGACTATGAAAAGAACTTCAATATTCCTCATTTTGTATCCTCTATTATACTATTATATCATAAAATACAAGTGGAATTTTTTCATTTTATTTTTGAAAGATTGAAATCATATTTCTTTTATAAGCCAAGAACATTTTAAATTTTTTGTAAAGATTAGAAATTACTATGAAATTTTGAAGTAAAACTAATGAAAAATCAAATTAAATATGATATAAGTTTAAAATTTTGAAAATTTCACCATGGATATATATTTTAGTGTGAAAAATCATGATGTAGACTCATTCTAATTGGAAAATTAGTAGATCACAAGTTATTGATCCAAAATTTCAAATTGCAGTAGAAGGTAGATTTGATCAATTTCATTTTATTAATTGGTCTCAAATTTAAAAAAGACACATGCTTTTGGTTAAAATTTAGATTTAAATTAAAAATACATTGAAAAATCAACAATAATTGTGATTTGTGTCTTTAGCATGTTCTTCTATACAAAAGTCAACAACATTTCAATGAATGATGGAATTTCTACTAACATCAAATACAAACACATTAAAAAAAATCTCCCAAAAGAATATAGAAGAAAAATTGTTGCCCTTCATCTTCTTGTGCTCATTTAAAATCATGCAGTTGCTACTTTGTGGCACTGTGGTCTTAAACTTCAAAATCCTTCTATCTATATTTTTTCATTTTAGATTTATTTATGAAAGAAATTTTTATATTTATTTCTCCAAGTTGAAATCACATGGCTTTGGGAATTATAAAAAGAATTAGTTTTTTTTGTGAAAATTGTAATTAATAGAAAATTTGAAGAAAAAATGAAGAAACTTCATATCCAATACAAAATTAGGTATAGAAATTTAAAATTTTCTTTGTAGGTGTACATGAGTAGTGTAGAATATCGTTGTATAAACCAAGATTAAATGTTGTCCTATAATTGAAAAAAATTAGTAGACAAAATTTATAGATCAAAGGTGCAAATTGCAATTAAAAAAAAATCCAATTTTAGGAATCTTAATATATTCATCAAAATAGAATAATAGAATGAGCCGCATCAAATGTCTTTTAATCCTTAAAGGTGTGGATTCACCACCATATATGGTTAGAGAATATTTCAAAGTTAAAATTTTCCATTTAATTTATTTTCAAGTTTCAATCTAATAATTTTATTCTATTAGACTATGTGTTCAATATCCATGTTAGAAATTGTTGTTGTGATGATTCTTATTGCTAAAATCTAAAATGAATTGGTAATTAATCATTAAAAGAAATTTATGAGGTACAAGTAGCAATGAATAATAGTGAGAAATTTTTTAAGCAATTATTTAGTTTTTAAAATCCAATACACCTTAGGCAATGACCTTGACCCCTATAGTCTTGAGGTCATTTTTTCATTAAAAAATCTCAAAACTACCATTTTCAATTCAAACAACACAAATTTTAAACATTTATTTCTTTTGGACATCATTTGTTTTTTTCGCATGTAATTTTTTTTATGTTGAAGAATTGAGTTGAAAATTTGGGAAAAATAAATTCAACCCCCCCTTTTTATGGTTTTCATTCTTTAAAAAGTTTGTTAAGTTCAAGTAGGTATAATATAAAAGGAAAAACTTAATTGCTAATAGCTCTAAGATGGGATTGAAATACACTAATCCCAATGGTGAGATTGTCTTGGAAAGCGAACTAAACTATGTGAAACTTTCTTTTTTAATTGTTAAAACTAAGTTAAAAAATGAGTCCAATACATTATTTTCTCAAGAATTTGTTAAGATTGAACCTTCAAAGGGACTCTTGGGATTTTAGGGCTTAAAGTTAAATTACCACTATCAAATTAAATTTGGCCTTTGTACAATTGACTTAAATATTTTTGATATGTTTCATGTGTGAATAAACCTATTTTTTCTATTGAATTTGATATTTTACAGCTTTTGGTTGAAAAATCATACTATTTAGATTTTAAATGCATAAATAAAATTATATCAATCATAACATGACATTGGAATAATCAATATTTTTTGTAAAAAGAAGAAGATTAGAATAAAAGGCAACACTTTATTATTTAAATTCAATAGTCATTTCAAAAATAAAAAATTTGAATGAAAAACTCACATTTGTGTGTAAATTGAATTCTAATACATGGAGTTTGCAATAGTAATAATTCATTGCCCCTTCATATTTTTTTCAAATATTTATGATGGAATACAATCAGGACTTCATTTTCTTAATTTAGATCAAATACCAATAATGAATCATCCAGTTTTTTTGGGGGGGTTAAAACCTAAGCCTTCCACACTTAATTCCCTCCATATTATTATCTTGCAGTCTCTTGTGATATTAAAGGATGTGAATGTGTGGTACCGGTAGTGCAAATACAAGGAGAGGGTCTTTGAACTGAGAACGATGCCATGGCAGAATTTGCTAGTGAGTGAGTGTGCAATTAAAGAGGTTAGGTGCGGTTTGCTTGCTTCTCACGTCTGTGAAGGGCCTGTCGGCAGGCTTGAGATTGCGCCCCAGATACTCTTGCTCTACTGAGTTCGCGAAAGATAGCTAAGGCTTCGCCAAGCTTTTCGCTTCGACGACTGTATTCGGCAATTATTTGCCGCTTCGATAACACAGTCACGTTGTTTTAACAAGAGACAGGAAGCTCCTGGACTTGGGCGGCTATGGAGGGAGAACAAAAGGGCTATCAGCAAGAATTTCTTCCCTGCAAGTGGCCATAGTATCGGCCTGCAAGAAGCTATCATCAGATGGAGAGATGGCGCCCCGTTTAACGCATCCTAATCCGGTGAACATCAGCAGAGTAGACGTCTTCAATATGTCGGAGAACGTAATTTGAGAAATTGAGCGATAGTTCGTGACTGTCGGCAGGAATCAATGGGTATGGATATATCACAGCTACGAGCAGTCTTGGGAGTCGAAGGTAAACTGTCCTAATTTTAACACTTTTTCTGATCCTACCATTATATGGACTATTTTCTTAATATGCATTAGCAAAGGGAAAGAATGGAAACACAAATAATTTTGCATGACTGGCTGTTTTGATACTCCAATAATATTCATTTTACTAAAGTTTCAAAGTTTGAATCAGAGGAGATTAATGCAGACGAACTCTTATTGATGATTACTTACTTCAACTCTCATTGGGTACTTTGAAAACTTATATGGTAGTTTCAGAGACTTCAGTACATTGTTTTAGTGGTACATCCAAGTGTTGCATTTTGGATGGTGTCACTTTTAGGTGTAATTACCTATGCGCATGCTTTTTGCTGCTACGAATTCCATCCAATCCAAACAGGAGCGAAAGACCAGGAACTTGACAATTTCCATTCTCAGAAACTCTGCAAAAAGTCGAGCACCTAGTTGAATTCACAAGTGTGCTCATCAACGGTGTGCAAAGCATAAACATACACAATCTTAGACAAAGAGGTACACAAATAAAGGACATTTATATTCCATGATTTTTTTTAGGTCGACGCCAGTCAGGGTTCAGTGTGCAAAATACACAATGTTTCGCCGCTCTACATACAAAAGATAGACTGCTTCATCATGGAGCACGTTGTTCACTTTGAAAAAGCCTGAGATCTCTACGTTTGATGCCAAGCCATAAGGCCGGGTGGTATTATATGCCTCCTTATTGTATAATTAGACGATAAATAAATTCATAAGTATACCGTAGACAATATATTGCGTTTTCACATGAAGGTTCTGCAACATATAATGTGCACGACGACAGGACTCATTCAGACAAAAACTTTGGGCCACTGTAGGTCTACATGTCAGTGAAATGTAAAGCTTGTGGGGACGCTAGGCATTTCATTCTTGTAAAACTACCCCCAAAAAACTGAAGACAATCTACCGCTCCGATCTTGATATCCACGCTGGAATCCACTTGGATTTCTTGGAGGTTTGGCCCGGAGGGTTACTTGAAGCGGTCTCCGATTGCCTGGGATCCATCTCCATGTTCAGCTTGCCGCTTTCTTCCTTGATGGTAATGCATTTGTTGTCACACAAATCATCGGAGCTCACGATGAGTTTCGCAAGTCCAGGAGCGTCGATCAGCACGATGTACTCTCGATACGTCGCGTTGAAATCAACCCCGATGGTGTACTTCCCGCCCGCCGCAACCGAGGCCAAGTCGGAGGCGTAACGAGCGCTCCCAATTTGGAGTTTCATTATATGCTTCGTCGCGTTGGAAATTTGCGTGGAGGCACTCATGGTGGGAAAGCTGGTTCAGATTCAATCGCCGGACGACAACCACCCGCATCAGTCGCTAGCCGCGAAGTGAAATCTCGACTGGCCTGGATAACTGCCTTGAAAATTGAATGATCCAGCAGGACTCAAAGAAAGGGAGAGAGAGAGAGGGGTGGGGTGGGGATTTTGAAACAGAGTGAAGAGCTCTGGCATATACATATATAGGTAGAGAGCTGGAGAGAGCTAGGCCCCAGCTGCGTGAATTTGGTGGCAAATGTTGTAGTCGTCAGTAATCAGGGGTAAGTTACGTTTCACGAAGCTTTTGCAAGGAGGCGTGAAGGCAAACTTTTAAAGTGTGCAAGCAACGTTATTAAATTGTCGGCAGTGTGCGCTCCGACTTCATTCACACGCTCGACTGCAAGCCGCCTGTGAAGTCTACGCTGCAGACAATTCACTTATAATTACTTCTGCAGACATTCTCGCCCAAGTACATTCTCGCCCAAGTGAATTGTCTGCAGCGTAACTTAGACAAAACCTACACTACATACATTAAAAGACATACTACACTAAAGGGCCTTTTGCTAGGACAGATATTTCAGAATCTAACGTCTAATTTCAGAATATCCCTGCGTCTTCTCGGCTATGAAGGAACTCGAACTTTCTGAGAACATACGAATCCGACAGCCCTATCCACAGTTGCTCCATCAGCAGTTACGTTCTCTGAGTAAGCTGACTCGCGAAACACCTCTGTACGAATTGAATACGTTTTTTGAAGCTGCAAAGAAGATATTTCCTCTGCAAGAAGATTGATGCTGAGTGTAAACCGCCTGTCAAGCAACAGGGTGAGGCAGATTTTCATGATCGGATTGAACCAGAGGTATCTTACAAGATACAGGCGCGCCAACTTAAACCTCTGATTATAGTAGAACTTAATTCCAAGAGCGAGAAATAGCTCTTAAATACCTAGAAATACCTCATAATTTGATTGCTGCCGAGAGTAAACTATTTCATTACCACCAATGAAGGTCAAATTCGCGCTGTGTAGGTTTAGGGTTTCCTAACCTAAAATGACGGTCTCGAGAGACGTACGAACTTCCACGAACAGTCGGGGACTTAATGTCGGCACACTGTACAGTCGACACGGATAATAGCACTTGAAAGTAATGCCGCTTTACTACATCTTCTGTGGCGTCCTTTTGGTCCTCTTTTGGCTACGTTAAAGGTGACGTGTCAATTTAACTTAGAGATATTCAAATTTTGGAAGCACACGACACTATCGACAATTTCGCAGAAGGTTCGCTGCGGATGCTTAGAAAGATGTGGCATAATTGCATGCTCACGTTGCTTGCTCCTCACCCCATCACAACCACTGTCTTCTGAACAATAGTTGATACATACACATGGTGTTGCTAAATCATGGACAAGGCCATCAATTACACTAAAGAGCACGACTGATTGGTAAAGTATCGAGTCCTAAGTCCTAACTAGCTGTTGCTGCCATATGTAACAACATGTACAGTACTTTGATATGTCAGTTTAGAATGTGCGGATGTTATAAGTACTTCGATCGCTGAACCGCAAGGTGTAAAGCTGTGGTGCAAGTGTCGCTGAAATTGGCGTCGATTGCGACATGCCCGCAATATGGAAAACGAATACAGAGAAACACAGCCCACAGTCTCACTGTATTCATTCTTTGCATTAGATTTACGACGCAATCAGATCATTCGGTATACCAAATGCAAAGAACAAAAAGAGTGAGGCCTCCAACCTTGACATGCCACAAGAAGCTCCGCAAGCTACGGAAGCAGAGACGTAGCTGGGGCATTAACATACCCAGCATCCATCACAGGCACCCTCGCCAAGCAGCGTGTTTTTTTGGGGCGAAATTTCGCATTTTCTGACAGATTTGAGCCTGTCAGACTCCGTCCCTCCAGAATTGCGCCAGTGCTGTGGAGGCTGTGTCAGGTACTGTTCCAAAAAAATAACGCTGTCGCCAAGATACAAAAAATCTTTCAAAAGAAACTTAGACGCTCCTAAGAACCGAGTTCAGAATAATACCTCTTGATCGCTGGCTATCAGTTTTGCATGTGTTCAAGTTGAAGGACGTGCTTTGCAGTGCTTGAAGCTAGCGAGGGTCAGTGTAAGCTCTCCAACCGCTCCATGATGATAAAGATGGTGAAACAATGCGAACTGGAGGGTACTTTCCAATCTGTGCAAAACAAAAGGAGTGATGTGAGTATTGTAAATCAATAACGTACCCCAAAGAGGTAAAGTTTCAGGGTACTCGTGGACTTGGAACGTTCAGACATTTATCATATCTGCGGCAATGCATCAATGTTGTCCGTGGGACATATCGTGAAAAAGAAGTGGCTACACACACAAATTGACCATAGAAACCTTCGATAGGCCGAGGTAATGCCGAACTCTGCACTTTTTCTTAACAAGCCAGCGCTCTTTTCTACAGCTTTCTCGTTGTTGAAGTCATTGCCATATCCCCGGACAAGTAGACTTCGCCACGGATCCCCTCAGAATTGTGTACCAATGTATATTTTCAATCGAAATCTTGCCGAGTACGACGCTGTATGAGAGACGATCCATCTAAAGAATCCGAGACTTTACAGCTCCCCAAAATCACAGCAACTTTAAGCGCCATGACCAACGAACCCTATAAACACATTAAGGACTCTCACAGTTGCGTGTAATGACACACAGGGCTTTTGCATCTCAATGATTGCTAAAATGTGTTTGGTCCCACTACTTGTCCATTGAAGGTCCCACTACTTGAGTTGGATCATTGATTACTTTGAACCATTCCATGACCCAAAATAGAAAGGTGTCATCGTCAGCATCTAATGTAATAGGTCCCAAAAGAAGTTTTGTTGAAACACATAGATGAACAAATCTTCAATTCCATAGAAAACGACATGACAACTGAGTTGGTTGACTACAAACATGAATTTTGATAATGATACACTCTATAATTGCACTTTCTCATATTCTTTTTGCATAGAAAGTTGGCATGGGTTGAAAATTCAAGTATATTTAAGTTATCTATGAGTTGTGAATGAGTTTGAAAACTCAATTGGATAATAAAATGAGCAATAATAGTCATGGAGACATCATTATGCTTCATGCATAATCCACTATATCCGGTTTCATCATTCAAAATCACAACATACAACTAATAAGTTACAATGTGGTAAGATTTTCAATCATTGAATAGGCCATACAATCAATTCAGAAATGGCAATAACTGACATTAACTAATATATGGCAAAAAACTCAACTCAACCGTACTAGATTCTAGGTGAGTTTTGTTTCCAACTCTACAATTATTTAGATTACAAGAATGTAATAATTCCACATCCTCTACGATCTTTGTTAGAATTACTTGAGAATACTTGATTGCAATCAACTTTCTCTAATGACTTTATCTAAACCTCAATAGGAGAGGCTAAGGTCAATTTCAAGTATACTTATAATGAACACTTTGAAATTCATGGTATATTCATACAATGACCAAAATATCACTACGAGAAAAGTCTTGGAGCATGAAGTTGCAATGTCACAACTTGGTGCCAAAGTAATGCCCATATTTTGCATTAGCATTGTGCATAGGTTGTTCTTTGGTGTTCCAAACCTCTTTTCTACCGGTGTAAACATGCTAAACAAATTTAAAATCCTCTTTGAATTGCCAATGTGATCTAATTAGCAATTGTGACCTAACCAAAACTAAGAAAGATTTAACAACTGCAACCATAATCAAGGGCTTATTCCGGCTCACTTAGGTGATATTACCTCGAATGCACTCGCATGTGATCTAAACTTGGCATCCAAACTTGGCAACTTGGCATCTCTGAAATGATACCCAACGAGATGTGAACACAACGTGACACATTCTCAAAATATACGGGGACTGTTCAATTACAGAGTGTCGTTAGAGAGGGTTAGGGTAAATTACCTGAACGCTTGATCACTCGGAAACTAAGCAGAGGAAGGAGACATTGCCTGAATTGAAAACCCTGAAACATTGCTCTCAATTTCAGAATGTCATGCACAGAATTTGTTATCCAATGAGTAAGGTGAAGTGCCGATACGGCATTCCTAGGTTTCCAACGGAGCATGTCGTGACTTACAGGCAACCTGTAGTTGAAAGGCCCATTCAGAGGTTCATTCAGAACCTGAATGTCGCCGTATAATTTAGTTCAAATCGTAGACGATTTACAAGAGCAGCGTTCGGCAGCATAGGAATTGCATTGCAAAGCTAGTTCAGACGAATTGCAAATATCTACATTAAAGAAGTATGTTCAGGAATTTCGGAGGTTCGGTAACTGAACTGAGCTCGGCTTTGAGACAACAAAAACTCTGCTGCGGACTACATTTCGGTTGATGAGGAACCCCGGGACAACCATAAAATCTACGCGTGAAGAATCTGCACTCGGCAAGTGATCGTCGTCGTCGGATTCTGACTCCTGGAAAATGACAGACTCCATGTACTTCTCTACAAGTTTCTCCGATTGCGAAACACGAAAAATGCGTGCAACAGGATTAAAGGAGAAAGCGAGCTTGTGCACAAGCCAGACGCACACCGCAAGTTGAACAAAAGTTGCTCCGAGTTTGGTCGAAATCTCAGTGGAGCTGTCTGTGGGAGAAGCCGGATGGTCGAAGGTCAGCTCCGTTATCTCCTTCACCAGGCTTGCGATCTCGGGAATGGTGTCACTTAGGTCTTCGAGCTTGATGCGACAGAAATCGGCGAAGAGAGTGTCTCCGCTACGCACGAGCTCCTCGGCATCGTCCACGGAAAGAAGATACTTGTATTGACGGAAATTGTCCATCCTCTGTTGCTCCACATCAAGAAACCCTGAGGAGCTGTCTTGAAGGTCGAAACATTCATGTTCGAAGCCGTGAAACAGCAGCTTGCAGGTGATGGCCTCCAAGACGTACTTCAAGGGACCTCTCCTGTCAATCGATATAGAACGGACGAAATTGTTGCGCGCTATAGCCATGCCGTCGATCTTTCCCTGTTCCATCGCCTTCATCAAAAGCCTTGAAAACATAGCGGCTCCTTCGTGCACGCGCTGAACAGCCCTGTCGAGAAGGTGGGGAGTCGCTTGTGGTCCAAGAAATGAATCTTTCACGGTAATCTCCTTAGACACTTGTGAGACCTCGCCGTTCTTGGTTTTCAATTCTTGAATTTGATGCTTTAGATCGTCGATTTGAAGATCGCATTGGTGTAACTTCTCGCTCAATTTCGACGTTGTCTCCCACTCCTCGCGCAATCGTGCTCTAAGGTTCTGCGTCACGAGTTCATGCGATTCCACTTGCTCTTCCAGCTTAGCGCAATGCGCTTTGAGCTGCTCCTGACCGTCCGTCTGTGCCGAAGTATCTGTGGTACTCACTTGCGCCTGCAGTGCTTTGCTTTGCTGTTCAAGCTCCTCCACGAACTGAATTAGTTCTTCCATTTGAATATGTTTCCGCTCCAGCTCGTCAACTAGCTTTGATGATTTCTCCTGCTCTTCCCGCAGTCGTTCTCGAAGGCTTTGCAACTCCAAGTCCTTGGCTCCCAGCGTCACTTCTAGACTCGCGGTTCGCTGTTTGAGATCTTGAATCTGTTTCATATGGTCCTTCACCTGGTTTGTCAACTGCTGCTTCGTGCTCTCCAATTGACCATTTGCCACCATCAACTCTGAAAGCTTCATGTTTAGTTCTTCTGCAGTGATCAGATCTTTCCTCCTCTTTTCCTCCGCGTCTAGCTTCCAAGCCTTCAGTTGCTGGCTCTCAAGTCTAGCGTCTTGCAAAACTCTCTGAAGTTCCTTGATCTTTGCATCTTTCATTGCAGAGTCATTCTGCCCTCCCTCAAGACGTTGGAGGAGCCCTCGCATATCCTGTTCCTTCTCCTTCATCTTCATCAGGTATGTTCCTTCGTTTGCTTCCAAATCTTTAAGGCGCATCTCCTTCAGAAAAGCACTTTTCGTTACATCACGAAAATCTTTCTCCATGTGATCAATAAAGTTCTTCTTCTCTCTAAGACTACCCTCAAGAGTTTCAATGTGAGCCTCTTTTCCAGCTAAAACTGACTCCAAATCCTTGATCTCTTTACGAGCAGCAGCTAGCTGCGGATCATAAACTGCCAAAGTATTATCGACCTTCCCTAAACCGTTGATATCCCGGCTTCCATAAATTGCCAGTGTGTTATCAACCTTGCCTAAATGAGAGCCGTTGATGTCTCTACTTCCAAAATCCATGGAGGTGCCACTATAAGACTGACTAGAATAGCCAGAGTCCTGTCCACTGTAGTACGTCGGAGGCCCTTGAATTTTCGGTAGGTCACGAACCCCTTGTTTTGAATCAGAATCGCGACTCCAAAATGAAGTCACGAGGGAGGAAATTGGATTAACGATAGAGGAAGTCCAACCTGCAGGTGCTGGCTCATCCACAAGAGGTAAGCTATTGCTGCCCCTTGAGAAACTGTCCCTTCGCCCGTCATGCATTGAGTGGCTGCCTACGAAGTCATCCCCTCTGCCATCTTGTGTTGTATACCTTGATGAAAAATCATCCCTGCGCCCATCTTGAAGTGATATCTGCTTTAATGAGAGGCCATCTCCTCGGCCACCTTGCATAGTATGTCTTGGAGGGAAACTATCCCTTCGGTCATCTTGCGTTGTGTGCCTTGGGGGGAAGCTATCCCTTCGATCAGCTTGCATTGTGTGCCTTCCAGGGTAGCCATCCCCTCGCCCCTCTTGAGTTGAATACATTGTTGAGAAGTCGTACCTCTGGCCATCTTGCATTGAATACATTGTTCACAACTCGACTTAGGAGTGCGAGTGCTCGCATATTCCGCTTCTTCCAGCACCTAGGTACCGGTAGCTTTGTCCTTCACCTTATCCCTGCGCGTTTTTTTTAACATGTTAAAACGCGACAAAGGAGCACGCGTGTTCTCAAAGGAGGCTAGAAACCTGTTGAAGTTGATTGGAAGCAGACCCGATAATGTTCCGGCAAAACAGCCGAAAGTATGGCGGAGAAAATAACCACCTCAATGGTTTCTAAACGCTCTAAGCGCAAGAAGCTAATGCAATCACAGCGAAACCGCAACTAAGGCTATCAACGACAGAACTTTAGAGAGCAGCAGAGTACCATCAACGGTCCAAAAGCAGGTACACCTTCTACTGAAACCCACAAT
Source organism: Rhytidiadelphus loreus (assembly GCA_947034895.1). Lineage (NCBI taxonomy): Eukaryota > Viridiplantae > Streptophyta > Bryopsida > Hypnales > Hylocomiaceae > Rhytidiadelphus > Rhytidiadelphus loreus. Next base: position 43,628,584 of record OX344765.1, read on the forward strand.
TCCGCTGATACAACGAAAACAACGTGGTATAAGACGATTTTGAGACACGCAAACCCAGCAAGGAACGAAAAGAACAACTAAAACTGCCAATTTTGCTCTTAGATTCCGAACACCACACTGAGAAATGTCGCCCCCCTGCGTAAGAGAGATACAGAGAGGACACCATAGCCAGATCCACTGATAACAAGTATCATTCTGTCAGTCAAATGCTTGCGCAGAGTCTCACCTTCAAGCTTACGAGTTACGAGTTCCTGTCGATGTAACCCTAGACGTCGTCGAGAACCATGCAATCATGTAAGGTGCAAGGCCGGTGCGACCACTCCGCAATAATGGAGGGTCGGCGAAGACGGCAGCTGTCGCGCAGAGGGTGATGATACGTAAGTCTCTCGCCCACTAACCCGAACTCGCATTCTATTCTATCAAAAAAACCGCACGAGACAATCCAGTGTAAACTCCAACTGAGCTCACCATAGCCGCCAGATTTCAAATTACTAGTGTCAGAAGCAGCTCACCTAAAAACGTAGACTACAAACCGCAGAATGGGCGGAGCGCCCAAATGGTCTCCCAAACCTTGATGGGCGCATCATGACATCCCGTCCCTGACCTGCACATCGAGCAGACCGCTCTCGGCAGGATCGTTATGGCAGTTGCAGAGATTGACGGAAGAAATATAGTCTCTCTGCCATTTCGGCACTAAGCTTAACTTAATGTATTGGAAACTGAGTGATTCTGCACCAAAAAGCCAAGCTGCCCAAGCACACTTAGTTGAGACAGTACGACTGTTGCAGGTGTGTCCCCATTGATACAGTGTACATGTCCAATGTCGACAAATGGAAGCCTACTGAAGACTTTGGGCTATGGAGAAGTCCCGGGCTACCGGTGATTGAGGTCGCGCAGGAAAAGTCCCGGCAAACAGGAAAGGACACGCCGGGAACTGTTTGCCTCACTTGGCTGGCAGGCAGATTGATTGCATGCGGGAAGGCCCCAGCCACTCTTTATTTTCGAAAAGCGGCTACGCTCCCACATCGGGAACTGGTATGAAGCTGTGGTGAGATTTCGAAGTTTTGTGTTTTCAAAATGTGCTACTGTAGCCAAATATTCTTAAGTCGTTCTATGAGTGCACCGATCGTACTGTTTATCTGACAACATGTTAGAGACAGGATATGATTTGGATTCAATCACTGTGCTTGAGAATGGTGAAACAGCCTACGCAGTCTACTTGCTCACCAATATCAATATGGCAGTTAGTGTAGGAGCTATTGAAACGGGGATTTATTCGTGCCAGTTTCACTGAGTTGAGTTTTTGGGGAATAAAAATGGAACAATTAACAAAGGAATTTTCCATTTTCGAATGGATAAAATTGCCAAAATGTTTTGATTTCAAAATAGGATAATTTTGTCACATTCGGATATTTATTTTTAGATTGGGAATGATACATTTGAAAATTTGAAAATTTGAAAATTACTTTTACTTTATTATAATGTGCCTTGTGCCATTGCCACAACATAATAAAATTAAAATTAAAGTAATTTTCTAATTTTAAAAAACTTTGAAATTCAGTATCTTTTCTACCATGAGTTAGAACCCCACAAAATTACGATATGAGTAAAATCTAGACATCAAATCTTCATTTTTACAATTTTTTTTTTGCTCCCATCCCTTAGAATTCTTTAGTGAATCAACTAGGAGATGGGCCCAAGATGTAACTAAAGGGGCTCCTTTCAAGAATGTTATGTGAGTTTCCTCTCAATATTAAGTTGAATTTTACAAGTTTGCAAGCATAAAATTCTAATATTTAGAGCATCACCACTCTTTCATTGGGAAGGGGTCTATCTCGGTCTGTGGCAAGCTTGGCTTCCTAAATCTCCCCCATGGCCCCTCTGCAAATACATACAAGAAAGAAAAGAGCCCAACCTTTTTAAAATGAGCCCTCAACCCTCCATCTTGATGGGGCCCTCCAATCTCTTTACCAAACTCGGATTCTACCAATTTGGCTATGTTTTTGTAACACTTTTTGAAATGTCTAACAATTATAGCAACTCCCACCAATGAGATTGCAAAGTTATAGCGCACATCCAATAATCATTTTGAATATTGTGAAGAAATGGAGAGAAAGGGTAGGGAACTACTTTGTTGATGGAGCTTGGAAAGGACAATTGAACCCCACAAAAAGCCATTTGGCAAGGCAGTTTCACCGTGAAAGGGTGGAGATGCTCTTATGGTCCTAGTGGAGTGCGTGATGTTTTCTGACAGAAATCACTGCCTGACAGGAATACTTACAGCATGATGGTTCTCATCAAGCACCGTTTTATTACGAACTTGTGCACTTCCAGGACGGTGGCTCACTGCAAATGTAACATGGATAACTAATATTCTTGGTTATAATTATTACATCCTTGAATAAATCAGTTATACATTACCAATAGACCGTGATAATGAACCGAGCAGTTTGCAAGTTAAAGTTTTATACCTGAGATTACGATGGACTTTCATTTTTCAGCTCTGCAACTAATGAAGGAAGCATGGGAATATTGTGGGAATATTGTTTGAGTAGGTATGAAATTAATAATAAGGTATGAAGACGCATTATGGACCCACCTCAATTTAGACCCCTAGTTGAGGACTCAATTTTGTTCTCTTGCATCCTAATATATAGTATAAACTAGTATGATATTTGTTGTTGCTACATCCATTGGGATGTCAATCCTTTAAAAATAAAAATAAAAGTTATTTATTTATTTATTTATAATTCATAAAACTTCCTAATTCAATATATTTGTCTTGCCATGAGTCGGAACGCTACAAAACAAAATTTGTGGACCCTTCCCTACAAAGAGCTTTTTGACAATACCAAGAATGTGATCTGTGGACGGACGGTTCCAGAGATCTCACTATAATAAACAAAACAAAACAAGTAACACGATTTAAGGTATAGATTGCACAGAATGTAGAATTGGAACTCAAAGGATTGGAATTGGGTTGAAAAGTCACCATTTCATGAAGTCAATAAACACCACCTTGCAGTTTCTACACAAAAGGTTCATTCATTCATTATTCCATAATCTCAAGCGATACTTTGGGATTGCCAAAGGAACTGTGTAGAGAGCCGCATTAGCATCCAAAAGGTCAAGAATTGTCACCCTAGGGTCCACAATGAAAAGCTATGTGATTTTGCTTTGATCACCTATGATGTGCCATTGTCATCGTGTCTTTCTTTTTAAAAAAAAACGTTGACCAAAATAATTGTGAAATATTCCCTGATTCGCCTTTCTTTCCTTTCTTTTGTAAAAACAATTCTGTAAATCCACTGAGTGAAACCACGAGCAGTGACCAAAGGATCCAAAATGGACTTCGTACCTTACTGAAGAAGTATCTGACAGTACAATACCACAATCTTTCGTGGGAATCCCGAAGTATATCTTCCTACACCCTTTGTCATGGCATGTGTGGACACTTCCATTCGTTGAGAATCCAGCACTCCTTTCTCGAAGGTAGGAGTATTTGATTTGATTTTCACTTTTCAATTTACATTATTTTAGCAGCACTCCTAAATGATCACATTTGCAAAGCTTGACTGAGTTTGGCTATGTGCATAATAACAGAATTGGAAATAATATTGTCTCCAACATTTAGGAGTGTTGCAGATAAGGTACCCTTCGCAAATGACACTCTGTAATTCAACACTCTGTAATTGCGTATCTTCAGAACCTGTTGTGTTGTATTCACATCTGATTGGACAAAAGAAGTAGAGTAACATAAACTGTAGAGAACCTTGTGAGAACATGGCGTGGACATAGCTGGCAAGTGATAGATACCCTTGGTACCTCCTGTCAGAAGTATGACAAACTGTGAATGGACAGCCTATTCATATCAATAGAAGCCCATTTGTCCCCGATGCAGTGACGTCAGTGAGGGTTCAGTGTATCATATACATTCACACATTCACAGAACTGGCCAACTACAGGAATGCCATGATCGACTGATTGAGGTTCCAGAACTGGTCAATGTATTGATCCAAATAACTTTACAAGAGCTGCAACCGACACCAAAGGGGAAGAGACACCAAAAAGAAAAAATACATAACGTTGATCGATGCATGAGGGTCGCATCAAGCACTTGTAAACTAAAGGCAGCCTACATTAATCAATGTCACATGATCTCAATGTCCCTGGCCACCATATCCGATTCCTACACCGTAAGCTTTCTGTCCCAAGCACTCTAATGTACCTCCCTATATACACAAACTACGTTCCCCTTCCTCATTGCCAATATGCATGACTCGTCTAGAGCAGATTACAGGCCGGTATTTCATACTTAGCAAAGGATCCAATGAATCTTGCCAGTGGTGTGACTAGTTTCCCTCAAGATAGATCACAAGATGATGACTATCGGGATTCAGTGTCTGAGGGAAAAATTCAGGGTGCATAGAAAGGATTCAGAGTCAAGCAAGGGAAGGATACAGGGTCCAAAGTCCATTTGCAGAATTCAGGGGATCAAGGGAAGGGTTCTGGATCTAAGGGAAGGGATCCGGGTCCAGGAGAAGAATTCAAAGGTTCAAGGGAAAGTGAAGCCGTAGCCTCCATTGCCAGCGGAGCCTTGAGGGGGACTGATGTACACCCAGAGAAGAGAAATGATAACAGACAGCAAGCCGGACCAAACATAGATAATGGTAGGGGTCTTCCCCCTTCGCCCCATGAGTCCCTTGGCAAACGGGTACAGATGGGCCAGCACCCAGAATGAGAAGAAGACCCCACCAAGAAGCTTGCTCCACTCAGGGATAGTACTATAAACCTGGCGAGAAGTCCCCACAGCAATGGCCACAGCGTTCGTGAGCATCACAGTAATAGGAGGAATCATGAGCGCACTCCACTTCACCACATACAGATCCGCATACTCGTCACCTTCTTCGTCCGCGCCGGACTTGGACGTGAGCGTGAAGGAGATGTCTACGCCCGCAATGACTTTGAGAAAGCCCTGGAAGACCGCTGCCAGATGCGCACTGGTGCCCCCGATCACCCAGAACTGCTCATTCCGCCACCACTCTTCTAATGTAATCCCCGACCACTTGACTTCGAGGATGGCGAGCAGGCACAGGGTGACGCTGATGGTGAGGAGGTAGACGAGGAACGTGATGTTGAGCTGGTACACGATGAACTGGCCGGAGAAGAGAGAGAGGGCTGGGAGAAAGCAATACACGAGAAGGAAGATGGACGTGAAGGGGTAGATGCCCACGTTCAGGTACGCGATTCGTTGCAATAACTTTAACCGTGTGCTTGCGAGAAGTGCGTTGTTCCGGGAGAAGAAAATCTCAACGGATCCCGTTGCCCACCGCAATACCTGCACAGAAACCAAAGAGACTAGATGTTAGAATAGTTATGTGAGCTTGATCAACGTCTTCCACATGTTCCTCATTGATGATAGTATCATAACTTTCTTGAGTATTAGTTGCATGGCACCTTCAGAGATCAGTCAACGCCAACAAAGACTTTTATGAGCAAATTTACGCCAAATCGAGAGGAATTGAAGCATTGATAGGTGTAAAGACGATAGCCCACTGGCTTGAAGAGCTCTCAAATGCTCAAATTGAGCTAAAAAACTATGCAAAACAAGATGTCAAAGATTCTTTTCCATGGCAATTTAGAGGATGCTAAACAAGGATTCTCTAGGATGCTGAATGTGCAATTGAAAACATGGGTGGTGGATCTGATCGTGCTGGAATTTAAGGGGCGAGCTGAGTTGCTGACCTGGTGCAACCTATCAGTCAGATTGATGGGAGCTGTTCCCCGAAACGCATCCCGCTTGGTGACGCAGTAAATGGATCGCCAGCCACGGTTATGCATTCGGAAGCCAGTGACGACATCCTCCGTGACGGACCCGTAAATCCAGCCCACGCGTCCACCCCACTCGGTCTTGTCTTCGTAGAAGCACGAAATGACGTTGATGGCTTCGGCGACGATGGTGGCGTCCAGGGGCACACGAGCTCTAGTCAGAGCCCCTGGAGGCCGGCCATTGGGGACACCGTGGTCTTGGAGAGGTTGCCCTTGGAACTGGGCAACTGGAATGGAAGCAGAAAACATTGCGCTGTCTCCGTATCTCTTGGGCAACATCAGGGCCTCAATGTCATCATCTTCGTCGTCGCTTGTGGAGCCATTCATGACGTTCACTTCCACCTCTCGCTTCATGGCCTGCTTTTTCTTCTTTTTCCCTCCACAACAGAGGGTTTTCCAACAACCGGGATGCTCGTTGAACCGAGGGGGGTCGAACCCGTATAATGCAGTCCTGCGGAATACACACCCTGTGCCAACGTAGACAGGTCCTTGCAACCCATCTAATGCCCTCATATTGACGTCGAAGAAGACTGTATTGTGGTTTGCATATCTGGGTCAAGACCGGACGTCCAGAAGAAGTTAGCTTCGAGACCAATGACTGAAAAGCAATTAAGTCAAGTTCTCTTAAACAGAGCAAAACTAGGATCTGAGCTATGTGCACATGATGAGAATTAATTTCATTGATGTTTTTGGTTGTTGCCAAGAAAAATGCGGAAGCCAACACATAGGTAATTTCGGAATGCTTGGAGTTGTTCGTGTTGAATTAATTACGAATTTTCAAAGCTACAATAGTGTCTTTGGTTTCTCAAAGCCTGCACTAGACTTCGCTTACTCTGACTTTCTTAACGTTTGAAAAAGCCTGGCATGAGAAGGGCAAAACCAAGGATCTAACCACGAATGAAATAATTGGTTTAAGGTTGCTACTTGAATGAGATTGAGTGGAATTACACATGCATGTCTTAAGGAGTCAAGTGGGATCGGGACATGAATCCTTCTGCTTGTGGCAGAAGAAGGATGAATTTCACCAGCAATGATAAAGAGCTCATAGAAAGTTGCATGACGTGCGTACCTATCATTCGGGTCGACGCCTTCGAATCTCTGGGGAAACTGAACGAAGCATATGCGATCACCACCCCGGTCCATGAAGAAGCACATGGCCTCTCGCAGGGCAAGGGAGTTGTAAATGTAGTGATCGCAATCCAGGTTGAGGATGAATGGTCCATTGGACATGATGGCGCTGGTGCGCACAAGCGCGTTCATGGCGCCAGCTTTCTTGTTGTGGTCATATCCCGGCCGCTTTTCACGAGACACATACACCAACATGGGGAGGCGGATGTCAACGCCTGTGGTGTCGATGATATTCTCCTCGTCTGTGCTTCCCATCAGAGGTTCGTGTGTCGGAGGAGCCAACATCACCTACATTGCAAACCAATACGCGCGGTACTTTTAGTATCAAACTAGAAACACTGTTATAATGTGAACCCCTGAAGGAACAAGAATTCATAGTAAGTTTGACATGAATAATTCAAATTGATCATATTGCGAAAAAAAGAAGTCAGATAGCGCATAGGTTCAGTTCAGTAAGAGCATCGCAGGTGTGGGTCGTAAACAAGTAAAATCGGACAAAACAGAGTTCCTTGACTTAGAACTTAAAACTGCTAAAAGAAACATGAGGCCTAAATTGAGCATCTTGGTCCTTCGGGGGATAATTCTGCAGTAAACTTCCAGAAGAGGAATACTTTTAGGAACTTAGGGTCGAAGTACCTGAATAATGCCTGCATGGTCACCTCGTCCGTGTTCTTGTCCACACTGCGTCCAAGTGCCAGGCCAGTGCGTACCGTCAGCCATCCAAGTAGCCTTGGGCACTTTGAGCTGCTCCAAAGGATCACTACCCGACTCCATCTGCGAGCGCTTGGCACGAAGCTCCTCATGTGCATTGTAAGCTTCAGATCTCCTTCGAATGGCATCCGGAAGGCCATTGATACGCACCTTGAACTCATCATACTCCCGTTTCACGCGTCGCCTGTCTTTCACGAAGTCTTGACGCAGCTTATTCTTGGTGGGATCCCCTTTAAGCAGAAAGTAAGTCTCCGGATTCCTTGGCTCGATGTTATGTTTCCGACAGAAAGGCACCCAGATTCTTGAGAAGCTCGCAGCTTCGGCCAAGGCTTCAAATGACAACAAGGAGCCCCCATCGTCGGATAAGTAGCAGGAAAGCTTCTCCAGAGGGTAGTCGGCAGCGAGAATGGAGAGGATGGTATTGCCTGTTGTCAGAGGGGGCTCCTTCTCAGGATCAGCTGAGGAGACGAACACGTCAATGCCTGGGAGGTCGGAGCGGCCGTCAGGATTTACTGGTGATGGGAGCTCGAATTTCTCCTTCAGCACTTGGAGATCGGTCATCCTGTTGATGGGACAGAGCTTCGGGAGCTGGTCGAGGATCCAGGAAAATGCAAACCAAATCTCACAAACCACCGACATCCCCCATAGCCACATTGCGTCGGGGTTGTCGTGCTTCACTCGCCATGTCAGGAAGAGCGCCAACACTACCATCCGAATCACCACCAGGAGTCTGCAGAGGCATCATCATCGCGGTATTAATTCACAACCCTGATTCCCTATGAGCAAATACAAATCACGAACTAATCAGATGGACATCCTGTTTTGACTAACAATTCTGTACTAATCAATGCACATCCCTCTACAACCCTCTCTAATGACGACACCCTCTGTAATTGCACATTCCCTGGACTGTATATCCTAAGGAACTTTCATGTTGCGTGTTCAACTTCTACATTTCAAGCTGTGAACACATAGTGAAATTGCGTTTAGAAGCCCATTTTCCATTTGTCCATTTTCCCACTAGAGAGTATTGAGTACTGCCTATACAGTCACAAACCTTGATCACAACAGGCGCGCTAAGATACATAACCACCACATGTACCATTGATGAACACCCCTGATTAATTGTAAGTGCGCATCAACTGGCAGATGGAGTTTCTGTTTAAATTAATCCTACTTCGCACTAATATAATCACATTCCTTGTTCACCGATTAGTTGGTAGTTGGATATATCGACCCCAGGATGCTCACCTGTACGGGCTGAGGATCCCAGCAGATATAGAGATTTTTCTCGTCAGCGGCTTTTTGGATTTATCGACAAAAGTAGCAGGCGCGGCGCCCATGCCATTGTTCCCTCCATTGAAATCTTTCGTCCATACCGCATTCCCACACCCGTAAGTCCCTTTCGTTTCATACAACCACCTCGAGTGATCAAAGCTACTGGAGTTTTGATGCATCAGCAGTCCCGTCTTGTTCGTTTTTAAAAGGCTCAACCTTCGTTCCATTCTCGCAGGATTCGCATCCGTATTCATACTCATCGGCGGCAAGGAGCTGAAGCTCGTCGTCCTGGGGGAGTCTTCCACATCTGCGCTTTTGTAATCCTCCTTACACCCAGGACACTTGGGAGGAACATTCCCTAAAGAATCAATGTAACACTCCCTGCAGATGCGAAAACTGCACTCACAGGGAAAAAGCTCCTCCCCGCGTTCGTCACGAAGCGACTTCCCGTCACACCCAGGAACAGCACAAACAGTGCCCCGAGCGCAGGCTAGTTGCGGGTGGTTTCCTTCGAGCTCCATCATCTTCTCCATCACGTGGCCGCGCGTCATGCTGTTGAAGCCACCAGTGAAGATGGTGCTGGACACGAATTGCTGCTCGGCTTTGCCTACCAGTCCTGGGTCGACCATGGGACGTACTGTGGGAGTTTGGGTCGTCCCGGACATGCTCTGGAAGTCTGGGGTGGCGGGGATATGAACTGTGTAGGCGAACTCGGAGCTGACCTCGCCGCCGAGCTCGCTCTCGTCGCGGGAGAGAGAGACATAGTGGCCGCTGGAGGTGCGGCGAGTGGTGTTGGTCGATGCGGGGGAGCTTGATCGCTCTAAACGAGGACTGGCGCCGCGGGGGATGCTGTAGTTGCGGAAAGATCTGGTTCCGGGTATGGAAGGAGACGACGCCGGCGACGTCATGGCTACTGATCGATCAGTCACAGCACATTCCACTTCTACCTCTTCACCATGAAAATCATACCCAACCTACTTCGAATTGATATCAAGACAAGTCTAAACTACAGCTGCAATTCACAAGCTGTTTCCACCCAATGCCCAAGCCATTCAACTAACAAGGGCACAGCACATTCAATTCCACTGCTAACCTTTCACCCAATGCGAAAACCAGCCAAGCAAGAAAGGCGAAAACATTCTGCACATCAACTGTGATCTTGCTACAAAAAAACTACAAAAAAAGAGCTCAATGTCGTGCGAGGAGATCAACTCATCACCCTAAAACCCCGCAAAATTTTTTTTTTACTGGTTGCTGAGTTCCCAACCTGCTGCAGTGACCCAGCTATAGACCATCCAAACGCAGGAGGCACACCATCAAAGCATTCACGCTTCTTCGAATTGACATGAACCCCCTCCAGAGACGAGACTCTAAACTACGGCTGCGATTGAGTCACAACAAAGCTCCCCCCTTGCAGCACCGAATGCCTAAAAACGGGTACAAAAAGATGACCATCAATTCTTGCTGCAACTCGAGATACAAATCGGGATGCAACCCCAGAAAACGCAATGTCGTGCTTGCTGCTCTCCACAACATGCAGCAGAAGCTCGTCACCCCCCAAAGTCAGTACGTCACAAAAGAGCTCCAAACTGACTCATTTCAGGGCCGATTGGCATCCGAGTTGTTCCGATCAGCTCGTCTTTGCGGTGCGATCATGAAGAGAAAGGAAACAGGGAGCGGGTACAAGAGAAAATTAGCGAGGTAAGAGTGAGACCATCGCTGGAGCATAGTTGCGGCGGGTTTGGGACTGTGAGAGTAGCAGCAGCTGGACTTGGGAAGAAGAGGATCGTATGTACGTATGTATTGGGTTTTGTATTTACGGTTCATGCGGGAAGGCGGGGTCGGTGGAGTGTACATTACGGTGTGTGTACGTATGTATGAATGAATGGCGGGGGGATGGATGGTGCAGTTTTCCGTTGGGAGTTCAAATGGGTGGAAGTGGATGATGACTCTGGTTCAGGACTTGCCAGTTCCAACGGCTAATTTTTTAAGGCAGGGCTAATTCTTGGTTCTTCTGAGCAGCATAAGAAACTCCTTGTGTCAGAATCTGAAATGAATTTCATGTCCTGTTTATTTTGCAGGAGGATTATTTCCTATAATCTCCTCTTGGTGCATGAAAACTTTGTAATCGGTGATTATGGATTTTTTCATTCATTGATCACATATTTCATCCATTTCTAGATGGGCATTTACATTGGGCAATTTCCTCATTGTCAAGAATTTTGAAAAAACACAAGCATTCTTTGTTGGGCTTCACCCTCCTTGTCAGAATTCCCTCCGCCTCAGTGATTGCCCTGTACAAAATTATCTTTGTTGAGGAATATTTTGTTTTCACCTCTGTGGAAGTAGGGAGAAATTACATTTTAGAAGTAGCTTTGCCTTGTCAAACTATAAGCACCTAAAAAAGTTCAAATCCAATCTTAAAAATAGTTTTCTTGAAATCAATAAATTGCCTCTCCACTTTTCACAAACCTCCCCCCCAATTTTGCCACCAACAATTTTGATTCTCTTCTTACAATTATTGCACACTTCTCTGTAGAATTCCCAAATTTCTTTTGTTTTTTTATACAAGGTTTGGCAAATTCTATCAGCATAGGTGTTTGTTTTAATACAATACTAAGGTAAGCTTGCCTATTATGCAACTAATTTGCTATGTGGGTGCCTTGAAGAAATTATTGGTCATCGTTTACATTTTTTGGAAATTGAGAAGTTGGATGGAAATCACTTCCAAGTAGAAATAAGCTATTTTAGCAAAAAATTAATTTATTCTAATTTTTCAAAGTTTATTGAGATATAATTGATAAAAAAAGAAGTAGGTAGGTCAATGACACAATGACATGTCCCTTCAAAAAGCGCATGCCATGGTGCTAATGGTTTGTTGATGGCTAATGGAGTGACCAATAGGCAATGGAATTGGATGAAAAGGAGTGAAAAAATTACTTATTTTAATCTTAACCTTAATTGATGAAAAGTCTATATTCAAAATGATGGCAAAGCACTTCTGGGGCAATATTTTGCCTAAATAGCTTCTCATTCATCTGAATTAATATTTGAACCTTCAAAAGATTACATTCTTTGTGACCAATTTTACTAAAATCAAGGTAAAAGACATATTCAAATCAAAAATATTTTTGCAAAATAATCCTATTTTGTAAATCTTTTAATCCTTAATTTCCATTAAATATTAAATGTTCAATGCAAATGTACAAATGTGCTGATCCTACCTTTCACTTACAATATCTAAAATTAACCATAAGCTCTTTTATTCAAAAGATTCACATTTTAAAGTATTGGAATACCAAGAATAATCAAGTTAGGTGTTGCTTTTGCAATCCAACACACCCAATTATTTTCTTGATGAAACCACTAATTCACTTTGATTGTTGGTGCTATGTGATACCAATTCCAACAAACAAGTATGTTGGAGGACTTTTTTCTCATTTTTTATGAAGTGCCAAAGTGGCGATATAAAATTTCATAGTGGTGCTTCAAATTTCAACATTCATTCACATATTGGATAGAAAATATCTCATTAGCACATATCACATGTGCATAATTCTATTTTCATCCACAATCTAATGATTTCATCTAAGATTTCATCTAAGATTCTAGTGAAAAACTTCATGATTTGTTGCCATTTTTAATCAATTTTTTTTTTTTTTTCCTTGCTGCAATCTGGCACAATACAGTAATGCCAAGAATATCAGCCCTGAGCATGTGGTACTTTACGTGGTACTTTCACCTTTGAAAATTTGAAAACTGGAACTGTCTGTTGGGTACCAGACTGACTGCGAGTCTGTTGTCCACTTATCATGAGTTCTTGCTCAAACGAAGCTCAACGTTAAGTTAAGCTGACGTTGTAAAAGGCTGATTTCTAACCTCCATTGCATCCGTTCTGCCGTGTAAGATAAGTATTCACGTGCTTGTCAGTTGCTGTTGATTTGTTTACAAAAGTCATGAGTTTTTATTTATGGGCAGTGAGTCAAACAAGTGTAAGTTATTCCCCAAATTAAAAACCATACATGGCACACCAAAGTAGTCCATGGCCGGGTTGGCGGGTTCATTATGTTAATATGCTAGACAAGCCTACTATCAATCTGAATATCTTGGGGTCAACTCAAAGAGGGACACATATTTTTCAGGAGTGTGTGCTTGTTTCACAAATCGAACCCAAGTGGAATGGTAAGGTAGAACTACCCATTACCACCCTGATTCGCAATCTGACTATATTGGTTCCAACTTTAGGAAAGACACATATTTTTCAGAGGTGTGCTCTTGTTTCAAGAGTCAAACCCAAGTGGAATTATAATTTTTTGATAAAACTGTAATTTCTGTGAATTTCTGAAGTGAAACTGCACAACTGCCACTAGACTGGATTGATAAACGTCCTCTTACAACTCAATACCGCTTTCCAATGTACCTAATAGCACTTGAAGATTCACCAATCATTAATTGACACGTTATCTTTTAATAGCATTAATAAATTATTGTTGTCAAAATCTGAAGTAGATTTGTATGTTTTTATGACGGAATTGGGATAAAGTTGTAGACCACGGAATTGAATGACTGACGGAATTGGGCAGTTCTACCTTAGTTTTCTTATTAAAATTGTAATTTTTTTGAATTTATGAAGTGGTTTGCCCTGAAACTACAAAACCATTCACAGAGTGGAGTTATAAACATCCTATAAACAACCCATAACTGCTCTCTCCTATATTAAATGGTACTTAAGTGTTCACCATTAAAGGATTGACAAGTTACTTCTTGTTGGCATTGATGCAATGATTTTGTTAGAAAATGAACAAATTTGGATTATTTTTTGGATGGGATTGGGGCCAAAAGTAGGATGATGGAATTAGATAGCAAATGGAAGTGTGTTGGTCTACCTTACGTGGGACAAATTGGGCTAGTCCCAAACTTGTGCTTAGTGTCATGGTCCAACAAGAGCTACATTCTTAATCCAAAGCAAATGCTAAAATTAGATTGTTGTTTGATTCAAGGGAGTAATTGCTTATTGTCTTGAATTCCAAAGCCACTGTTCACCACAAATTGGGACTCCCAAGCAAAAAATTGAATATTGATAAGATAATGCTTTCCATAATTAAAGCATCAAGTCAAATTGATTGGGTACGGCAAGATGGTATTTAAAGCTTGATTTTTAAGGTGCCCGGGATGAGTTTGGAAGTTAGCAAGTAAATGTTAGGGACAAAATCAAGGTTGGACATGCCCTACATCGGGTTGGGCCTTTTAATAGTGAAACAATGGCAATGCTCTCCTTGAGGCTTTTATTGAGAGATTTCTATCATAATAACCCTAATCCCTAAATCTTGAAGTTGAAGACTAAAGCATCTTGAAATTTTTTAGTGGCACAACTTCCAAAGCAACTGCAAGAGCTAATGGCAAAAGTGGCAAAGGAGAGGACAATCATAACAAAAAGCGAAAGAAAAAGAAAAAGAAGGGGGATTCACCAATCTAGAAGTAGAAGAAACAAGGCCCAACAACTAGTCAAAAAGCAAGTAGCATCTGAAGGGCACCTCCACAAAATTGGTTGCATTTCTTATGACTTCACAAAGGAACTCAAACTAGATCCCATGAGAACAATCTAGTATCGGTTCAAACCAAAGGCAACCTATTCAAAAGGACAATGATGCTATCAACATGAACGGACATTGGACTTGATGACAACCCAAATCCAAAGGCAATACTGCCTAAGAAAACCTACCACTTGAGAAAACTCTCTTGGTACTCATTAATGAGCTTGCTAATTACACCCTTTCTTTGTTTGATAAGAAAACCTTTTGAATTAGAACGTAGGGTAACAAACACTACCATCCATAACTATAGCTCAAAAGTTTTGATTTTTTACGAAGACTTGTCCATCAAAATGAGACCTAATTTTTTGTCCACTAGTTTAATGACAATATCTTTGTTACTACAAAGAACATCTAAGGCTAATTTATAATGTCTTGAAAGGCTTGGTAGAATTCGATGAGGAACTCTATGAATTTGATCTTCAAGGATGTTTTAACCTAACAAAAGAATGTTCTCCGAAGGCGGAAAATCTTTCTTGGGTTGCCAAAAAAGATTTGAAATATACCAAGGTGAAATTGTTGATCATTGTCCTTAAAAAAGATAATGCAATTTCATATGTCGAGCAAATAAAGAGAGCACTCTTCACAAACTATTGAAAAAGGAGGAAGCTCGGGGGGTGTACTTAGTTCTACTATAACAAACCACGTGCGAACAAGTGGTTTCTAATCAACTATAATTTCAACCTAAAATTTTGAACATTGTTTAATAATGACTATAGCTTTCTATTGCCAAAATTTTCAACTCAAATAAAATATGAAATGATTTCTAGAAGAGGTTGAAAATGAACTAAAATGGCATGTTTTTCAACTCAAATAATTATAGAGGACACATTTAGATGACCATTGAGTCAATATTCAACTCAAAATGAGCTTTCAATAATGAGTTATTTTTAGGAATTTTTTGTTCATTTTTTAGACAATTTTTTCTTATATAATATAGGGGTGTGAAAGTTATTTTTCAGTTAAACAGTGTATCTTTTTACTTCAAAAATTTGTAACTAATCATTATTAACAAATAAAAATATCAATAATTCAAAACATAAACTTTCAAAGTGGAAAAATCTATTCATATTTTTTTAATTTAATTTAATTTAAAATTCAAAAAGTATATAGGGGGTCCAAAGTTTTGTTCACATGTGGTTTCTAATGGACACTGTAAATGACCTCCCCAAGGGAGGAAGCCTAGCTAGGGCATCAAATATAATCTAAGCCCAACCCTAACAACTGTCGTTTGGTAAAAGTCAAAACTATTGAGCTATAGTTATGTATGGTAGTGTTTGTGACCAAACATTCTAACTCAAAAGGGTTTTCTTATCAAATAAAGAAAAATGTAATTAGCAAAATCAATTAATGAATGCCAAAAGAGTTTTCTTGGGCGCTATTGCCTTGGATTTGGGTTGTTGTTGAGTCTAGTCTCTGCTTCTATTAACAACACTTATTTCCTTCTAAATAGGTTGACAATTGTTTGAACCGATACCAAAATTGTACTTGAGGGGTCTAAAATTTGAGTTCCTCCGTGAAGGCATAGGAGATGCAACCGATTGTGTGGAGGTGCCCTTTGGATGCCACTTGTTTTTTGATTGGTTGTTGGATTGTTGTTTCTTCTTTTGCTTCAGTGGATTTTCCCTCTCTTTCTTTTTCTTTTTCTTTTCCTTTTCGTTTTGATTGTCTTCTCCTTTGTCTCATTTGCCATTAGCTCTTGTAATTGCTTTGGAAGCCGTGCCACTAAAGAATTCCAAAATGCTCTAGTCTTCAATTTCAAGGGTTTAAAATTTAGAGTTATAACCCTAAATCCTAAACCCTAATCAAATCAACGAATACATTCCACAAAGCATTTGGCAAACTCACAAAATAACTCTTAATGTTGAAGAGTTAGTAGATGTCTAGATTGTGATCATGACTCCTTTTCCAAGTGAGGCTAAGGCATCTTTTTCAAAATGTTCTGGATTTTTGAAAACAATGTAACTACACTTAATTGTGACCAAATAAGTAATTTAGCAATGAGTGTTTCTCTTAACCAATGATTTATTGTTGGATCTTGCTAGAAGTCAAAAGATAATTCTTGATTCTTGTCTTCAACATTTTTCGGACACAATATGAATAAACTTAGAATTTTCAAAGTACTATTGCATTTTGGAAGGGGTAGCCATTGTATGGATGTTGCTTTTAACACTACAAGGGGACTCAAAACCAAGATCAAAGAATGTTGTTTATATTGTTGATTAAATGTTACTATCAATTTAGCTATGTTTGGGTTGTTGCTTTGGGAATGTTTATACCTTGCATTGGAATTGTCTACTCACATCTTGTATGAAATGTTTCAATGAATATTTTGCTTCATTAAACTCATTCTAATAACATTATTTATCAAAAAAGTAATAATAGTATTATTTATTATTATTTAATTTATTACCATAGAATCCAATTTTCTACACATAATACTATAATTTCATGTAATACCACATTTTGTGAGACATAAAATAAACCATACAATATTTGATATACATCAAAATTGGGTACATTGTATACATTGTACAATACAATGTTAATAGTATTTAGAGAATTGAGCAATTATGTACCTTCTGGCCCCCTCTATTTTAACTAAAATTATGGAACAATGCCTTCACGTGGAAACAAATGTGAGATCAACATTAATTTAGACCAATTGAAGCAAATTTTGATTGTTGAATGTTATTTGTGGGTGAGACACTACTCATAAATGTTATTTTTTTTTTACTGAAATGTGGTTTAAGAAATAGAATGTGGCTTTGAGAAACCTTGTTTATCCTTGTAATTCCTAACACTAAAAATAGTTGTGCCAATAAAAGCACCTCTAGGTTCTTAGGAATACAAGTTGTACATTTTAGACAAGAATTTGTAGGGGTCAAAATAAATTGCGCTTACCTTACAAATTTTACTCACAATTCTCAACAAAGGTAAGATGCAATGCCTTCCCTAACCCTTAAACATCGAGGAGGACGTTTGGCGTCGGATGGATGACACAGGGAATCCTTGTAGTAGGACAAGAAGTGCAACTATTCATCCTCGGAATTTTGTTGTGAAAAGGGGAAGTCTTCTATAGTGGTTTGACTTCCAATGAGTGCTTTTGCTATTTCTGAAGCCCATGATTCACACGGTAATGAAAAAGGATGGTTTCCAAGGTCCTTTAAGGGTTAATCCTCACATTAAATATTTAAAGCAGACAATGCTTTGCTATGAATCACTGCACATCCATATCCAGAAGACACTGTTGTCGCAAGATAGCAAAAGAGGAAGTTATTGGTTGCAACAACCACGAATCGAAAGGAACTTTTTCCTCAAATGCTTCTCCTAAATGAAGAGCTCTGATCATATTCGAAGACTCCTTTGAATTCGAAGTCTGTTTGTTCAATACCCCACTCTAAGGTCCCCAAGATACTGGCAAAAAAAATCCAAAACTGTGTGCTTGCTCCCTCTCGAGTTATGACTTTATTCTGGAGTGCAACTTCCTCAAATCTACGAAATCATAACAATGTACACTTAACTTAAAACCTCTTTATTATGACCTTTCAAATGATATTGTGGAACATCTTGCTCGCTTACGTTACCACAGTATCGGTGATTGTAGCACTTGCCAAACATTCAAACTCTGTCACGATGAAAGTTGGGACCCCGAGTAATAAGATTAAAGAGGTTTGTGTGAGATGATCTTAAGGTAATCAGTGTGCGACTCAGCACCTTGTTGCCTCGGGGTTCTTCCTGGCGTCCTTGCTGAAGGCTGCCCTGGGCCATCCCTGTTATTTTGTTGCAAACATTGGCGTGAAGTAAGTGTTTGTATCATCATAATCTTGACAAAGCCCATGTGAGCGAACATTGGTCATTAGGTTATCCTTGCAGGTGATATAATATATCACTCTCTCTATCTCAAAATAAGTCTCTGCTTTGTTGTTGAAAACCGTTTGATAACAATTTCATTGCTCATATTGTGTAAAGCATAAATTTTCGAATGGTACAAATTCTTCATTTTGTGAGCATCAGCATTACTTGGCACAATATTATTGCTTCAAATATTGGTATGATAAAGTTATTAATACAAAGAACTTGTCTGGCCAGTAACAACACTTGTGGGCTTACCTTCTTAGGGAATGATCTTCCATGATGACCTGCAGTGGGGGTTGAAAGGAACTGTCTTCAGAGTGTTTGGGTCTGAGAGACTGCTCCTCAGCGTCACCTGATCCATTCTTCTTGTGGCTAAAGCTAAATAACGTCCCCAGCTTCAGCCTTTTCTTGGCGCCCTTGTGCCAAACTTGTAAGGCATTGCCTACCTGGGTTGGTAGAACAGCAGGTTTGAAGTTGGTGCCCATCTGCGACCCACATAAGGATTGGCTGATTAGTTTCTCGTTTTTCCAAGTTTGAGTTTTGAAGCGAATATGGTAATTCTTTTGTTAGCTTAGCTAACTAACGAAGGCTAATCCATTATTACAATGTTTTTTCTGCTCAATGTGATCCCTTTTGATCAACTATAAAGTACAAATTAACCTGGACTTTTAAGATTCAATGGATGACGAGGAATTATGTCCAAGAACCTTCTCGAGCTTCCTGGATTTTGGAGGTTAAGGATTCTATGGAATAACTTGGCATTATGTCCAATAACCTTTCAACTCTGAGAGATTGAAGTTTTAATTGGGACAACTTGGCATGATATCCAATAACATTCTCAAGCTTCTCGGTTCTATCTTTGGAGGTTGTTGAAGTAGAGATTGTTCTTTGGCAAAGTAAACCAGATGGAAATCAATGCTTAGTATTTGGAGTCCGGAAAAAGAGCCCATACCTGAGAAACAAGAGCATAGAGTGGCAATGTGCATGCACTAACAAAGAGTTGGACTCCCAATCTGATCAAGCCAATCAATTTGAAATTAGCGCAGGTTGTGTAAAATTGTGTGTCCTAACATTGCAGTAATTAATATTGAGTTTTAATTGAGTCCTACCCAATGAACACCAAGCATGAACCCAAATTCCATCAATCAGAGAACCAAATGGATGGGCAACAGAACCGTACCCCACTCCTAAGCGGATGTACACAAAGGCCTTGTTATGCTCCAGAAGACAGGTGTGAAACCCGAACGCCCACTGTGTAGAAGAAATCATACATACTGGTAATCAGCTTCATCCTACTTAAGTCCGAGATTCAATTAGAGAAAGGTTTCAGAACTCAAAGGTAAGTTATTGACTTTGAGCCTCATAGAGGGATCAATGAAATGTCTTGGAGAATATTCTAAAATGAATACCGGTACATTCCAATAGTTGCAAGTAAACACTTCTAAGTTTTATCTTAATCTTTAAACACTTCTAAGTTTTATATGCATATCACTTACCTCAATTTCATCAAATTTGTCAAAATGAAAGGTTGTTTTCTGAAGATTCAATCATTATATTAGATTATTGAGAAGTTATTTGAACAAAACATCACCCTAACCTGAAGCACTCTATTCTTCATGCAACTCAACTCCCTCTGGTTCCTAATTACGAGGCCTTTGCCTAATATGCCAATTTTGTGATATTACACCATGTAATGAACATGACTATGTTTGCAGTTGTGTAGTGACTCATAAATGTGGAAGTAGCAAATTAATAAATAAATAAAAGTTTGAATCTAAAGCACCGCAGATTATCAACCTGTGAAATGGACTGAGAGTTGCTTGGATCACTGTGATTACTTACCACATGCCAAAGAAAAGTAGCCAGCTCAAACGCATTCTGCAACAAGCATTGCAGACAATCACTTGAGCAGAGACACAATGCCATCGTTTGCTCTAAAATCTCGATGCTGCAGATATTAAAAGATGTAAAGTGGATCCCAGAATTTTTTTTTAAAGGAAATGGTTCTGTAGAGCAGGGACATACTTGGAACATGACCAAGTGCAGGACTAAAAGCAGTAGCTCAGGTCGGCCAAACCAGAACAACTGATCCCGTGGTTGCATCAATTGTCCCAAGTAAGCGTCAGGTACACTGGCATTCTCAATTGCTAAAGTGGTGACCACATGCTGCAGCTTTGCACCAATGGCCAAAACTAGCTGCAACATTCACATCCAAAAATTTAAAACAACAATTAAACCATTAGAGGTGTCAGAGTTCAAAAATTGTGCTTCAAAATGGAGACTGTGTTTGTTTTTCAATTTTAAAATCTCTGCAAGGGAGCTAGTACTTTGAAACAATATTCTATCAATGGCTCAAAATTGCGTGGGTCTAGACTTGGAAACAAACAGCACAATTGAGTGCTTGAAAATTGCTAACTCTGACATTGTATGCCATTTCAATCTTCCTTTCAATCAGACTCAAAATTTGTTACTTGTTGTAATTGCAGGAGTATCTAAATCTGTATGCATGGAAATTAATCAACAATTGATTCGGTGGACTCAGATTGTGAATGTTGCTTACAATGACGGGAATGAATGCCGTCCAGAAATACAAGTAGACACCTGCACGCACAATCCTCGAATTTTTCGCATTCTTGATAGTAAGCAACATACAAATGATTGAATTGTCGTATTAATGAGAAGGAATAAACCCAGACTTTTTTTTTGGTTAAGATTCATACCGCTAACGTTGAAGAGGATGAACACTAGGACGAAGATCCATAGTTTCACGCTGCAGCAGCAAACAAACCCCATCAAAAGAATACTTCAGAACAATAATGAAATTTACAATAGTCGAAGCGAATTGAATCCCATTTCTGTAGAGGTGACAACTAAGCATTGGATATGACAAGCATGATCACATTTCTTAAAATTATCCTCCTTATATCCTTCTTTTGAAAACCTCAATTAAGCACAAATGAACAAATATCCGACCGTATATCTGGTAACCTTAAAGTACTACGTACCTTGTTGAGGAAACAAAATTATTAGCCACAGGGGCTAGAGAAGCATGTTATTATTTCTCATAACAAAGGTTCTACTTCAAGTTACCATATTGGTGTCTGCAAAAAAAGAAGTTGCATAATTACAACGGACCATGTATGCATCGAAGTCATAGTCGTCCCGCAGGTGATGATTCTGCCCAGCTCAAACCAGTCACAACACACATTATTTAAATAATCACACTCGTATTGTAGCCATGAATCATCAAAATTTGCAATCTGAACTGGGGTAACGGTGGAATTTGAAACTCACTGCAGTGAAGCCTTGACGGAGAGTGATGTAGTCTGCACAAGGAATGTAAAGCTGCTGGAAGAAGCATACTTGTTACAGTTCAAATTAATTTTCGAGGATTTCAGTTCATTACATCATACTTAGACTACAAGTATACAAAAGCTCATATTTCAGAAGCTATTACCAATTCTGTGTTTCTTTTCATTGTTATATGGTACAAGGACACCAGTTGAAAGAATGGTATGAACCTTGTCAGAGAGGCATTCTGATGTATCTGGTCGTCAATTTCGTTATAACTTTGAGCAATCTTGGGTGCTATTTCATTGTCATATCCATCTGCTCAAAGCCCTAAAAACTAGACACTCAGGTATAGATTTACGTTCACTTTGCGTGCCTTGAAAAAGTGCCAAAGTCGTAAAATTCTTCCAAATTAATGAAATTGACTTCAGTCCTTAATATGCAATAACTTTCATCAGAAATTAAACAAAGATAATGGTGTGCAAACGAACTCACCACCCACACAGTGAGCACATTTTGGCTGCAACACTTGGAGGAATGGTATTCTTGGAAGGTAGATTTACGCGTATAAGTTATACTACTAACAATATCTGCATGAACACGTTGCTTCAGAGATTAGAATGATTCTCAACATCACGGGCTCGTTGACTTGAAGCAATCTCTGTCAATGGGCGAGCTAGATAGTTACCATCCAAATAATTATGTCCTCGCGCTTCTTGTTGTGCTTCTTTCTCCCACTTCTTCCAACTGTGCACCTGGCAGATAGATTTCAATCTGAGTCAAACTATGAACGATGAATTCGAAAGTATCTATGAAAGTTTGCACCTCAATTGTTGATAAACTATTCATTTAATGTCGAGGGTTTTTCTGTCACTTGTACCTTCCAGAGCGTGAGACCCATGGTGAGGAAAGAGTAGATGACATGGACGATAGCTAGCAGGAACATGAAAATGTGGAGCTGATGGAGACCTTCTGTCGTAATGGCTTGCTCATAACCCTGACTTCACCCAAAAAGTATTAGAAGGGATAAAAAACAGTGAGATTCTGCTAACGAAGAGTTACTCATGTCAAATTATAGAAAATCAAACAATATTAAAGCTCAATTTATATACTCTCCTTAAATTGAGCTCAACTTTACAAGAGGAGGTGCTCCTTTTCATGCCAGTTGAGAGGGGGCTCAACAAGGATATACTGTTGTGAAGAGATATATCTGTTAAATACACATTTTATGAATTCCACAAAGAATCCGGAATTGGTTACAAGCATGTAAGTTGTAAATAGGTAAGCAAGTCTACAATTTCAAGGACGAATTATTTATATTGATTCGACAGTTTCCCAATTTCCGATTAAGCAGTTCTTCTTGCTAAGAAAACTAGAACCAGAAGCAGATTTTAGTTTAGTAAAATTGCACAAACCATTGCCAAATAACCCACTGAAAACTGCCAATGCAATAATTATTTAATCTCTCATTGAAGGAAATCAAATACCTCTCTACAAACTCCCTTGGGTGGGTATTCAATGCCGACTGGCTCATGGAGTCGCGTCTTGAAATCACAAGGGGTGAAGGTATTATACCACGAAGTCCTCACACAGATCTTAGCAACCGGATTTTGCAACAGCGCAAGTGAAATGAATCCCACCAACATCAGCTCTGCCAAATTGTTACAAGAATTCACTTGGTCATACTTGAGGAAGAAATTCTTTCTTAATTGCAATACTAGTCCTGGAAAGAACTGATTCCTATGTACTGTACAGTACAAGCATCCGAAAAGATTTTTGCAGTTGTACAAACTCAAGTCTAGAATTCTGGTCGCAGTTCTTAAGGATTAACCACTTGTGTACCTCATTTTTGGCATTTGGGAAATTGTTAATTTAAACATTGAATATTGCGTTAAGTTCTATTCTGAAACTCAGATAAGGTACACGTACTAAAAAGAACCTAGTCTAACTGAAGCTGTTCACAAGGTACTTTTAAGAGTTTCCCAGTTTGGTAATGAAAAACGGAATTATTAGCACTTTGGAGGTGGTAATGGTTCAATGGAGATGGTAATCTCTGTATCATTTCGTCCATAGTAAACTCTTCAAACTCCCTTGCGGTTGAAATTAGAGAAAATTTAGCGAGAGGTAGCTAGTGAGAGTTTGTGAAAATTACTTAGTTTTTCAGATCTATCAATGTACCAAATTCTCTCCACTAATCGAGTTAATTGGCATGAAATCCTCAATCAAAGAGAAGTGGAATAAATTGCTTACAAGGCCAAGCCAGTGCAGGCTGCGCTCAAAGACATGTGAGATGATGACGAAGCAAGAGATGATTGTCACCACGGCCCATGTGGGAACGTACTCCAGGGTCTCTCCAGCCTTGGCCTCCACCATCTTCAATCCCCACCTTTAATCCTACTTCTTCCACTAGTGTTTTTCAAGATAAATAACCGTCTGTAGCTCAAATCAAAAGCGCCAACAATCTAAAGCGCAAAGAATCATAACATTCTTGAGAAGCTATCTTTAACACTCCTGACAAAAAAAATAAAAATTGGGCACAGCATTGCCTCCGTTGGAAAAGAAAACACAGATCTCACTAATTAAGTACCATGCAGTTGTAAGCTCTCTTCTTGTAATAAATGCCGGACTTTAGATTGAGTCTCTTGTTTTGGTTCCCATCTGCAGAGTTTCCAAAACTTCTCAAGACCGTTACGTTATGTTATATAAAAAATAAACACAGATTTTACGCTGCCGCAGCACAGCTTGCATCCCTGTTTCGTATCTACAAGACCTATGCACACAAGACTACAAGACGAGCTCTTGTTGATGCTCACCGGGGTCATTATAAATGCATTGCAACGTGCTCTGTGGTAGCACCACCAAAGGCATTCAGAGCCTGCATGTGGGAGAAGAAATTCATGCTTCAAGTTGAATGATCTGCAGGACTATGCGGATTTGAATGTTCACTGAAGCTGTGCACGTACGAAGGCAGTACACAAGTACGAAGATTCAAACCTACGTACTTGAATGTCGATCCTCATTTCAATTGACTTCTGAGCAAGCTAGCATCTCCTCGACTTGGCCGCTGGTAGGTAGAGACTTTTTTGCCCTACCTTCTAGTAAACGGCTGTTGGTTTTGAAAGCAGTCCAGTTGTGCTGTGGGTTTGATTCCCACCATTCCTTATGCAAAGTCATCTACGAAACTTCTGATATTTCCGTAAGTGAAACGAGGATAATCACCCTGTGCCAAAGATGGGTTAGTATAATACGTACTTGGTGTATACATTATGTTAATAATTAGGTGAGAATTGAAGCTTTCTACTTTAACCCCTAAGCGCGTCGACGTCCAAAATGTGGACGACGCACAGAAGGGAAGCGGTGCCAGTCATAACTTCAGTAGTTTTTTCATCCATCCTTTTTTGTGGAGACAGGTGGGAGAGTGTTCTATTGGAAAAATCAAAGGCCTTCCTCAAATACGACGACAATATTTTTCAGTAAATGGAGATGGCAAGAGATGTCTGGAAAAGCAAAAAAATTTGTGTGCCCATTCATAGTATCAATAACATGATAGAAAAAAAAAAAAAATTGTCCTATTGTAGCTTGCTGCCCTGGCAAGGACAGTTGTACATATACTGCCATCACTATGTTTGGATTTTTTTTGGTACAATTCTATCAATACTCAACAATTATTACAGATGTACGACAAACATGCATTGTGTCAAGACGAAGTGTAGAGGGCAAGGCAAAAAAGAATTACACTTGTCACTAAGTTGTGAGATTTCGTGAACAAGGAATTTTCAATTCAAGACATTGTCGGCTGATTCTTCAATGTAGACACCAAACCAATGAAGAACTTCATTGGCAGTACTTAGTACAAAGATGCCTAGAGGAAAATGTGATGCCTACCTCTAAAGAGTGCTTCTGTACAAACAACAAATTCTGGAATACTCTTTGGCATGGGAAATTCAATAGTGCATCCTACAGGAGCACATTGCTGCTAGAAGTAGCATGTACAAAACCTACAGTAGGGATTAGTCTCAGCTACCTGTACAAAGAATCCACCTTAGTACACAGGCATTCATATCAATTATATTTGTAATGCGCCAATTGAACTGAAGCCGTCAATTGCATTCAAGAAGTTTGTAGTACCTCCTTGTGAAACACTCCAACAAGATGAATAAAAAGAAATGGTATATAGTGCAGTAATCCACCACAGTCACCATTCGTTTTACAACCTCACAAATCAGTACGCAACAAAGTGAAGTTCACTAATACGTAGTTCCAAAGTTGAAGAGTAGTGTTCCTGTAGCTTCCTTCCAATACTGTAGTTTTCTGCCGGTACAGTTGAAATGTGAGTGACATTAGATTTGTTATCATCAACCCTAACTATCTTAGTTCTCCATTACTGAAATCAGCCACGATTAGCAGTTCAGCATTAGACCGTTGTCGTTACTGTTGCACCCATTTGCAAATTTGTATATGCATAGAAGTGACATCAAAATAATGCAGAGCATTGTCCACAAATGTGATTGAGAAGTGTTCACACATGTAGCAACCGTATTCATCGATCTGTTATTAGAAGTAGTCCTTGACCTTCTCCTTCGCGTAGTCTTGAACATCGTATTGTCTCCGTTGTTTGCTATTACTGAAAAGTTCAGAAGGTATCGCCACTACATCGCTTCAGAGGTTACCAATTGGTCAGCAGTTCAAACTATATATCGTTGCATGATGAGGTTCATGACCTCATCTGTTGTAATTTTCCAATAAGTAGGATACCTTCTTTTACCGAGAATGAACTCAACTTCTAGTACAATATCGACTACTGAATCCCAGTCATACATATTGTCACAGATTCGTGAAACTGTTCGACTGTGGTCATCTTCTGTCGGAGCCAGTGATAGACAAACTCGCCAGATTCTAGGACTCTTAGATCGTAGACACTTACTGAAGCGGTCTGTCAAGCCAGGTGTGAAGAAACGAGACACTCCTAGGAGTTTACGGTACTTATTCAGACATCATTGTGCTCAGATTCTAGGCTGGAAAGAAAGAATACCTGAGGGACATCCAGTTGGATTCAGTGAAGGAGTAAATCACGCTCTTCGAGTTCTTCTGTGGCTTGACGATAATTCTCCGCAATGTGTTTGCCATTTTTGCATCTCTACCGCTAGTCAGTAATTTCACATAGTCGTACACCGCATCAACTTCTTGTGACCTGCCCTCTGTAAAACATGACGCGCAGTAGCAAGGCCGTTCCTGAGCCGCCGCACTCACCGTACCAAACACGTCAATTCTGCCGATCTGTTAGGCAAAGCACTAATACATTGTCTTCCCAGAAAGTGACGGAGTCATCTAGGAAAAGGAAAGACACGGAGAGCAATGACAACAGTCATGAGCACAAGAGAAGGCAAGGGAAGACCCTTCTCAGTGTTGGGGACGCCTCTCCAAAAATATTACTGTCGATGGCGCAGCAGCTGTCTCTTGCACATGATGTCCGCTCTGCTGAAGTCCCCAGCATACAGTCGACCTGTGTGCTACCTTGGTGAGGTTACCGTTGGGAAGTCCGTCTTGATAGTGTACAGAAAATGCCTTCTTCCGCAACAACACCAACACCTGTTCGTCTATCTGTATCGTCAATAGGAAGTGCAGTCCATGATGATGGCTTGAAGTAGATAATGGGTCTGGCCATCCATGCATATGTACGCTCAGACAATGGAGAAGTAGTGTACGTTGTAATGCTAGATGATGGAAGGGAGATACAAGTTCCTTCAGGCGAAGTGGAACCGCTGGTGCTCTTGAATCAATATGACAATACTGATATGTGCATGCCCAACACAGAAGAGTCTTTGGATGTGGTAGAAGAAGGGGTTGCATCCTCATTGGACATGCAGGACCATGTTTTCTATTCCATGACTGTGGAGGACTCTTTCGCATGCGACACTACCACGACCAGTACTGAAGCCGATGATGAAGACTCCTGGCAGTCTTGGTATGACTTTGCAAACTGGTCGGCAGACGGCATGGACGACAACTCCAATGAGCACAACGCAACGTTGCCAGTACCAGGCCGCAGCATCGGAGCTAGTTGCAATGCGAGTCCTTCAATTGTAGCGATGAAGGGAAAACCACCCTTCGTCGTAGCAGCGGTCTGTACAATGGAGGCACCTGAAATAACGATGACAAACAAGTTCCGCTCAAGCCTCACAATGTCTCCGCAGGCTTCAATATAGACGATGGAAACAATGCTCAACACGAAGGGCAAAGGGAAAGTGACTGAAGCAGAACCAGAAGTCATGCAGAAGCAAGTGGAACTGCAACAACAACTCAACGACAACCATTTGCCGAAGCACACATTACCTCATGCAAAGACCACTGTCGATCTAACGAAGACTGTAAGTACACCATTTCCCAGTTCGTTTGGGCTTCTTGCAAGCGATGAACATGCACATCCAAACCATGTAGGACCCAATATTGGCCGTTCATCAATGACAGATACTTTGTTCAACGGATCCATAGCAGTTGTCACATGTGTACTGTTCACTGACCTCAACGGCAAAGAATGTCGAATATTATTACGCATGTCAGCACTTGTGCCTGAGCATACCGTCGATTTCTGTAGTGATGAATTCAAATTAGCAGATGGCAGAGCAAATGCACGTGCCAATCCTCAGTCGCAGGCTGTGGATGACGGTTGTCATCAGAGGAAGCCAAAAGCTTCTTCGGAGAGAGCATCTAGCTCTCAAGCACATCCCTCTGTTGGTCGATCAACTAGATCTGGCCGGACCCACGTGGTGCGTAATGGATGAGATACCCGAGCGTTAGTCGCAACTGCCCGTTTGGCATTCCAAGCAGAGTACGCAGAGTCCACGTGGACAATGCAGCACTACTCATATAGAGCAGTGAGTCCAACATTCACAGGACCAACAGGAGGTCCAGCTTTCCCCATACTGAGAATGCCTACGAAGACGGCGTTGTTTCACTAGAAGAAAATGAGGGGTTTTGCAACTACAGTATGCAACTCATTTTGTAGTTGCATAGGATGTTTGCAACTAGGTGACAATGTAGAGTCCGTAGTTGCAGTGGACAAGTCGCATTAGTTGCAATCTAGTTGCAAGGTTTTTTGTCATCCGACACCATACAAAGAACTTCATCCTTGTGTGCAACTTGTTTGCAACTTGCTTGCAATTTGTAGATTTGTAAGTTTTAAAATATAAATCTCAATGATTTGTAGATTTCAAATTTTCAGATCTACCTCCTTTCTAGATTTTAGAATTTCAGAACTACCTTTTTCTTAGATTTTTGAATTTCAAATCTACCTTTTTCTAGATTTCAAAATTTCAAATCTACCTTCTTCCTAGATTTCAAAATTCAATTTCCTAGATTATAAAATTTCTTGAATTTTAATTATTTTTTAAATTCTTATATACAAAATCTACAAATTGTAGAAACCCACAAATTATAGAAATCTTAGAATTCTATCAAAAGAATTCATTACATAAGACTATAACAACTTACAAGTCTTATATGTTCAATCTAATGGTACTCTTTACAATTGATATGGGTCAATTGATATAACACGAATGGGAATGAACTTGAAAGCAACTAGGAAACAACTAGAGTGCAACTAAGAAACAACTAGCGTACAACTAGGAAACAACTATGGTCATTTTACAGTTGCATAATAGTTGCATAGGACACTAGTTGTTTCCTAGTCTTTTTTTGCAACTACAGAATGACTACTTTGCAACTAAAACAATGAATGAATGTTGTAAAACAATGACACAAAACAACTACATTAGATTTGGTGCAAATAGAGAGAAAACTAGTTGCATGACAATTGCATAGGGCACTAGTTGCATAGTAGTTGGTTGTGCCGGACGTGTTTTTCTTCTAGTGTTTGCTCGGTTTTGGTCGGAATAGACATTGCAACGAATCTGCAACGACACTAATCGATATGCTAGTCTACTGAATCCGAAGACACACTTACCCATAGGCGGAGGACTATGGTGGCGTTTGGAGAAGGTGGAATTGAAGGCCTTTGTGGCTGTGAACTTACTGATGGGAATAAAACGTCTCCCCAACCATCGTAACTACTGGAATCGAGGCAATGAATTTATGTACTGTCCAAGCATTTCCAACATCATGACATGTCGCCGGTATGAAGACATCACTCGTTGCTTGCACGTTGCAGATGACCAACAAATTGCAGACAAGCACAAGGATGCAGAAATCGACAGACTGAGGAAAATGCGGTGGTTGCTGACTGAAATGCGGAAGAAGTTCAAGTCGAACTAGAATCTATTCCAGGAGGTCACCGTTGACAAGACAATGATACCTTATAAAGGGAAGTATTGTCCAGTGAGGCAGTACCTACCAAGAAAGCCAACAAAATGGGGAGTGAAGGTTTGGTGTCTAGCCAATGCAAAGCATAAGTACATTTCGGACTTTCAAATATACACAAGATCGCTAAGGAGAGATTCAGTGGCCAATGGCATTGTAGGAGACGCGAAGTCACCTCATGAAGTGGTCATGCAGATGACGCACGACTTGCATGGCCGATCGCACGTGGTATGCACGGATAATTTCTTCACATTTGTACAGCTGTTAGCAGACCTCCGATCAGTTGGGACATTCGCAGTTGGCACAGTTCGCAGTAATCGTGTTGGTCTCCCGAAATTGCTAGTCGACAAGAAGGCATTATCTAGAGAGCCGCAAGGAACTTTGCGATGGAGGATGCACATAAGTCGCGAAGTCTCATGTGTGGCATTTGTAGATCGGAAGCCTATATTCATGTTGTCCACATATTATCCACCTATTCCAGCAGCGAACGAAACATGGCCGACAGTACCTAGACGAGTGAACGGTACCGTCACAGACTTGGAGACGTCGCCTATACATAAGGCGTATACAGAGTTCATGCGGGGGGTCGACATTGCGGACCAACTGAGGGGGTCATACACGTGCCAGACTCGAAGTCACAAGTGGTGGCATAAAATCTTTTTCTACCTCATTGACACGTCAATAGTAAATGCATTCATCCTGCATCAAGCAGCAACTAAGCAACTTGGGAAGGGAATGCAATCTCATTTGCAATTCCAATTAGGCCTTGCCGATGAACTTAGTAGACCGTGGTCAATGCAAAGGGGAGCAATGTCGCAATTCCGCCTGTCTACACCAGGTGTGTATGGCCTCGTCCGCAGTGAACGTCGTCGAAAATGTCGTTTTTGCAGAGGCCCTACAAGGACAAACATGTTATGCCCCCAATGCGGAGGCGTCTTTCTACATCTAGGCGAGTGTTTCCAGAGGAGTCACTTCGTGCTGAGAAGGTGAATTGTTGGTATTCAAGTTTGATGGAGGCAATGTATAGAGCTAATAGAAGTGGCAATGCGTAGGCTCTGCATACATATATAGCACAGAGCATTGTATATAGTATCGGAATGTAAACCGTGTGTACATAAAATAAAGCACTCCGCAATTTTGAAACAAGGACTACGCGGGAATGGGTGGACTTGTACCATAATGTTTGGCTCTCACCGAATGGCTTGTAGCCCAGTGTTTAAAAATAAAAAAATATATACCTCAGCTTATGTCGAACATGTCATGATGTTGGAAATGCTTGGACAGTACAAATCCAAGCATTTCCAACATCATGACATGTTTCTACAGTCTTCCCACACTCCTGGAAGACTACGACCACTAAAGGGTTAAAGAAGATATGTCTAGAAATGCAATAGAAAAGGAGATTGAATCAGTCCGCTATAAGTTTGCAGTGATGAAGGCAGGAACGTATAATACTCTGACCCAGTTAGAGGTGCATTTTATTTTCATTTCTTTCAAGAAATGTTCTAGATCTGGAAATTAAAAAACTGCGCACCATTATTAGTTGACTCCATCAGTTTGGCCAAGTGGACTGCCCGTTAACTTAACAGTTGACAGGATAGGTCCCAAGAGATTAAAATTTTTATTGGCAATATTAATTTTAGGGCACAAAACTAACTTTATTGCCGATATGGTAGCCTGCTCGAGTTCCGACTGGGCATTTTCAATCGCTCCTAGAGAGAAGGGCTGAAAACCTTCCGTGCAGTTCCTAAAATCGCTCAAAGTGTATGTGGTGCACAAATGTCTTGGCACGTGTGCGGTTTGAGGGACAAGATGAAGGCAAGGGATGTTGAATAACGCGCTCTCCGTCAAACCCTGCAAGTTCATTCATCCAATCTAACATCAGCTCTGTAAATCAGGAGGCGTTAATTAACTAACGTTCAAGGAGTGTTGAGAGTGGAAATTAATGTACCGTTATGACACCTGTAGTGTAATTCATGTTAGTGCTGTAAATTCGTTAGAATAGTGGAGGCCATTCTGTAGATAGAAACGTAAGCTATGAGCTTGTTGTGTGTAATATAAAACGTGGGACCATTCTTCTTTGAAATTATCTGAAGCCACAAGTTGTGAGCTTGAATTGCAAGTTGTGTACACTATTCAGATCAACAAGGGCCTAATATTTTGAGTGTCTATTGGATTCTTCATTGTGTTCTAGTAAAATATGAGTATCTATAAGTCTTAAATTTGTCCAGTGTTAGGCTATACAATGGAGTATAATCTAGTAAAATATGAGTATTTGTATGTCTTGAGGCTACCTAATGTTAGGTTGTACTATAGAGATGTTTCACATGTCCATCACTCTATTTTTGGATTTGAAGTGCATGTAGTAAGGATTGCTGTGAACTATGCTAATTTCTACATTCTTCATTGCTGGTAGTGGCCTACTCTATTCACTGTCATTTTGTACCTCATCACTATTGTACTTTACACACAAGAATAGATACCTATGGCACTTCCACTTAAAATCATTTTGACTCTGATAATTGTGATTCCAACTGCCTTTGAACCGCTCTTTTCTGGGTTGTCTACCAAAAATGTCCCTTGAATGTTTGCATCCACATACTTGTGGAAAGAGTTATTCTTCTAGTCAGATGCACACTTCAAGAGCAGATTACCATAATATGAAATACAACAGGGTGGTCTTCACTAGATTTTGGACTTGTTATTACATTCGGACGTTTGTAGTTACATGAGCTCTATATTAAAACGACATGATTCAAGTTAGAACATGGTGCAAACTTATAGCACTAAGATATTCACATTAGAAGAGATTTCAGGATTTTAAGGGCCATTTCAGGGCCGTTCTCGACGTTGTTCCCCCGGCAGTAAAAGAACGCTGTTGTCAGATTTATTTTTTTTTGAAAAAATAAAATAAAAAATAAAATAAAATTTAAGTCCTTAAAATGAGAAACAAAGTTAAATTTTTTTATTTTTTATTTTTTTCCAAAAAATCTGACCTGGCCGTCTCTCGGCCAGGTGAGCACAGACCGGGAACAACGGATTTCGGCGGTTCTTGGGGGGGGGTCGAGTTGGGAACTCGCAGCCCTCCCCGAGAGCCAAAACACATGTAATGCTGGAGCACACTAGACACACATTCAAACAATGTCGTAGCCGTTTTTTGAGACCAAAGACGGTCAAAAATTTAAGAGTTTAGGGGAGTCATACTTGATCACCCTCCCATTCCTAACCTATAAACTATTGTCAACCATAGACTATTGTAGTTCACACAATTTGAGGAACAATTCTTGTATATTATGATTGGCTGCAAGGCTTTGAATATTGCAACCAACCCTTGGTCAATTTTGCAATTAGCCTACAATTAGAAATAGAAAGGTCTATATCACCATTGTTTGTCAAAGAGAATCTTTCACTAAAAAATTCATAGTAAATATGTTTTTCGTAATAAAATTTTGGAAAAATATGCAATCCTTTCAAATTAAATTTCTATACATGGGAAAAATTTGGCACTCAGAAAACCTGCGCTTCTCTTGATAAAGATTCAATGTTAGCTGCATTTCGATGAGGACTTCGAATCCCAGGAAATTAATTTAGACCCTCACGCTGAGCACAAATGCCGAGAATCGTTGAGTTGCTTCAGATGTTTCAGCCTGTCGCTGGGTCGAAAAAAAAGTTCGCAAGTTTATTCAAAGCGGCGCTGCTCAAATTCCCAATCCTCTATTTCTCACTAACAGCATACAACTACCTGTTCCTTCAATCATTTTGATGAACATTCTATGAACTATTTAGAGCCTACGAGGACCAGGAACCTCCGACTGGTTTCAGGAATCATTTGAATCCTGTCAATGTTCCGGAGCGCAGACGCCCTCCTCTGCCACTCAAGCATCTATGATCCGAATATTGGAAAAAATACGCAAAAATTGCAACTTGCACGTGATCGGCAAGGATATGATTGCCCAGGGCTGCTCTTCAAGATTGAAAACCCCATCGGACCCAACGCATTGATGTTCAGTTTCTAAATTGGACTGGTGCGTTGTGAAAGAGGGCTGGAACTTAGTCCTCCCTTCTAAGCAGGTCAAATGCAACAGAGTCCATGTATATACGGTACGACTGAAAGACTACGAAATTGACCCTCATTGGGCTTTGAAGGTCTCAAAGGTTTGAACCTTTAGTGCCCTTTAGTGCCCGTGGTTGACATGGGACCTTACTTCAGTTTTCAATATTTTGGGGGTACGCTATCACAACGACATCCAGCGAAAATATGCTGCAACGTAGTGCAACGAGGCGATTGACAAAATTTCACAGAAGGTCTGTTGAGGCTCAGAGTTCACAGAAGGACATGATGCGACAAGCTTGAAGCTTTCAAAATGCAATTTTGGTCCGGCCTCCTTTCAGTTTGCTTGGATGCAGGTTTTTGTATGCAGCCTCATCCTTCTTGTTAGGTTTCCCGGCTTTTGTGATCTGGTGAGCCTCTGCTTTCGTTGTGCTGTGGCTGCTCGGTGGTTTTTGGTCGTTTATTTGGTTTTGTAAGGTTAAAAAAAACAATGTTTTCGCCAAGGACTTGCCCTGTGGTTCTACCGGTATGTACTGTTTGTGCTTATCGTTGGGAATTGTCCACTCGTTTTAAAATTAAAAAATTTAAATGCGAATTTTGAACCGAACATGTCAGCTGCATGCTCGTCAACTGCCCCAAAGTGATTTTTTGCATTTCAGGTGTCGCATCCGATCGTATGTGCTTCAGACACTCAGAACACAGCGCAGGAGAGGCTGACCAAACCACTACGGTACTTCCTAAATCCTTCCGGTCAAGTCAGGAGGCATCGAGTGCAACTGCGACTCCACTAGCAACCAGTCATTGTGGATGTGGCATTTTACATAAAGACAAGTCGACACACACAGGAGCGTCATCGAGGAGTCTCATCACATGAACTTTCTTTTAAAACAGTAACCAAGTCCAGAAGCCGAAAGGACGACAAAATCCACCCAACTCGAATCCTGGAGGGTTATGGTACAATTCTACCAGAAAAGCTACTGCACACCACCGCTCGCACCGACCCCCTCGTTGACCCGTCCAGGGGTTATCATGAAAAAAATCCCCCTAATTTTTGCTGTGATTTTTCTAATCTCTGAATTTGCAAATTTTATCATCTGATTGCAAATAAAAAATTTCAGTGTTTTCCCCAGGGGTAAAACGGGACAATGAGGTAGTCAGTTCACCCTGGCCTCGCACCACCCCCCACAATCGACAAACTATCATTCACGAGTGAAACATACACAAACAATACACAGGACCCTAAACGGAAGAGCAAAAGCGTCCTGCACTCTTGCGTCACCCAGGACCACTTGCGATGCAGTCTTTTCCCTGCACACCCATCTTCTTTTCAACAGTGGATATTGCTGGAGGCCAGCCCATATGGCTTCGACGGGCTCAATCATTCAGAGTACGTAACCTTCTAACCTTTCCATTTTTTGATGCTGTTGCTCTAATCCAACTGAGGGAAGCTCCAGCTAGCAATTTATTAGTAACCGACAGAAATGGGGTCGACCAGGCACTAGGGTTACGAAACAACGAACCTCCATATCAAATCACAATACATAATTCTAATACAATTCACAAATCGTGAAAACAGAGAGGGAAGTGACGGAGACAATAAAACCCCATCGAAGTTCGAGATTCAGGACACAGACTGGGTTCGAAAGGTCCTCCTCAAATCGCGAAGTCACACGCGGTGAAGGAATGACTTACCCCAAAGACCGCAAAACCATATACCACGCAGACGGCAAAGTAGACGTATAAAAGTACGGACTAACAAGCGTACCCACACCACTTCGTCAATGTCGCGATCCCGTTACTCAATTTTCTCAGAAACCGCGAGCTTCCAAGTCCAGACATATCGGAATTTAAAAGAGAGACTAGTGGAAAATGTAGATGAACCTTGAGAGAGCTCGAGAATGGACCAAAAAGGGCCACAAGATTTGAATAGAGAAATAGAACGACATGTAACACCTCCGCCAGAGTTCTACTTCTTCATCAAGGTCTAAATAACCATAACCAACAAAATGGGGCAAACAAATTATATGGAAGATACCACTCTATTACTTTCGCAAGAAGCGTCTACACAGCACAATACAGGCCCCAAAGATAACACTATTCAGTACTCACGAATCAGAAAACCCAAGTGAAAATCCAACGCGAAATCAAATAAAAAAGCCAGAAGTGTCGTTTCCGCACACGACGTGATAATCAATCAACCGACATCACTTCAAATCTGAATACTACGGATCTACTCATACAAAAAGCGGCAAAGAAAACCAATGCAACTCACACAAAAAGAACTCAGATGTAACAAAGAAATACACAAGTAATAAGCATTAAATGCCATGGTCCACGGGTCATAGTCAAAAATATCCAATCTACTACCCGCCCGGCTTCACTACAAACAAAAACATACCCACAACAAGGAGGCGTAAACATGAAGAGGACCAGCTACAATCTGTTCCCCCGACACACATAAGACTACACCCTACAGGAAACGGAAAATCCGCCACCCATCGAGGAGAAACAGTCGCACAAATGCCACGCTCACGAAAGCGGGCCTTGCCAGGCATTGGGATCACAGATAGAACAACCTCATCATGGGAATCAAAACAACACCCTAGAAACCGTGGATTTTGATCAGATCCTTCTTCACAATTCCAGCCTGCACACAAAAACAAAAACAAAAATCACAATCAATTCATCGAGATCCGAACCAAAAACAACACTCACACTGTCGAGATACAACTTGACCACGCAAAAAAAATATCCAATCATCTGAAACAATAAGTACGGACAGAAGCCAAACATACGCCATTCAGAAAGCAGGAAGAAACAAATTCAAAAAATGTAAGGATCAATCAAACAATTAACACACACAACAATAAACAAACCCAAACATCACGAAATCGAAAGACGATCCTCATCCACAGAAGGAACAGGGAAGCGGTGTCCAAAATAAGTACCTGGACCAGAAAGGTAGAAACATTCTTCCGCTGGTCACCCTGAAGTTGGATGACCTGACCCAACTCAGGGTCCTGCACCACCACGCCGTTGCAACAAAACTCCTTCTTCAGATCCTTCAGAATCTTGTTGTAGTTGTATTCCTTCTTCAAGCCTTGAACGGTCGTCAAGCTCTTCCGGCCATTCCGCTGCTGCACTCGAACATGCACATAGCCGCTACCCTTGGAGCCTACCCCGCTGTCCTCAACATTCGCTTCCGCGAATGGGTCTGCACATCCAAACAACAACCGTCAACACAAAACCAAACACTCACAAGACCACATACATCCAGAACAAGTTGTAATTCCACATCATCACCAAATCACAAACAACAGCGAAGAAGCTACATCGTCCACAACTCATAAATCAAACAAACAACCCTATTTCCAAACCGAAAGGCACAAACGATTCTCAGTATCAACAGCCAGAGATATGGATGCGAAACATAAACGCACACATATAACTAACAACTTAGTACAACAACAACGCAAAGCGCAAGATCAAGCATCTTGACCAACACATACACTTCACCCCAACCCTTTCAAAACCGTGACCAAAGAAGGGAACGTAGAAGGGAGAGCGCACCGAAAGAGGCCGGAATCTCCGTGTCCGACAACTCCAACATGAACCCCGAAGTGCCGGACTGCTTCTGCCGCGGATCTGTAATTTTGGCGAGCGTGGCGGACGCGGGCGGAACCCTAATCCAAGGCAAGCGGCAAGCACACCTCGAAACGGGAAAAGAGAAAAGCACAATCGGATGCTGCAAAAAACGGAAGATGTGCAGAGACGGCGTTACAGACGGGGAGAGTGAGGTCGGCAGCGGTTTGCGAGGACAAGCGGCGGAGCGCGCAATACGGAAAGCAGAAGCGAGCGAGTGCAAGTGAAAGCGAAGAGTTCAGTTAGGGAGGCTGCGAGAACCAATTTATTGTGGGAGCTTTGGGGGACCACGACGGGCCAGGCGAGGGACCGGACCCGGCGAGTCTGGAACCGGTGACGTGGAGAGGAGGTCGTGTTACGGACGCGAGGGACTGATGGACCCTATTGGTGCATCGTGGTCCAGCTCGGCCGTTAGGAATTTTTCTTCATCCTGATTTGTCCAATTACCGTAGTGAGGTGGAAACTGAGTATCGCTTTGAAATTTTTTAATTTTTTGGAAATTGGGACTGTACCATATTGTTTCATATCAAAATAGTGTGACTTTGGTAACTTAGTATCATATGCATTATTACATCAAATCATTGTAGTTGGTTCATCTTTTGAATTTTTAAATCTCTTTTTCATTTTTCATTAATTTCAAACTATTGGTTTACAAATTCATTGTTAAGTATTGATTATTGCAACTAGTTTTGTTTTTTTTAAATTAGTAGTTGTTCATTGTAGGCATTGACTATGGAATTTTTGGAAGAACATGGTAGCGTAGGCAAATTAAAAGTTTGACCTCACTAGTAAAACTTCAATGACAAATGTAAAAACCTAAGCATTTGGCTAATTTTGTTGTTTTATCCACATCTAGTAGTTTTGAGAGGGCAAAAATTAAACTCTTTTGGAAATCTACATGGGTTTGATTGTCCTCAAAGTACAAAAGAAGTGCCCATAATGCTAAACTAGGCTGTAAGCTTCTTGAAAATTTTCAACAAGGACGACCTACATCTTAATCAAAAGCTCCACATTCATGAGTAACAATTTTCTATCTCCACACATTTGCCCAAATCATGCATTAGGAGAGATTTTGGACCTCCAAAAGATTGTTTCAAGGTTGTTCCCACATTTGGGAACCACTATAGCATTGGCACAACATTATAAAATTTGAAAAATCAATAAAAAAATTTGAAATTTTTTTTTTGAAGTTTTTTAATATTTTTTTATTATAAAATTATTTTTAAAATCATTAATTAATGTTATGTGATGTAGTAATCTCTCAGCTATGTTAGACTATGACTGCAGCCAAGTTCCGACAATCTAGGAACTCACGGTCTTCTAGAGGCTTGAAAAATCTTCTAAAGCTAAAGTTTGTATTGACCCTGACAAAAGAATGAACAAAAAAAGACGACCAAATGGAAAAGTTATTGGACACATAAGTCTTTCATTGTCTTCTTTAAGGATAGTTTGACCTTTAGAGGTTAAATTTTAAATTATATTTAAATTTCAGTTTGTTAAAATTTGTATTATGATATTTCAAGAAAGGTGGATCCAACATAATAGAATGGACTTCAACAACTCATGAACTACTAAATTGTAAATGAGGATGACAATATGAACACTTAACAAATCAAAACATTACGAATGGAACTATGAAAGGACTTAAAACAATCATATAAGAAACTCAAAAAACTCTTATAAATTCAAAATAATGGAACTTCACTAGTCTTGTGGTGGTTTTAATGATTGTTGGTTTCAATAGCATCGCCGTAAAAGAATGATATACCCCCAAGCTTGAAAGATTTCCTTATCACTCAAAATTGATAAATGGAGTTTATATACACCAATGCATAAACCACCTTCAACTTTAAGGTCATTACTCAAATTAGTAGTTTGAAAAATAATAAAACATATCATCTAATAAAAGAATTATTTATTAAGATCCAATTGCTAGAAAGCCATTTAATTTTCAATGAATGGTGAATAGATGTAGGGGTGTGCTAAAAAAGAAGTTCTATTAATAAAACTTGATAGTCATATAAAAAGTTTGATATAATTCACATTCAAAAATAGACACCTAACGGACTCAAGCACAATTCAACCAAAATTGCAATCTTCTAATGCATTAAGCCCACACTATAAAAATTACAATTTCTATTTGAAAAATTAATTGTACATGATTTTACTAGATTGATACTATGTTCTTCTCTGTACTACAAGTTCCATCCGACTAAAGGTTTCGCAGTTCCATTTTCTAGCTCTGAGGACTTTGTCGATTGTAATTTTTACATAGATACTAGAGTCCCAAAAGTTGGTTGGTGGTATTGGCTTTTAAGGGTGGCAAAAACTTCCCTTTGTCAATTAATGTAATTTCACATGTACATCCTCATGACAAAG
Organism: Rhytidiadelphus loreus; assembly: GCA_947034895.1. Taxonomy (NCBI): domain Eukaryota; kingdom Viridiplantae; phylum Streptophyta; class Bryopsida; order Hypnales; family Hylocomiaceae; genus Rhytidiadelphus; species Rhytidiadelphus loreus. The sequence goes on from OX344765.1 coordinate 43,668,658, forward strand.
GCATTATAAATTGACATCTTAGATGAGATGAAAACGCAATGTTCATAGCATATGCTATCACAAAGAGTTTTCATGACAATAAAAAACACAACAAAAAAATCTTGAGCACAAAAAAAATGAATGTAAATGGCACTCAAGATTTTATTGTTGTATTCTTTAAATGTCAAAAAATTCTCAAAGAACAAATTCTCTTAAGGCCCAAAGTCCCCTTAAGGGGCAAAATGGATTTCAAGTATTGGCGTGTGACCTCAATTTTTGGCAAGATTTTTTTTAACTTTTTCTAAAGATAGAAATGCACATTAGCTCTAGGCATATAACTTTTTAAATTTCAAATGGTTATCCAAAGAAAAAGTTATGTTGCCCTTAGCTCAAAATTGTATTTTTTGGGTAGTCCAAAAAACAATCACAAAATGTCAAAGAAAAATTTAATTTTTTCCTCATAGAAAATATTTTGTTTGTTTAGAAAGATTTGATTCTTCTATTTGGACTAAGGATGTAAAAATTATGGATAGTCTTGTTTTTTGGGCAATTTAAACATCCTCAGTAAAAAAAAATAGAATTCATTTTCAAATTCAAATTTCACGATTTTCAAAAAAAGATTGTATGGTTTAGTTTCTTTCTTCTCTCTTGTACCTACTTCTACTTAACAATTTTTTAAAGAATGAAAATTGAATTTTTTTGCTAGAGTTTTTTCTAAACTCTTAGCTCAATTGTTAAGCATAAAAATTTAAAATTTAAAATGTGAAGTGCAAAAATTTTAAGTTAAGAAGACTCAAAGTCTTATAATCTAGTCACACAACGTGCAAAAATCATGTTTTCTTCACTTTAATTGCAAATATCTTGTAATCTACACCATCAAAAGTTTTGAAGTTTCTTCCACACATTTTTATACTATTCTAGTCCAAGATCCTATGATCAAATTTGAAAAAAAGAATTGTTAAATTTTTTTGCTTTTTGCAAAAGAAATGGCAGTTTTGAGTGTTTTTTGATGAAAAAAAGTCTTTGGACTTTAGGAGTTAATTGGTATTGTCTATGCCTTATCACACAAAATTCTCAATACACTACACTCAAAATCTTCAAGCAACATTGAAGAAACAAAAAAAAATTCCAAATCATGCCACTTTGTGCTTCAAAGCTAACGAATCAATTCAAAATGCAGAAAAATTTGAAAAAGAACAAATTTATTTGCATCATCATACTTGCAGCACTAAACAACATTGCTAAATTCTTGAAGCAAAGACATCTATGTCCTCTACATCTCCCAAAATTCCAAAAATGATAGCTAGTTTCTAAAAGCCGCATTAAAACATACACTCTCAGACTCTCTACAATAGTAGACGTAGTGACAGCAAGTAGCAATTGTGAGCAAGATCATAACTAAGAACCTCTAGTAGGCAAGAGCATTTCTTACATTTTGGACATGCATGACAACGAGAATTTTTTCTGATGATTGCTTTGTCTATACAAGTATTTGGCTTTACTTCTACCACAACCCTAGTTTTTTTACCTTCTTGGAGTGTGCATTGGACTCATAGACGAGTAATTTACATGGTATAAAATTTTATATATACTTGTCACATTTCAAAAGTAGAAGAAAGTCTTTTTTGAAGTTGCCCACTAAGGCAAAGAAACTTCTAACATTATAATTTTAATCAGAATATTTGATAAGGAAAGAAAATTATTCATGCGAAGGAGATACTATTTCTTCACCTTGTACCTAAATTTTGAAAAGAATAATTCAAAATTGACTTTGTAGGTCACTATCTAATTAAACTTTGAGTTGTACCTTTGAGGGACAACTATCCTTTGAAGATTAAAGAAATGGGAAGAAAACCATATCAAGTTTGAGGAAGAGTTTGCTTCAATGTAGAAATATATTTGGATTTGAAAATCACATAATATTAATGAATAATGGGTGAGACAAGGGATCATTTGAGTCCATGTTAGAAAATAATTAAGTTGTCTCATATGTCAATAAAAATGAAAATATAGTCTAACATACTACACGCCAATCTTTTCTTTGTTGGTGCTAATGTATTCTTCATTCCTCACTTTCAACACACTTAAGAACACACCTAACAACCAATTTTTTCTTTGCCAATTCATTCATTCTTCACTTTCACCTAACAACAAAACATATTCTCACTCTTAGATTGTACTAGATGACAATCTTCTTCTCTTTTATGGGATTAAATCATATGTGACTTTTGAATGAACTTAAGAAGTGAATATCTCCCTTTGAGTTGAAGCCAAAGTGCTCTAACTTATTCCTACTTCATCATGCTTCCTCCCCTATTTGCAAAGAAATACACATTTACCTTGTATCCAAATTCCAAATAGTTTTTGAATAATTGCTAAAAAAAAGAATAATGAATTCTTATATCTTAGGAAATACAAGTAAAAACAACATATAAGATAAGAGACACTATTTGTGCCACAATGAAGGAGTTGCAATATCCTACGTGTATCACTTTCTATCAATATTGTGCATTTCAAACTTTCAAAATGTACTCAACAAGTACATATTGACCAAAAAGTATTTAGTACAAATAGTCACATGTCACAACACACCATTTGCTATCTTGCCAATCCAACCCAACATTCTAGACCTACACTTCACTATGCACCTAAAAGTGGCATCACATCTAGTTTGCCATTAGTTGCCTCCTCTCCTAAAAATGAATAGGCCATTGATTTTTTTTTAAATGCTTCCCCCTCCAGAATGCCATTGACTTCTCAAATTTTCTTAAGTTGTTGATCTTTGAGATTGAATCTAAGCCATCCATCCAAATACAAATATGGATACAAAATCAAAATATGGATACAAATATGGTATAGATATGGTACCAAAATATATATATGGATACTTAATATTGGAATATTGTACAATATGAAAACGGGATATGGGATTTTCATTGTCCCATATTGTTTGTCATGTAAACCTCATTAAAAAAATTACAAGAAGAGGGAGGAGGGATGAAAAATTAAGAAATTAATTTTAATTAAATTTCTTTTTTAAACCCAGGGTAGGTCTAGAGGGGAGTTTTAAATTAATTAATTAAAATTTTGAGTGCATAGTGACAAAAGTGTCACTATGCACCCAAAAGTGGTTGTAACAACCACAATACTACTCTTGCTCCAATTCTAGTTCAAGAACATAATTATAAGATAAGAAGTTTAGAAAGCAACTATTTACTAGGTGAAGGGAATTAGAGGCGGTAGATGTAGTGAAACAAATTATAGTAATTTTTTTGTGAAAGAGAAATGGATTTGGAATGAATGCAAAAAATTCATGATTTTAGGACTACTCTATATTTAGTTATAATTTCTCAAAGCCAAAGTCAATAGGCCGCTATTTGAGTTCATAAGGTAGTATGCGCTAAAAGTGACCATCTTCTTCAAATTGCTCCTATAATTAGCTTCAGAATGGGTATAAGGTGGTCCTTAAATTGACCTCTTTAGCCATTGAGTGGATCAAGGAAAAAATGTTATTTATTGCAAGAATCAATCATTCTTCTTGGTTTACTCACATCTCTTTACAAACTGCAAGTGGATGGATTGGAGAGACCTACAGTCACAAATAGGTGTTTAGGACACAAATCTTTGAAAATTCATAAGTAATTCAATAATGCTTCGAAAAATATGAAACCAATTGTGTTACATCCCAAATCTATTTTTCTTTTTGTGAAAAATGAGCTAAAAATATTTCCTTCCACAGAAAACCATAAATGGCCGCTTTTAGAGCAATAGGAATTACATGGTTGAGTTCAGTGAATGGACCATGATGTATCCAAAACAAGATCCGATTATATTTTTCATTGTACACATATGAGTCTTACTACAAATTGCCCCAAACACATCCAATTATTTTTTGTGCATATGGCTTGCAAGTTTTACCGCTTCTCTACTATTAATGATTTATCTTATGTGCTTCAATAACCATTTACTTTTTATCCATTTGTGGTCCTAATATTGTCTATCTCTGCTCCCCATTTTGTCTGAGCATGATGTGGAGGCAAATTTTGAACTCCTCCTTATCAATTCTTTAGTTCGATACATGAAACCTTTCGTAGGACATAACATTGTTAACCAGAGCCCCCCAGGGAAAAAGTACCTCTACCACCAATCAGATTGCAACAATCTGACGAATTTGTTGTAACAATATCATGTTAGAGCCAATCACCGCTTGACAATTATAACTTAAATCTCCCCCCGGCATGTAGGGAGGAATGATACCTCCACCCGAGGGGAGGCCAGGAAACTGGTTAGCAATGTTATGGAGCGATTTGAAGAGCCTGGTGACTTTTACAACCTTTTGAGTTACCTCACAGGCTCTCAGTTTCAGGTTCGGACACAAGCCGCAGAATCAGTAAAGCAAGATGCTTTGAGTTCCTATTTGGTGAATTTATTGCCTTTCCCACCGGAGATCTTTGCTAACTTAATTATGTGGGGCAGGTGGTCCAGTGTCATCAGACCATCAAGACCATCCCTGTTCCACCAACCTCCACCACCACAAACAATTCTGCACCACCAGGAAAATTGAAAAGTCCCAATAATTGACAAATGAATGAGAATCTGCAGTAGGTTGGTTGAAGAACTTCCCAACCTTGCCTGACTACTCACTAGCCTTTATTCTGTACCTTACCTGTAGGGGTTAACTTGACTTATTCACCCAATTTCAGCAATTCCAAACCATGGGCCATGTGCCTGATAGCAACCCTACAACGTATCTCTCTCCCAGTAGTAAGTTTAGTTGTCGACACTGCAAGGCAATGAAGGGAAAGCTGTCCAGCCCCAGAAGGTGCCCAATACAAGGACGACACCACAGGCTACTTGTGAATCAAGCCACCAATTGGCACGAAGTGGAAGGCGAGACCTTAGCTTCGCAGAGAGGCAACATTGGGAGCTGTAACCGTTACAAGAAGTTAGTTGTTGCGTTCCCCACACTGAAACTGCAACTGATAACTGGCCAGTTGGGGAATGATTCTTGCGGATCTGTGGGAGATGCCTCCGGCCCCTTTTTATGAGTCAAGAATTGAGTTATTTCTTGAAAGAATAAAATAAAATAAAATAAAATAAAATAAAATAAAATATAGTATGGTTGGGATCTCTCTCAACTCCGAGTAGTAGACAGACAACGCTACCTAATAAGTAGCGAAGGCTTCGGAGTTCGTGTACCATGAAATTCTGGTGAATGGCGTCACAGGCGGGGAATGAACTGTGTTGAGATTCCTGCCAGGCCAACATTCTTTGGTAGTTGTGAAACCTCCCCTTCTCACTAAGCTTACTGCGCAATGGCAAGCAATACTGTAACTGTAGTGTTGGGGGAGTCATTGGGAAAAGATGCTGGAGCAACACATGGCACTTCCTAGTTCATTCTTCACTTAAGAATCTCCTTCTGCTCACTCCGGGTTTAAGATAATTCTACCACAGTGCGTTTGATATTCAAGTCAGAAGGGTCAAAATGCCCTGGATGGTTGGAGTAATAGTACTTTGCAATCCAAAAAAAGAGAGATTCAAAAGTATGAAAATTTCTTTGTAGAGAGCGTGCATGACACTTATTGAGTGGCCGACACATGCCTTCTTCCTAGAGCTTTTGGTACTTCCCACTTGACGTGATATTTAAGATTGTGTACAAAAGAAAGTGGATACTTTTTGAAGAGTGTGGAGACAACTCTTCAAGAATTTTGTGGGTGTACACTATCCCAACAAACATGGAGTTCATGCCTCACATTAAAAGAGAAAGCTAAGTTACGTACACCCACAATTAACATTGCCCAAAATACAACACCTACATTTGGACCCAAATGAGCCATCTCATTTTTAAGGTCGGCATATCTAGGGTCCCACTGCAATGCCCACACGATATTTGAGTGACAGGAGAGCTACCGTATATGCTTCGGCCTTGCCTTGCAGCTCTCGTAATAGAACAGAACACTGATGAAGAAGTTTTACCCTGGACACAAGGAGCGTCTCAGAATGAAACCACAAGGCTTGTTTGGTGTGTGGTAAACTGCAAAAAATTACAATTCATGTGCGGAGAATCACACCTAAATCAAATCTGCAAGCCTTGTACTATGCCTACGTCGCTGCATGAGCAACACATGTTTGAGTGGCAATCACGTAATTTCCACTGACTCTTGGATATCCAATGAAAGAGAGATAATAGATATTACAGATTCTAACAACCGAAGCTGACATGCAGAGGAAGCTGGCTAGAAAAATCGGGTTCCAAAACTCTATGAGGAGCTAGTACGTTAAGGGAAAATGACCCGTGTTTTTCTCAAATTGCGAAGTTTGACAACCCTTAAATGACTTTAGCAAGAATCTGATGATTATGAAGTTGATTTAGAGTCTGCCTGGAGCAGTGAACTATTAGGTTTCTGCCATTCGTAACGTACTTGCTTTGGATTCAAGTCATGTGCAATACAAACTCTAATAAGCTTACACTTCAAGTGGAAGCATTATCACAATCAGACTAACTCGCTCAAATGTATATAAAACCTTCACTTCCAGTCCTGCAACTTAATGCCTAGATCTGGAGTACAGTTTCAATTCTCATTGAAGAGTTTTTTTTAATAGAGCAGCGAGAGAGAGACCAGAGATCTATCATCTCTGAATCTAACCATCTGTTGAGGGCTACATAGGTATGCAGTGAAACCCTTTCAACTTTTTCCGTACTGATGATATTGAAAGATGCTGATTCGAATCTTTAAATTGTTGACACACAAGCCAGACAGGTACACTAGCTGGGAAATCAAATCCTGCCGGCCAGCTTGCTCTTCAAGACTGATTAGAACGAAAAATGCACAATTATTCCAGTGACAAAAAGTCACCTAGCCTTTAGGTCGCACAAGTTCAACAGCATAGCATTTGGTACACCCTATCACAAGTGGACTACCTTGCAGAGCGCCTGTAATACACAATTTTTTTAGATTATTCATGACACGACACGCAGCCCCAAGAGACATAGAATCTCAGAACACATGACAGCGAAGCGATTCTCTTCACTCATGTCTTCGGCAATGGAAAGGATCCACATTCCAAAATTGCTGTCATATCATAAATATGAGAAGTCGGCACCCTCGTTCAACAGTAGCAGAAACTGTTCCCCCCTGTCAAGCTTCCTCGAATGATAGAAATTGCATTATGCATGTCCAAAAAGCGGCTGTAAAATTTTCTCGTATATAATCCGAAACAGTCTCAATATTTCCAGTGCTTGCTATTAGTGGGTTTCACATGCCGCTTGTGAGGCTAATTAGTGGACTATCTGTGGTTGCACTGATACATTCTCCCTAATTGGCAGGAGGCGAGAACCATTTTCTCAATCAATCGTTGACCAGAGCACTTGTTCAGCAACGAGGGTTTGTGAAATCAACAATTGAGCACAACCGTTTCGGGGTTTCATGTCACTCTACATATCACTTATCAGCACTCTTCGTGAAAGGTGGGTTATCAGTCCACAAAAACTTCAACAGAGACCACACAGTACTGTAGCATTGACTCTTGCTGGCCAATAAATCTATTATTATAGAATAGAAAAATAGAAAAACAGAAAAACTTGCAAACCCCCTCGAACCTCAAGGCTGAACTTTTCGAAAATCAAAACCCTTGCTATGGGGCAACAAATTAAGTGTAATGGTAAGCTATCTTGGTCACTTTTACAAGGAACTAAGCTTACTTATCGTCAATACTACTCTTCTGTTCATAGCAGTGATGCCATTCTCGGAAATCTTGAACCAACCGTGACAAAAAAGACTTTCACCCAAACAAAGTAAATAATTCGTCACTAGTGTAGAACTAAAATAGCCTCAGTCTGATCAATGACTGATGTGTGAAAACCCAGTATTGTACTGTACATGACAGTACAGAACAAAAGTAGGAGAGTTGGAATGCATTGGAGAAAGAAACGAAGGGACCCGCCTCGAACTGTCCTTCGAAAGATTCAAGCTACCGATCGAGCGGTCTGTCTTGTGCTGCTGTGCATTGCGTGTTGCAATTCGTGAATGGAGAGATCTTTGTCTTGGCGGGCCTCGTGATTCAATGGCCCACAAACCAACCCAAAAGTGACTTTCTTCAAATCCCAATAGAAAGGAAAAGAAGGAAAGAAGAAGTCCGTCTGTGATGACGGAGTTGTTATTATCAGAAAGGCGATTTCTGCGAAAAGAAAATGGGTCACAAGAAGAGAATGGAGACTGATGATCCTGCTGAGATATGCTGGATCATTGCTTCTCATCGCTGGACTAAAATCTACCATTGATAGGTCACTTATGGCACCTCATTCATAGCAATTCATTCTCACAAGTTTGTCTGTTGGCTTGCTTTTGTATTAACAATGAACAACCCGTTCCGTTGTAAGAAAAAACCATACATTGAACCAAGCTCAAAGTCTGGCAAAAATCGATTCGGAAACTCAACATCGAAGTGAAGCTTTTTGGTAACTTTCGATTGCGCCAATCTTTCAACCAAGGAACCAAGTATCTTCTCTGCTTCCAAGGAAATGTCAATTGCATTCGAAGCACTACTATAAACCCCGTCGCTTTTCATTCCCTAAAATAGTGAAAAAACGTGGGGTGAGTGAAAAAAAAGTCTCAAATGACAAAACATGGGGCTGACTTGATTATCAACATTAGATAATTTTCAGTCAGAAGCGACACAAGTTTGGATCTCTGAAATAAAAAATGATGGGATTTGCTCTAAACAGTGAAGTTATTAAGTGTATTCAAATAATGCGTTGTATAATGGGGGATAGAGATTGATGAGGTAGATGGCTTGCATCTAGGCTACTCTACCATGTTCAGATTCTCACAAGTTCACGGTTGATTTACACTAAGTTTAGAGCAAGGCACCGCTCGAATTTAGTGGTATACCATTTTGTGAAATGTGACCATGAGAAAAGGGGCCAAGAGAAGAAAAAAAATTAATAGAAATTTGTGAGGTCTTGATGTAAATCCAACAAAGATCATAGCCTAGGGCCATATTTATCTAATTTTAGATTTTATAATTTAGATTTTGAAATCATATAAATAAAAGAAATGTGTGCTTGGGAGATTTAGGCTAAACAAGTCGTATGCTTGTTTCTTTTAATGTTATACAAATTGTGTCCCAATTGTCAAATTGCTTTCTTATTGTACTTGAATTGTTATATCACTTCATTTAAGTATCCAAAATATCACTTGATCACTTATCACCTTCATTAAGTATCCCACTATCACTTTCTTTAAGTATTCCAACTGTCACTTCCATTAAGTATCCTATTATCACCTCCTTTAAGTATCCCAATCGTCACTTCCATTATATATTCCAACTGTCACCTCCATTAGGTATCTCACCTATCACTTCCTTAAAATATCCCAACTATCATTATCTTTATATATTTCAACTATCAACTCTATTATATATTCCAATTGTCACCTCTATTATGTATTCCAACTATCACTTCCTTTAAAATATCCCAAGTTCCCAACTATCATTATCTTTATATATTTCAACTATCAATTCCATTAAGTAATCCATTGTCACCTCCTTTAAATATCCCATTTATCACCTCAGTCCATTTTTTATCCCAACTGTCACCTCCATTACATATCCCACCTATCACCTTCATTCCATATTCCAACTATCACTTTCATTCCATATCCCAACTATTACCTCCACTACGTACCTGTCACATACTCATGTCTATTCCTTATTTCAATTGTCACTTTCATTACGTATCCCAATTGGCATGTCCATTCCTTATCGTATTCCAACTATCATGAATCTCCATCTTGTATCCCAATTGTCACCTCCATTCTTTATCTCGACTGTCATGTCCATTCCTTATCGTATCCCACTTGTCATATCCATTCCTTATTCCAATTGTCACTTCTATTATGTATCCCAAGTATCATGTTCATTCCTAACCATATCCCAATTATTGTGAACCTCCATTCCTTATCCCAATTGTCACCTCTATTCCTTGTCGTATCCCAATTGTTGTCAATGGTCACCTCCATTTCATATCCCAATTGTTGCTTCCATTCCATATCCCAACTATTACCTTTATTCCTTATCGTATCCCAATTGTTGCGAATTATCATCTCCATTTCATATCCCAATTGTTGCCTCCATTCTATATCCTAATTATTACCCTATTCCTTATTGTATCCCAATTGTCGTGAATTGTCATCTCCATTTCATATCCCCTCTCCCTATTCCAACTCTCACCTCCATTCCTTATCCCAACTGTCGCCTCCATTCGATATTCTAAAGTCAACTCCATTCCTTATCCCAACTATTACTTGTATTTCTTATCCCAATTGTCACCTCCATTCAATATTCCAAAGTCAATTCCGTTCCTTATCCCAACTATCGCCTCCATTCGATATTTTAAAGTCAATTCCATTCCTTATCCCAACTATCGCCCCTATTCGATATCCCAAAGTCAATTCTATTCCTCATCCCAACTGTCACCTCCATTCCATTTCGTAAAGTCAACTCCATTCCTTATTCCAACTATTACTAGTATACTTTATCCCAACTGTCGCCTCCATTCTTTATCCCAATTGTCGTGAACCTCCATTCTTTATTCCAAGTGTCACCTCCATTCTTTATTCCAAGTGTTACCTCCATTATGTATCCCAACTATCACCTCCATTACGTATTTCAATTGTCACCTCCTTTATGTATCTCAACTGTCACCTTCATTAAAGTATTTCAACTGTCACTTCCAAACCTTTACATGAAACATTTCTTTTTTTGTTGTCCCAACTATCGCTTTGTAATAGTACTCCAATTTTTTTTAATCTTTATTCTTCTATATAATAATTTGTTCAAAAATACAAATTCATTTTGTCTTGAGATACAATTTTTTACTTCAAATGACATATCAATGTTAACAAATCAATGGTGAAATATCCAAATAGTTAAATTAAGTTGATTTCACATTTAATTTCTTTCGATACATAAAGAGTCAAGATCAAAAAAGATGTTTTTATCATCACTTGAAAAAATTGATAAGAAGACAATATGACTCTTTCATTTGTTTTCTCCTTGCTTACATAGAAGCAATTGCTATAGTTTGGATTGTCAATGATGTTGACAATATAGACTCTAAAAAATATCTCTAGACCTGTAAGGTTGAACTTGCATGTGCTAGAATAGGCCAAACTTTGTAGAAAAGACAAAATATTTTTTAGAACTCTACTCTACTAAGTGTGCAATATTTGCAATAGAGCACTAGTTGAAAATTTGAAATTTCTGTTGTTTTGGTTGCGTTGATTTGGGTCAGTTTTTTTATTTCTGTCTAAAACAACAAAATTCTATCAAAATCAGCAAAAAATTGACCTGAATCAACGTGACCTAAACAACAAAAATTTCAAATTTTCTACTATTCTACTAGTGGAAGAGTCAAATTGGTTTGTAGGTAAGCATGTGAAAAGTGGGAGGAACTAGTTTTTTACTTTAGAAAGTTAATTTTAACTCCAAAAGGATCAAGGCATGTTTTAGGCAGAAATTGTGAAAAAATGTCACTTTTTAGAGTGGTGAGTAAAAAGTTAATTTTTTTCCTTCAAAATTCAACCATACAAATTTGTATTAGACTACTATAGTAATGTGTGGAAAATTTTCAAGAACTTTGATTGTATGGATTGAAAGATTATAATGTTTGAATCTAGAAGAAAAAATATTTTTTTGACCTTGCTCTTCAAGGCTAGGTGATTTTAACTCCTCTTAGAATGAGATTTTTACACTACATATGGTTATTTTTTTTGTAAGTTAATAATACAAAACTTCAAAAGTAGAAGAGGAATTTTGCACATACTACGCAAAGTTGTTTGAGTAGCCCCAAAAGTTTAGGGCAACATAACTTTTGATCCAAACACTTGATTGAAAAAAAATTATATTCCCACTAAGTATATATATATTCACACCTTGTGTCAAAATTTCATGAACATTCAACCATAATTATATTGATGTGTAACTATTCAAGATCTCTTGTGTATGTTAAACTGTCACTTGCTTCTTTAAGAATTAACATTGAACTTGAACTTTTGGGTTGCTTTTAGTTTGACAACAATACAAAACTACTCTTGAAACATAGTTTATCCGGATTCATACAAAAGTGCAAACATTACGGAAGTCAACAAAAGCAATTTCAATTCCGAAAATCTTAAAGCTTGTTTTTCTATTCCGACTTTTAACAAGGTCCACAATGACATCCTTGCCACGTCACCGGTTCCACACTCGCCGGGTTCCGTCCCTCGCCCGGCCCGAAAGAGCCCGCACATCAAAAGGGTTCGCGCAGCCCCGTAAACTACCCACTTTCTCTTGCACCCTTGCTTGTGTTTTCCGTGTCGCGCGCTTCGCCGCTTCTCCTCGCAAATCGCTTGCCGGCCTTGCGCTCCCCGGAATCCTCTGCAACGCCGTCTCTGCACATCTTCAGTTTCTTTGCAGCATCCGATTGTGCTTTTTAATTTTCCCGTTTCGAGGTGTGCTTGCCGCTTGCCTTGGATTAGGGTTCCGCCCGCGTTCGCCACGCTCGCCAAAATTACAGATCCGGGGCAGAAGCAGTCCGGCACGTCGGGGTTCATGTTGGAGTTGTCGGACACGGAGATTCCGGCCTCTTTCGGTGCGCTCTCCCTTCTACGTTCCCTTCTTTGGTCACGGTTTTGAAAGGGTTGGGGTGAAGTGTATGTGTTGGTCAAGATGCTTGATCTTGCGCTTTGCGTTGTTGTTGTACTAAGTTGTTAGTTATATGTGTGCGTTTATGTTTCGCATCCATATCTCTGGCTGTTGATACTGAGAATCGTTTGTGCCTTTCGGTTTGGAAATAGGGTTGTTTGTTTGATTTATGAGTTGTGGACGATGTAGCTTCTTCGCTGTTGTTTGTGATTTGGTGATGATGTGGAATTACAACTTGTTCTGGATGTATGTGGTCTTGTGAGTGTTTGGTTTTGTGTTGACGGTTGTTGTTTGGATGTGCAGACCCATTCGCGGAAGCGAATGTTGAGGACAGCGGGGTAGGCTCCAAGGGTAGCGGCTATGTGCATGTTCGAGTGCAGCAGCGGAATGGCCGGAAGAGCTTGACGACCGTTCAAGGCTTGAAGAAGGAATACAACTACAACAAGATTCTGAAGGATCTGAAGAAGGAGTTTTGTTGCAACGGCGTGGTGGTGCAGGACCCTGAGTTGGGTCAGGTCATCCAACTTCAGGGTGACCAGCGGAAGAATGTTTCTACCTTTCTGGTCCAGGTACTTATTTTGGACACCGCTTCCCTGTTCCTTCTGTGGATGAGGATCGTCTTTCGATTTCGTGATGTTTGGGTTTGTTTATTGTTGTGTGTGTTAATTGTTTGATTGATCCTTACATTTTTTGAATTTGTTTCTTCCTGCTTTCTGAATGGCGTATGTTTGGCTTCTGTCCGTACTTATTGTTTCAGATGATTGGATATTTTTTTTGCGTGGTCAAGTTGTATCTCGACAGTGTGAGTGTTGTTTTTGGTTCGGATCTCGATGAATTGATTGTGATTTTTGTTTTTGTTTTTGTGTGCAGGCTGGAATTGTGAAGAAGGATCTGATCAAAATCCACGGTTTCTAGGGTGTTGTTTTGATTCCCATGATGAGGTTGTTCTATCTGTGATCCCAATGCCTGGCAAGGCCCGCTTTCGTGAGCGTGGCATTTGTGCGACTGTTTCTCCTCGATGGGTGGCGGATTTTCCGTTTCCTGTAGGGTGTAGTCTTATGTGTGTCGGGGGAACAGATTGTAGCTGGTCCTCTTCATGTTTAGGCCTCCTTGTTGTGGGTATGTTCTTGTTTGTAGTGAAGCCGGGCGGGTAGTAGATTGGATATTTTTGACTATGACCCGTGGACCATGGCATTTAATGCTTATTACTTGTGTATTTCTTTGTTACATCTGAGTTCTTTTTGTGTGTGTTGCATTGGTTACATGTGCCTGTTTTTTGTATGAGTTGATCCGCAGTTTCCAGATTTGAAGTGATGTCGGTTGATTGATTATCAGTTTATTTGCAGTGGGGCAGTGGTCTTTTCATGGATTAATATGGAATTGCACTTTGATTTCGTGCTTGATATTTTCTTAGGTTTCTGGTTTGTGTGCTGGACATTGTTATTGGTGGGTGTGCTGGTGAGTCCGTAATGTTGTCCCCATGCTTACCACGCTAACCAAACTTGTACATTTAGTTTCAAGGGCGGCTTGTAATCCAAAGTTTACCTTGATTGTGGAATATCCGGTTGTAACCCAAAGGTGTTCCTGGATTGTGGAATGATTAGGACATGTGGGATTATTGAGGATATAGGAGTCCGATTGGAAAATGCCAATGTACCAAAATTGGAGAACGGAGTGATACAAAATGGGTGCAAAAAACTAAATTGATGTTCCATGGTATTGTGAATCGTAGGTAATGTGTGACTTTGGCGTGTCTTCATAATGTATATAATAGTGGTGACATTAACCTCTAAATGCCCGATTTTTTTTTTTTTTTTAGAATTTGCTCTAAATCGATCTAAATTGGAAGTCCCCCATTTTAATGAGTTTTATCAATTTTTCTTTAATTGTAGCTGTTCAAAGTCAAACCGCACATGGGAAAAGAAAACACACCATTATCACTTCTGGATTGAAAGGTGTTAACACGGGAAGCACGCTGCGGACAATAAGTGTCTGACGAATGACAAGGTTCTCAGTGTAGGACGGAACTACAACTATTCATCTTTGAAATTTTTTGTGGAAAGTGGAGAACATGTAGAGTAGCTTGACTTTCAATGAGTATTTTTGGATTTTTTAAATTCTCACGGTCATACAATGCATGATTTTCAAGGTCATCCCCGTGTAGCTCTAGAGTTAACCTTCTAAGGATGGGCCCATGAACTATTGAGTCTTAGCGTTTTTTTTGCCATTTTCCAGCTAGATATGAATGAAAAATTTTGTATGTATTTTTCAAAGATGAAATCATATGTTTTGTTACAAGTTGTAAATTTCCAACCTTTTTGGAAAAAATTGAAATTATTGTGAATTACTTAAGATAAAAATGAAACAATTCATATCAAATACAAAATACACTAAAAAAATCTGGAGTTTCACTATAGATGTATAATATAGTGTATAACATAATGGTGTAAACCAAAGTAGCATTGTTGTTTTACAATTAGAAAATCAACAAAGGAATGCTATCATTCTACAATTAGAAAATCAACAAACCATGGTTATATAGGCCAAAAGTTCATGTTGCTATAAAATATTGGAATTTTAATATTTAAAAAAAGAATCTAATTGGAATAGAAAGCACAAGGGATAGGCTTCATTTCATCAAATTTAAAAAACTTCACTTTTATGGCTAAAATTCACATCAAGAGTAAATAGCAAAAAATGACCCAAATACACTACGAGAGTGATCCTTGGATTAAGCATCTTTTTCTTTAGAAAAGTACTACGTAAATAAGATCATTATGAGGGACTTTGCAATACTATTCACTAGAAATGCATTCATGTACTTTTGAAATAAATAAATTTGATGAAAAAACATTTTTTTCCATCCTCCACTCTCAGTTGAAATCATCCATTGGACATTTAGTATCCATAACAACAATACAAGTTTGAAGTCATCCATTGGACATTTAGTGTCCACAATATCAATTTAGGATTAAACCTATGAAAGTAATTTGAAGTTTTTCAATCCCCTTTTTACAAGTTAAATCTAAAAAATTGGTCACCAAAAATATATGAGGTTAAAGGGCATAACATGCACAACTCCAATCAATTTATAGCTCATCAAAATCTACTCTTCAATTTTTTTTAAGAATTCCTAATGTGATTTTTTCTCCAAGATTTAGTGTATTTGAGGCTCATTTCCAAAAGTCCTGAACACTAGAAAATCAAGATTTGCAATGGACACTTTCGCACAAAATGTTGAATAGAAAATTCATATCCAAAATCAGATTTTTGCTGCTAAAACAAGATTTCTAAAATAATTTTTTGAAAATATAATCAACTAAAAATAGAAACTTGGTAAGGTTTTATTTAACTTCAAAGTATTGTCAACACCAAAATTCGGTGCCTTCAACATTTAGGGGTCAAAGTATGAAAAATGCACAAATATAGGCTTTAATCAATTTTGGGCATGCAATTTCCATCTCAATTTTTCAATCCTACAATTGGAGTTTTGCTCATAGATGCACACAATGATTTACTTGAATGCAAGATAATTTTCATAGAATTTGGATGAATGGTTACAAAGTTATATTCAATTTAGTCTTTTTGTTCTCAACTCCAGCAAATTGGGCATGAAGAAACCCTTTTTGTATTTTATTTTCTTGAATTCTTTTTCATGGATTTTCAACAATTCAAGAAAATAAAATAAAATACATTTTTCTAGAAAAACAAATACATTCTTGCTAGATAAAAATTGAAAGATGAAATATGTAAATGCAAAGTCATGGAAAAAATTCTTTCAAAGTTTTAAGATAAATATCTTACAATATGGGAGTTTTTACTTTGAAAATTTGATACAATATACTTCAAGGAGTTAATTGTATGATTTTATGGTTGGATAAAAAATATTGATCAAACAGAATTAATTTTTTAGTTACTTGGTTTGAAATTGAAAACACATTTCACTTCATTATTCATCAACATCTTGTTCAAATTGGACACAAATTAGTGTGCTAGAAAACTAATAACATGATATTCATTCCCATATTTATATAATTGACTTTTCAATGGCCTACTCAAAAAATGAAAAATTCCAACGTGGGCTTTGTAGTCATTTAGGGGTTAATGTCTTAAAAACTACACTTAAGACATTTTGCCGACATTTCCCAAAGCGTCACCGACATTTCCCAAAGATAAATGGGCCTGAGGAAGGTTGGAGGGCACTGCACGTTGGGACGGGACTGTCCAGGTGGGGTTTAGGGTTTAGGTTTTCCCTTCGCTATTCAGTTCTGCTCGCAGTTTCAAAGTTGCGATTTTCGGTGTTTTCGTTGTAGGGTTTCGGAGTGTGGCTTGACGCCATGTCGACCGAGGAGGTTCCAATGAGCAGGGAAGCGCAAGAAGCTTTCAAGATTGCCGTGAAAAACACCTTAGAGCGGCGCTTGTTCTACATCCCCAGCTACAAGATCTACGGTGGCGTGGCCGGTTTCTACGACTACGGCCCCTGGGGTTGCCAGGTTGAGACGAACGTGCTCAACCTCTGGCGCCAGCACTTCGTGATGGAGGAGGACATGTGGGAGATTCGTTGCCCTTGCGTCACCCCCGAGGTCGTGCTCAAAGCCTCCGGCCATGTGGAAAAGTTCACGGACCTCATGGTGAAGGATGAGAAGCTGGGCTCGTGTTTCCGCGCGGACCATTTGCTGAAAGATTTTCTGACGAAAGTCCTGGACGATGACGAGAACTTGAAGACAGCGGCGCCCGTGGTGGCCCAGACGGCTGTGAGCGAGAAGAAGAAGAAAGCGGCGGAGAAGAAGAAGGAGCCATTGAGTCCGGAGAAGAAGAATGAGATGCGAAAGGACCTGGCGGGTTTGGATGAATTCTCGGGTTCGGAGTTGGGCGCGAAAATTAAAGCCTATGGCATTAAATCTCCGGAGACGGGCAACGAACTCTCCGATCCTTATCCTTTCAATCTCATGTTCTCCACGCAAATTGGTCCCACTGGCACACTGCAAGGGTATAGGCCTCACTGTAACCTAATCTCGTCTTTGTGAAAATTTCAAGCTCATTATTCGTCATTTCTGTTTTCATAAAGAAATGTTCCGCAAATATGGATCCTATCGAGGTGCATATGATGAGAATTAGTTTTTGATTCGTTTGGTTGCCAAGAGAAAATGGGACTCAGCAAACGTTGTTTTGTTCTTTTTGGAGTTCCATTGAATTAGTTATGACTTTGCAAAGTTTCTGTGATGTCTTTTCGAGTACCATGGACTAGACTATGCCTACTCGGACCTTCCTAACTCCTTCGAGTCTTGAATGAGAAGGTTAAAATCAAGGCACTTTTTTACAAATGGAATCTTAGCATGTGGCAGTTTTCATTGGTTGAAGGTTGCTTCTTGAGTGACATGAGTGAAATTATAGGTGAGTGGCTTAAGGTACCGGGTGGAATTGGGGCATCTACCTTAAATTGGATTTCGTGGGGCTTGTTGATCAACAGTTACATGAGACCGGAGACAGCACAAGGCATTTTTGTCAACTTTAGGGATCTTTATTACGAGAGTGGTAACCGACTGCCGTTCGCAGCTGCTCAAATTGGTTCAGCGTACCGCAATGAGGTACTATGTGTTTTCAGCCCTGAGATTGTATTTTCGGCGCAAATACTTGTTTGGCTTATAAAGGTTCAGGAAGCGTTGGATTCAAATCAAAATATAGGCTTTTGAAGTGTTCTTGTTTAGTGCATTGACGAAGGCCTGCATCTAATTAGGGTTTAATTGGGTTTAACTCAGAACATCTTTCAATTAATAGAGCGTGAGGAAATTCTCAAGAGTGCTGTAGCGTACATCTTTCTTACCCTTATCGCATGTGGGAGAAACAGATTGCCCCCCGGCAAGGCCCAATGCGAGTGAGGGAGTTTACAATGGCAGAAATTGAACATTTTGTCAATCCAGACGACAAGTCGCACCCCAAGTTTAAGAATGTAGAAGATTTGGAGATCTATTTGTTTCCCAGAGCTGAGCAGGCAGATTTGAAGGGCCATGTCAAAATGCGCATTGGTGATGCTGTTGCTAAGGTGATACTTCCTAACTCTTTGACAAGTTTTGAGCATATTCAATTCTTTAACGACAGTTGTCTCTGCTACTATCAGTAGGCTGCTCAAAGTGGTTTGGGCGTTGGTCCATACAGGGGACTACCCAACTAGCTTCTTGTGATTGTTTCTATTCTCAGTGGAGGGACTATGAAGTCGTTAAAGAATGTAGAAAGTTCTTGTTTCCAATGAGAACGAGACATGTGTTCTAAGCAATAGTACCATGTTGCGGTTCATCATTCCAGAGAACGAATTTTTTATGTCTAGTATAATTGTGATATGAATAGTGCCATTCTAAGGTTGTAGAGTATGATTTTTCAATTTTCAGAACTGATATAATAACTCTGTACTGGGAATTTCAATCAGGATTATGTGGAAAGACACATGTGAAAATCTAGTGTTTCTATTTGGGACGGAGACAGTTGTGACTAGCCGTTGCTCGGTGTGCTTCCTAAGATAATTGTTCTCACGGAAAGAATTGGTTGTGGTATAGGGTATTGTGGACAACGAGACTTTGGGTTACTTCATTGCAAGGACTTATTTATTCTTGACCAAGCTGGGCATCAACAAGAATCGCCTGAGATTCCGTCAACATCTTCAAAACGAGATGGCCCACTACGCTCAAGATTGTTGGGACGCAGAAATCGAGTGCTCATATGGCTGGTTTGAGTGTGTCGGTTGTGCAGATCGATCGGCGTACGATCTTAAAGCACACACGGTTAGAGTTTAATTGAATCCCCGCTGAAGTGCTCACTGTTTCATTTCGTTATACCATCTTCATACTTGTTCGTGCAAGATGCATGCTAAACCAGCCGCAGTTGGACTTTGCATCCTCACATTCAATATCTGCTTTCTGGTTTGCCGCAGGCAAAGAGTGGTCAAGAACTCACTGCATATGAATCATATGCTGAACCGAAAGACGTTTTGGTACGTGGCACATCATGCTCTTTCACTGCTTATGATTCATTGAACCAACACGCAATCATTTTTGTAAAAAAGTAGCTCTCTGCATTTGCTCGTGAAGTATGATTCGCCTCTTCTGTCTGGATATGCACTCACATGCATAACAAATTTCCACATTGTGTAAACAGAAACTAAAAATCGAACCGAACAAGAAGGTGTTGGGCAAGCAGTTTCGAAAGGACCAGAAAATTCTCTCAGAATCTTTAGAGGTCAGTGAATCTATCCTCGTATTTCAGCTATGGCCTGTTTGCATTTAGATGAACGCATTGCCGGCGGAGTTAATACCTGATTCTTAAACCGGACTTTGTGAAATCTCAGTTTGTACAATGTATGTCACAAAACTGTGATTGTGCTCACTCTTCAGATGTATGTCAGAGACTAACATGTAAATTCCTCAGGCTATGACTAGGGAAGAGGCGTTGGCTCTCAAAGCCGAACTTGAGAAGAAGGAGAAGGTGACCTACAAGGTCTGCACTACAGGTCAAGAGTTTGAGCTCACCAAGGAAATGGTTGCAATTTCGGAAAGTGTTGAGAAGACGCACGGTCGAAACTTCACGCCTTCCGTGATTGAGCCCTCATTTGGTATTGGTCGTATCATGTATTGCCTGTATGAGCACTCCTTCTACACACGACCCGCAGTGCCAGGGGAGCAAGTCACCAGTGTTTTCCGGTTCCCTCCCATAGTAGCGCCTATCAAGTGCACAGTCTTCCCCCTCATGCAGCGAGAGGTTCTCAACGTCAAATCCAGGAACATGTCAAGTGGTCTCACTAGGGCAGGCGTCTCCAACAAGCTGGACATTACAGGCAGATCTATTGGTAAAAGATATGCGAGGACAGATGAGGTTGGTATTCCATTTGCCATCACAGTTGATTTTGATGAAGGTGTCACTGTACGAGAAAGAGATTCCAAGCAGCAAGTTAGGGTTCCAGATGATGAAGTTGTTGACGTTGTTCGTGATCTCGCCAATGGCTCACTGGTGTGGGAAGGCGTGACAGCCAAGTACAAGCTAGTTACCGTTGTAGAAGCTGAGGCTGATTCGTAGGTAATGGCGAGGCATTTGTATTACAGGCACCAAGTAAATCTTAGTCAGAGTCTACCAAACCATATATTTTGGGAATTATGAAATTTTGTATTATTCGCTGTTACTATTATTGTAGCAATTACCTGGGTGTTACTTTGATAATGACAACCTCAGGTAACCACACCTACGGTGAGCGACTCCAAACTCTTTCACGATGACTGAATACGTTGATTTTGAGAATGTTCACCCCCTCAACATCATAACTCACGTTGGTTATAGATCATCTACACTACCAGGAATAAGATTTTGAATCCTTTTTTCGGTAACTTTGCCTATGATATCGGAATATCGCATGGAAACGTGCTGCAAATCGACCCAATACACCTGTAATTAGCTCTTTAAAATTTCATAGTTTCCTCAGTCTTGACTACCAGGGGTAGTCACACTTTCTTCACTTGGCACTTAGAGAATGGAGAATAGAAACGTGATGGCTTGGGGTTGGCTTCATATTGGTAGAATATTCTTATTTGGATATATCTTTCACACCCATAGTCTTCACCTCCAGAGGTGAAAATTGGAAGTGTGGAAGATATATCCAAGTAAGAATATTCCTTTGTGTTCTATACTTTCACCTTTCCATTGCCACTTTTACCTTGGTTTGTTGATTTCCCTCCAACCTTGTGTGTCTAATTTTACATTTAGGTAAATGGATTCTCCATTTTTTTCATTCTCCACTCTCAACACTTTTTTTAGGGGTGTCACACCTTCTTCACCCACCGTGGCTTCCCATTGGCTCCTCCAAACCCTCACCAACTTCTCATTCTCCATTCTCTAAGTGACAAGTGAAGAAGGCATGACTACCCCTACTGAGGAAGTGGTCAACCATTGGAAGCTTACAATACTAGAAAGCGGCCATTCACTAGTTGAAGTGTAATTGGAGATGATAGACACAATGAAACAATTTTGATTATATTTTCTATAAAAGAAAAATGAATTCCATTGTAAATGCAAAAAAGAAAATCCATAATTTTAGGACTAGTTTACATTTAGTTATAATTTCTCAAAGTGAAAGGGAGTAGGTTGCTATTTGCATGTATTGCTATGAATGAGATCAATGAATGGACTACTATGTATCCAAAATGAGATTCGGTTGTATTTACATGGTACATATGAGTCCAAAAATGACCCCAAACACATCCAATTGATTTTTGCACACAGCTTGCAAGTTTTATTGTTTCTATTATTTATGATTTATCTTTTGTATTGTAGTGGTCATTTACTTTTCATCCATTTGTGGTCCTAATATCATCTATCCCTTCTCCCCATTTTGTTTGAACATGATGTGGAGGCAAGTTGTGAACTCTTCCCTGTCAATTTTGGCCAGGGTGAATTGGCCCCCTCATTACCCCATCGAGGGGTTATTGTGAAAAAATTCCCCTAATATTTGCCATGATTTTTCCAATCTCTACACCTCACCTAGCTAATTAGGGGCCATTGATTGCAAATCTGAATTCAGAATTTGCAAATTTTATCAACTGATTGCAAATAAGAAATTCCACGGTGTTTTCCCCAAGGGTAAAACAGGGCAATGAGGGGGTCAGTTCACCATGGCCGTCAATTCTTCAGTTTGGAAATAACCCATACATGAACCTTTTATAGGAGTGATTTGAAGAGGCTGGTCACTTTTTGGACCTTCTACCTCAGTTGCCATTATCGTAGAATGGGAGTTTTTCATGTGTGTTGTACTCTCCATAAAATGAAATTTCAGCTGTTCGTGTAAAGACAATGATATGAGAAATATACTCTCTTCACTGTTGGTGGTATTTCACTTCCAGTACCCTTTAAAAAGGAGTGCAAGTTTCTTTGAAAAATGTGGGGTGGCTGCAGTTTGGAAACCCAATACACTAATTGCGTGGAATTCAAGAAAACTTCGACCAGTGCACTGTCTCCAAGTGTTTGAATCTGTTTACTCTTCTCTCTTCTTTTTGAGCATCATGTTGTTTGACCAGTGCACTCCCAGTGCGGAATACAAGAAAACTTCATTAAAATATGTATTTCTGGTATGCAGAAGTCATTGAATCTGCAGACTTGGACCTCAAAAAGAAGAGAAAAAAAAGAAGTAAAGAGGTTCAACCTTCAGTGACCATTCCAAAGAAATGTTTATATGTATTAATTGTAAATTAAAGTATGTAACCAAAAACGGCCAGTGCACGATGGCCAGGACAATGCACATAAACAAGGCAATCCTACTTGCAATCGACATGATCTAATTGTAACTTTAAAAAAGATGACCGAGCTGGTGTAGACTTTTCATGTTTCAGCCGAGGAATTGCCTGAACAGCTCCATCTCAGTGATGCTTCCCTGGAAGCTCATGGATGACTCTTACCTCTAGAAATACACAAAACAGCTGGAAGATAAAATCATGAACAAGGAAAACTCATATCCTCAATCCCAGTCTCTGGTATTAATTTACACAATTGGACACACGACGGTCACTTGTTGCCAAGTTGAGAACCAATGCAAAAATTGCCGGACTTGAGGGTGGACGGATGTCCATCCTCAAACTACAGACTCATGATGTCCACTCCGATGCTGGTTAGTGGTGCCTTTGAATTGACCTCCGTACATCGCTTCTCCTTTGTTCTGGGAACGCTGGCGAAGCCAAAGGGTCCAGGTGATGATTTCCATAATGAGGCTGATGGCACCCAACACGCACAAAACAATGATGTAGATGGTGGTCCACTTGTCTCCGGGTCGGAGTACGTCAAGGCCCTCGAAGATGTTGATGATGATGACCACAATGGTAGCGTAGCCCACAGAGTGGTGATACACATTCCAGTACTTCCGGAACTTGGCATCTGGCTTCGGCCTCAGGATCAGAGCAAGAACCTGTCGTAAAACAACACACAAATTTAGTTAGTTAACACCAAACTACCTTACAGAATTTACCAAATGTTGGCGCTACTTTGCAAACTAGTAGAAATTTGGAACATCTGGTCATAAGTGACGAATTCTACCAATATTGTCAATGCCAAAAATTAACCAAATTTGATTGCACGCCTCCGATTGTGCAACAAACTTGGCTACACACGATGCATTTGATATTTTGGGTTCATGTGATTGGTGTTGCTAATTATTACCTGGAGAGTGGCCAATGCGAAAATGCTCATGCCGAGGTTGCGATGCTTAGTAGGAACAAGGCCGCCGTCGTTGAGGGTGTGCAGCCTCAGACCCAGCGCCCATGCCACCACGCCCAAGATGTATCCCGTGCACTGGCACGCCACATGGATGTAGAACCAGGCTGGGTTGGTTCCTGAGAATGGCCGAATGTACCTGGCCGCCATCACTCCTAGAGGCAGCAATAAACCCCACGCTACAGCACTAATTATGCCATGGTCCTGCACACAATCCATAACCACATGACATGAAATTTAGAACTAGTCATCAGTGACACCACCAGCTCTAGCCAACTTGGCTGGACGTCCTGGCTGGAACACCCCACTAACTGGGCATCAGCCAATTACTTAGTCACTAATGACCAGTTCTGATCAAGTAACGTAGACTCTTCGGATGGAATAGGACATGATTTCCACGACTCACGTTTAATATATCTTGTATTTCCCTATTTCAAAGCCAGACACCAAACTAAACATGTGCATACTTCTAAAGAGCAAATTCCTAGAACAGGGAATGTCCCTAAACAGCACCCTGTAAAAACGCACTCGGTACACAACAAGCACAGGGCAAATCATTCTTGCATGTACAGAGCAGTTCCCCTCATGAAAGCGCATTATGTAGAATCACGTTCAAATCTAGTCCGTGTCAAGGTTATACCAAACTCCAAACTGTTTCAAATTATGTCTAAAACTCCGAATTTCACAAAAAAAAACTCCCAACTAGCCAATCCAGGAATGATCAATCCATGATTCCAACTTAAAACACCAAATTCTTGCCAAGGAAAAGTTGCAGTAAACTTGAATCCCAGAGTGCAATCCACGAAATGTTTCAAAACAGGACAAGCCAGGAATGGACCATCCGTGTAACCAACTTCAACCACCAAATTCTTGACATGTAAAATAAATTTGCAGTTAACTTGAACCCCAGAGTGCAATCCACAAGATTTCTGAGACAGTTACGTTCGAAATGGAACAAGCTAGAAAGGACGTGTGCTTACATTCTTGAGTTTCTGGTTGGGCAGCTCGACGGCGTTGATGGACCCAGACGAGGTGGGGCTTCCGGGGGTCGCTGGGGCGCTAGTAGTCAAGGTGATGGACGCGACGGACTCGACGCTTTCACCCGTCAGGTCGTGCGCGGCCACGGCGAACGTGGTGGCGTCCACGGACGGACCCTGGTTCCACACGTGGTTCATGGTGTACGAATTCGCCCCTTGCAAGGTGGTGTAGATCGTGATTTCCGTCCCGCTGATCTCCGTGGAAGTCTCCGTGAAGTTGAGGCTGAGAGTCCCGGGGATGCAAGGCGAGCCGCCTTTCATGGCACCCGTGATGGCGTAGTCCTTGACTGTGGCCACGCCTGCGATGCTGTACGCGATCAGGGCTTGGGTGCCTACCATTGCCGCGGAAGTGGGGTTGATGCCCCAGCCCACCCATCCGGCTGCGCTTGGCGCCGAACCTGCAGTCAAAAGAACAGTTTCCGTCAGACTACGCTATCTCCTCTCACAATACGGGACAAACGATAGACAGACAGACGCTGTACTGGAATATATGTACTAATTACGAGTTTCTGAAAGAAAATTTTTCTGTAACGATCTGGAAAGAAGCAGCTAGACAGCGACGAAACTTTCGGCGTATGCTACGAATTGAGGTTTTTATTGAATATGGAACATGGCTTGAATTGTTACGAACACCTGTGTCCCAAAAGTGTTTCCCGTGCTTCTAAGAGTTACTAAATGTGATGGCGAAGTAAAAGTAAGCTTAATAGAGATGAAATGAAATGAGTTGGAAGTGGTGACGGAAAGGAATGACGAAGCGGTTGCGGTCCCAACCATCAAAGAAATTCATGGATAGCTGGTAGAGAATTTCGAACAAGCGCTAAAAATAGTAAAACGAGAAGGGAAACTTCGAGCAAAGAAGGAATTGCAACTGCAACAATTATAATTCGCCTTGGTGTGTGTATGATAGATTGCACAATGCTTGTTCGTTTTAGTTAAGTGTGTTTCAGTTTCACTAGCCTAGAATTGATTACTTAACGAACCACCTAAAACGAGCAGGTTTAAGATTCACCTACAAGCAAGCCAGAGAGTTAGATTTAAGGTACCCACCGGAGAAAGCGAAATCGATCGAGGAGTCGTTCCGAATTCTGTACGCCAGTGTCGTAGACAACTTCGGGAGTGCCAGACAACTGGCGAATCCCCTGTTGGACGCCAGCAACACAGAGCAGCTCTGCGCCGAGAATGCAACTCCGAAGAACGCACTCACCAGTACACAGGCCAACAGCAAGGCACCATTTCGAAACGCCATGGTCGTCGATTCCACAGACACAAGCGATCTCCCAACCCACACAACTACAAGACAGACAAATTTTGCTGACTTGTTTGAAATGTAGCTTGAAATGAAGCTTGTGCTCTCAAAGCTTCCCAGTCGACACTGTGGCAATGGCGCCAATGCAGCAAAATGGAGGCTCCAGATCTGTACTTGTAGAGGAGAGCTAGAAGAGTGTGTCCCCGATACTCTTCTACATTCGGAGCCTATACTGGGGCCCATGCCAGTGGAACTACTATAGAGTGCGTATTGAAAGCGACGTAATAAGGTTTGGACCCTACCATTCCTGCACGTATTGGGGTTGAAACGCACTTAATTCTCATGGAAAGGGGCAGCCTTTCGGACGAGCGAGTCAAGTGTTTCCTACTAGAGTTTCAACGTTTCAACGCTTTGAATGTAATTAGAAAGGACTAAAGTACGACCGTATTTGTGCGGTATCGCGAATTCTTTACAAACGTGGAGATACCTCCGGCCCCAGGTGCTGCGCGACTGTTATTAGCAGCTTTTTTTCAACAAAGGGCCACCACATGAACAGTGTTGCTGGAGACTGGTGTGCCGGAATATGGAGAAATTGCACCTTTGCTTTATGAGAAAATCAAAAAGCTTGCACTGAGTGTGGCGACCGAAGGCGGGGAGACCGAGTGTGAAGGGGGAGAACCCCCACGCAGACTGGAATTTTCTGCATTTTTGCAAAATTCAAGGGTTGGTAGACCCACGGGGGGTAGTTATTTTATTCTCACTGACTGTGTGTGTCTGCTGTTGTACTGTCAAGTACAGTAACTTCACCCGGAACTGCAGGAACGGAAGAAACGGAGAAAACTTGCTAGATCGTACTGCACTACTGCACGAAGATGGGTTTTTTCTTCCTGGAGGGTCCCGTTTGGATCAGTTTGTACGCAGTGATTGGCGGTATACCACTACTTTTACTATCGATTCTCCTCCACGTTCAGAGCCCCGATTTTGTGGAAGTTTCGCAATGTAAAATCTTCGTGACTGAGCTCGTGTGATGGGCCACCACTGACCTGACAAGCATGCGAAATGTCCGCACACGAACTGAAGGTTGGAGCCGGAAGGTTCGAATGATTTTGCTTGGAGCAGAAATGGAAAGAAAAAGCATAGATTGCCGTACCCACAGCCGAAATCCGATACGGTGGCAAAAGCAAAAAGAAACAAGAGAAAGGTGGAACGGTTTCATGGCAATAAGCTTATGAGTTGGGGCATGCCTATCCGTAAAGGTTCAAAGTCCTAGAATGGGTCTTTGTAAGATTTGAGGCAAGTTCCTATGATGTCAATTTCTACTGTAAATCAGTTTCATAATTTCGTTGAAGATCAAGTAAGGTAGGAGGCTCTGAAAGCGTGCACTTAAGGGCTGATTCGCCTTTTTCATGTCGTTTCTTGTATGGGATTATTTTAGTTCATTTTTCAGACAAAGAAAAATAGATTTTCATTGTAACTCAAGTCGTTTTGTATTTTTTGAAGCATTTTTGAATTACTTATGAATTTTCAAACAAGATGAGTCATAGGGCCCTATTTCTGACCATAGGTCTTCCATAAATCATTCACTTACAGCTTTTAGAGAGAAATGGAGAAAGCAAAGCAAATGATTGGCTCTTACAATAAATAATATTTTTTTTATTGATCCATTCAATGACAGTAAAAGGTCCATTTGAAGACCACCTCAAGTCCATTCCAGGTGAGCCTACATGAGCGGTTTAAATGACCCTCCAACATTAGAGCCTCCTACCTTAACGTAACAAACTTTATGGGAATACCATTCTTTTATTTCATTCGGTGCATGGGAGAGGATGTTATGCTCTCATGAAATGCTTTAGTCTTGGCTCACCCCAAAAAACTACAAAAACTTGAAGGAAAAAAAATTAATTTAATTTTTTTTTCAACATAGAGTATATTTATGTCTATGTGGAAAGCTTTGATTTCATTCGGATTAGTAACACGTATAAAACTTGTGAAGAACCTTGTTTAGTAGGCAATTGGGCCATCTTCTTGAAAAATAAGAAATAGGATTTTATTTTTTAACTCAATTTTTTGTAATTATGAAAAATAAAAAGGATTGTTGGGTGTAGATTGTTTGCTTCAACAATCGCATTGTCATGATTGACATGTTTCAATTTCATATGAGAACTGTTAATCATTCAAATTTCTTTTCCTTCTTGTATGAGTTGTATCTACTTCTACTTAACAATCTATTAAAGAATGAAAATCTAATTTATTTCTATTTTTACTAGATTTTCAACTCAAATCCCCACTGCAAAAATTTAAACCTCAGAAATCTCTATTGTTTAAAAAAAAATTAGTTAAAAATTTATTCAAACCTAGTACGGCTAGGTACAAAAAACTAAAGACTTTATGTTCACTTTGAATATTTAAAATCTTGCAATCTTCTTGGTAAAAGTTTCTAAAGATTATCACAAACATTCTCGTACAATTCTAATGCGAGATCTAACCATTGAATATACAATAAGAATAGTTATTTTTCACCATAGTTCATTGTACTAGAAATGACAATTTTGGAGAGATTTTTGGTGAAATATAATGAAGAACCTTTACGGGTTAAAATTGTAATATATGTCAAGGAAACTTAGATTTTCCATAAATGAGAACTTGGTACTTACTACCCCTCCAAATTAGCCTCCAAATTATATTTGTTTGATTTTTGTTGTATTCTACTCTTGCAATGATATCTAAAGAAGAATAGCTCCAATCATTTATCTCTTGATTGGCATAAATTAAGGACCTATCCATGTTGGATCCTACTTACAATGAAATCACTTTCATTTCCATCAAAAAATAATGAGAAATGGAAAAATATTTTTGTGATCACAAAAGGCTTTTGAAACCTTTTGTAACTTGAAAATTTTCTTCAAAACTTTTTCCAATAGAAGATACCTCAAGAAGGTTCATTATAATCTTTCTTTACTTACAAAATTCATTACTTTATTCTATCTAAAGTCATTCATCTTTCAAGGTCATACATTTGGAGCAATGTAAACCCATTTCCAATATCACCTTTTTGAAGTTGTCTTAATCTATCTCAAAAATCATCCACATAGAAATTTTAACTTCATTTCAAAAACCATAGGCTTAGAGCTATCTAATCTAATCTCAAAATTATAAACTTAGATTTGTCCAACCCCATCACAAAAAACATTATCTTGGAGGTGTCTACCCAGATCCAATGCACTAATCATCACCTTAGAGTTGTATGGTCAATTTCGTTAAAATGGCGGTATTCCATTAAAATGGCACAAAATGAAACCATTGAAAGAATGAAAACAATGGAAAGATTGTCTAAGGGGAGTGAAAATGCATGAACTAGGAGTGATTTGAATATACTAGGCATAAAATTGGCACATGTATGACCCTATCGTGGCACACTTATTCTCTTTTGTAGAAGATATTCCATTAAATTGGCATGCGGAATACCGCCATTTTAACGAAATTGACCATTTGTCTAATTATAATATATAAATCATTGTTGTCTTACATCTGTCTAATTCTAACACACAAATCATCATCTTGGAGTGATTCAATTCTAGTGTACAAACCATCATCTCATAATCATCTAACTTCAATGCATATTTTGTCTGGTTCAATACTCAAATAATTTATTTCAAGAATTCAAATTGATCCCTCAATTAACCTTCGATATCGATTTTCTTGACCAAGCATTTTTTTTTTAAATTCACAATAATTTCTAATATCTTTTAACCCCTCAATGGCCGAGGTCTTTTTTGAGCTCCTTGGAGTTTGCTCAAAAGTAAACAAATAGCCCAAGTATTTATAAATTTCATCAACTTTAAAAAAAGTTGTAACCACATGAATTCAAGCTAAACAAGTTATGGGTTGCATGGGAAAAGAAAATTCAACAATATCACTTTAAAATGGTACTTTTGTAAATAAAAATTTAACTTCAAAGTTTAATTGACACCAAAATATGATAACTTAGACACTTAGGAGTTAAAATATTTGAGAAAATTATGACACATACAAAAAAAACCCAGCTTCATCTATGAATAAATACAAAACAATCTTTTTATTTATTTATGATGGTGACGTAAAAAACAGAAATTGAAGTTTGACCGCCCGTTGAGTACTACAGGGCTGTCTGTATTAGGGTTGACCCAAATGTTCTGAATATGCGATTTCTTTAGAACTTACTAGTGTGCCCTGTGCTGTTGCCATAATAAAAATCAAAAATCAAAAGTAATTTTTTAATTTTTAAATTAAAAAATAACTCTTTGTCTTTTGTTTCATACAAAGTGAAAGAAAAAGAAAATTTTCCTTATAAGTCAAGCTTGGATATTCTTGGCATAAAAAAATTCAAAATTTACAACATGTATAATTTCATTCCTTTATAAACCCTACATTACAAGTGCTACCAAGACATTCTTGGTGCAAAATGATAATTCAAATCTATAGAAAAACTTCTTCTTCTTCTACTCATAGTAATGAACTTGAGGCTCATCAGTGCTAAAGTGAACACGCTTCAAACTGGTCTTTCGCCTCTTCTTATGCTTTGCTATGGCTGACTTCAAAGGAGTTGGGTTGCAAGCCAACGATGAGGCTTTTTCCTTTTGACTCTTCTTATGCTTTGCCATGGCGGATTTCAAAGGGGTTGGATTGCAAGCCAACAATGAGTTTTTTTCAAATGACGAAACAATGTACGAGGCCTTGTCTTTGTTTTCTTCAACTAGTCTTGATCCTTCATACAAGGTATCGTTTTTTCTAAGTCCATTTGCATCTTTCAAAGAAAGATGTGAAAAATCAATTGAAAAATTTGAGGATTCAACATCCATATGAGATTTGAATGCCATGTCTTGAGTGTGTTTCGTTGACAAGTTCAAAGTAACCATGACAAATTAAGCAAGCAAAATGTACTTGAAGAATGATGTTTGTAGTGCTAAATTTTCAATCAAATGTGTAATATTTGTAGAAATAAGTTTGCACAAACTCTAAACTTTTATCTTCATTTGGCTTGAAATGGCCCATTGACTTCTTATTTATAGATTGAAGAAAGTAATTTTTCAAAGTAAAAGTTGAAAAATGTAAAAGTTGAAAATATAAAAGTCAAAAACGTAAAAGTTAAAAATGTAAAAGCTAAAAATGTAAAAGCTAAAAAGTAAAATAAAAATTGTGGGATAGGTAAAAAATGTAAAAGGCGTTTTATGGCCTCTAGTTTCTATTTTTTGTATAGATTTTATGGGGTTCAATATCTACAAATTTGATAAATAGTTGTATCAAAGTAACAAAGACCCATATTGTGTCAAAACTTGGTTGAAATTTTATCATGACATGGTAGAAATGAAGATGCCATTTAGCATACATTTTCAAGATCGATTGAAATAACAAATTCACACATGCTCCAAATTGAATTTGGTTCAAATTCATTTATATTTGGAATCCCCCCTACAATAATAATGAAATTTAGTATTATCACACTCAATCATTGATTTGAAAATGCCATACATTTTTACTCTTGTTGAAGATTTTTACCATAGAGCATAGATATCAATACTATTCAAAGACAGTAGGAATTTCTTATAGTGTTGTAGTTGGTAAAAATATTCATCGAGAATAAAAACATATTAAACATTTGAACCCTAATAATGAAATTGAGTGGATTGAAGAGAACATTATTTCATTACAAACTAGTGTGCCCTCCATTGTTGCCACCATCAAAATAAAAGTAAAAGTATATTTCTAATTTTTTAATTCATAAAAACTTCAAACTTCAATATCTTTCACACCGTATGTCGAAATGCCTCAAAACAAAGTCCGTGCACCCCTTTGCAGAGAGATTCCCAACAATACCAAGAATGTGACCAGGGATGATGGTTATGGAGATCTCTCCGTAACAAACAAAACAAAATAAACATCTTCATTTGAGGTATACACGTTCAGTATACCAATTCTGGATAGAATTTAATGGAGAATTTTATTTATTCCCACGTCCACTTACTTTGTCATTTTCCGTTCACCATCTGGTCATCCCAGTCAAGGGGCTTTGGTGAATGGTGATTAATTAGACAGCCACCGGTAAGATAGTGCACGAAGATTTTATTTTTTATTTTTTTTGAAACCCATGTGCGTGAAGACTTTGTCAAGGTGCTCGTAACTTTGAGTTCTAGGACGGCAAATATCAATAACTTTTGATGACCATGTGGATATGATATGAGGGCTGGGGTGAACCAACCCCTCGCTCATCCCACAAGTCATTCCAAGAGTGCATGTAAAAAAAAGAGATCCCTTATTTTGTGCTTGATTAATTTATCTTCTACACCTCTCCTAGCTAACCTGGGACCTCTGATTGCAAATATGAATTCAAAATTTGCAAATTTTATCATGTGACAAATAAAAAATGTCAATGTTTTCCCTAGGGGACGAGTGAGTCAGTTCATATGAGGTGAGTGGCTGAGTGCCCCCATTGCCCATGCCCATGGGGAGAAAAAGTCTTCATTAGCTTTGAATGCTAAGTAAGTTCGCCGGAGCCGCAGTGTGAATGGTCCCCGTGGTGAGCAGAGTCAAGAAGGCGTTGTCAGTCTCATGAAACTCCCAATTGCGGCCTCCACAGTCTACACTGCAGCCATGTTAATGAAGTTAGGTGGGTACCCAAATCAACACTTTTTTTCTCCCATGACCATATTAAGGTAGGAGGCTCTCACAGCGGCCCTCTAAGAGTTGATTTTCAGGGAAGCTAAACTCCTCAAAACAATTATCAGTAAATTTTGATAGGAAGAAAAATGGAATTGGCATCTAATCCAAGTTGTTTCATATTTTTTGGACCTTCGTGGAATTAGTTACAAAATTTTGAAGTTGAATTGCAATGGTTTCTGAAAGTGACCCCCTTTTGAAATGTACATTGTTGGTACATTGAAGAAAGTAAAGTGTACCTTTGTGTTAGAAGTCATTTTTAGAGTCACCCACCTTAGATTGGTCTAATTTTCATATTTTCTTGTTGGCAAGGGAAAGGAGGTTCCAACACACCAAAGAATGTTACATTTCGACCCCATATGCAAAAGTTAGGAAGGGTCCAAGTTTCTCTCATAGATGTTTTACAGTAAATTAAATATATTGATTTTGGAGATATATTGTACAATACATAGTGATGATAACAATTTTAGGCAAGGTGTGATTCAATTAGAGTGTATCCACACTTAATATTGGTATGTTCATAACATTAAGTAGCCATTGCCTTTCCTTCATGCACCCTACTCATCACATTGATCTTCAATATAAAAAATAGTGCCCTTTCTAATGGCAGATTAGGGGGTCTTGAAATGGACAATAGATGCCTCTATTGTTGATTTGAAAAAGGTTTGATTTGATTTGAAAAAGATTTGATTAGGAACAAGTTCTAAAGGTAGCTATTTTAGGTGAAGCTATGAATGATACAGGAATGGGGGCAAATGAAGAATCCACATTTATATTGAATAAAATATTCATTCTTGAAGATTTTTATTTTTATTTTTATTTTTCGCATTCTTCCTCATCCTTATTTTCACATACATTGAGCTCAATTTTTCAAAGAATTCCCCAAATTCTACAAGCTAAAATATTTATTTTAATCATTTACGGTATTCCTACCTTAAAAAACTCCATTTACTGATTTTGACTATTGAGTAAGTGTTTGCCATGTTGAACAACCTTGTGGGGGCAAGTTAAGCAATCAAGGAGCATTCTCTCCTAGTAAGCTTGACCTTGTCCATATGAAACACCTTGTACTTGTTGCTTCTTTAGATATTAGTGTCGACGATGGGTTCGGTGACCACTTTGGGTACTATGAAGGTTTGCTTAAAATGTGACAATAAGTTGAACTTTTGTTCCACAACTCCAATGCTCTGCTCTGAGGCCAACACTCCCCAACTAAAACCCGATCTTTCATAATTCAATCTCTATTTCAAAATCATGAATTTCTGATCCACTTCGATCCAAAGTACCAATTTGAAAATAAAAAAGACAGACTTGTGATTTGGATGTGGAGTAGGTTTCTTCTATCCAAACTAGTAATTCGGAAGTTCAGAAGATGGATTTGCAATTTGTTTGTGGATCAGTTTTTTATGTTGCAGGTATTCTAGTTGGAGAAGGAATTTTAGGAATCCCAATCTTGTCACCATCCTACAAATAGATTGTTCATAAAGTAGGCCATGTTTCCTTGTTGTAGGTATCAGTTTAGTTCAGGTAGATATTTGAAGAATCCCATTGTTGCCACCAACCTTCAAATCATCAAGAATGATGAGCTAACAACATTCACAAACTACATTCAAATATGATACTTTCCATATGAATTTGGGTGCCAAATCGATAGCATCTAAGCTAGAGATTTTGCATACACGTGGGAGATGAGATACTCGTTTTTGAATGCATGTATCATTGGCAAAAAGACTAAAAACATTCAGTTAATCCTTCCTAGAGAATTTTTTAGAGGTTTTTAGTGGAACAAAGGGAATATGTTTTTTGGTCTCTCTCTCAAAAGTCTACAATCACCAAGGCACAATTTGAACAATAATGTTGAAGAAGATCACCCATTTTCAACCAGACCCCCATTCTCGTAGGTTAGGTTGCTATATTTCCAATCAATTGTAATTTAGGTGATAGCTCACGTAGAGTAGGACCAACAAGAGCAACAAAATTGTTTGGGAGGTGTACATGGAAAACATACAACGATCACAATATGTACATTGAAAGCCACAATGATCACTTACATCAATTTTGCTCGCAATTTTGTAACCAACCTATGGTTGGAAATGGGTTTGCCTATATATTGAGAATTGATCAAACAGAATCTTCACAAAAACAATGCATTATAATTTTGTCTTTGAGGAAAAGAATGTAAAAAATTATAAAATCCTTCTTAAATCTATTTTTCTACATGGGAATTTTTTTTCTTCAACCTACCCCATGTCCTAAGGTAGGATGCTGTAAAAGCAACAGTGTAACAGCTGATTTGCATTTTCGGGGAAGCTAAACTGCTTAAAACAATTTTCAGTAAATTTTCGTGGTAAGAAAAATGGAATTGGCATCTAACCCAAGTCGTTTCATATTTTTTGGACCTTCATGGAATTAGTTATGAATTTTTGAAGTTGAAAACACAGCGTTTCTAAAAGCGTCCCCCTCCTGAAATGTACACTCCTGGTACATGTTACGAGGCAAAATCTACCAGATCGCATTTAGAGACGGGTCGCTTTTACAGACCCCTACCTTAGATAGGCTAAATTGCTTCAGTGTTCAGAAATGGGTGATCATCTTGATAGTCCATTGCAGAAGAGTTTGGGACGAGTTTGGGACGAGTTTGGGACGGCAAGATTTGTACCACTGGGGATTTCACATAATTATTTAAAAAAACTGTTTTCTACAAAGTGGACCAAAGTCCATGTATCCACATGTCCATTCCAATCCAAATGGACTGGAATTGGTCATTGCAGACAGACTTCTAATCCTTGCAAGACACTCTATGTTCCTGTTGGTCAAACTTTATCGGTTTTCTATATGAAAACACACCTTTCAAAATTTTGATATTTTTATACATGTAGTAATACATATATCCAAAATTTAACTTCGTATTTTCATAATTCAAAACATTCAAGTGAAACATATATGATTTTTTAATCCTTAAAGTCCGAGGACCCTTTTCCATCAAAAACTACTCAAAATTGTCATTTCTATTGCAAAGTGCAAAAAAAATTAGAAATTATTTTTTTCACATATTTAACCATAGGATCTTTCATTAAACTAGTGTAAGAATGTGTGAAAGAAATTTCAAAAACTTTGATCACATAGATTGGAAGATATTTCATTTAAAGTGAACAAATTTAAAAAAAAAATTGCACCTTGCTTGACTAGATTTTTAGGCTTTGGATCTTCTTAACTTAACCCCAAAATGTTTTGGACTATGTTTTCACCAAAAACACTTTAAAATTGCCATTTCTAGTGCAAGTACCAAATTTTAGAAAAAAAACATTTTTGGACACATGTAATTTAGAGTAGAATCTTGTAGTATGCTAGTTTGAGAAGATGTGGAAAAAAAATCAGAAATTTCTACCATGTATATTGCAAGATATTAGCATTTGAATTGACAAAACTTCGTTTATTGGCCTTGCAAAAAACCAGAAAGTTGCACTTCACAGAGTCATATTTATATGAAAAAATGTCCAAAATGATGGTACTTCTTTGAATTCATTATTGAACCCCTAAAGAACCAGCATGTGTTTTTTGGCAACTTGGAAATTTTGGGCAGGTATGTGTGATTGGAAATTTCCATGTTTTGGGCCCAAACTATAATAGAAGATGGGGACGAGGAATATCTTTCATATGCACTAAATTTCATGACATTTGGAAATATGAGTCAAAAGTTATGGCCTAATATGTTATTTTTTTTTCATAAACAGGCAGTTCGGGCAAATTTTAAAAATCACTTTTTTCAGAAACAGAAATTTGAAATTGGTTTTCTAGAGTTATATACACATGGAAAGCTTTGAAATATTCCATTTTGAACAATGAGTAAAAAGTTATGACGAATTTTAGTTTGCGGGCAGTTATGGATTGTTTAGTCTAAAATAAACTTTGAAGTTCTTTATTTAATTCAATTTTCAATATTTTTGGAAAAAAATAAAATCTTAGGAGGTATATTTTTTATTAAAACATTTCAACCATTGGGTTTGGCATTTTTCAATTCCATAATTAAATTCTTAACAATGTCATATTTTGAATAATTTTCTACTTCTTTCTACTTACTATTTTTTCCTATATGTTGCACAATCCCAAATGATGTGAAAATTTTCAAGCATGTAGCCAACTTGCCTTGAAGAATTAATCCAAAGAAGCACCAAAAAAAGGAATTTTTTTCACTTCAAACGCTCATATCTTGTTAACCACATGGTTAAAAGTTTTGAAATTCTTTCCACATCATCTCCAACCATCACACTACAAGATCCTAGGATTACATGTTTACAAAAATGATTTTTTTTTTCTCTAAAAGATAGTACATGTACTAGAAATGTTAGTTTTGAAGCATTTTTGGTGAAAATATAGTCATAGAATTTAAGGGATTAAGGCAAGTTGGCTACATGCTTAAAAAATTTCAGATAATTTGGAATTGTACAACATATGGGAAAATAATAATAAGTAGAAAGAAGTAGAAGATGATTCAAAATACTAAATTGTTGAGTATTTAGTTATGGAATTGAAAAATGCCAATCCTTGTGGTTGTGATGTTGTAATAAACAATCTAAACCTAATGTTTTTATTTTTTTTCCAAAACATTGAAAATTGAGTTAAATAAAGGACTTCAAAGTTTATCTTAGAATAGAGATTCCATAACTACCTACAAACTCTTGCAAACTAGAACCCCTCATAACTTTCATCTCATTAATCAAAATGGAATGATTCAAAACTTTCCCTGAGTATGTAAATCTAGAAAACCATTTTCAAATTTTTGTTTCTTAAAAAAGTGACTTTTAAAGAAGTTTCTTTTGCTACTTGGATTGCCTGCCAAGCAACGAAAACTACATATCATACAATAACTTTTTAACCATCTAGTTAAAAGTTATGAAAATTGTTGGGCCTTCAAGCTACTCCTTGGACACATGTTGTGTGAAAATTTCATAGAAAAAAATAAAAATTCTATTTGTAGTGAGCTGGCCAAAATCACTATGTTGCCTAAAAATGTAGTTTAGGTGTTAAAAATTTTGTACTATTGATTTTGAATTTTTGATTATTAATGTCAAAGATTTGAGTTGAAAGTCTAGGAAAAAGAATTAATTTTCACTCATTAAATTTTCTAAAGTAGAAGTAGATTCAAAATTGAAGAAAAAACTAAACCATAAATAGTTTTAAGATAGAATTGAAACACACTAATCTCAACGGTGAGATTATTCTAGCAAGTGAAATTAGCCTTGTGAAACTTTTCTTTTTGAAAAAGTATGAAAATTGAGTTCAAAAATGAATCCTACGAGTTATTTTTTCAAGAAAATACTATAATTGCCCAAGAAACAAGATTGTCCATAACATGCACCTAACATATCCAAACAGAATGAATTCAAAGCTTTCCATATAGGTAAAAATACAATCTATGAAAAAAAAATCTTTAAAAGAAATTTGAGTTATTTGTAAAGTACTCTAAACCAGGGTTTAAACCCATGAGTTTTGTGAAAAGCCGGTTGAGTTAAAAAAGTCGAATAAAAGTGGATATGTAACTTATTTTTCCATCAAAATGGTGCCTAAAAAAGTTTGGTCCCCACTTTTGAAGTCATATGACATAAGTATCTTGCAAAAAAGTTTGACGCTTCAACTATAGTTGCCTTTTCAACTTCAAAAAAAGTCATGCCCAAAGTGGGGGGGACTTTACAAATAACACAATTATGTTAAGTTTTTCTGGAGTTGTTTTTTCTACCTGCCAAATTAAAATGTGGGCTTGTATGTCAAAAAATTTACTTTTGGTCACCAATTGAAATAAAAATTGTATCTCTAGAAAGTTAATGTATTATTCTATCTTTACAAATAAATTTAGAAAATTATGAGAAATATTGAGATTATAGGAGCCTACTGAAAATCCGTTTTGTCCCTCGTAGGGACAATGGAACTCTAAGGGTTAAATTTATTTCTTTGTAAAAATTAAAGTAATCACAAAAATGCTTAAAATATTAATAATTTTGAAAAAATAAAAATCGAATAAAAAATTGATTATTCGAACTACATTTTCTTAGTTGAGATCCAAGACATTTAAAATCAAGAACTATGTAAAATTCATGTTTTATCCTAAAAACTATGCTCCTCATATAGGTTTGTCCTTTAAGAGTTAATATTGAGTGGAATTGGATATTTTTTCTACTAGTTCTCATGAAGATTGACCCTAGTTCAACTCAAGTAAATAATCTCATGCATGATTTGCACCATGGATCACTACAATCATAATGTTTTCAAATAATCTACAACCATATTCAAAACAACTTTTTTCTACATAACAATACTCCCTCTATCTTCAATCCATTGAAGATATTTGGAGGAATGACATAGTAGAGGTCATTTTTTGTGAGATTGGGCAAAATTTTGCGAAAAGAAAAAACATTGATTTAGAGAGGTAAGAAAGTGTGAAATGGCTATACAACATACATGTGTTGTAAATTAGCAACTACAACAAATTTGTGTCCCTTAGGTAACATTGTGGATAGAGTCCCCTACTCCAAGAACAAGCCCTTCATTACTTCTATCATTTGTGAACCATAAGTTGAAGCATAAGGCCTCTGTCCATACTATATTGTAGGCCAAAGAGGATGAAGAAAACAAAATAAATAGTGAATAGTTAAATAGTGAAAAAGGAGATTACAAGCTTGCATTGAGGGGCATTTTAAAAGTCAAACATTGAATTTCCTTGCAATTCTTTTAATTTTAAATGTTTTTAATTTAAACTTAAAAAATGCTCCTATGTTCTACTTTCTATTCTATATTTATTTGTAATTCTAGAGATCTTTTGAACCCAATTGTTTCTTAATTTACTTAAAAAAATATCTACAAATGTTCTTCAAAATTTGACTACTTGATCATTTCTAATGATCAAGACAGATCTTTTTTTCTAACACAAACTTTATAAAGTTGTCAAACACTTAATATTTATATTGCACATTTTATGCTTTCTTCAAAATTATTCTTGCACTTAAGTGCTTAATTAAACATTTTAAAGTTTAAAGTTTTATACTTTAAACAAATATTGGATATGTCAAATTTAACTAACATATTTTTTGTTGCATCAATAATTCATTAAATAAGATGTCTTGAATAGCTTTAATAATTCTTCTATCTTGTGAAAAGATCCATACTTTCATTTATTTTGTTGTTTAACCCTCAAATGGCGTTGAGGCCAAAAAATAGCCAATGGATGATTTGTGTTCAATGTATAAACAACGAATGCGCCTATTTGTTCCAATAATCCAAGTATTTTGGCAACTACTTGGTCATGGGGGCCGCGTCTTTTATTCCCTCATTGCCAAAGGGAATCAAAAGTATCCTCACATAGTTTCAAGTCCAATTCAAAGTGTTGTAACTTTTTCATATGATGTCCGAATTCACTCAAACTTGTTGTAAAATTTTTGCCCTCTCTTCTAGTTTATGTGGTAAAATTTTCAGATCAATCCAAGATGCACTTATTTCTTGGAAGTCAATTGAAGTTCAAAGGTTGAATTTGAGTTCACCAAACTAAATTTGAAGGCTGCAACTTTGGAGGTTTGTATCTTCTTCATCATATGTTCATTTTCAATAATAAAAAGATTGAGTTATATTTCCCTTGAAGTCTAGTTATTGTGGTAAAATTTTCATGTCAATCCAAGTTGTTTTGAATGTTTGGGAGCAATTCAAGGGTTCAAATTCCAACATTTTTGGATTACAATGACCATAGGCAACTTGTTTCTTCTTCATACAATGTTAGTTTCCAATGGATTTTTTGGTTCAAGTTGTGCATACTAGTCTAGTTTGTGTGGCTAAAATTTCACATCAATCCAAGAAGTTATGAGTGACTAAGAAGCATTTCTAGTACAAGTACCAAGTTTTGGAAAAAGAAAAAATTGAACGCATGTAACCATTGGATCTTATAGTATATTGACTTGAAAACATGTGGAATTTTTTTCAGATCATTTGGAATTGTACAACATATAGGAAAAAAATAGAAGACGATTCAAAATACAAAATTGTTAAAAATTTAGTTGTGGAATTGAAAAGTGACAATTCCAATGGTTGCAATGTCATAATAAAAATTCTACATCCTATGATTTTATTTTTTTCAAAAGATATTGAAAGTTGAGTAAATTAAAGGACTTCATAGTTTATTTTAGAATAGAGAATCCATAACTACCTGCAAACTAAAACTCCTCATAACTTTCATCTCATTGATCAAAATGGAATGATTCAAAGCTTTCCATGAATATAGAACTCTAGAAAATCAATTTCAAATTTTTGTTTTTGAAAAAAATGATTTTTTTTAATCTGCATGGACTACCTACTTACAAAAAAAAAGTAACATATTAGGCCATAACTTT
The DNA here is from genome assembly GCA_947034895.1 of Rhytidiadelphus loreus. Lineage (NCBI taxonomy): Eukaryota > Viridiplantae > Streptophyta > Bryopsida > Hypnales > Hylocomiaceae > Rhytidiadelphus > Rhytidiadelphus loreus. Next base: position 43,709,907 of record OX344765.1, read on the forward strand.
TGATTCATATTTCCAAATGTCTTGAAAGATATTCCTCATCCACACCTTCTACTAAAGTTTGGGCCAAAAATATAGAAATCTCCAATTATACGTACTTGCCTAAAATTGCTATATTGCCAAATTCAACAAATTGGTCCTTTAGAGGTTAAAGGACGGACCAATGCCCATGGAAATCATTTGTTTTATTATTGTGTAAATCATTGGCTTAAAAGAATCCAAAAAATTTCATTGGAAGTCAAACTACTGTAGAAGACCTTGCCTTTTCACACAAAATTTGAAGGATGAATAGTTACACTTTTGTCCCTTCACAAGGATTCTTTGTCATTCATTGGCCAAAAACTAATCATAACGTCGTTTATGAGTTAAATAGATACCCCATTTTGACATTAATACTAATTCTACGTCTAATTTGCTCTTATTATCAACAGTATTACAATGTAAACTATTGTCGATAGCATATCACTATGAAAGACATAGAAATAAACATTGTTGTATACTTATAATGGTCTAAACACCTAAAGAGTGATAGCTTTTAGTTAGTCAATAATCTTGACACCCCGAGCACTTGCAGCTTTCAATTTGCAAGGAGGAAAAACTTCTTCAAAAGCTTGCTTTCTCACTTGCTTTTGGTTTGTCAAACTTGAAATTTGACGAGTTAGACAGACCCTGCTGGAAGCAGCTGATTTCCATCGTTGAACGGGCAGCAAGTTGAATCCCCCAAAAAACATTTCATTGGAAGTTGGAACAGAACTTGGAATTTGGGTAAGAAAAACATGAAATTTCACAATTCCAAGATAAGGTATCGTACGTAAGGTGGGTACCCCAAAACTGCCACTTTTTGATACTGTGCCTAGTTATTATTATTAGACTGGTCAAATTTCATATTTTCTTACTGGCAAGTGAAAGGAGGTTCCAACGCACTAAAGAATGTGACATTTGGATACTATATGCAAAAGTTATTAAGGAACAAAATTTGGTTTTAAAACAAGATTCTTCCACATAGGTACATAATTGATTTCAGAGATGTACATAGAGTGAAGATTGTAGTTTAGTATCAGCGGCGCATTTGGGGGGAGGGGACCTTATATGTACTTACCTACAACTTGTTTTTAAAACAATCTTTTTAGATTCTTGGCTAAGATGTACAATTTATGTTCATTTGATTTTGGTTAGATCTATTCTAAGCACTTTGATCATTCATAATAAGAGGAAGAGAACTTAACCTTGCAGCATTGCAAGAACTAATTCTTGATGGATGGATGACTTTGTGAGGATTTGTTGGATGTAAAAATACATTTTTTCCATCCAATTTTGTTTGTAGAAGGTGTTTAACCTCTAAAGGACCATTGTCCCCTCAGGGGACAAAATGGATTTCGGGCAAGTTCCTATGATCTCAATTTTTAGTGAATTTTTTTGAAACTTTCTCATAAGATAGGAAAACTTATGAGCTTCATGGGAATATAAATTTTATTTCAATTGGTGCCTGGGAGCAAAAGTTATGGCATCTTAAACATAATTTTCACGTCACCGGGCAGAAAAAGAAATTTACAAAAATTTGAAATTAATTTTTTAATTTTTTTCTTCTTAAAGATCATATTTTGGTCTACTTGTGAAGCTTTGATTCATTCCATTTGGATTAGTAGTGTGAGAGTTATGAACAATCTTGTTTTTCGGGCAATTTGAGCATCTTCTTGAAAAAATAACTTATAGGATTCAATTTTGAATGCAATTTTCACAATTTTTCAACAAAAATTGTTTGATAAGGTTAAGTTTTCTATTTAGAACAATCTCACCATTGAGATTATTGTGTTTTAATCCCATTTTAGAGCTATTAACGATTTAGTTTTTCTTTCAATCTTGGACTTATTTCTATTGAACAATTTTTTAAAGAATGAAATCAATCGTATTTAAAAAAATAAAAAAATTCTAGACTTTCAACTCAATTCTTCAACACAAATTTTTTTTAATTCAAGGTCCATGGTGTAAATTTCTTCCACAAATGGCATTCAAAGTCATCTGAAATTGCAGGCTAGTGTTCAAAAAAACTTTCTTTCTCCAACTTTGAATGCTAATATCTTCCAATCTATACGGTCAAACCCCATGAAATTTTTTCCACATGATACTAGACTAGTAAAGTACAAGATCCTACGGGTAGATTCTAAAAAAAGTATTTTGTTTTGTTTTTTTGGATGAATGCAGCAAAAATGGTAGTTTTGAGTAGTTTTTGACAGAAGAACGGCCCTGGTCCTTTAGGGGTTAAACACATATTTTGATAATGATTTTGAATATTGTCCCATTGTGGTATTTTTTACTTTTTGACACGAGAAGATGCTTGATCCTTGGATCAACATGTAGTGTATTTTGACATCTTCTAGGGCCTTTCTCTTTATGTGATTTTGAATTGTGAAAATGATCTTTTTTGAATTTGAGCACAACTAATGAAATGAAGCTTATCCAATCTAGTTTCACTCCAACTCAAATAATTGAAAATTTCCTAAAATTCAATATTTTATTGTAATTCAAACTTTGGGTATATTAATATGGAGTGCTATTTTTTTCTAATTTTAAAATGACTTAGTAGATATTTTTCACTATTATATTAACGTATGGAAAAAATTCAGATTTTATTAAGCATACTATGTATTTTAAAAAAAATCAATTTTTATTCAAAAATTCACAATAACTTCAATTTTTTTTAAATCTGAATTTTATATGACTTCTAAAAGACATGCAATTATATCTCTGAAAAAAAATTCAATCACATACAATTGCAATCTAGGAGCATATAGAGAAAGGAACTTTGAAGTTTGAAAAAACCGGTAATATGCATGTTCTTTTAGGGTTAACCTTTGAAGTCCCAATGCCTTTTTTTAATCAAAAAACACTCAAAATTGCGTCTCCTATTTCAAAGACCAAAAAATTAATTAACTGTTTTTTCACTAATATCTAACTATAGCATCTTGTACTAGACTAGTATAAGAATGTGTGGAAGAAATTACAAAAACTTTGACCTCATAGATTGCAAGATATTTGTGTTTAAAGTGAATGAAAACTAATTCTTTTGCACCTTGTGTGATTAGAATATATGACTTTGAATCTTCTTTGCTTAAAATTTTTTGCACTACATATTTTGAATTTCTAATTTTCTTAAATTGAGGGATGTAGGAAAGAAATTGCAAAAAATGCGCTTGATTTCTATTTTTTTTTAAACTGTTAACTAGAAGTAAATACAAGATAAAATCAAAATCAAAATCATTAATAACTTTAAGGTGGAATTGAAATGCACTAATCACAAAGGTGAGATTGCTTTTGAATGCCAATTGAACCACGTAAAATTTTCTTTTAAAATTTTTGAAAATTGAGCTCATAAATGAATCCAATATGTTGTTTTCTCAACCAAATGCAATGATTACTTGCAAAAGAAGAAGCTCTATAAACTTTCATATCACTAAACCAAATGGATTGAATCAAAACTTTCCATGTAGAAAAATATATATAATTTGTAAGTGAAAAAAAATTGTTTTAATTTCAAGTTTTTGTGTTTTTTTGTTGCTACCCAAAAAATTGTTTTTTGAGCTTTGGATGGTATAACTTTTCCTCTCATGCACCAATTCAAATAAAATTATACCCTCCAAAACCTAACGTGCTTTTCTATGCTCAAGAAAAATTTCAAAAAATCGCTTTAAAAATTATAGAGTATAGAAACTAAACCAAACCTTCAAGTGTCTCCCAAAGGGCCACATAGTACATTAGGGGTTAAAAGGAAAATTATTTTATTTTTGTTGGACTTGAAAATTCAACTTATAGATAAAAAATGAGGAAGAAACCATCATTGATAGGTTAATACACTTGAAATTCTTTTAAAGAAAACACTAGGAGCAAGTTGAACTATATTTTATTTGTGTTGAAATATGGGCCAGTTTAAATTGTATTTTTTCTATCTACTCAAATGAAACTTCAATTCTAACATTAAATAATAATGTGAAACTTTCAATGTCAAATTTTGTAGTTTTGGTGAAAGTCCAAATAAATTTAAAAAAGAATTGGTATTCTAAATTTTAAAAACTCCATCTAGATAGTATCTAAAAGAGTCATTTGAAAATTTAAACTCAATTAAACTACTAATTATGAAGTAGTTCTTTTAGAAGTTAATGAGAGGCTCTCAACATTAATAGTAAAAACTTCATATTTTGGATTTAACCCTTAAAGACTATACATTCAAATTTGAACATAGATGAATTCCAATATGTCCCAAGTACACAATAATAATTCTTCATCCATCTAAATGTTTGTAGATTTTTGTGTTTATTACCTAGCATTTGTACATGATAGAGTTTTTTCTTAAATCAAATATTCTATAGGTCAAGGTCTAGAAGCATATTTCAACCTCAAAAAATAAATTTTCAGTTTAAAGTATGATCCATCTAAATTAACTTGAACAAATTGATAAAATATAAAATATGAAAGAATCAACATAATTAGATCATACTTACAAATTCTGTTTGAAAATCATCATTAAATTTCTCTTCTAAGTTGAATTTTCAAATAAATCTTCATAAATTTGGAAATTTGAACCATCCTTTGTCCTTAACCCCTCTTAGTCCAACTAAGAAGACACAATGTATCCTCTTCAAATTTTCAATGGCAAATTCTGGATAGGATGAAACAAATCTCAATATTTTGTAAATTAGGGTCTTGACATACTTGTTGCATTTTTTATTTTCAAAATTTGAATGTAATAAGTATTTAAAATTTTATTTAGAAAATGTAGTCTAATAGAAAAAGGGAGCGAACTTCTTTTTTTACATTGTAAGGAATAGTCGAGATGGAAAAAAAAACATTTTCTTGGACATTTATGGTCTTTATTTTGCACAAACAAACTAAGTCTGCAAAAAAACTTTCAAATTCACATTTTTAGCAATTTAAAAAATACAAGATTCAATTTGTTGTGATTAAGAACAAAAAATAATTAGAATGATTCCAATTTTTTTGAAGATGTTCTAAATAATATGCTAATAATATCAATTGGTAAATTTCAAAAATTGATGCATCTATAAAAAATTTAAATGTTTGTAGGATCCAATTTGGTCTATTTTGGCTTTCAACTCTTCTTATTTGAAAACGAGTACAAATTTGAGAGAGTTTTTTTAATTCTCATTTAAAAAAATCAAAAACACTATGGTTGCCTTAGATTCCGGTACAATTTTATTGGGAGGTAAAAAAACATTATCATCTTTTTATAATTTTTCTTCCCCCAAAGCTACATTTTTTGCCTATAAAATTGATCATCCAAAAACCATTATAATCTTAAAATCCAACGGTCAATATTTCCACAATTAATTCCATGCACGTTAGACAAAATAGTCTTTATTTTTGTACGGTTAAAATTAAAAATTTCAAAGATTTCCATTTGCAAAAAAATATCAAGTAGTAGGACAATTCATTGAAAACCTCCATTACCAAAAAGTTGTTAGGCCTTGCGGGATTAAGGGGGGGTTGGTATTAAAAAAATAGTTGTTGAAGGCATATGAATTACAAATCATTCAAAAATTATTTTAATTTGTTGCAAAGTAGTAAAAGGTACAGAAACTTATCCATGTGCATGTTAGACATCTATAGTAGTAGTAATTATCTTTTTTGGCTTTTGTAGGGATGAACTACAATTTTTTTGGCATGGTTACAAATAGAGGTGAAAATGAAAAGCATGGAAGCTAGTCTACATTCCTCCATCCATTAAGATAGGTTGTTTGTTTGTTTGATATAGTGAGATTTTTGGGACCATGCATCTTTCGGTTACGTGCTTGGTACCATCAGAAAGCCCTTGGCAAAGAGGGGTGTATGGCCTTTGTTTCATGTTGTTTGGACCTATGGTGTAAAAGTTATGGAGTTTTAGAGTTTTTATGAGTAAGAAAATTAGAAAATTAATTTTTCTTTTGAATGTGGCAACAATACAAGGCACACTAGGTTTCTATACCTTAAGTTAGGTTGTTTGTTCTATTTTGTTTTGTTTTGTTTGATACATCAAGATCTAAAAAACTGTGAGGCATTTGACGACTTTTTGGTTACGTTGGAAAGTTTTTTGAAAGAAAGGGTGCATGGACTTTGTTTCGTGACATTTGGACCTAGGCTATGAAAGTTATTAAATTTCAAAGTTTTTATGAATTAGAAAATTGATTTAAATTATCTTTTATTTTGGAAAAATCATAACTTTCACATCTGTCGTAGGTCCAAATGCCCCAAAACAAAGTCTTTGTAGTCTTTTGTGCATAAAGCTTTCTATTCATACCAAGAATGCAACCAAGTTTTGTACAATGTGAAAGTTATTGAATTTCAAAATTTTAATGAATCAAAGAATTAGAAAATTACTTTTTACTTTTATTTTGGGGTGGCAACAACACAAGGCACACTAGTCCATACCATAAATTAGTTGTTTTTTTTGGTTTGATATTCTACGATCTAAGAAACTGTGAGTCCACGGGTTGCGTTCTTAATACTATTGGAAAGCTCTCTGTGAGGAGGGGTGCACGGACTTTGTTATGTGATGTTCCAACTCACAGTAGAAGGATATTGAATCTTGAAGTTTTTATGAATTAAAAAATTACTTTGACTTTACTTTTATTATACTGTGGCAACAACATAGGGCACACTAGTTATAATATAGAGAATAACCAACTTATGACCACAACTACAAATTGTTGCCAAATCGTTACCAAATTGTGTGCCAATTGTAGTGATGCTAGTCTGCCAACAAGAAAATTTCTGGGAATTATAAATACATTATCATTATCATTATTATTAACTTAAATAACAGGAATATGCATTTGTCATTCAGGAGCCAATCCATGTCATACAAGTCACTAGTGACATGGACATGACACTTGGCATGAACTCAATGGGTAAACCTGAAACTTCCAAAGAACTGGTATATATGGTGCAAGAGAGCATTGCCCCCCCAAAAGAGGCACCAACTGAATCTCTTGGCTTGCAGCTCTCACACTCCTTCTCATGCATTTGCTCTTAAGAATCTCAACTAAGTTAAGTTACATACTCCCCTCTGCTCTGTAAATGAAGTCAGTGGTGGAGATTGAATACATACCCAAGTAACTTGATTGAAGAGCTTGAAAACCTGGTGGAATTGAAGCCGGTCGTCCTCAAAGCCATATTATTATTCTGTCATTTGGAACTGAGGAACATGTGAAACATTCAACCCCTGCAATACTAACTTTGCCTGCTAACTTAGACATCAATCAGCAGTTAAGTTGGTGCACTTGCAGCAGTTGGGAAATGAGGAATGCCTGTCTGATGTTGGCATGGTCCCTGTTTTGAGGTTCACCTAAGTAAGCTTGCGCTAGCATGGACCCCGACTAGAACTTGGGAATAGGCCTATCCATGGCTTTTAATTTTGGATGGTGTTCAGCATTTTTTGTGAAAAGCCATCCCAAGCTGAATATAAGCTTATTGGACTAGTTGTAATGAATGCAAGTGCAGTTGCCATCCCAGGGTTCTAATAATTTGATCAAGGCAGCAATGGACATGGTCACTAAGGTAGGAGGCTCGAACTCCGTTCGGGCATTTAGAACCGCCCCTATAAATGTTACTGGAATGGGCTGGAGGTGGTTCTTGAATTGACCTTCATTGTCATTAAATGAATCAAGAAAAATACTATTTATTATTGCAAGAGCCAATCAGTTTCCTTTCTTTTCCCATTTCTATTTAGAAGTCGCAGTGAACACTTTATGAAAGACCTAGGATCACAAATAGGGACCTACAACACATCTCGTTTGAAAATTCATAACTAATTCAAAAATGATCCAAAAAATATGAAACAACTTGGGTTAGATGCCAATTCTTCTTCTCTTTCAAGGAAAATTTATTCAAAAATATTTTGAGCAGTCTGACCTGCCCAAAATTCAGTTACAGTGCTTAGATGGTCGGTTTATGAACCGACTACCTTAGCACCATGGCCACAAGTCATAATGGATTGCACAAAATCTGCCATTTACAAACACTGACAACTCACAAACACATTACTTAAGTTTACAGCACATTTTGTAACAAAGAGGGCCTCTAAGTTACAGCTGAGCAGTGACAACACTGTAAGCAGTGTCAACACTGTAAGCAGTGTCAACTACAGGCTGCATGCATTTGGTGAGTACCTAGCAAATCTGATCGATGTTGTCAGATATATATACATACTTCCCTAAAACAAGCAAGTGGAGGTGACTGCCTGGTTTCATAATTGGACAATGCTCATGTTTTTTCTGTGGAGGAGTTTTTGCCAGCAACCCTGGCCTTGCTTATAAGTTACTCCATGCCATTGCCATACCATCCACAGCTCAGTTATGCAGCAACAGTGACTTTTCACATGTACAGATAACCTGCATTACAACAACTGTCTGTGTGAGTTTCCAGTGATTTCTGACTTTGGGATTGATTAAGCTTGTGCTGTGTACAGTATCCTTCTCGTGCATTCAAGAGGTTGGTGTGCCATGGATTGCTGCTCAGGAGACACCCTGTGGAAGCTGTGTACAGTACTGGAGAGAATACACTAGACAGGTGCATTTCAGGGTTGCTGTTTGCTGAGCAGTTCTCGTCCCAAAGTGTGATACCTCATGCGATGTCTTGTTTGTAATGGTAGGGCACAGTGGAATTTTTTGTAAGATGATCTGCAGTAATTTGACAGAGCATGGGGAGAGATATTCTCTTCAATCTCATTCTTGGGAAGAGGTTCAATGGAGGCACTGCATGCAAGAGTTTGTAACATAAAGATGATGGATGTCCCAATAGCACAACTGTGGACTAACCTAGCTTGAATCCTATGTCCTGAGCATTTATATTAGTTTTTCATGGCAATACTATATATTTGTGTATGTTCTTGACTAGCGAGGAAGTTGGTATTTGGTGGCATTTAGTTTAATTAGAGATGAAATTAACAGAAGCACCTCACTTGATTGTTTTTTTCTTCTTAAAAATGTTTTGACACAAAAAGTAGATTTATTTCTCTTAATACTCACCAGATGCAGAGACTCAGTCCATGTTGCATGATTTACAGCAACCAGGACCTCTGACAAAGAACATTCAATTCATGAATGTGGGTTCTGATGGAAGATGATGTGCATCTTCACTCCAGTAGTAAATAAGAAATGTCTTGAATAGCTATCCACTCAATAAGCACATAGAAGCTTGCTTTTCCCTTTTGCTTGGCACTACCAACTGAAGTGGGTTGCTTTGACTGTTCTGTGTGCAGTACCTTTTATTGCACTCAACTTGATTTTGTACTTGTTAGATGTTTTGCAAAAAACTTAACAGAAACTTATGGGTAGAATAACGTAACTTGTATGCTGTATTGACAGAGGCAATTTATGGACTTCACTTCATTAAAATTGTTGCAATGTTGTGATCGAACTAAGTTACTTTGGATAGCAACATTAGAGGTTCTAATAACATTTGAAAGTAAGTAGAAGCATATGATGATAAGGATTAGACATCCCCATGAATTATGGGGATGTCTCCCAGGCCATACATTTTTTTGTGTGCTTATAATGCCTCTGCATAATCATGTTGCCTGAATGTTTTTGAGATAGTTTAGTTTAAGGTGAATGCCTCATTCTTTTTTGTGAGTCACCTGGCCAAGTGTGCTTGAGCTGGCCTTCTCATCTAAACCAAGTTAACCCTTTCAAGACCAAGTATTTATGGCTTTAAATTGACCACATTTTGATTGATCATATGTGTAAAAATATTTAATCTCACCAGATTGAGTTAAGAACATTACTGTGTTGGTTAATATACAGTAATTAATTTTTGGTACAAACATGAATTCATATTTAAACTTTTCAAAACTTCTGAAAAAAACATGAGGCCAAATATGGCTTCTTGGTTACTTAAAGGGTTCAATGCAACATTGTTTGAGCTCCTTATGCATTACTGTATGTTAGTGATCCAGTTAGTGTTTTCAATGTGGAACCGAGTGTGGAACTTGCTGTTGAAGATGGATAAATGATGAGAATGGTGAGCAGAGGTCAGTTAGATTAGTTCTCTCACTGAATGGGAGGTTTCCTCCTTCAGAACATTTCTGATTGTTTCTTTGCAAATATTGAATTAAATGTGCGAACATTACAGTCTCATAGTCCCAGAGACATTAGTTTTTTTGTGTGTTAACCCCTAAAGGATCATTGTCCGTTTGGGGGACAAATGTGTTTTCGGGCAGGTACCTACGGGCTGAAATTTTCTCCTAATTTTTTGGATTTTTTTTTGGAGGTAGAAAAGTTGATTAGCTTTGTGGGAATATAATTTTTTTCAAAATCGGTGCCCGGGAACAATAGTTATGACCAAATAAGCTCAAACGAGGGGACGGCGGGCAGATCGGGCAGCTAAAAAAATGAACAAAAATTTGAATTTTCTTTTTAATATTATTTTTTTCTCATAGATTATATTTTTTTTCTATCTGGAAAGCTTTGATTCGTTTCATTTGGATATGTTTTGAGAAAGTTATGGACATTCTTGTTTTTCGGGCAGTTAGAGCATCTTCTTGAAAAAAATAACTTGTAGGATTCATTTCTGAATGCAATTTTTCAAATTTTTTTTTCATGGTCTGATTTACTTGCTAGAACAATCTCACCATTGGGATTAGTGCATTTTAATTCCATCTAAAATATAAGAATATTTTAGATTTTCCTTCTATCTCATACCTACTTCTACTTTACAATTCTTTTAAGAATGATAATTAATTTTATTAATTTTATTTTTTCTTACCTAGACTCTCAATTCAATTCTCTACTATAAAGATTTAAAGCTCGAAACTCTATAGTGCAAAAATTTTAAGTTAAAAATGTTCAAAGTTAAAAAATCTAGTCCCGCAATGTGCTGAAAAAATTGTTTTTCCACTTAAAACGCAGATATCTTGCAATCTGAGCGGTCAAAAATTCTGAAATTTTTTCCACACACTCTCATACTAGTTAGGTGTAAGATCCTACGGTTAGATATGAAAAAAATCAATGTTTTTTTTGTTTTTTACTCTTTGCTATAGGTATGGCAGTTTTGAGTGATTTCTGGCAGAAAAAAGGCCTAGGTCCTTTAGGGGTTAAAAAACCAAACCAAAATAAAATATTAGTTTTTTTTTTTTTTGGGGGGGGGAGTAATTTAAGTTGTAACTTCACTCATGCATAACTTATCACTCTTTATAGATTTAGGGTTCCTGACTAGTATAGCTATTTTTGAGTGCATTGTGACACTTCTATCACAATGCACTTAGAATTTTAATTAATTAATAAATAAATAATTAAACTCCCCCCTTTGGGTTTAATTTTTTTTATTAATTAAAATTAATTTCTTAATTCTTCATCCCCTCCCCCTACTTGTAATTTTTTTGAACAAGATTAACAACCTAAACAATATGGGACAATGAAAATCCCGTATCCCATATATGTATATTGTATCCATATCCGCACCCATATTGTACCATATTTCAATATCAAGTATCCATATCCATATTTTGGTGCCGTATCTATAACTATATCTTGATTCCATATCCGTATTCGTATTTGGATGGATGTCTCAAATTAAATCTCAAAGATCAACGGCTTGAATTTTTTTGAGAAATTGATGGCATTCTGGAGGGGGAAGCATTTAAAAAAAAAATCAATAGTCTTTAAATTTTTTGGGAGAGGGGGGGCAACTAATACAAACCAGGGTAGGTAGCTTCTTTTCACTAGATTGTCATTTTTAGATTTTTAGATTAGCATGGAAATTTATAGGAAGAAACAAGCGGAAGACATATACAAGGTGGTGATGTTGTATCCATCATTGTCAAATTTTTTAGAGATGAAAGCATCTTTATAAGTTGTAAAATTTTCAGATTTGTTGGAGCTTAATTTGGAAATTATGGGGAATTTTTGAGGAAAAAGTATAGAAAATTCATATCAAACGAAGAATAACTTTTTTAAATCCAAAATTTCAGCATGTGTAAATAAAAGTCTTAAATATTGTGGCAGAAATCAAAATGGAGTGTCATTCTATATTTAAATGTTGTTATAGTCTCTAAACTTCAAACCACAATAAAATATTTGTTTTAAGGATATTTTCAACATTTTCAAGTAGAATAGAAACTAGACTTGAATTTTTTTTTTTTTTTTTTTTATTGAAAAGAAAAAAGATACTACAATCCAATGAAAAGAAGTTGCCCACCTTGGTTTGTATTAGTTGCCCTTCCTCTCCCAAAAAATTTAAAAGCCATTGATTTTTTAAAAATGTTTCTCCCTCCAAAATGTCGTTGATCCCTCAAAAAAATTCAAGCCATTGATCTTTGAGATTTAATCTAAGTCATCCATCCAAATATGAATACAGATACGGAACTAGAATATGGTTACGAATACAATACCAAAATATGGATACAAATACTTGATATTGGAATATGATACAATATAGATGTGGATACGGATACAATATACATATACAGGATACAGGATTTTCATTGTTCCATATTGTTTGTCATATTAATCTCGTTCAAAAAATTACAAGTAGGGGGGAGCGGATGAAGAATTAAGAAATTAATTTTAATTAATAATAATTTTTTTAACCTAGGGTGGGGGAGTTTAATTTTTTTTCAATTAATTAATTAAAATTCTGAGTGCATTGTCACAATACACTCAAAAGTGACTATACCAGCTAGGAACCCTAATACACTATATGAGTATTTTGGGTTTTAAAAAACAACACATTGCACAATATCAATGACTTAACTAAAATAGGTACATAACTTAATGGTGTGCATATTTATCAAAATTCAGACCTTTCGTAACTAATGTCAATCACACTTATTACTCAAAAAAAGATCCAAAAAACTAACTGTATCGATTGAAAGTAGGAATAACCCTTCATCGATAGGGAAAAGGACAAATGATTTGTTCGTACCCTTCAAAAGCTTATGATAGTCAACCTCAACAAAATTTCATTTTGGAGAGACGGAATTCCGTCGCTGGGGCGCTCAGGGGTTAACAAAAAACTGAATGAAAATTTGCATTTCACTATCTACTAAATGTTTACACTTGTCAAAAGGTAGCAAAACATCATGGCTAGTGTTCTAGGTTCAAGCTCAAGGCACACTCTACTTGCCAAGTTACATTCTTAATTATCAAAATTATGGACTAGGCATGTGCTTACCCTTGTCCCAATCATGTAACGTGGGAATTTTAATTATAGTGATGTAGGAAATATATGGAATCTATTGCAAAATATTCTTTAATTTTGATTGATCGAAATCTCCAAGAATCACTCAAGAGCATTTCTAAGGTATTAAATGCTTGATTGTTGTACATTGCATTCAAAATATAATTAAAATTAAAATGATTTTCTACAATGATCATTCTATTCTATGGTTCACAATGTCCCTCAAACACCAAGTTCTAATGACAACCTAGGTCAAAGTTAGTTTTGCCAATATCTATTAGAGCATGATGAATACCTTTGACATAATTAAAATCATGACCCTCAAATAATATAAGTCCCTTGGGAACATCAAATTAATTTTTGTCATAAAAGAAATAAACTCGTGCGTATGACCTTCAATAAAATGATTTATATTCATTTGTTTGGAAAGATATACTACCTCCGTCCCAAAATGATCTTCTTGTTAGACTAAATCTTATGGATTAAGGATAAAAATAACTTTTTAAAAACTCAATTTGTATAGTATGTAGAGTTTGGTGTTCTCTTTGCATCCTAAAAAGTTTGAGTTTTGAAGCCCTTTTCAAAGTGTAGTTTTATAATATTGAAAAGTGAATATTTTGGGGCGTTTTTAAAGAACACCAGTGAGCACTTAATTGTTGAATGTGAAGTTGCCATTTTGTGGGCATTTAGCATATGCCTAAGACCATGTATAGACCTTTGTTTTGGCTTCCAAAGCTTAATCTACTTCAATTGGGAAATACTCAAAGAGATGCAAAAAATAAAAACTATAAATGCGGATTGAAGCTTTCAATCATTTTATTTGTCTTTTGCTTGATGTTTGCATGCATGGAGCAAAAACAACCGCTTAGAGTTGTTTTTGCTAGTCTCAAATAACAATTATAAGCCGAATTTGACTAATTTCAACATCACAAAGTGCAATAGGAAGATCATTTTGGGACAAAAAAGGAAGGCCAACAGGAAGATCATTATGGGACGGAGGGAGTAATATAATATTATTTTCACAACTATTGTAGCAAAATAGGAAAAATATACTATCATTATATCTATTATTAATGTAAATAATTTTGAATTCTAGTAGTCACCTTGAATTCTCAATTATAAGTTATTTATTAATTTTTGATGTTCTAATGGAATACAAGGATTCAAATAAATATGAAATTTATTGTTGAAAGTTTACATAGGATTCACTAAGAGGCCATTCACTATATCTTCTAATTAAGTCTTTCAATACCTCCTATTTGAAAATTAGCATTAATAAAATTAGATTATTTCTTTTAGGATATTGAAGTAGTTCTTTGAGAATGTTTTGACATTATAATAATAGGGTATGGTTACTAAGATTGTACTTTTTAGAATTAAAAAAAAATTCAAATGCATGTCAAACAATTCTAATAAACTCATGAGACCAAATAAAACTAATATTTTCTATATTAATTGACCATTTTATAAGCATTTCAAAAATTTCAGAATTGTTTGAAAGGAACCTAAAAGTTATTTGTTTAATGAACAAGGTGCTAAACAACATTATACATTAACTACTCCAATAGTTCTACCTCAACATCATAACATTATACAACAAAATATTCGATGCCTTAGTTAGGATCAATAGTGACATCTCAATAGACTATGCAAAAATCATAGGTCTAAAGTTTAAGGCATGTCAAATGATGATGGTGACATTCTTTGGCAATTGTCAAAACACATCTATCTCGACTATAGAGTGGGAAAACAAAACCAAAGATTCTAGCCTATGATGTTCACTATAGAGAGTCTTAATCATAGTGTTCACCTAGTGGGAAAGCAACAATTTTCTTTTGCCCGTATCTTTCAATACAAATTGTATACAAAAACTTTGGATTCTTTTTCCAATCATGTTGAGACAATACCTTGAAAATGTTATTATTTGATGTCATCAATAAAAAAAATCATTTCAAATTCATATTTTTGTCTTTTATAAGAGAAGATCATGCAATTTATATAATCTTTGTGAAAATAAGTATCTATAAACTCTTGAATTAATTGAAATTTTTATAAGTATTTTCAAATGTTAAAAAATGTTTGAAAACAACCTAAAAGTTATTTGTTTAATGAAATAGTTAGCTGTTTAACGAAAAAATGTGCTATAGTAAATAATATTATACATTAACTATCCCAAATTATTTTACTTCAACGTCAAAACTATTCTTTAACAAAACATTAGATGTCTTGATTGGGTTTAATTGTAGAGACGCTAGGTGATTTTTTAGGCCTTTAGAAGAACGTGAATTCCTTAGAGTTCCCTAACTATGGGAACTTGGTTGTAGTAGCAATCTAATGCAATTTGATGTGGTCAAGAGACTACAACATTAATTAATTACTTTAAAAGAAATCCAATTCAATTTTTTATTTATTAATTTAATAATACTTTGCCAACACTGTAGTGATTCCTAGATGTGGGAACAACCTCGATTCCTCAAAACAGTCTTTTCGAGGACCCAAATCTCCTCTAATGATTCAATAGAATATACAAAAGTCATAGACCTAAAGTTTAAAGCATGTTTGATGGCGATGGTAACATTATATAAATTAGCAGTTGCAAGTACACACATCTTCAATATAGATTTAAAGCAAAGCAAAAGATTTAGCCTATGATGTGCATTATAAATAACATGATTTTCATTCAATAGGTGACCATTGAACACTTGTCTTCTTTCTTCAAGAGTGTGGAGGTAACTCTTCAAGGATTTTATTATAGGACACCATTGATAAAATTTGTTTTATTTTAAGTTCATAATTCATGTTTTATAAATCCAGCTTACAATATCAATTTATCCATTCTAAAATAAATTATCTACTATTCCAAAAGATTTTGATTCCTAATTGTCAAAAACTTTGATTATGTCTTTGTGGATGAATTCATTAGTAAATTAACTAATTCATGATGAGATGTAAACTAATTATAGTTGGTTATGTTGAATGTGAAAATATAAATTATTCAGAGGTAGGCATCTTGAGATGAAGGATTTGTTCAATAGATTTAGCTCCATTTGGATGATAAGTGTAGTATGTGGAGTTAGATACTTGCCAAATGATGACAAGTGCACTAGTAATATACTAAAGTTAGATAGTTCCAAGACAAAGATAAATGCTATGGAATTAGACATGGCTAAGCAGATAATTGAGGTACACGCACTTGGATTTTGAATACTTCTAAGCACTAGTATGCTTGCTTTGCCATTGCCACAATCATATGGATGTCATTTGTAATTGCCCTAAAAGTGATGGCTAAGCCCTCCTTAATCTCCTTAAATAAAAATAGAAGTAAATTTTACTTTTACCTTGGAAAAAAGTGTCTTTTGCCAAGGGAACTAGTAATCCATGCACCCCTTGCTTTCCAAAAGTACTAAGAATGTGATTTTGGATGCACGGTTCCCAATATCTCATTGTAACAAACAAAACAAACAAAAAACAAACAATCTAATCTAATGTATGCATGAGTAGGACTTGTACTTTAATAAACAATTAGATAAATTAGAAGTAGAAAGCTAAAGTTAGAAAGAATTATAACTTTTACTTGAATGGATGGTTCTAAATACAACCTAAAGTAGAAGGGAGGATTCTAGTCTATCTTAAGAACCAATAGTCCTCTATTATAAAAAATTAAGTTTGGGTGAAAGGATATAATCTCTTATTGAATACTCTTTTGCATGCTTGATTGGAACAAATTGTTGTTTGAAGATTGAGTTGTAATTGCAGGCCCTAGTGAAGTTTTGCAACAACAAGAGTATTAAATGTAAGTGCAACAATAACGGACACTAATAGCAATTGAGCATAATTACTATTTTGAATAACAAATTATTTATATTACTCCTTAATTCTTATTGGCAAGTGAAAGAAGATTCTACCCCACTTTAGCATGCATTATTTAGATATGTATACCCTATGAATAATTTATGAAATCTCAAAGTATTGAATGTAGGTATACCAAAACTTGACACTAGACTCTCCTAGGCTCTCATGATCTAGTTGTCTTAGTACATCTTGTGTCATCAATATCTAGGTTTTAGTGTCACCAAATGTAGGTACCACATTCAAGATGATTCTCGATGCACGTACATTAGAGCCCAAATCTAAAGACAATACTTGATTCCCTTGGGTAAAAAGTGACTTGTTTTTATGTTCATTTTTTTCTTCTTCCAAATGCACCTCCCCTTATTTACACAAACCTTAAGATGTGAGCTGGACCAAATATCCACTATTGACTCTTCCAATTCTACGTGTAGATTCAGATTCTTACGGGTCACCTTGGAGCCCATTCTAAATAAATACAAAGTTTGTCAATTGTTCCAAAAAATAAATACAAAATCTTCTACTGTACCGCATCACTGAGGAATAATATTCCCACCCAAGCAAAGATAGATCCACCACCACCACCTGCCAGGAAGCTCCACAAGGACAAGGCCTGAGTTTTCTCTCAGAGTGCCAGATTCAGTTCTTGAACAACCAGAGTATCATACTGGTAGCAAATTGCAATAGCCGATAGGACCAAGACCTTGATGTAACTCACAAGATTCAGTTTCCGATATAGCTCGTCAAATACACGGACTCTGAAAAGGTCCTCACTCTCTGTACCGATAGAAGTAAAACGAGAAGTAGAACGAGAGCGAAAACGAGGACTAGAGGAAGAAGTAGAAGAAGAAGAAGAAGATTGTTTATGAAAAAGGAGAAATTTTCGGCTCTTGCAATAATCAATGGTGGGGGTGGGGGTGGTGATGGTGGGGGTTGTTGCCAAGCCAAGCTTGCTTTTGTTTTTCTGTGCTGCAACAAGTATGTGTGAAACCTGTGTGTGTATTCTAGTCAAGAATCCATCCGTTTCCTTGGTTTCAATGCTTCCATGTTTTGTTCCTCGTTTTTCCAAAAGGACAAGGCCAGTTGTTGAGGCGCACCCGCATGTTTGCTGGTGGTGGTAGTGCGGCTGCTATTGCTGCTGGTTGTCAGTCAATCAAAGTCACAAGTAGTATCCTCCTGCTGCATCGGTTTCTCCGCCTGGCCTGTTTTGTTGTTATTTACCCCACTCTCTCTCTCCCTTCAGTTCTTCCCCCCTTGCAATAGGTAAGCTTAGTAGGGATGTGTGCATGAATGTGTTGCGTGGGGCAGCTTCAGTGAGTGCATTAGTTTTTGTAGTTTTCTTTTTGAGGTTTGCAATCTTCTAGGGATTGGTTGGGGTTTCATGCGTTGGGGTTTTGATTGAACTTGGGATGAGGATTAGTGTTATTAATTGTTATTGAGAGCTTGTGTGTTTTGTGGGGGTGATTTTTGGCAGGGTTAAGTTGGTGAAAGACGAAGCTTAAGAGTAAAAGAAGCTGAAGGAAGGAAGGAAGGAAGGAAAGAAAGAAGGGACCAAGTGTGATTGATCTCGTTTTTTTGGTCATCTCCTGCGATTGCGAGTGGTACGTGTGTGGTGATTTTCTTTTCTTTTCTTTTTCTTTTTTCTTTTTTTGCGGAGTTGATTAGGTCTGCTCCGGTTTTGGTGCGAGGGTGGGCGGGCGAATTCCTCGATGCATGAATTAGTATAGAGAGTGTTGCTACTGGTGTGTTTTAGGTTCCTATGAATTTGGCAAGGAAGTCATTTCACCATTATGCGCCTGCCGAGTCCTTCGGTGACCGAAATTTAGTTAACGACGACTTGTTTTGGGGTTTGATTTCTTCGTTTGTTGCCTTCTCTTTTTCAGTAGGGTTCCTGAAAATTTGACGCCATTTAGAGCGAGTGTGTCTCCAATTTCAATCTTGTCTCGTGACTTCGAAAAAACCAGAAGTTGGAATTGGCAAACTGTGTGAGGTTGGAGCCACGAATTAAGATATTTCCCTCCTTCTCAGTATGCCATGGGGGTTTGTTTCTTCGTGAATTCTTGGAGGTCCATAGAGAATTTCCATAATTTGATGGGCGCAGGAAGGCAGCCTGTGTCTTTCTTTTGCGTAACCTAGGGTATCATCGGAATTGGCGTAGTGGTGGTTATGGCCGTGCATAACTTGGGTTCACTCGTAGGTTACCATAGAATTACCAAAATGATGCTTAGCAGTGTTTGTCTCATGTCTCATCATTTCTCATTTGTGTGGTTGTCTCGTTCAACAGAGCCTCGGAAGAAAATTTCTAGCAGCGACACTCTTGTGGAAATGTTTTCAGGGTGATCAGAATGGTACTCATTTGTAACCCTTTGTGCCTTTAGCTTGTTAGGGTTTCGGGTCAATACACGACAGTGATTATCAGGGAATAGACTAACTCTGGAAGGACGCCTGTGCCAAAAATTGGCCGGTGGATGACTTTTGAGATTACTGTAGAAATGAAGAATGCACTTATTGGTTCAAAAATTGAATAATTTTTGGCAAAGTATTTTGGTGATAGGTCTAGTGCTAAACAATGTTTTGAAAATGTAGAAAGTTCTTGTGTCCAATGAAAATGAAACATGTGTTGAAAGCAATGGGAGCATATCGGTTGAAGTTAATTCTAAAGAATTTATCTTAGTAGTGGTAGAATTGTGACATGTGGTCATGTGTATTATGGTAGTTGAATCCTTCCATTACATTTTTGAAGACCATCCCATGTATAAGAACCTCATGTAAGTTTACATGAAGCTATCAAGAATGTTGAAGAGAAGAGTTGAGTAAATGGGGAAAGAAGTAAATGCCTAGGAGAATAAAGAGGATATAAAGAGGTATATTTTTATGGAACAATAAACATATGCAATAGAGGATGAATAGTGCTTTATTCAAGCATTGGCAAAAGTGTATCTATCATGTAGGAGTTGAAATAAATCATTTAGGAAGTTTTAAAGAAGGCAATAGAATGTACCTATTGAACCATATCCTATGATTTTGAACTACAGAATTTGCTTTGAAAAGTTGCTATGATCAACTATTAGCTTTTAAAGTCTACCTTCTACTTCCAAGTTGAACACGGAAGGGTGAAGATTGTGAATCAAGGGTTTTTGAAATTACATTGTGGATTGTACAAAAAATTATATGTTTATGTTTGGGATAGAGTCACTTGTGAGAAGTGGCTTGTGTTTCCTTTCCTATTGTATTGAAAAGGTTCTAATGTAGGGAAGGGGCATGATCTTATTTAGGTGGACAATGAGCGAGGAAATGGCTCTAATGAAGGGAGGAATAATCGTGTGTTTGTTCCGCAATACCGATCCGGAGGATGCTCTGACCGTGGCCCAAGGCAAACATTGGAAGATGCCTTGATTTGTATAGATGATCTTCACCCTCAATTGCATTCTCGAGGTGCTTACTATGGGGTGCGTCTCATAGTCTCCTCAAGTGTTGGGTTTTATTTTTACAAGTGAAATGATTGTTTTGGGGACAGATTGAGTATGGAGGCTTGAATTTGTATTGTACATCAGCCATTTTCTAGCATTAAACTTAATTTGTAATCCCTAAGAAGAGAAATTCTAATTTTGTTGGAATGGCAAGTTAATGTTTACTTAAGAGTTGCCAATCTTAGATCAAGTTAATGTGAATGGCATTACCATCTTACTAATCTTAGGCTAACACTATTTGTGTTACTCAAACAATTACTCATGATGGGGACTATATTAATCCATTGCCTATTAGCTTAACATGAAGAGCTTTGTCAATCTAATGTGGGTCTTTTGTGATGCTTATTATTTTTGGAAGTTGCATGAGTCAAATAGTACTCCCTCCCATCCTAAAATAAGTGTCTGCATTGGAAATTCTTATTTTTTTCATTGGTTTTGAGTAGGTTTCATGAAGACTTTCGTGGGCCTCATATTTATTTAGGTAGCAATGAACACATACAATGTTCTTCACTGATTGGGTTCTCTGATTGTGATGATATAATATTTGGAACCCTTATGAATTTTTGCATTTTACAATATGATCAACGAAATTCGTATTAAAAAAAACACGAGGTTCCTATGCGGACGCTTATTTCGTGGCTGTGTTCTTCACTCTAAGGATGTCTTACGAGTGAAGACACGTCTCTGACCAAAGGTGTTTTTTTATTGATTCTCAGGTCTTTGACGGGCACGATGGCGCCGCTGCAGCCTCATATGCAAGAGATACGCTGATGGATTGCATACTTCAAGATGCACTATTCCCCATTTCGGCAGAGGCTGTTAAAAATGAGTTCCTGAGGCTTGATATGGACTTCTTGGAAGCTTGTCAACAGAACAGCAATATCCACTCAGGAACCACTGCCCTTATTGCACTCTTACAATCTCGGTAACTATCTTTCATCGAAACACTAATCTTGGAATGTCCTTACCACTTGATATTGATACTGGAGATGAATGTCAAAGAAACTGGAGATCTGTCAGTACATCGTTGCATTGTTTGCATCGTCTGGGAAAATTCAATGCGCCTGCTGTTATCAAGTAAGCAAATTTTCTCTGTTTTCAGAAGAGAGTGTTTCAGGAGCTTTTTGTCCGCATCGACGATAGATATTTTCCTATAATTCTTAGGGAGATCTCCTCATGGTCACAATGATCACATATTGGTCTCCCTGTATATCGTGGGGAGGCCTCAGTCTGGATGATCACTGTAACCACAGGGAGACCTCCCCATGAATCCCAAGAAAGGTTCTATTTGCTATGTTGTCTAAAAAGTTCCTGAAACATTTTAATTCTATTGTAGAAATCGTTCATGCTATTTGCTGTCTTGTGCTGGTTTGGTGTTTTCGGTATTCTTCTTTTAGCAGACGCAGATCATATGATAAATAAGGTAGAAGCTCCATGAACCATACAGTACGTTAGAGGCTCTGTTGACCGTGCAAGTGAGCTTGGATTTGTGCTAAGTTTGAAAATTTTTACTCTCTTGACACTTCGTAGTTTGCAATTGATTTGTAGCTTAACTCAAAATAAATCTGCAAATTTTTAGGTGGTGCAAGTTTCTACATTGTTGCAGGGAAAGATTCAAGGTTCACCTGTGTGTGAATGGAACCCTCTTCCTTCCTGTATGATAAATGGAGACTCTTACGTGAGGCAATTTTCTTCAATGTATTATTTTCTGGCTCGTTTTTGGAACTAGAGCAAGAAGAGTTGAATTGTTTTCTTAACACGAAGCAAGCTGGTGATTCTTCTTCAGGAGCTTGCTGGTGGCGAATGCAGGCGACTGCCGTGCAGTGTTGTGCAGAACCGGCCAGGCAGTACGGTTGTCCACAGACCATGACACGGTGCACAACAAGGGTGAAATCGAGCGCATTAAATTAGCAGGGGGCACAATAACTAGTGATGGATATGTAAACGGACAGGTGACAGTGGCTCGAGCCATAGGCGATTGGCACATGCCCGGCCTCAAGAATGTCAACGGGACAGGGCCTGTGATTGCCTTGCCTGAGATTCGAACTTGGGAGCTTTCTAGAGAAGATGAGTTCTTACTCCTGGCATGTGATGGACTGTGGAACGTCTTCACTGATGATCAGGCCATCATCTTTGCTCGTCGCCAGTTGCGCAAGCACAACGACCCCGAGCAATGCTCTGAAGCTCTGGTGCGAGAGGCTCTGAAGCGGAAATCTCTAGACAACATCACTGTCATCACCGTTTGTTTCCAGGCTGAGGCTCCACCTGGTCCTTCTGTTATAGAGACGAGATCCTCCACAGCCAGGTCCTTCTCCTCCCTGCAAAAGGACCTTGATTTGGCTCAAGCTTCTTTCCAAGACCGCAGGTTCAGTTGACCATTGCTAACTTAGTCTTTGACTTCCGCTTAATTTTTATTTTTTCTCGTTCCATATTCTGAGTTCTGATTCTTTGACGTTTGTGAGTGAAGACATGAACTTGATGTCTGAGCGATTAATTTGAGATGGGCTTGCTTCAGTAGGAGTAGGAATTTCGCATTAATAATGATATGTCGTAGATGAGTAGCACCAGACATTGGAGATGAAGTTAGGATCGAATTATCTGGTGGTGTAGTTGATCATAGCACATGAGAAAGCTTAGGCTCTAAGCACTCATGGAGAGAGACATTTGTGAACCCTGCCCAGACATAGTTTTTGTTTCTCTAGTCGAATTGCATTTTGGGGGGTTGATTCTGCCTCCTGTTCATGTCTGGGGAGGACAATCTTCGTAGAGAATGATGAGCTTTTTCCCTCCCAGTCATGGCAGCTTCTTCATTTTGTGTGTGGGAGGATATGTTTCCCTCCATACCTAGATTTCACTCTGGCCTCTTAATCAGAGTGCCTGGGGTCCCAGAAAACTAAGTGACGAGGACACAGTTTGAATGTGGTGACGATGCTGCAGTGAGAATGGCAGTGTGACAAATGTGCAGGATATCGACTAGAATATCATCATAGGAAGGTGGTTTTAAACGGAGGCTTGCGTGTAGCAAAGAAGCTTCTTTGGGAGGTTTCAATGTTTCACCTTGCTTGTGTGGTTGAACATCAATAAGCTAAAACCTTTCTTAATTGGGCAAATGATTAGTGCCTCTTGTTTTCTCTATTACTGTACACATAAGCTCAATGGTGATGAGAATCAAGTGCTAAACCATTTGTCATTTTGGTAGCGGACATTTTTATGAAGTTCATGAAGTTCATGAAGTTCTGTGAGGAATTAGGAACATGAATAAGAATTGATTACAATAACGTGTAGAGATTTTCTACCAAACCAAACCATTATCCTAATGAGTTTTTAACTATTATATATCCATTTGAGCTTTGTTAGTTATTTCCTTGTTGATGTTGACTTTTTATAATTTATTTTCTAAATGCATATATTTCCAAAATCTTAAATCAGACACCAAGAAACTATAATCATCTTGGAAATTCAATATGGAATAGTAATTTTAAAATATTGTACTTTTTGAATTAAATAAATTAGACAATACAAGATGAACTAAAGTAGTTTTTGACCCCATCTTGCATATATAGTGATTATTACAAAGCCATTCATTAAGACTTCTTTCCTTGTAGCAAAATGTCTATAATGGAATTCTCTAAATACAATAGTTGTCACCTCCACTAGCCAATAGAAGTTAATGTCCATCAAAGTGTTATAACATGAGATAAATTTTATATATTGTAATATGTGGTAACAATATGGATTCATGGTCATTTGGAGCAATTAAATGTTTATTGTGGTGCATTCTAAGTGTTAGTACTCAAATTTGATACAATCATTGTAAATCAATGGAACTCCAAAGTATCTATGTCATTATACTATGAAGAACACTTTTTCCTCTTTGCATTGAGGTATTAGATGTTTTATTTCTTAATTAAAGCTTCTTCAAAGAACATTAATTCAATGAAGGGCAATTTTCAAACAATCATTCATTATCCACCTAAAATTGCATTTAGGGGGAAGACCCTAGTTGCAAATCAAAGACCAAAACCTCAATATAGTGAGAGGACAACTCAAAGTCAGTGTTATTTACTTTTTGACAAATTCTTTTGAGCACAAGTTTTAATTAAGACTCAAATATCAACCCATGGCATTTTTCCAACACTAAAGTGTCAAAATCTGAAATAAGGAGGAACAATTTGCTACTTTAGTGTTAAAAAAGTCCCCAAACAAATATTAAAACCACCACCACATATGGAAGTGATCATGTGCAATAATGATCTAAAATCTGGCAATTTTGATTTAAAGTCCAATCAAAAGAGAAAACAAAAAATCCTCCAAAAGGCATGAGCCTCAACAAAGCAGATAGCTCTTCATTTGAACTTAAGGTTTTTGAAAGTACATTTTAGTGTGCTAACACAATTTCTAGTTGTTCATGTCACTTCCAATACCCAAAATCTCTCATATGCAAATTTCTCAAACATTGTGGGGAAAGGCAACTTACTAAAAATTAGGATGTGCACATTTTTCTTGCTACAATCTCACAACTCTTATGCAATTTTACACTCAAAATTGGTATGCATACTAATAAGCAAGCTCTTCAAACATCTATGTTGTTAGATTTTGAAACAAACAACAATTTGCTTCATTAGGATAAGTAATGCCCATGATTTTTTTCATATGAAAAAGACACTTGGAAGTGCTTGGGCACTCATGGTATGAAGACCAGTCAAATAACCAAGAATTGCCATGAAATAATCGAATCAACCACAGTAAACACGCCCATTCCTGTCGTAGTCCTTCGTAACTCTTTAAAATGCAACTCTTCCAAATGGTCAAACCCAAAGACAGAGAGGCCAAGTAAAGCTTAGGTTCGTTGGACCAGAACAGAAGTCAAGCGGATTGATCTTCCTCATCCAAAAAACTCCGAAAGCAACCAACAATGTTGCCGGCGTAGATCACAGAAACTCCAAGTGCAAGGAGACTCCAGGTATCAGATGCCCAAAAGAAGCCGACCACCCTTCCAGGATCGGAACGGAACGGTGTGGTCGGTACATCACAGGTGCCATAGGGTCCGTATTTCTGCTTGGTGGTGATGAAGCTAAGAGACGTCACACGTTGGAAAAGGGCTGATGGTGCATAAGATCCCTCCACTCGAACAAGATATTCGCTGGGGTGGTCGAACCTGATCTGTGCACAGAACAAAACAAAACAACGTAACTTAAGTACAATATGCAGTATCTCACATCCTAGGCGGAGAAATCAGACTGAAGGGGAATCTCTCTTGAAATGGTACTTGTGAACAGGAACCAAGGTGGGGCTCTGAGCGTTACCGAGTCCATTTCATTTGCCAACCCAGAAGAAATTGGACCAT
The DNA here is from genome assembly GCA_947034895.1 of Rhytidiadelphus loreus. NCBI lineage: Eukaryota > Viridiplantae > Streptophyta > Bryopsida > Hypnales > Hylocomiaceae > Rhytidiadelphus > Rhytidiadelphus loreus. The sequence continues at coordinate 43,735,737 of OX344765.1, forward strand.
TTCGAGTACACCAAACCTAAAGTAGAAATGGTTGCCTACATTACATGCCGTATGTAGTCTTGCATCCAGTCGATTTTATTAGTTTGCGACTCCCTAGAATTCTAGAGTGACCTTCATGGCGCATTTCCGAAACTGTCATGTGGAATCATGGATGGAAGAGCGAAGATGAGATTGCAGGGTGAAGGGAGCGCTCACCCAGTCAGTGCTCACTACACCTTCTCCAATTCCTCCTACAGTTATTTCAGCACCCCAAAAGTCCTCTAGACCAGAGTAAGCAAATCCTCCAAGCTCAAGTTTCTCTTTGTCCCTGAAATGAACTTTGAAAGCCGTAATATCACCCAGTCGACCAGTGATACAATCCCAGGGAGCTACACCCCAGGGGCCCTGCTTCTGTGACATCCAGTCGCCAGTCACCCAGTGAGTACAACAAATTGTCACAACAAAACTTTAGGGAACGGTTTATTTGACGCAACCTCATGGAGCTGGATCTACAGTATGCCGTAAATGAACAAAGGCACACTGAAGGAATCGTGTGACATTCAAGTAGTTCATGGACGAATTGGTATTGCATTGTAACTCATTAAACACATACACCCTCCACTCTCAACGAATGACATGCAGCGTCAGTTGGCTCTAGTGAATCTTACCTGCACCTCGGCTGTCAATCTCCCAAAAGGCCACACTCGATCTATCGGCAAACACCCAGATTCATGGACTTCAGCACCCGCTTCTGCATTGCCAATATACAGAAAGTGGAATCAACCTCAAAGTCGGCTTCCAGAGGAAATAACATGGGTGGGGAGTATAAATAGAGCCTTTTCACATACCAGCCAGGACTTGGAGGCCTTTCAGATACCTCAACACTCGACACACGTCTGCAAATGCAGGTCGCTTCCGAGGATCCGCATCCCAACACGCACAAATCAGGGAAGCCAAGTTAGTAGGGCAGCTGGAAGGAAGGCGTGGCCGCAAGGGAAAGGGGGCTGTCAGCTTTGAGTACAGATCCGTTACTCGAACATCCAGGAAAGGCTCCTCTCCTGACAAGATTTCGAAACACACAAGTCCAAAGCTGTAAACATCAGCTTTCATTGGAAAGGCATCTTCCAGATGATCATCCTCCATGTTGGCCCCGAATATCTCAGGTGCCATATACTTCCTCGTACCTACGTTGTGTGTCAAATGAGAGTACCGGGTTATTTCTCGCTTGGTCTTTACCAGCCCAAAATCGGTAATCTTCGCAAACACAAACCCATCACCCGCACCACCACCAGATACCGGGTTGACAAGAATGTTCATGGTCTTGAGGTCGCGATGGGCCATCTTCTGAGAATGGATGTAGCTCACAGCATCCGCGATCTGGAGCATCAAGTCGATGGCGGCAGGAAGAGAAAAAGGCTGAACCCTAGCTCCTCCCTTCATTCGGTTTCTCATGAACTTGTGCAAATCCATAGCCATTAGATCCATCAGAAGGGAGTCCTCCGAGTACGCAAGTACTTTGACGATGTGTGGGTGATTCATTTTCACTAATGCGTCGGCCTCAGCTGGTAAAGTAGGGAGCCCGGCGTGATTGAAAATTTTCTGAGCGTAATTGAATCCTAACCACGTCACTTCTATAACCTGACCAAATGAACCTGAGCCTAGTGGCCGAACATACTTCACAACGCCTTGGTCAAAACTCCACAACAAGGATTTGTGGTCCTGCTTCCCCGGGATCCTGTAATTGACCTGGCATTCTGGCTGACCCAGTGTTTCGGGATACTCACCCTTGCCCGGCGCCACTGCGGCTTCCTGCACACACACCGCACAACATCAACACCACGCGCCTGCTGTTACTCATCCACTTTGCGTTACACAGAACTAGGTTACTGCGCCGTCCCTGCCATTCACACCTATGCACGGCACGGCACAGAATCCTACCTGTTTGGGGTACGACCCCTTCCCTCCATACTCCTCGGGGGAAAGTCCTCTCAATACTTGGCCAGCAAGACAATAAGATGGATTTTGGTGCAAATGCATATTGCCACAATCTACAGCACTGCAAGGATGATCCTGCTTCCAATTCTCCAGTTCTTCCAGTAGCTGCTGCCAATCTTCTTCCGCTGCTTTCTCCAGCAGAAAGTGCTCATGGTACCCAAGTTGGGCTTGCCAAGGAAAATCTTTCAGCGCCGCGGAATCCGACACGAGTTTCCTGCAGGTCATGGTGTGCAACACTACCGATGTGCACCAGTGAATTTCTCTTAAAATATCGGTAAATGCTTCGGACCGCTCCGCATGTTGAAGAGCTGCCTTCAGCGGAGGCAACTCCCTGCAACAATCTTCACTTACGCTTTTCGCGCGCGTCAGCACCCTTTTCAACTCTGGCATCACTTGCATCCGCGCAGCTGATTCCCAAGGACTCTGAGCGCCATCGATCCAATACGACAGAGGAAGTTCGTCGACTGGGCCCCAATTTTGGAGAGCATGCCGAATATAGGTCACAAGAACCTGGTGCTGGCGTCTACAGCACTTGACATCCACACCCAGTGAGGGATACTTTGAACCAGATTTCTCTGCAGGAAAAGCAGGTGAACAGATTAGTGCTTCGAACATACGTGCAAAAATGGCAAACCCTAAAATTAGACAGAAGGTGGGAATTCGACAGGATTGTCTGGTCGATTCTGAATAGGGGAAGCGAAGTTGCTTACTTCGGTCGTTGGAGCGCTGTTGCCCATCACTCGTGGACGTACCAGCATCTCTAGGGGCATTCCGCAGCCAACGATTTGCAAGCCAGTCCATAGCGAGGGCGAAGAGTATTCGCAACAGCACCGAACACGAAAATTCAAAACAATCGCCTTCCACACATGCCTCACGTGCACGAACAACGTCAGCTCCAAACACCAAGTTTGCGCTCCATCGCCACACCAAACAATCTAACAACCCATTGCCTTGCGCAGGCAATGCACGAACCCTAGCAGGAAGCCCAGCCCACTTCCAATTCAGGGCGATCTGTCCGACTAGAGCCCAACAAATCCCTTCTACTGCAGTTTGGTGGTCGATTACACCACATTTCAGTACTTTGCGTACCGATAATATATTCAGAAATGGCAGGGATCTTGACAGGTGGACTGCATCTTACGAATCATGAAGACCAGAAGGCACTCGACTCACGCTACAACGTACAGCACAGCTTTGCAATGGACCATTTTCAAAGATGTTGACGACAGTCACCGGAAATTGTTGAAATTAAACTTTCGACCACAGGCAGCTGCGACGATGAAGTTACTCTAGTGCGGTGGTACAAATTTATCGTCACCTCGAAAATTCGCATCACCACCAAGTTTCATTATCATTTTGGGAATTGCTACAGTGAGTACAGTACCGACTCTTTCAACTTAGATTGGTTCTGTTCACACCTGATTTAATGAACAAAACTGTGAAGGCTATCTGTGGGTGCACTTCTGTAAGAAATCAAAATCGACGCTTCAAATCACTTGTTGTCTTGGACTGCTGGAGATTTGTTTCTCTGCTTCGAGGAGCATTTTGCTCTAGATTTGTGTTTTACTTTGAATGGATTCTACCATTTCTCTCCAAATAAAAATGAAGAAAGGTGTCGTGTTATTTGAAACTGAGTAGTCCATCACCAAATGACTGCCAATCACAGCCAAGCGATGATGCAAAAAACAAGAGACCCTGACTGATTCCATCCACACTGGCTCAATTTCTCTTCTCTGCTGTGCATACTTAAATATCATAAACCATAGACCAGTTCTGAGTTGAAGCATCCAACTATTTCTACCCGTGATGTAGCTAGCAGCACAAAGTCAGTAAGCACTCAAAGAGATGCTATCTGCACAATGAATCTACAGCTAGAGTCACCACATAAACAATCCTACAAACCCTCTACCACTAATGGAAAAGATGAAGTTCAAATTACCACATGGAGCTACTTTTAGCACTACGAGCATCGGCCACACACAAGAACCCTTGACACTATTGCTACCAACAAGGAACTCTTAACCCTGTAATCTTGGACCCTTGGCCAGGTGGAAAACAGCAGCGGTGGCCCATGGCCTTGGGCGCTTAAATCCTGAACCATGTCAAGCTCATTGTATCTTCAGATGGAACAACACTGAATTTGTTGCGAATGGTAGCTCAGGGTGTTGGCGAAATCAATTTGATAGCGGGACCTATGCAGAATGTGTGTAGCCAGATTCCCTCAACGTACGAGTGGAATTAATGGTGTACACCTCCATTTTTTTAGATTAGACAGCCACATGAAATTCATCTCCGTTGTGATGCAGAGGATGACACCGTGGATCAATTAATGCTGAAGACAAAGATCATGGTCTTGAAAGCTCGGCAGGAAATCACAGAAGCTAAAGTGGAGGATGTACTGTACTGTACAATGAACTTGCTCCCTTGCATTTTGGTGAGAAAACGAGAAAAGAGCCAGCCAGTCCAGCAAAATCAAAGTACTTCATGTTTCGTGTTGCAATGTCGTCATTTTAGCTTGTGGTCGTGAGATTTGTAATGAGAATGTGGAGCGTAAGAGATGGTCTTATTGAGAGCTTGTCGATCATGGTACGTTTTTTTCAAGTCCTGTGTATTATCTTTTCCTCAACTCAAAGCTATTGTTTTCTCATCGAATCCAAGGAATGGAAACTGACAGTGTACTCTGCATTCGATCAGTTCTCAGTATCAGTCGTGTTTGCATGTTCAATAAATGCGAATAGTCTGTCGACCATTAATTGTCTGACTTCTGTAGTGTGTCTCCAGGCTCTTCGAGGCCATTGCAATTGCATGTGTGCAAGTAATGAATATGACCAACAAGTATGACGGATTGTAGACTAATTGTTTTGATGCCTGTGCCTCTTCCTTGCGCTAGTGCCGATTGGGACTGATACGAAACTAGTTTCGTCCTATCATGTGCATTGGCGGAGCAAGGGCGGTCAGGCTCGTACGATCGGAGCGTGTGGGTACGTGAGATGGGCAAGAAGGGGGGCTCTGCCACCAATGCCATCGCTGGTAGTGAGGCTGCGGAAGCTGCTGGTCGTCAGATCGACAACTCCAAGTTCACTAAGTAAATAAATTAGCATCCAAGCTATGCAGTGAGTCTTTATACTTTGTTATATGTATTTGCAGAGGACAGGTTTGCACTGGGGATGTGAATGATGATGTCAATCGGTGTAAATTGCACTAAACAGTGCGTTTGATATGCACATAATATGTACGAACAAGACGCTGTTTGAGTCTCTTTGACTTTACAAGTTTAGCACAATGATTAATTAACCTGTTGTAAAACTTCTCCGTGACGAGCCATGCTTCTGATCTATGTTTCTATCCTGCCCAGTATATTGTAATGCGTGCCGCAGTGGAATTATCAATAGTTGTTCTTTAAATGAATGGTGACATTCAGCTGCACGAACCTGGAAACTTTTGTAGCACTCGTCTGGATTTGCATACGAGGCTGTATATCCTCAAAAGTGCCGTGGAATTTCTGCAATTTTGTTATCCTTGCTATGGAGGTTTGCGAAAATTGCACTGACAATTAGCGTTCGTTAGTGGCACTTGGTTTAGCAATTCGTATGTTTTCTTTTGTTCTTGCAGCAGTATAAATTACACCTTGTACTCACGTAGTAAGCTGATTGCACCTCGAATAGCCTGAATAAAGATTTAAGCCTGTTTCCAACGTTGACAGTGAAAACTTAAGGAGTTTCCTGAATTTTGTTAGCATGCATTTTTTTGACAATGAGTGAACTATGAATTAAAGTCAAAAGTGTTGGAAATATATGTTCCCAAAGTTTACTCAAGGTCTTCTACTGTTTAGAGCACTTGCATATTATCAAGAATGTAAATGGGATGGTTTTGCTAACAGGTCGCAATCAGGTATAGTTACCTGAGTTGCTACGCTTTGTTGTGGACGTGACAAGTTGCATTTGAATAATTGCGACATTAAGATGGCTAATTCAACAAGAGTGGAAGGTTTTGGATCACCTTCCTAACTCCATAGCAAACAACGAGTTTGGTGATTTTGATTTCAGAACATATCGTTGAACACAAATGCAATCGTTATATTCTATAATCTTCAAATGAGCATAAACCCCAGCACCAGCGCCAAATTCTTCCCCAATCGAAAGTGGGTGTCTATAATTGCTGCAAGACCGGTCGTTGGACGACTTCAATGTTGAATCCTGACATGAAAATAAGAGCATAATCAGTGTATTCATCCCTGCTGCCATTGATGACTCTAGCTGAGGATATTCCCAGACCTCTAATCTGGTAACCACAACATTATTTGGATGTGTGACAATTTTCTTTAGTCGGTATCAGTCAGGAGATGCTGAGCATTAGACCCGACTTTTGTTCGTCTCAATTGCGTGACAGTCATCTCCTTCCCGCTAGTGCGAGGAATTATGCAGGAAAGATGACCAAGTTTGCTGGTGACAAGGATCTTTTCATAGGTGGATCCAAATACACACCAGGGAAGTATGGGCCCAATCCATTTCTCTCCTGAGGGAAATTCTAGCTTACTTGAATATATGCTTAAGTAGTCCCAACGCAGCAAACGTAACACAAGTGGGACCAGGCGCTTCGAAAACGGCAACAGTTCTTACCTGTGGAGCTCATTTCTGTCGAGGTCACATTCAACCATGCATTGGGTCACTCTGGAGAGCATGGTTATCTGGAATCAAGACCTTGTCCTTCTCTCACTGATGCTATGGTGTCTTTCTCTCAAGACTTTCGGTTGAGCATCGTTGCCTGAGATCCAACTGTAAGTTGCTGTTGAATCCAATATCCTGAAAGACAGTACAACCTTGCGAAGTTTACAGACATAACCGATCTCTGGCCACTCCCACAGCAAGGATCAGATCATTGTTGAATCAGATCCAATTGTAGGTTGAGGTTCGATTGAGTGACAAGAAAGTGCGACCTTGGCATGCAAATAGTGCATGAGCAGTTCTTCTGTTCTTATTACGCCCCAATTAAGTTATGTTGCTTTAGGTGCTCTCCTCGCTCATTTCCTTGCTTCTGGGTCATGGGAAAACGAATCGTTATGTCGCCAGTGGCCTTCATGCTGCTTGTGATAGAAGATGCAACCACCATAGCCAGGGCGAGTTTATTGGAGCCTGCGTAGTCATATTTATTCATGGAGCCAAGTTCAAGAATAATATAATTGTGCATGAAGTGAGGAGCGGAGAGAGTAGCAACTGGTCTATCCTGGCTAAGTTAAGCTTAGGTCTGCTCTTGGTGTTTCTGACTTGGCATGTAATGCAAGAAAAGAAAAGAATTCATACTCTGTTTAAGCTTGCTCCCAAGTTGATGCAAGCAGTGCCTCTAGGAAAAAGAATGGACTTGGGATGGACCGTCCATTGCTATTGGACTAATATCAAGTTACCTGTGATAAATTTATAAGATCTTTCATTAAATACACTAGGCATGTGAGTTTTAGAATTCCTCCAGCAACCGTTCCCGTGTTCTCTTCATATGAGAATATGTTTTTGCTGTGTACTGTACAGTACAGTAAGCCTACATCAGAGTTGCAATAATGGAACAATAATATCAAAACAACAGCAGGCTTTACAAATGCCCAAATGGAACCTCAAATGAGAGAAAGTCCTAGCTAGATTGGAGTGCTTTGTACAAATTAAGGTCTTCAATTAGCAGATAGACATTCTCAACGTACTTAATCCTTGAAAGGTAGTGTGCTCATAAACAGTCACTTTAAGGGCTGATTCGCCTTTTTCATAGGTTTCCAGGGACAAAATGATTTTTAGATCATTTTTCAGAGAAAGAAAAATAGATGCAGAACCCAACACAAGTAGTTTCATATTTTTCCAAGCATTTTTGAATTACTTATAAATTTTCAAAGATCCAGGTCATAGGCACCTATTTGTGACCATAGGTGTCCCAAAATCTGTCCCCTTGTGACTTATAAAGAAATGTGCAGAAATCACAGCCAGTGATTGGCTCTTACAATAAAAAAAACAATTTTTCTTGAATTCATTAACAGAGCAAAGAGGTCCATTCAAGGTTCACGTTGCATCCATTCTACAGCTACCTATAGGATGATTTGAAGAAGAGGGGCGGTTTATGAGCACACTACCTTAAGGGTTGCCAAATTCATACACAACTTACCCCAATTGCATTACAATTGAGGGATTTTGTCAATATTGGCACTTACAAATGGGTGCGTTTGAAACCTCACAAAATAACAGCCCTAACTCTGAGCCCTAGGTTTGAGAACTTTGTCCTGCATAATGTCAAGATTTTATCACTTTGAATTGAGTGAATATAAAAAATTGAGGCTGCGGTATTTACAATTTAGAAACTACATACTTGAATCATTTGAGAGTTGTTTGACCTTGAAGAAGGGATTTTGCATAACAACATAGATATAGTGACAACAATCATTAGCACCTTTAAGAGAAATTCCAAAGAGGGTATCCAAAGCATGGCTTCCATACCCCTACCTCATCATCAATCTTCATTATCCTCTCATAATGGTGGCACATTCTGAATATCAATATTACAATGCGAGATGATAGTGCATCCAAAGTCTCCATTAGAGAAAATTTGGCCCATGTGGAGGCCCATTTGGCTTTCAACCAATGTACAAATAGGGGGGGAGGATTTGTTTTTGTTTTTGTTTTGAAATGAATTTTTATAGTCTTTAATCTTTTGTCGCACACCAGGTGATGATGGGGGGACATATATTTTTTATTAATTTTTAATTTTTTGGATATTTCTTATTTTTTGTAATTGCACATTTCCATATAGTCAAACGGACCTATGCAAGGGCCAAATTTTCCTCTAGTGAATCTAGAAAGTGAAGATGTGCATTTCCACCCATGTATCTCCATTATAGATCTCCAACAAATTTGTATGAATTGTCCAAAACAAATTGTATTATACAAATAATGCTTTGTATATCCAATAGTTGAATGTAATTCAAAGTGCATTAAAAGATGGGCAACTTAGCCATGGATTTGATTTCTAGTGAATATCAAGTGTGTTGCAAAGATTGTAAGAGAAACTACGATTTTTTTCCCTTTACTCTTTCATAAGACTATCACCTCTACCATTGCTAGAAGTTACAAAGATTAGAAAGCATGTAACTTAGGTGTATTACCCCAAAAAACTAAAACCCAATAGTTGAGTGATGAATATTTTTGAGAGCTTACGTGGGAGTTCTATGAGATGAATAAAGTTCATCCAAGTATGTTGAGAAATCGTCATTTGTCTATTCTTGTTGTACTTAGTTTTTTTGCTCAATGACTCATTTTTTGTGTGTAAGATCATGAATTAGTTCAAGTTGCAATTGAAAGAAAAAAAAAAACTTGCAAAAACAAACATTCTCTTGTATGGGAAATTTCATAAAAATAGCATATTCCATAAGCCATTTTTAGACCGCATAGTCTATTGTATTTTTCTATTTTATCTTATCTTATAGACCCAAAGTCTATTTTACCTCATAAGCTTGGGATCTAATTTTTTCCTCCTACCCAAGTACAAAGGCGCTCTTGTAAAAAGATTTGCATTTGTGTGATTTTTTTATTCCCGCCATAGATATCTATGCCATAAAAAAAATTAAGTAATGAAGTTCCAAAATAAAATAATCTTGGCTTTCACTACAAAAATCTTACATTTTGCAACAATGAAAACAAAGACTACCTAATAGTACTAACTCCTCTTGGCAATCTAGATAAATCTAGAGTTATGTCCCTTAGCAAGGAGTTTTTTAGTAAATAAAGCTTCAAATTGCATGTTGATGTACCTATGGGGTGTGTCCATTTAGTACAATCAAGGTAGTAGCAAGAAAAAAGGGAATGATTGTACTAGACGATTAATTGACAGCCTACATCAAAGGCTTGGAGTAAGGTACGTAGACTAGCCCATTACCATTGGCTTCCCAATTCCATAAGTAGACCAACCCAATTTAGTCACCCTACTTTATACCCAATTCCGTTCAAAAAACATCTAAATCTGGGGTTTTTTAATGACAAACAAAACATTTTATAATAAAATTAGAAATTTTATGACAACAAGGGGTAACGTGTCACCTCATTAGTTGTGAATACTTAGTACTTGACTTGGGTGGTTATGGGTTGTTTATGAGTCTAGTCTATGGGCAGTTTTGTAATTTTAGGGCAAACTACTTTAAAAATTCACAAAAACTACAATTTTAATAAAAAAAAATTTATAATTCCACTTGGGTTTGATTTGTGAAATATGTGTACACCTCTGAAAAATATGTACCCCTATTAGAGTTGGCCCTAACATACTCAGATTGCAAATTAGGGTGGAGATAGGCTTGCCTACTTTAATGGAAACTTTGATTTTGGATGTACATAGAACAAAGAAAGTCATAAAAGTGCACTTGTAATTGCAACATAGCTAAGGTGAAGGCACCAAAAAGCGTCCCTATACCTATTCATGTACCTTAGACTGCCTCTTAATGTGTCCCTAGACTTTAGTTAATGTGTCCTTCAAATGCTTACCTCTGATTCACTGATGCATTTGAAGGACACATACTTAATTGTGATTTGCTAATTACTAATTTTTGTAGGTTTCAGTTTAGGGTCCACCTAATATGTGACAGTTTCAATGGTCTAGGGAGCCGGCATCTTGAAAAATCACAGAAATTACATACCACATCCGCAAAATCTAATTTTCTTTTTTAATATTCATGAGTTTCACTTGCTAATACTAGAAAAATATCATTTTTAGGAAAAGGTGTCTCCACCTACGCTAAATTGATTATATTGACGGTTTTGGGTGCTTCACTAAGAAACTTTGCAGCTGGCTCCTCAGCTGAGTCAACGCAGACAGGATAACTTACATGCTCTCTCTCTGCAGCTCGGGGACTTCACTGAGTTCCTGTGATATTCCACGAGGAAACTATTGTCAGAATAATTTATCATTTTTTGACAAATGCATGCAACACCAGCAGAACGCATAGAGTCGTGAAATCCGCACTTCAAAAAATGAACTTGGAGGGAAACTGACACTGCTTCTACAAGTGCACGCAGACTCTGTAACTCCCGCATAGTATTTCCAGAATTCTATGAACATATATAATAAGTATAACACTGACGTAAAACACGTTCAGCCTCTCAATTCTCTTCCTTGGTGGTCTTCGCATACGAAACTACAGCTGCTATTCTAATAAAAGCACCAAACAGCTGCTCCGGCGTCACTGCTGGGCACTGTGGGCAGTCCAAGGCTTGTAAGACTTGCCGAATTGCCCAGCTTTCTGGACCCCATGTGCAAGAAAAACTAACAATAAGTTGGCAGATGCCTCCCAACCTGCCCTGGCTTCTACAACTAGAGCAAAAGGAACACAAACATGAAATATATGGACTGTTTTTTTGTGGAGGGACTTGACCACCTTCAAAATTTATGGTAATAACTTATTAGAGTCAGTCGCTGCAGCTACTGCAAGGCCAATCCCCGTCCTCACCATTTCATTTCAGGGACACAATCTTAATGCAAAAGACTTTTGTTGTCGTGGCATGTTTCCATTGGTTAGGAAGAGGTAGATTAAGATTGATAGTAATGTTCACTACTTGTTTGTACAAATTTTCAACAGGGTGGGTATGAAGTAGACATTTCATTGGTCTGCCACTAAGAATAATCTCAAAGAAATCTCTACTACTACCAACCAGTATTCAATTAGTGAGTCAGTGTGGATCCACCTAAGATAATCTCAATGTAGGATAGTTTTGCCATTGTGGCATGTTTTTGACTTGGTTAACCCTTGAACGTCGAAGGGATGATGCTCAAAATCATCCTTTTGTATTACCGTGTGAATCATTGGTCAAAGAAATAGCAAAAGCACCTATTGGAGGTCAAAGTACTATAGGAGATCTTTCCTTTTCAAATCCAATTCCAAAGATGAATAGTTGCACTTTCGTCCTACACTCAAAGATTCCTTATCATCCATCGGACATTCAGCGTCCGTGTTGACGTTCAAGGGTTAAACAATGAAAGAAGTCAAATACATTAGAGGAGTTTTGAGGAATCTAAGAGATTGTGAGTTCCCTACAATTCCCATTGTCCGGGAATAGGGCCGAAGTTGGGGAACAACTCAAAATAGTCTTTTAGAGGGTTCAAAACTCCTCTCATGAGCTCAACTCTCCTACATTGAGATTATATCTAGAAATTGTAAAGTAGGCCAAGTCATCAAAAAATAAATGCCAGATATTATCAACATTGCCACCTATGGCTTAATAGGCCCTAACAGTTGGCAATTATATTTAATAACTAGGCTTGCTTTGCAATTACTTAGTCCATAATGGCTCACCAAACCAAAAGAATATTGTTTCTATCACACAATTCCATTGCCTTGTGCATGCAAGACAGTCATGCTCATGACACACAAGCCAAATGGATGAAATATTGATACTTTCAACTCACTAGAGCATTTCTTCAACTCATAAAACTAAACTACAAATAACTCCAAATCAACACTTACATGTTTAAATTTTCAACAACAAAAATCATAAAAAAACAAGCTTTATTCTTTCCATTGGGATACACCATTTTCAAAGCAAACGGTTAAATACAATTTTAAAAATCTCAAATCAAGTGAAATTGGAAAATTTTGCTCAAAGTTGGGAAACAAAGTAAAATTGACAAGCTTTACACTTCCACCAATGGTACATATATGCCTTTGAGGACCTCTCAAAAATAAAATATTTACTATTTTCAATGAAAATAAAAGATTCCAATAGTTAAACTTAAATATTGCTTGTACAAAAATTTCAGATGGTCAAAGGAATTTAACTATCTACACAAAAACAAGCTTGAAATTTTAGATCCACCATATATGGTCAATTAGGCATTTCGGGGGTAATGTGGCCTCTTGTTGGAAGAAAAAGGATACGGATCCTATTGATTAACTTACCACCGATTTCTATCCTTGTGTGAGGTATAGTATCAAATCTATTAAATGCAACCACTAACCAAGTGTGTAGCTACTATCAAGTCAATAAGAGATGATATGATTCATTAGAGAAATTTTGAGGCCTAAGGAGGGCCGCTCCATGAGTGGAAAAGGGGATATGAGCTGAATTTATTTTGGTCTTTTGAAGAAGAAAGTGATGCTTTTTCCCCTATTTATATTCACTTAGCATGTCAGAGCCTACAATGTCCTGGAATTGTTTAATGTGGATTCCTGTGAAAAGGTGTAAAAAAATGGGACCAATGTACAAAAAGGCTTGAATTGTTTACACTAGTCCTTTCTTTTAATATACTTGTTCATTTGTTGCCAAAATACTTATTTATGTTGAATAAGAAAGTCTTGGAGCTATTGTTGTGGGATATATACTATGGGTTCATTTTTATACAGGGTTGCTAAAGTATGAGCAGGGAGCGACGAGCGTTGAGCATTGAGCGACGAGCAATGAGCGGTGAACAGTGGCCATTTTTAAAAAATCTTGTGAAAAATTTTAAACTTTTCACCGTGAGATGCCAATATCCATTATTTAGGATAGACACTTATAGCTATAAATGAGTTTGAAGAGGATGAATGGGGATGAATGGGGATGAATGAATTTGGATTAAAAAAATTAGTTGACTTTGTTGGATGAAATACATCCGTTGTTCATTTCATTGGATGATGGATGTCTATTGAATGGGATTTAAAACTCAATTGTTTATGGTAAAGATTGATGTTCAAGTACCTTAAATCAAAGGTAGAGAGGTTGCCAAAGGACCCTCCCTTTGTTAATTTGGGAGGTTATTTAAACCGTGATTAAAATGAAAAAAATTCAAAATTATTTTCTTCAAAAGAAAATTTGTATTTTCAAAAAAAATCTTTAAAAAAAAATAAAAAAAACATTCAATAGATAGCTCCTTGAATCAAAGGAGCGATTTCTTGTTGCTATCTTTTTTGAGAGAAAATTTGAACTACCTTAAAAAAATTAAAATTAAAATTAAAAAAACATCTAGTTTTTTATCAATTTAAAAAAAATTAATATTTTTTATATTAGGGCTCCTCGGAATAAAGAGAAGGCTCCTTGGTGTGAAGAAAAGGCTCCTCGGATTCCGAGGAGCTCTTGGTGCAAAGAGAAGGCAACAAGAAATTGCTCCTCGAATCCGAGGAGCAATTTACTCACTAAAAAAAAATCAAATTTTCTTTTTTTTATCAAAATGAATAAAAAAATTCTTTTGAAAAAAATTCTTTTGAATTTAAAGAAGAAAAAAAATCACAATGGAAATAAGTCAAATAACCCTCCAAATTAGTAGCAAGGTTCCTTTCAAGTTGCGAATTGAAATGAACCTTGCGTAGCTTCAAAGTTCAAAATAGTAAGATGAGTTTTGACGTCAAGAATCCTAAAAGATTTTTTTCTATTTTTTTAAAATAAAAAATTGCACTCAATTTTTTTGGACATGTATTGCAATATACAAGTAAAACATTTATTGGATGGATGAAGTTCATTCATTCATTAGATGTATGGTTGAGCTTCTTTTTATTGTAGGAGTTGCTTGACTTTCATTCATGCCCCTTTAAATGCAACATTTGAATGTATAATTGATTATTTAAAATAAAAAAATTGAATTCAAAAAAAATAAAAAATCTATTTTTGTTTTTTGAAATTACTATTTTTGGATTTGACAACCCTATTTATTATTCTAACATATCTATTTTTAATAAAAATATTTGCAAGGAGCATTCAAATTCAATTGTTTATCACTCCTCGTTCACACTCTAGCGTCGCTGCCTTCTATGGCACTAGGACCTTTTACAAAAAATCCTCCATCCTTAAAAGGACAACCAAAAAATTTAAAGAGAAATTCTTTAAGCACCAAGGGAGGTTCCTAGGATTCTAAAGACTCCCATGGCACCCAAAGACCTTAAAAATGAACCAGAGTCTCTCAAACACCCTCAAAGAAAGTCTCTTGGTACCGAAAAATGACTCTTCATATTCCAAGAGTTTTTTATGTTAGCAAGAGTCATCTAATGACATCTCTTAAAAAATCTCCTTGGATCCAAGGTTTGGAGTCTTCTATGGTACCAAAGGTCTATCCAATGATATACCAAAAATTAAAAGAGAGGCCTTTGGCACAAAAAAAAGACTTTTCAAATTCGAAGAACCTTCCTTGGGTTCTTGGTAAAGTTCTTTACCACCAAGGAAAGGCTCCTCGGATCTAAGGATTCATCCTTAGGTTTGGAGGAGTCTATCTTTGGAGAGCCTTTTAGCAATAAAGAAGAGCTCCTCAAATATGAAGATCTTTTCTTGGAAGAGCCCTTTTGGGGTTCTTTGAAGCCTTCTTTGGGCTAAGAGGTACCTTCTATAGGATCCAATGAATCATATTTGGGTTCCAAAGAGCCTTTTGTTGGTTCAAAGGGACCTTTACAAAGATTCCAAAGCCTTTAAATGACTCCCCTCCCCTCAAAGGCGTAGAATTCACTAGGACCAAAAAATTACTTCTTGGATCCAAAAAGCCTCTTCTAGCACCAAAAGTCTATCTAATGATATACCCCATAAATTAAGAGAGAGTCAATGGTATTAAAAAATGACTTTTTGAATTCAAAATCTAGAACCTTCTCTAGCACCAGGAGTCTATCTAATGACAAATGGAAAAAAATTAAAAAAGCCTTTGGCACCAAAGAAAGGCTTCTCGATCTATGTAGTCATTTAGGGTCCCTTACAACCTTCATTGAAAAAGCTCTTAGGAAACAAGAAACGGCTCCTTGGAATTCAAGGAGTTGTCCTCATGTTCCAAAGAGCTTTCCATGGAAGAACTGAATGGCAGCAAGGAAAGCCTCTTCGGATCCAAAGAGCCTTTAGGGGTCCTTTAGAGCCTTCATTGGGAGAGCCCGTGGGAACAAAGTAGGGCTTTTCAAAATCCAAGGAGCCTTCTTTGGAAGAGCCCTTTAGTATCAAAAAAAGGCTCCTTGGATTCGAAGAGCCCTCTCGAGTTCTTTAGAGCCTTTATTAGGAAAGCCCTTGGGAACCAATGGAAGCCTTTTTAGAATTTGAGGAGCCTTTCTTAACATTCAAGGAGCCTTATTTCAAAGAGCCCATTAGCACCCAAAAAAGGCTCCTTGCATTCAAGGAGCCTATTGGGATTCTTTAGAGCCTAAATTAGAAGAGTCTTTAGGAACCAAAAGAAGGCTCTTCGGATTCCAAAGAGCCTTCCTTGGGTTCCAAGAAGCCTCCCTTGGTTTTTGAGGAGCCTTTCTTGGTTTCCAAGGAGCCTCCTTTGCAAAAAAATCTTTGGCACCAAAAATAAGCTCCTCAGAAACTAAGAAGCTTTCATTTGGTTTCGAAGAATCTCCCTTGGTTTTTGAGGAGCCACCTAACTCTTTGACACCAACAATAGGCTCCTCAAATTTGAGAAGCCTCCCTTATAAGAACTCTTCGACACCAACAATAGGCCACTCCTCAAATTTGAGGAGCCTTTTTGTCTTTGAAAGACTTCATTTAAAGATCTTTTGGGAACCAAAAGAAGGCTCCTCGGAATCAAGGAGCCTCTCTTGCAAGAATCCTTTGGCACCAGAAATAGGCTCCTCAAAATCAACCAACATTTTTTGTCTTTGAAATCCTTCATTGAAAGAGCCTTTGGGAACCAGAGAAGGCTCCTCAGAATCGAGGAGCCTTCCTTGGGTTTTGAGAAACCTCCCTTGATTTTTAAGGAGCCTCCCTTGCAAAGAACCCTTGGTACCAAAAATAGGCTCCTTCAAACCGAGGAGCCTTCCAAAGGTTCTAAGGAGTCTCCCTATAAAAACTCTTTGGCACCAAAAATAGACTCCTTGGAATCAAGGAGCCTTCCTTGGGTTCTTGTAAGAACTCTTTGGCACCAAGAATAGGCTCCTCGGAACCAAGGAGCCTTTTTTGTCCTTGAAAGCCTTCATTGAAAGAGTGTTGGGGAACCAAAAGAGGGCTCTTCGAAATCGAGGAGCCTTCCTTGAGTTCCGAGGAGCCTCCCTTGAGTTCCGAAGAGCCTGTCTTGTAAGAACCCTTTTACACCAAAAATAAGCTCCTCGGAACCAAGGAGCCTTCACTACTAGAAAATGGTGTCCAAATCAACAAACAATTAACAATTTTTTGTTGATTGGCATACAATATTGGCCATTTTAACAATTCTTTGTTGATTGAGATGGTACAACATCCAAATCAATAAAAAAGTTAACACTTTTTTGTTCATTTTGGCAAGCTCCTTATACAAATGGGGTGGTAGAAGGTAGAACAAACCATATGGGATATGTGAACCACTCATAGTCTTAATTCACATATCCCATATGGTTTGTTCTACTTTCTACCACCCCACTTGTATAAAGAGCTTGCTTTCTCCTCTCTTCAATCACCAAAGTTACCTCTCTTCTATCATCAAATTAATATAAACTTGTCTTCTTCTTTCTTATTGAAGTTTCAAAATTAATTTAATTCTCTTGTCTACATGGCAATTTTTGCCTATTTAGCATTCTCTACTGGACTGATTTTTGGTTTGCCATGTGGCGGCCATTTTTTGAGCACATTTATAAATCAATTATTATTTTATTTTTTTGACTTGATCACCTTAACAAAATGGACAACCGTTTTTTGTTAAGTACTATCCAAGACAACGCAACCGAGGATAGAAACGACATCAACACTTTTTTGTTGATTTCTTGTTATGGTAGTCACTATTTTTCTACTAGTGCTTCCTTGCAAGAATCCTTTGGCATCAAAAATAGGCTCCTTGAATTCAAGGAGCCCTTTTTGTCTTCATTAAAAAAGCCTTTGGGAACTAAAAGAAGGCTCTTCAGAATCGAGGAGCCTTCTTTGAGTTCCAAAGAGCCTCCCTTGGAAGAATTCTTTGGCACTAAGAAAAGGCTCTTTGAATTCAAGGAGCCTTATGGGTCCTTTAGAGTCTTCATTGGAGAGCCCTTGAAAACTGAAGGAAGGCTCCTTAAAATCCAAAGAGCCTTCCTTAGAGGAGCCCTTTGGCACCAAAGAAAGTCTCCTTAAATTCAAGGAGCCTTTTGGAGTTTCTTAAAGCCTTTATTGGAAGAGCCCTTTGGCACCATGAATGGGCTCTTGGAAATCCAAAGAGAGTTCCTTGGGTTCTAAGGAGTATTCTTTAGAAGAACCCTTTGACACCAAGGAAAGATTCCTAGGATCCAAGGAGCCCTTAGAGGTGCCTTAGAGTCTTCATTGGAGGAGCCTTGGGAACCAAAGGAAGGATCCTTAGAATCTAAAAAGCCTTCCTTGAGATTTAAGGAGCCTTATCTAGAAGAGTCCTTTGCATCCAAAAAAGGATTTTGGATTTGAGGAGTCTATTGAGGTTTTTTAGAGTCTTAATTGGATGAGCCCTTGGAAATCTAAGGGATCCTCCAAATCCAAAGAACCTTTTTTGGAAGAGCCCTTAGGTTCTAAGGAGCTTTTTTGGGAGAGCCTTTTGGCAACAAGGAAGGGCTCCTTGGATCTAAGGAGAAATCCTTGTGAGAGGTCTTCTGCACAAAAGAAGATTAAGATGTCTATGGATACAAAGATCATTCGTTGGGTTTATTGGAGCCTTCCTTAGGAAAATCATTGTGGTACCAAAGAGGGACTTCTCATATCCGAGGAATCTTCCTTAGATTCTTAAGGAGCCTTCTATAGCATCTAGAGTCTATATAATATGGCACCTAGACTCTATATAATAACATACGAAAGAAAATTATAAGAGAACCCTTTGATACTAAGAAATTGCTCCTCTGATATGATGACATGATGAGCTTTCTGTGACACCAAGAGTCTATGTAATGCCATACCAAAAAGAAAAGAGAAAGTCCTTTGGCACCAAGGAAGGGCTTTTTGACACTCATGAGAGCTCTAGAGAGCCTTTTCTTAGCTTGAAGGGACCTTCACAAACCACAATGAATTAGAGATTTTCAAATAATCTTTTTTATAAATAAAAAGAGGGTCCTTTAGCACCAAAAATTGTCTCTTTAGATCCAAGGAGTCATATGATGAATTTTTTTTATTTTGTAAATATTTGAAAAAAAAATTTAATCACAATTCTTATAATCCACGAAATTAACAAGAAGAGGGTCTTTGGCACCAAGAAATGACTCCTTCCATCTGAGAAGCCATCTATTGCATAAAAAAAAATTAATTTAAAAAAAAAATTGAATTTAAAACCAAAATTGCAATTTTATAAACTCTTCAAATTAATAGAGGGAAGGTCTTTTTGCACCTAAAATTGACTCCTTATATTTGAGGAGCCATCTACTATTTAGTAGTAGTGTAGATCTAGTAGCCCTATTCCGACCCTATTCTTCCCCTAATGATATCTGTCTAACAATTCATAGTCAAGACACATGTGTTTAGAGTTGGTTAAATAATGGTCAATTGGAGTAGGTGACATAGGCCTTATTGGACTAATTAGTTCAAAGTGGGAGTAGTATTTGGCACCCTAAGGATGACTCAAATCATTTGTAAAATTGTAAACATAAAAAGAATACATACAAAAAGACAAATGTGTGGACAATGGTAATATAATTTGTGCATTCCATGTGCATGGGAGTCATAAAAAAATGAATGGAGAGAACCATAGGATTCTAAAGCATGTATTGCAATGTGTAAATAAGGCCTTTCCTAGATGGATGATGAATGGATGACATGGATGAAAGTAATCCATACATCATCCCTCTAGTAGTAGTGTAGTACCTTTTTTGTTGCAAGAGAGGCTAGACTATTATTCTTGGACTTACCAACAATATTTGAAAGCTAAATCAACTGCCTTAAAATAAAGGTTTTGTAACAACAAATTGATTTAAAAAAATTCTATTTGTAATAATTTATATTTTAGTAATTTTGACATTACTATTTTTTGGATTTGACATCACAATTTATGACTCTAATATGTCTCTTTTTAATTAACAAAAGTCTTATTGAGTGCTCAAATTTAAATGTTTGTCGCTCAACACTCATTGCTTGTTGTTCCTCGGGAATCCTCGCTCTAGCATTGTTGTCCAATGATGTACGTACTTATAGAATAATTAATAAACCAACATCTTCAATAAAATAAAAGTTAGGTTCCAAAGAGTCTCATCGTAAGAACAAAAAAACTAATCCCAATATATAGAGGGAAGCCTGAGGCTCATGAGGAGGTGGTGGAAAAAAAATTTGGTCTATAAAGTTAATGTTCTTCGATGAAAGGTTTCGAAATCACATAAAGAAATTAATGAATCATTGTAGAATTGATTGTTATATTTCTCTAGATGAACCTTAACAGTATTATTTGGTTCCAAGGACCCCTAAACCACAATCAAACTATAATATAGGATTAGTTGTTACATTTTTCTAAATGAACCTTGAAGATGCTATTCGGTTCCGAGGAGCATTAAACCAGCCTCAAAATAGTTAACAAAGTTTTGTGGTCAACAATGCAAATCTTAACGATTTTTGTAAATTTTTGTTTTTGAAAATAAATATTCAAAAAATTACACTCCATTTTCTAGGACATCTACTATAATGTGAAAATCAAGCCTTTCTTGGATGGATGATGAATGGATGATGAATGGATGACATGGATGAAGTTCATTTGTACATGGATGAATGAATGTCCCTTCATGCAACATTTGATTTCAACATTGTTATTTTAAATTAAAAAATTCCAAATTTTTTTGCAATTTTTTCTATTTTGGATTTTTGACATTTCTATTTTGGGGTCTAACAATACTATTTATTACTCTAATATGTCTATTTTTAGTAAAAATCCTCGCAATGAATGCTCAAATCCAATCACTCATCGCTCAATGCTCAACGCTCGTTGCTCCCCGCTCACACTTTAGCGTCGTTGATTTTTATATATTCAATAACTACATTAAATTAGGCTGATTTATATGAAAATATTGTAACGATTGTAAACTGATGAATATAAAAAACTGAACGCACAACAAGAATGACACTAGTACTTTCATGTATTCTACCTTAATAATTATATTCACGCTCATGAACAAGTATATTCAAACAAGGATTTGCAATAAACAATGCAAATTTGCATTCATTATTCGAAACCTGTCATAACACAATCGAACTACATACGCTGAAATTCACACAAGCTGACAATGCACTGCAGCTATAATTGTTAGTCAACCTATTCCATTGCTAATAGACTTCTCATGTCCCTTTTTAGCAACCTCCTTAAGGCTTCAAAAATTTTCTAATGATTTCATTAACCCCTAAAGTCCCATTGTCTGTTCAATGGTCTCAAGCGACAAAATGGATTTTGGGCACGCTCCTATGATCTCAATACTTCAATTGGTACCTATGAGCAAAAGTTATGGCACAATAAGCCCAAATTTTTAGTTTAGCAAGTAAATAAAAAAACCCTACAAAAACTTAAAATAAAAAAATAAAAAAAATAGTCTCTCATATACTCTATTATTATCTACATGGAAAGCTTTGATTCATTCCATTTGGGTTTGTTGTGTACAAGTTATAGACAATCTTATGTTTCTAGCAATCATAGCATCTTCTTGAAAAAAATTACTTACATGATTCATTTTTGAACTCAATTTTCACAATTTAAAAACAAATTTGAAAGATTCGTGAGGTTAGGATCTTTTGCTAGAACAATCTCACCATTGAGATTAGTGTGTTTCAATTCCATCTTAGAGCTATGAAGGGTTTAGTTTTCCCTTTGATCTTGAACCTACTTCTATTTAACAATTTTTTTTGAATAATTTTTTTTGAATGAGAATTAACAATGCCTAACATGATGTCCAAGATGTCTAGTAGAATTTCATGTCCGTCTAATAAGTGGATTCTTAAAATATACTAAGAATATTTAAGAATATTCAAATAATAATGCCTAAAATATTCTACAAGTATGTTTAACACAACAAACACGTGTCCTACAAGACACAAGACGGACATGGACCAAAACATGTATGAGGAGACAACCCTAGGAGGAACATTTGTTGGATGGACTACTTATTGTAGTAGCCCAAGTCGACAACCGATGGATAGTTTTTGGCACCGCTCACATTGTGATTCTTGGCCTCAGCTTATGTCTATGGGAAGTTTCATTGAAATGGTGGTATTCCTTAAAACACTTTTCCTACTTTAGCTCTAAAGTCTAGGACATATACAAATTTTTCGGGGGGGTCATTTAGAGTGTCCATTAGAAACCATGTGCAAACAAAACTTTGGACCCCCTATATACTTTTTGAATTTTAAATAAAACAAAATTAAAAAAATATGAATAGATTTTCCTACTTTGAAAGTTTATGTTTTGAATTATTGATATTTTCATTTGTTAATAATAATTAGTTACAAATTTTTGAAGTAAAAAGATCACTGTAGAACTGAAAAATAACTTTCACACCCATATATTATATAAGAAAAAATTGTCTAAAAAATGAACAAAAAATTCCTAAAAATAATTCATTATTGAAAGCTCATTTTGAGTTGAATACTGACTCAATGGTCATCTAAATGTGTCCTCTATAATTATTTGAGTTGAAAAACATGCCATTTTAGTTCATTTTCAACCTCTTCTAGAAATTATTTCATATTTTATTTGAGTTGGAAATTTTGGCAATAGAAAGCTATAGTCATTATTAAACAATGTTCAAAATTTTAGGTTGAAATTATAGTTTATTAGAAAGCACTTGTTCGCACGTGGTTTGTTATAATAGAACTAAGTGCACCTCCCGAGACAAATTTAAAATTGCAAAGTCTAAATACAAAAGTGCCAAGTTTGTGGAATTATATCGCCATTTTAACGAAATTTTGGTTAGTCTGCAGAAGTAGAGTTGTTAACGGATATTTAACTAATTATGGACAATTTCATAGTCTAGAAATAAGTCGGCCGCCGGCCGATAAAACATTGCTCGAAATTTGGTCCACGCAATAAGCAATGAACAAAAATGATAAAGCATAATATATTAAAAAAATGCCAATACATAGTTTCGAATTCGCTATATATCGGGAACTGTGAATGATTGAATTGCGAAATTCAAATAACAAAGTCGGCCGCCAGCCGATACTCCTGCGCATTTAGAAAATCCCACATGCAGTATTCGCTAATTTGTGTACACTGTAAAAGCGATCCAAAACAGCCAACTTTTTCTACCTATACATGAAGTTATGCAAATGCCTGGAACTGATTACATGAGTAATAGGTAGACAATCTAAGAGTATTAGCTGGCAGCCGATATCCGCGACTACATGAAAATCCAGAGACATCGGTATAGCAGCATCATAGCCTTGATTATGTAGTTCTCCCCGACCCGCAGATATTCCATGACGTAGGAGTTGTGGCCGATCTGCCGGTTCGCCATAACCGTCACTGCATGTCATGGTTCCATGAGGCAGTGGCCTGAATTCCCCATCCGTCGACTGAACCGGACCGGGTGTCGGCTGGCAGCCGATAGCAGCGTGAACTCGCTACCAGAATAAGCCCTTCCAATTAGGCTTCCCGTACTTGATTGCTTGTGCCACTTCGTAGTGCAATTGACCCGGCCTTTTGGATACTTTGACGTATTCCGAGACCGACTCATGCTCGTACATTGGATATATGAATGGAATAATGTCCGTTGAAATGTTTGGAATAACTTTGCTGTTATTCGGCAGGCCCATTTCACCCACAAAAGGGTATGGAAGGTAGCACGCCGTATCAGGAGTCCTTCGCAACGAAACCTGGTTGACGTCGACGATGAGAACTTGGTCCATGCAACAAGTATCCTTTGAGGGGCGTTTCTTACAAAGAGTCTCGAGCGTCTTATAGCACCAGGGGAAATTTTGACTATCTTCATAGTACTCTCTTCCATATACAAATGCCAGTTTGTCTGTGACATGTTTCGGAAGTAGGTGAGCCAGCAAAGGGCGGAGTTCATCCATTGGCATTTTAGACCATATCCCGACATGGAACTTTTCGAACAATGTGGTGAACAATCCTTCGAGTCCTGGGCGTTTGACAACATTTCTGAAAGGGTCCCAATTATCCACCTTGATTTTCGTGTCGATGAAGCAAAGCAGTCCCGTGACACAGAGCACCACACATTTCTTGAGCACATGCGGATTCCCGTTCGTTGATTCCTGAAACATGCGTGCAATGTATGACGCAATGTTACAGGACTGCATGTAGAGAAGATTGCAGTCGGCAGTATCGGCTGGCAGCCGACACATTGATGTGCAAAGAGAAGATTGCTAATCCCTTTATCAGTTGGCAGCCGATACATTGAAGTGCCCAGAAGCATTGAGCACTACAGTCCATATAAATCATGAATAGACGAACGGAAGTTAGGACACAACTTTTTTAGATATGAAAGGCATAAGTTCGTTCATTTCCGGACAGATCACGATTTCGATCAGGAAGCAATCAAATGCATCCTGAAAGAGTTTGAAGGTAAAGCACAAACCCGTAATCGTGTGGTACAGCTGATCATGTACAACCGGTGTAACTCCACTACACAGCCTCTGCTACACGTAATGACATGGTCTGTCAGGAGAAGATTCGAACAGAGATTGCGACTATTTCATTACGTGTAGCAGAGGCTGCGCAGTGGAGATCCAGCGGCTGCACAGTATCACCCATATCACCTGATTACAGTGTCCGCGCCCGATCGATCAAACTCTCGAAGGAAGCATTTGATTTCTTCGAGAGCGAATTGCATACCCGCCTAATATAGCCGGACAGCCTGGCATAAATGCCTTTATTACAGCTGATCGCTTAAAAATTGTTTATATACAAAATTTTAAAAAAACCTAGAAGATATCTGCTATATTTACAAAGTCTGTACACTACATAAAATACTATGTCGGCTGGCGGCTGACACAAAAAAGTGTTATCTTGGTGAAGGTTCACGTGCGACGTTCGCTAGTAGCTCCCATAGCTTGAAGTTCCTCCTCCGTGTAGGGCACCTCGAAGCCCTTCTGACAGCTGGGAGTCACTTCAGAGTATAGATTGTGCAGCGTAGAACCAGGCATGCAACGCGGTTGACCTATGCTCTCGTTCAAATCGCAGAATTCCGGTACCGAGATCCCAGAAGACAGCAACCCCTCGAGGAAAGGAATCATCATCTGCTGGAGCCATGGGAGTTTACTGCCCTTCAATTTCGCCTCCGAGTACATTATACAAGGAGGTGGATGAATCGCACTATACGGCAGATTTAAGATGTTTCTGTAGGGAACATGATCGACAATCAATGAATTGTCTATATTTGCCCTAGCATTGAACAACTGTGGTTAGTGTGGTAAGCAAAGAAGCCGTGCCAGACGCTTCAAGAAAATCGGTTTTCCGGGATTCTGCGGATCCCAATATGCGCTTAGGTCACAATACTCCTGCCCGTAGGCGAGATAGTCCGTTAAAAGCTCAGGAACCTTCCACGTAATATTGCCTAGGCGATGATGTAGTTTGTCGATTGGCTGATCCGACCAGAAGACCGTCTTGATGTCCTGACTACGACAGAACTGGAGAAATTCCCTTAGCCCAGGTCTGTCTCTGATAGAAGACCTCTGAGTGACACTCTTCAACTTGATAATTCCTGGCTCGTAGAACATTAATGTTCCGGGGACCTCGAGGAACAGAAACAATTTTTGAGTCGCTACCTGTGGAGCTAGCGGAATCGAAGTGTTGGCTACAATATCGACAGTCGGTTCGTTCGACTCCACGACGCGCTTAGACCTCATCCTGTCATGATGCCCTGCTGATACAGAACCAGAATCTGCAACGAGAAATGAAGTACATAACACATGAGATGCAATACAATGACACGAACCGAACAACAGTAACATGTATCGGCTGGCAGCCGACACATTCTAGAAGTACTCTAGTCTGCAGAGGTAGTGGCTGACATTGACAAGTCTTGAAGAACAAGCCGTAGCCATGCAAAACTATCTTTAATATATTTACTGTAACGACTACGCAAATTTCCCTAAAGATGACTATCGCCTACGAACCTCCTGATCGGGTTCGTATAGACGGTCCTTCTGGAACGGGTGACAGCGCTTCGTTTGGGAAGTCGACTTTAGGCAAGTCCCCGGTCGCCACGCCTTCGTCATCCTGTGTAGTATGCCGACTTCGTTTCTTCTTTGAACGTCCAGATCCACGGGAGTCCACAGATTGCGTATTGACCTCCTGAGGGGGTCGTTTGTTCTTTCCTCTTCATGGCTCACCTTGTGCAGACTCCGCAGGTGTCGGCTGCCCGCCGACAGAAACCTCAGACCCGATCACAAGCATGCCAGAGGAACACGGATTCAATGAAGGCCGAGCGTGAGGTCCAGTCGTTGTAATATCCTGGGTCCCGGCTCCTGACCTAATGATCTCCTCGGACTGTGGGACAGCATGCAAGTCTACCACCATGGCTGCTTGCGTAGTTTCCGTTCGCATTGGGGACGGAATCGGATTGGGTGAGTTAGGACGTATCGGAGTAGGTCCAACGGATTCGTCATCGCGGTTCCTTCGGACAAGTCCTTCGTGCTCAGACTCATCGCTTTCCGAATCACTGAAAACGATCGGGAGGATAGGAGTTGTCGGATGTTCGTGCTGCCCGCTTCCTTCCTGAATGTGCCTAGTTCCAGTGTTGTCTTGGCTAGTGTAAGGGGATGATGGGACTGTCGGAGGCTGCTGAGATTCCGATGGATGCCGTGGCGACACCGCAGTCGATCCTCCAGCAGTCTCGTTACCTTGAAGTCTTGAACAGCGGAAGAGTGAAAAGGTACCACCTGCGAAGCCGTTATGACGTTCATCCCCTTGACCCGGTCATGTGCCTTCGATATGCCACCTTCATCACGAACGAATTCTACAACGGGTCGGCCATTCCTCTGGACAACACCAGCAGAGCAATCAAGTAAGTTATGTATCGGTTGGCGGCCGACAGAAACAAGGGAAGAACAATGAAGTCAGGTATCGGCTGGCAGCCGACAGAAACAACAGAGCAGAATGAATATTAAGTCCCCTGATCCGGAGTGGGAGATGGACTTACCAAAGCAATCTCTGTGATGTTTCCTCCTCCCCAGACGTTGATGACTGTGGCGACCTTCGATTTGAGTGTGGGCTTCAGCAGTTGCTCCAGAAGTGCGTGCCCTACACCGCACGATCCAGCATTCCAGTCGACTTCGCCTTCGGCATCTTGGAAGAACCAATCAAGCGGTTTCTGTATACCCGTGAACCGCTTGAACAGTCGTAACATGTCTAGTCGTGACTCCGGTTTTGGGTACGTCAACGACAATGTAACCATGGCCTTCGCTTCCAGGTCACCCTTGATGAAGCCACCACGAGGAGATGGCTGGTAGTAAACCGTGTGGAAGTACCACGACGATGCACTGGAATAAGCTGCCAAGGCCACTGAGTCTCTAAATCGGAAGTTGCCTATGAATAGCATGGGCAACGGAATGTATGAGTCCGATGTTGGTGCATCTAGGTCGTCGTCATCCGGTGGAGCCTGTGCAATCGCGGCGATGTCGAGGAAGTCGTGCTTGTTGACAGCGATGTCTTCCCCACCCTCGGTGTACTCGAAGACGACGACGATCTTGCGTTCACCAATGACAAGACCGTCTGGGTTCTGATGGCCGCGGACATACTCAACAACGTCGGTGATAGTCTCGCCTACGCGACAGTCGAACATGATTTCGGATTCCACTTCCTGGACCGGATTCACATTAATGGTGGCGTACTCCATCAAGGTCGTGAAGAATACCCCTGGGGCCAAGGCGTCTGTGGATTTGTCCGTCGTTGGATTCATTGGGTTTGCCCGCCCCGTCAGCCAGGCGTTTTCGTCCGTGAATTTCTTCACATCCTTCCACACGTTCCGGACGACTGCAGCTGAATATCCTTCCTTGCCTGCAAGTTCTTGCCATACTTCGTCCGAGTAAGGGACCCAGGCAGCATCCTTGTATGGGAGAGGGTACTTCTTCCTGGTCTACATGATCTCGTTTATGATGACCCGGTCGAGCTTTTTGTCCCGGCACCAGTCGTAGAGTGTCTCCTTCCCTGACGACCTGGCCTTCGCCGTGTTCTTAATGCTGACTCGAAGATCCAGGATGTCCCGTACCAGATCACAGAGATCGGAGTCTCGGAGTCCCAATGTTGACGTCAGATCAGTCTTCATGATGTGTGTGAGGGGTTTCCTATTCACGATGGAATTCGGAATACTCCCGTCATCGCCGATGAGCTCACCGTTCTCCCAGGCGTCGAATACTTCGGTCCACAGCTCCCAGGTATTCTCTTTCACAAAAATGAGGGGTAGTTTCGACGACACCTTTTCGTCCACAAAGTGCGCCATGACGTTCAGCTTCGCTATTTGGACAATTGTCAAATCAGGTGAATGAGTTAATGCAAAATGGTATCGGCTGCCAGCCGACATATAGCAGGCTCCAGATATCACAGAATGGAAGACTGTAATGCCTTGGTATCGGCTGGCAACTGATACAATAGTAATATGAACAATGAGATGCTGTTGAGAATGAGTCATCATGAAAACAAAAGTGAAAGAGAAGTACCTCAAAATCTGGCGAAGGCTTTCCTCCACCACGATGCGGCTCCGGGCAGCCGGCCTTAACCCACGCCGCCCTTCCCATCTCGGCACAGGATCGGAAGGTCTCCTTGGCGACCTTCTCCGCGATGTTCAAGTTCATGGCGTTGGATACACGGACTAGAGTTCTTGGGTCCCTACTGAATACGGGGATCACCTCGAACTCCAGGAGATCCTTCCTTGCGTCCGAGCCTTCGGGGTGTTGTTCGGCAAGTTCCCTACAAGCCGTCACCGTATGCTGCCCCCCAATAATGTACCAGTGCACATTTGGTGCCTTCCACCATGGCACTGACTCACCATTCACGAACACCACTTCCATCCTTGGCGGACAACTATCCATGACCGCATCGAGCCCCTTGTCAGTTGGTAAAGGTGCTCGATTTAGAGGAATGCCATGAATCTCGGGCTTCTTCCTGATGGACCCATACCCCTTGTACATTGTTTTCACCTGATATGGAAGTAGACAACGTTGTTAGTATTGACGGCAGAAAGTATCGGCTGCCAGCCGACAGACGAACTACACAACGGATGAGAGACATGGTCATGGCAAAAACTTGAGATAAAATACCTGACCAAGGCGGTCCTTCGCAATCTTGCGGTACTTCAACTCGTCGGGGGCAATGTGCAGCTTGTCTGCTGAAATGACGCCCGGAAGTCGCTCCTTGTATGGGAAAGCGTACGTCAGCCCCGACTCTAGCGCCTGGTAGATGGCGGTCACCTCGTTCTCTTTGGTCTTCGTGGTGAGGTGATTTCCCCGAACCAGTGCCTCGTCGAGTGTAAGCTTCATGACCCTGTTGGGGTCGTCCTTGCCCTTGTCCTTCCTCTTGGGTTTGCTTGGGGATCCGGCTTCAACCTCAGCAGTGTCGTCCTCAGTTGCTGTCGGCATCAAAGTTTTCTTCCGCCCCGCGGATGCCTTCTTCTTGCCCTTCTGTTGGTCCCAGGGTTGTCTTGTCTAACATATTTTTGGGTTTAGGCGTCGTGTATGACGTCTGATGTCGCGTGTCGCGTGTCATGAAGTGTCGAGTTTACTTGACATCGCGTCGCGGAGGGGTAAAAAATTTTACCCTATGGTAAATAGATTTTGCCTACGTGGCAAGGCTTCAGAACTGACGTGGACAGCCAGCGTGGGCGACTGTGGGTGTGGGCGCGTGCAGGTCTGCCTTGGGCGACCTCGGGTGGAAAAATTGAGGCAACTACGGGTGAAGGGGCGACTGCGGGTCTGGGGCGCTAGGGCGACTTCGGGTGAAGGGGCGACCGCAGGTGGAAAAAATAGAGGTGACTGCGGGTTTAGGCTTGAAGGCGACTGTGGGTGAGTGGGCGACTGCGGATCAGGGGCTTTAGGGCGACTTCGGGTGAAGGGGCGACCGCGGCTTCGGGTACTGAGGGCGACCGCGGGTCCGACAGGTAGGGGCGACTGCGGGTCGGAGCAGCAGACAGCGATCGCGTGTTCCAGGGCGACCGCAGGTTCAGTTTAGGATTTCAGTTTGGCATATTCAGTCTTTGAAGTAACACGTCACATAGGTGTTTTATAAGCGCAGAATTAGGTGCTACGTTATATTGGGGTTTACAATTTACAAGTGCAAATAATAGAGCCCATGAAATGTAAATTGGACAAACTTCTCTAATCCCAAAAATTCACCCAGTATAAGGCCACAATAATAATGTCAACAACGATTATATTAATTAGTCATCGATATTGCTTTGAGGCGGACTTCAAATGTAGCCATACTTGCATTGCACTTTTATAACCACGTTGCAGTCATCACCTAACTGCCTACCAATTAGAACTCAACATATATTTTAAAACCGGTATTCTATCCCTCACTCTAATATGCTCATATGCTTGATGAAGCATTACAAAATCCTTACACATCAGGATGAAGGCTCAAAGCTTGAACTACAAATATTTGCTACCTAACATATAAGCTAAAACCTTATAACTATAATTATAACTATAACTATAATTATTGTCTACTTCTCTAGTACTCTAGTCACCAGGCGTGAATGTGGAATCGCTCGGCACCTCATCAACATTAGGGTCTGTATCTTCGTAAGACTCTTCGTTGCTCCTGTTGTCGCCCGAGCTTTCGATTTCATCATCTTCCCTTGTTACTACTTCGATTTGTACCTCACGCTCTACCTCTGAGTTCAGATTTCGAACTTCTGTATCTACACCACTGAACCCTTCAGTTTGCACAAGTCGTTTCGTGAACCTCAACGCATTCGTAGTTCCATCCATGTTGGATGCAGGGTGTCGCCCTCCTCTACTTGATTGTCCAACATTCTGGGTGGAACATCCCGCTCCAATGGTACACCGTTGGACAATTTGAGTGGGTCGTTTAGGATTTCGAGGTCCCCTCTCGTCAACCCTCCTAATACGCCTTTTCTGGCCTCTACTGTTGTGCCCCTGGATTCCTAATGATGATTCGCCAGGGCCAGACACGGATGAAGGTTGAGTGGGTTGTGGAGCTGAGCCGTGAACCTCTTCATCAATCGTCCGTAGAGCACCTCTACGCACCGGTGGCCTTGTTGGAAGGGTTGGGATAGACCTCCTCACTGTTGCCACATTTGTAGTCGTCTCTGGATTCAACGGCACATTCCGACTTCGATTCATAACATATGCCAATGGCACATCATCATCATCATCTATAGTAACAGTTGTTCCGAGGGTAGATGCGTTCAATACAACGGGATTTGGTATTCCCTCGTGTACAACTTCATTGACTTCGATGGCCTCTTCTTCATGTTCGCTTCTCATTGGAACTTGTGCACTGCTTCTTAAATTGCGGGCCATATTTGGAGGCGAACTAGTTGATATTGGAGATCTAGCTTCTTCCTCTACGGGTGCCATGGGAATAGGTACGCCTTCGTCGTTGTTGTCGGGGGTGCTTTCCCTCCTCAGTGATGCATGTGCCGGCGAAATTGCATCCATATTGTGCACGACGTTCTGCGGTGGACTGCGTACAGGTGAATTTCCCGGAGAAACATACCCATCGTCACTAAAATCAAATGTATTCCCGTATATTGGTCGTGGAGGACTATGTGGCGGCCTAACCATTGCATTCCAAGGATTGTTGCGCAACCGATCCTCTTCATCCCTGCGGTTCTCGCGTTCTCTCATAAAATCAGGAACAACGTCGTCTTCTTCCCCTGAAGACAAAGGCCCATCACGCTCGTCCTCATCGTCTCCATCTGCAAGCATCTGGTCGTAAAAAATGGCTAGGTTGTGTCCACGTTTTTGACGTTCAAGTTTGCTGTTCGCGTAGATATACACCAATGTCTCTGCCTTTGTCGTGGCCAAGCGGTTTCGCACTTTATTGTGCACAAAGGAATACATGCTCCAATTCCTTTCACACGAAGATGTAGAGCACGTCAAACCGAGAATTCGCTTTGCAATTTTTGGAAGAGCATTGCCCCCCACACGATTCCACCATTGATGAGGCAATAATTGACATTCAATGATATCGGGAGCCTCATGTAAAGGATCGAATGCACCTGTCTTCTCTTCAAATTGAGTTAGCTCCTGCATTGCTTCCACCACTGACACGTTCAATGGTACGCTCAGTTTTCGTATGACTCGATTCAAAGCTCCCTTCGCGTAGCCATTGTTATGAATAGCCTCCACGTCACTCAAGTATGGATTTAGTAGTGCCCCCGCATAGTGTAGGTCAGTAATCATCAACTTCCAGCGAGCATCAAATTGTTTCTCATATCGTGTTGCCACCACTGGATCAAGGAAAAATGGAGCATTCTTGAGAGAATAAATGTGCTCCTTCAAGGCTGTCATCATTACTAAAGCTTTCGGCATTGCCGGGACTTTTCCATCAAAATGACGAAGACAAAGCAGCACGGGCTCTACCATATGGAGGAAATTGTCGCACTGAACCCAGAACTCTTCTGAACGGATATCTTGCCTTGCAAGTTTGGCCTTGCCCATAATGAAATGTTCATTTCTGCGGTTTTGCAAACTCAACTCGAACGTCATGTATGTCTCATCCAGTGTCACGTTGTGCACTGCTTGCTTGCAGTCTACCAAACGATCAATCATCAAGAAATTTGTGGCAAAACGTGTTTTGTTTGGAAGTCTCAACACTTTGTTTGGTGAAAATCTCCGAAACAACGCCAAAGTATGTTGGTATTTCTTGATGAACTTCACAATTGATGAAGCCTTTTTTACCAACTCCTTTACTCTCTGATCCTTTCCCCAGTCTTCTAAGAGTAAGTCCAAAATGTGTGCCGTACAACCCTGCCTATAAATGTGAGGGTACCTTTCTTCCAACCTTGCCATCGCCCCCGTCATAACTGCAGCATTGTCCGTACACAATTGCACAACGTTGGTAGGCCCAACTTCCTCAATGTATCGTGCCATCGTCTCAGTCGTATAAGATATATCCTTCTTTTCCCCAGTACTATCCACTGATCCCCAAAAGACATCCCCGGCGGGACACACCAACATCATATTTAGTAATGGCCGCGAATTAGTATCGGACCAACCATCTGAACAAATTGTCGCTCCATACTGACTTATTGAAACCCTCGTCCGCTCCGAGACCATGGCTTCAACCGATGCCTTCTTAACATCTATCATTTTCGTGCGAATCGCATTATACGGTGGCGGTTGGTACACGAATCCAACTGCTGCAGTTTGTTTAACAGCATTCACGAAGGCCGGGTGGCGCACAACATTAAATGAAATGTTCGCCTCGTAAAAGAAAGAAGCCCACAACCTATCCAACTCTTGTCTGCGGCCCATCTGTAATGATTCATCCATGCTTCTTTGCCGAGAAACAGATGGCATGTTCCTCCTTCTCTCAAGCGTTGTTCCAGTAGAATCTACTGAATTAGGCGTAGGATTTGGTCTTGCATTTGATTCAAAGGAATTGAGAGACCCTTCTTCTTCGACATCCAACGCAGGTGCGACAATAGACTCTGCAACATGAATTGGTGCATCATGTCTAATCGGTGCATCATACATCTCTTCGTAACTCATGGACCTTGGAACTTGCCCCTCGCCAGTCCGAAACTTTTCTCGTACAATTCTAGGGATCTCCTTACAACGCTCCGATGTAGTTGAGCTACCATAGCCAAAGTGAATCAATGCTCTCTTTCGTACAAATGCTTTGCTCCACCCACAAAACACGCATTTTCGAGCATGGGGGGAATTATCAATTGGGGTACACGGTACTAGCCAAGGGTCCCAATCCTTTGTGGACCTCCGCGTATCATTCATGGTCCCCCCCCTCCCAACACCTTGTCCAGCCATGTAGTAGATCAATACTGGGTCTTCAAAGAAAATGACTACAATAATCACACTAATACTATGGAAGATGTAATGACAAAGCAACCCGCTTAGAGTGGTCTTGTAAACCCTTCTAAACACGGTTGTTGCCCTCCGAAGAAGTTAAACGTCCGCATGAAGCCTCTTTCGAAGGTCCAAGACAAGAGTTTTATCAACGGAGCCAAGGTGATAAAACAAGGGGTACCCCTAGAACTTTATACAAGAAAACTCCTTGGACCCGCGGTCGCCCCATGAGAGAATGCGGGTCCAAAAACCTGAAATCAGTCAGGTGATGGGCGACTGCGAGTCCAAGATTGGGCGACAGCGGGTCCAGAAGTGGGCGACTGCGGGTCCAGGAGTGGGCGACTGCGGGTCCAAAAGTGGGCGCCACGGGTCCAGTAATGGGCGACTGCGGGTCCAGAAACAGGCGACTGCGGGTCCAGTAATGGGCGACTGCGGGTCCAGGAACGGGTGACTGCCATTTGTTTGGATAATTCTTACATCCCCTGGGGTAATTTAGGGCCTATAATTGAAACTATGAATTCAGAATTTCCACTAAAAAAATAAGCCTTGAAAATAAAAAATTCTAGTGTTTGCCCTGGAGTGGCAATGAGTAGGTCAATTCACCCTAGCCGTGACAATTGCTCTGAACTTCAATAACAAGTTCTTTTCCAATCCGGCAAGTTTTTAATTTTCCTTTTTTTTTTAATTCTCTTTTAATTCCGAAAGTCCGAACTCCCAAGGTCATTTTCCTGCCAAAATTCCTAGAATATTCAAGTATTCACAACATTGCAAACATAAATAACCAAAAATTCATATCTATATTTATGTACTCTTGTCAAGGAACTACATAGAATTCAATGTGCTTGCATTAAAATGTTCAAAATGGATAATATCCTTTTATATATACATAAGATGGAATATACATAGTCCTCAAAAATGTGCTAAAAATGAAAATCATTCAACATCCATTTTGGCCTTTTCTTTGCGGTCATGAGCCTCACGTTCCATCTCATACAAGACTTTCCTACCTTCCAACTGCAAATTCCTAAGGTATCGGTCATCCTTCCCCAACTTCTTTTCCAACCAAAATTGCTTGTATGATTTTTGGAACTTCAAAAGCGCCTTCAGTGCATCCCGATGTTCTTCCAATTTTGGATCCAATGACAAAGAAACCCCAAGCTTCTTTTTCAAGTCAACTACTTCCGTAAGAGACAATGCTTGTTTAGTAGCCACGTCTTTCCAACCACACATTTCTGCAACACGGTCAAGGGGGGCTTTGTCCTTTAATGCTTTCAAGGAATTTAATCTTGATCGTGCTTCTTCCACCCCTCGCTTCTCCAAGTCTATCTGATCTTCCTCCAGCTTGCATGCTTCTATAATTTTGGCAAGCCGTTCTTTTGCAAACTCATTGCTAGAAGAACTAGATCCTCCAGCATGCCGAGAAGAGAATCTAAGGTAAAATGCTTCTAAGTCTAAAATCTTTGTTATTTGCGTTGACAAAAGAACTTGCCGACTTTCAAGTTCAGCACGTAAACTATTCACAATATCTCCACTCAAAGTTTGCGTTTCTTGATTGCGAAGCTTCTCACATTCTAGATACTTTTCATCCAACTCATTTAGAAGCTTCTTGAGTTGAGCTTTGTAAACAACTTTGGTGTCCAACATTACTGTGTCAGGGACAGTTCCATCTTCAACAAATTCCTCACTTCAGTACATGTCATCAACACAATCCAATTGGAACAAAGAAGGCTTCACATCTTCTTCTGTTTCCATCTCTGTCCAAAAAACATCATCTTCTGCTTCTTGCATGCATGCAA
This sequence comes from Rhytidiadelphus loreus, assembly GCA_947034895.1. Lineage (NCBI taxonomy): Eukaryota > Viridiplantae > Streptophyta > Bryopsida > Hypnales > Hylocomiaceae > Rhytidiadelphus > Rhytidiadelphus loreus. The sequence continues at coordinate 43,771,273 of OX344765.1, forward strand.
GCACATACTGCAAAACTTCGTCTTCTTCAGTGCGAGGGACTGTAATCAGATTCACCATAGCAAGAGGCAAAATATCAAGATTTTGTGGTTGCCTAGCTGGTTCACCCTCTTCTTCCATTCTCGGGGGAGGTAAATTTTGTGAAGTAGAAGCCACCATCGCCATGTTTTGGGGCTGCATTGGAGGGTCTTCACCAAGGTTGTCTTCCTCTCCCGAAGATGAATCAGATGACGTCCAATGAAACTGCTCATCGGGCACTCCCTCCTTCAAGTTTTTCTTCTGGCCTAGCCCTTCACGTGGATTGGCAGATAGAGCCGCCCTTGGGATGTCTTTTGTCAGTGGAAGGCAAGCATGCTTCACTCCCTTGATTGAACTCCAATCCACGCTTCGAAACAAAATGAGTTCCGCATACACCATTGCACATATGAAATACGGGACTTCGCTCCTGGGCACTGAATATGTGCCATACAAGTATCGATAAATTTCGATACAACGTTGCACAAATGCATCATTACGGCATGGATGCAAATTGGCCGTATTGTTGCGCCGATTCGTGTAGTGCCGATGATAGGGGAATAACTTGTCGATGTGGCACCACCCCACGAAGGACTTACAAGTCTTGGCGGTCCAGTGGCCCGTAATTCGATCTCAACCTCGGTAGGCCACACACGCTGGGTCCAAAAGGATGCGTCGTTGCCTAGGGTGCATGGCTCCTTTTGCCTTGGTCTTCTTCTTGTGGTCCGCCATTGGAGATGCTCTTGAGATTTGGGGCAAGGAATCTAAACTTAACCCTAAACCGCAAAGTATTATTTAGCTAAACTTAACCCTAAACCGCAAAGTATCATCTAGCGATTAGTAAGTGATGGAGTAAAATCAAGAACATGAGCCACATGTAAGTGAAACTCAAAACCCAAGCTCCCGGGCACGCAATCAGCCACTGTAAAGTAGGTGAAAGGCAATACGCAGCAAGAAGAGAAAGTGGCGAAGTCGGGTGGGGAGACAGCTAATTAACCCGCAATCGCCCTGGGGCGAGTGCGGGAAGGGGCGCGTGCAGGTCTGAGAGCGACCGCGGGTAGGGCGACTGCGGGTCTGGGGCTACTGGGGATGGGCGACCGCGTGTGGGGCACCACAGAGTAATTTCTGGACCCCTACAGTGGGGCGACCGCGGGTGGGCAACTGCGGGTACAAGGCGGGATTTTGAATTTCTGAACCTCTAAGACTTTCACTTTGAAGTTCTCTTACACAAAATTGTGGACATAAATTTTAGTTACCAATGCACTTCATAAAAATGTATTGCACCTTTTCATCTTTTATTTAAAAATTTGGGTTATGCATCTTTAGCCATTTTATTAATTATTGTTGCAACTTATTAGATTTGACATGCAAAAAGAGGATTCCCACCCTAACATCACTTCTGCAATTTCAATAAGAAAATAATCAAACATAAGAAATTTACCATCCATGATCCACATGGTTGTGTTTTATTTTCCAATGCAATCTCTATTATGTTTAGTTTGAATTTGTATGGTGAATCCATTGTAAAACAAGATCCAACTATGAAGAATGTGGGATTCTTGATCAATGTAGACCACTTTCGGAGAGCTCCAAAAGAAGGGGTTTGGGAATTGAGGAATAAATACCTTTTATTCATTTATGGTCAAGTGTGATTGACACATTATAAATTGCGTGAGAGAACAAAACTCAATATAATCAATTATACAATGCATAGGATAGGTGTAGTAAGATGGTTGTTCAAATATCTCATAAGGATTAGGTGTGACAGCATGAGCTCCCATATAACTTTCATCATGTGCTTCATCAAGCACCGTGAAGGTGTAGTTGGGAACTAATTGTCACAATTAATTGTCATAGCTATTTCCCAGCTGATTTCATGGTTTTGTTCAAATTTTATTTATCTGTACATTCATAGGTATCCAAACAATAAAACTTGTTTCATATTAATTAAAAGTGTAGCCATCATATTTACAAACAAAGGGATTAAATCAAGGGCATACATTTGTACATTTTCAATATTTGGGGATTTCAAACTTGTGAACCAAGAATAACAAGCCACAACATTTATGGGTATATATTTTATTGGGGGGGTCACATTTATGGGTATATATTTTTTGGGAGGGGTCACATATGTAAACCATTAAAGTATTGGGCACTAATCAATTAAACATTCATATACCATGGACTGTTTAGCAAAATATGATCATCCATCTGAGATAAACAATCCATGCATTGTTTAGCAAAATCATAGTATAGAAATGTAAAATGAAGTTCTTTGTCAAGCACATTGCTATTTCACATGTCTAGCATGACTTTAGTACTATTATCTTCATAAATAACTTATTTCTTTTTATGATCCCAACTCAAAAATCAAAATAGGGTCTTATGCCATGGTACAAGGCTGCCGTTTGATGCACCACAACAATGTCTCTAGTCACGAACGATTTGCCCATGGCACAAGGTTGTCCAAGTTTGCGCGAGCTTGGTTTAACCTATTATTGGTCTGCTCAAAGATATCCGTGGTGGTGATTTGAACGCTCAGAGATTGTGTAAATGCGCGTTCCGTCCCGTGCTCATCATCCTAAGGTGGAATTGTCATTAGTACATATGATATTCACAGAATGGGGTACAAACAATACTAACCTAGCAAGTATATTAACTCGTGTTGTGGTATTGCACTAACCTTAATGAGTTGTAACAACAAGCATCCATTCTCAGACTCGAAAAGTTTCTCGACATCCTCAAATTCTTCTAATAAAGCCCTGCATCTCCCGGCCCCCCATATCAATGAATATTAAAACATAACAACTACATATGGGTATTTTTAGCATATAATCTTATAATACAAGTTCTATACTAGAACAACCGAACTTGAGGTTTGTGCAATCTTTTCCTTGCCGAACCCACACATATTCTTCCATCATGGCCCACTCCTCCCTAATGGCCTCATCAAATTTGGCTCCCCAAACAATATCGCGTGTGTTTTGTATCAAACACATCACTCGTCCTGCAGCAAATAAGCACTAATAGTGAGATGAAATGTCCACCACTAACTATCCAACTAGAAATGTTCATTAATACATGTTCATTTCATTATTCAAGGATTCAAATCACCTATACAAAATGAAGGGCAATATTTTACTCACCCATTTTGCTGGCTTGGAAATGGCCTTTGGACTCATTGCATTGGCCATAATGAGCAAAGCAATACAATTTGTAGCCTTTCCAAAAGTCCTTAATCCTATTTCAAAGATCACAAATCAATTCCAATAGAATAGTCATTGTCATGGTGATTCTCCCACCTATTAAAAAGACATTGTCTACAATACAAGTGGATGACAATAAGGAAGTCAAACGCAAACTAAACAAATTTTTACCGGAAATATTCATGGTCGAGAATAATTATGACTTCCTCTGAGCACTTGCTAAATTGAACACCTGCCATTAAGCCTGTAAGGAGCCAAATAACTAATCATTAGCAATGCAAGAAGATTAAATTTGAATAGGCTACATAACAATTGAGGCCCCCCTACGTTACTATAACACCCAAAAATGAAAGAGAATCAATGAAGAACCAAATGAATCATTTTCATTTGAATTGCTAATTGTTTTAAATGTGAATTTAGTGTACCCTTTTTCGGTGACTTCACACCCATTTGTGTGTGCATCCTTATTATTCAACAACTTTGCCACAATGAATGCAATTGCCGTTTCAAGGCCCTCTACATCAAATGGCTTTGATATTCTCACTATCCTAAACTAATGGAAAAGATTTTGGGTTCATTGAAGTATACAAGAAGTGTCTGCTGTATTGTTGGCTGTTTGTGGGAAACCAAAAAAACCACGAGACCTCCACAACATTGGGCCCACATTCAGCCACTACAAGGTAGGTGAACTACAAGGCGCAGTTATGAATATTATGGACCACAGGCTGGAACAGCCCATGAAATACCCGCGGTCGCCAGGGGCGCATGCGCTAACCCTAATACGGATACTAGGGCGACTGCGCGTGGGGCGACCGCGGGTCCGGTCCAAGGATCCCTCGCGTCTTTCAAGGGCGACCTCGGGTGAGGGCGACCTCGGATCAGGGCGACCGCGGGTCAGGGCGACCTCGGGTCCTCGAGGGGGAAACACATTTCAAAATCCCCCCTCCATCAGGGCGACTGCGCATAGGGGGCGACTGCAGGTCAAGGAGAAAATGCAAACTCCTTGACTCGCAGTCGCCCCCTACGCGCAGTCGCCCATATGGAAGGGGAGGGAGACACCAAATACTTTTCCGCCCTCTATCAGGGCGACTGCGCGTAGGGGGCGACTGCGGGTCAAGGTGGGAGACACCAAAAATTTCGAAAATGCAATCTCCCCCCTTCCATCAGGGCGACTGCGCGTAGGGGGCGACTTCGGGTCAAGGTGGGAGCAACCTAACTATTTCAAAATGAAATCTCCCCCCTTCAATCAGGGCGACTGCGCGTAGGGGGCGACTGCGGGTCCCCAGATCACTTCCAAAATCAGACCTGGGGTTCTAGGGCGACTGCGCTTTGGGCGACTGCGGGTATGGGCATGTTTCACAAGATTAATTTTTTTTTTGGGACCCCTCTCCCTTATTGTTTCTAATTCCCTTTAATCATATGTTACTTCCTCCATTTTGTTTACAAATTCAACAAGACAAACAAATCCTAGGTTTTGCATTAGCTCTCCAACACTCCTTTGGCAAGAAGTTCCAAATGAAAGTTTTATGTACATTCTAATAGTGGGGAGGTGTAATTAGATTTATTTGGGCATGATTCACGAGATGGTGTTTTTTTTGGGACCTCTCCCTTATTGTTTCTAATTCCCTTTAATCATATGTTACTTCCTCCATTTTGTTTACAAATTCAACAAGACAAACAAATCCTAGGTTTTGCATTAGCTCTCCAATACTCCTTTGGCAAAAAGTTCCAAATGAAAGTTTTATATACATTCTAATAGTGGGGAGGTGTAATTAGATTTATTTGGGCATGATTCACGAGATGGTGTTTTTTTTGGGACCTCTTCCTTATTGTTTCTAATTCCCTTTAATCATATGTTACTTCCTCCATTTTGTTTACAAATTCAACAAGACAAAAAAGACATGATTATGTTTTAGGTCTAAAACACTACATCTCGTGTAGGATGTGTAAGTATTTTATGTAGGTTTAAGGATTTGATTCTAGATAAAAGTTGTGTTATTGTTTTCCAAGGTCTAGGGTCTAGGGTTTAGGGTTTGGGAAACCCTTCACATTGTGAGAATAATTCTTCCATTGCTTTGCTATGTCTTTGATATGAACTGACGCCTAACATTTATTACCAATTTTGGATGTGAGATAAGGAAAAATCAATTAGAATATGCTACAGATGCTAATTAGTGTTGGGTCAGATTGGTTGTTGGTTTAGGGCGACCTCGGGTCAGGGGCGACCGCGGGTCATCGACGAAGCAAAAAACACATTTGAATCAGGGCGACTGCGCGTAGGGGGCGACTGCGGGTCAAGGAGGGAGACTAATTTTCTGGAAAATGCAAACTCAATCTCCAGTGGGGCGACTGCGCGTAGGGGGCGACTGCGGGTCGAAGAGACTTCTTTGTGGGCGACCGCGTGTGCAAGTTTCGGGATGGTTTAGTTGGTACCCGCGGTCGCCCACGATCCGCAGTCGCCCTTGATGCGCAGTCGCCCATTTCAGCGCTCCAAAAACGCGCAGTCGCCCATTTCCGCTGTCTTCAGACCCGCAGTCGCCCCTCCTCAGACCCGCAGTCGCCCCACTTCAGACCCGCAGTCGCCCCCTCCCGACCCGTAGTCACCCAAACGCACGCGCCTTGAGGCGACTTCGGGTACTTAAGCGTTAGCCCCACTTTCGATTCTCACCTTACTTTAGCCTTGCGCACTGTCTTTCACCTACCTTCAGGTGGCTGGATGTGTGCCCGTGGGCTGGGGTTTCAATTGGGGGGGGAATTTTTACCCTTTCAATCTACGAATTTTGAACTACGGTTTTGAATTGTTCCTAAGTACAACATGGCTTTTCCACATGAAGGCAACACTACAAGGAGAAAGTCTTTATGGGATCTGGACCTTGATGATCCAATTTTTTTCGAGGTTCCGATAGCTGTAAATGAAAACGAAGAAGGAGGGAGTCAAGAGCGACGGAAGGGCAAGAAGCAGAAGTCAGCACATGACAAGGACTCCAACTATCCTCCCCCGAGTTATACCCGATATGCATACGAAGCGTGTCTCCAGTGGTACGCAGGGAAAAGTGTACAATTCTTGGAGGCAAGCTATTTGAGGTGTCCTACAACTGGTAGTGTGGCCTTGCCAAACGATTTACAAGCACGGATTTTAACCAAGCTAAAGGGATCCGATGATTTCGCAGACATTGACTTGACATATTCTTCGAGACTATTTGAATGGCTTGATAACACATTGAAAGCGGTGATGTTCAATACCAAGAAATTGATGGAGGAACATCGACCGTTTCTTCCGATAGTAGAGGAATCAGAAGACATCAAGGCATTCCGCCAAAAAATGGAGTGGTGGTCCAGCGCAGTGAAGAAATTGGCAAGAGGCTCGGCAAGGGGTTTTAAGTGGAAAAATGCAGCGGTGCAGGCAACATTTGCATGAGATGGTGGATTGTGTATCACGTGGATCCCCGATACGGCGAAAGTGGTGCCCCTTAGTGCTTTTGAACGTGAAGGGGGGTCTGCAAAAGTGCGTAAGGTACGCATTGAAGGAATGGATACAATTCCAAGCTACATCGCTTTTGCTGGGAAAGTATCCAAGGCAATAAACCCGCGCGAGGGGAGAGCGCAACGATCCATGGAGGCCCTTGCATGCCCCTTGAACCACCCTGGCATCATTAAGTTTTTTGCCATTCATTCTCGCACGAATGAAGCGTACACTTTGTGGTGGAATGGGGGCCATTTGAATGAGTTGAGGCATTTAGATCGTTCTGTATCACCAACCATTGACTGGCATGAAATGCAAAAAGCCACAAGACTTCCTGAAGAGAAACAAAAAGAACTTGGTCTCTTCCGAAGGCACAAGGCAAAGTTGGCATGGGCTTTAGTATATGTGACAAATCTCATGCACAAGTGCCGCGTGCTACACAATGACTTGTCTCCCATGAACATCATGTTGCATTTTCCGGATTATTCAAACGACATAATCAACATTGGAATTTGTGATTTTGGAATATCAAGTTGTTTTGACGAAAACGCGCCTTCACATTTTGGAGAGGGATCAATACCGAGAAGGTCGTTGGTGGGTTGCCCCGGAGTTGTTTTATGCATATGGACCTCCAAATTCTGATACAAGCATACCGATCATGCAACAACGGTATAAATATACGCAACAGTCAGACTCGTATTCTATTGGGAAGTTGACCGAATGGATGAGAATTGGTGATATGGACGATTGGGACAAGGATTTGTTCAAGAACCGCGAGGGATCAATGTACTTTGGAATGAAGTTGCGTGAACTCGTGAACACTGACCCAAAGAAGAGACCAACATGTATAGAGATCACAAATTCCCTTATGTCTCCACCATGGTCCATGATGCCCTCCGAATTGGTGTTCCGAGACTCACCTTTGTAATAGGATAGTCTAGAGCAAGAGTTTAGTGCTGCAAGCAATGAGCTTGGTGGCCAATTATGTGTTGCTTACTTTGTAATATTTTCCTATAATATATGAAGGAATTTTATGCTACGCGCCTTGTCTTTAGAAAAACAATTACTCAATGGGCTATTTGTCAAATTGTATATATTGAATATGGCCTTTTACACATTGTTATGCAAAGTATAACAACTTTTGAATTCAAATGTTCTTGGTCCTTTTTGATTCCGTAGTATATAATGGACGCAAGGAAAATAAGAAAATGAAAATAAATTAGTTGGTAATTGATGTTGAAGACTTGTATTATTTCTTGAATAAAATGTGCTAGTATGCACTTGAAAGGAGTTTTACTTTCATGGTCATTGAATTCAAATAGTTGTTTTTTCAATCCCTAAAAAAATGTAAGCCATACATCATTTACATTCTCTTATTATTTTTTCTATTTCCAAAAATAAAAGCAAGTTGGTTTTTTTTTCCTATTTATTCTAATTCAAATATAGGAAACATACATTTTAGACTTTTTTAGACTTTTCCTTTTTATTCGTACTTTACCTATTTCAAAATAGATGAGAGATGTTTTTATTTATTTATTTAACCTTTTTCGCTCTCTTCCTATTTATTTTATTTGGAAAAAGGAAGTTCATTGACTTCTTGCGACCCCTTTTTTTTTTTGAGACAATGAAACAAGAGTGGATATTGCAAAAAAGATATGTAGCCATAATCTTTGTCATTTATTAAACACGCAATTCGAGAAAACTTGGAAGAATTCAATAATAAATGTAAATCTGGTTTTACCATATATATTATTCCTAGTAGCATAATGTTTTCCTACCATATTCTTTTTTTTGGTATATGTCATCCAAATTGATAAAAACACACATTCTTTCATAGATGGTTGGAGTATGATATAAGTCCAACAATGACTTTCATTTATAGATTTGTGTCCGTACAAGAAATTTAGTTATTAGGCATGTAATTTACCAAAATTAGTGTGTGTAACATAGTATGTAATTTGAGTCTACATCCAAAAATACATAATGAACATCTCATGCCAAAACAATTACAAAGACATTATTGTTACAATTGCAATGGTTAATACTTAATAATCATAACATTGATTATTAACAATTGAATTAGTTATTAACAATAAAATTAGTCATTAACAATGAAATAAGTCATTTACAATAAAATTAAGAATTAACAATGAAATTAATTAACAAGAAAAAAATTAGTTAACAAGAACTTCTTCTAAAACAATTGCAAAGATTTAACTTTTGTTCAGATAATCAATAAGGAATCCATTTGTACCACAACCGACCTCAACCCTAATGGCTCCCCAAATATAGTATAAAGTATAAACTAGTATTCCATAAATTTTGCAACACAAATGGGATTGAGCTCACAATCCTTTTTTTTTCCCTTGAGATTTGGTGCTCAAAAGCAACAAAAAATTTAGGCTAGCTATAAGCTATAGGAATTTTTTAGGAAAATTTTGGATGAAATTGCTAGAAAAACTTCAACTTCTAGAAAAGTCTTCGATGAAATCGCCACAATGTAAATGAAAATAGAATTTTAGATACTTAGTATCACATTTTCTATCCAGTACGTGGATGAATGTTGAAGCTTGGAGCCCTCCGTAACATTTAGTATCGCCACTTTCCCAGCGCAAGGAAAAATGGAAAAAAATATCACAATCTATAAACATGTACTAAGAAAGAAAAGAAAAGTCCATGCATTAATAGATGGACCCGCGGTCGCCCAGGACCCGCTGTCGCCCAGGACTCGCTGTCGCCCAGGACCCGCGGTTGCCTTCGCAAAGTGGACCCGTGGTCGTCCTGGACCCGCGGTCGCCTAGGACCCGCAGTCGCCCTGGACCCGAAGTCGCCCTGGACCCGCGGTCGCCCACTCGTCCGGTCTCTTTCGACCCGCGATCGCGTTGGAGCACCTGTCCAGACCCGCAGTCGCCCCACTCTAGGACCCGCGGTCGCCCTGGAGCACTTGCGTTGACCCGCAGTCGCCCCACTTCCGGACCCGCGGTCGCCCTGGAGCACTGGGCTGACCCGCACTCGCCCCACTTCAGGACCCGCACGCGCCCCAGGGGCGACCTCGGGTACATCAGCGTTCTCCTCCACCCGCAGTCGCCATTAAATTTTCCCTGGCATTCTGCACACTGTCTTTCACCTGCTGACGTGGCTGAATGCGTGCACAGAAGCTAGGGGTTTGAGTTGTGGGGGGGGATTTTTGTCCCTTTGCATAGCTCATTTTATTCACGCTTGGATGACATAGGGTGTTTCACGAGAACATTGTATTTTTGTAAATGTTAAATGTGATAGGATTACGTTTAGCATTTTTTACACCTACGGTTTAGGCTTGCAACCCTAAACCGCATAGTACTTAGTTGGCTACTTTTGAGACGAAGTGATCGTTATGGAGGGCGAGGACTCTCAACCGCCACACGGTATGTCAAGATACCGACTTCGGCTCAACAAAAAGGCGGTTCGTGACAAGGATCGTAAAAGGAGCGGCAAACCTCGCAAGAAGCGTGTATCCATCTTGTTGCATCCAAAGATGAAGGCCTTTTTGGGATGGGAAGTAGAACCAGAGCCTTGGACATATGAAACTGTAAACAAATATGTGGATTGGTGCCACATCAACAAGTTGTTCCCGTTTTGGCGACACCCTTTGCACGTGAAGTCTAATAAGGCAAATTTGGCTTATTGCAAGAGTGTTGTCTTCCAGCAAAGGTGTTTGGAGGTATGGCAGCAACTCTATTTGGAGTCCCAGCCTTATCGAAATGACAACTTCTCTTTCTATCTTGTACAAATGGTGTACGTTGAAGTTCAATTGAAGAAAAAGGTAGATTGGACAACCTTGAAGGAGCTTCCTATCGGTGACCGCCCGGACAGACCGATAGTGCTGGATGAAGAAGGACTTCTTCAAGCAAATCAGAAGCTTTTAGAGGCAAAGCCTGGCAAGTTGGCTGTTGGTGATGACCAAGTTCAATGGTCTTCAACTTCTAGCTCAGATGAGCACACTCACGAATATGATGGATATTCTTTTGAGAGTGACGACGAAGACATTGGCAAAGAAAAACAAGAGGCGGCTGAAGACGTTCAAGTTGACAAGAAGGGCAAGAGGAAGCTTGAAGAGCCGCAATCATTGTCCAAGATTCAAAAACAAAGCGAAGATGTTCATGTACTGATCAATGTGGACCGTTCTGGTGCAGACATTGGGTCTAGCGGAAGTAGTGACAATGATTCGGAAGACAATTTGGAGATGTTGGGCACTAAGATCGAAAGTGCACGAGCAGCTTTGACTTCAACAGTAGCGGATCTTATGAATTTGAAAGAGAAGGTACAACATCTTCCAGTGAATCCAACTGTTGTAGATGGGTTGAAGAAGGAGTTAGAGGCGACTGAAAACGCCGTTGCTGAAAATGAGAAGATTTACTCTAAGTTAAACAAAAGTAGAGTAAATTATTTCAAGAAGATCGAAGACGGGTGAGCACACATTTCCGATGATTTAGCGGTGCTTCAAAATAAACTTGATCTTTTGCAACGTGATAAATGGTCCCATCAAAGCGAAAGGAGAAGCTTGAATCTTCAAATACGTGAGCTAGAGATGGAATATTATGATGATGCCTTAAAAGAAGCCAAAAAAGAGGGCATCTTGGCTTTAGCTCCGGATTATGGTAGCAATACAGAAGAAAGAGCAACGCTTTTTTATTTGGTGAAGCTACTGGAGAAAAAACAAGAGTTGTTGCACGAGGGCATATTGGACTTGGAGCGCCACATCCTTTATTTTAAGGAATGGCGCAAGTGGGCCTATGAAGGCATAGGTGCCACCCGTGCGGAACTTCAAAGAATGAGACCAGAGCCCAAAGAAAGTGACTTTGTGAATAGTGAAAAAAATGCTTAGTGGTTAGATCTAGTGTGGTAGAAAAAAACAATTTGGCCTTCCAATTTTTGATTTTCCAAAGGTTTTGTGGAATAAAGAAATTCACACCTTTGTTTTTGAAATGTACATATGTTTTTATTATATTTTGAATACGAGGGCTATGAATTTGGTGTCTTTGCAAGAATGGATGTCAGAGATGGTACCTACGGGCTGAAATTTGGGACTGAATTTTTGAAACTTTATTTGAAGATAGAAAAAACGATTACCTTTGTGGTAATATAACTTTTTTTCCAATCGGTGCCCGGGAACAAAAGTTATGCCCATATAGTCCAAACTCCAAAGCAGGGGAGAATGGGCAGCAAAAAAATGTGACAAGCATTTGAATTTATTTTTCTAAGTTTTTTTCCCTCATAGATTATAATTTTGTCTATCCGGAAAGCTTTTTTTCATTTCATTTGGATATTTTATGAGAAAGTTATGGACAATCTTGTTTATTGGGCAATTAGAGCTTCTGGTGGGAAACATACCTTGTAAGATTAATTTAGGAACGCAATTTTGGCAATTGTTCAAGAAAAGAAGTTTGACATGGTTTAGTTTGCTTGCAACAACAATTTGACCGTGGGGATTAGTGCATTTTAATTCTATCTTAGAAAGAAAATAGATTTTCATTCAATCTCATATGTACTTCTATTCTACAAGTTTTTTAAGAATGAAAATTAAGTTTTTTTGAAAACCTTTTTTTTATTTAGACTCTCAACTCAATTCTCCACTATATTTTTTTAAAGCTCAAAACTCTGTAGTGCAAGAAATTAAAGTGAAAAATGTTAAAAGTCAAATAATGTAGTCCAGCAATGTGCTGAAAAAATTGTTTTTTTCACTCTAAATGCGGATATCTTGCAATCTGTAAGATGAAAAATTCTGAAATTTTTTCCACACATTCTCATACTAGTAAGGTGTAAGATCCTATGGTTATGTGTGGGAAAAAAACAATTTTCAAAAACAATTTTGGATACTTTAAGAAATTGTTGAGTAGAAGTAGGTAAGATGTAGTTGTAAAATTTAAATAATGAATATCTCTAAAATGAAATGAAAATGGTGAGAGTGTGCTATCAAGTGAAGTTAACTATGTGACCGGACCTAATTTTTTTTTAGATTGTAGAAATTGCCTGGAGAAACAAATCCTACAAGCAACTTTTAAAAGAAGAAGCTGTAGACTCAAGTTGCCTGCCAAAGAAAATGGTCCATAACTTTCTCATAAAAAATCTGAATGGAATGAATCAAATTTTTCCATGTAAACCAAAACATGTTGTATGAGAAAAAAATCCAAAAGGAAAAAATTCATTAAAAGATTTGAAGATAGCAATTTTGTGGGGACCGTGTATGGAATCATTGTGCGAGGCATTACAACAAATGTATTTGCATTTCACCAATTACATTTTAGGCTACAAATGTATAAGTATGCCCAAACCTTCAAAACCAAAGCAATAGAAGGTTGTTGTCCATAAGCATAGTAGTACAATACACAGCCAAGGCGGTATAGTTTTAGAAGCCAACATCTTAACCCTAACTTTTGCTAGAGTACTACATTGTGCGAGTATGGATATACTATGGCCCTTATACTATGGGCCTTACATCTTGTATACTACTACGATTAACTAGAACCACCGTTGAAGTAAGTATCTCATAGAAATATTTAGTTCAAGTCCATTGGATTGTTCTGAGAACCACTCGTTGCACCTTGTTCGTAATCATTGGACTCTCCAACAACGAGTTTCTTCTTAGCACGAGTCCTTGAAGCAGGTCCATCTGCTTCTAAAATAGATTCCAAGACATTGGAGTTCTTGAGAGCTTCAAGTGTCCTTTTAGTTTGCGGAGAGTGTAACTCCAATAGATAATCGAGTGCTTGGCTTTGATAATAAGGCCCGTATGTTGAGTCGAGGTAAGCCATACTATTCAAGTCTTCTGGAGTGGCATTTTCATCACGATTAGCCCCTTGTTCACCTTCAAAATTCCAACGGTGTCCTTCCGGATGAGCACCCCACTTGACGGTTTGGGATGTCTTATCAAAATATCCACCAAGGCATTGAAAAAAAAACGCCCTCTTCCCTGCATTGTGAGCTCCTTTTCCCATAAGGTTGAATGCCACTCTTAGAATTTCACGCGGGTCCGTTTCCCAATTCAATTGTGAGGCAGCAGCTCCCATTTCTTGATCATGTAGGCCTTCTCGCCAACTCCAAAGCAAGTCTCGTCCCCAAAATCGTGTCTCTGTCGTCGTGTCTCTATTGTGTTCCCAAGAAGGTGGCATGTAAGTCATCAAGTTGAACATGGTATACAAGCGATCATGGAATGGTGCTGCACAAATCACACATCGTCGTCTAATCAGACATTGAGTGATGAGACACTGAGGATGGTACACATGTGTACATGATCCAAGTGCCCATCCTCCTTCTGGCCCAAATTGTTCTAGACATATGGGGCATTTGGTATGATCCAAGACGAAATGAGCTGGCTTTGGCCACAATAGACTTTGGTCTTTTTCGTTGAAGTGACTAGACATCTGATTTCCATGGTCCCAACCATTTTGTGCCCAGTCTATGACATTTTTTTCCGCCACGTCAAGCATGGACATGTTATCCGGAAACATGTCCTCCATCAATGCCCATGATGTCAATCCATTCTCTCATTTAGGGGCATTTGCTACAAAGTTCTTCGAAACTTTGTCTAGCTCTTTCGCAACTTGTTGAGATCGATCCACGGAGAGAATGCACGCGACCTTCCAATGATAGTATGTCGCTGCCAACACTGCCAACTTCTCTCGAAGCATTCTATTTTCCTCAGCCAAATCAAGTTCCTTTGATGATTGTAGATGTGGAATGGCAGGAAACGAAAGTGAATCCTGAGTCCCTTGCAAACCATCAACGCGCGGATTGCTAGAATCTCTTGAGACGAACAGAAGTGGTGCCATTGGAAGAATTGAAGAACGCTTCGTACGCTTGGCAGGGGGAGAAAGGTGAATGACATCGCTGGTGAGGTCCCCAACAAGCTTGTCCAAGTGATGTGGATCCTGCTCAACAAAGGTTTCGTCCATGTCCGACAATGTGAAAGTCTGACGCTCTTTTTCTCGAAGGCCTTGTAATTCTTTGGATTGTTGAGAAATGAGAACATTTTTTTGTTCACATGTAGACCGCCATTTCTTCACATCACCTTCTAAGGTTGCAATTTGTGCATCCTTGGTCTTCAAGAGGTCGAGAGCCTTCGCCAACGTCATCGCATCGTGAACAACATCAGATTCAGACTGTGGAATGGGAATGTGACTTGTGGCACATACGGGTGAGTCGTCACTTAAAGCAAAGTCGAAGACGTTGCTGGCGTCTTGTGGTGGCAAGATTGGAGTCGCAATTGTGGTTGAGGCTGATGCCAATCTAATTTTCGTGGTGGACCGTCGCACCTTCGCAGGATGTTTCATCTTCTTTCCCCGCGATGATGAAGCGGCTTGAACATTTGGATTTGGAACTGGAACTGGAACTGGAACTTGGACGGGGGTGATAATCTGCTCCTTCACTCGTACAAGCTTAGGAATCCGTGTGCCATCTGAATCATTATCCTCTTCTGATTCTTCTGTGTCCACCTCTTGAGTTTCTTTGTTTTGTGGATCACTTCGATAAGGCCCAAGTCCACCCTCCGGAAATTTGAGAACCCCTCTTGGAATTATTCCAACTTCTGGACGCTCCACGTAGGTACTTTCTTTAATCGTGGTCCAGTCAACTTGTTTGTTCAAGGCGACCTCAGCATAGGCACCTCTAGCAATGAACAAAGGGGCCTCATTCCTATCTACAAAAGGGGTTTTGTAGAGGACCTGCCACAATTCTAAACACCTTCGTATGAAAGCTGGATTTTCACAATACTTCAAATTTGCCTTGTTATTGTGTCGGTTGTGATGATGGCGCCATGCCGGAAAGAACTTCCCGATGTGACACCATTCAATGTAGTCTTCGCACACCTGCATACTCCAAGGCTCTGGCTCCTCGTTCCACTCTTTGAAAGCTAGGTGGTTATCATTGTTCAACACATGCCATCGCTTCTTGTGAATGTTACCCCTCCTTTTTCTAGTCTTGTCTTTGGCAGCCTTCCTAATTGCACCAGGAGTGCGTACAGTGGAAAACCCCGGAAGGGACCCATCACTGCTACCTCCAGTTGCCATGAGATTTGCGGACGTCGCAAAATTCTAAGAACCAAATGATAGCAAAAAATAGTATATATATTATCCAAAAGGGTCACGCATGCAGCCAACAAAGGTTGCAAGACAGAAAGCCTCAATGGAAAATGAAGGTGATAGCATGATGATGGGCTACTGGCTATATAGGGCGAGTGACTTCGGTCTAGGGGGGCGAGTACGGATAGGGCAACTGCGTATCCAGCGACTGCGGGTCTGAATAGGGCGACTGCGGGTCTGGGTAGGGCGACTGCGGGTCCGACGTGGGCGACAGCGGGTCTCGAGAGGGCGACAGCGGGTCCAAATTGGGCGACTTCGGGTCCACCACCGGGTCTAGGTACCTTTTGCACACCCGCGGTCGCCCACCCAAGAACACTTCCTGAACCCGCAGTCGCCCACCCGCGGTCTCCCTCAGAAATCCGCAGTCGCCCACTCGCAGTCGCCCTCGTCCACCCGCAGTCGCCCCTACCCGCACTCTCCTACCCGTACACGCCCTCCAATTTGCCAAGTGGATGCCATGTGGCATCCACCTGGAGGGGGGTAATTTCCTGTAAAGTCAAAGGTAAATTTGACTTTTCGTGACGTCGCGCGGGCTCTACTAGACGTCGCGCGACGTCGCGCGACGTCTGTCTGTCGCGCTGTCGCAGCGAACAACCCTGGTTGGTCCCGGTGGATGAGCGTATTCTTGTCATCCCTCTTCGCCTTTAGAATTTCCCACCCCTAGACGAGGTCATGAGCATCAGATGGCGATGCTCCCTCAAATGTCATGCCCATTGTCATAGACTTCTCGCCACATGCTTCCTCCGTGCATGTGCTGAATGGCAGCTCCACTGCAAAATAGTCCGCCGCTGGCCGCTGCATCCGGCTCGCGGATCGGATGAAGGCAGATCAGGACATGGACGTTCTCACCCATGGCCATCACTGATATCACGTTGCCATGGCCCGGCATCATGTTTCCCTTTAGCTTGAAGGAACACGCAATGTGCACATCACTGTCTGGTAACTCCCTCCAACATAGTCCCCATTCTTGGATGCCCAAATTTGCTTTCCAGGTAGCGCTTGGACGAATCCCGTCTGCCACTATTGGTGAGTCCGCAATTCGCTCTCCCAGAAGTCGACTCAACAGAGTCGGTTTCCTACACAGTAGTACTCCGAAATTTGAGCAAACAGCAAAGGTATCGGCTGCCAGCCGACAGAACTATGTAGTGCATTTCAGAGAGCGCCCAGTGTATCGGCTACCAGCCGATATGGTTTGGTATCCAGATAACAACGCCCAGTGCACCTTGTGTCGGCTGCCAGCCGACACAAGGTTCTATTGTGGTCCCAAACACAGACCACACGAAATCACTCCAGAAATATATAATGAAGACAAATGATGATTCAAAATGTATCGGCTGCCAGCCGACACAGTGATCTGGAAAATACCTGACAGTCTCGGGAGTTGACGACTCCATCGTTGCAGGCACCTCCCGTATCGGCTGGCCACTCCAAACTATCGGCTGCTTGATAGATGCAGGCTCCTCAGACGCTCTCAGTATCGGCCGCGCGTGAACTCGTATCGGCTGCACTGGAGTCCTCAGTTGTGCAGCCTGCAACTCAAAGGAGGCGTGTCGGCTGCGAGCCCAAAACAAAAAAGGAAAGCGTGGCAGAGAGAAAGGGAGAAGATGAATGGGAAGAAGAGAGAAGGAGAGAGCGAGAGCGAGAGCAAGTGAGGCAAATGAAAAATGAACAGAAATGAAAGTGGCCAAGGGAGTATACCCCCTCTCCTCACTGAAGTGACGGCTGCCAGCCGGGGAGGGTAATCATGACCATTCATCCAGGTTTTTCATCCGTTACTAATTATTCATCCAAATTCAGTGCTTCACATCCACCCAAGGACATGGCAGTAACGATCACTCATTGCAAGAAGTGCGTACGTTTCGATTCTTGATCCTCAGACGTACGCTCAAGTCATTATTGTAATCACAACAAATTCATCCTCATGCAAATTCAAATTTCAAGCGCCAACTTGCTTCTCTCCACTCCTCACTTAGGTTCAATTCTTGGAGGAGTTCAGTCTTTTATTTTGGGTTGCTGCTTCCAAGCTCTCAGCCTGCCAATCTTGAATGCTTTTAGGCAACAGTGGAATGCAGTGGAATGCTGGGCGAGCTGCAGGGGAATGCAGAGATTGCAGTGGAATGCACAATAGCGCAGCAGTTTCTAGTGGGATGTAGGGCAATCTAGTGAATGATACGGTTGCAATGGGGTGCATTCCATGACACAGAGCCCAGTAGTTCAGGGCGTATTTTGGTTTATTGGAGGAAACAAACTGTCAGGGATTCATATCATTTTTAGCATCATTTAGCTCAGGTGGTTGGGGCAGCATCTGAGCTCTACTCGGAGGCGGCGGAGGTCAATGGTTCTGATGACGACGGAATGCAAGGAGTACCCAAGAATCCATACCGCTCAGTCCGTCGAACAGTACTTATCAAGGAATCTGAAACACTGTCGAAATTGCAGAGAAAGACGTCGGAGATTGACATACGAAAAGTCAGCTCCCAAAAGTGCTGCAGGCTCAGATGCTGCCAGACATTTCCCTGGGAACACACGAGAAGTCTACGACGAAAGTTCTATGCCTGCAACTTTGAGTCCAGGAGGGAAACGGCGTATGCCGTCCAGAGTCAGTTGCATCCAGGTTCTGTTCCAGGGAAGAAGTTCATCACTCTGGAAAATGTTGATGTTTGCGAGAATGCCTGGTACTTTATTCACGAGGTCTCAAGGTTGGCCTATCATGTATATAAGGCTGCGGCCACTGGAGGAACTGTTAGCGGGTCGCACGGGAATGCGGGGGCCAGGCGACCACGTCCGCAAACCGTTCAAGCTCAAGCAACTCTCACAACGATTATCAACGACAATGCTGACCAGATGCCAAACGAATTCAGACTAGTGGGAAACAAACGCGTGGACAATCTCAAGGTAGTCCCCTCGGCAATGAACTGGGATCACATGCGTCAGCAAGTCAATTATGTACGTATCCGTTTCCTTCCTCCTTGATTTGCACTACGCGATTACTTCTGTCGGCTGCCAGCCGATAATGCTCAATCCGAATGCACTGGGTCCAGTTCAATGCAAATTCATTGCATGTGTGAGGTAGCTTTATTTCGGTGGGTTTGTCCATGCAGTTCAGGGCTGTCGGCTGGTAGCCGATATAGTTTCTCTACGTTCGCCATGTCTCATATACCTGGATGTGCCCCCCAGGTCAATGGAATCTGTAACATGTTGCCAGTCTCCCAGTCTGCCATTAGCCGACTTCGGAAAGCTCATTTTAAGAACGTCGAGGTCAAGCCGGTGGAAAGTAACTTCTCCAAATGTACAGAGTGTGACTTCCTTGTAGAGTTCATTGCAAAGTATCCGAGAGGGTGTGACGAGTGTCAGGCGCTAGTGGATGACAGAGAGAGACATCTCAATTACCAACGCGCATGTAGAAATGTATACGGTGGATGGACTGCGCAGTCTGTGCAAAACCCGTCGGAGTTCCTCTGCATCATTCACGACAAGATGGACACCACCAAGACCGCTATTCCAAGGATGCAGCGAATCACCAAGGCCATCGTAGGGCTCGGCCAAATTCCAATCTCCTGTACTGGTATGCTCACACATGGACATGGAGATGGCGCGTATGCGCATTACTCCACATCACTATGGCCAGGGGATTCCAATTTTACCATATCGTCGCTGTGTAGGGTCTTCCGTGCTCTCGAGGTGCCACCTGTTCGAGAGTCAAAGATCTTGTTCTCAACTCCACCCCTGAACAGCTTCTTCGAGGCACTGCTGCATGGAAAGTCAAGATGCAACTCATCAATTCCGACGGCCTCGGACAAGTTCACAAAAACTCCAGGGCCTGGACGCCCACATGTTCCTCTTCCAAGGAAGCTTTTCTTGCAACTAGACAACTCAGCCAAGGACAATAAAAATAGGTTTCTCATGGCCTTCTGCTCATTGCTCACAGCCAAGCGCATCTTCAAGGAGGTCACTGTCGGATTTCTCATTGTCGGACATACGCACGAAGCAGGGTTGTTCGTTGCGACAGCGCGACAAACAGACGTCGCGCGACGTCTAGTAGAGCTCGCGCGACGTCACGAAAAGTCAAATTTACCTTTGACTTTATATAAATTTACCCCCCTCCAGCTGGATGCCATGTGGCATCTACATGGCAAACTCAAGGGGCGCATACGGGTACTAGGCGACTACATGTAGGGGCGACTGGAGGTAGGGGCGAGTGGAAGTAGGGGCGACCTCTTGTAGGAGTGATTTGTAGTGCAATTCAAAATTGCCACTTCTGCTGCAGTCATCCAAGAAAATAGAAAAAATATTTTTTGGAGAATCTAACCGTAAGATCTTGTACTTAAGTTGTCTAAAATCATGTGGTAAAAATTTCATAAAGTTTGGCCATATAGATTGGAGGATATTAGCATTCAAAGTTGGAAAAAAAAATTGAACTTTGGCTTGTAATTTCAGATGACTTTGACCACCATTTGTGGAAAAAAATTGCACTATAAACTCTAAATTTTAAAAAATTATGTTGAAAAATTGAATTGAAAGTTTAAGCAAAAAATTTCAATAGAAACACACTTGATTTTCATTCTTTAAGAAATTGTTGAATAGAAGTTGGTCTATGATTGAATGAAAAACTAAATTGTTAATAGCTCTAAGTTGGAATTGAAACACAATAAGCACAATGGTGAGATTGTTCTAGTAGACAAACTTAACTATATTAAACAATTTTCAAAAAAGTTGTATAAATTGCATTCAAAAATATATCATATAAGATGTTTTTTCAAAAAATTGTTTAGATTGTCTAAAAGACAAGATTGTCCATAATTTTTTCATTGCTAGTCCAAATGGAATGAATCAAAGCTTCACATGTAGACAAAAATATAATATTTGAGGGAAAAAAATTTAATATTAATTGACTTATTGTAATTTTTTTGTTGCTTGCTGACCTCTATTTTCAGCTTAGGGTGGCATAAATTTTGCTTTTGGACACCAATTGAAGAAAAATTTATATTCATACAAAGATGATGTACTCTTCTATCCTCCAAAAAAGTTCAAAAAATGAAAATGAAAATTGAGACTATATGCACCTACTTGAACTCTTTAAAGTCCTTCAAAAGGACTCAAGTTGGTCCTTTAGGGGTTAAAACTCAACTTTATTTTTGTACACTTTTACACACATTAGTTTAGAAGAAAATAAATTAAAGTACATTGTTTGGAAAAAATTACAAAATATTTGCACAAAAGAATTCAAATTCAAGATTCAATACATAGACCTTGGCACGTAGCGTTTTGAATATTTAATATTTTTTCTAAATGGCACATCATATAAAAAGTGGTTAAAATATCTTACTTTCCTTTTCAAAATTTAGAAGCATGAAATGTGACCTATGTTTTTATTTGTACTAACATAATAACAACATACCCTATTACAAAACATCAATGCGATAAACAACTTTAGGGGCTTTATCAACCATGAGTAGCTTTACCACCTATCTACACATTAGTTGCTTCTTTGAATCAGGATCAATGACTATACCCAACTTCCTCACAAAGTACCTCATTACTAATGTGTTTCCAAATATTTCATTGTCATATTTGAGTAGTTGCGTGGATTAGTGTCTCTATAGTAGCACCTTCGGTCTTACTATAGGTAACTAAAATCAAAAGAGTCCTTTTATTAATGACCACATCGTCAAATATTTGTTTCTACTAAGGATCTCTCATTCAAAAGCGTATAATCTTTGTCCTCACTTGTTGGTGACCAACTTTGAATTAGAAGCACATGTCATTATGCCACCATATGCTTAGTGATGTCAATTTTAGTTGCCCCTAGAAACCCCCAAACGGCCCAAATTTGTCAATTTTTGGACAAAAGGAAGGCCATTATTTCCACCTCCACCCGCGGTCGCCCCTTACCCGAGGTCGCCCTTAAGCACTCGCCCTGACCCGCGTTCTCCTCCATGAGAGGTCGCCCAAGACCCGAAGTCGCCCCTAGAAACCCCCAAATGGCCCAAATTTGTCAATTTTTGGACAAAAAGAAGGCCATTCTTTCCACCTCCACCCGCACTCGCCCCTTACCCGAGGTCGCCCTTAAGCACTCGCCCTGACCCGCGTTCACCTCCATGAGAGGTCGCCCAAGACTCGAAGTCACCCCTAAAACCCCCCAAACGACCCAAATTTGCCAATTTTTGGACAAAAAGAAGGCCATTATTTCCACCTCCACTCGCGGTCGCCCCTTACCCGAGGTCGCCCTTAAGCACTCGCCCTGACCCGCGTTCTCCTCCATGAGAGGTTGCCCAAGACCCGAAGTTGCCCCTAGAAACCCCCAAATGGGCCAAATTTGCCAATTTTTGGACAAAAAGAAGGCCATTCTTTCCACCTCCACCCGCGGTCGCCCCTTACCCGAGGTCGCCCTTAAGCACTCGCCCTGACCCACGTTCTCCTCCATGAGAGGTCGCCCAAGACCCGAAGTCGCCCCTAGAAACCCCCAAATGGGCCAAATTTGTCAATTTTTGGACAAAAAGAAGGCCATTCTTTCCACCTCCACCCGCGGTCGCCCCTTACCCGAGGTCTCCCTTAAGCACTCGCCCTGACCCGCATTCTCCTCCATGAGAGGTCGCCCAAGACCCGAAGTCGCCCCTAGAAACCTCCAAACGGCCCAAATTTGCCAATTTTGGGACAAAAAGAAGGCCATTCTTTCCACCTCCACCCGCACTCGCCCCTTACCCGAGGTTGCCCTTAAGCACTCGCCCTGACCCGCATTCTCCTCCATGAGAGGTCGCCCAAGACCCGAAGTCGCCCCTAGAAACCCCCAAATGGGCCAAATTTGCCAATTTTTGGACAAAAGGAAGGCCATTCTTTCCACCTCCACCCGCGGTCGCCCCTTACCCGAGGTCGCCCTTAAGCACTCGCCCTGACCCGCGTTCTCCTCCATGAGAGGTCGCCCAAGACTCAAAGTTACTTGAAAAACTCATTGGATTGCAATTTTTGGGTGATGAAAGTAGAAATTGACAACTTCATTATAGTCAATTACTTTTGTTTTAGTTTGCTAGGTACATTAGTGGACGTACCTTGTTAGGTGAGCTAAGTAAATGGACCTTGATAAGATCAGATTTCATAGCTTTAACACCTAATCTCATTTATTAGAAATGAAAGCTCTTCTAAAAATCTAGTTGCTTTGGATTCTCTATAGTACTACTTGTATTTGATAATATCTTGTTTGATCTATTAATTAGCTCTAGTATATAAATTTTATGGCAAGATGTCATCTTCTATTGAACACTCAAGTTTTGCAAATATGCAATTTTGTTAAATATATATCAATGGTTCATTTTCATTTATTCGGTTGGGATTATATGATATGAAATAAATCAAATAAGAAAGATCATACATATCTCTCCATCTACTTTTTTGTATTTTAGAAATCATTTGATAAATTATATACTTATAGAATGACTATTTGAGATTTGTTTAAATCCGTAGGGGAAATTTTCATTTAAATCTCTTCCCCATTAATTTAGAAGTGAATATGGTAAATAATTCATAAGTACAAAGATGTTTGGAGAATCAAGAAAATTAAATGGAGAAGGTATTGCAAATATTTTCATGCATTATTTTGTATTTTGAAATACACTTTATAAATTATAGACCCCTTTAGTAGGATAATTTGTTGAAATTTGCATAAATTAAATCAAAAGGGGAAGTTTTCATTTAAATTCCTTCCCCACTAATTTTTTAAATTAAAGATGAAGGTGGTAAATAATTCATGAGTACAAAGAAGCTTGGAGAATCAAGAAAATTAAATGGGGAAGGTATTGCAAATATCTTCATGCATTATTTTGTATCTTGAAAAACAATTTATAAATAATACACCCATAGGATAAGTCTTTGAGATTTGCATTAATCAAAAGGGGAAGTTTTAATTCAAATCTCTTCCTTCTAATTTTTAAGTTAGAGATAAATGTGGTAAATAATTCATAAGTAGTTGAGTACAAAGAAGCTTGGAGAATCGAGAAAATTAAATGGGGAAGGTATTGCAAATATCTTCATGCATTATTTTGTATCTTGAAAAACAATTTATAAATAATACACCCATAGGATAAGTCTTTGAGATTTGCATTAATCAAAAGGGGAAGTTTTAATTCAAGTCTCTTCCTTCTAATTTTTAAGTTAGAGATAAAGGTGGTAAAATAATTCATAAGTAGTTGAGTACAAGGATGCTTGGAGAATCGAGAAAATTAAATGGGGAAGGTATTGCAAATATCTCCATTCATTATTTTGTATTTTGAAATACATTTGATAAATAATACTCCCATATGATGATTATTTGAGATTGCATATATTAAATCAAATGGAATAATTCTTATTTAAATCTCTTTCTTCTAATTTTTAAGCTTGAAATTAAAGTGGTAAATAATACATGAGTATGATGAATTGATGATACTTGGAATATAGTGAAATTCAAAATGAAAAGCTCTTTCTAAAATCTACATTTTATTATTTTGTATTTTAAAATCTACTTCATAAATAATACCCTGGTAGGATGACTTTTAGAGATTTGCGTAATTCAAGAGGAGAAGCTCTAATTTAAATCTCTTTCCTCTATTTTTAAATTTTAGATGAAGGTGGTAAATTATACATAAGTATGATGATGCATAGAGAATAGAGAAAATCAAATAGGAATGTTTTTATACAAATCTTCATAGGGTGTTCAAATTTAAAATCCACTTGTTAAATAATACACTGATAGGATGTTAATCTCTAAATTCTCATTGTCTTCATAAGGGGCAAATGGATTTTGGCCAAGTTCCTATATGGTCAAATTTTTATGAA
The DNA here is from genome assembly GCA_947034895.1 of Rhytidiadelphus loreus. Classification (NCBI taxonomy): domain Eukaryota; kingdom Viridiplantae; phylum Streptophyta; class Bryopsida; order Hypnales; family Hylocomiaceae; genus Rhytidiadelphus; species Rhytidiadelphus loreus. The sequence goes on from OX344765.1 coordinate 43,795,879, forward strand.
AAGATAGGAAAAAAAAATTAGCTTTCTAGGAATGTAATTTTAATTTTAATTGGTGCCTAGGAGCAAGAGTTATACAACAATTAGCTTTGGATCTAAATTAAATCATTTGGATGAGCAAAAACAAATCTTGAAAAATTTGAATTAAAAATTAATTTTTTTTCTCATATATTTTATTTTATTTTCATATGGAAAGCTTTTATTCATTTCATTTGGATTTATGATATGAAGAGGTTGCCAAGAAGTTGTAGAGCATCTTGTTTTGCAAGCAATTATAATATTGATTTGTAAAATATAGGTATAGGATTTGTTTTTGAGTTCAATTTTCAGAAAAATTCAAAACAAATAGGTCCACCAAATCAACATTGATTGTTAGAACAATCTCACTATTGGAATTCGTGAGTTTTAATTCCATCTTAGAGCTATTAATGATTTAGTTTTTCCCTCTATGATACCTTCTTCTACTAAATAATTTTTTAAATAATGAAAATTACATTATATTTTAAACTTTTATTTTTTCTATATTTTCAACTCAATTTTGAATGATGAAAAAAAACTAAATTCAAGATCTACAATTCAAACTATTTAAGTTAAGAAGATTTGAAGTCTTAAACTAGTTTGCCATTGTGCCAGAAAAACACAATTTCTTCACTTTGAATGCATTTATCTTGCAATCTATGTGGTCAAAATGTATGAAATTTTTTCCATGCATTCTCAAACTATTCTATTGCAAGATCCTATGGTAACATATGGGAAAAAAATACCATTCTAAATTTTTTTTCTCTTTGCAATTTGCACAAAAATGGCAGTTTTGAGTGTTTTTTGACAATTGCAACAAGGAGGTCGCCCCCCTAGACCAGCAGTCGCCCCCCTGGACCAGAAGTCACCCCCTTGGACCAGAGGTCACCCCCCTGGACCAGAGGTCGCCCTAATTTTAGAACCCGTACTCGCCCCATTTGTACTTGCACGCGCCCCCATCCGTGGTCGCCCAAGGCTGAAGTACATGCGCCCCTACCCGCAGTCGCCCAAGTTGGCTTTCCACGTCATTTTGTAAACCTTGCCACGTAGGCAAAATCTATTTACCGTGGGGTAAATTTTTTTACCCCTCCGCGACACGATGTCAAGTAAACTCGACACTTGGTGACACGCGACACGCGACGTCAGACGTCATACACGACGCCTAAACCCAAAAATATGTCAGACAAGACAACCCTGGCACGAAGACATTGACGCACACTTCAGTTATCTGTCGAAACTGATCAAAAGGAAAAACACTTATGTCCTTACAGACCTCATGAAGGCGTTCATGGATTCACAGAAGACTGTCGCCTTCATCCCGGAGTTTGTTCAGGAAGTGGCGGACTTCAAATCATACCTCACGGGATTTCATCATGATGGTGTCAACAAGATTGTGGGACTCGGGAATAAACACCTGTTCAAATTCTACGTAGAAGAGTCAGGAGATGATCGAGGATGGCCAGTCATGAGGTACAAGAAAAGGACAATGGATTCTTCGTGGCTTCCTCTGGGGCCACCGGTCAAAATGTGGATAGCGGATGAGGATGGGGGACCGAAAATCCTGCAGGGAGACCCGGTACCTGTTTCGTTCAAAGCACTCTGGGGAAGCGTCGAAATTAACCCAAGGAAGTGAAACGCAGACAAAGAAGTCACAAGGGCTAGCGAATGCAATGAGAAGCAGTCCTTCATCAAGAATGGAATCGCAAAGTACATCGAGTTCTGGAAGTCGGGGATGGCCAGAAACAAAAGATATGCCGACGAAATGGCAGGTTGTGTCGCATACTGGGAACGAATCCATTCGGAGATTTGTTCGCCTTTGCCCGCAGCACCCACTGCGCTTCAAGAGGGATTTTGGCCGACGTCAGATTGGAAAAGAGATCACGCTGCTGCATTTCCTGAAGAAGGGGCGGATCCAAACAATCCAATAGACACCACTCCTGAGGACGACCCAGAACCTACTCCATTCTGCGGGCCGGCAAAGGACAGACCAAAGTTGAGCTTTAATCCCTTCAGGGATGTTCTCCTTGGAGACTTTGTTCTCTGTCGACCTTGTCACAATAATTACCTCCCTGTGTGGCTTGGACGGGTACTGGAGTGTGTCAACATGACGCAGGGACCATCCTATGGCACTTTCAAAGTTGAGTGGTGGACTCCAATGAAAGCCAAGAGGGAGAGTAAAGCGGTCGTTGCCAGGGAGTGCTGGACTCGACGATGGCATAAAGAACTAAGACTTCCACAGCTTGTTCATGTACGCATTGTCCTGTACTCGCACAGGATGCCCTTGCATGCGAAGAAGGGACCTCCGACATCTCATCTTATTCCAGAGTCCTCGGTTGTTGCTGCGATTGCGAATCTGGAGGCCGCGGGGACAGCAGAGGACAGAGATGCTGATGACGAAGGAGAAGACTGACGCGTTCACCTTCATGTGTTCTATCGGCTGCCAGCCGATACATCGCTACTTGTTCAATGAATTGGCAGTTGGGCGGAGTTGTCGGCTGCTAGCCGATATGAAGGACAAGGCTGCGTCTTCATGGCACATAACTTTAAGTCGATCATCTTCATGCGTCATTTACAGTTATTTCTAGTCGGATTATGACATCTACTTCCTGGTGATGGAATGGAAATGGATATGTACTGTATTCTTAATTAATATTATGATGCTCCACTGCATCCGTTTTTGAAACTGCCTCGATCCCGGAGTTTGAAACTCCCTCGATTCTGTGCACTCTCGATGTAGTCTTACTATCGGCTGCCCGCCGATACAGTTACCAACTGTATCGGCAAGTGCAGTATTACCTCTGTCAGGGGCTCAGACGTCATAGTCTCAAGTCTCCTTCTCTATCGCTAGAATGACAACGGTTATGTGCGCTGTCGTGGTCAATTTAGTGTGCCTACTCTACGGGCGATTTCACAATTTCTTCTACTTACTAGGCTTTTCGAATGCCTAATTTCCCTTTATTGATTGTCAATGCATTGCTCTGATTTCGCTTCACATTATAATGTCGACGCTCTCATCGGCTGCCAGCTGACACGTCTTCTGCGTGTTGCCTTCTCACAATTGGAAAGTCATGCGGTATTTTAATGCGGACTTTGTTCAAGGGATCTGCCTCTTCTTGTGTGTCACGGTTATAGGCGTCTCTTCTCTTGTCTCACGGTACATCTTGCTCAAAAATTATATTTGGACTTCTGGATTCTATTAACAGCCAATGGAATGTCCTTCAATCTACTTTTTCGGACAACCAGTTTAAATGGACAATGTGTAGGTCGCCCGCCGACACCTTTTTTTGATTTTCTATTACTTATTTCTCTATTATTACGTGATTTTGGACTTCGAATTTGTCCATAAATGGTGTAATTGTCTATAATTAGTTAAATATGGGTTTGTTGTAGTCACCTTAATTTTCTTTCTTTTTACTATTTGTCTTTTGATCAACAAATAGTGGTGGAATCTCTTGTAATTTAGGCAAACGAATGGTTAAGTGAACAATTAGTTGGATTTGTGGAGTTTCCGGTAATTAAAACAATTAGTTATATTCAGGAATCATGGGGATCGGCAAACAGTTATCGCTGGTAGTTACAACTACTGGTTTTCTATATAGTTCGAACGATTTGTAAATTTGCTCTCTCACTCTCTTGATATTTTTTTTGGTGATCAGCCTTTTTCTTTAGTTTTGTATCATGAACTCCTTCAGAGATTAATGTGATTATATTTTTACAAATTGTTGTTTGTGTGTATGTCCAACAAATGAATTCTTTGGGACTGATGTGTGTGTATGGAATTGATATGTCTGAAATTTGTTGGACCTGGTTTGATTAATTGTAAGTAGCGTTAACAAGTTGTTGGCTGTTGAATTACTTTGGCTGTAAACTTGGTTGTGTTCGATCCATCATGATTTCTTTTATTGGAGTTTCCTTGAGTGAGTAAGGACTTGGGTTAGCAAGAATGAAGTTGTAAGTGGTCATTGACAATTGGTACGAGCAAAAGGACATGATTGGAGGGAGCAGCCTAGTCACCCGTGAGTTAACAAATTATTATTTCAAAGATTTGTAATGCTTCGACGAAGTTGCAGTAGCCGAACAGGTGGTTAAGTACAATTGAGTTCGGATAAACAAGCGCTCGGGTAAGCATACTATACTATTGGTTGTATTGATTTATATATATGTGTAGCTTTTGACAAATGGTAGTGTTTGGAGTTTAGACAGAGATGATTGTAATCGTCTTATTCAAACAAATTGTGTTTTATTGGGTCTATGTTAAACCAAGTATTTACTATCTGTGACTAATTGTTCTAGTGAGTTATGTGGTTAACACGTGAGATGAACGAATTGTCATGCTAATGATAAAATTGTAATTGGAAGTTTAACTTTGTAAATTGTGTGTTGGTAATGTGGAATCACGATATGGAATAATTGTGTATATGAGGATTGAGATTCACGAATTACAAGTAGTCAGTTTGTTGTGGAAGTATACAAATGTAATGATAAAATGCTTGTGTCTTACCATTATTCGTGACTAATTGTTGTATCGGTTTTGGAAGTAGTTAATTAGCATACAAATTACTGAAAGACAATTTGTTTATTACGGACTTTGTAATTTTACACCCAAATAAATTATCAACAACTGATTTAGTTATCTGAGTTTATTTAAACCAGTTGTTTTAGGATTTGAAACTTAAATTGATTTTGTTTGTTATGTAGTTAATATGTAGACTAATTGTATGGAGATCCTAACATTGTTAACAAATTGTCTGTATGCTTGTCTCTGATTGATGTGATGTGTGTTGGTATTGACAGATGAATACTATTACTGTATCACGCTAACCAGTTGTTGTGAATTCAGGTTTATATAAACTATTTGTTGAAATAGAGAGAATTTGTATAGATTTAGAACTTGGAACATGTTGTTATGAACTTGGGTGTTTGGTGTGAGTTTGATGGAAGCATAATTCCAATCAATTGTTGAGACCTTAGGAGAGAGACCATTAGTGGATGATTGTCAAAAAGAACACTTTAACAAATGGTTGCAAGCTGTGCAGGATATACCAAGGAGCTTGCATTGCACACACTCATGCCCTGCATTTAGATAGAAACAAATTGTTGTAGTTAGGACGGTGACAAATTTCTTGAGCATCTTAAACTAGCAACTAGGCTAGTAAAGTAGTTACTGAAACAAATTGTTTGGTAACAAAATCACTGGTAATTAATGAATGTGTACACAACTTATTAAATCTATATCTATATATACACACCTCTGTGTGTAATGTGCATTGCATTAAGTCCTAGAGCATATACATGACAAATTGTGGTTCTTCCCAACTAATTGTTATAAACAAAAGACACACATTAGTTCAGGACCGAGACTGCATTCATTTGTCCATAGCATCGGTAACGGAGAGTTAAACAAATTGTGTATGGGTTAAGAGTGAAAAATGAACAATTCGTAATTATTAAACAATTATCATCAAAATCCCATCCTATCTTAGAATACATGTGACTTTAGCTACTAATACATTAGACTACTTGATCATTCCCCCTAGATTTGAACCCCTATACTATAGTCCTGGGTTTTGTGGGATTTAGATGAAACCTAGACTGCAGTCGTCATCAGAGCTAATGCAAACACTACGAGCACGATGATGGCAATCCCTCTTCCCTGCATCGCCATGATCAAAATCACACCCGAGGGAATGAAATCAATGAACCAGATGTTAAAATATATGGAATTCAGATTAAGTAGTTTACAAGCTATTAGAATAGTAAGTTATAATAGAAGCTAGTCAAATAGCTAAAAGGTGTGTAAGACGAAAGAAAGTGATTGTTCACCTTCTAGTATCACTCCATTTAGAATATATGTAGCCTTGAGCTTGTATAAAGATATACTTTTAATATGATGCAAAGTTGATGTGATGTGTGTTCATAAATTTCAATATGGTATCAGAGCAAAGTTGAGCATGTATCGATTTGACTAATTAAGAGATGTGTTTTCCATCATTGCCCTTAGCAAATTGCTCTAGTGAAGATGTGTATGACTTGTTCGTTAATGAAGAGGAAAGAACTCAAATTGAGAATCAATTACGATTTATCAACATGGTCTTCCAAATTCCTCTCGAATCAACTGAGCAAGCATCCAAAGAAGTAAATCAACAGGTGGATGAGCAAAAGTTCAAAGTTGCAAGCTGACAATACCATAGATGAGATCAGAGAAGCACTCGAAACCTTTGTATCTGAACTAGCTCAGCTCAATGAGCTTAATATTCATTTCTTTAGTGATGGAGAAGATTATATTGTGCCACAAGCTATTCACCTAGAAATATAGATTTCATTGGCTAAGCCACATTTCCTATTATCAATTAATTGACGATGAGTCTTCAAGTTTCTCCATATGAATTGTGTCATGTTGATAAATTAGATGGAGAAAATTACTCAACTTGGAGAATAAGAATAGATTTTACTCTAAGGAAAGGAAAACTATGGTCCATTGTAGACGGTAGTGAGAGAAAACCAGTAGCTCCTACGGGGGCAAATGCTACTCTTTTACCTAAAACCAGGTCGGGGAGTATCATTGATTGGGAGGCAAAAACTTGTCAGCTCTAATGATACTGGTTAATAGTGTGAAGAATTCATGTTTTCATCATATTACTAGAGTTGCTACGGCCAAAGAGGCTTGGGATGAATTACAAGAGATTTATCAAGTTAGCAACATCTTATTTGAGAAGGAAATTCATTAAATTAAAAATGGAAGATGATAAAAATATGAGTGAACATATACATATGTTCAGATTGATACTTGATGAATTGATTGTTGTTGGTGCAACAATTCAAGAAGATGAATAGCTTGAAACATTTCTTGGAAGTGTTTCGCATTCATATAAAAATGTAGTTGATGTCCTAAACAACACTGTTGGCATTACTTTGTCAATTGCAATGTTGAAGCTATTGCAAGAAGAACTAAGAAGAAAATCTGATGGTCATTTAAATGATGAATCATCATCAAGTGTTTTTTGGGCTAAAAAGAAGCCCAACTTTCAAAAGAAGAAAGGAAACACTAATAAAAGAATTGGACAACTATCCAATAAGTCTAATCAAAATAAATGTATGAAAAAAGTAAAATGTTTTAATTGTAACCAATAAGGTCATTTTGCAAGAAATTGTACAAACAAGAAACAAGAAAAAAAATCATCTGGTCACAAATTAAATATAGCAAGTGAAGAACCACCAACTCTTTTCATTGCTACATTATTGAATTCAAGTGATGAAAAAGATAATCGGTATTTGGATTCAGATGCTTCGCACCATATAACTCCAAATAGAAATTGGTTTATTCATTACACATGATTAGAAAAACCAGAGAAAGTATATTTGGGAGACAATACTTATTGTAATGTGATAGGAAAAGGATCTATCACAGTCCAATTACCAAATGGACAAATCCGGTGCATAAATGATGTCCTTCATGTATCAGATTTACAATATAATTTAATTTCTGTAGGGAAAGTTACAAATATTGGTTATGATATTACATTCAAATCAAATTATTGTATCATAAGAGATATGTCTCTTAATCAAGTTATTTGTATAGGACAAAGGCAAAAGAATCTTTATAAGCTAGATATTGTTTGTAGAAGCCATCAACAAGCAATGACTGTAAGAACAAAATTTGATATAGAAAAGTCACCTAATCAAACAAAGTCTGATATTAATGTATGGCATTATAGAATGGGCCACATTAGTGAACAACATCTAAAAGTAATGTCTAAATATCAAATGGTTGAAGGTCTAGAGTTAATACCTCAATAGAAATTAATATTTTGTCCAAGTTGTCTTCATGGGAAGCAACAACGCTTGAAATTCCCTATTGGTCAAAGCAGAAGATCATTAGAAATTTTGGAATTAGTTCATTTTGATGTATGTGGTCCAATGCAAACCCTATCCATGGTAGAATGAAATACTTTGTTACATTTATTGATGATTTTTCAAGAAAGACTACAATTTATTTTCTTTTTGAAAAATCTCAAGTTTTGGATAAGTTCAAAATTTATAAAGCTTTGGTAGAAAATCAATCCCAAAGGAAGATCAAAAAATTAAGAAGTGATAATGGTGGGGAATATGTATCTAAAGAATGGTTAGAATTTTGTAATAAACATGGAATAGTTAGAGAACTAACAACCCCATATACTCCGCAACAAAATGGAGTTGCTGAAAGAAAGAACAAGACTTTAGTTGAGAGTGCAAGGTCTATGTTTACATCTGTCAAAATCGCCAAATAAATTCTGGGCTGAAGCTATTTCAACAACATGTTATTTACAAAATAGATTCGCACATGATGCTTTAGCTAACAAGACTCTCAAAGAAGTGTGGATAGGAACTAAACCCTCATTAAAACATATAAAAACTTTTGGATGTGATGCATATGTGCATGTACCATCCGAAACAAGACAAAAGTTAGATTCTAAGTCAAATTGTTAGGCTATAGTGAAACCACTAAAGGATATAGGCTATTTGATCCTAAATCCAATAAGATAATAATAAGTAGAGATGTCATTTTCAATGAAGTAATACCTTTACCCAAATCACACGATTTCGAAATCTCCCTAGATAAAGATTTTCATGCAATATCCAGAGGAAATACAATTTCAACTAATCAAGGAAATCAAATAAATGTAGTACCTCCTCTACTTCCAATACAACCAAGTACACCAATTCCATCAACTCCAGAACAATTATTTTATGAAGATCAAATTACGCAAAGTGGTTTCACTATAGAAGTGAAGATACTTCAGGGACTAGTTCAACAGATGTTGAAGAAACAAGTGATGACTTCAATAATGAAACTAATAAATTTGATCCAGTTCAATTCTTACGTGATAATTTATTGGGTGATATTGATGAGCAAAATGATGCTGAATTAAATGAAGAAAATTCATCGAGTTTAATAGAAGAAGCTCTAGGAAGTCCAAGTATAAGAAAATCTCAGAGAACTCATACACTAAGTACAAAAGCTAAAGAAAATCTTGAGTTGAATGGAAATAAATACTTGGCTTGTATTCAAGCTTTAATTACAACAGACTTAGTAATTGAACCTAAGACCCTTGAAGAAGCTTTACAAAGAGAAGATGCATCACAGTGGATGAAGGCTGTAAAACAAGAATACGATTCCTTGGTAAAGAATGACACATGGTCATTAGTTGAACCACCAAAAGATAGAAAGTCAATTGGTTGTAAGTAGATATTTAAATTGAAATTAAAAGCTGATGGAGCGGTTAATAGAGGCAAAGTCAGATTAGTAGCTAAGGGTTTTTGCCAAATGCCTGGACTTGATTTTCATGACTTTTTCTCCACTTGTGAAAATCACATCACTTCAAGCTTTACTTGCCATTATAGCAGAAAAAAGATATGAAGTACATTTAATGGATGTTAAAACAACATTTTTAAATGGTGTACTAGATGAAGATATTTACATGATACAACCTCTTGGTTTTGCTAAGAAAGGATTGAAAATTGGGTTTGTAAACTCAACAAGACAATTTATGGGCTCAAACAATCAGCAAGGTATTGGTATCAACGAACAAAGAACTACATGATAAATATTGGTTTTCATGTAAGTAAAGCTGATTCAAATGTGTATATCTACACAAGGACTCCGCTCATTGTAATTGTTGCAATCTATGTTGATGACTGTTTGATAATTTGCAATGATAAAAAACAATTAATTCAAAAATATAAGAAATTGTTAAGTACAGAATTTGAGATGACGGATCAAGGTTCAGTTCAATCTTTATTAGGAATTCAAGTTGAAAGAAATTTCGTAAAGAAAGAACTCAAATTGAATCAAAAACATTATATACAAAATGTTTTGAAAAAATACAATATGACAGATTGTAAACCAATTGATACGCCATTTGCTAGCAGACTGAAGATAACACTTGACATGAGTCTCCAAACAGATGAAGAAAAACAAGCAATGGAAAATGTACCTTACCAAAGTGCAGTTGGTAGTTTGATGTATGCAATGATATACACACGCCCCGATATTACATATGCACTGGGAGTAGTTTCCCAATTTTTGTTCAATCCAGGTCCTACACATTGGACGGCAGTTAAGCGTATTATGAGATATCTACAAGGTACCTTAGATTATTGATGGAAAGATAAATGAAGACGGAATAAATCATTCAATCACACCAGTTGGTTACACCGATTTGGATTGGGCTAGGGAGATTGATAATAGAAGATCTATAGCTGGCTATGCTTTCCTAATAAATGGTACAACAATATCATGGAGCAGCAAAAGACAAAATACAGTAGCTCTAAGTAGCACTAAAGCTGAATACTTAGGTTGCACACAAGTTGTGAAAGAGATTTTATGGTTGAAGAATTTTTTCAATGATATAAATGAGCTTAAAAAATTTCCCATGATTATACATTGGGATAATCAAAGTACAATTGCACTCACTGAAAATCCAAAATATCATGCAAGAACAGAACATATTGAGATTTGTCACCATTTTATTATAGAGCATGTTGAAAAATCTGAAGTTAAAATTCAATATTGTCCAACATAATTAATGGTGGCTGATGTTTTCACAAAGGCGCTTCCCAAAGTCAAACATGTATGGTGTATATACCATTTTGGTGTAAGAAAAAGAGGGCTCTAAATGAAGCCTCAAGTCCACAAGCATCAAGCTCTCAAAGATCAAGCACTGGAGCTATCACACCCATGTCAAGAAAGAAGATGATGAAATTTGAAGAAAAGAATAAACTACTTACATCTAATTTAGTGGGAGTGTTAAAATATATGAATTTCAGATTAAGTAGTTTACAAGCTATTAGAATAGTAAGCTATAATAGAAGCTAGTCAAATAGCTAAAAAGTCAATGTAAATCAATTCAACAAATTTCAACCACATGGTTCTTACTCCATCCCAATTTGCATTGTTTTAGGTCTTCTCCCTGCTCGTGAGTTGTTGATCCAATAAATTATTGAATGCTTCACAGTCACGAGCAAGACCTAAAATGGTGGAGGAAAAGATCCAAGACTGTCATTTGGCGAGTCTAGTGCATGATTGCTCAAGCAATTCAAGCAATACTGGTTCTAGCGATGGCGCAAAAAAATGGGTGCCACGAGCAATGCTACACTAAATTTTCTAATTGCCCCATAGCCAAACAAGAGAATGCAACACGACTCCACAAACATAGATGCTTCCTAAATACAAATTTGGTCGCAACACACCAACGACTCATTACACAAGACCTAGAAGCAATGTCCTCCAAGCCTACGCTTCGGCTGATCATGGACAGCATGATTTGGGGGTCACCAATTTCAAAATTCCTCTGCAACCTCTCTACCAATGTTGAAATTCCTCCGCATCCTCTCGACCAATTGACATCCATTTTTCAAGAGCTAGAAGTTCACACCCTTGCAATTGGTCCTCACAGACATGATCGATCGAGCTCAATTCTCGGAATGAATACCCCAATACTCAAAATGCAACAACTAAATGCAAGTTCAGGGAATCTGTAGAATCTGCTCTTGCTCCTTTGGGCCTCAAGTTTTGCAAGCTTGAAGCGATTTCTACAGAGAAGTGTTGGCAACTGTGTAGAAAGAAAATTTTAAAAAATAGTAATTTAGACTATTTTAGCCTATTAGGGGCCCCTTAGTGAGAAAAAGTAAAAGTAAGCTTTAAATTAAAGTCTAAATGCATGAATACTGTAAATAGGCCTATGAGTCTAGAATGGATGAAAAAAAAAATTAAAAATTAAAAAAAAAAAAAAAAAAACTTGATGAATGAGGTGTGACTTAGGCCACACCCCTTCATATTTCCACCGGTTCATATTTTTGGAAACCTATAAACAATTAAAAAAGGAAGCCATTCATGGCAAATGTGTAAGTCCCAATTATATTGAAATATATATTTATTCTCGTGATTATTATTCTTGTGTGTTGAATTGTATTCATTATTATTATATGTATGAGAAATTAGAGTTTGTATGTGTTTGTATTGGATTCTGTACTGTAATGCGATTGTGGAATTGCAAATTGATTTGGGCGCTGGAGAAATTCCAGTCAGAGCTAGAAAGACCGAAATTGCACGGAAGAACCTGTCTGATCAAGAGTGCAACAAGCGAGAGTGGCAAGATCTGAATTACGAAGCTGATTGGGGAGAATCTGGTGAAGGGGAAGCAAGATCAAAAATTGATTGCCAGAGTGAATTATCGAAGTGTCTGTTTGGCAAAATTGAAGGAACCTGAGCGGCAACTTGAGCGGAGCGATTGTCATTTGCAAATATTGGGGTGACTACTAGAGATTATTCGGACGGAAAACGGAAGCCAGAAGAACATAGAAAATCTCGAATTGTGGAATCCGAGAGAAGTCCAGCGTTGTGGAGCCCGTAACTGAAACACCAGCCCCGCCAAGTACAAAATCAAAATCGAGAATTCTTTATTTTTTACTGATGTCTTAGTCAATGGTGAACCTTTGCTTGAGAGATTGAAACACGATTCAATTGACAAATCAGTACTGAAGTCCATTGCAAAGTTTTGTCGCAACATCTTGAGCTGCGGAGATTTTCAAATCTTGGATTGTTCCCCCCAATTGGAGCAGTTTTTGAATCCAATTGTGCAAACACGTCATCGGAATAAGATTCCTCACGAAATTGAAATTATGGGAGGTGTTTGCGGTAAGACTGTGCACTAGAAGCAATAACTTGCGGCAATCCTTCAACAGGATTTCTCCAATTCATCACTAGAAGAAAACTATATCACAGTCAACAAACCACATTAGATTGGTTTTGTTGACTGCGTTGTTGAAAACGCAGTGAAAACACAGAAAAACGCAGATTTTGTGTTTTCACTGCGTTTTCAACAGCGCACTCAACAAAACCAATCTGATGTGGTTTTGTTGACTGCGACATAGTTTTCTTCTAGTGCATTAAATCTGTGATTAGGAAGGGGATGGTTGGCTTGGGATCGTACCTGGATTCACAAATTCTCGCACGGCATTTGGGAAGAGTCAGGATCAAATTCTAAAAACAAATCAATCAAATCGTAAGTTGGGTCGAAGTAGGCAGTTTGTGGAGCTTCTGCGCTTGGACCAAATTCTTTTCAAAATCATCCAAAACGCAAAATTTGTCTTAATCTAGTCGTCATGAGGCCGTGAAGGATGCACTGATTAGCATCATGCATAAATCAAAACAAAATTCATAACCAAAATTGAATTTGGGGTGAATCGGAATTGAGTCGCGCGGCAGTCGCAACGTGAAGCAGACTCCATGGCCGAATTAGGGATTTGTCCCACGGCCATAGGGTCTGTTACCCACGGGAATAGGTCCAAACTCATTTTTTCCACAGTTTTCCATGGTTAAAGGCCTTGTAGTGATAATGGGGTTGTTGTCCTTGGTTTTGGGCTGATTTTTCCACAGGCTTGGACCAGTTGTGGATGGTCTTTGGGGTTGGGGTGCAGCACGGGTACGGGTATTGATCACAGTTTGAATTTGGGCTTGTTTGGGGTCCAAAGTCTTTGAGTTTGGGTCTCTCAATTAATTACTTTATTTTATTTTTATTTTTATTTTATTTTACTTTATTATTATTGGAAATATATATATATATAAATATATGTTTGTTTTTAGGTTATGATTTAAATCTTTGTTGTTTTGTTATTTATTTATTTATTTATTTATTTTGAATTAATTATTATGTGATTTATAAGTTTTATGCTTAATTCATATGCAATTGTTATATTGGCATGATCGGTCAAAAGTGTTTGTTTAAGTTTTGGTTTTTGGAATTGTATGTTCAAAATTGATTGTTCAAAATTATAAATTGTGATTGGTTTTAGATTCCTTATGTTTGGTCAAAATGCGAATTGTATCAATGTTATGTTTGTATATTAACCCTTGTGGTTTTGGACTCATTTGACATAATTTAACCAAGAAGAACTATTTGACATCATCATACATTGCAACTGGGAATCATTTGATGTAGAATACGGAAACGCTAGTCATACTTGCATGATCGCGTTAGCTGTAGATTGACTGGACATATTTGACATAAAAACATAAAATAAGCATATAATGAATGAAGCATATTATCAATACTATCTTGTGTGATTAGGTCCTAGTGCATGCATCATATAAGATTCATTTGACAAAACCTGATTTATTTGACAAGGAATGATTTGACATCCCTTAGAACACTATATAGGACCGGGACTTTATACATACTTTGGTAATGGACTGGCCAACAAATTTTACCTGGGAATAAGAGTGACTTAACATAATGCTAAACTTGCAAGTATAAATCTATTTGTAAGTGATTTTTAGTCATAATACGTTAGACTGATTTAACCTTTCCCTAGAACAAAGAACCCCTATACTAGTGTTTCCTGGGTTTTGTGGAAGTGCAAAATCTAGATTACATTTTTGCGCCGCTTCCGGGGAAAGGTCCTGGCTAATGGTGGCTGAAATGTAGAATAGATTATAAGTGATTTATTAAAACTTTGACTATGACACACGAGGGAACCAATTTGAAAAATATAGAATATGTATCTTCTTGGATAAATCCATTTTCAAAGAATGACATGTATTTTTTTCTAAATAACGTTCTATCTTAAACCTTAGTCAATATATTAATAAAATTTCTTTACAAGAAATACTTACACTAGTTTTGGAACAATTAGTTAAAACAAAACAAAACAAAACAAAAACATAACATAACAAAAATACACATAGTATGTTTATGAGAAAAAAATGGGACTTGGTGAGAAAATAACCCAGGAACTTATTAACAAAGTTTTATCTGATATATTTCCTAAGAAAGAAAATTTAGACAAATCTTCCACAATTCGTTATAATCGATCGACTTTGAAGGAATTGAGACCAACCCTTAAACCTAACACAAGCCCAACTTTAAATCAAAATTTCAATAGTTTAAATTCTAGGAAAGCTAGGACTTGTACTAGTGGAAGAAGTCAAACACTTAGAGAAGAAAATAATTGTCATTTTTGTGGTGAAATCGGGCATATTAAAAGAACTTGTTCTAGGAAACAAACTTACGATAGTACCAAAGAAAATCCTTGTCACACTACGAAAACCTGTCAATCTATTAAAAATCTTCCAACCCAAATTTCTTTTGATCAAGAATTTTTAGAAAGTGCAAGAGGTCTCATACAATTAAGAAATCCTGAAGTATCTCTAGACGAATTACTTAGAATACGAACTATTGTTAATACCCTAATTTACTTCTACCCAACTGAAAATAAATCCCGTGGGAATAATTCAAATATATATTAAAAAACAAAACAAAACAAAACAATTCATTTTAAATGAATCAAAATGAGATATTTATTCCCGTGGGAAGTTCCAGAAGTGTTAGACGATTATTTTTTTGGGCCTTGTCTATTTATGGCCCTATATAGATTGTATAAGGGTGCCTATTTTGGACAAGGATTCCATTTAAGTGGAATATATTTGGGAAACAAAGAATTCAAAAATTCAATAGACCAACTATCGTTAGATATAAAAAGAATCATTTTAGGTAAAATTTGGAACCAAGGAAAAGCATTTAGAGAAATAGTAGTAAAAACAGGAAAATTACATCTAGTTTTACAATTACATTTTCTATTTGTTCAGTTCGGTAAACTAAAACACATTGTAAAACCTAGAGTTCCAAGAGTATATGCTGGGTGGACTGGCCATCAAATAGACCGTAAATTTTATTTTTTTACATATAGACCAGTTGACCCATCACGTACACCTTTAATTCCAGAATTCATATGTAGTGAAAAAAAGAACCCTTTAAGTCCCTCCTTTAGTTTGATATGCCCATAAAATGAGAAGATGTCAAGATAAAACATAAAACTTAGAACTAACTTTTTATAAAAAGGTTAAAAAACAAAACAAAACAAAACAAAAAAACAAAAACAAAAAACAAAACAAAAACAAAAACAAAAAAACAAACTCTCTACACTAGTAGAAAATCTGAAAATTCTGTCATTTTGGACGCGTTGTTTTGGATAAAATCTAACAGAAATCTGTTATTTTGGACAGATTTCTGTTAGATTTTGTCCAAAACAACGCGTCCAAATGACAGAAATTTCAGATTTTCTACTAGTGCTATGGCCTCTCTAAATGTCTGGCCACATTCCTGACCATTTGCTAAGAGAAGCAACACATAGACTACAAAGAGATAGAACATTTCTTGCAACCTACGTAAACCCTTGTTTTTCACCACCTGGAAATCCACCAAGTCCTGAAAATTCAGCAATAGTAGACTCACCATTAGGAAAATTTCAACGTCTTGGTTTAAATACAACTCCAAATAATTCGCAAAGTGAGGAAGAAGAGTCAGATATTGACCATGAAATTAGTTCTATACGCTTAGCAAATCCCCAAGAATCTACCGACAAGAATAAAGAAGAAATAGAAAATCCTTTTGAAGATACTGCTACTTCTTTTGAAATAGGCACTAGTAGAAAATCTGAAATTTCTGTCATTTTGGACGCCTTGTTTTGGACAAAATCTAATAGAAATTTGTTGTTTTCTACAGATTTCTGTTAGATATTGTCCAAAATTACGCGTCCAAAATGACAGAAATTTCAGATTTTCTAGTAGTGAGGAGAATCTTCTTTTATACCAGAAACATCTAATAGTCCACAACGAACTCAAACACCCATTGACCATACTTTTCTAAACCCTAGAGCCCTTGATTTTGAAACAAATGCCATACTTTCAGAATACCTGAAAGAAACATGGAATCAACAAGGTCGTAGTGTGGTAGAAAGATTGGAAAGTTATTTAACTCCTGTAAGAGAAAGGAGTTTAGAAACCTCTTCTACAAATTCGGTTCACCCATATTATCCTGAGGCACAACCTCATTTGGAAATATCAACATGACAATTTTTAAACTATAATTATGATGAAAACATAAACCCTTATAGTTTTCAAGAAATACCTTTATTCCCTGATTATAAAACATTTGATAATAAAACTACTGAATTACATACACCTATTTGTGAAGACGACTTGTGGATAGAAGACTATAATATGGCTCAACCACGGCCTATAAATTTGACAAACTTGCCCGAATATTATGGTTTAGCAGGATCAGATCTTGACCATCATTTGGATAGATTTAATATTGTGTGTCAATGCAATATGATTCCTGAGGCTAGTAAACTTACAACGTTTCCTGCAACCTTGCTTGGAATTGTACAAGAATGGCATGCAACTAATGGTCCATATCCAACGTGGGAAGCATTGAGAACTGCTTTCTTGGCTAGATTTAGACCATTCACTACTAGAAAACGCTGAAATTTCAACAGATTTCAGTTGATTTGGTCGCCTTGTTCCAATCACTTTTCTGTTGATTTCAACAAAAATCTGTTAATTTTAACAGATTTTTGTTGAAATCAACAGAAAAGTGATTGGAACAAGGCGACCAAATCAACTGAAATCTGTTGAAATTTCAGCGTTTTCTAGTAGTGATTGGCTTTCACTGAAAGTTTGCAAGAGCGACTAAGAACCATTAGAATGGCCTTGGGAGAAAGTGTTAATAATTATTACGATAGGATGGAATATATTTTACAACGTTGGGCAGGCCATGGGATTCCTGATGAATATCTGTCAGGCATTTTCATGGGAGGATTGTATCCCCCAGAATTCAAAATAGCCATTAAAGAAAAGAATCCTAGAACCCTAGCCCAAGCTGTCCAATATGCTAAACAATATGAAGAAACGAGAATAGGTGAAGATCAATTGTTTAGTATTGATCCTAACCTATACCCAATCAATCTGCAATACCCACAAATGGGAACACAAATACCTTCATACCAACCACCAGTTTATCAACAATCTGCTGTAAAAATGCAAAATACACAACCCACCGTAGTGGAATCTAAGAATCCCAACACTGATTTATTATCTAAATTAGTTGAAGAAATGGCAGACTTAAGAGTACAAATTACCAATGCCCCAGTCAAAAGACCAAAACCCACCAATACAAGAACAAATGTATGGTGTACAAATTGTCAAGGACATGGCCATTTGCCATTTGAGTGTCCTTCACCAGCTACAAAAAATACAAACTGAAGACCTCGTTGTAATTTTTGTGGAGGAAATCACTCTACTGATAAGTGTTGGAATTTAGCATCAGTCAAACAAGATTTGCAAGTGGTAAGACAAGTTTTGCAAATCGATGCTAATAAGCCATGGGTGAATAAAACAAATGATAGCAAAAGACCTTTTACTAGACCTAATAATGGCCCACCTTATAAATCTAACGATAATCGTCCCCGTTGGAACGATAACTATAATGGGCTACCAGTGTGGAACGGACCCCCATCTAATCCAAACACCCGTAGATATGGACCTCCTGAACGAGGAAAGCATTTAGTGTGTTATAGGTGTGGCGAATTAGGGCACTATGCCAATGAATGTCCTAATCCTAAACAACAAGTGGGATACACACCGTGGTGTAGCAGATGCTGTCAAGAAGGTCATCTACCTGAAGATTGCACTGCCCCACCTCGAAAATTTCCACCATCTGCGAGAGATCACTCCAGAAATAAACAAGTTCAATTCCAAGAACCGGATAATTCTAGACCATCTAATCATGTTTCTCATACTATGATTGAGAAAAGACCTTATTTAGAAAATGTCTTTGTAGCCACAAGAACTGAAAAGCCTAGGCAAGTTTTACAAGAAACTCAAACTTCGAGTGACACTAGAAGTGAAAATGGAACCCCAAAGATACTAACGGCAAGAAATTCTGTAAGCATAGAACCAATATTAGAAAAAGAAGAAGTACAAATTGAAAACGAAATTATAGATCCGATACATTCCAATAAAGAAATGACTTGGAAGAAAGACAAGAAAAATTGTCTAGTAAGCGATTACTTAGTCAAACACCAAAACCAACAAAAATTATAAAACCTATAATACCTTCTACTCAATTACCAAGTTTTTATCAAATACCTGCCAAAAGAGGAAATTCTAAATCTAATACTCAAGGTTTACCAAAATGCAAAGTTCCGCGAACCATGAAATTAACAGAGGGAATGGAACCTTACAATGTTTTGGCCAACTTTGATCGAATCCAACCTCTAATTAGTATGAAACAATTGTTAGCTATTTCACCCAAATGTAGGAGTGAGCTAAGTGCGTCTTTGGTAAGGAAGAGACCCAAAACCCTAGAAATACATGAAATTTCTAGAGACCCTGGAGCTCCTACGGTAGATGTGATAATTGATGGATCTTTAATCCATGGAGTGCAAATTGACAGTGGATCTAGTGTTAATCTCATGAATTTTGAAACTATGGAAGAATTGGGATTAAGTACTATGACCTCAATCCCTATCATTTTGCAAATGGTTGATCAAAGTAGAGTTAAACCTTTGGGAATGTTAAACCAAATTGTAATAGCAATTGGTGGAATTAACTATAAAATAGATTATATAGTTTTTAGACTTACGAAATCGATATCTTCCTATCCCGTACTATTGGGAAGACCGTGGTTGTATTCAGCCAAAGCTAAGGATGATTGGGGAAAAAGAACCCTAACCATTGGAAAAGGAAAGAACAAAATTGTTTTACCTCTTTATCCACCATCTTACCATGGTGAAACCCAATTAGAAGATAGTGACATTACAACTGAAAATCAATCTGAGACTGAAAGTGAGAAAAGTGATGAGGAACAAACTCAGAAAGTTAATAAGGAGTTAGATTATAAAAAATTAGGTTTTGGGGAATACTTTACTTCCTTAGCTCAAATTGATGATTCAAATGATGCTATTTTGGCATGGCAAAGTTCAGAAGTCATGAATATAAGTGTAGAAGAAAAATCTGATTTAGAACCTGAATTTTCCTCTGATATGCAATAAGTAGAAGATCTGTTAGCCTATGGTGATCCCACCATATTGCAAAAGAAAACTTTTAAAGAATCTTTAAAGAAACCTGTACAAGATATGAATTTGGAAACAGAAGAAGTCCCACAAATTATTAACATCTATTCTAAAATGACTAAAGGTGTATTCAAATACTGGAAAGGATTCTGTAGGGTGAATGCATGGTTGGGTGGCTCACTAGGTGACACTAGGAGTTCATATATTGATAGGTTTCTTAGTACAAAAAATGAGTTAGTGGATGTTCATACATTGGCAAGTTCATCCACTCAATTTTCAACATCAAGCCCACCTAGAGATTTTCTAGTTACACGGGGTTCTTAAAACAAAAATAAAAAACACCTTTTTTTGACCTTTATATGAACTTTGGAAAAAGACGCTAAAATCAGACACTTTAAAAGTCCATAAGTACACTTCTACAAATGATTTTACTTAAAAGGGATTGAATTCTAGGCTTCTAAACCTAAAATACAACACATGGTAAGTTGGTATTTGAAAAATATGTTCTTTTTCTTTATAAAAAACTCCCAAATAAGATTTTGTACACAGGTGTATGTCACAAAAACCATTCTTCAAAAGTCCATAACTACTAAAATTTAAGATGAACTTTAGAAAAATCAAGCACAATCTTCAACATAATAAAGTTACCTATCTATACACAAAATTTTGCATTCAATAAAGTGAGTTAACTATGTCTATTTCATCATTACATACAAGTACCCCCTGAAAATAGCCCTGTGACACAAAAAGTGAGCCACCCAACCATGCATTCACCCTTTAAAAGACATAAAAGTTCTTTTGCTTGGACTTATAGTGAGTTAAAAGGTGTTCCACCAGACATTTGTGAACACAAAATAATATTAGAACCAGATGCCAAACCTGTTAGACAAAGACAATATCGAATGAACCCTAAATATTCACTTATGGTAAAAGAAGAAATTGACAAGCTTTTAGCTTGTGGATTTATTTTTGAAGTACCATATAGTGAATGGGTATCACCAATCGTTATAGTTCCTAAAAAGAATGGCAAAATCCGTATATGCCAAGATTATAGGAAATTAAATAGTGTCACTAAGAAAGATCATTTTCCCTTGCCCTTTACAGATACACTATTAGATGGTGTAGCTGGGTATGAATGTTATTCTTTCATGGACGGCTTTTCAGGTTATAACCAAATTCAAATTGCAGAAATTTATAGACTATTAACTGCCTTCACAACCGATTGGGGCATTTTTGCTCACACCAAAATGCCATTTGGCTTGTATAATCACTAGAAGAAAACCAGAAGAAAATGCGTTTTACTTCACAGAAACTGCGTTGTACTCAACAAAAAAGTATCATCTGGATTTTGTTGAGGTCTCCCTTCGTAACACAAAATTTTGTTATCTAATACAAAATTTTGCGTTTTACTTGTCAAAAATCTACATTTTACTTGTCAAATTCTGTGTTGAATTGTTGGAACGCAAAATTTTGTGTTACAAAGGGAGAACTCAACAAAATCCACATGATACTTTTATGTTGAGTACAACGCAGTTTTTGTGAAGTAAAACGTAGTTTCTTCTGGTTTTCTTCTAGTGAATGCACTTGCCACATTCCAATGGTTGATGACAGTTGCATTTCAAATGTATTTAAGGAAATTTATAGAGATCTTCCTAGACGACTTTTGTGTCTATAGCACAAAAGAAAAACATGCAGAATGTTTAGAAAAATGCTTTGTCCAATGTGAGAAATATGGAATTTCTATAAATGCTGCAAAATCCCAATTTGCCGTACCTTTTGGCAAATTAGTTGGCCATATTGTTTCTAGCCAAGGAATGGCCACTGACCTAGATAAAGTTGCAATCATAGTGCAATTACCACAACCTAACAATATTACAGAGGTTAGAGCCTTTCTAGGGCATGTTGGTTACTATAGGCGTTATATTTACAAATATGCCAACATAGCTATTCTTTTGACAGAATTAACTAGGAAGTCGGATAATGCACCTATTTGGACTGAAGCCTGTACAAAGGCTTTTGAAACCCTAAAACATAAATTAACAACTGCACTAGTCTTAATTCCTCCTGATTGGAATAAAGAATTTGAAGTTTATGTAGATGCATCAAATATTGCTATAGGGTGTATATTAAGTCAAAAAGATGAAAAACGACATGACAAACCAATCTATTTTGTAAGCCGGCAATTAGCAGCTGCAGAAAAGAATTATACTGTCACAGAAAGAGAGGCATTAGGAATGATATTTTCGGTCCCAAAGTTTAGACACTATTTGTTGGGTTATAAATTCAACTTCCATGTTGATCATGATGCTTTAAAGTACATGATAAATAAACCACAACTAAGTGGAAGAATAGCGAGATGGGTTTTATTACTCCAAGAGTTTAATTTCACAATTCAAGTACGACCAAGAAAGAGTCATGCAAATGCTGACCACCTTTCACGTATAAACCAAAAAGTAGGGAGTGAACCCATTAATGATAACTTCCCTGATGCAGACCTATTCCAAGTAGATATTATTCCAATAGAATATGCTGACATTATTCACTACCTTTCAACGGGACAATTTCCCCTTGAATACACGGAAAAACAAAAGAAAATGTTAGTATATAAAAGTAGTCCTTACACTCTACTTGTTGGAACACTTTATAAAAAAGGTAAAGATGAAATTTTACGACGATGTATCAATCCTAGTGAGATTCCTATCATCCTTCATGGATGTCACAATGATGCATGTGGAGGACACTTTGCAGGATTAGTAACGGCTCAAAAAGCATTACAATCCGGCTATTGGTGGCCCACTATGTTTGTCGATGCAGCAACATTTGTAAAGAAATGTGATCCCTGTCAAAGAGTAGAAAAACCTACTCCAACATCTTCTATGCCTTTAACACCTATTTTAGCCCAAATTCCTTTCAAGAAATAGGGTATAGATTTTGTAGGACCAATTAATCCACCAAGCCGTGATGGAAGAAAAAGATATATCCTTGTAGCAACCGAATATGTAACCAAATGGGTTGAAGCCCTAGCTACAAGAAATGATGATGCCAACACAATGGCTAAATTCCTATATGAAAATATTATCACAAGATTTGGGTGTCCCAAAGAATTGGTTAGTGATAGAGGAACCCATTTTATCAATGACACTATCACCAAGTTGACAGAAAAATACTTTATAAAACATAGAAAGACTAGTCCCTATCATCCTAGAGCAAATGGGCAAACATAAAAGACTAATGGGATTCTGTGTAAGATAATTACCAAAACTGTCCAAGGTTCAAACATAGACTGGGATGCTAGAATATTCGATGCTTTGTGGGCTTATAGGACAGCCTATAAAGTCACCACTAAAAGTACACTTTTCCAATTAGTCTATGGACAAGAAGCTATCTTACCTATAGAATTGGAAGTTCAATCCTTACGAATAGCAATTGAACATAGATTAGGGGATGAAGGATCTTTAATGGAAAGATATGCCATGTTAGAAAAATTGGATGAAACCAGAAGACAAGCCTATCTTAACACCTTAGCAATGCAAAACCGTAGAAAAAGCTATTATGATAGCAAATTAAAACCCAAGGACTTGCAACCAAATGATTTGGTATTATTATATGATAGTCGTTTTCAAAAATTCCCAGGGAAATTTAAAATGAGATGGTTTGGTCCTTACAAAGTCCTTAACTCTTATCCTAATGGGTCAATTGAGTTAAAAGATTTTGAAGGAAAAATTCATCCAACCCGTTACAATGGATATCGACTTAAACCCTACATAACTTGAGGCCAAGTTATGTCTAAGTAGGGGGCAGGCTTATAAATAAATAAAACTTAATAATAAAAACATAAATTAAAAAAAGAAAGAAAGAAAGAAAGATTTAAGAACAATTTAATAATAATAATAATAATAATAATAATAATAATAATAATAATAATAATAATAATAATAATAATAATAATAATAATAATAATAATAATAATAACAACAAGATAAATAAATTTGCACAATTGCATGTATAGATTAGAAGGTCAAGTGAAAAACTGTCAAAGACTAGTCATTGTCTTGTATACTGGAGTTGAAAATATGTCTGACTAGTTCATATATTATCTTGCATCCATTGTCAGGGTTGATCATCATCTCTTGCTGCATTGCATATTGCAATCTAAGAGTGAGCATTTTGAGTTGCTGAGACAATGCTGAGGTTCTAGTCATCTAGAGCATTCAGGTATAGTTCATCTCAAAAGCAATAGACTTTTTCTAGTCTTATTATATTGATTATTGTTTAATCATTGTTGTCATGTTAAGTTGTAAAAGATAAATAAAATTCCAAAGAGAATTAAAGGATTAAGTGTTAACAATATTCTCTAAGTGAGTTTTAAAGAAAAATAAGAGAGAATATAATAAGCTTTGAGAGAAATCTTCAAATAAAAGTCTATTACTTCTTCTTTTCAACCAGTTGTCAAATACATTTGCCAAGAGAAAAGAAAGGACTAATTGTCATAAACTTAAGTCTAAGAGCGAAATCTCGTAAGCATGAAAGAATATGATAACTTAAAGAGTGACTTCTGTGTAGGCCATAAATTAGAAGTTTAATTGCTCATACACCAAAAGAAAAGTGTCATTCAAGTATCTGTAAATTCAAAACTAATTCCTGAGGAAAAGATAATGAGAGAACATGATAAAATTGAGTGTATTTCTACTCTCCTAAAAATAATGAGTGAAAGAAAAATAATGCCAAGAGTGTAAAGGAAAGGAAATTATAACTTTAAAAAAAAAAAAAAAATGTTCTCTATAAGTACTGAGACTAATTAAGTGAATGAGAGAATAAACTTATTGAGAGAAAATGAGAATTAAAGAAAGGTGACTTGTGAGAAAAACAACTCCCTAGTAGAAAATAGAATAATTTAAATCTCTTCTCTCTAAATGTCTATTCTTGAAAAACATGATAAATAATAACTTCTCTAAGTCTATGTATTAGACTATGTATTACAGTAATACACAATGAGTTAAAACTCTAGATTATGTCGATATTTATAGTTCCGTATTTTTCCATGTCTTAAACAGCTTCCCAAGAAAGGTGTCTATCGTTGAGTTGATTACTAGCGCGTGAAGCAAAATAAAGCCCAGTAATCAGGTAAGATTGCAGATAACAGACAATAGTTGGAAATGGAAACAAATATATTGTCTATATAATTACCGAGAGTTGTCAAGATAATTAAGTCTATAGGAACTAAAAAGAAAAGACATAATTTGAACCAAATTCAACTCAACATAATGAAATAGTATAAGGAATAATTGTTGAGTGTGTTGAGAAAAAAGTGAGGAATTGAGTACTTTCTTCGTTAGAAGTGAGAATTGACTGAAGGTGAGATGAAGGAAAACCATACTAAGAGAAAATGCGCGGAAAAGAGAAAATGAGCATGATGGTGAGTTTGAGTGTCTGCTAGTCTATTCTATGATGAGGAATTGAAGCACCAAAGGAAGAAGGAAAAGAAAGATGGCAGATTTGGGAGAAAACAAAAACTTAAGATTATGTCTAATCAAAGTCAAGTCTCCAAGTCAAAGTCATGGAATTATATCTTATTTATCCTTTGAATCAATTTTTTCATTTAGGTCATGTAAATAAAAAGAACAATTAGGCAGTTCGTACTCCTAAACCTATGAAAAAGAGTTGTGTTTAAACCAATTAGGTTTTCAGGTTGAAAGAATAACTAGATCCTTTTCTTATATTCAAAATTCTATAACTAAACCCTTTTAGGTCTTAGTCCCGGGGAGGACACTCCCTATGTTTTAGCAAACTACGTGCGGCGGAAAAAGTAAAACAAGTAATACACCTTAAAATTTAATTTCTTTTTCAAAAAAAAAATTATGGATAGATTTTACTACTTTATAAGTTTATGTTTTGAATTATTGGTATTTTTTTGTGCTAATAGTAATTAGTTATAAATTTTTGAAGAAAAAAGATACACTGTAAAGCTGAAAATAACTTTCACACCTCTATATTATATAAGAAAAAAAATTTGAAAAATGAAAAAAAAAATATATAGAATAGCTTTCTATTGAAAGTTTATTTTGGTTGAATATTGATGCAATAGTCATCTTCATGTGAGCTCTATAAATATTTTAGTTGGAGAACATGCCATTTTAGTTCATTTTTCAACCCTTTCTAGACAATATATCTTATGTTATTTGGAATTGAATTTTTTGTCAATAGAAACCTTTAGTCATTGTTAAACAAAGCTCAAAATTTTAGAATGAAATTATAGTTTATTCAAGGTGAATTACATGTATTACTTTTTCCACCGCCGCACGTGGGTACCCCAAATGTAGTGAGAGTGTCCTCCCCTAGGTCTTAGTTATGTGTTGCGTCTAACAATTAATCATCGTTCAGATCATTGAGCAGACATACCTCATGGGAAAGAAGAAGCAATTGAAGATCTTGCCAATACCATTGCCTAAGTTCCCAGATTCATTAGTAGAAGAGTTCGATGAAAGTCGAATCTTATCACTAAAGAAGGTAGGGATATGGGAGTACCTTTTTTTCATATGGCCACCTCCAGACATGCAACTGGTGAAGGATTTCATTGTTACCAGTGAATTTGGCAAGAGGACAGAGATTGTCCTAAGAAGAAAGACAATTAAGCTAACTTCGAGAGGACTCGCAGAAATCATGAAGATACCTTGTAAAGGAGATAAAGGTGTCTTATTCACCCATCTCATGATTGAAGAGAAGGCAGAGATTTTCCAAGATAATCTAGAGAAAGCCAAAGTCACAAATGGATGGGACTTGTGCCAGATCGCAGATAAGGCACTATCAGTATTTATAATCTTCATTAATCAACATTTCTTCTGGGCTCCTCAGTTCATGATTGGTATAGATAAAGTCTTACATATTGGATTGAAGGCATGGAAGGGAGGCAGAATTGATTGGGCCTATCTGGCTTATGAATATATGTTGGAAGAGATAGCGGCCAAGAAAAACCGAAGTTTTATATTTCTGCTATCATCCCATCTTCTAGCAGCATTCTGCCAATATAGTCTTAATTACTTGGGGAAGGAGCCAGTTGTGGAAACACAAACAATAGAAGAAGTTTCTGTGATAGACTTGGAAGATAGTGAAGAAAAAGGACCATCTTTGTCTAATGCAGTACCTACAGAGACAAATTTTGAAGCAAATGAAGGTACATCGAGTTCTACTGCGGAATTACTCCAAGTTATTAAAGAATATAAAGAAAACCAACGCCTTATGAGTCTAGAGCTAGATGCTTATAAAACTAAAGAGATTGCATGGAAAGAACAAGTAAGAACTCTGGAAGTTGCAAGAATTAAGTTCCAGGATTTGCATAGAGGGCTGGAGATAGCTTTGGGAGCTAAAAATGAAGACTATCGAGTTTTGAAGTTAGAACATGAAAACCTTAAACATTTAAGGAATAAAATAGAAGATGATTGTCTAATTATAAAAAGACGTTTGGAAGAAATAGAAGAGGAGATGAAGACTCTTAACACTACAAAAAAATGAGTACATAAATGACTGCGAAAAATGACTGCAGAAGAGTCATTCCGGACACTTTTGACTGAAAAATGACTCAGAGGCTCGAAGTCATTGTGGACAAGTCATTTATGTAAATGACTGCAAGGTTATTATCACCATCCAAATGGGCCTTGGATGGAAAAATGGATGACAAAGATGTGAAGAGAAGGTGATAAAGAAATCAGAGAGTAGGAAGGGTCTGTGGAGTCGACATGTGGAAAGTGCACATGCACGTGTCCTGTCATTTTATAGTCATTTTGAAGATATATGTGACCCCAATGAATCTGACGTGGACATCCACGTGGCCTGTCATTTTGTAGTCATGTCGGAGTAATGAATGACCCCCAATTAATATGACGTGGACATTCAGGTCAGCTGTCATTTTCTAGTCATTCTGAAGAAATGCTTGACCCCCACTGAATCTGACGTGGACATCCACGTGGCCTGTCATTTTGTAGTCATTTCGAAGATATGATCTACCCATGATTAATCTGATGTGGAAGGCTACGTGGAAAACTGTGAACCCAGTCATTTTTAAGTTGTATTGGAGTCGTGTATGATCTTCCTTTTATTGCAATCTGGCAAGTCATTTCAAAGTTGCCAGTTGGTTGGGAGTCGTTCAGTACTTATCATCACATGCAGCGAAAACTACCGTGGAGCCTACTACTTGGGAAGCAGTCACTTTGCAGTCGCATAGGAGTGCATTTCCAGTTTTGCCTTAGTGAAGAGTTGTCCATTGAGACGGACCTCACTAGTCACGCTATTCACTGCTCAATGAATTGTTTTTTGTTCTTCATGAATTGTTTTAGGGTCTTTATAAGTTGTACATTTTCGAGGACAAATGACGAGTACACAACAATGACTCCTTTGAACCTATGGGCAAACACTTCTACATACGGTCACTACAACAAATTCAGTCTGTGCATTCTAACCAAACTCAAAATGCAAAGAATATGGACGGGTTTGCATCAACAAGTATAGAAAATGCTCACCAATACACAATTACGCAACTTGTTCTTCATGAATTTATGAAAAGCGCTTAGCGCTATCCTAATCATTCATAAGAGTACTGTGTGCAATTTGTAATAAGTTCGGGTTCGGGTGTACTTCCTAACACCTCTCATCACCTACAAGGGATTTCTAACATCAACTAGCTAGTTTCATATACTTTCCGTCCCACATGGCAACCGACCCCTTTGCATGTTCAATTACCTCCATGTCTGCAGGTGCATTAGGAAACATGAGTGCCACGCCAGCTTGGAGAATGTCTATCATGTCCACCTTGAACCAAGACTCTGGAATGTCCCGGAAATGGAACTTATGACTCCCTGAGAGTCCACTGATGGTTCCCCTTGCTACTTTCTGCCGCACTGACCGAGGATTCATGAGAATCACTTCGTCTCCGAGAGTAAACTGCAAAATGCAACTCAACAATTACTCCAATTTCATCACAAAGTTCTATGGATCTTTGACATCGATTGGGCATCTACATCATGACTTCCCTTTAACTTCTGATTGACAAGAAATTGACTTAATGGTGACTCGGTACCTTCAGGCAGTGCGGGGACAATGTTGTGTGGCTCGAAGCAGTCCGGACTATGACATCACCCTTACAGACTATGCCTTCTACATATGGGGGCTGTGTCAAGCCTAATTATTGCCATCCCAACTGCAGAAGGGTGCGCTAATACATATACTACACCAGAATCTACAACTTCCTACGACAATGCATCAACTACTGTACGTAGACATAAGAGAGAATTTAGAAGAGTAAACCATGAATATTCCTACAGAAGTAGAATAGTACTCCAGAACAAGCTCTTAGTCAACAATGGATCAACTAGTTGCCCATGTGAGTAGATGTCAATATGTGGTTCCCAATCATACCTGCACACACCACACTAAAACCAATAAATACAAAATACTATTTCACTATGTACCTCCCTCCCTATGCTCCTAGGACTGCTTCAGAGCAACACATTAGTCGTCTTCACAATTCCAGAGTTCAACATCACTCAAAAAATAAGGTGACTCCGAAATGACATAGAAGTGACTTCACGACGACTTTCATGGCCGACCTAGTTGGAATGTGACTTCTAGGTGACTTAACAATGACAACACAGTGACTTCATTCACTCATGGAAAAACAAACCGAGGACTTTTCTAGACCATACCTTCTTGGACGCCCCATCACGTTTTTTCTCTGGGGCTGATGCTGCCTTTGTTCTTGTCTCCCGCTTTGATGTTTTCCCCTACATAGACATGAACCACTTGTTACATATTATAGTGAACTGAAGGTGAGGGGACGCACTCTTGGCACAACCATGGGGTCTGCAAGCCCCCTCACCTTCAACAAAGTCCAAAAATTCATATGCTGTTCCACTTCTGCGTTTCCGGAGCATTTCAGCCATTGATTCGTTGACAATTTGTGGGTACTTCGACCGGAAGGAATTGACGTCTGGACAATTCCAAAATGCCTCCAACACTGGCCATAGGTACAATTTCAGGTACTCTTTGTCGTCCGCCAAAGTGCGTAGCCACTTCACATAGAAAGGAGGATTGATTAGGATGTTCGCCAATGGATTGCAATCTACCCTGCATGCCTTACTATCCACTATCATTGTGTTCTCCACGGTGAATGTAGGCCAACTTGTTGACACTGTGCTCATATTCTTACCAAGACTGTCATAAAGGTCCGACACCTTATAGGATTTACCCGACCATGAAAACAATGGAACCGGATTTGAGCCCTCCTTCACTAAGGCAAGCATGGTGGGAACAATGTCCTCCATGTACGTTGCATTACTGCTGCTCCAAAACCCGACTGTAAAGTGCTCAAAACAACGACATAGAAAGGGTTTTAACCAAGGTCTGAAGACTATTCTCCTACTTTGGGTCCTAGCGCTTGGACGTATTCTAGGATTTGGGTTCGTGGATGTAAGAAGGCTACTGTCCACCAGGGTTCCATGGACATTCATAATTATTAACTTCGACCTCCGCACACTGCTGCCCAATTTCCTTTCAATCAAAATGTCGATCACAGACTTACCAGGTTTGACCTCAATAGACGCACATGCCATATTGTCTGCAGAGGTACAAACCTTTGGGGGAGACTTTGCGGGTCTCCGTGACTTCTTTGTTTGCACTGCCTCCACATCAGAGGCCACAAGCGCTTCTTTGAGAGCGACATCTACTGTTGAACCGGGCGAAGTTGGGTTGGGAACGCCCCCCTGCGCCGATGTCTCGGACAGACCCAAGTCCATTTTCGTTGGGGACTCGTGCTTCTGGTCCTCCACTCCAACTCTGTCTTCGAGAGTACTATTGTCCACTCCAGCTGAGTTTGCCACGATCCCCTTGGCAGACCCTACGCCCATGTCGTCCTTGGCGGTAGATGTGGGATCCCTTCCCACATTAGTAAGACTAACATCTTTCACAATTATCTCATTCTGTACACATGTGGCATTTTCATCAACAACAACCTCACTCACATCAGCACCTACAGCAATTGTGGCCGGGAGACGTTTATCAACCTCTTCTGCTCCTTTAAAGGGGTCTTCATGAACCTGCGGGGGGGGACTACCGGCACTGTAGACATTTTCCTCCTCTTCTGCATTAGATATGACCTCTGCAGTGACTGGAATGTCGCAAACGGGGGACTTCAGTAGCGCCACTGCCTCCTGAAGGGCAATACTCTTTGGTGCTGCCTCAGCGAGTGGTGGAGTAGGTGACCGTGACTTCATCTTCCATTGTCGGGAAGTTGTATTGGTGGTGCCGCCGCCAAGGACATCTGAATCTGAGGATAGTGTCAAGGCTGCCTCTGTGGCGAGCTGCTTGCTGTTGCATATAGCAACCTCTCCATCCACATGCATCCTCTTTGCTGCGGTTGTCCTCTTATCTTTGTCCGTGACCTTGCCAATCCGTACTAGCTTTTTCCGTGAATTCGGTAGCAAGCCAGCAATGTCCCTCACGTCCCCCCCTCCAGACTCAACATTTTCTAGTGCAGATTGAGTGATGGATGGACTTCCTTCCTTGCCGGCCTTGGACCGGCCCATGTAGCTCTGGAACATTGACCTCAAGTCCTCAATTGCTGCCGCCTGCACCGTGGAGTTTGCCATGACTTGATTGAATTTGCTATCCACTTCTTTCTTCAACGAGTCCACCGCCAACTTGAGAGAGGAGTTCTCATCACCCACAATGGGCTATCCAAATGCAATAATTCAAAATAGGAAGTGAAGTCATTCTTCAGTCACATGGAAGTCGCTTCTTGCTTATGAAAGTACAATTAAATGACTCCTCAGCAACTACAGAACTCAGCCTTGACTTCAATGCCACTATCCGAGATAACCGCCTCCACAAATAGTAAGGACACATGCAAGTTGACATTGAACTTTCATTCACTACAACAACCTACACAAAACTTGTAGGCATGCAATTCGGTATGCAAGGTGTTACAAGTGAAGTGAATTCATGATAAAGCTATGTTAGAATACTATACGACGAGTGAAAGACAAGCTCACATTGTGATCCCGAACTACTGCATTCACTGCCTAAGGACTGAAGACACTCACTACAATATCGATGCACTGACGAGATGAAGCACCCCTCATAGGAAGTATGCTATGAAGTATGTAATTTAACAAGTAGGTGAAATGTAGAGAATCTTGCCATCAAGGGGGCTCCAACTCCATCACCAGCAGAGCGACGCATGCCCTCAGCGATATCTGTGATTCCAGGGCTAGTCTCCCTTCCTTCCCTCTGCACATGTCCACTCAAGGTCATATTAGTTTAGCTAGCTCACGTCTATAACGCAAGAAATCATAGACAACGCTTATTGGGAGATTCATTCAACTTGCATGCAAAAAACAAGAAAGAAGTTGGCAAAATTAAAGTAGGCCAGGACACTCACCACATTAGCTTCCTTCCCAGCCTTGCCCTTACGGCCAACTTGTTGGTAATTTTTTACGCTTTGCCGTGCAATTGTCATTTTCTGTGCCTTCACTTGCTGGGCTTCAGTTTCCCAATATTCTATGAGACGCTCCCATTGATCATCGTCCACATGCAGCGGGGGGGCTTCCATCCCCTTCAACCACTTGGTCTTCAAACGAAATCTCTCGGACTTCAGATACCGGGTTACTGTTGTGCGGAACCCTACCATGCTAAGGAGGTGGCCCAAGTATTCAAATTCATTGTCCAATGCCTCCCTCAACTTCCTCAGAGCTTGCGGTCTCTGCTTCGACCACTCCACGACACTCATGTCTAATATTTTTGGGACAAAGTTGCGGATTGCCTCGTCCCAGGCATTCTTCCCCTCACACGCAGCATCAATGTCACCATTTTCATGCACCCAAACGCGGCTAGGCTTCTTCCCAGCGCTCAGACGGTCACGAACCCCCAACTCAAAGGCATTGCGTCTCTTTCGTCTAAAAGATCGGTCCTCACTATCTTGTGAAACTAGCGGGGCCTCCGACCAAGATCCAGCATACGGTACTGGTGGACTAGTAGACCAAGTGGGAGCTGGAGGTCCGTGCTGCTGCGGCATCCATTGGCCAGGTACCCATGACCAAGAAGGGCCATAACCTGTAGTAGAGGGTGCACTTGGCTGCGGGGTTGTATGCGGGGCTGTAGACTTCACTGGTGACTTTGCAATTGAAGGTACTTTCCTTCGTTTTGTCCTCGGATCAGCTCGGCCTTCGTCTGCAGCCATCTCCTCCTCACTAGAGTCGAACACCATCTTCAACGTATCTGCACAACACACAATGCCACCAATTGTTGGCTTCCTTTACCCCCCAATGTGCCTGACAGACTTAGAGTTCCTCAAAATTCTATGTCTAGCGGTTTAGGGTCATAATTCTTCTTCCCTGAATTAGGGCCGCAGACTGAGGAGATACAAGTGTCCACCTCGAATGGCCATCTTGCTCATGAAACCCTAAACCAAAATGGAAGTCCATAACTGGGAAATCAAAGTACCTGCGGCAGCCTGGACCTTCGGGGATTGCTGCCGAGCATGGCAACAAGTGATTGCAAGTTTGAGCATACCTGCTGCGATGGCCTTGTCATTGGAATGCGTTGCCTCGGACGAGGAGTCCCGTTCGCTTGCCATGTTGGTCTCCTGGCCACCCCCTCTTCCACCGAGATTGTCGCCACTCTTCTTCTGCAATCGTCGTGCTCGCAGACCCTGCCGTGTCGACACCCTTCGCGTAGGTCTGTTGTCCAATTTCTGAGGGATGGGCGGCTTCTTCTTCTTCTTCAAATGGTCGACACTACGAAGGCCAAGAACAATGCTCCGTCAGGGAAGCAACCACCTTCGACAAACAAAAGACTAAAATGCACTTACAACGGGCGATCAAAAGGCTTTCAAAACGCAACACTATCAAAGACAAACGCAAGCGGAGGAAAAAGATGGCGACGCTAGGGTTCGGGCTTATACTGAGAACTGCGTCCCTGCAAGGCCCGTCCACCGAGGAAGCTTCCACGTGGCTAGCAGGTGGACATAGGTAGCGACGGGCGAAAAGATTGCTTAGCGTGCACTCCTGTGCGACGCCTTCGCGACTTCTAGGCAACTTAGTGGAAGTCATGTAGAAGTAGAAAGTTGACAAACAATACTTGTGGGGGACTAGAAGAAGACTACGCACTACTGCACAGAAAAGGCGGCGGTGGAAATTAATGCTGCCTGAGAAGAAACCCTAGCACATTGTCGTCTTGGACGCTCTTGCAATTGTGTTTGCTAAAAATTTGCACTCATCTTCATGCCAACAATGCGTGGGGCACATCAGTGTGTTACGTAGGGCTAGTCCACTTCTTATACTTTTTAGGTAGGATTTCAAAATTCATAAGCAGTCCGGCCCACATATACTTGCACGTAACGGTTACTATAGGATCTACATAGACATTACAACTTTTACAAAGGAAGGGTGCACAAGGCACGGTCACTCACAGGTTAGTTTTGGCGTGGAAGACGGGTTCCAACGCCTTCGCGACCTCCGCCTTGTTCTTGTCACGGATGAGTTCATACGCAGTTTTGGGATGAGGCGGGCTGTCCGGCGGGGACTCCATACTATTGCAACCGCCAAGAGCCTCTTCAGTTGAAAGTCGTCGCCTTTCTCACCCCTTGGTGCTGAGTTCCACGTCTGGAAGTTGGAAGGCGCTCTTAGGAGACGACGTTGGAAATTGATCACACCCCACGAATTGCTGTGAAGTCACCTCTACGCACAACACTGAATACTAGAGGCCAAAAATTTTTGGATGGAAGCCAGCTGCCTGCAGATTACTCTCAGATCATCTATACACACAACGCCTGAAATCGGAGGACTTCCTTCTCTATAGGTGGAAGTAGAATTGCTGCAGTTGTCTAAGGAACGATACTCATTTGTAAGTGCCCAAGTTTAATTGAGGTAGTAGGCATCATGAGGTTGGTGTGTTTCGGCGGCTAGGCATTAATTTCCAGATTCTGCAATTACTTCATAGTCATGGAAGAGTTGGATGCCTGACAGTCAAGAGTGATCCTCACCTGATCTTTGCTTGATGGTCGTATCCTGCTATCAAATTCATGATTGAGGACTAATCAAACATCGTGAAGTCCTTGACATGGTGAGGCTTACCAATCTAGGATTTGAAACTACTATGCTCTAGTCTTTTGTCTGCATTAAAGGGACGGTTAGGTTTGCCCATGGGTAGTCCGTCGGGTAGGGTGTGAATTCCTCCAGTTATCCTGAACTCCGGAGTTACATTTTGCAACTTCTGAGTGACTTTGTGAAGTCATTCTCTTGTCACATTGGGTACATAAAGAGGCATCAATGACTTCTGGTAGTCATTCTGTAGTAGAGAGGAAGTATCCCCTTGTGAACATTGTTTGCACCAGAGAGGGTTTGTAGTTCTACAAAAAACAAACTCTGCAGATACTCCAATTAGATTTCGTCACCAATAAAGCTCCAACTTCAAGGATATTCCCTGGTTTGTTCTCTATCAGGGCTTGGTATCCCTCATGGAGTCGTTGAAAAAAATATGGAATAAAAAAATCAATGTTATTGTTTTTCTTATCCTTCTATAGTTCCTGCCCGCACTTAGTACATCCAACTTGTAACTATCCATGATTGTAAGACAAGGTTTCCACACATCTTGTACCCTCCATGAATAAAAGTGCACTCAATTCTCAAAGTAGTAGGGACCCCAGAAGTTCTTTCCCTTCCAAGCTGGTTTGAGTGCTAGTAGTGTCAAATGATCAGCCTCCACTTAGAATAACTTGGCCCTCTATTGATTAGCCTGCACATATTCCCCTCGTAGTCTGTAAAAAACATTGTCTTTTTCTCCGAAATTATAGTTAGGCTCTCTTCACTGCAACTGAAGTCTATACTAGCAATATTAGAATAAGGCTAATGTAGAGGAAAGTCTGGCACCCTCTTTGCTAGCTCTGTTGTATAGTATGAAATAGCGTCTGGTATCTTCTGGAGACAAAGTCTTTTTGGGCATTCCAAAACCTTGCTTATAATTAGCCTCCATGAAGACCATTTCTAGATGCATAGAACATAATCTGTAACTTGGTTGAAATGGACATGCTCGATATGTATGGCACTAGAAGGGGACTAGGTCTCGAATAAAACAGGGCAATGCGCATACTCACGACTTCCTTCTCTACAAGTATTAATTATGTGAATTTCTCAAATATGTTTTCATGGAGCGCCATAGGCCATTCTATACCTATACATGCAAGGCCACTATGCATAGCAAAGCTCCAAACTATGAAGACTTAGAGTCACTCAGAAGTGGCCTCAGTCATTTATATGTCATAACGAAGTCGTGATGAAGTCATGTTGGAGTGACGATAGTTGCTTGACTATGCATTCGAAGATTTCCGAAGTCAATGCCCCTGTGGAAAGATGCACCATGTGCGAGTTCATATTTCTGACTTTTGTATGTGTACTAATTGTAGCGGTGAAGGTTGTAAATTGCCGACGTCTTCACCCCCCAATGATTCCTGCGAGACTTCCATTGTCGGACCCCCGCCGAGAAAGACTACGTGACGATCGCTTGTGGATTCGAGAGTTGCAAAGGGCAACACGGTACAATGTCTCCAAAATACACTGCCCGTGTATTGCATGTCGAGGGTGTAGAAGATTATTACTTCGAAATGTACGGGACCACCTCATAAGGAACAGAAGATCTCCGGATTGCCGGATTTGGCATGGACCAGGTGCACGTGACTCTTCCGATGAAGAGTGGGCGCACCCTTTTGGGGGACCAACTGAAGAAGAAGAAGAAAAAGAAGTGATGGTGGATGCACAGGTTGATACTTTTGGCATGGTTCAGCAAGCCTCAATGGAAGTGGAGAACCTAGAGAATTCAGCAAACAGGGTTGAGAGGGAAGTTGCAGATGCTTTCGGAATAGCGGACTCCGTTCATGAAGAATGCATACAAGATGGTTTCCTTGGAGGAGCAGAGGCTGAATTCACTGGCGACATGGCCATGGATGGAGGCGAGGAGGACGCCAACTTCGATGCAACAGCACTAGAGGAGTCCATGGAGATTCTATACATTGGTTGCAAGTCCAGCAAGCTAGCTGCCATAGTATTGTTGATGAACCTTTGCACCGTACATGGGGTGAGCAATCATTGTGCCAATGAACTATTCAGCCTTCTACATCTACATCTTTTGCCGGAGCAAAATACATTGCCTAAAACATACCATGCAGCAAAGTCCCTTACTGCAAAATTGGGCCTAACTTACAACAGCATACATGCCTGTGAGAAAGGGTGTGTGTTGTTTCGTGGGGAATATGAAAATGCCCTCAGATGCCCAAAGTGTGGTGGCCGTAGATATGCCGACGAAGATCGCCGGTGTTTCCCTGTGAAGGTTCTACGACACTTCCCAATTATTCCACGGCTCCAGCGAATGTTTCGAAGTCCCGCAATCTCGAAATTGATGTTGTGGCATGTTCAGAATAAAAGCAACCAAGAAGGAGGGGATGGACTTGTTAGGCACCCCTGTGACTCGAAGGCTTGGAAGCATTTCCATGAGAATGTAGATCTGACATTTGCAGCGGACCCGCGGAATGTTCACTTCGCTCTTGCCGTTGACGGAGTGAACCCTTTTAAGCAAAACCGTTCTTCGTGGTCCACGTGGCCAGTATTATTGTTGAATTACAATTTGCCTCCATGGTTGACTACAAAAAAGTTTTTCCTTCTCTTGTCCTTGTTAATTCCCGGGAAGGAATCCGTGACATCCGAGGTCTTCGATGTATACTTGGAGCCCCTTGTGGAAGAATTGCTGCAGTTGTGGGCCGGAGTGCCTGCTTATGACATTACCTCAGATGTTGGACATAGGTCGTTCCAACTACGGGCCATGTTATTGTGGACTATCCATGATTTTCCTGGCTACGGCACAGTAGGAGGATTTTCTCATCAGGGCTATGCAGCATGTCCATGGTGCGGTGCTGACTTACATGCTGAGCATTCCGTAGAGCTTGGGAAATGCACATATGGGGGGACAAGGCGGTGGTTGCCTGAAGACCATCCTTACAGATCGGAGGACATGAAAGACCACTTCGACGGTGCTATGGAAAATCGACCAAAACCTCGTGAAGTTACAGTGGAGCAACAAATGCAACATGCAGCAGAGTGTGAGGCATGGAGAAGAGATGGTAATCGCGATGGTGCCTCCGGTGACCCATCAAAAGTCCATGGCGTGAAGCGCCTGAGCATTCTGAACCGATTACCATATTGGAAGGTGAGGGCTTTTTTTCCTACCTGTAGCCCCATACTCTTACACAACTGCATAATGTCTTTAGTTCTTTTTGGAAGTCATTTAGAAGTCACCTTGAAGAAAAAGATACTTTGTAATGACTCCAATATGACAGGTCAGTTCTTGAAAGAAACCTACCTTCCATTTTTGTTAATTAAGGTGTTTTCGATATCATTCCACTTGCGGGAAGATGCACCCTTTCCAAGTTCTTTTTGAAGTTTTCATAAACTCATGCAAGAGCAGACCCAGCTAATGACTATTTGCTTTGCAGTATCTTCTCATTCGGTACACGTTGGACGTAATGCACTGTGAAATGAACTTGGCAAAAAACTTCTTGAAGACCATAACCGGGAAAAAGGACACCGTCAAGGTCAGGAGAGACTTGCAGAGACGGGGTATTAGGAGGCACCTATGGCTGACTCCGAATCCACGAAAGCCAGGGAAGATGGTGAAGCCGAAGGCGTCATACGTTTTGTCGGATGACGAGTTCGAGAAGTTTGCAAGGTGCATGGAGTCCTTAAAAACTCCGAGCGGCTATTCTTCAGACTTGGGCAAGTGCATTCGTAAGAAAAACTTTGGGGGGTTGAAGTCCCATGATTATCATGTGTTGATGCAGCAGATCTTGCCACTAGCCCTTCGTGGGCTAATGCAACCCAGGCCACGTATGGCTGTCATGCGAATATGCAAGGTGTTTAGGCGACTTTGCACAACAGTCTACAATCCTGATGACTTTCCATCGTTGGAGCTTGATGTGGCTGAAAGCATGGCACTGTTGGAGATGGAATTCCCACCCTCATTTTTTGACGTTATGACGCATCTTCCCTATCATCTTGCAAAGGAACTAGACCTTTGTGGGCCGGTTAGTGCAAGATGGATGTATCCTGTCGAACGATACATGAAAGTCCTAAAGAACCACGTTCGGAACATGGCACGACCGGAAGCATGTATGGCAGAGGGGTACTTGAAAGATGAGTGTCTTGGCTTTGTTACAGAGTATCTTCACGGATTTGAGGCCACAGAAAGACGTGTGTGGGACGAAGATGAAGAATATGGTGACGCGGAGGAAGTTCTCCAAGGTGCAGGCAAGACTTATGTAATGAGTGCTGAGCTACGAGACATAGCCCACCAATACGTGCTGGCGAATGTCTCCGTTATGCAAGATCTTTACATGTAAGTGCTTTCATGCACCACGATATGTACTGTCATCATGGAAGATAATGCCGTCACTGTCCTCTTAAAAATGCCCTACCACAGTCCACAAACAACAAACTAGGCATACGTTGCTTCATAATAGAGCAGAAGATGTTTTCTAGTCAATTTTGAGTTGTCCTCAAAATCTCCCTACTGTAGCGCAACTTCAAGATAACTTACTTGAGTCACGGAAAAGTCACACTACCGTACGTACAAAATTGGAGTCCTATTAATCCACCACCAGTGTTATGTTTTTGTAAGGTAATTTCGGGCAGTTCCTAGAGCAATATTGAACTTTATTGTTTGTTATGCTTTCAGAAAGTGGATCGAGGAAGAAAGGCCAAATCCGTTGACTCTGCCACTAGCAGAATGGATTGATCACGTTGTGCGTGATTCTAATTTGGATTTACGGAACCCGTCGGACATGGATCGCTTCTTGCTAAGCAAGAAGCCTAAACAGCGTGCAATGCGGTATGCAAGGATCAATTCCTTTGGAAACCACTTCCGAGTGGAAGATGAGACAACTGTCCGACTAGTAAGCTACAACAGTGGTGTGGCTTCCATGTTTGAATTGCCACCAGAAAGTAACGGTGAGTTGCCCGTGAACTATGTTGGAGTGCTAAAGGACATACTCCAATTGGATTACGGAGCATTGCATACGCAGATCATTCTTTTGCGATGTGAGTGGATGAAGCCTAGCAACAATCGAGGGAATCCCACATACATAAGGGACGACGCCGGCTTTCTCGTAGTGAACTTTCGCCAGAAATTGCCTCGTACAGCAGAGCCCTTCATATTTCCAAGTCAAGCCACACAAGTTTTCTTCTCAGATGTTGTAGAGAAGCCCGGATGGAAAGTTGTCTTGCGCAAAGAAGCAAGAGCGAAGCGGGAGGTAGTGGAGACCACGGACACCTTCATAAGCACAACGGTAGAGACCATAGGGCTCACTCCTCCTCCAAAGTGGCCACTTCCATCCCAAACCGTGAATTTAGTTGGAGCCATTGAATTGTCTGCAGAAGAAAACTTGTTGGCACAGGAAGAATACTAGAGGTACAGTGTTGAAATATATTTTTCAGAAACCATCAACGTCTACAGGCTTCTAGGGTCTTCTCACTTAGTTGTTGACAAGGCGGAGTGACACCTATGCAAGGATGTTAGTATCACCTAGGTTGACTAAACCAGCTCTTGGACCCAAAGTAGTAGTCCAGCAATATCTTAGTCATACCCGCGTTTCCGCAAGTGAAACCTTAGATGTGGCAAGTCATTCTTTAGTATCAGTGTAGTCGACTATGTAGTCGTGTACGCGGTGGCTGAATGTGACCTGCCAACTGCAAAAGTCGGGTATGGAATACATGAACATGTAGAGTTGGAGCCCCGAAGTAGTTGAAATACAAAATTGTCTGAACTATGCAGAAGTACTGTAAAGAGCACATCAGTAATAATTATCGACAAAGCAGAGCTCAGGTACAATGTTGTACTTTGAACGAACTATACAAACCAAATGAGGTACAAAATAATTTATACCAATCAGAAATGTGAAAATGCTCCTAGGCAGAATGCATCGCTTAGAACGAAAAGGAAGAGCAGAATGTCACAAAAGTGCACACATATTTGTCATGCCTTACTATTAAGACGAAGATGATGAAGCCTTAAAATGAAGAAGATAGACCAAAGAAGATTTGTTCTTGTTCTTCATTGTGACAGTAGTGAGCCAGAAATCCAACAAGTTCATACCACCTAAACCAACAGTAGAAGAAAGAAGCGTAGACAAATTGAAAAAAAAAATAGATAGAGCCGGAGGAAGGAACAAAAAGACCGACCCAACAAATTTAGGCAATAAAATATGACTCAAAATAAAAAAGTAATAAAGAGGATTGCATTGAAGAAGATCTTCCCTTGATCATGAAAATAATAGTAGAAGAGAAAAAAAATAGAAAGAGATAAACAAAAAAAATAGGAAGCCAAAATGCCCCCCCCCCCAAAATGGTGAGAATATAAAACAGTACTACTAGCAATGAAGTAGCCAGCGTGTGAGCATGGACTCAAAACCGCCGTGTCTTCCTACTGTTTTCCTAAATCCTGTCTTTTCATCTTCCTTCTTATACAACAGAAGATAAAAGAAGAGCAATCGGCCACGTCAGCCATCTTTCCGCCTTTCCTTATGGGAAGTAAGTGACTTTGCTACATCCTGACATTTTATAGTCACTTGAAAGTAAATTGAAGTCACATCATATGACAGACAGTCATTTCACTGTTGAAATCGGCCTCCGTATTGAACCGGACTGTATCCACGTCACCTAGCGACGACGCTACAAACAGGAAAGCGCTGATGAATATTGGAGGTCGTTCAGTCCTCATCCGCCAGTCACAATCGTGACTACAGAATGACTCGAACACGGTTCAGGAATCTTGGCTGGTGCAATTAGGGAGCAACAGTCATTTTTTAGTCACATCGGACAAGAAGTCATTCTCTCGCAATCGCATTTGTACCCATTTTCTTGTAGTGTAAGTGTCAACTAGAAAAAGTTAAGAGTCAACCTCCATCTCATGAGCCAGACACTAGTCTTAAGACAAAGCAGTTGGAGCATACTTTGAAAGAGTTGGTAAGCACCAATGATGAGCTGAATCAAGAGTTGGAAGTTGCAGTCAACTTGGTATCTGGAGCCCAACAGTGCATGTAGCAGCACCAAAGAGACTCTGCACCTACTTTTTCTTTGTACCAAGCTTATGAGTTGCAGTGCAGCATATGCTTCAGTATACTCACATTGGAGAAGGGTCAGAAGTTGTCTGAAGAACAATTTGAAGATGCATGGGAGACAACAGGCAAATTCGATAACATGCAGAACCTTCTCTGTGAGACTATAGTACGAGGAGATCTCATGTTGACCAATTGGTCAGCTCTTTTCTATCCCATTGCTGACTTAGGCGCTAGAGCTCTATTATATTATGTAAATTTGGAGAAAGAGCTAAATCAGAGACGACGGGAAGATCGATTGGATATACCAAAAAGGAAGGTCCGGATTGCAGACCAACAAACCTAGATTGATCCAGATTTCCTAGCAAAGAGAGATATACAAAACAAGTGGAAATTGGAATTGATTCAATTACATGAATTCATGAAGAACCAAGGTGATATCGTCTCTTTGTTAACAGCGGTTACTAATCGAGAAACCGTTGCACAAAGGGGTGAGTTGACTACTAGTCACTACTTATTCAACCTCCAAAATGGGTATATTAGATTATCCAAGACCTTGGATGCTCTTGGGACAGGGAGTTTGCTTATCAGTAATATCAAGGAAGTATCTATGTTTACTTTACCACCTGCTACCTATCAGCCTACTTCTTGGATTACATTAAAGATTCCAGTTCAGGGCTCACCACTTACTTGCCAATTTTTGGATCAGTACTACCATATGTTTGATAACATTTTTGGTAAAAGACCAATTCCTTCTTGGAAAGCTCTAGAGTGGCTTGTTGAAGACTATGGCTTATCAGTTACTGAAAAAGATTCATATGATAAAATTTATCAGCATACGTCTTCAAGATGGCAAGAAAATCCGCCAACAGCAGTGGTAACTAATAACCACTTTTGTCCATGTAAAAGGCGTTACAAATGGAGCCCTTATGCTACAATTGATTCAGTAGAATACAATTGGTCACATATTCCAGGATCAATTGAGACTCCAGCATTGTGTGCTGAAGCCTATAGAGCATTTCACGTGGACCATATCACACACACTAACCCAATGTGTTTTCGGGCAGCTGTGTTTTGTGACTTTCTCAGGATGGTATGTGAAGATCATCATGTTATTATAAATATCAATAAGTTTGACAGGTTATGACCTGAGTTCCATATCATGGTGAAATTGCAGTACAAGAGTGCCCGTAGGCATTGAGTGTTAGAAATTATGTGTCTCACACATTTTTGTGGGGCCCACACTTGTGCTTCATCAATGAGTTTGGGATGTCTCGCCACGACCATATGACAAAGTGGTTACTATCCCAACGTACCAACAATCCAGCATTGCTAAAACGTGATGATGAGGTCGACAAATTAGTGGCCAAAACACACACAAAGAGACTTCACCAACAAGACAATAATAGGAACAAGAGACCT
Organism: Rhytidiadelphus loreus; assembly: GCA_947034895.1. Classification (NCBI taxonomy): domain Eukaryota; kingdom Viridiplantae; phylum Streptophyta; class Bryopsida; order Hypnales; family Hylocomiaceae; genus Rhytidiadelphus; species Rhytidiadelphus loreus. Next base: position 43,839,350 of record OX344765.1, read on the forward strand.
AAGTACTATTGACGGGGACGTCAATAGGCTAAGTAGGGGGCTATGTAGAAAGAAAATTTAAAAAAATAGTAATTTAGACTATTTTAGCCTATTAGGGGCCCCTTAGTGAGAAAAAGTAAAAGTAAGCTTTAAATTAAAGTCTAAATGCATGAATAGTGTAAATAGGCCTATGAGTCTAGAATGGATGAAAAAAAAAATTAAAAATTAAAAAAGAAAAGAAAAAAACTTGATGAATGAGGTGTGACTTAGGCCACACCCCTTCATATTTCCACCGGTTCATATTTTTGGAAACCTATAAACAATTAAAAAAGGAAGCCATTCATGGCAAATGTGTAAGTCCCAATTATATTGAAATATATATTTATTCTCGTGATTATTATTCTTGTGTGTTGAATTGTATTCATTATTATTATATGTATGAGAAATTAGAGTTTGTATGTGTTTGTATTGGATTCTGTACTGTAATGCGATTGTGGAATTGCAAATTGATTTGGGCGCTGGAGAAATTCCAGTCAGAGCTAGAAAGACCGAAATTGCACGGAAGAACCTGTCTGATCAAGAGTGCAACAAGCGAGAGTGGCAAGATCTGAATTACGAAGCTGATTGGGGAGAATCTGGTAAAGGGGAAGCAAGATCAAAAATTGATTGCCAGAGTGAATTATCGAAGTGTCTGTTTGGCAAAATTGAAGGAACCTGAGCGGCAACTTGAGCGGAGCGATTGTCATTTGCAAATATTGGGGTGACTACTAGAGATTATTCGGACGGAAAACGGAAGCCAGAAGAACATAGAAAATCTCGAATTGTGGAATCCGAGAGAAGTCCAGCGTTGTGGAGCCCGTAACTGAAACACCAGCCCCGCCAAGTACAAAATCAAAATCGAGAATTCTTTATTTTTTACTGATGTCTTAGTCAATGGTGAACCTTTGCTTGAGAGATTGAAACACGATTCAATTGACAAATCGGTACTGAAGTCCATTGCAAAGTTTTGTCGCAACATCTTGAGCTGCGGAGATTTTCAAATCTTGGATTGTTCCCCCCAATTGGAGCAGTTTTTGAATCCAATTGTGCAAACACGTCATCGGAATAAGATTCCTCACGAAATTGAAATTATGGGAGGTGTTTGCGGTAAGACTGTGCACTAGAAGCAATAACTTGCGGCAATCCTTCAACAGGATTTCTCCAATTCATCACTAGAAGAAAACTATATCACAGTCAACAAACCACATTAGATTGGTTTTGTTGACTGCGTTGTTGAAAACGCAGTGAAAACACAGAAAAACGCAGATTTTGTGTTTTCACTGCGTTTTCAACAGCGCACTCAACAAAACCAATCTGATGTGGTTTTGTTGACTGCGACATAGTTTTCTTCTAGTGCATTAAATCTGTGATTAGGAAGGGGATGGTTGGCTTGGGATCGTACCTGGATTCACAAATTCTCGCACAGCATTTGGGAAGAGTCAGGATCAAATTCTAAAAACAAATCAATCAAATCGTAAGTTGGGTCGAAGTAGGCAGTTTGTGGAGCTTCTGCGCTTGGACCAAATTCTTTTCAAAATCATCCAAAACGCAAAATTTGTCTTAATCTAGTCGTCATGAGGCCGTGAAGGATGCACTGATTAGCATCATGCATAAATCAAAACAAAATTCATAACCAAAATTGAATTTGGGGTGAATCGGAATTGAGTCGCGCGGCAGTCGCAACGTGAAGCAAACTCCATGGCCGAATTAGGGATTTGTCCCACGGCCATAGGGTCTGTTACCCACGGGAATAGGTCCAAACTCATTTTTTCCACAGTTTTCCATGGTTAAAGGCCTTGTAGTGATAATGGGGTTGTTGTCCTTGGTTTTGGGCTGATTTTTCCACAGGCTTGGACCAGTTGTGGATGGTCTTTGGGGTTGGGGTGCAGTACGGATACGGGTATTGATCACAGTTTGAATTTGGGCTTGTTTGGGGTCCAAAGTCTTTGAGTTTGGGTCTCTCAATTAATTACTTTATTTTTATTTTATTTTACTTTATTATTATTGGAAATATATATATATAAATATATGTTTGTTTTTAGGTTATGATTTAAATCTTTGTTGTTTTGTTATTTATTTATTTATTTATTTATTTATTTTGAATTAATTATTATGTGATTTATAAGTTTTATGCTTAATTCATATGCAATTGTTATATTGGCATGATCGGTCAAAAGTGTTTGTTTAAGTTTTGGTTTTTGGAATTGTATGTTCAAAATTGATTGTTCAAAATTATAAATTGTGATTGGTTTTAGATTCCTTATGTTTGGTCAAAATGCGAATTGTATCAATGTTATGTTTGTATATTAACCCTTGTGGTTTTGGACTCATTTGACATAATTTAACCAAGAAGAACTATTTGACATCATCATACATTGCAACTGGGAATCATTTGATGTAGAATACGGAAACGCTAGTCATACTTGCATGATCGCGTTAGCTGTAGATTGACTGGACATATTTGACATAAAAACATAAAATAAGCATATAATGAATGAAGCATATTATCAATACTATCTTGTGTGATTAGGTCCTAGTGCATGCATCATATAAGATTCATTTGACAAAACCTGATTTATTTGACAAGGAATGATTTGACATCCCTTAGAACACTATATAGGACCGGGACTTTATACATACTTTGGTAATGGACTGGCCAACAAATTTTACCTGGGAATAAGAGTGACTTAACATAATGCTAAACTTGCAAGTATAAATCTATTTGTAAGTGACTTTTAGTCATAATACGTTAGACTGATTTAACCTTTCCCTAGAACAAAGAACCCCTATACTAGTGTTTCCTGGGTTTTGTGGAAGTGCAAAATCTAGATTACAAATTGCTACCTTCCTAATTCTTGAACAGGCTGAAGCATTTGATGAGCAGAGTGCAATTTACAAGCTCACAGGACTACAAGTTGTGGTATTGGTGCTATGAAGTAGCCAAAATAGGCTTGGATCTGTGTTGGGGTAGGACCAAGCCATCCGGCCCGGGTACAGAGCAACCCACATGTGCTTGGCATTCTTTTGACTGAGTGTTTTAGAATCCGCTTATAAGGGGAGCCAACAGAGGTAGGTGTTTTATTGGCAGTTTTTTCAAGCAAGATGAGTTATTGATTGCACTAGCAAAATTGTTAGGCTCGTTGGACTACGTACATGCTCAAAGGTGGTTTCCAAGTGATTGATTGTAAATCTTGCTATAAATCACCTTGAATTGGAATGAATGATCCATTGTTTTGTGGTAAGGGGGGAGGAGTTCCTTGCACTGCCTATGGTATATAACTGAGCTTAATCCTGGCCTGGCCTCAATGCAAGTGGTAGGCGTTGGAGTGCTCAATCATCGATCTTCCTTCGGTTGGCATGCAATGACCATGTGTACGAGGCTCCAGCAGTGATTGCATGAGTGTTGTGATTTTTTTGTCACTGACGAAGTAAGCTTAAGAGGCAATCCCCACCAAAGATAGATTTATGGCGAAACATGGTTTGACGAGGAGGGTCATTTATTCCCATAAATCTTGATGAGAAGGTGACTGAAGGCGACTGCCAATGAGAAATGCATAAACAAATGACAATTGAGCAGTTGTTAGGGTAAATGAGAAACTCATAATCTTGGCTTACAATGATTTTCTCCGCTAGCATGGGAATATGGAAAATAATCCGCCCAAGAAATGAATGGTACATTACACGGAAGTGGTCTTACGAGATGGAGGGTTTCACATAGACTTTGGGCAAGTGGATTGAGATCCCCTAATCCTAATCTAAATGTGATTTGCCAAACCTTCTATAATTTCTGACTTTTAGCTTGTTTTTGAAGTTGTTGTCCAATGTCAAAATTTGAATATTTTGTTATGTCTATTCACAAAACTTTTGGATGCGCTTCCAATGATAATAATTTCTAGTTCTAATTGTATACGCCTCAAATGTTAGAAATACATTTGGAGAGTCAATATTCAGGTTGGACTGAGGATGATCTACTTATGGGCCACCTGCAATGTTGGGTAGCACATGAACTTCCGAGATTTGAGCCATCAGCACCTCCGACCACATATGGTCCATCAAATGTGCCATAGGATCTGTATTTGTGGTGATAAACACAAGAGTCTACATACATGGAAAATCAAATGGTTTTGTGAACATGATCCTTCCACTTGAATAAGATAATTTATTGGTACGATGGTCGAACCTCATCTCTACAAAACCTGATTTGAGACTTGAGCAATTAGCAGCCCCAAAACAAAACACTGAACCTTATGCACTGCTCAGTTAGCATTTCAGGTGAAAAAGCAGACAACTGAAATGGCTTTTGTTAAGAAACTTAGTTTCTAATGTGAACGCTCACCATAATGGTGAGTGACACGTGTCATGAATATTAATGAGAATCTTCTTTGACGAATAGGAGAAGACAACTATTCATTGTCTCTCTCCTATTCTTCTATTGTATATACTTCAAACACTTATGAAGTTAATGTATTCTTTGAGTATATTTTTGTGTGTCTTAGTTGCTTTGCGATTTTGTTTCGTATTCTATTCTCAACAGCTTTCACCAAACTTGAATAAACTCTATTCACTTCATAATCTAGAACTTTTGTATGGAAATTGCAGGATGAATGCTAATCATCCTAATCTACGCGTAAAACTTTGTTTTGCACCATTCTAATAAATATTACAAAAGTTGATTTTTATTTATTTCAATGTTGAAATGGGTACTAAAAATATCTACATATTTAAATTAATTGATTATTCTGATTTTATAAACTCATTTCTATTCAAAAATATTTGAACCATTCAATTCCAAAGAGTAAGAGAAAGAGTTTTATTTTGCGAGAAATGTAGTTAGAAAAAATATATAAAGTCGTATTTTGAACTCAACTGTAAAAAATTCCAAAGAAATGAACAAACAAGGGATACCAATTGTTTAATAGAACATTCTCACCAGTGGAATTAACAATTTTCAATTCTTTATAAAGTTATTAGTGTTCTAGGCTTTCTTTTCATTTAATTCCACCTCCTACATTATAAAGATGGAGATAAAGTTTTTTTGGGTTCAATTTTCCTAAACATATTCTCAAACCAATTTTCAACATGTGGACTAAAAGACACATGTTATGGAATACATGTTTTTTTTTTCTACAAATGTTGAAAGACAAAACTTTGCCCATTAGAAGAGTCTTCAGACTACGAGAAGATAGTGAGTTCTTGGGAGTTCCCAAACTGTAGGAATTTGGCTGTAGTATCAATTTGATACAGTCTGATGTGGCCAAGAGACTTCCACATTGGATAATATTAATGTTTTTTTTCATTATTTTTTTCTAATTTTTTAATACTCTACCATTGTTGTAGTGGTTCCCAGATGCAGGAACAACCTTGAAATAGTCTTTTGGAGACCCCAAATCTTCCCTAATGATTTGAAACAACCAGAAAAAACTACATTTTGAGTTTTAGGCACATTAAGCGTGCAATTGGTGGGGATATTCACTCTAAAATTTTAGAATGATATACTTGAATAAGTTAACCAAATAATACTATTTTCAAATTCATTAAAATATGAATTAGATGAAGATTTTAGCTTTGCTTTGGAGACAAATGTTTTGAAGCACTTTTGCTAAACATGAAAGAACTTTAGAAGTTAACATTTTTAGAAAAAAAACAAGTATATCTAAAATTTGTGGAAATTAGCCAATATCATTAGAGGGGATTTGGGGGTTCTGTAGGTTTGTGGGGAACATTGCAGCACCACTGTAGTAGATAATAAATTTCAAAATATTATTTTTTCTTTGACTATTTTTTCATTTAAAAACTAAATAAAGAAATTAAAGTTAATATTAATATAGCTAGACGCTCATTTACTACAAGGGGAATAATAAGGGGAATATGCCTATAGACAGCCCTCCTCTTGCTCCAAATCACATCTAATGGTTGGAAAATGGATTGAGAATATATGTAAAAAAATACAAATAAAGCAACCTTCATTTTAACTTAAAAGAAGTTATAAAGTAGTAGTCATTATGGTAGTACAATATTAAAGAATAAATGAAACCGCTAATAACTTTTATAAGAAATTAAGAATTATTAATCCCAATAGTGAGAATGTTCTAATAAGGAACACACATCCTACATTTTTGTTTTTATTTGAAAATTTTCAAAACTAAATTAAGAAAAAAACTTTTATGTTTTTTCTCCTTCATGGCTGACAAACTAAAACTCCTTATAACTTCTTCTCATGATTTGGAACCAAATGGTTCAAATGGTTTGAGTAGGTGTCAATCTAATCAATTAAATAAAATTATTTAATTTAAAAAAAAATCTTATTTTAGCTATCAAGTTTGATATTGAAAGTTAAAAAATCTTATAATTTTGCAATATTTATTTGAATGACGTGAAACAAAGCTTCACATGCAGATTAGAATAATTAGCATCCATCCTAAAATATTCATGCAAAATTTCCAAATTTTGAAGTCTATAGAGTGTATGTAAATGTTGAAAAAATCCAAAATGGGATCTTTAGTCCTTTTGGAGTCAAGAACAAGCAAACTTATTCATATGTCTAAGATTAGTACATAACATTGTATAAACATTTGATTCTTTTCCCTCTTGATTCAAGGCAAAGAAATCTTTTGTGGCGGGATATCTTCAATTCACATAACTTACATTCATGAGACACCTTCATCAGGCCTATGAGGAATAATTCATAGTGGAAATTTCTTGACTTTCTTCATTCCCAAGAACAAAAAAGATCCCTTCCACATTCATCAACAATGATATCAAAGTTTGTGCATTGTAATGATTGAAGTAAACCACATGCTCCACCATGGAGTGTACCACATTGTTTTTTCAAGTATAAATGAAACTAAAGTTTATTACAAAGCCATTCATTAAGACTTCTTTCCTTGTAGCAAAATGTTTATAATGGAATTCTCTAAATACAATAGTTGTCACCTCTACTAGCCAATAGAAGTTAATGTCCATCAAAGTGTTATAACATGAGATAAATTTTATATATTGTAATATGTGGTAACAATATGGATTCATGGTCATTTAGAGCAATTAAATGTTCATTGTGGTGCATTCTAAGTGCTAGTACTCAAATTTTGATATAATCATTGTAAATCAATGTAACTCCAAAGTATCTATGCCACTGTATCATAAAGAACACTCTTTCTTCTTTGTTGGGTATAAAGGGGAAGGCCTCGAGGGGAGAGGGTTCTTGCATTTAACCCCTAAAGGTTTTTGACTATGTTTTCACCAAAAACGCTCGAAAACTGCCATTTCTAATACAAGTATCAAATTTTAGAATAAAAACATTTTTAAACACATGTAACTGTAGGATCTTGTAGGAAACTAGTTTAAGAAGATGTGGAAAAAAATTCAGAATTTTCCACCGTGTGCATTGCAAGATATTAGCGTTTGAATTGACAAAAACTCTTTTTTTGTCCCTGCGAAAAAACGGGCAGCTGCCCTTCACAAGGTCATATTTGTATGAAGAAATGTCCAAAATGGTGGTTACTCTTTGGATTAATTCTTCAAGCCAAGTTGGCTAAATTCTTGAAAAATTTCAGATCATTTGGAATTGTACAACATATACGAAAAAAATAGTAAGTAGAAAGAAGTAGAGAAAGATTAGAAATACTAAATTATTAACAATTTATTTATAGAATTGAAAAATGACAATCCCAATGGTTGTAATGTTGTAATAAACAATACACACCTCATGTTTTAATTTTTTTCCAAAAATATTTAAAATTGAGTTAAATAAAGGACTTCAAAGTTTATTTTAAAGTAGAGATTCCATAACTACCCACAAACTAACCCAAACTAAAATTCCTCATAGCTTTCATCTCATTAATCAAAATGGAATGACTCAAAGCTCACCACATATATAAAAATATAGAGAATCAATTTCAAATTTTAATGTTTTTTAAACGTGATTTGCAAAGAAGTTTTTTTTTCTACCCGGGCTGCCCGCCGAACACCGAAAATTACATATGATGCAATAACTTTTAAACCATGTAGTCAAAAGTTATGAAAATTGTTGGGCCCTAAAGATACTCCTCGGGCACGTGTTGTGTAGAAATTTCAAAGAAAAAAAATAAAAAACCCATTCGTAGTGAGTTGCCCAAAATCACTATGTTGTCAAAAAATGCAGTTTGGTCCTTTAGGGGTTAAGGGCACTAGACTGAAGACGTTAACCCGAGGTCGTGCCCGAAAATGTAGGGACCCCTGACTTGAGAGGTCTTCCCCTACATAATCCACATGAAAGATTTCTCTCCAACTTTGTTTGATTTCTTTCCAATTGGTGTGCGAATGTGTCAAGGTGCTTTATGCTTCTATGTGAGGGTGCTTTCCACCATATTGAAAAGATAAAAAAAATTCTATGGTGCATTCCACCATGTTGAACAATGCATTCCACCGGTGCTAATGCCCTACCTTGTGAATGGTGAGATTCCACTATGGGAGGAGCAAATATTAATGAAGAAAAATCTTTCCAAGTGCATTATGAATAAATAATGCCCGTGATCTTTTTTCATATGAAAAACACGCCTAGAAATGCTTGGGCACTTATGGGATGAAGACCAGTCAAATAACCAAGAATTGCCATGAAATAATCGAATCAACCACAGCGAACACGCCCATTCCCGTCGTAGTCCTTTGTAACTCTTGCAAATGTAACTCTTCCAAATGGTCAAACCCAAAGACAGAGAGGCCAAGTAAAGCTTAAGTTCGTTGGACCAGAACAGAAGTCAAGCGGATTGATCTTCCTCATCCAAAAAACTCCGTAAGCAACCAACAATGTTGCCGCCAGGTATCACAGAAACTCCAAGTGCAAGGACACTCCAGGTATCAGATGCCCCAAAGAAGCCGACCACCCTTCCAGGATCTGAACGGAACGGTGCGGTCGATCCATCAAATGTGCCATAGGGTCCGTATTTCTGCTTGGTGGTGATGAAGCTAAGAGACGACACACGTTGGAAAAGGTCTGAATATAATCCCTCCACTTGAACAAGATATTCGCTGGGGTAGTCGAACCTAATCTGTGCACAGAACAAAACAAAACACCGTGACTGACAATATGCAGTAATTCACATCTTAGGCGAACAAATCAGACTGCAGGGGAATCTCTTCTGAAACGTAACCTTTGAACAGAAACCAAGGTGGGGGGCTCTGACCGTTACTAAGTCCATTTCATTTGCCAACCCAGAAGAAATTGGACCATTTCGAGTAAAAAAAACTAAATTAGAAATGGTTGCCTACATCACATGCCCTATGTAGCTGGACTGTAGCCATCTTGCATCCAGTTAGTTTGCGACTCCCTAGAATTCTAGAGTGACCTTCAAAGCGCATTTCCGAAACTGTCATGAGGAATCATGGATGGAAGAGCGAAGATGAGTTTGCAAGGTGAAGGAGCGCTCACCCAGTCAGTGCTCACTCCACCTTTTCCAGTTCGTCCTACAGTTATTTCAGCACGCCGCGGCTCCTCTAGAACAGAGTAAGAAAATCCTCCAAGCTGATGTTTCTCTTCGTCCCTGAAATGAACTTTGAAAGCCCTAATATCACCCATTCGACCAGTGATACAATCCCAGGGAGCTGCGCCCCACGGCCCCTGTTTCTGTGACATCCAGCCGCGAGTCCCCCAGTGAGTACAACAAATTGTCACAACAAAACTATAGGAAACGGTTTATTTGACGCAACCTCATAGAGCTGGATCTAGAGTATGCCGGAATTGAACAAAGGCACACTGAAGGAATCGTGTGACATTCAAGTAGTTCGTGGACGAATTGGTATTGCATTGTAACTCATTAAACACATACACTCTCCACTCTCAACGAATGACATGCAGCATCAGTTGGCTCTAGTGAATCTTACCTGAAACTTGGATGTCAATCTCCCAAAAGGCCACACTCGATCTATCCGCAAACACTCAGATTCATGGACTTCTGCACCCGCTTCTGCATTGCCAATATACAGAAAGTGGAATCAACCTCAAAGTCGGCTTGAAGAGGGAATAACATGGGTGGGGAGTATAAATTGAGCTTTATCACATACCAGCCAGGACTTGGAGGCCTTTCAGATACCGCAACACTCGACACACGTCTGCAAATGCAGGTCGCTTCCGAGGATCCGCATCCCAACACGCACAAATCAGGGAAGCCAAGTTAGTAGGGCAGCTGGAAGGAAGGCGTGGCCGCAAGGGAAAGGGGGCTGTCAGCTTTGAGTACAGATCAGTTACTGGCACATCCAGGAAAGGCTCCTCTCCTGACAGAATTTCGAAACACACAAGTCCAAAGCTGTAAACATCAGCTTTCATTGGAAAGGCATCTTCCAGATGATCATCCTCCATGTTGGCCCCGAATATCTCAGGTGCCATATACTTCCTCGTACCTACGTTGTGTGTCAAGTGAGAGTACCGGGTTATTTCACGCTTGGTCTTCACCAGCCCAAAATCGGCAATCTTCGCAAACACAAATCCATCATCCGCACCACCACCAGATACCGGGTTGACAAGAATGTTCATGGACTTGAGGTCGCGATGGGCCATCTTCTGAGAATGGATGTAGCTCACAGCATCCGCGATCTGGAGCATCAAGTCGATGGCGGCAGGAAGAGAAAAAGGCTAAACCTTACCTCCTCCTTGCATTCGGTTTCTCATGAACTTGTGCAAATCCATAGCCATGAGATCCATCAGAAGGGAGTCCTCCGAGTTCGCAAGTACTTTGACAATGTGTGGGTGATTCATATTCACTAATGCATCGGCCTCAGCTCGTAAAGTAGGGAGCCCGGCGTGATTGAAAATTTTCTGAGCGTAATTGAATCCTAACCACGTCACTTCTACAACCTGACCAAATGAACCTGAGCCTAGTGGCCGAACATACTTCACAACGTCTTGGTCAAAACTCCACAACAAGGATTTGTGGTCCTGCTTCCCCGGGATCCTGTCATTGACCTGGCATTCTGGCTGACCCAGTGTTTCGGGATACTCACCCTTGCCCGGCGCCAATGCGGCTTCCTACACACACACCGCACAACATCAACACCACGCGCCTGCTGTTACTCATCCACTTTGCGTTACACAGAACTAGGTTACTGCGCCGTCCCTGCCATTCACACCTATGCACGGCACGGCACAGAATCCTACCTGTTTGGGGTACGACCCTTGCCCTCCATACTCCTCGGGGGAAAGTCCTCTCAATACTTGGCCAGCAAGACAATAAGAAGGATTTTGGTACAGATGCATATTGCCACAATCGTCAGCACTGCAAGGATGATCCCGCTTCCAATTCTCCAGTTCTTCCAGTAGCTGCTGCCAATCTTCTTCCGCTGCTTTCTCCAGCAGAAAGTGCTCATGGTACCCAAGTTGGGCTTGCCAAGGAAAATCTTTCAGCGCCGCGGAATCCGACACGAGTTTCCTGCAGGTCATGGTGTGCAACACTACCGATGTGCACCAGTGAATTTCTCTTAAAATATCGGTAAATGCTTCGGACCGCTCCGCATGTCGAAGAGCTGCCTTCAGCGGAGGCAACTCCCTGCAACAATCTTCACTTACGCTTTTCGCGCGCGTCAGCACCCTTTTCAACTCTGGCGTCACTTGCATCCGCGCACCTGATTCCCAAGGACTCTGAGCGCCATCGATCCAATACGACAGAGGAAGTTCGTCCGCTGGGCCCCAATTTTGGAGAGCATGCCGAATATAGGTCACAAGAACCTGGTGCTGGCGTCTACAGCACTTGACATCCACACCCAGTGAGGGATACTTTGAACCAGATTTCTCTGCAGGAAAAGCAGGTGAACAGATTAGTGCTTCACATAGTCCTACGCAAAAAGAAGTCCCTAAAACCAGACAGAAGGTGGGAATTCGACAGGATTGTCTAGTCGATTCTGAATAGGGGAAGCGAAGTTGCTTACTTCGGTCGTTGGAGCGCTGTTGCCCACCACTCGTGGAAGTACCAGCATCTGTAGGGGCATTCCGCACCCAACGATTTGGAAGCCAGTCCATAGCGAGGGCGAAGAGTATTCGCAACAGCACCGAACACGAAAATTCAAAACAAGCGCCTTCCACACATGCCTCACTTGCACGAACAACGTCAGCTCCAAACAGCAAGCTTGCGCTCCATCGCCACTCCAAACAATTTAACAACCCATCACCATGCGCAGGCAATGCACGAACCTTAGCAGGAAGCCCAGCCCACTTCCAATTCAGGGCGCTCTGTCCGACTAGAGCCCAACGAATCCCTTCTACTGCAATTTGGTGGTCGATGTGAACACATTTCAGTACTTTGAGTACCGGGAATTCAAAAATGGCAAGGATCTGGACAGGTGGACTGCATCTTACGGTTCATTGGAGAAGTCTGTGTGTGTTGAAGTAGGATTGGCGGAGCAAAGGCGGTTAGGCTCGTACGATCGGAGCATTTAGGTACGTGGAGATGGGCAAGAATGTGGGCTCTGCCACCAATGCCATGGCTGGTGGTGAGGCTGCTGAAGCTGCTGGTCGTCAGATCGACAACTCCAAGTTCACTAATTAAATAAATTAGCATCCAAGCTATGCAGTGAGTCTTTATACTTCGTTAGATGTATTTGCAGAGGACAGGTTTGCACTGGGGATGTGAATGATGACGTCAATCGGTGTACTCTGCAATAAACAGTGCGTTTGATATGCACATAATATAATATGTCTACGAGGCTGTTTGTGTCTCTTTGGCTTTACAAGTTTAGCACAATGATTAATTAACCTGTTGTAAAACTTCTCCGTGACGAGCCATGCTTCTGATCTATGTTTCTATCCTGCCCAGTATATTGTAATGCGTGCCGCAGTGGAATTATCAATTGTCGTTCTTTAAATGAATGGTGACATTCAGCTGCACGAAGCTGGAAACTTTTGTAGCACTCGTCTGGATTTGCATACGAGGCTGTATATCCTCAAAGTGCCGTAGAATTTCTGCAATTTTGTTATCCTTGCTATGGAGGTTTGCGAAAATTGCACTGACAATTAGCGTTCGTTAGTGGCACTTGGTTTAGTAATTCGTATGTTTTCTTTTGTTCTTGCAGCAGTGTAAATTACACCTTGTACTCACGTAGTAAGCTGATTGCACCTCGAATAGCCTGAATAAAGATTTAAGCCTGTTTCCTACGTTGACAGTGAAAACTTAAGGAGTTTCCTGAATTTTGTTAGCATGCATTTTTTTGACAATGAGTGAACTATGAATTAAAGTCAAAAGTGTTGGAAATATATGTTCCCAAAGTTTACTCAAGGTCTTCTACTGTTTAGAGCACTTGCATTTTATCAAGAATGTAAATGGGATGGTTTTGCTAGCAGGACGCAATCAGGTATAGTTACCTGAGGTACTACGCTTTGTTGTGGACGTGACAAGTTGCATTTGAATAATTGCGACATTCAGATGGCTAATTCAACAAGAGTGGAAGGTTTTCGATCACCTACCCAACTCCATAGCAAACAACGAGTTTGGTGATTTTGATTTCAGAACATATCGTTGAACACAAATGCAGTCGTTATATTCTATAATCTTCAAATGAGCATAAACCCCAGCACCAGCGCCAAATTCTTCCCCAATCGAAAGTGGGTGTCTATAATTGCTGCAAGACCGGTCGTTGGACGACTTCAATGTTGAATCCTGACATGAAAATAAGAGCATAATCAGTGTATTCATCCCTGCTGCCATTGATGACTCTACCTGAGGATATTCCCAGACCTCTAATCTGGTAACCACGACATTATTTGGATGTGTGACAATTTTCTTTAGTCGGTATCAGTCAGGAGATGCTGAGCATTAGACCCGACTTTTGTTCGTCTCAATTGCGTGACAGTCATCTCCTTCCCGCTAGTGCGAGGAATTATGCAGGAAAGATGACTAAGTTTGCTGGTGACAAGGATCTGTTTATGGTTAGATCCAAATACACACCAGGGAAGTATGGGCCCAATCCATTTCTCTCCTGAGGGGAATTCTAGTTGAATATATGCTTAAGTAGTCCCAACGCACCAAACGTAACACAAGTGGGACCAGGCGCTTCGAAAACGGCAACAGTTCTTACCTGTGGAGCTCATTTCTGTCGAGGTCACATTCAACCATGCATTGGATCACTCTGGAGAGCATGGTTATCTGGAATCAAGACCTTGTCCTTCTCTCACTGATGCTATGGTGTCTTTCTCTCAAGACTTTGGGTTGAGCATCGTTGCCTGAGATCCAACTGTAAGTTGCGGTTGTATCCAATATCCTGAAAGACAGTACAACCTTGCGAAGTTTACAGACATAACCGATCTCTGGCCACTCCCACAGCAAGGATCAGATCATTGTTGAATCAGATCCAATTGTAGGCCGGTGGAGGTTCGATTGAGTGACAAGAAAGTGCGACCTTGGCATGCAAATAGTGCATGAGCAGTTCTTCTGTTCTTATTACGCCCCAATTATGCTGCTTTAGGTGCTCTCTTCGCTCATTTCCTTGCTTCTGGGTCATGGGAAAACGAATCGTTATGTCGCCAGTGGCGTTCATGCTGCTTGTGACAGAAGATGCAACCACCATAGCCAGGGCGAGTTTATTGGAGCCTGCATAGTCATATTTATTCATGGGGCCATGTTCAAGAATAATATAATTATGCATGAAGTGAGGAGCGGAGAGAGTAGCAACTGGTCTATCCTGGCTAAGTTAAGCTTAGGTCCGCCCTTGGTGTTTCTGACTTGGCATGTAATGCAAGAAAAGGAAAGAATTCATACTCTGTTTAAGCTTGCTCCCAAGTTGATGCAAGCAGTGCCTCTAGGAAAAAGAATGGACTTGGGATGGACCGTCCATTGCTATTGGATTAATATCAAGTTACCTGTGATAAATTCATAAGATCTTTCATTAAATACACTGGGCATGTGAGTTTTAGAATTCCTCCAGCAACTGCTCCCGTGTTCTCTTCATATGAGAATATGTTTTTGCTTGTACTGTATTGTACATTAAGCCTACATCAGAGTTGCAATAATGGATCAATAATACCAAAACAACAGCAGGCTTTACAAATGCCCAAATGGAACCTCAAATGAGAGAAAGTCCTAGCTAGATTGGAGTGCTTTGTACAAATTTAAGGTCTTCAATCAGCAGATAGTCATTCTCAACGTACTTAATCCTTGATGAAGTAAGATAGTCAAATTCATACACAACTAACCCCCATTGCATTACAATTGAGGGATTCTGGCAGTATTGACACTTACAAACGGGTGTTTTTGAAACCTCACAAAATAAGAGCCCTAGCTTTGAGAGCTTTCTACACATGATGTCAAGATAATTTCAAGATTTTATCACTTTGAATCGAGTCAATATAAGAAATTGAGGTTGCGGTATTTACAATTTAGAACCTACATACTTGAATCATTTGAGAGTTGTTTGACTTGAAGAAGGGATTTTGCATAACAACATCGATATAGTGACAACAATCATTATCACCTTCAAGAGAAATTCCATTGAGGGTATCCAAAGCATGGCTTCCATATCCTACTTCATCATCAATCTTCATTATCCTCTCATAATGGCGGCACATTTTGAATATCAATAGTAGAATCACTAGAAGAAGCCCGTGTTTATTTGAATGTTTTAGACATCAAATTGATGGATTTTGCTAGACATCATTTGTAACAACTTGTGTTTTTATGTCAACAATGACATCTAATGTAACGTCAAGATGTTACATTAGATGGCATTGTTGACATAAAAACACAAGCTGTTACAAATGATGTCTAGCAAAATCCGTCAACTTTGACATCAACAAATTAAAAAAAACACGGGCTTCTTCTAGTGAATGTGAGATGATAGTGCATCTAAAGTCTTCATTAGAGAAAATTTGGCCCATATGGAGGCCCATTTGGCTTTCAACCAATGTACAAATGGGGGGAGGGGGGGATTTGTTTTTGTTTTTGTTTTGAAATGAATTTTTGTAGTCTCCAGTCTTTCGTCGCACACGAAGTTATGACGGGGGGACAAATATTTTTTTATTAATTTTTAATTTTTTGGATATTTTTAATTTTCTGTAATTGCACATTTCCATATAGTCAAATGGACCTATGTAAGGGCCAAATTTTCCTCTAATGAATCTAGAAAGTGAAGATGTGCATTTCCACCCATGTATCCCCATTATAGATCTCCAACAAATTTGTATGAATTGTCCAAAACAAATTGTGTTATACAAATAATGCTTTGTATATCCAATAGTTGAATGTAATTCAAAGTGCATTAAAGGATGGGCAACTTAGCCACGGATTTGGTTTCTAGTGAATATCAAGTGTGTTGCAATGATTATAAAGGAAACTACGATTTTTTTCCCTTTACTTGATTTTTCATAAGACTTATCACCTCTACCATTGCTAGAAGTTACAAAGATTAGAAAGCATGTAACTTAGGTGTATTACCCCAAAAAACTAGAACCCAATAGCTGAGTGATGAATATTTTTGAGAGCTTACGTGGGAGTTCTGTGAGATGAATAAAGTTCATCCAAGTATGTTGAGAAATCGTCATTTGTTTACACTTATTGTACTTAGCTTTTTTGCTCAATGCCTCATTTTTTGTGTGTAAGATCATGAATTAGTTCAAGTTGCAATTGAAAGAAAAGAAAACCTTGCAAAAACAAATATTCTCTTGTATGGAAAATTTCATTAAAATAGCATATTCCATATCTCTCGACTAGATGACAATTCTCCTTGGAAAGGGGAGTTCATGGAAGGTGGTTACGAGCCCATGGTAGTTATGGTGGTTGGACTCCAACCTCCATTGTCTCTATTAAAGCCTAGTGAGAGGGTCTTGTCTCTCACCTTGCATATTGCTAATATGATAGAATGTTACAACTCCCGTTTTCATAGCTCTTTGCATGTTTTGTTGTAGAGTTGTTTTTGTGATGATTTAGTATACAATTGAGTTGCTTCCATGTATGGAAGTAGGAACATGTGAAAGAGGGATTCCTTGTAGCTCTAGCAATGGTGATTCGAAGTGGAATATGGAGTAAGGAGCGTCGACACAAAATCACACGGCCGATTTAGGTTCTAACATGTTTTGGGTGGAAACATAGTCTCTAACTTTTAGGAATTAAGACTCAAATATCTACCTATAGCATTTTTCCAACACTAAAGTGTCAAAATCTAAGAAAAGGAACAATTTGCTACTTTAGTGTTGAAAAAGTCCCCAAACAAATATTGAAAACCACTACCATATATGGAAGTGATCATGTGAAATTGTGATCTAATATTTGGCAACTTTGATTTACAATTCACTCAAAAGAGAAAATAAAAAATCCTCTGAAAGGCATGAGCCTCAACAAAGTAGATAACTTTTCATTTGAACTTAAGGTTTTTGAAAGTACATTTTAGTGTGCTAACACAATTTCTAGTTGTTCATGTCACCTCCAATACCCAAAATCTCTCATATGCAAATTTCGCAAACATTGTGGGAAAAGATAACCTACTAAAAATTAGAATGCGCACATTTTTTTTATTACAATCTCACAACTCCTATGCAATTTTACACTCAAATTAGTATGTATACTAATAAGCAAGCTCTTCAAACATCTATACTGTTAAATTTTGAACAACAACAATTTTCTTTGTTGGGGATAAATAATGTCCATGATCTTTTTTCATATGAAAAACACGCTTGGAAATGCTTGGGCACTTATGGGATGAAGACCAGTCAAACAACCAAGAATTGCCATGAAGTAATCGAATCAACCACAGTGAACACGCCCATTCCCGTCGTAGTCCTTCGCAACTCTTTAAAATGCAACTCTTCCAAATGGTCAAACCCAAAGGCAGCGAGGCCAAGTAAAGCTTAGGTTCGTTGGACCAGAACAGAAGTCAAGCGGATTGATCTTCCTTATCCAAAAAACTCCGTAAGCAACCAACAATGTTGCCAGGTATCACAGAAACTACAAATCCACGGAGAAGCGAGCCATTGACATTCCAATCGAAGCCGGACACCCTTCCAGGATCTGAACGGAACGGTATGGTCGGTCCATTAAATGTGCCATAGGGTCCGTATTTCTGCTTGGTGGTGATAAAGGTAAGAGATGACACACGAGACGTCACACGTTGGAAAAACTGGTGTGCTGAAAATGACCACTCCACTTGAACAAGATATTCGCTGGGGTGGTCGAACCTGATCTGTGCACAGAACAAAACAAAACACCATAAAATCAGTACAATATGTAGTATCTCACATCTTAGGCGGAGAAATCAGACTGAAGGGGAATCTCTTTTGAAATGGTACCTTTGAACAGGAACCAAGGTGGGACTCTGAGCGTTACTAAGTCCATTTCATTTGCCAACCCAGAAGAAATTGGACCATTTCGAGTACAGCAAAACCCAAATTAGAAATGGTTGCCTACATCACATGCCCTATGTAGCTGGATTGTATCCATCTTGCATCCAGTCGATTTTATTAGTTTGCGACTCCCTAGAACTCTAGAGTCGCCTTCATGGCGCATTTCCGAAACTGTCATGTGGAATCATGGATGGAAGAGCGAAGATGAGTTTGCAGGGTGAACGGAGCGCTCACCCAGTCAGTGCTCACTCCACTCCCTCCTACAATTCTTTCGTCACGCAGCTGCTCCTCTCCAACAGAGAAAGAAAATCCTCGGAGCTCAAGCTTCGCTTTGCCGCTGAAATGAACTTTGAAAGCTCTAATATCACACACTGGACCACTGCTAAGCCAATGACCTGTATCACGAGTACCAAAGGGGTCCTGCTTCTGTGAAATCTAGTCGCCAATCCCCAAGTAAGGACTAGAAATTGTCAGTACAAAACTTTGGAAACTAGCTTATTTGACGCAACCTCAGGGTATAGAGTACACCGCAATTGAACAAAGGCACACTGAAGGAATCGTGTGACAAGCAGTTGATGGAAGAATTGGTATTGCATTGTAACTCATTAAGCATATACTCCCTCCACTCTCAACGAATGACATGCAGCATGAGTATGCACTAGTGAATCTTACCTGCACCTCTGCTGTCAATCGCCCAAAAGGCCACACCCGATCTATTGCCAAACACTTGCTTTCATCGAATTCTGCATTGCCAATACACAGAAAGTGGAATCAACCTCAAAGTCGGCTTCCAGAGGGAACAACATGGGTGGGGAGTATAAATAGAGTCTATCTTATTACATACCAGCCAGGACTTGGAGGCCTTTCAGATACCGCAACACTCGACAAACGTCTGCAAATGCAGGTCGCTTCCGAGGATCCGCATCCCAACACGCACAAATCAGGGAAGCCAAGTTAGTAGGGCAGCTGGAAGGAAGGCGTGGCCGCAAAGGAAAGGGGGATGTCAGCTTTGAGTACAGATCCGTTACTCGAACATCCAGGAAAGGCTCCTCTCCTGACAAGATTTCGAAACACACAATTCCAAAGCTGTAAACATCAGCTTTCATTGGAAAGGCATCTTCCAGATGATCGTCCTCCATGTTGTCCCCGAATATCTCAGGTGCCATCCATTTCCTCGTGCCTTTATTGTGTGTCAAGTGAGAGTACCGGGTTATTTCTTGCTTGGTCTTTACCAGCCCAAAATCGGCAATCTTCGCAAAAACAAATCCATCACCCGCACCACCACCCAACACAGGGTTGACAAGAATGTTCATGGACTTGAGGTCGCGATGGGCCATCTTCCGAGAATGGATGTAGCTCACAGCATCCGCAATCTGGAGCATCAAGTCGATGGCAGCAGGAAGAGAGAAAGGCTGAACCCTAGCTCCTCCCTTCATTCGGTTTCTCATGAACTTGTGCAAATCCATAGCCATTAGATCCATCAGAAGGGAGTCCTCCGAGTACGCAAGTACTTTGACGATGTGTGGGTGATTCATTTTCACTAATGCATCGGCCTCAGCTGGTAAAGTAGGGAGCCCGGCGTGATTGAAAATTTTCTGAGCGTAATTGAATCCTAACCACGTCACTTCTACAACCTGACCAAATGAACCTGAGCCTAGTGGCCGAACATACTTCACAACGTCTTGGTCAAAGCTCCACAACAAGGATTTGTGATCCTGCTTCCCCGGGATCCTGTCATTGACCTGGCATTCTGGCTGACCCAGTGTTTCGGGATACTCACCCTTGCCCGGCGCCAATGCGGCTTCCTGCACACACACCGCACAACATCAACACCACGCGCCTGCTGTTACTCATCCACTTTGCGTTACACAGAACTAGGTTACTGTGCCGTCCCTGCCATTCACACCTATGCACGGCACGGCACAGAATCCTACCTGTTTGGGGTACGACCCTTGCCCTCCATACTCCTCGGGGGAAAGTCCTCTCAATACTTGGCCAGCAAGACAATAAGATGGATTTTGGTGCAAATGCATATTGCCACAATCGTCAGCACTGCAAGGATGATCCTGGTTCCAAGTCTCCAGTTCTTCCAGTAGCTGCTGCCAATCTTCTTCCGCTGCTTTCTCCAGCAGAAAGTGCTCATGGTACCCAAGTTGGGCTTGCCAAGGAAAATCTTTCAGCGCCGCGGAATCCGACTCGAGTTTCCTGCAGGCCATGGTGTGCAACACTACCGATGTGCACCAGTGAATTTCTCTTAAAATATCGGTAAATGCTTCGGACCGCTCCGCATGTCGAAGAGCTGCCTGCAGCGGAGGCAATTCCCTGCAACAATCTTCACTTAGGCTTTTTGCGCGCGTCAGCACCCTTTTCAACTCTGGCGTCACTTGCATCCGCGCAGCTGATTCCCAAGGACTCTGAGCGCCATCGATCCAATACGACAGAGGAAGTTCGTCCGCTGGGCCCCAATTTTGGAGAGCATGCCGAATATAGGTGACAAGAACCTGGTGCTGGCGTATACAGCACTTGACAACCACACCCAGTGAGTTGTAGGTTGAACCGGATTTGTCTGCAGGAATCGCATGTGACTATTAGTGCTTCGAACATACGTGCCAAAATGGCAAACCGTAAAATGAGTCAGAAGGTAGGAATTCGACAGGATTGTCTAGTCGATACAGAATAGGGGAAACGAAGTTGCTTACTTCGGTCGTTGGAGCGCTGTTGCCCACCACTCGTGGAAGTACCAGCATCTGTAGGGGCATTCCGCACCCAAAGATTTGGACGCCATTCCATAGCGAGGGCCAAGAATATTCGCAACAGCACCGAACACGAACATTCAAAACAATCGCCTTCCACACATGCTTCACTAGCACGAACAACGTCAGCTCCAAACAGCAAGCTTGCACTCCATCGCCACTCCAAACAATCTAACAACCCATCGCCATGCGCAGGCAATGCACGAACCCTAGCAGGAAGACCAGCTGACTTCCAGTTCAGGGCGCTCTGTCCGACTAGAGCCCTTCTACTGCAGTTTGGTGGTCGAAGTTAATGCATTTCAGTACTTTGCGTACCGACAATTCGAAAATGGCAGCGATCTTGACAGGTGGACTGCATCTTACGGACCAGAAGGCACTCGAGTCACGGCGCAACTGCGAGCTTTGCAATGGACCATTTCAAAGATGTTGACCATATTCATCGGGAATTGTTGAAATTAAATTTTCGACCACAGCAGCTGCGATGATTAATTAGTGCAGTGGGTACAATTTATCGTCACCTCGAAAATTCTCTTCACCACCAAGTTTCATTATGATGTTGGAAATTACTCCAGTGAGTGTAGTACCGACTGTTTCGACTTACATAACATTCAGTAGCCTTCGGAGTGTCTGCCTTTCCCTCTTTGCAACTTAGAGTGTACTATTTCAACTTATTTTGGTTCTGTTCACACCTGATTTAATGAGCAGAACTTCGAAGGCTATCTGAGGGTGCACTTCTGAAAGAAATCAAAATCGACGATTCAAATCACTTGTTGTCTTGGACTGCTGGAGACTTGTTTCTCTGGTTCGAAGAGCATTTTGCTCTCGATTAGTGTTTTACTTTGAATGGATTCTACCATTTCTCTCCAAATATAAATGAAGAAAGGTGTCGTGTTATTTGAAACTGAATAGTCCATCACCAAATGACTGCCAATCACAGCCAAGCGATGATGCCGAAAACAAGAGACCCTGAGTGATTCCATCCACACTGGCTCCATTTCTCTTCTATGCATCAACAATTTTCTTTCTTTCCCAATTTGTGGGCTTGCCTCCCTTGCTGTAAAAACATTTTAATTCAACATCCATGTTGCAACGGCAGTTAAAATTTCAATGAACTCTAAGATGGACCAACACTAAAGTCCACGAAATACTCGAAAATAAAACAGAGAAAAATTTCAGAAATGACGGGGTTGATAGCACGAAGAAGACCTCTACAGTTGCTACTAGCACTGTGTGACGGCCTTGCAAGCGATTCTATTTATGATCATAAATCATAGACCAGTTCTGAGTTGAAGCATCCAACTATTTCTACCCGTGATATAGCTAGCAGCACAAAGTGAGTAAGCACCCAAAGAGATGCTAGCTGCACAATGAATCGACAGCTAGAGTCACTATATAAACAATTCTACAAACCCTCTACCACTAATGGAAAAGTTGAATTTCAAATTACCACATGGAGCTATTTTTAGCACTACGAGCATCGGCCACACACAAGGACGCTTGACACTATTGCTACCAACAAGGAATTCTTAACCTATAATCTTGGACCCTTGGCCAGGTCGAAAACAGAAGCGGTGGCCCATGGCCTTGGGCGCTTAAATCCTGAACCACGTCAAGCTCATTGTTTCTTCAAATGGAACAACACTGAATTTGTTGCGAATGGTAGATGAGGGTGTTGGCGAAATCAATTTGATAGCAGGACCTATGCAGAATGTGTGTATCCAGATTCCCTCAACGTACGAGTGGAATTAATGGTGTACACCTCCATTTTTTTAGATTAGACAGACACATGAAATTCATCTCCGTTGTGATGCAGAGGATGACAGAGATCATTTACAGTGCTGAAGGCAGAGATCATGGTCTTGCAAGTTCGGCAGAAAATCACAGAAGCTAAAATGGAGGATGTACTGTACTGTACAATGAACTTGCTCCCTTGCATTTTGGTGAGGTAACGAGAAAAGAGCCAGCCAGCTCTTTTGGCCGCCTGGCCAGCATGCAGTCCTTCAAAATCAAGGTACTTCATGTTTCGTGATGCAATGTCGTCATTTTAGCTTGTGGTTGTGAGATTTGTAATGAGAATGTGGACCGTAAGAGATGCTCTTATTGAGAGCTTGTCGATCATGGTACGTTTCTTAGAAATCCTGTGTATTATCTTTTCTTCTAATCAAAGCTATTGTTCTCTCATCGAATCCAAGGAATGGAAACTGACAGTGTACTCTGCATTCGATCAGTTCTCAGTATCAGTCGTGTTTGCATGTTCAATGAATGCGAATAGTCTGTCGACCATTAATTGTCTGACTTCTGTAGTGTGTCTCCAGGTTCTTCGAGGCCATTGCAATTGCATGTGTGCAAGTAATGAATATGACCAACAAGTATGAAGGATTGTAGACTAATTGTTTTGATGCATGTGCCTCTTCCTTGCGCTAGTGCCGATTGTGACTGATAGGAAACTCATTGAATGTAATCTAATTCTAGTATCACTCATTGATCAAAGAACAAGTAGAATGGATCTCTCTTTATTAGTGTAGAGTATACAGATTGAGACGTGTTGCGATTCTCTAGCTGTCCTCAGAGCTCTGATGTGCATCGCACATCCTTCTCTCTCGTTCACAGACACTCTCTAAAAGCAACTACAGAACTAACTGGATGCAAACAAGAACACAGGACTTAAAGCAAACTACAGATGACGAAACATAGGATGATAATCTAAGAGTGAATGTGGATGGATTTCATCCTTCAATACTCCCACACATCCATACACATTCTACATAGAATTCCTATCAACACACTCCCACTCATTCTCGTGGAATGTTCGAACACCCATCAGCTGGCGAAGTCGTTGGAAAGAATCACAAGGTAATGCCTTTGTGAAGATGTCAGCAACTTGTTCAGTTGTATGAACGTATTTGAAATCTAGCAATTTATCTTCATAATACGTCCTGATGGCATAGTACTTCATATCAATATGTTTCGTCTGTTTGTGGTACTCAGGGTTTTTTGACCAAAGCAATAGCCGCTTGGTTATCATAGTAAATCGTGAGAGGAAGTTCTTGGATGCAGTCTATTGTTCTTAAAAGTTGACATAACCATATGGTTTCTTTTGTCGATTCAGCCATTGCTACCAATTCGGCTGTTGTAGTTGAATCTGCAAAACAACCCTGTTTATGGCTTCCCCAGGCAATTGTTGTGGTTCCCAAGATGTAGACAAAACCTGTGCGGCTCTTGCGATCATCCAAATCACCACCAAAATCAGCATCTGAATACCCAATTAAGTGTGTAGGAGGAGTTTGACCAGTGTAGTATAAACCGAAACGTTGTGTGCGATTAAGGTATCGCATGATATGTTTTACAACGGTCCAGTGACTCTGTTGCGGCCTCTCTTGGAAAAGTGATACTTTGTTGACAGCGTATCCAATATCTGGGTGTGTGATGATTGTGTTGTACATTAAACAACCAACTGCTTGTCTGTATGGAACATCTACAGGTGGATCTTTAATATCTATGTTCTTGCAAAGCCTGGCGTGGGTATCAGCGGGCGTCGATACTTCATGAGCGTCCTGCATACCGAAATGAAGAAGGACATCTTGGATATAACGTTCTTGATGAACAAATATTGATCCTGTAAGTGGACATCGATTGATTTGAAAACCAACAAAATAATCCATCTCTCCACGGGTTACTTTGAATGTACTTTCTAAATAGACCAAAATGCTCTCAACATAATCTGGATTAGTAGAGGCTATGATGCCATCGTCTACATATATACCAAGTATTGTATGCAATTTCCCGTGGTTTGAATATACACAGCAGTCGGCTTCACTAACAATCAGTCGAAATTGTTTGAGAAATACTGATATGCGTAGATTCCACTGTCTGGCTGATTGGCGGAGGCCATAGATGCTCTTTTTGAGTTTGCAGTAATATTTGGGATGCTTAGGATTAACGTATCCCTGCGGTTGAATCATATAGATTTCTTCTAAAAGATCGCCATTAAGAAAAGCAGTACCAATGTCAAATTGACGGAGATGCATTCGTCTAGCAGCGGCAATTGCAAAAATTGCTCGTATGGAATCATAGCGAATCACTGGTGAATAAGTCTCTGTAAAGTCAAGTCCACGTTTTTGTGTAAATCCTTTTGCAACAAGTCTCGCTTTAAACCTATCCACATCGCCATTTGGTTTATATTTGATCTTATATACCCATTTATTTTGAATTGCTTTTCGATCAGAAGGTTTTTCGACAAGCTCCCAGGTCTGATTTTTGATCAAAGAGGCATATTCCCGATCCATGGCATCTTTCCACGACATTGAATTAGCAGAAGATACTGCATCGTGATATGTTTGAGGTTCTTGGATAGATTCTCCCACAAGGGCAAGCAAGGCATCCGAAAGACGTATAGCATCATGATGCATGGGGTCAATTCGAAATAAATCTAGCGGTTCTGGCTCTTCCGATAACTCAAGGAAATTTGAGAAATCAGGAAGACAAGGTGTACTGTGCAATAGCTCCTGGATGGATCTGAATCTAGGATTATTAGGTTCATCATTTGCATCATCAGGTTCAACTATAGAAGAGTCCACCAAAATATCCTGTAAGGATGAAGCTCCCACTGTTTGTAACAAAATTTGAGAGTCTTCCGAAGGAAAAACGGGAAGCTAAACAAGCAAGATATTGTCATCGATATTGACAGGGGCATCACTAGGGCTTGAAGGATTCAACCAACTCCCACTGCTATTGAAATCTGCTATATTCTGACCTAAGGTATTACTAATAACCTCAATCGGACGTTGCAGATTAATACCAGGATCAGTTATAACAAGTAATGAGTCAATAGTTAATTGAACGTATTTTTGACGGCCAGGGTCTGGAGGAAAATGCTAAGGATATTTACCAGAGCATTCATCGATAATATAATCAGCACTCTCGATTATCTTGTCAGTGATCGGATCCCAAAAACGATAAGCACGGCTTGTTGAAGAGTAGCCCACGAAATAGGCTTTAAAGCTTTTAGGATCAAGTTTCGTCCTCTGCTGCTTGTTCACGAAAATCCAAGCCAAAGAGCCGAAAATCCTGTAGTATTTGACTGAAGGTTTCTCTTGGAACCAACGTTCATACAATACCGAGTTGTCGATTAATAGTTCTGTTCAAAATATGAACAGTTGTGTTGACAGCCTCAGCCCATAGCTTAGTGGGAAGATCTTTAGTATGAATGATACTTCGTGCCATTTCCATAACGGTGCGGTTGTCTCGTTCAATATAGCCATTCTGTTGTGGCGTGTAGACAGTACTAGTTTGATGAGAAATGCTCTTGTCTTCAAGATACTGATTAAAATCAGAGTTTAAGAATTCCATACCTTGGTCTGTTCGTAAGGTAAGGACGTCGTTTCCTGTCTGTTGTTTAACCATGTTCACAACTTGTTTGAAAAATGAGAAGGCCTCAGACTTTTGCTTAGCATAATGGATAAATCTATAGGCTGTCGCATCGTCTTTGTATAATATATAATACAAGGATCCTTTTAAAGAAGGAGTCTTAATCTGTCTTCTAGAAACATCGCCATGAATAAGTTGACCAGGTACAAGGGAGCGATGTTTACCAGGATCGTGCTTGTAATTTGATTTGTGCTGCTTACCGAGACAGCATCCTTCACACGGATGTTGTAATTGAATATTTTTATCCAATTTGAAATCACATAAACTGCCATTACCACTCATCTTGTGAATGGTATCAATATTAACATGTCCCATTCGTGCATGCCAGAGAATAAGATCAGTATCATCTTTCGATGAACTAGCAATGAGAACAAGATCACCATCACTGGAATGAGACGAAGAGATCAGGCTTGAATCACCGTCAGGAGAATGAGATAGGATCAAGCTAGATTCAGCATTACTAGTATCATGAGACGGGATTGAACTAGAAATACACGCTTCCTCTGAATATTCCAGTACGAGATGAGCAGAATCAAAAACTCCAAAAGTCGTTCTCTGTGTCGGTTGTATCACTGTAATTGATAGCTGATATAGTTTGCGAAATCTGATGCCCTTTAGAACCTTTTTTCTAGAGAAAGTATTAAACTCACATTTGCCAGGGAAAGTGACAAAAAAAAGACTTCTTTTGGATACAAGGCCAACTGAAAATAGGTTGCGCTTGAGTTTTGGAACAAATAAAACATCCCGCATAATTCCATTGTAATGTTTGCCATCAACAAGACATTTTATCTGGATATTTCCTTTCCCTCTGACCCATAGCTTTGTGTCATCAGCTATTTGAACAGTATGCACGTACCTTCCGAGATTGATTGGAAAGTAGAAAACCACTCAATTTTGTCGATCATGTGTTCACTAGCACCACTGTCCGCAAACCAAGCATTAGTATAGGAATCAGTTGAAAAAGCATAGCTTGATATAGTCGATTTCACCATAAAAGTGAAATCATCATCTGAAGAAGATTTAGTGTCATCATCGGAACTGCTAGAAATACGTAAGCTCTCCACAAGATTTGCCTCGCTAATACCTCCATCGATCTTACGAGGATCTTTGCCATTGGAACGTTTCCTTTTCGGCTTGGGGCAGTCAGCAGACCAATGTCCAAGCTCATGACAATTGTAGCACTTAGTACGTGCCTTCAAATCTTGGATGTAACTTAAATCCTTCTGGTGCTGTTCTTTCTTTGATAAAAGATGAGAGCAGGAGCCGGAGCCGGAGCCGGAAGCAGAACAGGTGAAGAATGCATGATCTGCTTCATGATCTCCTCCTCCTTGCCGATGAAGCAGACTCTCATGATGAAGAAGTCGTTCTTCTAAACTATCAACCGTTTGGCTAATCTCAGGTACATTCGACCAAGCCGCAATGATACTATTGTAGCTCGGAGGGAGGCTATAAATGATTTTTGAAATGATCATTTTATCAGGTACAGTGTGACCTAAGTCAGCAAGTATCATAGACATCTCAGTGATGTTCTGAATATGCGATGAAATGTCATCACTACTTTGCATTTTGTAATCGAAAAACTTGCCCTGAAGTATAAAGACACTTTCAGGAGTCTTCTTAAGGTGCAAGGAACAGAGTTTCTGCCACATCGCTGTTGCTATATGACAACTAGTCAGCTTACCGAGGATTTTTTGTGAAATTGATTTGCTAATAAACATGCGAGCGTTAGCGTTCTTTTCATCCCACGTATCTATCAGGCTAAGCTCTTGAGGAGTGATATTAGCAGGATCAACCAGAGTTGGACACTTGTCTAGGCCAGAAACTACCCGCAAAACTTTCTTAGCCTCAAATACTATTTCCATGTGATATTTCCACACGGAGAATTGCGTTCCATCAAACATCTTGACAGGTATTTTATCATGTTTATCCATGAAGAAGAAATACAAAGAAAGAAATAAAAAAATTAAGAAGATCAAGAAGTGAGATAAAATGAGGAAATCCTACAGAAAAGACATGCGCTCTAAACTAATCGGTAAACTTAAGCTCCTACTCGGGGATCTAAACCACCGGAAGGCTGTGAAATTGAAAAATGAAGTTGAAAACGAGTAATCAAATCTACTAGAGGAGGAATGAAAAATACTACATCATTTAGCTGGAAATCTAAAGAAACTAACAGGAGTGGCTCAATAGGAGCTTGGAGAAATACATCATAAAATGAAATAAAAGAAGTCATCACATCTGTAGAAAATTGTCCAATGACTCCAATCACTCATAAACGTCAAAAACTATAACGCTCATAACGCTCAGTTTAACGCTCAGTATTCAGGAAAATTGAAAACACGCACGAGGAAGATGTAAAGGCGCACAACAGCACTTAGCGCTTAGGGCCCATAACCTATTGAATGTAATCTAATTCTAGTATCACTCATTGATCAAAGAACAAGTAGAATGGATCTCTCTTTATTAGTGTAGACTATACAGATTGAGACGTGTTGCGATTCTCTAGCTGTCCTCAGAGCTCTGATGTGCATCGCACATCCTTCTCTCTCGTTCACAGACACTCTCTAAAAGCAACTACAGAACTAACTGGATGCAAACAAGAACACAGGACTTAAAGCAAACTACAGATGACGAAACATAGGATGATAATCTAAGAGTGAATGTGGATGGATTTCATCCTTCAATAAAACTAGTTTCGTCCTATCATGTGCATTGGCGGAGCAAGGGCGGTCACGCTCGCACGATCGGAGCGTTTGGGTACGTGGAGATGGGAAGAAGGGGGGCTCTGCCACCAATGCCATGGCTGGTGGTGAGGCTGCGGAAGCTGCTGGTCGTCAGATCGACAACTCCAAGTTCACTAATTAAATAAATTAGCATCCAAGCTATGCAGTGAGTCTTTATACTTCGTTAGATGTATTTGCAGAGGACAGGTTTGCACTGGGGATGTGAATGATGACGTCAATCGGTGTAATCTGCAATAAACAGTGCGTTTGATATGCACATAATATAATATGTCTACGAGGCTGTTTGCGTCTATTTGGCTTTACAAGTTTAGCACAATGATTAATTAACCTGTTGTAAAACTTCTCCGTGACTAACCATGCTTCTAATCTATGTTTCTATCCTGCCCAGTATATTGTAATGCGTGCCGCAGTGGAATTATCAATTGTCGTTCTTTAAATGAATGGTGACATTCAGCTGCGCGAACCTAGAAACTTTTGTAGCAGTCGTCTGGATTTGTATTCGAGGCTGTATATTCTCAAATTGCCGTAGAATTTCTGCAATTTTGTTATCCTTGCTATGGAGGTTTGCGAAAATTGCACTGACAATTAGCGTTCGTTAGTGGCACTTGGTTTAGCAATTCGTATGTTTTCTTTTGTTCTTGCAGCAGTGTAAATTACACCTTGTACTCACGTAGTAAGCTGATTGCACCTTGAATAGCCTGAATAAAGATTTAAGCCTGTTTCCTACGTTGACAGTGAAAACTTAAGGAGTTTCCTGAATTTTGTTAGCATGCATTTTTTTGACAATGAGTGAACTATGAATTAAAGTCAAAAGTGTTGGAAATATATGTTCCCAAAGTTTACTCAAGGTCCTCTACTGTCTAGAGCACTTGCATTTTATCAAGAATGTAAATGGGATGGTTTTGCTAGCAGGACGCAATCAGGTATAGTTACCTGAGGTACTACGCTTTGTTGTGGACGTGACAAGTTGCATTTGAATAATTGCGACATTCAGATGGCTAATTCAACAAGAGTGGAAGGTTTTCGATCACCTACCCAACTCCATAGCAAACAACGAGTTTGGTGATTTTGATTTCAGAACATATCATTGAACACAAATGCAGTCGTTATATTCTATAATCTTCAAATGAGCATAAACCCCAGCACCAGCGCCAAATTCTTCCCCAATCGAAAGTGGGTGTCTATAATTGCTGCAAGACCGGTCGTTGGACGACTTCAATGTTGAATCCTGACATGAAAATAAGAGCATAATCAGTGTATTCATCCCTGCTGCCATTGATGACTCTACCTGAGGATATTCCCAGACCTCTAATCTGGTAACCACGACATTATTTGGATGTGTGACAATTTTCTTTAGTCGGTATCAGTCAGGAGATGCTGAGCATTAGACCCGACTTTTGTTCGTCTCAATTGCGTGACAGTCATCTCCTTCCCGCTAGTGCGAGGAATTATGCAGGAAAGATGACTAAGTTTGCTGGTGACAAGGATCTGTTTATGGTTAGATCCAAATACACACCAGGGAAGTATGGGCCCAATCCATTTCTCTCCACAGGGAACCTTGTCCGGTTCACTGGGTAGTGAAAGTACGGTGAATGTGCCGGCATTCACCGTGCTTTCACTACCATTTCACGGTCTTTTCACTTTGTGAAAGTAAAGCGCGGTGCATCGCATTCACTACCATTTCACTACCATTTCACTACCTTTTTTGTACCACTTACTACCAAGTGAAATCACTACCAAGTGAATTTGTTTCGCAAGTTTTGAATGAGTTTTTGTCTCACGAATGACAATGTGAACAACATTGGATGATTTTCGTCGACAATTTTGGATGGATGACATATATGTTTGTGGATGAAATTTGGTAGATGAAATTTTGAATGAAATTTTGAATGGATGAATTTTGGATGAAAATTTTGGATTGAAAATTTTGGATGAAATTATAGGGATGAAATTTTGAAATTGGAATGAAGTTATGTGGCAACTGAATGAAATTGGAATAGAAGGAAATGATACATTGATTATTGACATTGCACTTGTACAAGAGAACTATAACTTGCTATTCACTAATCACTAATCTTGCTACTCACTAATCTTGCTAACTGTAATCACCAATCTTGCTACCACCGCCACCCCGACTGTTCGCCACCCCGACTGTTGCCCACCATCAATTGCAACCCCGACTGTTGCCCACCATCAATTGTCTTTACTAACCTCAAGCTTATCTAATTCAGCTATAAGATCTTGTCTTGAAACTCCCCGAGCACTGTTCGCCCTGTAGAAACGCAGGAACAAAACGCAGGAACCATCCATTGAGCACCCAGGTAATGAATGACATGTTAACTGAAGCAAGATAACTAAACTAAATTTCCAAATCACGCTCTCTGAGGTCGGTACTTACAACCGGATGAGAATGGATTGTTGCCAAAGCTCTTGCCCTTGAGCGTTGATCCCCTTCCAGAACAGGAACTGGAAGCGTCCCAACGTCCTGCAAGATACATACAACCAACCTTTTCATCCGCATTTGAAATCAACGACATTATCAAATGGCGATTCTTTGATATCAAGCACATCCTCTCTAAGCCATCATATGCGCAAAATCTTCGCAAAAATTCATTTTAAGATGTGTAAGAATTACCAAACCTTAAGTTTATAATTTCGTGCATTGTTGACTAACCTGGTGTTTGACAACAGCCCACAGGAGACCATTTACCATGTTGCCTGCACCAGCTCTGAGGGCCACTTTAGCAAGTTGGACGGTCTGCATCACATGGCAAACGTATGGTATGTGTTTTCTGAGGTCAGCAAGAAATTGCATCAACTCCCTCACGTTAAGGACATAATATTGCACATATTGCCACAAAGTGAACAAATATTTACCAATGGTGATAATCAGAAGGTACAAATCCTGCAGACTAGTTCCAAAAGAAGTATGAAGTGCTACTAGATTGAGCACTCGGCGCCATCCATTTTAGAAAATCCAGTCTCACCCTGAAAAATCTGAAACAGTCCAAAACTCTGAAAAATCAAAATCAGTTTTAAAAACACTATCACGGGGTGCACATGTAATTTTTTCATGCAGTGAAAAACATTTTAAACAAATCCACAAAGGGTTTAGGGGTAACCACTGATGAAGTAATTAATACTTGCACAATTGAGATTTCGTGCTCAATTTTTACCCAAATGTGCTGAGTAATATCTTGAAGAAAGATACTGAACATGCAAAACTCCTAACTCAGAGTATTTACATCACAAGTATTTACATCACAGCCAGCAATCAAAGAGCACAGGAAATATGACAGCAGGCTATACAGAGAACCAATAGACAGTTTGCGATGGGGAGATTTCTTGCTCATTTCTGAATCGAATCAAGTGCTGCCTTCAGAAAACTACGAGACCCCAGAACAAGATTTCATTAAATTAATTTCGTGCAGCAGAAGTAAATATGATACCTGCGCCTAGCCAACTACAGTTTCCATTCAAGTGGATTTACCTTTGAGATCAGTAACCGATGATTCAAAGAAAAAAATTAGGGCTCCACATTACAGCTCCGAAGAGCTCTAAGAAAATTCCAAAATACTTCAACAACATCACCTCAGCCTTAGTCGCAAATAGAAGAAAAGAACTTACTGCGGTGACGTCAGTAGGAAGCACCGGCGCGAAGGAACCTCCTCCACTGAAGTTCGGCAGTGCTGTGCAAAACGACCGTCATCAACGACATGAAAGAACCTCCCTCCCGTGAGTGGCGATGTGCAATACGCCAGTCCTCCACGACGCGGTTCCAAATTCGTTCTGAAGCGAAAGGAAAACCCTAAATCCTCGACCCTGAGGAGTTCACTAGTCTATGATGGAAGCTCTTCCACTTTGCAATTGCGGGTCAGCAGATTCCAATCGCTGCGGCACTGGTACTCATGGTGTTCACTGGGAACCTACGCCGCCACCTTCTGCTTCGCTAGCTCCAACTTCGGCAACGAACGAAGTACCATGATGCATGAGAAGGTGTTGTCAAACCCTAAACGACCTCGAACTGAGGTGGGGTTCAGGATAAGGTAGGAAAACATCGGTATCTTCTCCGATCCATCCAGGCCGACCATCTTACTCTTTGGTTCATGGATGAACCAGATTGTCTCTTACTCCTCCCAGTCCCTGTTCCTGTTTGTTTTTCCCCTTACCTAGAATTGAGAACATTTTTTTAGAGCCTCTGAAATGGACACTAAGCGTTTTTGAAATGGTCTTTAGATAATGTGAGATCTTAATAAGGTTTGTTAGATGTTGCTTTGATAGAACATTTTTTTTTTTAAATTTCCAACCCCAACCTAAACCCAAAACTAAGTAACCAACCAACCTTATACTTCAAAAATGATATAATAAGAGCTAGGGTGGGTCAATTTCAAGCTAAGAGTACAAGATCGGTATCCACTTCATTTTTGCAAGAAACACATTTACGGCTCAACATTCTTTTACTCATATGCTTCTCAATCACTCGTTACTTCTTGTATTGATATGAAATTCTAGCCAAACAAACTAGACTAGTAGGCGCAACTTTTCCAACAAAAAATATTGAAAACAGACCTTGTATGAAGAAGTTATAAGCCGCCAAAGTTCATTGTGATCCAAGAATGTCAGGATTTTGAACTTCAAATTGCTCCCAAACATTCCAAACAACTACAATTGACATGAAAATTTTACCACAATCACTAAACTACCAAGGAATATAAATTAAAAAAATTTCACTAAAAATAAACTTAGAATGAAGGAGATAACACATTCTATAATTACCCGCAACCTTAAACTCTTTATAACTTTCAACTCATTAATCATAATGCCTGGAATGCTTCCAACATGTTCATGTATATACAAATCTTATCAAAAACACTCACCAATCTCTTGTCTTGTAATGAGCACAATGTAAATAT
The DNA here is from genome assembly GCA_947034895.1 of Rhytidiadelphus loreus. Lineage (NCBI taxonomy): Eukaryota > Viridiplantae > Streptophyta > Bryopsida > Hypnales > Hylocomiaceae > Rhytidiadelphus > Rhytidiadelphus loreus. The sequence continues at coordinate 43,873,494 of OX344765.1, forward strand.
TATTTCATAATATTCTCTCTAAGATACGTTCTTACAATAAATTCAACAATATCCTACATAAGAATTGTTGACCTCAATAATGTTGTTGAAAAGTCAACAATTATTAATAAGTGGTTCAAAATTACAAAACACTAAATTCAAAAAGTTACTAATTTTCAATCATTTAACTTTTGTGCTAATTTCATGACCTTTTTCCGATATTCGTATGTCTTCCACTTGCTATACCGATGTGTTTCTTCTATAACATTAAATTGGTCAATAGCCGCATCTATATGACTTGCTATGTCATCAACCCTCTTGTACTGATAATGGCGGAGGATGGTCATTTCAGCATCTTTCAATGCTAAATCATCCATATTGTCGGCATCTTCTACATGAGCCTTCCCTTTAGCCTTCCTCTTGCGTTGATAATCTCCTTCCTTTGCCTTTCTTGATTTTCGTCTTTGACGTCGGGGTTCCACGTCCTCTTCGTGAGTTGAAGGCGACATATGTACATTGTCATCCATTTGATTCTGGAAAGCAATCCATTGTTACACAATATTCAAACAAATAAACACCCATTTGCATAAAATAAATATGACATACATTACTAATAAACATTGATCACTAAAAAGTATATACCTCTACATTTTGAGTTCCTGCAGCTACCAACTGTAGTAGGCGCCCTTGAACTTCAGGATTCCCCACTTCTCCAGGATTCCTCTACAAAATTCATCACAAACAATACATTTCATTTCAATAACCACAAATGTGAAAGTTGAAAGGCATCAAGTCTCAAAATGCATTAAAAAAAAGTACGCAATAAAATCAAAACATGACTGAACCCTTTTATAAAGATTTGTCTTCTAATTGAATGATATATGAAAATTTAAAATTACAAAAAGTTATTGAAAAGCTTATAAAAAACAACTTACTTCTATAATTGTCGGTGTCTTCTTTTTTTGATACCTTCTCGAATTTTCGGTGTGCTCCAATAAATAGTTGTAGATTTCTTTAGGACGCCAAGGCATCTGAATCTTTCCAAAATCCAACAACTCCATTTGTGAAGACCTTAGTTCACATATGGCCTTTAAAGTAGCCCTCCATTCCTCTCGACTTCCATCCAGATTTTGTTGTTTCAATCTTTCTTCTTGTAGCCAAAATTTGGCCTTCATTTGGTTATTTAAATATTTATGGTATTCGTCTATGTAATAAGTTGAAAGAAATTTATGACCGTACAACTTCTCTTCCTCCTTTAAACTCTTAGGATGATGAACATAAATTTGTTCATAAGTGGGAATAGAAAGAAAATGTGCACTACGAGTCCCTGTAGCAGGTTCTACTTCTACTTCTTCAGTAGATGAACCATCTACTAAAAACAGAAAACGACAAGTGCCACACATAGGACAATACTTGTAAGACCTACGTTTAAATTTGTGTTGACAACGGGAACATAATGCTACAAGGCTAGTCATGGTAAAAACTAGATATAGAAAGACAACTCTGAACAACTAGCAAGTAACAAATAATAGGTTGTGCTTCAATTACAAACACAAAATATACTTATCAAACACTCTTAGTAACAAGAATGCTTTACAAAGCTCAAAACATCCAACCGTGGAGAAAGAACCATCTCCAAAAAGAGCCTCTTCACCCCCAAACTCTGTCTTATATAATAGAGATTAACTATTAATAAGACTATTAGTTCTTAAAATAGATTAGGAGTTCTTTTTCTAACTTTAGTTTTCTATTCTTGGTTTTATCTAAAACCATCCACTAAAGTAAAAGGCATATTTATACTTCTCCAATTATATCTTATCTAATTCATCTTGTATCCAAATCTTGATCTTCTACTTGGACTTCTCTAATACCAAGTTCCAACACACATGTATTAAATCTTTGTATCCAAATCTTGATCTTCTACTTGGAGTTCTTTGACATCAAGTTCGACCTCACATGTGTGAAGTCTTTGTATCCAAATCTTGATCTTGTACTTGGAGTTCTCTAACTCCAAGTTCCAACACACATGTGTTTTTTCCAGTGCACTAGTCATTCAAGTGGAGTTGTCAAACTCCTTTGCATAAATCCACCATCGAGAGATATCTATCTCTAAAAAATCTTTGCTTATCTACTAGAAGGGATGCCCTTTTCGAGGTAGGTTGCACAATTCATCATGGACTAGTTCATCCATAAAAGGTCATGACATGAAAGTCATGATTCATCATAAATCTTTCATCTCTCAATGCATTCATCCATCAAAGGTTGTGACAAGGGTCATGACAAATAAGCTTACAGCTTCATTTTTTACTTTATACATTTGCTTCAACTTTTTCTTTATACACAAGATTCATCTTTTACTTTTTACATGAACTTTATCTTTTATTTTTTTTGTGATTTAATTCATTATAAATTCAAATAGTACTAGAAATATATTCATTATTCATTCATAAAGACTGTGATATTTTCTTTTCCTTAATTCAAAGTTGTTGCAATGGCACGACATCCACGAAGAAAAATATTGTGCACTTGTTGGTTTCATTGTCTTGGAGGGAGACGTGTTTGGAAAGCTACATATGACAAACACAAAGTTGAAGCTGAGCGACGTGCTCATATTCATGAAAATATAATTCAAGAGAGACAGGGACATGATGCAACACCTTTGGATGATTTACCGGAAGTTGAAGGAATCACTAGTTCTCATGAAAATAGAGAGGACATTCGAGGGGATGATGAAATGAATGATGGTGAGGAAAACAATGATGTTTTGGATGACAACATAGCTCGTTTAGCGAATGACATTACAAATGACATAGAAAATGACATTGCTAATGACTTAGAAAATGACATTGCTAATGACATTGCTAATGACACAGAAGACGAAGAAAGCAGCATAGCTCAAGATATGTCAGACGATGTACATAGTGCAGGGGGCGACCCACTACCTGATATAGGCACTGAAGTAGAGGAGGAGCAGTCCTTGAATGCTCTTAGATATGCATTCATTAAAATGCAGACTGATTGGGATTCTTTCAATTGTCCAATATCCTGCCAAGATTCCATCATGCACCATTTATTTGATGGATTGCGACCTGAAGATGCTCATGAAAGAGACCCAAAATTTGGTGCCATTTTCAGAGGAATGGCCGGAGAGTGGAAAGGAGAATTGGAAGAAGGGCAAGTTACCAAATTCTTGGAAGAAATTGATGAAATTGTATAGAACTAGAGGAATGGTTGATCCAAAGAGATATCGAATGTGTATTGGATCAACTGAAGAGAATTTACATGATGCCATCATCCTCGAACCTAGTGCTGAAGATGTTTATGAAGGAGACAACGTTGTGCAGTGCAGTTGCAATCCACCAAAAATAAAGCGAGATTGTGATGTTCATGCTCAAACTTGCACAATGTGCAATTTGAGAAGAAAAGATATGATTCCAATTGACTACTTGCCAATTGAAAGTCAATTGAAAAATCTTATGCGCTCAAGATTATATTCGGAGAAAATGTTAAGTTTATGGAAAAATAAGGACCGTTGGATTGGAAAGTCTGTGGGTGATGCTCCTGCAAGTATAAAAGATGTTTGGGATGGTGAGAAGATCAGAATTTATCAAGATTGGTGGAACCCTGAGCAAGAGTGGGAATTGCCAGTGATTTGTAAGATGTGCGGAATTGGGCATTGCGCATTTCCATATAAAAGTGATTACTTGAGATCTGCTTGGAATGAAGAAGCAAAGGAATACAATTTCAATTGTTGGAATTGTCTACAGAAGATAACATCTACGAAGAAAATGATACAGGGCGACCCGCGAAATATAGCATTGGCTGTTCATTGGGATGGATTTACTGTTTCCAAGCGCCACAATCGAAGTAGCTGGGCTTTAGAAGTTGCCATCTTAAATGCAGGAAAAACAAACCCAATTGAACTCATTCCTGTGCTTTTCATTCCAACAACATTCATTCCCAAAATCGGTAGTGCAAACTCAATGGTTGACAAAAAAATTAAAGAGTCTATGGTAAAACTATTAGAACCATTCATTAAAGAACTGCAAGATTTATATTATGAAGGTTTCAACGTCGACTATCCACAGTCACTTGTGAGTGAACATTTCCCAAACATACGAAGAGACTCCAAAATAAGGGCAATGTTGTGGCTCGTAACAGGGGACCATCCAGCTCAATGCAAAATGGGAAAGTTGAAACAATCTGGGGAGTCCGCATGTAGAAGGTGCAAAATGCATTCTGAGGTACGAGATGGTCGTTATGTATATAGCCATAATCGCGAGCAAATTCTCCATCCTCCTGAAAGACGTAACGTTGCACAGCTATGGCAAGATGTGCGTATTTGGAACCGGTTGCCTCCGTATCCAAAAAATGCATTTACTAATCATGGACAAAGAACTGGTGTTTGTGGAGAGTCTCCTTTGTGGACACTGTATCATCTATATGGATTTGACATTTCACTAGACCTTGTTTACGATGTCATGCACATAATGGGCTTGAACATTTTCAAGACGTATATCAAGAACTTGTTCACATGGATTGGTGACGATATTAATAAACAGAGAATAGTATCAAAAATGTGTAAAGTAGTGGAAGACTCACGCCCTCGTGAGTTAAGAGGGGGACGATGGCCAAATGATCCATTTGAATACAACAATTCTTTTATGGCAGAAGAAAACCAAAAATTCATTCAATGGGTGCTACCAAGTGTACTATATGCATTGAACAAGGAAGAGGCTATGGATTCAAAACTCTTGGACATGGGGTTGTGTCTTATTGGTATTTCACATTATTTTTTCAACGAGACTCGCATGAAAGGGTGGACAGCTGCAAACCTACAAAATGTAAGACTGCTGCTTCAAACATGGCGGATTTTGTCGGAAGATATGTATGGCCCAAATGGAAGACCTTTAGAACACGTTGCGGGTGCAGGACATATCTTGGAGGATGTCTTGAGATTTGGACACTCAGATGTATATTGGTGTTTTCCTTATGAAAGAGAGGTTCAAAAATACCAAAACATACACTCCAACGACAAACAAGTTGAACATACATTTATTAAATTCTACAGTCGGAGGCAATTTCAAAATGTAGAACTAAGTGTGTGTACAGAGAGTGATGGTTTTGATATGTGTGGAAAAGCGCTTATTGAACTTCACGAGCACTTGCATTTGCCTCAATATCTAAATGAGGAAAACAACTATGACAGTTCTCGATGTCCAGTGTGGCACAAGAAGCACTTCCTTTCTTGCACCAGCATTGATGCGGCCCAAAAGATCAACAAGTTGTTGAAGAGTGCACCGGGAACTGTATGTTCATCTACAGCTACTTCAAAAGGGATTTTGATTGGAACGAAGTCGAGTAGGAGAACACGCCCTAAAGCCGCCGACGCCGGGTTAGCCAACTTCTTACAAACACATTTTCAAGTACAGGGCTGGGGAACTTATGTTTACACCCACATTTCAAAGTGTATGTTGCGAGAAGTGCTGTACCAGATTGGAGACGATGTTATTGTCAAGCCTGATGACGTACAACATGTATTTCTGAAAGCACAAATATCCCAGTTTATCTATTTGTGGTATAATGGTGAAATGCACGTGTTTTTTGGAGCTACTTATTACTACCTTTATCGAACGAAAAAAATAAATGGTCGAAGGAGGCGGCGTAAAACAATAATTCGGAAGGGAACAGATTATGTAGAACCTATTACACAAATGCATTTGATATACACAAACAGGATGGCTGCATTTGATGACAAATGTTTTAGGCCTTTGAATTTTTTGCAACACAAATTTCTAAAGATTGGTCCTGTACACGATGGAACTACAAGGGAAGGCCTAAGAATTGCTTATGAAATGAATGATAGTAATCAACGCGAACGCATATTACAATTACATGGTAGGGCAATTGAATAGAATTAGACGTTCATTCCGAACTAGTGTTAATTCCTAATTAGTGTACTTTATGCCATTGCCACAAGCAATTTAGTATTGCTTCATGAATTTTGAGGTTCATAAATATTCATTCTTATATTAAGAATCAAACTTAATATGAATAGATGTAATCATTAGGTATGTGTACGTAATTCTTACAACATATTGGTTTAAAAAGCAACACCTTTTGCATTTGTAATTTGTTTTTGAGAAAAGCAAGACAATTATAATATATTATCCTACAATTGTTGTACATTTATGAAATCTTTTTTCCAAAAGCAACATTTTATTTTGTATATTATTTAAAATTTATTAAATTATAATAATGAGTATCTTATTCTTGCCACAAATGTTAATGTCAACAAAGTCATATAGATGTAGCCATCAATCAACTAAGTGTTTTATCATGAACAAGTTTGTGTGGAAAGTGGAAGAAATATGAGTACACAGAGGTCATGAAAGTAGCAAGTAAGTAGAAAGATTGATACTTTTTATTATTTTTTTAAATTATTGTTCTGTACTTCAAGGTTGTGAATGAATAAATGTTGAGTTTTTGACAACATGTACAATGTCCCACCTTATTAATGAGGGTAGTTTTGAATTTTTGAACTGCAATAGGTAAACATTTTTAGATCCAGTTTTATTGGACCTATAGTGGTAGGAGAGTATGAACTTTCACAGTATTTTTTCTTGAAAATTAAAGAATATAATTTCTAGAACAAAACTTTGTCTACAATTTTGATAATCATTTCTCACTATTTTTGTGTAAAATAAGTATGTATACACTACAAGAAAATGAGGGCAAATACTACTTGTCCACACTAGTGAAATCCCTATGTTTTTCTAGACAGATTTTTTGAGACATCCACATGTTTTCATATTAACAGTGACGTCATAGTGGAAATTTAGCTCATTTTCTTGTAGTGAAATTTTTGTAAGCCATAGAAGGCCATACGAAGCTCCACTTAGTTTTTGGTATTTTAATGGGACAAAATTGCTTAGAAGTATGATACATTTGTAATGAATATTGTTTTCTAAAATGCCAATCCAAGCACCATTGAGGGATCTACACTTAGACAGACTATAACTATAGTTTATTAAAAAAAACTACTCTGTTTGTTTTTGAAAAGGATCCATGTTTCCTTTTTGTTTTATAAAGTAATCACAAGTTTTCTTTAGAGAAGAAGGTAGCAATGTTTAGCATGACTGGAAAAAGAAATTGTTTTTGGAGTAAAAAGCACAGGAAGTGTATACATCAAATTTGTCACTATTGTTATTTTGTCTAGTTACTATTATAAAATCGCTCGATAATTTTTGTATGTTGTTGTTCTAGGTCTTTGAGTTTTTGAAAGTTATGGAGGGTCATAGCTTGTATTGATAGATGCTTTTAAATCATGTCTTCAATACATAGTCATAGTAGTTTCAAGTTTTGTACACAATTAGTTGAGAAAAAAATAAAGGAAGGTGTATGTGCACCTTATGGTTTTAAGATGTTGGAGGTGTGCTAGAGGTCGATTTGAAGCTCACCTCAAGCACAACTTTATAATTTTCATTCCATTTCAATTTAAAAACCACAAAAAAATTTAGGACATAAATTGTATTCTGATTTTATTGTTTTAAAAGTAAGCTTAAGGTGCACTTGAAGTGTTCTTCAGGTGCGCTTGGGGTGTGCTTGAGGTCTACCATAAGTACACTTGAAGTACGCTTTTAAGAAAATAATTGAAGAGATTTTTTCAATCATTTGTTATAAAAAATTTTGTACTTAAAATGCCACAAGAATAGTAAAATATGCTTGAGGTTTACTTGAGGAACACCTCACGCATACCTCAATCATAGTTTTATTTAACTCGTTGTGTTTCAATTAAAAGTAGATTTTTATAAGAAAATTGGAAAATCTATTCAACAACTTCAAACAATCAAAGAGTGCTTTGGGCGTGCTTGAAGTCTTCCTAAAGTACACCTGAAGCACACTTTTACTATTCTCATTGCATTTGAATCAAAATTTAAAAAGAAAATGTATTAAAAAATCTTGTTCAAAATTTGAGAATTAAATCAAAGTGTGCTTGAGGGGTGCTTGAAGTATACCTCAAGGACCTTTTAAGCACCCTTTGATTTCGTTTCAAAATTTTCAATAAATATTTTTTTTTTTAAATTAATGAAAATCAAATGAAATTAGTAAAAGGTGTGCTTCAAGTGGTGTTGGAGGTAGGCCTCAAGCAAATCTCAAGCACATTTTAATAGAATTTTTCTAGTCAATTAAAAAAAAAAATTGATCTCAATGTCTAGTTGAACACTTCAAGCATATTTAAAAAAAAATTAATTTTGAGTAGGATTTTTTAAGACATTTAAAATAAAAATTGATTCAAATGCAATGAGTAAAGTTAAAGTGCGCTTGAGTTGTCCTTGAAGTAGACATCAGACGTACTGCAAGCACATTTTTTTTTCTCTTAAATTTTGAATATAGTTTTTTAAGACATTTTTCTTAAAATTTTGAAATGTAAAAGTTTGCTTGAAGTGTGCTTGAGGTGTGCTTGAGGCAGACCTGAAGCACATTTGAAGCACATTTCAAATACCATTTAAAAAAAAAATTGAATACTTTTTTTCAACACAATTAATTTTTAAATTTTTAATTCAAATTGAATTTTTAAATTAAATAAATAATATTGAAATCATATTTTTTTAATTAAATTTTTTTTTTAATTTTCAAATCAATTGTTCATGATAAAAAATTTTAAGTTCAAAATGCATATTGTAAAATATGTAATTTAACACTAGAAGGATTAAGCTGCATTTATCATTGCAATTGAATAAAAATTAAAATATTGTATTTTTCTCATTAATTCTCAATACTTTTTTCCTTGTGTTATATGGGTGGTGATGACTGGTGTGTCTCCCCGACCAAATGGAACTCATGAGGAGCAGAGCCTAGGCCACCCCACTTCCCAAGCCATGTTTTGGGGGAATGGATGGCAATGCTCTAAATAACAAAATATAGACAGTGAAAGACAAAATGGACAAGTCCCTATATTAGAGTAGTTACAAAATAGAATGAAGAGTACTGACCAACTTTTTTTTCCTTTTGTATTTCATCATTTGAATGTGTATATTTTCTATTATGTACAATCAAAGATTGTGAATTTTGCTATGCATAGTCCTTTGATATCAACACGTGACATTCCATTCTTTCCGTACAAGACTATTTGGATTTTGAGAAGGCTTCTACATTCTCAATATTTTGAGAAGACTTCTACATTCTCAATATTTTGAGAAGGCTTCTACATTCTCTATGTTCTCAATGTTTTTAGGAGGTGGTCGCTTTTAGTGACCATTGTGTTTCAGCTTCAAAAATTTGTAACTAATTCCAAAATGGTCCAAAAAACATGAAACGACTCGGATTAAATGCCAATTCCTTTTTTCTTTCTATGAAATCTTAATGAAAATTGTTTCAAGGAGTTTAGCTTCTCCGAAAAGGCAATTAACAATTAAATGGTCACTTCAAGAGGAGGCTACCTTAATGTGCTTGTATTTACTCTCAACAATGAATAGACTCAAATTGTTCTCTTGAAATACCCCCAAAAAATAAAAAATAAAATTTAATTGGGGATTTTTAATTGAATTTAAAAGAATGCCTTGAAGTTTTATTTAATTAATACTAATAAAAATATGATGGATCCAACTGTACAGAGGTGAAATTATCCCAAAAACAATTAATCAAATAATTTTAATTAGGATTTTTAAATCAAATTTGAAAGAATGCCTTCAATTTTTTTTAATTAACATTAATAAAAATATGATGAATCCAACTCTACAAAAGTGAATTTATTGCCCAAAAAATTAATCAAATAATTGTAATTACGGTTTTTAAATCGAATTTAAAAGAATGCTTTCAAATTTTATTTAATTAACATTGATAAAAATATGATGAATCCAACTCTACAAAATCTGAATTTACCCCCCAAAAAATTAATCAAATAATTTTAATTAGGGTTTTAAAATTGAATTTAAAAGAATGCCTTAAAATTTCAATTAACTAATATTAATTGTGAGTTTGGTAAATCCATTTGTAAATAACTGGGATAACTTTTCGAGCCGCGTGGGCCAAAAGTGCAACCCATCGTCACCTCTGTCCCCGCGCCCAATCAAAACCACCGGTTAGCGGCTCCAGGGCATGTGGGAGCGAGGCCACGCACCACCCTGTCGCGCGCGCGTCGAAAGAAAAGAAAGTTCTCAGTGCGTAACACATCACGGGGCAACGCGAGCTGTTTGCGCCGGATTCACTGCCCAGTGAACCGGACAAGGTTCCCTGTGCTCCTGAGGGGAATTCTAGTTGAATATATGCTTAAGTAGTCCCAACGCACCAAACGTAACACAAGTGGGACCAGGCGCTTCGAAAACGGCAACAGTTCTTACCTGTGGAGCTCATTTCTGTCGAGGTCACATTCAACCATGCATTGGATCACTCTGGAGAGCATGGTTATCTGGAATCAAGACCTTGTCCTTCTCTCACTGATGCTATGGTGTCTTTCTCTCAAGACTTTGGGTTGAGCATCGTTGCCTGAGATCCAACTGTAAGTTGCGGTTGTATCCAATATCCTGAAAGACAGTACAACCTTGCGAAGTTTACAGACATAACCGATCTCTGGCCACTCCCACAGCAAGGATCAGATCATTGTTGAATCAGATCCAATTGTAGGCCGGTGGAGGTTCGATTGAGTGACAAGAAAGTGCGACCTTGGCATGCAAATAGTGCATGAGCAGTTCTTCTGTTCTTATTACGCCCCAATTATGCTGCTTTAGGTGCTCTCTTCGCTCATTTCCTTGCTTCTGGGTCATGGGAAAACGAATCGTTATGTCGCCAGTGGCGTTCATGCTGCTTGTGACAGAAGATGCAACCACCATAGCCAGGGCGAGTTTATTGGAGCCTGCATAGTCATATTTATTCATGGGGCCATGTTCAAGAATAATATAATTATGCATGAAGTGAGGAGCGGAGAGAGTAGCAACTGGTCTATCCTGGCTAAGTTAAGCTTAGGTCCGCCCTTGGTGTTTCTGACTTGGCATGTAATGCAAGAAAAGGAAAGAATTCATACTCTGTTTAAGCTTGCTCCCAAGTTGATGCAAGCAGTGCCTCTAGGAAAAAGAATGGACTTGGGATGGACCGTCCATTGCTATTGGATTAATATCAAGTTACCTGTGATAAATTCATAAGATCTTTCATTAAATACACTGGGCATGTGAGTTTTAGAATTCCTCCAGCAACTGCTCCCGTGTTCTCTTCATATGAGAATATGTTTTTGCTTGTACTGTATTGTACATTAAGCCTACATCAGAGTTGCAATAATGGATCAATAATACCAAAACAACAGCAGGCTTTACAAATGCCCAAATGGAACCTCAAATGAGAGAAAGTCCTAGCTAGATTGGAGTGCTTTGTACAAATTTAAGGTCTTCAATCAGCAGATAGTCATTCTCAACGTACTTAATCCTTGATGAAGTAAGATAGTGTGCTCATAAACAGTCACTTTGAGGGCTGATTCGCCTTTTTCACAGGTTTCCAGGGACAAAATGATTTTTAGATCATTTTTCAGAGAAAGAAAATTAGATGCAGAACCGAACACAAGTAGTTTCATATTTTTCCAAGTATTTTTGAATTACTTATAAATTTTCAAAGCTCCAGGACATAGGCACCTATTTGTGACCATAGGTGTCCCAAAATCTGTCCCCTTGTGACTTATAAAGAAATGTGCAGAAATCACAGCCAGTGATTGGCTCTTACAATAAAAAAAAACAATTTTTCTTGAATTCATTAACAAAGCAAAGAGGTCCATTCAAGGATCACCTTGCATCCATTCTACAACTACCTATAGGATGATCTAAAGAAGAGGGGTGGTTTATGAGCACACTACCTTAAGGGTTGCCAAATTCATACACAACTTACCCCAATTGCATTACATTTGAGGGATTTTGTCAATATTGGCACTTACAAACGGGTGTGTTTGAAACCTCACAAAATAACAGCCCTAACTTTGAGCCCTAAGTTTGAGAACTTTGTCTTGCATAATGTCAAGATTTTATCACTTTGAATCGAGTGAATATAAAAAATTGAGGCCACGGTATTTACAATTTAGAACCTACATACTTGAATCATTTGAGAGTTGTTTGACCTTGAAGAGGGGATTTTGTATAACAACATAGATATAGTGACAACAATCATTAGCACCTTTAAGAGAAATTCCAAAGAGGGTATCCAAAGCATGGCTTCCATATCCCTACTTCATCATTAGTCTTCTTTATCCTCTCATAATGGCGGCACATTTTGAATATCAATATTACAATGCGAGATGATAGTGCATCCAAAGTCTCCATTAGAGAAAATTTGCCCATGTGGAGGCCCATTTGGCTTTCAACCAATGTACAAATAGGGGGGATTTGTTTTTGTTTTTGTTTTGAAATGAATTTTTATAATCTCCAATCTTTTGTCGCACACCAGGTGACAATGGGGGGACATATATTTTTTATTAATTTTTATTTTTTGGGATATTTTTAATTTTTTGTAATTGCACATTTCCATATAGTCAAACGGACCTATGCAAGGGCCAAATTTTCCTCTAGTGAATCTAGAAAGTGAAGATATGCATTTCCAACAAATTTGTATGAATTGTCCAAAACAAATTGTATTATACAAATAATGCTTTATATATCCAATAGTTGAATGTAATTCAAGGTGCATTAAAAGATGGGCAACTTAGCCATGGATTTGGTTTCTAGTGAATATCAAGTGTGTTGCAAAGATTGTAAAAGAAACTACAATTTTTTTCCCTTTACTCTTTCAAAAGACTATCACCTCTACCATTACTAGAAGTTACAAAGATTAGAAAGCATGTAACTTAGGTGTATTACTCCAAAAAACTAGAACCCAATAGTTGAGTGACGAATATTTTTGAGAGCTTACATGGGAGTTCTATGAGATGAATAAAGTTCATGGGTGAATGCAAGAAACACTGGTACTATTTTGCATCACAATTGGAATGACAGAGATGCCATTTGCCATATCTTTTGGGAAATGAAGTCCATGTACTTGAAATTTTTATTGGAGATGGCTAACTTAGAAGTCTTTAGATTCCTTACTTTGGAGAAATTTTGAAAAAAAATCCTTTAATTAAATTGTAATTTACCTAATTTGTCACACTTTGCGTTTTAGGGGTTTTTAGTACTATGGAGCATCCAAAAATGATGATGTACGTCTAGGATTGTTGTGGGCTATTGCCACAATAGAAGGGCATGTGCCTACCAAAGGGCATTCAAAAAAACACAATTCTTTGTCCTCAACATGCATGCAAATAGGGGTCCCTTGCCCATAGCACTCCAAACATTTATGATGGTTTCAACTTTTAGTTTTTGATGAAATGTAATCACTATCAAGTCTCTACAAATGGACAATTTTTAGTTTTTTTTATTCATGATTTTCTAATTATTATTAATTAATACTTAATTTTATCTACTTTTTGTGATAAACTATCATTTTTTTCAAAGAGTACTATTTCAGTATTATTAAGTACTCAAAAGTACTACTGGCTGTTGATTTTTCGGATCAACGGTTGAGATTGCTCCATTTTGCAGTACTACGAATACTATCAGTACTAGGCAGAAAAAACGCAGTTTTGGCATAATGCTCCCTAAATCGTTCGGTGTTTCTTGCATCTACCCTCATCCAAGTATGTTGAGAAATTGTCATTTGTCTATTCTTGTTGTACTTAGCTTTTTTGCTCAATGCCTCATTTTTTGTGTGTAAGATCATGAATTAGTTCAAGTTGCAATTGAAAGAAAAGAAAACCTTGCAAAAACAAGCATTCTCTTGTATGGGAAATTTCATTAAAATAGCATATTCCATAAGCCATTTTTAGACCGCATAGTCTATTCTATTTTTCTATTTTATCTTATCTTATAGACCCAAAGTCTATTTTACCTCATAAGCTTGGGATCTAATTTTCTCCTCCTACCCAAGTACAAAGGCGCTCTTGGGGCTAGGATTTGTAAAAAGATTTGCATTTGTGTGATTTTTTTATTCCCGCCATAGATATCTATGCCATAAAAAAAATTAAGTAATGAAGTTCCAAAATAAAATAATCTTGGCTTTCACTACAAAAATCTTACATTTTGCAACAATGAAAACAAAGACTACCTAATAGTACTAACTCCTCTTGGCAATCTAGATAAATCTAGAGTTATGTCCCTTAGCAAGGAGTTTTTTAGTAAATAAAGCTTCAAATTGCATGTTGATGTACCTATGGGGTGTGTCCATGTAGTACAATCAAGGTAGTAGCAAGAAAAAAGGGAATGATTGTACTAGACAATTGATTGACAGCCTACATCAAAGGTTTGGAGTAAGGTAGACTAGCCCATTACCATTGGCTTCCCAATTCCATAAGTAGACCAACCCAATTTAGTCACCCTACTTTATACCCAATTCCATTCAAAAAACATCCAAATCTGGTTTTTTTTTATGACAAACAAAACATTTTATAATAAAATTAGAAATTTTATGACAACAAGGGGTAATGTGTCACCTCATTAGTTGTGAATACTTAGTACTTGACTTGGGTGGTTATGGGTTGTTTATGAGTCTAGTCTATGGGCGGTTTTGTAATTTTAGGGCAAACCACTTTAAAAATTCACAAAAACTACAATTTTAATATAAAAAAATTATAATTCCACTTGGGTTTGATTTGTGAAACATGTGTACACCTTTGAAAAATATGTACCCCTATTAGAGTTGGCCCTAACATATTCAGATTGCAAATTAGGGTGGAGATAGGCTTGCCTACTTTAATGGAAACTTTGATTTTGGATGTGCATAGAACAGAGAAAGTCATAAAAGTGCACTTGTAATTGCAGCATAGCTAAGGTGAAGGCACCAAAAAGCATCCCTATACCTATTCATGTACCTTAGACTGCCTCTTAATGTGTCCCTAGACTTTAGTTAATGTGTCCTTCAAATGCTTACCTTTGATTCACTGATGCATTTGAAGGACACATACTTAATTGTGATTTGCTAATTACTAATTTTTGTAGGTTTCAGTTTAGGGTCCACCTAATATGTGACAGTTTCAATGGTCTAGGGAGCCGGCATCTTGAAAAATCACAGAAATTACATACCACATCCGCAAAATCTAATTTTCTTTTTTAATATTCATGAGTTTCACTTGCTAATACTAGAAAAATATCATTTTTAGGAAAAGGTGTCTCCACCTACGCTAAATTGATTATATTGACGGTTTTGGGTGCTTCACTAAGAAACTTTGCAGCTGGCTCCTCAGCTGAGTCAACGCAGACAGGATAACTTACATGCTCTCTCTCTGCAGCTCGGGGACTTCACTGAGTTCCTGTGATATTCCACGAGGAAACTATTGTCAGAATAATTTATCATTTTTTGACAAATGCATGCAACACCAGCAGAACGCATAGAGTCGTGAAATCCGCACTTCAAAAAATGAACTTGGAGGGAAACTGACACTGCTTCTACAAGTGCACGCAGACTCTGTAACTCCCGCATAGTATTTCCAGAATTCTATGAACATATATAATAAGTATAACACTGACGTAAAACACGTTCAGCCTCTCAATTCTCTTCCTTGGTGGTCTTCGCATACGAAACTACAGCTGCTATTCTAATAAAAGCACCAAACAGCTGCTCCGGCGTCACTGCTGGGCACTGTGGGCAGTCCAAGGCTTGTAAGACTTGCCGAATTGCCCAGCTTTCTGGACCCCATGTGCAAGAAAAACTAACAATAAGTTGGCAGATGCCTCCCAACCTGCCCTGGCTTCTACAACTAGAGCAAAAGGAACACAAACATGAAATATATGGACTGTTTTTTTGTGGAGGGACTTGACCACCTTCAAAATTTATGGTAATAACTTATTAGAGTCAGTCGCTGCAGCTACTGCAAGGCCAATCCCCGTCCTCACCATTTCATTTCAGGGACACAATCTTAATGCAAAAGACTTTGTTGTCGTGGCATGTTTCCATTGGTTAGGAAGAGGTAGATTAAGATTGATAGTAATGTTCACTACTTGTTTGTACAAATTTTCAACAGGGTGGGTATGAAGTAGACATTTCATTGGTCTGCCACTAAGAATAATCTCAAAGAAATCTCTACTACTACCAACCAGTATTCAATTAGTGAGTCAGTGTGGATCCACCTAAGATAATCTCAATGTAGGATAGTTTTGCCATTGTGGCATGTTTTTGACTTGGTTAACCCTTGAACGTCGAAGGGATGATGCTCAAAATCATCCTTTTGTATTACCGTGTGAATCATTGGTCAAAGAAATAGCAAAAGCACCTATTGGAGGTCAAAGTACTATAGGAGATCTTTCCTTTTCAAATCCAATTCCAAAGATGAATAGTTGCACTTTTGTCTTACACTCAAAGATTCCTTATCATCCATCAGACATTCAGCGTCTGTGTTGACGTTCAAGGGTTAAACAATGAAAGAAGTCAAATACATTAGAGGAGTTTTGAGGAATCTAAGAGATTGTGAGTTCCCTACAATTCCCATTGTCCGGGAACAGGGCCGAAGTTGGGGAACAACTCAAAATAGTCTTTTAGAGGGTTCAAAACTCCTCTCATGAGCTCAACTCTCCTACATTGAGATTATATCTAGAAATTGTAAAGTAGGCCAAGTCATCAAAAAATAAATGCTGGATAGTACCAACCTTGCCACCCACGGCTTAGTAGGCCCTAACAATTGGCAATTATATTTAATAACTAGGCTTGCTTTGCAATTACCTAGTCTATAATGGCTCACCAAACCAAAAGAATATTATCTCTATGACACGATTCCATTGCCGTATGCATGCAAGACAATCATGCTCATGACACACAAGCCAAATGGATGAAATATTGATACTTTCAACTCACTAGAACATTTCTTCAACTCATAAAACTAAACTACAAATAAATCCAAATCAACACTTACATGTTTAAATTTTCAACAACAAAAATCATAAAAAAAACAAGCTTTACTCTTTCCATTGGGATACACCATTTTCAAAGCAAAGGGTTAAATACAATTTATAAAATCTCAAATCAAGTGAAATTGGCAAATTTTGCTCAAAGTCGGGAAACAAAGTAAAATTGGCAAGCTTTACACTTCCACCAATGGTACATAGATGCCTTTGAGGACCTCTCAAAAATCAAATATTTACTATTTTCAATGAAAATAAAAGATTCCAAGAGTTAAACTTGAATATTGCTTGTACAAAAATTTCAGATGGTCAAAGGAATTTAACTATCTACACAAAAATAAGCTTGAAATTTTAGATCCACCATATATGGTCAATTAGGCATTTTGGGGGTAATGTGGCCTCTCGTTGGAAGAAGAAGGTTACGGATCCTATTGATTAACTTACCACCAATTTCTATCCTTGTGTGAGGTATAGTATCAAATCTATTAAATGCAACCACTAACTAAGTGTGTAGCTACTATCAAGTCAATAAGAGATGATATGATTCATTAGAGAAATTTTGAAGCCTAAGGAGGGCCGCTCCATGAGAGGAAAAGGGGGTATGACCGTATGAGCTGAATTTATTTTGGTCTTCTGAAGAAGAAAGTGATACTTTTTCCCCTATTTATGCTCACTCGGCATGCCAGGAATTGTTTAATGTGGATTCTTGTGAAAAGGTGTTAGAAATGGGACCAATGTACAAAAAGGCTTGAATTGTTTACACTAGACCTTTCTTTTAATATACTTGTTCATTTGTTGCCAAAATACTTATTTATGTTGAATAAGAAAGTCCTGGAGCTATTGTTGTGGGATATATACTATGGGTTCATTTTTTTATATTCAATAACTACATTAAATTAGGTTGATTTATATGAAAATATTGTAACGATTGTAAACTGATGAATATAAAAACTAAACACACAACAAGAATGACACTAGTACTTTCGTGTATTCAACCTTAATAATTATATTTCATGCTCATGAACAAGTATATTCAAACAAGGATTTGCAATAAACAATGCAAATTTGCATTCATTATTCTGAACCTGTTATAACACAATCGAACTACATACGTTGAAATTCACACAAGCTGACAATGCACTGCAGCTATAATTGTCAGTCAAACTATTCCATTGTTAATAGACTTCTCATGTTCCTTTTTAGCAGCCCTCACTATAAGAAACCCGTGTCAAAGCTGACGTATTTTTTTGGACATCATGTCCATAATGGACGTCACTGTGGACAAAAGATTGTCACGGAAGATGTCGTTGTGGACATGATGTCCAAAAAAATACGTTAGCTTTGACACGGGTTTCTTCTAGTGCCTCTTAAGGCTTCAAATTTTTTTTTAATGATTTCATTAACCCCTAAAGTCCCATTGTTTATTCAATGGTCTCAAGCGACAAAATGGATTTTGGGCACGTTCCTATGATCTCAATAATCATCGTGATTTTCTCAATTTTTTTGTAAAGATAGAAAAACTCATTAGGTCTCTAGGAATATAATTTTTTTTACTTCAATTAGTACCTATGAGCAAAAGTTATGGCACAATAAGCCCAAATTTTTAGTTCAGTAAGTAAATAAAAAAACCTTCAAAAACTTGAAATAAAAAAATTTGTCTCTCATATACTCTATTATTATCTACATGAAAAGCTTTGATTCATTCCATTTGGGTTTGTTGTGCACAAGTTATAGACAATCTTATGTTTCTAGCAATCATAGCATCTTCTTGAAAAAAATTACTTACAAGATTCATTTTTGAACTCAATTTCACAATTTAAAAAGAAATTTGAAAGATTTGTGAGGTTAGGATCTTTTGCTAGAACAATCTCACCGTTGAGATTAGTGTGTTTCAATTCCATCTTAGAGCTATGAAGGGTTTAGTTTTTCCTTTGATCTTGAACCTACTTCTATTTAACAATTTTTTTTGAATAATTTTTTTTTAATGAAAATTAACAATGCCTAACATGATGTCCAAGATGTCTAGTAGAATTTCATGTCCGTCTAATAAGTGGATTCTTAAAATATACTAAGAATATTTAAGAATATTCAAATAATAATGCCTAAAATATTCTACAAGTATGTTTAACACAACAAACACGTGTCCTACAAGACACAAGACGGACGTGGACCAAAACACGTATGAGGAGACAACCCTAGGAGGAACATTTGTTGCCATGGATGGACTATTTATTGTAGTAGCCCAAGTCAACAACCGATGGATAGTTTTTGGCACCACTCACATTGTGATTCTTGGCCTCAACTTATGTCTATAGGAAGTTTCTTTGAAATGGTGGTAATCCTTAAACCACTTTTCCTACTTTAGCTCTAAAGTCTAGGACAAATACAAATTTCTCGGGGGGGTCATTTAGAGTGTCCATTAGAAACCACATGCAAACAAAACTTTGGACCCCCTATATACTTTTTGAATTTTAAATAAAACAAAATTAAAAAAATATGAATAGATTTTCCTACTTTGAAAGTTTATGTTTTGAATTATTGATATTTTTATTTGTTAATAATAATTAGTTACAAATTTTTGAAGTAAAAAGATACATTGTAGAACTGAAAAATAACTTTCACACCCATATATTATATAAGAAAAAATTGTCTAAAAAATGAACAAAAAATTCCTAAAAATAATTCATTATTGAAAGCTTATTTTGAGTTGAATATTGACTCAATGGTCATCTAAATGTATCCTCTATAATTATTTGAGTTGAAAAACATGCCATTTTAGTTCATTTTCAACCTCTTCTAGAAATCATTTCATATTTTATTTGAGTTGGAAATTTTGGCAATAGAAAGCTATAGTCATTATTAAACAATGTTCAAAATTTTAGGTTGAAATTATAGTTTATTAGAAACCACTTGTTCGCACATGGTTTGTTATAGTAGAACTAAGTGCACCCCCTGAGACAAATTTCAAATTGCAGAGTCTAAACGTAAAAGTGCCAAGTTTGTAGAATTATACCGCCATTTTAACGAAATTTTGGTTAGTCTGCAGAAGTAGAGTCGTCATCAGAGCTAATGCAAGCACTACGAGCACAATGATGGCAATCCCTCTTCCCTGCATCGCCATGACCAAAATCACACCCGAGGGAATGAAATCAGTGAACTAGATGTTAAAATATATATATGGAATTCAGATTAAGTAGTTTACAAGCTATTAGAATAGTAAGTTATAATAGAAGCTAGTCAAATAGCTAAAAGGTGTGTAAGACAAAAGAAGGTGATTGTTCACCTTCTAGTGTCACTCCATTTAGAATATATGTAGCCTTGAGCTTGTATAAAGATATACTTTTAATATGATGCAAAGTTGATGTGATGTGTGTTCATAAATTTCAATATGGTATCAAAGCAAAGTTGAGCATGTATCGATTTGACTAATTAAGAGATGTGTTTTCCATCATTGCCCTTAGCAAATTACTCTAGTAAAGACATGTATGACTTGTTCGTTAATGAAGAGGAAAGAACTCAAATTGAGAATCAATTACCATTTATCAACAAGGTCTTCCAAATTCCTCTTGAATCAACTGAGCAAGCATCCGAAGAAGTAAATCAGCAGGTGGATGAGCAAAAGTTGCAAGCTGACAATACCATAGATGAGATCAAGGAAGCACTCAAAACCTTTGTATCTGAACTAGCTCAGTTCAATGAGCTTAATATTCATTTCTTCAGTGATGGAGAAGGTTATATTGTGCCACAATCTATTCACCTAGAAATATAGATTCCATTGGCTAAGCCACATTTCCTATTATCAATTAATTGACGATGAGTCTTCAAGTTTCTCCATATGAATTGCGTCATGTTGATAAATTAGATGGAGAAAATTACTCAACTTGGAGAACAAGAATAACTTTTAGTCTAAAGAAAGGAAAACTATGGTCCATTCACTATAAGAAAACTGCGTTTTTGGTAAGTTAGCCACAAAACGGCACATGTTTTTTGAGACGTCCTGCGTTTTCAAGTTAACGTACGTAGTCGTGCAAATTTTTTTTGACGTCTATACAGACATGGCGTTGTAAACATTAGAATGCCATATGTCAAATGAGACGTGTACGTCTTTGAAGACATCCCAAAAAACATCACTTACAACAATTTTGTCCACGTCAAAATTAATTACAATTTGCACTTGCAAAAGTTAGTGCGGTCAGCGATAGAGTATTGACCGTTGGTAAAAAATGAAATTCGGGCAGAAGGCAAAGATGTCAAGTGAGACGTTTACGTCTTTGAAGACGTTTGCAGGAATGTCCCAAAAAACGTAATTCATTGTACATCCCCTTTTTTATTTATCCCATATTGTTTGTCTCTCTATAGGTAGAGAAAGAATATAAGTAAAACCTCGAAATCCTTCATTTTCACTAAATTTTAATGAAGAAATTCCTTCATTTTACCATCAAAAATTTACTTGAAGGTAAATGGTAAGTTTTTTTCAATTTTTATTGAATTTGACATTTTTATTTATTTTTTAATTTATCTTCATTTTATAGATAGGATATGTTATATGTACCAATTGATGTTTCAAAAAACGTCTAATTTGACATCTCAGAAAAGACCAATAAAATTTTCAAATGATACAAAAATGATCTGACCGGATGGATGAAAAATTTCACACGTGGCATTGCCCGCCAAAAACAGGTGACGTGTCGCTAACGTGTCTTCCACGTGGCTTGTTTTTTGAAGTTGAAAAACACACGTTCTTCTTGACTTCAACAAAAAACATGCCAAAATCGGACATGTTTTAACATGTTTGGTACGCGTTTTTTGCTAGTCAGTTATAACGGATTTTAGGAGACATCTACGCTGATTGCTTCCGCGTCAAAAAAGACACCATCCCATATTTTCTACAACATAAAAAAAAACTCTGTTTTCTTATAGTGATTGTAGACGGTAGTGAGAGAAAACCAGTAGCTCCTACGGGGGCAAATGCTACTCTTTTAACTGAAACCGGGTCGGGGAGTATCATTGATTGGGAGGACAGAAGCCTATCAGCTCTAATGATACTGGTTAGTAGTATGAAGAATTCATGTTTTCATCATATCACTAGAGTTGCTACTGCCAAAGAGACTTGGGATGAATTACAAGAAATTTATCAAGTTAGCAACATCTCAAATAGAGTTTATTTGAGAAGGAAATTCATTAAATTAAAAACGGAAGATGATAAAAGTATGAGTGAGCATATACATATGTTCAGATTGATACTTGATGAATTGATTGTTGTTGGTGCAACAATTCAAGAAGATGAATAGCTTGAAACATTTCTTGGAAGTATTTTGCATTCATATCAAATTGTAGTTGATGTCCTAAGCAAGTAAGCAACACTGCTGGCATTACTTTGTCAATTGCAATGTCGAAGCTATTGCAAGAAGAACTAAGAAGAAAATCTGATGGTCATTTAAATGATGAATCATCATCAAGTGTTTTTCGGGCTAAAAAAAAGCCCAACTTTCAAAAGAAGAAAGGAAACACTAATAAAAGAATTGGACAACTACCCAATAAGTCTAATCAAAATAAATGTATGAAAAAAGTAAAATGTTTTAATTGTAACCAATAAGGTCATTTTGCAAGAAATTGTACAAACAAGAAACAAGAAAAAAAATCATCTGGTCACAAATTAAATATAGCAAGTGAAGACCCACCAATTCTTTTCATTGCTGCATTATTGAATTCAAGTGATGAAAAAGATAATCAGTATTTGGATTCAGGTGCTTCGCACCATATAACTCCAAATAGAAATTGGTTTATTCATTACACAAGATTAGAAAAAACAGAGAAAGTATATTTGGGAGACAATGCTTATTGTAATGTGATAGGAAAAGGATCTATCACAGTCCAATTACCAAATGGACAAATTCGGTGCATAAATGATGTCCTTCATGTACCAAATTTACAAACTAATCTAATTTTTGTAGGGAAAGTTACAAATTTTGGTTATGATATTACATTCAAATCAAATGATTGTATCAAAAGAGATATGTCTCTTAATCAAGTTATTTGTATAGGACAAAGGCAAAAGAATCTTTATAAGCTGGATATTGTTTGTAGAAGCCATCAACAAGCAATGACTGTAAGAACAAAATTTGATATAGAAAAGTCACGTAATCAAACAAATTCTGATATTAATGTATGGCATTATAGAATGGGCCACATTGGTGAACAACATCTAAAAGTAATGTCTAAATATCAAATGGTTGAAGGTCTAGAGTTAATACCTCAACAAAAATTAATATTTTGTCTAATTTGTCTTCATGGGAAGCAACAACGCTTGAAATTCTCTATTGGTCAAAGGAGAAGATCATTAGAAATTTTGGAATTAGTTCATTTTGATGTATGTGGTCCGATGCAAACCTTATCACATGGTAGAATGAAATAATTTGTTACATTTATTGATGATTTTTCAAGAAAGACTACAATTTATTTTCTTTTTGAAAAATCTCAAGTTTTGGATAAGTTCAAAATTTATAAAGCTTTGGTAGAAAATCAATCCCAAAGGAAGATCAAAAAATTAAGAAGTGATAATGGTGGGGAATATGTATCTAAAGAATGGTTAGAATTTTATAGGCAATTTCTTTAAAATGGCGGCAGTTTTTTGCCATTTTACCGGAATGTAGTGTTATTTTCTAACAAATGCAGTGCCATTATACTGGAATACCGCCATTTTAACGAAATTGTCTATTTTTGTAATAAACATGGAATAGTTAGAGAACTAACAGCCCCATATACTCCGCAACAAAATGGAGTTGCTGAAAGAAAGAACAGGACTTTAGTTGAGAGTGCAAGCTCTATGTTTACATCTGTCAAAATTGCCAAATAAATTCTGGGCTGAAGTTATTTCAACAACATGTTATTTACAAAATAGATCTGCACATAATGCTTTAGCTAACAAGACTCCTGAAGAAGTGTGGATAGGAACTAAACCCTCATTAAAACATATAAAAACTTTTGGATGTGATGCATATGTGCATGTACCATCCGAAACAAGACAGAAGTTAGATTCTAAGTCAAACTGTTAGGTTATAGTGAAACCACTAAAGGATATAGGCTATTTGATCCTAAATCCAATAAGATAATAATAAGCAGAGATGTCATTTTCAATGAAGTAATACCTTTACCCAAATCACACGATTTCGAAATCTCCCTGGATAAAGATTTTCATGCAATATCCCGAGGAAGTACAATTTCAACTAATCAAGGAAATCAAATAAATGTAGTACCTCCTCCACTTCCAATACAACCAAGTACACCAATTCCATCAACTCCAAAACAATTATCTTATGAAGATCAAAATTTTGATACTTCAGGGATTAGTTCAACAAATGTTGAAGAAACAAGTGATGACTTCAATAATGAAACTAATAAATTTGATCCAATTCAATTCTTACGTGATAATTTATTGGGTGATATTGATGAGCAAAATGATGTTGTATTAAATGAAGAAAATTCATCGAGTTTAATAGAAGAAGCTCTAGGAAGTCCAAGTATAAGAAAATCTCAGAGAACTCATACACTAAGTACAAAAGCTAAAGAAAACCTTGAGTTGAATGGAAATAAATACTTGGCTTATATTCAAGCTTTAATTGCAACAGACTTAGTAACTGAACCTAAGATCCTTGAAGAAGCTTTACAAAGAGAAGATGCATCACAGTGGATGGAGGCTGTAAAACAAGAATACGATTCCTTGGTAAAGAATGACACATGGTCATTAGTTGAACCACCAAAAGATAGAAAGTCAATTGGTTGTAAGTGGATATTTAAATTGAAATTAAAAGTTGATGGAGTGGTTGATAGACGCAAAGCCAGATTAGTAGCTAAGGGTTATTCCCAAATGCCTAGACTTGATTTTCACGAGACTTTTTCTCCAGTTGTGAAAATCACATCACCTCGAGCTTTACTTGCCATTACAGCAGAAAGAGGATATGAAGTACATTTCATGGATGTTAAAACAACATTTTTAAATGGTGTACTAGATGAAGATATTTACACGATACAACCTCTTGGTTTTGCTAAGAAAGGATATGAAAATTAGGTTTGTAAACTCAACAAGACAATTTATGGGCTCAAACAATCAGCAAGGTATTGGTATCAACAAATAAAGAACTATATGATAAATATTGGTTTTCATGTAAGTAAAGCTGACTCAAATGTGTATATGTACACAAGGACTCCACTCATTGTAATTGTTACAATCTATGTTGATGATTGTTTGATAATTTGCAATGATAAAAAACAATTAGTCCAAAAATATATAAGAAATTGTTAAGTACAGAATTTGAGATGACGGATCAAGGTTTAGTTCAATCTTTATTAGGAATTCAAGTTGAAAGAAATTTCGTAAAGAAAGAACTCAAATTGAATCAAAAACATTAGATACAAAATGTTTTGAAAAAATACAATATGACAGACTGTAAACCAATTGATACACCATTTGCTAGCAGACTGAAGTTAACACTTGACATGAGTCCCCAAACAGATGAAGAAAAACAAGCAATGGAAAATGTACCTTACCAAAGTGCAGTTGGTAGTTTGATGTATGCAATGATATGTACACGCCCCGATATTGCATATGCAGTGGGAGAAGTTTCCCAATTTTTGTTCAATCCAGGTCCTACACATTGGACGGCAATTAAGCGTATTATGAGATATCTACAAGGTACCTTAGATTATTGCTTAACATACAATGGAAAGATAAATGAAGAAGGAATAAATTATTCAATTACACAAGTTGGTTACACTGATTTGGATTGGGCTAGGGAGATTGATAATAGAAGATCCATAGCTGGCTATGCTTTCCTAATAAATGGTACAACAATATCATGAAGCAGCAAAAGACAAAATACAGTAGCTCTAAGTAGCACTGAAGTTGAATACTTAGGTTGTACACAAGCTGTGAAAGAGGCTTTATGGTTGAAGAATTTTTTCAATGATATAAATGAGCTTAAAAAATTTCCCATGATTATACATTGTGATAATCCAAGTACAATTGCACTCACTGAAAATCCAAAATATCTTGCAAGAACAAAACATATTGAGATTCGTCACCATTTTATTATAGAGCATGTTGAAAAATCTGAAGTTAAAATTCAATATTGTCCAATAGAATTAATGGTGGTTGATGTTTTAACAAAGGTGCTTCCCAAAGCCAAACATGTATGGTGTACATACCATTTTGGTGTAAGGAAAAGAGGGCTCTAAATGAAGCCTCAAGTCCACAAGCATCAAGCCCTCAAAAATCAAGCACTGGAGCTATCACACCCATGTCAAGAAAGAAGCTGATGAAATTTGAAGAAAAGAATAAACTACTTACATCTAATTCAGTGGGAGTGTTAAAATATATGAAATTCAGATTAAGTAGTTTATAAGCTATTAGAATAGTAAGTTATAATAGAAGCTAGTTGAATAGCTAAAAAGTCAATGTAAATCAATTCAACAAATTTCAACCACATGGTTCTTATTCCATTCCAATTTGCATTGTTTTAGGTCTTCTCCTTGCTCGTAAGTTGTTGATCCAATAAATTATTGAATGCTTCACAGTCACGAGCAAGACCTAAGATGGTGGAGGAAAAGATCCAGGACTATCATTTGGCGAGTCTAGTGCATGACTGCTCAAGCAATTCAGGCAATACTGGTTTTGGCGATGGCTCAAAAAAATGGGTGCCATGAGAAATGCTACATTGATTTCTCTAACCACCCCATAGCCGAACGAGAGAATGCAACACGACTTCACAAACACAGATGCTTCCTAAATACAAATTTAGTCGCAACACACCAACGACTGATTACGCAAGACCTAGAAGCAATGTCCTCCAAGTCTACGCTTCAGCTAATCATGCACAACATGATTTGGGGCTCACTAATTTCAAAATTCCTTTGCAACCTTTCTACCAATGTCGAAATTCCTCTGCAGCCTCTCGACCAATTGACATCCATTTTTCAAGAGTCAGAAGTTCACACCCTTGCAACTGTTCCTTACAGACATGATTGATCGAGCTCAATTCTCGGAATGAATACCCCAATACTCAAAATGCGACAACTAAATGCAAGTTCAGGGAGTCTGTAGAATCTGCTCCTGCTCCTTTGGGCCTCAAGGTTTGCAAGCTTGAAGCGATTTCTACAGAGAAGTGCTGGCAACTGCTACCTTCCTAATTCTTGAACAAGCTGAAGCATTTGACGAGCAGAGTGCGATTTACAAGCTCACAAGACTACAAGTTGTGGTATTGGTGCTATGAAGTAGCCAAAATAGGCTTGGATCTGTGTTGGGGTAGGACCAAGCCATCCGGCCTGGGTACAGAGCAACTCACATGTGCTTGGCATTCTTTTGACTGAGTGTTTTAGAATCCGCTTATAAGGGGAGCCAACAGAGGTAGGTGTTTCATTGGCAGTTTTTTCAAGCATGATGAGTTATTGATTGCATTGGCAGAATTGCTAGGCTCGTTGGACTACGTACATGCTCAAAGGTGGTTTCCAAGTGATTGATTGTAAATCCTGCTGTAAATCACCTTGAATTAGAATGAGTGATCCATTGTTTTGTGGTAAGGGGGGGGGGGGGAGTTCCTTGCACCGCCTGTGGTATATAACTGAGCTTAGTCCTGGCCTGGCCTTAGTGCAGGCGGCGGGCGTTGGAGTGCTCAATCATCGATCTTCCTTCGGTTGGCATGCAACGACCGTGTGTACGAGGCTCCAACAGTGATTGCATGAGTGTTGTGATTTTTTTGTCACTGACGAAGTAAGCTTACAGGGCAATCCCTACCAAAGATAGATTTATGGTGAAACATGGTTTGACAAGGAGGGTCATTTATTCCCATAAATCTTGATGAGAAGGCGATTGAAGGCAACTGAAGGCGACTACCAATGAGAAATGCATAAATGAATGACAATTGAGCAGTTGTTAGGATAAATGAGAAACTCATAATTCTAGCTTACAATGATTTTCTCCGCTAGCATGGGAACATGGAAAATAATCCGCCCAAGAAATGAATGGTACA
The DNA here is from genome assembly GCA_947034895.1 of Rhytidiadelphus loreus. Taxonomy (NCBI): domain Eukaryota; kingdom Viridiplantae; phylum Streptophyta; class Bryopsida; order Hypnales; family Hylocomiaceae; genus Rhytidiadelphus; species Rhytidiadelphus loreus. The sequence goes on from OX344765.1 coordinate 43,901,398, forward strand.
TTACATGGAGGTGGTCTTAAGAAATAGAGGGTTTCACATAGACTTCGGGCAAGTGGATTGAGATCCCCTAATCCTAATCTAAATGTGATTTGCCAAACCTTCTATAATTTCTAACTTTTAGCTTGTTTTTGAAGTTGTTGTCCAATGTCAAAATTTGAATATTTTGTTTATGTCTATTCAAAGAACTTTGGAATGCGCTTCCAATGATAATAATTTCTAGTTCTAATTGTATACGCCTCAAATGTTAGAAATACATTTGGAAAGTCAATATTCAGGTTGGACTGAGGATGATCTACTTGTGGGCCACTTGCAATGCTGGGTAGCACATGAACTTCCGAGATTTGAGCCATCAGCACCCCCGACCACATATGGTCCATCAAATGTGCCATAGGATCTGTATTTGTGGTGATAAACACAAGAGTCTACATACATGGAAAATGAGATGGTTTTGTGAACATGATCCTTCCACTTGAATAAGATAATTTATTGGATGGGATGGTTGAACCTCATCTCTACAAAACCTGATCTGAGACTTGAGCGATCAGCAGCCCCAAAATAAAACACTAAACCTTATGCACTGCTTAGTTAGCATTTCAAGTGAAAAAACAGACAACCGAAACGGCTTTCACCAAACTTGAATAAACTCTATTCAGTTCATAATCTAGAACTTTTGTATGGAAATTGCAGGATGAATGCTAATCATCCTAATCTACACGTAAAACTTTGTTTTCCACCATTCTAATAAATATTGCAAAAGTTAATTTTTATTTATTTCAATGTTGAAATGGGTACTAAAAATATCTATATATTAAAATTTATTGATTATTCTCATTTTATAAACTCATTTCTATTCAAAAATATTTGAACCATTCAATTCCAAAGAGTAAGAGAAAGAGTTTTATTTTGTGAGAAATGTAGTCAGAAAAAATATATAAAGTCGTATTTTGAACTCAATTGTAAAAAATTCCAAATAAATGAACAAATAAGGGATACCAATTGTTTAATAGAACATTCTCACCAGTGGAATTAACAATTTTCAATTCTTTATAAAGTTATTAGTGTTCTAGGCTTTCTTTTCATTTAATTCCACCTCCTACATTATAAAGATGGAGATAAAGTTTTTTCGGGTTCAATTTTCCTAAACATATTCTCAAACCAATTTTCAACATGTGGACTAAAAGACACATGTTATGGAATACATGTTTATTTTTTTCTACAAATGTTGAAAGACAAAACTTTGCACGTTAGAAGAGTTTTCAGACTATGGGAAGATAGTGAGTTCTTGGGAGTTCCCAAACTGTAGGAATTTGGTTGTAGTAGCAATTTGATACAGTCTGATGTGGCCAAGAGACTTCCACATTGGATAATATTAATGTTTTTTTTCATTATTTTTTTCTAATTTTCTAATTTTCTAATACTCTACCATTGTTGTAGTGGTTCCCAAACACGGGAACAACCTTGAAATAGTCTTTTGGAGACCCCAAATCTTCCCTAATGATTTGAAACAACCAGAAAAAACTACATTTTGAGTTTTAGGCACATTAAGCGTGCAATTGGTGGGGATATTCACTCTAAAATTTTAGAATGATATACTTGAATAAGTTAACTAAATAATACTATTTTCAAATTCATTAAAATATGAATTAGATGAAGATTTTAGCTTTGCTTTGGAGACAAATGTTTTGAAGCACTTTTGCTAAACCTGAAAGAACTTTAGGGGTTAACATTTTTAGAAAAAAAACAAGTATATCTAAAATTTGTGGAAATTAGCCAATATCATTAGAGGGGATTTGGGGGTTCTGTAGGGTTGTGGGGAACATTGCAGCACCACTATAGTAGATAATAAATTTAAAAATATTATTTTTTCTTTGATTTTTTTTTCATTTAAAAACTAAATAAAAAAATTAAAGTTAATATTATGATAGCTAGACGCTCATTTACTACAAGGATAATAATAAGGGGAACATGCCTATAGACAGCCCTCCTCTTGCCCCAAATCACATTTAATGGTTGGAAAATGGGTTGAGAATATATGTAAAAAAATATAAATAAAGCAACCTTTATTTTAACTTAAAAGAAATTATAAAGTAATAGTCATTATGGTAGTACAATATTAAAGAATAAATGAAACCACTAATAACTTTTACAAGAAATTAAGAATTATTAATCCCAATAGTGAGAATGTTCTAATAAGGAACACACATTCTATGTTTTTGTTTTTATTTGAAAATTTTCAAAACTAAATTAAGAAAAAAACTTTTATGTTTTTTCTCCTTCATGGCTGACAAACTAAAACTCCTTATAACTTCTTCTCATGATTTGGAACCAAATGGTTCAAATGTTTTGAGTAGGTGTCAATCTAATCAATTAAATAAAATTATTTAATCTTTTTTTAAATCTTGTTTTAGCTATCAAGTTTGATATTGAAAGTTAAAAAATCTTATAATTTTACAATATTTATTTGAATGATGTGAAACAAAGCTTCACATGTAGAATAGAATAATCACCATCCATCATAAAATATTCATGCAAAATTTCCAAATTTTGAAGTCAATAGAGTGTATGTAAATGCTGAAAAAATCCAAAATGGGATCTTTAGTCCTTTTGGAGTCAAGAACAAGCAAACTTATTCATATGTCTAAGATTAGTACATAACATTCTATAAACATTTGATTTTTTTCCCTCTTGATTCAAGGCAAAGAAATCTTTTGTTGTGGGATATCTTAAATTCACATAACTTACATTCATGAGACACTTTCATTAGGCCTACGAGGAATAATTCATGGTGGAAATTTCTTGATTTTCTTCATTCCCAAGAGCAAAAAAGATCCCTCCCACATTCATCAACAATGATATGAAAGTTTGTGCATTGTAATGATTGAAGTAAACCACATGCTCCACCATGGAGTGTACCACATTGTTTTTTCAAGCATAAATGAAACTAAAGTTTATTACAAAGCCATTCATTAAGACTTCTTTCCTTGTAGCAAAATGTCTATAATGGAATTCTCTAAATACAATAGTTGTCACCTCTACTAGCCAATAGAAGTTAATGTCCATCAAAGTGTTATAACATGAGATAAATTTTATATATTGTAATATGTGGTAACAATATGAATTCATGGTCATTTAGAGCAATTAAATGTTCATTGTGGTGCATTCTAAGTGCTAGTACTCAAATTTTGATACAATCATTGTAAATCAATGTAACTCCAAAGTATCTATGCCATTGTATCATAAAGAACACTCTTTCTTCTTTATTGGGTATAAAGGGGAAGGCCTCGAGGGGAGAGGGTTCCTGCATTTAAGGGCACTGGACTGAAGACGTTAACCCGAGGTCATGCCCGAAAATGCAGGGACCCCGACCTGAGAGGGCTTCCCTTGCATAATGTACGTGAAAGATTTCGTTCCAACTTCGTTTGATTTCTTTCCAATTGGTGTGCGAATGTGTCAAGGTACTTTCTGCTTCTGTATGAGGGTGCTTTCCACCATGTTGAAAAGATAAAGAAATTTCTATGGTGCATTCCACTATGTTGAAAAGATAAAGAAATTTCTATGGTACATTCCACCATGTTGAACGGTGCATTCCACCATGTTGAACGGTGCATTCCAACATATTGAACGGTGCATTCCAACATATTGAACGGTGCATTCCACCATGTTGAACGGTGCATTCCACCATGTTGAACGGTGCATTCCACTATGTTGAACGGTGCATTCCACTATGTTGAACGATGTATTCCACCATGTTGAAAAGATAAAGAAATTTCTATGGTGCATTCCACCATGTTGAATGGTGCATTCCACCATGTTCAACAATGCATTCCGCCAATGTTAATGTCCTACCTTGTGAATGGTGAGATTCCGCTATGGGAGGAGCAAATATTAATGAAGAGAAATCTTTCCAAGTGCATTATGAATAAGTAATGCCCATGATCTTTTTTCATATGAAAAACACGTTTGGAAATGCTTGGGCACTTATGGGATGAAGACCAGTCAAACAACCAAGAATTGCCATGAAGTAATCGAATCAACCACAGTGAACACGCCCATTCCCGTCGTAGTCCTTCGTAACTCTTTAAAATGCAACTCTTCCAAATGGTCAAACCCAAAGACAGCGAGGCCAAGTAAAGCTTAGGTTCGTTGGACCAGAACAGAAGTCAAGCGGATTGATCTTCCTCATCCAAAAAACTCCGAAAGCAACCAACAATGTTGTCGCGTATCACAGAAACTCCAAGTGCCAGGACACTCCAGGTATCACCTGCCCCAAAGAAGCCGACCACCCTTCCAGGATCTGAACGGAACGGTGCGGTCGGTCCATCAAATGTGCCATAGGGTCCGTATTTCTGCTTGGTGGTGATGAAGCTAAGAGACGACACACGTTGGAAAAGGTCTGAATATAATCCCTCCACTTGAACAAGATATTCGCTGGGGTGGTCGAACCTGATCTGTGCACAGAACAAAACAAAACACCGTAACTTAAGTACCATATGCAGTATCTCACATCTGAGGCGGAGAAATCAGACTGAAGGGGAATCTCTTCTGAAACGCAACCTTTGAACAGAAACCAAGGTGGGGGGCTCTCACCGTTACTAAGTCCATTTCATTTGCCAACCCAGAAGAAATTGAACCATTTCGAGTACAAAAAAACTAAATTAGAAATGGTTGCCTACATACATGCCCTATGTAGCTGGACTGTAGCCATCTTGCATCCAGTTAGTTTGCGACTCCCTAGAATTCTAGAGTGACCTTCAGAGCGCATTTCCGAAACTGTCATGTGGAGTCATGGATGGAAGAGCGAAGATGACTTTGCAGGGCGAAGGGAGCGCTCACCCAGTCAGTGCTCGCTCCACCTTCTCTAATTCGTCCTCCTACAGTTATTTCAGCACGCCGCGGCTCCTCTAGAACAGAGTAAGAAAATGGTCCCAGCTCAAGTTTCTCTTCGTCCCTGAAATGAACTTTGAAAGCCCTAATATCACCCATTCGACCAGTGATACAATCCCAGGGAGCTACACCCCAGGGCCCCTGTTTCTGTGACATCCAGCCGCCAGTTCCCCAGTGAGTACAACAAATTGTCACAACAAAACTTTAGGGAACGGTATATTTGACGCAACCTCATGGAGCTGGATCTACAGTATGCCGTAAATGAAAAAGGCACACTGAAGGAATCATGTGACATTCAATGAGTTCATGGACGAATTGGTATTGCATTGCAACTCATTAAACACAGACTCCGTCCACTCTCAACGAATGACATGCAGCATAAGTATGCACTAGTGAATCTTACCTGCACCGCGGCTGTCAATCTCCCAAAAGGCCACACTCGATCTATCGGCAAACAATAGGATTCACGGACTTCTGCACCCGCTTCTGCATCGCCAATATACAGAAAGTGGAATCAACCTCAAAGTCGGCTTCCAGAGGGAACAACATGGGTGGGGAGTATAAATAGAGTCTTATTACATACCAGCCAGGACTTGGAGGCCTTTCAGATACCTCAACACTCGACACACGTCTGCAAATGCAGGTCGCTTCCGAGGATCCGCATCCCAACACGCACAAATCAGGGAAGCCAAGTTAGTAGGGCAGCTGGAAGGAAGGCGTGGCCGCAAAGGAAAGGGGTCTGTCAGCTTTGAGTACAGATCAGTTACTCGAACATCCAGGAAAGGCTCCTCTCCTGACAAGATTTCGAAACACACAAGTCCAAAGCTGTAAACATCAGCTTTCATTGGAAAGGCATCTTCCAGATGATCGTCCTCCATATTGGCCCCGAATATCTCAGGTGCCATCCATTTCCTCGTACCTACGTTGTGTGTCAAATGAGAGTACCGGGTTATTTCTCGCTTGGTCTTCACCAGCCCAAAATCGGTAATCTTCGCAAACACAAACCCATCATCCGCACCACCACCAGATACCGGGTTGACAAGAATGTTCATGGACTTGAGGTCGCGATGGGCCATCTTCTGAGAATGGATGTAGCTCACAGCATCCGCGATCTGGAGCATCAAGTCGATGGCGGCAGGAAGAGAAAAAGGCTGAACCCTAGCTCCTCCTTGCATTCGGTTTCTCATGAACTTGTGCAAATCCATAGCCATTAGATCCATCAGAAGGGAGTCCTCCGAGTTCGCAAGTACTTTGACGATGTGTGGGTGATTCATTTTCACTAATGCATCGGCCTCAGCTCGTAAAGTAGGGAGCCCGGCGTGATTGAAAATTTTCTGAGCGTAATTGAATCCTAACCACGTCACTTCTATAACCTGACCAAATGAACCTGAGCCTAGTGGCCGAACATACTTCACAACGTCTTGGTCAAAACTCCACAACAAGGATTTGTGGTCCTGCTTCCCCGGGATCCTGTCATTGACCTGGCATTCTGGCTGACCCAGTGTTTCGGGATACTCACCCTGGCCCGGCGCCACTGCGGCTTCCTGCACACACACCGCACAACATCAACACCACGCGCCTGCTGTTACTCATCCACTTTGCGTTACACAGAACTAGGTTACTGCGCCGTCCCTGCCATTCACACCTATGCACGGCACGGCACAGAATCCTACCTGTTTGGGGTACGACCCCTTCCCTCCATAATCCTCGGGGGAAAGTCCTCTCAATACTTGGCCAGCAAGACAATAAGATGGATTTTGGTGCAAATGCATATTGCCACAATCTACAGCACTGCAAGGATGATCCTGCTTCCAATTCTCCAGTTCTTCCAGTAGCTGCTGCCAATCTTCTTCCGCTGCTTTCTCCAGCAAAAAGTGCTCATGGTACCCAAGTTGGGCTTGCCAAGGAAAATCTTTCAGCGCCGCGGAATCCGACACGAGTTTCCTGCAGGCCATGGTGTGCAACACTACCGATGTGCACCAGTGAATTTCTCTTAAAATATCGGTAAATGCTTCGGACCGCTCCGCATGTGGAAGAGCTGCCTTCAGCGGAGGCAACCCCCTGCAACAATCTTCACTTACGCTTTTCGCGCGCGTCAGCACCCTTTTCAACTCTGGCGTCACTTGCATCCGCGCAGCTGATTCCCAAGGACTCTGAGCGCCATCGATCCAATACGACAGAGGAAGTTCGTCGACTGGGCCCCAATTTTGGAGAGCATGCCGAATATAGGTCACAAGAACCTGGTGCTGGCGTCTACAGCCCTTGACATCCACACCCAGTGAGGGATACTTTGAACCAGATTTCTCTGCAGGAAAAGCAGGTGAACAGATTAGTGCTTCACATAGTCCTACGCAAAAAGAAGTCCCTAAAACCAGACAGAAGGTGGGAATTCGACAGGATTGTCTAGTCGATTCTGAATAGGGGAAGCGAAGTTGCTTACTTCGGTCGTTGGAGCGCTGCTGCCCACCACTCGTGGAAGTACCAGCATCTGTAGGGGCATTCCGCACCCAACGATTTGCAAGCCAGTCCATAGCGAGGGCCAAGAATATTCGCAACAGCACCGAACACGAAAATTCAAAACAATCGCCTTCCACACATGCCTCACGTGCACGAACAACGTCAGCTCCAAACACCAAGCTTGCTCCATCGCCACTCCAAACAATTTAACAACCCATTGCCATGCGCAGGCAATGCACGAACCTTAGCAGGAAGCCCAGTCCACTTCCAATTCAGGGCGCTCTGTCCGACTAGAGCCCAACGAATCCCTTCTACTGCAATTTGGTGGTCGATGTGAACACATTTCAGTACTTTGAGTACCGGGAATTCAAAAATGGCAAGGATCTGGACAGGTGGACTGCATCTTACGGTTCATTGGAGAAGTCTGTGTGTGTTGAAGTAGGATTGGCGGAGCAAAGGCGGTTAGGCTCGTACGATCGGAGCATTTAGGTACGTGGAGATGGGCAAGAATGTGGGCTCTGCCACCAATGCCATGGCTGGTGGTGAGGCTGCTGAAGCTGCTGGTCGTCAGATCGACAACTCCAAGTTCACTAAGTAAATAAATTAGCATCCAAGCTATGCAGTGAGTCTTTATACTTCGTTATATGTATTTGCAGAGGACAGGTTTGCACTGGGGATGTGAATGATGACGTCAATCGGTGTAATCTGCAATAAACAGTGCGTTTGATATGCACACAATATAATATGTCTACGAGACTGTTTGCGTCTCTTTGGCTTTACAAGTTTAGCACAATGTTTCATTAACCTGTTGTAAAACTTCTCTGTGACGAGCCATGCTTCTGATCTATGTTTCTATCCTGCCCAGTATATTGTAATGCGTGCCGCAGAGGAATAATCAATTGTCGTTCTTTAGATGAATGGTGACATTCAGCTGCACGAACCTGGAAACTTTTGTAGCACTCGTCTGGATTTGTATTCGAGGCTGTATATCCTCAAAAGTGCCTTAGAATTTCTCCAATTTTGTTATCCTTGCTATGGAGGTTTGCGAAAATTGCACTGACAATTAGCGTTCGTTAGTGGCACTTGGTTTAGCAATTCGTATGTTTTCTTTTGTTCTTGCAGCAGTATAAATTACACCTTGTACTCACGTAGTAAGCTGATTGCACCTCGAATAGCCTGAATAAAGATTTAAGCCTGTTTCCAACGTTGACAGTGAAAACTTAAGGAGTTTCCTGAATTTTGTTAGCATGCATTTTTTTGACAATGAGTGAACTATGAATTAAAGTCAAAAGTGTTGGAAATATATGTTCCCAAAGTTTACTCAAGGTCTTCTACTGTTTAGAGCACTTGCATATTATCAAGAATGTAAATGGGATGGTTTTGCTAACAGGTCGCAATCAGGTATAGTTACCTGAGTTGCTACGCTTTGTTGTGGACGTGACAAGTTGCATTTGAATAATTGCGACATTCAGATGGCTAATTCAACAAGAGTGGAAGGTTTTGGATCACCTTCCTAACTCCATAGCAAACAACGAGTTTGGTGATTTTGATTTCAGAACATATCGTTGAACACAAATGCAGTCGTTATATTCTATAATCTTCAAATGAGCATAAACCCCAGCACCAGAGCCAAATTCTTCCCCAATCGAAAGTGTGTGTCTATAATTGCTGCAAGACCGGTCGTTGGACGACTTCAATGTTGAATCCTGACATGAAAATAAGAGCATAATCAGTGTATTCATCCCTGCTGCCATTGATGACTCTAGCTGAGGATATTCCCAGACCTCTAATCTGGTAACCACGACATTATTTGGATGTGTGACATTTTTCTTTAGTCGGTATCAGTCAGGAGATGCTGAGCATTAGACCCGACTTTTGTTCGTCTCAATTGCGTGACAGTCATCTCCTTCCCGCGAGTGCGAGGAATTATGTAGGAAAGATGACCAAGTTTGCTGGTGACAAGGATCTTTTCATGGTTGGATCCAAATACTCAGCCTGGAAGTATGGGCCCTATCCATTTCTCTCCTGAGATGGTCAATTTCATTAAAATGGCGGTATTCCACATGCCATTTTAATGGAATATTTTTTACAAAAGAGAATAAGTGTGCCGTGATAGGGTCATACATGTGCCAATTTTATGCCTAGCACATTCAAATTACTCATAGTTCACACATTTCCACTCCCCTTGCACAATCTTTCCATTGTTTTCATTCTTTCAATGGTTTCATTTTGTGCCATTTTAATGGCATACCGCCATTTTAACGAAATTGACCATTGAGGGGAATTCTAGTTGAATACAGTATATGCTTAAGTAATCCCAACTCACCAAACGTAACACAAGTGGGACCAGGCACTTCGAAAACGGCAACAGTTACTATTAGTTTGTATCCGAATGGATCATTACTAAACTACGACATTCACAAGTTCCTCACAACCTCAGCCTGTGGAGCTCATTTCTGTCGAGGTCACATTCAACCATGCATTGGGTCACTCTGGAGAGCATGGTTATCTGGAATCAAGACCTTGTCCTTCTCTCACTGATGCTATGGTGTCTTTCTCTCAAGACTTTGGGTTGAGCATCGTTGCCTGAGATCCAACTGTAAGTTGCGGTTGTATCCAATATCCTGAAAGACAGTACAACCTTGCGAAGTTTACAGACATAACCGATCTCTGGCCACTCCCACAGCAAGGATCAGATCATTGTTGAATCAGATCCAATTGTAGGCCGGTGGAGGTTCGATTGAGTGACAAGAAAGTGCGACCTTGGCATGCAAATAGTGCATGAGCAGTTCTTCTGTTCTTATTACGCCCCAATTAAGTTATGTTGCTTTAGGTGCTCTCTTCGCTCATTTCCTTGCTTCTGGGTCATGGGAAAACGAATCGTTATGTCGCCAGTGGCCTTCATGCTGCTTGTGATAGAAGATGCAACCACCATGGCCAGGGCGAGTTTATTGAACCTGCATAGTCATATTTATTCATGGGGCCATGTTCAAGAATAATATAATTATGCATGAAGTGAGGAGCGGAGAGAGTAGCAACTGGTCTATCCTGGCTAAGTTAAGCTTAGGTCTGCTCTTGGTGTTTCTGACTTGGCATGTAATGCAAGAAAAGAAAAGAATTCATACTATGTTTAAGCTTGCTCCCAAGTTGATGCAAGCAGTGCCTCTAGGAAAAAGAATGGACTTGGGATGGACCGTCCATTGCTATTGGATTAATATCAAGTTACCTGTGATAAATTCATAAGATCTTTCATTAAATACACTGGGCATGTGAGTTTTAGAATTCCTCCAGCAACTGCTCCCGTGTTCTCTTCATATGAGAATATGTTTTTGCTGTGTACTGTACAGTACAGTAAGCCTACATCAGAGTTGCAATAATGGAACAATAATATCAAAACAACAGCAGGCTTTACAAATGCCCAAATGGAACCTCAAATGAGAGAAAGTCCTAGCTAGATTGGAGTGCGTTGTACAAATTTAAGGTCTTCAATTAGCAGATAGACATTTTCAACGTACTTAATCCTTGATGAAATAAAGGTTGCCAAATTCATACACAACTAACCCCAATTGCATTACAATTGGAGGATTCTGGCAATATTGACATTTACAAACGGGTGTGTTTGAAACCTCACAAAATAACAGCCCGAACTTTGAGCCCGAACTTTGAGAACTTTGTCCTGCATGATGTCAAGATTTTTTCAATTTGAATTGAGTGAATATAAAAAATTGAGGTCGCGGTATTTACAATTTAGAACCTACATACTTGGATCATTTGAGAGTTGTTTGACCTTGAAGAAGGGATTTTGCATAACAACATAGATATAGTGACAACAATCATTAGTACCTTCAAGAGAAATTCCAAAGAGGGTATCCAAAGCATGGCTTCCATATCCCTACTTCATCATCAATCTTCATTATCCTCTCATAATGGTGGCACATTTTGAATATCAATATTACAATGCGAGATGATAGTGCATCCAAAGTCTACATTATTTAAAAAAAAATTCCCCTGTTAGATTTGTACATTGGTTGAAAGCCAAATGGGCCTCCACATGGGCCAAATTTTCTCTGAATTTTTTTAGTCCCCAATCTTGCGTTGAACACTCGGTGATCATACGGGCCAAAAAACTATTTTTTATTTATTTTTTATTTTTTGGATATTTCTTATTTTTTGTAATTGCACATTTTCATATAGTCAAACAACCCTATACAAGGTCTAAATTTTCTTCTAATGAGTCTACAAAGTGAAGATGTGCATTTCCACCCACATATTCCTACCATAGAAACCCAACAAATTTGCATGAATTGTCCAAAACAAATTGTATTATACAAATAAATAATGCTTTGTGTATCCAATAGTTGGATGTAATTCAAAGTGCATAAAAGGATGGGCAACTTAGCCATGAATTTGGTTTCTAGTCATCATCAAATATGTTGCTAAGATTCTAAGAGAAACTAAAAGTTTTTTTTTGTACTCTTTCAAAAGACTATCACCTCTACCATTGTTAGAAGTCACAAAGATTAGAAAACAAATTAAGACGACATCTACCAAAAGCAAGTAACGTAGGTGTATTATCCCCTAAGAACTAGAACCCAATAGATGAGTGATAAATATTTTTGAGAGCTTACATGGGAGTTCTATGAGATGAACAAAGTTCATCCAAATATGTTGGAAAACTGTCATTTGTCTATTGACTCTATTCTTGTTGTACCTAGCTTTTTTGCTCAATGCCCCATTCTTGTGTGTAAGATCATGAATTAGTTCAAGTTGCAATCGAAAAAAAAGAAAGTCTTGCAAAAACAAACATTCTCTTATATGGGGAATTTCATTAAAATGACATATTCAATCAACCATTTTTCAAACCACACAATCTATTTGTATTTTTCTATTTTATCTTATCTTATAGATCCAAAGTCTATTTTACCTCAAAAGCTTGAGATCTGATTTTCTCCTCCTACTTAGGTACGAAGGGGCTCTTGGGGCTAGGAATTGTAAAAAGATTCGCATTTATGTGATTTTTGTTGGGTTTTCTCGCCATGGATATCTATGCCATAAAAATAATTAAGTCATGAAGTTCTAGAATAACATAATCTTGGGGTGTGTCCGTTTAGTACGATCGAGGTAGTGGTAAGAGAAAAGCGAACGTTTGTACTAGACGACTAATCGATAGCCTACATCAAAGGTTTGGAGTAAAGTAAACTAGCCCATTACCATTCACTTTCCGATTCCATCATGAGACCAACCCAATTTAGTCACCCTACTTTATGCCCAATTCCGTCCAAAAACCATTCAAATCTAGGTTTCTTTTTATGACAATTAAAGCACTTTTGACAAAATTAGAAATTTTATGACAACAAGGGGTAACATGTCACCCCATTAATGGTGAATACTTAGTACTTGATTTGGGTGGTTATAGGTTGTTTATGACTCTAGTCTATGGGCAGTTTTGTAATTTTAGGATAGATCACTTCAAAAATTCACATAAATTACAATTACAATTTCATTAAGGGAGAAAGTCATAAAAGTGCACTTGTAGCATAGCTAGTATTGTTCTCACTTGGATCTCCTAGTTCACTTACAAGGGAAGTCTCTATGGTATGTTTTTCACTCAACTTTGCAGTTGGCTCCTTAGTTGACTTGTTCCATTCATTGGAGCCCTCATCTTTATAATTCCTCACAAGCAACTCCCCCTACTACTACCAATCATTATTCAATTAGTGAGTGCAGATCCACCTAAGATAATCTAAATGTAGGACAGTTTTGCCATTGTGGCATGTTTTTGAGTTCGTTAAACAATCAAAGAAGTTAAATACATTAGAAGAGTTTTGAGGCCTCTAAGAGACTGTGAGTTCATGTAGTTCTTACAATTCAAGAACAAGGCCACAGTTGCAATCTGACATGGTAGAGAGATTGCCACATTAGATAATATTAATTTATTAAATAATATTAATTTTTTATTTTTATTTTTATTTTTATTATTTAATGCTCTGGATGCCCTACTATGGATCATAGTTCAAAATCTTCCTATATATATAGATGTTTAAAGAGCTTACTTATTAGTGTGCCTTCCAATTTTGAGTGTGAAATTTTATAAGAGTTGTGAGATTATAACAAGAAAAATGTACATATTCTATTTTTAGTATACTACCCCTCCCTACAATCTTTGAGAAATTTGCATCTAAGAGTTCTTTGGGATTGGAGGTGACATGAACAATTAGAAATTATGTTAGCATACTAAAATACACTTCTAAAAACCTTAAGATCAAATGAAGAGCTATCAAACTCATTACACAATCCACCTTGCAATTGTTGAAATTATGCAATTATTTTTGATAAAAATAAACTACAAATCAACACTTATATGTTTTTTATTTTTCAACAACAAAAATCATAAAAAAAAACTTCACTCTTTTCATTGGGACACACCATTTTCAAAGCAAATGGTTAAGTACAATTTTTTAGATCTAATTTAGTATGCTTGAAAATTGTGAAGGCAGCTCCTCAAATTCAATGCTGAGTTGTTCAATGCATTGCGAAAGTAACAAAACAGTCACAACTAACCTTTGAACACCCATAGCCCCCTTGAGGGACAAAATGGACTTTGGTTATGCTCTTACAGTCTCAATTTTTGTTGTTATTTTTTGTAACTTTTTCTAAAGATAGGGAAACACATAAGTTTTCTAAGAATATAATTTTTATTTCAATGAGTATCCAAGACCAAAAGTTATGCCACCGTAAGTCTGAAACAGAGTTCATCGGGTACTCAGGGGGTCACTTAGAGTGTTCATTAGAAACCATGGGCGAACAAAACTTTGTATCCCCTATATACTTTTTGAATTTTAAATTAAATTAAATTAAAAAAATATAGATAGATTTTCCTACTTGGAAAGATTATGTTTTGAATTATTGATATTTTTATTTGTTAATAATAATTAGTTACAAATTTTTCAAGTAAAAATATACATTGTAGAACTAAATACTGAAAAATAACTTTCACACCCCTATATTACATAAGAAAATTGTGTTTAAAAAATGAACAAAAAAACCCTAAAAATAACTTTCTATTGAAATCTCATTTTGAGTTGAATATCAATTCAATGGTCATCAAAATGTGTTCTCTATAATTATTTGAGTTGAAGAACATGTCATTTTAGTTCATTTTCAAACTCTTCTAGAAATCATTTCATATTTTATTTGAGTTGGAAATTTCGGCAATAGAAACCTTTAGTCATTATTAAACAATATTCAAAATTTTAGGTTGAAATTATAGTTTATTAGAAACCACTTGTTTGCATGTGGTTTGTTATAGTAGAACTAAGTGCACCCCTTGAAGTCAAGTAGCACCAAATTAAAATCTCAAAAAGTCAAAATAAAATTTCTAAAATTTAAGTTTTTTCCTCATAAAAATTATATTTATTTACATGGAAAGATTTGATTCATTCTATTTGGATTAGTGATGAGAATGTTATAAACAATCTTGTTTTTCAAGGAATTCAAGCATCTTGAATTGACTTCTTGAAAAAAAGACCTTGTAGGATTTGTTTTTTACCCAATTTTCATAATTTTTTCTAAGAAAATAGTTCAACAAGGTTTAGTTAGCTTGCTAGAACAATTTCACCATTTAAATAATTGATTTCCAATTCCATCTTAGGGGAATTGATGAATTAGTTTTTCCTTCAATCTTGTATCTACTTTTATTTATCAATTTTAAGAGAAAATGAAATCAAGGCTTAGTTTTTTGAATTTTTTTCCTACACTTTCAACTCAATTCTTCAACATAAAAAATTAGAAATTCAAAATGTGTAGGGCAAATAATTTAAGCTAAGAAGATTTAAAGCCTTAAAAATCTAGTTCGGCAAGGTGCAAAAACCCCAAATTTATTCACTTCGAACGCAAAATGTCTTTCAATCCACGTAGTCAATGTTTTTGAAATTTCTTCCACACATTCTTATACTAATCTAGTGCAAGATCCTATGGTTAGATTTGCAAAAAAAATACTTTTTAAAATTTTCTTGCACTTCACAATAGAAATGGTAGTTTAAGTGGTTTTGATGGAAAAAAATGGAGTTTAACAATTGCATTCTACTATCAAAATACTATTATAAAATAATGATAGGAAACCATTGCAAATAACCTTTTAATCTCTAGGTAGTGTCTTTTTAGTTGAGAAACCTAGGTTTGTAATTTCTGAGTGATTGGAAGGTGCCAAAAGTAGATTAGAATGTGTAAACTATGTCACAACTTTATTGATTATAGGTGTTGCCACATTTTCATCCATTTTTATTACCAAATCCTATTGACATCCCTACAACTTCTCAACAAATCAAACTAACGTAACCTTTTGGGTACATTGCAATAGGATCCTTTATAATTAGATATGAATGCTCAAAACTCAGGAATGCAAAGAAACAACACCTTCTATTTCACAATATAAAAACCGCACTATTTATTAGCATTGAGATTTTAAATTTTAAATTGATGTTTGCCAGAGTATATCTAAAATCATCAATAATTTCTTTAGAAATTAAGATTTGTTTATTAAACTGAGGACAACCATGCATTAGCTAAAGAAATTGACATACTATCCCATCAACCTTTAGATTACTATTGTATGTTGGGGTCCAAAACTGCTTCAAAATACTAATAAGGCTAAAAAAATTTATGTTCATTTTCAAACAAATCCAATTGTAGAGTCCTTTAGTTAATATTTTCAAATACATCCACAAATAGTTTTAGAATCATTAAGAATCTCCACCAGTTTCACATATTCAATGTACCTAAACTTCAAAATGTAGCTTTTTCTTGCCCTTTCGAAAGGTGAAGTATGGCATTTTTAGCCCCAAAAGGACCAAGGAGCCCAAAGTGGGCTCTAATTTGCAGAACTCCGATAACTTCTATTGACTTCATAATTTGAAATATTCACATGAATTTTTTTTATGATGGATGCTAATCATCCTAATCTACATGTCAAGCTTTGTTTCATGTCATTCTAATAAATAATCTCAACAGGACAGGGCCTGTGATTGCCTTGCCTGAGATTTGAACTTGGGAGTTTTCTAGAGAAGACGAGTTCTTACTCCTGGCATATGATGGACTGTGGAACGTCTTCAATTCACTGACGATCAGGCCATCATCTTAATTTGCTCGTCGCCAGTTGCGCAAGCACAACGGTGCTCTGAAGCTCTGGTGCGAGAGGCTCTGAAGCAGAAATCCCAAGACAACATCACGTACTGTCATCACCGTTTGTTTCCAGGCTGAGGCTGGCTCCACCTGGTCCACCTGGTCCTGCTGTTATAGAGACGAGATACTCCACAGCCAGGTCCTTTTCTTCCCTGCAAAATAAAAGGACCTTGATTTGGCTCAAGCTTCTTTCCCAGACCACAGGTTCAGATGACCATTGCTAACTTAATCTTTGGCTTCATTCTGCCTATCATTTTTTCTCGTTCCATATTCTGAGTTCTGATTCTGACGTTTGTGAGTGAAGACATGAACTTGATGTCTGAGCGATTAATTTGAGATGGGCTTGCTTCAGCGGGAGTAGGAATTTCGCATTAATAATGATATGTCGTAGATGAGTAGCACCACACATTGGAGATGGAGTTAGGATCGAATTATCTGGTGGTGTAGATGAGAAAGCTTAGGCTCTAAGCACTCATGGAGAGACACATTATTTTGTGAACCCTGCCCAGACATAGTTTTTGTTTCTCTGGTCGAATTGCATTTTGGGGGGTTGATTCTGCCTCCTGTTCATGTCTGGGGAGGACAATCTTCGTAGAGACTGATGAGCTTTTTCCCTCCCAGTCATGATGGCAGCTTCTTCATTTTGTGTGGGAGGATATGTTTCCCTCCATATCTAGATTTCACCCTGGCCTCTTAATGAGAGTGCCTGGGGTCCCAGAAAACTAAGTGACGAGGACACAGTTTGAATGTGTGGTGACGATGCTGCAGTGAGAATGGCAGTGTGACAAATGTGCAGGATATCGACTAGAATGTCATCATAGGAAGGTGGTTTTAAACGGAGGCTTGCGTGTAGCAAAGAAGCTTCTTTGGTGTTTCACCATGCCTGTGTGGTTGAACATCAATATTCAATAAGCTAAAACCTTTTTTAATCGGGCAAATGATTAGTGCCTGTTCAATTGCATGAAGGTTTTTAGAGTCTTGTATCTTTTAGCACACACAAGCTCAATGGTGATGAGAATCGAGTGCAAAACCATTTGGCATTTCGCCAGCCATCATTTACTTCCGGAATGTTAAGTATCATTTGTTTCTTATGAATAATTATACCTTGCATTCACGAAGTTGAGCAAGTAATTAAGGAATTGCAACAATGTGTGGGGGTTTTCTACCAAAAAAAGACTAACTAAACATGTTTCTAATGAGTTTTTAACTATTATATATCCATTTGAGCTTTGTTAGTTATTTCCTTGTTGATGTTGACTTTTTATAATTTATTTTCTAAATGCATGTTTATTTCCAAAATCTTGATTGACATCATGTAAAAGACACATAAAGTTATAAAAGTGATACAAAAGTGCTTTTTTTTTATCTTGATACTGATACAAGAAATAATTGTCTTCTTTATTTGCAAGAATTTTATATAATGTCATAAAGGTAAACAGAAGGGGTGCTATTTGTGCTTTTGACCTACAAAGTTCACATAAGTAAGGGGATTTTTCCCTACATTTTATATGAATATTACAAGGATTATGTATGTGATCAAAATTATAAAAATATCTTACCACATTTGGATGAATGTGTATTATTTTGCCTAATACATAACTTTGAATGTTAAAATAAATGTCAAAATTCAATGTTGTAAAAGAGTTATTACATTTGAGGTCTCTTACAAGCAACACGTATCTAATATTGCGTAACTTTGCAAATGATGCATGTGCCTATAAAAAAAACTCGAACCCATATATCAATGTTTTACTACAAATGAATTGAACTAATATGTTAAATCCAAACTAATTTTGGAGAGACCAATGTTCTTAAGCTTTAGAATTAAGGGACCCATCTATAAGACAATGGCTATGGAAATGGGGACTTGAGGAGGCCTCATCAAGGATTCTCTACCTTCAACCATTTAGTAGTTGTAGATGGGAGAAAATTCTTTATCTCTAACTCTTTAAGTGGTTGAAATAGATAGACCTCATATGCATGTACCTGAGAAGATGTAAGATTTACTTAATCCTTAAAGAACAAACCAAGCCCAAGGAGCATGGTCAAAAGCCAAACTTGAATTTTGCATAGTTCTTGATTTCAAATGCCTTTGAGCTTGACTAAGAAAATGTAGCTCCAAAAATCACTTTTTTATTCCATTTTAATTTCTTCCAAAATTATAAAAATAATAATTTTTGTAACACTTTGAAGGAAGCATTTTAAAAGATTAAAATACACCATTTTTGAACTTTTCTATCAAATTTCTCTTAATATAAGCTCAAGGATTACAATAATTACATTATGATGTTTATCACCATCACCTCTATTTTGAGCTCTATTTTTTATTAAAAAATTCATATTATTTTAAATATTTTGTAATTACTATGAATTCTTTTTGAAATCATGTAAAATTCATTTTAATATTTTTAATTACGAAAAAATGAATTTAGATTTTGGATATATATTACTACATGAGAAGAATATTGAATTTTTGAAAGTTATGGTTTAATATAGAAAAGTAATGGAGTTTGATAAAGTAGGAACATAGAATGTCCTTTGAGGGTTAAGTAATACTCACTATACTATCAATCTAAGTAAAACACTTCAACATACTCCTCTTCAAAATGTTACATTATATTTATCACAAAGTTGCAATGTTGTTATTTTGCAATGTTGTACATAAGATGGATTTACTTTGATGAAGAAATCATGCATTAAATTTTTAATTAAACCCCTAAAAGACGAAGGAGCCCACTTTGAGTTTTTGAGAACTTAGGTAGGCTCTATTGACTTCATAATCTAGAATTTTTCTATATAATTGTTAGGATGGATGCTAATCATTCTAATCTATATGTGAAGCTTTGTTTCACATCATTTTGATAAGTATTTTCTAAAGTTAGTAGTTTTAAAATTTTTTTAAAATGGGCAAACTATATCGTAAAGAAATGTTAATTATTTTTTTTGGATTTTATAGATTGATGCCTACTCAAAAGCATTTGAACCATTCAATTTCAAAAAATGAGGTGAAAATCACGAGGAGTTTTATTTTGCGGGAAATGAAGGCACCTCCCCCATATAAAGTCATCTTTTAAACTCAATTTGTATATTTTCAAATAAAAACAAAGACAACAGATACTAATTGCTTTCTAGAACATTCTCACTATTGGATTGACAATTCTTAAGAAATATTATTAGCAATTTAGTCTTTTTTTATTCAATTTCACCTTTCACTTTATATTTAGTTAAAAATGTAGATGAAAATGTTTTTTTGGTTAAATTTTTTTACATATATTCTAAATCTATTTTTCAACATATTGTCTAAAACACACAAATTATGGGACCTATGTTGTTGTTTTTTCTAAAAATCTTAAAAAACAAAACTTTACCTTTGGGAATGACTAGAATTGAAAACCTAAATTTTGAAGTTTAGGCACATTGAACTTGTCCAATTGGTGGGGAAATTGACGCTAAAATTTTGGAATGGTTTACTTGAATAAGTCAACCAAAAGATCCGATAGTTGGATTCATTAAAATATAAATATTGATGAAGATTTTAGCCTTGCTTTGGAAACAAGTGTTTTGAAGCATTTTTGGGCCTCTAAACATGAAAGAACTTTACAGATTAACATTTTAGAAAGAAACAAGTATGTCCAAGATTTATGCAATTCAGCCAATGTGTTGGAAAATGGATTGAGAAAATATATGTAATTTTTTTTAACTAAAACAACTATCCTATCAACTTAAAATAAATCATAGTGTAGAAGATAATATAGTATTACTAGATGAAAGAATAAACTAAATTGCTAATAACTTTTAGAAGAAATTGAGGATTATTAATCCCAATAGTGAAAGTGTTCTAATAAGCAACACACATCCTATATTTTTGTTATTATTTGAAGGTTCAAAAAATGACTTTTTATGTTTTCCCTCCTTCATTGCCTACAAAATAAAATTCCTCTAACCTTCTTCTCATTATTTAGAACTAAATGGTTCAAATGTTTTGAGTAGGTGTGAATCTACACAACTAAATAAAATCATTTGATCTTTTTTTAGAATTAATTTTTAGCTACCAAGTTTGGTATTGAAAAAAAATATAAATTTGCAATATTTACTGGAATGATTTGAAACAAAGCTTCACATGTAGATTAGGATAATTAGCATCCATCCTAATATTCCAAATTATGAAGTCAATAGAGTCTACACAAATCCTCAAAAAATCCAAAGTGGACTCTTTAGTCCTTTAAGGGTGAAGGACAAGCAAACTTATTTATATGTCCAAGATTGGTATATAACAATGTATAACCATCTACTTTTTTTCTCCCTTGATTCAAGGCAAAAGAGATCTTTTGTCCCAGGGTACTTTAATTTTTTTCAAATTACATCCATGAGCCACTTTCATTGAGCCTATCATGAATAATTCCTAGTAGGGGTTCTTTCATTCCATGGAGCAAAAGGGAGCCACTCAATATTTGTCAACAATGTTGTAAAGGTTTTACTCATTGCATTGAATTAAACCCTGATGCTCCACCACAAAGTGTGCCACATTCTTTTTTCAAGCATAAATTAAATTGGAGTTTATTACAAAGCCATTCATTAAGACTTCTTTCCTTGAAAGAAAATGTCTATAATAGAATTCTCTAAATACAGTAGTTGTTACTAGCTAGCTTGATCCACTAGCCAATAGAAGTTAATGCCCATCAAAGTGCTATAACATAATACATAAATTTAATATTATAATATGTGGTAATAATATGGAGGCATGGTCTTCTAGAAAAAATTAAAAATTCATTGTGGTTCATTCTAAGTGCTTGTATTCAAAATTTGAGAAAATCATTGTCAACAAATGAAACTCCTTCAAGATATCTAAGCCACCATACTTTGAAGAACACTCTTTCTTCTTTGTATTGATGTATTAAATGTTTTTTCTCAGAGCTTTCATAAAGAACATTAATTCAATGAAGGGCAATTTTCAAACATTTCATTATCCACCTAACAATGCATTTAGGGGGAAGACCCCACTTGCAATTTAGAGACCCAAAACTCAATGTAGTGAGAAGACAATTCAAAGCGAATGTTGTTTACATTTTGACAAATTCTTTTGAACCCATTGCATTTTTCCAACACTAGTGTAAAACTCTGAAACAAGGAGGAACAATTTGATACTTTAGTGTTGGAAAAGTCCCCAAACGAATATTGAGAACAACCATGCATGGATTGAAGTGATCCTGTGCATTTAATGATCTGAAATTTGGCAAGTACGATTCAAAGAAAAAAATCCTCCGAAAGGGGTGAGCCTCAAGTAAGGCCCACAAACAACCAGCAGCTGAGAGCCAGGAACCAAAAGCAAAACACCACTGACTGAGAATTGCCATGAAATGATCGAATCAACCACACTAAACGTAACGCTTCCAAATGCAACTCTTCCAAATGGTCGAACCCGAAGACAGCGAGGCCAAGTAAAGCTTAGGTTTGTTGGACCAGAACAGAAGTCAAGCGGATTGATCTTCCTCATCCAAGAAACCCCGTAAGCAACCAATAATGTTGCCAGGTATCACAGAAACTACAAATCCACTGAGAAACGAACCATTGTCATTCCAATCGAAGCCGACCACCCTTCCAGGATCTGAACGGAAAGGAACGCAACGCACCGGAACGGAATAGAACGGTGTAATCGGTCCATCAGATCTGCCATAGGGTCCGTATTTCTGCTTCGTGGTGATGAAGCTAAGAGACGTCTCACGTCGGAAAAGGTCTGAATATAATCCCTCCACTTGAACAAGATATTCGCTGGGGTGGTCGAACCTGATCTGTGCACAGAACAAAACAAAACACCGTAACTTAAGTACCATATGCAGTATCTCACATCTGAGGCGGAGAAATCAGACTGAAGGGGAATCTCTTTTGACACATCAGATCAGTCTTGCACAGATCAGATCAGATCAGTCTCTTTGGTCAGATCAGTCTCTTTGGTCAGATCAGTCTCTTTGGTCAGATCAGATCAGACAATGGTGGGGCTCTGAGCGTTAACGAGTCCATTTCATTTGCCAACCCAAAAGAAATTGGACCATTTCGAGTACAGCAAACCCAAATTAGAAATGGTTGCCTACATTACATGCCCTATGTAGTCTTGCATCCAGTCGATTTTATTAGTTCGCGACTCCCTAGAATTCTAGAGTGGCCTTCATGGCGCATTTCCGAAACTGTCATGTAGAATCATGGATGGAAAAGCGAAGATGAGTTTGCAGGGTGAAGGGAGCGCTCACCCAGTCAGTGCTCACTCCAACTTCTCCAATTCCTCCTACAGTTATTTCAGCACGCCACAGCTCCTCTAGAACAGAGTAAGAAAATCCTACAAGCTGATGTTTCTCTTCGTCCCTGAAATGAACTTTGAAAGCCCGAATATCACCCACTCGACCACTGCTACAATCCCAGAGAGCCACACTCCAGGGGCCCTGCTTCTGTGACATCCAGCCGCCAGTCAGTACAAGAAATTGTCACAACAAAACTATAGGAAACGGTTTATTTGACGCAACCTCATGGAGCTGGATCTACAGTATGCCGGAATTGAACAAAGGCACACTGAAGGAATCATGTGACATTCAAGTAGTTCATGGACGAATTGGTATTGCATTGTAACTCATTAAACACATACTCTCTCCACTCTCAACGAATGTCATGCAGCATCAGTTGGCTCTAGTGAATCTTACCTGCACCTCGGCTGTCAATCTCCCAAAAGGCCACACTCGATCTATCCGCAAACACTCGGATTCACGGACTTCTGCACCCGCTTCTGCATTGCCAATATACAGAAAGTGGAATCAACCTCAAAGTCGGCTTCCAGAGGGAACAACATGGGTGGGGAGTATAAATAGAGTCTTATCACATACCAGCCAGGACTTGGAGGCCTTTCAGATACCGCAACACTCGACACACGTCTGCAAATGCAGGTCGCTTCCGAGGATCCGCATCCCAACACGCACAAATCAGGGAAGCCAAGTTAGTAGGGCAGCTGGAAGGAAGGCGTGGCCGCAAAGGAAAGGGGGCTGTCAGCTTTGAGTACAGATCAGTTACTCGAACATCCAGGAAAGGCTCCTCTCCTGACAAAATTTCGAAACACACAATTCCAAAGCTGTAAACATCAGCTTTCATTGGAAAGGCATCTTCCAGATGATCATCCTCCCTGTTGGCCCCGAATATCTCAGGTGCCATCCATTTCCTTGTACCTACATTGTGTGTCAAGTGAGAGTACCGGGTTATTTCTCGCTTGGTCTTTACCAGCCCAAAATCGGCAATCTTCGCAAACACAAATCCATCATCCGCAGCTCCACCTGACACCGGGTTGACAAGAATGTTCATGGACTTGAGGTCGCGATGGGCCATCTTCAGGGAGTGGAGGTAGCTCACAGCATCCGCGATCTGGAGCATCAAGTCGATGGCGGCAGGAAGAGAGAAAGGCTGAACCCTAGCTCCACCCTTCATTCGACTTCTCATGAATTTGTGTAAATCCATAGCCATTAGATCCATGAGAAGGGAATCCTCAGAGTATGCAAATACTTTGACGATGTGAGGGTGATTCATTTTCACTAATGCGTCGGCCTCAGCTGGTAAATTTGGGAGCCCGGCGTGATTGAAAATTTTCTGAGCGTAATTGAATCCTAACCACGTTACTTCTACAACCTGTCCAAATGAACCTGAGCCTAGTGGCCGAACATACTTCACAACGTCTTGGTCAAAACTCCACAACAAGGATTTGTGGTCCTGTTTCCCCGGGATCCTGTCATTTACCTGGCATTCTGGCTGATCCAGTCTTTCGGGATACTCGCCCTTGCCCCGCGCCACTGCGGCTGCCTGCACACACAGCGCACACCATGAACACCACACGCCTGCACTATTCTCTTCCACTTTGCACTACACAAAACTAGGTCACTGTGCCGTCCCTACCAGTCACACCTATGCACGGCAAGCCACAGAATTCTACCAGTTTGCGATTCAGAGGATGATTGAACCGGCAAGTCATCCCGAACCCGCACAATCCCGTGCGCATGTAGTACACACAATCCGGCTCGCCCGGCCGTTTGGGGTACGACCACTTCCCTCCATACTCCTCGGGGGAAAGTCTTCTCAATACTTGACCAGCAAGACAATAAGATGGACTTTTGTGCAGATGCATATTGCCACAATCGTCAGCACCGCAAGGATGGTCCCGCTTCCAATTCTCCGGTTCTTCCAGTAGTTGCTGCCAATCTTCTTCCGCTGCTTTCTCCAGCAAAAAGTGCTCGTGGTACCCAAGTTGGGCTTGCCAAGGAAAATCTTTCAGCGTCGCCGAATCCGACTCGAGTTTCCTACAGGCCATGGTGTGGAACACTACCGATGTGCACCAGTGAATTTCTTTCAAAATATTGGCAAATGCTTCGGACCGCTCCGCATGTCGAAGAGCTGCCTTCAGCGGAGGCAACTCCCTGCAACAATCTTCACTTAGGCTTTTCGCGCGTGTCAGCACCCTTTTCAACTCTGGCGTCACTTGCATCCGATCAGCTGATTCCCAAGGACTCTGAGCGCCATCGATCCAATACGACAGAGGAAGTTCGTCCGCTGGGCCCCAATTTTGGAGAGCATGCCGAATATAGGTCACAAGAACCTGGTGCTGGCGTCTACAGCACTTGACATCCACACCCAGTGAGGGATACTTTGAACCAGATTTCTCTGCAGGAAAAGCAGGTGAACAGATTAGTGCTTCACATAGTCCTACGCAAAAAGAAGACCCTAAAACCAGACAGAAAGTGAGAATCTCACAGGACTGTCGAGTGGTTACAGAGAAGTGGGAAAAGAAATTGTTTACTTCGGCCGTTGGATCGCTGTCGCCCACCACTCGTGGAAGTACCAGCATCCGCAGGGGCTTTAAGCAGCGGATCCATAGCGAGGGTCAAAGGATACACAATAGCATCGAACACGAAAATTCAGAACAATTGCCGTCCACACATGCCTCACTTGCACGAACAGCATCATCACCAAACACCAAGCTTGCACTCCATCGCCACTCCAAACTATCTAACAACCCAACGCCATGCGCAGGCAATGCACGAACCCTAGCAGGAAGCCCAGCCCACTTCCAATTCAGGGCGCTCTGTCCGACTAGAGCCCAACAAATCCCTTCTACTGCAGTTTGGTGGTCGATTACACCACATTTCAGTACTTTGCGTACCGATAATATATTCAGAAATGGCAGGGATCTTGACAGGTGGACTGCATCTTACGGATCATGAAGACCAGAAGGCACTCGACTCACGCTACAACGTACAGCACAGCTTTGCAATGGACCATTTTCAAAGATGTGGACCACAGTCACCGGGAATTGTTGAAATTCAATTTTCGACCAAGCAGCTGCGATGATTTGTCCTATGAAGTTACTGTAGTGCGGTGGTACAAATTTATCGTCACCTCGAAAATTCGCTTCACCACCAAGTTTCATTATCATGTTGGAAATTGCTACAGTGAGTATAGTACCGACTATTTCAACTCAGATTGGTTCTGTTCACACCTGATTTAATGAACAAAACTGTGAAGGCTATCTGTGGGTGCACTTCTGAAAGAAATCAAAATCGACGCTTCAAATTACTTGTTGTCTTGGGCTGCTGGAGACTTGTTTCTCTGCTTTGAGGAGCATTTTGCTCTAGATTAGTGTTTTACTTTGAATGGATTCTACCATTTCTCTCCAAATAAAAATGAAGAAAGGTGTCGTGTTATTTGAAACTGAGTAGTCCATCACCAAATGACTGCCAATCACAGCCCAGCGATGATGCAAAAAACAAGAGACCCTGACTGATTCCATCCACACTGGCTCAATTTCTCTTCCCTGCTGTGCATACTTAAACTCAACAATTTTCTTTCTTTCACAATTTATGGGCTTGCCTCCCTTGCTGTAAAAACATTTTAATTCAACATCCATGTTGCAACGGCAGTAAAGATTTTAATGAATTCTAAGATGGTTCAACACTAAAGTCCACAAAATACTCGAAAATAAAACAGAGAAAAATTTCAGCAATGACAGGGTTGGTAGCACGAAGAAGACCTCTACAGTTGTTACTAGCACTGTATGACCTTGTAAGCGATTCTATTTAAAGATCGGAAATCATAGACCAGTTCTGAGTTGAAGCATCCGACTGTTTCTACCCGTGATATAGCTAGCAGACCAAAGTCAGTAAGCACCCAAAGAGATTCTAGCTGCACAATGAATCTACAGCTAGAGTCACTATATAAACATTCCTACAAACCCTCTACCACTAATGGAAAAGATGAAGTTCAAATTACCACATGGAGCTATTTTTAGCACTACGAGCATCGGCCACACACAAGGACGCTTGACACTATTGCTACCAACAAGGAACTCTTAACCCTGTAATCTTGGACCCTTGGCCAGGTGGAAAACAGCAGCGGTGGCCCATGGCCTTGGGCGCTTAAATCCTGAACCATGTCAAGCTCATTGTATCTTCAAATGGAACAACACTGAATTTGTTGCGAATGGTAGCTCAGGGTGGTAGCGAAATCAATTTGATAGCGGGACCTATGCAGAATGTGTGTAACCAGATTCCCTCAACGTACGAGTGGAATTAATGGTGTACACCTCCATTTTTTTTAGATTAGACAGCCACATGAAATTCATCTCCGTTGTGATGTAGAGGATGACACCGTGGATCAATTAATGCTGAAGACAAAGATCATGGTCCTGAAAGCTCGGCAGGAAATCACAGAAGCTAAAATGGAGGATGTACTGTACCGTACAATTAATGAACTTGCTCCCTTGCATTCTGGTGAGGAAACGAGAAAAGAGCCAGCCAGCCCTTTTGGCCTGGCCAGCAGTCCTTCAAAATCAAAGTCCTTCATGTTTCGTGAGGCAATGTCGTCATTTTAGCTTGTGGTCGTGAGATTTGTAATGAGAATGTGGACCGTAAGAGAGAGCCTAATTGAGAGCTTGTCGATCATGGTACGTTTTTTTTTAGTCCTGTGTATTATCTTTTCCTCAACTCAAAGCTATTGTTCTCTCATCGAATGCAAGCACAGGGAACCTTGTCCCATTCACTGGGTAGTGAATGGTACAAAAAAGGTAGTGAATGTGGGGTGAATCCCTACCAAATAAAGCAAGTCTTTTTTAGGAAGGCTATTTGGTAGGTTTTCACCCCACATTCACTACCTTTTTTGTACCATTCACTGGGTAGTGAATGGGACAAGGTTCCCTGTGAAGGAATGGAAATTGAGAATGTACTCTGTATTCGATCAGTTCTCAGTATCAGTCGTGTTTGTTGAATAAATGCGAATAGTCTGTCGACTATTAAATGTCTGACTTCTGTAGTGTGTCTCCAAGTTCTTCGAGGCCGTTGCAATTGCATGTGTGCAAGTAGTGAATATGACCAACAAGTATGAAGGATTGTAGACTAAATTTCTTGATGCCTGTGGTTAGCTGACTGGACAGGTGCTCTTCCTTGCAAAAGTGTCGATTAATTGTGACTGTTACGAAACTAGTTTCGTATTGTCATGTGCATTGGAGGACATTGAAGAAGTCTGTGTGTGTTGGAGTAGGATTTGCGGAGCAAGGGCGGTCAGGCTCTGCCACCAATGCCATGGCTGGTGGTGAGGCTGCGGAAGCTGCTGGTCGTCAGATCGACGACCCCAAGTTCACTAATTAAATAAACTAGCATCCGAGCTATGGAGTGAGTCTTTATACTTTGTTATATGTATTTGCAGAGGACAGGATGTAGGATGTTTGCACTGAGGAAGTAAATGATGACATCAATCGGTTTAATTTGCAATGTAGGGTGATTGCAAGAAAGACTGGTCCTATTTTACGGCACAATTCAAGTGACGGAGTTGCCATTAGTTGCAATCTTTAGAAAATGAAGTCGATGGACTTGAAATTTTTATTGAAGATGGCTAACTTAGAAAGCATGAGATTTGTTATTTTATCAGAAATTTTGAAAAATAATTTTATAGTTAAATGTCAATTTAGCTCATTTATCACACTTTGTGAATTAAGGGGTTTTAGTACTGTGGAGTATTCAAAATTATGATCTTCACTTGAATTTTATGTAAGCTATTCTCACTCTAGACGAGCATGTGCCCACCAAAGGGAATTAAAAAAAACACAATTCTTTGTCCTCGACATGCATGCAAATAGGGGTCCCTTGCATGTAGCACTTTGAACATTGAAGATGGTTTCTACTTCTAGTTTTTGGTGAAATGTGATCACTATCAAGTCTTTACAAATGATCAATTTTTAATTTCTTTTTGTTTATGATTTTCTAATTATTATTAATTTATACTTAATTGTATTTATTTTTTGTGACAAATTATCTTTTTTTTCAAATAGTACTTTTTTAGTACTCACAAGTAGTCAAAAGTACTATTAGTTGTCAATTTTTCAAATCAATAGTTGAGATTGTTCCATTTTGTAGTATTGTAGTACTCATAGTATTAAGCGCAAAAAATTGTAGTTTTGGTTGAACGCTACCAAAATCAGTTGGTCTTTCTTGCAACCACCCTATACAGTTGGGTATTAAAAGCTTACAACCGGCCAATTTGAGCCATTCACATTTTTTTACAATGTACAATATAATTTGTTTATTTTGGTCATCATAATTATCATTCCATCCTTGTGCAATCCCAATCAAGCATACCAAATTTTAGTTTAAAAAAAAAAAAAACTTTGTTTCTAGTGAATTCTTAAAATTCAGTTTCATGATTTTATATAATATTTTATTGAGAAAAATTGATGATGAATTTTTTTAATTTAATTTCATAGATATGTAGGGAACATCCATTCGCACCTCTTCCCTTCAACAAGCATCTCCAAATAAGTTTCACAATTCCTTCTACAAAGATTTTCATGTTTGAGGGACACGGAGAGTGACACTTCCTAAAATGTTGTAAAATAGATATCTCTTTTTTATAATTAGATTTTTTCTATTTGCACCTCACATGGTAACTAATTTCATACATTTGAACATGATGGTACAATTACTTTGCCAAAATTAAGTTAAAATATAGAGATATTCATTTCTTCAAAGTTTGGTCATACGACACTTTTCATTGAAGTCTTCATTGATCATATTTTTGTTACTTAAGGGTTTGTTTTTTTAATATGAAAGATGTGCATTTAGATGTTCCCTACGTATCCATGCAATTGAATTAAAAAAATTCATCACCCATTGTATTCAATAAAATATTAGGTGAACCATAAAAATTGACTTTAGAAATTCACCAAAAATGGAATTTTGGCTTTTTGAAACTGAAATTTGGTATGCTTGAATGAAATTGGGTAAAAATTGAGTGACAATTATGCACAACGAAAAAAAGCCAATTTTATTATATATTATGTACAAATCTTTGAATGACTTCAAAAAGGCAGTTTGTAAGCTTTCAGTATCCTACTGTACAGTGCGTTTGATATGCACATTATATAATATGTCTAATGGCTGGTGCACACCGGGTGTTAAGCAAGGAACGTTGCTATGAAAATAAAAGAGTCAAAGTGCAACGACCAGTGACGCAGTCATTATAGAGGGTAGGTGGGTCTTTTAATGCGGAAAGAAGTATGACTGGCCATAATTGCTAAGAGCGTCTTGTTCGCATAGGGTTTGTGAAAGTGCAGTGGCAGCGTGGGCCCAATGACTTCTGGTAAAATGGGAATGGTGGCTTTCACACCAAGCTTTTGTTGTAAATGCAATAGTGGGTCCCGATGATGCACTAGTATTGCGTCACCTTCAAAGGACCTAGTCGTCATCGAAGAGGGCAATGGTTTGTCGTTGTCTTTACTGGAAGTAGCATCCGATGACTTTGGTATGGATTGTGTGCAATGAAATTGATGACGGCGTTGGTGTACGTAGTGGCGCAATTGAAATCTTCCGTGCGAGTTGATAGTTGCAATTACAGATTGGAAATAGTAATTGGGAGGTTCTTGAGCCATATCTGTAAGCGTGCAGAGTAGGAAAAGAAACCGTCGGAGACGAGTTGACATCGGCAGCTCAAAGGTATGTATGCAAATGTTTTTCTCGTTTTCTTGTTCAAGAGAATTGTGCAGGCTTATAGAAAACCCTTGCGATTGCACTGAATTTCTTTATTTAGGATTTGTTCAAATTGTTCCATGTTCCGGTTGTTTGAACACAACAGTTATGATGTGCTGTTCTAGTTCTTTGAATCTCTAAAATCAGAAGTAAAACACTTCTATGATTGCATGAAAGAATTTTGCATTAGCATTATGCCCATGCCATAGCCGCACAACTAAAAACATGATAATGTTTGCAGTATAGTGTGCAAGATCGTGTTCTCATTGGCACTTCCAGACAATAAGAGTGAGACATTGTCGTCTGTAAAAAGAGAAGGTCAACGCAATTCACAAAAGTAAAATATTTTTAGTAAGTGCTAGTGAACGTGTCCGCCACAATGTTTGAAATTTTCACTTCTGAACTCTTTGCATTCTACCTAGTGAATTGTTTGTGGACAGTACATGTCCTTACCGAAGCTCATTTCCAGTCCTATTCGTTTCGTGCAGCTTGTGAAGTGCGAGCTCCTGTCCTCTGCAATGGACGTTTTGGAAAATTCAATTGAAGTTCTGTCGTTGACATCACTTATACTATTGTTGTTATTCAATACTCCATGCTCTATGGTCCCAACAGCTGATCATGTCGTGGAAGAAGATGGATTCGGAGAGGACATTCGTTACTGTATGGGCCTCGATGATGACAACATTAGCTTGGACAACGTCGTAGAAACAACACTACAGCATTGGCGGCTATGGAATTGTTTGACAGTGTTGGATGACGATATGGGATTTTGGGTAAAACCAAGGTCCACTACTTGGTTTTCACGCAATCTGTTGCAGGAATATGATGACGAACGCTAGATTCACTTGTTCCGTATGACAAAACGTAGTGTGCTATCCCTAGCTAGTATCTTGGAGCGCTCCATCCAGAAACGGAACACAAATTATCGTCTTGCTATTCCGGCAATTGTGCGTCTAGCGTGCACCCTTTTCAAATTAAGCCATGGAGCGAGTTTGCTAGTGTGTAGTGAGATCTTCGCGGTTAGTAGAAGTACCATATCCATCATGCTCTAAGATGTTGTGCACTCTATCAATGTGGCGTTGTGATCAAAGATTTCGTGGCCGACGGGGGCCCAGCTGCAGTCAACAACAACAGATTTCTATCGGTTGTGCGGACTTCTTGGTGTAGTTGGAGCTATTGATGGCACGCAGATTCCAATCTCCAAGCCCAAATACAATGCTACTGACTATTACTATTTTAAGACGGGCGGGTACTCAATGAACTGCCAAGCTATAGTGGACAGTTCGAAGAGGTTTCTGGACTTGTATGTCGGCATGCCTGGATCAACAAATGATTCACGCATGCTACGCAGATCTTCATTGTATCATCGTGCACAAAGAAATGCTCTTTGGGATGGTGGATTCAGTTTTCAGGGTTTTGCTCCCTATCTGCTCGGTGATTTAGGGTACCTGCTCTTCCCCTAGCTTATGGTGCCTCACCGTCAACACAGGCACCTTCCCTTGGCAGATGCCCTTTTTAATAGAAAGCTATGCAAAGGCAAAGGCATTGTGGAAAATGCTTTCGCATTGCTTAAGCAGTCCTTCAAAGAACTGCACACAAAATCTGATTTGAATGTCACATTTTTACCTGATGTTGTGATTTGTTGTGCACTTCTCCACAACTTGCTTTTAAAACAATGTCATGAGGACGTGGAGCATCTACTACATGTTCTACGACAAGATAACAACACTGATAAAGTCGACGTGGAGCGACCAACTTCTAGCCATGAAGTTGTTGTCGAAGCAGCTAATGAGGCAAATGCTTTTGCGGCTGGGAGGAGGAAGAGGCGGGACTTGGGTTTGCATTTGGCTTCTCAACGTCTAGTTCCCGTTTAGTATAGTAGCGCCTTCTTCGGTATGGACAACATTTCAGCTATGCCTCAGCGGGTCACAAGTACAGACTCATTAGCTTTTCAATTCTGTCTTTCTCCATTTTCCCGTTGTTAAGCTTCTTAACACTATATTCATTATATTGGGAGTTTTCCAGTGAATTGGGAGTCTCTTACAATGACATGGAAATCATTAGAGGCACAAAATTGTTAATCAAAGCCTACTAGCATCTAATTAGTGACATCGATAAGAAGTTTGCAAGCGAAGAATTTGGAAATGCCACACGTGAAATTTGGCATAGTTTACTATTAATAGACAAAACTCATGTACAGTGTATGTAAGCCTATATGTACAATATTTGAACTTCTAGCATATACAACTATATATCAACTACGCGATGCAGTTTTCATCTTCTCCAAAGCTTTCAAAATTTCCGGTCCTCGACTGTACCCCCCCTTGTTAATCTGACCCCCTAGCTCGCGCATGTGTTGTCGACTCTGCGCTTCCAACGATCTTCTTTCCCAAGAGTCCCAACTTGATGTTGAGACAGCAGTGCAAAATGATCCACTATGTTTCGGTTTCTTCAATCTGCCCAACTGAGACGATATCTGTTGACGTGGAATCGATGGCGCAATTTTCATGACCGTAGCAATTGCCTTAGGTGGATGATTTTGGATCTCAGGCTTCGCTTCCGCTATAGAGGTTGGGTAATTAGCATCTCCATAAAGTTTCCTTTGAGTTCCTTTATCGGATGTAGTTGGGGACATTGAAGAAGATCGGAGATCTTTGGAACGTAGAGGAGATGGTGAACACGAAACTCTCAAGCGTAACTTCCTATCTGGCGGACTGTCCACCACTCCTTCGTGAATGGGTTTCATAGAGAAATCCATAGTGGAATTGACCGTGGGTGCTGAACAGAGGACGTTTCCAGTACTCAAAATGACGTACTGTCCATAGTCGAGGATGGAGTCCACGGATGCTTGGCAAGGGAGACCTTCTTCTGGTTTGGGGAGCGTCGTTGTGTTCTCCATCTATGACAAACATATTCCACATGAGAAACAAATTGAAGACAAATTTCAAATTGAACAAATGTTAGGGATTCAATCTCTCAGGTGAGAAAATTAAGAAAACGAACAAACGTAACTCATAATACAAAGTGATCCCAGAAGTTGCAAATCAGCGCGACCCGAGCTGGAACGTCAACAATACAAAACTACTGTACGACGCTTGCAAATGTTAGACATCAGCTCCACTCGTGCTGAACTGCATACCTCCAGCTATCTAGTACCACTAGGCGACCTCCGAACAATCTCCATGAGCTCGTCGTACTCTCAACAATTCCTTTCCTCGCACATCATTTTCCTCCCGATTTTCCACTTCTTAACTTGGCGGAAGCACTTGAGTCCCAAGTCACGGCTTTGGTGCAACTGCTGAAACCAAGGAAGTAGAACAGCGAGCAAAAATGTGTCCTTGGATCCATTTCCCTTGTTAGTCCAGGAATCCGAGAGTATGACGTTGTGTGGGTTGTTCATAATGTGCTTTCGAGGGCTGTCGTCCACAATAACGGTATTCTCAGGTGCGAAACTCGTTCGCGACTCACCGAAAAGAGCATCCAGGGTTTTCAAAAACAATGCTTTGTCTGTTCCCGGTTCTTTATATTGGATCCACATGCCGGCTCCATCCCAGCACTTAACCGTTTTGCAGGAGCCCTGACCCAGAATTTGAAAGGGAGACCCTCCATGTCGGAAGAGATATGCAGAAATCTCTTCAGTGGTGGATTTCTTCATTGAACTCCATACTGACACGAATGCTATCTTCTCTAACTCCTTCAAAAACGTGGAGCAATTAGGTCTGACGTAGACAGCCTTGGGACCTACGATGGCGCCAATCGTGGCTGAGTGCGGCTCCGATTTTTGGTTGTACACTTTGCCGGACCCCTTGGACTTCCAATCTTCTGTGACACATAGAATGCCATTGAGGTCCAGGACAACGTTGATCCACTTGTCCGCCAGCCCGGACCTCAATGACCTATGGACTCCCTCCGAGGATTCCATATCAGGGACCGTAATATCGGGCCCCTGCTAACAAACCGACGAAATTGTGTCCAGTTACGCTCGTGGAACTGGTTGAATGCCAAGGCCATCCTATAGTACACGAAGTCCATGATGCAGCACCGCTGAAAAGGAGATTAAAATCTAATAAGCCATTAGAATTGAAGAGCGCATTTTACCTTCTTCCGCGTAAAGCCTGATGGTTCACCATCGTTTTCCAATGTCGCTGGTTTTGGAGCCAACGATGCAGACTGCTCAACACTCGGTTGTGATTCTTCCACGATTGGATGGGTCAAATCGTTTTCCAATTGCGCTGCATCTAGAGCCAACGATGCAGACTGCTCAATAAATGGTTGTGACTTTTGCACGTCCGGAGGGGACAAAGTTTCCCGTGGATTACAATAAGCGACAACAAAAGTCACCTCCTTAGGCAGGGATTGTAGATTCACAGGGTCTGCGATTCAATAATGAGAAAATCAATGTCCGTGAGAAATCTATATATTACAATCTC
Organism: Rhytidiadelphus loreus; assembly: GCA_947034895.1. Classification (NCBI taxonomy): domain Eukaryota; kingdom Viridiplantae; phylum Streptophyta; class Bryopsida; order Hypnales; family Hylocomiaceae; genus Rhytidiadelphus; species Rhytidiadelphus loreus. The sequence continues at coordinate 43,936,385 of OX344765.1, forward strand.
ATGAAATGAGTTTTCATTTTACAAAACTTCGTCTAGATCATCTGAAAACCTTGGCTGCAACCACTTGAAGTGGAGCTCCAACAAAAAAGACGACTGGACTATCTACAATAATATCTACATTTCAATCTCTACAATACAAATCAGCGCGTGTCGCGCTGAAATTACACACATGCACACTGAATGGTCATTGGTTACAACCTGTAGGCGCGTCGTCAGCGGTTTGGTCAGCACTTCCGAGCTCCGCCTCGGAAGAGCGCTCGTCCAGGTTGAGCCCAACCCCAATGTCGCTCATAGCGATCTCCGTGTCATCGTTCTGGACAGCGTCGGGCTCTCCTACTATAGGTACATTATCCGTAGGTGGTAACGGAACAGGGGTAGGTATCTCAGTAGGTAGAGGTGGAGGCACATTTGCAAGATCCAACGGGCTTGATGCATTGCTGATATTGGAGCTTGAGGGCTGCCCTTGCAGCAGCATCGGCGGTGAATGTGCAGCGGGATGAAGCTATGCGACTGGCTCGATTCCAACCTTGGTCATTAACAACTGCAGTAGTTCCCGGTTGTGCTTGGACTCCTCCCACATCCACGCCGTGTTGGTCTTGTGCATCTCCATGTTCTGCAGACGTTCGTTCGCGCTATCGGCCCTCAGCTAGCTCGGTCTGCTTTTGCAGCAATTCGGCCTGTTGACGCATTGTTTCCAAAGATAGTGCAGTCTGCCTCTGAATGTCGGCCATCTGCTTCACGACACTGGTGATTGTGTCCCTCTTTCTCTTCTTCAGAGGCCGCCCAAATGTAATAGGAGTCCTCGGTGTCTGCGAGAGGGGAGGGAGCATAGATGAAGTTGACGAACCCGGTACATTGTTCGAACGTCGGGTTGGTGTAGGCATCTCCTCTATGCCGACGTCTTCATCGTAATCCTCTTCATCGTCATCTTCGTCTTTGTTGTCAGATGATAGATCCTCGACGTCTTCGTAGACCGGAGCTCGATTCATCTTTCCGAGGGACTCCTGACTAGACCGAGGTCAACTTCCTTTTCGTGGAGGAACTATGGCCTCCTGCATTGCTGGTTGGGTATCCATTCTCTAGGAAATCGGCCTTGTCCAATGTATAAGCACGAGTACAGATCTACTCCCAATGACTGGATTCATCGGAGAGCCCAATAGCATACACGTCAACGGACAACATCTACAAATGACAAACGAGGAGCGTTATGAACTTGTCACACCAGAAAGAAATTCAACGCGATAGGAGATGAACTGTAAAAATCATTGACAAGCAGGGTCAAGGATCAATGGAAATTCATGGAAAGACAATGTGCAAATCAGCGCTAGTCGCGCTGATCTGCGGGGACAGGACTTACCACTGCTGCGCATGTTAGCTTCCCTCCAGCGAATACCGAAAAGACACACTTTCCAGGAGTGTAGAATTCCTTGACGAGCCATAAGTAGAACTCCATGCGTAGCTCAAGACTGTGAATCCGGTACTCGAGTTCACTGTATGCACGTGCCTTCACATACCGGTTTGTTTCCGGGCAAATAAACTCATCAGGAATAGTTACTAAGGATGAGTTTGATGGACTTTGAAGAAAAACAAGAAGCACCTTCGGTGGCTTATGGAACGCCGAGATATCCCCAAGGCGATCATGTTTGTATGCAGAGTATACTGAGAAGTCTATACCAAAGGAGTTGAGCACCTCGTCTAACTCTACAAATTTAATGACCTGTGATTGTTCCTTTTCATCTCCGCAAATGAAGAGCCAGGATGTTACATCCTGAAGAGCCGGGTCCTTCTTCTTGCGCAGTGAGGTCATTACTTCCTTGAAGTATGGACTGCTGGTATTTGAAGTCTCTTTGTTTTCAATTCCTAGCAAAGTCCTGAAGTCAATCACGCCCAATGACATTCTCGTTATTGTTTCCGGCGTCCATGAACGTCTTGGCCACTCCATGATGACGTTTGAGGCCTCTACATAGGGGCGGTAGTGGGCCACGGCTGTCGGTTTTTCAAATTTATTCTTATGGTGCAGAAATGCATTGAAGAATTCAAAAGCTTGCGGGGAAAGCTCGGTGCAGGTCTTGTTTTTTTGACTAGTTGACTTCGCCCTTCCAAAGTAGACTTCCCCAGGCCTGTCCAAGAGGACATCCATTGTTGCTCTTGAGAACATGTGTGATGTTTTGAACGCCTTCCAGTTATCTACGATGATCTCGTTCTTTGCATTCATAAGACCCAGATCCGGATCAATTTGGTGAAGCTCCTTCTTCACCAAATGTTTGCGCTTTCGCCTTTCGGACCATTCCCCCGCGGTGTAGCAGCTCTCCAGCACTGATGATATCGCCTTCACCGTTACCTTCGGATATTTGTGGGTGCGCTTCAAGCCTGTCTGGTTGAGCATGTGCTTGGCAAGTGTGGCCAACTCATCATAGCTCAGATTTCCAAGATGCTTGAAAAACTCGCGACTGAGAACGCAGCTCTCTGGGTTCCATCCAACTCGAGCGTTGAACTTCTTCTCCGTATCAGGATTTGTGAGCTCTCCAAATGCTGCTGCGGATATTACCTCACTCCACAGCTTATAAACCTCCTCCGGAGCCGTGATTAACTTCAGCTCGTTAGTGAGCTTCAGTTTCTCCTCCTTTTTTTTGTCTTCACAATGTGGAGGTTCTTGTTCACGTCAATTAGAGAGAACCGCAAGAAAACGGCTCTTTCAAAATCCTGAATTCAGTGTATAGAGCACTTGTCAGACAACGTGTTCCCATTTTAGTTAAGGTGAATGGAACTAAATTGACCGAACCACAACGTGCAGTTCAGTGCGAGCCGCGTTGATATGCTTACCTGGAAGGATTCCTTGTTCCTTCTTGCTTCGACGGTTCTCTTCGTCGCCGTTGTTGTGCCGATAGACGCTACCTGCGTCGGATTCTTTGGCTTCCCCATAGTCTCCCAGACTGTCCGCGCTCCAAGGATATTGGTCGCCCATGATGGCTGAGCCACTTGAAAGTGGTTGGTTCTGTTGTAGAATGCAAAAATGAGTCGGAGCTTTTTCGCGTCCTCTGTCCATACAACGAAGTACTTCCATTTTCTAAAGTACTCTCTCTCCTTCTTATTGACTTTGTTAACGTCATCCATCATCCACCTACTTGCGGCCACACTGTGTTGGCCATTAATAATGTAGAAATTGCCTTTCTCGATCCTTGACCATTCCTTTGGTCTGGCGGGTTGCTTTACCGGCATGACACACAGCGTCTGCCTCGTGCTCTTGTCGGGCATATTTAGTAGCCAGTTCACTAAGTCTTCCATAATTCGGTTTTCTTGGGAACGAATATTGAATGTGGCAGGGGGCGGGATGAGCTGCAAGATGTCAATCTCCTTCTTATCATCTTGTGGGTACAAAAAGGCGTCCTCGCAGGTGGTCCAGAACTGCTGGTAAACCCTGCTCACCTCTGCATAATCTGGCTTCTTCTCTGTTGCTCGGGAGTGTGGAACCATTGCCATTTCCTCAGCGTAACTCGCGTCGGCAACTTCGGACACCTCTGAGGACTTGTGCATTATCATCTTTGATGATTGGGACGCCCTACTTTGTTTTCTTTTCGTTTTGTCAGGCGTCTTTTCTGGCAACTTCTTAGTGTTCCTGGTCCCGCGAATGCCTGCGGATCCTTGTGTTGCGTTCAGCTTTGAGGCCTGACTGCCACTGTTATTGAGAGTGTCCACGGATACGGTTCTCGGCCGGCTCATCTCGTTCTGCATTGCAAGCTTTCCTTTCAGCTGATCAAAATCACTAAACAAGGAGCGGAGTTTGGAAACGAGTTTTCTCCATGCCAGTGGTGTGCCATTTGCATTGAGCCACTCATTATTGTCTATTTTCTTTTCTAGTTCCTTTACTTTAGCGCTGTATGGAGTTGGCTCCAGACTCTCAAGAAGAAGAGTCATGACATACGGAATCAGGACGGAGTCTAAACAGATTGCGAAGTGATATTGCTCATTGCTTTCGACTTCCGGTATTGTTGTCACGCACTTGATTCTGACGAGGGGATGAGCATCAGCTTCCACATCCTTGACCTTTTCTTCGAATGACAAGTTCAGGAAAACTGCCACATTTTTGAACTTGTATGCGAAGCAGAAATTGTTTCGGAAGGGGATCATTTTTAGTCCCCAGGCCTCTACTCGCTCTGGCTCTTTGAATTCCCAGAATTCTCCTTCGAGGAGAGATGGGTCGACCTCATTGGGATCATCTGCGAACTCGATTTCACATTTCTTGAAATACATGTTCAATGATGCCATTTGATCCTCCATTCTGCAAAATATTTAGATTATTGTTAGCCACACCGCACAGAATTTCACAGTTTCACATGAGTGGTACTGTCTGTCGATTCAGTGCGAGTCGCTCTGAATTGACATTGTTATTAATCTATTTGAGATTCTTGATTTCCTTTTTGTATTTAGCGTCCTATCTATCGACGGACTCACCTTAGAAATATTTTTCTTCATAGTTACTTGTACAACTAGTGAATTTGAGTAGCCGGTCGCTCCTACTGTCTTCCAATTAAATCTATGGTTTTGTCTATGAATGTGTAGCTCTACAAACTGCTTTACGGATCAGCGCAACTCGCGCTGATCCATTTTCGGTGTTTAAGTTTCTTATAGTTTTTTCTTTGTTAAGGTTGATTTTATTTGATATCTTCGGTCGTGTTGAGCTTCTGTCTTTATTATCTTGCTAATTGCTTTACGTATGTTGTTTTCAATGGTTTTTGATATTATTATTTATGTTCCGAGTAGCATATGTCTTTCGTCAATTTTAGTGTCTAGTGTGTCGAATCAACGCGAGTCGCACTGATATGCTACTTTGGTATATCTGTATGTTTGCCTGATGTCTTCTTTTTTATTTTTAATGAAGTTACGAGACCCGATCTCGTTCTGGGGAGTCCTAATGTAACTGTTCAGCGCGGCTCGTGCTGATCTGCGCACTCTAGGTTTAGGGTTTCTGGGATTTTTACTACTTCTTTTCCCTTCCTGTCGCTAGTTTTTCTGTTCAAATTTTTTAGGGTTTATCGTTTAGGGCGTTGCATGGTTTGGATTTCATTGCGATAAGATCCATCTGGATTCAATTTCATTATGGTAACAGCACACAAACATAAGACCTGCTTGCAATGCTGACAACACAAGCATGAGACCTGTTTGCATGGACACATTGACAACATACAAGGAATAAATGAAGAAAGGAAGAATTCTTACGCACCTGAATGCTACACAGAGGAGCTTCGGATTCTACTGTACTTCAAAGTTCCAGATTGCGCAGCTGCTTAGTAGTAATCTGCAATGAATTAAATATTTAAAGAAGGTTACAACTTATGAAGAAAATCGTATGAAACTAAAGTAACTGCAGTATGAAACTAAAGAAACTGCAGTCAACCGAGCTGCAACCAGCTCACCACTACCGCCACCACCACTCTCGATACGTCGTCACCACTCAGGATGCCACCACTCCCACTTACGACGCCTCCACTCCCGATACGTCCTCACTAGTCACGATGCCACCACTCCCACTCCCGACGCCTCCACTCCTGATACGTTCTCACCACTCACGATACGTCCTCACCACACGACGCCTCCACTCCCGACACTCTCACTCCCATCACCAGCACTCCCGATACATCCTGACGACTCCCGAAGCCACTCCCCGACTCCCGTCACCGGAAAACAAGAAGAATGAAAACGAACTCACCGCTGCTCTTCTGCAGTTTGCCTGAGCCGCACCGCAGTAGATTATGTCTGTCGTCAACTGCTCTTGCCAACCTTCGCCAACCTCAATCCACGCAGGAACTGACCTTCTCGTACCTTCTCTGCAACTGAATCACGAAGCAGAACACAGCGCGTGGGAGGAATCAGAAAAGCAACTCTTCCAGAAAACAACGCTAAAAATTTGGAATACGTTCAGACTGACAAACCCTTGCCTTCTACGGAACAATCAAACCCTGAACCCAAGAATTCCGACCCCCGTGCTTTGCCTTCTGCGGAACAGCAATCAAACCCTAACCCCCGAACTTCCGACACCAAAGCAAACCGCCCCCAAAGCAAATCTTACAAAAAAACAGCGTAATGAATTACCAGAAATGCTCACCCTCGTGCTTTGCCTTCTGCGCCCGACCGCAATCAAACCCTAACCCCCGAACTTCTGACACCAAAGCAAATCTTACAAAAAACAGCGTAAGGAATTACCGAAAATGCTCAGAGCGTCGAACCCGCGCCTTGTGCGGAACAATCAAACCAAAAACACCGAAATTCCGATCCCCGTGCTGGCGTTCTGGTTCTGAATGTGAGTCCACGTGCAGCTTGAAACATCCAAAATCTTCCCTTCAACGCTGAAAAACTACGCGATGCAAAAAAACAGCTCAAAACCGTACACTTCGACGTCCCCCTACTTCCACTTCGAACGGAACGAACGACGACCGACACCCTAAACTGAAGTAATTCCTGACAAATGCACAAGGATCTGGAAGCGCCGGTGCCCTGGCAGGAAGGAAGTGGGAGAGAGGACTGACAGCAGTACAATACCCTAAAACCCCATACCGGAACCCTACACAAGTACACTAAACCCGGACCCCATACCCGGAACCATACCCCGGACCTTATACCCGGACCCCATACCCAGACATCATATGCAAACCCCATACAAAAAACACCATACCCTAAACTCTAATACCCAGACCATCAAAAAAATTTACATTACCCTCAAAAAAATTTACAATATCCGGACTCCATACCCCAAATCCCATACGTGGACACCAAAACCCGACACCAAAACCGGACTCCATACCCGGACATCATATGCAGACCCCATACGTGGGCACCATATCCAAAAACCATATCTGGACCTTCCAAAAAATTTACAAAATCTTTGATCCTTGTCACTAGTACAACACACAAATACCCAACCCAATCAAAGTAGGCTCTTACGTCTAATGCGTACAATTGCATGGTCACAATTAGCCCTTTTTTGGGTTTTTTAGAAAACGCCAAGACAGCGATCGCTTAAGATTTGGTGAAGCATTGCATTTCAGCATTCATCCATCTCTTGGACTAGAAAAGACTTTTCAATCACATTCCTACTCTTCTTCAAATTTTGACATTTCTAATCTTCACAAATTTGAAAAACAACATTCCTAGATTCAAAAAATGTAGTCAGAAATAAAAAATTGTAGTAAAAAATAATTGCACCTACAAGTTTAGTTCAAATCACTACTTGGGAATAAATGGTCCTACCTATTCTTTTTTTAATAACTAGTCAGAAATAGTTACACCAATACTTACGTTGGATTTGAATAGATTTGAATCACTAGTTGAAAATAATTGCACCTATAGGTTGGATTTGAATTACTATAATTTGGAAATATTTACACCTACACTTAGGTTGGATTTGAATCACTACTCGGAAATAACTACACATGTAAGCTGGATCTGAATTACTAGCCAGAAATAACTGCACCTACAATTAGGTTGGATTTGAATCAGTAGGCGGTAATAATTGCACCTGTCTGTTGGATTTCCATTACGCAAATCCTATTTTTTTTTACATGTTGCAAGTGCTTAGGCCATTTGTAACTTGAACATTATATTTTTTTTCACTCTTCCACGTACAAATTCCATGAGTTTGTGATTGGCGGGCTTCAAAGTATAGGACTCACACGTGTGTTTTCTCTTTTCCATTATTTTACTCTTGTTTGCATTTCCATACAATTATGCAAATCCTATTTTTTTTTACACGTTGCAAGTGCTTCGGCCATTTGCAACTTGAACATTATATTTTTTTTCACTCTTCCACGTACAAATTCCATGAGTTTGTGATTGGTGGGCTTCAAAGTACAGGACTCACACGTGTGTTTTCTCTTTTCCATTATTTTACTCTTGTTTGCATTTCCATACAATTATGCAAATCCTATTTTTTTTTACACGTTGCAAGTGCTTCGGCCATTTGCAACTTGAACATTATATTTTATCGAATGATTGAGATTTAGTCCATTTCAAACTTCTACATTCAATATTTTTTTTTCATCGGCTTAAAATTTCATACTTTTTAGTAGGATGTATAATGTTTGTATTATGTTCACATTGAATTGGAGTTCTTCATGATTTTTACATGTCCTTTATTGTTTTAAATATACTAAAAATGGAGACTTTCAATTGTGTATGTAATTTTTGAATTCTCTTGGAATATTTCACGAAATATTTTGCATACTAAATTGTAAAGTTCGCTACATAATTTTTTTCGCAATTTCAATCTTCCTTGCATTTTTTGCATTTGCACTATTTTTTTATTCTTTTGGTTTGAATAGAGATTACAAGAACCCTAAAATTAAAGGGCAAACATGCGAAGTTCTAGAACCGTAAATTTTATTTTTCTTAATAGGTATGAGAAGTAATTTATTTGTAATTTCTGCGTGGCTCTTCAAACCTAAACTCTAAACCCTAAGACCCTAAACCCTCCATTCGTATTCCAAGAAAGAAACGTTCCTTGAACATTCTTTATTTACAATTTATTTGGAAAATGAACGTTCTCATTTCCAAAAAAAGGGCCCACTGAAGATGAAGGACACAGGAATGAAGGTGCATTTCTCCAGTAGAAATTCCTCCGAAAAATAATAAAGTTTTCTACTTTCTGATATATATATGGCGAACCTAAGTAGCCGCCAGTTGGTTATTCTATATAAGAGAACCTTCATTTCCTAATATTAAACTCAGGTGCAGAGAAGGGTATGCACAACAACTTCTACTGGCGACATTTCAAGACTGCAAGGGAAAAGATGCCACTACAATGTACTAAAGTCAACATGCATTTGTGGATGGAATTTAGCAAAAAGTGTGGTGACCTGACGATTTACATGGGGCCAGTCATAGAACTATAAAGTGCATGCCATATTCTGCTGTACAGTTGGTAAGGCCATCGTGATTTCGGGAAAACCTGGACGTGATTTCAGGAACACATGAATTTAGAATGTGAGTGTTCAAAATGGAGGACTCAGTTCGCGCACTTTCTTTCCCACCGAAGAGTTGAGTTGACGCCACACTTCAGTTGTAGACGATTGCTTCCATCTTTCTCTTCAATTGCGTCGACTTCTGCGTGCATTGTTTTCGGCTGCTTAGCTTTGCGGTTGTATTGTTCTGTATTCTGATGAGTTGTTGTAGTATCGTTTTGTAGTTGTAGTAGTACCGCGGCAGTTTTTGTTCGACGTATTGTTGGAGGAGGAGATCCATTGCATAGCTATTACAGTAAGTGAAACCTCCCTTCTGGAAAATACAAGCGTTCTTCATTCAGCAGTTTCTAGGTGTGCGTATGTCCTGTCAATCCTACTTTCTCAATGATTCTGCGCAAGTGTTTAGTTTTCTTTTGTGCATTTCATTCTGCGATTAGGAGTAGCTCAAACTGTCCTTCAGATTTTGAGTTTCTTACGACATTCGAAGATTGCGTCTTCGAGAATGTGGAAGACCTCCTTAAATGATGCCGTAAATTACAGACTTTCTAAATATAGAAAGTATTACGTAAATAATTCCTTTAACTTGTATTGCAAAACAAATAAAAATTGCAGTTCAGCGCTAGTCGCGCTGAAATGCAATTCCTGGATGGCATCACGAAACTACATTTAAGCGCGACCAGAGCTGAAATGCATTTCGGGTATGTCATCATGAAGATACAATTCAGCTCTAGTCACTCTGAAATGCATTTCCGGGATGTAATCATGAAACTACAATTCAGCGCGACCAGCGCTGAAATGCATTTCGGATATATCATCATGAAGCTACAATTCAGGGTTAGTCTCGTTGAAATGCATTTCCGGGATGTAATCATGAAATTACAATTCAGCGCGACCAGTGCTGAAAGGCATTTTGGGTATGTCATTATGAAGCTACAATTCAGCGATAGTCGCTCTGAAATGCATTTTTGGGATGTAATCATGAAATTACAATTCAGCACGACCAACGCTGAAATGCATTTCTGGGATGTAATCATGAAATTACAATTCAGCGCGACCAACGCTGAAATGCATTTCGGGTATGTCATCATGAAGCTACTATCAACGATAGTCGCACTGAAATGCATTTCCGGAATGTAATCATGAAACTACAATTCAGCGCGACCAACGCTGAAATGCATTTCCTAGATGACATCAGGAAACTACAATTCAGTGCGACCAGCGTTGAAATGCATTTCCAGGATATGAGAACGAAACTACAATCCAACGCTAGTCATGGTGAAATGAAGTTCTATGCCTCCATCCTAGATTACAATTCAGCGCTGGTCTCTCTAAAGTGATTTGGTGACAGAAGTGACTTGGTGACGACACTTCTGAGAGACATTCCCTAAATTATACTTCTGCGCTGATCGCGCTGAAGTGTGATCTCCAAGTAATTTGAAACAATTTCCTCACTTGAAATGATACATCAACTTGACCAGATCAAATGTGTAGACCCCAATTAACTTCAGAAAGACTAATCATTTCAAGAAGATGTAGAGTTCAGCATGGGTCGCGCTGAAGTGCTTTCGAGCTTCTTGTAATTCGATTTCTATGTTGGCCACCCTGCGTCAGGTCCTCGACCAATTCTAATGCTTGTGGTTAATTCTTTTCGTCCAGGGATCATGGCTTCCGTTGCGCTAGATGTTGACAATATGGATACATCTGATGATGAACTACAAGCTCCTGAGCGGAGGAATGATGTCATTCCAGAATGCGAAGGGCTTCCACGTCGACTCTGGAATACTAAATGCGTTACTCTTTACAATGTCGAAGGGACACTTGTGGCAGAAGGTACTTGTCATAGCGTGAACTCTAATCTGGTTCTGGGTACGAATGGTCCTCTGGGTGATACGCATGTAGCAGTTCACATTTCAAACACGTACTCTGAGGTAGACATTTCCCATGAGGCAATTTACTCATTGATAGGTTGGCCTATAACTTTAGTCCACTGCCGTGGAGCAAGTCTGCATGACCATGAGTTGAGGGCTAAATTCAACGCTCAACAAGCAAGTCTGCTAAACCCGCCATCCTTGACATCTGCTCGGCCTTACACAAGTATCCTACGAAACCCGCCGCGCGAGTCTTCTCTCCGATACAAGAAACTCCTTACTCAAGATTCTATCAATGCGGTGTCTAGCAAAGTTTGCTGCAGTCACAATTGCGTTCAACCATTTCCAAGGGAAAAAATTAGAGCCTTCCGTGAACGCATGTATCATAATTCGTCGTTCAAGCATCGAGCATTCATGAAGACTAAGGTGCATAGGTCAGTTCATCTTGATTCACGTGGGAGGAAGATGGTGACAATTGAAGAGGTGCATGTGTGCATGCGAGCTTGGATGCATATTTCTGGAGTTCCAGAGACCACATTCTACCGCTACTTGTCGTTCATGAGGCGTGGTAAGGAGGCCATGGACCACGGCAATACGGGATTGTTGAAGCCAAGGAAGCACACTGAACAAGCTACTGCTACTTTGAAGTGTATTCTTGAGAAGGAGGCAGATCACATGCCACACCGTTCTCGGACATTGAAATCAGGGGACAAGGTTGTGTCCATGATTCTCCCGGCTACCTTTCAATGGAAGGGGAAGATGAAAGAAATCAATGAGGTCAACGCTGCTTTCGGATTGAAGGAGGTTTCAACTTCTAGCTTGAGCAAGATTAGATCTTCCAGGTTTTCTGAGTTTGACATCAAAAAGCCAGGTGACAACTTCGCTCGATGCGGTACTTGTGACAAATTGCAAGAGCTCAGGAAAGGTTGTCTTGTAGGGTCTCATAGTGCTCTAAAGTGGTCCAGGAGGCTAGACAAACATCTTGCCATTGCTCGCGCTCATCGAGAGCTGTACTATGCAAATCGATACCGTTCACAGAATTTTCCTCATGAGTGCCTCACGATCATGCACGATAAGATGGATCATTCAAAGACAGCTTGTCCAACCTTCTCTCACAAGACGAAGGATGTTGATGGCCTCATGAAGTTGCCTGTGTCCGTGATTGGCATGATTGCGCATGGTCATGGTGATGTGCGTTATGCACATTATGGCTTGGATCTCTTTCCACATGATTCAAACTATACCATTGGCTCCATGGCCAAGTTATTGCGAGATCTTGAATTGTCGCCAAAATCTTCTACTCAAAAATTGTTTGAGGGTGCCGGGTCTACAAATTTGTTCAAGGCCGTCCTCAAGGGTGCAGAGATGTGCGAAGCATCACTTCCTCCGCAACCGGTTGTCTTAGTTCCAGATACGCCATTGCCCCCCATTCTAAATGTGCAAATGGACAATGCCACTGGGGACAATAAAAACAGATATGTTTATTGTTTTTGGTCTCTTCTTGTGGCAAACAAGATCTTTCGTGAAGTATATGTCAACTTTATGATTGTTGGGCATACGCATGACGACATTGATGCGTTGTTTGGAAGATGGAGTATGCAATTGAAGAAGGAGAACTTCCCTACAATTCCGACACTTATGAAGTCGTTTATGGATGTGGAATCTATTCCCACCATCCCTCACCTCATTGAAGAGGTTCCTGATTTCAAAGGTTTCATTGCAGGCGCATTTGTGGATGGTAGTGAGATTCTAGTGGGTCACACAAGACCACAACAGGTGAAGTTCTATTTGGATTCAACTGGATGCCCAGTCATGAAGTACAAATTGTTTTGCACTGATGTGGAGTGGCTAGGAGAAGAAGGCAGGGGTATCAAATTGTGGAAAGAAGATGTGGAGGGGCAAAGCTTATGGCCACGTGGAGTGCCGTTACCAGTTCCGCAGAAGGCAATGAGAGGCTCGGATGAAATTTTGAAAGGTATATCAGGATTTCTTAAGTATTGGGAGAACTTGTGCACGGCAGACATCAGTGGAGAAAATCGGAGGCGCTACAAGCATGTGGTGCACTATTGGCGTGATGTAAAGGTTGCCATGCTAGATCCGGTACCAGCTTCTACTATTTTGAAGGATGGTTTTTGGTCAACGACACGTGTTGAAGCAACTCGGGTGGATGAATTAGATGAAGATGGTGAGGACCGTGAAGAGTTTGCAGAGGATGACGCCTACGTGGGGCCTTTGTCAGGTCGCCCACAACCGTCCTTTAGGGTGGCTTGAGATCTTTACGAAGGCTATTTTGTTGCAGTTCGACCCGCGGATGGTGATAGCCATCAAGTTTGGATTGCAAGGGCGATGTCTAATCCAAACTGTAACCCTGAACATCCGAATTGCGTGCTCATTCAATACTTTCGTCCAACATCAAGGAATCAAGATGTCCAAGATCTATACAGTGGATGGGACAGCGAAACAGGCCTACGTTGGAAGGTTGATGAGACTGAACCACCACTTTGGCAACATACAGATGCTCTCATGACTGCGTGGAAGTCTCATATCAGAAATGGTACTCGACAATGTTTGATCAAGATCCCAGCTGCTCAGATTGAAGTCATTAACCAGAGCTTGAATTTATATGCTTCGTCGTAGATAAAGCGGTGGTTGGAGTGATTTTCACTACTTTTGTAGGAGTATTTGGTAGAGTGCTATTTGATTTTGATGTTTATGTAAACTAAGCTTTCACATTGTCGTGGAGTGCTATGTCGATTTTAGGTGCATAATATATGTTTTGGTGTTGTATCTTCAATATTTATGTAGCAAGTGCAATATGTATACATTATTAATATATTTGCTATTACATTTTACGTATATTTGTGTCTGGAATTCTTGGAATTCTTGGCTTGCTAATTCAAATGATGTTTTTGTTAAGGCATTTATTGATCATATGACTCCCATTTTAATGGAAACTGTAACTTTGAACTATTTAATTGAGTGATTATCGAGCTAAATTGCAACTTGTTTGAACCGCTAATTGTGTCTTCAAATGTCTAATATTATTTTGGAAGAGCCTTTACATCCCATTATAACGAATATAGCGTTTCTTGTTGTACATGCAGATGACTTATTTCCTTGTTTGTTCTATCATTGGACCACTTCAGTTGGCTTCAGCGATATAGATATAATTAGACAGTAGACTTCAAGTATATGATGTATATACAAACTTGTCTTTATTTAGAAAGCGGATATACATGTACATAGCGTGACTGTAGGTTACGCCATGATTTTGGTACTGCCGGTAATAAAAAAAAAATTATTGTACAAGCATCTTCTATACATGCGAAGTCCTTAGTATTCAAGCAACAAAAAAACAAAGTCTCTGTACATAGCTAGTGAACTTCAATATATCCAATGCACTACATTCATTTAGGTGGAGCCATCTTCACCACTTCCTACTTTCCGAAGTTCGGTGGATGTGTTCAGGTTGGTGCTAGGCTTGGCAAACACGGGCGTAGGGGTGACTGCACTGCGGAGACACTGTAAGTTGGCACTGAGAACCGTTGACAAATTTGACAAGCAATGGACCACTTCAGCCTGTTTCTCAATTGCTAGACGTGCATTGTCATTTGCTGTGCGCGCACTGTCATATAGCCTTCTATCCCTTTCACACTGATATTCCATTTGTTCTCCAAAGAAATGCATTTGCATTTCGATTTTAGACTTCTCCAGGTCTCGGGAAGCATCAGCCATGTCCTTCATTTGTTTGGCCATCGCTTGTCCAGTAGTTAGCGTAGCATCAGCAATGAGCGAGTGCTCGGAGATGTTCTTCCTTCGAACAGCAGTGGTACCTAGTCGTGCTCGTGGCTCACTGTCGCTGGTCTTAGTGGAGTTCAAAAGATGTGGCGTCACTCCAGGAGGCAAGGTGCTTTTCAGGAAGGTCCCTTTCGGAAAGGTTGTCGGTCTACTACCGTCGTTGCTACACTACAACCCCAACGAATGTCTTCCCTTCACAAATCCAACAGCACAGATGGGCGACTGAGTAGATTGATTGCTTGCTTCATTAGTTTGTATCGCAGCAACAAGAAGTAGATCATGAAGGAAATCGTCATTGTCAAAGGCAGATGGAATCTCCTCCATTGGGATGGTAGGTTGTCTATAGTTGGCATCTTCGCCTGATAAGAGGTCACGTGCATGAGGTGGATTCATGGAAGGGCGAGAACCATACCAAGAATTGATGTTGTGAAAAACTTCTTCAGGAAACGTCCTTGGAAGACCTTCCGTTTTCCGCTACGTTGTCGTCATATTCCAATACGTGAGTGCATTTGTACCACTACGTGGAAGGAAGTCAAAAATTCTTTTATACTCCGAGATGAGCTGATTCCACTTACTCTTGCAAGCTGGACCATCGCATATGCAACTAGAGAAACCAGCATGCATAACAGCGTTGTTAATCCAAAGCCACTTCCCAGCGTCAGGTACCATTAGATCACGGGGATCATGAGCATCGTTTTCATCGTGGAATAATGATCGCTTGGCGTCAATCAAAGCCATGATCTCAGCAACTTGCTAGTTCGGGCTGCGCTCCTTTTGGATTTTTTTCGTTGTGCTCCCAATTTCCGAACTTCCAGTAGGCCCTCCTACTCTTGGAAGCCCCGTCAGCGCTAGCGATACAGGTCCACGATTCTGCTGTCCGCTGCTTGCCGTGTCTACACACATAGAGATTGCATGAGCGGCATACAATTCAGTACAAAAGAAGAATTGTACTGAGAACCCCATCAAATTGTTCTTCTAGAAACCTACAACTGTCTTCCTCGACGAAGGTATGACAAAGCCCTTGTAATTCTAGCGTGATATTTAGTGATCCACAATTGAAAGTGCATATCTGAGCTAAACATATTACCTACAGGAGGAGTCTGTAGTTGTGCATCGGAAGACGGAATGGAAGCAATCCTTGTAGGAGCTGCACAGGAAAATCCATGTTCAAGTCAAGCATGCTATTGGTAAACAGAAACAATAATATGAATCGGAATTTCTCCCGTAAATTTGACTATAATGGAAAGGAAAAAAACGTCGACTGTAGTGAAAGTGAAGCGGGCACGTACCATTTGCACACTGAGCATGCTGATGTGAATCAATGCCATAGGATTGGGCGTGAAGATGGTTCTCCATGATTTGCGCTGTCAGCTATCTTATATGAACAGAATTGAATTCGTAGAATTTCATAACACAAAGACACAGGAATTGTACAATTCCACTGAACACATGCAGCGCATGCATAGTAAAAGCAACGTCCTAATCTAGATTCCTATTGTCCTCCTACAGCGACAGTGCTCTGTACACAATGAGAAACTAATGTGTCTGCAGTGCTATCCTTCACCTTCAATTTCACATTTGTAATGCAAAGGTGCACTTCAGAAACCGTCAAAATTTAATTGTTCGATACCCTAAAACACTTCCCGTGCACATTGTCTCCGATGTATAGCCCGTCTTCAGTCTGCAGTTTCCGGCGGTGATTATTTCTGCGGGCTAAAAGAGGATGGCCACTTAATCGACCTCTCAATGGCCAATTATCTAAAATTGCCTTAACGATGCTAAAATCTACATTTGGCGAGAATGGCGCTCCTACATTATTACTGACAATAAGTACGATACATAAAAAAATTGATGACTGTGACTTCCAAGAGCATCGTTGTTTGCTTGTGCCACATAAGCATCCACGTTGGATCGGGAATCACAAAAAAACATCGGTGTGAATGCCCCAGAAGTTCCCTTCCTAATAACGATAACTAATATTGCCCTTATCACCTAGTGTGAACCAACCATAAGAGTCTGTTTGCATCTATTTGGTTTTACAACTTTCATACAATGATTAATTAAGCTACAGGTTGTAAAACTTCTTCGTGACGGGCTATGCTTCTGATCTATGTTTCTATCCTACCTAGTATCGTATATTGTAATGCGTGCCGCAGTGGAATTATCAATTGTCGTTCTTTAAATGAATGGTGACATTCATCTGCACGAAGCTGGAAAGTGAAAATTGTAGCACTCGTGTAGATTTGCATTCGAGGTTGTATGTCCTCAAAAGTGCCGTAGAATTTCTCCAATTTTGTTATCCTTGCTACGGAGGTTTGCGAAAATTGCACTGATAATTAGCATTCGTTAGTGGCACTTTGTTTAGTAATTCGTATGTTTTCTTTTGTTCTTGCACCGGTGTAATTACACATTGTGCACACATAGCAAGCTGATTGCACCTCGAATAGCTTGAATAAAGATTTAAGCTTCTTTCCAACGTTGACAGTGAAAACTTAAGGAATTTCCTAAATTTTGTTAGCACGCATTTTTTTGACAAATTGGGACCTATATAAAATTATAGATATGTTCCTCTAAATATCCTCCAATGAAGTGAAGACAACAAAGCAATAATTGTTTACTAGAAAAAAAAATATTCTATTGAACTCCAAAAAACTTGGATGAAAATTGTACTCACATTTTGTCACTTTTGCAAGTGAATATTTTCATATTTATCTTTCAAGAGATGAACTTATTTAGTAATCTTCATAAAAAAATGATATGTTTTGGTGAAAATTTTAAATTATTGCAAATATTCAAATAGAAAGTGAAAGAAATTAATTTCATATACACAATTGTTTTAAGAAGTATGGATTTTTGAATTGTTATATATAGGAATTTAAAATATCATAATATTTCCAAATTTTCTGAGTTCTATATTTGAAAATTCAGTAGAAATTAGTGAGGCTCAAATTCAAAATATATTATTTTTATGGCAAATCTAGATTATGAACAAGAAGCTATAACTTGTCAAAATACACTCATAAAAATAATACCTTTTGTTATCTTTGTTTGAAGCATCTTCATATATGGAAAAATGATTAAATTTTCAATGAGACAATTTTTAACATCACCAAAGCAACTCCCAATGAACCCAACTCCTCCAAAATGAATTGGAAGATAATGTTTTGTCATCTTCACCAATAATTGCTTGAAAGTCATCAAAACTCCAAGAATTGATGTTTGTGTCATTCTTTGGTAAATTGTAATACTAGTGTGCCAAGACTATGCACAAAACAAAATTTTAGGTATAATAGATTTTTATTATTAATACTCAAACATTTGACCTTGTTTTGCACCATGTTTGTGAAAAGCAATAATTTTAGTGAAAAAGTTGAATCTCACTATGTCCCAAGTCCCACCAAATTTTCAAAATCTAAGTGATAGAGAGCAAAAGATTGGGATTCATGACTTCACTCTAAGTCCCAAGGTCTACTGCACGAAAAAGTACTAATTGATGGCAACATCATTTTTGGAAAATTTTGTGCCAAAAGAGTGTGATTTGGAGCTTCAATTGGGTCTTGCAAAAATAAAAACCTAGCTTAGATTCTGAGTTCTAACTATTGATTTGTATGGAATATGAAAAGAATAACACTATATCAAGGTTGATTTTATCTAGAATTAGTCCATTGTAGATTTTGATAAGAAAAGTACCTAAAATATTTATTTATTTTACTTTTTGACCCACTTATTAACATATATTTGGCATATCATATTATACATGAGAAAACTAAAGATCTAGGATTCACACTTTGGTCTTTACACTGTGAAGACCCAAATTCCACATAATTATACTATTTTTTATTCACCTTCTACAATCTAAGAGAGTTGAAAACTTGGGATTTAGCATTTTAGCTTTGAATTAGTGAACTTGGAGAATGGGGATGTAGTCACTTGAAAATTGGCCTTTACAATCTCTAAATGAAAAACATTGTATGCTCAACCTTTTCTAAATGTAGAAGGTTCCATAATTGATCCCTTTCTGCTCCCACCATCTATATTTTGGCCATAAATGTCCACCCACCTTCATCCAAAAAATCCACAAGGTTCAAGAGCTATTTGAGGCAATTAATGGGAGTTGAGGATTTTGTGCTTCAAGGGTGTCAATTTAAAGGGAGTCTAAGGAGCATGAATATGTCACATATACAAAAGGACTAGCCATTGTCAAAGTCTAGGAGGTCCTAGAAGGTTGTAGAAGGCTATAGAAATTTATGAAATCTTCTCAAGAAGCTTCTTACTTGGATAGAAGTGGCTTAGGCAATTTCCAAACTTGTGGAAGTTTTTCAAGTACCTTCTAAGCTTAATGATAAAGCTTAGGATCTTCAAATATATATTGAAATCAAGACTTAGAGGTTCTTTAGTCTTGACAACTCACTCCAATGTCCTAGTTCATAGCATAGTCAATTTTAACTCTTCATTTGAATCCTTTCTCTCTATACTTCTATTTTTTTGTATGCATCTTGTGTTTCTAGCAAATTAAAAATTATGTGCCTTCATTGAGATTCTCCTTTAAAGCATTTTTGTTTTTGTTCTAAGTTCATCCGTTTATAGAATAATAGAATAGGTATCCTACGCTTTCGACTTGGCATTAAAAATTCATAGAATAGTGTGTGAAGTATCAAAGAATTACTAATTAATAATGGGTTGGTATTTATTTGAGTCAACTAACATTTTTATCAAAACAAATCATCATTTGGACTACACACCTAATAGAAGCATTAAAGTGTCATTTTTGGTGAACATTGTTACCTTATCTTCAAAAGATAGGCCCATGACTATGATGCCACATTTAACTACTTTTGGACTATTAAGTGAATTTTGGACAAAACATTCAAAGATCTATAGATAATAACATTCAGAGATCTATAGATGTTTGTATAGATCTTCAAATGTTTTGTAATGATCTCCCAATGTTTTCTATAGATCTCTTGATGTTTTGCATTATCTCCAAATGACCATTTTCTTTTCTATTATTAATTATGGACCCTTTGAAAGTCTAGAAGTAGTTAAATGCGACATTATGGATTTAAGCCTCACAAATCTTTATTGTGTTTAGTGTCATTTTATATATATGAATGAAATTCTATATATTTATTTTTTAGAGATGAAATCACATGTTTTCTATAAGTCATAAAAAAATTGTAAAAATTTGAGATTACTATTAATTGTTTAAAGAAAAAGTGAAGAAAATTTATATCAAATACAAATTATGCTTAAAAAATATATGAAATTCTTACCATATGTAACTGTATATTTTAGTGTATAACAAAATGGTATCAACCAAAGTTATAATTTCTTTTTAAAATTAGAAAATCAACAACCATGATTAAATCTAAATTGCAAATTGCAATAAAATATTGTATTTAAAGATCTTTGAATTAAAGTAAACACTACACTCAATAAACTTCATTTCATTAGTTGGCTCAATTTTTTTATTAAATATTATTTTTATGGCTAAAATTTATATCATGAGTATAGAATAAAAAATAGTCAAAATTCACTTCAAGGGTAATCTATGGATTAAATATCTTCTTCTTTTGCTCATTCTTTTGAAAAGTCTATAACACAATAGTGAGGAAATATTCAATACTGTTCACTTAAAATGCATTCAAGTAATCCTCCTAAATTTAGATGAAAAATTCTTTGTCCCTAAGGAGATCACTTAGAGTGTCCATTAGAAACTACGTGGGTTAAGATTTTAGACCTCCTATATTTTATCTTAAAATTTAAATAAAAGGAAAAGAAAAATATATAGATAGATTTTTCTACTTTGAAATTATATATTTTGAATTATTGATATTTTTATTTGTTAATTATAATTAGTTATAAATTTTTGAAGTAAAGAGATACATTGTAGAGCTGAAAATAACTTTCATACCCTTGTATTATATAAGAAAAAATTGTCTAAAAATTGCCCCAAATAACTCTCTATTGAAAGCTCATTTTTCTTGTATAATGATGCAATGGTCATCTAAATGCATTCTCTATAAATATTTGAGTTGGAAAACATGCCATTTCAATACATTTTTCAACCTATTCTAGAAATTATTTCATATGTTGTTTGAGTTGGAAATTCTCGGCAATAGAAGCCTAGCCATTAGAAGAGATTTCAGGATTTTGAAGGCTGTTTCAGGGCCGTTTCCGGCGCTGTTCCCCTGGCAGTTAAAGAACGCCGATGTCAGATTTTATTTTTTTTGAAAAAAAAAAAAAAAAAAAAAATTTAAGTTCTTAAAATGAGAAACAAAGTTAAATTTTTTTTTTTTTTTTTTTTTTTTAAGATTCCATATCCAAGTATGGGAATCAAGAAGATGTAATTCTCTGATATTTTCATATTATCATTTTTTCATAAAGAAATATGGATATTAGAAAAACATATCAAATGCTTGAAATAGCTTAAAATGACTTAGACCTTCAGCATACACACATAAGGTATGTACTGAACACTATGTATAACTGACCAAAAGAATATTTCTACCAATAGTGCAGACATTTAAATGGCCAGGAAAATCAAAGGACGGAGTTCTGATTAGGTGAACAGCTCATTAAACTAACAGACATACCAACAGGGCTGATTGAAAGGATCGATTCCCGTGCCTGCTTAATATGGTGGTCATCAGGGCTTTTTTTTCAACTTTTTGAAATGGATGAAAAGGCGACATGTAATCCTTGGGGAGTGATGAATTGGCGATTTAGGGTTACTGGGTATAGTTTTGAAGTGGCGACATTTGTATTTTTTTTTTAAATGTGCTTGGCGAATTCTTTATAGTATATTTTTTTCCTTGGGCGAATACATGTGAACAGTAGAAATATTGGTGGCGATGAGATGAATTTCAATGCAGTGAAATGGCGAGGTGGTAGCACCGTTTAGTGCTAGGGAGGCGAACTGATGATGTGGTTTCATCTAAACATGGCGACATGAAAGAAAATATTGTGAAAGTAAATACTCTGTAAAGCAAGTGTTGGACTTACAATATTGTAAAGCAAGTATTTGGTTTCTTCACAACACCAAATGATTCACGCCAAAAGATTCTAAATGTTGCATGAACATACTTGACTTACCTGAAGGTGTGCCACTGATGAACTGGACGATGCGAAGAAATAATGGACCCTGGACCTGCGCCCACCCAAACACCCCTCCGATGCTAAAGTAAGTGAATTGACAAACATAAAGAACGAAAATGGACAACATTGTTCACATGTATCAATTCAGTTTCAAGATACTTATGCATCAGTTCAGTTTCAAGATACTTATGCTTTAAGGTCATTGATCTGCACCCACCCCAAAACCACTCCGATGCCAAAGTTAGTAAGGGAATACAGAAGCGTTGAATTCAAAGAAAACAAATTCATAAACATAGCAATGCAAAGCAATATGGAGAATAAGTACACTTGACATTGTAAGTCCCGGTTGATTCAGAAACCGTGGTGAACCACCAGTTGATACAAGATAGGACACACAACATGTGGCAAACTACCGCAAGCACATTATAGGTGAAATTCGATCTCACCTACACTGCTGTAACTGCACTAACGATACTGTAGTACCTATGAAGTATGAACCTGCCAACTTCACGATTCAAAAGAACTGATCTGAAATCTGCATTCTCCTAAACGCTTGCCAAATATCTGCCACGTCCACCTGAAACAAACCATTCGTCAAATACGGCTTGGTAAGGAAAATCTTCTAAACTAAAAATACGCTGGGAGTACATGCCGATAACCACTTCGATGTGTTCTTCTAGGTTGTTTCGAAGTTTGGACTTCAGGAAGCCCACGGTAGAAAATGTGCGCTCATCCTCCACTGAGCCAATCACATGTACGACCGCCATTTTAGCCAATTTGAGGAACTCCCCGAAGTTCTGCGTTAGACTGTTGTTGTTGTCAAGCACACGCCACACCTTCGTCAGAGGATTGATGTCATATGGTGGGAGCATCGCAGAACGGGAATTCGACTTCATACATGTTTTGAAGAGGCCCCGCTGAGACATGATAGCGTCACGATCAATGAGTGGTTTCATTAGGATCTTCTTCTCTCCTTCCCCCAAGATTTTCCCGTGGCCGTATGCATCCATAAGAGTGCGCAGGTGCTTATCGAACATCTCCTCCGCGCTCCCTTGGCACCAGAACTGCGGGTACAAAATCCCGAAAGCGTTCATCACGTGGTGCTCCGGGAACCTATCGTCAAGCTCCTGGACTAGTGTCCTCGCCGCACCTGTTCATCACAGGAATTCAGAACACCATCGGCCAACAAAGAAAAAATGTGACAAAAAATAGCCTATGTATTCAATAGCGGCTTAGTATTCCAAGAACGAGGTATTTCAAATGGATAAGTGAAGTGCTTCACTCACTTGTACATTCTGTCTTCACTTTGGTTAGCAACGAGGCCCAAACCTCTCGATCCATCGGCGCACCTTTGTGCTCAGCGTGGATTTGCTCTCCATGACAGACGAAGGGCAAAATCGCGGAATCGTCATTCAGATCGGTGATCCACTTGATGTGGATCTGCTCGTGACTGCAATCTAACAAGTTGTTAAAACTCCAGAACTCATCAGTGCTGTAACATGTGGCATTGTCTTCGTACATTCGATATAGGGATCCTTGGCATATCTTCACTGCCGCCACAAAATCACAAATATAAACATCTCTTTTTTGCGCAAAGTTTACAATTGTGTCGATGGCCTCCAAGAGCGGCAGCAGGGTACACATACCGAGCAAAGGGTATGGGTCAAGTAACATAATCAAGCAAGCCTACCGCAAGCATACACATTACACAATGTTAGTTCTGTTGCCAAAATATTGCCAAAAGATACAGAACCGGAGATGACAACACATTGATCATAGCTTTAGACAAACGAAGACAAACTAGGAATCATTCAAGAACTTAGAAATCCAGATCTACAATTCACACTACGAAAAGGCTAAACACATGTGTTCTTCCAAGAATTCCAGCGTCGCTAAAGATCAATGAAGGTTGAACTAGTATGCAGGAACTCAACATCGAAGCAAAGTGGAGCAAGAAGATACAGGTGTACGTGAAAAAAATCCTAAACCAAGTCCAGCAAACATGAACCTCATAACAACGTCTACACAAAATAATTTGTTTCATTACCAAAGTCCCAGAAGTATGCACGACTACTAGTGAAAAAAAAAATTACAAACCAAGTCCAGCAAACATGCTCGAGTCTAGGACAATGCTGGAGGTCGATGATGCAAGCAAAAGTACAGACTTCGTCTACCGATTCGGCAACACTGTCTCAGCAAAGCAAGAACCAGACCCACAAAACCGATCCTTCATGAAAGTAAGAAGTAAAATGAAATAAATGAAAAAAGTGAATGTAATTACCTCGGCCTTCACGTTTTCTCCCAAATCGGCAGTCATCTTGTATATGAGTGTACGATACTCTGATAGAAGCCTCCGCAGTGGCTCTATGAGACTCATCCAACGAGTTTGTACATTCCGCAACATTTTCAAACCCTTCGTTTCTGTCAATTCAGCCAATTGCATGAACTCGGAAAAACGCTTAGGGCTCTTGCAAAAGTATGCATGAGTGATAGTCAGTAGTTTCTCAATGTCACTGAAGATACCAAGACTTGATAAGGCCTTGAAAGCCAAGTTGCAACGATGCGCAACGCAGTGGACTCCAATCACGAATGGAGCATGTTTTTCCTTCACCTGCATGGTAACCCCCGACCTATTCCCTTGCAAAGCTGAAGCACCATCGGCACCAAAACTCAGAAGCTTATGGGCAATGCTCTCGGAATCTAACCCCCCTCCACTGCCGACAGCTTCCATAATCAAGGTGGTCAAATTGTATGCATTTGGCGTGCAATCTACACGCCCTAATGACACTAGCAGCGGGACTCGGACCCAATCTTTCACAATGTAGACATGAACCGATAAGTAACTACTATTATCAACAGCGGTCACTTCATCTACAGTAACGGCAATGTAGCGAGCAACGACAATCAGCCTTTTCATCTCATAGACAACCTGCTTGTACATATAACCAGCCATGATCCATCCAGAGTTATCACACCAATGTGCAGACGGAAGATCTGGCACATTCAACAATTTGTAGAGATGGACTTTTGACTCGTATTTGACCATGGGACGACCCTCAGTCAACAGCTAGAATAGAGTAGCGAATTGAACCCGTTTTTTCCGCGCTTCCATTGTCGTGTAGTGGTTGATCTGCTATAGTACCGTTGGCGGAGGTCGTGCGGAATACAATCGCAAGTTCTTTCTGTGTCTACATTGTGTAGCAACGTACTGCTCCCCGACTTTTACGTGGAATTGTGGCATGTCTTTTTTGGCAACTCGCTTACCGTCATGCTTGAAAAGAGTATCAGACTTCGGCGCCATGATACAAGGTTTCTTCTCCAGTGCTGTGCACACTTTGCACTTGACCATGTGCAAAATGCCATCTGAGGCCATTATCCCCTCTGCCCAAGGAAACTTTGCCGCCCACAACGTCTGAAATTTGCGATGTCTGTCATATCTTCTTTGTGTTGCAGATCGCTTCGACTACCCCTTCGAGCGTAATGCTGCACCCTTCGGAGGAGGAGACTCAAAATCAGAATCATCGTCGGAGCCTTCCGATTCAATAGGCACCTCCACCAAATCCGCAGCATCGACCGGCTCAGACTCAAAAGACACAGTGATGATTGGAGACTTGTAGCTCAAGACCCTTGTGTCGCCGGAACCTGAAGAGGAGCCAGGAAAAATATTAGTATCAATAGATACAGAGTGACTCTCCTTTCGTGAATGTAGCCGACCACTAGACTCCGTGCTTGGATATTCCTCTGCAGAATTTGGCTCTACTCCAGGCACCTCAGGAAGTAGCCCGTCGAACACCAACGCCAACGGCTGGCCCCCGCTTCCACCACGGCTCGATTCAAAGTAAGACCGCATTGTTTTCTTTGCAGCCTCCGCCTTTCGCAGGTCTATCACTTTGGCCTTCCGTTTCATCTCCTTCCGTGCAAGTTTCAAAGCCTCCGATGCAGCCTGCTCCGCCTTCTTCTTCGCAGATTTCACAAGGTTAGCAGCTCGCATTGCTTTACCCACGACGTCATCCCCCGAACCCTCATCAGCAGAACCCATTGTCCAGAGACCCACAAATGAGAGACAAATGAAAGCAATGATCGCAGACAGAAAGAGAGATTGTCGCAATTACAAACATCCCCCAAATACAAATCATGTGAAAAGGAAACATTCGAGGCTTCTATAAATTCAACAACGTTCCTGCAGCAAACATACAGGCGGCGCTCCTCCATTACAACCACTACCAAGCAATTAATCGCTAAAACATTCAGAAATTGTAAAACATCAGATTGAAAAAATCAAAGAAGCACTCCGTGCAGCTCCGCTCCGCCTGTTCCTCCTACGCTGGCGCAAAGCATTCATCCCCTCCACTACCGCAACTACGGGCGACCAATAAAACCCCACTCTCACCAGTGAAGGCGAAATGATGACCACTCCCTTAGAAATTGGTGGCGACAACATGCGCTTCATGGGCGCAACAGGAGGCGATAATTAAACTCGCGAGACAGCAATGATGGCGATTACATCAGGAAATGAGAGGACGCTGAGAGCAAATGCCCAGAGTAGTGGGCGATAAATCACACGGGAGAGGGGGTGGAACCCTAAAGCCCTGGCGATACGGGCTTCCATGACCCCCCGTCTTGTAGCCACCCTGGCTCCCTGAACTTCACATCAGCCGCCAATGTGGCGACGAAGGTCTCTTTTCATCCATTTTTTTTACACTGTCAGTTCGCTCCCCGGGGAGGACACTCCCTATGTTTTAGCAAACTACGTGCGGCGGAAAAAGTAAAACAAGTAATACACCTTAAAATTTAATTTCTTTTTCAAAAAAAAATTATGGATAGATTTTACTACTTTATAAGTTTATGTTTTGAATTATTGGTATTTTTTTGTGCTAATAGTAATTAGTTATAAATTTTTGAAGAAAAAAGATACACTGTAAAGCTGAAAATAACTTTCACACCTCTATATTATATAAGAAAAAAAATTTGAAAAATGAAAAAAAAATTATATAGAATAGCTTTCTATTGAAAGTTTATTTTGGTTGAATATTGATGCAATAGTCATCTTCATGTGAGCTCTATAAATATTTTAGTTGGAGAACATGCCATTTTAGTTCATTTTTCAACCCTTTCTAGACAATATATCTTATGTTATTTGGAATTGAATTTTTTGTCAATAGAAACCTTTAGTCATTGTTAAACAAAGCTCAAAATTTTAGAATGAAATTATAGTTTATTCAAGGTGAATTACATGAATTACTTTTTCCACCGCCGCACGTAGGTACCCTAAATGTAGTGAGAGTGTCCTCCCCTAGGTTCGCTCAACATCATCTCCTAGTGCAAACTGGCACCAGGAGGCCAAAAAAAAAGCCCTGGTGGTCATATACTGATCTCACATGATCACCGGCCTAATTGGGTGATTTCCCACGGGTTTTTTAATTAATTCATTTTTTTGAACTTTTAGCACCCTTTCCCAGCCATTGATCGACTAACAATCCGACCAACATAAAACTCCTGCAAAACTTGCTTTTATACAGAGCTTTGGAGTTCTTTACTCATATGTTTTCTTTCACACTGGTATACAATATAAAGTTGGTTGTCTACATTGTAGCTCTACGCCCGTTTCTTTTCTAGCTTCCTAAATTGATTTTCGGATACATCATGGCTCAGTCACAGCGGGCAAGCTTCAACCAGGTTCAGAGAGATATTTTGACTGTGGATTGCTTGTTTTGTGGATTTTTTTGCAACTTGTGAAAGCGATAACAAGCGTTGTGGTTTGAAGACACCCGTTGCATCCTCACTAATATTACATTCTTTGTTATGTTTTTGGGATGGGCATAGGTGAGGACCACAACCTCTTGGAGCATCTAAAACGACTTAGCAATTCCACTTCTTCCACACCTTTATATATTTTTTTTGAGAAGTTTAGGAACTTTGGGACTATGGATAGTGCTTCAAAAATATGTAGTTTGTGCAAAAGAGACATATACAAAGTAGTCTATATTACTTTACAAAGCAAGTGGAAACCTTGATACCCATCTTGTCTTGAAGAAAATTGTTGATTTCCTTGTCAAAAAGTTCCTAGTTTTTATAGGAAAGGAATTTTTTCTAAAAAATGAAACTATATGATAGGTGATGATTAGAATAATGCCTTCTAGTAGGGATGTTCCAGAAAAGACCTTTTTTTTCCCAAAAAAACTAACCTGGCCGTCTCTCGGCCAAGTCAGCACAGGCGGGTAATAGAGGATTTCGGCGGTTCTCGGGGGGGGTTCGAGTTGGGAACTCGCAGCCCTCCCCGAGAGCCAAAACACATGTAATGCATTATTAAACAAAGCTCTAAATTATAGGTTCAAATTATAGTTTATTAAAATGTAAATAGGGGGCCAAAAAATCACTTAGATACACATGGTTGTTATAGTTATAGATATACTAAGTGATCTCCCCAATATTTGTTCCATCCTATAGCCTTTTCTAATTGAAATCATCCAAAAGATACAAAATGTCTTCAACATCACTTTTCGGATGATTTTCAAAGATTATTGTAGAAATGAAAATTCACCTATTGTTCTAAAAATCGTATCATTTTTAGCAAAGTATTTTAGTGATAGGTCTTGTCCTTCTAGTAGGGTTCATTCTAGAAAGACATGACCCCCCATAACCAAGGTACTCACCAAAATATTCCAATTATTGAATCAATAGGTGCATTCTTTGTTTCTATAGTTAACAATGAAGTCATCCATCAAACCTTTTAGGGTTGCAATGTGCCAACAATCATCCTTACATGATCAACACCTAAAGGATGGAGGCTAATTATAACTATGTAATCAAACTTGAAAGTTAACACCTAAAGAATGGAACCTAATTATAATCAAACTTGAAAGCCCCTCAGTATGTATATTCCATTTATTCTCTATCTATGAGTGTGTGTTTTTGGTTTTATATTCTAGAGGTGAATCACAAGTCTAATTTTTGTTAATAGAATTTTCAATTCTTTTGTGGAAATTTTAAATTACCATGGACTTTTGAAGAAAATATGAAGAAAATTCATATCAATTATATATCATGTTCAAAAATCTTCAATTTTCAAAATAGAAGTATGCCGTACATTATAGAATAGAACATTGTGGTATAGAATTTTTTTTTGTCACTCATAGTTTAGAAGTGGGGTTATGGATCCTCAACTTCAAACTTCACTAAAATGTTTATTTTAAGGAATTTCTCAAAATTTTCAAGTAGAGTAGAACCTGCACTTTAGAAGCTTCATTTTATTGATTTTTCTCAAAAGCAAAAGAAATCATTTTAAATGTCAAAATCACCCAACTTCTCGCTCTATTCTCATTAGTTCTGATGTGCAGTTTGCAGAAAGTCGTTTTGGATTCCCCTGATCGAGTTAATGGAACAAGACACCCACTGTATGGCTTTGGAAGCACTTCCTGATCAATCTGCGGCGCTTGAGGTTCTGGACCCCGTCCTAACCCCGCCGAATCCTATGCCAGCTATACCTCAGGAGCAGCCTCGACGATCCTCACTCATCCGATTTCTAAACTCAGCTTATCGACTACGCAGCCAACACTGAATTTTTTGGCAACCTGAGTGTCTGCTTTGCAGCCTTCTCTGAGCCTATACAGTATATTTACAAGCGTTTGCAACCGCTTTGGAGGAGCCTCTTTTCTACAAAGATGCTGCAATTGATCCATGTTGGGTGGATGCCATGCAACAAGAAATAACATCGATTCATGCCAATCGGACATGGACATTAGTGGAAATACCACAAAGCCACAAAGCCATTGCAGTCAAATGGACATATAAATTCAAATCAAGCACCGCTTCCACTTCTCCAAAATACAAGGCACTGGTGGCCCGTGGTGATCAGCAACATTCCGGATTTGATTATCAAGAGATATTTTCCCCAGTGGTGAAGTGGTCCACAATTAATGCGAACACGATGGCCCCTATTTCATCTTGATGTGAAAATCGCATTTCTAAATGGAGCTATTACTAAAACTGTATATGTACAACAACCTCCCGGTTTTATCACACCCGGTCAGGAACATCTAGTTTTCCGGCTTCATATATAAGGCACTTTACGTATTAAGGCAATCCTCTTGGGCTTTGCATGAACGAATTGACACATATTTAATGTCTATTGGACTCCGACCCTGCTTGATCCAAGCTTGTAAGTTTCTCATAACAAAGGGACGGTTATATTCCTTATTATAAACGTAGACGACCTATTACTCACAGGAAATCATCCTGGGGAGATTGCCTCTATCCAGAACAAGTTGTGTCAGGAATTTGACATGGTTGCCTATCATTATACCTGGGTGTAGATTTTTCATACAATCATCACGGCATTTTGATGTCTCACCGCAGATATATCTTGAAGTGTTTAGCTGACATGAACCTCTTTGACTGTCTTCCCGCTCCAACTCCTATGGGCCCAGTTTCTACGGGACCTTGTCCACATCGATGAATTCTCCCCTACTGAACACTTACGGCATAATACATTATCGCATGGGAGTCGGGACATTACTTCACGTTTCTAATACTCGTCTCAGTATTGCATTTTCTATCAGCATTGTTACTAGCAGGTTCACATCAGCTCCACGCGAGGCTCATCTTCAAGCAGTTCTTCATATCTTCAGATATATATACCTCAAAGGCACTGCTGATCATCCGAGAGGGGGAGATATTAAGCCATTCGGATACTTGGATAGCGATTTCCTAGGTGATTTGGACGAGAGGCGGTCTACATTCGGATACATAATGAGCATTGGAACGTCACCAATCTCATGGAAAAGCAAGCTACAAATTGAGATCGCTCAATCAAGTTCGGAAGCTGCGGGCCATCACCCTAGCTGAATACTGAGCACTGGCAGAAGCTACAAAAGAAGCAAATGAATGTGGATAAGGAATTTGTTTGAAGAAATTTATTTCCCAATCATGCAGCCGATAACTATCTTATATGCATGATAATCAAAGTTGCATAAAAATGGCAAGGAACCCAGTGTTTCAAGGACGAACAAAGCATCGAAAAGACATGTCACCTCATCCGGGATCATATACGAAAGGGACGAATTTGCCTAGAGTTAGTAAGATCTCAATAGCAAGTAGCGAACATCCTCACAAAGCCGTTGAACAAAGTGGCGTTTCACACTATGAGAAATCATTTTCGTCTTCTCACACCTGTGGAATTCAAAGAGTCCGATTAGTCACACATGATGCTTACTTCAATTATTCCACATTCCAATTTGAGGCCTAGTCATGACATAAACACTTAGACTGGCTTCTTTTAGAATTAAATTAAAATTAGTGAATCCGAGGAGCGGACTAAGGAGGAGCGTTGGACATATATAATAGGCCTTCTACTCTCTCGTATTAGGTAGTTTACTAATATACTAGGTTTGTTATGACTTGCAATGATTTAGTCTATTAGGAGGTTAATCTGGGGTTTCTATCCCCTCCCCTGTCATCTTATATTTATACCTTTCAATCTGAACTCAATCCTCACCTGTGGTGGAAAGCATACATGTTGTAGTACAATCGTTGTGATTCAATTTTCCTACAGCTTGCTTCAGTAGGAGTAGAAATTTCGCATCAATAATGATATGTCGTAGATGAGTAGCACCACACATTGGAGATGGAGTTAGGATCGAATTATCTGGTGGTGTAGATGAGAAAGCTTAGGCTCTAAGCACTCATGGAGAGACACATTATTTTGTGAACCCTGCCCAGACATAGTTTTTGTTTCTCTGGTCGAATTGCATTTTGGGGGGTTGATTCTGCCTCCTGTTCATGTCTGGGGAGGACAATCTTCGTAGAGACTGATGAGCTTTTTCCCTCCCAGTCATGATGGCAGCTTCTTCATTTTGTGTGTGGGAGGATATGTTTCCCTCCATATCTAGATTTCACCCTGGCCTCTTAATGAGAGTGCCTGGGGTCCCAGAAAACTAAGTGACGAGGACACAGTTTGAATGTGTGGTGACGATGCTGCAGTGAGAATGGCAGTGTGACAAATGTGCAGGATATCGACTAGAATGTCATCATAGGAAGGTGGTTTTAAACGGAGGCTTGCGTGTAGCAAAGAAGCTTCTTTGGGAGGTTTCAATGATTCACCTTGCTTGTGTGGTTGAACATCAATAAGCTAAAACCTTTTCTAATTGGGCAAATGATTATCTAGTGCCTATTGTTTTCTCTATTACCGTGCACATAAGCTCAATGGCGATGAGAATCAAGTGCTAAACCATTTGTCATTTTGCTAGCTGAGATTTTTTGCATCGGCTTCAAATGTTAACATTTATTTCTCATGAATAATTTTCACCATGCATTCACGAAGTTCTGTGAGGAATTAGGAACATGAGTACGGACATGATCCTAATCAGTTTTTTACTAATATATATCGATTTGAACTTTGTTAAATTTTTTTTGTGATGTTGACTTTTTATAATTTATTTTCTAAATGCATATATTTCTGAAATCTTAAACCATACACAAAGAAACTATAATCATCTTGGAAATTCAAAGGATTTTTATTAAAGAAAAAATTAGAAAAGAAATTTCAAAATGTAGTACTTTTTGAATGAAATAAATTAGACAATACAAGATGAACTAGTTTTTGACCCCATCTTGTTTAGGATAGTGTCATAATAATCACTATATATGAGAACAAAATTATTTGCGAAACTACTATTGTTATGTGAATTGATTTGATCAATCACAAGATCAAAGAGAAGTTCAATTTCAAATAAAATTTTACAAAAATAAAAGTGAATCAACTTTTCTCAACTTGATTTGTTATTTTTAAAACAAAGATAAATAACATGTTTGCAAAAAGCACACAACAAAAGGGATTACTTGAAAGATTGACTTCATATAAAAGACACATAAAGTCATAGAAGTTGTAGAGAGATGTCACGCAAGAAATAGTTGTCTTCTTTATTTGTGAGAATTTTATATAATGTTGCGTGGGTGAATAAAAGAAGTGCTATTTGTGCTCATGATCTACAAAATACATGTAGGTAAGGGAAATTTTTCCTATATTTTATACATATATTACAAGGATTATGTATGTGATCAAAATTATTATAATATCTAGAAAATGTATATTCTAAAAACCAAATCTAAATGATAAAATAAATGTCAAAATTCAAAGTTGTAAGAGAGTTAGTACATTTGAGGCTTTGGTTAGAAGCAACACATATCTAGTTTTGGATAACTTTGCAAATGATGCATGTGACTATCAAAAAACCTAAATCCATATATCAGTGTTTTACTACAATTGAACTAACATGTTAAATGCAAGCATATTTTGGAGAGACCAATTTTTTTCTTAAGTTTTAGAATTAAAGGACCTATTTGTAAGACAATGACTATGGAAATGGGCACTTAGGGAGGCTCCATCATGATTTCTCTATCTTCAATCATTTAGTAGTTCTAGATGGAAAAAAATCCTTTATCTCTTAACTCTTTATGTGGTTGAAATAGATAGGTTTAATATACATGTACCTCTAAAAAGATGTAAGATTTACTCAATCCTTAAAGGACAAACCAAGTCTAAGGGGTGTGGTCAAAAGCCAACCGTAAATTTCACATAGTTCTTGATTTCAATGTCTTTAAGCTTAACTAAGAGAATGTGCTCCAATAATCTACTTTTATTAAAAGGTATATTTGAATATAGAAACTGACTTGATGAAGTTTGACAAAGTGGAACATAGAATGTCCTCCACAAGTTAAGTAATACTTACTATACTATCAATCCAAGTAAAAGACTTTGACATGATCTTCTTCAAAATGATACACTATATTTATCACATAGTTACAATGTTGTTATTTTGCAATGTTGTACATGAGATGGATTTGTTTTGACAAAGAATTCATGCATTAAAATTTTAACTTAAATTGTAAAGGACTGAGAAGCTCAAATTGAGTTTTTTGAAAACTTGGGTAGACTCTATTCACTTCATAATGTGGAACTTTTCTATGGAAATTATCAGATGAATGCTAATCATCCTAATCTACATGTAAAACTGTGTTTTGCACCATTCTAATCAATATTGCAAAAGGTACATCTTTTTTATTTCAATGTTAAAATGGTACTAAAAATATATATATATATTTTAAATAATTGATTTTTTTAATTTTCTAAATTCATTCCTATTCAAAAATATTTGAACCATTCAATTCCAAATAGTAAGGTGAAAAACTAGAAAGAATTTTATTTTGCGAGAAATGTAGTTAGAAAAAATATATGAAGTTGTCTTTGAACTCAACAATAAAAAATTTCAAAGAAATGGCAAATAAGGGATACCAATTGTTTAATAGAACATTTTTACTTTTGGAATTAACAATTTTCAATTCTTTATAAAGTTATTAGCATTCCAGACTTTTTTTTCATTTGGTTCCAACTTCTACTTTCAAAAGATGGAGATGAAGGGTTTTTTGGTTTAATATTCTTTAACTTATTCTCAAACTTATTTCCAACATATGGACTGAAACACATATGTTATGGAACACATGTTTTCTTTCTACAAATGTTGAAAGATAAAACTTTGTCCATTTGAAGAGTTTTTCAGCCTCTAGAAGATTGTGAGTTTTCAAGAGTTCCCAAACTGTAGGAAGTTTGTTGTAGTAGCAATTAGATGCAATCTAATGTAGCTAAGAGATTGCCACATCAGATAATGATAATTTATTTTTCAATAATTTTTTCAAAAATTTAAAAAAAATTTAAAAAAAATTTAAATTTTGTAATTTCTAAATTTTATAATACTTTACCAAAGTTGTAGTGGTTCCCAAATATGGGAACAACCTTGAAATAGTTTTTTGGAGACTCCAAATCTCCCCTAATATTTAGTTAAAAACTAGAAAAAACTACATTTTAAAGATTAGGTACATAGAACGTGCAATTGGTGGGGATATTCACTCTAAAATTTTAGGATGATATACTTGAACAAGTTAACCAAATGATACTACAGTTAAATTCATAAAAAGATGAGTTAGATGAAGATTTTAGCTTTGCTTTGGGGACAAGTGCTTTGAAGCACTTTTGCTAGACATAAAAGAACTTTAGAGGTTAATATTTTTAGAAAAAAACAAGTATACTCAGAATTTGTGCAAATTAGTCAATATCATTAGAAGAGATTTTGGGATTTCTGGAGGGCTGTGAGTTCCGAGGCTACGGAAAACAAGGGCACTTTGCCATTGCAGCACCACTGCAACAAATAATAAATTAAAAAATATTATTATTTTTTCAAAAAAAAATTCATTTAAAAACTAAATTAAAAAATTAAAATTAAAATTCTAATAGCAAGTCATTCTTTTACTACAAGGGGAACACCAAGGGGAGCATGCCTAAAGATGGCCCTCCCCTTGCCTCAAATCACATCTAATGGTTGGAAAAAGGGTTGAGAATATATGTAAAAGAATATAAATAAAGCAACCTTCATTTTAACTTTAAAAGATGTTATAAAATAGAAGGTATTATGTAGATAGTACAATATTAAAGAATAAATGAAACCACTTTAAACTTTTATAAGAAATTGATAAATATTAATTCCAATAGTGAGAATGTTCTAATAAGGCACACAATTTTGAGAATTTTCAAAACTAAGTTAAGAAAAAAACTTTTATAGTTTTTCTCCTTCATTGTTGACAAACTAAAACTCCTTATAACTTCTTCTTATGATTTGGAACCAAATGGTTCAAATGCTTTGAGTATGTGTCAATCTAAACAATTAAATAAAATTATTTAATCTTTTTTTAGAATTTTTTTAGCTACCAAGTTTGACATTGAAAGTTAACCCAGAACCGCTCCGATGTCCAAAAATTGGACGACGTACAGAGTCGGAGAGGCACAGCAGACAGAGGACGAGAAGATATCATTCATCCAATTTTCTCTGAGTAGAGGCATGAGTTCTACTTGCATTCAATCTGGTGGTGACACTATTGATGTGCGTAGCTGGGAGAGAAAAATAGAAGTAGCCAAGTATGTCTAGTTTTGGGAGGAATTTGAAGGTGCCCGAGCTCTTGAATGTCATAAAATGATCTTGCCCGGCCCAGAACTTAAAGTGGGGCAGTAGGCGTTGAGCATTCCTCAGTGGTTTCGTTTTAAATTCAAAAAATCTGTAGGGACTCATAGAAAAGTGTTCACAAGAGCTTTGTACTTTCTCTGGAGTGATGTACAAAACAAAGGGAAATAACACCTCTGAGCCACGTGCCACAAAGAGAAGCAGCTGCAACAGTATAATATACTAGAAGTAAAAACGGAAATGCCCTGTGTCACAAGAAAACAAGATCAAATTCTTTGTCAGTGGAATGTGAGATCTCCAATGGAGCCTCGATGACGGAAGCTTTGAGGACAATGACATCATTAGTTTCTTTTATAACATTATTGTGAACTGGGTGGTTGCTTCGGCATGACAAGAATGTGTTGTATATTCGTGAACGGGCCAAGGAAATGGGACGTGGTCAGCACAGTAGAAATCACGTCTGTTTAGTTGCTCTTTAGAGGCCTTTGCATTGCAAGCTGCATATTTCTGAAGTCCTGGCAAAAGCATCAGAAAGGAATTCGTAGTGCCATTCTTAGCATTGTATCCTACACACTGCAATTTTCCTCATAATTTTCAAAGCACCTGGCAATCCGCAATCATGTCATATGTATTGATCGGAGCACCTGCCCGTGAAGGTCAACATCTGAATGCCGGTGGTCAAAGCTCATGATCTGCACAGTAGCTACTG
This sequence comes from Rhytidiadelphus loreus, assembly GCA_947034895.1. Classification (NCBI taxonomy): domain Eukaryota; kingdom Viridiplantae; phylum Streptophyta; class Bryopsida; order Hypnales; family Hylocomiaceae; genus Rhytidiadelphus; species Rhytidiadelphus loreus. The sequence goes on from OX344765.1 coordinate 43,972,818, forward strand.
CTTTTTTCTACTTTTTTGCACCAATCATCAATTGTGATGCTAAACTGAGAGATCCTATGGTTACTTCCTCCATGCAGCTCAGCGATTTTAGTACACCGTGATTGCAAACATTTTCACTTTCCAGGGCTCATTGCTCTCCTGCAATGAGTCCCGACGTTCCAGGGTTAAAAAATCTTATAATTTTGCACTATTTATTTGAATGATGTGAAACAAAGCTTCACCTGCAAATTAGGATAATTAGCATCCATCCTAAAATATTCATGCAAGATTCCCAAATTTTGAAGTCAATAGAATGTATACAAATCCTCAAATAATCCAAAGTGAGATCTTTAGTCCTTTAGGAGTTAAGAACAAGCAAATTTATTCATATGTCCAAGATTAGTACATAACATTGTATAAACATTTGATTCTTTTCCCTCTTGATTCAAGGCAAAGAAACCTTTTGTCACAGGATATCTTCAATTCACATAACTTACATTCATGAGACACTTTCATTAGGCCTATGAGGAATAATTCATGGTGGGGATTTCTTGACTTTCTTCATTCCTAGGAGCAAAAAAGATCCCTCCCACATTCATCAACAATGATATGAAAGTTTGTGTTTTGTAATGATTGAAGTAAACCACATGCTCCACCATAGAGTGTACTACATTGTTTTTTCAAGTATAAATGAAACATAAGTTTCTTACAAAGCCATTCATTAAGACTTCTTTCCTTGTAGCAAAATGTCTATAATGGAATTCTCTAAATACAATAGTTGTCACTAGCTACCTTGCTCCACTAGCCAATAGAAGTTAATGTCCATCAAAGTGTTATAACATGAGATAAATTATATATATTGCAAATGCTATTAATGGCAAAAGTTGTTGCATCCTAATGAAACTCTGCCAAATGGACAAATCCGAAGACCGAGAGGATTGATCTTCCTCATCCAAAAAACTCCGTAAGCAACCAACAATGTCAGGTATCACAGGAACTGCAAGTGCAAGGAGATCCGAGTCATTGAATTTGCAACGGAAGCCGACCACCCTTCCAGGATCTGAACGAAACGACCGACTTGAGGACAGCCAATAGTTCCCTATTTCTCTGCCATAGGGTCCGTATTTCTGCTTGGTGGTGATAAAGCTCAGAGACGACACACGATCGTCACCAAGGATTTGTGGTTCATAAGATCCCTCCACTTGAACAAGATATTCGCTGGGGTGGTCGAACCAGATCTGTGCACAGAACAAAACAAAACACCGTAACTTAAGTACAATATGCAGTATCTCACATCTTAGGCGGAGAAATCAGACTGAAGGGGAGTCTCTTTTGAAATGGTACTTGTGAACAGGAAGCATGGTGGGGGGCTCTGACCGTTACTAAGTCCATTTCATTTGCCAACCCAAAAGAAATTGGATCATTTCGAGTACAGCAAACCCAAATTAGAAATGGTTGCCTACATTACATGCCCTATGTAGTCTTGCATCCAGTCGATTTTATTAGTTCGCGACTCCCTAGAATTCTAGAGTGGCCTTCATGGCGCATTTCCGAAACTGTCATGTGGAATCACGGATGGAAAAGCGAAGATGAGTTTGCAGGGTGAAGGGAGCGCTCACCCAGTCAGTGCTCACTCCAACTTCTCCAATTCCTCCTCCTACAGTTATTTCAGCACGCCACAGCTCCTCTAGAACAGAGTAAGAAAATCCTACAAGCTGATGTTTCTCTTCGTCCCTGAAATGAACTTTGAAAGCCCTAATATCACCCACTCGACCACTGCTACAGTCCTTGAAACGAACTGTGGTCTTCCAAATCCAACCAAATGGACCTTTCATACAATCCCCTTGAGTTACATACCATGGGCCTTCCTTCTGTGACATCCAGCCGCCAGTCCCCCAGTGAGTACAAGAAATTGTCACAACAAAACTTTACGGAACAGTTTATTTGACGCAACCTCATGGAGCTGGATCTAGAGTATGCCGCATTTGAACAAAGGCACACTGAAGGAATCGTGTGACATTCAAGTAGTTCATGCACGAAGTGGTATTGCATTGTAACTCATTAAACACATACTCTCTCCACTCTCAACGAATGACATGCAGCATCAGTTGGCTCTAGTGACTCTTACCTGAAACTTGGATGTCAATCTCCCAAAAGGCCACACTCGATCTATCCGCAAACACTCAGATTCATGGACTTCTGCACCCGCTTCTGCATTGCCAATATACAGAAAGTGGAATCAACCTCAAAGTCGGCTTGAAGAGGGAATAACATGGGTGGGGAGTATAAATTGAGCTTTATCACATACCAGTCAGGACTTGGAGGCCTTTCAGATACCGCAACACTCGACACACGTCTGCAAATGCAGGTCGCTTCCGAGGATCCGCATCCCAACACGCACAAATCAGGGAAGCCAAGTTAGTAGGGCAGCTGGAAGGAAGGCGTGGCCGCAAAGGAAAGGGGGCTGTCAGCTTCGAGTACAGATCAGTTACTGGCACATCCAGGAAAGGCTCCTCTCCTGACAAAATTTCGAAACACACAATTCCAAAGCTGTAAACATCAGTTTTCATTGGAAAGGCATCTTCCAGATGATCGTCCTCCATGTTGGCCCCGAATACCTCAGGTGCCATCCATTTCCTTGTGCCTTTATTGTGTGTCAAGTGAGAGTACCGGGTTATCTCTCGCTTGGTCTTCACCAGCCCAAAATCGGCAATCTTCGCAAACACAAATCCATCATCCGCAGCTCCACCTGACACCGGGTTGACAAGAATGTTCATGGACTTAAGGTCGCGATGGGCCATCTTCAGAGAGTGGAGGTAGCTCACAGCATCCGCGATCTGGAGCATCAAGTCGATGGCGGCAGGAAGAGAGAAAGGCTGAACCCTAGCTCCACCCTTCATTCGACTTCTCATGAATTTGTGTAAATCCATAGCCATTAGATCCATGAGAAGGGAATCCTCAGAGTATGCAAATACTTTGACGATGTGTGGGTGATTCATTTTCACTAATGCGTCGGCCTCAGCTGGTAAATTTGGGAGCCCGGCGTGATTGAAAATTTTCTGAGCGTAATTGAATCCTAACCACGTTACTTCTACAACCTGACCAAATGAACCTGAGCCTAGTGGCCGAACATACTTCACAACGTCTTGGTCAAAACTCCACAACAAGGATTTGTGGTCCTGCTTCCCCGGGATCCTGTCATTGACCTGGCATTCTGGCTGATCCAGTCTTTCGGGATACTCACCCTTGCCCCGCGCCACTGCGGCTGCCTGCACACACACCGCACAACATCAACACCACGCGCCTGCTGTTCACGGCACTATTCTCATCCACTTTGCGTTACACAGAACTAGGTTACTGCGCCGTCCCTGCCACTCACACCTATGCAAGCCACGGCACAGAATCCTACCAGTCTGCGATTCAGAGGATGATTGAACCGGCAAGTCATCCCGAACCCGCACAATCCCGTGCGCATGTAGTACACACAATCCGGCTCGCCCGGCCGTTTGGGGTACGACCCCTTCCCTCCATACTCCTCGGGGGAAAGTCCTCTCAATACTTGGCCAGCAAGACAATAAGATGGATTTTTGTGCAGATGCATATTGCCACAATCTTCAGCACTACAAGGATGGTCCCGCTTCCAATTCTCCAGTTCTTCCAGTAGCTGCTGCCAATCTTCTTCCGCTGCTTTCTCCAGCAGAAAGTGCTCATGGTACCCAAGTTGGGCTTGCCAAGGAAAATCTTTCACCGTCGCCGAATCCGACTCGAGTTTCCTACAGGCCATGGTGTGGAACACTACCGATGTGCACCAGTGAATTTCTTTCAAAATATTGGCAAATGCTTCGGACCGCTCCGCATGTCGAAGAGCCGCCTTCAGCGGAGGCAACACCCTGCAACAATCTTCACTTAGGCTTTTCGCGCGCGTCAGCACCCGTTTCAATTCCGGCGTCCCTTGCATCCGCGCAGCTGATTCCCAAGGACTCTGAGCGCCATCGATCCAATACGACAGAGGAAGTTCGTCCGCTGGGCCCCAATTTTGGAGAGCATGCCGAATATAGGTCACAAGAACCTGGTGCTGGCGTCTACAGCACTTGACATCCACACCCAGTGAGGGATACTTTGAACCAGATTTCTCTGCAGGAAAAGCAGGTGAACAGATTAGTGCTTCACATAGTCCTACGCAAAAAGAAGACCCTAAAACCAGACAGAAGGTGAGAATTTCACAGGACTGTCGAGTGGTTACAGAGAAGTGGGAAAAGAAATTGCTTACTTCGGCTGTTGGATCGCTGTCGCCCACCACTCGTGGAAGTACCAGCATCCGCAGGGGCTTTAAGCAGCGGATCCATAGCGAGGGTCAAAGGATACACAATAGCACCGAACACGAAAATTCAGAACAATTGCCGTCCACACATGCCTCACTTGCACGAACAGCATCATCACCAAACACCAAGCTTGCACTCCATCGCCACTCCAAACTATCTCACAACCCAACGCCATGAGCAGGCAACGCACGAACCCTAGCAAGCAGTCCAGCGGACTTCCAGTTCAGGGCGCTCTGTTCGACTAGAGCCCAACGAATCCCTTCTACTGCTATTTGGTAGTCGATTACACCGCATTGCAGTACTTTGCGTACCGACAACTCAGAACTGGCAGGGATCTTGACAGGTGGACTGCATCTTAAGGATCATGAAGACCAGAAGTTACTCGACTCACGCTACAACGTACAGCACAGCTTTGCAATGGACCATTTTCAAAGATGTGGACCACAGTCATCAGGAATTGTTGAAATTCAATTTTTTGACCAAGCAGCTGCGATGATTTGTCCTATGAAGTTACTGTAGTGCGGTGGTACAATTTATCGTCACCTTGAAAATTCGCTTCACCACCAAGTTTCATTATCATGTTGGAAATTGCTAGAGTGAGTATAGTACCGACTATTTCAACTCAGATTGGTTCTGTTCACACCTGATTTAATGAACAAAACTGTGAAGGCTATCTGCGGGTGCACTTCTGAAAGAAACCAAAATCGACGCTTCAAATCACTTGTTTGTCTTGGACTGCTGGAGACGTGTTTCTCTGCTTCGAGGAGCATTTTGCTCTAGATTAGTGTTTTACTTTGAATGGATTCTACCATTTCTCTCCAAATAAAAATGAAGAAAGGTGTCGTGTTATTTGAAACTGAGTAGTCCATCACCAATAGACTGCCAAGCCCAGCCCAGCGATGATGCAAAAAACAAGAGACCCTGACTGATTCCATCCACACTGGCTCCATTTCTCTTCTATGCATCAACAATTTTCTTTCTTTCCCAATTTGTGGTCTTGCCTCCCTTGCTGTAAAAACGTTTTAATTCAACATCCATGTTGCAACGGCAGTAAAGATTTCAATGAATTCTAAGATGGTTCAACACTAAAGTCCACGAAATACTCGAAAATAAAACAGAGAAAATTTTTTAGCAATGACAGGGTTGGTAGCACGAAGAAGACCTCTACAGTTGCTACTAGCACTGTATGACGGCCTTGCAAGCGATTGTTTGTAAAGATCATGAATCATAGACCAGTTCTGAGTTGAAGCATCCGACTGTTTCTACCCGTGATATAGCTAGCAGCCCAAAGTCAGTAAGCACCCAAAGAGATTCTAGCTGCACAATGAATCTACAGCTTGAGTCACCATATAAAACCCGCAACCCTCTACCGCGAATGGAAAAGATGAATTTCAAATTATCACATGGAGCTACTTTTAGCACTACGAGCATCGGCCACACACAAGGACGCTTGACACTATTGCTACCAACAAGGAACTCTTAACCCTGTAATCTTGGACCCTTGGCCAGGTGGAAAACAGCAGCGGTGGCCCATGGCCTTGGGCGCTTAAATCCTGAACCATGTAAAGCTCATTGTATCTTCAAATGGAACAACACTGAATTTGTTGCGAATGGTAGCTTAGAGTGTTGGCGAAATCAATTTGGTAGCGGGACCTATGCAGAATGTGTGTAGCCAGATTCCCTCAACGTACGAGTGGAATTCATGGTGTACACCTCCATTTTTTTAGATTAGACAGCCACATGAAATTCATCTCCTTTGTGATGCAGAGGATGACACAGATCATTTACAGTGCTGAAGGCAAAGATCATGGTCTTGCAAGCTCGGCAGGAATCACAGAAGCTAAAATGGATGATGTACTGTACTGTACAATGAACTTGCTCCCTTGCATTCTGATGAGGAAACGATCGAGAAAAGAACCAGCCAGCCCTTTTGGCCTGGCCAGCTAGCAGTCCTTCAAAATCAAAGTACTTCATGTTTCGTGATGCATTGTCGTTATTTTAGCTTGTGGTGGTGAGATTTGTAATGAGAATGTGGACCGTAAGAGACAGCCTAATTGAGAGCTTGTCGATCATGGTACGTTTTTTTTAAGTCCTGTGTATCATCTTTTCCTCAACTCAAAGCTATTGTTCTCTCATCGAATCCAAGGAATGGAAATTGAGAATGTACTCTCCATTCGATCAGTTCTCAGTATCAGTCGTGTTTGTTCACTAACTGCGAATAGTCTGTCGACCATTGTCTGACTTCTGTAATGTGTCTCCATGTTCTTCGAGGTTTCAATTGCATGTGTGCAAGTAGTGAATATGACCAACAAGCAAAGTATGAAGGATTGTAGACTCATTTCTTTTATGCCTTTGGCTAGCCGGCTGGTATTCTTCCTTGCAAAAGTGTCGATTAATTGTGACTGTTACGAAACTAGTTTCGTATTGTCATGTGCATTGGAGGACATTGAAGAAGTCTGTGTGTTGAAGTAGGGTTGAGGTGTGCTAATACGGGGCGGAGCAAGGGCGATTAGGCTCGTTCGGAGCAGTTGGGGCACGCCACGGGTACGTGGAGATGGCAAGAAGGGTGACTCTGCCACCAATGACATGGCTGGTGGTGAGGCTGCGGAAGCTGGCTGGTGGCTGGTGGTCGTCAGATCGACGACTCCAAGTTCACTAATTAAATAAATTAGCATCCCAGCTATGGAGTGAGTGTCTATACTTTGGTATATGTATTTGCAGAGGACAGGATATAGGATGTAAATGATGACGTCAATCGGTTTTGCAATGTACAGTACAGTGCGTTTGATATGCACATTACATAATATGTCTAAGAGGCTGTTTGCGTCTCTTTGGTTTTACAACTTTCGTACAATGATTAATTAAGCTGCAGGTTGTAAAACTTCTCCGTGACGGGCTATGCTTCTGATCTATGTTTCTATCCTGCCTAGTATCGTATATTGTAATGCGTGCCGCAGTGGAATTATCAATTGTCGTTCTTTAAATGAATGGTGACATTCATCTGCACGAAGCTGGAAACTGAAATTTGTAGCACTCGTGTGGATTTGTATTCGAGGCTGTATGTCCTCAAAAGTGCCGTGGAATACCGCCAATTCGTTATCCTTGATATGGAAGTTTGCGAAAATTGCACGGACGACTAGCGGCCCCATTGATCGTTAGTGGCGGCGTTCGTTAGCGGCGTCAGTGGCATTTGTTTAGTACTCCGTACTTCGTATGTTTTCTTTTGTTCTTACACCGGTGTAAGTTACACATTGTACTGTACACTCGCAGTAAGCTGATTGCACCTCGAATAGCCTGAGTAAAGATTTAAGCTTGTTTCCATGTTGTCAGTGAAAAGGAGTTTCGGCAGAATTTTGTTAGCATGCAATTTTTTGACAATGAGTGAACTATGAATTAAAGTCAAAAGTGTTGGAAATATATGTTCCCAAAGTTTACGCAAGCTCTTCTGCTGTTTAGAGCACTTGCACTTTGTCAAAGAATGTAAATGGGATGGTTTTGCTAACACGTCACAATCAGGTATAGTTACTACGCTTTGTTGTGGACGTGACAAGTTGCATTTGAATAATTGCGACATTGAGATGGCTAATTTAACAAGAGTGGAAGGTTTTAGATCACCTACCGAACTCCATAGCAAACAACAAGTTTGGTGATTTTGATTTCAGAACATATCATTGAACACAAATGCAATCGTTATATTCTATAATCTTCAAATGAGCATAAACCATAGCACCAGCGTGAAATCCCTCCCCAATCGAAAGTGAGTGTCTATAATTGCTGCAAGACCGGCCTGTCATTGGACGACTTCAATGTTGATCTTTGCTCCTTCTACGGCCTTGCAAAAAGAAACGAACTCCCTTGCGTTGAGTGTTCCCTTGAACCTGTTTGCAAGACTGATACAGATTAATATATATGAGTCAGTTTTAACATTTCAACACGAACACATTTGAGAGCAATTTTTCGGGAGAGGGAGAAGAACGAATTTTGCTGAAATGAAAATTTCACACATGAATTATCACATACAATTTCAAACGAAGAGGTTATAGACGAGAATAACATTACCAGACCCCAGTTCTAGCTAACGCCTCAAGACTGGAGGCTAAATAGTTTGCAGTTCACCTCTAAACTATAAGCAAGAAGCTATACACTTGTCTCAGCTCCTCTGTTTGCCGAAGATATCCCATAGCCAGCACTGTACGTATGGGTTAATAGTATTAAGTAACCAAACTTAAATATTTTCTGGCATATAATTGTCCATTTAGTCACACTTCCACCACTTTCAGAAAAAAATTCAACGACACTGTGTTTATTGCGAAGAGATCATGAGCTAGTTCAACCAAGTCAGACTTACACCACTTGCTTACAATGAATTCCAACCACAAGTTGTCAGAAATCATGAAGGCTTCGGATTTACCATCGATGTTAGAATCCTCCACCTTGAGGGCTAATCTGATTTCTCGATGACTACGCGCATGCAATCCTTATTTTTCTACACAGAACTGGCTTCTAATGAGCTATTCTTCAAACAAACTTCACCATTACTTCGTGGAAGCGAGTGCACTAGTTAATTCACATGTATCACTTCCAAATGTAAGCTAAATATTGGTCCCCAGATCCGTTTTCCTGCCTGGAAAATTCATCCTCGCTCACAATCCACAGAGAATGCAGACACGGTCGTTTCAGCCAAAACGAAAGCCAGACTGAAGTCGTCCACCCACACATCAAAGCTTTGTGATCGATTGCCCCACTTGAAGTCACAGTTGTATCGAGTGGTGCCCCAGGTGTTGGGCTTGAATCCGAAACCCACATGTGCCCATACTCAACTGCGTGTTCCGCGAGGACAAGTACAATATTGGCCAACTTGCACTAAACTTGGATTGGAGGCTCCCTTGTAATTGCACTGAAGATGTTCACATCAGCGACGCTGCCGAAGACTGTTGGCTGACGCCCTCGACACCTTAAGCAACAAAAACAGGGGTGCCCACCATAACGAAGCTACACGCAATTGTACTGGTCCCGGATAGTGTGAGAATGATCTTGAGCTCAGTTGAATGATCTTCGGTGTTGCAGAAATCGAGATTCATATACAATTGGATTTGATTTTGGCATATTCTTTCTACTTCTTAATTTGAAGCATCTGGGAGGAGCGTACTTGACTGGAACAGCAAGACAATTCGTACATTAGTTTACTACACTTTATTGCAACCTTGGCCTTGCTCAAAAGCAGCTTGTGTAGGCTCTCATGTTCAGAGCATGGAAATGTTTTGTAATGACCATTACTTGAACAAGAGTGCCTAGGATTCAAAAGTTTTCAATTACACCTCGGATTAGTTGTTTGGAAGTTCGTGGTGTTCAAAGATACATTTTGGAGTTGTCTTTCAAATTTCCAACCTGTGAATTGAAGAGAAATCAACTGAAGGAAATTCAATAATAATTGGCAGCATGATCTTGTACTCATTTGCATCTGGACGCCTTCAGGTGTACATCGTTGGTTTGGTAGCTTGCTGTCGAATGAACAGGCTCTTTTTATCCCCAGGGAAAACACAGGAATTTTGTATTTGCCACCCATGATGAAATTTGGAAATTAGGCATCTATATTTGGAATCAGAGGTCCCTAATTAGGGCATAGAGATGAAAAACAAAAAATTAACCAAGCACAAAATAGAGGGTAGTTTTTTTACAATTACCTTGCAAAACATATAATTCACCTTGCAAGACCCACTTTGTATGACTACTTTAACCCCTAAGGGACCAAGGAGCCCACTTTGGACTTAGTTTTTGAGAACTTGGATGGATCCTTTTGACTTTATAATTTGGAATTTTTGAAAGATTTTCTTAGGATGGATGCTACTCATCATAATCTATGTGTAAAACTTTGTTTTATGTCATTCTGATAAATACTTCAAAAGTTAGAAGGGTTTTTTCAATTTCAATGTCATACCAAGCAACAAAAAATATATTCTAAAAGATATCAACTATTTTTATTTTGGAGGGATTGTATAAATTGATACCTACTCAAAACCATTTTAACCATTGAATTCCAAATAAGGAGGGAAAAGTTATGAAGAGTTTAATTTTGTGGGCAATTAAAGTAGAAAAAACATATAAATTATAAAGTCATCTTTTACTATCAATTTTGGATTTTTTTTTTATAGAAATAAATATAAAGTATATTAATTGTTTATGAGAACATTCTCACAATGATTTTCAAATTATTCCAAAAGTTATTTTCTAAAAATGTTGAAAGACAAAACTTCACCTTTTGGAAGGGCTAGAAAAGCCTACATTTTGAAGTTTAGGCACATTGAACTTGCAATTGGTGGGGATATTCACTTAAATTTTTTTGAATAATGCATTTGAACAAGTTAATCAAAGGATCCAAAGGTTGGATTTGTTAAAAAATAAATATTGATGAAGATTTTGGCTTTGCTTTGGGGACAAGTATTTTGAAGCAAGTTTTGGGCCTCTAAACATGAAGAATTAAGGGGTTAACAACCGTGTTAACAACCTACCATTGGAAGAAGGATATAGATCCCATAAATTAACATATTTTTGATAAACCTGACCAAGATGATCTAGGTAACAAACATCAGCCCCTAGTTGCAGGTTTTTCACAGCACTATCAAGAGGGTTGATCAATCAGAGCCATTATGGATGAAATCTTGATCATGCAAGCCTTTTATTTTATTTTCTCCAAGCCATTCACAAGATAATGACCACCCTTCCCATGGAAGTTCATACCTGAGTTCTACCTTACTGCGGTAGTCTTGAAGCATGAGCTGCCTTCTCTTGGAATCCCCGTCTAAAGAATGCCCTACAACAGGGCCGACAACCAGCCCACAACTGTCTTCCCAAAGCCTGTCAATAGTTTTCTACTGATTGCGAATCCAATCTGAATTAAAATGGTTGCAAGTGCAAGATACAGCAAGAACAAGTCTAGGCAGCTTATCATGCAAAGGATTGACCATGATCACCCGGGCAAAACTTCCCTTATCATTGAGTCAGAAACAGTCAAGTATGGAAGAGTATCCAACCTCACCACTCCCTACATGTGGCCTGAAAGTAGAGATGCACACATGATTCTCTTTTTGTCCACAAAATCCCACCAATGCATCACATTAGAGAAAAAAGAAGCCCTCAACTGGGCCGCCTTCAAAGTGACAAACCACTCTATTCTTTGATGTCTGAAATTCTAGGAAATCTGTAAGACGTGAGTAGTCAGACACTCTGACTTTCGGCACTTGTCAGACCACTAAAACCAAGGGCAGCCACTGAAGCAAAGAAGAAGGCAATGGAACTCCAATTTCTTTTCTTTCTTAAATTATCATGTATGCTGAAAATGAACACACAATTTTCAATTGGTAAGTGTAACCAATGAAGTGGCTTTTAATTGTATCACATTCAAATTTAAGCCACTTAGTGAAGTGTGTGTATTTGGGAGGGAGAAGAGATGCAATTTATACAAGTGGAGTAATGGTAGGTGAAACAACCCATGTGGGATATGTGAATCAAGACTAGAAGGAGCTCCACCACTCATGGTTATGTGAAAACACAAAATTTGTGTTAAAAGTCAGATTTTAGACCTCATTTAGGCATAGTAGATGAAAAAAATTCAAAAAACTTAAAACTAGTAAAAGTTGTAAAATCAAGTTAAGTTTTATCTGAAAAAATCCGTTTGAAATTTAAAGACTTCACCTTAAAGTTATGAACAAATTTCAAAGAGGGTGTTTGAAAATGTAAAAAAAATGTCCCTTCTACCCCCTCTTTGAAGTTTGTCCAATAACTCTTAGATGGGGATTCAAAATTTGAAACAAATTTTTGGAGATAAAAGTTAGCTTGGTTTTCCAACTTCTTCTAGTTCAATTTTTTTTCAAAAATGATACAATACTATGACCAAATGAGGTCTAAAACTCAACTTTGAGCACAATTCCTGCATTTTCACTTGCATCTCAAATTTTTTAGAATTTTGAATCAATATTTCATCATTGTTGAAACAACATGACAAACACAAAATAGCCACACAAGATTGTCTCAACAATATCCCAAGTTGTGTTGAGTCAATGTTGTCAATCAATGAGGTATTGTTTCAATAATTCCGATATAGTGGTACAAAAATATTGAATCAACAATTATTCAAAGGTATTGTTTCAACATTTTCAATATGGTGATGTAAATTATTGAATTAACTATGTCCAATTATATTTAAACACCATCATTTAGCCATTATGACACAACCATGAGATAAACAACAACATGTAGCCATTGTTAAAATAACAAATAGACAAAATATAAATGACAACATTCAACCATTGTTGAAACAACAATGAGACATTTTTTAAACAAAAAAAATTTAAGAATCATTGATACAATAATGAATTATGATTGTTAAAAAATAACATCTTACTTATTCACACTATGTTTTGATTGGTTGTCCTTCAGCTTTCATTTGTAAAACAACATTACTATACCAAGGACACCCATGGTAGAAATATGTAGCCCTAAGATAAAGTGTCCAATTACCAAATCAATCTCTAGGACCTATAGGAATACCAAGTGCTTTGTATATTTTCAACATCTGAAAAGAATTTTTACAAAATACCATAGTAAGATTGTATTGAATTTTTTGAAGTATATCAAAGCGTCAATTATACTTTATAATTTAGGCATTGACATCTTTTTTTATACTTTTCCTATAGGTAGATTAATTTTTATGTACTCTATATGAAAATGTTCTTGCATATGTGTTGATTATATTTGATACAATTGGTGAAGTGGTCCATCAATATTGTATTGAAATTTGAGCTTTGAATTCCACTCAATTTTGTTTTCATACAAGCCACTACTCTCAATGTTTATATGAAAAAAGAAATGAAGCACCAAAACAAAACTTCATACCTTCTTATAAGAAATTCCATTTTTTAAGGCACCTTCTCATGATAAAAAGCCCCAATATGCTTTGACGTCCCACTCAACAAAAAGGATTATTGTATACAATACCTTCCTCATACAAATCTAATAAACAAGAAGTATTTGCATTACAGCCCAATGTTCGAACCTAAAATAATTAGCTCGAGAGAAAAAATAGCCTCTTTTGCATTCCTGGGTATTAAAAAATTTAGATATAGACAAGTTTCTTTTATCACCATTAATAAATCATCAAATGCTTGCAGTACACGAGGGCTAACCAATTGATGTAAGATATCCATCAACATTTTGAAAATCCCAATGTTGCTTTCATATAGAATTTCAAAATGGAATGAAAGGTACAAATTGCGAAGGGATGTCATTTCCCCATTAAATCCCCTAAAAGTATTCTATTTGAAAATTTGTGAATAATTTAGATGTAAATATTTAAACCTTGACAACAACCTTAAATTAAGATTGAAACATTTCAACTTGAGATCATTAATGAATTCAAATAGAACAAGCACTTATACAATGAAGTGAGAACTTTTTTGATAAGTCTTGAAAAAACTTTGTGGAGGATGATTTCAAAGTATTCAACCACGAATAATTGTTGATTCAATATTTTTGTACCACTATATCGGAATTATTGAAACAATACCTCATTGATTGACAACATTGACTCAACACAACTTGGGATATTGTTGAGACAATCTTGTGTGGCTATTTTGTGTTTGTCATGTTGTTTCAACAATGATGAAATATTGATTCAAAATTCTAAAAAATTTGAGATGCAAGTGAAAATGCAGGAATTGTGCTCAAAGTTGAGTTTTAGACCTCATTTGGTCATAGTATTGTATCATTTTTGAAAAAAAATTGAACTAGAAGAAGTTGGAAAACCAAGCTAACTTTTATCTCCAAAAATTTGTTTCAAATTTTGAATCCCCATCTAAGAGTTATTGGACAAACTTCAAAGAGGGGGTAGAAGGGACATTTTTTTTACATTTTCAAACACCCTCTTTGAAATTTGTTCATAACTTTAAGGTGAAGTCTTTAAATTTCAAACGGATTTTTTCAGATAAAACTTAACTTGATTTTACAACTTTTACTAGTTTTAAGTTTTTTGAATTTTTTTTCATCTACTATGCCTAAATGAGGTCTAAAATCTGACTTTTAACACAAATTTTGTGTTTTCACATAACCATGAGTGGTGGAGCTCCTTCTAGTCTTGATTCACATATCCCACATGGGTTGTTTCACCTACCATTACTCCACTTGTATAAATTGCATCTCTTCTCCCTCCCAAATACACACACTTCACTAAGTGGCTTAAATTTGAATGTGATACAATTAAAAGCCACTTCATTGGTTACACTTACCAATTGAAAATTGTGTGTTCATTTTCAGCATACATGATAATTTAAGAAAGAAAAGAAATTGGAGTTCCATTGCCTTCTTCTTTGCTTCAGTGGCTGCCCTCGATGATAGGTTGACGTTTTTGAAAAATCCAGTGGCTGACATCGCAGCCGAGGGTGAACGAGAATAGGGAAAAAACAGACATTAAGCAAATAAAAACCAAAATGCCAGGGTCCTCGAAGGGCTGCGGAACGGCCTTCTACAGGGCTCAAATTTTCTCTAATGAAATCAAGCATCCCAAGATATATGCGCCTTTACTTTTGTTTCATCTTCAGCCAAAATGACTGGTACGGGTCCTTCCACTCCATGACACGCTTTGGCCTCCCTGTAAATCTGAGCCACAGCAGCAAACAACATAGAATGCTGCCCTGCAATGAACTGAGCCCCTTTCTTGTTTTTCCGTTTAGTACAATCATAGGATGGCCCAGCAACATTCAAGGCAAACAAATCACACATTTGCCTGCCTCCATAGATCCCCATAGCTTGTGCAAATGATTTCGTGTTTTTTGAAAACTTGTGACCCTGCTTCACATGATTCAGGTTTGTGGCAACGTCCCCAACGAAGTCCCACAAAGCAGGCTTTTCCCCAAAGGCGTTCGTTTTGTGAGCCACCAAGATGTTGTTACAAAAGGAGAGGACATCCTTCCGATTGAAGCTTTCTACAGCACTTAGTTTTAGACCATAGTAACTGATTTTTAATTGCACAACCCTCGACTTCATGAGCTAATGCCTAGCCCTTTCCTAACAATATTTTCTTGCTAATGTTCTAGACTGTGCAGCCAACTCAGGAGATGACAAGAAGTCCACCCTTCTTCCACACTGTGTATCCCTAGAGAAACGCTTAACAAAAGCATGACCTTCCCTAAGCACTCTAAGTCTAAAATCAGTGGCTTACTCAATCTCTTTGCAATTACAGCAAGTGAAGTTGGTAAACGGTTCTCTTGTGCTACAGACGCGTTTACAATGAACATGACAGAAGCAACCCCTAACAGTGACAGTTTGGCCTTTGAATACAAATTCAACAATTGTGGTGGATTCAACATGCCACACCGAACCAGGCTTAGAATCATTGAGCAATGAATCCAACCTGTAGCACTTTCCAGCATATTTGGTGGTTTTGTTTCTTAATCCCCAATACAATAAGGAGAAGATGGAGTCAGAGTGCGTATATGATCGAGCTTCAGTTGTTGCATCGAAATCGTCACTATCCAAACTGCTAAACCAAGAATGCAGGTCTCGCTGGTTTCCAGTGATCAATTTTGTCCTTGCGGCAAGTCTCCCCCGTTTCCTAGAGCTGAGTGTACTTGATCCGTTGGATTCAATGTTAGCTGCAACACGGACTTCTACGCATTTGTTGTGTATGAGCCCATTGACGTGATTTTCCAAGTTAGATCAAAGGTTTCCTTTCTGCGGGCATAGGTACATCAGCTCTCCGTCGACTTTGCAGCAAACCTTGAACCCAAAGGACTTGAGCTGGGAAGCCTCCACATCCCCTACTACAACAAAAGGAGGGTCATCGGAGGAGATGGAGTCATTCACGCTCTGGAGAATACTCACACTTTCTTCCACGAGAGACCTATGGTTTGCTGGTGTATAAATGACAGGTTTTCTGGACTTGCCGTCCCTCTTTAGATGACTGTTGTATGAAATGTCCCTGCACTTGCACCATTGCTTGATGTGAAGAGCTGAATGTAAATGTGATTTCTTAAAATTCGTGAACAAGTTTTGTATACCATAGCGGGTGTGATCACTGCTTAAACCCTCGATTCCTTGTTGCACTCCCCGCAGAAAATCTTCACCACTGCCACACCATGGTGATCGTATGTTTTCAACTTCCAAACGTGGTCAGCAAAATCCATCTCTTACAACTCCCTCTGAAGTTTAGCAGCAACACTTCTGTATTTGTCAAGGATGTCACTAGGGAGGAGTTCAGATTGAAGGAGACTCTCATCATCTTGAAAGTCTTCACGGGCGTTGTTGGAATCCACGGCCTCTTCTTGCAGCGTCGGGGCGGCACCAACATCCAAATTTTGAGCATCCGGAAAGCCCAATTTGGATAAATCTAGTGTCTCATCGGCGATGAATTCATCGCAACTGGCCTTGTGACTAATGTCTAGATGACATCTCTTTCTAGGTCCCACTAGAAGAAAATGAGGGGTTTTGCAACTACAGTATGCAACTCATTTTGTAGTTGCATAGGACGTTTGCAACTAGGTGACAATGTAGAGTCCATAGTTGCAGTGGACAAGTCGCATTAGTTGCAGTCTAGTTGCAAGGTTTTTTGTCATCCGACACCATACAAAGAACTTCATCCTTGTGTATGTAACTTGTTTGCAACTTGCTTGCAACTTGTAGATTTGTAAATTTTAAAATATAAATCTCAATGATTTGTAGATTTCAAATTTTCAGATCTACCTCCTTTCTAGATTTTAGAATTTCATAACTACCTTTTTCTTAGATTTTTGAATTTCAAATCTACCTTTTTCTAGATTTCAAAATTTCAAATCTACCCTCTTCCTAGATTCCAAAATTTCAAATCTACCTTCTTCCTAGATTTCAAAATTCAATTTCCTAGATTATAAAATTTCTTGAATTTTAATTATTTTTTAAATTCTTATATACAAAATCTACAAATTGTAGAAACCCACAAATTATAGAAATCTTATAATTCTATCAAAAGAATTCATTACATAAGACTATAACAACTTACAAGTCTTAAATATGTTCAATCTAATGGTACTCTTTACAATTGATATAACACAAATGGGAATGAACTTTGAAAGCAACTAGGAAACAACTAGAGTGCAACTAAGAAACAACTAGCGTACAACTAGGAAACAACTATGGTCATTTTACAGTTGTATAATAGTTGCATAGGACACTAGTTGTTTCCTAGTTTTTTTTTGCAACTACAGAATGACTACTTTGCAACTAAAACAATGAATGAATGTTGTAAAACAATGACACAAAACAACTACATTAGATTTGGTGCAAATAGAGAGGAAACTAGTTGCATGATAGTTGCATAGGGCACTAGTTGCATAGTAGTTGGTTGTGCCGGACGTGTTTTTCTTCTAGTGTCCGCCCGTGATGTCCTCCAATGTTGGAATCACACAAACCCGCTCTGTGACAGGGTAATTGTCCTTGAACATCTTCCCGATCCGACATTCATCCTTGAAATCCCGAAACTAAAATGGCCAATTCACGCACCCGCACTCCTCTAGACTGATCCGCAACTCCGCGTAAGTGTCGCTAGCTTTGCAGAAGAAGGGACTTAGGAGATCCAGACGCACATTATCACCAGCGAGGCAGAACAACTTTGTCTTCACACTCAACGCCATCGTCCTTGAAAAAAGAGGATCCCTTTACCGGAAGTGGGAAGCAGACTCTGCTTCTAAATCCTCCAACAAGCAATGAACACCCTCAACCTGAATAGTGACAAAGAAGGTCTGGGCGGACAACAAACTCTACCGCAAACCCATAACCCGAAGCCAAACATTCGATTGTTGATCAGAATTTCGCAACCCAAGTCTAAACCCTATTGTAAAGTGAAAGTAAACTCAAATGCACACAGAACGCACTTGGATGCCAACCCTACACCAAAATTTGCGACTTAAAGGCTAAACCACGCACATTCAATTGTTGTTGAGAAGAGCAACCAAAGCCTGAATGCAAACCCTAATTTTCCAATCTGCGATAGAATGGAACGGTCATTGGACAAAACTGAACAGAGTCAAAGAACATAGGAATTGTAATGTGAAGTTCTAATCCCGTTCATTCCAAAATTCAAAAGTAGACACCTGAAGCCAGCCACGTCTACTTTACAGACTGTGAAATTAAAGCCTGAAATTAATGTCTGAAACTTAAGCTTGAAATTAAAGATTGAAATTAAAGACTGTGAAATTCTAGAATACTTGCATATGCCACTCACAAGGTAATAGCGTTCAATACTTTTGGTCCTCAAAATTAATAAAATAGGGGGTATTTTAGGACTAATTTACCCTATTTTCCTATACCCTATAGTAGTTGTAATACATTGCATAGCATTTGAGATACCCTATAGTATATAAAATCAAATTAAAAAATTTTCCCCAAAAGTTTTTTAGATACCTTATCATTTGTTCGCACGTAGTTTTCTACTGCTAGCGCTCACTACCCCCCCAAGCGAAGTCATTAGATGGGATTCAATTGAAGTGGAGGACTGCGAGTTCCCTAGCGTTCCCAAACGCTGGGAACTCCGCCAGATAGGAGTCGACCACATCAACAAATATTAAAAAAAAATTAAATTTTAAATATATATATATATATATTTTTAAATATTTTTCATTTTTCATTTTAATATTTTAATATTTTTATTTTATTTTTTCCAAGCAGTTCAAGCTGGTTCCTAGCAACAGGAACAACTTGAAACAGCCTTCCCAAAGGATGGAACCCATGTAATGTTTCTATCAAATTTCTCTTATTGTAAGCTCATGGAGTACACTAATTATACCATGATGTTTATTACTATCATCTCTACTTTTGATATAAATTTCATACTATTTTAAATATTTGAACTATTCAATTCCAAATAATAAGATGACTAGAAAGAATTTTATTTTTCAAGAAATGTAGTCATGAAAAAAAAATATAAAGTCGTCACTGAATTCAATTGTAAAAAATTTCAAAAAAATGAATGAACAAGGGATACCAATTGTTAATTAGAACATTCTCACCATTGGAATTAAAAATTTCCAATTCTTTATAAAATCATTAGAGTTCTAGGCATTCTTTTCATTCAATTCCACTTCATAATTTATTTTAAGATGGAGATGAAAGTTTGTTTGGTTAAATTTCTACAACATGTTTTTCAAACGAGTTTCCAACATATGGAATAAAACACATAGGTTATGGAACACATATTTTTTTCTACAAATGTTGAAAGACAAAACTTTGACCATTAGAAGAATTTTCAAGACTCGGAAAGATTGGGAGTTCTTGGGAGTTCCCAAACTGTAGGAATTTGGTTGCAGCAACAATTTGATGCAATCTGATGTGGCTGAGAGACTACCATGTCGGATAATATTAATTTATTTTTTAATATTTATTTTTTCAATTCTTAAAAAATATTTTAAATATTTTAAAATTTTATTTTATAATTTTATAATACTTTATTGGCACTATAGTGGTTTCTAGATATGGGAACAACTTTGAAATAGTCTTTCAGAGACCCTGCATCTCCCCTAATGTTTTGAAAAGCTAAAAAACACTATATTTGAAGTTTAGTCACATTGAAAATGCAATTGGTGGGGATATTCACTCTAAAATTTGGGAATGATATACTTGAATAAGTTAACCAAATGATACATTAGATGAGATTTCAGGATTTTAAGGGCTGTTTCGGGGCCGTTCCCGGCGCTGTTCCCCCGGCAGTCAAAGAACGCCACTGACAGATTTTATTTTTTTTGAAAAAAAAAAGAAAAATTTTAAGTTCTTAAAATGAGAAACAAAGTTAAATTTTTTTATTTTTTTATTTTTTTATTTTTCGAAAAATCTGACCTGGCCGTCTCTCGGCCAGGTCAGCACAGGCCGGGAACGGTGGATTTTGGCGGTTCTCGGGGGGGGGGGGGGTCGAGTTGGGAACTCGCAGCCCTCCTCGAGAGCCAAAACACATGTAATGCTACAATTGAATTCATTAAAATATGAGTTAGATGAAAATTTTAGCTTTGCTTTGGTGGCAAATATTTTGAAGTACTTTTGCTAAACATGAAAGAACTTTAGACATTAACATTTTTAGAAAAAAAACAAGTATACCCAGAATTTGTGCAAATAAGCAAATATGTTGATAAATGGGTTGAAAATATGTGTAAAGAAATAAAAATAAAGCAACCTTCATTTCAGCTTAAAAGAAGTTACAAAGTAGAAGGTATTATAGTGGTACAATATTAAAAAATAAATGAAACCACTAATAACTTTTACAAGAAATTGAGAAGTACTAATCCCAATAGTGAGAATGTCACTACAAGAGAAAGGGGTATTTTAAGTAGTGTCCTAGACATCACGTCTTTTAAGTAACATCTTTTAAGTAAGTTTGTAAGTAAAATTTTACTAAAAGGATTGTCTTCTTAGTAAAATTTTACTTAAAAACTTACTTAAAAGACGTTACTTAAAAGATGTGATGTCTAGGACACTACTTAAAACACCCCTTTCTTTTGTAGTGTGTTCTAATAAGGAATGTTTTTTCTCCTTCATTGCTAACAAACTAAAACTCCTTATAACTTCTTCTCATGATGTAGAACTAAATGGTTCAAATGTATAGAGTAGGTGTCAATCTAAACAATTAAATAAAATTATTTAATCTTTAAAAAGAAAAATTTAGATACCAAGTATGATATTGAAAGTTAAATTTCTTTTATAATTTTGCAATATTTATTTAAATGATGTGAAACCAAGCTTCTTTTGCAAATTAGCATAATTATCATCTATCCTAAAATATTGATGCAAAATTTCCAAATTTGAAGTCAATAGAGTGAATGCAAATCCTCAAAAAATCCAAAGTGGGATCTTTAGTCTTTTAGGAGTCAAGGACAAGCAAACTTGTTCATATGTCCAAGATTGGTACATAACATTGTATAACACTGGTTTCTTTTCCCTCTTGATTCAAGGCAAAGAAATCTTTTGTCCCAGGATATCTTGAATTCACATAACTTACATTCATGAGCCACTTTCATTAGGCCTATGAGGAATATTTCATGGTGGGGATTTCTTGACTTTCTTCATTCCTAGGAACAAAAAAAGTCCTCCCACATTCATGAACAATGATATGAAAGTTTGTGCATTATAATAATTGAAGTAAACCACATGCTCCACCATAGAGTGTACCACATTCTTTTTTCAAGCATAAATGAAACTAAAGTTTATTACAAAGCCATTCATTAAGACTTCTTTCCTTGTAGCAAGATGTCTATAATGGAATTCTCTAAATACAATAGTTGTCACTAGCTACCTTGCTCTACTAGCCAATAGAAGTTAATGTCCATCAAAGTGTTATAACATGAGATAAATTTTATATATTGTAATATGTGGTCACAATATGGATTCATGGTCATTTGGAGCAATTAAATGTTTATTGTGGTGCATTCTACGTGCTAGTATTCAAATTTTGATACAATCATTGTAAATCAATGTAACTCCAAAGTATCTATGGCATTGTTTCATGAAGAACACTCTTTCTTCTTTACATTGATGTATTAAATGTATTTTTTCTTAATTAGAGCTTCCTCAAAGAATGTTAATTCAATGAAGGGCAATTTTCAATCATTCATTATCCACCTAAAAATGCATTTAGGGAGAAGACGTTACTTGCAAATCAAAGACCAAAACCTCAATGTAGAGTAAAGACAATCAAAGTGGGTGTTATTTACTTTTTGACAAATTCTTTTGAACACATTTTTTAATTAACTCCTATAGGACCAAACATTGTTTTTTGGCAACAAAGCGATTTTGGGCAACTCACTATAAACGAAATTTTTAATTTTAAAAAAAAAATTCACACAATGTGAACCCGAGGAGTAGCTTTAAGGCACAACAATTTTCACAACTTTTCACTACATGGTTACAAAGTTATTGCATGATATTTAATTTTCAACAATCGGCGGGTAGCCTGGGCAGCCCCAAAAACTTTTTTTAATTTCACTTTTTCAAGAAATAAAAATTTGAAATTGGTTTTCTAGATTTATATATATGTGGAAAGCTTTGAATATTTTCATTTTGATTTACAAGATGAAAGTTATGAGGTGTCCTAGTTTGCGGGTAGTTATGGATTCCCTACCCGAAAACAAACTTTGGAGTCCTTTATTTAACTCCATTTTTTAGATGTTTTGAAAAAAATAAAAATACATGGTGTAGATTGTTTATTACTACATTACCATCATTGGGATTGGAATTTTTCAATTTTATAATTAAATTCTTAACAATTTATTGATTTGAATCATTTTGTACTTCTTTCTACTTACTATTTTTTTCTTATATGTTGTGCAATTCCAAATGATCTGAATTTTTTGAAGCATGTAGCCAATTTGCCTTGGGGAATAAATCCAAGAAGTAACCACCATTTTGAATTTTTTTTCATTCAAATGTGACCTTGTGAAGTGCAGCTGCCCGTATTTTCACAGGGCCAAAAAAATGATTTTTGTCACTTCAAACGTTAACATCTTGCAATCTACACGGTGGAAAATTACGAATTTTTTTCCACATCTTTTCTAACTATTTTACTACAAGATCCAACGGTTATAGCTGTCCAAAAAGTTTTTTCATCTAAAATTTGGTGCTTGTATCAAAAATGGTAGTTTGGGAGTATTTTTGGTGGAAACATAGTCTCTAACCTTTAGGATTAAGACTCAAATATCTACCTATGGCATTTTTCCAACACTAAAGTGTCAAAATTTGAGATGAGGAATAATTTGCTACTTTAGTGTTGAAAAAGTCCCGAAACAAATATTGAAAACCACTACCATATATAGAAGTGATCGTGTGTAGTAATGATCTAAAATTTGGCATTTTTGATTTAAAGTCCAATCAAAAGAGAAAATTAAAAAACCTCTAAAAGGCAAGAGCCTCAACAAAGTAGATAGCTCTCCATTTGAACTTAAGGTTTTTGAAAGTACATTTTAGTGTGCTAACACAATTTCTAGTTGTTCATGTCACCTCCAATCCCTAAAATCTCCCATATGCAAATTTCTCAAACATTGTGGGAAAAGACGGCCTAATCAAAATTAGGATGTGCACATTTTTCTTGTTACAATCTCACAACTCCTACGCAATTTCACTCAAAATTGGTATGCATACTAACAAGCAAGCTCTTCAAACATCTATAGTGTTAGATTTTGAAAAAACAAACAATTTTCTTCATTGGGGATAAATAATGTCCATCATCTTTTTTCATATGAAAAATATGCTTGCAAATGCTTGGGCACTTATGGGATAAAGACCAGTCAAATAACCAAGAATTGCCATGAAACAATCGAATCAACCACAATAAAAACACAGCCAGGGTGAATGGACCCCCTCATTGCCCCTCCAGGGCAAACCCTGGAATTTTTTATTTGCAAGGCTTAATATTTTTTTGAAATTCTGAATTCATATTTGCAATCAGAGGCCCCAAATTACCGCAAGGAGATGCAAGAATTATCAAAAAATTGGCACAACATAGAGGGCTTTTTTTTCAAACCTAAGTTGACCAATGAGGGGGTCAATTCTCCCTCCGCAGTAAACACGCCCATTCCCGTCGTAGTCCTTAGTAACTCTTCAAAATGTAACTCTGCCAAATGGTCAAACCCGAAGACAGCGAGGCCAAGTAAAGCTTAATTTTGTTGGACCAGAACAGAAGTCAAGCGGATTGATCATCCTCATCCAAAAAACTCCGTAAGCAACAAACAATGTTGCCAGGTATCACAGAAACTCCAATTGCACGAAGACCCCCGGAATTAAATGCCCACAAGAAGTCGACCACCCTTCCAGGATCGGAACGGAACGGTGTGGTCGGTCCATCACAGGTGCCATAGGGTCCGTATTTATGCTTGGTGGTGATGAAGCTAAGAGACGACACACGTTGGAAAAGGTCTGAATATAATCCCGCCAATTGCACAAGATATTCGCTGGGGTGGTCGAACCTAATCTGTGCACAGAACAAAATAAAACCCCGTAACTTAAGTACAATATGCAGTATTTCACATCTTAGGCGGAGAAATCAGACTGAAGGGGAATCTCTTTTGAAATGGTACTTGTGAACAGGAACCAAGGTGGGGCTCTGAACGTTACTGAGTCCATTTCATTTGCCAACCCAAAACAAAATTGGACCAATTCGAGTAAAGAAAACCCAAATTAGAAATGGTTGCCTACATTACATGCCCTATGTAGTCTTGCATCCAGTCGATTTTATTAGTTTGCGACTCCCTAGAGTGACCTTCATGACGCATTTCCGAAACTGTCATGTGGAATCATGGATGGAAAAGCGAAGATGAGTTTGCAGGGTGAAGGGAGCGCTCACCCAGTCAGTGCTCACTCCACCTTCTCCAATTCCTCCTACAGTTATTTCAGCACGCCACAGCTCCTCTAGAACAGAGTAAGAAAATCCTACAAGGTCAAGTTTCCCTTTCTCCCTGAAATGAACTTTGAAAGCCCTAATATCACACATTCGACCACTGCTACAATCCCAGGGAGCTGCACCCCGAGGCCCCTGCATCTGTGACATCCAGTCGCCAGTCCCCCAGTGAGTACAAGAAATTGTCACAACAAAACTTTAGGGAACGGTTTATTTGACGCAACCTCATGGAGCTGGACCTACAGTATGCCGGAATTGAACAAAGGCACACTGAAGGAATCATGTGACATTCAAGTAGTTCAAGGACGAAGTGGTATTGCATTGTAACTCATTAAACACATACTCTCTCCACTCTCAACAAATGACATGCAGCATCAGTTGGCTCTAGTGAATCTTACCTGCACCGCGGCTGTCAATCTCCCAAAAGGCCACACTCGATCTATCGGCAAACACTCGGATTCACGGACTTCTGCACCCGCTTCTGCATTGCCAATATACAGAAAGTGGAATCAACCTCAAAGTCGGCTTCCAGAGGGAATAACATGGGTGGGGAGTATAAATAGAGTCTTATTACATACCAGCCAGGACTTGGAGGCCTTTCAGATACCGCAACACTCGACACACGTCTGCAAATGCAGGTCGCTTCCGAGGATCCGCATCCCAGCACGCACAAATCAGGGAAGCCAAGTCAGCAGGGCAGCTGGAAGGAAGGCGTGGCCGCAAAGGAAAGGGGGCTGTCAGCTTTGAGTACAGATCAGTTACTCGAACATCCAGGAAAGGCTCCTCTCCTGACAAGATTTCGAAACACACAATTCCAAAGCTGTAAACATCAGCTTTCATTGGAAAGGCATCTTCCAGATGATCGTCCTCCATGTTGGCCCCGAATATCTCAGGTGCCATCCATTTCCTCGTACCTACGTTGTGTGTGAAGTGAGAGTACCGGGTTATCTCTCGCTTGGTCTTTACCAGCCCAAAATCGGCAATCTTCGCAAACACAAATCCATCATCCGCAGCTCCACCTGACACCGGGTTGACAAGAATGTTCATGGACTTGAGGTCGCGATGGGCCATCTTCAGGGAGTGGAGGTAGCTCACAGCATCCGCGATCTGGAGCATCAAGTCGATGGCGGCAGGAAGAGAGAAAGGCTGAACCCTAGCTCCACCCTTCATTCGCCTTCTCATGAATTTGTGTAAATCCATAGCCATTAGATCCATGAGAAGGGAATCCTCAGAGTATGCAAATACTTTGACGATGTGTGGGTGATTCATTTTCACTAATGCGTCGGCCTCAGCTAGTAAAGTAGGGAGCCCGGCGTGATTGAAAATTTTCTGAGCGTAATTGAATCCTAACCACGTTACTTCTACAACCTGTCCAAATGCACCTGAGCCTAGTGGCCGAACATACTTCACAACGTCTTGGTCAAAACTCCACAACAAGGATTTGTGGTCCTGCTTCCCCGGGATCCTGGCATTTACCTGGCATTCTCGCTGATCCAGCCTTTCGGGATACTCGCCCTTGCCCCGCGCCACTGCGGCTGCCTGCACACACACCGCACACCATGAACACCACACGCCTGCACTATTCTCTTCCACTTTGCACTACACAAAACTAGGTCACTGTGCCGTCCCTACCACTCACACCTATGCACGGCAAGCCACAGAATTCTACCAGTTTGCGATTCGGAGGATGATTGAACCGGCAAATCATCCCGAACCCGCACGATCCCGTCCGCATGTAGTTCATACAATCCGGCTCGCCCGGCCGTTTGGGGTACGACTCCTGCCCTCCATACTCCTCGGGGGAAAGTCCTCTCAATACTTGGCCAGCAAGACAATAAGATGGACTTCGGTGCAAATGCATATTGCCACAATCTTCAGCACTACAAGGATGGTCCCGCTTCCAATTCTCCAGTTCTTCCAGTAGCTGCTGCCAATCTTCTTCCGCTGCTTTCTCCAGCAGAAAGTGCTCATGGTACCCAAGTTGGGCTTGCCAAGGAAAATCTTTCAGCGCCGGTGAATCCGACTCGAGTTTCCTGCAGGCCATGGTGTGGAACACTACCGATGTGCACCAGTGAATTTCTTTCAAAATATTGGTAAATGCTTCGGACCGCTCCGCATGTCGAAGAGCCGCCTGCAGCGGAGGCAACTCCCTGCAACAATCTTCACTTAGGCTTTTCGCGCGCGTCAGCACCCTTCTCAACTCTGGCGTCACTTGCATCCGCGCAGCTGATTCCCAAGGACTCTGAGCGCCATCGATCCAATACGACAGAGGAAGTTCGTCCGCTGGACCCCAATTCTGGAGAGCATGCCGAATATAGGTCACAAGAACCTGGTGCTGGCGTCTACAGCCCTTGACATCCACACCCAGTGAGGGATACTTTGAACCAGATTTCTCTGCAGGAAAAGCAGGTGAACAGATTATTGCTTCAGATAGTCCGACGCAAAAAGAACCTTTAAAACCAGACAGAAGGTGAGAATTTCACAGGATTGTCGAGTGGTTACAGAGAAGTGGGAAAAGAAATTGCTTACTTCGGCTGTTGGGGCGTTGTCGCCTACCACTCGTGGAAGTACCAGCATCCGCAGGGGCTTTAAGCAGCGGATCCATAGCGAGGGTCAAAGTATAC
This sequence comes from Rhytidiadelphus loreus, assembly GCA_947034895.1. Lineage (NCBI taxonomy): Eukaryota > Viridiplantae > Streptophyta > Bryopsida > Hypnales > Hylocomiaceae > Rhytidiadelphus > Rhytidiadelphus loreus. The sequence continues at coordinate 44,000,141 of OX344765.1, forward strand.
ACAATAGCACCGAACACGAAAATTCAGAACAATTGCCGTCCACACATGCCTCACTTGCACGAACAGCATCATCACCAAACACCAAGCTTGCACTCCATCGCCACTCCAAACTATCTAACAACCCAACTCCATGCGCAGGCAAAGCACGAACCCTAGCAAGCAGTCCAGCCGACTTTCAGTTCAGGGCGCTCTGTCCGACTAGAGCCCAACAAATCCCTTCTACTGCAGTTTGGTGGTCACATTTCAGTACTTTGCGTACCGACAATATATTCAGAACTGGCAGGGATCTTGACAGGTGGACTGCATCTTACGGATGTCAGTCACCGGGAATTGTTGAAATTAAATTTTCGACCAAGCAGCTGCGATGATTTGTCCTATGAAGTTACTGTAGTGCGGTGGTACAATTTATCGTCACCTCGAAAATTCGCTTCACCACCAAGTTTCATTATCATGTTGGAAATTGCTACAGTGAGTATAGTACCGACTGTTTCAAGTTAAATTGGTTCTGTTCACACCTGTTCACACCTGAACAGAAATGTGAAGGCTATCTATCTGTGGGTGCATTTCTGAAAGAAACCAAAATCGACGCTTCAAATCACTTGTTGTCTTGGACTGCTGGAGACTTGTTTCTCTGCTTCGAGGAGCATTTTGCTCTAGATTAGTGTTTTACTTTGAATGGATTCTACCATTTCTCTCCAAATAAAAATGAAGAAAGGTGTCGTGTTATTTGAAACTGAGTAGTCCATCACCAATAGACTGCCAAGCCCAGCCCAGCGATGATGCAAAAAACAAGAGACCCTGAGTGATTCCATCCACACTGGCTCAATTTCTCTTCTATGCTGTGTATACTTGAACTCAACAATTTTCTTTCTTTCCCAATTTGTGGGCTTGCCTCCCTTGCTGTAAAAACATTTTAATTCAACATCCATGTTGCAACGGCAGTTAAGATTTCACTGAATTCTAAGATGGTCCAACACTAAAGTCCACGAAATGCTCTAAAATAATACAGAGAAAAATTTCAGCAATGACAGGGTTGGTACAGTAGCACGAAGAAGCCAATTCTACAGTTGCTACTAGCACTGAATGGCACGGCCTTGCAAGCGATTGTTTGTAAAGATCGTAAATCATAGACCAGTTCTGAGTTGAAGCATCCAACTGTTTCTACCCGTGATATAGCTAGCAGCACAAAGTCAGTAAGCACCCAAAGAGATGCTAGCAGCACAATGAATCTACAGCTAGAGTCACCATATAAACAATCATACAAACCCTCTACCACTAATGGAAAACTAAGATGAATATCAAATTACCACATAGAGCTACTTTTTGCACTACGAGCATCGGCCACACACAAGGACGCTTGACACTATTGCTACCAACAAGGAACTCTTAACCCTGTAATATTGGACCCTTCGCCAGGTGGAAAACAGCAGCGGTGGCCCATGGCCTTGGGCGCTTAAATCCTGAATCATTGTATCTTCAAATGGAACAACACTGAATTTGTTGCGAATGGTAGCTCAGGGTGTTGGCGAAATCAATTTGATAGCGGGACCTATGCAGAATGTGTGTAGCCAGATTCCCTCAACGTACGAGTGGAATTAATGGTGTACACCTCCATTTTTTAGATTAGACAGACACATGAAATTCATCTCCGTTGTGATGTAGACGATGACACCGTGGATCAATTAATGCTGAAGACAAAGATCACGGTCTTGCAAGCTCGGCAAGAAATCACAGAAGCTAAAATGGAGGATGTACTGTACTGTAGAATGAATTTGCTCCCTTGCATTTTGGTGAGGAAACGAGAAAAGAGCCAGCCAGCCCTTTTGGCCTGGCCAGCAGTCCTTCAAAATCAAAGTACTTCATGTTTCGTGAGGCAATGTTGTCATTTTAGCTTGTGGTCGTGAGATTTGTAATGAGAACATTTGTGGACCGTAAGAGAGAGCCTAATTGAGAGCTTGTCGATCATGGTACGTTTTCTTTGAGTCCTGTGTATTATCTTTTCCTCAACTCAAAGCTATTGTTCTCTCATCGAATCCAAGGAATGGAAATCGAGAATGTACTCTGTATTCGATCAGTTCTCAGTATCAGTCGTGTTTGTTCACTAACTGCGAATAGTCTGTCGACCATTAAATGTCTGACGTCTGTAATGTGTCTCCAAGTTCTTCGAGGTTTCAATTGCATGTGTGCAAGTAGTGAATATGACCAACAAGTATAGTATGAAGGATTATAGACTAATTTTTTTGATGCCTTTGGCTAGCCGGCTGGTATTCTTCCTTGCAAAAGTGTCGATTAATTGTGACTGTTACGAAACTAGTTTCGTATCGTCATGTGCATTGGCGGACATTGAAGAAGTCTGTGTGTGTTGAAGTAGGATTGAGGTGTGCTAATACGGGGTGGAGCAAGGGCGATTAGGCTCGTTCGGAGCAGTTGGGGCACGCCACGGGTACGTGGAGATGGGCAAGAAGGGTGACTCTGCCACCAATGACATGGCTGGTGGCGAGTCTGCGGAAGCTGGCTGGTGGCTGCTGGTCGTCAGATCGACGACTCCAAGTTCACTAATTAAATAAATTAGCATCCCAGCTATGGAGTGAGTGTCTATACTTTGGTATATGTATTTGCAGAGGACAGGATGTAGGATGTAAATGATGACGTCAATCGGTTTTGCAATGTACAGTACAGTGCGTTTGATATGCACATTACATAATAAGGTAGAACTACCTATCACCCCCCTGATTTGCAATCTGACTATTTTGGGGTTGATTTCAAGAAGGGCAAATATTTTTCAGAGGTGTGTTTTTGTTTCACGGATCAAACCCAAGTGGAATTATAATTTTCCCATTAAAATTGTAATTTCTGTGAATTTTTGAAGTGGTCAGTCCTGAAATTACAAAACCATTTATAGAGTGGGGTCAAAATTGTCCCATAAACAACCCATTACCGCCTAATCAAGCACTAGATATTCTCTATTAATGGAGTGACACGTAACCCTTGTTGTCATAAAAATCCCTGATTCTGTCATAGAATTCTCTGATTTTGTCATAAAAGGAAGGACATTGGAGGAGATTTTAGGCGGAATTGGGGCCAAAGTTGGTGACGGAATTGGGCTGGTCTACTTGATGGAATTGGATTGCAGAACGGTAATGGGTGTTTTGACCTTATGTCTAAGAGGTTGTTTGCGTCTCTTTGGTTTTACAACTTTCGTACAATGATTAATTAAGCTACAGGTTGTAAAACTTCTCCGTGACGGGCTATGCTTCTGATCTATGTTTCTATCCTGTCTAGTATCGTATATTGTAATGCGTTCCGCAGTGGAATTATCAATTGTCGTTCTTTAAATGAACGGTGACATTCATCTACACGAAGCTGGAAACTGAAATTCGTAGCACTCGTGTGGATTTGTATTCGAGGCTGTATGTCCTCAAAAGTACCGTGGAATACCGCCAATTCGTTATCCTTGATATGGAAGTTTGCGAAAATTGCACGGACGACTAGCGGCCCCATTGATCGTTAGTGGCGGCGTTCGTTAGCGGCGTCAGTGGCATTTGTTTAGTACTCCGTACTTTGTATGTTTTCTTTTGTTCTTGCACCGGTGTAAGTTACACATTGTACTGTACACTCGCAGTAAGCTGATTGCACCTCGAATAGCCTGAGTAAAGATTTAAGCTTGTTTCCATGTTGTCAAGGAGTTTCGGCAGAATTTTGTTAGCATGCAATTTTTTGACAATGAGTGAACTATGAATTAAAGTCAAAAGTGTTGGAAATATTGTTAACATAAGCCTGAGTTATAAACTCAAGAGATCTATTAGTATAATCAGATAGATTACAAACAGGGGAGCAGAAGTATTTATACAGGTGTATAACCCTAATGGAGAGTAACGGTACCAGATGAATGGTCCAGTAATGGATGAAAACCTAGATTCTACGATTGTAACAACACCCCCTCGGAATCGTGAGATTTGGGGTTTTCCTCTAATCTTTAATCTGTCTGTACAGTTACGTAATCAATGGCGCACGTCGGAGGCGATCGAATTCACAGAATTCGAGAGTCGATGCGCGGGATTTCGATTTTGGGTTTTGCGGGAGTACTCTTCTAGTTGAGTGTCGCATTTTTGGCGCGTGTGTTGGAAGCGTGTTGTGAGATGTTGGATCGCTGGAGAGTAGATCAGGGGGACGAGCCTGGTGATCGTGACATCGCAGATCGGTGTGTCGGGCTGGGGTGCTGCAGTTGTGAAGAACTGGTGGGCTTGGCGGCTCAGGATGAAGGGGGGAGTATTTCTTCGATGGGGAGCGCTGGTGGTGCGTCTGGTAGAAGATCGGCGTCGGGGAAGCAGCGGTACTACGCGGTGAGACGGGGAAGACGTCCTGGTCTCTATTTTTCTTGGAGTGACTGTGAGAAGGAGGTAATTGGTTTTTCAGGAGCGGAATACAAGAAATTTGCTTCACTGGAGGCTGCGGAAGATTACCTATTTCAGTTAGGGCAATAGTTGTGCGGATGAGCTGTGTTGTAGGAGGGGCTTGGGTGAGATGCCCGAGGCTTCGTAGGCCTAGGGTTTGTCGATGTTGAGCAAACTTGATCCGGCCTAAGGGCTTTGTAAGCGCATCCGCGGGTTGATCTGCTGTGGGAATATATTGCAATTTGATTTCACCGTCCAGAACTCTCTCTCGTACAAAGTGATAGTGAATTTCGATATGTTTGGATCTGGCATGGAATACGGGGTTGTGAGCAAGTTTTATCGCTCCTTGGTTGTCACAGTGTATGGTTATGTAGGGATCCGTTGGACTTGCAGATCTGTTTGTTGAGCAGGGCGGTTGTAGTTCACGGAGGAGACGATTGAGCCAAACGGCTTCTTATGCACCGTCACTCAAGGCCCTGTATTCGGATTCCGTGGACGAACGTGAAACGGTGAGTTGCTTCTTGGATTGCCAAGTGATTGGAGAACCTGCAAGCGTGAAGATATATGCCCCCATTGAGCGTCTCGTGTCGGGACAAGAACCCCAATCCGCGTCTGTGTATCCAGAAATTGTAATTGGTGAGTCCGCCAAATAGTGAATTCCAAGATCCAGTGTTCCTTGCAGGTACCGTAGCAGATGTTTGGCTGCTTCGAGATGTCTCTGTTGCGGTGCCGACATGTAGCAGCTGAGTCGACTGACGGAGTAGGCTATGTCGGGCCTGGTAATGGTGAGAAATATTAGTTTGCCAATTAGCCTTCCATAATAATTTGTGTTGATGGAGTGAGATTCCATGTTCTTGATGAGGATCTGTCCTTCGGGCAAGGGTTCTGTCGCCGGTTTGCAGTCTTGCATACCAAATTCCGTAAGTATTGATTTTGTATAGTCCCGTTGATGAAGAAGGATGCCAAGCGCTGTTGTTTCGAAAGTAATGCCAAGGTATCGTTTGATGTGTCCCAAATCTGTCATATCATATTCTGTGCGTAGAAATTGCTTGAGCCATTGGATGAGCTTGTCGGAGGAGCCAATGATGAATAGGTCATCCACATATAGCATTAGAATAAGTGTTTCCCCCTCGGAATGCATATGATACATGTTTGCATCGGATTTGCTACGGTGGAGGCCAATACTGCGGAGAGAGGTGTCGATTTTTTCGTACCAAGCACGAGGGCTTTGCTTGAGGCCATACAATAATTTGTGTAGGTGGCAAACCATGTTTTCGTACCCATTCTTGCGGAAACCGGGGGGTTGACACATGAATACTATCTCCTTGAGTTTTCCGTGCAGGAAGGCTGTGCGAACGTCCATATGGTGGATGGTCCACCGTTGAGCTGCGGCAAGGGCGACAACTGTGCGGATTGTGGCCCACTTTATAACAGGTGCGAATGTTTCTTCGAAATCAATACCGTGCCTCTGTTCGAATCCTCGTGCGACAAGTCGGGCCTTTTTGACGGGGGGTACTCCATTGATGCCAGGTTTAAGTTTGAAGATCCATTTGCACGAAATGGCCTTTTTATCAGATAGTAAAGGTTCTAAACTCCAAGTTTTGTTTTTCCAAATTGAATTCATTTCCTCCTACATCGCAAGTCGCCAGCTAGGGTCAGTTTTGGCCTAGTTGAAGGTGATTTGGTCGTGATCATCGGTGGTTGGGGCAGCCAGGGTCGTCGGTGTAGGGCGAGGGCGAGTTCTGATGAGGCAGAGGTCGAAGTCTTCCAAGGAGAGACAGAGCTCGTAGCCGGCGAGACGGATGTTGGGGCGACGGGAACGATCGGAGCGGCGTGGCTCAGGCGGCAGATCTTCCCCGATTGCCTGGTCGTTCATCGCGGAAGAAGGCGGAAGAGGACCCGCGTCTTGGTAAGTGGGGTCTAGCCTGGGATCTGCTGGTTCGTTGGCCGGTGGTTGTATGTTGGATATGGGCGGGGTCTCTGGGTCTCTCGAGGTTTCTGGGTGCTGTCTGTGGATCTCTGGGTCTCTGGGTCTCTGGGTGACAGATTTCGGAATAGTGGTTGCTGAAGTAGGTAGGGCTGATAGAAAGGAAGGGTCTTCTAAGGGCTCTGTAACCTTGGAAGTGGGTAATTTGAGAATTTTTTCATCAAACCGGACATCACGACTGATGACGATTTTTCTGGTGAGAGGGTTGTAGCAGCGGTACGCCTTGCTGAGTTCGTCGTATCCAAGGAAAATGGTTTCAATAGCTTTCGGGTCAAATTTTTGACGTCGTGTGTCAGGGATATGGCAGAAGGCGAGGCAGCCAACGACACGAAGGTGTCCTAGGTGAGGTCGAATCCCTGTATATGCCTCCTCAGGGGTCATCAACTTTAGTGCACGAGTAGAACATCTATTTTGTAAATAGTTTACAGTTTTGGCAACTTCATTCCACAGAGTCTTTGGAATTTGGGTGCCCGAAACAACACTGCGTATTCCTTCTAATAGAGTACGATTTTTTCGCTCAGCCAAACCGTTCTGATGTGGAGTATAGCCAGCGATGAGTTGGCGTTGAATGCCATGTGATCTGCAAAAATCGACAAAGGATTGGGAAGTATATTCGCCCCCTCGGTCACTTCGGATTGTACCAATTTTGTGGGTCGGAGTCTCAACGAGTACCCGAAACTGTTGAAAGTAGTCTAAGGTTTGTGACTTTTCTGAGAGGAAGTATAGCCAGGTTTTCTTGGAGTAATCGTCAATGAAGGTAAGTATATAACGGCTTCCATCTCTGGACGCCATGGGCATTGGGCCACACAGATCGGTGTGAATGAGTTGTAAGATGCGATTGGTCTTGGTTGTGCGTTGCTTGGGAATGTTGTCACGTGGTAGCTTGCCAAGCATGCAGGAGTGACAGACATGCTTCAGGAACGGTAATGGAGGAATTCCGGCGACAATTTGTTTAGTAGTCATGTGATATAGTCCTTGATAGTGAAAATGGCCAAGTCGTTTGTGCCAGAGTTGGATTTCCGCACTGGAGGGATGTGGATGCAGTTGGCTGGGCAAGTGGCTGGCGGGACTGGAGGGTTCGGGGTGTTGTCGCAATTGATCTCCAATCGGGCTTCCTGGAGTGTGCAGCTGGGGTTCGAGGTGTGCAACTGGGGTGGTAAGTACTAGGGCAGTATCGTGTTGTATGACACGGTAGAGTGCATTTCGTGAGTCACGAGAGGCTATAAGAAAAATGGAGTTTGGCTGATCCTTGTCGTAGATGTGGCATTGTGTTGATGTAAAGGAGACAGTATACCCAGCATCTGTTAGTTTTCCCACGGACAGTAGATTGGTGCGGACACCAGGGACGTAGAGAACAGGGTAGATAGTTTTTATTTCTCCTGAGGAAGTAGGAATGTGAACATAGCCCTCAGACTCTACGGGCATGATTTGACTACCAGGAGTACGTATATTGGGGATGCTAGAGGTTCGCAGGTCGGTTAAAAGTTCACGGTTGCCGGTTACATGAGATGACGCTCCGGAGTCCAAAAACCAATCTGCCTCTGTAGGGTTGGAGGTGATGCATGCGAGAAGTGTCTCCGGGGAAGTGTCGTTGTGTGCAGGGAAGGATTCAATGCAGGCTAGTGCCTCCGGGGGTGGAAAATCGGACTGATAGTCCGATTGATAGTCGCATGAAAAATCTTCATCGGCTTCAGCAAGATTCACTGTGGTCTGTGGAGAGCTCTGTTGCTTGGGGCGAGATGCAGGTAGTTTGCTGAGTTCGAGTTGCATTTGCTTGATGCTATCTTCGAGAGTCGCGCGTGCACACTCCCACGCGTAGTGACCAGATTTGCCACATTTGTGACAGATTAGGGGACGCCGTGGTTGATTCTTCGCTGTTGTGGGGGAAGGGTTCCTCCGAGATCCGTTGCCAACGTTCGCGGGGTCCTTGCTGTGGTCTCGAGGTGGTTCACGGTTGTTTGAGTGGTTGCGGCCGCGATAAGACCTGCCGCTGCTTCGAGAGTTTTGGGCGTAGTTAACTTCTTCAGTCTGATCTCGCTGGTGATCGTGCTTCCTGCTGTGCTCCTCCTGAAGGAGAAGACCTTCAAGCTCGGCGAATGAGACGGTGCGGTCGCGTCCCTGCTGAATCGCCTTGAAGGTACTCCAGGATCGAGGTAAGTTGTTCAACGTAGTGTCTGCGAGGTCCTCGTCGGAGATACTTATCCCCAGACTCGTGAGCTGAGTGACGATAGAATTGATCTCCTGCAGATGATGAGAGATGCTCTTTCCCTCTCTAAGTTTGAGGGAGTAGAACTACTCTTTGAGGGATAATCTTCGTGACGTACTGCGGACTTCACACATAGTGCGGAGGCGCTGCTAGATTTCAAATGGATCTGTAAGATGAATAATTGATAAGATAATGGAGTCTCGTACCAGGGATGTGATGATCCTGCCTGCTCGGTAACGTAGATCGCGATCTGAGCGGAGTTCTTGATTGACCGGCGTGTTCGGTGTTGGTATTGCAGGTGCATCGCGAGATTGCGCTCCTTCCACCTCGCCTGTCGTGGAGGAAGACCGTGCTGTTGGTGCTGCTCCAGGTGTTGTTAAAGATGGTGTCGATGTCGCGGAGTGGTCAGGGGTGTTGGCAGGAACATCGACAGGTTCGATGAAGTGCCAGAGGACTTCTTGAAGGAGAATCATCTTCACTTTGTATCGCCAAATCGCATAGTTCTGTGGACCTGCGAGTTTCATGGTCTCAGGGACTTCTCGAATACTGGGATCCATCGCGGATCGTGGAGCGGTGGCGGCGCTGGCAATCCTGTGCTGCGGCAGCGGCTACCCTATCTGTAAGAGAGGAAGAAAAAACACGATAAAGAAACGGTATTTCGACTTAAGGACTTACTACTTTGATCTCTCAAGTGTCTAGACTTAACTTGTTTGATCTATCCTGCGCTCTGATACCATGTTAACATAAGCCTGAGTTACAGACTCAGGAGATCTATTAGTATAATCAGATAGATTACAAACAGGGGAGCAGAAGTATTTATACAGGTGCATAACCCTAATGGAGAGTAACGGTACCAGATGAATGGTCCAGTAATGGATGAAAACCTAGATTCTACGATTGTAACAACAAATATATGTTCCCAAAGTTTACGCAAGCTCTTCTGTTGTTTAGAGCACTTGCACTTTGTCAAAGAATGTAAATGGGATGGTTTTGCTAACACGTCGCAATCAGGTATAGTTACTACGCTTTGTTGTGGACGTGACAAGTTGCATTTGAATAATTGCGACATTGAGATGGCTAATTTAACAAGAGTGGAAGGTTTTACATCACCTACCGAACTCCGTAGCAAACAACAAGTTTAGTGATTTTGATTTCAGAACATATCATTGAACACAAATGCAATCGTTATATTCTATAATCTTCAAATGAGCATAAACCATAGCACCAGCGCGAAATCCCTCCCCAATCGAAAGTGAGTGTCTATAATTGCTGCAAGACCGGCCTGTCATTGGACGACTTCAATGTTGATCTTTGCTCCTGTTAGAAATCTAGGAAGGAGTAGAAACTTGAATGTAATATAAAAATATTAATAAACATCATCTTCTACAATTATATAGAAGAGTCTAATGACTTTCTATTTGCTAAGAGTCACAATTGTTCATTGTTCAATGTACTATACTAAATACGTATTGTATTTCCAATACTCCCACTAGTATTTTGAACTAATGAACTGTTATTTTATCTGAAACATTCATCTGTTTTCATCCATTTGAAACGGTCTTGTTTCTCTGACGAAGTTAGGGTTTTCTGTTCTCTGCTTGCACGGAGTTGACAGCGAGAGTGGCGGAAGGTGAGCGGCGCCGGAGCTTTGCGGAGCGGGAGCGCCGAGAGAGGAGAGCTGCGTCAATTCGTCAAAGCGGGAGAGCCGGGAGCTGCTGCCGGAGCGGGAGAAGCTGAGGCGGGAGGCCGTCGGAGCTGCACAGGAGCGGAAGGAGAGGCGCCGTGTTGGGGCGGAAGGAGAGGCACCGACAGGAGGAGCAAGTCGGAAGCGGAGCTGGGGCGGTGCAGAATCGGCGCCGGGAGAAGGAACAGCGTCGCAGGACGGATTTGGAGCCGGCAGCGAGAGCAGCTCCAGGCAGGAGCGCTGTCGAGTCCACAGAAGTCGGAGCTGAGGTGGCGAAGCTTGAGGTGAGCCTTGGTTGATGAGATCAATGCTGGTCCTTTTTATTTTTGAACTTCTATGCATTATTTGTATTTCTTGTAATTGATAAGTTCCAGATCTTTTGATCTGATCTATTTTGAGTTTTTGATTTGCTGAAAAAACAATAGAAACAAAGAAATTGTCTTTACAGCTGAGGTTAACTCTAGATGTGCAGCAATATTTGTGTGGTTCGTTATATGTGTTTATCTTTTGAATATGCTGAAGCTGTTGAAGCTGTTGTTGTAAGCTTGTGTTGTTAAAATATGAATTGTGAGATGATTTTGATTTATTATGTATGTTGTAAGGATAATTTCTCCCTCTCAAAGTCAGCTCAGGTTGTTGGATTCTCCCACATAATGAAGGTGTGGCAAAAACAATATTGGCTTGTGGGGTGGATATGGGTAGGTGACACATGCCAAGCTTCTTCATACATTCATAATGTTTATCTTTAGGTAATGACTTTGTAAATATATCAGCAGTCATTTGGGCTGTTGGAATGTATTGTAGTTGAATTTCGTGTAAAAGAACTTGGTCACGTGTATAATGGTATTGGGTGTCAATATGTTTTGATCTGGAGTGAAATTTTGGATTATGGGTAAGTGCAATAGCACTTTGTGAATCTGAGTATATTAGTGTTGGTTTATGTTGTGGAAAGCCAAGTTCTTTGAGTAATTTCCTTAACCAGATTGCCTCAGTTGTGGCTTTGGCCAAGGCCATGTACTCGGATTCAGTAGAGGAAAGTGCCACTGACGTTTGTTTCTTGCTGCCCCAGGAAATGACACCTCCAGCCAAGATGTAGCAATAACCAGAGGTGGATCGTCGAGTTTCTTTGCAGCCAGCCCAATCGGCATCAGAATATCCATGAAGAATAGCACCATCAGATGATTTTTGGTAGCATATTCCATAAGATAAAGTGCCATTTATATATCGCAATGTTCTTTTAAGTGTTTGTATATGGGATTCAGCTGGAATTGTTAAATATTGTGCTAAGCTACTGATTGTATAAGCACAATCAGGTCTGGTGTTCACAATGGCATGCATCAAACTGCCAATAATTTGAGGATAAAGTACATGTTGTTCTTGTGATTGAGTAGGAACTTCTTTTGATAAATGAATTCCAGATTGCATGGGTGTAGCAAGAGGGTTGGAATTTATCATGTTGTATTCTTTTAGTTTGTTTGTCAAATATTTTTCCTGATGTATGAAAGTCCAGCCTTCTTGCCGATTTCTAAGTATGGAATTGCCTAGTGTATAATGAATTTCTCCCTCATAAGACATATCAAATTCCTTGCTTAATAGAGTTTTAATTTGTTCTATTAAGGTTATTGTGTTGCTTACTAATATGCAATCATCTACATATACAGTAAGGATAATAAAATTTTGTTTAGATTGTGTTTGAATGTATATGCTGGCATCTGATTCTAATCTGTGGAATTTGTGATGTATGAGGTACTGATCCAATCGCTGATACCAAGCTCTAGAAGACTGCTTCAAACCATATAATGATTTGAGAAGCTTACACACTAGATCTGAAGAAGATGTTGGTAGACCTTCAGGTATGATCATATAAATGTCCTCTTCAAGATATCCATTTAAGAAGGCTGTTTTTACATCTAGTTGATGTATTTCTAAATTAAATTGAGTTGCAAGTGCTAGGAGCACCTTAATAGAATTTAATTTTACTACTGGAGAAAATGTTTCCATGTAGTCTATGCCGTGGATTTGTGTAAATCCACGTGCTACTAATCTTGCTTTGTATTTATCCAAAGTTCCATCAGCCTTGGTTTTAATTTTGAAAACCCATTTAGATGTTATAGGTTTCCTATTTGGTGGTAAGGTTGTAATTTGCCAAGTGTGATTTTTATGTAATGAATCAAATTCAGCTTTAATGGCTGCCTCCCATTGTGAAGAATCTGACCTGGATAGTGCTTCTTGCATGGTCTTTGGAGGCTCTTGGAGTTGAGAGACCATGTTAGCTTGATGTGTCTTTGAGTTTGTTTTCTTTGTAGAAGGACGCCCAGCAATTGACTCCAGGAATCGTCTTGTAGGTTTGATTTGTCTTGTGGGGCGAGCTAAGGAGCTGGGAGGAGCATATTTTGATGAAGAACCAGAAATGTTATCATCTTCAAGAGGTAAATCAGTATTAAAAACTTGATCTTTGTCCCTGGGAGATATATTAGGATTTGATGGAGAAGATGAATAACTTGGTGGACTGAATAAATTTGGTTGTATTGAAATGGCAGGTTCTTCAGGTGCTATGTTGAAAATAGGAGGTTGTTGAAATTGTTGAATTTGAGGTAAGTTCTGATCAGGACCTCTTTTTGTTGGCTGATGTTGAAATAAATCAGGAGTAATTAATGTTTCTGAATCAGTCTCTTCTTGGTGAAAAGGTTGAGTATCTAAAAGTTCATTAAAAATCACATCTCTAGAGATAATTAATTTGTTATTGTGAACATTCAGCAAACGATATGCCTTTGTGTCTTCACTGTAGCCTAAGAATATGGCTTCAAAAGAATGAGAGTCCAATTTTCGTCTTTGCTTTTTGGGAATAAGAACATGAGCTGGACAACCAAAAGTCTTAAGATAAGATAGATTAGGTTGTCTACCATACCACAATTCATAAGGAGTTTTATTTGCAGATATGGCCTTGGTTGGACTGCGGTTTTGTAAATAATTGGCTGTATGAAGTGCTTCACCCCAAAAGATTTTAGGTAGTTTAGCAAAAGATAACATAGAGAGGATTGCTCCTAATAATGTGCGATTTTTTCGTTCGGACACACCATTTTGTTGTGGTGTGTAGGCTGCTGTCATTTCATGTTTGATGCCTTGGGATTGACAAAAGGTAGTAAATTCATTGGAAAGATATTCTCCACCTTGATCAGTTCGTAAGATCCTTATATTTTGTTGAGTTTGGTTCTCAACAAAGTTCTTATAGAGTTGAAATTTGCTAAATGCTTCAGATTTGTGTTTCATTAGATATACATGACAAAATCTAGTGAAATCATCTATAAAAGTAATGAAGTATAGATAACCTGTATGTGTAGCTACTTGCATTGGTCCATAGATGTCTGAGTGAATTAATGCTAGTGGTTCTGTAGCACGACTGGCTCCACTTTTAGGGAATTTAACCTTATGTTGTTTGCCTTTTAGACAAGATTGGCATAAGGTAAGTTGTTTTGCATCAAAAGGTTGTATTCCTTTTGTAATTGTCTGAATTTGACCAAGTCTTTGCTGATTTATGTGGCCTAAACGTAAATGCCACAAATCAGCCGAATTTAAGGAAGTTGTAGCCGGATTGGCCAAAGAAATATTAGTTGATAAAATTGTTTCACCTAACTCATATAAATCTGGGTTAAGTTTGCATGTGGCTATTTTTTCTCCTAACTTGTTTATAAGAATGGAGTGTCCATCTTTGATATGAATCTCTCCACCTGCTTGGTCAAATTGTTTGGCTGAAAACAAATTCTTGGCTAAGCCAGGAATATATAATACATCAGGTATGTATTTGACTTGTCCATTAGTCAATTTTATATTGACATCTCCTTGTCCTTCAATAAGGTAGGAAGTGGAGTCATCTCCCAAGAATACTACATGGTCATCTTAACGCTTTTTGTAGTTTATGAATCCATCTCGTTGATGACACATGTGTTGGGTTGCCCCGGAATCCACGTACCACGTGGAATTTGTGTGTCTTTGAGTTGTGGAGGCTACCACATAGAGTTTGGTGTTTGTTGTGGCAAGACTAGTTTGCTTAGTATTTCTTGCTTGTTCTGCAGCAATTCTGGCTCTGCAATCACGAATGTGGTGCCCGGGTTTCTTGCAATAGAAACACTTCTTTTCAGCTGCAAGGGTCTTCTTTTCAGAAGGTATGTATCCACTACTTTCTCCTTTTGAATCTGAAGCCTTTTTAAAGTTTTTATTAAAGAAAGGTTTCTTATTTTTATTGAAACTTTTCTTCCCAACATAAAGTGCTGAATTGTTGTCAGAAGTAGGACTCATATCTTTGATAAAAGTCTCTTCTTGAATTAAATCAGTAATTAAAGTTTGTAATGTTAATCCAACTTGCCTACGCAGGGAGCGTATGAAGGATTGGTATGATGGAGGAAGACTTCTCATTAACATTATGATAGCCTCATCGTCTGGAAGTGTTGATCCAGCTGCTGAAAGCTATTCAAGATGAGCTCTAAAAGTATGGATGTGTTTGACAACACTTGTATTTTCCTTCATTTTTAAAGTAAGCAATTTGTCTTTTAAATGCATTTTTGTTACTATGTCTTGTGACTCAAAAATGCTAATTAATTCTGACCAAGCTGAAAATGATGTTTGGCAGGATTGTATATGAGAAACAATTGAATTCTCAATGCAGTTATTTATTATGGTTAATGCTATTGCATCTTGTTCCTTCCACAAACTGATGCTTCCTGCACCTGTGAGAGGCAAAATGGTAACTCCAGCAGCTAATTCTGCTGTTGGTGGTGCCACCGGTAAGTGTTCTATTCCACTTACCAAAGACCATAATTTTTCTGCTTTAAAAATCAAAGTTAATCTATGTTTCCATACATTAAAATATGAGCCATTAAATTTTGTAACATGGCTAATATCTATCTTGTGTGTAGTCATTGTTTAATATTCGCCTCTTAAGATTGCTCGCATTTCACACTCTTCCATGATATCTTCTGGAAAGTTTTCTATGTTTACTTCATTGAAACTATTCATTGTTTCAATATATCTAGTAGGTAAATTGTTAATTCCATATGGGATGTTTTCTAAATTCCAAACTAATTCATCTTGAGGTTCTTGTATTGCAGGTTCCCTTGGCACAATTGGTACTTGCAGAAATCCATTTTCAAGATTTATTTGGAAAAGTCTATTAGTAATGCGAAGTTGATTGTCAATTTCAATTTGCTCTTCGTCTGTAATGAATAGATCAAACACGTCTTCGCTAGAACATTCCTGTGGAGGAATTGGAGCGAAACACATGTTGAAATTCTTAATTTACATACTAGTGAACTCGCTCTGATACCATGTTAGAAATCTAGGAAGGAATAGAAACTTGAATGTAATATAAAAATTATTAATAAACATCATCTTCTACAATTATATAGAAGAGTCTAATGACTTTCTATTTGCTAAGAGTCACAACTGTTCATTGTTCAATGTACTATACTAAATACGTATTGTATTTCCAATAGCTCCTTCTACGGCCTTGCAAAAAGAAACGAACTCCCTTGCGTTGAGTGTTCCCTTGAACCTGTTTGCAAGACTGATACAGATTAATATATATGAGTCAGTTTTAACATTTCAACACGAACACATTTGAGAGCAATTTTTCGGGAGAGGGAGAAGAACGAATTTTGCTGAAATGAAAATTTCACACATGAATTATCACATACAATTTCAAACGAAGAGGTTATAGACGAGAATAACATTACCAGACCCCAGTTCTAGCTAACGCCTCAAGACTGGAGGCTAAATAGTTTGCAGTTCACCTCTAAACTATAAGCAAGAAGCTATACACTTGTCTCAGCTCCTCTGTTTGCCGAAGATATCCCATAGCCAGCACTGTACGTATGGGTTAATAGTATTAAGTAACCAAACTTAAATATTTTCTGGCATATAATTGTCCATTTAGTCACACTTCCACCACTTTCAGAAAAAAATTCAACGACACTGTGTTTATTGCGAAGAGATCATGAGCTAGTTCAACCAAGTCAGACTTACACCACTTGCTTACAATGAATTCCAACCACAAGTTGTCAGAAATCATGAAGGCTTCGGATTTACCATCGATGTTAGAATCCTCCACCTTGAGGGCTAATCTGATTTCTCGATGACTACGCGCATGCAATCCTTATTTTTCTACACAGAACTGGCTTCTAATGAGCTATTCTTCAAACAAACTTCACCATTACTTCGTGGAAGCGAGTGCACTAGTTAATTCACATGTATCACTTCCAAATGTAAGCTAAATATTGGTCCCCAGATCCGTTTTCCTGCCTGGAAAATTCATCCTCGCTCACAATCCACAGAGAATGCAGACACGGTCGTTTCAGCCAAAACGAAAGCCAGACTGAAGTCGTCCACCCACACATCAAAGCTTTGTGATCGATTGCCCCACTTGAAGTCACAGTTGTATCGAGTGGTGCCCCAGGTGTTGGGCTTGAATCCGAAACCCACATGTGCCCATACTCAACTGCGTGTTCCGCGAGGACAAGTACAATATTGGCCAACTTGCACTAAACTTGGATTGGAGGCTCCCTTGTAATTGCACTGAAGATGTTCACATCAGCGACGCTGCCGAAGACTGTTGGCTGACGCCCTCGACACCTTAAGCAACAAAAACAGGGGTGCCCACCATAACGAAGCTACACGCAATTGTACTGGTCCCGGATAGTGTGAGAATGATCTTGAGCTCAGTTGAATGATCTTCGGTGTTGCAGAAATCGAGATTCATATACAATTGGATTTGATTTTGGCATATTCTTTCTACTTCTTAATTTGAAGCATCTGGGAGGAGCGTACTTGACTGGAACAGCAAGACAATTCGTACATTAGTTTACTACACTTTATTGCAACCTTGGCCTTGCTCAAAAGCAGCTTGTGTAGGCTCTCATGTTCAGAGCATGGAAATGTTTTGTAATGACCATTACCTGAACAAGAGTGCCTAGGATTCAAAAGTTTTCAATTACACCTCGGATTAGTTGTTTGGAAGTTCGTGGTGTTCAAAGATACATTTTGGAGTTGTCTTTCAAATTTCCAACCTGTGAATTGAAGAGAAATCAACTGAAGGAAATTCAATAATAATTGGCAGCATGATCTTGTACTCATTTGCATCTGGACGCCTTCAGGTGTACATCGTTGGTTTGGTAGCTTGCTGTCGAATGAACAGGCTCTTTTTATCCCCAGGGAAAACACAGGAATTTTGTATTTGCCACCCATGATGAAATTTGGAAATTAGGCATCTATATTTGGAATCAGAGGTCCCTAATTAGGGCATAGAGATGAAAAACAAAAAATTAACCAAGCACAAAATAGAGGGTAGTTTTTTTACAATTACCTTGCAAAACATATAATTCACCTTGCAAGACCCACTTTGTATGACTACTTTAACCCCTAAGGGACCAAGGAGCCCACTTTGGACTTAGTTTTTGAGAACTTGGATGGATCCTTTTGACTTTATAATTTGGAATTTTTGAAAGATTTTCTTAGGATGGATGCTACTCATCATAATCTATGTGTAAAACTTTGTTTTATGTCATTCTGATAAATACTTCAAAAGTTAGAAGGGTTTTTTCAATTTCAATGTCATACCAAGCAACAAAAAATATATTCTAAAAGATATCAACTATTTTTATTTTGGAGGGATTGTATAAATTGATACCTACTCAAAACCATTTTAACCATTGAATTCCAAATAAGGAGGGAAAAGTTATGAAGAGTTTAATTTTGTGGGCAATTAAAGTAGAAAAAACATATAAATTATAAAGTCATCTTTTACTATCAATTTTGGATTTTTTTTTTATAGAAATAAATATAAAGTATATTAATTGTTTATGAGAACATTCTCACAATGATTTTCAAATTATTCCAAAAGTTATTTTCTAAAAATGTTGAAAGACAAAACTTCACCTTTTGGAAGGGCTAGAAAAGCCTACATTTTGAAGTTTAGGCACATTGAACTTGCAATTGGTGGGGATATTCACTTAAATTTTCTTGGATAATGTACTTGAACAAATTAATCAAAGGATCCAAAGATTGGATTTGTTAAAAAATAAATATTGATGAAGATTTTGGCTTTGCTTTGGAGACAAGTATTTTGAAGCAAGTTTTGGGCCTCTAAACATGAAGAATTAAGAGATTAACAACCTACCATTGGAAGAAGAAGGATATAGATCCCATGAATTAACAAACCACCAAATGCCATCTTTGTATGAGGGACCATGTCAAATCTATTAAGCGCATCCACTAATCAAGTGTGTGGCCACTATTAAGTCAATGGGAGATGATATGATTATTTTCATTAACCCCTAAAGTCCCATTGTCCTCTCAACAACCTTGAGTGACAAAATGGATTTTGAATAGGTTCCTATGATCTCGATATTCTTCATGATTTCTGAAATTATTTTTTGTGAAGATAGGAGAATTCATTAACTTTTTAGAAATATATATTTTTTATTTCAATCAAGGCCAATAGCAAAAGTTATGGCATAATAAGCCCAAATTTTAGTTTAGTGGGCTAATAAAACACCCCACAAAAATTAAAATTAAAATATTAAAATATTAGTTTTTCATAGATTATATTATTATCTACCAAGTTATCTACATGAAAAACTTTTATTCATTCTAGTTGGATTTGTTGTATGCAAGTTATGGACAATCTTGTTTTTTCAACAATCATAGCATCTTCTTGAAAAAATCACTTGTAGGATTTATTTCTAACAATTTAAGAAAAATAAAATTCATAAGGTTAGCATCTCTTGCTAAAACAATCTCATTGTTGAGATTAGTTGTGTTTCAATTCCATTTTAGAGTTATTAATAGTTTAGCTTTTCCTTCAATCTTGAACCTACTTTTCCTTAATAACTATTTAATGAGTGAAATTAAGTGTGTGTTTTTTGGATTTTTTTTCCTAGATTCTCAAGACAATTCTTCAACATAAAATAATCAAAATTCAAAATTAGCAAGGAAAAATTTTAAGTTCAAAAGATTCAAAGCCAAAAAGTCTAGTCAAACAAGGTGCAAAAAAGCTTGTTTGATTCACTTTAAATGCAAATGTCTTGCAATCTACATGGTCAAAGTTTTTGAAATTTCTTTCACACAATCTTACACTAGTGTAGTACAAGATCCTATAGTTAGATTTGCAAAAAAACAATTTTTAAAGTTATTTTTGCTCTTTACAATAGAAATGACAATTTCAAGTGGTTTCTAATGGAAAAAAGACCTTGGGACTTTGTTGGTTAAAAATGATAAGTTTTTGTTTGTTTTTGGATCCTCGTGTATCATGAAGACCCCAACAAAAGCTTATTTCAAACTTTGAATCTTACAATTGAGGTTTGCTAGTTTTATCCAACCTTCTTTGAAAATGATTGGTCAATTGGGATCAAACCATTTTTGTTTTACCTATTTCTCATCAATTGAAATGAAAATAAATAATGTATTACCTTTTTTAATTCTTTGAGTCTCCATGTGTCACGAGGACCCCTAAAAAATTGTTTTAATTTTGCAACTGAGGTTCGGCTAGTGCTCTCCAACCTTCTTTGAAAATCTTTGGGTTCGTGATTGAACTATTTCTATTTTATCTTTTTTTCTTCACTTGGACTGAAAATAATTTTTATTAATTTTTGTCCAGGTAGGCAACTCTTGGTTTTAGTACGCCCTGATGCTAATTTCTTACAATGCAATTTAATGTCATGCTTAGTGATACAATGATTCATTTAGTTTTACAAAAGCTTATAGCGACTGTTTAATAAACACGACAATTGGAACCATACTCAGATTCTGAAAGGTTAAAAATAGATATTTCTACCTTGTTTAGCCTTTCAAAGAATTTTGCATAATGTAGAGTACTTTTGTCTTGTATAATTAACATTCAATTCTTACGCAATCCCAATGAAGCATACAATGGATTAGTTTCCAGAAACCAAAATTCAATTTTTGGTGAATTGTTTCATTTAATATTCATTTAATATAAATTGATAAAAACTAATTTAGTGATGAATTTTTACAATTCAATTGCATAGACATGAAGTAAATATTCATATACATTTCTTTCATGTTAATGATAAAATCCATATAGTAAGCCATATATGATCAATGAAGAGTTCAATGTGAAGTGCTGCATGATCAAATATTTATCAAAACTAGATATTTATATATTTCACTAGATTTGGACATAGTAATTGTATTGTCATGTTCAATGGTACAAAATTTAGTCATATAATTATGACAACCAAAAAAAATTGTTTGAATTTTGCAACTCATGTTTATTAGTTTTCTCCTACCTTCTTTAGAAATATTGAAATTAAACTATTGAGCTTGTTTTGTTCAACTAACATGAAAATGTTTTTTAATTTTATTTGACTCCTTGGATCTTCAACTCCTCTTGTGTCTTGAAAACCCCAAGAAAAGTATTGTTTCTATTTTGCAATTCATGTTTGCTAGTCTTCTACTTTTATTTGATTCAAAAGATCTTTGGTTTGGGATTGAAGTCTTTCTATGTGACTTTGGCCACTTTCTTGCTCAAGTAACCTTGAAGGATCAAGTGTTCAAATTTTGAATAATGGATGAATGCAAATACATCCCAAATACACAAATGTGTTTTTTCGTCCATCGTTTCTTAGGAAGATTCTTGGGTTAGTTCTTTAACATTTGTATGGTATAGATTCTAAAGACTTTGCTTTGCAAATATTTTATTATTCAATAGGTAGTAATCGGTTATGTTCAAAAAAATGACCTTTCAAAAACAACTTGAATAAAAAATAAAATAAAAATCTTCGAAAGCACTATGATTAGAACTTAATGTTTTGAACTTACAGGAAAAAAATTCTTGTAAAAATCACAAATATTCAATCTACAATTGATTGTAAAAGGAATTTTCAATTTTTGGCTTCAAATTTTATTGAAAAATATTGGTTTGTGCACTAGTTGATCCAACCATATGGATATGGTCTATGAATCATATTTTACAATTATTGTTTAAGAATCATCATTAACCTATAAAGGATCAAGACCTTTTTCCTCCATAAAAGACTGAAAACTATCCTTTCTATTGCAAGGTGCAAAACTTTTTTTAAATTGTTTTTTTTTCATTTCCAACTATAGTATAAGATGTTGCACTAGTATGAGATTGCATGCAAGAAATTTCAAAAACTTTGCTTGTATAGATTGCAAGACATAAGCATTTGAAGTAGGGAAAAAACATTTTGAAAACATAACCTTGCTAGGAATAGATTTTTTACATTGAATTTTCTTAAACTAAAAAAATTTCACTAATTTTTTTTAATGTTGAATAAGTGAGTTGAGAGTTTAGGAAAAAAATTCAAAAAACACACACTTGATTTTCAATCTTAAAAAATTGTTAAGTAGAAGCAAGTATGAGATAGAAGGAAAAACTAAATTGTTAATAGTTCTAAGATGGAATTGAAACAAACTAATCCCAATAGAGAAATTGTTCTTGCAAGCAAACCAAACCATTTGGAACTTTTTATTTTAAAATTGTGAAAGTAGAATTCAAGAATGAATCCAATAAGTTATTTTTTGAAGAAGATGCTTAGATTGCATGAAAAACAAGACTCCTTATAACTTTCTCATCACTAGTCCAAATAGAATGAATCAAATCTTTCCATGTAGACAAATATTTTCTATGAGAAACAATTTTTTTTTGTTGCAGTCCGACAACCTCTATTTTGAGCTTAGGATAGTCATTAAAAGAGAAATGAGGCTTGTGAGAGACCTTCCGGCCATGGTTCCCCATGCTACTAACCAAGGTCGGACAGTTTGATTAATTAATTATTAAAAAAATAAAAATAAAAATAAAATTTTTAAATATATATATATAAATATATTTTTATAAAAATATTTTAAAATTAATTCATTAATGCAGTCCGACCTGGCAGTCTCTATGTTAGGTCGGATTGTTGGTTCTGCGATGTTCCCACAGTCCTGGAACGTTGGAGAACTCGAGGTCTCCCAATGGCCTGAAAACTCTTCTAATGATAACTTTTGCCCCTAGGGATCCATTGAAATAAAATTATATTTCCAAAAATCTAATGAATTTTTCTATCTTAAAAAAAATATTCAAAAAATCATGACAAAAATTGAGATCACATGAACTTGCTCGAACTTTGCAGAGTCCCTCTTAAATTGAGATCATAGGATACTTGGTTCTTTAGGGTTAAATTATTTTCTTAAGTTACATTCATAATACATCTTCACAATTTTAGAAATCTAAACTACCCTCTAGTCTTTTAGGGATTAACTATTAATTTCTATTGTAGAGTAGTAGCATTAAGTTTTAAATAGCTATTATTTTTAATATTAGAAAAAACAAAACATAAGGTTTAGGTTTCTATTCTACTCTATTCATAATGGCATACTATTCTATTCTAAACTAAATAGCCTTCCTTTTATCTTTTAGAAATTGGAAACCTCTTGAGACTAAATTAACTACCATAAATGGGTGATTGTAAGAAAGATTGGTCCTATTTTGCGTCACAATTGAAGTGTTGGAGTTGCCATCACTATAACTTTTGGAAAATGAAGCCAATGGATTTGAATTTTTTTTGAAGATGGCTAACTCAAAAAGCATGAGATTGGGGGTTTTTTCAGAAATTTTGAAAAATATTTTTATAATTAAATGTCAATTTAGCTCATTTGTCACACTTTGCAATTTAGGTTTTTTTTAGTACTGTGGAGTATCCAAAAATTATGATGTTCACTTGAATTTTTTGTAGGATATTTTCACACTAGATGAGCATGTGCCCACCAAAGGGCATTCAAAAAAACACAATTCTTTGTCCTCGAAATGTGTGTGAATAGGGGTCCCTTGCACATAGCGCTCCAAACATTCAAGATGGTTTCAACTTTTAGTTTTTGGTGAAATGTGATCACTATCAAGTCTTTACAAATGGCCAATTTTTAGGGGGGTTTTGTTCATGATTTTTTAATTATTATTAATTTATACTTAATTGTATCTATTTTGTAGCAAATTGTCTTTTCTTTCAAATAGTACTTTTTTAATACTTACAAGTAGTCAAAAGTACTATTAGTCGTCAATTTTTTAAATCAACAACTGAGATTGTTCCGTTTTGTAATACTGTAGTACTCATAGAATTGAGTGCAAAAAATTGCAATTTTGGTAGAACGCTACCAAAATTGTTTAGTCTTTCTTACAACCACCCAAATGTGGGATTGTCATGTTTATTGTAATCTCTTTGACTTTGTAACATTGTTGCTACAAGATGATTACAAAGGGTTGCAATATCAAGTGTGATTTAGAAAATTAGAATCATGCCTAGGAAGGGGCTCTCATCTTGAGAAGATGAACCAATGAAAAAGAAATTGGACAATGATTTTTTCATGCAAAATTTTGTCAACTTTGACAAATTGGGACCTATATAGAATTATAGATATGTTCCTCTAAATATCCTTCAATGAAGTGAGGACAACAAAGAAATAATTGTTTGCTAAAAAAAATAATTCTAATGAATTTCGAAATCTTGAATGAAGATTGTACTCACATTTTGCAACTTTTATGAATGAAGACTTTCATATTTATTTTTCAAGAGATGAACTTATTTAGTAATCTTCGTAAAAAAATGATAGGTTTTGGTGAAAATTTTAAATTATTGCAAACATTCAAATAGAAAGTGAAGAAAATTAATTTCATATATTTTAAGAAGTAAATATTTTAAAATTGTTATATATATTATTTTAAAATATCATAATATATCCAAATTTTTGTATTCTATATTTGAAAATTCAGTAGAATTTAGTGGGTCTCAAATTCAAAAAATATTACTTTTATGGCAAATCTAGATTATGAACAAGAAGCTATAACTTGCCAAAGTACACTCATAAAAAAATTCCTTTTGTTATCTATGTTTGAAGCATCTTCATATATAGAAAAGTCATTAAATTTTCAATGAGTCAATTTCTAACATCATCAAAGTACCTCCCATTGAACACAACTCCTCCAAGAATTGATGTTTGCGTCATTCTTTGGTAAATTGTAATACTAGCATGCCAAGCCAACTCACAAAACAAAAGTTTAGAGATCATAGAATGTTATTATTAATGCTCAAACATTTGACCTTGTTTTGCACCATGTTTGTGAAAAGCAATAATTTTAGTGAAAAAGCTGAATTGTACTATGTCCCAAGTTCCTCCAAATCCTCTAAATCTAAGTGATGAAGAGCAATAGGTTGGGATTCATGACTTCACTCTCTAAGTCCCAAGGTCCAATGCACTAAAAATTGCTAATTGATGGCAACAATAGTTTTGGAGGATTTTGCGCCACAAAAATGTGACTTAGAGCTTGAGTTGGATCTTGCAAAATTAAAAAACTAGTTTAGATTCTAAATTCTAACTATTGATTTGTATGAAATATGGAAATAATAACACTATATCAAGAATACTTATAGGTTGATTTTATCTAGAAATTAGTCCATTGTAAATTTTGATAAGAAAAGTACCTAAAATATATATATTTTTTAATTTTTGACCCACTTATTAACACAACACTATAAAGACCCGAATCCCACATAATTATACTATTTTTTATTCACCTTCTACAACCTAAGAGAGTTGAAAATTTGGGATTTAGCCCTGAATTAGTGGGACTTGGAGAATGGGGATGTAGTCACTTGAAAATTGGTCTCTACAATCTCTAAATGGAAAACATTGTACACTCAACCTTTTCTAAATGTAGAAGGTTCCATAATTAATCCCTTTCTACTTCCACCATCTATATTTTGGCCATAAATGGCCACTCACCTTCATCCAAAAACTCCACAAGGTTCCAAGAGTTATTTGAGGCAACCAATGGGAGTTAACAATTTTGTGCTTCAAGGGTGTCAATTTAAAGGAAGTCTAGGGAGCATGAATATGTCACATATACAAAAAGATTAGCCATTGTTGAAGTAAAGGAGGTCCTAGAAGGTTGTAAAAGGCTATAGAAATTTATGAAATCTTCACAAGAAGCTTTTTACTTGGTAGAAGTGGCTTAGGTAGTTTCAAAACTTGTGGAAGTTTTTTGAATACCTTCTAAGCTTAATGATGAAGCTTAGGATCTTCAAATATATATAGGAGTCAATACTAAGAGGTTATTTAGTCTTGACAACTCACTCCAATGTCCTATTTCATAGCACAATCAACCTTAGCTCTTCATCTGAAGCCTTTCTTTCTATATTTCTACTTTCATGAACATATCTTGACAAGTGCTTGCCCAACATGTGTTACTAGTGAAGTTAAAATCGTGTGCCTTTATTGATATTCTTGTCTCAAGCATTTTTGTTTTTGTTCTAAGTTTGTCTGTAACAAAATAGGTTTTCTATCCTTTCAACTTAGCATTCAAAATTCATAGAATAGTGTGTGAAATATCAAAGAATTACTAATTGATATGGGTTGGTATTTATTTGAGTCGGCTAACATTCTTATCAAAACAAATCATCATTTAGACTACATACCTAGTAGAAGCATTGAAAGTGTCATTTTTGGTGAATATTGTTACCTTAATCTTCAAAAGATAAGCCCATGACTATGGATTTAAGCTTGGAAAATCTATACTTTGTTTAGTGTCATTTTGCATATATGAATGAAATTCTATATATTTGTTTTTTAGAGAAGAAATCACATGTTTTTTATGAGTTATAAAAAATTTGTAAAAATTTGACATTATTGTTCAGTGTTTAAGGAAAAAGTGAAGAAAATTCATATCAAATACAAATTATACTTAAAAAATATGTGAAATTCTTATCATAGGTGTATATTTTAGTGTATAACAAAATGGTATCAACCAAAGTCATAATTTCATTTTAAATTAGAAAATCAACAACCATGATAAAAACTAAATTCTAAATTGCAATCAAATATTGAATTTTAAGAATTTTCCAACTAAAATAAAAATTACACTCAATAAACTTCATTTCATTAGTTGACTCAAAAAATTTAAAAATATCATTGTTATAGCTAAAATTTATATCAAAAGTATAGAATAAGAAGTGGTCAAAATTCACTTCAAGGGTGATTTGTGTATTCAATATCTTCTTCTTTTGAAAAATCTATAATACAATAGTGAGGAAAGATTCAATATTGTTCACTTAAACCCTAAAGGACCAAGGCATGTTTTCTTCGAAAAAACACTCAAAACTACCATTTCTATAGCAAAGAGTAAAACAATTTGAAATTATTTAACTAGTATGAAAATGTGTGGGAAAAAATTCAAAATTTTTGACTGCAGAGATTGCAAGATAAGTGCGTTTAAAGTATAAAAAAATAAGTTTTTCAGCACATTGTAGGACTAGATTATTTGACTTTAAACCTTCTTAAATTAAAAAATTTGCACTAAAGAGTTTTGAGCTTTAAATCTTTGTTGTGGGAAATAGAGTTGAGAGTCTAGGAAAAAAAATTCAAAAAAACTTAATTTGTATTCTTTAACGAATTATTAAGTAGAAGGAAATATGAGATAGAAGGAAAATCTAAATCATTAATATTCCTACAATGGAATTAAAAAACACTAATTCCAATGGTGAGATTGTTTTAGGAAGAAAACTAAACTATGTGGAACTTTTTTTGGAAAAATTGTAAAAATTGCATTCAGAAATAAACTCTACAAGTTATTTTTTCAAGAGGATGCTTTAATTGCCTGAAAAACAAGAATGTCCATAACTTTCTCATGACAAATCCAAATGGAATGAATCAAAGCTTTCCCCATGTAGAAAAAATATATAATCTACGAGAAAAAAATTTAAGAAAAACAATTTTAATTTAAAATTTCTTTTTTGTTGTCCCTTCTCCCCCGTTTTGAGTTTATTTGGGCATAACTTTTGTTCCCGAGCACCAATTGAAAAAAAAATGACATTCCCATGAAGATAATCAGTTTTTCCATCTTCAAAAAAAGATTCCAAAAAATCATGACAAAAATTTAGCTTGTAGATACCTATCCAAAATCCCATTTGTCCCGTGAAGGGACAATGGTCCTTTAGGGGTTAAAATGCATTCAAGCAATCCCCCAAATTTAGATGAAAAATTGTTATTCCTTGGGGAGATTATTTAGAGTGTTCATTAGAAACTATGTATGTTAAGATTTAGATCTCCTATATTATATCCTAAAATTAAAAAAGAAAAAGAAAAAGAATAAAAAGAATATATATATATTTTGAATTATTGATATTTTTATTT
Organism: Rhytidiadelphus loreus; assembly: GCA_947034895.1. Lineage (NCBI taxonomy): Eukaryota > Viridiplantae > Streptophyta > Bryopsida > Hypnales > Hylocomiaceae > Rhytidiadelphus > Rhytidiadelphus loreus. Next base: position 44,027,608 of record OX344765.1, read on the forward strand.
GTTAATTATAATTATTTAAAATAAATTTGAAGTAAAGAAATGCATTGTAGAGTTGAAAATAACTTTCACACCCTTATATTATATAAGGAAAATTGTCTAAAAATGATATTAAAAAAAATTGCTAAAAATAACTCTTTATTGAAAGTTCATTTTTCTTGTATAATGATGCAATGCTCATCTAAATGTATTCTCTATAAATATTTGAGTTGAAAAACATGCCATTTCAATTCATTTTTCAACCTATTCTAGAAATCATTTCATATGTTGTTTGAGTTGGAAATTTTGGGCAATAGAAGCCTATAGGCATTATTAAACAAAGCTCTATATTACAGGTTGAAATTATAGTTTATTAAAATGTAAATAGGGGGCCAAGAAATCACTTGGACGCATATGGTTTGTTATAGATATACTAAGTGATCTTTTGGGATTTTCCCCATCCTATAGCCTTTTCTAATTGAAATCATCCAAAGGACATAAAATGTTTTTAACATCACTTTTGGGATGATTTTCAAAGATTATTGTAAAAATGAAAAATTCACCTATTGGTCCAAAAATCATATCATTTTTAACAAAGTACTTTGGTGATAAGTCTTGTCCTTCTAGGGTTAATTTTAGAAAGACATGGCCCCCCATGACCAAGGTAGTTACCAAAATACTCCAATTATTGGACCAATGGGTACATTCTTTGTTTCTATGTTTAACAATGAAGTCATCCATCCAAACTTTTAGGTTTGCAATGTCTTTATAGGATCAACACCTAAAGGATGTTTGGAGCCTATAACTATGTAATCAAACTTGAAAGTCCCTCACTTTGTATCATCCATTTATTCTCTATTTATGAGTGAATTATTTTTGGTTTTATATTTTAGAGGTGAAATCACAAGTCTAATTTTTGTTAATAGAATTTTCAATTCTTTTGTGGAAATTTTAAATTACCATGAACTTTTAAAGAAAATATGAAGAAAATTCATATCAATTATATATCATGTTCAAAAATCTTCAATTTTCAGAATAGAAGGGTGATTGCAAGAAAGACTGGTCCTATTTGGCGTCACAATTGGAGTGACGGAGTTGGTTTTGGCCGTAACTTTTGAAAATCGAAGCCAATGGACTTGAATTTTTTATGGAAGATTGCTAACTCAGAAAACATGAGATTTATTATTTTTCAAAAAATTTGAAAAATAGTTTTATAATTAAATATCAATTTAGCTAATTTGTCACACTTTGCGGTTTAGGGGTTTTTAGTACTGTGAAGTATCCAAAAAACATGATGTTCACTTGATTTTTTTGTGGCCTATTCCCATACTAGATGGGCATATGCTCACCAAAGGGAATTAAAAAAAACACAATTCTTTGTCCTCAACATGCATGCAAATAGGGGTCCTTTGTACATAGCACTCCAAACTTTTATGATGGTTTCAACTTCTAGTTTTTGGTGAAATGCAATCACTATCAAGTCTTTATAAATGGCCAATCTTTAGTTTTTTTTATTCATGATTTTCTAATTTTTATTAATTTATACTTAATTTTATCTACTTTTTGTGACAAACTGTCATTTTTTTTAAGTAGTACTGTTTCGGTATTATGAAGTACTTAAAAGTATTATTGGCTCCATTTTGTAGTACTCCTAGTACTCCTAGTACTCCTAGTACTGGGCAGAAAAAACGCAATTTTTGACCAAACGCTACGAAAATCGTTCGGTCTTTCTTGCAATCACCTAGAAGTATGGGATACATTATAGAATAGAACTTTGTGGTATAGAATTTTTTTTGTGGGGTTATAGATCCTCAACTTCAAACTTCACTAAAATGTTTATTTTAAGGAATTCTTCAAAATTTTCAAAGTAGAATAGAACTTGCACTTTAGAAGCTTCATTTTATTAATTTTTCTCTAAAGCAAAAGAAATCATTTTGAATGTCAAAATCAAGTTTTAAGGGAAAAAAACTCAAAATATTAATATATATATAGTGGACAATGTATCATTCTTTTGATAAACCACCTCATTTAAAATTAAAAGCACACACTAAAATGTCTTGAACTTAACTCAATGATGTGGACATAGCATTAAAGTTCTACACAAAACATTGGATGAAAATCATTCAATATGAAAAAAAGACTGTTGGACGATCCATCGGACCGCAGAGTTCTTACAAAGTTACAAGGTTGATGACATTTGCAATTTCAGAGTGTGCATGTCGTTAAGGAACGGTGTACGTAGTGAATTTCTCCACTGACATCAGGCCCACCTAATCCTACAGGAGGCCTTAATTACCAGCTTCTGAGTTCTGCGCTCTCCTGATTTCTGATATTTCGCAGACAGTACGGTAATAGAAAACTAACATCAAGTTAGCAAATACTTCCTACCCACTCGCATAATGCAGCTACAGTAGTGTAGTTATCTGCCACACAAGTTAAAGAATTCAAATCGCCATGTACTAACGTACCGGTACTTGTCTCTTGAGCAAAAATGAAACCTCAATTTACAACAATCTGAACGTCACACTCTAGATTCTAGAAAACAAAATGTCGGACACATAAGGGTCAATTCCTAAACTACTAAAGTCCTCCCCACTTCCCAAAATATATCTGTAACCAACTTTCACTAGACATCAATTGCAGACATCAATATACATGAAGATCGACAGTTCCATGACTTCGTCACGAACAAAAGTTGTGCGCACCTTCAGATATATTGCATTCTCTGCTTCAAACGAGCAATGTGACAACTAGGAACTAGACTTGGAACTTAAATACAACATGAAGTACTGTACTATGACCCTACTGCAAGCAGTACAGGCAGCACAGCTTTCTCTCTGCACAATTAACTATATAGAGATACTAGGATACCACTAGTCAATGCGTCCAGCACTCTCTGGCAAACACAGTGGAACTGAATTGTGACAGTTGCCATATGTGGGAAAGATCCATTCGACTTAATGGCCACCACCGTCCTACTGGACGATGTCATATATATCACAAGCATTACATCCACCGAGGAAGGGTAGTAAATGCCCGATCAGACATCTCCTTCTTCAGGTAGCATTTGAAAGTCCATGTCTCCTTGCTGACTCACGTAATTCTTGTAATCAAACATGGCGCTGGCCGCCTCTTCAGCGACGTTCTCATCGGGCAATTCCAAGCAGTGACCGAGTTCCAAGAAGTCGAAGTCCAGTGGAAGCTGCTCAAACTCACTGTCGATTTCGACGCCGACTTCGGTGCTTGCTGTGTGGAGATCGGCAGAAGCGGAGACCGAATTAGTGGAGCCACTGCCGGTGAGGCAAGAGCTGGAGGACGAAGACTGGTTGATTACATTAATATTCGTCTCACTGGTGGCGGTAATCCCCATTCGACGGGCTGCCAATTTGGCTTGGCCCTGCACAAACAACTTGATGGCGTTCATGTTGTCGGGTCTGTCCAAACGGAGGTGGGCCGGAAGGGGTGGGAAAGTGCCCTCGGAGATGTCGAAGTTGTATTTGGTGTTGGACTTCTTAGTGTAGAACACTCCTGAGAAACAACAAAAATTATATCCCGTCAGTGCATATCTGACGTACTCAATTCATCAACATCGTCGTGGTTGTTCTGCTTGTGGTTGTTCTTGTGCCTTTCCGTCAGTGATTGTCAGGTAGGTGACCAAACAAGCGCAATTCATCAATCACTCTGAGAAAACTTGGAAGTTACCTTGCCAACCATGGCAGTGATATCGTTCAACAAATTTATACAAAGGAGAGAAACTGCTGGGAAATGATGTCACGTAGCATGCACGGTGGTAGAATTAAAGACGTGCATGTCTGCGTGACAGAAACGATAAGTGTCAGTCTTGGACAATGAGTAACGCCAATCTAGGTCAGTTGTCAGAGTTGCTGTTCCATGTACAGTATGTTATGCAATCTTGCGATTGCTATACCGCTACCAGCTCCTGATCGAATACCAGCTACATCTTACGACATCTTCGAGACACATCTTTTCAAGAATCAAGTCTCCAGTACGTAACCATACACGGTCAACTGTACATACTCACAAACTTGACTGTCATTAATGCCGCTACATTAAAGCAAGTCCTGCAAGGGCGAGTCCAGTGCAATGGATCCAATTACTGCAGACTTGCTCTGACTCAGGGTAGAAAACATATTGCTAAACTGGCTGGGGTGTGCTTTTGATTTCTACCCCGAGGTACCGCCCCCGCGTGCAAAGATACGTATAATGACCCAGAACATACATACATGCACTGTACTATACTCGGAAATTCAAGCATTCAAACCCAGGTCCCTGCAGTGATATAAAAATGCATGGATTGCACTTACAGAGAGTGCTATGCACGGGTAAGCATTGAAAGTTAGTCCAGTGGTAAGTTCGTACCGGCATCATAAGCTCCAGCCGCTTCGAGACTGGTGTTGTAGGTGCCCAACCAGATGGTCTTCTTCCACTTGGGTGGACGAATCTCCACCAAATACCCCTTCACGCCTCTGCGTGTTCTCACTCCTTTGTAGGTCGGGTGAGCGCCTGTGGTCCCCCTCCCAGCACCACCCCTGGCACTTCCTCGTGCACTTCCTCGTGCAGCCCTCCGTATCAACGAGGACGACGACTGCTGGCCAACTCCGTATTGGTGGTATATCCTCACTGAACTTCGGGAATTATCGCCCGTATTCTGCTGCTGCAACTGGCCCAGGGATGCATATCTAGTTCCAACGCCAGGTCTGCACAGTACAACATTCAAAAGAGTTATGATTCGAACAGTCAAGGACTAGCTTTCCCTAGATGGCATCAACATATAGCAGCATTAATTAGTGTCAAGGATGCAAAACCGAAATTACGTTGAGAATATTTTTAATCGAATTATTTATGCAATCACAAAAACTTGCAATTCGGATGTTCGCAACTTTCTGAAATGATTTTTGAAGGCGATGGAAGTGAAAGACTAGGGTTCCCAGACAAGCACTTAAGTTATCTCGAACCTTGAGGTGGGAACTTCATACCAACTTCGCAGTGAATGGATGTCAAATCACTCTACAAGTACGTGATGCAATACACAGATTCTAAGATTCTTGTGTGTTACAAATCATGAGGTGCAAACAATTGACTCCAGTGTCGGAACACTAAATGTGTCAGCAAGTTCTGTGCCTATACTCTACACATTTACGTAACTGATAACGAAGTATCACCACATAGCACGTTAAGAGCCCTTGAGCTTTTGAGAATATCGTGGAGGCAGAAGGATTAGCGTTCTAAACCACACCAAGTGTCGCAGTTCACTGGTCTAGTACCTTGCGTCAAACTACATAAAAATTGAAGTGGAAGAATAGAGAACGTCCTGATCAAGATCATATGTGCACTTCAGTTTCACAAAACACATACCTCAGGGTGGGGATGCTGCTACGCCTCTGGCGCCCATTCGATGCCCTGGGACCACCTGCTGCAACAGGAATGACCGGCTTTCTCTCTTGAACAAAAGCTGGGATGATGACAGCCTGTGGTGCATCATCAACTTCGGTTTTAATCCTCAGGTCTTTGATCGAGTTGGTCATGTCCTCGGTTTGGGGGACCTGGACGACCTCCACCTCGCGGCCACAGCACACACACTCGTCTTGTAACGTCACCCCCGTGCCTCGGCAGCTGGGACACCGTGCTGCTGCTCCATCTTCGGGGTCCTGGCGCAACGTATGCAGGAACGCCGGTTCTCGATCGTGGTCTGGCATCTTGAACAATACTGAGAGACCACGACGAAAGTCGAGTCAAATCCCCAAGTTTGGTGTGGAGACTTGGTACAATGCGTGATCTGGATCACAATGTGATGAGGTGATGTAATGGTGAATGATGCTCAAAACTCTTTGTCAGTGGGAATGTATATGATAAGGAAGATGCTTCACGGGGTCTGGCGTTTGGCTGTTCTCCGCTCTTGGCTGTTATCCTCTCTTGGCTGAACTCAAGTGTCTTTTACCAGTCCGCCACTAGACCCCAAGCTGCACATTTATCAAAAAAATTCAGTTGGTCATATGACGGAAAATTCTCGGTCAAACCGAAGCACTTTCTCAAATTGTACGAGTCTGCAAATACACTGAAGTCTCGATGTACTTTCGACCTTTTCAGAAATCTTGGGGTGCATCTTGAGGTGGTTTCTGACAACCTCAATCCACCCTAAGAGACATTAGGCAACTAGTTCTTTAAAACACTCACGAGTAGCGCCTGGAAAATCCACGTCGTTAGCATCTACTATGAACAGCATCTTCTGAGCATCCCCTTCCGTCGAAAGTGAAAACTAAGCGAATATCTATCTGACAAAAACTACCTTCTCTACCTATTGTACACAAGGAGCCTGTTGCGGACCCGTTACGAGGAACCAACGGAGAACAGGAACGAATACTATCACGCAGGCTGCAAGATGAATTTAGGACTTTTCGCTTGCCTCGATTTCGACCTTCTTCGAGAATGCACTCTTATTAAAGAATTCACTAACGGGCAACTCGTTCCAGTCGAACTTAGACATCTGTAGAGTGAATGCACCCCAAAACTCACTTTCAGAAATACCTTCTTTACAGTTCTAAGACACGTTCTCCGGAAGAGATCGACTCAAACATCGCCACGGCTATGGATCGACCATATTCCCAACTAGTCACTGCTTACCACTCTCTCTTGTCAACTACCCCCTTTCGCATTCTCACTTCCGGCTCTGATCGTCCTTCCCCATTCCTTGCCGCCAAGTCACATTCCTAACTCCACCCTAGCTACATACTGACGATCCATCACGGCCTGACACAAACCAACACCAAGAATTCCTTCCTTCCTTCCTGGCAGTCTTCGATCACAACTGGAAACTCTAGCGTTGACACGCACATGCACCATCCCTCGCTCACTCTGTGGAGATGAACCCTCCTCACCTTCTGACTTGAAGAAAAAGGTGTGTGCAGAGTATAAATGCGTGTACCACCCTTATCTCATCATCTGGCTAGTGTGATGATCCCCACTGCACAGTACTATTGAGGCTCACTGTAGCTTAGAAGGCGCCCACTGAAATCTCTCTCACTCTCTGTCAACACTCCCAGCAGGTGTGCTGTGGCATGATTGTTGTACAAGATGGGGCTGGTACGTACATTACTGCGCAGCAATCGACTGTGCTCATCAGATAGCTGCTCCAGCCACCGGATGAAGCTCAAGCTAGCTATGGGTGGAAGTGGAGGCGGCTGTTACTTAGGACAACCGACGTACTTTAAGCTTAGCTAGCTTGAGCTTCAGGTGGGGAACGCGACGATAACATACTCGTCTCCAAGAGTGCCCTAGCTAGAAGATGCTGTTCTCCTCAGTCTACCACTCTACCTGAATGGCGCGTGGCTAGTGGTCTCCAACTTGACTTGCGAGGTGCCCAGTGGGAGCATGAGGGCTACAGTAAAGGCCAGCATCGTCACGGCGTGATGTTGCGCCCGCTAATTCTGTGGCGCTTTCTTCACGAAATATCAAGTGGATTGGATTCCTAATAATGCCAGAAGCGACCTGCTCCAGTCCACCCCAAGGCTGAAGGCTGAAGGCACGCAAGTCTCCACTGCCGCGGTTTGGTCCGAGCTGGCGGTGCAAGATATCGATGGTGGGGGCAGCCTTTGACAGCGTTGCCATGTACGGATCTTCCTTGTTTTCGGTACTTGGGTATACTAGATGTAGACTCTGCAGAGAGCGCCTCCAAAAGGGAATCTTGGAGAGAATCTGAGCGGTGTAGGGAATCTTAGAATGACGGTGAACATTGTTTAGAATTTTTTTTAGAATGAAGGGGAATATTATAAGGAGTTTTAGAGTGAAGGTGAATATTGTAAGGGACCTTAGAATGAAGGTGAACATTGTAGGGAATTTAGAATGAAGATGAATATTATAGAGAATTTTAGAATAAAAGAAAACATTGTAAGAATTTTAGAATAAAAGGTGATTTCTATTTTTCTAGGGATTTTTGGAATGAAGGTGAAGATTCTTGTATCGACCTTGGACTAGGCCTAACAATGTCAATAGTAAACATGTATTTTATTGCCATCTATAATTTTAAAAATTTGAGTTCCTTTCAATTATTACATGTAGAAAGAAATAATTCTAGCCATTTTTTAGAGCTTGCATTAACTTAATCAAGACATGTTCATTTTGGATCCCACATCATAGTCACTTCATTCAATTGTATATAATTATACTAGAAAGAATGGATTCATTTAAGATGTAGAATACATGTGCAATTATGGATCTGTTATTTAGAACCAATTAACCTTGGTTTTTGAACCTTTGGACACTACAAGTTTATGATATCAAGATTTGGTCTTTTTCCTTCATTCCATTTTTATTTACTTTATTATTTCAATTAGTTATCCAACCAACGGTGGAGAGGCCTTATATAGATACAGGTATAGATATCAAACATAAGTACATAATGAACATTATTTTCAATGTTTCATTTTTTTTTGGTATAAAAATGTTCCAAAGATAAAGTATTTGTGGTTCATGAAGAGAAATCAATATGACATTTTCTTTCTTGGGGGGTGCACTTAGTTCTACTACAACAAACCACGTACAAACAAGTGGTTTCTAATAAACTATAATTTCAACCTAAAATTTTAAGTGTTGTTTAATAATGACTATAGGTTTCTATTGCCAACATTTCCAACTCAAATAAAATATGAAATGCTTTCTATAAGAGGTTGAAAATAAACTAAAATGGCATGTTTTTCAACTCAAATAATTATAGAGAATACATTTAGATGACCATTGAGTCAATATTCAACTCAAAATGAGCTTTCAATACAGAGTTATTTTTAGGAATTTTTTGTTCATTTTTTAAACAATTTTTTCTTATATAATATAGGGGTGTGAAATTTATTTATTTAATTCTATAATGTATCTTTTTACTTCAATTTTTTTTAACTAATTAACAAATAAAAATATCAATAATTCAAAACACAAACTTTCAAAGTAGGAAAACCTATTCATATTTTTTTAATTTTGTTTTATTTAAAATTCAAAAAGTATATAGGGGGTCCAAAGTTTTGTTCACGCGTGGTTTGTAATGGACACTCTAAGTGGCCCCCCCCGAGTTTTCTTTTGAAGGGGGATAAATTACTTTGACTTTTTAAACAAATGAAAACAAAATCTTGAGTCCACTTTAATGTTTTTTCAATACTTAGTGGCAACATATCATTATTATTTTTCTTTTTAACAATAGATTTTTGGATTTTACTATACTATTCTCAGTGGTCCCTTTATACAAGATGTATGCAATATACACAAAGTTTTGACAAAAAAAGAAGTCAAAATCATTTTATTACTAAAAGCAAAAATTGGCATAGCATGCAATGCTAACATACAAGGTGTTAGGAATAATTTTTGTGTCCTAGAAACTAAAATCCCCTTCATGCAATGATAAATAGAATTTAATCTATCAAGATTCTAGAATAACTGAGACAAATTTTGTAACAACCAAATATAACCCAACAACAACAAATAAAAACAATGACCAATATCTAGACCAATCCAAAAAATACAACTCAAATTCAATCACTTCTTACTACAAATATGTTTGACCAATTTCAAAACTATCATTACAAAAAGATTAAAAAAAAGTCATTAAAGACCTTAAAAACATTAAAATGATAATTGTTTTTTAAAAGGCATGCCAATTGAAGCTAAACAAAGGCAACATGCAAAATATGGTACAAAACCAAACTATACACAAGGTTAAGAAGTGCATTGGTGTTTGATACAATTTGATACATACTATGCATTCTTAAGTTTAATGTTTGCAATTCTTAAACCTTTAGCACACCCAATGTATTGTACCTCATGTCAACTCCTCTAATGCCAATAGGCCTTGCATCCTCTACAAATCTTTGATGTTGGACATGAAGCATTTGCCTCCTAACTTTAAGACAAGGCAACGATGTGTTAACCCCTTTAAGATGTTAGCAGTCCAAACTGGCCTACGAATTTTTATACAATACAGTATGCCTTGCCTTAATTGGGTCCTCTTTCCAATGTTTTCGCTTTCCATTAAATGTGTAGTGAGCTTTAATGTGTTTTGTTGTATGGTTTGAGGTGGACAAATGTAAGTGGATGGCTCATTGCTTCTCTCCTTTTTTTCAACATGTGATTCTTCTTATTAATTGCTGAAATTCAATTCAAGTCTTGGGATGTGAGACAAAAGTGCAAAATTTTGGATAAAATTATTAATCTACTAATGGAAACTTGTGCACTATCACATTTTCAGATTTCAGACTTTAATGTGAGTCAGACTGTATTTTATGACGTAGTATACAAAAGCGTACACTTGCTAACATCCTAAAGGGGTTAACTAAGTGCCCCAAAAGCCATGCCATACTAGTAATTATGTTGTCATTGTACAACAATCCAACAAATCTTTGTACAAGCTCTTTACAATAGATTAGATTATGAGCATCATGGTTTGCATCTTGCTTGAAACATCCGCTTACAACACACTAGAAGAAACCCATGTTTTTTGTGACAAGCCTTGATTTTTTCTGACGGATTTTTTTCGATGTCTAAGTTGACATTTAGCTAGTTTTATGTTTTTCATGACATCCAAAATGATCTAATGAACATCATTGACAACATAAAAACAGTTAAATGTCAACTTAGATATAAAAAAAAAATTGTCAGAAAAAATCAAGGCTTGTTACAAAAAACATGGGTTTCTTCTAGTAACATCTCAATGAAAAGGGCATACAAGCAAAAATATTGCAACAACCAAAGGTTCTTGCCCTTTTCCAATGCTAGTTTCAATAACAATTCTCGTTGAAGTTTAATATTTATGTGGATACATGTTCAAAACCACAGTGCTCAAAGCTTCTAGAATCTAAAACAAATGCCAAAAATTCACAAGGTCATCATTAGTAGTTAGGAGAGTAGAAGAGCCTTGGATGAATTTTCCTAGATTTTGATAATTACTCAGTATCACCTGTATTTCTAAACCATATAAATTTGATGTCATGGTGATCTTCCTTACAACCTATAAATTCTTTCTAATGTTTGATGCTTTTAGTTCCATCAAAATTCCCCAAATACTATTAAAATGAATATTTTCTACAAAATACTGATTTTATAAAATAAAAATAAAAATATATGAAAAAGAACTCTTTGAATGAAACTTACCATCAAAGGCATTCAATTTTACTGGTGAGTTTGTTCTTGATCATCTCATTAGTATTAGTCTGTCTTTTGAGTGCATAGTGAGGAACAAGTTCCAGATCAAATTATTTTTCAAAACCCCTCATTTTATTTTGGAGGGGGGGTTCTGAAAAATAATTTGATTGGAAAATCTCAAAATCCCAATACCTCCCCTCAGTCTTATATTTTGAAAACGAAGTCGTTTGACAATCGATATGGGATAATCCGTATCCGTTTTCTGTATCCATATACATACGGTATACATACGGTATCAATATTTGTATTAGGATCAATGGCAGGGAAGGGAGTGTTTTTATTTTTTTTCAAAAACGATCAATGCCTACTAATTTTCCTCTCTTTTCAGGGGATAGTAGTAGTTCAGGGGATAGTAGTAGAGAGGGCACCATCTTGAGCAGAAGACCTAGACAACTACAAAATAAGACACTTCACTAATAATGAAATTTAGTGTTCATGACACTAATTGGTTTTCAAATGTTGCAAGTGTTTACTCTCTATGAATATTTTCAGTTACCCATGAAGTCAACAATTGTAAGATAGAACTGGTAACTTATGCCCAAAAAAAACTTTTCACAAATGAAGCAAGGACAACAATTCAGACACATGAGAACTTTCCACTGTAGATGCATCCTGCCTCCAATTATTGCATAATTATGCTCCATGGTACCAACTTGCCAAGCCATGTCCATGAAAAGCCGCAGGAAGGAAGGACAAATCCAGACAATTTTATTATCCTATGTGGATGTCAAGTGCACAGAACTCACATGGAGGTCTCAATTTCAAAGCTCCAGCCAGCACCAACAAAAGCAGTCTGGGTAATTATGCTTCAAAGCACCCAAAAGGGGGGGTTAAGGAGGTGTTGAAAATTGGGAAAGAATTGGAGGATAGCTTGCAAGTGGAGGTCATTATTTTATTGTCACACAATAGAGGTAATAGTAAAGTTTTATTAGTAAAGTTTGTCCTGTGTTTGTAAACAGGTGTCTGAGGAAGGATTAACTAAGAGTAGTGCAAAAGAAACATAGCAGTTTTGGTGCTCCAAGGAGTTTCGTCCTGTGTTTTCCCAAACTCCAATTCCTTGTCTTGCATTGCACACACTTTACAATTAACTCTAATGTCACGGAGAAGTCTTTACCTTGAAGAGAGTTTGCACTAGTAGAAATGAGGGATTTGAGCACCAATGAATACTGTAGATGTAGGGCAAGGTTGGCAAAAGAACATTATTTTAAAGAAAGTTGGAAAATTAAAAAATGAATAAAGAATTTGTTGAAGTTTACAAGAATTAAATAACCAAGTTGTTGGAAAAAAAATGTCCAAATGTTCATAGAATGTTGAAAATGAACCCAAACTAAAGTTAAAAATCTACTACAATCACAAATACTCAAAATTACGGGTACTCATTTGACCATCCACCATGAAGAACATTTTTGATGGAATAATGAAGGAATTACATGAGAGCTTGATGGATGGAGAGGTCTTTATTATAATGAAATCCATTGTCCATCATGAATCCTCGAAGAGTATGGGATAATTTGAAGATGAGAGTTGTATCACTCATTGTCAAAACGTAAAAATTGTGTTCAAAATAAAATTTCAGACCTCATTTTGGCATACTAGAATAACTTTTTCCAGAAACCTTTGAACTAAGAACCTTCTAAAAACCCGTTTGTGATTTTGAGCCTTCAAAATTAAGTTATGGACAAAATTCAAGGAGGATGTTTGAAAATGTCAAAGAAAATGTCCTTTCCAACCCTTCTATGAACTTTGTCTATACCTTTTGATTGGAAGCTCTAAATCTCAAACGGATTTTTGTAGATGAAATTTAGATTAATTTTACACATTACCCTAGTTCTACCCTGCCTAAATGAGGTCCAAAATTCTACTTTGAACACACAATTCCTACTTTTGAACCGTTGAGTTCCTACTAATTCTAAGTTACATATCCCACATGGGTTGTTTTACTTCCTACCATCCTACTTGTATAAAGATCTTGTCTCCTCACCTTTCTACGATCAAAGCAAGTGGATTTAACGTTGTTCAAGATAGTTGTTGAACATATGGGTGTCTTTTTTATATTGATGCCATGCTTTTGAAAATTAAATTTTATAATGCTAAATCTACTTTTTGATCTTTAATTTATTATTTGGCATCAAGGTGTTGACTTTTTTCCTTTGCTACAATAGTCTAAAAGTGGTGCTAGAGAGTAGAGACCCATACAAGCAGTAGCTTGGTGCCCATTTGGGCCTTTGGCACCATGCTTTAGCTATATTCCTCAGTGCTCATAAACCTCTTTTCTACTAGTGTTGTGTTTGATCCCCTCTTTTTGCCAAGGTGAGACCTAAAACTCAATCTAGAAAGAAGACATTCCAATGTAAATAAATTACATGCAATTATGCCTTGTCATTCCAAAAATAATGCAAGTTTAGTAAAAATTCAAGTGCAATCACAATTAACCCCTAAAGTCCCAAGGTTCTTTTTTCTCTCTCAAAAATTGCTTGAAACTGCCATTTCTAAAATGGTATTTTTTGGAAATTTAACCATAGGATCTTGCAATAACTAGTACAAAAATGTGTAGAAGAAATTTCAAAAACCTTGACCACATAGATTGCAAGATAAATGCATTCAAAGTGAAGAAATCATGATTTTTGGCACCATGCTAAACTAGTTTCGGAGACTTTGAATCTTCTTAATTTAAAACTTTTGTATTCTAAATTTTCAATTAAATTTTTTTGTCATAAAAAATTGAGTTGAGAATATTAAAAAAAAAAGTAACAAAGAAATAAGTTAATTTTCATTCTTTAAAAATTTGTTAGATAGAAGGAGGTACATGATAGAGGAAAAAAATAAATCATTGATAGTTCTAAGATGGAATTAATCATACTAATTCCAATGGAGGGATTGTTCAAAAAATCAAAGCTACCTTTGTAGAATTTTTCTTTTGAAGAAATGTAAAAATTGAACTAAAAAAGATGCTCTAATTGCTCGCAAAATAAGATGTTCCATACATTCACATCACAAATCCAAATGGAATGAAGCAAAGCTTGACATGTAGAAACAAAATTTTAAAATTTTAACTTTAAATTTTTGTAGATTTCTTTTTTTGCTAGCTTGGTTGAAATTTGGGTTTAGTCGTGGTATAATTTTTGCTTCTGGTTACCAATTGAAATACTAATTTTTTCTATTTTATGAAAAATTTCAAAAATTTCAATAAAAATTGAGCTCATAGGAACTTGCCCAAAATCCATTTTGTTTTATATAGGACAATGGGACTTTAGGGATTAAAAGCAAACAAGGTAACAAAGTAAAGGTGACATTTCAAGACTCTTATGATAACTCTATCAAATTTTATTCAAGAATATGTTTGGAAGGTTCAATATAATTTTGAAAAAGTAAAAAGAGTTTCCAAGATAAAGAAGTAAAGTGTTTCCAAATACATAATATTAATTTAGTGTTTAACATGGCAAATCATAGAGGACCTAACACATTAGGAGAAGAATGAGGCGTCCCCAAGGCCGCGAGATCTGTTACAGCCCGCACAGCTGGAAAAAAAAATTCGAAAATTAAAAATTAAAAATTAAAAAAATTCAGGTGCGGATTTGACACGGAAGACTACATGCCATGAAGATCGAGTACAAATAAGTTTTTTGGAAGAAAAAAATTTAATATAAAAAAAATCTGAGGTGGCCGATGATCGGCCACATCGGACTGCTCACGTCGGACTACTCAAGTCGGACTGCTCAAGTCGGACTGCTCACATCGGACTGCAGGTTCGAAAACTTCTTATTTTTTATTTTTAATAAGTTTCCCGCCATAATCAGCTCATTTCAACTTATCAAAGGGAAGGGGCCTTCTTGAGGCCCCATACTTCTCCTAATGAACTTGGTGCTTGAATCCTTAGAATGCATGTGAAAAAAATATACATGTGGCATCAAAATCAAAAGGAATAAAGAATATACATGTGTATTTGCAAGAGTTTCCATATTCTTTTAAAAGAAAACTTTGGACATGCATGAACAACTTTATTGAGATTCAACACAATATTAGATCAAAATTTTAGAAGTAAACATATGAACCTTAGAAATCAATGTCATGTGAAAATTTTGTTTTGGTGACTAAATGTACTTTTGAACATAATGTTAATATTTTTGCAAGAATTGGACTTATTAGATTCCTGTAGTCATTGGCTCATTTTGAAGATTAGATCCATGTCTATTGTCTTGTAAATCCTCCCAAAATCTCATGTCATCTATCTTTGCATTGATTGGTGTTGGAACTTGTATTTTGGAATGTTGTATATTATGATGAAAGGACTCTTGTGTACATACAATGAAGTCACTAGTAGAAAAATGGGTTGTGTAGACCTAAGAAACATGCCCTAAATGATCTACAACTACTCAAATATTTGTCAAGTGTTTACTTTTTTATGGACTACGTAGCAAATGTTTTTCTTAGTGAATGATTTTCAAACTATAAATTACCTTGCAATTTACACAATAGATCATGGGTGCACTTGTAACACAAAAGCTATGTCTTATTATCTTTGTTTTGCTTATGTATGGTTGGAATGACATGTTTGTAAAACACACATTTTTTAGAATATCTTCACAATATTTTCATTCCTTAAAATTTTTGTTGGTATGTAAAGTATTATCTAGTAAACCACAATATTGTCATTTTCTAATGAAGCATCCTGATTTGAACATTCAAAGAATAATTCTTTTTAAAAGTCTCAAAAACAAACCAAAGTACTAGGTAAGCCCTTTGCTAACAAAATGGATGCCATGGTCCTCTGCGATGGTTGAACTTATTAATAAAAGAACATCACATACAAAAAATTATGAAGGGACGATGGCAATTAATATCATATTTTTTCAACATTGTAATGAAAATTTGAAGTGTGCTATGAAAATACATTACATGTGATTTGGCTCTCGGGGAGGGCTGCGAGTTCCCAACTCGACCCCCCCCCCGAGAACCGCCGATATCCGTTGTTCCCGGCCTGTGCTGACCTGGCCGAGAGACGGCCAGGTCAGATTTTTCGAAAAAAAAAAAAAAAAAAATTAACTTTGTTTCTCAGTTTAAGGACTTAAATTTTATTTATTTTATTTTATTTTTATTTTATTTTATTTTTTAGACTTGATTTCCAGGAACTATTCCTAGTTATCATAATCAGAAAGTCTATTGCTGTATGATTCATAGAAATAAATAGATATTATACATCATAGTATATAATCTTATATATTTTTTTCTATTTATTGAGCTGTTATTTATGATATGATTTAGCTAAAAATTTACATACAAAATAAATAGCATTTTCAGAAATTGAAACATTTACCAGATAACCAATATAACTCCCTCCTCCTGTAACTACACATGGAGGCTTTACAAAATCTGATGTCAAAATCTGATTTCAAAATCTGATTTCAAAATCTGATTTCGGCATCAATAAAGCTTTGACAGTTAATGAGAGCCTTTGGGTATCCAATGACTGAATAACCCAGACTAAGCAAGTTTCTAAATGTATGCTTAAATACTTGATGTTAAGCATGACAGCTCATGGAGCTTTGGAGGCTTGGTTCATTAATCTCCATATTAAGAGCTGATCAAAAAATAATAATTTCTACCCGTTGTAAGCTCTGGAAGTTTTTGCCGCTCTTCCTGTTACATCCAGGGATGTTCAGACGTTTGAACTTAGAAATTATTGAAACTCATGCTATAACTAGCTCGGTTTCCACAATGAACACATTTTTTGTGTTATACAACACTTGCTCAGGGTCAGAGGTTCTCACAGTGGTGATTCAGTTGGGAGAAATATATGCAATGGTGCTTGGCTCACAGAACAGCGGCCAACAGGTGGTGGTTTTTTTAAAAGTCTGTAGAGAAGTCAGAAAATGCTTGCTTTGCATATTTTATGGCTTTAGGTTGGATTACGATTGAAATTATTCTCATGTGAATTACGATAACAAGTAGTGGTAATCTGTAGACACCTCGTGCACGTCTATTGGCATACTAACGTTTTTGCTGGTTGGCATGGGTACAGGTGAGGATTACCACCTCCTGAGGATTTTTTTCAAAAATTTTCGAGCTATGGATATGACGTTCTCATACTTTATTGTATCTCCAACTTATTATGCCTAGAAGTTCAATCTAAGGCTATGGTTGGAAAAAATGACTATGAGTTCTAAAAACTTGATGTGTTCATTGTTTGTGCATTGTTTGTTCATGGTTAGTTCAATATTTCTTCATTAGAACTCTAATTGACTTCTATTGAGGCCACAGCTAACATGCTGAAATATTTGTGCAAAGCTTGCCTGAAGATAGTTATGCTGTATGGAATGCAAATCATTACCATTGTATTGGTTTTTTTACACAATCTCCTTTAATAAGGTTGTTGATATCGACTGAAAATTATGCTAGGACATACTAATGTTGTTAGTACTGAAGTTGCTTGGATAGTAAGTATCTTTAGCAGTGCAGACTCAAAACATTTACAGTATTAAAAAAAACTCTGTCTAAAGGAATTTCTGACAGTAGTATTCCTACATATGGATTATGGATGTATATGATCATGATCAAGAATTAGATCATACTTCACAAACATAAGTTTGATTAAGATTGGGATTTAGAATCTACTCTGAACTAATCAGGGAAGTTTCGAAAAATACTTTTTTTTTCAAAAAAAAAATCTGGCAGTGGCGTTCTTTGACTGCCGGGGGAACAACGCCGGGAACGGCCCCGAAACGGCCCTTAAAATCCTGAAATCTCATCTAATGGTCCAAAATAATCACTATCCCCCTTCAAATAAACATAAAGTGCATTCATAATAGTCATGTAACTCATAATTGATAGTCATATTATTTTTCTAAAATGATAAAAATACCACCATCCTAAAAATCGTCACATTTGTGATGAATATCCACCTAGAAGGTAGACGTTTCAATTGTGGTCACTATTTACTACATTATTGTTACTCAATACTTTAGTTGTGACTCAAATCCCAATTATTTTAAAATGACAAGTGTAGGTCCATCTTTAGCTACTTGGAATAGGCAAGTGCTTTAGTTTTTAAGAAAGGATTTGGTATTTTTTTTTCCATTTACTAGTGCATACTTGCATCCACACTCATGAGGACATGAGGTGGTTTTGATTGTTAACTAAAAGAATGTTTCATTCTCCCCCTTTGTAATGTCTCTTTTCTGCCTTTGTATTCACTCAAGTAATTCACCTAAGAGCCTTTTATGTTGACACCTACTATTCATAGCATAGGAATGTATTTGTTTTGGAGGAAAATAATTTTTTTCACAAGTCCTCAAGAATGAAAATAATAGCACAAAGCATAAATAGGTAAATATCAGACAATTCAAATAAATAAATAAATTTAATTTCAAATATTTTTTAGTGTAAAATATTTGAATATTTCAAATTTTGTATGAATAATATTATTTTTTAAGGCAAAAATTATTAATCTTTATTATTTTGGACAGTTATGGCATTTTAGAGAGAAAAAGTAGTATGTGATATATGTTTTTAAACTCAATTTTTATAATTTAAGCAAATAAAGGTGGGCATTTGAACATCATATGGATTGATTTGGTTAATGTTGTGACCATTGAAATTGGCATTTATAATATATGTTACTAATATTTTTAGCAATATTTTTTCTTATCATCAAAAAACTCTTATTTTTCTATGATTTATTCTTTAAAATGATGATAATGTTTTTTTGGATTTTCTAATATATGTAGATTTTAAACTATATAGCTTTTTATGTAACAAAACAATTCAAGTCTTGCTAGTGTAAAAATTTAAGCCAGAAGGGCTTTTACAATTGGTAAATTGTATTTGAAAAGAAATCTCCTTCATTCCCTTAAAATGTTGTAATTTTGGTTTTTAAAATTTGACAACAAATTTTTATAGCAATCTCAAGCAAGAGTATGTTACAAAGAGACATTGCAAAGGGGGGACATGAAACATTGAACTTGCAATCAATGGGGATATTCATTCTAAAAATTTGGGACAATGTATGTGAACAAGCTAACAAAAAAATCCTATTGTTGGATTTATTAAAAAAATATATTGATGAAGATTTTGACCTTGCGTATTTTGAAGTAGTCGTGGGCCTTTAAACATGAAAGAATTTTAGGGGTTGAAGAAAGTGATGTTAGTCATGATTCTTAGAAATAATTTTTTTTGGTCAAACTTGAAAATAATATGTACAAACCTTTGTTAAATTAATTTAGAAGCAAAAAACTTTGAAAATTCATCAAAATTACCATTTTTTTTAATAAATAAGTTAAGAAATGATAGGCTAAAAATTCAAAGTGACCAATATGGTATAATATGAACACAAAAACCTTCATAATATGTCTAAAGAATTTGCCTCCAATTTATTGGATGAATAATTTCAAGTTTGTGACTTCTGCATGTTAATCCCTAATGCAAGTAGGAACCACAATATGGTCTACAATATTTTTGTGTTCCTTCATTGCAAGGTTGAATACAAGAAATTTTTCACAATTCTTTGCTTATTAAAAAATTACACAAATTTGATAACATGCTCTCCTCTCATTCTTGTAAGGCTACATGAAAAAAATTAGACCCATTCAACATACTATGCTACAATTAATGCCACTTCTATTTTTAAATCATCTATGCACTTTCACCATATGAACAAAGGCAACCTTTAGGGGTTAAAATAGGTCAGGGTGAATTGACCCCTTCACTCGTCCCCCGAAGTCATTCCAAAGAGGTACGTAAAAAAAAGTTCCCCTATTTTGTGCTTCATTAGTTTATCTTCTACACCTCACCCATCTAATTTGGGGCCTCTAATTGCAAATATGAATTCAAAATTTTCAAATTCTATAATACATGGCAAATAATTAAAATTCAGCGTTTTCCCTCATGGACAAGCGAGGGGTCCATTCACCCCGGCCTTAAAACTGGATTGACCCCTCGCTCGGCCTTACCAAGGGTGCATATAAAAAAAATCCCCCTATTTTGGGCCATTCTAGGATATATTCTTACCCTCCCTAATCTAATTTGGAGTCTCTGTTCACAAAAATGAATTAAAATTTTGCAAAAAAACTCATGTGCGGAAAATAAATAATTCCAGGGTTTGCCCACAGGGTCGAGCAAGGGGGTCAGTTCACCCTGGCCTTAAACTGGGATCTTTGATTCCATATATGAATTCAAAATGATAAAGAGGTTGTTTCTGCGTTTTTTCCAAAGTAAAGTTTTTGAAGCGGAGCTCCAAATTTAGTCGTTCCAAAGAAAGCTCGTAGGACTAAGGACCTCCTTACATGTATCGGTCATCGGGGAACTTTCACAGCGGGTGCTACAGTGAAAAATAGACATTGCACTTTCATGTAGACCCGGTGGGTGGGGACGGAGACAATAAAAAGTTTCCACGTATGAGATTCCCTTGTCTCCACCACGTCTCCACCAATGAGGTTGTCCACCGGTATCGGTGAAACTTGAACTCCTCCTTCCCCGCTTGCCCACCCCGGCAAGACCATCGGTGGAGACACTTTTGTCTTCTTGCTTGAATTAGAGGAAAGCTTGCCCACCGGGTGAACATGTAAGCTTACGACAAGTCCCTTCCAATTCTCTTTCATGCAAATCACTCCAAACTTAGCCCCAATGAGAGTCAAACTTCGACAGAGTTGCAGCATCTGATCCACTGAGTATCGTTTGTGAAACGCATGCCGTGAGTATCAAATAAAATAACGGACATAATTAGCCTTCGTAGCTACTCCAGACAGATTGACTTAAATTTATAGTCACTTTCCAAAAAATTATTCTTGTCAATCACAATTACTCCACTTGTAGCTTATTCATGTCTAGTCGCTGCATAAAATATTGCATGAAGAAGGTTGACTTGACAATGATATAGTACAAGGCCACGGCAACTAATAATGACATGCTTCTAAAATTGACCCCTAGAGATTCTTACCTAAAATATACATTCTAGGCCTTCGGGTTGATTTTGGATACACCTATTTCCAGCACTTTGAAAATTCGCAATGTATTCATACCATTTCTAAAAAAAATGCATTCTCATATAACCTAGAATTTTCTTTTGACCTTGGAACATCCCACAAAAAATTTTACTGATCAGCAAGAGGAACGATACTCAAACCCTTGCACATATCAGGTGTTGGTGTTGTTACCTTACGAAGTTACTGAATGCTATTAGGCTTCTGGATTCGTACTAGCCAGGCTTTGGAGCCATTCGTTCAGTATTATGTGGAATAAACTCTTCCAAAAAACAAAATTTAATTGGATACCGTAGTGTTCATGAAGTAGGTGGCCCCCTATGCATGAGGCCATTGTCAAAGTCACAATACAGACGTACAGAATATTAACCATTCCATCATTCACATGAAAAGACAAGCATATTGCCAATCATAAAAATGACCCTTCAAGTCGATCTTCAACGAAGTAGGTCCAGCTATGCCAGAACTGTGAGTTAATTGACACAAATAAAAAAACGCGGCACATGCCATTGACATTGAAATTGCCTGCTTTCATAAGATGTAACCACACCACTCCGCTGAATGTGAGACAGTGGCACAGAAGCTTCCAGAGAATAAAATCCTGTTCCAACTCTTCACTGTGCAAAATATCTACAAAGATCATGACTACTTTCAGCCAGGGTTCAGTTGTTCCCAACTGAAGAGGAAAAGGGCAGAGGACCATTGTTTTGTCTATCTTATGTTAGTGGCTAAAAAACTACCGTCCAATTGGCCCGTGTTCTGAATTGAAGCCCAATCCAAGGAGATCACAGGAGCTGTGGATTACTTACAGTATGCCGGAAAAGGGAGGAAACCAATTTCAAACTATACTCAAAGATCAAATGAATTGAAACTCAACAGAAATGATAGCACTTGGCTACAATCGGGACTTTTTTGGCAAGAGATCCCACCTTACAATGAGTTGGAAACTGGCTCATCCTAAGTAGGGTGCTTTCACCTAAAGTGTTTTCACCTAAAGTGCTTTCAACTATTTCTAAGGCTTCTAAGGAATAGATCTTGGTTGGTGATCTTGCCTTCTTGTCTTGTGCTAGCCTATTTGGGTGCTTGGCTTCTAGCCTACTCTCTAGCTTTGAGGTCTAGTCATGGTTTGCCTTGTGATGCTTGTTTTGGTTGGTTTCTTTTTTAGATTTTGAAAAACCTAAATATTTCCACCAAGGGCTTGTCCCTTTGGTTTTGTGTACTCTTTCCCCTTCCAATGGACAATTAAAAAAAAAACTCAGCATAAACTTGCCCTCCCAGGGGTCGGGGTGAACTGACCTCCTTGCTCGTCCCCCCCAAGTCAATCCAGGGGATGCAAGTAAAAAAAAGACCCCCTATTTTGTGCATAGAAAATGTATGCTCTACATCTGTCCTAGCTAATTTGGGGCCTCTGATTGCAAATATGAATTCAAAAATTGCAAATTTTATCATGCGTGGGGAATAAAAAATTTCAGGGTTTTCCTTGGAGGACAAGCAAGGGGGTCAGTTCACCCCGGCCCTCCCAGGCTGCTTGCGACTGGGCACTTGTTCACTTTTTTACTTTGCAGTAAGTGGAACCTTTACTGGTGTGTAAAAAATACACAACTAAAAAAACTCAGCAGAAAGTGTAAACTGTAAACAGTCGTCACACCTTCGTTTACTGGGATTAACCCTAGATCGCCCATGGCCGTTTTGGGTAAAAAACATCCTAGCTTTTGAAGTGCTATAAATCTAAATGTGACTAAGTAATAAAGATCTTAATTGTACAATCATGTAGTACACATGTTGTAGATGTCATGGATCAAATTTGAAGTCATTTGACCGTGTAGATTGCAAGATTATAATGTTTTAGTGTTGAAAAAGAATGCTGAAATTTTCCTAAAAACACATTTAGAGGCCAAATTTGATTTCTAAACCTAATCAAATGAAAAACCTTTAAACTACAAAGTGATTCAAAACCAGAATACGAACACATTGGTGAAAAAAATATCATTCAATTGACTCAATGTGTTTGCAAAATGGCTTGCAAATGTCAAAAATAGGCAAGAAAAGTTGCAAAAAACACATCTAGGGCTGAACCTCCTTCTACTAAAATGCTTCTCAGTCATTCATAAATTCTTGTATTGATATGAAAATTTAGCCACACAAACTAGACTAGTATGCGCAACTTTTACAATTTTTATTTATTGAAAACAGACATTTTATGAAGAAGATACAAGCCGCCGAAGTTCACTATAGTCCATAAATGGCAGGATTTTGAATTTCGAAATGCTCCTAAACATTCAAAACAACTTGGATTGACATGAAAATTTCACCACAATAACTTGAATTCAAGGGAAACACAACCCAACAAATTTTATTGAAATCAAACATTGGATGAAGGAGATACAAGCCCCAGAAGTTGCAGCCATGAAGTGCACTTTGGTGAATCAAATTGAGCCTGTGAACTTTGATTGGCTTCCAGAATATCATTACCTCTTGGATTGTTCTGAAAATTTTAACACACAAACTAGAAGAAAAGGCACAACTTTCCCAACAAGTTTTATTGAATTTGGACATCGGATGCAAAAGTTACAAGACTTTGAATTTAACTTAAAATTATGTGAAGACACTTTTTGTCCTCTTGGGCGGTCTAGGGTTAACCCGTCTTTAAACAGAAGCAGTCCACTCCCTACATGCAGAAGAGTCCATACACTCAGCAATCATAATTTGTAGCCCTCAGATTGAGGAAAAGCAACGCCGTCTCCGAGTTGTCATCGTATTCTACCATGAATATTCACTCGCGAGAGAACTTTCTGCGGTGCAGAAAGGATTATTCTCTGCAGAAATAACATACAAACAAAACGGAAGATAACTGACAAGAAGGGCCAGCTGTAAGGTTTTCTAGGAAGAATTCAGAACAAGGCACTCAAACAAAACATCGCAAAATCAACAAATAGAGACCAAACTGCATTTTAAGGTAGGACTACCTAAAAGCATCACTTTTTCTACTGTGCACAGTTTCTAATCAAGAAATGAAACAAGAATTCTATGCACCAAAGAATGCATCATTTGGATACAATATACAATAGTTGTGAGGGATGGAAGTTTTTTTGGTTGATGTTCTAAAATTGTTTCTTCAATGATGTTCTTGATAATGATGTAGTAAATGTATGTAATGAGAACATACATTCAAGTGGCATTTTTAGGCACCTACAGTAGAGCATTTGGGTGTCATTGTGATAACACTAGTAAAAAAGAGGTTTTGAGAAACCAATCTACAAATGAATGCCATATCATGGAACCAAGGGGCTAATTTGGACATAGTGCCCAAGGCCCATTCAAACAACAAATTAGTGACTAAATGGGGCATATGGCAACATGCTTTTACATTTAACTTGATGCCCTAAGACATCCTTTCCACTAGACAATGTTAAACTCAAGACTAGATAATGATAAACTCCAGAAAAAAGAGTCTTAATAGGCAAAATTAATAAAGAAGAAAACTAATATTGACCAAAAGATATCATGAATAAAGATTTTGATGGAATAATTCTAACTCAAACAACACTACAAGCTTGTTGGTAGGATTTGCTACTCTCACACATGTTAGTGAAGGTATTTTAACTGTAAGACATAAATCTCATAAAGTGTCCATTTAAGAGCTGGAGATAAATTTGGAGAGGTTAAACTTCTTGAAATATCTTCCAATAAAATTTTCCTTGAAAGACAAAATGGAACTGGCATCTAACTTAAGTCCATCTCACATTCTTTGAAGCTTCTTGAAATTAGTTATGAATTTTTGAAGTTGAAATACAATGGTCACTAAAAGCATCCACCTCTTGAAATGTACACTATTTGTACATTGCTTGAACAATGAGAAAGCAAAATTTACAAATAATGTACACTTCAAGAGATGGATGCTTTTAGAGCTTCAACACTTTATGGACCTCCTAACTTACTCCCAGACCTCCAGTAAGCTGAACCAGAAAAAAGGCCAGAAAAGCAGAGCGTTGGGTCAAATACGCAAATTCAATGACAGACATTATCCAAACTATCCAATATAATGAGCTCACCGACATCAACTCTGGGCGTCCTTTGTCACGCACCTGCCAGTCTCGCACGGTAGCACACTCTTGAATTTCTGAGAAGTTACTAACATGCGTCAGAATACTTATTTTGATACATGGATTCGAAATAACTGCATTACTGGAATGCATCTGAAAACGTGTTTTTGTTGTTTTGCTGTTTTGTCTTAAAAAAACGGAATCGAGTGTATTAAGAGAATCAAATACAAGTATTTATTCCTCTACTCTACTTGTGTCAAAAAAAAAAATACAAGTATTTAAAAGAGGCCCTAAATCTGGGGAAGGAATGGGAGAGAGAGAGAAGGGTCGGAGAGAAGTGCGAGAGAAGTTTACCACTACAATCTGAAAACGTTTCCAAAAGCTGTTACTACTGTATCGCATTTTTTCCCCTTTTTTCGCATTGAAGCGAAATTGTGCAGTTCATAAAAAGAGTCCAATCAAGCAAGGTCCCACATACTCGGAAGAGATTTTGTTTCATGGGACACCAATGAAGGAATCGGGAAGAGTTCGCATGAACATGGAAGCTTGTTTCCAACAAAGTTTATCTTTACCTGGAATGGAATTGAATTGAACTGACGCCAAGATGACTTCTAAGATTACTGTAAGAATGAAGAATGCATCAGTTGGTTCAAAAATCAAATCATTATTTATAAAGTATTTTGGTCATAGATATTGTCCTTTAGAGGTAACATCACGAAGGATTTAACCCTAGAAGAACAAGACCTCTTATTGCTTTTCAAACTTCAAAACTCATTTACTATGTATGCTCCCATTTTACAAGTCTATATGTATCAAAAACTTTTATATTTATTTTCCAAAGATGTAATCACATGTTTTCTATAAGTCATAAGAACTTCAGATGTTTTTGTGAAAATTTGAAATTATCATAAATATTTGAACAAAAAGTGAATACAATGCATATCAAACTCAAAATGCACTTTCAAAACCTGAAATTTTCACCAAGGTGTATGTTGTAGTATAGAGCTTTCTGGTGTAAATGAAACTATCATGTCATTCTAAAATTGGAAAATTAGTAAACCATGACTGTAGGCCCAAAGTTCAAATTGCAATAAATTATAGAATTTTTCAATTTTTCAAATTTTGGTAGAAACTAGACATGATGAGCTTCATTCCCTTAGTTGGATTCAAATTCAAAAATGACCATTTATGAACTCAAGGATTAGAATTGAAGGGTCCAAAACACACTATAGGCTTTGCCGTGGATCAAGCATTTTCTTCAATACAAAAATCAACTACCGAGTGTAACACTATGAGTGAATTTTCCAATAGCATCAAGTGCAACGTGACTTCGTAGACAATAGTCCTCCCCTTGTTGGGAAGGTAAAAAAACCGGATGGAAAACTGTGTTTTTCCGTTCTGTAAGCACTCATAACTGAGTCATCCATCAGCCATTTTTTGGTCTGTCCAGCCGGTTGCAGGGTTAAAAATCTCGTTATTAACGTGTTTCAAGAGCAGCATGTAGAGATGGCCCACACGTACATACCTTAGTCTAGAATGTGATTTCTTTATTGGGTGGACCCTCAAAGCTCCGAATTCTGAAGCGTGGTCTTTGGAAAATAAGGTGACTTCTGTACGTCGCAGCAGCAGCTTCTGAGCAATCATCCATGAAAGAACAAGTTATACAGTCGTTAGAGCATTCAAATTAATTGTGAATCAAAAGGAAGCGCACAATGAAGACTGATCCACAGGGAGAACGGCAGGGCGTCACCCCCCGGTATTTATATTGCACATTGCAGTTACACCCCCCCCCCAAACTTTCTGTTTTAAGAAAGTTTGGGGGGGTATAACTGCATTGTGCAATATAAACACCGGGGGGTGACGCCCTGCCGGTTTCCCTGTGACATGATTAGAAGTCATGTCAAGAGCTAGCTAGGAACGTGACTTCTGACGCAGTATATATGTTTAGTAAAACCATTGTAAGTTTAATTTCGTAACTATGAACTGGAATAGATCTTTATATTCACTTTCACGAATTGCATCGGGGAATTACATTCGAGAAAGCGCTCGACTTCAACCCTCGACTGGCAACATTATTAGTAAAACCAGAGAAAATTAAATCCAAGCACTTTCTGCAGTCAGCAACAGTGAATTACCGTTCGAGTACGTACCTAGTAGTACCAAAATCTAGCTATTTCATCAAGTACTCAATCTAATAAGACTACTATATACGCGAGCACAATAGAAAAGACAAATTGGGGTATCTTCAAAGTTTGTGCTTGGGTACAAGTGAACGCGTTAGTTAGTTTTGAAAGAGGTGAACCAGAATCACTTAGAATTTTTAGAATTTTGTTTGCATTCTCCTGGGCAATCAGCTCATTTGTTATGCGAAAGAAAGCATCACAAATTTCGGACTTGCTTTCTCTTCACATCGGCAAATAGAGTGCAGAGATACCATTCATTAATTTGGCTCAACTTGAGCAAATACCGACTGGAGGCATAACCTGCATAAATTCAGGGAGGATGTATAGCTAATATAGGATCTTGTAATTAAAACAGGATTTAATTCTGCAAGTGATTTGGTGCAAACAAATGAGTTTCGAACAAAAGGATTGGAACTTGCTAATAAGAAAATTGAAAAGAAGAAAGCAGTGCCCATGTAAATTCGCCGTTCATCAATTAATAAAGGAAACTTTATTATTTGCATTTTGCGCCAAAAATAAAGAATCGGAATTGTTACATGAAGCGTAAAGCAGAAAAAATAAAAATAAAAACAATTCAACTCTTTCCACTTTTGAAAGCCTTATGGGCCTTTTATTTTCAATATACAAATTTTGAATTGCCTGTATCGTTGCCACCAACAGCTTGACCTTTACCCGTGCCGTATCTGATGGATTTTATGATCATGCAGAGTACGCACCTATCGCGGAGAGTTGTACCTGCAGCAAAATATCTTGTGCTAAAGTTCAGCCGCGCATCCCAGGCGTAGAATCATTACGCTCGCATAGATTCGGTGTCACTCGCTCGCCTTCGTCCATCGTCAGCTGGACTTCAAATTAAACTGTCAAACAAATTGAAATAGAATAGATCATTACAAATTGTTCTATAAACAGTCAGATGAATAACCAACACAAGTCAGTCGAGTCGAATGATCGACAGTTTAATTAGCTGGTAGGCGTTCTCTCGCAGATCTACAGCATATCACGGCTCTCATGACTATTTGTTAATTACAAGGAGTCAGCTTTGAGAATCTAGCTACATGAGTGTGTTCAGGGCTGACCACACAGGAAGGGCATTTCAGAATCGCATTCCAAAACTCCACGAGGGGCAAGTACATACTATACGTACATGAAGAAAGGAGAATGTTGTACTAACAAACTGGCACGCCACTGGGCAGGAATAATAAGGTCTGACAACGCTATAATTCGGAGTGGTTAGAGTTCACAATTTCAGCTGCTCAATTCTATTGTCTATTTCTAAATCAGAATCTTGTTACGGCTCAACGCAAGATTTCATGTCGCGTTTCCCTAATCGCCTTCACTCTGTGCTGGCACATCCTATTGTATGCCACAGGCAACTGCCAGTCGCAGATTTGCGATCATTAGCGCAAGCTTGAAAAATATGTGTTCAGAAGGCTAGCCTATTGATCGAAAAATGGACTACAACACTATCTTTTAGCCTTTATTAAACAGGCTAAATGCCGAAATCCTCCAAACAGTCAAGGAACTGGCACGATCGAGAGAAAATTATACTGTTGCATCTTCAGACGGATTAGCTCATATTGGATCAGTTCAGTGTCAGTCTCGCTTGTGTGAATCACAGTCAACTCATGTTGAATCCCCTTAGTGAAAAACGTACGCAGCACGTACGTACATGGTCCCACGACTGGTGTGGGACCTTGTTCCCACTGTTTACATTTTCACACTGGGGATTCGATATAAGCTGGTTACGAATACACAATGATAGCCCATAGGCAGGGTTCCCAGACTTGGAATATCGCTCAAACCCTGTGTTGGCATTTAATTACTCATTGTCAGTGTTGAAATGTTGAGACTGTCGAATGCTTTAGCTGATCTAGAGTGCAACTATATTCTCACAAATCAACGCCCTCAATTATATTTGTCTCAAGCCCAGTCTGAGAATATTACATTTTCATACCCAAGATCGACAAATGCTTGATAGGCAGCAACATATGATTTTTCATACACTATATATAGTTCTGTTTGCTGTATCTCCACGTCCATATACTACTTCAGATAGGGTTCCAGATGAAGACAAGGAAGTTACATCACTTCATCGGAGCAATTGTAGATACATCAGTACTTCTTGTAGAGAGAATTGTGGGTACCATATCTTAGAACAGTGAGCATGTAATTCAATGTATCTTATAATCGGTTGTAAACGTACTTACCGACAGGTTCCATTTTACTTCACAAGGTTATATTTGGCGGGAAGAAAACGATGATATATATGTTAGGAATTAGAGGTGCTAACTTATTATCGAGCTCATTACCAATTACGAGAACTCAAGATTACATGCTTACCGACGACGGCGACGGCGACGACATTTGCTCCAGCAAACCACAAGCCATTCTTTCGCTGACTTCAAAACTTCGGCAGCATCAGTTCACGGCAAAGCGGGCGCTCTCAGTCTCAAATCCAAGTATCTCCCTGGCTGTCCTATTGCAGGAACTTCGACACCGATGAAACCAACGAATAAATGTGCCCATTTCGCAAGCGGCAGCTGCGTCCACTCGCCTTAACGTGATCACAGCGAATGCGTTGCAAGGGTATACCCTGCGTCCCATCCCATCCGACTTCATACGCAGGCGTGAACTGAACGGAATCGACGCCTAAGTTGTTGGCTGCACCGTAACGGGGTACGGGAAAACTCATGTCCCTCCGTCCTCATGCCAGCTTCCGTCAGTCGATCCCTAAACCTCTCATCACAACCCTAAAGAGTTTCAGGCGTACACGTCCATGTGGACGAACCTGCAGTAGAGCCTGGCGATTCGAAGATCCAGCGGGAGTCGTGCGTGGTGACGTAAGTTAGTATCCATTGCATAGTTGTTTGCAGGAGGGGTAAGCTTACGGCGAGCGAGCTGGAAAGCACGACCCACTGCTGCAGGAGTCCGAAGTCGACGGCGGCGTTTAAGGCCCGACGTGCGGAGCCTGTGACGGCCCCGAGAGAGGTGACTCCTCATTGCCCCCGCATGACCCGCCAGGTTCGTCTGAAGGAAACAACACCTCAAAGAGACACTATAGGAGAGGGCTCTAAAACAATGCGGGCATTTTCAAATGCCAGTAGGAGGTTGTAAAATGGATACCTGATTGTGGGAAAATGGCCTCTTGATTACATCAGAGCATGATAAGATTTGGTTCATACTTCTTCAATGGATGATTTAAGAGCCACAATGGGTTCTTTCCTAACTAATTGGATAGGTGTCTATTAATTTTATTCAAAATAAGAATTGGTTGTTCAACTACCTTCTTACAAAGGTCCCAAAATCTGAAATAATGATTGATTCAAGCATTCATTTCAGTTTAAGAAAAGGTCACTTGTAGAAACCATATCTGTTACTTTTTACATGTTGCAATGCTAGTTTTTGAACAAAACCATATTTTTCTCAAAACCAAGCATGTGTGGTTTTTCAAGGTCTACGAATCACAAATAGGGACCTATGCCAGATTTCGTTTGAAAATTCATAACTAATTCCACAAAGCTCTGAAAAATATGAAACGACTTGGATTAGATGCCAGTTCTACTTGTCTATGAAGCAAAATTCACTGAAAAATATTTTGAGAAGTTTCACCTGCCTAAAATTCAGTTCCAGTGCTTAGATGGTTGGTTTATGGACCTTCTACCTTATTTCTAGACCCCAAGTCGAATAGCAAAACAAATTTGATGAGGTTAGTATGGAACTCAAGAGAAATACAACCCAAGAGGGTTTATAATTTCTTGATACTATACTACAGAGTAATACTTTATAAAAAAAATTCAGATTTGAAAACATATGGTAGCTTGAATTCAATACTAGATTCACCTTGAATGGACACCCTTGGAGTGCAAAATGTGTCAACTTTCATTGACTCAAGAAACTCCTCACCTCTCATTGGTTGTATGAAAAAACTCTTCACCTTTTATTAGTTGCTTCTACAAACTTGCAGTGTTTTAAGTCTTGAAAGTATTTAAGACTACTTTTTAGGTGTCAATGAATGGAACATGTGTCTTTTAGATGTTGCTACATTAGTATATAGGAAAATCCTCTATGAATAGGGACTTTGGCAAAAAACTGATCCCTATGGAGAGGGATCATTTAGAGGGGGGAACTCTTGATAAAAAAGAGAGTGCTCAATTCAAATTGTCAGCTAGGAAATTGATAAAGTTTGAAATTTAGGATGAAAAGTTTATAAATCACTAATAGAAAGGTTCATAATTTAGATGTCACTCTGACCAACTTTGAGAGCCCAAAATGGAACACTAAACAAATAGACTCTTCATGTATATCAACCACTTAGAATGGTTGGAGTTATTTATCTTTCTTTCTCTTCATAATCCCTTTGTTACATTGAAAAATTTTCATGATGTTGCTCCAAACCCCAATTACACATTGAAATTGTCCCAAAAATGAATGGAAGATTTTCTACAAGTGGTTTAAGTAAAACCATGCCCCTTATTTTGTAGTTGGTTCATTTTATAGTATTTTACCTCTCCAAGTTGATTTGTTTTTTTTGTGATTACAAATATGAATCCAAAATTATATATTTTTACCATCAGTGGTAAATAATAAGCTCTAGAAATTAAAGAGTTTAAAAGGGAGAATAGAGGATTGGTTTTCAATGGCTCAATGATTCCCCTTAACTTTACATTGCACCCTACCATTAATTGCCTACACAAAATCAACTCCAAATTCTTACCTTGATGAAAATATACTAAGCAGAGAATTGTTTTTTTAGCAATAAGGTTGATAAGAAAGTCATAGTGTAATGAGATTCTTCCTATGGATTTGCATAATAGATGGTAGCTTCAAAGTCCTACCTTGAACCTACTAGATTCAATTTCAGTAATTTGAAAAATTAAAATTAATCAATCTAAAAAGAATGGGCAAATATTTACATTTATCTGAGGAAAGGAAGAATTTTGGAACTTAAAATGTTAGCGTGAGACAATGTTTTTGGGGACCTATAGTTAGTTCATTGTTAGCAAGTGGAATCGGGGGGATGGTTGCAATTTGCAAACATTAGAAAACATAGGTGAAAAAATCTATAAAATTTCTATTTAGAGTAAGAAATAGAAAAATAAACAAAATTGGTTCAATATGTGAATCAATGACCCAAGGAGGGTGTACTTTCAAAATGGACCAAAACTACCAAGAACCTGAGCAATTTTTTTGCTCATTTTTCTTTTGAGATTAGATAGATATAACCATATGATCTTCAATTTCACATTGATAGTAAGCACATCAAAAAATTCAAGATTATGTGTTTGCATGGTTTAGGAGATATCTAAGTTTGAAGTTTTATATAGGTCAACGGACATATTTGGGCATTGCACTTTGAAGGAGCATATATTTGTGAGAATATTTTTTTAATTGTTCTCTTTTTGTGCTTAATGAAAGATAAGAGATTTGAGAATGTACATATAAAATTTCACAACATTCCAAGCATTTTTCAATTCATAGTGGAACTTGCAATGCATGGAAGTCATTGAAACGAGAGTAGTGTTTGTAAGAAAAAGAAAAAAGAATGGGACACTTGTCTTCTCCTTTTAACTCCTTGGATTTTTCC
Source organism: Rhytidiadelphus loreus (assembly GCA_947034895.1). NCBI lineage: Eukaryota > Viridiplantae > Streptophyta > Bryopsida > Hypnales > Hylocomiaceae > Rhytidiadelphus > Rhytidiadelphus loreus. The sequence continues at coordinate 44,060,567 of OX344765.1, forward strand.
TTTTTGAGGTGGGCAATCTGAATCACATTGGTTGGCTGACTTATTAGTCCATGCCCAAACCAAACCCACCTATCCCAAAATGAGTTGTAAACTACACTACACAACTTAACTTTGAAATTTTTTACAAGACGGAGTTTTATTCAAAATTTGATGAAACTACCGCCATTGGATTCATAATGCAGTCTATTTTCTAGAAGTATTTCTTTTATTAAAAAAAAACCCTCAAAATTTGAGAACGGGTAGCTAAAAAAGAGGGATGACCAGAGAATGGTTGCTTGGGTCATTGGGGGGTAAAGGAAAATGGTTGGGACAACCAATCACAGGACATCTGCAGTGAGGAGGGAGGGTGAAACTCATTCACGGGTTTTGTCCGGCTTGGCCATTGTTTGTTCTCGGTTTCTTATTAGTGCAATGGATTTTCCATTTGTTCAAAAAAAAAGAAACCCATTCAAGGGTGAGACTTTACTGAAATAATGATACCACCCGACGGCATTACACACCCGAAGGCCATGAAAGGAGGAAAAAAAACCCAGCCAGAAGGCATGAATGAAGAAATAAAGTAATAGAGAACAGGATGGGGGATTAATGACAAAATGACATCTGGTGCATGTATTGTACAAATGGAGTACAGTCCACAGCTGGAGCAAAAGTGAAATTACCTGGAAAGTAAATTTTGGATGTACGCAGTCACTTCCGTAAAGGGACCCCAAACTCTATCTCAGTAAAGTTGATCAAGGTTTGCCAAAATCAACTGAATAATAAAAAATGTTTGGAGAATATGGAGGATCTTGTAGGTGATGGAATTGGGTGGTATTAAGCAATTCTACCTTATAGGCAAATCTATCTCCTAGAAGTGCAAAACAAAAAAATATTTGTAGTGGGCTAGTGGCATACAAAACAAACTTAAGAAACTAAAAATGAATATGTCAAGGTAAGAAGAGTCTTTTTTCTATCATTACCATTACCATTAATACAAATCCATTTATTGTGATATCTCTACAAACAAATTTTCAATTAAAGTGGGTACACCCTAAACCACCACTTTTTGCTACTGAGCCTATCTACAATTATTAGACTAGACAGATTTTCACATTTTCTTGTTGGCAAGTGAAAGGAGGTTCCAACACACCAGAGAACGTGGCATTTGGATATTGTATGCAAAAGTTATTAAGGAACAAAGTTTGATTCTAAAAACACTTCTTCCACATAGGTACAAGACTGATTTTGGAAATGTACACATAGTGAAGATGGCACTTTAAGGTCAATCGCACATTTGAGTGTACCTACCTTAACCCCTAACTGCCTCATCGACTATATCTGGTCGATCTGAAATTTCAGGCTCATTTCGAAGTGGGCAGTTAAATTCGTTTGCCCGTTTTAAAAAAAAAATTGGGCAGTTTTTAGGGTTAACTACTCAAAACTTTCATTTTTCACTGAAAAAGGTACATATTTGAGTGTTGAGAGGTCTCCAAAGCCATTTATGTCCATTAGTGGAAGAGTAAAGCTTGCAAATTTTACTTCATTTTTCAACTTTGAGCAATTTCACTTGATTTGAGATCTAAAAACTTCCACTTATTCATTTGCTTTGAAAATGGTCCCAATCGAAAGAGTAAAGTGTTTTCATGATTTTCACCATTGAAAATTTAAGCAAGCAAGTGTTGATTTGGAGTTATTTGTGAATTATACTTATTAAAAAAATTGCATCTCAACAATTGCAAGGTGGATTGTGTAATGAGTTTAATAACTTTTCAAGTGATATTAAGTTTTTTGAAAGGGTATTTTAGTGTGCGAACACAATTTGTAGTTGTTCATGTCACTTCTAATCCCAAAAAGCTTTTATGTGCAAATTTCTGAAACATTGTGGAGAGGGACAACATATTAAAAATAGAAAACGTACATTTCTCTTATTATAATCTCACAACTCTTATGGAATTTTGCACTCAAAATTGGTGAACATACTAATAAGCAAACTCTTTAAACATCCATACGGTTAGATTTTGAAAAAAAATCATTTTGTTTCAATGGAGATAACTATAAGCCCATGTTCTTTTTTCATGGGAAAAATACACTTGAAAAGGCTTAGGCACTTAGGGGTTAAGGCAGCCACCATTTTAGTCCGCAGAGAAACTACCACCTTCCTAATATGTTATCTAATTCTTGTTACCTTGAATGAATGAAAGTTCACATTATATTCCCCTCATTCGTGAAAATAGGTCTTTGAGCAAATGGGCCCCCCGGTTGGAAACAGGTCGTACCTCAGGTAGCTTGCTTGAACAACCCTCAAAACTCTCTGGACGTTAGTATTGGGTTCCCTACCTTGCATAGGACCAAGCTCCAGCTTCAACAGTCGTCAAATTAATTAAATTTCTTGAAATGCTAGCTCCAACATTCATCAGTACAATTAATCACGAATTCTGCATTGAAAGTTGAATCATAGCAAGACCTGGAATTAATTGAAACCAGACTACATTCAGATTCTTAAGTCTATCGATGCAGCAACGATCGATCTGTACAATGCATGCAGGAAATGTTATAATTGAATGCCGAATATCATTCACGTGTAAGACAAACATATGCATAAGAATATTAACACTGCCGCCTCGATCGTTAGGGTTAGTCCGATCCGTCATGGCATATATAACTTTGAGCTTACATATTAATTCTAACAAATTAAACATTCCGGTAGACATCGATCGTTAGGGTTGAAACTGGTAACACGCCACGCGCTCTAAGACTTACTGCAAGGAGCGATCGAGTTCAGCGGGCCTTGTGAATTTCTACAAGAAACTGTCCTCGATCACCACCCACGTACACAAACAAAGCTTCCGGCCAGAGAACAAATCTCTATTTGTGCATTCAAACTCTTTGCAAATTAAATGTTCTTTCCCACATGCAATCTGAGGGACAAGTAAATACACTACAACGGAAAATCAAATAATTATGTTTAAGAAATAATGCCGAATATATATAACGTACCTGCAGCCACCCTCTTCTTTTTGGCCTTCGTCCTCGAGCCCTATCCAAATCAAATCACAGAAACTTGCATTGGATTATGCTAGCGAAACACAACCGGAAAGGTAGTTACATTTGAACCTTGTTCAATGATCGTAACAATATATTCAAACTGCACAGAATGTGTAAGTTACAGTCCCCTCTCGCCTTCGTTTAATTTACAGTGGGTATCAAGTCTCCAAAGAGTAGAATCAGTCTATTTGTGTACGTAGGTAGGTACCTCCCCAGGTAGGTACGGCAGAATTACTTGTCATCTTCACACAAGTACAAAGAATTATTCTAACATTGCGTTTTGAGCATTGGCATAGCTAGGAATTTTGAGTGAACAAAAATCTTGGTCAACAAACTCGGGATTCTTCTTTCTACTAAAACAAAAATACATTGTTGTAGCTTCAATCAAAAGATCCCTAAACCTTCCACCAATCCACCACAGTTAATCCACTTAACTTTGATGTGGTGGGGTCTAGGGACCTTGTCACCTTTGTTGTATAAGTATCAAAAAGTACTTGGAGGGACAACATGTTGGTGTTTTCATAGACAACAAAGTCACATGTACCCATAATCATCATTGCCTCCAAAACTATACCAACAATTGGAACAAAAGGAGACACAAAAACCACATATTGATTAAACAAGATGTAGACAATTAGAAAACATGCAAGCCTAAAGGCAACATGTCGTTTTTCAAAACACCTATAGAAAATATTAAGAAAATTCATTATTTATTCATACTCCATGGTATCCAAATAAAGAATACAAAATTTGCTAAAATCCTCTTTCACTTGACAATATGATCCAACAAATATATTTCACTATTAGTAATAACCCTGTTCAATTCCTATTAGTGATGGTTATGGTCTTATGTGTGAGTGACAGTATAATATATATATATACCTATAAAAAGTGGAAACAAAGTGAAATTGGTTTGAATTCATACCTTGCAAGAGTTGTTTATTGGTATCTTGTTTATACTCATTTGATTCTTACAATACATTAACACCCTTCATTTGTGTTAAGAAAAAGATACACCTAACCTGTTTTTATAGGTTCATATCACCTAGACAGAATAATTATTTCCAGACATATCTTATTCACAAGGGCATTTTCATTTTAAAAGAAAAATGACTAAGAAAGAAAAGACAAGCATGATATATTCCTGGATGAATGCATAACATAGTTACTTGAACAACATGTAAAAATCAATAATAAAATAGAAAACACACCAATGTCATTTATAACATTATTCAACAATGAGTCCCAAGTATATTTGAGGGTGATTAATTTTTGTAATTAATTTTGATGATCTGACATAAATGAATTCATCATATAGCCAAGTGTCTACTTTTCACTCTTCTAGCTTCCAATTCAGATTAAAGTTTCAGATCTACAAAACACAAGTTTTATAACCTTAGAAATTCTGTTTGTTGAATTTTAGCCATTCATGGAGGCAAAAGATTATGCTCTCTCCCGACTGTTGGGAACAATCAATATTGCTAGCTAAATTCGAATAAGAAAAATGATATGTTGTCATAAAACCAAGAGGAAGAGAGAAAAGAGAGATAGGTTACAGACAAAAGCTTATTAAACAGAAAACTTAAGAGGAAAAATGGGCAAAAGGGGTTGGGTCAAACACAGAACCCACTGCAATGACAGTCCCTTCATCTGTTTCAAAAAAATAAAAATAAAATTTAATGCAATCCAATTTAACACAATCCAATGCCACAGACACTATCCAGTATCAAAGGGCTCCGACACTGAATCTGGGAGACATTTTTCTCTTTTTCTGAAACAAGCGAAAAGGGAACATTATTGTCTGGATTCATGTGTGCACAAACTCACCTGCCAGTCTGCCACACTCAACAGAAATAGCTGTGACGTCATCTTTGATCCGAGAAATAAAAATAATTTAAGCGTAGTTACGTCATTGTGGGGATTAAACACAAAATTTGCAACAGAGGTATGTTCTTCTGTCTGCTCCACACACACACACAAGCGGCGGATCGTGTTCTTTACCATTGCATAAACTTGATAAATGCTTCAAATCTTCTTAAAGATCACTTTCGTCTAATTTTTGGTTTCACACATGACAATCTCCAAAACTCTTGGACGTAAAAAATGACAGCCTTCTAAATTTTTCGGTTTTCATAGTCATAAATATTTTTCTACAAATACTTGACTTGGATGGATCGGAGAGGACAGCTTCGTTTATTTATGTATTAGTTTACTGCTTTTGTTTAGGTCAAGTATGCAAGTTCTGGATGATAATTGCTGCAAGTCAGTGAACTTGCAGCAATTATCATCTAGAACATCCAATGCGAGTAGGGTACTAGGGTGTAGAAGGACGCCTTAGCTCGGCCTCAAATTACACTCCTCATGGTGTTAATTTTAATTACGCCTTTGCGTCTACAACTGCAATTGAAAGTATTTCTTCCGTTTTTTGATTGAAGCGAAAGATTGCAGTCCCCCGAAAAGAGTAGAATCAAGCAGGCTAGGGTCCCACTTGCTCGGGAAGAGGTTGTGCACTTGTGCATTAGCGAATGGGCTAAATCCGAACGCGGTTTAGAAGAAACACCGAATCAATCTCGAGTTAAACACCTCGTTCTTAAAATCTTATGTCAAAAATTATTTCAAGTGCAGCACATAGATCGAGTAGGACGCTTGGCCCACACGTACCAAATTCTAGAATGATATCCTTGTTGGGGTGGACCCTAGCTTCCTGGTCCCAAACTCTGAAGCTCCTCTCTCTGGAAAGCTGACTTCTGTCGTCTCACGTACAGCACCTGCCTTGAAGTATGTGAGCCATGTCTGTTCAACCAAAAAATTCCACAAGAAAAAATTATACAATTGTCACTCCATCCAAAATTCCAGATTGTGGCTCAAAAGGTGGCAATGAACACTGATCACCGGTCGATCATTGACAGGCACGTGAACTCTAACACAGTATCGCACGTCGTCAGGCAGATTCTATTTCATAAATAATACGGAGTACTACGTACTAGCTAAGCTACGTGAGCCAGCGGAGGATTTGAAATCCATCGCTCTTGCGAAAGTTATTCTTGAAAACGAATTGATGTGTGAAGTTGATACTTAATCTAGCTTCGACAAACCAGAGGAAAATCACACAAGCTGCAGTCAGTACGCAGTCAGTACGTAGCGGTGACTTTACCTAGCTACCAGTACCTGGTAATTTACCAGAATCTTTTGTGCATACGTCATGCATCCAGTACTCCATCTGAATTGAATAGTATTAATTGAGCAGAATATGCAATTTTGAGATCTCTGCAAAGTTGCGTTTCAGTTACTACACAGTAGTACCAGTTACTTTGAAGTGAACAAGGAATACTTCATGATCACTTGAGCACGGCAAATTCTGTACTACTGTACGTCATTATTGTCTCGGCCACAAACAATGTACACTAAAGATGATATTTAGTGTCTTGTACACTAAATACGAAGGCATACACTAAAAGCCAATTACCCTATGAAAGTAAGTAACATTAAATGTCAATTCAAACACTAAATGTGAACCAGAGTTGTCATATCAGACGGAATATCACTGTTCACCGACAGAATCGGACCGATTAGGGCTAGGCGGCTGCAAACTTCAGAGCCTTGTAACTTTTGCAAAAATTCTTCAAATAAGGAAAATGAGATGTTTTTCGGCATCTACAAAAAATTGTAGATGCCGAAAAACATCTCATTTTCCTTATTTGAAGAATTTTTGCAAAAGTTACAAGGCTCTGAAGTTTGCAGCCGGCACATTCAAGTCTAACACTAATTGTGGTAAAGTTCAGATTTAGTGTTGTAGCTAGTACGGGGGTAAAAACACTAAATGTCACTCAACACTAAATATCATCTTTAGTGTACTTGCCCTGAGCGCTGGATGGATCCCAAAAAAATTATGATCTTGCAGAGTACGTTCAGTCACGGATACCTGGAGCTAGCTTTCTTCTAGCTGCGAGAATTCAGTCGGGCATCCCACGTGGAGAACGTCGATTGATGCTGATGACCTCACGTTCGCCCACCGTCAGCCAAGGACCGCAATCTGTACCTGAACTCAAAAAAGCCAGATGTTACAAATTGTTTTCGAGACCAAGGCAGATGGACAATAGATGTAAACCCTCCAAATACTTCGATCTGCACGTGGTTGAGCTAGCTAGCCAGCTAGCATTAGAAACTAGCTTCATGTTGTCTCGCAGATTCACAACTCATAACTATTATGACGACTTGGTAATGTGAAGTGAGATCGAATCTAGCATGGGCATTATCAAGACAGTGCACAATTGAGTACATATAAATTGTACTGTGACGTCTTGAGCGATCGAGACAGAATGGACTAGTTCATAGAAGTCCCAACATATGCATGGTTCCGAAACATCGTGCTATGCAAAACCCTGTTTTCACTTGGCTATGTGATTAGTATTCAGGTGGTTCAACTTACAGTACTGCAATGTTTCTACTGAAGTGTACTGCAGCAGCTCGCTCAACTGATCATGACCTATGCTTTATTAGATCATGTAATCCAGCGCTCTCTATAATTTTATAAGTCAATCTCAAGCCGGAGGTCTCAAGAACAATCTTTTGCAAACTAAGACGACCGCTTGACCGGCACTAATGCAGAATTCGGTCAGATTGTTCTGTTTGCTACTAACCATAATTATTATGCTGGAATAGGGTTCCAGCTCGGGTTCAAGATGCCGAAAAATTAGGAGAAGGAATTTACCTCACTTTCTCGGTGTTACAGTTAGCACGTTAGTACGTCTTATACAGAAAATAGAATCCAAAATTGTGAATATTATGTTTGCACAGAGAGTTCATGATTCTTTGTATCCAAAACAGTCTTAACACTCTGAAGCTGCTTACGATTCTTACCGACAGTTTCATTTCCCTATTCTGGCACATTCGAATTTCGATTGAAGGACAGAAAACCACCTTGTATGGTAGGATTAATTGTAGGAATCAGAAGTGCTTAAATCCTGTCATCTTAAAGATCAAGCTTCTATGCTAGCTTACCAAGTTGACCCCTTTGCAATCGTACGCAGACCAATCAATCTAGCTCACGTATATTTTCTGCTGGTTCCGTCATTCGTTAGACTATCCGTTTCCAGTCCAGAAATAGGCGTTCATACGGCAAGGCCGGCGCTAGCTTTCAGTGGCTCGAAATTTCACATCTCTCACCGTCCCATTGCAGAACCGACGACTCCGTCGGTAGCTTATTCCGCAACCGGCAGCGAGCTGCTTCAACATCACCTACACATGACCACCGCCCACAGGGTGAATATCTCTGGTTCCGGGATCGCCATTCCGATTTACAGAGCTGCAATCAGTAAAATTTGTGCCTGCTGCCTATGTCCACTGATTTTCTCGGTTACCTCTTTTCCCTGATTCCCAGTTCAAGAGCAAAATCATCTGAGAACCTTCTGATATTTCCGTAAGGAAAACAAGGGTGAAGCAATCGCAGGGAAGCAACTTTGCTTGATTTCGAAAAGAAAAACGCCGCAATGGAACCAATCCACGTACATAAATATATATATATATATTCATCATCAGTCGACAGCATATATATACAGTGGCCTCCAAACAGTGCAACCAGTTTCACCCGACCGCCTCTCCCCAGGAAAACCCTAAACAGCGAGCGAGTGAGTGAGTGAGCAAGCGTCATTGACGAACCTGCGAAGGAGTTGGACTGTGACGTACGCTGATGAATCTGCGCAGTTCCGCATCGCTGTCGATCGTGGAAGCTCGCAAGCACGCTAACTTACAGTAGCTGAGCTGGGGAAGTAATAAGACGACGGGTAGAAGCTGGAGAGAGAAAGAGAGTCCGGATGTGACGGCAAGGGCAAACCGGCTCTCCAGCGCTGGATGCTCGGAGGGGTGCCCGAACGACGGTCGGTGCTTCCTGCCCGGAAGATCGGAGCTTCGTCCGGCGATGTCTGCGGCGATTTATGCGGAAAAGAACAAGCGCGGGTTGCGGACGGAGCAGCTTCCTCGTCACCAGTCATCAGTCCGTGTCTCTTCAGGTGCTGTAATACGACCGTACTGTCCGACGCGACGAACATGGAGCTTTGTCAATTTGTCCGCCACAGCCTTGGCTTTAATGTTTCATGTGAGTTTAATGATTCTTGGATACTACTGCAGAACACGATCTTCACGGGAGTAAGTGACGCATGAAATTGAAGCTATGGTCGAGGGACCTAGTTATGATAACTTAACCCCTTAACGCCTCAATCCTTTTTCAAATTTTCACACATTTTTGCTTATATCTTTGTACAGTAATATCATTTACCAAAATTTCATGAAATTGGACATAAAAGAAGGTTGTCTTTTCAAGATTCAAGTGTTACATTGGATGAATGAGAAGGTAGGTGGATGAAACAGAGACTACAAGCCCTCTGTTCATCGTCCAGATTATGGACGTTGGAGCAATTAAGGGTTAAGCATTTCAGCCTTGAGGATAAGGGAAATTCATGGAGAAATTGAGCTCAATCTGTACAAACATAAGGATGGGGAAGAATAAAAATATAAATAAATAAATCTCCAAGAATGAATATTTTTTATTCAATATGAATGTGGATTTCTCAATCGGATCTATTTTGATCTCAAAGACTCACCTAACGTGTCCTACTAGTAGGCTCGTCAATAAAATAAAAAATTTAATGATACCTAATTTTTTTGGAAATTATCCCCCTATCTTGCCTAATATTTAGAAATTGCAATTGGTTGAGAAGGAATCGTGATTTCCTTCTTTAGAGATATGTACTAGCCTTTTATGGCAATTTTGTCTCAATTTTCTATGTATTTTATGAACAAATAACTTGTTGTCTTCTTTAAAACCATTAAATGAGGTATCTAAACCTAGTCAAATGCCCACACTTTGTTCAATTTTGAATAGTTGCCAAAATAGCATAAATTAAATTTTAGTCTTGTTGAACTTTGATTCCTACTTTAAAATAATATTTGGTGCTAATGTGATGAACTTGCTAGTAGGGTACAATAATACACTTGGCTTTCGTACTTCTCCCTAAACAAGGAGGGAAAGATGAATAGATAAGAAGGTACAAATAAATAATCTTTTCAATGAATAACGCATCTAACTCTTGTCAGCAATAGGTCACCCTATAAAGCCATCGAGGAAGAGCTATTATAAATAGGTACCTCTACCTTATGACATTAGTGGTCTTCGATGAAATGTGCAACATTTGGAAGAAATCAAAACCAAGCCTTGAACAATTTTTTTTCATATTTGATAGTTCACTATACAATAACCATTAATTTTTTCCAATCATTGGTTCCTTGTTTGTACCTACTTTAGCTTTTCAAGAAACAACATGTTTACAATCTTTTGCCAAAACATTGTGTACATTTTCATTGATATTTTGTTCTTTTCTTCTTTGAATCACTCAAAACATCTTGGGTGAATCTTATGTTATTTTTCATTTATTTTTAAATACCAAATGTGATCAACACTCTAAGTAAGTTACAAAGCTATTTACATCCATGAACATAGATGAAACATGCAACACATTGATGAAATTTTGTTTATATGCTCCAAAGCACATGCATTTCATTCAAAAATAGCAACTCCATCCCATAAACTTGTGAATGGTAGTTGAGTGAAACAAAAGGTGAGTTTTTTTTAACAAATGCATGGTTATGAAGGCATTGATCCTCATTTCACACAACTTTTATCCAAGTAAGGCAATTGAAAATTTAAGAGGTGTTATCTATAGCTCTTTTTTTCCTTGACCAAATGTTTGAATGATTATTAGAATATAAAATAGTTAATTGGTCCATTTGTTCAACAAAAAAATTTACAATTGAAAACCCTTAAACCCATATTTTACTTTTATCATAGTTCCATTGTGAAAATACACTAATAATATTGGAATCATTTATATAGGCTCTTTCTAAATCACACTAGAAAGTCTTGAAAGACATTTTTAGGGCTTAGGTCATGTAAATAAACATCATATGATAGAGGAATAGCTCTTTTAAATTAGTTGTGTATGACTAATGAATTATTCTAAGTTACAATATTAAGGGAGTCTTTTCACTTGATTGTGATCAAGGGCAAGGTAAATTATTTTCATTAGACGAGCCTTCCATTGTAAGCTATGATTAGTAAAGGCTCTAATTTTTTTGCATATTTTGGAATTGTTTTTTTGAATCATTATCATTTGTAGTATCCCGAAGGAGTAAATTAAGCCAAAACAAGATTGAAAAGAACAAAAATAGTATCCTCCATGGTCCACAAAATAAAACTATATGTTTTTTTACCTACCAACAATATAATTTAATATTTATATTATGGCCTATGAAGTTATTTGATGTGTTCTAAATCAAGCTTTTCCAAAACAAGTCTAGAACTTTTGCTCTTTTTAAAATCTTTCGTAGACACAATAATAAAATCTCTTACTCTACTTGTGAAGTTTATTTTTCCAAAATATCAAAATAAAAATCCACCAACCGAGAGATCATAATGTTTGAATTTTAACCCCTAAAGGACCAAGGCCTTTTTTCTGCCAGAAAACACTCACAGCTGCCATACCTATAGCAAGGAGTAAAAAAAATTGAAACATTTTTTTTCCATATCTAACCATAAGATCTTACACCTAACTAGTATGAGAGTGTGTGGAAAAAATTTCAGAATTTTTGACCGCTCAAATTGCAAGATATCTACATTTAAAGTGGAAAAAATAAGTTTTTCAGCACATTGCAGGACTAGATTTTTTGACTTTGAACATTTTTAACTTAAAATTTTTGCACTACAAAGTTTTGAGCTTTAAATCTTTATAGTGGAGAATTGAGTTGAGGGTCTAGATAAAAAAAAATTCAAAAATAATTCAATTATCATTCTTAAAAAAATTGTTAAGTAGAAGTAGGTATGAGATAGAAGGAAAATCTAAAATATTCATATATTTTAGATGGAATTAAAATGCACTAATCCCAATGGTGAGATTGTTCTAGCAAATAAATCAGACCATGCAAAAAAAAAAAATGAAAAATTTGAAAAATTGCATTCAGAAATGAATCCTACGAGTTATTTTTTTCAAGAAGATGCTCTAATTGCCCAAAAAACAAGAATGTCCATAACTTTCTAATAACATATCCAAATGAAATAAATCAAAGCTCTCCAAATAGACAAAAATATAATCTATGAGAAAAAATAATATTAAAAAGAAAATTCAAATTTCTGTCCATTTTTTTGGCTGCCCGAGCTGCCCGCCATCCCCTCGTTTGAGCTTATTTGGTCATAACTATTGTTCCCGGTCACCGATTTTGAAAGAAATTATATTCCCACGAAGCTAATCAACTTTTCTACCTCCAAAAAAAAATTCAAAAAATTAGGAGAAAATTTCAGCTAGTAGGTACCTGCCCAAAAACGCATTTGTCCCCCAAAGGGACAATGGTCCTTTAGGGGTTAACGAACAATCCTTTCAACTTTTCCAAATGATCACCTTTCAAAAAATTTATTAAAAATGTACATATTTTAGAATTTGTACAAGAAGAACTTTTTGTTGTAGAAATATGTTAAAGATACTCGAAATTTTCAGCTCGTGTCCAATTGTGTCCCCAATTTGAACAAAAAGCCACAAGCCTTGAACTGCTATACACTACTCAGTTTCAAAAAATTCCACGAGACAAAGTTTTGCTCGGAATTCAATGAAACTATTGCCATTATATTTACAACATGCTTAATTTTTTCTGATGAATTTTTTATTGAAAAGAATTTTTCATTTTAAAGAAAAAATAAAATTTAGAACAGAAGCTCAAAAAAGATAGGTAGCTACTTGAAAATGTTCACTTTAGTCATCAAAGGTTAATAACATTTTAAGTGGATAGTATGACAAAAACATTGGTTTTCTAATAACTTGAATAAAGGATAAAAAATTGTCAATCCAAATAGTGATAATGATATAATAAACAATCTATAATGCATACTTTCATTTTTTTAAATTTAAAATCGAGTTTAGAATGAACCTTAACTAAATTTTTTGGGTAGGAATTGGCTGGTACTAACTTTTCATAATTTTCATCTCCATAGTCAAAAAAGAAACAAAACATTGAGCCATTATATGTTTAACCCCTAAAGGCTCACTACGAATGGAATTTTTATTTTTTTTCTTTGAAATTTCCACACAACATGTGCCCGAGGAGTAAATTTAAAGCCCAACAATTTTCATAACTTTTGACTACATGGTTCAAAAGTTATTGCATGATATGTAATTTTCAATGTTTGGCGGGCAGCCCGAGCAAAAGAAAACTTCTTTGAAAATCACTTCTTAAAAAAAATAAAAATTTGAAATTGATTCTCTAGATTTATATATATGGTAAGCTTTGAATCATTCCATTTTGATTAATGAGATGAAAGTTATGAGGAATTTTAGTTTGGGTTAGTTTGTGGGTAGTTATAAAATCTCTATTCTAAAATAAAGTTTGAAGTCCTTTATTTAACTCTATTTTTTATATTTTTTTTAAAAACATAAAAACATATATGATGTAGATTGTTTATTACTACATTACCACCGTTGGGATTGGCATGTTTCAATTTCATAATTAAATTCTTAACAATTTAGTGTTTTGAATCACTTTGTACTTCTTTCTACTTACTATTTTTTTCCTATATGTTGTGCAATTCCAAATGATCTAAACATTTTTAAGAATGTAGCCAACTTGACTTGAGGAATGAATCCAAAGAGTAACCACCATTTGGGACATTTTTTCATACAAATGTGACCTTGTGAAGTGTAGTTGCCCGTATTTTCACAGGGCCCAAAAAAGAATTTTCATCACTTCAAACGTTAATATCTTGCAATCTACATAGTGTAAACTTCTGAGATTTTTTCCAAATCTTCTCAACCCAGTGTAATACAAGATCCTACGGTTAAATGTTTCTAAAAATGTTTATTTTCTATAATTTGGTACTTGTCCTAGAAATGACAGTTTTGGAGCAGATTTAATGAAAATATAGTCTCTGACATTTAGGGGTTAAACATCTATTTTCGACATTTTGAAATTTAATAGTTTAACCATAGAATGTCCAAAAACACATTCTAAGAGAATGTAGAATCTCCTTTTGACTACCAATAAGCACCTGCAAAATACTTTTTCAATATAATAATGGAAACCATGTTGAATTGCTTATCCAGTTGGTTCAGTTTTAGGAGGGTTACTTGTTTGATGAAAATAAGGTGGCTTTAGAGGCATCCTCCCTAGAAATTTGTCATGCTTCCACAAATGACAAATTCAATGGTTCATTGGATTGTTTGGGGTTCTTTAACCCTTAAAGGATGGACAGGTAACCGTGAAAATCATGCATTTTGATACCATGGGAATCATTGGTATACTAAATTTCAAAACCACTCATTGGAAGTCAAAGCACTGTAGAAGATTTCTCCTTTCCACCCCCAAAACCGAGGATGAATAGTTGTATTTTTGTGCTGTACAGGCGATTCCCTTGTCATTCATTGGACGCCAAATGTCCTTATCGAAGTTTATGGGTTAAATCTTGAAGGATGCTAAGGACAAAAAGTGTCCAATGTATAACTTCAATGTTCCCTGCAGAAACAAAAAAATGCACCTATTGGTCCAATACTCAGAGTATTTTGGTATCTACCTTGATCATCGGGAGCTGCGCCCTTCAAGGGTTAATGTGTGGCTGAATAAATTCCAATATGTGCCAAAAATTAATTAATTTTAAAAAATGAAAAAAATGAAGCAACATCCCTATTTAGCATGCATTCATCTGCAATAAATGTTCTGGGCTCCAGATATGTTCGAGGCTCCACTTTACACACAACAATGGCAGCTTGCTTGATGCTCAAGAAACTCTTGCAAGGGCCTGTAGACTTTGGGGGGTGCACCCGAGGAAGCTTTCATGGCACTGTTGAATTTTTATTTAAGTTTTTTTATTTTTCCTGTACAGACAAGTGTGAGAAAAAAAGATGAGAGTAATTGAATTATTCTTTTGCAAAATTATTAATTTGTTATGAATTATTGAAGAGTGATGCCCTAGTTGGATCAAAAGAGCCTCTACAGTAGATTATCCCAAAACCAATAAAAAGTGCATTCATAATGATAACTAAAATGGCCACAATATTTCCTAAAATGAACAAACATCAAGGCCTAAAGAGTCACTTTTTATGATGCCAAGACATTAACTGTGGCCACTCACTCAATGTGCTATAGCCCAAATCTCATTTATTAAAGGAAGTTTGCCAATGGTTGATACAAGACTCCAATGGGTCATTTCTTAGGTCATCATAATGGATCTATTGCTTGAAATGGGGTGGTTTACCTTCATGTTTCATATATTAGAGTTGTTTAGGGTTGTCAATTTGCATGGTTGATTACAATTCTTGCAAACCTTAGGCACATGCATGGAATGCACCTAAAAAAAAGACAAGCTTGAAAATGGTTTGAAGAGCTTAATATTAAAGCTACACAAAACACATGAAGTACATCCAATAGTATTGCAAAAATATATATTTTTTATTTTTAACATGTTACTAACATGGCCACTTAGTGTTTCATGATTATTAAGTAAACTACCATAGCGTGGACTAAATGGGAGCAAGCCCATTGTGGGCAAAATTGTAATGGTGGTGTACATTTGAGAACTTGAATGTACACCACCATTACAATTTTGCCACAATGAGCTTGCTCCCATTTAGTCCGCAATGGGGTAGTTTACTTTATACAAGGTTCTAACTCAATCCCTTGCTCAATCCATCTAGGGATGGAAAAAAAGCAAAACTTACAAAAATACGATCTCAAAGCTAGATTCTTCTCATGCCACAATTTATATTGCCTTAAAGACTTTTAGGGGTTGAGTCACTTCTCAAATTTTCAATGAATGATGATAGGCTAGTCTAATAGTGTCTATCCCCTAAATGATTGGGATATGTTTTAGGCAAAATTGTCAATAACTACCATTTTAAAGTGCATAGAGAAAAAAACAAAAATAATAAAAGGCTTCTAAGAAAAAATTAAGCGATTGTAAAAGTTTGTTCTATAGTAACATAAGAATGTGGGGTGAAAATTTTAGAAGCTTTGGCTTCCTAGATTACAAGATTAGAGACTTTGGAGTTCCAAAAAAAGAATTTTTTTTCAAGACTTATCTAAAAGGGGTAGTAAACCTTAATTCTACTTATAATGAGATCATTGCATTGCATGTAAAGTATGTACAGTCAAAACATTGACCAAAATAGAGCAATAAATTTGGATCAAAAAGTGCCACAAAAAAAAAATATTGATGGCACAAAGATGTTCACAATCAAAACACAAGAGTCTATGAGAGCCTAGTGTTGGGTTTTGCTACATCTAGAGATGATACTTTGAAAATTCATATATTATTCATATGATGCCAAAAAATGCATGACAGAATGTATTGGAATCTTCATTCAATTGCCAATAAGATCCAACATAAGAATTTAATGTTTAATAATAGTAAACATGCTCAATTGTAATTCATGATGATTACAAGTGCATATACTCTAGTTTTTAATTTACCAATTGGACAATATATCATCTTTGGAATACGCTTGTCAAATTTTAGAAGAAATAAAGGCAGTTAGCATATATTATTGCCCTATCCATTTTTTTCAAATAGTGTTTCATTAAGGATTTCTTTGGGATGCTTTTGACCCTAATCTATAATGGTTTTGTATTTTTCAAGAAAATCCCTTTGAATTTTTTTTAGAAATTTCAACAATTTATTGAATTTTTTTGGATCTACTTCTATACTTTAACATTGAGATTTGCATTTCAAATAAATTAAAAAATTATTGTTTTGTATATAATTGCCCAAAGGTATTCATATTGTGTAAATTCATGGTAACAAAAACATCAAGCCTTGACCATCCTTGCGTTATTTGTTAAGCATATTTCAAATGAGTCAATCATGTTTAGCTAGCATATCAAGATGATAGTTAGCCTTCTAAAATACTCTAAGTAGGATGATCCATTGGTGTCTCTCTCAATTCTAATGTGATTTTTTGAACTCCCTACACGTTTGGCATGTGTTTTAAAATGAGTGGTGGTGTTTCTTGAAGTTATAGACCATGACTTTTCAATCCAATTCCAATGCTTTTAACTCCAATTCCACTTTTTTAAAAGCCATAATGCAATTCTTTATAGTTTTCACATCTTACATTACAATGCAACATGGCACGATTGGGCCCAACCATAGGGGGTACAATTGGACTAGGGGTGATTTTGGGTTTGTATACCTTACTTAGACCATAGGCACAAGTCCTACAAAACTCACCCCATATCATTATAAATTGACATACATGAGTTGTTTTTAATATTTTTTTATTTAATTACATAAAGACCTATGTATTTTGCAAGACTAGTGGTTCTAGTCTAAAAAGGTTATAATAAATCCTCAAAAGCAAATAGGTCCTTCCACCAAAAGACTGTAAGGTTATGGAAATCTTGTTTTTCTTCTTTCAAGTGTTTTCTTTGAAGAACTTCTAAATTTAGACAACCATGATTGACCAACTATGTTGAATTAGACCGTTGGTGAGTCTTCTTGAAGTCATTTTTACAGTCTATGCCAATCTTCATTTAACAATAGACCATCATTGAAACCTCCTTAAAGTTATACTCCACGCAAACAATGTCATTTGATGCTTGTGTGGAGTATAACTTGAGGAGGTATTTGAGGTTATGCATTGGTGTACAATAGGAACATGCTAGAGTGCTAGAGTGCTTGAACAAATTTGTTGATGATTCACCACTAAAGTCCCAAAGTCCCTATGGGAGATTCTTGGGATTTTAGGTAGACTTGTATGACCTCAATTTTTGACATGATTTTCTAAAACTTTTTCTAAAGACAGGAAATCACATTACCTTTTGGAGAATATAATTTTATTTCAATTAGTGCATGGGAGAAAAAGTTATGTCATCCTTAGTCCGAAAAGCAATTTGAGGGGTAGCATAAAAAAATCATAAATTATTTAAAATTTTAATTTTTTAATTTTTTTTTCTCAAAGATAATATTTTTGTCTAAATGTGAAGCTTTGATTCATTCTATTTGGATTGGTGGTGAGAAAGTTATGGACAATCTTGTTTTGGGGGCAATCTATGCATCTTCTTGAAAAAATAACTTACAGAATTCATTTCTGAATGCAATCATAACTATTTTTAAGAAAATATCATTGTTGGCATTATTGTCTTTCAATTCCATCTTAGAGCTATTATCAATTTAATTCTCTGTTCGAGCTTGAATCTACTTCTACTTAATAATATTTTAATGAGTGAAAATTAAGTGTTTTAAAAAAAATTCTTAGACTCTTGACTCAATTCTTCAATATAAAAATTTAGAAATTCAAAATCAGTTATGTAAAATTTTTAAGTTAAGATGATTCAAAGGCAAAAAATCTAGTTGAGCAAGGTACAATTTTTTTTGGTTCATTTCACTTTAAATGCAAATGTATTTCAATCTACAAGGTTAAAGTTTTTTGCTCTTTGCAATCGAAATGGCAATTTTGAGTGATTTTTGATGAAAAAAAGACTTTAGGTGGACTTTAGGGGTTTAGATAATATTAGGGACAATTAAGGTAGAATTGCCTATTACCACATAGATTTGCTATCTAGGTAATTTGGAGAAGCTATTTGTCACCTCCCATATTTTTCAAAGATTGAAAATTTTGAGAGAAGTTGATTGCAAAAAGAATGAAGACATTTTGACAAGAAGTGAATTTATGTGATTTTTCAAAGCTGGAATGTTAAATTGTGAATAGATCTTTGTTGAAGCATGAGTAGACCCTTGTTGAAGCATGAGCACACACCCTTGTTGAAGCATGAGCAAACCCTTCTTAAAGTGCATGCTAATATGTTTACTCTCCAAGTGCATTGCCATCATGACAAAGGATTGTAAAGATTGTAGTAATAGATGGACCATTGAGGCGATTTGGAGGATACTCTAGGTGATAGAATTGGATGGATGATGGTATTAGGCAATTCTACCTTAAGTAGTTGCCACCATGTTATTGATGCAATTAAGGCAAAATCGACTACCTCCAGTAACTTAAGAACAAATTGTAATCAATTTTGCCATGGTTTAAGGGCTCCAACATGCTCCTTTTAGACTTTTTACATGTAATAAGTAGAGTTGAACCAAGTCAACAATAGACAAGTCGACGGTGGATTTCAATGGTACGTATTTCCACTTTGAATAATTATGGAGCTCACATGGGTGGTCCAAAAAATATGCCTTTTTTTTATAAATTCATGATTCCATTTGCTGACTGGACAGAATTTTTATCTTCCCCATTATTTTTTGTATTGCAGGGCTATGCTGAATTCCTTATTTTGACATTTTGAGATGTTTTGAAACTGAGCTCCTGACTTTGTCAAATATTGGAATCTGGCAACACTTGGGGAACAGTTGACTAAATTGGTGCTTTTACTGTATCATGATAGGTTGTGGGCCTGACGATATCTTAGCATAAGTTAGTGACAGCACCTGAAAATTAGGGTCTTGGGCTTATCACAAAGCAAATGTTTCACCTGTCCACATCACACATGCCATGACTGTCATGATTGTTGGCCTTTGGGGGTCCATTCACGCAATCACCCTAAGGTAGACAAGCCTATTCTCACCCGGATTTGCAATCTGAATATCTTGGGGCCAATGCCAAGAGGGACACATATTTTTCAGAGGTGTGCGCTTGTTTCATGAAGCAAACCCAAGTGGAATTATAATTTTTCAATTAAAATTGTAATTTATGTGAATTTTTGAAGTGGTCTATCTTGAAATTACAGAACTACCCATAGAGTGGAGTTGTAAATGTCCCTAAAACAAGCTATAACCGCCTTTCCATGTATCTATTAGCACTTAAGTATTCACGTGTAAAGGCTTGACACATTAACCTTTGTTGGTATTAATGTACTAATTTTGTCAAAAAATTGACGGATTTGGATAAGTTTTGTGGTGGCATTGGGGCTCAAAGTAGGATGACTGAAATGGGCTAGTCTACCTTAGGTGGGGGAGTTTGGGGATGTGCTTCTTTACATTGAGAGTTACATTCACATATTGGGTGTCATGACTAGTTTAACCCCTAATGACTAAAGCCACCATTTTCTAGGTGCTACCTCTCTTTTTTGAACTCCCATTCTCAAATTTTTAATATTTTAAAAATAAAAATTATTTCTAGAATATAGATTGTGTTATGAATCCAATGGAAGTAGTTTCATCAAATTTTGAGTTAAAAAACTCCGCCTTGTGGAATTTTTTTAAGTTGAGTGGTGTAGTTACAATTATTGCCGACCTTGAAAAGGGCAGATCTAAGGAGCCCAAGGAGAAGACAAGTGTCCCATTCTTGTTTTTTTTACAAATACTACTCTCATTTTAGTGACCATCGTGCATTGCAAGTTCCACTATGAATTGAAACATGCTTGACCTTGTTTGATAAGATTAGCAATCTTTGATTCCTTCTAGAGTAAGACTTTTGTAGCACATATAGTTTTTCTTACTATAATATCTTTGTTACATGCTTTCCAAATTTCAAAAATAGAATCAGATTTAGTTCAGTCTACTCAAAGCTAGGGCAATAAAGTTTTTAGGATGGTGTAACTTTTGATTATGGGGTTGGATTGGAAAAATATACATGTCTTTGTGAAGGATGTACATTTTTGGTCCTTGTGTCAAAATCTTAAAAAAGATCCATTGAAATTGACTTTGTAAAAACCTTGGCAAACATTCATTTGTGCCTTGGAAGGGCAATTGTCTCTTAGCTAAGAGGGACAAAATAACCAACACTAAGAATAATCAAGATAAATCTTCTATGCCTTCTTTCAATTTCAATTCACCATTGTAGTAGAGGATATTTTATCCTTTTCAAGGTTTAAATATCTTCCACTAGTAAGAATTCATTTTGATGTGAAGGTTAAAATATTATAAAAGATTTAGATTAGAAGTAAGTATATTAGAGTTGTTTTGACTCATAAATCTTATAGAAATTGATTTTTAGATAGAAGCTTTTATAGTTAAGATATTTTTCCTTGGTGTAAATGCACACTTTTGAAGATAACTCAACAAAAGTTAACATATAAAGGTCCTTGGCATGCATTCAAAAATTGAATGTGCTTCAACCAAATTCAATTGTAACTTTTAGGATATCCAATTTGGTTATTTGATTTGAACTAAGAAAGTGAAGGCTATCAAGTTTAGTTTCTATTCTATTTATAGAAATATTAAAACTCATAAAGTCAAAGAATTTATTGCAATTGCAAGTTCTAGATCAAACATCATTGTTTGTTTTTATTCCTATTTTTTTAATTTGAATTTTTTAAATTAATTTATTATTTTTTCATTATAAATTATATTATTTATTTGAAAAATAATATATTTTATAAATGATGAAATTTGTTGTTGTAAGATTTAATGAATTATTTGTAATCATTACATTGTAATGAATCAAAATGATTTTGTTTTTCCACCAATGTTTAAAAAAATCAAATTTCTAGAATATTTATGATCTATAACTCTCTCTCTCATTTTCAATAATTATACAAAATATGGTATTGATAAGACTTATAGGAATTCACTAAATGTGTCTACTATGTAATTTGAGATTTCTTCAAGCTAATCTCATTGCTACTTGTTTTTTAGGAAGAAATTTCAAGTTAATATGAGCTTTTGGTTATATTTACCATGTACTTTCATTCTTTACTAAAAGAATGATAACAATTATGTGCCCTAACAATCATATGTTTGTACCAAATTTTTACATCATATTTTGAGAGGTCCACGTCACCCTAAATCAACCATTATGTGACTTGTGGTGCTTTCTAGTAAAAAACACATAATTTATGCCAAATATGACCCTTCCTTAGGATAACACATGGTCTCATAAAGTAAAAATAAAATTCAAGCTTGTAAATAATTATAGAGATTAATTTGAGTTTCATAACCATCCTTGATTTTGTGGATCATGGAGTAGGGACCTTGATGGATTAACCTTTAATAAACAAATTAGCCATATAATGATCGCAAGTGATTTCCAATTGCAATTTCCAAATGGAATGTTAATTCATTTTTAGGATTATTTTTTCTAACTTAAAGGGAACTATTTCCTTTATCTAGTGAAGCCAAATTTGAACCATTTGGAGCTTAGAAACATTAAAAAGAAAAAATGTTGTAATTGTAAGAAAAGGAAATTTCTTTTTTTGAGTGCACTTTCTAGAAGATTGAGTAGGTTGATTTTGAAACAAAATTTGTGAATATTCATCAATTTGATTGTAGATTGATTATGGAACGCAAGAATGATTATGGCATTAGAGGATTTTTTAGGCCATTGAGAGACCTCGAGTTCCCTGACGTTCTCGGACTCTGGGAACATTGTAGAAGCAACAATCTGACGTGGCACAGACTTCCACATTGGACTGCACTAATTAATGGTTTTTTAAATATTTAAATATTTATTATGATTTATTATTAAATAATCTGACTATCCGGCCATGGTTTGTAGCATAGGGAACCATGGCTAGACTGTCTCTCAGAGGCCTCATTTCTCCCCTAATGATTTCAAATGTAGAAGTATGAACTATCCAATTAAAACTCTATTGTATGAAGAATTTTGCAACTTCAAAATCAACAATCTTTTAATCAAATTAGTTTTCTTTGATACTTATTTGAAATGCACTTTATATTTTGATCCTATGGTCATTTATTAAAAAAATTCCATGTTTGAAGCGCAAAACTTTCATATATATTTGCAAATAGTGCCTTCAAAACCATTGAAGGCTTTAATGGTTCATTGGTAATCCCTCATGTCATCGTGGATGACCTTTTTTAAAATTTTACTAAATTTTTGTTATATCTATCTATACATATTCATTGTCTCTTAATCAAAAGGGATGAAGTTGGGCACTAACAAAAGTTACTCCAAGGAAGTTTGAGTATCTATAATATTCAATAAGCAAGCAAATGCTACAAGGACATAGTCATTGGCAGTGTAGTTTTATTATTATATATCTCAATATTTACTTGGTCATAAAAGAAGGTTATTTTTTAAAGATTCAAACATCACTTTGAGTGAATGAAAAGTTATTTGGACAAAACATCATCTGGAAGCACTCTCATCTTCATTTAGAATATCGACTTATGAGTGTTTTGGAGTTACCCCAAGAGTCTTGACATCCCCTAATTGAATTACAAATGATTCCAAGAGCTTCATGCAAGTGCTACATGAAATAGATGAAGCACATCTAAGCATGTTGAATTTTTTTTGTTGTCCATTCTTCTACGATGCAACTGGCGTAGTCACTCACATACTACTCCACAATTTTTGTGCTAGGATCTAAATCACTTCATGTAGGGATGGAGAACCCCCCATAGAAACTTATAAAAATGAAGATTTCATGTCTAAATTCTTCTCATGCCATAAATTTTTCCTTTCATAAAAAACTTTAGAATAATATTTTCCTTGCTCCCAAGAGACTTGTAGGGATCAACTCTATATACTAAAAATTATATTTAGTGTCACCTATACTATCTTACTTACTCAAGGCTCTAACCTTTTACAAAAGATAACTATTTCTACCGAGAGCATAGATATCAATAGAATTCAAAGAAGAGGATCTCTATAAAGTAAACTATCACATTATGGACAGAATGGGAGCAAACCCATTGTGGGCTGAATTATGATAGTGGTGTACATTTTAGAACTTGAATGTACACCACCTTAAATGTGATGTAGTAGGTTAAAAGATTCATCAAGAGTAATTTGTGCATTTTACAATCATATCAATTTGTGTAGGTGACACTAAATACAATACAGATTTAGTTTCGTGAAAACTCATCAGTTACTGTGTCGGCTGGCGGGTCCCCTGGCCCCTCAGTCTAGTAAAAAAATTTCGTTCTTATCGATAATGACCCCAGCGACAGGTAATCCGGAGCTGGCCTGGCTGGTGCGTCAGGTGTTCTCTTTTGCGTTCCTCCTCTCCTGCCGTCGTCCCCTCCAACGTGAGCTTTCGTTGTGCAGTGGCGTGTGCATCGCCAGAATTTGTTTTCACTCTCATCGTCTTCCCTAGCTCGCCATCGCCATCGCCGCCACCCGCCCCTCGTCTCTCGCTCCATCGCCGAAGCTCCATCGAGCCCCGCCGCACCGGCACCATCTCCGCATCATGTGGAACGTTAGGGCTCTCTCTGTGTTGATGAGCTCCTGGATCGCCCATATTCCCAGCCTTTGCAAGTGAAGAAGTCTGCGCGCGGTGTCTGGTCGAATTGAACTCTACTATCCGAAGTCTGCACAGGTGCAGTGGGGAGCATTCGTTGGGGTTGCGCGCGGTTACAAGACATAGGGAAGATACACAAGTTCAGTAAATTCCCTCCGTACGTAATTTTGAATTGAAGGCGGGAGTGTGGAATGGTTGTGTTTCCAGAATTTACCGAATAGGTCAGCTAGTCCGATTTGTTCGCGAAGGTGCTTTATTAGTGAGGTTTCCCGTAGAATAGAATTTGAACCGTGCTTGCTAGCTAGTCGGCCGAATGAAAGGTGTCGTTGTGCGGGTGATGGGTTTAATTCTGTGGTCTCGAAAATTGGATATGTGAGTTTTCGGAATAGGAATATTGGAAGGGAGCGCGAGCGAGGGAGTAGCCGTTCACCAGCTTATTGGTTACTTTTCTCAGATGTAGCGTGCTGCTAATTCAGTAGAGCTTGTCCTCTTTGTGGATCAGGTTTCAGAATTAAGCTCTCGTCAAAATGCCCGAACCGCCGTTGGACACGAGACAGGAATCGATAAAATATGTTGGCGCATCAAATTTCGAGGGTGACCCGATTTCCTTTAATGCCAATGGGGGCGCGCCGTCACGCCATGGGGGTTCGCCATCACGCTATGCAAGCGATTCAGATGACAATGGCAAAGCCGTCGCGGTAGAAAGCGACACTGGCAAGGAGCCGATGAACGTCGCCTCGTCCTCGTCCTCGTCCTCGTCAACGGTTGCAGAAAACCAGGACATGTGCAACAAGTAAGATTGCACTGCTTTCACTCTCAATCCAAGACTCCAGCAGAACAATGATGCTATTAAGGTGCCCATTTAACGACTGTTCAATTTTATTCAACTAACACAGATAGGCTACTTTGATTGAGGGAGTACTGTGGTGGACGGTCGTCGACGTTGAGGATTTTCCTCCCAGCAGACGTGTAGAGTAACGTCATCCCTGCGCAATAGCATTCCTAATCTAAAATTTTTATTTGCAGTTCGGCAAGCGGCAGTAGCAGTGAACATGACGAGGCTGAAGACACAATGGATGAAGACACAACGGATGAAGACACAACGGATGTGCCCGAGGCGTCGATCAGGAGCCTAGCTATAACGCCCATGAACGAATCCGGCGATCATTTATATTGGCGCAATGTAATATCTCTTACCTTGTCACACACGGATATTTTTAACTCGTTGTATTCTCCATGTTGTAATTCTTGTAGCTCTGTTAACTCATAATCTAAACTGTGGAGACTGACATGTTTTATATATTGTACTGCAGTTTCTGATATGCTATGAACCAGATCAAGTGTAACTTATAATTTAGAATCTTTACTTTCATGTCTATAACATCTGCCTTCCTCTAGAACTTGGTGGGTAGGTTCCTCGCACTCCTATTTAAGTGATCGTTCCAATATTGGAGATGTATAAAAACATAATGTGAAAGACAATGCAATTCAAGAGAAGAGTTAAAGGTTATATATAGTTGCTACATCGTTGTCGGTACATATGTACTATTTTCTGTAACCTTCCTCAATATTGAATTACCTAGTACGTAGTTTGTAGACAGGTGGCGAGGAAACAATATGAATCCAGTGAATAATTCAAAGCGAATCATTATGAAGAACAGCTTGATCTTTTTACTTCGATATTACTAATCTGAAAGTGACAGATGTACCTACAAAACTGCAATTGAATTATCTTTAGTCACCTTCTCAAGTTGGTATGGTGTTCTAGTAATTGGCATAACGTACGCTAAGTTATTTATTCGTTCAGTTCTTCATGTAAATCCTGATTTCCGATGAATGCTGGACTTAATAATGATGTGGTGGTTTACAGCGAGAGCCAAGATTGCTTGAAGACACACAAGAACAAACTAACATCGGCTCTGGCCTTGCACATCACGAGATCATGCGGCTCATGGAGCTCCCAGAAGAGTCCCAGCATGATGCTGATCGACACCAGGTCCAAGGACCAGAAGATTTATTAATGCTCCCCACCACAATTGTGACTTTCCAAGTTCCTGGCTTCTCAATGGGCGTGGCTGGCGGAATTGTCCCATTTGCAGAGTGGCAATCTGTTGAGGACCCGGATGACGTTGGTTTGGAGAACCTCGACATCTTTATGAATCCATGAAAATTTCATGGATGGTCGATCAATACCAGCTTTTGAAATCAAGGTAATCATTTTGACTTCACACGAAATTAATGCTTCCGTATATAATAGATAGACGCGCTTCATCAAACCTTGACAGAGACAGCAACTACGAAACTTTATTTTATCGAAGTAGAGGAAGTGAACATCGACTATGGGAATTTTCTAAAATAGATGTGAGATTTTATAGTATACAATCAATTGACACGTCCTTGATTAGTGGGACAAAGTCTTCACAATAGAGGATGGAAGTATTCATCATGAAAAGTTTCCTAGAACTCGTCTGGATTGTCAAAGCTAAAGCCTAACAATGTCTGCAACTAGTCCTAATGAAGATGTCAGTATAATGCATGCTTGATTTTTGACACATAAAATTGATTTGAATAGCACAATCGTAGGGATCTAATTCTCCAATTAGTTCCTAGCTTTGAGAATAGGGGCACTCCCTCGAAATTAGGGGAGGTTAGCTTTGTTTGTTTGTTCTTATCCAGTTTTCGACACTTAAAAATTGAGTCCCCTCGGTGAAACAGTGCCATGTACACGGTGGGCAGATCGTGTCGAACTGCATTAATTTGTTTTTATTTATTCAGTATGTATACTCTATTGCAATTTGTGCTGTCTGTCGAGATTTTGTTTTGTTTGTGTGTGTGTGGGGTGATTTTGAATCAGAGTCCATTGCAAGAAAGACGCTGTATGTAGAGATAAAAGAGAGATTAATATGCAGTTTGTTTAGGTTAACTTTACGGTCTGACTAAGTAATGCATACATATTTACACTGAGATATAATTCGATCTACATGCAGTCATGCAGATTGACTGCCCCTTAATTTATACATCATCCCGAATGGATCTGAGACGTCCTATTTAAAACTCAGGTCTAGTTACTGGAATGGGGAAAAGTTCGGCCTTGGCCTGTCCTGTCCCTTCCGGGTTGTATTTTATCCTCATTAATCTCTTGCTTAAAATTGGCGTCTTGCTTAAAAAAACGATACAATAACCCACTTACAGTATTAGGTCTAGAGAGGCCAATCCTAGCTAGATTTAGAGACGTAATCGATCACGTTGTTGGCATTTATTGACCGAGCTATTTTAAGTCTTCGCCGCATTTATTGGGAAAAAAGCAACGATTAGGTTAGCAGCAAGATTTCTTGAAAAGCATTTTGACTTAACACCTGCTGAAAGAAAGCCCTCCTTGCAACAAGAACACACTTGCTCAAACTAGTAAGCCAGTGATTTAAAAGTAACAATATGTAAAAATGAACATGATCACTGAGTAAGCATTATATAGGCCTATTCCTAATCTGTAAGAGTGGTGTTTGTTAACAATTGGATAGATATTTACTTACTACCAAGGTGATGGATACCATTTGTGTCAGTTTAAGCATTTAAACAAACGTAGGAGAGTGTTCTTGGGAGATGCATATAGTTGGGGAGAGATTATTAGGTACAAGGGCCAAATCTGTTGAGACCTAATTTAGTTTTTTCACTATGTTTTATCTTTGTGTACATGTATTCAAATTTACCCTTTCAATCCTATATCCTTCAAAAATTTCACACTTTTGCTTACACTTTTGTAACAAGTATTCCTTGGTACCTCAATTTCATCAAATTGGTCATTAAGGAAGGTTGCTTCTTGATGATCCAGGAATTACTTTGAATGGGTGAATGAGTTAATCAGGTGTTGTTAGTCAGTCAGACTGCACATCAACCCCAAAGTATATATGGACTCTATTCATCACTGGATTTGGGGGCGCTTAGGGCTTAATTATCAACAGCAGGCATTCTACCTCCAGTTCCAAGAGAATTTATTGATTACAAAAGCATGATTTTTTTGGTGTTGCTTTTGTGTTGTCTACATTCTTGAGTAACTCCCATCGGCGCTTGTCTCACAATGTGTGTGACTGCTTGTGTTCAGGTTCCGCTTGGCAGATGCACGCGTTTTAGGATCTGCACTGCAAGTTAACATTCCTGCGCAATTCAGTCCTCCGAGGCATAGATTTGGCACTGGCCACTCAGTGCCAAAGCAAGCTGGATGCAGGACGCCGGTTTGAATTTGACAGTCTTCGGCCTCATTCATTGAACGTTACGTAGAGAATTAAACGTAATTATAGCCTTAATTTTCATTCCCCTTTGATCAATGTCATCCTATAATGACATCCTTTTTGCCCATTTTAGTGTAACACTAAACATCACAGCCTTGACAGAAGAGTGAAGTGGTAGCCTGTATTTCCATGTACAGGATTGTGTGAGTAGCATCACCGGAGTAGGAGGCTTTGCATTTTCAGAAGCTTTCTTGAAGGAGTTTGAGTAGCTTCCTTACTTAAAAAGTGAGCGAGTGTGTTATAGGGATAAAGTGTATTGTTGCGTAGCGACTTGTTTTTCATTTGAGTTGGGATGTATTTGGATAGAGATGGATAGACTATAGAAATAGCGGCCTTTGTAGCATTTTTGGAGTAGGACATGATGAGTTGCATATCATTTCTAGGTTGCTTAGATTTTTCATTGCACTGATTATCCCTCTTCATGAGGTTGGGACTTGGATTGATGAGAAGGCAAAAATAAAGTGGGACATGAATAAGTTGTAGCTTGTGTCAAAATATAGCTTGACATTTGCTAGTGTCACTTGGTGGTGGATTCTACTTGTGCTAATATTTCAATCAATTTCCTTGCTTTCTTGCTTGAATGTGTCTTTGAATGCGTCTTTGAATGATTGCATTGACCATATTTCTACATTATTTTCCACATTTTTAAATAGATGAAGTTGGTTTATGTAGTGCAATTTAGAAGCATTATGAAGAAGTTGGTTTGTCTAGTTGTGCAAAGGCGAACATTGTTAGATTTTGAAATGCATTTTAATTACCTTTGTAAGTACATGGAGTTCATATTTAGTTCTTGGTGTTGAAATTCTTGGTGAGTCCTACTTTTCTTGGTGTTCCCAATGTACAACACATTGAAAAAAGTGGGACTCATTGGGAATTTTGACACTAGGAACTAAATATGAGCCCCCTAAGAAGCTTTGAGGACTCAAAATGTCTAATGAATGACTTTTAGAGTTCTTGTAGAAGCAAAGAATGCATTGATTCATGCAATAATTGGATAATTTGTTATTGCCTATTTTAGTGATAGACTCAAGTGGTCCTTTTACATGTATTTTGCTCAATCCATCTTTGGTTAGGATCAATACAAAAAGATTTTGTGAAAATTTGCAAACCCTAGAGCCTATCATGTGTGAATATTTTGTATCACTAGAAGAAATCTGAGTTTTTTCTAACAAGCCAATGAACATGGTTAGGTGTTCAGTTTAACGTCAGGCATGTCTACTACGGATGTCTAGGAAAATCCATTAAGATTGACAGGACAAAAACACCAAGAAGTTTGAAAAAACATGCTCTGTTTTTAAAGCGACATCACAACAAACATGGTCAAAAAAGGAGACAGAAGTGTGCCATGTGGCAACCATGTAAGTGCCATGTATGCAGGCGGGTAGTGCCCCATGGAATTTCTTAAACCTGATCTATTGATGATGTGGCACCTGATGTTATACTGTTTGAAAAAATTAATATTGTTTTCAGCAACATCAACGTAGATGTCTAAAAGAATTTTAATTTTGTTTTTTGCAATATCCAGTTAGATGTCTAAACATTTTTTTAAACGTCAACTTAGATATACACTATACAATACACCATACAAAAAATGACATATAAAATACACCATATAGAATACATTATACAAAATAGGCCATACACAATATATTATACACCATATACAATACTTTACATCATACATCATATGCAATATACTATACATTATACACAATATGTCATACATTGTTCACTATATATAATATGCAATATATTATACACCATACACAATATACCGTATTGGCAATTTTGTCACATGGCCTAAAAAGCCACTTATTATAAGTATTTTGACATGACAAGACAAGCTACTTATACATGTGTGATAGGAGCAAAGACAAAGCATATGGGATATGTGAAACTTAGAGATTGTATTTTATGAGAAAACATTTGGACTTCTCAATTGACGCGTTAGTAGACATTGCAAAAAATATATAGACATCCTTTAAGACGTCTCAGTTGATGTGCTAGTTGACATTGCAAAAAACATCTAGATGTTTTAGAAGATGTCTCAGTTGATGTTTTAGTTGATGTCTTCAAAAATAGTGTTAATCTAAATGTTTTTGACTATGCTTTCACCAAAACTGCTCCAAAACTGCCATTTCTAGGACAAGTACCAAAGTTTAGAGAAAAAAATACATTTGTAGACACATATAACCTTAGGATCTTGCAATACACTATTTTGAGAAGATGTAGAAAAAAATTCAAAATTTTCCATTGTGTAGATTGCAAGATATTAGTGTTTGAATTGACAAAAATTCTTTAATTGGCTTTCCAAATAAATAGGCAACTACACAAGGCCACATTTATATATAAAAATGCCTATATTAATGGTACTTCTTTGGATTCATTCTTCAAGGCAAGTTGGCTACATGCTTGAAAATTTTATGATCCTTTGGAATTGTACAACATACAGGAAAAAAATAATAAGTAGAAAAAAATAATAGTAATTGAAAATACTAAACTGTCAAGAATTTAGTTATAGAATTGAAAAATTCCAATTCCAACGATTTCAATATTGCAATAACTAATCTACATCCTATAATTTTATTTTTTTACAAAAAAATTGAAAATTGAGTTAAATAAAGGACTTCAAAGTTTATTTTAGAGTAGCAAATCCATAATTGCCCGTAAACTAAAACTCCTCATAACTTTCATCTTATTGATCAAAATGAAATGACTAAAAGCTTTTTACACATATATAAATCCAGAAAACCAATTTCAAATTTTTATTTTAGAAATAAATAATTTCTTAAGAATTTTTTGAGTTGCCCATTAAGCAATGAAAATTACATACCATGTAGTCAAAAGTTATGAACATTATTGTGCCTTAAGGGTACCCTTTGGCACATGTTGTGTGAAAATTTCAAATAAAATAAAATAAAAATTCAATTCATAGTGAACTGCCCAAAATCACTATGTTGTCCAAAAATAGTGGTTGGGCATTTAGGGGTTAAAATTTTCAGACAACGTCAACGTGTATTGCAATGGCATGCCACTTCAGCTTCATTGGATGCCATATCATTGAAATGCCATGTCAAATACCATTTTTTTAAAACCATGCCATGAGGATGCCCTTTCCATGTCTTTTTCACATGTAGTCAACATTTCACCTCAACCCCCGATAATTTTTAGAAACTTACCCACAGTCAAATCATAAGCCCATGCGGCCATGCAAGTCATTTCTACTCTATAATATAAATCTTATGAAAATGAATATCTATTGTGATTTTTTCTCTAAAATGTATTGTTCTTAATGCTAATTTTGAAGAGCCCTCAACAATAGAAAATGAAAATTTGCAATGGACACCCTTATACAAAATGTTGAATTGAAAAATCATGATCATTCATTATAAAAATCAAATGTCTGATGCTAAAACTAATCAAGAAGACATCATTCTTAAGAAAAAACTAATTAGAATAATGAATAGTTTTAATAAAGATTTCATTCACTTCAAAGTTCTATCAATACCAAAATGTAGTGCCTTCTGCGTTTCTGATTTAAATGTTGTTAAAGTAATAGTAGAAGGTTAATACCTACTTTTACAATACTATTATTTTACTACACCGTCAAGATAAATTTTGATTAACGAAATAACGAAATGGAACAAAATCTAAATTAATAAAAGAAGAGTTGCCTCATAAAATTCCAAGTTGATAGCAATATTGTTTTTGAACATGTAAACAAGAATTTGCGCTAGGAGTATTGATTGAACATATGAAGATTGCAATGTCTTCTAATATATTCGCAATCCAGTTATTTTGAAGCCCTTAATGGAGAATGGAAAAAGTGTAGCACATAATGGAAGTGAGTGCAAAGTCATTGTTTTGTTTCCAATATTCTTTGTTGTTTGGGAGAAGATATGAATAAGAATTTTATTTGCAATGCAATCAAAAAATGAATCTTTAAAAATTGACAACAAAATATGTTTTATTATGAAGTATTTGGGAGCATAGAGACAAATATTTACATATAGTATATATACTATAATGCATTATACTAATTTTTTAGCACTTGTTAATACAATTTGTGCTATATTGGAAGTACAACAGAAAATGAAGTCATTCCGTAGCTTTTCCATCCATGCATGCAAAGTTTTTGAGAAAAGATGCCAAAGAGCTTCCCCTTTTTTGTATTTTTCACATGTGCACTAGAAGAAAACTGTGTCCACTGCAACCCACTAGAATGCGACTATGTGTCCTATACAACTATCGTACAACTGTTGCCCTCCATATTTGCACCAAATTGGTCGTGTACTTTGTTCTAGTTGCAAAGTAGTCGTAGAATGATGTGTAACTTTGCGAGACAGTAACATAAGAGTAGATGTGAAGCATTTTACATCCGAAGTACATCAATGTCATTGATGTACGGTCCTGGACTTCAATGTATCAAACTGTAGTCTGGTGTAGTTTGAAAAATGATTGCAGTTCAACTAGAAAGTTTTATGAGAGAGTAACAGAACTTACAGAAGTGTAGATGTGAAGCACTCTACATTCTGCATCCGAAGTTCATCAACGTTGTTGATGTATGGTCCTAGACTTCAACATATAAAACTATAGTTAGATATAGTTTGAAAAATGACTAAAGTTCAATTACAATACAACTATAGTACAACTATAAAACAACTACAATGCAATTACACAGCAACTACAGTGCAACTGCAAACTAATTATAGTGCGACTACAAAACAACTACAATGCAACTACAATGCAAACAACGTAACTACAATGCAACTACAAAACACTTCAACTATACAACTACAATGCAACTATTATGATTTAGATCTTGCACTGTCACAAACATTTACAAAATAAATAGATATTAGACATCTATGACTCTTGTAGATGTTATAAATCCATGATTGGTATAGATTTCTAACCATGCCATATAAAAAAATCGGGTTGTTGTAGATTTCATATATGTAGGACAAGTTTAGATTTTAAAGATCCTAAAGAGTTATAAGTTTAAATGAAATTTCACCATACTACTATTACAAAACAACTACAATGCAACGACAACTCAACTATAGTGCAATTAGAAAAAAATCACAATGCAACTAAAAAACATCTATAATGCAACTAGAAACCAACTAGAAACCTACTACAGTGCAACTAGAAAACAACTACAATGCAACTAAAAAACAAGTACATTGCAACTATAGAAACAATTACAATTCAAGTAAACAACTACAATGCAACTGGAAGATGACTTCATTGATAAAAAAATGAACTAAAATTTGAATACCAAATGATTACAGTTCATATGCAAAACATCTACAATTCATAAATGCTCTCAATATCTTGCAGCTGCTAAGACACTCTCTTCCATAGATAATTCTATGGCTCCAACTAAAGATGGAATAGTAGGTAGTGGAGGTACATCCTCTAGGGTAGCTAAACCAAAAGCTTGTATAGTAGTGCTCACGAAGACATTTGATGTGTCGACAAATTCTCATCGAGCATGAGCTTCTTTATGCAAAACTACTTTCCAACCTTTTTGTATTGGTGTGCATATTCCAATTGATCTTCTACAGATACAACTTTGGGCCTTCCTTGAGTCTCTAGTTGCCCATCAAAGTGATCTTTTATGTGCTCTGATCGCTACGGATGACTAGTAGGCAACCATCTACGAGTCCCAGAATAAATTTCTTTAGATAGCTCTATAGAGTGCTCTGCTCCTAAGTCATTACCACACCATGCCCAACCTGCATAGCCTTGGTGGGCAAACCCTCCAACAGTGCCATATCATGGATAGTCATGTATTGTCCACATAAGAACTGCTCTTAGGTTGAAAGAACGGGCACCAACTTCTTGTACCACATTATAGGCTGGCACTCCCTTCCATAGTTCTAGTGATTCATCGACCAAGGGCTCTAGATACACATCAAATACTTCAACAATTACAAATTGCTTTCCAAGAATCAATAAAGCCAACATCATAAAAAACTTTTTGGTGCACAACCATGGAGGTAAATTATAATTCAACAATGCTACTGGCCATGTAGACCAACTTGAGTGGATCTGCTTAAAAAGATTCACTCCATCTGTAGCAAGAGCAAAATGGACATTTCTAGAATCTTTTTGAAAGCTTAGATCTACATTTTCATAGAAGTGGTGCCATGCTTTTGAATTGTATGGATGTTGCACTAGATTGTCTCCTCCTGGACGATTACTTCCATTCTCTGAGTGCCACAACAACAATTTTGACAATGCTGGATTGCGAAACATGCGCTGCAATCTTGGAATGATAGGAAAATGCTTCAATATTTTTACAAGAAACTTCTTCCTGATCTCATCCCTATACCTCAAAAGATAATACTTCGGACAATTTGTAGCAGTTTTGAGTTCTCCTTTGAACAATACACACCCTTTTTCATGTGCATGGATGCTATTGTAAGACAACCCTAATTTTTTGGTTAGGCTTTGAGCTGCATAGAAGTTTTTGGGCAATGTATTGCCTTGCAGTAGAATGTATCCATGCAAAAGAGTAAACAATTCATCAGCAAAATTGTTCCTCACCCCATGGACAGTGCACACATTCATGAGAAGAATAGTGGTAGCCAACTTGGTACACTGAACACCTTCATACAATTCATGCAGAGCATCCTCCAAAATTTGAGAGTCAAAATTTTTTAAACCTTCATGCTCCGATCGCTCATTTGTATCACCAACTGGTTCTTCTTGTGGCATAGTGTTATTGACCTCTACTTCAGCATCCACACTTGGTCTAGAGATGCAGTTGTTGTTGACATCATCTGCTATTGTAAAGGCTTCAACTACTCTGTCATGTATTCGTTCTTCAGTGGCCTCTGGGTCTTCGAAGTCTTGGAACAAATTGTCAAGCATGTTCCTAGTGTCCACTTCATTATCTATTTGCACTTCTTAACCTCCTTCAGACCTCCAAAAATCAGCCTCCCATTTGTCATCTGATGCCTCCCTACTTCTAGATCCTTGCCACACTCAAATTTTGAATCCCTTCCATTTTAATTTAGATGATCCCTCACTGTAGAAGCAAGCCACTTCCTGCCACCTTTACATATATAGCACGAACAAATCATTCTTTTCAAATTTAGAAATCGAGCTCAAATATACTCTCTTACCCAAAGTCTATCATAACGTTGTTGCTTCCGTCGCTCCTCTTCAGCTCGAACTTCGTCATTTTCTCTATCCATTCCACCTTGGACAACTTTGAATCTGACCAAGAGACTATGGTTGCCTTCAGAATGTAGTTGTATTGAAATAACAATAGAAGACAAGCAACTAAACTAGTCTTTAGTTTGTAAACCCTAAACCGCCTAAAATACAATAAAAATATACCCAACCCAAGCACATTGAATACCTTGGTTAAAAGCAAAAGCATACTTTAAGAGCAACAAGTCCTATTCTACTGTTTTCATACATTGTCATTGAAGTTGAGACATCACTAGGGGTTGGCCAAAGATGTCGTCGGGGACATGGAGCGGAACGCAACTAAAAGGGTTGTTTTGAAAACAAACCATGAATTTACTTTGTGATGGAGGGGAAAGTAGATAGGGTACATAGAGTAGGGTTCTTCATCTGTAAATGCTTTACAATTAATGTACTTGGCTTAAATTTGAACTTTGCAATTCTTTTCAATTGTAATGTGTGATGCTATGCAACCTATGTGCGACTAGTATGCCATTGATTTGCAACCTATATATAACTCAATTACAACGTATATGCAACTAGTGTACGACTCATTTTGCAACTACTATGCAACTAATTTTGCAATCTACATCCAACTAGTATGCAACTCTTTTTACAAAATGCAACTAATATCTAATTGTTTTTACAACTAACATCTAACTCTTTTTACAACTTGCATGCAACTAATAACCAACTCATTGGGCAACCTATATGCATCCAGTATACAACTAGTTTTACAACTTAATACAACTAGTATGTAACTCATTTTGCAACTAATATACAACTCATTTTGCAACCTATATGCAACCACTATACAACTCAATTTGCAACGTATATGCAATTGATTTTACAATTTGCTTGTGACCTATATGCAACTCATTTACAACTAGTTTTACAACTATGCAACAGGTATACAACTCAATTTTCTTAAATGAACATTTTCTTAGTAACTTTTTAATCTCAATTAACTCCATTGAACAGATACGCATGTGGCGGCATCCCACCACTTTGGACTTAGTAGTGCCATGTGTCAATGAAAGTTGTTTACTTTGTCATTCATCCTACATGTGTGGGGATGATGAGGTGAAACATGTGGACTAGACCACTGCGCTTTGCTGTGTTTTTGCCGCCGCCGCTTTGCTGTTCTTGTCTATCATCTTTGCTGTATCCATACTATGAGCTAATGTTAGTTTAGTGTTAGTTCACTTTTGAGGGAATATTAGTTTAGTACTACATTAGTATTGGTTATTTTTGGAGTGAACGCGAGTTTAGTGTTATTCTAGTTCCAAAACTGTGGTTGCAGGATTGTGTTGCGAGGTAAAGAAGGTGAACTTGGAGGTAGCTAGTTATGCACACAGATTCAAAGGAGCACTCGTCGTGCATTCTTGGTGTCCAGTCTTCACCTTTGTTGAGCGTGCACCTTTGCTGGGTGTGATATACATCACTTTCTGGTTTGTTTCTTCTCACTCACGTGGGGGAAAGTCAAGTTTGTTTCAGTTGGGGTGGGGTTGGTAGACAGTGTCTAGTTTGTGCTAATGCTGGTGACGGAAGACAGTGGCGGCAACTACTAGAGCCGTTGTGGTAGCCTTGTTTGTGTTCATTTTTCTTTTGGCTTGAGCTGCAACGCACTGTTCACCCCCCTTCTAGCTAGATTCATTTTGTTATGTAGATCTATCTAGTTATACAAGAAGAAGATGGCTTAACTAACTAGCAAGGTCACTCATTCATTCAAAGAGGGAGCGAGAAACTTTGCAATTGTGTGTAATGACTGAGGATCTAAAATTTGGTTGAAGAATTAACATTGCAATCAATTGAGTGTGGTACGTTCATGATTTATGAGAGAAGAAAGATTTCATGTATACTAGGTTAGCTAGGTTTGAGGGTTTTGGAGATCAGCAAATTTCGATTCCAGATGTGGAAATCAATAGTAGGCCGGATTTATTGGACTCCTCTTCCCATGGTTACTTGGATTCCGACTCTCTAGTGTTTACTTTTCTTCTTGTTTGGGCTTCAATTTTTCATTTTGGCAGATCTCTTGATCTGCTTGCAATGAATGACATCTTATCTAGGTCATTAATTCAAAGAGGGAGTGTCTTCTCGTTTTGTGTCAATCATGATGATGAAAGAGATTTGGTTCTTAATTGAGGAAGTTCTAATGGATGTAATTCACAATTCACGAGAGATTCCAATCATTTGCACTCTAGATCGAAAGATTGTAGATATTAAAAGCAATTTGAGAAGATTCACCACTCTTTCCTTTTAAAGCATATAAATTTGTTTAATTGATCATGTTGTGAAGTTGCACATGAGTTCCTAAAGGTTGTTTTTAGCTATTCTCATTGTTTCTAGTTATAATGTTAGATTTGAAGGCGATTAGGTTGATGACATTTAAGACATAAATTTATTGCATAATTGTATGAAATTGATTGGCAGGTTAACAGACAGAAATGGAATTGCGTCGACATGCAGATGCAACAATCCAAGAGTAAGTGAAAATTATCTTTGATGGACCTTGTAATTGCATGATAGTTACATCATAGTTGTGTCATAGTTGCATTGTAGTTGCATCCAAGGTAGTAGTTGCAATGTAGTTGAAAATTAATTGATAATATATCTAGCAAAGACTAATTGATATTTTAATTGTTGCAAAGCATCTTCTTCTTCTAAGAAGAAGACAATAGATCCAATGCCTTCTCCAAAAACTAGAGATAACAAAGTGATGTTAGATCCCCTTTTCCTCAAGTTCGAAGACCAATGATTCAAGCAGTAGCAAAGGTTAGTGGTTAAATTTTTTTTTAAATTGATTTATTACAAAATTTCAAATTCATTAAGTAGGTTTATTTGTTTGTCCACTTGTTGTAGTACTATTAATGCCATTTACTTGTTGCATTCTTTTAAGGAGATGAGGACCAAGATGAAGAGAATGGATCAGAAGAAGAAAGTGGCTACAAGCGTATGAAGCTTGCACCTCCTCATCCAGTACAACATCCAGTACAACAGCCAATACAATAACTAGGGCAATGGTAGTGGCAGTGGATGTCGCCACCAACATCTACACCGTGGGCAGCAGGGCCTCCATATTCTGGAGCGATTGGACCCTCATATTTACCGATAGGACCTCCATATCTATTATGGCAAGGTTCTATAAAAGAAGAAAGCATTGGACGATCTAGCTCGTGCACTTCATTTGGTTTTAGACCGCTATTTGTCTTCACTGTTGAGGGACAAATAGCGGTCTAAAACCAAATGAAGTGCACGTGCAATCGAATGGAGAGATTGATACATCTTCAAGCGGGAAGAATGCATGGGATCAATCAATGAGGGCATATGCCCCCTTATGCCTTGATATGAGTGTCATTGAGTGGGACAAGCATAAACCAGAGTCTTTGAAGAAGTTAAGAGACTCTATGGATGCAAAATTTGCATATGTCACTACAAGGAAATGGGGGTAAATGTAACCATAGAAGAATGACTGCTTGTCCAGAACAACTTGAATATGACTCGTGTTCCTTAATTGCACCAAGGGTTTGCAGTTGTCATCGTTAGAGTCATTTCAGAGTCACATTCGCGACTATAGGATAACGACTTAGCGGAAAAGAGTCTTCATCCACATTTTTACATCCGGAACGTGCTGTCTTTATCTAGTCCCGCAATGTGCTGAAAAACTTGTTTTTTCCACTTTAAATGCAAATATCTTGCAATCTATGAGGTCAAAAATTTTGAAATTTTTTCCACACTTTTAAATACTAGTTGGGTGTAAGATCCTATAGTTAGATGTCAAAGAAAAACATTAAAATTTTTTTTTTACTCTTTGCTACAGAAATGGCAATTTTCTGTGTTTCTTTGGTAGAAAAAGGCCTTGCTCTTGTAGGGGTTAAAATGATGCACTCTTGGAGACTTATTTTTCTTTTGATTTTTTTCTCTATTTACTAATGCTTTTTTCAAAACAAACTAAAAAAATAAAGTTAAATTGACAATGCAAAGGCCAAAAACTAAAATTTAGATGACATTTAGCACCTCTAAGAGATAGAAAAACAATTTTTGGTTCTAATTTTTATAAAACTAGGTTGATAACTTTCACAATGTCTATGTTTCATCCATTGGTTTTTGTTCACAACATTGTTAAACTTCCAATTTGGATTTAATCAATTCCATTATGAAGGCCATAGTCAAAAGTGAGTAAACTATGTGATTGTATTTTGACTACAATTTACTCTAAGGTGACTACATAATGACTTTCGTGTCACTACTCTACTATTTTGATTGTGATTTACTCTAACACAACTACATAATGACTTCCACATCACTACTCTACTATTGCATCAACATTTTACAAATCCCACATGGTTTGTCTTGCCTCCTACCACCCCACTTGTATAAAAGGCTCATTTGAACTCTTTGTATTCACACACTAAATGGCTTGAAAATCCATTTGACACATATGCAAAATATAGTGTATTGTGTATGGTGTATAAATCATGTATTTGTATATGGTGTTTGGTATATGGTGTACTCATTTTGCACATTTTACCACAACTTGAAAATAATCTTCAAATCTTTTAGATATTAGAAAATAATATTTACATTTCCTAGATTTCAGAATACAATCCTAGATTTCAAAAAGTAATATTCACATTTCCTAGATTTTAGAATACAATCCTAGATTTCAGAAGAAAAATATTCACATTTCCTAGATTTCAGAATATAATCATAGATTTCAAAAAATAATATTCAAATTTCTTAGATTTACCACTTTGGAAGTTTCATCCAAAACCTCATCCAAGCTTACAATGGATGGTGATAATACTATGGCATTCATTTATAAAAATGACTAGTCCACTATGACTCCAGGGGCCAAAATCACAATGCAGTTATTTTTGTCCACAATGACTCCTATGCAATCATTCTTTGCAGTCATTTATACACTGCTTTTCTTGTAGTGTGTTGGGAATCCCCTTAGCAATAAGGGTTTTCGGAATGCAATGAAGCGTTTTTTGAAGGGTGAATGTTGTAGATTGAAAAAACTAAGTGTTCCAGGAAGTGAAGAGGATTGTCCTGTGCAGATTGATTTGGACTAGTGGAAACGACTAAAGGCTTATTGGAGTGCAAGCGACCAAGTTAGAAAATTTGAAGTAATGTCTAATGTCCGAAAGCAAGTCCAAAACGTATCAAAGCGTGGTTGTATAGGGAAAGCTTGCGAAGAAGTTGATGTAGTGAGCCTTCTCAATATTGTAGGCTTTCAATTAGTTTTGACTTACTTCAAAAATTTGTTATTCATTCTAACAAAGTTTGTTTGTTGTACTAGACAAAAGTGGAGGAAAAAAGTCCAGGGCTTATAGCATCTGATGTGGGAGGATCATCAGTAAGTCTTCATTTTTGTAGTTGGTTATGAACTTTATAGTGGCATATAAGTTGCAATGAAATGTTAGTATATTATATTTGAAGTTGCAAGAATGTTGCCTCGTAGTTGCAAAGTTAATAGTAGTTGAATATTAGTTGCATAGTAGTTGAAAGGATTAGTAATTGTTGTATATTAGTTGCATAGTAGTTGAAAGGGTTAATAGTAGTTGTATATTATCTACAAGGTTATTGTTGCCTTGTAGTTGCAAAGATTAATAGTAGTTGAATAGTAGTTGCATAGTAGTTGAAAGGATTAGTAGTAGTTGTACATTAGTTGCTTGAGAGTTTTCGCAGATATTCCTATTACTACTTAAGCACACCCAATTGAGACACCTCTTCACCAACACCTAAAAAATGGATTTGAATGACTCAAAACTATCACAACTTTCAAAAACAACCAAATGAGAAGTGAGGAGTTTTTTGAAGCAATCAATGAAAGTTGAGACATTTCATGCTTCAAAGATGTCCCATGAGATGTCCATTTAAGGTGAGTCTAGTGTTATGTGTAGACTACCCTCTCTTCTCACCTTTGAAAATCGATCAAATATCACTATAATGTCAGAAAATTACAAAAACCACTTTGGTTGCATTTCTCTGGAGTTCACTAATAATTTCATCAAATTTTTTTGGTCCATAAGCGAGATCAGAGACAGTGCCGCTTTTAGGTGCTCTTGCTGTCCTGCTTCGCCAGCTCGGCAGATTGACAGCAACCAATACTAGTCAATGTCCAGTCTCGAGGACTTAGAAACGGTTTTTTCAGTTGGACTGTCACTAAAATACTCAATCCTCCGTCGTCGAAGGAGACAAGGAAACGTACCTGTACATCTACTGTAGGTTTCCCTAGTGATCTTCGTAAAGTCAAGTTTATAACCTCCAAAACCTGAAGGCTGAAAGCCATGATCGCCATCACAACAGCTTGCCGACGCATCAAGTTACAGGACCTGACAGAGGAATTTCATACCTGGGGTTGCATAAAATTTACTGTCAGCTTGGAACAAGATGAAGCCCAAGAATGGAAATTGGAAAACCCATGCTGTTACACCGAGCGTCGCAGGAGATCATTAAGTCCTTTGACGCCATGGAGGAGAAGATCTTCCCCCTCGGCTGGCGACGGATCCCCTGCGATGACTACAACTACCGTGTCTACAAACGCAATAGAAACCTCATTCGCTTGCCAGATGATTGGTTCCATCTCTCCGAGGTCAATTTGCTCCAGATCGTGATCAAATGTGACTGCGCCTTTGAGGTTCGCACTGCCACCAGCGACGACGTCAATTGACAGAACTCTTACATCGACTTCCAAAGCCATTCATTACATGTACGTGATGATCGGCTCAGCGAAATTTAGGGGAGAGATCT
The DNA here is from genome assembly GCA_947034895.1 of Rhytidiadelphus loreus. Classification (NCBI taxonomy): domain Eukaryota; kingdom Viridiplantae; phylum Streptophyta; class Bryopsida; order Hypnales; family Hylocomiaceae; genus Rhytidiadelphus; species Rhytidiadelphus loreus. The sequence continues at coordinate 44,103,016 of OX344765.1, forward strand.
TTTTGAAAACTCGTGGGTACTTGCGGTCTGGGAATTCCAGGGCAGAGTGATCGGATTTCATCACCATGTTGCAATCACGAGTTTTCCTGATGCTGTTGATCGCTTCCACTGCCCTGACCATCTTCACCGCCACCGTGGTCTCCTCTTCAATGGGCGTCTCCCTCTTGACATTTTTACCCAGTTTATGCACACGGAGACCTGATTACCACTTGGGCGCAACAATGGAGGATTCTGAAGAATCGAAGATAGACTACAACGACGTGGATTATCTCTCGAACGAGTTAGAGCACCAAATTATACAGCTCCTGGGAAACGAAAAGGATTCCGTTCATGCAATGGAGGACATCTACCCTGGTCGAACAAGCCATCAAGGAAGCTACGACAAGTACGCGCAGTCGCAGAAGAAGACACCGTATCTCAGGTACAAGTTTTACAGTGATAGCAGATCGATTAGTCGCGACAAGATGAACTTCGGTCGAAAAAAAGGCATGTCAAAGGGTAAGAAGCTCACACAGACTGTTGAGTCTGCCTGTGCACAGCAAGCAAAGGAAGCCTATTGACGTGGTGCAATCCTCGCAGGGCAGGTACGGCCACATGGTGCCGGTAATACGGAAGAAGCTGGCCAATTGGCAGCTGGAAATCTTCTACAATGCCCACATGTGGGAGCCCTTCTGGCCCAAGATGCGAGCGCTGCTGAAGCACTGGGTGGCCAACCGCCGGTTTGAGCCCGAAGTCATGCGAAACTTGGTGCAGTACGTGAAGCGCCCCATTGACGAGAGCCGTGGGGTGACGAAGGAGGAGACCCTACAGCGATACCGTACCTGCGCGGTGGTGGGAAACAGCGGCATTCTTCTGAACTCGTCCTACGGAGGAGCCATCGACCAGCACGAGATGGTGATGCGGATCAACAACGCCAGGACGGTGGGGTTCGAATCATTCGTGGGCGGGAAAACCACCATCTCTTTCGTGAACAGCCACATCGTCCGTGCGTGCGCGAAGCGGAGTCAATGCTGGTGTCATCCCTACGGTGCCACGGTAATCCTACGAATTAGGAACAATCTGTTCTGCCCCTGCAGTTGCGTTCTCGCCCTAGCCCTAACCCTAACCCTAACCTCGATGTGTTGCAAGGTGCCGATCATCACGTACCTATGCGCGCCATGGCATTTCATGCCCATCGCATTTTGCAGCTCCGAGCACCCTGCGCCACTGCTGGTGACCGACCCGCGCTTCGACAACCTCTGCAACAGAATTGCGAAATGGTACTCTCTCTCCTTCCCCCTCCGGCCAAGTTTGAAGTGGAAACTACTGTACTGATCAGACAGGATTCGTATTGAGGGTTCGAGTTTCATCACAGGTATTCGGTGAAACTATTTCTGAAGCGGCCGCATATGAAGCCGAGCTGGTGGAGTATACTGCGCAACGCGAATCGGCAGTTCCACTACTCCACAGGGATGCAAGGCGTGGTGATGGCGATAGGGTTGTGTGACGAGGTCCGTGTGTACGGGTTTGGGAAAGCCAAGGGGCTGAAGCATCACTACTTCTCCAGCCAAAGCGAGGAGCTCAAGGAGATTCACGATTACAACGCCGAGTATGAATTCTACCATGACCTGGAGAGGAACAACTCCCACCTTCTGCCTTTCTTCATCGCCGCCGGGATCCCCCACTTGCCCACTTTCAAGCTCATGCTGTGATGGAGCGCAACAACATTCTTTCTTCTTTCTCCAAAATACCAGCCTTCTCATAGGGACTTGGAATGCGGTTTTGACATTGCCTTTTTCTGCTCCAACATCCCCTTCGTACAACCTCTCCTCTAGAATTACTCAAAGGCCAGCGCAAACAACTCTGCATGATTTGTCTTTGAACTCTGCGTGAGTTTACTTCCATGAATCCCATCCTTTAGTGTGAACTTGTGTAACATAAGATTAAGTAACATAAATTGCACTGCCTGTAGAGCTATGCTACATTTATTTCAAACAAGCTCACAGAGTTCTTTTCTGACAATAGTCTATGCTATATGGACATAGGTAGCCAGCAAGCCAGTTGACAAAGTAATCGACCTTTGCTGCATGATTATTCTATCCACACTGTCAGCCCACCCATTGATCATATATAGACAGTTGCCAGAGGTCATTTGTCTTCAATCATTCATTTTATCTTGTTGAATAGAGTTGCCTCCCTGTACTGGTCACACGTTTTTCTTTTTTCTTTTTTTGAAACAAATGAAACAGACTGGTGGAAAAGAGTTTTGCACTCATCGCAGGTCGGGCTGCCCGCAATGGGAGCGCTAGACGAACAGAACTTTGGCCCAAGTGGATGAGGGTTGCCCTTGTTGCCTTCACCGATTCTTGTCTGGGGCTTCCTGAGTGGCTGCCACCAACACCGTGAGCAATAATACTGTAGCTTGGAAAACAAGACTCACTTTAGGACCCAATCCAAGGTCATAACCTGGTCACGAAACGACTGTTTGAGTGTGTGCAACTTTCATATGCCGTCTGCCTATTCATGACTTGTATCTATGCAAGTCAATGCTCTCAAATGGATTTTGGATTGGAAACGGATACTCATGTAGTTTAGGTGCCATTTAAGTTGCCCAAAGCAACCGCTTGAAGGACAAGCATTCTTTGTAAGAGAACAGTGCAGTCCAATCTAGATTGGAAAGCTACAGCTGTGAAAATGAAACAATAACTTAAATATAATATATCATTCATAAAAGTGGCATTGTCAACAGATTCTTCATTTGCATAACCCTAAATCTACGTTATTGTTTTGACTCACAGGGCTCTCGCAACAGAGCCAAAATTCTAAAATTCTCGGCAATGTAGAGTTTTCGTCAAATATAAATACTAAGCCTAAGTTATTTATCGTCCATTTTGAACTAGGCACTACTCTTCATCTTTGAAGGCATCTTACATGAAGCAATTACTACGAGTCTTGTTTTATAAGCAAAGAAATTACAATATAAAACTCAAATATAAGACGTGCATATGCTTGCTTCATGTAAGACGCCCGAGCTTAAGTGTACCGAAGAGAATTTTTTACAAACTCAAAGAAACCGAAGAGCATGGAGCATGAAATTAAAAAAAAACTCGACACTCCACCGCCCTTGTACTGCACAGAGACGGAGAATTTTCGAAATTGGAGAGATTGGCAGAGTCAAATTTGGTGGTGATGGCCACGCAGGAGAAGAGAAGCAACTGCACAAGAATCAGTGAAGGCAAGCAGACCCAGGATCAAAGTTTCTGTTCGTCGAGCGCTCCCATTGCGGGCAGCCCGACCTGTGCGCGACGACGACTGGAAAACTCTTTTCCCAACCGACAGTGTGTGACCAGTCCAGGTCTCCAGGAGTCCAGGGAGGCGACTGATGAGCCTACAATCACGTATAAGGATGATCACCTATTTCCGATCACTTAAGCACTTCAGCCTATCTGCAGCTTGAGGGAAGTTCAAGCAAAAAATTTCCTGTGTAGAGAAATACATTTCAGTAGGATTTTATAATTTTCTAAATTTTTTTCCTCAAAAACAAAATTATCAATAATTTTTTTTTGTGAAGAATGATTCTATTTGTCCCATTCTCAATATGTAGGCAAACCTATTTTCAACCATAGGATGGTTACAAAATTGATGTAAGGCTATCAATGTACATGTTGTGATCATTGTATGTTCTCAATGTACACCTCCAAGACATTTTTGTTTCTCCGATGAGTCCTATAGTACGTGAGCTGTCACCTACAGTTTAGCTGATCTGAAATGACGCAGTCTAGGCTGCCATAATGGGAAGCTGATCGGAAAGGGGTGATCTCCTTATTACGCGTGATGGATTGGGTGCCAGAGCCTCACGGCACTTGCGTGCGTGCATCAATCATCCATTCCAAGCTATCTTAAGCTTCGTACTCCGACCCACAGGGGAATTGAAGAATTCAGTCCGGCCATACCGCCTGGCAAGCGAAGTTTCGGGGTGCGCAACTGTGCACGTTTCCTTTTCTCTCAGAATGGCCGTCAGCAACTCAGCACTCCAGATGGAAAGGAAAAGTAGGATCATCATGTTCGTGTTCTGCAATCACTTGCTCGAGTCCCCAATTCCCAGTGACTATAGTAGGAGCACCCATTCCCAACCAGGGATGGCTTGTAGAGTAAGGTATATCACCCATTTCCAATCAGCATCCCATTTTTGTTGCATAGGGTGGTTTGTTTCTGAAGCATACAGTGTTGTATTTCCGACCAACTGGACAGAGAAACCGATGAGTCATGCGGCATCGTGATTGGCCATACGACTTGTGGTTTTAGTAATAAAGCACTATTAGATTTGCTCCTTCGCGTTGGTTGGAAATAGAATACCCTATATCACAATTTGAGGGCAAACAGAATCTTCTTGTTTAAAATTCATAGTAATTTCGTTTTTGAGAATTAAATTCTGGAAAAATATGGAATCCTTTTCAATTGTATTTCTGTAGACGGGAAAAAAAAATCCTCAACCTTCCACATGCTACAAATTGACCCAATTGCTTAAGTGATCGGAAATGGGTGATACACCTTATCCCTATTTCCAGCCAAGCCAAACTTCTCTGTGAATCATGTTTGGGAGTCTCGATTTAATGACATGCACAATATGCGAGGCAAAAAGGATCAATTGCTGAATGCCACGTATTACAGCATTTATTATTTTGAAATTTGTACGCATGAGTAGGAAGGAACCTCCCCTATGAATGGAATTGCAAGACTCTAGATGTTATGTACTGGTTTGGAACACTTTTTGCCTTCTAAAATTCACAGAAATTTCAGTTTTGAAAATAAAATTTTGAAAATTTTGCAATCCCAATATTTTCTATCTCCCTACATGGGAAAAATTTCAAACGAAGCCAACTGCTCACTATCTGTTCTACAGATGCTTAAGTGATTAGGTATGGGTGGTCCTACTATAACTCCCACCAAAATGGGGGCCGTGCAGGCTCTAACCAGTGGCTAAGATTTGTCAGAATTCGGACAGAGGGTTGTGATGCAAGTTGCATTTACTCAAGGGAAAACACATTTACCTCGGGGGGAAATATAGGAATTTTTTATTTTTTGTGCAATTTTTATTTTTAAAATTTTGAATTCATATTTGCAATCAAAGACTCCAAATTAGCTTGGAGTGATCTATAGCATACCCTAAGATACGGCTCAAAATAGGGGGCTTTTTTTTACTCTCTGCCACAGCACCTACAGTGTGACGAAGGTTAGCGCCTGCACAACCTCCATTTCGGTGGGAGCTAGTGACTTGGGTCCCCCACTACACACTGTACTAATGATGGAGGCTCTATTGGGGTGATGTACATGTTGAATTGATTCCTAGGGACACCAAAATAGGCAATATATATTGTATGAATGTAGGGCTCATTTTCTTCTTCATCCCTAACATTCAGTGGCCTTCATGCCCACTGCCTTTCTGTACCCCCCACCAAGAAATGCCCCATTCCAAAGGTGGGCAAATTCTTTCCCATAATCTACTCTTGACATGTCAAATCTACGTAGGAGTTGGTGATAACGGATTTTCCATTCATCAATTTATATTTCATCCATTTTTGAATGGGTGTTTATGTCGGGCAATCATTAAGGTGGAGGACATTTTGACAAAAAAGATAGTCTAATAAGGAGGGCAAATCCCTCTTTGACAACCTATTTTTTTGTCAAAATGTCCTTCGCCTCAGTGATTGCCCTAAACATGGGGTGCTAGAATGTAAGCATAGAATCTATGAGCTTATAAACCTAAGAGTCTATATTGTAGACACCTTCTACAGTTATAGGTGTCTATATTATAGGTACATATGTTATAAACATCTTCAAATGGTTGTAGCTATGTACCTACAATTAGATTTAAGGCTAGTAAGTTCATATCTCTATGCACATGCACCAGCATGGTTGGACACCATCTATTATAGAGCTAAGATAAAGATAGTGCATACTACTCAATGTTATAATCTTAGTCTACATAATCTAAAGAGAAATAAAAGAATTCCTTTTTGATGGAAGGATTGAAATTAAATGGAGGCATAGTGGGATTATTTTGACCCCTTAATCTCAGTAAAGATATCTCAGCGAGCTACATGGCAAAACTGACCACATCAAACCTATCAATTTTGATTAATATGATTTATTTATTTTAAAGATTTTATTGTTGTAATAACTATTACTCCCTCCGTTCCAAAATGATCTTCATGTTTGACAAAATGTTCCAGATTAAGGTAAAAAATAAATGTTTTTTAATTTGGTTCTAAGGTATAAATAAAGTGTGATGCTCTTGTACAAAACCTTAAATTTTGAGCTTCAAATTCATTATAAAATTAAATTTATAAAGATTCAAAATGTGAGTTCTGGAGACCTTTCTGGAGGAGCAGTGCTAGCCAATCAATTCTTTAGTTCCCACGTTGGTTGTTGAAACTGTTTATCTTCTTGTGGTGTGAGTTGCAATTTCTGCGCTTCACGACATACTTTCATTGCTTCACACCTGCTTTGAAACAACTATTCCAAAATAGAAGCACTTTGTCTTTCAATAGAGGCAAGTGTAATCAAAAGACAAGGTCACGAGGAATTTCTACTCCGCCTTTTGCACTTCCTGCTAGAATAATCTCACCGTCAAGATTAATGTATTTCAATTCTATGGTAGAATTACTAATAGTGTAGTTTTTCCTTCTATTTTGAACCTATATCTATTTAATAATTTTTTAATGTGTGAGAATTAAGTACGTGTTTATTATTTCTAGATTTTGAACTCAATTTTTCAACATAAAAAAATAGAAACTCAAAATCAATAGTGGAAAAATTGAAGGTCCAAAAATCTAGTCAAGCAAGGTCCCCCCAAACTATTTTTCTTTGCTTTAAATGCAAATTTTTTGCAATCAAAGGAAGAAAATTTTCTAATTTTCTTTCATGGATTTTTACAATATAGTAATTCTATATTCTATAGTCAAATATGCAAAAAAGACAATTTTTAAATCTTTTTAGCTCTTTGCAATGTACGTGGCATTTTTAGTGGTTTTTGATGGGACAAAGGCCTTGCAACTTCAAAGATTAACCCCTAAAGTTTTAAAGTCCTTGTAGAGGACTCTGGAGATTTCAAGTATGCTTATATGATCTCCATTTTTGACATTATTTTCTTAACTTCTTTTAGAAGATAGGAAATCACATCAGGTTTTTGATAATATGTAGAGTAAATTTTATTTCAATCAATGTCTAGAACCAAAAGATATGTCACACTCAATCCAAAAAACAATTAAAGGGGTAATACCATTAATATCACAGAAAATTGAATATTTTAAATTTTTTCTCTCAAAGATTATATTTTTATCTATATGTGCAGCTTTGATTCATTCTATTAGGACTAGTAATGAGAAAGTTATGGACAATCTTAATAGTTGGACAATTAGAGCATCTTCTTGGAAAAAACACTTTAAAAATTCATTTAGTAATGCAATTTTCACAATTTTTTAGAAATAAATGTTGGACACAATTAAGTTTGTTGGGTAGAACAATCTCACTATTGGAATTGTTGAGTTTCAATTCTATTGTAGAACTGTTAATAATTTAGGTTTTTCATTCTATCTCATATTTACTTCTATTTAACAAATTTTTAAAGAATGAAAATCGCAATTATTTTTTGGGATTTTTTCCTCCAACTCGGAACTCAATGCTCGAGTTTTAAAAAGTAAAAAATCATAATGTAAAAATTCTAAGTTAAGAACATTTAAAGGAAAAAAATTTAGTCAAGCAAAGTCCTATAAAATTTATTTTCTTCACTTGAAATGCCAATATTTTGTAGTATACACAATCACAATTTTTGAAATCTCTTTGGCACCTTTTTATAATAGTGTATTGCAAAATCCTATACTTAAATATGAAAAAAAATTTAAACTTCTGTATTCTCTACAATAAAAATGGCAATTCAAAACGTTTTACTCTTTGCAATAAAAATGACATAAATTTCAATGACTCGTTATGGTTTCCTTGGTGGTAGTACAATCGGGTAACAAAAGCTTACAAATCATTTTTTTGGACCCATTCAAAGATTTGTACATAGTATAGACTAAAATTGATTATTTTTGTCTTCCATAATTATCACTCAATTCTTACCCAATCCCAATCAAGCATACCAAATTTCAATTTCAAAAAGGCCAAATTCCATTTATGGTGAATTTTTTAAGTCAATTTTTGTGATTTTACATAATATTTTGTTGAATACAATTGGTGATGAATTTTCTTAATTTGATTGCAAGGATATGTAGGGAATATACATATGCACATCTTTCTTATTAAAAACCACCCCCTTGAGTAACAAAAAGATGATCATTGAAGAATTTAATGAAAGGTGTTGTATGAGCGAACTTTGAAGAAATGGATATCTCTATATTTTAACTTGATTTGGGCAAAATAATTGTACTCATGCTCAAATGTATGGAATTAGTTACCATGTGACATGCAAATAGAAAAATCTAATTATAAAAAAAAAGATATCCATTTTACAACATTTTAATCATTGTCACTCAAACATGGAAATCTCTATAGAAGGAATTGTCAAACTCATTTGAAGATGCTTGTAGAAGGGAAAAGGTGCATATGGATATTCCCTACATATCTATGAAATCAAGTTTAAAAAATTCATCGCCAATTGTTTTCAATAAAATATTGTGTAAAACCATGAAAATGAACTTAAAAAATTCACCGGAAACGGAGTTTATTTTTTTTGAAATTGAAAGTTTATATGCTTGATTGGAAATGCATAAGGATGCAATTATAATTATGCTTACCAAAATATACCAATTGTATTGTACATTGTACTAAAAAATGTGATTGGCTCAAAGAGGACAGTTGGAAGATTACAGTACCCAATTGTATAACATGCACCCTAAAACACAAGCAAGTCTAAAAAATCATAATTTTTTCATCCATCCATCACTTATGTAATTTCATCCATAGTATATTCTAAAATTAACTAAGATCATTAAAACTTTACATTATATGTAAGATTTTAATGAGATTAGTTCATTTTAGAGGATATCATGGATGCAAAAATGGATGAAAATACAAGAGAAAAAATTTGGATGACTTTTTTTTTAAATAGGTAAGATTTTGAAAAAAGAATTGATCTAACAATATTTCATGATTCCTAGCTGAATTCTTAAAGTAGTATCCCTTCTTCCTCCTCTTATATTTAGAATTTGTTTAACTCTTAAAGGATACCAAGGATTCAAATTGTCCAAGGGATGACTTCATTGTTCAATGTAGAAGCAAAGAATGCACCTAGTGGTTCAATAAGTAGAACATTTTGTTTATTACTTTGATCATCGAGGGGCATGCCCCTTCACAAGTTAACCAAAGAACAACTGTGTGGATTCAAAGTATTCAATAGATGACTTGGGAGTTTTTTGTAGCTAGTGAAGCTTGAAATTTTCATCCAACATTTTTTGGGGACGGATGGTAGAACCACCTATTACCAACTAGAGATCCATGCCCAACTTGTAGAGTGCAACTATTTTCAACCAAGGCTAGAACAGGTTTCCTCCCCAAATTTGGAATGTAATTTTTCCTCCTTTGTAAGGTTGGCACCATAAAGTCATAACTCACGTCCTAATGTAGTGAGCAAGAAAGTAAAAAGTAGTAAGCAGGAAAGTAGTTTCGGAATTATCAAAATTGGAAGACTCTATATATTGGATATGGATTGAGGCCAACTTTTTTGGCTTCCAAAATTCATAGTAATTTGAATTTAAAGGAAAAAAATCACAAAAAATTGACGGTATCCCTCATTTCTATCTTTCAATAGGGTAATAAATTTACATTGCCTTCTACTACTCTAGAGCATGTGTAAAATTGTTTAAGTGATTGACTATGGGTGGCTTTGCCAGACATCTTGGGTCATCACATTTGTAAAAAGGCTTTCTTCCTCTCATTGACAGCGGCTCTAAGCTTATTTGAATGCGTTGCATGAAAAAATTCCAAAGAACTGGCAAATCAACCATACCACCTCGGGTTGGTTTGCATGCTTTATTTTTTGGCAACCAAATTTCGTTTCATTTGTTACAAAAAGAACAAAAGAAGTAAGTTGGATGGCCTTCAGAAATTGTGTACAGTAAGGTAGTATGCTCTAAAAGCGACCATTTAAGAGCTGGTCCGCCTTTTTCATAGGCTGAAGTGGACAGAATTATTTTTAGATCATTTTTCAGAGAAAGAGAAATGGATGTGGAAACTAACACAAGTGGTTTTGTATTTTTCCAAGTATTTTTGAAATACTTATAAATTTTCAAAGATTCAGGGCATAGGCACCTATTTGTGACCATAGGTCTCCCAAAATCTGTTCACTTGCAGTTTGTAAACAAATGTGCGGAAATCAAAGGCAGTAATTGGCTCTTGCAATAGAAAAATAATTTTTTCTTGATGCATTCAATTGTTACAGTGGTCCATTTAAGGATCACCTGGTTTCCATTTTTCACCCCAAAATAGGAGCGGTTTGAAGAAGGGGAGCGCTTTTAGAGCATACTACCTTAATTTAGTTCAGATGCCTGCACTGTTACCCGTTGTGCCATAATTGTTAGGACTGTTAGGACTTGCCAATATGGAAAGTGTACAGTGAGTGAGTGACTGGTCCTACAATGACTATTTCTAATTTAAAAAAACAAAGCATCCCCGGGCAGGGTGAACTGACCCCTTCATTGCCCCGTCCAAGGGTTATTGTGAAAAAGATCCCCCTAATTTCAACCTTCTTATGTCTTTTCTTTCTTTCAATATTTAAAATAATATGAATACTTCAATGCAACATGATTCAATTAGTGTAGAATGGTGGAATGTACTCTATTGATTGATGTACACACTTACTTATACAAGGTCAAACAAAGAAATCATCAATATATTGTTACATATTTATTTACCTTGAAAACATGTGAAAATTGTTGTGAATATGTATATAGTTTTACAAATTTCAAATTTATATATTTTGTCTAGTACATGTAAAATTATTATATAATTATCAAGATTTCATGGACTATAATGTATTTTATTAAATATAGATTTTAATGAATAACATTGTTATAATCCAATATCCTAAGATAACATATACTTAAACATTTAAGGACGAAGGTTAGTCCACATTTCCAAAATTATAATAATGTATTATACAATGCAACTTAGAATAATAATGTGTTGCCTAAACCCAAACAAAAGCTATAATGGTATTATATTATAATCTATGGATATAAACTATTTATATCTTTTATTTGAAAAATTCTTTCACTATCTAGAAGACTGGAATATAACTTTACTGAATTTTGTTTTGTAACTCGGATTTGACTTTTAGAATTGATATGTTTCTATTTCATTTTAGAACTATTGATAATTATTTTTTTCCTTGTATATTGTACTTATTTCTAATCCCAATTAATTTTTTAAATGAAAATATAATATAAACACGATATTTATTTATTAGGCCTTTAACTCAAATTTTGTATACACAAGAATTTAAATTCAAAGTTATTATTGAAAGAATTTGAATTTAAGAAGATTTAAAGTTTCACAACAAAAAATGGTGAAGTAGAAAAATTGTTTGTTTTCACTATAAATGCTAAATCTCTATTGCTTGAATAATTTTGAGGTATTCCACAAACTCTTATACTAGTTTAGTACAAGTCATATGATTGAATAACCCTACCTTCACCTCAAAAATCCACCCCTTAAAAAGCATTGATTTGTATTAGAATTGATAATTTTGGAATGATTGTTGGTGAATTAAAAAATACTATATTTCACTATCAAGGTAGCCACTTCATGTTCAATAATTAATTAAAGTTGGAAAAAAAGTCTGGAAATTCCTTAAAAGATGATAATTACTTTGAAATTTTTATTTTGTAGACATAAGTTTTTTGATAAAAATACTCCGCCCTAAAGATTATGGTGACTAATTTCTAGAATTATTTTTTCTAATCCCAATAGACAAGTGTGATAGTCACGAAGCTTCAACTTCTCCAAAACTAATTTCACTCTAGCTTGTTCATAAATCATGACTTGCCTTAAATACATTTCTTCCATTAGACACTACAAGATCCTCACAATTATTCTTGAGAGATGGCTTTGATTCTTTTAAATATCCGCATTCAAAAAAAATTCCAAGTAGCAAAAACAAGAAATATTAGAATTTAAAAATTAAAAAATCATATGTGAGAAAGAAAAATTGCAGGGGGAGGAGGGAGGGGGTCGCAGGAAGGAGGTCGTTGGGAGGAGGTCGTTGGGAGGAAGAGGGTCGGGTGCTAGGAGGTCGGAAGGACGAGGGGAGAAGGTCGGAGGAGTGCCGTAATCATCCATCCATCCGTGGTGGACAGCAAACGCCCCCCTCATCCCCTCCATCCATCCACTTTCGGGACAATGAGGGCTTATGGACTAGGGTTTCAGGGAGAGTGTTAGAAAAGTGTACAGTTAGATTAGTCCAGTGTACAGAGCTACAGTAAGTTCATCTAGATAGACTCAGATCCGTTTTAATCGGATCTCCAACTCTTGTACTTAGGTCTGTTCTCTGACCCTGTTGAAGCTCTCCAAGCAAGCTTACAGATGCATTAGAATTTGCATTCAGTTGCCGTATCTCGAGTATTGGAGTGGTCATTCCTAGAGGTGAGAACGGTCGATCATGTCTGTGTCTAACAGTCGCAAGTGTGTCAACTTTTGTTTCTTGCAAAATGGATATCAATTGCCGGTAGAGAGGATGCAGAGGAGTTTTGAAATTGGTGATCCCGATGTGACGATCAGCCGAAGCGGACGCTTGGAGAACATTGTTTTCTAGGTTTCGCTGAGATTCGCTCAATCAGTCGTTAGTGTGTTGCGACAAAATGTGTATTGAGAAAGCATGTGTGTTTGTGGAGTCGTACTGCATTCTCTCGTTCGGCTATGGGGCTGGCTCGTGGCACCCATTCTCTTGCGCCATAGCCATAGCCAGTATCGCTTGAATTGCTTGAGCAGTCATGTAATGGACTCGCAGTGCCGCCAAACGACAATGCTGGATCTTTTCCTCCACCATCATAGGTCTTGCTCTCGGTAAATTATTAGTTCAACAACTCACGAGCAGGGAGAGCAAGTAGAACAAATTGGCAGAGCCATGTGGTTGGAATTTGTTGAAAAGATTCAGTCATATATATTGTCATTGTACCTCACATTTTAAAACGATGACATTTGTATGTTGCTCTGGTGCGTTCTGTAGCAATGTCTTCAGAATTCCGTCTCTCAAAGCAGTGGTCTTGTTAGTATGTTGCTCTGATGAGTTCTGTAGGGATGTCGGAAGAATGGTGTCATTGTAAACGCCTGCTCCCACTCTTGAATTTGCGTGTGCCGATTCTAAGAAGAGCTCGCGTTTTCTGTGACAGGTTCATCGATTCATTCCCTGGGGTGTGATCTCGATGGCGATGCAGGGAAGAGGCAATGCCATCAACGTGCTCGTCATGCTCGCGTCAGCTCTGGTGGCGACTCTGCTTCTGCAGACGGGAGCGGAGGCGAAGAATCACAATGTGGGCGGCGCCAAAAACTGGGACTATCCGGCCGCTGACGACTTGGGCTACTACGACGAGTGGGCCGCTCAGCAAACGATCCTCCCGGGTGACACTTTGAGTAAGTTGGCCATCTCTGTTTCACCCCTCTTTTCACTTGGTTACGCTAGATGGAGTAAACTTATTGTCTGCAGTACTTTGCACAGTTGTTCGCATTTGTTGCTATTTCATGCGTGGTCATACTAAATGGAGTATTGTCTTTATTAGGATACCGCTAAATTGGTGGGCACATGTCACTACTTCGTCACCCCGCAACTGTCTTTGTAGGATATGCACTTGCTCCAATCACATGCAATGCTCGATCTAGATCATTGCAAATTTTATGCAGTGTGCCATGGGCGGGATTCCAACACCAAGAATTGTGACAATACGTGTAATATAAATCGACAAGTATGGATTTATGTTTCGGAACAGGTGCTTTGAAAGGTGCTAAAGTATTGGAATACCGTCATTTTAACGAAACTAACATTAACAATTTTGCATTGTGTTGCAAAACTCAGCATTGAGTCTGATGTTGCTCGTGTGCCAGAATTTATACATGTTCTAATCCACACGCTCACACTTCCCTTTGCATCCCCTGCCTGCAGCATTCACCTACGCTGCCGGACAGCACGACACCACCGTCGTGACGGCCGCGGAGTACGCCGACTGCGGGGTGAGCACCGGCAAGACGTACATCTCTGGCACGGACGTGGTGACGCTCCCCAAGGCCGGCACGTACTACTTCTATTGTGGCTTCGAAGGCCACTGTGAGATGGGCATGAAGATGAAGGTAGTGGTGACCGCGGCCGTCACACCCGTCGTGCCTCCTGTGGTGGCGCCAGCTCCAGTGCCCGTCAAAGCCCCCGTGCCTCCTGTGGTGGCGCCAGCTCCGGTGCCCGTCAAAGCCCCTGTGCCTTCGCCAGTTCCTATCCTGGCGCCCGCTCCAGTGCCCGTCAAAGCCCCTGTGCCTTCGCCAGTTCCCATCCTGGCGCCCGCTCCAGTGCCCGTCAAAGCCCCTGTGCCTTCGCCAGTTCCTATCCTGGCGCCCGTTCCAGTGCCATCGCCAACTGAGCTTGCACCAACTCCAGGCGCAACTGCACCCACTCCTGTCATTATGTCTGGCCCCGCGCCTGCCCCTACTCCGAAGGTTTCCAGTGCTGGCTCTCTCTCTGTGGGATTGCACTTGCTTGTGGCGCTTGGAATTGCAGCTGCGGTTTTCGTGGTTTGAATTGAAGCTTGGATTCTGTGTGATCGAGGAATGCAAATCGATCGATCATGCCGCGGTATCTTTCTAGCTAGGTAATGGAGGCTTTAATTTTCTAGTACTGGGGGTGATCGAGAGTCAGTTCTTTGGATGGCCCCTGCGCTGCTGGGTATGAGGCCCTTTTGCAACGTTTATAAGCACTCAACGATTCTGAGTGTGGACAGTTAGGAGCAACGATTTCTGTAGCCGGAAGATGTGAATGCAGATAATCTCCAGTAGCAACGGTCTCCTAACAGGAAATGATTTTCTGAGTTCCCTTCCGTGTTCCCGATTTATTTTTTCAAAATTTTTGGACATGGTGTCAGGTTTCACGACTTTGCTTACTATAAAGAATGTAAGTTAAAGTTACTTGATTGAAGCTGTGCATGATTGAAGAGAATTCCTCAGACCGTCACAAAACACACTTAACTTAACTTGACAGCGCATCAAAAAAGTCATTTATCCTCTACTGTACCTTACCTGGTGGTCTGAACCGGCAGTGGATGCTTCAAGCTGTTCCACACAATCCCACCTTCTTGGACAGTGGGAGGACTAAAAGATGCAACATCTGTATTTGTGCCATTCAATTTTCTTTGCTTAATATGGAAAAACAGTTTTTGTCTCCCATAATCATCAGTCAATTCTTATACAATACCAAGTTCTTGTTTTGAAAAAATGGAACTCCATTTCCGGTAAATTTGTCCGTTCAGTATTCATGGTTTTACATGATAATTGTTTAAAAAAGATTGGTGATTAATGTTTAACCCCTAACTACCTAAACATACCATATATGGGCGATATTAAATTTTGGGCTCATTTCGGTGTAGGTAGTTAAATTTCTTTCATCATTTAAAAAAAATTTACAAGTACTATTGAAGGTGAACTATAGAAAATTTTTATTTTCACAAAAAGAAGGTAAATATTTGATTTTTGAGAGGGCCTCGAAGACATATATGTACTATTAGTAAAAGAGTATAGCTTGTGAATTTTACTTGATTTCTCAGCTTTGAGCAAAGCTTGCTCATTTCACTTGGATTGAGATCTAAAAATTGTACTTATCCATTTGCTTTGAAAATGATCCTGATGGAAAGAGTGAAGTGTTTTCATGAGTGAAGTGTTTTCATGGAAAGAGTGAAGTGTTTACATGAGTGAAGAGTTTTCATGATTTTCACTATTGAAAATTTAACATGTAAGTGGTTGATTTGGAGTTATTTGTGCTTTATACTTATAAAAAAAAAATGCAGGTCAATGATTGCAAGGTGGAATGTGTAATGAGTTGATAGCTCTTCATTTGAATTTAAGTTTTTTGGAAGTGCATTTTATTGTGCCAACACAATTTCTAGTTGTTCGTGTCACCTCCAATCCCAAAAAACTCGTATATGCTAATTTCTAAAACATTGTGGATACAATCAATATACTAAAAAGAGGATACATCCATTTCTCTTGTCATAATCTTACAATTCCTATGCAATTTCACACTCAAAATTGGTATTTGTACTAATAAGCAAGCTCCTTAAACATCTATATGATTAGATTTTTTTTTAAACAATTTGCTTCATTGGGGATAATTTTAAGCCCATGATCTTTTATCATAGGAAAAAACACATTTAGAAAGATTGGTCACTTATAGGTTAACATTTCATTGTAGAGATGTGTAGGAAACATTCCCATCTTTCCTTCAAGAAGCATCTCCAAAAAAGTTTGATATTTCCCTCTAGAAATTTCGATATTTCAATCACAATGCCCAAATTATATAAAATACATGTCTCTATGTTCTAACAACATTTAGGCAAAATAATTTGACAATCATGCTGACATGCACAAAATTAGATACAATGTGAGGGTACATAGCAAAATCTAATAAAATACAACGATATTTATTTTACATAATTTGGGCATTGTCACCCTACCATTAAAATCTCTACAGAGAGGATTTTTGAAACTTCTCTTGAAATGCTTTTTGAATAAAAGTTTTGCATACAGATGTTTTCTATATATCTTCACAATCAAATTTTGAAATTTGATCAACAATTCTTAAACTATCAACATAATTTTTAATAGATTATTATGAACAGCCATAGAAATTGACTTCAAATATTCACTTAAGTGAAATTTTGTTTCTTAAAATTCAAATTCCGTATATTTTTAATTGCCCTTGTATAAAAACGTAATGATATTTATACATGTCAAAAAATACTAATTAAATTCTATATTATGAAAAACTCTTTGAATGGCACAAATAGACATGTTATATGTTTATGTCCCCCTATTGTCCAAGACTTAATCTTTCACTTGTACATCCATGTACAATACATCCTTTTGATTGAAACATTTCTCTTTATTGCATCACTCTTTTCATTGAAACTTTTCTCTTTATCTTAGTGGCATATTATACAACTCTTCACTCCTAAAGGACCATCCATGACCACTGCTTTCAAACCTCACTATCCATCACTATGTTTGTTGTGATTATTCAACTACATATGAATGAAGAATGTTACATTTATTTTTCAAAGATGAAATCATATGTCTGCTACAAATCATAAATTTTTCAATATTTGGGAGAAAATTTTCAAAGTATCATGGTTTGTTCAAGAAAAATATGAAAGACATTCTCTATAACCTTATATAAACTTTTCTGATTTCTTGCTATTTCCACAGCATGTGACTTTTAGACAAAGAAATTATGTTTTCTGAATTTCATCCAACTAATGTAATATAGTTGGTCAAGTTCAATTTCTACTTGAATTGGAAACTTCAAAATTCTAAAAAGAATTAGCAACATGAATTTCGGACCTCTAATCATAATTTGCCTAAATTTCTAAATTCAATTTGATACTATAACATTGTTTTATACAATGATGTTATAACATCCCATTTTTTTAATAAAACATCAACATGGAAAACCAGGAAAAAAATTAGATTGCATTGGATTATTTCTCCATTCATACCCACCATAATGCAATTCTTCACAAAGCACACACCTTTGTGATCTTGAACTCTTGAAGGGTGGAAAGCACAAAAACATAGATGAAAACTTTTATATGTACATTGTTGACACTAAGATAGCATAAATATAGAATTTTTTTGACATGGCATCATTTGTTTGGGAATAATAAACAAAGCTTAATTCTTTTGACTTAGAAAAATTAATAAACTCCCTCTTTGTATGTAATGCAGGATTTAATGGTAAGGACTTAGATTCCAAAAACAATCCAACAATACTTAATGAAGCTACTATAGAGATCACATGGTCAAATGTACTATGAATAATTCATTATACTACATTAGTTTTTCATGAGGCCCTTAATTTTGATAGTTTTGATTTCTACCTACCTCGAGGCTTTAGGGGTGAAAGAACCAGTTACATAGAAGTAGATATTGAATTGAACTAAAAACTAAAACTAAATTTGCTTATAGATCTAAAATTTAAAGCACCAATTTAAAAGGTGAGATTTTTTGAAGCAAGTACATTCAACTATGTAATTATCAGGGCGTTTTTTTAAGAAAAGAAGAAAATTGAGTTCAAAAACAAAAATTATAAATTATTATTTGAAGAAAATGCTTTCATTATCCAAGAAGCAAGATTAGATATAACTTCATCATCACTTGTTTAAATTTAAAAAATCAACCTTTTCATAATTCTATGTAGACAAAAGCATATTCTATATGAAACAAACTTTTCAAATATTTATTATATATTGTTCATTTATATTTGTTATTGCCTGTAATGTAAATTTTGTCTACTTATCAAAATCACAAGACAACTAGTATAGGGGTAATTTCCAATGGAAAGGTCGATAAGTCTAACGTATTTGTGACTAAGGTCACTTGTTTTACAGATTGAATACTTACCTACTTGATTTTGTAACTTGTTTTGGGATTCTAAACAAAAGGTCCCACTCTCATGTCAAATCATCTCAGTCCATTACCAATGCTAATATAATAGACACAATGAATGCGGTCACAGTCCTTTACTAGTGGTTGGTTCTTTGTCAAATCCTCTTTGTCAATTTGTCAATAGGGTTGGTCAATTTGTCTTATGCATGCTCTAACCACTTAATCAAATGGCCAAGTTATATATTTGAAGTACAAATAAACTTTTAGGGACAATAGTATTAATTATTGTTTCCTCTTTTTGTTCCCTCTTTACTAGGCGTTTTTAGATTTACTAGCCTAATTCCAATTTATCATGCTCAAATCAAATCTATATTGTGATCTAATTTGCCATATGCAAGGTATGAAAAGTTTAGACTTCTTTCCTGGTTTGGTTGATTTATCTTTAATCAGCCATGCTTTCGCTTTCGCTTTTAAGTTAATCCATCTCCAGCTTTCAAGTGCTCAAAATTAGTCCACTTGTCTCAACAATATCTTTGTACCAGATGGCTTGATCGAATAGACTCTAAGCCAAACAATTAGACTTTCTGTCTACTTGCTATATAACTTAGTCAATTGGTCCGGCTATGACATTCAACTTATCTTATCCTTATTTTCCTATCTTATACCAAGTCTAATCGTTACAACTCTCGCTGTGAATAAGACCTAAATTATTTGTCAATGCGACTCATGCAAATTGTGATATGATCAATTTGACATACTCAATATCTATTTGATACCTCAATACTTAATTGCACACATGCTCAGACTATTAGACTTAATTAATCTCAAGAATTAAGCTTGGCTGAATTGCAACATCTGCACAATTACTTAGTTATACATATTCAACCACATCACATGTCGATTTGTGGATTAGCACGACTGAGTTGTTAATACAAATTCACAACAGGCTGATAATTAGACTATTGGTTATATGGTTCAAACCCCAAGGTAATGACGATTGGTAATTCATGACTCAATCTAAATCTATTGGATCTTCTAAGAATAATATTTTTAGTATTATTTCTATAGTCTGAACAATTCAATCACTTCTTACTTAATTATACACTCATAGCAATAGATTCATTCCTTTATATAAATTAATCAACAATGTGACCAAACTGTGTTACTTCGACAATTTGTTAATTCTTACGTAGACTATTTAACTTATTTGTTGCTCAACTCACCGGTCAACTCGTCCACCCACAAGCCCTTTTCTAATTAATATTATCAATGTACTTGCAGAATGTTAATCAGACCATTTTACATTGATACATGATCAATTTGACTTAAGCATACTTGTGCTGTAATTCATCAATTTAGAAGATCGTCTTTTACTTACCGGTTTGAATGTCTGAGTTTGCGGTTACTCACAGGGCGATTTGTCTTTCGAACTCACTTGACCTGCGCTGAGTCGAGTTGATTCCCGGCTGGTTCAGCTTCTCCAGCAGTCGATTTGAACGACCAGTTTATTAACTCAAATGTTATTAACAATTTGACCCAACTGGCCACTTGGCTTCAACTAGACTAATCTCACAAGGTGCGACTCAAACAACAATGGACCATTACTCAGTCAATTAGCTTTTCAATAATTTTTAACAGAGAATGATGCACACAACAATTTGACTATTTGCAAATTGTTTTACTCGGCATAAACCATATTCAGATTAGTCATGCAATCTGCTGACTCAGTGACTTAACAATTTGACCATCCCGGCCATAACAAACAATCTGTTAATTCGACATACACTTGCTCATTCTTACTTCATAACAACTTGACTTAAAATTGCCAATTAGAGCTGCGACTTAACTGCGAACTCCATACAGGCCACTAGACTGCACTCAGTCGACTTGACCACACACAAAGCTCAATCACAACTCCCAGACTAATAGTTCACAGCATTTAACAACTCGACACTGGCACTTCTCATAAGCATTCACAAGCAATTAAACAGTTAATTACCCACTGCAAATTGACTCACACAACAAATTAATTCACACAAGGAACTTCACCACCTGTGAATTCCAAACAATTAGACACACTTACTCACAACCTGTGAGTTTAAACAAATTGATAGTAATATATTTATATATTAAATTGGACGAATTGTACAGAGCTTGAGAGTTAAAACTAATGCTGGCTCTTCTTCACGCTGGAGAGAGAGAGAGTGATCAACTAGACATTTGGACTTATAGTCCCAAAAAGACTATTTGAAAGGTGGCATCTGTTCAAGCTGAAATTCACGACTATCTACTTGCCTTGCTTCGCATCCTAGTCTATTAGCCCTGTTCATATCTAATTTCTGCCAATTAGCCTTTCACATACGAAATCCGTCTAATTGACATGCTATAATGGAAAATAGATCTTTTACTAACTGCATTCACATTTACAAAGGCAAGTAAACCAAAAATTTCAAAAATTAGAACTACATTGCCCACTGAACTACTTTAGGAGATAATGGTGGCGTAACTTCTTTTTTAAGGCACCAATTGAAATGAAAAATGTATACTTAAAAAAATAAAGTATTTTTCATCTTAAAAAAGGGATTTTCAAAAATCACATCAAAATTGAGATTATAGGAACTTGACTAGACCTTCAAGTGTCACTAGGAAGGACATTTTGGACTTTACGGGTTGAAAGTGCTCTCAATCTATACATTAAGTTAGATTATTTGTTTTGTTTGATTGATATAAGGGAAACCAGTCCATGACACACAAACTGCCTAATGCAATCATCTAAAAAACCATGTATTAGAGTCTCACATCAAACCGTGGTAGATTTTTTCTAATAAATGGGATTAAGACTGCATTAGGCTAATTTGTGGTCATAATCAATGCCTTGGGAGATGGTAACAGAGTTAATAGTGATTGTCATAGGTCACTTCTACCTTTTTAGTGTAAACTCGTCATAAAAAGTTATTTTTTTATTCCTTCATGTCATGGCCATGTTAAGAAATCTTGTAGCCATGTTAGAAAATGTTGTGATTGCATTCACTAGAAGAAAAGCATGTTCGAATGAACGTAATTTTTGAATGCTTCTGCGTTTGATGGGCTATTTTACTTGTTTCAGGATTTGAAGAAGTCATGGTTGTTGAAAACTCTGTTGGAAGAAACATTATTTGTTAAGCATGTGTTGACAAAATGGTAGCTCACTTTGTACGTTAGAAGAGCGTGTTCAATTTTACGTAGTTCTTGTTTGCAGAAACACAATTGAGCATATCTGCCACGTAGACTTTTCAATGCCAGTTTCCGACCTATGTGGACAGTAGTGGGGCAGCTTTTTCTGCCCAAGTTGACATAGCACGGAAGGAAATGTGCTTGTGTTGTACATTGGTGCGCTCTTCAAAATGGAGATGACCGGACCAACGATAAAGCATTGGATGATATTATGTTGTTTAATACAAATAAAGGATCAATGAATGATAATTCATTATGACAGTTGTTGTTTGCAGTGCATGTCGTACTTCATAAACCTTTGTTCTTTGTCATGGACACGTGTGTTCACTAGAATAGTGTGCATGTCTTCGTAAGTGCGTTTTTATGTTGTGGAGAACGTTGAAATCGCTAGCGTGACCTTTGCCAACTTGACGACCTTGTTGAAAACGTGAAAATTCTGTTTTCGTTTACGTTCTGCTAGTGACAATGCATGCTAATTGACACAAAATACTTACAAATATGTTTTCTTTGTATGGTGTTAGGTTTGCTTGTTCATTGAAAGCACAATTTTGGTAAGAAATTTCTAGGAAGTCAGCATTTCTGCAAGTGCTTTGTAGACATTTTGGTTCATTCAAAGAACGGAAAGCCATTTGTCAATAAGCTGCTGGAAATGCGTTGTTCGTGTAATGTGATGATGCATATATATATACAACATAGCCCACAATTGGTTTCTTCTATTTGGAAATGACGAACACTTGAAGTTCATATAATTATATGGAGCACACTTTCTCCACTACCATATACATTTTTCACTTGTAGTCAGCATGCGTGAAATACCTTTTCCAACTTAGTGTTTTCAGTTCCTGAAAGACATTGAATAGAAATTGAAGACTGCAAAACACACTATAGCCATAGGATGTTCACAAATACCTTGTATTGTATCCAAAGTTGCTAATGATATGACTATGCATCCATCATGATGCTTGCTACAAAAACTCTTCCTACTTTACAATACCTTAAGTATTGTGATTACTAATTTTCACATTTTATGGACAGATGCTATATTATACTTTGAATTAATGAGTTACTTTAAGACCTTGAAAATCTGAATCTCTACCAATAGAGAGGAACTCTATATCTGGTCTTGTACTTCCTGTATCCCCTCGTCGCCCTCTAACCTCTGTTCCACAAACTACCTTCCAATCTGCTGCATTGTTGTTTCTTCTCTCCAAATCGTTAGAAAAAAATACTTGTTGGCATTGGCTCGGGAAAGCAAATGACTGTGGTCCCAATGGTAGTAGGTTTGAGAAGTTGGCTAACGTAAACCCGTACTTGTCACAAATAACATTAGCATTTGCTGCATTTAATTTAGCTTGCACCCATGAACTGACTAGCACAATGCAACAATGACTGCGATAATCAAGCTCTAGAATTTCTTGAATCCAATCGACATACTCATTGCTTTCCCAACCTTCATGTTCGTTAGAAGACCGTTTCGTACAAGGGCGTAGAACCAGAGCAGCAATCCCGCTATCACAAGTTACTTTCTCGTCCTCAGCGCTCTGCACACGCAGGTGCATTCCATTAGCATACATGGCTCTATATGTTGTTGCTACTCTCTCAGGAAGCTTGGATGCCTCCATGACATCAATTGCAGGTTTTTGTAGACCACTTGAAGCATCCACCACCTTTTTTTTGAACCACTCAGCAAATTTTGGCAAGTTCTGAAATTCCTCTGGATACTGCACATTAGAATGATGGCCAGCACGACGCCCATGCTGCCGCCTGAATGCCTGTCGAATTGCCAATCTCTCTTTCAAAGCAGTGCAATATTGCCTGTTTCATAACAATGGAGACGTTACAATATAGCAATACGTGTTCGGATGTTCACAAACTGTAATTTCTTTCCATAAGAACATTGTTGTTTTGCAACATGCCAACCAATATGACTTGCTTCAATTGTCCATTTCCACAATCATATAGTGTACAAATGTTTCTAATTGTTTATAAACAATTACATTTCAAGCATTTCCTCCATTCCACATGTAGGCAACGTCATTGCATGACTATTACAACAAATCTTAATCGTGAATTTCATTAGTGAGTTACACTTTGTATGTTGCCAAAAACAAAACAAAGGAGCTAGATAGTGGAACTCACAGTCTCCAAGGCTCAAGATCAACAGAATTGGAGAGCACAAAGTCGTGTGCCCATTCCACAAACTGATGTGACATTTGTCGTGGCCTACCACTTCCTTGCACTACTTTGTCATTCATTCTTTGCTCCTCCTTATCGTCCCAAACCCGACGGCTCATTCCTTGAAAACGTTGTAAGTACTCAGTGCAATAACCTAGTGTTTCTGACATTGCATAGCCCTCTGCCATACTTGCTTCTGGTCGGGCATATGTTCTAACGTAGTCTTTCAAAGTTTTCATGTATCTCTCCACTGGATACATCCATCGACAATGGACAGGTCCACATATATATAACTCCTCTACCAAATGAATCATGAGATGTGACATTATGTCCATGAAGGTAGGTGGAAACTCTTTCTCTAGCAAACAAAGCGCGTCTGCTGCATCTATCATGTCTGCATCTCTATTTGCAATTGTGATTTCTCTAGCACAAAGTCTCTTAAATACTCGACTTACTTTCATCACAGCTTGTCGAACCTCCTTACTAAGGACTGATCGCAATGCTAAAGGAAGTACCTGGTAATGCATACATGCTTTAGTTTAGTGGAATACTTGTCTTGATTACAATTTTTTTTCCAAACTTCCTTTTCAATTCTCCAATAACAACTTCATGCTCCTAGTCACTCTCATGAATTCAAATACCAATAAAATTGGAAATAACTATCACATACTCAATCATTTTTTGTTGCATACTTTATTTTTTTTTTGGAACTTAGTACTTCTAGTATCATATACCTATTGCCAATCATCCTCAATAACTTATGAATAAGAAATACAAATGTCATTGACATACCTGTTGCATGAGTACGTGAAAGTCGTGGGACTTCATGTACCGTAGCTTGCCATCCTGTAGGCACTTGTGTATGGCACCAACATAATTTGTTGGAGTTTTCAAAGTCCTAATTATGTCCATCACTGTTGTCTTCTCAGTGGAGTTCAGAATGTAAGGAGCTCTGGGCACGTCGAAGTCATCCCTACTGCTTAGAGGTGGCCGTAGCCATAGATGTGGTCTGATGCTCATAGCCTGCATGTCTTGCCTGCTCCCAATAGAATCCTTTCCTCCCCATAACGTTTTCGTGAAGTTCTCACATAGGTTTTTTTCACAATGCATAGGATCTAGCAAATGTCGAATAAGAAGGGCCTACAGCACAACAAAAACATGTTTGGCATGTTTAGTATATTTAGATTGTTTTTCTATTTCTTGCATTTCTTAAACATCCTTCTTCTAGAAAGTTTGCTTACAAAATTTAGTTCAACATGGTGGTCCACTGCAGCACCCAAAATTGATAATCATTAGCGACATTGTATATTCTATAACATGTTGCTATAATTTTCTTGGATTACTTCATTGTGTTGTTTAGTTCATGTTCATTTTTGTTACATGTTGCTCACCACTTTTACGTTTCCACAAGTACTGCACCTACACTACCTTTGCAATGTAGGCACCGCTGCCATTGACGAAATCCATTATGTTTCGTGAACAGAAGCTATATGTTGTTTTACCTTCTTTCAGTATTTCCCATTTCACTTACTATCCCTCTTCAACAGACCTTCCATTATCTAGAACATGCTTTTTGTTTTGAGCGTTTGGTACAACATAGTGGACCACTAAAATTACACTACCGTCTAATAACGTCATAGATGCCATACGTTACTATATACTTACTTAAAAAGGTTCTCGTGCTCTTGTATTTGGACACCATACAACTATTTGAATGTTGACTGCGTAAAAATACATAGCAACAATGGAAATGAACTTTTTTCTCAGTTTCTTTTTGTTTTGTTCGTGTTACTTTCAACAAACTCTACAATTTCCACTGCATTTCATGTTTATCAATACTTACCGTCCAATATGGAAGGCGGTTCAATGCACTGGAACGCTTCACTCCATGCTCATGTACAGGGTCTTCATTAGCACCCTTCCTACCACCATTTGCAACATATGCTTCCCGTTGTTCACCACAGTGCCTAGTTTGCTCTCCAGTCATCCTAGTTGGGGTTGTTCTTACTTCGACCTTGCCATCAAAATCTAAGTTCCTCCGATATGGATGGCTTCTACTAGTCCACCTACGACTTCCAGTGTAGACCAACTTCCTCCCTTTTGCTGTCTTCTGCACATCCACTTTGTTACCTGACTTCGCTGATCTAGCATCTGTATGAGGGCCGCACACAGTACATGCTTTGTAACCATGTGTGCACAATCCAGATATGAGACCATATGCAGGGTAATCAGATATAGTCCACATTAGAATACCTCTTAATGTGAAACGCCTAGATCCAGGTGGCTTCAAAAAGTCTTGTGCAGGGATTCCTCCCCATAGTTGTAGGAACTCATCAATTAATGGCTGAATGAAAACATCAATGTTTTCATTAGTGGGTGAAAATTTACCAGAAACAAGGATACTCAATTGCATAAAGAAATTCTTCGTTACCAAGTACGGTGGTAAGTTGTAGATAAGTACCAACACTGGCCATGTGGAGTGACTGGTAGTGCTATGCGTAAATGGATTCACCCCATCTAGAGACATTCCAAAACGCAAGTTCCTTGCCTCCTCCCCAAATGAAGGATCTATGTTGGTATCCACATGCTTCCATGCAGGACTATCTGCAACAGACTTCATAACAGTGTCATTAGTGTTCGGATGCTGAGAATGGAATTGTAGCATCTTTGCAATAGCTGGGGAACGGTACATTCGTTGTAGCCTTGGAATCAAGGGAAAATGTCGTATTACTCTTGCTGGAATAACATCAGAGCCATCTATATATCTGGACTTCCCACATGCCAACTTTGGACACTCCTTCAAATGTTGTTTGTCACCACGATACAGAACACATCCATCTGGACATGCGTGGATGACGTCATAATTCAAATCCAATTTCTTGATCAATTTTTTTGCTTCATAATGACTACCAGGTAGGACGTTTGTACCAGGTAATAGAACAATTGACAGATACTTGAGAAGCTCATCTACATAAGCATTGCTTACACCGTGAATGATAGCCATGTTTATCAACACAATCGTTGCTGAAATCACACTGACATTGGTCCCTTTATACACTGAACGGATTGCTTGCTCATATAAGTCATCCATTGCCCCCTCCAAATCTATTGTGACATTATCATGGTTTTCGTTGTCTTCAACGTGAGAGGTACTCTCCCTAATATCATTCCCTTCATCTAGAGCATCAAATAGTTGTTGTTGGATGTCGTGATGAGGGTCCATATGATGTGCATACTCTGTTTGCATTCTCTCATCATCAAAGACATTGCTCTCACACAACGTCTCCCCTTCTGCATTGACCCATATCCCTTCTGTTGGATACCCGTCTGGAGGGTCACCTCCCAACATAGACCGCATAAGAAATGGATCCCGCTTATTCATACGTAGGTGAACCTTTATAGTTCTTATGTCGTAACGATGGCCCCCATGGCATTTTGTACACGGACATCGATATGCACTACAGTTTTGTTCCCTAGCCATCCGCAATTCCGTTTCCATGATTAAATCCTCCATTGGAATATGTAGGCCATGACTACTATACATTGTCAATTACTTGAGCTTCAAGTGAAATGAATGATGTGTCGTCTTCAAATGCATAGGTGCATATTTGTTAGCCAAGAATGACTTCACCAACTGTGCTTACAAACATTCTGAAAGTGCTTCCCATAACTAACAAATGAAGCTTAGAGCTATAAAAGGTATAGATGTAATCCACGTTTGAAAGCCTTCACTTGCATGGGAAGCTATAAGTGTTGCATTGCATGAGTTTGTCTTGTAAAACATTGACGACAAAGTCAACGGTAAGAGAGAAAGTATTCACATGCACGGAAGAGATGTATGCATCCTACATCCTACACATTTGAAGGCACACATTCATGTTGAACACTTGTTGAACATGATCATGAAATTGTCAATACATGTCCAAAGGCAACATCCTCTATCCCGCTGCATGCATGTTTGCTTCAATGCCAATAGTCATGATAATTGTGTTTCTACAAGACCACAATTGTTAGTCACGCGAAGCTAATATTGCTTATTAATACGTCATTGACATTATTTTCGTGTCTTGGGGTCACTGTGGACACAATAATAAGAAAGTAAACATCTCAAATGCATTTCCTCCACTTCCATACACTAGTAGAAAATTCAGCGTCCAACTTCACAAAAAAGTGTTGATTCGGACAAAATAGTTTGTGTTGATTTGGACCTGTTGATTTGGACAAAAATCAACAAGTTCTTGTTGATTTGGACAAAATTCTAGCTAAAACTTGTTGATTTGGACAAAAATTGCAACTAAAACTTGTTGATTTGTACATAATTTTCAACAAAAATTTGTTAATTTTTTTTCAATTTTTTAATTTTGAAAAAAAAATTTTAAAAACTGCCATGCGAGCGCCTAGGTGGCACTACCACGCGGGCAGCGCCTAGGTGGCACCCCACACGGGCGGGGTGCAATGGGGTTTGAACCTTGCACCCCTTGGCTAGGAGTGCAAGGTCTTATCCATTGCACCATGTGAAAAATTACATGACCATAATGGGAAAAAAAAATTATTTATTTCGGTTTTCAAATTTTGGTCATTTTTGGTTCAATTCAGCAGACTTTGGAGGCTAATTTCTCATAGTATAGTACCTTTTCTCAAAAAACTTCAAACTAGTAAAATTTGGAAGATCAATCAAAATTTCATCTCCAAAAATCCGTTTGTGATTTTGAGTTTTCAGTAAAACGTTATGGGCAAAATTCAGAGAGGGTTTGGAATAAAATTATTTTTTGATATTTACAAACACTCTCTCTGAATTTTGCCCATAACTTTTTATTGAAGACTCAAAATCACAAACGGATTTTTGGAGATGAAATTTTACTTGATCTTCCAACTTTTACTAGTTTGAAGTTTTTTGAAAAAAAAGACTGTACTATGCAAAAACAGCCTCCAAAGTCTGCTGAATTGAAAAAAGACTGAATTGTGAGTTAAGTAGTTAATAGAAAATATTTCTATTGCTTATACAATGTCAAACTTGGTGGTTTAAAAATTTTCCACTTGAAATTTTAGTGTTAAAAACTTCAATTCAATTAAAGATATTTTAAATATTTGGCAAACATTTTACTAGGAGGTGGTTTGGACACAATTCCTATTCAAGTTTTTTGTAATGTAGAACATACAATTTGAATAGCTCTAAATTAGAATTTGGAAATTGCTCATCTAGAATTTAAATATTTAAAAAATTTTGTGTTCAAGAATTGTGTTGAAAGTTTAGAATTAAATTTTGTTTTTTTAAAAACACTCTTGATTTTCATTTTTTTTTAAATTATTAAGTAGAAGCAAGTTCAAGATTGAAAGAAAAACTAAAGCGTTAATAGCTCTAAATGGAATTGAAATACAATAAAGTCAACGGTGAGATTGTTCTAAATAGGAAACTTAAAGTTGTTAAACATTTTTTTTTGAAAAATTGTGAGAATTGCATCCAAAATTGCATCCAATAAGTTATTTTTTGAAGAAGATGTTCAAATTGCCCATTTGGACACAAAATTGTTTTTAACTTTCATAGTACTAATCAAATGGAATGAATAAAAGCTTCACATGTAGACAAAAATATGATTTTCAAGAAGGAAAAAATTAAAAAATTAATTTCAAATTTCTGTACATTTCTTTTGCTCCCAAGCACCAACTGAAATAAAATCTATATTACCACGTAGCTAATAAATTTTTCTATCTTATGAGGAGGTTTCAAAAAGTTTAACTAAAAATTAAGATCATACAAACTTGCCCGAAATCCATTTTGTCCACCGAGGGGACAATGGTCCTTTAGGGGTCAGAAAAATTAAAATTAAAATTTAAACCTCTAAAGAACAAAGTAGAATTTTTTGACAATATTTCTAGTGTTTTTATTCATGTATTTAGAAATTGAATTCCCTTTTTTTTCCTTTAAAATTTTACACAACATGTGGTGAAGGGATAGTTTGAAGGACTCACAATTTTTATAACTTTTGATTACATCATGAGAAAGTTATTGTATGATGTATAGATTTTCTAGATATGTATGCATGTTAGCCAAGTAGATTTGAATGTATTTTTCAAATAAATAGGAATTTCAAATTAGTTTCTAAAATATTAATCTTGTGAGAATTTTTGGATTGTTCTATATAGATTAGGGAGGTGAAACTCATGAAGAATTTCAATTTCCAATTTAAAGTAGAAATTGCACTGTATAGTAAATTTTAAGTTTCTTTATTGAATGCAATTTCAAATATATATTTTTTAAATTTCAAAAATAGGATGCAAATTTTTGACTACAACATGTACATTAATACATTACAACCATTAGGTTTGGAAATCTTTAGTTTCATTACTAGAATTCTTTTCATTGAATGTTGTAAATCAATCTCTATTTATATCCACTTATTATTTTCTCCAAGCATGAATATAAAATATTTTTTGTTGCAATTTTTAATATAGATTCTTTAACATATTTTTTTAGCATATGATGGAAAATTACAAATTGTAGAATTGATATGTATCTAAATTTTTCAAATAAAATTTTGGAAAAATGAAATATAATCATTTGGTATGAATGAAACATTATTTTTTTTAAATCCAAGCATCTTGATGTTGCAATTGGTGAAGTTTTTTATTTTACAATTTCAAGATGGAAAATAGGTCAAAATAAATATAAGTTAGATCATTTAGTTAAATCTATTGAAAAAATAAATATAAATGAAGATTTAAGCCTTCTTTGAAGACTAATATTTAGAAGCAATTACAGGCCTTTCATATGTTAAAAACTTTGATACAAACAAAGTTGAATTACATTATGAATTTAATTAGAACTTCAATCAAATTCAAAATATAATTGAAAATAAAATACGATTTGAACTCTAAATTCATAATTTTTGAAAAATTCTTAATGATTTCAAAAACATTCCACAAACAATCCAAAAACAACTCCAAAAACAACCTCAAAAATCCAAATCCTCCCCCCTCCCCACACCTCCTCAAACCTCCCCAAATCAATCCAAAAACAACTCCAAAATCAACCTCCAAATCAACCCCCAAAACAACCCCAAAACAACCCCCAAATAACCCCCAAACAACCCCCAAACAACTCCCAAACAACCCCAAAACAACCCCCAAAACAACCCCAAAACAACCCCAAAACAACCCCCAAATAACCCCCAAACAACCCCCAAACAACCCCCAAAACAACCCTAAAACAACCTCAAAACAACCCCAAAACAACCTCAAAACAACCCCCAAAACAACCTCAAAACAACCCTAAAACAACCCTAAAACAACCCCAACACAACCCTAAAACATTGAACAAAAACATGTTGATTTGGTTGTTGCACTATTCACATGAACAAAAATTTGTTAAACCATTTTGTTAACTTGTGCTCAAATCAACAAAAATTTGTTAACCATTGTGTTAGCTTGGGCTCAAATCAACAAAAAAATGTAAAAACGGTCAATGCAGTATTCAAATCAACAAGTTTTTGATGATTTTCTATTGATTTGGACACAATTTTCTACTAGTGATATCATTATAATTGCTTCAACCACACAAAATTCCATACAATAACAACATGAACTGCTACAAGTCTTCTGTGCTAATGTGCATCGTCGACAATACCTTCACTGTTATTTTACATATTCTATATTGCTCTTCAACTACTTCGATAGGTCTTCACTTTCAAATATAACAAAAAATGTACATGTTGTTCATGATCTTCAGTCCTTCATTTACAAGTAAAAGTGCTACTGCATGTAGTACTCACCGTTTTTGTGCAGCAAACAAGTTATGAGCTATTAGTGCTTTTTGTGTGCAAACGCAGAGGACGTTGGCCTAGTGGCTGTGCCTATAGAAACTTTGTCTTTTCCATTGAACATTAGAGGCCCATACAGTAGCAAGCCCAAAACCATACCTGCGTACATAAAATATACAAGGTCAATTTGTGATAAACAGTGACAAGTGTACTTTCCTTTTTTACTAGTGCGCAAGCAGCAACATCCATGAACAAGAAATACTATTGTTCATGACAGACTTTGCATGCATTGTCATGACATTTATTACAAAGAAGCATTGATAGAAGAGTAATATTCGATTATACATGAAGATACTACAAATTCCATATGAAAAAAAGTTTTCGTCTTCTATGACAGACGCATGACATCTTCATACATAGTGGCAAATATGAACTCTTTTATAGAGCTTGACTTCTTCCTTTGCCTTGAAAGTCACAACACATTCATATGGAGAACCTTTCTTTCACTCTATACTTATGCATTATTAGCCTTTGCATTCGCACAGTAAATTCGACATATAATTGTACCTCCATTACTATAGTACATGTGAAATTCTTTTGTACAACAACGATTGTAGTTATTCATTGTATTACAATTCTTTCCCATACATTCATTGGACTCAGTTTTTGCATGTAGTCAACAACCATGAATATTAGGCCTCATAGCCTTGACAACATGAACTTCTGATTTCTACCATTTCTGCTAGAATACGCACATTTGGACACAATGAACATATGTCTTTTCTCTATGAAGGAAATACATTCCAAATACATCAGAATTCTCTTGAAAGAATTGTTACTACTACGTTGACATAACAACCAACTGTTGCAGACATTATATAGTATTGTCCACTTTGGCAATTTCAAATGGTATCACACTGTAGTACTACATGTAATTTTCATTATTCATGTACAACAGTGTCAATAGAAAACAAAATCAATTCTGAAGTGTGCTCACATTGTTTTCTGAAGTCAGGTCCAATCCATTCACAAATGTTGAAGTTCATTTATGCGAAGGATTTAAGAGATTTCAACAAGCTTCAACATGCTCATATATTAACCAATTTTGAAAACAAAACTTGCATTTTTATTGCAATCAAGTACATTTGAAGTCGCTAACTTCTACAAACTGAATTATTAGAAATTACAAAGCACATTGCATTTTTCTTGTGCATTACTCCTAATTTGTTAGATAACCTGAGAAAGAGAAGGACATACATTTTCAAATGAGTGAGGAAGTTCCAACATATCATTGAAGAAATTGAAGCGCAATGCTAACATGCATTTGTACAAGAATTCTAGAGGTCCACTTCTAATTTTCATTAACAATCTCCTGTGTTTGTAGTAAAAAATGTATAGAAAGCAACGACTTAGGCATGTGATTACTCTTCTATGACTTCTATGTTTTTTGCCTTTCATTCACAATTCACTGGAATTGTATACCTACTTATCGCTAAACATTCTTCTAAATTTTCTTGGTATACAAAGTTTACTAAATTGTACTAGTGTGCGCTTTTTCCACAACCTCACCTAGGAATTGGATTTTACAACACTGATACGGACATTATTGGATATAGTAGTGAATGCATGTCTCCTTTTGCCAAAGGGTTCCTATCTTTTTAGTCTTCCTGCCAATTCTACAATACCCATTGCTATTATGTGCTTCAGTGCCATTGCCAATGTGAGGTACAAGAATATTGCTTTGCACCATCCATAGATGAAATTAATGATTCACTTTGACATTTGCAGCCACTAATCGATGGCTACCATGTTTTGGCGCTTAAAATCGAACTAAAAGAACGCCCTTCCAAATCTTCTCCCACAAATGCGGCATGCCTTTCAGCCATCTCAAAACTAAAGACTATGAAATGCATTTTCGACAGAATGTGGTGCACTCCCTTCCTATCATTGTCATAGCATATATGCATCCTTCATCACACTGATTTACAATTGTTCATTCATTTACAGAACTACTATGCCATGTATAGAAAAGAATGGCAGTCTTGTACAAATATAAGTTGCTATAGTTCATTATAAGTCCTTCAATACATGACAGAAGACAAACTTGAAGTAACCCTCATCGTCGTCCATACACATTCTCATCCCAAACAACTATTCCATCTCTTCTATTCATTAAAAATTTGAAAAAATTTGAGTACTGTATAACAACGTGAACAGTGAGTACATTCAATCCTTCTTAACACGTGTGGACAGTCCAAACAACGGACAGTGCCAACGACCACCCTAGAGCGTGTTCACATTTCTATTGGATTGGTCCTCATTTACTCACAAAAAATCCGGGAGTACTAAGTGTTGTCAAGCATGGACATGTCTTTAACGCAGGATTTGCCAAGCACAAAACTCACTGCGTACGAAGAACAGCGCAATTCACGGAAGAAGGCGCTCCACGACGCAGTTGAAAGGAACTTGCTGGTCGCAGGATTCACACGTGCAGCTGCGCTCCGTTGTGCCTTCTCTGGAGAAGCCGTTGTTGTGGAAGAAGAAGCACGTAGTACGAAAGCGCGGCGGAAGAAATTGCCTCCTACTGAAGGTATTCTAACACTACGGCGGACGAATAGGACAAGAAGACAAACGTTGCAAAACGCTATTGTTGCGGAGGTTGCAAACAGTACACGAAGACAAGTAAGGGACTCTTGTACTTTAGTTTGTTGTCTTTGTTGGAATTCTGTTTCTCATGCACTGCCATACTAATTGGACAGACCTATTTTGCAAGCAACCGATGCTCTGTTAAGAACGCTATATTTGTAGAAGTTGGCGCTCTCCACTGTAGACCATGTGCTGTGAATTCTATATGAGTCGTAGACTTTAGGGCTGCTGAATTCATTGAATGGAAAGTTGGCGTTTTGCATCTACAATTTTCATGGGGTTTCCCACATTGGCATTCAATGACTGCAGCGGCTGCCGTTTATGAATAAGAATTATAGATTATAGTGTGCGGCAAGTATAGAATGCACAGACTTTGCAAAGTGCACATGTATGTTGATGCTCTCAACAAAATTAGAACGCAGTGAGTACGTTTACATTTCTGTTAGACCAAAAAAAAGGCGGCGCTAGGGTTTCCGATGCCTTCTCTTCAGCTTTGGTTGTTGTTCATGCTTTGTGAAGCACGAAAACAAAAGAACGATTACAGTTCAAAAATATGTTGTCTACCTGCTATGGACGAAATGCATGTGTGTTAGAACGTAGTGTACTGTCTTGTTCTTAATATACAACAAACGGTCACCACAAATTCTTCAGCACTTACATAGGTATGCTTCTTCAAAGAACAACCGGCGGAGAAATTGTTGAGTCGGATCCGTGTTCTAATTTATGCATGCTGAACTTGGGGGATTTGTGCGTACCGGATTTCCTTTTGCGGCTATCTTGCGAAGAAGGGACTTGAATGGACAGGGGGATCACTTCACCTTCTATTACTGAAAACACCATTTTTGTGATGCACAAATCTGGGATTGTTGCAACATGTAACAAACATAGCTTTCGCTGAAGTACTTCAAAGAATCAAGAATGCATGCTAGGTACACTTGATGTTTAGTTTAGGGTTCCAAAACCTTGTATCCCGCAGGTTTCTATGGATTTCCTCCACTTGCTTTTCAAGTTTGCAATGTATTGTATTCATCTATGATGACCAATTTCTTACTCCTGTGACCATGTTTGTAGGGTGAGGAGTCTTTTTGCACTTGGCCAAGTCGAAAAGTGAAGGAAAACTTGAAAGAACACATGGCAAAGACAAAGACTGGTTCTAAAAGGAAGATGCCTACCTCGCCAAATGTGCTCTTGGACACAGACCAAGATGAACGGGGACAACGATCTCCAAGTACTCAGCTTGTCCTCCAACAACGTCCCAATACACCTGAGGAACGAGTAACTAGTAATTTTGAAGACCACAACCATGACTTACAACAAGCCCGTCGTGAGAGGGAAGCCGAAGGTCGTCCCAGACCGCCTCCAGCAGGTTTTCCACTAGAACAACACAACAGGAGAGAGCCACAACAATGGGGAGAACAATACTCCCATGCTTATGGAGTTTCTTCTATTGGAGCTAGTAGAGGGGCTTCCACAAGACCTTGGTCACCAATCCCATACAAAGGTACTAGAGATTTCAGTGGACGTCCCTTAGAATATGGCAGCGGCAGTGGACACTACGACAGACGTCTGGACTATGACAGCCGAAGAGGTAATATTGTACAACCTAAATTTGAAGATTGAACATAATGGACTACTGTGTACTTTGCTTGGTAATTTGCATTCCAACAACATACATTATTCTCAACAATACTTCTGCAAATGTAGCACATACGGTTCATGTTTAATTGCGCATGCCATTTTCGGATTAGTGTAGAAAGAGCCTTGCTAGAATGTTGTAACTGAAGCCTAAGCTCAGCCTTGAACATGATAGGGACACGACTATTGCTGTCTTCTTATGTTGTATGGTTTGCTTGCTTTTCAAGAGCACCGTTATCTTAATTGAGGCCTATTGTGATGACTTTGTTGTTTAACACGTTGGATTCTTTGGCAGGGTATTTGCGAAAGTTTTGTAACATTGAAGGCACATATTGAATTGGATTAGATTGTTGTAGTCTGAACAAAAGCCTTTTACTTCCGTTGACATGACATGGAATACATGGAAAATTTTGGTGTACTGCATTGTCTGTAGTACTTGAAATAGTAAGCATGCAGAAGTTTAACAACTCAAAGAATAGTTATTTCATTAGAATCACTTTGTGTTTGACGTTGTCATTATGTTGCTTGTTCTGTCAGATCCTTTTTATGATAGGCGGGGTCGGGATTTTGATTGGCGGGCTAGAGATTTTCAAGAGCATCGTCGCTTCCAGGAAGGAAGATATGAGCGTCCAGGTTCATCTTCTGCAGACATGTATACACATGCTATAGAACCCATTGCAAGCAGCCAATATGTCAGGGACAATGCACGACCTGGAAGCCCACCTCAATCATCTTCAGCGATTGTGGAAAACGAGGTCAAATTAGATGCCCCTACTAGGAGACCCTTGTACTTAGACAAGTGTGGAATTCCTTCTGGAACAATGGCGTCATTGTTTCGGGGAGATATCTGGTCCTTTGTAAAAGACATGGATTCCACTGTCGGCTGGGATGGGCAGACCAAGGATGCCAAGCGAATACTACGAGATCGTCTGAGTCACGACTACCATTTCTATGGAGAGTCATTAAGATTGAACGAAAAGTACTTGAAGAAAGAAGCGGGAGGCGGTCTCATACAATACCGATACACACTGAACCAATACATTGACAAAGGATTGGATAAACCTGGAGATCTACGACAAGAGTACTGGAAGACACTTCAAGACAAAAGAGCAAGTGAAGAGGGCAAAGCTAAGTCAGCAAAAATGGCTACAATTGCTAGAGGACGATCAGATAGACATACAACAAAAAGATCAGTGGAGCAATTTGTCATTCTCAGACTTGTGAGTTCCTACCCATGTTCATTTTTGTAGTATACTGTATAGTATATTTCAGTCCAGTTATAAGCGTTGTTGTTGTTGTTGTTGTTGTTGTCTTCTAGCAAGTACTGGAAGACTTCTAGTGAATGAAGTCATACATGTGCATGTGTACAATGAAGTTTGTGGTGCACGGATATGAGTATTGGGTAGTGCATCCCATACAATACCAGAATCATGATATGCATTGTATATAAGATGGATTGTCCTTGAAGTATGGTGCAGTACTACTGCAAATTGAAGTGTTTGCTTATAATTTCATATTTTACAACATTTTTTCCAATCCATACTAGTAGTAGAGTAGTAGTAGTTCATGTAGTTTGTCTTTCTCCTTGTACAAAGCATGTCTTAGCGTAGTCATGGTTTATTGTGGGAAAAACAAATGATATTTGTGGACACCTTTCTAGAAGAGAAGGACATTGTACTCAATGCACTTCTGAAATTTGCACAATGATTTCTTCAAATGATTCTCATAGAACTGTCTGCATGCTTGTATCTCAAAAACGCAGGCTGAGAAGTTGAAACGTGAACCCTACAGTGCAGAGATAGAGGCTGAAGTTGAAAAAGAATGGGCAGCTTTACAAGAAGAAGCTGTGGAAAAGAGGAAGGTCAAAGCGGCTGCAAATGCCAGCACTATGGCTGCGGAGTCATTGAAAGCTTTGCAAGACCGAGTAGACACCATAGAGGCCCTCATCCGTAAATGGGAGCCCCATTTTGAGGTTTGGAAGACAAACAACTTATCAATGAAGGCCTTGGATTCCGAAGACAATGGAGACAATGACGGTGGTCTTGGAGACGAAGTACCTCTTCCGTCAACAATGGAGAACGATAATGAGGCAGAGGGAAATGACTGTGACCAAGTGCCTGACTCTAGTGACGATGACGAATGTAGTGAGAAATCAGACTCTTCAGCCGAAGAAAACAGTGAGTCAGAGGACGATGGAGAGGACTCTGAGGCGGAGAAGAGAAGCTCTCATACAAATCATGCAATGAACGTGAATGAGCCAGAAGAGGTAATGGTAGAAATACAGAGCAAGAGCAACAATGCAGAACATGCAACCATTTCTCTTCCCAAGTCCAAAGCACTAACAACCACAATGGTATCGACGACCCCAATGGCAGAAAAAAATGCTACATATACTGGAACTCAGCAAAGCAAGGGAAAAGTACGCCTAAGCAAGGAAGGGACAACCAATGACAAGCAGGTAGTAGTTGCATATATATATATATATATATATATATGTGGATTATAAGAACGTGTGTATGTCAAGTTACATATCATTGTGGCATTCTATATGTGGCATTGTTGTAATGATTTGGTGGAGGGCGGGTTGGTTCTTTTGTGGATTTCAGGGTGTGCTGCCAGTTCGAATATCAGCACTGACCACAGAAAAGGGAGTCGCGGGTCCTTCTGATAAGAAGGTACGCAGTATATCAATTGACTTTATAGAAATTAGTGGAAGTGGCATTGAATGTGAAGAACACTTTCACAATGAGTTTAAACATCATGTTTCTACACATTTCATGAACAATTGTTTTCAATGCAGGAAATCAGCAGAGCATCTGAGGCGGGTAAAGAAACTGAATCTCGTTCAGGAAAGCGACAGAAGTTGGATGCTTGTATTTCAACTCACCCTGTTGTATTGGAGGATGCAAATGCACCCGCAACCGGAGTTGTAAAGACAAACGGAAGTCCACGAAAGAGTATGAAGTTTACACAAAAGACTAATAGGCCTTTGCAAGGAAAAGGTGATAAAGCTAAAAAGGTATGTTGCCATGCTGAATACAAGTAGCGAACACAGATGTGAAAGTGTAGGGCCGTCATGCTTATCTTATGCATGTTGTCAATGAATGTAAAGCGCATGCAAATTTTGGAGCAACAGTGGAGGCTAACTAGGAGACGGGGACAATGCTTTCTATTCTTCCCATACTTGTCATGAACATCAAAATGACAATGAGGTGAACGTTTCAGAATAGTAATTGTTTCTTTGTTTTCACATGGAAGTTCCACTTTTGTATATATTGAGTTTGCAAAGTACTGAAGCGTGAACTATTTCTAAAAAATACAAAGCATGCACCATCTCTATCAAACATCATTTCATAGTATGTTTGCCTTGTTGCAGAGAGGAAAATGAATTGCTACTTCTCCGAGGAGCCTACAAGTCAGTAGTGTAAGTATGCATACATTCATTCTTAGAATTGATATATGATGAAGTTTGTACATGTTCATGTCATTTTTGCTTGGATAGACCACAATGATTGTTGCCTATGCTTTTGTTACTATTTAGGATATGTTAGTTGTTTGTGTTCAAGTGTATGATAAATAGAAGAACTCTGATAGTGTTTCTTTCTTGGTCGCAGGGAAGAGGAAGTTCTATACATAGAAAGTGTTTCGCAATTATTGTTGGGTCAATGAGTTCACTGCAGCCTCATATACACAAGTAGTGCATTGGAAGCCATAGTGAGAGTAGAAGTGAATTGGTATGTTTGTTTCAAAAAAGAGTGCTTTCTTTCAGTGTTGCACTTCTATTTGTGGAAGTTGACGTTCATTGCAACGTTGAATGTGTTGCCTTAGATGACGGGTGCATGAAGTGCAATAGTACAATGTGTCCATGTAACCTAGGACTGCATAGGAGTAGTTTTTGCCTAAAAGCAAGGTCGTCATGTAGAAGGACTTTGAATGCTTTCACGTTTTCTGGTGTTGTAGTGGAAGAGCATGATTTCTATATACTACATTTTTAACCATATACTATATTGTTCATTGACCTCATAGTTAGTATACATGGACCGGCAATTGACAGAAAACTTGTAGAGAAACGTAAGGAAGTCTTCATAATCATTACTATGGAAGTGTTGGGGAAACATAGCTATGGTTGACTTAGTCGACAAATGGCAAAAACAGTGGAGGCACGTCCAGCATGCACCCAGGTAAGACATGTAAATGTGTACATTGTTTTCAACAAAGGAATGTTAGATGAAAAGGACTATGTCTTCACGTGTTCGTGGCTTGTAGTGTACGTTTTTGTGTTGCACAAGGACGTTGTTCTGACATTGACATTTTGGTGGTACTATTCCAGTATGTCTATATGTGTGGACATCTATGTACATAGAGAGTACGTAACGATTTGTTTGTTATTGTGGCTTCATGAAGTTGTGATGCCGCCAAGGTTCTATAATGTCAAATTGTCCAAAGTCAGGGCCATCATGTTGTAGTATGTCCCCGTTGTGCATGTCATTGCAAGTGGAAAGTGCACCGTATTTGTTTTCTGTGCCTTATGGAATCTCGAAGAGTGATAGCAGTAGTGGATGCTGGTAAAAGTCATTCAATGCCAATGTTTTTGTGAACAACAGTTTTGTTCAAGATATAGTGAGCACCATATATATGTAGTTACCGTAGTTGGCAAACATAGATGTGTATTGTAAATTGGAAGTCAAGGCAATATCTGTTGTCATTCTCTATTTACTTATGGAGAACAACATGTACATAATTCTACTAAAGGTTGTCTCACATAGAAAGCATTGAACTTCCCCATGGAATTCATGTAGCAAAGTTGGTTTTGTCACGACAACACTGAAAATGAAATTACATTTGACTAATTTGTAGGTAATCATGTGTTTCGGCAATTATGCAGTTCTGGTCATATTGGTAGCACTTGTTGTTTGTGACAGGACAAAATGAGGGTATCACCTATCAACGACCTTGCCATGCATGATAGAGTTTGGAATGACGTGGTCCTCATCATGTAGCAATACAAAACACTGACAACAAGACATGTAGTTGCATGTGTATTTCTATATCCGTTTCTAATAAGAT
The DNA here is from genome assembly GCA_947034895.1 of Rhytidiadelphus loreus. Taxonomy (NCBI): domain Eukaryota; kingdom Viridiplantae; phylum Streptophyta; class Bryopsida; order Hypnales; family Hylocomiaceae; genus Rhytidiadelphus; species Rhytidiadelphus loreus. The sequence goes on from OX344765.1 coordinate 44,144,121, forward strand.
GTTATTTGACGTCCTTGTTTGCATCCATTAATTGTTTTGTAATTAGTGGATATAGACAAAAACATACATGGTGAAGGCATATGGAACATGAATAGCTATAGTATGTCATCATCTTATATAGGCACATGCGTTTATTAATCCATATTGCCCTTCTTATACTATCGACATGTTTGAAATTTTTTATAACAACGTTGTTCATGTTCCCTTACTAAGGTACAAGCACTTCAAGAACCACAAAGAAAGGTGAATGAAAATGACAAGATGTTGTCTTACAAATAGTCTTTCTCGACTGTTTGAGTTTTCGAAGATGTAACGCATGCCTAGAACATGGAAAGCTGAATGCCATGATGTACATCAGTGTTGTTAACGTGTGTGTTCTACAAAAAGGTGACAAAGATGTAATTGGTAACTTGTACATCCTGGTTTTAGAAGGCCTTCCAATGTATGTGTATTCTTGTTGAGGAGGACATGCAAGTTTGCATGCTTGTTTTGTGCTAACAACATCAATGTTGTAGACAAAAGTTATAGATGATTCTCTTCGAGAGTACTGTATGCACATGTGCAATTGTTCTAAACTTGTGGAAGTTCTCGAAAGAGGAGCTCTAACTTTGGCAATTGTATGTCATACAAGGAGGTTGTCTTTGTGTTGAAGATATACGTGGAATACTATTGGTGCAGCTCACTTCTCATCACTTATTCAAAATGAAGAAATTGGAAGGACGATGTCAAGTAGGCCTCCTCTTACAATTGCACATGTAAGTTGAGCAACAGATATTTTGCATTGTAGTACACTGTGAATGTATTATGATGAGACATTGCTACCATTGTAACCAAACTTCCTTCTTATTATAGGTTTTCGTTCAAAATGTGTGTGCTGTCCACAAATCTTCTATTGCGACATACATTCCCAAAAAGGGTTGAAGTTTTTCTATATAGTTCAGGTAGTACTACCTGAACCCAAGTGATAAACTTCAAAGTGACAAAGTGCTCTATAGTCATTAGCTGTATGCTGTTCTTGACTTTCCAAACTTCCTCATCATAATGTGTTTACATAAATTATGTTCAACGGAAAATAATAGACAGAAGGGTACAAAAATGGATAATTGAAATCACTTGGAAGTGCGTAGCACAAATTTCAGAAGGAGATAATACGCTTGTGGAATGTTATTCAGTTCTACAGAATATGAGAAAGTATAGCATACTGGTCCATCCATTAGAAAGTGAATCCTTCTCTGTATGCACATAAGTGCATGCCTTTCTTCAATTGATGTGCTTGTGGTGGACTAGCATGCCACGTACATGAAACTTAACATTGAATAACAATGATTGTGTGGACTATGGACAGGGCGGGTGACCCATACTTGTATACAACTTCTGTTCAATTCATTGAAGGGATGGACTTCCACTTAGCATTGTCAAACATAGAAGGTTAATTTCTTATTTCTTGATGGTTAGAATGGCATGCTTCGCAATAGTGCGCTAATACCGATCAACGACAGATGACTAGTAAGTTAGCTTTCCTTCTCATAGATTAGGAAGGTTGCATATGCATTTGTTTGTCTAAAAAACTGTGATGTTGGCAATCATGTGCAATAGTGGATATTCTTTTGATTTTTTAGAGAATATCCACCGCTCATTCTCTTTGCTTACAAAATTGTAGACTTCAATCCATTGTCATTGTATGTATAATTTCAGTACCACATAATTTTGCAAATGCATGAAGTACTACCTACAAATAGCCATGCGGATATGTGGCCCTTCATATGATGGGATGCTATTTAATCAAATGAGTTTGTATAATCATAAGTGCAAGTTGGACATTGTTTTTGTATGCACTTGCATGGGGACTTGCATGAGTGAAACTTTTCTACAACAATTGCATAGTGTATATATAGAGGGCAGTACTATGCACTATTAATTGACTGTTTTCTATCTTCTAGGAAATTTTTCACTGACAATTTTGTTCATTTCTGCAGTGCTCACAGTCACAAAAATGCTATGTTCAGGTGTTGGCTCCATATCCAACCACAGAAATATTGTAGGACAAGAGTATCAGACGCATGGAATGGGAAAATGGGTTCCATGTTGTGAATGTAACAAAGGCATTCATGACCAAAATATTATGGAAGTCATTGTGTGGAGTATACATTCTGGAAGGTGATACTTCTATTTCAAAATGTGTTGAAAAAAATGGGTAAGTTGTTCTAAGTCGTATAAAGTATCACTCCACATGATGTGAACCTAGGAACATGCAAGAGTGTATACATGCTTCTACTTGATGGAGGGATTACTGAGCGACATTGTGGCCATGTTCATTCTAGGAGAACGCAAGAATATCTGTTTCTCTTCTCACTAGTACAACGGAAGAAGTCTCAATTCATAGTACTTTTCATAGTATAAGTAATATGGGTGCACAATTGTAGAGAAGCACATTGTGCTTGCACATACTAGAATTCCATTTTCACAATGAATTATCCAACAAGCACCTCCGTCTATAGAAAACAGAAGTGCTATATCTTGTACAAGGACAGAACATCGAACATGTCTGCATTTAGTGATAGTTTTGTAACAATTGGTCCATTTTCCTTGTTGTATGGTACTAACTTTTCATTTTCGTCATGTGATAAGTTTGTGGGGATTCTATTGTCCAATGCTACAAGGAATACAATGGACATTTGTTTCGTAATATGCAAAGTGAACAAAGCATTCAATTCGTGGGAAGGTGGATTACTACAACTCAATTGGTGGAACGATGTAGGTACAAGTACTAGTCATTGTCATTTCTTTAGAACTGCCTTCACTTAGTTAGTGATAGGAATTCATTTGTGCTCTGATAAAGCTTGCCTACTATCTATGCATGTTCTCATAACGTGACTTCATGGCTTCTTGTAATCTACATCAGGGTTGCATACAGGTCCTCAAGAAATTATGTAATGGACAATTGACCTGGAAGGCAAAGAGCGTTCAAACATTGTTTTTTGACATTGGAATACCTGTAGTGATCACAATCTTTGGTAAGTATACTCTAATTGCAGGCTTCCTACAAGGATACAAGTTACATTGTTGCCTACACTGTACTTGCAATATTCATGAGAGCGTCTAGTAGGCTAGCGCCAACGCCAGTTTCAAGGAATTTAAAAAGTAGTTGTGCATTCATATTGTGTCCACAAAATGAATACATTGAAAATGTAAAATCTCCTTGTAGCTTGGTATTAGATGCGATAGAAGAGCTTTAATTTCAATTTAATTATGGCAATGCAAGCACTCTCAATTGTTTACTTGTACAATATAACATGTACTAACGTTACTCTTTATAGGAGCGTGTTACTATTTCAGAAAAGCGTGCCCATCTTCCGAAAGTGTTTCAATGTGTGCAGAGAACACTCAATTCATTGCCTACACATGCTACAAGATGAGTGAGCATATTGAAGTACCGGAAGCTTGTCCGGAGATGTACATCAACAGAGTACATGCCATTGCTCAATGCAATGGAAGGATCCTTTTGTTGCCCTCATATTTCACTGACACTACAAACAAAATGAGTGTATTCGCCTTTTTTTTTAAGGTCTTTGGTTGTCATAGGAACATAAAGTGTACATCTTCACAAGAGGTCGTGTTCAAATGTGTTCTGCACATGTACAGGGGATGATGTGAAATTGAAGAAGGGGCAGTCTTCCTATGAATAAGGAAAATGCTGAATGTGGACATCCACAACAAGGACGTGCATGTCATAGGATTCCAACAATTTCTGCTGAAGACAAAGGTAAAACCTATAGCCACTAACTGTGATTCTAGCGCTATTGTATGTGGACAGTAGAAGGTGCATCATTCTCATTTGAATGTGCCTTACAAATGTGTGCAACAAGAATTGACAACAACAGAAAATGAAGGTGCAGTTGGAGTTGTCGCACTTCAGTAGATTCAGAAGTCTACATATGGTATCAACGCCTTATTATGGAAGTCTTTTATGTACTTCACTAGTAGGTTTGCATAACCATTATGTTGTACATTTCCAATCTTTAGAATTGTAGACATAGTCTCCTTCATTACTGATCATGAAGTACATGGACAATGTTCTTTCATAATGTCAATGGACTTTGCAAGTTGCAATTCGTGTGAGAACTGAAAAATAAAAAGTTGCATTTGAAGCAAGTACGTCATATATATTCATCTCTTCATTGTTACAATTCCATGTTTAAGTAGATGACATATTGTTCTTGAAAACATAGACATAGTCATGATTCTCATGTTATAATGCTTGATTTCATGTTGGCTACAAGAAAGTGATACGCAATGAAACATACACGTAGAAGACGTGCTTTGTTGTTGTTGTGTTGAACATGTTGGTTGTAACAAGGATCTTTGTTCATCAAAACGTAAGCTACACATATGTTGCAACGCAACAACATAAAACAAAGTTGCACTCTCCATTCCAACACACAATGTCATGTTCTATAGAACACATAAAACCTAACAAAGTCATGCAAAACCATAACACAGAAATGGCAATGAACAAATGTCAGTGAAACACGTGTCAAGTGGAACAACATCCATGCATGCCCACGTGCACTCCTACCATAGCACCACATGTACTACCCTGTCATCAGTATTTTTAGCGGCAAATACAACATGTCATATCATAGGTGGCACAACAAAAAAGAAAGTCCACGTCGATAAAGATAGGAAAAACTAAAGATGTTTCCATCAACACAGTCAACATTGAACTGAACACAGTTTTCAACATGCCAACAGGTCAAATTCTGCATGTTTTAAACACAATTCTCAACAAAAACAATCTGACATTTCTTGTTGGCGTATGATATTTTTTTTAACGTGGATTCTGCGTTTTCCTCCTATTGACTCCAGCACGTTTTTCTTCTAGTGATTAGGTGGTAAGATGACCATCATGGAAATACTTTTCTTCTTATTTGAGGTAGTCTACAAACTCTTTGGGGCCAACAGGTAAAAAATAAAATAAAATTCCAGTTGCTACCTTAATTCTCACATTTGTCTTTGTATGGAAAAAAATCTGAATTTTTTTGCTCATGGCAATAGGACAAACCACTCATTCTACCTATCATATCCAAGTTTACCTTATTGAGATCTAAGTAATCGTGAGTGCCTTGGCTACATTCTTGGTATTGTTGGTAAGCTCTCCACCAAAAAAGGTGCACGGACTTAGTTTCATGGCATTTGGATCTACTTTGTGAAAGTTATTGAATTTCAAAGTTTTCATAAATTAGAAAATTGAATTGAATTATCTTTTAATTTGGAATAACCAGAACTTTCACATTGCATATCCAAACGCCACGAACCAAAGCCGTTCTACTCCTTTGTGCATGAAGCTTTCTATTCATATCAAGAATGCAACTTGTTCCATTGCAACAAAGCCCTTGCAATCCTTTGTGTATAAAACATATTGAATTTAAAAGTTTTTACGAATTAAAATATTAAAAAATGGTTTTCACTTTTTTATTGACTATGTCAATGGCATAGGGCACACTAATAATATTTGAAACAACATTCCAATATTTTCAAAATGAAAATACAACATCAATTTCATTTGAAGGAGGTAGAAAATCCTAGTGAGAAATTATCATCACATATTGTTTACAATAATTGCAAACTTTCTTCCATATTGAGGCAAGGAGTTAGTTAAGCATGATAGGGGGGTTCATTTTTATTTAGAGGGGTAGGACCTTGATTATAGTGTCCTATTTCCCGCCCTTTTAGAATAGTGTATACAATTGAAAACGTCTTTCATTAGAGAAATTTTGGACTTTTCCAAGGGTTGCTAGGGTGTGATAAGGCACTTTAATTCGTGAGCCCTATTGAGCTATTGAAAGGACAAAATCTGAAACAAAAAAGAGATTCACCTTGTGTAAATATCTAGAATGACAAGGAGTACATATTCATTTTCTATAGTACTAATCAAAATTGAAATAGTGCCATATTGGATTACAACAATTTCTACCATAATGAAATTTGGTGGTGAGACGGGACAAATTAATAGTTGTGATCAACAATTTAATTCTAACAATTCTCTGTGGCAAAATATTCTTGCTTTTCAGTGGATGAAATCACTAATTTCCTACCAAATCGTGGGACAATATTGCTCTATTTAATGTACAATGTACATTTTTGTTGATTTGTTTGGGTTGTCCGAGATTTAGCAAAAAGAGAGTGTACACCATATATAAGGTAATAGGTTCATAAAGCGCTCAAGCTTTGAAATCGCCCACCTCTTGAAATGTACACTATTTGTACACGTTGCTTTTTCATTGTATCAGCAATGTACAAATACTTTACATTTCAGGAGATGGGCGATTTTAGAGCCCACTGCATTTGAACTTCAAAAATTCATAACTAATTCCCGAAAGCTCCAAAACATATGAAACAACTTGGGTTGGATGCCGATTCCACTTGCCTTTCAAGGATAATTTACTGAAAAATATTTAAAGAAGTGTCACCTCCCCCAAATCGGTTCCAACTCTTAAATGGTTGATTTAAGAACCTGTTACCTTATCTTCTGCCACGGTAGTTCAATTCCCCATTTGGATGTTTTTCGTGGACGAGGCCTGCAGAGAGGGAACTGAAAGGCAGCCACTACTGTATGTAAGTTGAAACGGTCGGTACTATACTTACTGTAGCAATTTCCAACATGATAATGAAACTTGGTGCTGAACCCAATTTTCGAGGTGACGATAAATTGTACCACCGCACTACAGTAACATCATAGGACAAATCATCGCAGCTGCCTGTGGTCGAAAATTGAATTTCAACAATTCCCGGTGACTGTGGTACACATCTTTGAACTATGATCCATTGCAAAACTGTCGGTTGTGGCGTGAGTCGAGTGACTTCTGGTCTTCATCATCCGTAAGATGCAGTCCACCTGTCAAGATCCCTGCCATTTTTGAATTGTCGGTACGCAAATTACTGAAATACGTTGACAATGAACACCAAATTGCACTAGAAGGGATTCGTTGGGCTCTAGTCGGACAGAGCGCCCTGAACTGGAAGTCGGATGGCCTGCTTGCTAGGGTTCGTGCACTGCCTGCGCATGACGATGGGTTGTTAGATTCTTTGGAGTGGCGATGGAGCATAAGCTTGGTGTTTGGAGCTGACTTTGTTCGTGCAAGTGAGGCATGTGTGGACGGCGATTGTTTTGAATTTTCGTGTTCGGTGCTGTTGCGAATACCCTTGGCCCTCGCTATATATGGACTGGCTTCCAAATCGTTGGGTGCGGAATGCCCCTACAGATGCTGGTACGTCCACGAGTGGTGGGCAACAGCGCTCCAACGACCGAAGTAAGCAACTTCGCTTCCCCTATTCTGTACCGACTAGACAATCCTGTCGAATTCCCACCTTCTGTCTGGTTATAGGGTTTGCCATTTTTGCACGTATGTTCGAAGCACTAATCTAGTCACCTGCTTTTCCTGCAGAGGAATCTCGTTCAACCTACAACTCATTGGGTGTGGATGTCAAGTGCTGTACACGCCAGCACCAGGTTCTTGTGACCTATATTCGGCATGCTCTCCAAAATTGGGGCCCAGTGGACGAACTTCCTCTGTCATATTGGATCGATGGCGGTCAGAGTCCTTGGGAATCAGCTGCGGGGATGCAAGTGATGCCAGAGTTGAAACGGATGCTGACGCGCGCGAAAAGCCTAAGTGAAGATTGTTGCAGGGAGTTGCCTCCTCTGAAGGCGGCTCTTCGACATGCCGAGCGGTCCGAAGCATTTGCTGACATTATGAAAGAAATTCAGTGGTGCATATCGGTGGTGCTCAACACCATGGTCTGTAGGAAACTCGAGTCGCCTTCACCGGCGCTGAAAGATTTTCCTTGGCAAGCCCAACTTGGGCACCAGGAGCACTTTCTGCTGGAGAACGCAGCGGAAGAAGATTGGGAGCAGCTAATGGGAGAGTTGGAGAACTGGCAGCGGGATCATCCTTGCAGTGCCGAAGATTGTGGCAATATGCATTTGCACCAAAATCCATCTTCTTGTCTTGCTTGCCAAGTATTGAGAGGATTTTCCCCCGGTGAATTAAAGGGGGAGCAGGACCACAAATCCTTGTTGTGGAGTTTTGACCAAGACGTTGTGAAGTATGTTCGGCCACTAGGCTCAGGATCATTTGGTCAGGTTGTAGAAGTGACGTGGTTGGGACTCAATTACGCTCAGAAAATTTTCAATCACGTCGGGCTCCCTACTTTACGAGTTGAGGCGGATGCATTATTGAAAATGAATTACCCACACATCGTCAAAGTACTTGCGTACTCGGAGGACTCCCTTCTGATGGATCTAATGGCTATGGATTTACACAAGTTCGTGAGAAACCGAATGAAGGGAGGAGCTAGGGTTCAGCCTTTTTCTCTTCCTGCCGCCATCGACTTGATGCTCCAGATTGCGGATGCTGTGAGCTACCTCCACTCTCAGAAGATGGCCCATCGCGACCTCAAGTCAATGAATATTCTTGTCAACCCGTTGTCCGGTGATGGTGCGGATGATGGATTCGTGTTTGCGAAGATTGCCGATTTTGGGCTAATGAAGACCAAGCGAGAAATAACCCGGTACTCTCACTTGACGCACAATGTAGGTACGAGGAAATGGATGGCACCTGAGATATTCGGGGCCAACATGGAGGACGATCATCTGGAAGATGCCTTTCCAATGAAAGCTGATGTTTACAGCTTTGGAATTGTGTGTTTCGAAATTTTGTCAGGAGAGGAGCCTTTCCTGGATGTGCCAGTAACTGATCTGTACTCGAAGCTGACAGCCCCCTTTCCTTTGCGGCCACGCCTTCCTTCCAGTTGCCCTACTAACTTGGCTTCCCTGATTTGTGCGTGTTGGGATGCGGATCCTCGGGAGCGGCCTGCAGTTGCGGTTGTGTGTCGAGTGTTGAGGTATCTGAAAGGCCTCCAAGTACTGGCTGGTATGTAATAAGACTCTATTTATACTCCCCACCCATGTTATTCCCTCTGGAAGCCGACTTTGAGGTTGATGCCACTTTCTGTATATTGTCAATGCAGAAGTCGATGAAAGCAAGTGTTTGGCAATAGATCGGGTGTGGCCTTTTGGGCGATTGACAGCAGAGGTGCAGGTAAGATTCACTAGTGCAAACTGATGCTGCATGTCCTACATTGAGAATGGAGGGAGTATGTGTTTAATGAGTTACAATGCAATACCAATTCTTCCATCAACTGCTTGTCACACGATGCCTTTGTTCAATTGCGGCGTACTTTAGACCCTGAGGTTGCGTGAAATAAACTAGTTTCCAAAGTTTTGTACTGACAATTTCTAGTCCTCACTTGGGGATTGGCGACTGGATTTCACAGAAGCAGGGCCCCTGGGGTCGTCGTACCTTAGCTCATCGGCGTAGCAGTGGTCCAGTGTTTGATATTAGGGCTTTCAAAGTTCATTTCAGCGACAAAGAGAAGCTTGAGCTCCGAGGATTTTCTTTCTCTGTTGGAGAGGTGCAGCTGTGTGACGAAAGAATTGTAGGGGGGAGTGGAGTGAGCAGTGGCTGGGTGAGCGCTCCCTTCACCTTGCAAACTCATCTTCGCTCTTCCATCCATGATTCCACATGACAGTTTCGGAAATACGCCATGAAGGCGACTCTAGAGTTCTAGGGAGACGCAAACTAATAAAATCGACTGGATGCAAGATGGCTACAATCCAGCTACATGTGTGTGATGTAGCCAACAATATCTAATTTGGGTTTGCTGTACTCGAAATGGTCCAATTTCTTCTGGATCGGCGAGTGAAATGGACTTAGTAATGCTCAGACCCCCCCACCTTGGTTCCTGTTCAAAGGTTCCGTTTCAGAAGAGATTCCCCTTCAGTCTTATTTCTCCGCCTAAGATGTGAAATACTGCATATTTGTCAGTTACGGTGTTTTGTTTTGTTCTGTGCACAGATCAGGTTTGACCACCCCAGCGAATATCTTGTTCAAGTGGAGGGATCCCATACATTACAAGCACGCCTTTTCCAACGTGTGTCGTCTCTTAGCTTTATCACCACCAAGCAGAAATACGGACCCTATGGCACATTTGATGGACCGACCACACCGTTCCGTTCAGATCCTGGAAGGGTGGTCGGCTTCGATTGCAGATTCGATGGCTTGTTTCTCCGTGCACTTGGAATTTCTGTGGTACGCGACAACATTGTTGGTTGCTTTCGGAGTTTTTTGGATGAGGAAGATCAATCCGCTTGACTTCTGTTCTGGTCCAACAAACCTAAGCTTTACTTGGCCTAGCTGTCTTCGGGTTCGACCATTTGGAAGAGTTGCATTTGGAAGCGTTACGTTTAGTGTGGTTGATTCGATCATTTCATGGCAATTCTCAGTCAGTGGTGTTTTGCTTTTGGTTCCTCGCTCTCAGCTGTTGGTTGTTTGTGGGCCTTACTTGAGGCTCACCCCTGTCGGAGGATTTTTTTTCTTTCTCTTCGGGCTGGATTTTGAATCGAAGTTGCCAAATTTCAGATCATTAAATGCACAGGTGCGCTTCAATCCACGCATGGTTGTTCTCAATATTCGTTTGGGGACTTTTCCAACACTAAAGTATCAAACTGTTCCTCCTTGTTTCAGATTTTTACACTGTAGTGTTGGTTACATGCAATGGGTAGATATTTCAGTCTTGATTTAAAAGTATTGTTCAAAATAATTTTTGTCCCCCCCAAAATCACATTCACTTTGAGTTGTCTTCTCACTTTATTTAGGTTTGTCTTCATGACAAGTGCAAATAATGAGAGGCTCACGACTTTATCTTAACCCCTAAAGTCCCATTGTCCCCTCCGGGGATAATTTGGAATTCGGGCAGGTTCCTATGGGCTGAAATTTTACCCTAATTTTTTGAAACTTTTTTTGAAGATAGAAAAGCTGATAAGCTTTGTGGGAATACAATTTTAATTTCAATTGGTTCCCGGAAGCAAAAGTTATACCACAAAAAGCCTAGAATTGAACTTGGTGGGTAGTATAAAAAATATTGCAAAAATTCAAAATAAATTCTTTAAAAAAAAAATTCTCAAAGATTATGTTTATGTCTACATTTGAAGCTTTGATTCATTCCATTTTGATTAGTGATGTGAAAGTTATGAACAATCTTATTTTTTGGGCAATCTAAGCAACTTTTTGAAAAAATAACTTGTAGAATTCATTTCAGAATGCAATTTTCAAATTTTTTTCAAATTTTCTTTTTTGAAAAGGGTGTTTGCTTGCTAAAACAATCTCACCATTGGCATTATTGTATTTCAATCCCATCTAAGAGCTATTAATAATTTAGTTTTTCTTTCAATCTTGGACCTACTTCTACTTGACAATTTTTTGAAGTATGAAAATCAAGTTGTTATTTTTTGAATTTTTTTTCCTAGACTCCCAACTCAATTCTCCAACACAATAAATTTTAAATTCAAATTCTATAGTGCACATTCTTTCCACAAATAAAGATCAAAGTCATCTAAAATTGTAGTCCAGTGTTCAAAAAAATTGTTTTTTCAACTTTGAATGCTCATATTTCTCAATCTGTATGGTCAAACTTTATGAATTTCTTACCACATAATTTCAAACAAGTAAAGTTTAAGATCCTACGGTTTAGTTCCAAAAAAAGTATTTTTTTTGTTTTTTTGGACAAACGTAGTAGAAATGGCAGTTCTGAGTGGTTTTTGATAGAAAAATGACCTTGGGACTTTAAGGGTTAATTTGTAAAATCTCAAGGCCTTTTATTCATTAGAAACCACTCAAAATTGCCATTTCCAGTGCAAAGAGTGAAAAATTCAAAAATGGTATTTTTTTGCATATTTGACTATAGGATTTTGCAATAGACTAGTATAAGAATGTGTGGAGAAATTTTCATACACTAATAGCATATTTTACAAGATAAATGTATTCAAAGTGAAGAAATCATGTTTTTTGGTACAATAGCAAATTATTTATGAGGCCTTGAATCTTTTTAACTAAACTTTTTTGCATTAGTAAAGATTTTGAATTAATTTTTTTTTATAATGAATAATTGAGTTGAGAATACATGAAAAATGAAAATTAAGAAAATAACTTGATTTTCATTCATTAAAAATTTGTTAAGTATAAAAAGGTAAGTAATAGAGGGAAAAACTAAATCATCAATAGCTCTAAGATGAAATTAAAACATAATAATTTCAATGGTGAGATTGTTCTAATAATCAAATTTAACCTTATAGAAGTTTTTGTTTTGGAAAAATGTGAAAATTGAGCTCAAAAACAAATCCCATGCATTAATTTTTCAAAAAAATGCTCTAATTGCTCACAAAAGAAGATGCTCCATGACTTTCACATCACAAATCCAAATGGAATGAATCAAAGCTTTACATGTAGACAAAATACAATCTATGATAAAAATAAAAATAAAATATTTTATTTCAAGTTTTTGTGGATTTTTTTTTTGCCCTTTGATTCTATAATGGGCTTATTATGGTATAACTTTTGCTCCCATGCATCAATTGAAATAAAATTTATGTTTCTACAAAGCTAATAAGTTTTTATATCTCATGAAAATGTTTCATCAAAAATTGAACTCATAGGAACCTCCTTGAAATCTGTTTTGTCCCTTGCGGAAACAATCACAAGTACTATTATGTGAGCTTAGGATTTTGAGCCCATGAGCATAGGAGCCTAGGCTCCTATGTTATAGGCACCTTTAATAGTTATAGGATGTTTTTATTAGAAGTGCTTATATTATAGGTGTCTATGTTGTAAGTATCTATGTTGTAAGTACCTTCCATGGTTATAGGATGTTTATATTATAGGTGTCTATGTTGTAAGCACCTTCTGTGGTTATAGGATGTTTATATTATAGGCACTTGTATTAAAAGTGTCTATGTTGTAGGTACCTATGTTATAAACACCTTCTATGGTTATAGTATGTTTATATTATAGGTATTTATATTATAAGCACCTTTTATGGTTATAGAATATTTATTTTATAGGTGCCTATGTTATAGGAACCTTTCATGGTTATAGAATATTTATTTTATAGGTGCCTATGTTATAGGCACCTTCTATAGTTATAGGATGTTTATATTATAAGTATGTATGTTATAGACATCTCTAATAATTGTAAAGTACCTATATACCTAAGCTCAAGACTTGTAGGCTTACATTTCTATGCTCACATACTAGCACCATTGCAAAAACAATAGGACTTTAAGGGTTAAAAGAGTTCAAAGAATCTAGAGAGAAAATATTTCTTTTGCCCTTAATCAAGGGAAATGGAAACAATTGGTTATACATTGTTATGTATGCACCTTGGACATATGAATAAATTTGTGTGTCCTTAATAGAACAATACGATGATTCGTTTAGGTATTCCATTTTTGTCATTAGTTCAATACACACATTTCAATTTCTAGGAAATTATGGATGATTTTAGATGTACTCTAACAAACATCAATTTTAAATTTCATTGCTAACAAATAGTGTAGTCTTTTATATTGTGAAACAGCAGGTGTTGTTTCTTTGCATTCACAAAGTTTGAGCATTCATATCTAACTATAAAGGATCCATTGCAATGCACCAAAGGGGTAACGTCAACCTTGCAAGGTTTTCAGTGAGGAGTTGTGGGGGTGTCAATAAGATGAATGGATGAAAATCTGACAACACCAATAATGGATGAAATTGTGACAGAATTTGCATGTTCTGATCCATGTGTGTGAGACCTTCCAATCACTAAAAAATTATTACTAAGGTAGAACTACCTATCACCACCCAGATTAGCAATCTGAATATGTTGGGGTCAACTTCAAGAGGGGTACATATTTTTCAGAGGTGTGCAAATGTTTCACAAATCAAACCCAAGTGGAATTATAATTTTCCGATCAAACTGTAATTTCTGTGAATTTTTGAAGTAATTAGCCTGAAATTACAAAACCGTCTCTAGACTAGAATCTTAAATGTCTTATCAACAACCCAAAACCGCCTTTCTATGTATCTATTAGCACTTAACAATCCACCAATCAAGGGCTGACACATTATCGTTAATTACATTAATGTGCTACTTTTGTTAGGATTCTGGGCTGATTTGGCTGATTTTGTTGACGGAATTGAGAAGTTGAGCGGACAGAATTGGGGCTAACTATAGGGTGAAGGAATTGGGTCATCGACGGAATTGGGTAGTTTTACCTTAATATGATTTCACTAAGTTACTTCGAGATCAGAACTGGGTCATTTGCAATACTACTGTTTACAATGGTTTTCTGTCATATATTTCTCAATGGTAGTTTCTTCACTAGAATGCCATTGTTTCAATTGCAACTGTTTTGTAATGCATTGAACAACTTTAACTTGAGGTAGTATGCTCTAAAAGTGATCATTTAAGGGTTGGTCTGCCTTTTTCGTAGGTTTTCATGGACAAAAATATTTTTAAACCTAACACAAGTGGTTTTGTATTTTTCCAAGCATTTTTGAATTATTTACAAAGATTTGGAGCATAGGCACCTATTCATGACCATAGGTCTCTCCAAATCCATCCACTTGCAACTTGTAAAGAGATGTGCAGAAATCAAAGACAATAATTGACTCTTACAATAGAAAAACAATTAATCCTCGATTCATTCAATTGCTAAAGTAGTCCATTTAAGGATCACCTCACTTCCATGTTAAAACTAAAATTAGGGGCAATTTGAAGGAGAGGGGCTCTTTTAGAGCATACTACCTTAGTTAGTGTTGAGTTTGGTAATGCCCAAGAGCTGCTTTTACAACTCTCAAGTATGATAGATCTAGTCCAATACACTCATATTACTTCCCTTGAAAATCCATTTTGTGAAATTGGTGGGTAACTTATCCAAACTCATTTTAGCTCAAATTCCATCCGTGATTCCACATAACAGTAGTTCCAAAAAAATGCACAATGAAAGCCACACTAGAATTCTAGGGAGTTGCAAATTGAATTAACACTGTAAGAAAACTTTGGTTTCTTGTAGTGCACATAAATGATGCAAGATGGCTACATCCAATCCAGCTACAAAGAGCATGTAAAGTAGCCAAAAATTCCTAATTTTTCTTTTTTTGACTTGAAATGGTCCAATTTCTTCTGGATTGTTGAATGAAATGGACTCAGTAACTCTCAGTGCTCCAGCTTTTTTTTTCAGGGTTCAAAGGCACCATTGCAAAAGTGCCATTCTGTTCACCTGGTTATCCCTCCTGAATTGTTGAATGCTGCATATTGTAATTAAGGTTCGGTGTCTTGTTTTGGGGCTCTTGTGCATTGTGTAAAGATCAGGTTTGACCATCCCAACGAATATCTTTTTCACCCGGAGAGATCATATTCTAAAAAACATCTGAATTTTCCACATGTGTCGTCTCTTTGTTTTATCACCACAATGCAAAAATAAATTAAAAATAAATACCTGATGTGGCAGGTCTCCGCCATGTCAAACTACAAATGATTGTGGTAGAGTTCCCACAATCCAGAAATTTACAGTCTTCAAAAGCCTCCAAATTTCATCTAATGATTGACTCTCTAAATGTATTTCTAACTTTTGACTTTTCTAACTCGAAATTACTATTGTTGAAAGCACATCCAAAAGTACATTGAGTAGACATAAGAAAATTCAAGTTTAGACATTGGACAAGGGCTACTAGTAGTTAGAGAGATTTACCAAATTGCACTCCAAATATAACATGCAATTGGCCAAATTTTGCTTTGGTCAAGATGATTTGCCAAAGCCTATGTAATTTCGGACTTTTAGCTTGCTTTTGAAGCCATTGTCCAAATAATGACTAAATTTGAATTTTGTATAACTATTCAAAGTGCTTTTGGATGTGCTTCTAATGATGTTAATTTCAAATTATAATCATAAATGAGTAAAAAAATTAGATAAACATTTGGAGGGCCAATATACCAGTTGGATTGAGGATACTTTTATGACATTACTTAGAAAATGAAGATCCATTTGCTCAATTTATGTTCTAATTCAATAAAACTTACAAGGCATTTGTACCTTTGGATTTGTCCAATTTGGAGAGTTCTACTTCAACTTCACTCGTTAAGGAAGGTTGTCTTTTCAACATCCAAGTACTTCATTAGATGAATGAGAAGTTAATTGGACCAACTAATGTCAGGAAGCCCTCTATGCATCATCTAGAATATGGACGTTGGAGTGCTTAAGGATTAATTCCTAAAAGATTACGGTGTTCTGAGGTCCTAAAAAGCTTTATAGTACTTGTACTCAAAGCAAGGCTAAAATCTTCTCTTGTTTTTTATTTATTTATCAAATCCAACCATTAGTGCCTTTAGTTAACTTGTTCAAGTACATGCTCTTGAAATTTTAGAACCAAAATCTTCATCCACTACAAGTTCAATGTGCCTAAATGTTAAAAAGTAGTTTTTTTAAGCCCTTCCCAAAGGTGAGGGGTTGTATTCAACATTTTAAGAAAAAAAACTTACATCCTATAACTTGTTGCTTCCCATGAATTAAAGCACCCTTTCCTATTCAAAATTTTAAATTCAAGTTGGCCTATGAATCATCTTGAATACAATTATAATTTTATAAGGAAAAAACTATAAAACTAATTTTTAATTTCAAAAAAAGGAAAATGTAAAAGCATTGACAAATCATAGATAAGTTGAGGGAGGTGAGATGGGGCTACGGAAGATTGCCCCATTACATGTTTTTTCAGCCCATTGAAAGACTGTGAGTTCCCCGACATTCTCAGACTGTGGGAACATCGCAAAACCAGTAATCTAATGTGGCTAAGAGACTACCATGTCGGACTGCGTAAAAAAAAGTTTAATACTTTTTTAAATTTTAAAATAAATAAATAATTTTATTATTATTATTAATTTTTAAATTATTTTATTGTTACTAAATAACTTGACTGTCCAGCCATGGTTCACAACATGGGGAACTTTGGTCAAACAGTCTCTCGAAGGCCTCATATAACATCTAATGTTCTTATTGCCCCAAATTTTACCCCTAGAAAAAACATTGAAATTATGTTTTGTCATCTATGATAAAATTTGCAAATTTTGAATTGATATTTGCAATCAAAGGACCTAAATTAGCTAGGGGGCAATAAGAGGGTCAATCTTCTCTAGCTGGTGAAGTGGCTAGGTGGGGATTCATAGGAGGAGGTAAGAGCATCTCCACCAATGGCTTCCCTATCCCTATCCAATCTGGATAGAGAAGATTCCACCCACCAACATTCCCTATCTCTAAAAATTTAGGGAAGAAAGGGTCCAAATTCCCCATATGGAATGATGGATAGGGAACTTAAATGGAATAATTCCTAAACCACTTTTTACCTTTCCAACATGAATTGGGCTTCATTGATTTATAGGAATACTATTCACTTTGGCGTTGTTACTATTCCTATAGTTTTGTTTTGACTTCTCCTTACTTCTATTTAGCAATAAGTTGAAAATTTAGGGTAGAATTAGTGGAGGACTTGCCTTCCCTATCCTCATCTTTGCTCCCCTTCATCCCCTATAGAAATAGGGATAGGGAAGTCACAAGTGGGGATGCTTTAAGTTTGTATTGGAGGTGGGATGCCTAGATGTGAAAGGTATGGAGTAAGGTAGAAACACCCCAAACCATCTATGTACCAATTCATGAACATTAGATTTTCATTGAAGTGTTATTAGACTGTCATTAACCCCTAAAGGTAAAGATTATGTTTTCACCAAAAACGCTCCAAAACTGGCATTTCTAAATCAAGTACCAAATTTTAGAAGAAAAACATTTCTGAATACATGTAACCATAGGATCTTATAGTACTCTAGTTTGAAAAGATGTAGAAAAAATTTCAGAAATTCCCACCATGTAGATTGCAAGATATTAGTGTTTGAATTGACAAAAATCTTTTATTTGGCCTTGTAAAAAATCGGGTAGTTGCACTTCACAAGGTCACATTTGTATGAAAAAATGCCCCAAATGGTGGTAACTCTTTGGATTAATTCTTCAAGGAAAATCTTATAAATTCCTAAAAAAATTTAGATTATTTGGAATTGCACAACATATAGGAAAAAAATAGTAAGTAGAAAGAAGTAGAGAATGATTCAAAACACTAAATTGTTAAGAATTTAATTATGGAATTGAAAATTTCCAATCCCAATGGTTGTAATGTAGTAATAAACAATATACATCACACCTTTTAATTTTTTCAAGAAATATTAACAACTGAGTTAAATAAACGAATCCAAAGTTTATTTTAGAGTAGGAAATCTAAAACTGCTTGCAAACTAAAACACCTCATAACTTTCATCTCATAAATCAAAATGGAATGATTCAAATCTTTCCACCTATATATAAATATGGAGAACCAATTTCAAATTTTTATTTTTGAAAAAAGTGATTTAAAATAAATAAATTGGGTTGCCCACTAAGCATTGAAAATTACATATCATGCACTAACTTTTGTCAAAAGTTATGAAAACTATTAGGCCTTAAAGCTACTCATTGGGCACATGTTGTGTGGAAATTTAAAATAAAAAAATAAAAAATTCGTTTGTAGTGCACTGCCCAAAATCGCTATGTTGTCAAAAAAACGCAATTTGGTCCTTCAAGGGTTAAAGTGTCTCAAAAGTGTCATTAAATTGTCCCCTTACTTAATTATGATTAGTTGATTGATGATTTTTTTAGATTTTGATTTCAAATTCAACTATATGATGGTTTTAGAGATTTAGGGAGCTTCCACTTTGAAAATTCACAAAAATTACATGTCATATCCAAAAATTCTAATTATTTTTTTGAAAATTTATGATTTTCAATTTCTAATACTACAAAAAAAAAATTAGAAAAGGTGCTTCCAACTATGTTGAATTGCTTATATTGAAAATTTTAGGTGCTTCCAACTATGTTGAATTGCTTATATTGAAAATTTTAGGTGTTTCCATCCTATGAACAGACTAAATGTTGAATTTGAGTTTGTCAATAATCCATTTTGATTCATAATGGTAGATTGTCTTCTTGTGAATTCATAATTCTTGATTTATTTTAATTCAGTTTTTAGAAAGAGAACTTTGATGGAGGATTCTACATGGAGTCGATTTGGGATCCCCCCTTTACCATGCTTTTTAATATATCTATTATATTAAGTACTCAGTTCCATGACCCCTAATATGACTCCTGTTACAAAACCTATCATGTTCTTATCTTGAAGAAATACCATTCAATTATTGTATCTAATATTCAAGATGAAAACCTAGACACAAGATAAGAGTCTTCTAATCAAATGCTATAGTTTAAACTGCTATGATCAAATTCTAGCACTATCAACTTTTGCAATGTTGATGTTGTAGCTAGTAATGGTTTAATGGCAATTCATTAAGTTTCTTGGCCCTTTTCTTTTGGTCAAATAGCAAGATTACAAAACACCAAATGTAAGTCTTGACTTCAAAACATGGTTGTTGTTCTTCACATTTTTCTTAAGATTTTTTTCAATACTAGATTGTCAAAATTTGTTGTTTAAAATTTCAGCATTTGATACTCTAGGAAAAGTGCAATATCATTTGCTTGCAAAATTGTCATCCACATTGAGTTGTTTTCTCTCTAACATTAGGAAAAGTTTGAGGCCTAAAAGAGGCTGCCAAATTTTGATTTTCGGCAGCCCCGTAGTGCAAGTACAGAAAATAAAAAATATATATTTTTAAATTTTTAAATAAAATAAAAAATATATATATAAACTATCGCCAGTATGTAGTGCCACGTCAGATCCAAAAACGAAAAAAGAATCTCCTAATTGCACCCCGGGGGGAAACTTGCAGCCTTTTGCAAGCTTGGAATTTTTTGTAATGTTGCAACTTTGGTTCTAGAAGAGGCGTCGAAAGTGAAATTTTATTTCAAAAATCAACCTCTCAATGCTCAAGGGCCACTTGAGAGATGATTGATTTGAAGAGTGCACTTCATCCAATTATAATTCATTGAAGAAGCTTCAAGAAAAATTGTGTAATATATCAATGCCTAGAACAAATGGACTTCACAAGTGAATGGTTTTAATGTTTTGAAGAAGTTTACACAGTTTTTGTTAAATTGAGACTTTTCAAAGTCACAAACATAGATATGTTTAAAATGTTGATTTCACATGAATTTAAAATATTAGTGAATGCACAAAATTATTAAAAAAGAACTTCATTCTAGAATCCTAGTATTTTTCAATTGAGGAATGTGGTGGAAAGAATATTGAGAAAGGTCAAATGGGTCGTAGAAAACTCTATAGGGTATACACATTCGGAACATCCATTGGGAAGATCATGCATTGAAAGCTTCCATTGAGATTCAAAGCATACATTGAATACTTACATTGAAATTTTGAACATGCATCGTGTAAGTTAAACATGGAACAACATCAACTAGGTTCAACATAACATACAATGATAGACCATGTCCAAGGGCTAGATAAATGTGTATGTTCAACAACCAATGGATATGAATCATTCAAAAACAAGGCCCACAAGTAGACTTCTTGTGAGTTTAAATTAAGGTAATAGACTAAGAAAATCACTTAAAATACTTTATTCAATATTTTGAAAGAATGGGACCCTCTCAAAATAATATTGTACATTTAGATGCTAAAAATCAAATTTTAGTTCTAGCTAGTTTAGGCTAATAAACACTAAGTTTTTTTAGTTGTAAAGTGTAATTTCCATTAAAATGAGAGTTTCATGAGCGGTAGAGTCTTTGAGTAGATTTAGTTTGATGTAGTAATAGTCTTTTGATTCATATAAGTGAAGATCATGTCATTTGTTGAACACCAAGTCATGACCTTTGCGGTTGCTTGTAAGGGGTTGTTTATCTCATTCAAGTAGTTCAGATTTGATTCCCATTGAATTTGTATGAGCACATGAGAGAAATCCAAAACTTGGTGCTACTAAGTGAGCTCTATAGGTAGAAAAGTTGTAACAACCAACCAATCTCCTACCCGAAATGTGACAAGTGCTTAATATGTTAACAAAATAAAATAAAAAATAGGTGTATATACCACTATCCATTTTTTTCAAATCACAATAAAATTTTAAATAAAATTTACACAATGATAAACATATAAAAAAGATGTTAGAGAAAACAAAGTACGAGTATAGAAAATATATCAATATTATATGTAAATTCCATTGTTTTATAAACACAAAACATACACTTCAAAACATTTATGCAATAGTGAACAATAAAATAAAATAAATCACTTTAAACCTATACCATCTAATATAATATATAAATTCCATCCATTATATGAAACATGATGATGGAAAAAACATAATTAGAAAACTTGCAACATATATGCATTTATAATTTTGGATATCAAGTGTATGATGTGAGACTTTAAACATCAAGATGTTACATTAGACATCATTGTTGATATAAAAACAAGGGTTGTTAGATTCACCATCACCTAAAATATAGCAACTTAAACATCGATTGTTATATTAAACATCACTTAAAATACGGTTTTCTTATAGTGAGATTTAGCAGAATGTCTTACTCGCACAATCTCATTTAAATCATCCTTAATTTTTTTGTGCAAGGTAGCCCTACTACATTGCTTTGCATTCTCAAATGGTGGGAGGTATTAAAAAAACTTTGACAACTAATACGCCGATTGCTCCCCTAGCCCCAACTATGTTTGTTGCGAGACCTCATAGGCCTTCCTCATAATCCCAATTAAATCAGAATTAAAGGTTTCATAGAACCCTTTAAGTGTCTAAAAGGATATGAGAAATGTTTAAATCATGGGAAGAAATCAACAAATTGAGTCTTCTTTCCAAATAACCACATTGCAACACTACCTAATATGTTTGGATGACAATTAAAAAACAATTAAAACAAATCCATTTTCATGTTATAATTTGCAGAACCGATAAACTAACATAATACATAGAGCTCAATTTTTACAAAAGAGCATCACACCTTAGTGTACTTCAAGTGAGAAATAAACCAATTTATAGTAGGAAAATGTTTCCATTGAACAAGCTTCTTGTCAAGTGCCCAAAAGACCTGCACCACAAGCATTTTACCATCCAAACAAAATAAACCCTAAACTAGATAAATCCTAAATCCTACATGTTTCTTCAGCAAAGAGCGAATTTTATATATGACGTACATGATAATTTCTTGAGGAAACCAACATTCACTCCTTAATTCAAAACTGTAAAATCCATGTGAAAGTCGTCTCTAATTTGAGTTGTTAATGATTAATTGCAAATTACTAAAGGTAGATGAGGAAGTCAAATCAGGAATTTGGTTGAGTAGCTAGAAAGCAGACCTTTCCATTACTCCCATGCTTACATAGACCATCACTATAGGAGATTAATTCAAATTCTCGCATTCAAAAAATACAAACAATTCTCATTGCAACTTTGGTAGAAATCAAAGGGTGATCCTCATCAAACTTCCAAGAGCCTCTATATGCAATGTGCACTTGGGCCAACCATCCACCCTCCAGCGTTGTTCACTCCACCACTCCACCAAGTTGAGCAAAGTTTGTCAAGTGACTCTAATGCATAAACTGTCAATTTGAAGATGCAACTTTTCAAAATTAATTTTCACAAGGTAGGCAAATTTGATACAATAAAGAAGCATAGGTTGGCGAAGAGGTCACAAAGTTGAATATTAAGGATATAAAAACTCACTGAAAACACTATTCTTCTTTTTTACTTTCTCTATGTCAACAAGGGAAGCGGCGGAAAACTCTAATGGGTCAAGTTGGGTCAATGCTGGCTAGCGTGGCAGTAAATCTTCATGAAGGCAATTTGGTGACTGAATATTTTAAATTCTTATATTTTTATTATACTAATGACGCTTGATAAATATAAAATTTGTTATTAGGCATTATATCGCTAATAAAAAAATGAGTGGTAAACACTCATATCAAAGCACAAATGATGAAAACCTCTATGCATTGCGAAGTCTTGAAAGCAAACATGATTGACTTCAAGTGGGGCTTTGAGTGGCACTACTCACATTCAAATCAATGATGGCCTCAACCATCATTCAATGGTCCCATTATCATTGCATAGAGGCAGAATTTGAATAGTTTGTTCACTTGCATTATAAATGGGATTGCCACTTGTGAGTGAAAATTATCATTATGTACAGTTTAAAGGGAAAGGCTTATTGTAGCCCTATTTTTAATTCCATCTTACTAATGTCTACTAGTATGTGAAGAAAGCCTTCAACATATTTTTCAATAGTTCATTGCGATATTTTAATGTTAATATTAGTATTAATGGCTATAAAAAATAAGTAGTTGTACTTCAAATGCCTTAATTAATACTATTTAATTTCAAAGGTTGCCATCTTCTCATTTACTACAAGTTAGAATGGTTGATTTTTTGTATTATTTTTCCATGAATCTCCCACATTCAAAATATTTGCAACTTCTTTGGGTTTCTTTTTCATGCATGTAGACCGTAATTCTAGGACTTCCATGGATTGGGTCTATTAAAGTACAACAAATTTTTTTGGAGTATGTTGTAAATCATGAAAAGTGGAGCACAAATTTTATTTTTCCATGAATCCCCCACATTCAAAATATTTGCAATTTCTTTGGGTTTCTTTTCCATGTATGTAGATCCACTATAATGCTAGTTAATATGGAAGAAATTCCTTGAGATCCTCTAAAAAATCAAGAACATTGCTCTGACTATCCAAATTCAGTGAATAAAATCTCCCTTAGAGATTATGAACATGGCCATAAGTTTGAAAATGCTCATTTGATAAACTACCCTGATTATATAAAATCAAAAAACAACTCAAATGTCTTGAATTTAACTCAAATGATGAGAACATAGCATCAGTAGTGAAATTGCACACACAAAATTGAAAACAAATCATCCATTCTCCAATATGCACAAAGTTTGTTTGACCATGCCAAAGACACTTTCGTAGCTTGGTGATAGGTCTCGTCGTTTCAGGGGCGGAATAAGGCTCCGCTTCCCTGAACTCCAGTTCCGAATTCCCCAATCATCTCGCACGAAATCCTGCCACCACCATTTGCATTTGCCATCCTTTGCTTCTGTTTCACCCCGGCCAGCGTCGCCATCGCCAAATGGCGCAGTGAAGCGAATACGATTTTGTCCTTGAAATCTTATTAAAAGCACTTTTTCATGCCTTGGACTCCAAGACATTGAGAGCGCAGAATCAAGTGAGCATTGACCCTGTGACGAGTGTAAGCGTGTATCCTCGACGACGTTGCCGTGCATTCCCATCGGAGGTGTTTTTTTTGTCCCATTTCTGATGTCGGGAATTCGCAACTGATTAGGGCTACGGGATCGGGAGGGAGGGAGAAGGGGGGCGTCATGTCGAAGCGCAAGGATTCGGCGACGGTGGTGAAAGGGGAAGGGGACAAGCTAGAGGTCACTCCTCTCGGAGCGGGAAACGAGGTCGGGCGGTCGTGTGTGTACATGACCTACAAGGGCAAGACGGTCATGGTATGGACACTCAAACCTCGGTGATCACAATTTTTGCACTGGGACGTAATTTGAATGTGTAATCAGTTCGCTTCAGTCAATGATAGTGTGGCAATTGTGTAGTTATTTTGGAGAGGGTTTGGGTGTAACACATTTCCAGATACTTCTTTACAGTAATTTGCAATCTGTTTAATTGTCAGAATTTTGTGTGATTTTCATGATGCGGGATTTTGACTCTGGGAGGCTCTCACGAATTTTTGTTGATTTTCTCGTTTTTTTGCTGTGGATTGGTGCAGTTTGATTGTGGAATCCATCCTGGTTACTCTGGCATGGCAGCGTTACCCTACTTCGATGAGATTGATCCTATCAGCATTGATGTTCTGCTCGTGACGCAGTGAGTTATCTTTTAGTATCTCAGCAATCAATGAAATTTTTGAGTTGAGGGTTAGGGTTTTGCATTGCTGATCGAGTCATGTTAGGGTTATCGTTAAACCCAGAGTATATACCCATGGTTTCAATGGGTGCCACGTTTGGAGAGATGGTCTTAAACCCTAAAACCCTAAACCCTAAAATCGTGAGTTGCACTCTCCCACTGCTGATTGCCTTTCATGACTGTGCTGTAACCATAAAACTTCGGGTTTAAAGTCAGCAAGCCTTCTGTTGGTAGTTCAATCACAAATCTGAAATAATGTTAACAACTATTCATGACATTATTCACTAGATTCACACCTACTTTTCTATTGAAACTAGGTCATCACTTTCACTTGGAATATGTTAATTCTAATGTGATTATTGTTGTTGGAGTAGTAATGACTGAAGGGGTTAATGTTGACGTTAGGGTAGGAGTCGTGTAGTGGAACTGCTACGCAATCCTGGTGTTACATAGGAAATCTAAGGCGACCGCGTCCTATTTGTTTAAGTGTAGAGATAGAGGACCCTAATGAATTATTGCTACCAAAATTCAATCAGATCAACCTCCTAGGGTTTCCCTTTCTTGTAATTTATTTTATTAAGCCCTGACGGGGACTGCCATTCTGACCTTATTTCAAACTCTACTCGCTTTGCTCCCTAAGTTTGTGATTACTGGTCTTCACCCAGCCCGATGCTTCGAAGCATCGGGCTGGATGAAGAAACTCTATGTCGAGTTTTCTTCTGTCGGTTCTCAACAGGACAATCTAGTCTCGACCGTATCAGTAGACTTGGCAGGTACTCTGGGGTGAATGTCTGTGAATATGGTTTGATTTTCCTGACACAATATGCTTTCATTTTTCAATGTGCAGTTTTCATCTGGATCATTGTGCATCGCTACCTTATTTCCTGGAGAAGGTCAAGATGCTGTCATTTTCCATTCTTTTGATAGTTTTGAAGATGAACTGTGTGATTCAATCTTGTCCGAGAGTTTCTTTTATTACCGCAATTGTATTCTTCCCAAACCAAGTGATTATGGGTTTGTGGATTTGCAGACCAACTTCAAAGGGAGGGTGTTCATGACACATGCCACTAAAGCTATCTACAAACTTCTTCTATCAGATTTCGTCAAGATCAGCAAGGTGTCAGTGGACGACATGTTATATGATGAACACGACATTGCTCGAACGATGGAGAAAATTGAGGTGAGTAAACGTTTGCAGTCCCAAGCAGTGATCTCTACCTTCATAGAAACTCTCTACTGTATCCAGGATTTGCAGGGGTTCATATCTGTATTGCAATTGAGTAGAAGTGATGTAGGAGGGAATACTCTTTCCGTCACATTAAGCACTTCAACCAATATGTAAGAGTAAGATTTTCGGGAGATCAGTTTGGGAATAAGTGCCAAATCTGTTAAGATCAAATTTTTATCTGTGTATAAAATTCGTATGCAATTTCAAAGTGGGAGGTTGTGTACCACTGCAAGTGACTGTAGGCAACCCCATTTCCATTCAAAGATCAGCGGCCATAGACTTATAGCCAAGTCTTGCTTACACGACTTGCTAATTGAAGGCCAAGTAAGGATATGATTAGATGAGTTATTGGTAACAGAGATCAGCATAGGAGAGGGGATCAGATCCCTAAAGGTTGTAATATCCTCT
Organism: Rhytidiadelphus loreus; assembly: GCA_947034895.1. Lineage (NCBI taxonomy): Eukaryota > Viridiplantae > Streptophyta > Bryopsida > Hypnales > Hylocomiaceae > Rhytidiadelphus > Rhytidiadelphus loreus. The sequence continues at coordinate 44,170,562 of OX344765.1, forward strand.
AACTTATATCTTTACTCTGATGATGGCAGGTCATCGATTTTCATCAAACCATGGAAGTGAATGGAATCAGATTCTGGTGTTATACAGCAGGTCATGTATTGGGTGCAGCCATGTTCATGGTAGACATAGCTGGCATGCGAGTTCTCTACACTGGGGATTACTCATGTGAGGAAGATCGCCATCTTCGTGCTGCTGAAATGCCTCACTTTTCGCCCGATGTCTGCATTATAGAATCCACATACGGTGTGCAAATTCACCAGCCACGAATCATGCGAGAAAGAAGATTTACTGATACCGTTGCTCAGACTGTTAGTCAGGTACTAAATACTGTCCTTTCAACTCTCTTTCTCCAACCCGAGATCAATTTTTGGTTGGAGACGAGGGGTATGCTTGCTGTTTGCTCTATCCTAATTTCCACTAGATCTAATACGATTGAAGCATTTGTTTGATTTTCAAAGTTTGAAGGCTTCTTGGCTTAGAAGATAAGCCTTTGGGGATCCTTTGGGCTTCTTCTGAGGGCCGGTTTACACTTCTCCAGACACATCGTGAGGATAAGCAAATAGTTGAGGCCAAGACATAATTTCTAATTGTAGTCCCAGCACACGGTAGCAAGACATTAAAGAATAAAATAGGCGAATCGATTTTGTTTAAGCATCGTGTGTGCTGATGTTAACTCGAGCACTCCACAAAATTGTCAAACAGAAAAGAACATTAACCGAGAATTGTTGTGTATAAATCCATACCATTTTATCATGCATTGTTAAGATTCTTTCTCCATGACTGTCTGGACAAAATGAAAAACATTGATCAATCGCATTGCTTGAATTCTTTAAATATTTTTGAAATGTCTTATTCTCAAAGCTTATCTCGACAAAAATGTAAATCGACCTTGATTCTTGCGTAAGCAAGTTTCATGGTGTTTAGCGACACAAGTTGTGCTGTGATCTTGCTGTTTACTTTATATTTGGAGCCAATTGTAGGTGCATAACTTGTTTTGTTTGCTTAGAGTTCTCTCTTATAGATTCCTTTAATGTTAACATATGATAACTGAATGATTTATCAACAGGGTGGTAAGGTCCTAATTCCTGCCTTCGCCCTTGGACGAGCACAAGAGCTGCTTTTGATTTTGGATGAATATTGGGAAGCGCACCCTGAGCTTCAACACATACCTATCTTCTACGCATCCCCTCTGGCGAAGAAATGCATGGCAGTGTATCAGACGTACATCAATGCCATGAATGACCGTATTCAGAAGCAGTTCGAGGTACATTTTTCTCCAATTATTGTATTCTTGAGTCCAGTGTAGTTACAGTGCCTCCAGGCCATCGGCTCTTAACTGGCATACCTTGCTGCTAATCGCTGTGCTTTAGAGTAGTTCACATTCTCTCTCAATATTTTATTGTCTTAGGCCCCGCCCGCACCAACCAAGAAGCAAGTTTAGCTAACTGGAAATCCCCGCACAGCCCCGGTGCTAACCCCCTCTTATGAAATGAAGTTTCATTCATTTCCTCCAGTTCACTTCACTCCTCAGTTTTGTACAAGTAAACTAACTGAGCCTATAGCAATGGTTTGAAGTGCTATAATCTGCCCTTGCCAACCGAGGAGCAGCAGTTAGCTAACTTGAAAGTCCAAACTCCTTAATTACCTTGCAACACAATAGGTTAGGTAACTTCCAACTACATATTTTCTTGCAATTACTGTGGACCACGATCATTTTAAAGATTGTGGTTCAAATGAGTTAAGAATCTTCATACTCTTTATAGATATTTCAAACCACAGTATATTTGGACACCATGGATTCCTCCCCCACAAGTAATTCCACGGAAGAGTGTACCTTAACACCTAGTTTAGCTGATTGGTTGGCGCTACATGGTTGGTGCGGGGAGGGTCTTGTGTTTATACCAACGGTTTGAAGTGCTAACTTAGCTAACTTCAAACTGGCTAATGCACCCTCACCCAGTTAACCAATTTGTGCTAGTTAGTCTGAGATTATTTCTGTATACCGGTAGTATGTATTGATTTATGTTCATGAATTCTCTGAGATCAGGTCTCAAACCCGTTCGATTTCAAGCACATTCACCCCTTGAAAAATATCGACGAATTCGACGACGCAGGGCCGTCGGTTGTGATGGCCTCTCCAGGGAGCCTTCAAAGTGGGCTTTCAAGGCAGCTTTTCGACATTTGGTGCCAAGATAAGAAGAACTCGTGTGTCATTCCCGGGTACGTAGTTGAGGGAACTCTTTCTAAGGCCATCATGAACGAGCCCAAGGAGGTGACTCTTCTCAGTGGCCTGGTGGTACCTTTAAACATGCGAGTTCATTACATCTCTTTCTCAGCCCATGCTGACTTCACACAAACAAGTGCGTTTCTACACGAGCTCAGACCACCAAATATCATACTGGTCCATGGAGAGGCCAATGAGATGGGACGATTGAAAGCCAAGCTTATTACCCAATTTGCAGACCAAAACGTGAAGGTCAGTGTCCACGGGGAACCGACCAGTATCCTAGGTTTTCAATTACTATTATTCTGTTTTTCATTGATATGCTTTTTGTTATTCCTTTATTTACTTGGAATGGAGAGTTCTATGAAAATATATCAAGTTTGATTTTGAATCGGCAATTTGGGAAAATGAATGGAACCGTTCAGGTGTTGTCACCCAAAAACTGCCAAACAGTGGAGATGTTTTTCAAGGGGGAGAAGATTGCCAAAGCAGTGGGGCGTCTTGCAGAGAAGCCAGCCAAGGAAGGAGATGTGGTCAGTGGGTTATTAGTCAGAAAGGGCTTCACTTACCAGCTCATGGCGCCGGAGGATCTCCATAGCTTCACCCAGCTTTCCACAGGCAGTGTCATGCAACGGCAATCGGTGCCTTACAAGGGCACGTTCACGGTCCTGCGTCACCGGTTGCAGCAGATGTATGAACAAGTGGAGGCCGTGGCTAAGGCTGACAGTCCAACTCTGAAGGTGCATGGAAATCTTACTGTAACGCACGAAGGAGCGGATTATGTGATTTTGCAGTGGGTGTCGGATCCCATTAGTGATATGGTAGCGGACTCCGTGGTGGCTATGATCTTGAAGCTGGACTCCCAGTCCATGTTTGCTGTGGGACGTGCGAAAGAGAAAGATGAGATCAAGATTGTGCACTCGCTGCTAGTTTCTTTGTTTGGAGACGTTGCGGTAGACGAGAAGCTACAGACTTTGACTGTTAATGTGGACGGGACGGTTGCCACTGTAGATCACGCCAAAAAAGGCATTGAGTGTAAGGATGATAATCTCAAAGAGCGCATCAAGGTTGCGCTTCGCAGAATACAAACGGCTCTCTATCCTTTAGATGCTTAATCTTCTCTCTGCCTTCTGCAAGTTGAACTGCCTCAAGTGAGTCCAGTGAATCACCTGTTGTTCTTGCTCCCAACTAGCACGAACAAGTGCCTTTATTGGTTTTCATTTTGTAACCAATTTGTGTGCATTGCGACGTTGATGCTGGAATTAAGTTACTTTATGGTAATTTAATTAACCAAGAATCTACAAATTTAAGTTAGCCAAAGCATCATTGGAGTAAAGTAGCCTTAAGTTCACATGGCTAAACTTCCAGGAGGTGCACGATAAGCCTAGCAAGTCCCAAATATGTGTACATTCTATATGTGTAAATAGAATGATACCTACATTCTAGTATATGGTATGAAGGAGATGCAGTTGGAGAAACAATTATGTACCTTGTATGGTTGGGTGCCAAATTACAAGCTCAATTTGATACATTTGCCTTTATGTATATGTCCCTGTATTTGAATTATCATTATCAAGCTTACCCATTATCAATTCTGATCATAATTGGTTTCTATGTCTTAATTTTGGTCTCAATATTGAGAATGGATGTAATGTTCTTGATGGCAATCAATGAAGTAGAAGAATGAAACAAGCATGAAGATTGGGCTATTAGACCACATTTATGTATGACTTTATGTATGGAATCAATGAATTAGACATTGTATTTGATTGGGTAACTATGTTTTTATAATGTTTTTAACGTCTTGAATAGTGAATTAGGCATTCTATTCTCATATTTAGACTATATTGTCTAGATAGAGTTTTATCATGTTCAATTGAGTATTTTACAAACACATTGATTGTATTAGAGGTAGTTATTAATTACTATTTTTAATTGATAGATGTTTCAAACATAATCTTATGTTTGTAATTGAATTTTATCATGCATAGTGAACATTATTCCATTAAGGACTAGGTCAATGACTGCCAATGAATATCTGCTTGAAAATGACAGATTTTCATTAGCAGTCAAAATGAATACTAATGAAAATGTGTCATTTTTTGCTAGAATCATCAACCAGTCATCAACCTGGTCGTTAATGGGTTAATGAGAAAGAATTAATTTAGCACTAAGGTAGGAGGTCCATAAAGCAACCATTTAAGAATTGATTTGAAATTTAGGGGGGTTGATATCTTCAAACATTTTAGTAAATATATTTTTTTTTAAATGGAATTAGCAACATACTCAAATATTTTCATATTCCTGAGACATTCATGGAATTAGTCATGAATTTTGAAGTTGGAATCACATAAGGCTCTAAAAGCATCCACCCCTTGAGATGTTCATTGTTGGTACATTGGTGAATGCAATTGGTACAATCAAGAAAGCAATATACACTATTATATTAGAGAACACTTTTAGAACAAGGTCATTGTATAGACCTCCTATCTTATCCTATAGGTACATAGTTTTGAAGTGCATTAGCATACACCATGTAGACAACTCCCAGTAAATCATTAAATATAAAAAATAGTCTCTTGGAGATACATACTAGTATTAAAATATGTGATTATGAAAGAAATATCAAACAACACTGTTTAAAGGACCTAAATCACATAACATATTTGTTAACTTTTAACAAATATTCTAAAATTTTCAATCAACAATTTTACCCTTGTAAGGTCTTCTAATTTGTTTTACCACACAACAACAAATTAATATACTAGAACCCACTACATACAACTTTCAGCCCTCCTTCCATTGATCTTTATTTTTTTCCTCTTTTCATATAACTCCAACAAAATTAATATTTTTTAACCTACTCAAGCTCATTGATTATTATACTAATGATACAATGAATTCCACATGTCTCATCAGTTGTCAACTAATAAGATCAAAAGTTCTAAAATTAGAAATGTTCCAATAAAATAGAACTTCTCTAAAATAATAGGGCCAAGACTAGGCTAACTATATTACATTAGTGAGAGTCATTGTATTAATGACATCTATTGTATATGCAACCCAAACCAAGATTGAACAATCAATATTACCTTAAAGAGGTTATTACATTAGAAAGGTTCTACTATGGTATTTGCAATGGTTTCCAATAGCATCTACATAACTAGACAAATTTGTTAAATTTTTTAACAAAATATTAAAAATCATAACAAAGATGGATAGACAATAACATGTAGCACCCCTTTAAAGTGGTAATTAGTGACCCTCTCCATCAAGATTGATTCATTAATGCACTCTAATACTCTATACATTGCATAAGAAGATGCACCTATTTTTATTTGTTTTCAAAGTGCCTAGCTAGTATGGGTGTATCCATTCCCAACCACAAGCTTTGCTGTAAAAATAGGGTGTATTTTAGTCTTCAGAAAGTAGAATCTACACGTGTGGAAAATTGGAAATGGTCCATGGTTGGGAACAAGTGCATCTACCTGAGCACATGTTTTTACTATGGGACCATGGAATATCAAACGAATATTTTGCATACGGTTTCCAAAGTCATATCTACTCTTCACCCTCAAGAATGTAATGAAAAAAATCACTGGGATAAAGCTATATTACCATTAGGAGCAGGCAAAGGGATTCTCTGTGCCCTTGAGAATCATGCAGGGCTGGCCAATATATGCACATAGTATATAACGCACCGCAAAGATGCTGGGGCTAGACAAAATGCTTCAGGATTGTAAAAAATGACCTGCACTAGCACACGCTTTTCAATGTTCCATAAGCATCACGTCAGATACCAAGAAAACTTCGAAATATTAATCCGAGCGTAGGGAGTCACCATATCCATAAGGTGGAAGATACGGCGAAATCACAACGAATGCCATGAATAACGTAAACTGCAAGCAAACAGGGGACTGGAATTAGAAAGAAATTCAATAACAGAATCTGCAGAAGCAGAGAAAACTAAATCAACCTAAAAAATCTAGGCTTGAAAGCACTACATGATATGTTGAAGAGCTCACCAACAGTGGGAGGGTTAAGAAGCCCCAAATTGGCCAGAGGGCGATTGAAAATCTGTTGAAAACCAATAGCACACAGTTTATTATCCGAATATGAACTCCAACAAAGTCTACGACAGTAGGAAACTCATCAAAGCTTAGTCAGAATCAATTCTGCTAATCAATTTGTATTATAGCATGGCTGAATTACACTAGCGGTTCTAGAATAGAGATTGAACTACAAAATTTCCAGCTTGTGACAAGGAAGATTCGCGAAAGATTTTAAAGTATCAAGTTAGCTGCGAGAAACCAAGAAATATGGCATCATCAAGAACTCGTGGCTCTCAAAAGCATAGTCAGAATTCAATCACTGGAGCGAAGTTCTTGCAAAAATCAATCACTTACAGCAGGAATGATGTAAGTCCCACTAAAGTGGCAGTGGGGATTGCGGCAGGTGCAATCAGCTCCCACTTGTCCTCTGTTTTGAGGATGTGACGCAACCAAACTGCCAAGTAGGCAAAGATCACTGCATTTATAGCGAGACAAATCAAGCCCAGTTGAAATGGGAACCTGCATTGGAGCACAAAAAATTGTCAAACTGACATACGAAAGCGGTGCACTCGTGCCCACTCACGCGCTTCATACGTCTAAGATAGTGTCACCCTTAATCGCCATGTCAAATAGTTCCTATCATTTAGACTACTTTATATGTTTTCTTGGCTGATATAATTGGATTAATGCGCCAAAGAATGCATTCTTTGAATACCATACGCAAAAGTTACGAAAGGTCCAAGTATTATTGGTAGATGATCCAAATTGCTTCTTCGATATTAGTTACATAATGATTAAGGGGATGTATACCAGCTGGACATCCGATCTGATCAAGTGGCGATATTGGGAGTCCCTAACTTCGAGAATCGACCTTCCAAATAATTCTGTCAAAAGTCGAAAGATTGCTTGTTTACGGTTGGCTTCTTCTTCCCCGAGTCAAATCACAGAACGTCTGACTAACTCAATCAACATGCTAACTCCCGATTATCTAGCAATGACCAACCCTCTCTTGATAGACCATACGACCCCGAAGCCCATCGAAGTAGTGAATAAACCTCAAACCAACGAGTTGACACGAAAGCTACTATACAACAGATACTGCGTCACTGTTCAGCAACAAATGTTGTGAATCAAATCACTGCTTGTTAAGGGAATCCATCAAGGAACTGCTAGATGTAGAAACTTCAAAATTTAGTAAACCTCTATCCCTACGAGACCATGTTCTCCAGACAAACTGATCAAGTCCTATGCCGCACAAATGGTCCGAATTCATATCCTAGCAACTTCAGCCTTAAAACAAAATCAACCTTAGATTCCTTACCTGCGAATGCGCGAATCGTAGAACAAGACATGGAACAGATGATGCCGAGAGTCCCCGTAGTAGATTGCAAACACGGCAGCAGCTAGCCACAAGAGATTTTCCGCCGTGCGGCGCAACAGCGCAGGCTCCGACGGAGCAGACGACGCCGGAGCCGGCCCTACCCCCAGCTCCCCTCCATAGTCGGGCGAAAAGCTGTACCTCTGCCTCACATTGGTCAACAATCGTCCTCGCTCCCCCGACATCATCCCTACTCCAAAATCCAAACCTCGAAACTCCTTCTCCTGAATCCAAGAACGCCGCTCGAAATCTCCAATTCCCACTACGACGTCCAATCTGCACCGCAACACCTGCTACTCGATATCCTCCGTCTGTCTCTTAGGGCTCACCTCCAATGCATCTCCAGCTCTAATACTCACAGATCGGGAGTATAACTTATTTCACCACTGGCTAGAATGGAAGGGTGCTCGACTTCAGCTCTTTTTCGTACGAAGTTGACCTAGACAACGCTCTGAATCCGGCGAAACTTCGGACTAGACCACCGACGCGGAAACATGGACGCAATATTCAAATCTAAATCAAATTTCACCATCCGTCACTCAAAATGTTTGCGTGTCAGAGGACTTGCTATTGCAACTATTGCAACTATTGCGGAGGGTGTGGGCTGCGTGGAGGAGTGAGAAGAGAATGCTCTTGGAGCGCAGCGATGGCAGAGCTCTGGAGGGCACATGGCTATGGCAGGAGCGAGGACGACGAGAATGCAAATCTTGACTCCCGTATAGATAATAGGGAATATGGGTAAGGCATAATCTACGGATTAAGGATGGTTTTAGTCAACAGACAGCAAGCCTTTGGGAAGTCGCTTGCTATGGCCCTTGCAGGATTGCACTAATAAAAATTCACTACTGTAGTTCATTACAGTAGTCCTTTGAATTGGTGTGGCCTGCACTAATAAAAATGAATTCATGCTAATTCTGAAATTAAATTGAACTTGTGAGTGAATCTAATATGTGAAATAATATTACTCAAGTCACACTAAACTTAACAATGTACTCCCTCCATCCCAAAATTATCATCCAATTGCACAAAAATGTTTGAGATTAATGCTGGAAACAACATTATTTCAACCCATTTTTAAGTATTTCAAGGAAGTTTTTATCCATTCATCAAGTCTTTAAGAACAAAAATGATCTTTTTTGAGCAACTAAAAGATCAATTTGAGACAAAAAAAACACCAAGGGAAACTAGAAGATAATTTTTGGATGGAGGGAGGATTTATTGAATTGCTTCATGATGAAATTATTGTAATTTGTGACAAATATGTAAATAAAAAATAGTTATCCCCAAGGGACCAAGTGCCTATTCAAGAAACGCTTGAAAACTCAATTGGGGTCAATAAAGTCAATTTTTAATGGATGATTTGAAGTTTTGATACAAGATAGGGACATTTGCCCCCTTCATGGGAATTTACCCCTTAATAGACCAAAGAGCCCACTTTAGACTTTATGAGAACATAGATGGCCTCTATTGACTTCATAATATGAAAATTTTGAATCAAATTTTAAAGATGGATGCTAATCATCCTAATCTATGTGCAAAGCTTTGTTTCATACCATTTTGATAAATATTGCAAAAGTTAGAAGAATTTTTTCTAATTGGGTAGCAAAATATATACTTATAAAAAAAAGTTTGATGAATATTTTGGATTGCACAAATTGATACCTACTCAAAAACATTTGAACCATTGAATTTCAAACAATGACATGAAAATAATTTACAGATAATGAAGCTAGAAAAAACATATAATTTCATCTATGTACTCAATTTTGAAATTTTGAAATAAAATTAAAAATAAGTGATAAAGTTAATCATTTATAAGTGTTAGGGATTAGACGCAGATAATATTGTAACATATATAGAGTGTCAACATTTTAACACTTATAAAAATTGATCTTGATAATGTGTAACATTTTTAAAAATAAAATTTATAAGACTTTAGTAGTAAAATATATAACGTTTATTTAAATCAAGGATGAAAGTACAAAAAATATGACTCATCATTCATCTAAGTTGATTGAGAGAAACAATCTATACTAGTTTGATGAGATTCTTCTATATGCCAAGATTTTACTAGCTTTTGAAGTGCTTCAATATTCACATGATGTCATTAGGCATTAGATGAGATTGGGGTGGGTGGGGGGTGGAGGGTTGTTTTGGGCATGTTCCCAGCTTCGTTCCCCCAGTCTTCTCGAACTCCGATGTCAGATTTATTTATTTTTAAATAAAATAAAATAAAATTTTAAGTCCTTAAAATGAGAAACAAAGTTGTTGTTTTTCTTCTTCTCGAAAACTACCTGGCAGTCTCTCGGCCAGGTCAGCGCAAGCGGGTTTCAACAATTCTCAGGTGGGTTTCGAGTTGGGAACTCGTAGCCCTCCCCAAGAGCCAAAACACATGTTATGTCTTTGCTTCAAAAACTACCTCAAAGTCTCAAGTGCATTCTCATCATCTTTGAATCCCATAAATTTTTCCAAATTTTTTCAACTTTATCACTTATCAAAGTCAAATCAATGAAGTAGAGAGCTAAACATTTTACATCACTTAACAAGTAACATTTGATAGTGTATATTTTACAATGCACAAATCTCAATAACACATGAGATTTTAATACTTATGGAGGTAATACTAATGGATGCCTAATTGTATCAATTGTTTGCTAGAATTTTCTCACCATTGGGATTAACATTTTCCAATTTTATGTAAAAGTGATTAGTGGTTTAGTTTTTTCTTTCATCTAGTACCTCCTTCCTTTATTTGATTTTTTTAAAAGATGAATATGAAAGGTTTTTTTGTTTAAATTTTTTTCATTTATTCTCAATACATTTTTCAATGTTTTGACTAAAATGCACGAGTCATAGGACATTAATTTATTTTTTTAATGTTGAAGGACAAAACTTCACCTTTTGCAAGAGCAAGAAAAAACTACATTTTGAAGTTTAGGCACATTTAACTTGAAGTTGGTGAGGAAAATCACTCTAAAATTTTGAAATGATGTACTTGAATAAGTAAACCAAAGGATCTTATGATTTGATTCATTAAAAAATAAATATAGATGAAGATTTTAGCCTTGCTTTAGAAACGATAATTTTGAAGTAGTTTTTGGCTTCTAAATATGAAAGAATTTTAGAGGTCAAAAAAAATACAATCAGATGTCTAAATTAAAAGTTATCATGCTTAAAAAATATAGGCAATTTGGGCACTTTAGGAACCTTTTGCTAAATTCCTCATCTACTTCTAAGGTTTGGCATGTAAATAACAAACATGATATAATATGCAATTGTTAAAAGTAAACTTAATTTAGCACAAAAATCTCATTTCAAGAAGAGTCAAATCCTCACTAACCATTGTCAAGCAAGTTTGAGAAAAATCATTTTCTTCTAATTTCAAACATTACTATCTTAAAATCAATGTTCTCAAAGTTATTGATATTTTTTCCACATATTTTGAATTTTTATCTATAATTTTTCATTACTTGGATTTCAAATAAAAAAATTCTTCACTATAAAAGAAAACATCAAAAAATGACTAGTGTATTATAAGATTATTTGACTTCCTTGCATTGCAGAGTGATTTAGAGTAAGATAGCTCCCTTATTTGCTTCTAAAAATTTTCATGTGTCTACCTAACAAGGTGTAGTGCTCAATGGTGTAGACACTCAATATTTTGTAAAGAAATTTTTTACTCTAATAGAGCTCAAAGTGTATTGACCCTACTTTGAAGAAATGAAAAGAATTTTTTTCTCTTATCAAATATTACAATCTTTCAATTCATGCAATCAAATGGTTAAAAAAATTTCTACACACTGTTATGATAGTTTACTACACTTTTGTAGGGTTGAAGTTCAAAAAAATAAGATTTTATTTTCAATTTTAGTAATTTAGTAAAAATGGCATTTTTTGATGATTTTTCTTGAAAAACACACCTATCTTTTGGGAGTATATAATTCAATTTATAGACTATAATTATGGAAATCTGAATAGTAGGTATATCAACATTTATTTGGAATAGCATTGCATTAGTGTAAAAGTTTCAACATATTTTCAATCAAAATAATTTGATTATTTAAATCATAGTGGAAGTGAGAATAAATTTAACTTTTCAATTTCATGCAATAACTAGTATAACTACATTAAATTGTCTTGATATGGTACTAGTAGACATGTGCCTCGTCACAGAGAGTTATAACTATATGAAAGTTTATTTTGTTACACACTAATAAGGTAAATCAATATAGTGTATCTGTGAAACAAATTTAATGAAACAAATTTTTAACAAATAAATAAAACTACAAAGATTAGGAAGAAAATCATTCATATTTATAAGCAAAATATAAATTTATCATGAATTTTCAACTAAGGTTGCCCTAATAGCCCAAACATATTATTGATTTACCGAAAAAAGTACATCCATCTTAGTCATCTCACTTATTTATTGTCATGACAATATTTATATTGAGCCAAATGAATGTAATGCCAAGGTTCTATTGTAACTACATTCTTTGCAAATACTTCTACTTCAGTCTTGATCTATTGTAGCTATTAAGTATATATATGTAACTCTATTCTTATTTCAAGAAATTTTGATAATCTTATTTATTCAAGAATGATTATTTCATTCCAAATGCATAACAACGCCTTAAAATCCAAATGCCCAACCAACCATTTTATGGATACTACCCAACTTTAGGAATTGTCTAGATCTTTTGAAAGTATTTTTTTTCTAAATTTCATATTTTTATTATGTAGTTGTTCAAGTTACCTTTCCATAGTTGAAAAGCCTTGGGTACTTTTTCAAAGCCAAACACTCTAAGAAATGCTCATTGCAAATTGTTTTAACAAAAAAGAAAAACCAATCAAAAACCATCCCAAGGAAAAAATTCCATGGGTATGCAAACACTCCAAGAAATGCTCATTGCAAATTGTTTTAACAAAGAAGCCTAGCCAATGAAAAGCCATCCCAAAGGAAAAAATTCCATGGGTATGCAAATAGGGAAGAGCTTGATTAGGTGGAGCATATAATGATGGGCATGGTCATTCAAGAGAATTTTTTGTTTTCCCAATCTACCTCACTTGATTGTAAGGCTTTAATAACAATCTTCCATTGCTCCACTCCTTGTGAAAATTAGCATGCATGTTTTTAACTATTCATAATTGCATTTGGTCAAAAATGGCAAATTCTTCTTTTGTGAAAATTTGAAATATGGTCCCTAAAATCTTTATGCCTAGGATATATTGTTTTATTTTTTCAAAAATTGAACTTTAATTGAAAATGTTTCAAAATTCATACGGTCAGAGCCTTGAAAATTCCAGGGTACACTAATTTGATACACCTAATTTGATAGCAATGAATAGGATCTTGAAGTTACATTTTCCAAAAAATTATTTTAAGATAATTTTCACTTTCATCTCAAAAATGAGAGTTTGGAGGTGATCTTGAATTTCTAATTTTTTGTATGAAAAAAAGATCATGCAAAGTATTTCATTTTTTGGCATCTACCAAACCTTATTTTCTAGGAAAATATTAAATATCCAACAAGAGATGCTAAATATTCAACGAGAGATGCCAACCATCGACCAACATGCTAATGCTACCAATACTAAATGTCAACAAGACCATTAGAAACTGAATTGGACGTTCATCAATACATACAAAACAACTGGTGTGAAAACTAGTGTTACAATCAATTGAGAGTTGCTTTACTTTCAGAATCCAAACATGCCCACGTCACAACGGTAGTGAACAAAATCTTTATCCCCGGCTGCCTCGTTTTGAAATGAGTACACAACAGCAAAGGCCATCTAGATGCATTGATATCATTAAAATGAGCGAAAAGATTCCGGAATCAGAAGATACACTAGACCAAAACTCTTGCATGGCATACTACCTTATGCAGCGCTTTTTCGCTTTCACATAGTACAGTTACAGATCTGAATGAAGCCAGTTGGAGTACCGTACTACTTCAAGAGACACAAAAAGAGAGTTGGGCAAAAGGTCGGCCATACCGACACTTTCAAGCCACCTGGGGTCCCTGACCGAAGTATAAAATCGTATTCCCATGAATGTAAGAGTTCAATGATGTACGTATGCATGCTTTTCAAAAAGTTTTACACCTCATGCCTGGTTAGAGCACACGAATCGCTGCCTGCAAATTTGGCAGCTCCTGCAGACCGCCCAGCTGTAGGACACCTCTCTGTAACAAATACCCTTGCCATGTCACAGTGGTAACTTCGGGCTTCGAACCAAAACTTGGTCTGGGTTCCATCGTGCAATCCATATAGCCATCGAATTTGTCAGCATCGGCATCATCCTCCACACGATCTAACAGCGATTGGTCTTCATCCATAGGGTCGATGCGCTCACCGTCACATTCCATCCCGCGGGTCTCTTCAAGTGTTCCATCTCGGTTCTCGTCATCAACGCCCTTCGCGTCAGTAGCAGTTCTGGCTTCTTCACTCATTAGCTGATCTTGAACCCTCATTCTTTTTGGATCAATTCCGGGAGTAAATTCATCCTGTGCTTCAAATGCTTTCCTCTTCAAGTCTTGTCCGATTTCTTGATCGCTGAAAGTAGACAAGTTTATCCCGATGGAACGGACGTCACAAGCAGATTCAGATTCCCTTCCTGTATGGCCGGCTTCTAGAGTTTTCTGTTTCACATCAAACTTAGGAATAATGGATTCATGACCAAATGCAGATGGGAGCATTCCAATTGCGCAAGGAGTCCAACTCTTAGCCTTTGACCAAGGTCCTGCAGTTGCTGAAGCTTCCATTGACTTGATGGACTCAGAGACCTTCAAATTCGCAACGTATTTGGCCATCGACATCTGCCAAGCATTCGTTGCAGATTAATTAGTGAAGAAAAACAACAATTTTTGAATACTAAAGGGCTCATTGGTGGCCAAAGAAGTAGCTATTAAGAAAAACTGTAGGAAATCTGACATGTGGAAATTTGCGCATATAAGTCTCATAAAAAAATTATGCTCAATAAGTTGGTCCAAACAGATCAAGGGTACTGAAATACTACAAGTGCTAAAACTTTCCAAGACAACACTCGCATGTTTGGTGGCACAATTAGGTTGGCATGACGTATACACAAGCCAACAGAAGTTAATTACCTCTTGCAGTTCCCTCGCCTTCGCCAGTGCAGTATCCAATGCCAACTCTCCATCCACGTCATTCTGTACACTGCATTCACAAGTAAATCAAGTAAGTATATATATGTGACTCGTAAATAAACGGATAAATTCTTCTCTACACCTTTCTCCTCGGTTGCGATGAGTAGTCATTCATAATATTTACAAGACAAAGCTGATGACGGGGTCTTAAAATATGCAAATAATAAGGAAAATTATCTGGTCGGAATCGGTTAGCTAAAACACACCAGACGAGGATTGATGCACATACCTGTCCGATTCACGCTGCCGGATATTAAAGTTCCTCCCACTTTCCTCAATCTCTAAACTAACCTCCAAGTCTTTGGCATAACTCTCGCTCGAACGTGGACTATACCTTGCTAGCAATTCCGCACGACGACGGAAGGAGCTATCATTGACCAGTGGCGAAAGATGAGAGACAAGCTTGACAAGGGACTCTGCGTCTATTCTGCTGCGCATACACAAATGAGCGAGCTCTTTCAGGGTCTCTTGAGGGAAAACTGCTTGCATCTGCACATTCGCACCTGTTTCAATAAATTTCGGTAAGCCAGTTTGTGCTTTCTTCTTCTTTGAAAGCGCAGAAGATTGATCAAGAATCCAAGCTGCCCATTCCACAAGCGCCTCTTTCGAAATTGGCGTTGCCGAGTCCTCTTTTAGCTCCATTCTAGAATTTGATTCAATAGGCATGACTATCAGGGTTCTAAATATGCTAGATAGCAACAGAGCTGGTAGCTGAGGCATCTGCTCAGCCAACTGAACGCAAGTGTGTTTCCATGCAGCAACAGAGTTGTCCTCCTTTCTCGCAGTGATGCCAAGATCATCACTAGACGACGGAGAATCCGGAACCTCATCAAAATCACTACTATTATGGTCACCCAGAGGCTCATTGCTGGGCGCTGGGGAACTGCAACTTGGATTTAGATCATGAACTAAGAGCCCTTCCCCCACCAACAGAGATACCAGTTCAGAAGTCCCAGAATGTGTGAGCTCCAGTAGCTCCCTTAACAGACCTTGTTGTTGTCGTTTTATGCCTGCATATAAACATACTACAAACCTCAAACACGGTAATCTTGAGAACACCGTTACATGTTCCAAAAGCAAGTGAACATGACGTCGTCGGAAATGGGTTCTGTTGCAAAGAAGTGCAGCTGAAGTTTCTCAAATGTCTCGTTCAACTACCTCTTCGAATAACAAACTCTTGATTCTTTAATCCAGTGGTGTTAGTAAACCCTAGACTTCAAGTGGTAATCTCACCCACAGACCGTGACTGCACCTGGAAATAAGAGGAAAAAAGGTGCAAAAATAGGTATCATGAGCCCAACCACAATTTTCTCCAAAAAACATGGCACAGGAACTCAAAGGAAAAAATACATTTCATGTTCACACTCTGGCTTACCTTTAAGAGCACGCTTAAGAGTCAATCTTTGTTGTTTGTAATCTTGTCCCTTAGTCTCCTTACTGAGCAATTTCTGCTGTGTAACCAGAATTTCAAAGATCACTTGGGCATGTTCAAGAAGTTTAGTCTTCAGAGTGCCTTGGGTATTTGGCAACAGCTGTTCCTGCTCCTCCCAGTAATTTCTTTGCAACCATGCAAGCGCCTGAGAGTCATCACAATATCCTCAAATGAATCAAAAGAGACGAAATGATTCAAAGCCGCCGAAGCCCAAAAATTTTCAAGTACGTATAATAACAAACAAGAGCAGAACATGTGGTTGCTCAACGGCAGCGAAAACCCACAAATGGCATAATAGTGGAGAACAAGCAGAGAATACCAGTTAAGTACCTGTTTGCTTGCATGACGCACAAGAGGTAGAGATGGAAGCTCGTTATGTGAAGTTTCTGTTCAACAGCATTAAGACAATTCAGTGTTTCAATTTCGAGGGAAGAGTAGAGTGTCAACAATTTGGTACGATAAATCGAACAAATTAATTAAATGAGTCGCTTATAACTCTCAGACCGAAGAATACTAAAGAAAATTCCTGCGCACCATGGCGAATATCAACAAAAGCACGCGGAAGCCGCGCATCTTCAGCCCTGTTCGCTACAGAGGATGTGTGACGCCTTACAGATTGATCAACCACTCCATTCACCAATCTGACATCCAACCAGTCTATTTCTTAGAAAAAACATCACTAACCCTAAGTTTCTCATAAAATCAACAATTGCAAAATTGTGTAGGAAGATTCACGGAAGGCTGTCTTATGGCAATTAAAACGTAATATATTAATTAGTTCATAGATCCTTTGGTACGAGACTGGTCAGACACGTTCAACGCAGCATTTAAAAATAGACGCTATCTAGGCGACAATCACTACCGTGCCCAGACAACCGTAATCGAAAGAGACGCCCTATTGAAGTCAAGTTCCAACCCCCAATCCATGATTGCAATGGAAAAATCGAAGCTCACCTCATGATCGCCATTGCGTACATCATTCGAAGCATTTCGCCAGGCAGAGCTACACTGGGAGATACCTCTGTGCTGTAAAATAAAACACAAAACCGCAACCATGAGAATTGGCACAAAGAAAATAGAGATTGATACACAAATCAGCAATTCAAGTGAAAGAGAGAAAGCTTTACTTCATGTATGGATCTCGTTGCTGTATGCTTATAAGCTCCGCGGTAATTTCCACAGCCACTGGCAAGCCTCCCCTACTCTGCCATGCTGCAACCTAAAAAACAAGAAGCCCGAAAAAGTTGGCCTAATTACTGTAATCCAAATCCAAATATAATCGCATTGTGCTCTTAGCAATTACGCTTGTAAACAAAACCGAACCTCTCTCCGAAAATTCAAATTCAGTAAAGAAAAGTAAAACCCTAAAATCACGATCGACTCAATTCAGATAAAGCAACTCACGACGCTACATGTCAAGTACCAATTTACGAAACTCCGCGCAACGAATCAATACGGACGCATGTAACCTAATTACCCGATCTAGAGCTTCAGCAATTTGGGCAGGCGCATTGGAGAAGAAGCAGCAGCGCACATGGTGCCACTGCTGCCAGCTCTCCCACGGCACTTGGCGCATCATCTCGACCGCTCTCTGTCACACCAATTCCACAACGGAATCACAATTGCGATTGGCAGCATGCTCTGGTGAAAAGAAACAAACGATCTGCGAAGTCTGATGCCGAAATTGTACAGGCGCAGGTGAAGATTACAAAGAAGATGAAGGCGATGGGTTTAGGGTTCAGTGCTCTCACGCGGAAGCTTAACAGTCTTCTCTCTATTTCAGCTTTCTGGCCAAGTCCATTTCTTTCTAGCGTAAAGAGGGAATGAATTTTCTTTTGCATCCTCATGCATGATAAAGTCGTTAAAGTCATCTTTTCTAGTACAGTGTGAATCATCTCCTTTAAAAATAAAATAAATAAACACTCATTGGAGGTCAAAGTATTATACAAGACCTTCCCATTTCGAACAAAATTTCAAGGATGAACATTTACACTCTTGTCTTACATGTATGGACGGATTCTCTATCATCCATCAGACCACTTTGATTTGCATCATTATTCTAGGTTAAAACAATTGACACAAGCAAGTCAAAAGTGTAGTTAAATTGCTTAGATTTTATTCCTTACATGTAGAAAATTGAACATCATAATTTTTTGGTTTTGAAAATATAATTTTTTGAGAATCTTTGAAAATCTTCGAAGTCAAGAATTGAACAAACCATAAAGTGTCATACCCTATGTGAGGGTTAGACATAAATTAAGTGTTTTTGAAGTTTTGAAGTATTATGAGTGTGATTTTCAATTTGCCAAAACCAATCAACATTAGAAAGTAAAGTATTTTGGCAATCTACTACCAAATCTAACACTCACTTATGATATTTCCCATTATACATCATTGAATTGCTTTTACAAAGACTCAAAACCATTCATTAAAAGGCTAAATTAATTTACAAACATCTTACACTATGTGTGCAAATTCTACTAGGATAGTTCATTGATAACATTTACAAAGACCCCTCAATAAACTTCAAAAAAAAAACTATGTAACAAATTAGAAGTCAAGACTCTATTGCTATTCCAAGCTCTATGCTCTCAATTCAGCTTGATAGTGATAATTTGATTTGAAGGTCATTGCCAAGGGTGTTCAAGGTGTAAAATTAATAATGGTAACCCTAGAGATTTCACACTATTATGCATTGTTATTTGTACAACAATACCCCCTAAGGGCCCCTAGTACAAAGGCAGATATGGATTTTGAATTTTTTTGTCAAAAAAAAATTAAGGCAAGAGAAGACTTTAGACGTTAGATCTTCATCCCTACATGAATTCATTAAAAAACTTGTACAATAATCATGAAGCATCAAGTGACCACTAACCACTCTATTCACATGGTTGAAGAATAAACAACAATTGATTTTTCAATATACTATGATTTATTCCCCACTTTTTACTAAAAATAATGATAATTTTTTACAAAACAAATATAGACTTTTTACATTCTTAAATAAGATAATATCTCATATAATTATTTAAAAGATGGATATTCAAATCCAAATTCAAGTACAATTTAAAGGCTAATTTGAGCTCAAAATCCATGTGACAATGGAACTATAGTAGGAGCTAAGGATAAATGCCACTTTTAGACGCAATAATATTGATTTTTACAACATTACATTACAAAATCCCATAATAG
Organism: Rhytidiadelphus loreus; assembly: GCA_947034895.1. Classification (NCBI taxonomy): domain Eukaryota; kingdom Viridiplantae; phylum Streptophyta; class Bryopsida; order Hypnales; family Hylocomiaceae; genus Rhytidiadelphus; species Rhytidiadelphus loreus. The sequence continues at coordinate 44,190,012 of OX344765.1, forward strand.
CTAATGTATTTTAGACACTTGAAAGAAGCCAAGGTGTATTTGATAACAATTTATCATCTTATACTAGATATAATTATCAATAACATAAGCATCATTCATGCAACAAGATGATTCCTTTACATGAAATTGTTACATAATTGTGGTTTAAACGTCATTGCGTTCACTCTATGAGTAAAAGGTCAAAGGTTAATAATGAAAATAATTAAAGACTTCATTATAGGCTAATTATAAATTTGAAAGCAAGGAATCTCATCTACGCCAACAAGACAAAGTTTGTTGAGTCATGAAAATATTCTCCTATTCACAATAAGAAGTTCTTTATTACAACTAACTTAAAGACAATTGTAATGTTATTGCAACTATAAAGATTTGGAAGTATCCCCCAAAAGTTGAAGAATTTGTTTTTAATTCTTAAAGGACATTTCACATCCAAGCTTGATCAAACTTCATTATATTTCTACATTAAAATACCAATTTCAAAATTTTAATATTTTTCACATGCAATAATATACATCTAAATTTAATCTCATTTTTTCATAATTAAAATATCAAATTGAATTTGTATGTGATTTTTCAAAGAAATTTCTTTGTAAAAATCATAGTAATTATAAAAATACTAAAAATTGTGTGTTTAAAAAAAATAGAAATAATAATGACAAACATTATGGTGTAATTGATGTACTCATTGAGCTCAAACCAAAATAAATTCAATAGAAAAGTTCAAAAGTGGTGTATTTTGAGCTTTCAAGATCCTCTCTTCGAAATGTTACAAAAAATCCAATTTTAACAATTTTGAAAAAGACTAAAATGAATTTTCTTTTTATTAAAGCTACATTTTCTTAGTTAAAACAAAGTTTTTACAATTCTTAATCCTTTCCCCATATGCAGACTCCTCCAAATAAAACTCTTAGTATAGTATTGAAAAAATTTATCCTTGTAAGTGACACTTTATTCTTGTCTCTACCGTGGCAGTGTAAATTTGGACAGTTGAGTGAAGCCTAGGTTAAATGAACAATGTGCACTCAAACCCTTGACCAACAATCTTCACCCTCAAATAAAGAGTGTGGATAACCATATTTATGGAATCATATTTAACTCCTAATTATATACTAAAATTTGACAAGACATACACTTGTGGATTGATAATTCAATAATTTAACATCTATCATTTGCTTGTTCTTTTAATATGTAAACTTTATAATACTCAAATATGGCACCACATACAAAATATAAAATAAATGACCTTTTTTAGCTTTTGAAACATGTGCAGTAATGATCTAAATTGGAAAATGACATCAATCATTGATTGAATTGGTGTTATGTGATATAAACTTTTGTCACTATTGTATATGCACCTTCTATGTTCGTTGACTGTATTTTCACCAAAAAAACCCTCTAAAACTTCCATTTCTAGTATAAGTACCAAATTTTGGAAAAATAATATTTTTGGACACATGCAACCATAGGATCTTGTGATATTCTAACTTGAAAACTTTTGGAAAAAAATTTCAGAAATTTCCACCACGTGGATTGCAAGATATGAGCTTTCGAATTCACAAAAATCCTTTGGGGGGCCCTGTGAAAAAATGGGCAGCTACACTTCACAAGCTCACATTTATATGAAAAAATGTCTAAAATGGAGGTGCTTCCTTGGGATCATTCTTCGAAGCAAGTTGGATACATGCTTGAAATATTTAAGATCATTTTGAATTATACAACATATAGGAAAAAAATAGTAAGTTGAAAGAAGTACTAAAGTAGAGAATGATTCAAAATACAAAATTGTTAAGAATTTAGTTCTATAATTGAAAAATGTCAACCCAATGGTTGCAATGTTGTAGTAAACAATCTAAATCCCATGATTTTATTTTTTTCAAAAAATATTGAAAATTGAGTAAGCTAAAGGACTTCAAAGTTTATCTTAGAGTGAGAATCCATAACTACCCACAAACTAAAACTCCTCATAACTTTTGACTCACCGATCAAAATGGAATGGTTAAAAGCTTTCCACAGATTGTCTATTTACAAAAAAACAAACATATTAAGCCATGACTTTTGATTCATATTTCAAAATATCTTGAATTTTAGTGCACATGAAAGATTTTCTACATCCACACCTTCTATTAAAGTTTGGTCTAAAAACATGGAAATATCCAATCTCACGTACCTGCCCAAAATTGCTATGTTGCCAAATTCAACATATTGGTCCTTTACTCCTTTAGGGGTCAAATGTCTAATGCACAAAAGACACCATATTACTTTTAGAATTTAGACTTCAATTCCCAAAATTTTAAGATTTAACCTATCCCACTACCAAATAGTGTAGGAAGGATTATTCCTAAAAAAGATTAATTGATGAAAGAGTGATATGTTCAAGATTGTTCTAAAAGAAGTGCATCAATAAAAACCACATAAGTACATGAATGTAAGGTCTTTGGCTATGCCAAATTGCTTCATTCAAACTTTAACAAATTATGAACCTCTATCCAACTCTTGCATAAAAAAAGATTGACCCAAATGTTCTAAGAAAATTTTCTTTCATTAGAACATGACATCCTAAAGATATTCGAAGACCACTTCTTAAGAAATATACAATTTATTCAATAAAAATGAATTGATTAAAAATAGACATTTATAGATAAAGTTTGATCAATTTTAAGAGAATTCACAAATATATAGATAAAAGTGGAAATATGCGTAGAGTGATATATGAAATTTAGAGCACATGAAATCACAAAGCTTCATGTACAAATAACATAAAAGAAAAATTTGGCACCACAAAGCTATATTTAATAAGTTTAGGCTTTCTAATTTTGCAATCACCAATTTCGCAATCAGTAGTGATTTTCACTCGAAAGTGAGAAATACAAATATTTAATGAATAATTAATTTAGTGATTATGACTAAAGTTTGTCAAATGCATACAATCTTTAAAATAAATTAATATAATTGCAATATAGTTATTGAAGGGTTTTTTTGAAAATTTTACCTAGAGAAATTCTTAACATGATATTGATTATAAGTTTTCTATCATTCTTTAGAAATACACATATCATTCTTTAGAAATACACATATCATTCTTTAGAAATACACATATCATTCTTTCAAACACATCATCACATTCAAAAAATCTAAATCTAAATGAATGCATAACAATGTGTAAGAAAATTTGTGGGTTATTTTTTCCTATTTCAGTAAGTATTTTACAAACTTTTTAAAATTCAAGAGCTCCCGGTCTATAAGTCAAAATTTGTGAAACAAAGTTAGTGCCTTGAAAGACATCCCTTTCATTTGTCATTGACTGCATTGTTGATTGAAAACATTTGTAGCTTTCAATTTACATGTGTAATTTTTTTCCCATAAAATAATTATATTTGCTTGTAAATCTCTTTCTAAGTAAAGATTTCTTGTACATGATGATATATTTAATTTTTATTATATGGGATATACACAAAATAATTATATTTTGGATAATTGAATTGCCAAATTTTATTTAAATTATTAATGATTTTGATAAAGAAGCCAAAATATTTGTTTCCTTTTTTACATTTGTTGCCCAAATGTTTAGAATACAAATCTCTTTCAAGAACTATATACATAAAAATCGTGATTGTATTCAATACAAAGTATATATTGAATGTTGATTGGTACAAGGAAATTAAATTTATCCAATAATTGTAATGTAAGTGTAAGAATTTGGATAGCCAAAATGAAGTTCATATTGTAACAATAATTAATGTGCATGATTGTATTTGTTTTAGATAGTTTCTTTTATGTCAATGAGTCGCATAGTTTGCAAGAATTTATAAAAAATATTTTAAATATTTTAAAAGATTATTATTATAAAAAAATTGATGCAATACAAAATAAATTTGGGAGAAACAAGACTTTTACACTTCTCTCCCTGTTCCCTACTTATGTGACTATCTTAATCTTTCTATTCAAGTATTGTATTAAAGTTCAATAGCAACAAACTATAGAGCATATTCTAGTAGTTTCACTACAAATGCAATCAGTTACTTGCAATGATATTACAATCTTATTTTGCACATTAAATATTTGAGATATCAATGTGAATTTTCTTTCCATTATTACATAGAAATGAAAACAAAGATGTGGTTAATTTTTCAATAATTTTTTTTTCTTTTGAGTATTGAGAATCAATTCAAGAATCTAAAATTAAATTTTAATTTGATACAAACAACATTGAATAAGCTTAAATTAACAAATCAAACTTATTATATAAATCTATGGAGTGGTAAGAAAACTTTTGTACAAATTAGTATATCAATTCATTCCTAATTTCAAATTAAAATACATGGATATAATAGATTAATCCTAGATCTACAAATAGAATACAATGAAATTGTGACAAACACCAATAATCCAAAATCTATCACTACTCTTCAATTGGCACACATTGCAATAAATAAAAATTTAACAAAGAACTCAACTAACTAATGATTTTTCTTTATTAGATTTGAAATACTCAACCATAATAGGGTTTGTTTGTATATCTTCCAAAGTAACATCTTTCACTTCTTTTACTTCCAAATCTTCTTCCAACTTTGTAAGCATTTCCAAGCTGATTTGCTTATCCCGCTTTGCCAAATGATTCACAAGTACAAAAAACAAAGGTGTTGGTACTTTTTCCTCCAATTTGGCTCCAAAAAGTTTGAAAAGACCTCGTAATACAGAAACAAAACTCTTAGCGGTACAAGTGAGCAAAAGAAGGATAAATTCCTTTGGATCCACTAAATCTGATGGAAAATTTGCGAGCTTAAACACATTCTCAATGGCAGCATCATGGACTTTGATTTTCTTCGCAATCTCAGCCAACGGCTTTTGGTTGATGTATTCAAGATCCTTGGTTTGTTGATACAAATCAATAAGTTGATTCATAGTTGGAGGAGGAGCTGTAACATCCAGTTTTATCATTGTTAGAAGATTTTGAAAATACATCGATGCAAATTCTTCAAGATTTTCAGGTTGAGCTCGAATGGCCTCCTTGGCAAATGTTTTGAGCAATGTTGGTAATCCATTGGGGATTTTGATTTGTTCAACACAATAGATTGGCTCTTGATCAAGAAGAGATTTAGACATGATGAGTGTAATCTTTATTACACTCAATTGTTATAGTATATTTATAATGCAATTACTAAAATATCCATCATCATCTTCAAAAAAAAAATCAGTAAAATCAAAATCAATAGATTAATCTCTGATGGAATATTTTATCTTATTTATATAAAATAGGAAAGAATGATAAAGACTTATTGACATGAGCAAATTCATCAAGGATCAATAATTTAGAAAAATATTTTTGAACATTCTTAGAATTCAATCTCCATATTTTTATCAATACATAGTAAAAAAACTTAATTTTAATACAAATAAAGGATATTTATTACACATGCATTTTAATATTTTTTATTAATTTAAATGTTTATCATATTGATACTTTCACAAAAAAAAATTGACTAATAAAATGCCAACTTCAAGAATATCATTAAAGTCCAAACATTATCAATGAAATTAGATATCAAAACTCATTGGTAAGGAATTAGGGCTTCATTTTATTTTCATATAATCTAGGAGGGCGAGAATAAGACAAATCCTTGATGAATTAAAGGTTTATGTAGTCACTTTACATCAAATAATTTGCTGAAGTTATCACTAGAACTCTTTATTTACATCAATGGCTCAAGTTGCATGAGCTCACTAACCAAATCGTTAAATTACAATAAACAGAGAGTTTACTTTGAGCATAGTTAGTGCAAATACTCTTTTTTATTTGTCATATCACCAAATTCCATAATTTTTTATTATCAATATAGTTTAACTTCTATTCAATTAATTGATAGGTACACACTAAGGAATCATTGTATCAATGCTGAAATAACCTTGGAATTAGCATTTTAGTTACATTATTTTAGTATACATCATATTCATATAATTTTAGAAATTAAAGTGTGCTAAAATGGCATTTGCTTCATAGTATATTATTTTTCAAATTAATGTTAAAGTATAGGGAAATGATATAACTGCGATGTTGATTTGCAATGAATACAACAACTTTCTAGTACATATCTATCAATTAATAAAAATAAAAAAAGTGATAATTAATTAAATTCTTATGGTCAAAATTAGAGTTTGCAATGTGCAATTTTTCATACATAGAGTTGCAAATTTACTATAGCAAAAGTTGTAAATGAATCATTTTTCTCTTAATCCTTAAAGGACATTTTAAGCCCTATAGGCATTTTGAAAGTCAAAACTTGAATTTTTACATAGTTCATGATTTTAAATGTTTTTAAGCTTAAAATTTATAATTAGGCATATATTATAAATCTATAAAATTTCACTCAAAGTCATATGAGTGCCTTTACTTATGGATTGTCAACCCTTACAAATCTATAATTCACCAAAGGTCTAAAAACTTTAAATCAATGTGTGGTAGATAAAACTTCAAGTTTTCTTTCTAAGAAAAATATACTTAGCACTAAAGTACTAGTTGGTGACCACATTTTCAAATTTCAAAGTCTTTTTCTTTTTATACTCCCCTTTTGCAACTATATATGAATGAAATAATATTTTATATTTATTTTCCACAAATCAGAAATATGATCACAAATCTTCTATAAGTATAACATTTTTAGATTTCTTTGTAAAAATTTGAAATTATCATGAAATTTTGAATAAGAAGTGAAATACTTCATAGATCATATACAAAATATGCCATAAATTTTACCAAGAAATCAAAGTGAAAATGAATTTGTTAGACAAAGGAATAGAGAAAATGAATTGATATTCTTCAATCTCGAGGCTTTTGTCTCCCAATAAGTGAGAAATACACATGGATAAAAATATTTTTTCAAATTAAATGTAGAAGAAAAGGAGTACTAGTATCAAACTTCCAAGGGTAAGATCACTTCGGTTCAAATGTATTGCTCATTTATAAAGTTCACAAGTTCAAAAAAGAATTATAATAAATTAAATTAGCTCTATTCTGAAATAAGAATAGTATGATTGTGAGTCTCTACTTACTTCAACCAAATCCTAATCATGTTGTGGAGCGTGACTATAATTATAGATAAGGCTTAGAAACTGGGATTAAAAACCTAGAGAGTCCATGCCATAGTGTGTGTCCAAAAGACAAATCTATAATTTGTTTTAATTCCTAAAGTTCTTTCATGTTTAAAAACTCCAAATTGCTTCAAAATACTAGTCTCTAAAGGAAGGATAAAATCTTCATCTCTATCTATTTTTTAACAAATTCAACCTTAGGACCCTTTAGTTGATTTGTTAGAATCACACCTTTGTCAAATTTCAAAATAAGAAACCTTAACAATTGCAAGATCATGATGCTTGAATTTCAACAAGAATCCATTTTCAACTCTTAGTTTCCAAATGGTTAGATTTCATCTTTCAAACTTTTAACCCCAAAAATGTGTAGATCCTACAATAACTTACTTGGTACTTTTCATAATATGTTGAAGAAACAACTTGGGAATACATGAAAAAAATTGCATATTCATGCTTGAGAAAATTAGTAAATAGAAGAAGTATAGAATGATTTAAAATATGAAATTGTCAAGAATTTTGTTATGGAATTGAAAAATGCCAATACCAGTGGTTAGAATGTTCTAATAAACAATCTACATCCTATGATTTTGTTTTTCTAAAATATTAAAAATTGAATTGAATAAAAGACTTCAAAATTTATTTTAGAGTATAGATTCCATAACTAGCTGCAAATTAAAATCCTCATAACTTTCATCTCATTAATCAAAATGGAATGATTTAAAGCTTCACACACATATATATAAATTTGGACAACCAATTTTAAAATTTTAATTCATAAAAAAGCTTTTCTATGCATGAGCTCCAGAAGCTCCAAAAGAAAATATATCCGTGGATGGTCTTCACATAAATGCACCATTCCATATTCAAACACCATTTATTAAGAGTGAAGTAATTTACCATTTCATATCTTTTCAATTTTTTTGGTAGTGTGGACAAAAACAGAGCCATGTCTAGATTGTGTGACAATTTTCTTTTCTATTATTTTCTAATGTCTCATTTTGAAATGGATATCATGGCATTAAGTCCTTTCAAGAAGATAAGTTTTGTTTTTCAAAATTTTGGGAATTGTTTTTGGGAAAAAACAAACATTAGTCCCACAACTTTGAAATTATAGAAAAAATGTTAGAATAAGAGATAAAATACATGATAAAATCAACAAAAATATTATATTTATTTATCTTTCAATAGAAAAAAGAAATACATGATTAATTCATTCATTCAAAACTTAAATTGTTGACAATTTTGGAATGATTTTAGGAATTACCAATGCAAATTGTAAGAATATTTGAGTGTGAAAATTCAAGACATATTGCAAGTTCTTAATGTTGATAATATACAATAAGAGATTTAGAAGTTAGATGTTGATTATGAATTCATTGAACTTTGGAAGTTGCTTGAGAGAAAAAGTGAAATATATCCTATAAGATTATTACAAACTTTGCCAATTCAAATACACAATCCATTTAAAATCCTTCCTAAGGTACTGTAAATAAACCATTGTCTAACCAAACATGGAAGATTGAACAAAAAAGAATGAAATTCGATATATGTTTTTATTTAATTTGAGATTCATGCTCTGTTATCATCAAAGATTTCAATGTAGGTATCATTCAAATATAATTAAATAATCCTTAGATATTAAATATATTAGTTGCTAACTTTGTGATTGCGATCAAAATTATCAGAATATTGTGAAGCAAAAGCTTCTCATGTAGAGCATAATGATTAGGAGCTATAATAAACATTCTATGCAAAATTTCAAAAAGAAAATAGAATTATGGTTTAAGTAGTTTGGTAAATTGCAAAATGCACACTCTCAACCTTTTAACCCCTAAATACCCAAAGCATAGAATTAGAAACCTTCAAAGATCACCATAATTAAAGCTTAACATTTTGAACTTAAAGAAAAAAATTGTGAAAATTACAAACATTCAATCTACAATCAATTTAGAAAAGAATTTTCGATCATTTGGTTTCAAATTTGATTGAAAAACATTTTTTAGTGAAATATTTGATCTAACCATATGGATAAAATCTATGGAATGTTTTTGCAACTTTTGTTTGAAATTCATCATTAAATTCTTCTTCACCTCAAAATACCAAAGTCTTTTTTGAGTTTCTAGAAATTTGTTCTAAATTGATTAAAAATATTCAACATTTTGATAAGTTTTGTTAATTTTTTGAAATTGTAACCTTACAAATTCAAACTAGACATATTAGAGATCATATGGGGGAAAAAAATACAACAATATCACTTATGGATTGAAAGATTAGAATGTTTGATCATGGGGGCATTAAAAGTGTGAAAGTGATTTGAAGTCTTTCAATCCTCTTTTCACATGTCAAATCTAAAAAATTGGTCACTAGAAAAAATTATGAGCTTAAAGGGCATAACATGCATAACTCCAATCAATTTATAACTTCTCTAAATCTACTCTAATTTTTTTTTAAATTAACTTCTAATGTGATTTTTTCTCCAAGATCTAGTGTATTTAAGGCTCATTTTCAAGAGTCCTCAACATTAAAAAATCAAGATTTTCAAAATCTTGAATAGAAAAATCATAATCATTCATTTTCAAAATCAGATTTTTGATACTAAAACTAGACTTCACAAAGAATTTTTCAAAATATAAACTACTAAAAATTGTAATTTGATGAGGTTTTATTTAACTTCAAAGTTTTGCCAACACTAAAATTTGATGCCTCATGCATTTAGGGGTTAAGAGTTGCATTTTATAGAACCAAACTTGGACTCCCCCTTGATCTTTAATCCCTAAGGGCCCCAACGCCCTAAGTTTGACCTCCTCCAACTCACATTTGACCATTATAATCTCATAAGCCTTACAATAAAAACTTCCACAATTTTCCCCAAAGTTGTCCTCCGTAATCCTCTTGCAATCTCAATAGCCACCTCTCATGGATCTTATTTTTTAATCAGTGGGGCCAACTTGAATGGCAGCCGTGGCCTACTTAGGGGGTAAGTTTTGACCCAAAAAACATTTTTTTTAAACCAGTACACAGAGATCCATTTTCACTACACTTTTGACAACTAAGACCAAAAATGACTCAAAATCACTTGAAATGTACAGTCAGGTACCACAAAGTTACGAACTTTTTCAAAAACTTTACAAAACATATCACTGCTGCCAACTTTGATACCCTCCCGAAGGCTCAAAAATTGATTTTTTTCCATGAATTTTTTTTGGCAAGAGCGTATATGTGTTAATAACATCTTCGAAAAATTTCAAGGCTAAAAGACTTACACAAAAAAAGATATTTGAATTCTACCAATGTGTGTAGATGTGAAAAAACATTCACTGCTGTCAATTTTGAAACCCTCCCTAGGAGTGAATTTTTTTTCTTTTGCCATGAAATTTTTGTCATGAGGTCAACTCTATGTTAATAACATTTGGTCCAAATTTCAAGGTCAGAAGATTTACACATAAAAAGGAATTCGAAATCTACCAACATGTGTCATTGAATGGGACAATTTCACTATTGCCAACTTCCATAAACATATTGGTAGATTTCGAATATCTTTTATTTTGTGAATCTTTTGAACTTTAAATTTGGCGTACATGTTATCAACATAGATTCAATCTCTTTAAAAAAAATTCATGGCAAAAACAAAAAAATTCAATCCTTGGGAGGGTGTCAAAGTTGGCAAGAGTGAAACTCTCCCTTACAAACACATGTTAGTACATATCAAATATCTTTTGGGGGGTGAATATTTTGAACTTGAAATTTGGCACACATATTATCAATGTAGAGGTGATCTCATAACAAAAATTTAATGGCAAAAGAAAAAGTTTTCAATCCTTGAGAAGGTGGCAAAGTTGGGAGAACTGAAAGTCTACAACTACACATATTGGTAGACTTTCAATATCTTTTTTTTGGTGAATCTTTTGGCCTTGAAATTTGGCACAGATGTTGTTAACATAGGAATGCGCTTGAAAAAAAAATTCATGAAAAAAAACCAATTTTTGAACGTTCAGGAGGGTGTCAAAGTTGGTAGCAAGTTGGCAGGAATGAAAAAAAATTAGTATGTATATGGTACCTGACTGTACTTCAAGGTTTTGCAACAGTACCCTAAACCCTGTGCATCAAATGCAGGATGAAAAGCATTCATTTTGATTTTTGAATTGTGAAATCAACAATCATATTTCATTTTGTCCCGCCTGCCAACAGGGTTTTTAGGGTTACTAATTCTGTTGCACTTGATACCCCAAATCATGACATGCTCTTCATTTGCAAAGTGCATCATTTTGTACCAAATCTATCGGCAACTTGCAGTAAGTTATGAGGTCCATAAAGCACTCAGGGTCTAGGATAAAAGCATTCTGTAACACAAAGGTAGATTTTGCTTTCTCACGACGCCAAAAAATGTATAAATAGTGTATATTTCACGAGGTGGATGCTTTCAGTGACTGTTGCATTCCAACTTCAAAAATTCATAACTAATTCCATGAAGATCCGAAAAATATGAAACGAATTGGGTTAGATGCCAACTCCCTTTGTCTTTTAAGTAAAATGTACTGAAAAAATATTTTTCAAGAATCTGAATTTCACCAAATTAATGGGAGCTTTTATGGACGTCCTACCTTAGCATCAAAGCTGCTGCAACTCTTTCAGCCTTGCATACCATATAGAACAACAGTTTCTCACCATTCATATTGATGGAGATGGTCGAGTACATATGGTATGTACTCCAGGGCTACATCTTAAGAACGCCACCTGAGCATTAGAGTACTGAATGATGAGGTATTGATGTTGTATTGAACCAAATAACTTAATAACAGACACTCAGAGGACAACTGCAGTCCAAATCAGCCTTCATTCAACTCAACATTTATATGAAAAATTCTGTTGGCCATTTCTGAGGTAAGAATAAATTTGGCGCCTTACCAATAACCAATGATGCATCCCAAACAAAACTAAATGGGATGATTCATCATTTTGCGTTTTCAATCATAACATTTGACAGTAGAAAACTTGCTTGAATACAATAAGCTTTGATACCCGACAATAATTGTTTTTTTACTCATCAGTAGCAACTTCAAATTTCAAATTTGCAATGAATCATCACACTCAAGTCAAGGAACAACACTTGGACACTTGTTGTAGTATAGGTTTTCATTGTCAATGTGGGATGAAACTAGATGATATTTCTCTAGGGTGAAATTGCAACAAATTTTGTGACAATAGTCGTGATAGGGGGGAGGACACTGCATACTTAATATAATAGATCACATGAGAGATTAGACCAATTATGTGTCTTTAAAGCTTAGTCTATTAGTGCAAGTTTCTTCCTAGTGCAAAAAATACTAGTAGCAAATACTCTAGCCCTACAATAAAATATACTTAACCCTTAAAGGACAAAGGATCCCAATTTGTTTTTTCTAAGAACTTCGGTAGGTTCTATTGACTACATAATTAGAATTTTTTTAAATGAGATTTTAAGTGTGGATGCTAATTATCCTAATCTACATGTGAAGTTTTATTTTAGGTTGTTCCAATAAATATCACAAAAGTTATAAGGTTTTGGGGGGGTCAATGTCAAAGAAGACAACTAAAAATATATTCTAAAAATTAATTAATTAATCTTATTTGATTGTGTATTAGATTGATACCAATGTTGGTTGTGGTTTGGATTTTAGAGATATCAATCAAGAAATGATCTTCATTTTCAAAAGATATCATTAACCTTGAGGTTAGTAGTTCCAAAATGTACTTAAATTTTTTTTAAATGTATTAATGAAATTAGGAATCATAGCTTGTGGACATCAATATATTGTTACGAGTTTCAACTTTTGAAAATGCATATGCCCAATGGCATCAACCACAACTACCCAATTATTGAATGGTTGATGGCGTTTAAGCCGAGGCTTAAGCTAGTACATGAACAAACTACAAAAAAATTGGTTGTTGTATACATAGCTCAAGAATCTAACACAACATTACAAAAAGGAATGAACTTCATGATCTTATACTTTTTTAGAACCTCAAGAATTGTATTGTACAATTTTATTTTATTTTAGTCATCGCAATTATCCTACTCTAATTGGAATTCATGAAATTGCAACAATTCTATTTATAGCCACTATTGTAGCTACTAATTGATTTAAAGTTTTTGAACTACATTAATGATATTCTTATACCATTCTAAATTGCACTCATGCTAATAATAAGAGGTTAAGAATTTAGAAATTGAAACCTCCAAGGTTAGTTAACAACAATGGTACTTCAATTGAATATTACTACTGCAACACTTGTATCAAAGGTAGTATGATAAATTTGAAACAAGATTGGTTTAGGGTTGGAATAACAATATTCAAATACAAGATGATATTTGGATTATAGTGACATCTACACCCAATACAAATTGATACCTACTTAGAAACATTAAAACCATGCATTCAATTTCGAATAAAGAGGTTAAAGTTATGAGGAGTCTTATTTTGCAAGGAAGGAAGGAAAAACATATAAAGTAATATTTTAACTCAATTTGAAAATTTCAAATATAAAACAAACAAACTGGATACAATACCTATTGATTACTAGAACATTCTTACAATTGGAATTAATAATTATTAATTTTTTGTAAAAAATAATTTCAATTTAGTTTTTTCTTTCATCCAATAGCACCTTCCACTTTATAAATTTTTTAAAGATGAAAATGAAAAAATTTGTTTAAATTTTCTTAAATATATTCTTAACCATTTTCCAAACATATTGGCTAAATTACAGATGTTTTACATATACATGTTTTTTTCTTGAAATGTTAACTGCTAAAGGACCAAACATCGTTTTTGGGCAGCATAGCGATTTTGGGCAGCTTCCTACAAATGGGATTTTTATTTTTATTTTTTGAAAATTTTACACAATGTGTGCCCGAGGAGTAACTTTAAGGCCCTCATAACTTTAGGGTGGCTACATACTTGAAAATTTTCAGATCATTTGGAATTGTACAACATACAGGAAAATTATAGTAAGTAGAAAGATGTGGAAAATGATTCAAAATACTAAATTGTTAAGAATTTAGTTATGGAATTGAAAAATGACAATCCTAGTGGTTGTAATGTTATAATAAACAATCTACACCCAATGTTTTTATTTTTTTTCAAAAAAATTGAAAATTGAGTTATATAACAAGCTTCAAAGTTTATTTTAGAGTAGAGATTCCATAACTACCCTGCAAACTAAAACTCCTCATAACTTTCATCTCATTAATCAAAATGGAATGATTAAAAGCTTTATATATATATATATATATATATATATATATATATATATATAAACCTAGAGAACCAATTTCAAATTTTCATTTCTTAAAAAAGTAATTTTTTCAGATCTGCTTGAATTGCTTGTCCTGGGAAAGAAACTACTTTTTCATGCAATAACTTCTTAACCATGTAGTCAAAAATTATGAAAATTGTTGGGCCTTAAAGCTACTCCTCGACCACATGTTGTGTGAAAATTTCAAAGAGAGAAAATGAAAATTTTGTTCGTAGTGAACTACCCAAAAAATTATAGTGCCAAAAAATGTTGTTTGGGACTTTAGGGGTTGACAACTTGAGTCACCATCATTCAATTTGTCTATAAAAAGGTATTGAGTAAAGGAATTGATCCATTTCCAACTATTACCCCATTCTCACAATTTAGGCTCTTGCATTTTTTATCAACAATATAATTGTAGGTGATAACTCACGTATAGTAGTATTGTAGGTGATAACTCACGTATAGTAGTATTGTAGGTGATAACTCACGTATAGTAGTATTGTAGGTGACAACTCATGTACAACATGGTAAATAAGAACAACAAAAATGTCTAGGAGGTGTACATTGAAAGTATAAAATAATCACAACATGTACATTGAAAGCCACAATGGTCACCTACATCAGTTTCATAAATAGCTTATGGTTGGAAATTGATTTGCCTATAGATCAAGAATGGGACAAACAAACAATCTTCCCAAAAAAACAACCCACAATAAATTTTCTTTTGAGAGAAAAATTGGGAAAAATTATGAAATCCTTCTTAAATCTATTTCTCTACATGGAATTTTTTCATCAACCTTCCCCTACGCCACAGATAGGCTGAATTCCTTAAAGTAGTATGCTCTAAAAGCGCCCATTTAAGAGTCGATCCGCCTTTTTCATAGGCTTACATGGACAAAATTATTTTTAGATCATTTTTCAGAGAAAGAGAAATGGATGTGGAAACTAACACAACTGATTTTGTATTTTTTTTCAAGCATTTTTGAATTACTTATAAATTTTCAAAGATTCAGGACATAGGCACCTATTTGTGACCATAGATCTCCCAAAATCTGTCCACTTGCAATTTCTAAAGAGATGTGCGAAAATCAAAGGCTGTTGCAATAGAAAAAAAATTCTTGATGCATTTAATTACTAAAGTGGTCCATTTAAGGATCACCCCATCTCCATTCTTCACTCCCAAAAGGGGCGATTTGAAGAAAGCAAGTGCTTTTAGAGCATACTACCTTCAGTGGTTGGAAATACATTCACAGTCCACAGTTGACATTGGTACGTATTTCTAAATTCGTGAACATTTCTAATTGTGCAAAACATATCTTGTAATTGCACGTACAAACATGAGAGCAAATCTACCGTTTGGCCGAGGGGATATTTGACAACAAATGAATCCCAGGTCCATCAGCACCTTCACGTCCTTCTCTCCGTTCACAGGCCCCATGTGAAGCCCACCAGAGCACCGTACCCGGAGAAGTGAGAGTCTAGTGGCAAGACATGTGACTGATGAGGTCCCAGGCACAAATTGAGAGCTGCATTGGACCTTCAATTCACGTTGCCCCCCCCTACCCCCCAATTTTCCTGCTGGACTGTACCTCCTCATCCGGACCCGAGATCGAAAAGACCTGGCTGCAGTTGTTGGTGTCCAACATGTGTGAGACATCACAGCTCATGCAGCCAGCATTGAACATCTTTGGACACTTGGTCACTTGAATGACAATGATCCCTGAGTGTGTATCTTAGCTAGCTAGGCACTCTTGAAGCACCCCTGGCAACACCAACCATAGGCAGCTCTGTTGTGTTACCAGATCACAACTGACGATCATGGGTTAGATTTCAGGTTAATAATGCAAGTTCGACCGTGACGTTAACATCAACCTGTTGACAACAAGCCTAACTTCTAGCTACAATCATATGTATGGTGGATAAGTGCTCCAGGGCTCAGGGCTGGCCAAGGACATGTTTGGCGGAGCTAACACAAGTGTGGACGTGTAAAGTAATTTGGCAAAGCTTTTGTGCACATGTATGTGTCCTCCAGGTAGTTGCAGTGTCGATAAGCCGTAACTACACCTGAAATCGCACAAATGAGCAATTCAACATGATTCCCATTTTTATATTGAAAAGCTTTTCGTAGGGTTTTTTTGGGTAATCAAAAGCGGATTCTAGATTTTTTTTTACTTAGAATACATGTTTAGGACACCATATGAATAAACTACCAAACTTTCAAAGGGCTCAAAATAGGTGTTTCTAAAATTGACTATGGACTCTCATGAATAGTGGGAGTACATTTTAGGCAAGAATCTAGATTGATCAATTTTAGAAAACAATCAAAATTAGGTGTGGTTACCTTATATTTGATCAAATGTGAATGACGAAATTCAAGAAGGATGGACTCCCTTTCTTGTGTGGTTGTTGCAAGGTCCCATTGATACCAAGATACCAAGATGGAGATGAAACCCTAAACCCTTTCAAACTAAGGTGAACTGTAATGAAGAGATTCATTCAACAAACTTGTGACTTTGAGGTGATGATTGATAGGGTGTAATGTTGTTTGTGAATTGATGATTTCAGCAGTAGAATGGAAAACATTTGGCAAGTAGTATGTTCAAGATTTGACTTCAGTTGGAGTATTCATCATCAAATTGTGGAACTTGATTTCAAGATCTTGGCTCTAGTCTCAGGAGTTTGTTTGCCTACAGCAGTCCTCATTTTCAGTGCTCCTTGAAACATGCCAAATTAGCTAACTGTGGCCACAGACATGTCATTGCCCGTGAGATATGAAAGTTCTACAGTTCTACTGAACAGTAGCGCACTCCTGACATAGCTCCGAGTCTTAAAAGGACTGACGAGAATTTCAAAGAGCTTAACGGGCTCCCAAGTCCCAATCTTATGATGCATTCAGAGACCTTATCATTACACACTTCACTCGTCGTTGACATTTTTAAGTTCTGCCACTGAACAACTGTTATCGTGATTGTCAGTGCGCGGGTATGCAGTAGCCGCTGAACTACTGAACCTTGTAAGTTAACATTCCTGTCCAGAAATCAAAACTTTAAAATTGGTTGACGTGAGGTAAGGTAAAGGTAGCAGCAACCTTTGACCAACAAGAGAATTACCAAGCTGATTTCCATCTAAAGCTTCAGTTAGGGAAGAACTAGCTGCAGGTAAGTAGATCTTTCTCTCTGAACAGTCTGAAGGGTCTGCTCAGGAACTGGATTGCCTACTAAATACTAATTATTGAATTGTCAGGCCAAAGAAGAAGATCAGCTCCTAAACTTTATCATCAGGGTGCACCGATATTTCTGGCAGAACAGAAGAATTATTGCAAACTAAGGTAGGTGGCTTAAAAAGCGACACTTTAAGGGCTGTTAGGACTTTTTGATGTGTTTAAGAGGCACAAAAATATTTTCCCTTATTTTTCACTTGAAGAAGAATTGATGCGGAATCTAACACAAGTGGTTTCATATTTTTCGGAGCATTTATGAATTATTTATGAATTTCCAAAGAATTCTGCCATAGGTATTTGTGATCCTAGGCCTTGCAAAACCCACACACTTGTGGTCTGAAAAAAGATATGGTGTGACCAAAAACAAGCAGTGAAGCATTGAAAAAGTAATACTTAAGGCTCCTAAATGTGACCTTTACTAAACTGAAGCCCTAAACGCTCCAAGGAACCAATATACTTTTAAGTCCAATTCAAAGTGTTGTAACTTTTGCATCCGATTTCCAAATTCAATAAAACTTGTTGTAAAATTTGCGCTCTCTATTCTAGTTTGTGTGATAAAATTTTCAGATCAATTCAAGTTTTACTGATTTTTTGGGAGCCAATCGAAGTTCACAAGTTCAATTTGAGTTAATCAAAATGCATTTGGGGGCTTCTATCTCCTTCATTCTAAGTTTGTTTTTGAGTAAAGTTTGTTGGATTATGTTCTCCTTGAAGTCTAATTATTGTGGTAAGATTTTCATGTCAATTCAAGTTGTTTTGAATGTTTGAGAGCAATTCGAAGTTCTAAATCCCAACATTCTTCAATCACAATGAACTTTGGCGGCTTATAACTTCTTCATACCAGGTCCATTTTCAATATTTTTTTGTTGGAAAAGTTGTGCCTACTAGTCTAGTTTGTGTAGCTAAAATTTCATATCAATCCAAGAATTAATGAGTGACTGAGAGTCATTTTAGTAAAAGGATGTTGAACCGTAAATGTGTTTCTTGCAAAAATGAAGTGGACACTTGTCTTGTATCCACTCTTAGTTCGAAATCGACCCACCTTGGCTCTTATTACACCATATCTAAAGTATAAACCAACATCTAACAAACCTTATTAAGCTCTCACATCATCCAAAGTCCATTCCACAACCACTTAGTGTCCATTTCAAAGCCTCTTGTAGGGATGGTTCCAAGAAGCGGGTCGCAATTCGAGCCACCTACCTTAGATACAGGAAACATACACCAATTTATCGCTTTAAACGTATGCATTTTTTTTGGAAACAAGCGTGTCCAAGAAAAACACTGCAAGGGTTTTTTTTGTGAGGAGGAGAGGTTGATTTCACAAAAGGTAATGATTCTAATTTATCGCCACCAAGGATCGAATCCGCAACCACGCCATTTGGTTTGGGTACCTTACTTCCATCACTCTGTAGTTTAGGGTCATCTCAGACCAAAGCTACGGTATGCAATTATTTTGAGGGTATATACTTTGCAACAAGTTTCCTATTTTCAATGGATGAAAATGATCAATTACAAAATCTAAGGACAATATTGCTTCATTATGTGTAAAAATATGTATTCATCCACATTTAATATGTTTCATTCTTATCAACAGATGTAAATACAATAACTTTACCACTCCAATGGAGATTGCTTTCAATGTTGCACCAAGATAATGACAAAATAAAAACTACTTGGTACATTAATTGTCTTAAGGGTAAAGGGTGCTTGCTCTAGCAAGTGAGTTGATGTTTTGGTCACAATGTACTAGTATGCATTGTAGTTCAAAACTTTGGAAAATTCACCTAGATCTATGGAAATTGAACTTGGAGTAGACCATACTTTTTTGAATATGAAGCTATGTATGGTATTCAAAGTACCAACGTTCATGAAAGAAAACAAGTTTCATTTCTACATACCAATGTGAATTTTTAGAGTTTTACTTCTACTACACATCAATGTATATTGTTACAACAAATTGGAGCTTTGTAGCTTGCAAACACCCTAAAACCTTAAAAGGTTGTATGGAACCATGTTTGCAATACTACATTTGAATCTTGAATAAAAAATATGTATTAAAATTTAACAAGACATACACCATTAGATTGATAACTCAACAACCATCATGTGAATTTCATTTGGATGCCATTTTGACATTTAGCCCTTACCATGTTCAAATGTGGAGTACCTTACAAGTAGAATACGTGATCATTTTATAGCTTCTCACACATTTAGGAAGTGCAATAATGATCTAAATTGGGAGTGCTATTTGTCATTAATTGGATTGGATTCAATACGATCGAAGATAAACATTCGTCACTATTGTATAGTTAATATTTTATTTTTAGGCACTATTAGTGTCAAATACAAAAACAACAACTATATTGCAACCATAAATTGGGCTATCCATACCATTAAAGGTGAAGAAAAATACGCCTAATTGCAACCTCATTGCAAAACTAACTACTACATATTTCTTGCCTAAAAATAGTGTAGACCATTTGAATACGAAAGTCTAAGGTCAATTTGAAATACACTCATAACAAACACTTTAAAAATTCATAGTTTACTTTGTACAATGTCCAAAAAATACATACCAAGAGAATCTTTTTTTAACTATCAACAAAGCCAAACAAAAAGTATGATATTTTTTTAATAATACAAACCATTCTTAATCACTCACTGGGATGATTCTCTCTGTGTGTAGGAGTTACCTTACATTATTAAATGCTACAATCTTCATCGAGTATTAATAAACGGCTAGAATTAATTAATAGAGAACAATGGAGAACCTCTATTTCAGAGTAACTACTTGTTTTTAACACAAATACTGCACCTACATTCTGTTACAATCAAGTAAAGTGTTGCAGTTAGGTATAAAATAAGTTAAGCCTTGCAGCCACAGCCCATGTGAGTGTAGCATCTTGACATGGGTAATAGACAAGCCCTTGATTATTTCAATGAATTTTTTCCAACAGCTTACTGTAGAGACTAGAGTCCCATAGCATCAGACAACAACGCTTTGAAAGCAAGCTAAGCTTGTGCTCCCAGTAGTTAGGCAATTGATTACAAATGCTTGCTCTTGACCCATTGAGGTGTTTTCTTGTCAATTAAGTTGACCTCGATCCTGCCTCCTCCATAACTCCAGACTAAAACTTAATAACCTTTGCAGCCCACATGAATTCCGTTGTAGCTTTCACTCAGGAAAACGCTCATGCAACTTACTGAAGAAAACAGAACATGATCATGGATTCATAAACACACAACACTAGCTTTCAATAAGAAAACGCTCATGTGCATATGGAGATGCCATTCATGTTGCATTTATTCACAAGCTCACAACACTAGTCGTTACACAGAAAATGCTCATGATTGTGAACAACCGAAAGAGATGCCCATTGGCGTGTCACGTGTGTTCATAAATCCACTAAGCTCATGCCGCCATTGAATCTCAGTGCAGCTCAATTGAGGGAGGGCATCTTAGCAAGCAACTGCTTTACAATGAGTACTATCCGTCTAGACAAGAAGGTTACAATTGAGCTTTGGTTGCTCAATATGTCCGGTGGAGATGTAAGGTGAAAACACCCAAAACTTACAGTGAAAATAAGCAATTCAGCATAGTTGGAGGCACCTTTTTCTCAAGAAAAACAAAACAAAACATTTTTGTAGTATTTGCTATTGGAAATCATGAATTTAAAATATAAAAAAATATAATTTTTGGATAGGACATGTAATTAGTATGAAGTTTCAAAGTAGAAGTTTTGTAATCTCGTGAAACCGTCACATAGCCTAGTTACAAAACTAAAATCTAGATAATCAACAATAAACCAATTATAATTAAGTATGGGAATAATTTAATTGCACTTTTGGAGATACTTTCAATAGAAATCTATTTATCAAGAATGAGTACATTGAGGTTTAGGGGTGTTTTTACCTTACTATAATGGTTCCATCTTTCATTGAAAATTCATAGTTTGTTTATTTCCGGTGCTTTCTAGCAACTTAGGTAGCTTTTTGCCTAATAATTAATTAATAAAAGTGCAAATTTTTTTAGGAAAATCCAAAGTTATTATATTAAAATTGGACAATTTTAAAATACAATTAAACATTCAGTTAAACATTCATCCAAGTTATTCTTACAATTTTTGGATGGTCGTTGGTACCTAGGTTGGTACTTTCATCTGAGGTGGCCACATTTATCGATCTAAACCCTTGTCTTGACCTTAAAATCCTAAACTCTCTACATTGTATGTCAAGGTTTTGTTAAGTGTCAACTAGTTTGTTGCGTGTGAGACACCTGTTTTGTTTGTGAGAGATTGTGCTTTAGAATGGTCAAAATGGCAAGGCAAAAATACTTTGCAATGTATATTTATAGTTATTGACAAAGAAGAGATGCAAGATTGTGTGGAGAAATGAGTTTGCAACGTTGGGCAAAAGATTGGACTCACTCATGATCACTTCAAAATGTGACACCTACATTTGGATCAGAAAACAACACTAAAACCTACATAATGATGACACAAGATTTACCTGATTAGAACATGAAAACTTGCAAGACTCTATGTCGATTTTTGGTACAAAACTTTCAAATTCCACAACTTATTCATACAATGTCCAAATAATGCATGTTAAAGTGTGTTGGAATCCACTTTCACTTGCCAATAAGATCCAATGAAATTAGTTTATATTTACTACTAATAAGTATGCTTGGTTAATCTTAGCGTTGATAATGGGTGCACTCAACTTAGTGCTAAGTGGCATTTCAGAAGCGTATAAAGAGAGCGGGTTTCTGGAGAAGAAACAGCGTCCAGAGAAGAGGACCTAAATGGGAGAGATGACTGTCAGAGACGGAGCAGCCATGGCAGAGGCGAGAGCGACTTCGGAGCAGCCTGACGTCGGCATTGCCGTGCCCTGACACCAGCTCGCCCTTGCAACATAGCAATTGCAGCTCCTGGAGAGATAGTAAGTTAAGATAAGTCTTAACTCCAGTTTTAATTTGGTCATGTAGGACTGTGTGTGTGTCTGTGCCAGCCATCATGTCCGTATTATTGTTGCAGTAGGCTGAGGAACCACGCGTCGTCCCTCTCACGGTTCTTGTTCACAATCTGCTGATTCGCACCTGGCGGGGAGCCTTTAAAGTGGCCTTTTGGCCTTTCAATGGAAGAGACAGCAAGTCAGTCTACCTGCGGCCAATTGGTAATTGCTCTCGGTACTGTCCCGTTACTGTTCTTGGAATGACTTGCTGCAAGTGAATTAAAAGAGATGGAAGGTGTACGAGGTTTGGGTTCGAGTTCGGAGAAGAGGATTTAGTCAAAGTCAGGAACGAGATATTGCGTAGCAGAGTGGCGGAGAGGGCGACGCGGCTACGAATTGCTTGTAGGAGCTTTTGGTTGTCAAATAGACGACGAGGCTGCATGCGATAGCGAACGATCGATGTGATGAATAGGAGGTTGTAATTAGCATATGAGGCCTCGAAGTTGCATTGAACAGAGCATTCTGACGATTAAGGTTCGTACGTATCTTGTGTGATTTCGTGTCGCTTCTTAAATCTGATTCTCACTTTCTGATTGCTGGAGAGTAGAAGGTTGTAATTAGAACCCGAGGCCTCAAGCTGCACTGAACAGAGCTTGCGGACGATTGAGGTTCGTGTCTTACATGATTTCACGTGGCTTCTTGAATTTGATTCGCACTTTTCTGAATTTTCTAGAGTAATTTGCAGCACAATTCTTGAACTCCTTGATTTGTCAAAGTGGAGTTCACTAGGTGATAGTACTTCCAACTGCAGAAGTCCTTGGAACAATGGGACTGAAGTCACAAAGACAGATACTCGGCTTCAGTGCTCCTGTAACTGCTTGTCTTAACTCGAGCAAACTTGAAATTAGTTTGATTGGACCTTCTCCAATTAGGATTGAGTCGCCACTTCGTTGTCTTTCTTCTTCAGCGTGTCAGCACTTGCCCCGATATTCACTTACATCCCGTTTAAGATTTTTCCCTGTGCGGTCTTGTGTTAACGAGTGAGGAAAAAAATCTGTGATCAAGATCTAGTCACGGTCATGTGTTAGAGAGCGCACTCAATTTGAAATATTCTTGAGCTGCGAAGTGCTGACTCCAATTTTCGAGGAATGACTGGTCAATGGCGGTCCTATTTGTGATCTGTGAAAATATTTACAAATACTGAGCTACTCTCTCGTGTGCAGGTTGCAGAACTCAGGAGGCCACATTTAGCAGCTGGAGATTTCCGAATGGTTGCTTCTCTAGCATTCTTATGTGTTTCAGAGTTCTCTGAGTAGTTTCGACTCTCATAATTGCAGCAAACAATCTCATGATACATCTCAAGAATTTGCTGAAGCAGTGAGAACAAGTCACCATCTGATACACCGGTATATGGATTGGAGCTACATTTTCCTTCGCTGAGCTCCTCATTGGGTAGTTGTACAATATCTCTTTCGGGGTGAAGGTAGAGACGGAAATTTTAAGGCAATAGACATTTCCTACATGGAATTGTAGTCGATGTCTTGATCCTTGCAGATTTTCTTGTTATTCCCTACAGTCGAAAGGTATTACAATATCCAAACGTAGCCAGATCTCATAGGGTAAAAGCCATAGTGATGGACATTGATTAATTACCAGCAACAGTGCCACAGAATTTCTGTCTCCGGAGAAGGATTTTCCTGGATTCTTATCCTTGTTTTCTTCCTTTTCGTGAACCTGTTTAGTGTCATGGCAATGTGTAATCGTAAGAAGTACTGGCGGCATGGACCATAAGCCTCTCCTCCAAAGCACCTGTGAAGTGAGCTGTCTATTGAGTCCTTGTCGCCGCTACATTCCAGTGGGGAGAAATGAAGGACAGATCATGGGGCTGCTCAGTGACGAGAACGTGCCTGAAGAACACCGTAATAGATCCTGTGGGAATACCAGAGCGTTTACAAGAGGCGAATCTAGTATCCTCAAAAGGAACTACTCGGCCAGTGGAGGCCATGCCTACACCAACCATTGATCAGTCAGTCATAAGCAAGGAGGGCGTGGATGCACTCAACAAACTTATGCTGAGAAAGTTGGCTAAGGAGTCGTTTCTGAGTGGAGTTCCAAGGAAATCAGGGGACTCAGGAGACTCACACTGTCACAAGAAGGCCGGCACATGGGAGGCTTTACGAGAGGCAAGGAGCACCATCGTTTCATGCAAGTGTGGCTCGCATTCAGGGAAGGAACTCATGTCTACATTCCCTCACCATCATAATAACGCGATGTGTATGGATACCACGAAGAACTACTCAGCGTCCTTTGAAGGCGGAAAGGTTACTGAGGGAGTTGGTTCGCTTTTATCCAGAATAGGTCTTGACAACAGGAAAAAGCCTGAATCAGAACAGCCCGTATTTCAGAATCTTAGCAGGATTGACAGGGTTTCTCAATATAAGACCATCGTTTCGGCCCAGGATTTCACCAATTCCATACCCTCCAAAGATGCTGGCGAGTGTCAGGGCGCAGTATCTCACAGCTCACCGAGGGATTTTCTTTCAATTTCAGCCGAACAGGTAACATCAACTTCCAGAACGGATCTGGTTAATGAACTTACCGAAATGAATATTTCCCACTGCTGTGAAATGCCAAAGCACAGGTTTTTTCACGGAAAGTTGATGCTAACGAAGTGATTACAAACCTGCAGGCCAGCAATTTCAAGAGTTCCATGCATGCCGTTGGGCACATGTGGTGTATTCCCGAGGCCAACTCTATGGCGAATGCCATGTGCTCCGAATCTAGCCCTTCGCACAGGTCAGTTCTTATGCTTTTCTCAAAACATCTACTTGCTTCATGTGTCAAATGAAGCAAAATCTTTCTGTCATTAGACACTGCAGGTCTTTCGCGATGAAAAAGCAGTTCATGTGTTTTCTGTTCATTCGTGTAGGCTTATCCATGTGTACTTATGTAACCCTGGAGGTCATTTAGAAATAAAATAGTGATGTTTGTCCCCCACTAACGCAAATGTCACCCAGTAATGCGAATGTGCTGAGATATATCACCAAATGTTCAGGCGAATCCATGCCAAACGTCAGAACTATAGTTGAAGTGTAAATCAAGGAATGACGCCCAGATTTTTTTAATTCAGCTGAGTGTCTGCATAATTTCAGCTTAACAAGGTCCAGTGAGTATCTTCACTCTGGGACCCTTGTTGAGTATAAAAGACTCTTTCTTTTCCCTTTGAAGCAGCCATCGTACTAGTGATGGTGAAATTGATTAGAGTCATCGTCCATTATTCGTCCCCACCTGAAGCAGAACCCGTATTTGGATTACGGACAGTCCGTTATCACACTTTCTGATGCTCCGAGACCATTGCACTGACCAGCTTAAGTAAACTTATACTGACATTATTCTGCTGCAGGTGTTCAGCAAGGGGTCACGAGGGTGCCACAGCTTCGAGGAGTACTTTTGGACGCTCTTTGTCCACACATGATGCCCTTGACAAGCTTACTCCTCTTGAGAACAATTTTCTGAAATTGAATCTCAACTCTCCAGCACATACAGAAGCTGCATCGGAGGAGGTCATCAACCAGTCATCACTTCCCATTGCGATCCCCAAAGAGATGCAACTCCGGATTAATGAAGCCTGGAATCTGTTGTTCGAAAATGAAGGCAAGAAACACACTGATTCATCACTTGTTGGCAGAGGGCTCATCAAAAAGATTTTCAGAGATGAAGGCGAGGCGGAGACCGATTCATCGAAGACTTCATGGCCTGAGGGATTGAAGGCAGCTGCTTACGTTCACTGGAACCTCAGAGACTTGATGCAGCGAGAAGAAATAGAAGAAGACGTGGAGGCAAATCTGAAAGCATTGAGAACTGCCCATATCCCAAAACAAGGACACGAAAAGCTTGACAGCCGAGTCGAGGAACTAGCAAGACGCCTGGTTGAGAAGAAAAACGATGCTAAACAGGAGGGTGGCGTCGGAGGTCGTGGCAATCCGCCAAGATTGGGCATTGCCAAATCGCGATACGAAGCTGCCCAACTTGATGATGTTAGCCGGGAGAATTCAAAAACAGATCCCAATGCTGCCCCAAGGAGCCAATTGATAGAGGAGAGAACTATCCAGGGGTACCCAGTCCTCGAAGAGAAAACTACAAGAAGGGTTCACTCATCCGCTTGTCCCGGTGACAGTGGCAGGGATACTTATATGGATGCAAAAGATGACGAGATCTTTCAAAGAAAAGCTTCTTCGCCTGCTACTAAGAAATTGATCAAACTGCAAGATTCTAGTGGCGATTCTGCGACTGTTCGAGAACATGAAGCGGATTGGGGAGCAGATCGGGATGACCTGGAAGTTCTTCTGGAATTTTTGACCATGAAGCAACAACTCAGAGAGAATAAACAGACCAATGTTGAGGTAGTTGTCCAAACAGAAGCCATTGTACGTGAAATACTCTCTCGAATGAAACTAGACAGCGATAATTCATCTTCTGTGGATTCAGATGCTTCATTTTTCACTCTCCCAAAATGTCATATTGGCGAGCGAACTGTGGATGATGGCCACTGTGAAGGAGAAAGGAAGCGCAGAGAAAAGAGCAGATGCGCCCTGTCGTCTGTTGTCACAAACACTTCCACCGAGCGCGATATGTTGGAGGACAGTGATACTTCTCAAGCGGTTTCCGTTCACCAAAATCAGAGAGTTGAACGCTTTCGTCGGCCACCATTTGTGGTATCGTCATCCTCTAAACCATATAGCTTTCAGCGAATGACAGGATCCACGAGTACCAGAAAGTCGACATCCTGTGCCCGAAAGTCGACATCCCTTGCCCGTCATGGCTGTGATCTGTCTGAGGAGTACAGAATTGCAACAAGTCCTTCCAGGAATCCTGAAGAGATAAAGAAATGCTCAAGGCGCTCAAGTGGAGGTGCACGTCAACCTGAATCTCGTAGAAGCATCCAGAGCGTTTATAGAAACGTGAAGCACGTAAATGATGTTGCCGCGGAGGAGTTCACCAGTGTTGCCAGTCACAGCAAAGGTGGGAAATCAACAGTCAATGGGATGGTAACTTTGGACGGGACGAAAGATAGAGCGCAACTGTTGGAAAATGCTGGTATCACGCTCTCTAATGAGCTTGGTGCTTTGATGAACTCGCCGACAGAGGTTCCACAAGGGTCTCCTGTAATGTCGTTACATTCAGCCAGGAACTTGGAAAGCCAGACATTCGCTTACAATTCTCCTGCAAGGACGCCATTGAATTACCAGCGAGAGCAGCAGCTGCCAGTCCTACGTGCATCCCCAGTCAAACGATCAACTCCGAAATCACCGTCCTCCCCTCATTGTAGACCATGCCGTGGCAGCCCAACAAGGAAATCTTCGCCTATCAACCGACCTTCGCCCCTGCCTTCCCCACAAAGGCAGCTGAAACCGCGCCCTGCAACGGCAATATTAACATGCCAGCTCGAATCGCCGAGGCCCACCAAGACTCTCGTGGCAGACGACATGTCTCACACGCTCATCAGTAAACCCGCTCAGGACGATAACATTTTCCCCACAGGAATCTCCGAAGCTGTGGTTCAACAGAGTGTTGCCCTGGCGAAGGACTCGAATGACCCCTACGCAGACTTCTGCGATTCGATGCTAGAAATGATGCAAAAGAAAAACCTGTGGCAGAGGGAAGAGGAGCTGCAAGACCTACTCCAATGCTTCCTGCACCTAAACCAACCAGCGCACCATCAATTGATTCACCAAGCCTTCTCCGACGTCATCTCCTACGGCAGCCCCATGAGGTATCATCAGAAGAATTTCAGAAAGGAGCGTTCCAAGGCTCATCTCAGGCACAGAGCTTCCCCATCCAGATCTCCATCCAGACCAGTTTGGGATGCTTCTCAAACCAAATCTCCAGCAAGAGGAGGTGGGTAACTCTTGAAAAGCACGGTCAGCTCGTGCTGATTGCAACTCAACTAACCCAAGGCGGGTGGCCAACTTGATCAAATTCTAGCTGAATGCTGCTTCGGCAGGTGAAGCTCCGACATTATCATCTTGTTACAGCGTACGTAGTTCCCCATGTGATTGCAGAAGAAGCCATAGTGGAGATTATTTACGTAGGATTGATTTCTTTGGCCATTTGTTTCACATTCTGTATTTCTATGCTGAACACCAATAGGTTGATAAAAGAAGGAACCTGCCTTTCACGGACACTCATGGAGCTGGACAGGGACACCAAGAGTCCAGACAACCTTGCAAGCTTGACAAGCACCAGCTGAACATGTCATACCAAACGAATAGGCACCAGTATCATAATGTTGTTTATCACACTGGCTTCAGAGTAGAAGCACAGCATACCCTAAGAGTGTGCTTGTACGTATTCCTTTTCCGCTATTGAAACGATGCAAAGTTGTAATGACCTGCCGCTGTCTTTCATGGCAAAGGTCGTATACATATTTCAACTTGCACAGCCTTTTGTGAGCTTGGGCTTTCAAACCGACCAGGGGGGGGGGAGAAAGGATAGCCCTTGGTTACCACATGCCACCTCCAAAATCTTCTGCCTGATACCAGGATGAACACGCAAGCACAGTATGTTGTGTAAAATGAGATATATGAAATCTGTGTTGATTCAAAAACTATTGTTAAATTGAGCTAATTGACACCAGTTCCACGATTTTCAATAATTAATTAACCAAGTGGTTTGGGAGAAAAAAAGGAGTAAATGTAACGATTGGGGTTGTTGGGACATGGCTGAGAGATTGGAATTTCTTGGTACTACAAATATCTTAACCCATAAATGCTGCGGAGGACGTTGTTCGGCCGATGAATGACAAAGAATCTCTCCTTGTACGCTTCCAAAATTTGTGTGGAAAGGGAAGATCATCTACAGTAGTTTGTCTTCCAATGAGTGCTTTTTCATTTTTTTAAGCCAACAATTCACATGGTGACAAAACAAGTGATTTCCACGGTGACTGGCTTGGCGTTCATGGGTTAAAAACTTCCCTTCATCGTGACAGTGGATGTTTGGAAATACAATTTCATACTAACTTGAAGCAATTTATTGTTCATGGCATGCATATAGAAATGTTGGTGTTAAACTTAGGTAGTTTTTGTTGCCTTGAACAAAGCCACCATAAATGATCCGATTTTATATCTTTTTTCTTGAGATTTTTTGTGCCAAAAGAAGTCATAACATCTACGGTGTCTTTGGGGGTCATAAGGACTTGTAGATAAATTTGTTGATATGACATGCACCGTATTACCATGCACCCAATTGTCAACTTCTTATCGTCCTTCCAACGTAACGAGGAGTTTCCAAACCCAAAATTTTATTTTTTATTTTTTCACCTAAGTTGGAAATGTAATTGATGAATTTTTAGCCAAATGGAGGCAAAGTATTCATCCTCTTTGTTTTGACTCTTGGAAAAAATCAAATTAGTTTCAATAATTTGTACTATTTATTAGTGAGGGAAAAAAATACTAAAAAATTTGTAATTATTAGTGTAGACTAAAATATTATTGTATTGTACCAATTTTCACAAATGTAATTTTTCTTAGTGACTTTGGTAAATAATTTTTACATTCACTATTACACAAATAAGTGGATTGAAATATTTTTAGAAATAGATGCCATAAATTTTAAGCATTATTTTTCAATTTTTTTCTATTGAATAAAATCTTAGACATTTAGACAATGAACAAAGATGAGCTCCCTTGGACATTGCATAATAAGGGAATTTTGTCATTTCCATCCACTATGAGTAGTGTACCCTTAGTTGTTGTTTGCAATCAAAAACCTCAAAGGCCTTTGGATTGAATGTCCATATAGATAGATTTTGTGGCATATGACATGTCATATGGCATTCCATTTGAACTACAATGTTTTTTTAAACCATTTTTTATTGCCAAACCTATAGGCCAATCTATTTTAACCCCTAAATGCTAAATCAACCATTTTATAGTCACTGCTTGATTTTAGGCATCATTTAAAAGTAAAAAAACAACACTTTTATTCAAACTTTTATTTTTTTAATGCACACTAGATCAAGTTGTCTTTCTAATTTTATATTCAAATTTAAAATTGCTATAGTCAAACAAGAGCTATAAGGAAAATAGAGCAAAGTGTTTAGTATTTATATGTAGTTGGAAAGTTTACTATTTGGAGAAACCAAGAAAGTGTGGATATTGTCATTATGAAATCTTATGTCTTCTTTCACAAGGCAATTGAAACTAGAATTTTGACCAACCATAGAAAGTATTAAGTATTGAAAGATAAAAAAATTATTTTTGGAAAATTTTGACCTAAATCTTCAAAATTCATTTGAAGAAAATCTATAAATGGTTTAAATATTTTAACTATATGGATACTTTCAAGCCTTTTGTCAAATCCCATTCTCTTTAGTCCCTAAGGGACTAAAGTACAAGTGAGCTTAGGATCTTGAGCCCATGAGCCTATGAGCCTAAGTTCCTATGTTATAAGTACCTATATTATAGGCACCTTTCATAGTTATAGGATATTTATATTATAGATGTCTTTGTTGTAGGTACCTATGTTATAAGCACCTTCCATGGTTATAGGATGTTTATATTATGAGTGCCTAATTATATAGGTATTTATGTTATAGGTACCTATATTATAGGCACCTTCCACGGTTATAAGATCTTTATATTATAGGTGTCTATGTTATAAGCACCTTCTATGGTAATAGGGTACTTAGATTATAAGTATGTATATTATAAACACCTTCAATAGTTATAGAGTACCTACTTACACCTAGGCTCAAGGCTCGTAGGCTATCATTTCTAGGCTCACATGCTAGCATCATTGGGACCAAAGAGCCCACATTGGACTTTTTGAAAACTTACACAACCTCTATTAACTTCATAATTTGAAATTTTTGCATGATATTTAAAAAATGGTGCTACTCAATATAATCCATGTACAAAAGCTTTGTTTCATATCATTCTGATAAATATTGCAAAAGTTAAAAGGGTCTTTTCAATTTCAATGTCAAACTAAGTAGCAAAAAATATATCCTAAATTTTTTATTTATTTTTGAATTTTATAGATTGATACCTATTCAAAAATATATGAACCATTCACTTTGAATAATGAGGTAAAGTTTATAAAGAGTTTTATTTTGTAGGCAATGAAGGTAGAAAAAACATATAAAATCATCTTTTGCTCTCAATTTAAAAAATATATAAAAATAAATAAAAATAAAGAATATTAATTTTTTATTAAAACATTCTCACCATTAGAATATGTGAACTGGAAGTTTATGGGGTGCTTCAGCTTTTTGCCGTTCTTTTCACATGTCATTTAGTTTTTTTCCATGGTCATTCGGTTGTTGCCTAAGTTAAGTCATTTAGTTTGGTAGAAAATTCAATTTTTATTTGGCATTTCTGTCATTTTCCTTAAGTTTGTAAAAGCAATTAGTTAAAAACCAACAAATAAAATACAACTTGGATCAAATACTAAGTTGAAGGCAATACATTTACATACTATCATACATGGATAGTAGGTTTAGCTTAAATTAATCTAAAAAAGTGTTGAATTTTTTGCTAATTCTAGGACCAAATAGGTAAATCTACAACTAAATGCAAAGATGGTTTGTCAAAAATCCAAAAAATCAAATAATAATCCATTGAGTCAAATACAAATCTATCATTTGATCATCCATCAAGAAATTTTTGGATGGCAAGATTAAGGAATTACTTCATTGACATGTAGTGAGAATGAAGAGTAGAGAGGTTGTTTTTTACATATGTTTTCAACTCATTTTCCAACATATTGAATAAATGCACAAGTTATAGGATGTACATTTTTTTCCCTAAAAATGTTGAAATACAAAACTTCACCTTTTGGAAAGGCTAGAAAAGTGTATATTTTGAAATTTAGGCATATTGAACTTGCAATTGGTGAGAATATTCATTCTGAAATTTTAGGATAATGTACTTGAACAAGTTAATAAAAGGAAACTACAATTGGATTTGTTAAAAAATAAATATTGATGAAGATTTTGACCTTTCTTTAGGGATGAGTATTTTGAAGCAGTTCTCGGCCTCTAATCATGTTGGTCCTTATAGGAGTTAAAGTCATCCATTCACTTATTATAGGGTTTTTTTAAACAATGATTTTTCTTTTCAACTCTTTGTTTGAATAAGTTTGGATGTTCATCTTTCAGATGAGATTTGTCTATAAAGGTTAGAATTTTAATTCCTAAAATATAGAAATCTTGCAAAATAATTCTATTTTAAGTAATGTTGAATCATTTTTCTAACTTGAATTAATTAATTATCTAGTAGAAAATGTTGTCCCTAACCTCTTAAAATCTTACAAAGGTGAATTTGGTTAATACAACTTATTTTATACATAAAAAACATTGATTTGCACATATTCATAGTCTATGGGCTTTGATTCTAACAATTTGAACTTTGCCTTGTTGTCCTTCGTTACTTCTTCATTTCTGAAGATGCAATCATTGCATCTTCTGAGCTCATTGTCATTGTGACAAATTGTCACAATGAGCTCAAAAAATTAATTAATTAAAGAAAAACTTAACACCCTCCCAGATCTCTCGGTTTTAAAATTTTATTATTAATTAAAATTAATTTCTTAATACTTTGTCCCCCCCTCCCCTTACTTGTAATTTTTTGAACAAGGTTAACATGGCAAACAATATGGGAAAATGAAAATTCCATATCCCATATCAGTATATTGTATTTGTATTTGCACACGTATTTGTATTGTATTGTATTCCAATATCAAGTACTATATTTGTATTTTTGTACTATATCCATACAATATCCTAAACTATCTCTAATTCGTATCCATATATCATATCTATATTTGGATGGATGGCTCAAATTAAATCTCAAAGATCAACAACTTAAGAAATTTTGAAAAATGGACAGCGATTTTGAAGGTAAGCATTTAAAAAAAAAATCAACAGCCTTAAAAAAATTTGAGAGAGGAAGGGGGCAACTAATACCCTTGGCTTACTCTTTTGGGTATATTGTTTGAGAAATATCCCTCGTTGTAAATCTTGGTAGCAAAATAGAATTATACATGCTCTTTGTTAGTGAATGAATTAAAATTGTAAATAGGAAAAAAACGTTGAGTATAAAATAAAAGTATAAGGTATAATGTTAGAAGATCTATATATAAAGAAGTGAAAAAATTGAGTTTTCTTTTAAAAAGGCTTGTTGCAATGTCTTCAAATCTATGCTAAATTTAGATATATGTGACTCCAAATTAACATCTACCTTTCTTGTGTGCAAATACAAATATACCATTGATGGTTTGAAATGATTTTATGTTAATGTTTTTTTAGTTTTAAAGCAATTTGTGTTAGTTTTAACATAAATTTAGTACAAAAATATTTTAGTCCTTAGTGGATTTGTACTCGTGTTTATTGTTATTTAATAATAAAAAAGGTTCAAGTTAAGTCATAAATTTAACCTCTAGTGTCATTTTAAAATTTGATTTTATTCTTGTTTGTATTATTTAAATAATTTTTATTTAACTATATTTTTTCGTACAAGTTTACTTGTATTTTTCTTTTCAAATATACTATAGACAAAAACTAGTCAAAGATTTTGGTGTTTATTGTAGAAAGAAGTGATGACTATCTTCAAAAACATTTCATTTAGATACGCTTCTTTATTATATAAAAAAATAATTGCATTGGTAGTATTATTCTCAATTTTAAACAATAACTTAATACAATTTCCAATTCCTAAGCGCTACGATGGATTTGCATATACTATAAAAATCAACAATCTGGACAAAGTCATGTCCAGTGGGAAGCTTTTGTTGACCCCTTGTGCCCTTATAATAAGATAAGTTGGCCAATTGTAAAGGAAAAATATAATTCTTCTTCCCTTGTCTTCATTGTGCATCCTTTTCTTGCTTCATAAGTCTATATATACATTTTCATCTTTTTATTTAGACCTATGTAGCTCAATGATATTTCAAAATACAAGGAACTCTAACACAATGTAGATTCACATATTGTCCCACCTTAAATTAGTTACTTGAACTACCTTTATAAATGTTATTTTTATGGATTTGGTTTTCATGCCCTAACAAACTAGAAACATTGTATTAGGTCTCAATATAATGCATTTTTTGCTCCATATTGAAACTTTAACAAACTTGGAATACTACTATGGCAAGTTTCATCATAATGCATTCTTTGGATCAAGGGCACTTCATATTGTACAAATGACAAATGCTTCCCTATTGTATCCTCTCTTAGAGAGCATATTTGAAAATCAAGTATCTAGTTGCTGATGAGATTTGGAATTGCGTTTATTTGAGTTTCAATGTTTGATTATGAGTGAGATTTTACGTGAACAAACTCTTCATTTACGCCAACCATGATTGGTGGGAATTTTTGATTAAATTGTTTTACTTTGGATGATGAATAAAAATGCATTAAGGTGATTTTCTACCCAAATAGCTACCAGTTCATATAAAGAAGTGTTTGAATCTTTAAAATCAACTTTCTTAATAAGCAACTTAATGAAACTAAAGCATATTTATACAAAGATATAAATAAATATATTTGAAAATTCCAAAAATATTTAATCATTAGAGGGCAAATATGATGTGAGCACTTGTATAGGATTCATTTTCAAACTCCAATACAAATGAGGAGACTCCAGCATTCGTCAAGAGTTGGTTTGCATCTTTGGCAGGTGACCTTGGAATGTCTGTAGATGGATTTGAAGCTGATTTTAACAATAGGACCACCAATGAAGCTACTTGTGCCTCTTTCAAGGTAAGAATTCATTTTTCAGTCACCTCAATTCTCAATTTATAACAAATCTTTGATTGCACTTTGAACTAGATTATACTTGAGAGCTTGGAAGCTCAAAGATACTATTGGCTAAGTTTTACTATACCTAGGTTTTTTTTGTTGATGAAGGATTCATAATGACGAATAAAGATTGTAGATAATATTTCTCTTTTGACTAGCCAATGATATAGTGACACGATTGTTTTGAACATCAAACCAAGTATTGTGACAATTATTTTCATGTGGAATGAATGTTCTTATCTTCATATTGGTTATATAACATAAAACAAATGATTTTAACCCCAAAACAATAAGCCCAATACAAAAGATAATTAACCGAAAAATAATCTTCTTACAAGATGAATAGTTGCATATCATCATCCCTACAAGACCCTTGAAAATCATTACTCAAACACTCTAAGTCCTCTATGACATTATAAGGCTACAAGATTTTTTTATTGTTTTTTTTGGTGCTAATGTAGGGAGGTCACAAGGTTTTTTGTTATGGATTTTTGTAACACCATAAAACATGCATGAAACATGGATAATGTCATCTCTCAACCCTTCAATGCCACATCATCTAAGGTAGGAGGCTCTAATGTTGGAGGGTCATTTAAACCGCTCATGTAGGCTCACCTGTAATGGACTTGAGGTGGTCTTCAAATGGACCTTTTACTGTCATTGAATGGATCAATAAAAAAAATGTTATTTATTGTAAGAGCCAATCATTTGCTTTGCTTTCTCCATTTCTCTCTAAAAGCTGTAAGTGAATGATTTATGGAAGACCTATGGTCAAAAATAGGGCCCTATGACTCATCTTGTTTGAAAATTCATAAGTAATTCAAAAATGCTTCAAAAAATACAAAACGACTTGAGTTACAATCAAAATCTATTTTTCTTTGTCTGAAAAATGAACTAAAAATAATCCCATACAAGAAACAACATGAAAAAGGCGAACCAGCCCTTAAGTGCACGCTTTCAGAGCCTCCTACCTTATGTCACATCACAAAAGAATAGAATGTCCCTTCAAGGATTTTAATTAAAATGTTCTCTTTCATGGGAGTTAATCATGTTATGTATGGTTAGGTACACCTGAATTGGTTGGAAATCCTGGAAAAGGAAATATAGCTCTCTTGCAAAAACAGAAATTTACATCATTGTTGTGGGTTGGTGCAGTATGGATGCTCAAGAGGTGTGATCCAAACACCTTCCTTCCTAGTGAATGGTGTTATGGTTATTGGAGTCGATGCCTCATGGACTGCAAGCAACTGGACTGACATTTTTGACCCCATTATATAAGTTAGACATAAGATGTCCATCATGTAGCAGAATGCAACAATAACAGCACAACAGCATCCTCACTCTAACCTAGCATCGACATTCTTAATGTTGCTTTTGATATGAAGGTTAGGTATACATACATGGTTCAACCTCTTTTGAAGTTTCATCAGCTAAGTTATAACTTCATTCCCTCATCTTACCAGATGTAGGGATTGTATTCACTTCCACGTGGAGGGCAAACAATTGTAAAGAACACCGTTTTCTCTGGGGAGCATCCCATTTTCAAGTCAATGCAAATTTGTTCAAGATTCTTCACATGCATCTCTACCTGACTACTTCTGCATTCTAGTGTTGCGCTGATAGTATAGTACTACCCGATACAAGGACTCAAGAGCTCCATATGAGTGTTCCAAGTCCCCCAAATCAAAATGAATTGAGAAGCATTAATAATCCCTCTTCATCATGGAGCTGTAATCCAGTTACCAATCACATATGATAAATAAACTACCATGCTGTTGTAATAATTTCCCTGAGTTTGATTCATTCACTGAAACGGGAAACAACAACAGGGCTACCGCTGTCAGTTCATGTTTGTACATCCTACCTTCCGATCCTCACCTCAAGGAATACCGTTCCATAGGCACATCCGAAGAGATCAGTTGAGTTGCTGTGAGCTAGACTCTTTTATCCTTTCCTTCTCCTGATGTTCCGCCTTCAATTTGTCAAAGTCGATGCCCTCAAATCTGAGCTTTGAGTCAAGATACTTGGTTCCATACGCGGCACCGAAACCCCATCCCAACCCTAACCCTACACCGCAACCTCCACCGGCGCCGATGCCAAGGATATTCAACGGTGCACCTGCGAAACAGTACCAAAACGTCAGCATGGCATAACTGAACCAGAGGTCATTAGCAACAGCGGTACTCGAACAAACTACGACCACTGTGGTACACTCAGACTATTTGATTTCTCCTTCTCTGATATCACATCCTTGGTTCTCTCACCGAACCCTAAGGAATGGATGTATCCAGTTCATATCAAAAGATGTTGCACGCACATGAAGTTCAACAAGTGTGGAATGCGTTCTAGATCCTAAACCTCCCTGAATATTTTTAATCCCAATTGCTTCTCTAATGTCGCTTTCAATTACTCTCACATGCAACATTATCAGAAAAGTCACAGAACTAAGTTGGGGACACCCTAATCTTAGACAATAAATACATTTTGACTACGAGGATACCCCCTCAAAAACTAATCACGTAGCGGTTCTAGAACATCTACCAATAGAATTTTTGACTCAACATAACTTTTACGTACAGCATTCTTTTGGTGCGTTGGAACCCCCAACATTTGCCAACATGACCAATTTTTTTTTCGTCCAGTATAACAAACTACACTCATCATCAAACGTGAGAATTTCAGACGATTTTTAGGCGATTACTATATAACCACATCTCATCCCGGCGCTTGCGCCGTGACATTAAAGAGGAGTGGAGTGCAAAACAGTCTAGAAACCAAAAAGAGGTGCAAAGCGAAACTCTACCTCCGAAACCCCAGCCAATCCCGAATCCACACCCAATGCCGAAACCTGCACAAAGCACCACAGTAGCCACAATTTCAGAACAAGACTTCCCCCTCGCATCTAAATTTCCAGCACCGTGCCTAAAATCCCCCAACCCAGTGAATTGCATTCCGATTCAGGCAAACCGCATGGAATCGCACAAGAAAAGTTCGTCACACACAGTGCCAAAATCAGTACGTAACAGAGCAATTAGAAACGAATGCCGACGTGAGAGAGAACCCTAAGGGACAATTGGGAGCGGGAGAAAAGCCGACGGACCAAAGCCGACGCCGCGGCCATTGAAAGGCGCCACACCCATGACGGACTCCGAAGAACGAAGCTGGCAATTGAGCTGCTGCAAAGAATGTATGCGAGCGATGAATGGGATGGGGAAAGCTTGGCGACAGAGGCTCAAGTCTGGCAAAATTTGCGAGCGAGGACGAGAACTCAAGAAGATTTGGCAAAAGCTCAAAGTCGGGAAGCTTTGGGAAGCACATCCCGGGGGGGCCGTCCTCGGCAAGTCGGCATGGAAAAGGATTTGTCACGGATAATAAATTTCAAATTTCAAAAAAATTAAACCAAAAAACTTTCATATTCATTTTTATTAGAAAATTATAAAGTTGGAAGATGGTATTGAATGCAAGAAAAACTAATCCATTTATTCCATTAATAATTTTCACAAGAAATTGAAGACTCTTAATCCCCATGGTAAGAAACAATTAGTATCCTTTTTTTTTTTTTTTATTTGAAAACTTTCAAAATTGAGAGCGAAAGAAAACTTTTTTTTACCTTCACCTCATTAGTTAGAATTGAATGGTTAAAATATTTTTGGATAGGTTTTTGTCTATTGGTATACAATCCCAAAAAGTAATTAATTTTCTTAAAATATATATTTTTTCCTGATTTGAGATTGAAATAAAAAACACCCTTCTAACTTTTGTAATAATTATGGAAATGAAACGAAACAAAGCTTTAGGTGTAGATTATGATGATTAACATCCATCTTGAGAATTTCATTCAAAAATTTCAAATTATGAAGTCAACAGAGCTAGACCAACTTCTAAATAAGCCCAAAATAGGTTCCTTAGGGGTTAATAAAGCTATGAATGCATTTTTTTGTGACTTGTGCATTAAAAATCTTCTTTAAGTATAGAAAATCAATAATAA
The DNA here is from genome assembly GCA_947034895.1 of Rhytidiadelphus loreus. Taxonomy (NCBI): domain Eukaryota; kingdom Viridiplantae; phylum Streptophyta; class Bryopsida; order Hypnales; family Hylocomiaceae; genus Rhytidiadelphus; species Rhytidiadelphus loreus. The sequence goes on from OX344765.1 coordinate 44,229,339, forward strand.
ATTCAATGAGAATTTTTTTACCAACATTTGTTTCAAATACACTCAAGGAACCCTCTTGAATAAATGATGAAATTTTGCAATCCTTCATTTAATATTCAATTTGATGAAGTCATTCATAAGCCACTTTTTGACTTCATTAATGTTGCAAGATTAATTCGAGTATCCTAACAAATTTTTTTTGTTAATTCAAGAAACAATATTTAAAAATAATATTATTGGTCACTACACTTGATTTCTTTTGAATGAACATTTTAGCATGGGGAGTTTCTATTATAAATAAATTGTCTTAATTTTGGTTGGATCTTATTGGCAATTGAAAGAAGACTCTAGACACTCATAGCTAATATTTCTAAGACATTACATGAACAAACTATCAATTTTTAAAGTATCGCATTTACATTTATCTAAATCGACCGATGGCATTCAAGTTCATAAAGTTTTAACAATCAAGTTCACAGAGTCTTAACAATCAAGTTCATAAAGTTTTAATTAGTAAAGATAGGTGCACTGGCTTTGTTTTGTGATATTTGGACCTACTATGGGAAAGTTGTTGAATTTCAAAAGAATTATTGAATTAAAAAACTAAAAAATTACTTCTATTTTTATTTTGGCTATATCAACAATATAGGGCACACTAGTCACAACTAAGGACTTCTAAAAATTAAAAATTAAAATAATAAAATAATAAATTATAATAGATTATTCTTGTATTTGAATACCTTCTTTAGTCATTACATTGATATATCAATCACTACAATCATGAGTATTATATTACAATGCAAGAAAAAAAATTAAATTGTATTTTTTTGCTAGATGAAGTTGTGTAGAGATTATATTGATCAAATGAGCATTTATAAAAAATAATTTGACTAGTAATATATTTTAAAATTGTGATATTTATTGTCATTATTTTATTCATACTAATTGAAACTCTTCTTTGTTGTGTTATTTGATAAATAGATTATCGCTTGCTAATTACATTACTATGGTAATTTGAAGCTAATTTAAAACCATGACTATTGCATCATCCTTCATGAGATCCCTATCTATAGTAGGGATGTCAAATCTTACAATTTTCATCTTCCAATATGTGGTTTACTCACCAAAATTGAACACAAAATGATTATTCTTTTCCTAAAGTACTAAACCCTCATCAAATTTGGTCTAAATGTTTTTCTAAATTTTTTACTATTTGTTTGCTCAAATCTTTCTACTAATATATTATTTACATCATTTCATTAAGTTAATCATAAAGATTAGAGAAAAATTGATTTGTAAAGATTCAAGCATTATTGGCTCTTGATTGATGAGTTTGAGGCTTTTTTGTGTTGGTAGAAGCTACCTTGAGGAAGTTTGACTTGAAGTAAGCTCAATTACTTGAAAAGCAAACCACAAAAAGCTTTAGAAACAAAGTCTCTTTGTAGAGTAGCTCCTTGTCTTTACTATTATGGAATTATTTGGACGAAACATCTTCCTAAAATACTAAATAACTTAAAAAGAACTCATCAGAGCATTATTATACCGACAACCTAAAACATGAACTAACCCACTACGGCTGAAGAATAACGACAGCGACCACGACCACCGCCACCGCCACATTCACACCGACAGTCGAGCGCGGGGCGTTTGCAGCGCCCAGATCATATGCAGACGGAGCTGACGCAAAAGATGCTTTGATCGTGTGCATACTCACATCTTTGACCGTCTCATTCCGAAAATAATTTTCATCATGATTTTGTAGTATCGGCATTTCGAGTCCCTGAAACGGCGTTTTGGGGCTCCCGATCGCAATCGGAGGTGGAGGAGAACTCAGGATTTCGTTTGGTCCGGGAGCGTACGCTTGCGCCATTGACGATGGTGCCACCTGTGGAGCTTCCGAGGGTGGAGCCAGAGCTTGCGGAAGAGGTGGTGGCTGTGGAGAGTATGATGGGGGTGGAGAAGGAGGAGGATGACAAGGTGGTGGGGGTGGAGGGTGATGCGGGAGTGGAGTGGGAGGATGGTGAGGAGGAGGAGGAGGAGGAGGAGGAGGAGGAGGAGGGGGTGGAGGGAGAAGCTTGGGGGGCGATGGCGGTCCTGCACCGACGGAGACCTTCATCAGCATGCCTGCTTGGCTGCAATGGTCGATGTAGCCGCAGATGAAGTAGTACGTGCCGGTTTTGGTGAGGGTGATCACGTCTTCGCCGGTGCCGTACTCTTGGAGGGCGTGCGTGGTGTTGCAGGTGGTGTAGTCACGGAAACTCACTTGTTGGACGTTGTGAATTGTGGGATCGTAGCTGAAAACTGCAGGGCATGGAGTTACGATTGTCAGGTGAGGAGTAGTGAACCTTCTATGGATGGATTAGGGTTTGGTGGTGTAATTGGTTGATGGTGGTCGTTGCGTGATGAAATCCTTAGCAACATTGATTCAGTTTTTTTCAGACAGTCAAGGGTGCGGTTATCAAGAATATTTTGCGTGCTTGTTCCTACCAAGATAACTAGTTGTAGGTATTTGTGATTTATTTCTGGTAATTGTGACTTTGGCTGTCATTGCAGGGCATCATGCCAATGCAATAAAATCTGAAAAAATTGCGAAATATTTGCTTGGTAAGTAATCTACAAAATCCAACTGTAGGATCTTGAAGAGCATCTTATGTTTGTCCTACCCTCGGATTTTCAACTGTTGATTGGTAGTGTGCTAAAAGATTTTGATGCTCAACCGTTTCGTCTTGAAAATTCAGCACTGCACTTTGACCGTGAGAGTAAGTGCGTGCGCTTGAATCTCATTTGTCACATAATTATCTTCTAGATTATGTTTTAAAGTGGGGTTGTATTATTTATGAGTTCAAATCCTCCTCTCAATGCCACAGTAGCAGAGTCTCAATGGTTGTGACTGTTTAAATAGCAATTATACTGGACAATTGGATGTATCAGAAGAGTTTGTTTACAAAGCTGGTATGTTGATTGATTTGGAGTAAGCAAGTAATCAGTATTCTTACTTAATCTTTCACCGGCGACGAATTTCTTCGCTGTAGCCCAATCTGAGTAAAAGGAAGGGTAAGGAGCGAAGTCCCAGTCCACTGTGTGCTGTACTGTTATAGCCATAGCCACCGGTGGAAGTAGAATAGCAAACACAAGCACCAGAGCCTCCAAATTTCGGTATTTCATCCTGAAGAGTCTTTTACAACCTCTCCTGTGCCATTGTAGATGTGCGACTGCAAGCTAACCAGGTTTTGTAAGCAGTCAATAACTGTATTTGATTTAACACTGTATTGGAGATTTGCTTAGTCACCCGAAACTGGGGACTTGCTGTTACTGCCGGATGATCACAATCGTCCTGGAAATCGGTTGGGCTAGCGATGTCAACATAGTTGTATCACAGTGATCTTATGGGGTGAACAACTTTGTGGACATTTGGAGCCCAATTCTACAAAAATAGTATAATGAAATGCCAAATGGCATCCATATCGTCCGTCATTGGTGCAGACTTTGTGATGTTCAACATAGTCAGATGTCCGTGCAACCAGCGACTTTTCTTGTAAGCTTCAAACACCGGTATCGTAATGTATCATAATGTCCTCCAGGTCTGCAGGTCCCTGCATTCATCCTCTCCATCAAAATGCACAAGCTTCAGACTCAGAGGGCTGGGAGTCGGAGATATATTGAAGAAGGAATATTGCCGCCATGGAGTTACGGACTAGATTATGTCCGAGAGCCAGGAGTCTCAAGCAGTATCGGACATGGTCCCAAGTCATTCTTCACTATCAAGAATGATCAAAATAGTACTTTTTGATCTAAGGGTTTAGAGTGAGAAGAATTATGAGTTTTTAATCCTCTTCTGATTAGCCAAGGCGACAGTGATAAGTTGCTTGAACACGGAACCTGAAAAGTTGAGGACAGGCATGGCGATGGCCGAGAGTAGAGATCAAAGTAAGTGAGAAAGGAAGAAGCGCTATGGAGAGAAGGTGTAAGAGTGAGGAGATCATACCAGTGGGTCCATGACTTGGGGCATGTTTCCATGCAGATACATGTGGCTGACCAGTGGGGCACAGTAGAGCGCTGTTCCCTGGGCTAGTCTCGTAGCTCATGTGATTGCAACTGAGGTTGGGGCAATTGGGAAGCCGCTGCATTTGTACTAGATAACCGATGGAGGGCCGGGAGATGGAGAGCCAAGGTGATCATCAAACATTATCCTCGCCTCCATACCAAATCAGGTTTGCCAGATCTTGAAGATGTACGACTCCCTGAGAGCGCTGAGAGCGCGGGGAGGACAGGGATTATGATTCCAGGGAGATGAAAGCAATGAAAAGGAGAGGGTTATGTTCGCATAATCACGCGTGCCACCTATCTGTCCCCTTCACCTTTGGGCGTTAACCAGATCAGATGAAATCGCGCTACATACCAGCACTGACGATTTGCTTCACAAGATCATACAACAACCTATCCATTCGATTTGCTTCCCATCTTTCTTCAAATAACGATTCTGTACTTCTGATGCAACACATGCATTTGTATCCTTCTGATTCTCCGTCTGGACTTCCAAGATTTAACAATCCATGTACTACAATGCAAAGCTTTTGCGTACTGTCCACCTTGGCAGTTAATCACAATATATGTTGGTTGGTCACGGGTAAGTGTTTGTAAGACACTTGTCCCAAGCTGCCAGGACAAGGCTGCTCCCAAAGTGACACGTAAATGTTGTATCACCTGCCCACCATGTTGTATTCCATGACTTTACCTTATAACTTCGAGAGGAGTAACCGCTCTCTCACATCTCATTTTTTCGCCGTATCCCCTCTGTAGTTCTTTCTTTGTTACTCTCCTGTGCTTTGAACGAGGCCAGTATCTTCCAGCTTGCAGCAACTGATTCCATCAGTCGGATCTGGTAAGCGTTCTTTCATTTATGTTCTACTTAATTTGCATTCAAGACCAGTATCTTCATTTTAATACTATTCAAATTTGTTTGTAAACAAAATCTAGCAAAATTCTATTGTTTCCTATGTTGAATTGAGACATCTGGTTCCTTAGTGGAGCTTGTAGCCAGATTGTTCAAGTTCTTTGAAGTTTGAAACATGCTTATTTTTTTTATTAGACTCTGGTTTTGCTGTCTCTATCCCCTTAAGGGGAGTAACTGAGCAGCAGTATGAGAATTTAGAAAGTTATGATGTCCAACGAAACTGAGAAATGTGTAGAAAGCTACACGAGCATGTCGGGGTCCGTCTTTCCAAAGAACAGATTTCTTTTGTTTGACAAATTTGTGACACATGGTTACGTGAATAGTGGCGTTTTTAGGATTGTAGAATAGGATTTTTGCAGTTTTTCAAGTAGTGAAAGTATGGCATGTGCTAGTTTGTCATTTCTATCTCTATTTGAGAGATAGACACGTGATTAGATGCTTGTTAGGTTCCAGTTTTTATTAATTCCTCAGTTCCCTATGTTAGGCCACCCTTTGATTTTGCATTTGATAGAATTGTGAGATATGGTTATAAGTCGGGTGACATTCGAAGCCTGTAATATAGTATTTTTCGATTTTCCAAGTAGTGAAAGAATGACGAGCGACAGTTCGACATTTCTGTGGCACTGGTGCTTTTAGCTTCTTGTTGAACTTCTGTTCTGAAATTCTCAATTTTCTTTGTACAGGTGGTTACCGTCTCTTCAAAATGTTACGCCACCATTTGATTCTGCATCTGCTGGGAACGGCAGCGACTGCGCTGCTCCTCTTAACGACAGCAAATGCATCAGACAATGGGGGCAACCCTTCAGGATCCTCCGTGAACATCATCAACGCCCTCAACGACACCCTCGTGCTGCACTGCTCGTCCAAGGAAAACGACTTCGGCCAAGTGGCCGTGAACCCCAAGGGCAACTACTACTGGAAGTTTGACCCCAACATTTTCGGCCGCACCGTGTACAACTGCGAGTTTCTTTGGGCCAGCAAGAGACAAGACTTCCCGGTGTGGCAGGGCAGCTTCTACGACGAACGGCCCAAGTGCTGCGCCCGCGGCCCTTGCGCGTACAAGCTCAGCCCGGATGGCATCTACTACGGGCTCGTCAGTGACACGGACGACGGTGGAGCGGCCGAGTCTTGGGAGTTTTACAAACCATGGTTGCCGAATCCAATTCCTGCCAACAAGTAATTCGGGTATACTGATATGTTCTTGATGGTTTGAAGACTGACTGACCATAAAGTCTCTCTGCTTCAAACCTCTTCACTCTTACCACCTGGGGTCCCAACTAGTTTCACTCTACATAGTTTGAATGTGCAACAAGCTAGTGTCAGTGCTGGAATCGATGGTAGTGTGGCAAGTGTGCAAATCGTTTTAGAGGTCATAATAAAGAGTTTTGAGTAAATATGGAAGTTTGGATTTGGTGCTACTAGCAGATCAGAACATTATGAAGCTGGTCCTCGGATATGACGTAGAATAATCAATTGTTAGATGTAACTGTCTAGAAGCATCTGTTTCGGTGATGCTGTACCGACACTAGCGGTGTTTTGTTTGGTGTTTACAAGAGTATAATGCAAGAGTGTGCAGTATGATGTATCCCTACAATGTAATGTCGATAATACAATATGCATGAGAAATGGATTTGCATTCTCTCTTGCATCCACACCCTTGCTTGCTCAAATTTTCCATCTAATTTTGAAGGGCTCTCAATTTCCTTGGTTCACCAAATATGACCCATAAATAAGTGAGTGACCACTCATGAAGCAAAGTAAAAGATAAAGCAACTAAACTTAGTGATTTCAAGGGCCATTCCTTGACAAGTTAAGATTGAATCCCAAGAGAACATTGTGAAGGACCCTAAACACTTTTCACCCCACATTTGAAGAGCGTGTAAAGATGGCCATGCTCTAATGCAGGTGGGACCAAATATTGATCTTCTGACCAATGCAATCTGTTGCAGTGGGTGAAAAACAACAAACTTGCATCCCAAAAACATGTCATGCAATTCTTGTTAATTTAGAAATGCACTTAATAGGATCCTTTTTTTCAAATAAATCACACAATTTCTGGAGAGTACTCCCTCATGAAAGTATTCTCATTCCTTTCTCAGTCGATCTTTGCATTCAAGGTTATCATTGAAGCTACATGGACATGGGTCTTCCCTGTCCAATTTGCTCACAGTCAAGTTACATAGTTAACCTCTAAAGGACAGGTCCTATGATCATGTAGCCAAATTTGAAAGACTTCATATGTACTATCCTTTCACTATTTATGAACTAAATTTTTTGGTCTTACTTTTCTAAATTTTCACAGATGTGGTCAAGAAGAAAACACAAAAATGGGGCAATTACATGTCTAAAATTTGTCATCAATTTTTCAATTTCTTTTGAGAAAAATTTCAAATTACCATTAATTTTTGAAGAAAAAATGAAGAAAATCCAAATTAAACACACATTATGTTCAAACAATCCAAAGTTTTCAGAACAAAAAAAAAATTTAGTGTACAACTTTGTTGTATAAGGCTTGGACAGGGACTTAGAAAGCCTCACCTCCCAAGTCCTTCCTGAAGTTCTCATCTTCTACTACATGTACATGCTTTATTCAAGGCTCAACGATTCAAACAATCTGTGGGGAAGCAGGCGAGGGACAACAGGCAAGAGACTACTGGCATGCAACAGCTCCTCTCGGACACCCAATCTGCGTTAACCCTGCGTTAACCCTGGAAGGGCGCTGAGGATGTTTTGTGTCCTTCGAATGGTCAACTAGTACTCCACTTTACACTCCCTGTCCAGCAGTCAAGTGATCGATACAATCCTAAACTGTCAGTGCTGAAAACAAGGCAAGTATAGTCGGGTACAATAATCTTACAAATTTTTCTTCCCAAGGAAGGAAGTTTTTCTAGGCAAGAAACCAACTTATCCTGCAGAGAAGTTCGTCCTGAACTACCTGGGAGGAAACTGAGAGCCATTTATGTGAATGGAATCAAACATTATACAAACATTCCATCACGCGCAATACTACGGACCCCTCGTATCCAAGAGAAATAACCTACTGCAACCAAATCATCAGACAATGAAAAATCTCACTAATCTTTTCACGCAATTGCGAAAAGCAACAGCAAACGACCCAGAGGTGGATACTTCGTTGCATAAGAACTCTGCACCAGGTCTATTGGCGATAAAGATTCGCAAGGTCGATTATGAACAAGACCTAGGGTTCCTACTCAGAAGGACAAGCAACCGACTTCCATACCATCACTTGGAACAAACTCATTCACTACCTCATCTACACGATCTCCCAAATCAATAAACCTTACAGAACCCTAAACTTAATTTTAGTCCTAGAGTCAAACATATCCCGACACATTCAAACTTTAGACAATAGATTCAGCAAATGAAAAAAAGCACTAACAAGAACAAATGTCCCAAAACTTCCAAAGCAGCATGTGGAAACGTTTTGAAACAACCTCAAGAGTATGAAATGCAAACGTCTCTGCGAACAGATTTTCCATTTCAATAGGCCCCGAAACAATGGCTTAGTCCACTTTACACTCCCTAAATAAAAGCTGCACCCTCAAAACCCTAAGCAGTCAAGATGACCGCGCCCCCAGCCTCCTTGATCTTCTTCTCTGCAAGCTTGGAGAAGAACTTGGCCTTCACAACCATCGGCTGCGTGGGCAAGTCGCCCTTGCCGAGAACCTTGAAGTATCCATGCTGAGTGACGTCCAAGAGAGGCGCACTCTTGTTCCCGTCGGCCTTCTCCTTCACAGCCTCCGGCACCAACGACCACAACTTGTCGATGTTGACGATGGGACAGTGAAACTTGTTCATCGTCTTGTGGAAGTAGCGCATACCGACCTTGCCGAAGTACCCTGGATGGTACTTGTCGAAGAGGATACGGTGGTGGTGCATACCTCCAGCATTACCACGACCTCCTGGATGCTTGCGGTGCTTGCCCACACGCCCGTGACCGGCGCTCACATGGCCCCTTTTCTTCCTGTTCTTCTTCAGCCGGGTCGTCATGGTGCCGTTTTGTTCGTCGCTCCTCCGGGGGCTGGCTGCACAGCAACACAGACAAAAGAGACTAGAGGCAGTACAGGACCTCAGGCTTTGTGAGCTTCAAACCCTAATTTCTCCTTGGACAGATGAGATCTATCCGAATTCAACGGTCCAGATCAGAGTGTGAGAAATTACATGATGGATAGATGAAACTTACGACGTTGTCATTCGTCAACTGAGAGGACTCATTTTGCACGGAGACGGTCACGGGTGACCGATTGCCAAGACGGATGAAAAGTGGGCGAAACTTTTCCCTGGCGTGAACTTGCGATCGTAGGCATGAAATGAAAGCCCTATGTACATTTGAGTTCGTGATTTTGTAATGTTTACTTTTGTATATTTAGTGAGCTAATTTGGGGATTTTATTTTAATTTAAAATAGACTCTCATTTCGATTTTCAATTATAGGAAGACATGGAACACTATAATATGTATTCAACTTTAGAAACAAGAGAAGATTGCTCATTGTGAGATACTTTAAAAGATAACCCTTATGATTGTGTAATCAATCTTAGTATTTTTTTGCTTTGTTTGTTTTATTTTGTCAATATACATAAGAAAGATTTGTTTTACATTGTCTGTCAAAAATAAAATCACATGTCTTTTATAAGTCAAATAATTTTTAGACATGTGATTTTATTTTTGAAACTATCAAGAATTTTTGAAGAAAAAGTGAAGAAATTTCATATTAAATATAAAATATGCTATAATAATCTAAAAATGTCACCACCAACATGTGTTGTAGTATAGAACATCATAGTATCAAATGAATTTCTATGACATTATACAATTAGAAAATTGATACTAGTAATCAATACAACTACATTAAAATTGTCCAAAAGAAGACATCCCAAGCAACTAAATTGTGATGATTCTAGTCTTATTTGTAACTAATATTTTAATACTTTAAATTAAAATACAATAGAAATTAGACTTCAATTGATATAATTCATTTTACTACAATACATTTATTTATCATGTTAGTGAGGTGGAGAAATTAGCATCACCCAAAAAATTAAAGTCATTACAAAATTTTGTACTTGTAGGAATTCAAAACAACAATATGTCAAACTATACCAATCTAATTATTATGCAAATAGTGTAACTATGAAAAATTAATAACATGGGTAAAAAACAGTGTGGGCACATCTCTATCAAATATTTAAGTATTTCTAAAAAAATAAGGTTTGACAAATGTTGAAATAAGAATTTTTCTTCAAGATCCTATTTTCAATACATTTAAAAAATATATATTTTTCCGGAGCTTCTGGCATCTACTTTTGGAATTTTTTTCTACCAAACTTGCCCTACAGGTACGGTATCATACACACATAATAAAGGGCTATTTGCCGTTCCAGTTTACCGTGTCCATTGACGATGCTTTCACCTTACACTGCATATCGCCAAGCAATACAGTCGCAACACAATGTGCCGGCCTCTGTTTTCATTCATCCAACAAGTACCATTCATCAGAAACTAAAATGGTTTCCCGCGACAATGTCACAGTCAGAGTGGGGCTTCAGCTAGACGCGAGCCCAGGTCGCAGGATCTTCCGCTTCAGAAATTTGAGTTGTTACCGGCAGAAATCTGTTGCTCACAACGTAGTGGGAAAGACAATTTTTAATTTGGAGTATCGCTATCGTTTGAATCAGTGAGTTCGGTGGGTTTTCATGTCCATTGCCCATTTGTGTTGAGTTTCATATGAGACATTTGAGGAAGCTGCAATGCCAGTGCTAAAACTTGGGTCGTTGATCAATGGTGAATAAGAGGTTTGGGTATGGGCTGATGATCGTGGTGCTTGCAGGGAAAGGATTCAAGGGATGTGAAGGCAGTGAGAAAGCTATGGCGACAACTGTGGCTGCAACTTCCCTGGCGCGCGATTACGATTTGCCATGGGTTGAGAAATACCGGCCTCACAAAGTGGAGGACATTGTGGGCAACCACGACGTGGTCGCTCGCCTCCAAGTCATTGCGCAGGGTGGCAACATGCCCAATCTTATCTTCTCTGTATCCGATATGGCATTTATGCAATGGTGCAAGTTTGTTTTACTTGATCTCAATGATTTTCAGTGACGTAATTGTAACCTAGTCTGTGATGTATTGGCATGTACACTTTTGCACAGACCTGCCAGGGTTTAGGGTTTAGGGTTCAGGGTTCAGGGTTTCGGTTTGTGATGTAAGTTTTCAAATAGTTGGGGAGTAGGGATTTTTGTTTTTTCGAAAAATGATTTTAGTCTCGCTGCGTTTCTATGACTTCTGAGAAGGGACCTCCTGGCACTGGTAAGACAACAAGTATTCTTGCGCTGGCTCATGAGCTGTTAGGTCCCAATTTCAAGGAAGCTGTCCTGGAGCTTAACGCCTCTGATGACAGGTGAGTTTGAGAATCGTATGGCGCAGTTATTTGAACTGGATCTGTAAAGTTAATTCTGGGGAATTTTGTTACATACTCATGCTCTAGTGATGTCTTATTTACGTAATCACACCTAAACGCAACTGTTTAAGCGCTGTGAGCAATTTTAGGTTTAAAAGTACTTGAATGTGACTGAGAAATTCTTAACAAACTGATGAAGGAGTCTTGGGAATTGAAATTAACTCATATTGATTCAATCTGAGTGAATTATTCCCTATCAAATATCACAAATTAGCACTATATGGGCAAAGCAGTTTATTGAATGTAATGAATCCATACCCAAAATGACTAAGTTCTCACAAAATTCCACATTTTGGAAGATTGAGAATATTCAATTTCGACTGAGCATTTCACTTAATGCGTTCTTTATTGCACCCAATACTGTCACTCTGGCATGTGAAATCCAAATGAGCATTTTCACTGAATGAGGTCTTGCTACCTTATCCATCTTTTGTATATGACATGCCATCTCGGATACTTGCGAATCCTGTTTGTCTTATTTTCTGAGCGGTCTGTGGGTTTGATTGGCATTACAGAGGGATTGATGTTGTCCGCAACAAGATCAAGATGTTCGCTCAGAAGAAAGTGACGTTGCCCCCTGGGCGGCATAAAGTTGTCCTTCTGGATGAAGCTGACAGGTAATCTCTTCCATATTCGAAACATGTAGAAGGAGCTCAAATCGTGAATTTTGTAGTTCAGTTGACAACAATGTGGGATGAGGAATATGAAGTTTGGGCTTTTGTTGAAATGGATGTGATTATCTCTGCAGCATGACAGCAGGTGCCCAGCAGGCTCTGCGAAGGACTATGGAAATATACTCCAACACGACACGATTTGCATTGGCTTGTAATTTGTCGTCAAAAATTATCGAACCCATTCAAAGTCGATGTGCCATAGTTCGGTTCTCCAGACTGTCAGACTCTGAAATTCTGGGTCGCCTTCTTCGAGTTGTCGAAGCAGAGAAGGTTTCTACTTACTCACCTTTCTATCGTCTTCCCTTTAGGTTGAATTTGAAGTAAAATTGGTTTAAGAAGTTCTATATGCAAGCATTCAAGTGTGTCTAGATCCACTCTTTCTGTGTTGTCTTCCTTTGTCAATCTAGTGAGACTTGAGGAATTGGTGGTCATCTGCTGACTGAGTACCGGCATCGCATGTTGCAGGTGGCTTATGTGCCAGAGGGGCTGGAGGCAGTGGTCTTCACAGCTGACGGGGATATGCGGCAAGCTTTAAACAATTTACAAGCCACATTCAGTGGGTTTCAGTTTGTAAATCAAGATAATGTTTTCAAGGTACACTTGATATGCCGTTTTTCATTATAATGTAATTCATACGGTATGATTATGGGGTCTATTTATTGGGGAAAAGTAACAATAATATCTAATGATGAGACGTGCTCTTGGAGGTATCTGAAATGTCAACAATTATTTTTGTGTTTTTGGAACTGATTAATGTTGGGAATTGCATGCTTGCACGATCTGGCTTTGATATGATCAGGTCTGCGATCAGCCTCATCCCCTACTGGCTCAACAAATCATCAAGCACTGTATAGCAGGCAACATTGACGATGCCTACACAGGCTTGAAACAGCTCTACGACCTAGGCTACTCTGCAACCGACATTATCACCACACTCTTTAGAGTAGTCAAGAATTATGAGATGGTGGAATTCTTGAAGCTTGAATTCATTCGGGTAAGCTTTCTCCAACGGAGCGCGTTATCGTTCGTCTAGCAAGTACATTTCTTTTATTTCTTTATTTTCTTTATTTTCTGCTGTTTACATGTCCACCATTTCGTTTGGATCAAATAATTCTTGGAACTGATCCTGATCTAAATCACTCAGTTACATTTCCCTCGAATGTGTGCAGGAAGTGGGGTTTGCACATATGCGCATAGCAGATGGAGTTGGGTCACTACTGCAGTTATCAGGTCTCTTGGCCAAACTTTGTAAAGTTAGAGATAGATGCAAGGCATAGTGTTCCATGTTACTTATCATGAGCAGGAAGCGTCTTTTACATTGAATGTTGCATGTCGGTCATGAAGACTACGAAGCATTTCTGAGAGCCCAGTTTTCACCGCACGGCTGATAGGTTTTACTCTAGAATACCGGACAACATTTTGTATTATTGCTGGTGTTGGTAGCTTCAAGCCTTCAAGGTATACCTGACCTATCAAGAGGTTGATGACCGAAGGATTTGGGCTTCGTTTCCCTGCTGCAACTTCACATTTCCTGTTTTGGGGGGGATACGCTTTATATTCTCATGTCTCTTACTTCCAATTCTGTTGTTATGCCCATCACGATCACTCATACCCATCACGATCACACAGCAAGGTCAACAGTTTACAAATCTGGTTTGCACTCAAAATGGTTCAAGATGGAGTACTAAATTTAATTGATGAGAATTTTTTTTGCTTCATCTCTAATTTTGAGTTCAGATATTTGCCAATTTGTTGATGACTTTGAAGAAGCCATTCATTGAGATGAAGAAATGGAGAGCACACAATTGTGACTCCGCCAGTATAAATGCATTCCCTATCTCTATTCCTAAACCTATGCATTCCCTAAAACCCTAAATCCATGCTAAGTCAACCATGAAGTGTATTTCTCTGATTGTAACCTCTACGAGAAAATGAATACCTAGCAATCTAATTGAAGAGTGCAGGGTTGTTTACATGTACAGTACAACCACATGGCCTTGTATAGAACGTCGACTTTTCCAAAAACAATATGAAACAATCTTCCTGAGGGCCATTTCACACTTTCAATCAGGTAAAAGAAAAGGCACCCAAACCTTCGTCTTGAAGCCAAAAACAATCACCTTTCCGATACCTGTTGACTCCCAAGTACAGAAATGTTTCCATTTTGCCAAGTTGATGCAATGACATCCCATTGCGTATGTCGAGGAAGCTGGAGGTGTGGAAGACCAATTTGCAGCAGTTACGAATGAACCGCAATCTGATTCAGTACCTCTTCGTCCTGTTGCCGTAATTTGATTCATTGACAAGTTTCCAGTCTGTGTTGACAAATTTCCAGAGTGTTGACAAGTTTTCCTGTCCGTGTTGGCTGAAACGTGGCCATCGCGGTTTGCGGGGGTACACAATCAAGCAACCCCTTTAGAAGCTACAGTACAGTGTAGACACCTTGTGAGCGTCATCACGAATGTTACGATTGGAAATTGTCTTTCAGAATGTCCGCCACCGTCAAATTAGAGAATCGCTTCTGGCTTCCTTTCAGAATGCGTCGCACTTGCTGCGCATCGCGTCGCGCCGACCTGCCGAAGCTCTCCGTGCCTTCCACACTCTCGTCGTCGCTCAGGTCCCCGCGCCGGCTACGACTTACCTTGAACGCCAGGCGCTGCGGCCACGAGAACAGCCGCCCCGCGCACGGCATGACCACGCTTGTCCTCTCCCCCGTCGCCTCTCGACACCTCCGCCAGTTTCTTCGCGAGCTTATCACTAAAGGTTCAGCAGTCTCGCCTTCGTCGCCTTCGCATTTTGGCGATTCCGGTGGTTGCGAATGTGACGATCTCCGCCATCTCCTTCTCGGTGGAGAGATTGTCGATGCGACCGTGTCTTCCTTCACTTCCCAGCTCTTCACGCTCGGGTAAATGTTCTCGTCCTCGTCTTTAGGGTTTAGGTCTTCGAGACGTGGAAGACGAATCGATTTAGGGTTAGGGTTAGGGTTTGGTGTCGGGGTTGCGATTGAACTCTCTTGCACAAGCTCCGGTGCGAATTTTACTGAGCGCTTGGGCGGGTGAAGCTTTTCCTTGCTGGAGGATCGGCTATGGCGTCGTGGTAAGCGAGTTGTTGTGTCGTCGCATGGGACCCATTTGTTTTGAGTTTTCGGGTTTCTTGGATTTTCAAGTGAGGTGCTGGGATGTGATTCCTCCGAGATTTCGGAAATGTCGTCGTTTGGGATGGGAACTGTCTCCGGCGGGAGCAGAAACTCCAAGTCTGTGTCGTCCAATACCCCGCCATCTTTTTCAAGCCAGGGCTCCCGTTGGTTCGCTTCCTGGAAGTACCGTAATTCATCCACGCCATCCGCATTTGTGTGGTCGCGCGCTTCATCTTCGGATGTCATGAGCTCCACCTCCTTGTCGGTGTAGGTGAACATCGAGAAAGAGCGTCCGTTGATTCCGGCTGCCGGGGACTCCAGGTCTGATGATTCGTCATTGTAAGTGGACGAGGACGCGTGATGGCGATGCCCTGTTTCCGAGCTGTCGGATGCGAAATGCGAAATCTCATCAGAGAGCACTGAGCGGGGAGACTTGCAGGTGGTTGTGGCGTCTCCGAATTCGGGGAACTGCTGGAACCTCGAGAAGATGTTGTCATCATCTGAGAATAACGATGTGGGCGAAAGCTCACATATGAACGACGAAGGTGATGGATACTCATGCTGGGCACTTTCGTCTTCGCAATGTTGCACATTCACGGGTTTCAGTGTTGTTGTGGCTCGAAAGGTTAATAACGGCGAAAGCTGCTCAGGAGTTTGCTTCACGATGGACTCCACTTTAGGGTTCGCAGTACTGTGTCCTAAGGTCTCGAGGTCAAGGTCCTGGAAATCACTGGAAACCGAAACAGATTTGCGTTTGGGAATGCTCTCACGCTCCCACACTCGAAAGGAGAGCTCGTCTTGAACATCCGACTCGGTCATTTTGGGCGAAGAGTATCGCAGCTCCCGCTCCTCCATTAGAGGCTCACTGCTCACGTCCAGCGTCGGCAGGTTCTGAAATTTTTGGTTCCATAAAGGTTCTGGCGATGCAAGCCCTTCCATCGTTTCCATCACGGGGCTCCCGAGTGATGGCTTCTCTCGATCTTTCGCTTCAGGTTTCGGTTTCCTGGGCTTCGTGATCAGTGCCCTGCTATCTCGCGGTTTCGTCCTTTCTCGCGGTTTCGTCCTTTCTCGCTTCGGTGGCTGCTTCACGTCGACCTTCGATTCTCTTACGAATTTGCGACCACCTGGTTGTGGCTTCGTCACCACAACAGGTTTTCGTTCTTTTCTCACAGTTGGTGTTCGTTCCTTCGGAGAATCCTCGTCTATTCTTTCGAGAGGATGTTGTAATACTCGCGCAGGGCGGTCAATTTTCGCTCTCACCATGTACTCATCTGAATGCTCCTGCTCCGGGATCACTTCCAAAGGATGGCGCTGCACTCTAGTGGAGACCCCGCCATCTGAAAGCATTCGTCCAAGCTTCGGCGTCACTCTGATTTTCCCCTCTGTCTTCGTGGTGTGGCTTGCTTGCTTCATCACCTTCTGCTTGTCGCCTCTTGGCAATCCCCGATCCACCTCCAGTTGCTTGGACGATGCATCCTCTAAATTTTTTTCCGTTTTTTCCGTTTTTTTGTTTTTTCCCACCATATTCTCAGAGGTCTCTTTCATGTTACCAATTAGTGCGTCACCACAATCCGAGGAAACAGATGAGACTAAGAACAGGGGAACCAGAGGCTCCATTGACTGGTCGGCGGGTAGAATCTCTAGAGCATGGTGTCGTGGGCTCGCACTGGATTTCGGACTGCGAGGAGGGCCATTTGTGAGGGCCTTGTGCTCCTTGTTGTATCGCTCCTGTGCCGCCTTCTTCTCCAGAGAGAGATCCACAAGCTCCACATGGTCCGTTGCTCTCCTTGCTACGAACGTTGAGTTGACGATCCCCATGAGATACATCTTGAATTCGCCAGGATGATCGGTACGCTCAGCAATCACCTTGCTTCTTGCACCCTGCATGTACAATCATACACTCTCAGTTTCTCGCAAACGAAATTCTTCTCTTACAGTGCATCACTCTTCTTCTGATGCTTAAGTGCTGCTATCTACAGCAGGGTTGATCACGAAAGCTGAACTCGGCACAACGACGGATATATCCCCACCATGAAAGCTGCCTACTACTTTCAAAGAGTTCAGTTTCCTTTCGATCTCTCCCCCAACACATTTCCTGTCACTCAATTCCTGCAAGTTTCTAATGCCGGGAGTCATGGTAACACTCATTCCTTTCTGTCACTTCTGGGGTCGAAATCTACATAGCGTCTGCAGCTAGAAAGGAAACGAAGCTTGAGAAGGAAAGATGGTTGGAGACTCGGACTCAGATCTTGGCAAGTGACGAGACGTAGAACTCGTGCAAAATTGACTGATTGAACCGCAGGATTTTATTGCCACAAGAACCGTCCAAAGAGCTTTCAAGTGAGCTTGCTGTACTCGTACTCAGAGTGCAATCCGGACGATTGAACTGGCCACTAGGTGCCAAACTTCTCCATCCCAAGCAACAGGCCAGGTACTCCTTGTGTACGTGTCATCACATCTGACAAGCCCCAACTTGAGTGTCCAGCAGGAATGATAGGTAAGTTAGAGATAAGTCACCTCCGCCAGCAGAGATCGAAATTGTGTAATCAAATCCGATGTCGGGGCGATCCAACTCTACACGCTCTTTGGTACACAACTCCTGCCAAAGATTGCTCCGTTCTAGAAGTATCGTGTGTGATGCAGCACTCTCAGAGAATACTTGAGAGTAGAGTATCTAATTCTCCGTCTCTATTGCCTGCGTCTATGTCTGTGTCTATTCCTGAGTCGGTACCATCCTAGAGAAGAGCTCGTGTGTGTATGAGAGCGAGGATCTTAAGCTAGGTTATTGAAAATTCGGCCTCTTTCGATCGGCTCTGTTTCCGCTGACAGTAGACGTGCAAGTGGTGCAGGCACTGCCGTGCTTGCTGAGGCGCTCGTGAGACCCACGCTGAAGCAGCTCTCATATCTCACGTCTTCTCTGCTAATTCAGGTTCTAACAATCGTCACCCCTCCACTGCCCACGTTCACCAGTCCTTCCTTACACGTCCCAATTCATCATTCAACACTCTCTTCCACATGATTTTCGCTCGCCTGTTCGAATTACGCATGCGGTCATTACTGCACATCTAGATGTCGTGTACACTCTCCTCTCCATTTCTAGCTAAGTTCTAGCTCACAATCTCCACACAATAAAATCAATCTTCAATCGTATCCGGACAAACATTTTACTCACAAATCAAGTCGTGATGACGATCGACTCTCTAGTACACCCCAAGGTTTCCAATTAATTAGTTTCCGCTAAATTCGATTCACTGGTTTGGCACTAATCTATCATGACCATCACGTTGCAAAAGATTATCCTTGGCTAAGATCGAGCTTCCGAATTAGCTGCACTCGGTGAGCCCACCTGGTCGGGCCCTCGACTCCGCGTTATTGACAGAAGAGCAGGAACACCAGTCACGGGACAACAGTAAAATGGTGAACCAGTCAGTTATGTATTAATTGAGTTGAACAAGTCATCATCCACGTCACGGCAGGAGAGAAAAAGAGAACAAAAGACGAAGGGCTTGGAGGGATTCGTGTGATGCTTGTCAGAATCCCCTTTGCGATTGTCCCACCATCGATGATCAGGTTCTGAACTGCTGCTGCTGCTGCTCCCGTCCTGCTCCTGCTCCTGCACCGACTGCACCGGCGTCCTCTCCTCAAAGAATTTATTCATCATATCTGGTAAATCCTTCAGTTGCAGTTTCCATTCATCAATATTCAAGTCTGAAATTTACCGATTTCGGAGGAAGAACGTGTACTGGGTTGTCTCATTTCCCTAACTCTTCGATTCTGAAGTTATGATTAGAATCATCCCCCAGCTTTTTCATGGACTCAGGAGAATCTTCGAATATGACAACGGCACTGTAGCATCCTGTCATTATTGACCTTGGTTCTAGCTTTCATCAGTAAGCTTGACTACGGTATACCGTGGTGGAGAACACCGTTGCAAGCTTAGGACTACAGTGCATATCATTGAATACAAATTTTTATGTTTTTTCTCCTATGACTTGACTCAGAACCTCGGAAATTTGATTTTTAGCATTTGTTTCAGGTGTTCGTAGTGAACGATTACAGTGCAGGTCGGTGGCTTTGCATTGATTGAAACAGGAATTATTCTCAACTGCCGATGGGCAACTTAGAGTGCTCACACTTCCGCTCTTGGCTCCGTAGATAAGATCTTGTTAGAGTCAGTGGCCAAAAACACACGATGTTACTCCTGGGGAGTCACTTCTAGTACAATTAAATTTAATATGATACTAATACAATACTCATTAAATATTATAAATTACTTTAACGCTCCTCGAAACATTTTACCAATTTGTAAAATACTTCATACATCATGTAATATGTCTGAAAATTCCTCATCATTGTATAGAAGATGAAAGGTGTTTGTTGGGTGACCTCCCCAAGATGTCAGTATAATAAGAGAATTCTCCTCATCACCATAGTTATTATACATGCTCACTTATCCCCTTCAATGTCACACAATAGGTATGTTAAATGCACTTGTGGAATTCTGAGAGTAAAAAAACAGTTTTTGAACTGGATACATCCATTATTTCAGGTTTGGTGAGAGCAGTGGTATTAGAGAAAGTGATATTTATAGAAACTGGAGGTACATATTTATTTATTAGTACTATTTATTTAAATGCAATTGGAGCTCTTAACCATTTTGAGTCATAGTAATTGCTGTGATTTCTATAGGGAAGTTGCACCAAACAATGCACTCATTATTGAATCATGGATCATATTGACTCCCAGGTGGCTTTGATGCAGGGACGGACAACTCCTCCAAAAGCTCACACAATTTGTACAAAGCCATTATGCTATGATGGCATTCAGTTTCTTACTGTCCATGCCTAATGTGATGTCATAAAGAAGCTTCTAGACGACGGATTTCACCCAGGTTGGTGGGAAGTTTGGTAATTTTCCACCCTTGGAGTGAAGACGGAGACATACGCTACAAGTTCCAGTCAGCTGCATTTCTTATAAGCGTACTTGGGCTGCACAGTGGCATTTGAGGACTTTGATGAGAATTGTTTCAGAATTTTCTAACTGCACTTGCCTCAAATTCGGCCCAAGGAGCTGCTACTGTCTCCAGATGGCCTTCATTCACAAAAGCAGGGAGCCTTTATCTAGTCAGGAGGAGGGCCACTTCTTGGTAGCTGTGCACACTGTGATTCTTGTGCAACTTTTCTACGAGGCAATCAGACATGGGCCAAGCCCAGTGCAAAACTTGGGCTAAGAACAGTGTTTTTGGTTTGACCCTACATGCCCTCTCTTCATTGGTGAATATTTGCAGGGAAGAAGGCGTGCATTGGGCAGAATCCAAAATCCCCTGACAAGAGCATAAGGTGGGTAGGCGCCCACACACACCAAACTCCAATATTTGCTACTGGGCCTAGTGACTAGTCAAATTTTCAAAAAATATTTGTTTGCAAGTGAGAGGAGGTTCCAACGCACCAAAGAACGCAACATTTGGATACCATATGTAAAAGTTATGAAATGTCAAATTGTTTTTGGTAAAAGTTCTACAAAAAATATTTGTTTGCAAGTGAGAGGAGGTTCCAACGCACCAAAGAACGCAACATTTGGATACCATATGTAAAAGTTATGAAATGTCAAATTGTTTTTGGTAAAAGTTCTACAAAAAATATTTGTTTGCAAGTGAGAGGAGGTTCCAATGCACCAAAGAACACAACATTTGGATAGCATATGCAAAAGTTATAAAATGTCAAATTGTTTTAGGTAGAAGTTTTATAATTGTTTCTTCCACACATGGACATATTGATTTTGGAGATGTACACACAGCAATGATGGCAGTTGTGGGTTAGTGGCGCATCTAGGGGGCCCACCTTATATCACCTAAAAAGAATGTTGGTTAAGATCAATGGACCCCCACACAAATAAAACTTTGGTCCTTTTATAGGTCTATTTGTTCAAGACTCCACACCAAATGCACAAAAGTTGTAGCACACTAAGAATTGTATTTAGTGTCATTGACACAAAATGTCAACTATTGTAATTAGTTTAAGATAATAATTTTTACCACTTTTGCAGTTACTTTCAATAACAAGGAAGTGGCTTGGATCAAATGACATCATTAGTAAAGAGTTTTACAAATTTTGGAAGATGCACACTATAACCAAACCATTCCATTCACTATAAGAAACCCGCATTTTAGTTGGTGTTTTGTAATTTTTTCAGACGGATTTTAGGTGACGTCGGGAAAAACAACTTGTGTTTTTTCACGTCCAATATAACATCTAGATGTCAACTTAAACGTGAAAAAACACAAGTTATTTTTCTCGATGGTTCCTAAAATCCGTTTAAAAAAATTACAAAACGCCAACTAAAACGCGGGTTTCTTATAGTGATTGAACAATGCTTTGTGTATTGATGAGGGCAAGCCTTAGGTAACTACATTTAAAACCTTCCAAATAATTTGATTTTTACCTGTAATTTCTAAAGCAAGGAGATATTGATATACAATTATATCCCCGATCTGTCCACTTCCATTCAAAAGAAACCAAGTTATACACCCCATGCACAAACTTACACTACAGACAAATCTTAGTTGAATTTCGGCTGCACCTCTACACAATCCAAGCTACTCTCATCGAGAATAGAGCGACATTTGAATGAACCCAAGTTAAGTTTACATTTGGATGCAGACATTTGCATTAATGCAGTACCTGCATCTTTTGAGCTCATTGTCATTGTGACACTTTGTCACAATGAGCTCAAATCCATTGTTTAAAAAAAATTATTTACCCCCCCTGCCTGTCCAAATATTTTTTAAATGAATTTTTATAAATGATTTACCCCCCAACTCCAAAATGGTTTTAATTAAAAAAAATTTAATGAATTTTTTTTAACCTCCCTCCCCCTCCCCTCCTTTGTAGTTTCCCATGACAATACCCATGACAAACAATATGGGATATTGTCCGTATCCCTAGTCCGTATCCGTATCTACATCCCAGACAGTATCGTATCCCAATCTATATTCGTATCTATATTGGTATCGGTATAAGTATCCGTATCCAAGTTTTTTTCAGATCAACGGTTGGGAGGGGGGTTGTAATTCTTTTTTAAATAAAAATCAACGGCTCTATTTTTTAGGAGGAAAGGGGGGGCCTACTAATGTAGGTGCTGCATCTTTTCGCCTCATTGTAACCAAAGCATGGCGCCCCAATTGATGCATGACGGCATGCCAACCGCGGATTGAAAGTAAGGGCTTATTAATTATCCTCCGGGCACTATTAGGAGGGTGTGCCTTGCCACTCCTATGAAACATACAACCAGTGCACAGCATCATGCTCTTCAAATGGAGCTCCCAATGTCAACGTCTCTGTCCCAGTGAATGGATGATGGACTCCCTCCATAAAGCCATTTTTTGAAAAGGAATTTGAACATCCAAAACTCGTTTTGATTTTCAATTGGAACTGATGCTAAGCTAGATGGCATTTTGAGTGTGATCGTGATTAGGGCACAAAGTTAATGGAGCAGGCAACACACCATTCATTCATTCATTCCGCAACTGGAAATAATGCTTGGGTATCTATCTCTTATGGATCGAGGTTTCAGCCACTCCATTTGAATAAAACTTTTAAATTTCAAGCTTTTAGAAAAAACTTGAGGCTAATGATTTGTCATACGCATCTATTGTACATCTTCTTTGTGGAGTGGATGATACAAAACCATTGACGCGAATGAATGATTGATTGATTTTCTGTTCGAATAAAGTCTGTGCACATCAATAACTGAGTTGACCCAAAAGGGTGTTCGCTGCATTCATCCTCCGACGCATCATGCTCTGATTTTTATTTTTTCGAAACAGATGAAACTCATCATGCTCTGATTTTTATTTATTTTTGAAACAGATGAAACTCATCATGCTCTGATTCAAAATAACTTTTTGGTAAGTTTACAGCAAGTCAATTGTCAACTAATAACTTACATGTTGCCTGTCAAGTCATCAGTGCAAATGCTTTCACAGACACCATATTTCTACAATTAAAGCTCCTGACCAAAAGGTAGGGTAGGTACCCGCAAAACTGCCATTTTTTGCTACTGTGCCTAGTTGCTATTATTAGATTGGTCAAATTTTCATATGTTCTTGTTGGCAACAAGTGAAAGGAGGTTCCAACGCATCAAAGAATATGACATTTGGATATTGTATGTAAAAGTTATGATCATAGAGTGTCCTTCTAATTACTAAAGGTTTTCAGGTTGTGAAAGGGGAAAAACTAATATTCTACAATTAGAATCCAAAAAGCTAAGATAATTACTCTTGAAAGTTTTCAAATAAAAATATAAGTATAGTTTCTATTATTAAACTATCTTAGAATAATTATTGGCAATTGAAAGGGATTTCAAAATTTGGACTCTTGTAGCTCATGTTATTGTATGTTTTGGACAACATATAAATAAACCATGAATTGTCAAAGTGTTGATTAATATTCTTTTTGTCCAAAAGCATCCCAAAGTTCACATGTTCAAAGGGTGTACATTTCGGACAAGAATTTAGCTAGGTTCACATGTTCAGAGAGTGCATTTGGAACAAGAATTTAGATGGCCTAGTTTCTATAACAATAATGCATATGAAAATTTGAGCCTATGAACCTATATTGTAGGTGTTTATAAAATAAGTATTTTATAATCATGGAAGGTTTCTATAATACAAACACCTATAATATAGGTGTACAAACAAATTGCTCACCTTATAGCAATCATGGTTTCCATAACAAAGTCAAACTTATATATATATATATGTATGTAGTGTGTGTGTGTATGTTAACATTAAAGTAAACTACACCATTCCAGGCCAAATGGGAGCAAAATTATTGTAGTGGTATACATTCAAGTTCTGAAATGTACACCACTAATATTATTTTTTCAACAATGGACTTACTCTCATGTAATTTAAGAGTGGGGTAGGTTACGTTACATTGATTCACGTCTTCGTAGGCCATTATTTGCAACTTTTAGTCATTACTAAATGATGCTTTATAAGTTACACTTTATTTTACATTTTCATGTTTTTTGAACTTTGAACTATCCCCAAGTCCTTTCTGGGTTCAAAATTCAATGACTCGTATTATGAGGACGAACATAACCCATTAGGCCAATCAACAAGAGTACTATGTCAGTTAGTGTTGTCTCAAATTTTGGAAGTCTTGAGACAGTCAAATGAGAATGAGAATCTACCCAAGAACATTGAAATTAAGCTTATTATCTTAGTGATTTGGGACCCAGTGACAGAGCCCTGTGCAGCGCAAATGCAGAAAAGGAGTGAAAATTAAAGCCCAGTTGTGAGGGTCTTGGGGACGGTGAACAAGGTGGAACTGGTCTGCTCGTGGGGTCTCGGCTGTTGCGCCAACACAAGTCATGGCACTGCAGCAGAGCAAATCTCACTCTTGAAAAAGACTAACTTACAATAAAGTGCAAGCTTTGTACTTGAGGCCAAAGGCAAGAAAATTATTTAACCCCTAAAGTCCCATTGTCCCCTCGGGGGACAATTTGGAATTCGGGCAGGCTCCTATGGGCTGAAATTTTACCCGAATTTTTTGAAACTTTTTTTGAAGTCTGATAAGCTTTGTGGGAATATAATTTTTATTTCAATCGGTGCCCGGAAGAAAAAGTTATACCACAAAAAGCCTGAAACTGAACTCGGCGGGCAGCACAAAAAATATTGCAAAAATTCAAAATAATTTAAATTTTTTTTTTTTTCTCAAAGATAATGTTTTTGTCTACATCTAAAGCTTTGATTCATTCCACTTTGATTAGTGATGTAAAAGTTATGAACAATCTTATTTTTCGGGCAATCTAAGCATCTTTTTGGAAAAGAAAACTTGTAGGATTCATCTCAAAATGCAATTTTCAAATTTTTTCAAATTTTTTTTTTGAAAAGGTTTAATTTGCTTGTTAGAACAATCTCACCGTTGGGATTATTGTATTTCAATCCCAAGTAAGAGCTATTAACAATTTAGTTTTTCTTTCAATCTTGGACCTACTTCTACTTGACAATTTTTTGAAGTATGAAAATGAAGTTTTTATTTTTTGAATTTTTTTTCCTAGACTCCCAACTCAATTCTTCAACACAATTAATTTTAAATTCAAACTCCACAGTGTAATTTTTTTCCACAAATAGAGATCAAAGTCATCTAAAATTGCAATCCAATGTTCAAAAGAAATTGTTTTTTCAACTTTGAATGCTCATATCTCTCAATCTGTACGGTCAAACATCATGAAATTTTTACCACATGATCTAAAACAAGTAAAGTTTAAGATCCTACGGTTCAATTCCAAAAAAAGTATTTTTTTTGTTTTTTTGGACTAATGCAGTAGAAATGGCAGTTTTGAGTGGTTTTCGACAGAAAAATGGCCTTGGGACTTTAGGGGTTAAAAAAAACACAAAAAACAAAACAAAACAAACCCTCTGAGCATTGGATAAGCTCACTGCGACTATTGGTATTTCTAAGCTGTAGACCCATGAGAATGCTCAATTTTTTTGGATTGGCTGTGCTTGGAGTGAGAACCACCTCTCCAATTCATACCTTACATTAGGTTGGTTGTTTTGTTTGTTATGGTGAGATCTCTAAAACCGTGCATCCCCTTTCGAGTTCTTGGTAACATACGTGAAGGTTTGATTCGGCAGCTGAGTGCTGAAATTTAATTTTTATGTCAAATTCTTAAGGGTTCATGTCACCTTAGACCATTCACAAGATGACATGTGGCACTTTTTTACAAAAATGACTTCATTTGTATCGAATTTGACCTTCGTGTAGGGTATTGTCAGAATGTGCTCTAGGAGGAGGGGTGTAGGGGCTTTGCTTCGTGACGTTTGGATCTCCAACATAAAAGTTATTGAATTTCAAAGTTTTTTTTAGTAAGAAAATTATAGAAAAATAAAATTTATTTTCTTTTGATTATGGCGACGGCACATGATATGCTAGTTGCATTTTAAAACCCACTTATCTAGTAGTTATTCTTCCCATTCTTAGTTCTTGCTAACCAACATGTTTTCCAAAATTCACTAAAGTTTTCGGTTACTGTGTTTTTTATGGGAAAAATAACAAGTTTATATGTGTATTTTCTATCTGTGCATACATTTCACATTGTAAAGCTTATCCGTTACTTTAGCGACCACTATGTTTCAACTTCAAAAATTCATAACTAATTCCACTAAGGTACAAAAAATATGGAACAACTTGGGATAGATGCCAATTTCATTTTACTTCCTACCAGAATTTGCTGAAAATTGTTTTAAGGACCTTAGCATCCCCCAAAATGCAATCGGCTCTTAAAATGTCACTTTAACCCTGGAGTATTCCGACATTCAAAACTAGATGATGAACAGATTCAAACTCAGATTTCTCTCTCGTTACTGCTTGGATGAAAGTCATCCTAATTTGTGGAGATTCTTTATAAAGTTGTTGTCCTATCTAATGGTTGGATTTGGTCTTACTAGAGTCCATATTTTTCTAAAATTACAAATGTGGAAGTATGTCAAGTAGTTGACCAAGCCTAAATTGCATTGACTCTAGTTCAAAACTGGATTTGCAAAAATGAGGTCATAGATTTATAGATCATAAAATTTCAAAAAATCACCATGTCAAGAAAACCTCATTTCAAATCCCATTCCAAAAAAATTTACTCAAAAAAGGATAATATTTTGCTTGTAATTGAATTTAGAAGGAATTTTGAAATTTCCCTTTCAAAATTTTGTAAGAAAATATTGTTGATAGCATTGGTGAATCCAACCATACGGATGGAATCTAGAACTCAAAATCTACAACTTTTATTTGTATATCAATTCCAAAATATTTTTCCAACTAGTACTTCATGATGATTTTTCTCAAACAGTCATTTTTGGAGAAGACTCTGAACGTTTAGGGGTTAAGAGTGGACTACCTTATGGGAAAATAATTTTCCAGAAATTGATAGTCAAAATCACAGACCTATACAAAAATTAATCTTTGTTCATGATATGGTACATACACTCTTCACATCCCAAGCTGTTTCTGGCCAGGATTTTTTTCATTATTCCATGGCTTTGATAGTAGTGTCATTCAGATCAACGAATCCAAGTGCTCTTGAGAAGGAAACTTTGAACACAATAACTTAAAAAAAGTGTAAAATTTGTGTAAATACTTTGCTTGGGAGTTAAGTTAGAGTGTGTATGTTATGTGCCAACATTCTTCAAGGACAATTGTTAAGTTATACTTTGGAATCAATCATGACATCTAAATGTATGGTTTTTGTCATACATTCAAACATTCTTCATTTAATCCTTGAGCTTCAAGAGTAGCCAAAAGCAGTCACTATAAGATTTGGAATTACATGGAGTTAGAGTAGATGTAAAACTTGGTGCAAACTAGAGGAATGTTAGAAATCTTGCACTGAGTGTATCAAATGAAACAAAAATCATTGCATTTCAAGTTGTAGACAATCTCTAAATATCACAATGATTGTGCACTAATAATATAGCTATAATACATTGATAATATGCTAATAATATATTACTAATATGCTAATATATTACTAATATAGCTATAATACATTGATAATATGCTAATAATATATTAATAATATGCTAATATATTACTAGTAATACATATTTATAACTTATCTAATATATAGAATTTGATTTTGTTTTGTGGGGTATTATTGATGGTTAGCTATTACAACTCACATTTTAACCCCTAAAGGACTGGACTGTGTTTTTTGGATGTATAGAAATTTTGGGCAGGTACCTATGAGCGGAAATTTTCATATTTGGGGCTGAAATTTTAGTAGAATGTGGGGGCAAGGAAAATCTTTCATATGCACCAAATTTCATGACATTTGGAAATACGAGTCAAAAGTTATAGCCTAATACGTTACTTTTTTCTCCAACCGGGCAGTTCGGGCAGATCAGAAAAATCACTTTTTTCAGAAACAGAAATTTGGAATTGATTATCTAGAGTTTTATATACGCGAAAAGCTTTTAATCATTCCATTTTGATCAATGAGTCAAAAGTTATGAGGATTTTTTGTTTGTGGGCAGTTTTGGATTTCCTACTCTAAAATAAACTTTGAAATCCCTTATCTTACCCAATTTTCAATATTTTTGGACAAAAATAAAATCTTAGGATTTAGATACATTATTACAACATTTTGACCATTGGGATTGGAAATTTTCAATTCCATATTTAAATTGTAAATAATTTAGTATTTTTAATCATTCTCTACTACTACCTACTTACTATTTTTTTCCTGTATTTTGTACTATTCCAATTGATCTGAAATTTTTCAAGCATGTGACCAACTTGTCTAGGAAAACAAATCCAAAGAAGCATCACCATTTAGTTCATTTTTTCATAGAAATGTGAGCTTGTGAAGTGCAGCTGCCCTGCTTTTCGCAAGGTCAAAAAAATGATTTTAATTAATTTGAATGCTTATATCTTGCAATCCACCTGGTGGAAATGTCTGAAATTTTTACCACATGTTTTTGATACTATATAATACAAGATCCTATTGTTAGATATGTCAAAAAAAGTTTTTTTTCAAAATTCTAGTACTTGTACTAGAAATGGCAATTTTGGAGCGTTTTGGGTGAAAGTATAGTGACGATCCTTTAAAGGTTAATCTTGTAATAAGTAAGTGATTTGTGCTAGAGGTGTGTAGAAGCATACACTACTATGAAATGTAGATAGATTGCATTATTTCAACTTTGAAATTCAATCAACTCTTATATGTCAAGTTGTCAACATGGAAGTTTGGTGTCATCTTCATAATTTTGTTTTGAAAAGGGGACGTCTTCTACAGTAGTTTGACTTCCAATAAGTGCTTTTGCTCTTTCTTAACCTAATGATTCACACTATAATGAAAAGGGATGATTTCCAAGGTCACCTGTTTGTCCTTTAAGGATTCAAAACTAAGAAAGAATTATATGTATACTTGCAATGTTTTTGTTGGAAAAGTTGAAATGACTAGTTTCATGTCTATATTTGCTTCACTAGAAGGAAAATCTGCTTTCATCTTTGTCTAGTTGTGAACACGAGGAGGTCATTGAGTAATGGATTAAAGATATAAATTGACATTTCAACTGCATGCCTTGCTATCCACAAAATTTGTTGTGAAGTATTCCGTTGGATGCATACCAAATTCAGCCTACTACAAATGCTAATGACATTTCCACTTTCTTCGTGTTTTTAGAAATTTAAGCATGCCATTGAAGCTTTTCAAAATAACTCAAAAGCTAGGAAGTGCCAAAACAACAAAATATTCATTGAAGTTTTTTCTCATTACAAAACCATTCAGTATTTTCTATGGAACTTCGTCAACAACTTCTAAACCAGTGTCTGGATCAAGTCAAGCTAATAAAAATCAAACCAACATTTTAAGACAATCATCACAAACAAAAGTGATGAAAAACTCAAAAGCCTCATCCCAGCAGGGCCAACTTGGCACACGAAGATAAAAACTGAGTGACATTGCTGAAAAAGTTGAATCACAAGAAACAGTGTCAACACCAAGAAGAGTATTATTAACCTTAAACCAGTCTTTTTCAAAAGAATTACAACTGAACTGCTGCACAATTACCAGCACAAAAGGGCCTTATCGATCATTGAACCACAACACTTCTACTACAATTAACTTACACAGTTGCTTTCAAAACAGGTCAAACCTGTTTCAAGAACCTGTTTTGAATAGCTTGAAAGCTGTTGTTGCTGTTGGGGTGGTGAAGCTTTCAAACAGGTGATGAATAGCTTGAAAGTCTGGTACCCCAACAAGCCAACTTAGCACACAAAGACCTACAAAGAGACCAACAAAACTGTTGCGTCATAAATTTTCCCGAAAGAAAAGAGTTACAAGGACCTACGATTACCAATACCAAAGCACATTATACCTAAACCACATCCCATTCACCTATACGATTCTATCACAAAAACTGCAACTTCTGTTTGCCCCCGCTCAAAAATTGTCAGGATGGCGTTGCACATCCTCTCGGTGATGCGCTTGTTGTACCGAGTTTGGCTCCTCATGGTACCCCGCTTGCGAGTTAAGTTGCCGCGCTCCTCCATACACAGGATCCGAGAACACACTAGCGTACACTTGGTGGGCGTACTCGGAGCTTATGGGCGCTGGTGCGGACACCCCATCGCTATAGTCCTTTGAGTCCAGCCTCTCTAGTTGATGCAAGCCTCCATACTCGTACCGACCATCGCCCAACGGCGCCACTCCCTGGCCTCTTCCCAATCCTCTTGCGTAGCCAGACGATTCTTCTCCATATGGAGGCCTGGTTCCACTTGCAGGGGCGCCGTAGCTGTTGCCAGGAGTACTAAGGGGGACTCTTCCTGAAACACCTGCTATAAAAAACAAGAAGCAATGGAATGAACATACTTTTTTTTGGGAAAAGTGTTTTCATGAAGCTGCAATTGATGGCTTAGTTGTTTACGATAAAGCAAGAAAGAAAGGAATCAAAGTAGACAACCAATTGGAACCTACATTGCAATGTAAAACATTGAAGCAAAGAAATGATGAAAGTGGTTTATTTTCATTGAGGACGAAGCTATTGAGGTTGTGCCATAGATGCATTGAAAAAATTGAGGTGGTTGTTATCACAAAGCGCGACTCTTGGCAAATGCAAACTAGAGGAGGTACCCTATAGAATATTGGATGAACATCTATTGGATACAATCCAACCAATGTTCTTCTATGAAAATTTGCACTGCAAAATGAACCTCTACTCAATATTCACAGGGATACTCTCTTCAAGTTGGCAAAATCCAAAGATTCCCAATAACTATGTTGAAAATCATGCCCTATTTCAACCAAGGTGCCACCCAATTTGGGTGGAAGTAATCACTAATGACTAGTCAAACCAAGTTGGGACATAATTTTTGCTAGTGACAAAAAGTCTAGACAAATAAATTATTCAACTTGCTCGAATAGGTAAGGGCATCACCTCTTCCAACATAGCCAAACTCCACAGATCCTCGTCCATAGGTGTCATTGGGTGGAATTCCTTGCTCATAGATGTCATTCGGCGAAGCTTCATTTCCATATTTGAGATTTGGTGGAGCTCCACGCCCATAGCTACCATGTGGTGAAGTGCCTTGCTCATAGCTCTCATTTGGTGGAGCTCCTTGCGCATATTTGTTATTGGGTGGAGCTCCTTGCACATAGCTATTGTTTGGTGGAGTTCCTCGTGCATAGCTATCATTTGGTGGAGTTCCTTGCCTATAGTTGTCATTTGGTGGAACTCCTCGTGCATAGCCATCATTTGGTGGAATTCCTCGTCCATAGCTATCATTCGGTGGAGCTCCTCGTCCATAGCCGTCATTCGGTGGAGCTCTTCGTCCATAGCCATCACTTGGTGGAGCTCCTCGCCCATATCTATCATTTGGTAGAGTTCCTCGCCCATAGCTATCATTTGGTGGAGCTCCTCGTCCATATCCATCACTTAGTGGAGTTCCTCGTCCATAGCCATCACTTGGTAGAGTTCCTTGCTTATAGTTGTCATTTGGTGGAGCTCTTCGCGCATAGTTGTCACCTAATGGAGCTCCTCGTCCATAATTGTCATTTGGCGGAGCTCCTCGCCCATAGCTATCATTTGGTGGCACTCCTGGCCTATATCTACCACTCGATGGAACTCCTTGAGGAATAGATGAGAAGTCAGAGTTTGGATTCACATAAAGAGGGGGAGGAGTTACCCCTCCTCCAATGCCCCTACTACGACTATCCAACTCCTTCGGACTATGAGGGTCTGGGTTGTAGTATCCTGGCTCTCCTTCCAGAGGTCTATAGGGAGCACCCATCCCTTGCCTTGGTCTCTCTCGAGGGTCTTGCTCTAGATCATAAGGACCAAATGGTTGCTCGTAAGGAGAACCTGGCAACCCTGATCTGCAAAGTTTACAAAAATCCAATTACTATAAGTGCAAATCCAATGAAATCCAATGAAACATTCAATATTTGAGATAGAGATTTGCAAGCAACGCACAATGACAAGGTAGAGATATGGACCTACCACAAAGTGAAGTGCATTATATTTAGTACACTACCTAACATAATCACCAAGAAAGAAAAGAAACGTGAACAAGTGCTCTATAGGTTCACTTGTATTTATTGAATGTAAAACAAATGAGTGTGTACCTTATGCTCCTAAAAAAGCAAAGCAAATATGTACAAGATAATGAAAGGTATGTTATATACTATTAGATTGCCATATTAGATGCATGTCACACCAAAGTCTTGAAGAGACAAGGTCGAGATCTAAACCCACTAAAAGTTGCACTTCGCAATACACTCTTCAACACATCCACCAACAAAAATAGCAAAAAGTGTATTGTAGGATGTATTTATTGAGTATAGAGAAAATGCAATTCTACCTCATACATCCCAAAAAATTAGAAGGATGACTACTTACAATTGGAAAATAGTTGAGATAACTGACTTAAATCAATGAGTGACTAGAAATAATATAGTGAGATAATAGTGATTAGAGATTATATATATATATATATGAAAGTCACAATGTCTTTTCAAATGTTTCTCAAACATTGCTAACCTGTTGTTGTATCCATGATCAAACTCAGGTGGGTACATCCCAAGTGGTGGGGCTCTTGGTGAAATGGGACCTCGAGGAGACACAGGGGCAGATCTATGGCGAGGAGGACCTGCTCTCATTCCCTCCCAATCTTGTCCTTGATCATAAAATGAAAACGGTTCTTCTTCTGGATATCTACTTCCCATTATGGTTGGAGACAACTCTTAGTAGGTGTGACTTCCTAAAAAAGCTTCCCTCTGCACATAAAGGTAGTTTGAATAAATAAACTCAAATGGATGATAAAAGAGCAAATGATATATATTACCAAGATTGCAACACACAAGCACATAACACCAAGTCTAGTATTCAAGATTCAAAACATTGCACCACTATCTCATTTGACTAGGCATAAGAAGTTTAGGATAAAATTTACAACCCTTCTCCTCATTCCAAGACTATACAACAACCAATAAGTACAAAGTTGGACATCTTGATTTAATAGAACTTGGAATAATGTTTGATTATGCACTCAAGCCTCCCAACCCTTGAGCATTATTCAATTCATAATGGCAAGTCCAAGAGGCAATTAAGTGACTCTCATGTTCATTCAAATAACCCTTTTGTTCAATGAAAGCCCTTTGATCAATGAAAATGTATAAAAGTAATAGATTCAATACATTGATCTAGCATTATGTCCATGAACACTCTCCAATCTCGATCATGACTCTTGCATGTTATCTAATTCCATATTTATAAACAACACATGGAAATCATCTTTAGTAGCAATAAAAAAAATCCCCAAAGAGGGTGACCATTGAATATGTATATGCTTTATGCAGATCTAGCTAGCTAGTCAAGACTTCCATGCAAAGATGAGAGAGGCTTTTCTAATGTTAGTTTCTAGACAATGAGGAAGCTCTATTAAGACTGCTTGAATGCACGCATCCCTCCCTACATGCAAATGCAAGCTGATAAAAATTTTGCACTCTGGGCTTACCAAGTCTAAGCACAACAACATATTACTAAACATGTGGAAATGAGAAAATGGATTCTGCAACGCATACACAACACAGAACCTTCATAGAGATCTCAAACTCATACACATTCTAGTGTAGGAGAAGCATACATGGACTGCCTTATCTTTATTCAAACCAATGGAGGAAGTTCATAAACAATTCATTCCAGCATCCCAGAACTTCAGAACATATGGAAATGATTAAGCAAAATAATAATCACATGAGCACAAAGACAAATTCAAGTGATTCAGATGGCAATTGAGTTTGTAATTACACTAGAGTACACTATAAACTTTTGAGATTTCAATGCATACCAGGAACATTCTAAAATTGCTCCCACCCTAATCAGCCTAGTGACGCTTTACATAAGGACAGTTATTAGAGCATCCTACCTTAAAGAATTTTCTTTCTCAGATATTATTTAGATGAATCACATGTAAAGATTCTTAAGTTTTCACTGTTGTACTCAATTATGATCTACTTGCAACAACACGCACATCAGCAATTCCTACCAGCAAGTGCTATCACTCCTTAAATGCCCTCCATCCCAAATCTGATTCCTTGTCACACTTTCTCGTAACGTGCCTTACTGGCAGTTACCGCCTTTGTATTTTGGCCTAACAGACCGTGTGCACCTCAAAGCCATAAATCCCACCAACGTATGCCTCACAAATTCCAAACCCTAAAACACAGCACCACAACAGACCGGAGTGGCAGAACCTAAAACATCCACCAGACTCCGCACTGAAAGAATTCCAAGCTCTCCTCTTACAAGAATTCAACCACGATTCACAAGATTCACAACAAATACTCTCACTAAAACTCGAGACTCAAAAAGCTCGTACACAAAATTTCTCAAAAACTGCAGAAAGTCAAACAAAAACACGAACCCTCCTCAAACAGCCAACAACTGAAAGCAAAAACAACCTCAGATCTTCATACAGTTAACTTAATCGCAAACTCACCAGTGTGTGAGATTCCTTGATAATCTGCCTCTGTTTCAGTGATCCGCAGCTGCCGTCCGTCCACCCAAAAACTCACAACAATTTTTTCAACTGATACAAGAATTCTGACGAGTGTTTTCAGCGTTACAAAGAGAATTCGGAAGTCTTGAGAAAGCACCTACTTGGAAGTGGAGAGTGTTTGATTCTGGTGCTGGTGGTTGTTGATGACGGAAGAAATTTTATGTCGGAGAGTGAAATCTAGAAGAGGTGTAGATTTTAAGAGTCTTGTTGACTTGGGAGTTGGGCCTTAAGGGACACGTGGGGGAAGGAGATGATGAGGTGATTTTTGTGTGGGTGGTAACCGATGGAAGGTTGACACGTAGCGCCATGACGAGTGCCATGTCAGCTACCTGGAGAACTAGAGTGTGAGGTTGGTAGGAGTACTGTCTACCTCTTTAATATCACGTCCCCCATTCCCTGACCTAACCGAAGGGAACAGATTCAGACAGTTGAAAACTCATGAAGTGCCCATTTAAGAGCTGAAACTGAATTTGGGGAGGTGAAACTTTTAGAAATATTTTTCAATAAATTTTACTTGAAAGAAAAAATGAAATTAGCAACTAACCCAAGTTATTTCATATTTTTTGGAGCTATGTGGAATTAGTTATGAATTTTTGAAGTTGAAATCGGCAGTGGCTCTAAAATCAGTCACCTCCTGAAATGTAAACGATTTGTACATTTTTGGTACATTGAAAAAAAAACATGTACAAACAGTGTACATTTGAGGAGGTAGACGAATTTAGAGCCTGAGAGCATTGTCGACCTCCTACTTTATCACATTCTATTATTCCTTGTGTCTCCAAATAACAGTACTAATTGAACATCAAGTTTTTTGAGGTTGTTTTGAGTAGTTCATATGGAGGCTTGTTTTCTATCCAATTTTATTTAGGTTGCAATGAGCACATGCAATGTTCTTCATTGATTCTAGTGATACAAAATTTGAACATGTAGAATTAATAATTGACCTTGAGATCTTGATTTTCAAATTTTGTTCTTGTTTTCTTCTAGTTAGGCTAGCTAATTAGCCAATTGGATGCTAAGTAGTGTGAAAAGACATGATTAATCCTAATAGCCATTTGAATATGTGAAATCCAATTGGTTGGTGAAGTAGTTGGGAATTAAAAGGTTGAGTCCAATTTGGGCTGGCAATTGTTTGCTCAGCTCCTATTAAGCTTTTGGAGCTCTCATTTGGAAGTCACCTATTGCTAGGATAAGTGTGCAAGTCCCAATCCAAATTTGTTGTGTTTTGTTTTGTTTTTAGAGTGAGTAATGGGAAGATGCAACTTTGAAATGATTAATCAAATTGAATTGTTTTACTTTTATGTATATGTGTTACTATGTGTATCCAAGTTGAAATCTTTGGAGTTGTGTGAATTGTTGTTGTAAAAATTGTGTGTAGAGGTTGATGAATTTGATGTTGAGATTGTATACCAATTTGAAGGTGTGTCTTTTCCATATGTTGTGATTGCCTAATTTGATTGTCTTGTAGGAAACCTATTTGAAATGGTATACTTTAGCAAACTTCACTAGGATTTGGATTTCCTAATTGGATCTCCCAAAGAACCCTCTTGAATTTACACTTTTCACAATTTGATCAAAGGAATTGGTATCAAATATTTTTAACAACATTGTTAACTCTTTTTGAAGGATAGAGGAAGTATGTAACATCCTAAATGTGATTATAAGGAATTCCAAAAGTGTAAAAAGGATTATAGAGCACCTTTCTAATTTTTGTCTATGATTTGAAGTATTCTATTAATTTTTCTTTTATGTACAACACTGCAAACATTCAATGGCAATGCTATTGAATTCCATAGACAGTATCATAAATATTTCAATAGTAAAATGCTATGATACTAATTCTTAAAGATCTTGCATTCAAAATTGGATGCACCTTAGTCAAATTCAATTCTACCTTTTAAACCATCCATTTTTAGAATTTGATGTAAACTGAAAAAATGAAGCTAGGTATTGGTTAATTTTCAAGTCTATATTAATGGAAAAAAAATCCCAAATATCCAAGAATTATTATTGAATTATTGGATTTTGAGAATTCTTTATAATGTTGTGTAAAATTGTCTATTTTAAATTTTAAATTTATTTTATGGATTATTGTTTTTCATTAGAGCCTCTAAGTATCTGTAAAATCATCAAAATATTCTAATAAATATCATAAATGATACAATTTTCTTAACACAATACATTTTGAAGAAATTGAAGAATTTGCAATACTTGTACTAAAATTAATTGAGATTTTTCACATTGATAGACAACATATATTCTCAAGTAATAAAACTATAAATTGGAAATTGTATGTAATTTAAAAGAAAAAAATTGAATGAATTTTGATTGACTATATGGCATGAAGTTGGTTCTTAACCCCTAAAGTTCCATTGTCCCTATAGAGGGACAAAATGGATTTGGGGCACACTCCTATGGCCTTAATATTGTTGTAATTTTTTGAGACTTTTGTGAAGATAAAAAAATACATTAGCTTTTTGGGAATATAATTTTTAATTCAATTGGTGCACAGGAGCAAAAGTTATAAAATAATAAGCCCAAATTTTAGTTTGGCAAGCAGAAAAACATTCACAAAAATAAATTTTAAAATTTTAAAATTATAGTAGATTGTATTTTTATCTACATGAGAAGCTTTCATTCATTTTGTTTGGATTTCTAATGTGAACATTATAGACAATCTAGTTTTTAGGCAACTAGAGAGCATCTTCTTAAAAAATAACTTGGGAGGATTTACTATTGGACTCAATTTTCACAATTTTTCAAAAAAACAGTTCACAAGGTTAGGATTTCTTGCTAGAACAATCTCATCATTGAAATTAGTATGTTTCAATTTATCTTAGAGTTATTGATGATTTAATTTTTCCTACAATCTTGAACTTACTTCTATTTATTGAGTGAAAATTAAGTTTTTTTAATAAAAATTTCCTAGACTTTTAGCTCAATTCTTCAACATAAAATTTTTAAAATTTGAAATGATTATTGTAGAAAATTTAAGCTAAATAGATTCAAAGTCAAAAAATCTAGTTGAGTAAGGTGCAAAATAAATTTGTTTCTTCAATTTAAATGCAAATATCTTGCAATCTACACGGTCAAAGTTTCTAAAATTTCTTCCACACATTCTTATACTAGCCTAGTGCAAGATACTATAATAAGATTTGCAAAAAAATTTACTCTTTGCAATAAAAATAGCAATTTTGAGTGTTTTTTAATGATAAAAAGGCCTTAGACATTAGAAAGGAATTGAGGCCTCTGGGAGACCTTCCGGCCATGGTTCCCCATGCTGCAAACCATGGCCGGACAGTCTGAATAAAAAAAAATAATTAATTTTAAATTTAAAAAAAAAATTAAATTAAAAATTAAATATTATTTAATTTAATTTTTTTAAATATTAAAAAATAATAATAATAATTAATTACTACAGTCCGACTTGGCAGTCTCTGTGCCAGGTCGGACTGTTGGTTCTCCAACGTTCCCACATTCCGGGAATGTCGGAGAACTGGAGGTCTCCCAGTGGCTCCAAAACTCTTCTAATGACTTTTGAGTTTGAAGACCAAGGGTAGTTCAAATTTCCAAAATTGCAAAGATGTATTATAAAAAACAACTTAGAAGAAGAATTGTAATAAAGACTTTCAAATAAAAGTTGTAAAATATGATCCATAGATCATATTCATACAATTGGATCTACTATTGCATAACTGTAACTACTATATATCAATAAAAAATTTAATTCAAAATTCAAAATTAATTTTAGATTGAATACTTGTAATTTTCAAATAAATTTTTTCCTTTAAGTTCAAAATTTTAAGCTCTAATTATGATTATTTTAAAATATTTTTATTTTTATTATTTACTAAAGTTATTATTAAAGGACCATTTATTAAATTGGAAAAGTTATATTTTGAAGTGAAACATTTTGGTACATTTTGAGTTGTAGAATATTTGCAAAATGAAGTCTTCAAAATCTATATTACAATATTGTTACAAAACTAATACAAGAATCTATAAATAAAAAATGAATGAAAAATCACAATTTTGTGTATTTGGGATGTATTTGTGTTCATCCGTTGTTTGAGATTTGAATATTTGGTCTTTGAGGGATTAAAGATGTGTGGATGTACCTAAAGATCAATTTACATCTTTAGACATGTCTTGCAATCTTATTGAGAGGCTTTGTATAGTTATATCTTGACCTCAAGTTGTTTGTATTCATGGCATTAAGAAATAATTAGTTTAATTAGTCTTATATAACCAATGATTTTGTAGATTAATAATTCCTAAAAAACTCTCCAAAATATTTAATGTAACAAGACCATTCCCCCCACAAAAAAAATTTGTTTATGTAAAGAGTCCATGTTTTGGACATCCATTGCCTAATTTCTTCTATTTTGCCTACTAGATAAAGTCTCTATTCTATATAAAATTGATTTATTGCTTATTCTTCAATGACCTAGAACTTACAGTAATAAAATTGTAATGAACACCAAATATTTTGTATTATATTCTTTTGATCATGACAAATTGATAATATATCTTTTTTTAGCTAAATTTTATAATCTAAATGAAGAAAGAATGACAATTTTGTAGGTATTGTAGCCCAAATGCTAGAATCACAAAAGGGTAGTTGCTTTACATTCTTAAATTTGAAAAACTAGGTAAACTGATATCTTATATTGTTCCCAAGTATTCTTCTAAAGAAATAGCATTGATTTCTTTTATATATATTATTGTTTTTTAGTTAAATTTTTTTTTCACTAATCATTGCTTTTAAACCCCCTTCAAGCCTTCTTTAAAGCTCGATTCTTTTTATGAAAATTTCTCATAGTGTGATCTTAGGT
This sequence comes from Rhytidiadelphus loreus, assembly GCA_947034895.1. Taxonomy (NCBI): domain Eukaryota; kingdom Viridiplantae; phylum Streptophyta; class Bryopsida; order Hypnales; family Hylocomiaceae; genus Rhytidiadelphus; species Rhytidiadelphus loreus. Next base: position 44,268,956 of record OX344765.1, read on the forward strand.
ATAAAAATTGTAGTCATTAACCTTGTAGCAAAATGTATATGGACAAAAGTATAAACAAAATTAGGATGATAAGAACAAATATTTGTATATAAATTCAAAGTGTGTAAAAAACAAACTAAATCTTTTTTGAAATCCTACATAAATTATCATGAGCTATCTACAAATTTCTATTCATTTTGCATTTGTCTTTAAATTAAAAATAAAAATTCAGTTTTTATGATATCAAAAAATACTCAACCATGAACCATGAGCTCAATAAGGACCCTTTTGCTAGTGATTTAAGAAATTATCATCAAAATAAAAAAAATTGTTCATTTAATCGCAATTGATCAAAGTTTTAACCAATATAAGTTTCTAAATATAATAGTTTCTAGTTTTAACAAGTTTATCATCTAAAATTCAAGCTTGTATAGAAGATTGCAAAAATATGTTGCATTGAAATGTTATTTATCTCCAATTTTGTTTATGCATCTGCATCCGAAAAATACAATGAATAAAATTTAATCTTCTCAAATTATTTCATGATGGTATAAAAATTGAATTTTATTATTAGAGATTTGTAATAACACATGCATTATTTTCATTTATTAGATAATTACTTCTTATGCTTTTTAACATAGAATTCAAACATAGCCATTGTGTTTTAATGCTTGTGTAGCTTGATCATTGCAAAAAAAAAAAAAAAAATGATTATAACAGAAAAATTGTTATTATTTGAATTTAGAAATATTATTTTCAAATTCAAATGCTTTTGAAATAGATTTCTTAAACTTATTAAAATCTAAAACCTCTATATCTTGCAATATTTATGCATAATATTTGTTTTGATAAAGTGAAAATATTCTTGCTCTTATCCTTGGACATACATTATAGAGAGATAAGTAATAAAAAAGATGTAATAAAGAATTAATTTCTTCTAAAAATTACTTGGGACAATCTTATAAATTTCATACTCAATTTTTTTTCTGTATTAAATCTCCCAATAATGATGCTTCAATTATTTCTAGTTTCAAAAAAAATCTCATAAATTTATTTATTTTTTATTTTAGACTTTAGTTGTAATGAAATTTTGCTTAAACATTTATTGAAAATAAAAATAAAAAATAAAAAATACATTGATTGAAGAAATTCTACTTTTTATCCAAATTAGTAAAAATATGATTATCAATTGATTTAAAACATGCAATTATGACATACACCTACTTTAGAGAATGGTGCTTGAAGCTAAAAATCATCATTATTTATCATTAATAAAATATCTTATATATTTAAGCCTCAAATAATTCATATGTTTATGTAATTAGATTTATTGAGATATTATAAAATTGTTATAGTATTCCAGTAACATGCACATTAAATCCAACTTGAAATAAAATGTCACAAAACATATTGGTGCACAATGTATTGGTGATTAATAATGTGCATGGAAATATACATTTCCGCTACTTATGTAAATTTTTGAATTGAATGGACCAAAAAATGTAATTTGCAAATAAGTTTATCAAATTAAATATAGGTACCTTTCTTGAATCTTCTTTGCCAAATCCATTTATTTTTATATCATTAATTTTTGAAGATGATAAATTTACATTTCCTTTTGAAAAAATTGAATTTATTACTAGGGAAGGACATTTGAATAATGGTGTAGGTTTATCTTGGTGATGCATAGTAAATACATTTGGATTTGAAAATGAGGAGGATTGTACCTTAGAGGTAATTTGATTTTTATTAGACATTGTTTTCATCTTTGGATTTTTTTCAAAGTTTTTAAATATTTGATTGTCATATTGGAGATTGAAAAATGGCATAGGCTTAGGTTGGTAGTTCATTGAAGTAGATGTATTGACATGTTTTAATCTTTCATCATCTTCTGTTTTAGATTCTATATCATGTTTGAAATTACTTGTTGCTTTAAATCTTTTAGACTTTTGGTTAGAAATTGCACTAGTAATCCAACAAATTGGTTTTGATTGATGCAACATCCAATCATTGGGTCCTTCTTTATTTACGTGTTTACCTTTCATAGCAAAATTAATTCAAGTATTTCCAATAACCATTGCACCAATATAATATATCAAATAAGAAATATTATAATTATATAGATATATAATATTGGGCTAACACGAGAATCACATAGCCCTAAGATATAATCAATTGTAGTAGCACAACAACAATGTCAAGGCATGTGCACATTTTAGCTACACCACCTTTACAAGTATCCACTAATACAAATCCAACTCCAAAAGTATATGAAAATGTGTTATTTCTATGTTGAAAATTCTAAAAATAATATATTTGTTATCCTTAATAGAAATTATTGAAAACAATTGCGGCAATTAATGATGTATTGGTCTTAATCTCCTTTTATATTTCAAATGGATGTCAAACAAAACTCTTGTATAGTCTTGTGCTCAAGATGGTTATGTTAAATATAATGGAAATAGTATCTCCAGCTATATACATTGCAAGCATACTAAGAATATGGGATAATTTGAGCAAAGGAAAAGCTTCCATCATTATACAAAAAATGTAGAAATTGTAAACTTAGAAAAAATTTAGAGCGTCATTTCAAAATTTTCAGCATAGTAATAAAAAATTCAAAATTTATTCAACTACAAGAATGTGAAAATTTAAATTAAATTTGAACTTCAAAAATCCATTTTTTATTTGAAGCTATCATTAGAAAGTTATGGACAAAATTGAGAGAGGGGAATGAAGGTTCTATTAATTCAATGAGATTTATAGTTGAACATAATAATAGAACCATCTACTACAAATAAAATGTTTCTATTTTAGCTACCAACCCTTCAATATTTTAACCACAAATATTTAATGTCATTGCCAACACCCGGTTTGTACACGTGGAAAAGCAAGATTGACACATGGCACTAAATCAAACTTAGACGCTCCAACCAACAAAGTTGTTGTATTGTACTTATGGTAATGTTTAGAGCGCATTATATTTTTGTTTAGTGCCTATCATTTCAGCCCATTTGCTTCATTATTCACTATTCACATCAAAATCACATTGAAAATTATATTTAACAACATTGTTTACAACATTGCATTAATTTTTACTAATGATTAATTGCCACCATGTTGAATAGGAACTCAAAGAGATGATTTTTCTTTCCACTTGTTGCATTACATTTTGTCTTGAAGTGTATAATTTAATTACAAAACATAGCTATGATAAATTTAAATACAAACTATGATATCATTGGCAATGACCTTGGTTGCTAACTCAGACAACTATGGATTGAACAAATTAGAATAATTATAGAATTCCAAAGCACATTGAAAGAAAGATACTTTATGCTAATTTGAATGTAATGGAAAGAGCTTTATAAGTTTAACCCCTAAACGTCTGGATTCATCTCCAAAATTGACTATTTGAGAGAAACCATTATAAACTACAATTTAGAAGAATATTTTGGAATTGGTATACAAATGAAAGCTGTAGATTTTGATTTTTAAATTCTATCCATATAGTTAGATCTACTAATGCTATCACCAATCTTTTTCTATATATTTGGAAAAGAAAATTTCAGAACTCCTTCTAAATTCAATTACAAGTAAAATATTATCATTTTTTGAGTAAAACTTGTTGGAATGGATTTGAAATAAGGTTCTCTTCATATGGTGATTTTTTGAAATTTTTGTGACCTTTACATCTTTGACCTCATTTTTGCACATCTAGTTTTGAACTAAAGTCAATGCAAATTGACCACTTGACATACTTCCACATCTGTAATTTTAGAAATGTATATATTCTAGTAACACCAAATCCAACCAATGGATAGGACAACAACTTGATAAAGTATCACCAAAAATTAGGATGATTTTCATCCAATCAGGAATGAGACAGAAACAAAGATCTGAATTTGTTCATCATCCAGAAAATGGACGTCGGAGCGCTCCATGGTTAAGTTAAGGTACATAGGTAGAAGTATCTACAATTGTTTGAGTCTCTACACTTTGTCATATGACTTTCTTTTGAAGTATTATCAATATGACCTTAAATTGTCATTGTGAAATATCTTCAACTTTATATATGGTGCAATATGTTTGTGAAGTGCACTTATATGATAGTTTAAGGTTTTTTCAAGCCTTGACTTTGAAAATTCATAAAATGTACAAAAATACTCCAATAAATGGATTGTTTCTTTGAATATATATGATTCTTATTTGTCTAGAAGAAAAAATAATTTTTTATTACGATTTTCACTACTCCTATGCAATGTACACATTAGTTGATATGAACAATTTTGGATTGTTAAGCATTAGAATTGAATCACAATAGAACAAATGTAATTATTTGTAATTGCAATATTTTAAGTTGAACTTAACATGTTGGGTGATTTGATAGTGCAACAAATTCTTCAAGCTAATAGAACATGATATTGTTAAAATACTGTAGATATATCACCTCTAATTATACTTTATTATTCAGTTCAACTACTTGAGTGGACATGGCAACAAAAATACACACCATGAAGACATTTTTGGATATAAATGTTTTTTTGTCTATACATTTTGAACTTCATACATTCAATTTTGTTGATTATATAAAAATATATATAAAAAGAGAGATTTCATTAATATTTTAATAATATCGCTCTTAAAATACTGTAAAAATCAAAATTTTAGGGGTTATTTTGGAACTAATTTGCTCTTTAAATATACTTTTTTTTCTTTTTTATCATTTTAAACATTTTTTGAATAAAATGGACCCTATCTTCCTTTACATTGTGTTTATAAGATTTTTGCATTATAGCTTATCCTAGCCAAAAAGTCCTTTGTTGTTGAATCCTTGAATTCTAGCAACCATCCGGTTATGTTTATATATCTATGATGGTTAAAGAAAAGTGTAAAGGAAACTACAAAAAGAAAGGAAAAAATACACTATAAAGCCATGAAATGACCTTTGAAAAAAGATGACAACACAAGATATGACTTGTTTTAATATTTAAAGAAGAGTGGGAGAAGGTTGTGAATGCCAAGAATGTGGAAGTGGATGTTGATGGAATTTTTCCTCATTCTTTCTATGGGAAGACTAGAGTTTGGGCAATGATGATTATAGAAATATAGATGCACATAAGGTAATTGCACCTAATTGTGATCCCTTTTTAAAATTTACCCCTAAAATTCTAATCTAAAATGTACAACTTCTATTCATGAGAATCTAGAGTTGTTTTTTAGTACACTTATTTTCAATCATTTGGAAGTTCATAGTTTATTCATATATTGTCCAAAAATGCATACAAAAAATATCTAGAATACTCTTTTGACTTCCAACAAGATCCACCAAAAATATAAGGCAATTTAATAAGGATAATAATGCTCAATTGCTTATTTAGACACACTTATATGGTTTTAGCTTCCATGTACAAAACTAGACAATTGCTATATAGAAAAGACAAAAGATTTTTCATAATTGTACGTACACGTGTGCAATATTAATTTTGAAAGAGATGAATGAGAATTGTTGGCCATTAAATTTATAGGGAAAGGCTCATGAAGACAACCTTTTTTTTTTCTTTTTTTTTGAACAAATGAATGAGCCATTGCATTAGAGAAAAAAACAAACACAGTACAAGGCAGCCAAGCCATATGAGGTTGGACAATGAAGAGATAAGAGCAAAACAAAAAGAAACAAAGAACGCTAAATGAAGGAACAAAGAGGGGGGCCCTTCTTGTTTCAACAAATGAGACTATCAATCCTAAACAACTTTTCAACACCTTAAAAACTAATTTCATTGGTTGCTTTTAGTTTAACAACAAGGCATAGTTACTACTAAAATGTATTTTCTCCCTCTTCACAAAAAAATGAAACTTTACAAAAAGCAATTCCAATTCTAGAAAACTTGAAAATTGTTTTTCTATTCCGACACAGCATGGAAGTTCGCTCTAAATTAGCACCGGCATTATTGGTCCAAATATGCAATGAGGGTGACCGAGGTCTGAACCATCGAACGAACAGAACCAGAACGAACGAAGAATCACAACGATCCGTCACCATCTAGACAACGATGACGACCTTCACCACCACGCTGTCCACGCACCTTCACTACCACCACCACGAGCTCGCCACTGCTTCCTTGGAGTCTGCGGATCCATTCTCACGTTGTAGCCAAGCTCGATCGCATCAAGCTCCCACAACGCCATCGCTACCGCGATTGCACACACCACCGCTGCTCGCTGCAGCTGCGCTTCCAACCATGGTACACTTCCCACATCCCCTCCCCACCTCCATCTCCTGTTTTCCTCGCATTTTCATTTCACCTTCACGACATTGTGATTTCCCTCTCAAATCTTACAACGATGGAACGTCTTTTTCTTCCCAGTTTCGTCGTCGTCGGATCTGGTGCTCGCAGTTTGCGAAACTGGATGCAGTTTAGGAGTGTAGGATTCGGAAAATGGCATTAGTTGAAATGACTGGAGGTGCAAGAAGTTTTCAGTGGACATGCTGGATTGCGGGTGGAGTGGTTTGGTAGTGTGGAATTGAGGGAGACGATGGCAATGCAACCGATCTTTTGGTTGTAGTGAGAGTGGATGGAGGAGCATTGTGTTAGCGAGATAGTGTATTTGGGGGTGGATTTATTAGGGTTGTAGGGGACTTAATTCGGGATTAGTGTGACTTGTGTTGGTGTTGGATCTATGGTCTCAAACTAGGCTCGAATCTCATACTTGGTTAACTTATTTTTGTGATTTTTTGAGATTTCGGATGAAAATATTCAAGATTCAATGTCCGTAGGTGTTACATTTGCTGTCTTCACATGCACGCCGTGCTCGTCCAAGGCTGGGGTGAATGCCCCGTTTGTCTTACGGTCGTGGAGATCTATGGCTTGAGGTTTCATGACTGATTGATAATCAAGCAAACAAAAATTTTGCGATAATGTAGAGACTTCAGAGGGATAAAGCATTGAACGGATCGTTGAACGGATTGATGGGGTTGGCGTGTGTCAAAGTAAATACCGTGATTTGTTTTGTTCTTTGTCGTCATAAAAGTCTTTGGCTAACCTAATATCTTACGATGGGTTGTACTGGGTGGGGCATTTCTGGGGTAGGATCTGGTCCATTCTTTTATAACCCATCCTCTAGAGGAATCTTTTTTCTCACGAAGATTCTATGCTTCAAGATTTTTTAAACTCCTGCCAGTTCTACTTCATTCTCTTCTACTAACCATTTGATTGCTTCACCATCCTTTCTACTATTCTCTCCTTTCTTATGCCTAGTCATGAGCCTATACAGGATTTCTACTCACAGGAGGTTCTTCTAAGTGACTCAAGAATGTTATGTTGGTTCCCAAATGTTGATGCATTTGAAGCTCTTTGGTACAAATGAGTGGCAATACAGCTAAAAAGCAGGTTGTGATAGGGTAACGTACCCTGAAAGTATAAAGTCTATGATTATTTATACTTTGAGAATGCGATGGCGGTGTGTGTCAGCCTTGAACGTGTGAAACCATTTTGCTCCATTTTAGTGTTATACCACAGCAACCCACTGAGCTAGGAGTGATGGCTCGAATAGAACTGGAGAGTACTCGTCTTTTTAATTGGACTGTTTCATTGTATTTCGAAATATTGGGGATGTATTTGTGCATGGAATTAATGTGATTCTATGTAATGCACCAGCATTTAGTGAAAGATAAGACTACTTAACCATGAAAGGACTAACAGGCCTCATGTTTTGGCTTCTAGCAATTTTATTGATTGATTGATCATATGCAATATTCTCCAGTGATGCAAAACTTCACCCCACCTCAGAATATGATCAGTCAAATTGGTCATTTTCAGAACTTGGTCCTTCAAAGATTGTTTTTAAATTTGTGCTCTTCGATCTTATGCTCTGGAATTTCATTCTAGCACCCGTCGAATCGGTTTTGACAATTTTGTGGTCTTGAATTGTGCCACAGCCGCTCCGCCTGGAGATCAAGGTACTTTTCAACTTCTTTTTATCTCTTTTATCTCGTTCTTTCCGCAATACTCCATATGAAGATGTTACAATTTTTCACGTACGCTAAGTCTAATATAGTTGAACGAGAATTTTTTGGAACGTGCAGTATATACCTCATGACACATGTAGACCCCCCCCCCTAGGTGTTTTAGAAAACCTGTCTGTGTTAAACCCTGCGAATTCTAACGTTATTTGGAGGCAATTTCAAACATAAACCCTACCATTTGTAACGTGGCTAGGTTTTCTGGAACAACCTCTTGGGCGGTTTCTCTACTCTTAGTCTCATTTAGGGTGGGTAACTTAGCACTTGGGTACAAGAAAGTGAACTAAAATTGTTGACTTTAATCATGTCACATAGAGCCATTGAATTGCTTACTCTTTCTCTGATTCTCTTCCTGCTCTTAACAGCGGAAGCTTGCGCAAAGGTCCGAGCGGGTGAAGTGCGTAGACATTCATCCAACTGAACCATGGTACTTCCTAGCTTCTCTTTGCATTTCAGATGATTTTTGACACATTGGAATCTGAAGTGGGAACTCCAAGTCTACTGAGCGACAGAACTCTGTTTGGTAGTTTCTGAAGGTTACGGACACCGGTTTTTTAATTTTTAATTTATTTTTAAATTCAAGAGTGTACTCGTATTGTCAGGTGTTTGTGCACACCTGTGACAGTCTTCATCATTTGAATGAGTCGCCGAAACATTCTTGCCCTTTTGAGTCTCTGGGATTTACGTACTACGTACTTTGTTCTTGCTTCTCTGTCAACATTTGTGACCCATACATGCCTTCAATTCAAAATGTGTCTTGTGAAGTAGTAAGGGTTGCATATTATATCTTTTCATGCGAATTCGAAACGTTTCGGGTAACTTTTCTCTGTCCCGACAGTGCATGTTTTGTCATGATTGAGCTCTAACAAGTGGCCAAACTAATTTTCTTGGATTACTTGCTGCAGGATACTTACTGCTTTATATACCGGCAGTGTATGCATCTGGAACCATCAAAACCAGGTGAGAAAAAGCTTCTTTTTTCACTAGCTTGCTTCTCGTTCTGATACAGTGGACCTACTGAAAGTGCTATATTTTAGTGAATAGTCCATGCAATAATCAGCCATGGGATTTACATTCACTTTGTTTCAGGATTTAACGTAACTTTCCTGTTTGCTACAGACTCAAGTGAAGTCTTTCGAAGTTACCGAGTTGCCAGGTACAATCTTCAATGCGTTTGTGCGTTAGATTCATTAAAGAGTAGCTGCGAGCTAGAATTTGATTCTGGAGTTTTGGAGAGGTACTTCATTGTGCAAGTATTCTTAAATGCAGTCAGTTTTTGGTTGTTTTGACTGATGATTTTGTACCAAAAGTAGTTTAAGTTCAAATCGTATTACATGCTATGTTTAACTGTAGTTAAGACACGGTGCTTGAGAATATTGTGATGTTCTGTGCACTAAATTTGATTAGTAGCGTCTCCAACGCTGCTGATATTTGCCGAGTCTTATTTTATCCAACTCAAGAGTTGTGTACTGAAGTTATATGTTCTTGCTCGTACATGGTAGTGCGATCTGCGAAGTTTATTTCCCGCAAGCAGTGGGTTGTCGCCGGTGCAGACGACATGTTCATTCGGGTCTACAATTACAACACTATGGACAAAGTGATACAATTTGAGGCTCACTCTGACTACATTCGCAGCCTAGTAGTTCATCCTTCCTTGCCCTATGTTCTGTCTTCGTCTGATGATATGCTCATCAAGCTCTGGGACTGGGACAAGGGTTGGACTTGCACTCAGATTTTCGAAGGGCATTCTCATTATGTCATGCAAGTGACCATTAACCCCAAGGATAATAACACTTTTGCAAGTGCTTCTTTAGACCGCACAATTAAGGTAGGCCTCTTCTTGTCAATCTTTGTTTGCATTCTTAGATTGGTTCAATCGTAGACTCTTCTATTTTTCTGTAATGTCGTTGTTAAAAGACAAATTTCTCTGTTATTGATCATTTTAGATGCTGCTATCATGTTTCTTTTTTCTCAACGTATCCCAGACAGGGAATGATTTTGATGTTTGTATTATAAGCAGATCTGGAATTTGGGTTCCCCTGAACCCAACTTCACTCTGGAAGCTCATCAGAAAGGTGTGAATTGTGTGGAGTACTTCAGCGGCGGTGATCGACCTTACCTTATAACTGGTTCGGATGATCAAACTGCGAAGGTAACCTTCGCACGGTCTTCTCCTGTGCTTGATTATGGAGTTCAATGTCATAGCGATGGACTAAGATTTATTCGGGCACTGAAATATTAGTGTTCAAAGTCTACAATGTTTACACCTTTTGAAATAATGTAGCTTGCTCTAACTTTTGTTTCATGCGTCGTAAGGACCTGGAATCAAATTGTGTGCTTTATTGTTATGGAGTAGGTTTGGGATTACCAGACTAAAAGCTGCGTTCAAACACTCGAGGGACACACACACAATGTAACGGCTGTGGCATTCCACCCAGAGTTGCCAATTGTCCTTACAGGGTCAGAAGATGGGACAGTCCGCATCTGGCATTCAACCACTTATAGGTTAGTACTTTGTGATGTTTTTTTCAGATTTCTTGTATACCGTGGTATCATCCATATATATTCTAGATCCTTCAGATGGTGCTTGCAATCATCAAATTATCTCTGGACATTAGAGAGAATATGGGAGATCTCATTAGAACATGTTGATCATGTTTGGTGGTGTAAAAAGTGGTGCCAAGTTCTGCATGAGTCAAAATTTCACAATCTATGTCATGTAACAATAGTAGCATTACTTTAGTGAAAATGGTGTCACTATTGAGAATGATAATGACGCTGTTGGGTAGAAAATGCCATATTAAGAAGAGTGATTGAGAGGAACAATAGCACTTTGACAGGAATAGGGTCATTGTTAAAGAAATGATGGTGATGTCTTGTTGGGAACCCGTTTCAACCATCTTTCTCTTCTAATTTACTAATTTTTAAGTTTGTATTCCACATATTGCAAGCACTGCTTTTACAGCTAGTGATATTGTCTGAATATGTCATAGATTGGAGAATACTCTAAACTATGGCCTGGAGCGAGTGTGGACAATTGGTTATATTAAGGGCTCAAACAGGTAAGTTGACTGTAAGAGCTTAAATTTTAGGCAATAATGTATTGCACACCTGTTTTCATGTTACGTGTGTCTTTTCTCTTTCAAGAGTCTGTGTTCATCTCGCTTTGGAGTATGATTTTCTAGTTGTCTCAATGATCCGATCGCGTTTGTACCATTTCAGTGCAACCCCAATTTTTCCGTCATTGTGTTTCTCTACCTGACCTTTTCTTCATTCGGGGTAGGGTGGCTATTGGCTACGATGAAGGTACCATCATGATCAAACTTGGACGCGAGGAGCCTGTTGCAAGCATGGATAGCAGTGGCAAGATCATCTGGGCGAAATATAATGACATTCAGACTGTGAACATTAAAGCGGTTCCAGCAGATTTTGAGGTGTACATCAATGGCATAGAAATATGACATTCTTATGATGGGTTGGTCGTAATGTGTACAAGTTTGGATTTCATTAGTAGCTTTGGTTATCGGCATTGCTGAGGGTTTGCATTCAATTTAACAGGCCACAGATGGAGAACGGCTGCCTTTAGCAGTCAAAGAACTTGGAAGCTGCGACCTCTATCCCCAGGTGAATCTTGGTCTGTGCTTATGCTTAATGAATTTCGTCATGATTCCATAAATATTATCAGGATTTGTGAGCCTAAGGTTGCAAGGTCCACTATTACTTGCACCTTAATTCTATTGATTGTTAGAATAATAAGAGGAAAATCATGGTGAAATATATGTCATGATCTGCTCAACACTTGGTAGTTAAATCATATGGGTAGTTGATAGGACGGTTCTACCTTCACCATAACATTTTGGAGTTGTATACACTGCAGCACAAATGACATCTTTGTATCTTGCGATCGCAGAGCTTGAAACACAACCCAAACGGCAGGTTTGTGGTTGTGTGCGGTGATGGAGAGTACATTATCTATACTGCACTTGCTTGGAGAAACAGGTCTTTTGGCTCTGCCTTAGAGTTCGCTTGGTCAAACGATGGTGAATGTGCTGTGCGAGAAAGCACTTCTAAGATTAAGATCTTCAACAAGTCATTCCAGGTATTTTATCTCAACTATGAGAGTATCTTGTTGTTATCGTTATGATTGGTTGTGGTTTTCTTGCAGATAGTGAATCTTGGTTGTGCGTATGTAATCGCAGTGGAATTCATATACTGAATACACCTATTAATATAGATTCCTAGAGTGACCATAGATGGTACTTCTAATAACTAGTATACAAGCGACATGCAGCGTCACTGTAGCTGCCATTAAATATTATAAGGCACCGATTTGAATCGTCAGTAATAGGTGCAATAAGCAATGCTGCAGTCTCATCTTTTACTGTAGCCTACGATTGAATTCGTATGTTTTGGTAGATCTCTTGGTTCTGTATTTTGTGATGGCTGTTACGTTTGTTTCTTGGACGAATGGATTTGGGAATTTCTTATTGAGAGCCATATTCATTTCTTAAGAATTTTTATCGAGTACTTCTGATTCTATGTTGACTATTGAGGATTTATATATGTAAAGCACATTCCCTTTGCAGGAGAGAAAAAGTATTCGGCCCACGTTCTCTGCTGAAGCCATTTATGGCGGGACCTTGTTGTCGGCGCGAACAAATGAGTTTATTTGTTTTTATGATTGGGCGGAATGCAGAGTGGTGCGGAGGATTGATGCTGTTGTGAAGGTGATTACTTTACTCACAACTTTGAGCCCTCTGAATTCAGTTTGCTATACTGTACTTTTTTTCTGTCTGCAAGGTCTAGGTTGGATTAAGGCGATCACCGCTTTCTGGTTGCAGAACGTCTACTGGTCTGATGGTGGAGATCTGGTTACTATTGCCAGTGACAAATCATTTTACATCCTCAAGTACAATGTAAGTATCAGATTTCTGATCTTGTGATTTCGATGCGTTTTACTTAAAACAATACAGAGTGTTCAGTAAAATTTTACTGTTTGAAGAGCTTTTTGACAATATCACCGAGAGACTTTTCCCCATAATTCATGGGGACGTCTTCCTCTGGTCACGATGATCTTAAACAAGCCTCCGTATATTTCGTGCAGGCATGCCTTGAGGCTTAATATACGAGTTTAAAATTATACAGTTACTACAGATATATATTTCATATTCTCAACCTCTTGAGTACCATGTGGTTGATTCGTGTCATGGTCATTGGGTCGGGGTCAATCAATGTGATTGGATTTTCATAATTTCAGAGGGACGTCGTAACATCATATTGGGAAAGTGGCAAGCCTGTGGACGAGCAAGAAGGTGTGGAGGATGCATTTGAACTGATTCATGAAATCCCGGAGCGTGTGAGGACTGGTCTTTGGGTTGGCGACTGTTTCATCTACAATAACTCCGCCTGGCGCTTAAATTACTGTGTCGGTGGGGAGGTGAGTTGTGATTTCCGTGAGCAAGTTAATGTTTACATTGGCAGGGCATGCTGAGGCTTCTCTATTATAGAAAATAGAGAGATTTTGGACTCCCAAGTAGTTCCCCTCTTTGGAACAAGTTCATGTGATATTGTGCCTACTTGTGCATACATTTGTACCTTTCTCAATCTGTGTCAAGCAGCACTTATGGCATTTCTTAAGCGGAAAGGTGTCACTATTGAGTGAAAACACCACGTTTGAAAGAAGAGTGCTAGGAAGGAATAGTACCACTGTTCATAATACGGTGAGAATGTCTTGGGGGCCATTTCAAGCACATTCCTTTTGAAATACAATGCCATCTCATGTTGGGTCTTACCTCAATAGGTGACCACAATGTTCCATCTGGACCGTCCAATGTACCTGCTGGGATACTTGGCTAATCAAAGTCGAGTTTACCTCATCGACAAGGAGTTTAAGTAAGCAGTACTTGCTAAACTCTCATCGTGCTGAGTAGGCAATAGAGCACTGCTTGTATTATCAAGGAATCTAGCTGGATCCCCTCTAGTGGAATTTCTCACTGTAATTTTGTGTTTCCATGTTAAGATCCCATTCTCGACTTGCAAAGAATACTGAAAACCTCAATGCTCTTAGGCCTTCGAGAAAGTAATGGGTTCTAATAGTGGCTAACAATATATGTTCTTGGAACTTGTAGTATCATGAGCTACACCCTACTTCTCAGTTTGATTGAGTACAAGACACTGATATTGCGAGAGGATTATGAAAGAGCAGAAGAAGTGCTCCCAACCATTCCAAAGGAACACATGAACAGGTATGATCTGCGGTACTTTTTTGGAGGGTTGTATCGGTCTGTGAGGCTGTAACTAAATTAGCAGCTGATCAAACCAAAGAGTAATTCTTTCTTCTCTACTCCGACTCTTGTCACTACTTGTCTCACTAGATGAGAAGTAAAAGCAGATAATGAAAACTAGGGATGGACTTCAAGACTGTTCTTACGTTCGTGTTGCCTACGGTGACGAACCTCTAAGTCAAGCAAGTTGCATGACAGTGTTGGACGTTTTCTGGAGTCACGTGGAATGGTGGAGGAAGCTCTTAATGTTGCTACAGACCCCGATTATAAGTTTGAGCTCGCTGTGCAGCTCGGCAAGCTCGACGTGGCCAAGGTCATAATTTTTCTATGACCTGTTATCTCCATGCAGTTCATTATCATAATTGAAGAATTGCATAGAGTGAGAAGTGACTTTGAGGTTGAACTCCTCAGATCTTGTTAACTATTGGATTTGTTATGATCATTGTTGAATTTTATGTCACATAAGATGGAATTAAGAACTTTGATTCACTTGAAGCTCATTGTGTTCTGCCATTTAGTTTTGGCTTCCAGCTGATGTTAGTCCTGCACTAAGTAGTACTGCTTGCATGCGTTATTTGATACAGGCTATTGCTGAAGAATCTCACAGTGAGTCCAAGTGGAAGCAGTTGGGTGAATTGGCAATGTCTGCTGGAAAGGTACAAGTCTGCTTGAAGTCGGTGAATGGTTTCATTTAATGTCTCTTGGGGTTTCGCCAAGGCCTACATGTTTATCTGTCAGTGCTCCTTGTTTGTTAATATTAAGGGAGGCTGTTTGTTTTGTTTTGTTTGTCATGTCGAGATGTCACAAACTTGAATCCCTCCGAGGGCGCTTGCTTTATCATTTGAAAACCTCAGCAAGGAGTGATGCACTTTTCCTATTTCATTTTATTTAGGCAGGAAGTTATTGGATTTCAGATTACCAACACACATACACACACACACACACACACAAATATCGAAATTTAATAGAAATTTAAAAAGTTCAACTTCTGCTGGGGTTACCTTGCTCACATAGGTGGTTGCTGTAATTCTGCTCAATGACACATGCCGTACTAGTTTGAAATTAATTCCAGCGGTTGGCATGTCTTTTCTGCAGTTGGATGTTGCAGAGGAATGTCTCCGGCATGCCAAGGATCTAAGTGGTTTGCTCCTACTCTATTCAGCTGTAGCCAATGCCGAGGGTCTGGAAAAGCTTTCTGTATCAGCAAAAGAGGACGGCAAAAACAATGTTGCTTTTCTATCGTTATTCCTGCTTGGAAAGGTGGAAGATTGTGTTGAACTGCTCATAGAAAGGTAAGTGCGTTGCCGCTACGCAGTGTTACGGTTTCTGAAAGGAGTATCTGGAGTCTATTTGTATTTGAGTTCATAGCTTGCGCAGTAAAAAATGAAACTGTCTGACACGGTTGAATAATGGTGCAGATAGATCAGTGTCTCTGTTTTTAATTCTCGAGATTTCTATTTGGCAGCAATCGAATTCCTGAAGCTGCGTTTATGGCACGTACGTACTTACCAAGCCAAGTATCCAGAATAATTATTCTCTGGCGCAATGATTTGAAAAAGGTATATTCTATATTTAAACCCCTAAAGAGTCGAGATACCCAAACGTTTGTTTTAGTATTTCTTAGCAGTTCTTATATGGGCACTTTCTTTTGTTCAATTTTATGCAATGTTCTTAACCAATAGTCGTGCTAGTTATAAAAGTTTAGGTTTCATTTCTCTATATGTGTTAAGTGGTAAATATATTTTTTTGGTGATGGCAGATCAATCCGAAGGCTGCAGAATCTTTGGCAGATCCTGAAGAATACCCCAACTTATTTCCAGACTGGGAATCTGCATTGGCTGTGGAACTCGAGTCGAAGGAGCAAAGGTAACGAGAATTGTAATTGCTTCTGCTGCTGCGTCACATTCTTGTTGTGGTTGCCATTCTCTATCTCACACTTTTACTTCAGTAATACGTTTTACTTGTAATGCAATCATGAACAAGTTTCTAGTACTGAGATATGTGTACTAGATAATGATGCTTGGACAACTGGTTACTGTAATGCCAGGAGCAATTATATTCCTGCAGCAAATTACTTGAGCTACATCAATGGTGTTGATGAAGAGTTGACTGAAGATTTGCAAGGCCTCGACATCAATGGGGACGAGCCTACAGAAAATGGCCATGGTTTGCAGGAGGTACAGCAATACAAGATAAATATCGTAAATTTCTTCGTTGATCTCAATATGGTTTTCAGTGCTTTCTTCTGAGATTTACTGCTCTGAGCAGTGAATTTCAATAAATTGGATTGTTTCAGGACGTTTTTGACACTTCATAATGAGAATCTTCACCGTGATTCATGGGGAGGACTCCCTCCGATTATATGGAGGCCCATGAAAATCGAGAAAGTCCTCGTCATGACGTTGTCCAAAAGTTCTTGAAACAGTTTAGTTTTATTGAATCGTGTAGGGTGTGTAAAGAGATCCGTCAGATGCTTACCATTGTTGAGATCCTTGTGAGGGAGATAGTTTGTAGATCAAGCTCGGTTTAGATGTTTATTGTAAGGTGACCGCAAGGTTGTAGATTGTAGTAAGCTTTTCGCAATTTTACTAGTGTGGGAGTAGGCTTCTTTGTTTCTTTTAGAATATTTCTGTGTTGTTTAATTGATGCTGTTTGGTTAATTCAGGGTGAGGAATACATTGCGGAGGACTTCCAAGCGGAAGAATTTCATCAAACTGATGAGGAAGGGTTTGAGGATGCGGAACAAATTCTCGATGGTGACGGTGAGCAGGTGGAGGAAATGACAGATGGAGATGAAGAACCGTCAACAGATAGTTAGATGATTTTTTTTTTATTTCCTCATTTGTTGTCGTTTATAGCTAGTTTGATAATACGCAGTACCAGTTGAGTGTTGATAAGGCCTATATTGAAGCCCAATTTTTTTTTTTTTAATTTTTCAAGAGGATCAAATTTTCCTGACAAAATCAAGATTATGAAATAGTTTGAATGTGTGACAAATGCACTACTACTAATAGTAGTTTGAAAAGTGTCAAGAATAGTTCATAATTTAACCCTAATGGACCACAAGGCCATGAGGTGGCTTTTGCACCAGTGGTCCTTTAGGGTGAAGCAACCCAATTTGGACGACTAAGCAACCCATTTTAGAACTTGGGCAAGCTTTGTTGACTTAATAATTTGGATTTATTTGGGTTTATTGCATGAAATTTTGAGGATGGATGCTAATCACCCTTAATCTAGATGTGAAGCTTTGTTTCACATCATTATGATTGATAAATATTGCAATAGTAAAGTAGGTAGCTAAAAATATATATTCTAATTAGTTTAATTTGGATTTTGTAGATTGGTACCTACTCAAAAACATTTGAACATTCAATTCCAAATAATGTTGTGAAAGTTTTTGTATGAGGTTTATTTTGTGTCAATTAAGGTAGAAGAAACAAGTTATCTTGTTTTTTGAAGTCAATTGTTATTTTAAAATGAAATTAAAAAAAAGAGGATATCTATTGTTTTCTATAATGTTTTCACCATTGTGATTAATGATTTTCAATTTCTTATAATAGTTATTACTATAGTGGTTAATTTATTTTTTCTTTCATCATATAATACCTTCCCCTTTATAAGTTTCTTAAAGTTTAAAGATGGATATGAAAGTTTTTTTTGGTTAATTTTTTCCATATATTATCAATTTGATATCCAACATATTGGTTGAATTGCACAAATTTCAGACATACGTCTTTTTTTCATTAAATGTTGAAAGACAAAATTTTGCCTTTAGGCAAGGTTGGAGATAACTACTTTTTGAAGTTCAAGCACTTTGAGCTTGCATTTGGTGGGGAATTTTACTCTAAAATTAAAGGAGGTTGTATTTGAACAAATCAACTAAAGAATCCTCCAATTGGATTTGTAAGAGAATAAATATTGTTGAAAATTTAGCCTTGCATTTGGTATGAGTATTTTGAAGTAGTTTTAGGCCTCACAACACCACTATATTTTAGGGTTGAAGGTCCATTATTGCCTAGTCTTGGCAAACGTGCTTAGGATGGTATTAGCCTAATAGATTTGTTGAGAGTTCACAACTACAATCGATGGAAAATGCAGTAGTATTGGTTTTGGTAGCATTGTTGGTTTTGGGAAATGCTCACCTTAAGGTAAGATGACCCATTATATTTCCATTAAACAAACAAAATTCATTGCTTCTAATTCAATATGTATTTATTTGTAGTATATTTAATTGGATTGGATTTACAATTTTCTTTTGCAATAGAACAATAAATTAAAATATTTCATGTGCATTTCAATTATCTCATTTTTGAGGGAAAAAATACACATTATAGGATTTATAGTTGGTCAAAGCAAACAAATAGAGCTTCCCATTGTAGAATAATGAATGACCTAATGCCATGTATAAAAAATGGTATTCATTGAAGTTTGAAATGGTGATTTTTCATTCCAATTCCAACCCTTTCAATCCCAATTCCACACAAAATTGTCATAATACCAACCATTTGTAGTTTTCACTACACTAGGATGCAACATGGTACAATTGGTACCAGAAGTAGAGGTCACAATTTGTTTTGGGGCAATTTTGGGTCTATGTACCTTAACCCCTAGGACCAAACAACATTTTTTTGGCAACATAGCAATTTTGGGCAACTCACTATGAATGAAATTTTTATTTATTTTCTTTGAAATTTTCACACAACATGTGATCGAGGAGTAGCTTTTAATCCCTCATCGCCTGAAGTCCAAATGAGGTCAAAAACAGTGTTGCTTTTGAAGTGTTGTAAATTTAGATGTCGCTAAGTTATAGAAATCTTAACCGTACAATATTGTATTGAACACGTTGTAGATGACACAGAAAAATTTTGAAGCCATTTGACCGCATGGATTGAAAGATTATAATGTTTTAGTGTTAAAAAAAAGATGCTGAAATTTTCCAAAAAACACATTTGGAGGTGAAATTTGACTTCTAAACCTACTCAAATGAAAAAACTTGAGACTATAAAGTGATTCAAAATCAACATATAAACACATTGGTGAAAAAAATATCATTCAATTGACTCAATGTGTCTGCAAAACAGATTTGAAATGTCAAAAAACACCATGTAAGGCTAAACTTCCTCCACTAAAAAGCATCTCAGTCATTCATTACTTTTTGGATTCATGTGAAATTTTAGCCACACAAACTAGACTAGTATGCACAACTTTCACAAATTCTTTTATTGAAAATGGACATTGTATGAAGAAGTTACATGCCACCGAATTTCACTGTAATCCGAAAATGGCTGGATTTTAAATTTTGAACTGCTCCCAAACATTCAAAGAAGCTTTTATTGACATGAAAATTTTACCACAATAACTAGACTAAAAGGGAAACATAATCCAACAAATTTTATTGAAAACGAACATTGTATGAAGGAGATACACCCTCCCGAAGTTTCAGCCATCAAATGCAGTTTGGTGAATTCAAATTGAACCTGTGAACTTTGATTGGCTCCCATTTAATTTGTAAATCTTGGATTGATCTGAAAATTTTACCACACAAACTAGAAGAGAGAGCGCATTTTTAGCAACAAGTTTTATTGAATTCAGATATTGGATGCAAAAGTTACAGCACTTTGAATTATACATGAGGACACTTTTCGTCCTCTCATGCGATGAGGGGTTAAGGCCAACAATTTTTCATAACTTTTGACTACATGGTTAAAAAGTTATTGCATGATATGTAGTTTTTATTGCTTGGCAGGCAATGCGGGTAGCTAAAAAAACTTCTTTAAAAATCATTTAAAAAAATATTAAAATTAAAATTCGAAATTATATACATATATGGAAAGCTTTTAATCATTCGATTTTGATTAATGAGACGAAAGTTATGAGGAGTTTTAGTTGTAGGTAGTTAGTGGGTAGTTATGGAATCTCTACTCTAACTAAACTTTGAAGTCCTTTATGTCACTCAATTTTCAATATTTTAGAAAAAAAATAAAAAATATTAGTTGTAGATTGTTTATTACAACATTACAACTATTGGGATTGGAATTTTTGAATTCCATAAATAAATTATTAACAATTTAGTATTTTGAATCATTCTCTACTTCTTTCTACTTACTATTTTTTACCTATATGTTGTACAATTCCAAATGGTTT